>HG993124.1:49268529-54068529 GCA_905231855.2 Eristalis tenax
ACTCGTTTCGGTATGGACCGAAATGAATTTCTGGACAGCCAAGTGTCCAGAAACTCGTTTCGGTATGGACCGAAATGACTTTCTGGACAGCCAAGTGTCCAGAAACTCGTTTCGCCCAGTGTCCAGAAACTCGTTTCGGTATGGGCCCGACATGACTTTCGGGACACCCCAGTGTCCCGAAACTCGTGTCGGTATGGGCCCGACATGACTTTCGGCACACCCCAGTGTCCCGAAACTCGTGTCGGTATGGGCCTGACATGACTTTCGGGACACCCCAGTGTATGGGCCCGACATGACTTTCGGGACACCCCAGTGTCCCGAAACTCGTGTCGGTATGGGCCCGACATGACTTTCGGGACACCCCAGTGTCCCGAAACTCGTGTCGGTATGGGCCCGACATGACTTTCGGGACACCCCAGTGTCCCGAAACTCGTGTCGGTATGGGCCCGACATGACTTTCGGGACACCCCAGTGTCCCGAAACTCGTGTCGGTATGGGCCCGACATGACTTTCGGGACACCCCAGTGTCCCGAAACTCGTGTCGGTATGGGCCCGACATGACTTTCGGGACACCCCCGTGTCCCGAAACTCGTGTCGGTATGGGCACGACATGACTTTCGGGACACCCCAGTGTCCCGAAACTCGTGTCGGTATGGGCCCGACATGACTTTCGGGACACCCCAGTGTCCCGAAACTCGTGTCGGTATGGGCCCGACATGACTTTCGGGACACCCCAGTGTCCCGAAACTCGTGTCGGTTTTGGGCCCGACATGACTTTCGGGACACCCCAGTGTCCCGAAACTCGTGTCGGTATGGGCCCGACATGACTTTCGGGACACCCCAGTGTCCCGAAACTCGTGTCGGTATGGGCCCGATATGACTTTCGGGACACCCCAGTGTCCCGAAACTCGTGTCGGTATGGGCCCGACATGACTTTCGGGACACCCCAGTGTCCCGAAACTCGTGTCGCTATGGGCCCGATATGACTTTCGGGACACCCCAGTGTACCGAAACTCGTGTCGGTATGGGCCCGACATGACTTTCGGGACACCCCAGTGTACCGAAACTCGTGTCGGTATGGGCCCGACATGACTTTCGGGACACCCCAGTGTCCCGAAACTCGTGTCGGTATGGGCCCGACATGACTTTCGGGACACCCCAGTGTCCCGAAACTCGTGTCGGTATGGACCGAAATGACTTTCTGGACAGCCAAGTGTCCAGAAACTCGTTTCGGTATGGACCGAAATGAATTTCTGGACAGCCAAGTGTCCAGAAACTCGTTTCGGTATGGACCGAAATGACTTTCTGGACAGCCAAGTGTCCAGAAACTCGTTTCGGTATGGACCGAAATGACTTTCAGGTGGACAGCCAAGTGTCCAGAAACTCGTTTCGGTATGGACCGAAATGACTTTCTGGACAGCCAAGTGTCCAGAAACTCGTTTCGGTATGGACCGAAATAACTTTCTGGACAGCCAAGTGTCCAGAAACTCGTTTCGGTATGGACCGAAATGACTTTCTGGACAGCCAAGTGTCCAGAAACTCGTTTCGGTATGGACCGAAATGACTTTCTGGACAGCCAAGTGTCCAGAAACTCGTTTCGGTATGGACCGAAATGACTTTCTGGACAGCCAAGTGTCCAGAAACTCGTTTCGGTATGGACCGAAATGACTTTCTGGACAGCCAAGTGTCCAGAAACTCGTTTCGGTATGGACCGAAATGACTTTCTGGACAGCCAAGTGTCCAGAAACTCGTTTCGGTATGGACCGAAATGACTTTCTGGACAGCCAAGTGTCCAGAAACTCGTTTCGGTATGGACCGAAATGACTTTCTGGACAGCCAAGTGTCCAGAAACTCGTTTCGGTATGGACCGAAATGACTTTCTGGACAGCCAAGTGTCCAGAAACTCGTTTCGGTATGGACCGAAATGACTTTCTGGACAGCCAAGTGTCCAGAAACTCGTTTCGGTATGGACCGAAATGACTTTCTCGACAGCCAAGTGTCCAGAAACTCGTTTCGGTATGGACCGAAATGACTTTCTGGACAGCCAAGTGTCCAGAAACTCGTTTCGGTATGGACCGAAATGACTTTCTGGACAGCCAAGTGTCCAGAAACTCGTTTCGGTATGGACCGAAATGACTTTCTGGACAGCCAAGTGTCCAGAAACTCGTTTCGGTATGGACCGGAATGACTTTCTGGACAGCCAAGTGTCCAGAAACTCGTTTCGGTATGGACCGAAATAACTTTCTGGACAGCCGAGTGTCCAGAAACTCGTTTCGGTATGGACCGAAATGACTTTCTGGACAGTTTCTGGACGAGTTTCTGGACACTTGGCTGTCCAGAAAGTCATTTCAAGTGTCCAGAAACTCGTTTCGGTATGGACCGAAATGACTTTCTGGACAGCCAAGTGTCCAGAAACTCGTTTCGGTATGGACCGAAATGACTTTCTGGACAGCCAAGTGTCCAGAAACTCGTTTCGGTATGGACCGAAATGACTTTCTGGACAGCCAAGTGTCCAGAAACTCGTTTCGGTATGGACCGAAATGACTTTCTGGACAGCCAAGTGTCCAGAAACTCGTTTCGGTATGGACCGAAATGACTTTCTGGACAGCCAAGTGTCCAGAAACTCGTTTCGGTATGGACCGAAATGACTTTCTGGACAGCCAAGTGTCCAGAAACTCGTTTCGGTATGGACCGAAATGACTTTCTGGACAGCCAAGTGTCCAGAAACTCGTTTCGGTATGGACCGAAATGACTTTCTGGACAGCCAAGTGTCCAGAAACTCGTTTCGGTATGGACCGAAATGACTTTCTGGACAGCCAAGTGTCCAGAAACTCGTTTCGGTATGGACCGAAATGACTTTCTGGACAGCCAAGTGTCCAGAAACTCGTTTCGGTATGGACCGAAATGACTTTCTGGACAGCCAAGTGTCCAGAAACTCGTTTCGGTATGGACCGAAATGACTTTCTGGACAGCCAAGTGTCCAGAAACTCGTTTCGGTATGGACCGAAATGACTTTCTGGACAGCCAAGTGTCCAGAAACTCGTTTCGGTATGGACCGAAATGACTTTCTGGACAGCCAAGTGTCCAGAAACTCGTTTCGGTATGGACCGAAATGACTTTCTGGACAGCCAAGTGTCCAGAAACTCGTTTCGGTATGGACCGAAATGACTTTCTGGACAGCCAAGTGTCCAGAAACTCGTTTCGGTATGGACCGAAATGACTTTCTGGACAGCCAAGTGTCCAGAAACTCGTTTCGGTATGGACCGAAATGACTTTCTGGACAGCCAAGTGTCCAGAAACTCGTTTCGGTATGGACCGAAATGACTTTCTGGACAGTTTCTGGACGAGTTTCTGGACACTTGGCTGTCCAGAAAGTCATTTCAAGTGTCCAGAAACTCGTTTCGGTATGGACTGAAATGACTTTCTGGACAGCCAAGTGTCCAGAAACTCGTTTCGGTATGGACCGAAATGACTTTCTGGACAGCCAAGTGTCCAGAAACTCGTTTCGGTATGGACCGAAATGACTTTCTGGACAGCCAAGTGTCCAGAAACTCGTTTCGGTATGGACCGAAATGACTTTCTGGACAGCCAAGTGTCCAGAAACTCGTTTCGGTATGGACCGAAATGACTTTCTGGACAGCCAAGTGTCCAGAAACTCGTTTCGGTATGGACCGAAATGACTTTCTGGACAGCCAAGTGTCCAGAAACTCGTTTCGGTATGGACCGAAATGACTTTCTGGACAGCCAAGTGTCCAGAAACTCGTTTCGGTATGGACCGAAATGACTTTCTGGACAGCCAAGTGTCCAGAAACTCGTTTCGGTATGGACCGAAATGACTTTCTGGACAGCCAAGTGTCCAGAAACTCGTTTCGGTATGGACCGAAATGACTTTCTGGACAGCCAAGTGTCCAGAAACTCGTTTCGGTATGGACCGAAATGACTTTCTGGACAGCCAAGTGTCCAGAAACTCGTTTCGGTATGGACCGAAATGACTTTCTGGACAGCCAAGTGTCCAGAAACTCGTTTCGGTATGGACCGAAATGACTTTCTGGACAGCCAAGTGTCCAGAAACTCGTTTCGGTATGGACCGAAATGACTTTCTGGACAGCCAAGTGTCCAGAAACTCGTTTCGGTATGGACCGAAATGACTTTCTGGACAGCCAAGTGTCCAGAAACTCGTTTCGGTATGGACCGAAATGACTTTCTGGACAGCCAAGTGTCCAGAAACTCGTTTCGGTATGGACCGAAATGACTTTCTGGACAGCCAAGTGACCAGAAACTCGTTTCGGTATGGACCGAAATGACTTTCTGGACAGCCAAGTGACCAGAAACTCGTTTCGGTATGGACCGAAATGACTTTCTGGACAGCCAAGTGACCAGAAACTCGTTTCGGTATGGACCGAAATGACTTTCTGGACAGCCAAGTGACCAGAAACTCGTTTCGGTATGGACCGAAATGACTTTCTGGACAGCCAAGTGACCAGAAACTCGTTTCGGTATGGACCGAAATGACTTTCTGGACAGCCAAGTGACCAGAAACTCGTTTCGGTATGGACCGAAATGACTTTCTGGACAGCCAAGTGTCCAGAAACTCGTTTCGGTATGGACCGAAATGACTTTCTGGACAGCCAAGTGTCCAGAAACTCGTTTCGGTATGGACCGAAATGACTTTCTGGACAGCCAAGTGTCCAGAAACTCGTTTCGGTATGGACCGAAATGACTTTCTGGACAGCCAAGTGTCCAGAAACTCGTTTCGGTATGGACCGAAATGACTTTCTGGACAGCCAAGTGTCCAGAAACTCGTTTCGGTATGGACCGAAATGACTTTCTGGACAGCCAAGTGTCCAGAAACTCGTTTCGGTATGGACCGAAATGACTTTCTGGACAGCCAAGTGTCCAGAAACTCGTTTCGGTATGGACCGAAATGACTTTCTGGACAGCCAAGTGTCCAGAAACTCGTTTCGGTATGGACCGAAATGACTTTCTGGACAGCCAAGTGTCCAGAAACTCGTTTCGGTATGGACCGAAATGACTTTCTGGACAGCCAAGTGTCCAGAAACTCGTTTCGGTATGGACCGAAATGACTTTCTGGACAGCCAAGTGTCCAGAAACTCGTTTCGGTATGGACCGAAATGACTTTCTGGACAGCCAAGTGTCCAGAAACTCGTTTCGGTATGGACCGAAATGACTTTCTGGACAGCCAAGTGTCCAGAAACTCGTTTCGGTATGGACCGAAATGACTTTCTGGACAGCCAAGTGTCCAGAAACTCGTTTCGGTATGGACCGAAATGACTTTCTGGACAGCCAAGTGTCCAGAAACTCGTTTCGGTATGGACCGAAATGACTTTCTGGACAGCCAAGTGTCCAGAAACTCGTTTCGGTATGGACCGAAATGACTTTCTGGACAGCCAAGTGTCCAGAAACTCGTTTCGGTATGGACCGAAATGACTTTCTGGACAGCCAAGTGTCCAGAAACTCGTTTCGGTATGGACCGAAATGACTTTCTGGACAGCCAAGTGTCCAGAAACTCGTTTCGGTATGGACCGAAATGACTTTCTGGACAGCCAAGTGTCCAGAAACTCGTTTCGGTATGGACCGAAATGACTTTCTGGACAGCCAAGTGTCCAGAAACTCGTTTCGGTATGGACCGAAATGACTTTCTGGACAGCCAAGTGTCCAGAAACTCGTTTCGGTATGGACCGAAATGACTTTCTGGACAGCCAAGTGTCCAGAAACTCGTTTCGGTATGGACCGAAATGACTTTCTGGACAGCCAAGTGTCCAGAAACTCGTTTCGGTATGGACCGAAATGACTTTCTGGACAGCCAAGTGTCCAGAAACTCGTTTCGGTATGGACCGAAATGACTTTCTGGACAGCCAAGTGTCCAGAAACTCGTTTCGGTATGGACCGAAATGACTTTCTGGACAGCCAAGTGTCCAGAAACTCGTTTCGGTATGGACCGAAATGACTTTCTGGACAGCCAAGTGTCCAGAAACTCGTTTCGGTATGGACCGAAATGACTTTCTGGACAGCCAAGTGTCCAGAAACTCGTTTCGGTATGGACCGAAATGACTTTCTGGACAGCCAAGTGTCCAGAAACTCGTTTCGGTATGGACCGAAATGACTTTCTGGACAGCCAAGTGTCCAGAAACTCGTTTCGGTATGGACCGAAATGACTTTCTGGACAGCCAAGTGTCCAGAAACTCGTTTCGGTATGGACCGAAATGACTTTCTGGACAGCCAAGTGTCCAGAAACTCGTTTCGGTATGGACCGAAATGACTTTCTGGACAGCCAAGTGTCCAGAAACTCGTTTCGGTATGGACCGAAATGACTTTCTGGACAGCCAAGTGTCCAGAAACTCGTTTCGGTATGGACCGAAATGACTTTCTGGACAGCCAAGTGTCCAGAAACTCGTTTCGGTATGGACCGAAATGACTTTCTGGACAGCCAAGTGTCCAGAAACTCGTTTCGGTATGGACCGAAATGACTTTCTGGACAGCCAAGTGTCCAGAAACTCGTTTCGGTATGGACCGAAATGACTTTCTGGACAGCCAAGTGTCCAGAAACTCGTTTCGGTATGGACCGAAATGACTTTCTGGACAGCCAAGTGTCCAGAAACTCGTTTCGGTATGGACCGAAATGACTTTCTGGACAGCCAAGTGTCCAGAAACTCGTTTCGGTATGGACCGAAATGACTTTCTGGACAGCCAAGTGTCCAGAAACTCGTTTCGGTATGGACCGAAATGACTTTCTGGACAGCCAAGTGTCCAGAAACTCGTTTCGGTATGGACCGAAATGACTTTCTGGACAGCCAAGTGTCCAGAAACTCGTTTCGGTATGGACCGAAATGACTTTCTGGACAGCCAAGTGTCCAGAAACTCGTTTCGGTATGGACCGAAATGACTTTCTGGACAGCCAAGTGTCCAGAAACTCGTTTCGGTATGGACCGAAATGACTTTCTGGACAGCCAAGTGTCCAGAAACTCGTTTCGGTATGGACCGAAATGACTTTCTGGACAGCCAAGTGTCCAGAAACTCGTTTCGCTATGGACCGAAATGACTTTCTGGACAGCCAAGTGTCCAGAAACTCGTTTCGGTATGGACCGAAATGACTTTCTGGACAGCCAAGTGTCCAGAAACTCGTTTCGGTATGGACCGAAATGACTTTCTGGACAGCCAAGTGTCCAGAAACTCGTTTCGGTATGGACCGAAATGACTTTCTGGACAGCCAAGTGTCCAGAAACTCGTTTCGGTATGGACCGAAATGACTTTCTGGACAGCCAAGTGTCCAGAAACTCGTTTCGGTATGGACCGAAATGACTTTCTGGACAGCCAAGTGTCCAGAAACTCGTTTCGGTATGGACCGAAATGACTTTCTGGACAGCCAAGTGTCCAGAAACTCGTTTCGGTATGGACCGAAATGACTTTCTGGACAGCCAAGTGTCCAGAAACTCGTTTCGGTATGGACCGAAATGACTTTCTGGACAGCCAAGTGTCCAGAAACTCGTTTCGGTATGGACCGAAATGACTTTCTGGACAGCCAAGTGTCCAGAAACTCGTTTCGGTATGGACCGAAATGACTTTCTGGACAGCCAAGTGTCCAGAAACTCGTTTCGGTATGGACCGAAATGACTTTCTGGACAGCCAAGTGTCCAGAAACTCGTTTCGGTATGGATCGAAATGACTTTCTGGACAGCCAAGTGTCCAGAAACTCGTTTCGGTATGGACCGAAATGACTTTCTGGACAGCCAAGTGTCCAGAAACTCGTTTCGGTATGGACCGAAATGACTTTCTGGACAGCCAAGTGTCCAGAAACTCGTTTCGGTATGGACCGAAATGACTTTCTGGACAGCCAAGTGTCCAGAAACTCGTTTCGGTATGGACCGAAATGACTTTCTGGACAGCCAAGTGTCCAGAAACTCGTTTCGGTATGGACCGAAATGACTTTCTGGACAGCCAAGTGTCCAGAAACTCGTTTCGGTATGGACCGAAATGACTTTCTGGACAGCCAAGTGTCCAGAAACTCGTTTCGGTATGGACCGAAATGACTTTCTGGACAGCCAAGTGTCCAGAAACTCGTTTCGGTATGGACCAGAAACTCGTTTCGGTATGGACCGAAATGACTTTCTGGACAGCCAAGTGTCCAGAAACTCGTTTCGGTATGGACCGAAATGACTTTCTGGACAGCCAAGTGTCCAGAAACTCGTTTCGGTATGGACCGAAATGACTTTCTGGACAGCCAAGTGTCCAGAAACTCGTTTCGGTATGGACCGAAATGACTTTCTGGACAGCCAAGTGTCCAGAAACTCGTTTCGGTATGGACCGAAATGACTTTCTTTACAGCCAAGTGTCCAGAAACTCGTTTCGGTATGGACCGAAATGACTTTCTGGACAGCCAAGTGTCCAGAAACTCGTTTCGGTATGGACCGAAATGACTTTCTGGACAGCCAAGTGTCCAGAAACTCGTTTCGGTATGGACCGAAATGACTTTCTGGACAGCCAAGTGTCCAGAAACTCGTTTCGGTATGGACCGAAATGACTTTCTGGACAGCCAAGTGTCCAGAAACTCGTTTCGGTATGGACCGAAATGACTTTCTGGACAGCCAAGTGTCCAGAAACTCGTTTCGGTATGGACCGAAATGACTTTCTGGACAGCCAAGTGTCCAGAAACTCGTTTCGGTATGGACCGAAATGACTTTCTGGACAGCCAAGTGTCCAGAAACTCGTTTCGGTATGGACCGAAATGACTTTCTGGACAGCCAAGTGTCCAGAAACTCGTTTCGGTATGGACCGAAATGACTTTCTGGACAGCCAAGTGTCCAGAAACTCGTTTCGGTATGGACCGAAATGACTTTCTGGACAGCCAAGTGTCCAGAAACTCGTTTCGGTATGGACCGAAATGACTTTCTGGACAGCCAAGTGTCCAGAAACTCGTTTCGGTATGGACCGAAATGACTTTCTGGACAGCCAAGTGTCCAGAAACTCGTTTCGGTATGGACCGAAATGACTTTCTGGACAGCCAAGTGTCCAGAAACTCGTTTCGGTATGGACCGAAATGACTTTCTGGACAGCCAAGTGTCCAGAAACTCGTTTCGGTATGGACCGAAATGACTTTCTGGACAGCCAAGTGTCCAGAAACTCGTTTCGGTATGGACCGAAATGACTTTCTGGACAGCCAAGTGTTCACAAACTCGTTTCGGTATGGACCGAAATGACTTTCTGGACAGCCAAGTGTCCAGAAACTCGTTTCGGTATGGACCGAAATGACTTTCTGGACAGCCAAGTGTCCAGAAACTCGTTTCGGTATGGACCGAAATGACTTTCTGGACAGCCAAGTGTCCAGAAACTCGTTTCGGTATGGACCGAAATGACTTTCTGGACAGCCAAGTGTCCAGAAACTCGTTTCGGTATGGACCGAAATGACTTTCTGGACAGCCAAGTGTCCAGAAACTCGTTTCGGTATGGACTGAAATGACTTTCTGGACAGCCAAGTGTCCAGAAACTCGTTTCGGTATGGACCGAAATGACTTTCTGGACAGCCAAGTGTCCAGAAACTCGTTTCGGTATGGACCGAAATGACTTTCTGGACAGCCAAGTGTCCAGAAACTCGTTTCGGTATGGACCGAAATGACTTTCTGGACAGCCAAGTGTCCAGAAACTCGTTTCGGTATGGACCGAAATGACTTTCTGGACAGCCAAGTGTCCAGAAACTCGTTTCGGTATGGACCGAAATGACTTTCTGGACAGCCAAGTGTCCAGAAACTCGTTTCGGTATGGACCGAAATGACTTTCTGGACAGCCAAGTGTCCAGAAACTCGTTTCGGTATGGACCGAAATGACTTTCTGGACAGCCAAGTGTCCAGAAACTCGTTTCGGTATGGACCGAAATGACTTTCTGGACAGCCAAGTGTCCAGAAACTCGTTTCGGTATGGACCGAAATGACTTTCTGGACAGCCAAGTGTCCAGAAACTCGTTTCGGTATGGACCGAAATGACTTTCTGGACAGCCAAGTGTCCAGAAACTCGTTTCGGTATGGACCGAAATGACTTTCTGGACAGCCAAGTGTCCAGAAACTCGTTTCGGTATGGACCGAAATGACTTTCTGGACAGCCAAGTGTCCAGAAACTCGTTTCGGTATGGACCGAAATGACTTTCTGGACAGCCAAGTGTCCAGAAACTCGTTTCGGTATGGACCGAAATGACTTTCTGGACAGCCAAGTGTCCAGAAACTCGTTTCGGTATGGACCGAAATGACTTTCTGGACAGCCAAGTGTCCAGAAACTCGTTTCGGTATGGACCGAAATGACTTTCTGGACAGCCAAGTGTCCAGAAACTCGTTTCGGTATGGACCGAAATGACTTTCTGGACAGCCAAGTGTCCAGAAACTCGTTTCGGTATGGACCGAAATGACTTTCTGGACAGCCAAGTGTCCAGAAACTCGTTTCGGTATGGACCGAAATGACTTTCTGGACAGCCAAGTGTCCAGAAACTCGTTTCGGTATGGACCGAAATGACTTTCTGGACAGCCAAGTGTCCAGAAACTCGTTTCGGTATGGACCGAAATGACTTTCTGGACAGCCAAGTGTCCAGAAACTCGTTTCGGTATGGACCGAAATGACTTTCTGGACAGCCAAGTGTCCAGAAACTCGTTTCGGTATGGACCGAAATGACTTTCTGGACAGCCAAGTGTCCAGAAACTCGTTTCGGTATGGACCGAAATGACTTTCTGGACAGCCAAGTGTCCAGAAACTCGTTTCGGTATGGACCGAAATGACTTTCTGGACAGCCAAGTGTCCAGAAACTCGTTTCGGTATGGACCGAAATGACTTTCTGGACAGCCAAGTGTCCAGAAACTCGTTTCGGTATGGACCGAAATGACTTTCTGGACAGCCAAGTGTCCAGAAACTCGTTTCGGTATGGACCGAAATGACTTTCTGGACAGCCAAGTGTCCAGAAACTCGTTTCGGTATGGACCGAAATGACTTTCTGGACAGCCAAGTGTCCAGAAACTCGTTTCGGTATGGACCGAAATGACTTTCTGGACAGCCAAGTGTCCAGAAACTCGTTTCGGTATGGACCGAAATGACTTTCTGGACAGCCAAGTGTCCAGAAACTCGTTTCGGTATGGACCGAAATGACTTTCTGGACAGCCAAGTGTCCAGAAACTCGTTTCGGTATGGACCGAAATGACTTTCTGGACAGCCAAGTGTCCAGAAACTCGTTTCGGTATGGACCGAAATGACTTTCTGGACAGCCAAGTGTCCAGAAACTCGTTTCGGTATGGACCGAAATGACTTTCTGGACAGCCAAGTGTCCAGAAACTCGTTTCGGTATGGACCGAAATGACTTTCTGGACAGCCAAGTGTCCAGAAACTCGATTCGGTATGGACCGAAATGACTTTCTGGACAGCCAAGTGTCCAGAAACTCGTTTCGGTATGGACCGAAATGACTTTCTGGACAGCCGAGTGTCCAGAAACTCGTTTCGGTATGGACCGAAATGACTTTCTGGACAGCCGAGTGTCCAGAAACTCGTTTCGGTATGGACCGAAATGACTTTCTGGACAGCCGAGTGTCCAGAAGCTCGTTTCGGTATGGACCGAAATGACTTTCTGGACAGCCGAGTGTCCAGAAACTCGTTTCGGTATGGACCGAAATGACTTTCTGGACAGCCGAGTGTCCAGAAACTCGTTTCGGTATGGACCGAAATGACTTTCTGGACAGCCAAGTGTCCAGAAACTCGTTTCGGTATGGACCGAAATGACTTTCTGGACAGCCAAGTATCCAGAAACTCGTTTCGGTATGGACCGAAATGACTTTCTGGACAGCCAAGTGTCCAGAAACTCGTTTCGGTATGGACCGAAATGACTTTCTGGACAGCCAAGTGTCCAGAAACTCGTTTCGGTATGGACCGAAATGACTTTCTGGACAGCCAAGTGTCCACAAACTCGTTTCGGTATGGACCGAAATGACTTTCTGGACAGCCAAGTGTCCACAAACTCGTTTCGGTATGGACCGAAATGACTTTCTGGACAGCCAAGTGTCCACAAACTCGTTTCGGTATGGACCGAAATGACTTTCTGGACAGCCAAGTGTCCACAAACTCGTTTCGGTATGGACCGAAATGACTTTCTGGACAGCCAAGTGTCCACAAACTCGTTTCGGTATGGACCGAAATGACTTTCTGGACAGCCAAGTGTCCACAAACTCGTTTCGGTATGGACCGAAATGACTTTCTGGACAGCCAAGTGTCCACAAACTCGTTTCGGTATGGACCGAAATGACTTTCTGGACAGCCAAGTGTCCACAAACTCGTTTCGGTATGGACCGAAATGACTTTCTGGACAGCCAAGTGTCCAGAAACTCGTTTCGGTATGGACCGAAATGACTTTCTGGACAGCCAAGTGTCCAGAAACTCGTTTCGGTATGGACCGAAATGACTTTCTGGACAGCCAAGTGTCCAGAAACTCGTTTCGGTATGGACCGAAATGACTTTCTGGACAGCCAAGTGTCCAGAAACTCGTTTCGGTATGGACCGAAATGACTTTCTGGACAGCCAAGTGTCCAGAAACTCGTTTCGGTATGGACCGAAATGACTTTCTGGACACTTGGCTGTCCAGAAAGTCGTTTCGGTATGGACCGAAATGACTTTCTGGACAGCCGAGTGTCCAGAAACTCGTTTCGGTATGGACCGAAATGACTTTCTGGACAGCCGAGTGTCCAGAAACTCGTTTCGGTATGGACCGAAATGACTTTCTGGACAGCCAAGTGTCCAGAAACTCGTTTCGGTATGGACCGAAATGACTTTCTGGACAGCCAAGTGTCCAGAAACTCGTTTCGGTATGGACCGAAATGACTTTCTGGACAGCCAAGTGTCCAGAAACTCGTTTCGGTATGGACCGAAATGACTTTCTGGACAGCCAAGTGTCCAGAAACTCGTTTCGGTATGGACCGAAATGACTTTCTGGACAGCCAAGTGTCCAGAAACTCGTTTCGGTATGGACCGAAATGACTTTCTGGACACTTGGCTGTCCATAAAGTCGTTTCGGTATGGACCGAAATGACTTTCTGGACAGCCGAGTGTCCAGAAACTCGTTTCGGTATGGACCGAAATGACTTTCTGGACAGCCGAGTGTCCAGAAACTCGTTTCGGTATGGACCGAAATGACTTTCTGGACAGCCAAGTGTCCAGAAACTCGTTTCGGTATGGACCGAAATGACTTTCTGGACAGCCAAGTATCCAGAAACTCGTTTCGGTATGGACCGAAATGACTTTCTGGACAGCCAAGTGTCCAGAAACTCGTTTCGGTATGGACCGAAATGACTTTCTGGACAGCCAAGTGTCCAGAAACTCGTTTCGGTATGGACCGAAATGACTTTCTGGACAGCCAAGTGTCCAGAAACTCGTTTCGGTATGGACCGAAATGACTTTCTGGACAGCCAAGTGTCCAGAAACTCGTTTCGGTATGGACCGAAATGACTTTCTGGACAGCCAAGTGTCCAGAAACTCGTTTCGGTATGGACCGAAATGACTTTCTGGACAGCCAAGTGTCCAGAAACTCGTTTCGGTATGGACCGAAATGACTTTCTGGACAGCCAAGTGTCCAGAAACTCGTTTCGGTATGGACCGAAATGACTTTCTGGACAGCCAAGTGTCCAGAAACTCGTTTCGGTATGGACCGAAATGACTTTCTGGACAGCCAAGTGTCCAGAAACTCGTTTCGGTATGGACCGAAATGACTTTCTGGACAGCCAAGTGTCCAGAAACTCGTTTCGGTATGGACCGAAATGACTTTCTGGACAGCCAAGTGTCCAGAAACTCGTTTCGGTATGGACCGAAATGACTTTCTGGACAGCCAAGTGTCCAGAAACTCGTTTCGGTATGGACCGAAATGACTTTCTGGACAGCCAAGTGTCCAGAAACTCGTTTCGGTATGGACCGAAATGACTTTCTGGACAGCCAAGTGTCCAGAAACTCGTTTCGGTATGGACCGAAATGACTTTCTGGACAGCCAAGTGTCCAGAAACTCGTTTCGGTATGGACCGAAATGACTTTCTGGACAGCCAAGTGTCCAGAAACTCGTTTCGGTATGGACCGAAATGACTTTCTGGACAGCCAAGTGTCCAGAAACTCGTTTCGGTATGGACCGAAATGACTTTCTGGACAGCCAAGTGTCCAGAAACTCGTTTCGGTATGGACCGAAATGACTTTCTGGACAGCCAAGTGTCCAGAAACTCGTTTCGGTATGGACCGAAATGACTTTCTGGACAGCCAAGTGTCCAGAAACTCGATTCGGTATGGACCGAAATGACTTTCTGGACAGCCAAGTGTCCAGAAACTCGTTTCGGTATGGACCGAAATGACTTTCTGGACAGCCGAGTGTCCAGAAACTCGTTTCGGTATGGACCGAAATGACTTTCTGGACAGCCGAGTGTCCAGAAACTCGTTTCGGTATGGACCGAAATGACTTTCTGGACAGCCGAGTGTCCAGAAGCTCGTTTCGGTATGGACCGAAATGACTTTCTGGACAGCCGAGTGTCCAGAAGCTCGTTTCGGTATGGACCGAAATGACTTTCTGGACAGCCGAGTGTCCAGAAACTCGTTTCGGTATGGACCGAAATGACTTTCTGGACAGCCGAGTGTCCAGAAACTCGTTTCGGTATGGACCGAAATGACTTTCTGGACAGCCAAGTGTCCAGAAACTCGTTTCGGTATGGACCGAAATGACTTTCTGGACAGCCAAGTATCCAGAAACTCGTTTCGGTATGGACCGAAATGACTTTCTGGACAGCCAAGTGTCCAGAAACTCGTTTCGGTATGGACCGAAATGACTTTCTGGACAGCCAAGTGTCCAGAAACTCGTTTCGGTATGGACCGAAATGACTTTCTGGACAGCCAAGTGTCCACAAACTCGTTTCGGTATGGACCGAAATGACTTTCTGGACAGCCAAGTGTCCACAAACTCGTTTCGGTATGGACCGAAATGACTTTCTGGACAGCCAAGTGTCCACAAACTCGTTTCGGTATGGACCGAAATGACTTTCTGGACAGCCAAGTGTCCACAAACTCGTTTCGGTATGGACCGAAATGACTTTCTGGACAGCCAAGTGTCCACAAACTCGTTTCGGTATGGACCGAAATGACTTTCTGGACAGCCAAGTGTCCACAAACTCGTTTCGGTATGGACCGAAATGACTTTCTGGACAGCCAAGTGTCCACAAACTCGTTTCGGTATGGACCGAAATGACTTTCTGGACAGCCAAGTGTCCACAAACTCGTTTCGGTATGGACCGAAATGACTTTCTGGACAGCCAAGTGTCCAGAAACTCGTTTCGGTATGGACCGAAATGACTTTCTGGACAGCCAAGTGTCCAGAAACTCGTTTCGGTATGGACCGAAATGACTTTCTGGACAGCCAAGTGTCCAGAAACTCGTTTCGGTATGGACCGAAATGACTTTCTGGACAGCCAAGTGTCCAGAAACTCGTTTCGGTATGGACCGAAATGACTTTCTGGACAGCCAAGTGTCCAGAAACTCGTTTCGGTATGGACCGAAATGACTTTCTGGACAGCCAAGTGTCCAGAAACTCGTTTCGGTATGGACCGAAATGACTTTCTGGACAGCCAAGTGTCCAGAAACTCGTTTCGGTATGGACCGAAATGACTTTCTGGACAGCCAAGTGTCCAGAAACTCATTTCGGTATGGACCGAAATGACTTTCTGGACACTTGGCTGTCCATAAAGTCGTTTCGGTATGGACCGAAATGACTTTCTGGACAGCCGAGTGTCCAGAAACTCGTTTCGGTATGGACCGAAATGACTTTCTGGACAGCCGAGTGTCCAGAAACTCGTTTCGGTATGGACCGAAATGACTTTCTGGACAGCCAAGTGTCCAGAAACTCGTTTCGGTATGGACCGAAATGACTTTCTGGACAGCCAAGTATCCAGAAACTCGTTTCGGTATGGACCGAAATGACTTTCTGGACAGCCAAGTGTCCAGAAACTCGTTTCGGTATGGACCGAAATGACTTTCTGGACAGCCAAGTGTCCAGAAACTCGTTTCGGTATGGACCGAAATGACTTTCTGGACAGCCAAGTGTCCAGAAACTCGTTTCGGTATGGACCGAAATGACTTTCTGGACAGCCAAGTGTCCACAAACTCGTTTCGGTATGGACCGAAATGACTTTCTGGACAGCCAAGTGTCCACAAACTCGTTTCGGTATGGACCGAAATGACTTTCTGGACAGCCAAGTGTCCACAAACTCGTTTCGGTATGGACCGAAATGACTTTCTGGACAGCCAAGTGTCCACAAACTCGTTTCGGTATGGACCGAAATGACTTTCTGGACAGCCAAGTGTCCACAAACTCGTTTCGGTATGGACCGAAATGACTTTCTGGACAGCCAAGTGTCCACAAACTCGTTTCGGTATGGACCGAAATGACTTTCTGGACAGCCAAGTGTCCACAAACTCGTTTCGGTATGGACCGAAATGACTTTCTGGACAGCCAAGTGTCCAGAAACTCGTTTCGGTATGGACCGAAATGACTTTCTGGACAGCCAAGTGTCCAGAAACTCGTTTCGGTATGGACCGAAATGACTTTCTGGACAGCCAAGTGTCCAGAAACTCGTTTCGGTATGGACCGAAATGACTTTCTGGACAGCCAAGTGTCCAGAAACTCGTTTCGGTATGGACCGAAATGACTTTCTGGACAGCCAAGTGTCCAGAAACTCGTTTCGGTATGGACCGAAATGACTTTCTGGACAGCCAAGTGTCCAGAAACTCGTTTCGGTATGGACCGAAATGACTTTCTGGACAGCCAAGTGTCCAGAAACTCATTTCGGTATGGACCGAAACGAGTTTCTGGACACTTGGCTGTCCAGAAAGTCGTTTCGGTATGGACCGAAATGACTTTCTGGACAGCCAAGTGTCCAGAAACTCGTTTCGGTATGGACCGAAATGACTTTCTGGACAGCCAAGTGTCCAGAAACTCGTTTCGGTATGGACCGAAATGACTTTCTGGACAGCCAAGTGTCCAGAAACTCGTTTCGGTATGGACCGAAATGACTTTCTGGACAGCCAAGTGTCCAGAAACTCGTTTCGGTATGGACCGAAATGACTTTCTGGACAGCCAAGTGTCCAGAAACTCGTTTCGGTATGGACCGAAATGACTTTCTGGACAGCCAAGTGTCCAGAAACTCGTTTCGGTATGGACCGAAATGACTTTCTGGACAGCCAAGTGTCCAGAAACTCGTTTCGGTATGGACCGAAATGACTTTCTGGACAGCCAAGTGTCCAGAAACTCGTTTCGGTATGGACCGAAATGACTTTCTGGACAGCCAAGTGTCCAGAAACTGGACAAACTCAGAAACTGGACAGAGTTTCTGGACAAACTCGTTTCGGTATGGACCGAAATGACTTTCTGGACAGCCAAGTGTCCAGAAACTCGTTTCGGTATGGACCGAAATGACTTTCTGGACAGCCAAGTGTCCAGAAACTCGATTCGGTATGGACCGAAATGACTTTCTGGACAGCCAAGTGTCCAGAAACTCGTTTCGGTATGGACCGAAATGACTTTCTGGACAGCCGAGTGTCCAGAAACTCGTTTCGGTATGGACCGAAATGACTTTCTGGACAGCCCAGTGTCCAGAAACTCGTTTCGGTATGGACCGAAATGACTTTCTGGACAGCCGAGTGTCCAGAAACTCGTTTCGGTATGGACCGAAATGACTTTCTGGACAGCCGAGTGTCCAGAAACTCGTTTCGGTATGGACCGAAATGACTTTCTGGACAGCCGAGTGTCCAGAAACTCGTTTCGGTATGGACCGAAATGACTTTCTGGACAGCCGAGTGTCCAGAAACTCGTTTCGGTATGGACCGAAATGACTTTCTGGACAGCCGAGTGTCCAGAAGCTCGTTTCGGTATGGACCGAAATGACTTTCTGGACAGCCGAGTGTCCAGAAACTCGTTTCGGTATGGACCGAAATGACTTTCTGGACAGCCAAGTGTCCAGAAACTCGTTTCGGTATGGACCGAAATGACTTTCTGGACAGCCAAGTGTCCAGAAACTCGTTTCGGTATGGACCGAAATGACTTTCTGGACAGCCAAGTGTCCAGAAACTCGTTTCGGTATGGACCGAAATGACTTTCTGGACAGCCAAGTGTCCAGAAACTCGTTTCGGTATGGACCGAAATGACTTTCTGGACAGCCAAGTGTCCAGAAACTCGTTTCGGTATGGACCGAAATGACTTTCTGGACAGCCAAGTGTCCAGAAACTCGTTTCGGTATGGACCGAAATGACTTTCTGGACAGCCAAGTGTCCAGAAACTCGTTTCGGTATGGACCGAAATGACTTTCTGGACAGCCAAGTGTCCACAAACTCGTTTCGGTATGGACCGAAATGACTTTCTGGACAGCCAAGTGTCCACAAACTCGTTTCGGTATGGACCGAAATGACTTTCTGGACAGCCAAGTGTCCACAAACTCGTTTCGGTATGGACCGAAATGACTTTCTGGACAGCCAAGTGTCCACAAACTCGTTTCGGTATGGACCGAAATGACTTTCTGGACAGCCAAGTGTCCACAAACTCGTTTCGGTATGGACCGAAATGACTTTCTGGACAGCCAAGTGTCCACAAACTCGTTTCGGTATGGACCGAAATGACTTTCTGGACAGCCAAGTGTCCACAAACTCGTTTCGGTATGGACCGAAATGACTTTCTGGACAGCCAAGTGTCCACAAACTCGTTTCGGTATGGACCGAAATGACTTTCTGGACAGCCAAGTGTCCAGAAACTCGTTTCGGTATGGACCGAAATGACTTTCTGGACAGCCAAGTGTCCAGAAACTCGTTTCGGTATGGACCGAAATGACTTTCTGGACAGCCAAGTGTCCAGAAACTCGTTTCGGTATGGACCGAAATGACTTTCTGGACAGCCAAGTGTCCAGAAACTCGTTTCGGTATGGACCGAAATGACTTTCTGGACAGCCAAGTGTCCAGAAACTCGTTTCGGTATGGACCGAAATGACTTTCTGGACAGCCAAGTGTCCAGAAACTCGTTTCGGTATGGACCGAAATGACTTTCTGGACAGCCAAGTGTCCAGAAACTCGTTTCGGTATGGACCGAAATGACTTTCTGGACAGCCAAGTGTCCAGAAACTCGTTTCGGTATGGACCGAAATGACTTTCTGGACACTTGGCTGTCCATAAAGTCGTTTCGGTATGGACCGAAATGACTTTCTGGACAGCCGAGTGTCCAGAAACTCGTTTCGGTATGGACCGAAATGACTTTCTGGACAGCCGAGTGTCCAGAAACTCGTTTCGGTATGGACCGAAATGACTTTCTGGACAGCCAAGTGTCCAGAAACTCGTTTCGGTATGGACCGAAATGACTTTCTGGACAGCCAAGTATCCAGAAACTCGTTTCGGTATGGACCGAAATGACTTTCTGGACAGCCAAGTGTCCAGAAACTCGTTTCGGTATGGACCGAAATGACTTTCTGGACAGCCAAGTGTCCAGAAACTCGTTTCGGTATGGACCGAAATGACTTTCTGGACAGCCAAGTGTCCACAAACTCGTTTCGGTATGGACCGAAATGACTTTCTGGACAGCCAAGTGTCCACAAACTCGTTTCGGTATGGACCGAAATGACTTTCTGGACAGCCAAGTGTCCACAAACTCGTTTCGGTATGGACCGAAATGACTTTCTGGACAGCCAAGTGTCCACAAACTCGTTTCGGTATGGACCGAAATGACTTTCTGGACAGCCAAGTGTCCACAAACTCGTTTCGGTATGGACCGAAATGACTTTCTGGACAGCCAAGTGTCCACAAACTCGTTTCGGTATGGACCGAAATGACTTTCTGGACAGCCAAGTGTCCACAAACTCGTTTCGGTATGGACCGAAATGACTTTCTGGACAGCCAAGTGTCCACAAACTCGTTTCGGTATGGACCGAAATGACTTTCTGGACAGCCAAGTGTCCACAAACTCGTTTCGGTATGGACCGAAATGACTTTCTGGACAGCCAAGTGTCCACAAACTCGTTTCGGTATGGACCGAAATGACTTTCTGGACAGCCAAGTGTCCACAAACTCGTTTCGGTATGGACCGAAATGACTTTCTGGACAGCCAAGTGTCCACAAACTCGTTTCGGTATGGACCGAAATGACTTTCTGGACAGCCAAGTGTCCACAAACTCGTTTCGGTATGGACCGAAATGACTTTCTGGACAGCCAAGTGTCCACAAACTCGTTTCGGTATGGACCGAAATGACTTTCTGGACAGCCAAGTGTCCACAAACTCGTTTCGGTATGGACCGAAATGACTTTCTGGACAGCCAAGTGTCCACAAACTCGTTTCGGTATGGACCGAAATGACTTTCTGGACAGCCAAGTGTCCACAAACTCGTTTCGGTATGGACCGAAATGACTTTCTGGACAGCCAAGTGTCCACAAACTCGTTTCGGTATGGACCGAAATGACTTTCTGGACAGCCAAGTGTCCACAAACTCGTTTCGGTATGGACCGAAATGACTTTCTGGACAGCCAAGTGTCCAGAAACTCGTTTCGGTATGGACCGAAATGACTTTCTGGACAGCCAAGTGTCCAGAAACTCGTTTCGGTATGGACCGAAATGACTTTCTGGACAGCCAAGTGTCCAGAAACTCGTTTCGGTATGGACCGAAATGACTTTCTGGACAGCCAAGTGTCCAGAAACTCGTTTCGGTATGGACCGAAATGACTTTCTGGACAGCCAAGTGTCCAGAAACTCGTTTCGGTATGGACCGAAATGACTTTCTGGACAGCCAAGTGTCCAGAAACTCGTTTCGGTATGGACCGAAATGACTTTCTGGACAGCCAAGTGTCCAGAAACTCATTTCGGTATGGACCGAAATGACTTTCTGGACACTTGGCTGTCCAGAAAGTCGTTTCGGTCTGGACCGAAATGACTTTCTGGACAGCCAAGTGTCCAGAAACTCGTTTCGGTATGGACCGAAATGACTTTCTGGACAGCCAAGTGTCCAGAAACTCGTTTCGGTATGGACCGAAATGACTTTCTGGACAGCCAAGTGTCCAGAAACTCGTTTCGGTATGGACCGAAATGACTTTCTGGACAGCCAAGTGTCCAGAAACTCGTTTCGGTATGGACCGAAATGACTTTCTGGACAGCCAAGTGTCCAGAAACTCGTTTCGGTATGGACCGAAATGACTTTCTGGACAGCCAAGTGTCCAGAAACTCGTTTCGGTATGGACCGAAATGACTTTCTGGACAGCCAAGTGTCCAGAAACTCATTTCGGTATGGACCGAAACGAGTTTCTGGACACTTGGCTGTCCAGAAAGTCGTTTCGGTATGGACCGAAATGACTTTCTGGACAGCCAAGTGTCCAGAAACTCGTTTCGGTATGGACCGAAATGACTTTCTGGACAGCCAAGTGTCCAGAAACTCGTTTCGGTATGGACCGAAATGACTTTCTGGACAGCCAAGTGTCCAGAAACTCGTTTCGGTATGGACCGAAATGACTTTCTGGACAGCCAAGTGTCCAGAAACTCGTTTCGGTATGGACCGAAATGACTTTCTGGACAGCCAAGTGTCCAGAAACTCGTTTCGGTATGGACCGAAATGACTTTCTGGACAGCCAAGTGTCCAGAAACTCGTTTCGGTATGGACCGAAATGACTTTCTGGACAGCCAAGTGTCCAGAAACTCGTTTCGGTATGGACCGAAATGACTTTCTGGACAGCCAAGTGTCCAGAAACTCGTTTCGGTATGGACCGAAATGACTTTCTGGACAGCCAAGTGTCCAGAAACTCGTTTCGAAATGACTTTCTGGACAGCCAAGTGTCCAGAAACTTGTTTCGGTATGGACCGAAATGACTTTCTGGACAGCCAAGTGTCCAGAAACTCGTTTCGGTATGGACCGAAATGACTTTCTGGACAGCCAAGTGTCCAGAAACTTGTTTCGGTATGGACCGAAATGACTTTCTGGACAGCCAAGTGTCCAGAAACTCGTTTCGGTATGGACCGAAATGACTTTCTGGACAGCCAAGTGTCCAGAAACTCGTTTCGGTATGGACCGAAATGACTTTCTGGACAGCCAAGTGTCCAGAAACTCGTTTCGGTATGGACCGAAATGACTTTCTGGACAGCCAAGTGTCCAGAAACTCGTTTCGGTATGGACCGAAATGACTTTCTGGACAGCCAAGTGTCCAGAAACTCGTTTCGGTATGGACCGAAATGACTTTCTGGACAGCCAAGTGTCCACAAACTCGTTTCGGTATGGACCGAAATGACTTTCTGGACAGCCAAGTGTCCAGAAACTCGTTTCGGTATGGACCGAAATGACTTTCTGGACAGCCAAGTGTCCACAAACTCGTTTCGGTATGGACCGAAATGACTTTCTGGACAGCCAAGTGTCCACAAACTCGTTTCGGTATGGACCGAAATGACTTTCTGGACAGCCAAGTGTCCACAAACTCGTTTCGGTATGGACCGAAATGACTTTCTGGACAGCCAAGTATCCAGAAACTCGTTTCGGTATGGACCGAAATGACTTTCTGGACAGCCAAGTGTCCAGAAACTCGTTTCGGTATGGACCGAAATGACTTTCTGGACAGCCAAGTGTCCAGAAACTCGTTTCGGTATGGACCGAAATGACTTTCTGGACAGCCAAGTGTCCACAAACTCGTTTCGGTATGGACCGAAATGACTTTCTGGACAGCCAAGTGTCCACAAACTCGTTTCGGTATGGACCGAAATGACTTTCTGGACAGCCAAGTGTCCACAAACTCGTTTCGGTATGGACCGAAATGACTTTCTGGACAGCCAAGTGTCCACAAACTCGTTTCGGTATGGACCGAAATGACTTTCTGGACAGCCAAGTGTCCACAAACTCGTTTCGGTATGGACCGAAATGACTTTCTGGACAGCCAAGTGTCCACAAACTCGTTTCGGTATGGACCGAAATGACTTTCTGGACAGCCAAGTGTCCACAAACTCGTTTCGGTATGGACCGAAATGACTTTCTGGACAGCCAAGTGTCCACAAACTCGTTTCGGTATGGACCGAAATGACTTTCTGGACAGCCAAGTGTCCACAAACTCGTTTCGGTATGGACCGAAATGACTTTCTGGACAGCCAAGTGTCCACAAACTCGTTTCGGTATGGACCGAAATGACTTTCTGGACAGCCAAGTGTCCAGAAACTCGTTTCGGTATGGACCGAAATGACTTTCTGGACAGCCAAGTGTCCAGAAACTCGTTTCGGTATGGACCGAAATGACTTTCTGGACAGCCAAGTGTCCAGAAACTCGTTTCGGTATGGACCGAAATGACTTTCTGGACAGCCAAGTGTCCAGAAACTCGTTTCGGTATGGACCGAAATGACTTTCTGGACAGCCAAGTGTCCACAAACTCGTTTCGGTATGGACCGAAATGACTTTCTGGACAGCCAAGTGTCCACAAACTCGTTTCGGTATGGACCGAAATGACTTTCTGGACAGCCAAGTGTCCACAAACTCGTTTCGGTATGGACCGAAATGACTTTCTGGACAGCCAAGTGTCCAGAAACTCGTTTCGGTATGGACCGAAATGACTTTCTGGACAGCCAAGTGTCCAGAAACTCGTTTCGGTATGGACCGAAATGACTTTCTGGACAGCCAAGTGTCCAGAAACTCGTTTCGGTATGGACCGAAATGACTTTCTGGACAGCCAAGTGTCCAGAAACTCGTTTCGGTATGGACCGAAATGACTTTCTGGACAGCCAAGTGTCCAGAAACTCGTTTCGGTATGGACCGAAATGACTTTCTGGACAGCCAAGTGTCCAGAAACTCGTTTCGGTATGGACCGAAATGACTTTCTGGACAGCCAAGTGTCCAGAAACTCGTTTCGGTATGGACCGAAATGACTTTCTGGACAGCCAAGTGTCCAGAAACTCGTTTCGGTATGGACCGAAATGACTTTCTGGACAGCCAAGTGTCCAGAAACTCGTTTCGGTATGGACCGAAATGACTTTCTGGACAGCCAAGTGTCCAGAAACTCGTTTCGGTATGGACCGAAATGACTTTCTGGACAGCCAAGTGTCCAGAAACTCGTTTCGGTATGGACCGAAATGACTTTCTGGACAGCCAAGTGTCCAGAAACTCGTTTCGGTATGGACCGAAATGACTTTCTGGACACTTGGCTGTCCATAAAGTCGTTTCGGTATGGACCGAAATGACTTTCTGGACAGCCAAGTGTCCAGAAACTCGTTTCGGTATGGACCGAAATGACTTTCTGGACAGCCAAGTGTCCAGAAACTCGTTTCGGTATGGACCGAAATGACTTTCTGGACAGCCAAGTGTCCAGAAACTCGTTTCGGTATGGACCGAAATGACTTTCTGGACAGCCAAGTGTCCAGAAACTCGTTTCGGTATGGACCGAAATGACTTTCTGGACAGCCAAGTGTCCAGAAACTCGTTTCGGTATGGACCGAAATGACTTTCTGGACACTTGGCTGTCCAGAAAGTCGTTTCGGTATGGACCGAAATGACTTTCTGGACAGCCGAGTGTCCAGAAACTCGTTTCGGTATGGACCGAAATGACTTTCTGGACAGCCGAGTGTCCAGAAACTCGTTTCGGTATGGACCGAAATGACTTTCTGGACAGCCAAGTGTCCAGAAACTCGTTTCGGTATGGACCGAAATGACTTTCTGGACAGCCAAGTATCCAGAAACTCGTTTCGGTATGGACCGAAATGACTTTCTGGACAGCCAAGTGTCCAGAAACTCGTTTCGGTATGGACCGAAATGACTTTCTGGACAGCCAAGTGTCCAGAAACTCGTTTCGGTATGGACCGAAATGACTTTCTGGACAGCCAAGTGTCCACAAACTCGTTTCGGTATGGACCGAAATGACTTTCTGGACAGCCAAGTGTCCACAAACTCGTTTCGGTATGGACCGAAATGACTTTCTGGACAGCCAAGTGTCCACAAACTCGTTTCGGTATGGACCGAAATGACTTTCTGGACAGCCAAGTGTCCACAAACTCGTTTCGGTATGGACCGAAATGACTTTCTGGACAGCCAAGTGTCCACAAACTCGTTTCGGTATGGACCGAAATGACTTTCTGGACAGCCAAGTGTCCACAAACTCGTTTCGGTATGGACCGAAATGACTTTCTGGACAGCCAAGTGTCCACAAACTCGTTTCGGTATGGACCGAAATGACTTTCTGGACAGCCAAGTGTCCACAAACTCGTTTCGGTATGGACCGAAATGACTTTCTGGACAGCCAAGTGTCCACAAACTCGTTTCGGTATGGACCGAAATGACTTTCTGGACAGCCAAGTGTCCACAAACTCGTTTCGGTATGGACCGAAATGACTTTCTGGACAGCCAAGTGTCCACAAACTCGTTTCGGTATGGACCGAAATGACTTTCTGGACAGCCAAGTGTCCAGAAACTCATTTCGGTATGGACCGAAATGACTTTCTGGACACTTGGCTGTCCATAAAGTCGTTTCGGTATGGACCGAAATGACTTTCTGGACAGCCAAGTGTCCACAAACTCGTTTCGGTATGGACCGAAATGACTTTCTGGACAGCCAAGTGTCCACAAACTCGTTTCGGTATGGACCGAAATGACTTTCTGGACAGCCAAGTGTCCAGAAACTCGTTTCGGTATGGACCGAAATGACTTTCTGGACAGCCAAGTGTCCAGAAACTCGTTTCGGTATGGACCGAAATGACTTTCTGGACAGCCAAGTGTCCAGAAACTCGTTTCGGTATGGACCGAAATGACTTTCTGGACAGCCAAGTGTCCACAAACTCGTTTCGGTATGGACCGAAATGACTTTCTGGACAGCCAAGTGTCCACAAACTCGTTTCGGTATGGACCGAAATGACTTTCTGGACAGCCAAGTGTCCAGAAACTCGTTTCGGTATGGACCGATATGACTTTCTGGACAGCCAAGTGTCCAGAAACTCGTTTCGGTAAGGACCGAAATGACTTTCTGGACAGCCAAGTGTCCAGAAACTCGTTTCGGTATGGACCGAAATGACTTTCTGGACAGCCAAGTGTCCAGAAACTCGTTTCGGTATGGACCGAAATGACTTTCTGGACAGCCAAGTGTCCAGAAACTCGTTTCGGTATGGACCGAAATGACTTTCTGGACAGCCAAGTGTCCAGAAACTCGTTTCGGTATGGACCGAAATGACTTTCTGGACAGCCAAGTGTCCAGAAACTCGTTTCGGTATGGACCGAAATGACTTTCTGGACAGCCAAGTGTCCAGAAACTCGTTTCGGTATGGACCGAAATGACTTTCTGGACAGCCAAGTGTCCAGAAACTCGTTTCGGTATGGACCGAAATGACTTTCTGGACAGCCAAGTGTCCAGAAACTCGTTTCGGTATGGACCGAAATGACTTTCTGGACACTTGGCTGTCCATAAAGTCGTTTCGGTATGGACCGAAATGACTTTCTGGACAGCCAAGTGTCCAGAAACTCGTTTCGGTATGGACCGAAATGACTTTCTGGACAGCCAAGTGTCCAGAAACTCGTTTCGGTATGGACCGAAATGACTTTCTGGACAGCCAAGTGTCCAGAAACTCGTTTCGGTATGGACCGAAATGACTTTCTGGACAGCCAAGTGTCCAGAAACTCGTTTCGGTATGGACCGAAATGACTTTCTGGACAGCCAAGTGTCCAGAAACTCGTTTCGGTATGGACCGAAATGACTTTCTGGACAGCCAAGTGTCCAGAAACTCGTTTCGGTATGGACCGAAATGACTTTCTGGACAGCCAAGTGTCCAGAAACTCATTTCGGTATGGACCGAAATGACTTTCTGGACACTTGGCTGTCCAGAAAGTCATTTCGGTATGGACCGAAATGACTTTCTGGACAGCCAAGTGTCCAGAAACTCGTTTCGGTATGGACCGAAATGACTTTCTGGACAGCCAAGTGTCCAGAAACTCGTTTCGGTATGGACCGAAATGACTTTCTGGACAGCCAAGTGTCCAGAAACTCGTTTCGGTATGGACCGAAATGACTTTCTGGACAGCCAAGTGTCCAGAAACTCGTTTCGGTATGGACCGAAATGACTTTCTGGACAGCCAAGTGTCCAGAAACTCGTTTCGGTATGGACCGAAATGACTTTCTGGACAGCCAAGTGTCCAGAAACTCGTTTCGGTATGGACCGAAATGACTTTCTGGACAGCCAAGTGTCCAGAAACTCGTTTCGGTATGGACCGAAATGACTTTCTGGACAGCCAAGTGTCCAGAAACTCGTTTCGGTATGGACCGAAATGACTTTCTGGACAGCCAAGTGTCCAGAAACTCGTTTCGAAATGACTTTCTGGACAGCCAAGTGTCCAGAAACTTGTTTCGGTATGGACCGAAATGACTTTCTGGACAGCCAAGTGTCCAGAAACTCGTTTCGGTATGGACCGAAATGACTTTCTGGACAGCCAAGTGTCCAGAAACTTGTTTCGGTATGGACCGAAATGACTTTCTGGACAGCCAAGTGTCCAGAAACTCGTTTCGGTATGGACCGAAATGACTTTCTGGACAGCCAAGTGTCCAGAAACTCGTTTCGGTATGGACCGAAATGACTTTCTGGACAGCCAAGTGTCCAGAAACTCGTTTCGGTATGGACCGAAATGACTTTCTGGACAGCCAAGTGTCCAGAAACTCGTTTCGGTATGGACCGAAATGACTTTCTGGACAGCCAAGTGTCCAGAAACTCGTTTCGGTATGGAACTTGACTTTCTGGACAGCCAAGTGTCCAGAAACTCGTTTCGGTATGGACCGAAATGACTTTCTGGACAGCCAAGTGTCCAGAAACTCGTTTCGGTATGGACCGAAATGACTTTCTGGACAGCCAAGTGTCCAGAAACTCGTTTCGGTATGGACCGAAATGACTTTCTGGACAGCCAAGTGTCCAGAAACTCGTTTCGGTATGGACCGAAATGACTTTCTGGACAGCCAAGTGTCCAGAAACTCGTTTCGGTATGGACCGAAATGACTTTCTGGACAGCCAAGTGTCCAGAAACTCGTTTCGGTATGGACCGAAATGACTTTCTGGACAGCCAAGTGTCCAGAAACTCGTTTCGGTATGGACCGAAATGACTTTCTGGACAGCCAAGTGTCCAGAAACTCGTTTCGGTATGGACCGAAATGACTTTCTGGACAGCCAAGTGTCCAGAAACTGGACAAACTCAGAAACTGGACAGAGTTTCTGGACAAACTCGTTTCGGTATGGACCGAAATGACTTTCTGGACAGCCAAGTGTCCAGAAACTCGTTTCGGTATGGACCGAAATGACTTTCTGGACAGCCAAGTGTCCAGAAACTCGATTCGGTATGGACCGAAATGACTTTCTGGACAGCCAAGTGTCCAGAAACTCGTTTCGGTATGGACCGAAATGACTTTCTGGACAGCCGAGTGTCCAGAAACTCGTTTCGGTATGGACCGAAATGACTTTCTGGACAGCCCAGTGTCCAGAAACTCGTTTCGGTATGGACCGAAATGACTTTCTGGACAGCCGAGTGTCCAGAAACTCGTTTCGGTATGGACCGAAATGACTTTCTGGACAGCCGAGTGTCCAGAAACTCGTTTCGGTATGGACCGAAATGACTTTCTGGACAGCCGAGTGTCCAGAAACTCGTTTCGGTATGGACCGAAATGACTTTCTGGACAGCCGAGTGTCCAGAAACTCGTTTCGGTATGGACCGAAATGACTTTCTGGACAGCCGAGTGTCCAGAAGCTCGTTTCGGTATGGACCGAAATGACTTTCTGGACAGCCGAGTGTCCAGAAACTCGTTTCGGTATGGACCGAAATGACTTTCTGGACAGCCGAGTGTCCAGAAACTCGTTTCGGTATGGACCGAAATGACTTTCTGGACAGCCAAGTGTCCAGAAACTCGTTTCGGTATGGACCGAAATGACTTTCTGGACAGCCAAGTATCCAGAAACTCGTTTCGGTATGGACCGAAATGACTTTCTGGACAGCCAAGTGTCCAGAAACTCGTTTCGGTATGGACCGAAATGACTTTCTGGACAGCCAAGTGTCCAGAAACTCGTTTCGGTATGGACCGAAATGACTTTCTGGACAGCCAAGTGTCCACAAACTCGTTTCGGTATGGACCGAAATGACTTTCTGGACAGCCAAGTGTCCACAAACTCGTTTCGGTATGGACCGAAATGACTTTCTGGACAGCCAAGTGTCCACAAACTCGTTTCGGTATGGACCGAAATGACTTTCTGGACAGCCAAGTGTCCACAAACTCGTTTCGGTATGGACCGAAATGACTTTCTGGACAGCCAAGTGTCCACAAACTCGTTTCGGTATGGACCGAAATGACTTTCTGGACAGCCAAGTGTCCACAAACTCGTTTCGGTATGGACCGAAATGACTTTCTGGACAGCCAAGTGTCCACAAACTCGTTTCGGTATGGACCGAAATGACTTTCTGGACAGCCAAGTGTCCACAAACTCGTTTCGGTATGGACCGAAATGACTTTCTGGACAGCCAAGTGTCCACAAACTCGTTTCGGTATGGACCGAAATGACTTTCTGGACAGCCAAGTGTCCAGAAACTCGTTTCGGTATGGACCGAAATGACTTTCTGGACAGCCAAGTGTCCAGAAACTCGTTTCGGTAAGGACCGAAATGACTTTCTGGACAGCCAAGTGTCCAGAAACTCGTTTCGGTATGGACCGAAATGACTTTCTGGACAGCCAAGTGTCCAGAAACTCGTTTCGGTATGGACCGAAATGACTTTCTGGACAGCCAAGTGTCCAGAAACTCGTTTCGGTATGGAACTTGACTTTCTGGACAGCCAAGTGTCCAGAAACTCGTTTCGGTATGGACCGAAATGACTTTCTGGACAGCCAAGTGTCCAGAAACTCGTTTCGGTATGGACCGAAATTGCTTTCTGGACAGCCAAGTGTCCAGAAACTCGTTTCGGTATGGACCGAAATGACTTTCTGGACAGCCAAGTGTCCAGAAACTCGTTTCGGTATGGACCGAAATGACTTTCTGGACAGCCAAGTGTCCAGAAACTCGTTTCGGTATGGACCGAAATGACTTTCTGGACAGCCAAGTGTCCAGAAACTCGTTTCGGTATGGACCGAAATGACTTTCTGGACAGCCAAGTGTCCAGAAACTCGTTTCGGTATGGACCGAAATGACTTTCTGGACAGCCAAGTGTCCAGAAACTCGTTTCGGTATGGACCGAAATGACTTTCTGGACAGCCAAGTGTCCAGAAACTCGTTTCGGTATGGACCGAAATGACTTTCTGGACAGCCAAGTGTCCAGAAACTCGTTTCGGTATGGACCGAAATGACTTTCTGGACAGCCAAGTGTCCAGAAACTCGTTTCGGTATGGACCGAAATGACTTTCTGGACAGCCAAGTGTCCACAAACTCGTTTCGGTATGGACCGAAATGACTTTCTGGACAGCCAAGTGTCCACAAACTCGTTTCGGTATGGACCGAAATGACTTTCTGGACAGCCAAGTGTCCACAAACTCGTTTCGGTATGGACCGAAATGACTTTCTGGACAGCCAAGTGTCCAGAAACTCGTTTCGGTATGGACCGAAATGACTTTCTGGACAGCCAAGTGTCCAGAAACTCGTTTCGGTATGGACCGAAATGACTTTCTGGACAGCCAAGTGTCCAGAAACTCGTTTCGGTATGGACCGAAATGACTTTCTGGACAGCCAAGTGTCCAGAAACTCGTTTCGGTATGGACCGAAATGACTTTCTGGACAGCCAAGTGTCCAGAAACTCGTTTCGGTATGGACCGAAATGACTTTCTGGACAGCCAAGTGTCCAGAAACTCGTTTCGGTATGGACCGAAATGACTTTCTGGACAGCCCAGTGTCCAGAAACTCGTTTCGGTATGGACCGAAATGACTTTCTGGACAGCCGAGTGTCCAGAAACTCGTTTCGGTATGGACCGAAATGACTTTCTGGACAGCCGAGTGTCCAGAAACTCGTTTCGGTATGGACCGAAATGACTTTCTGGACAGCCGAGTGTCCAGAAGCTCGTTTCGGTATGGACCGAAATGACTTTCTGGACAGCCGAGTGTCCAGAAACTCGTTTCGGTATGGACCGAAATGACTTTCTGGACAGCCGAGTGTCCAGAAACTCGTTTCGGTATGGACCGAAATGACTTTCTGGACAGCCAAGTGTCCAGAAACTCGTTTCGGTATGGACCGAAATGACTTTCTGGACAGCCAAGTATCCAGAAACTCGTTTCGGTATGGACCGAAATGACTTTCTGGACAGCCAAGTGTCCAGAAACTCGTTTCGGTATGGACCGAAATGACTTTCTGGACAGCCAAGTGTCCAGAAACTCGTTTCGGTATGGACCGAAATGACTTTCTGGACAGCCAAGTGTCCAGAAACTCGTTTCGGTATGGACCGAAATGACTTTCTGGACAGCCAAGTGTCCACAAACTCGTTTCGGTATGGACCGAAATGACTTTCTGGACAGCCAAGTGTCCACAAACTCGTTTCGGTATGGACCGAAATGACTTTCTGGACAGCCAAGTGTCCACAAACTCGTTTCGGTATGGACCGAAATGACTTTCTGGACAGCCAAGTGTCCAGAAACTCGTTTCGGTATGGACCGAAATGACTTTCTGGACAGCCAAGTGTCCAGAAACTCGTTTCGGTATGGACCGAAATGACTTTCTGGACAGCCAAGTGTCCAGAAACTCGTTTCGGTATGGACCGAAATGACTTTCTGGACAGCCAAGTGTCCACAAACTCGTTTCGGTATGGACCGAAATGACTTTCTGGACAGCCAAGTGTCCACAAACTCGTTTCGGTATGGACCGAAATGACTTTCTGGACAGCCAAGTGTCCAGAAACTCGTTTCGGTATGGACCGATATGACTTTCTGGACAGCCAAGTGTCCAGAAACTCGTTTCGGTAAGGACCGAAATGACTTTCTGGACAGCCAAGTGTCCAGAAACTCGTTTCGGTATGGACCGAAATGACTTTCTGGACAGCCAAGTGTCCAGAAACTCGTTTCGGTATGGACCGAAATGACTTTCTGGACAGCCAAGTGTCCAGAAACTCGTTTCGGTATGGACCGAAATGACTTTCTGGACAGCCAAGTGTCCAGAAACTCGTTTCGGTATGGACCGAAATGACTTTCTGGACAGCCAAGTGTCCAGAAACTCGTTTCGGTATGGACCGAAATGACTTTCTGGACAGCCAAGTGTCCAGAAACTCGTTTCGGTATGGACCGAAATGACTTTCTGGACAGCCAAGTGTCCAGAAACTCATTTCGGTATGGACCGAAATGACTTTCTGGACACTTGGCTGTCCAGAAAGTCGTTTCGGTATGGACCGAAATGACTTTCTGGACAGCCAAGTGTCCAGAAACTCGTTTCGGTATGGACCGAAATGACTTTCTGGACAGCCAAGTGTCCAGAAACTCGTTTCGGTATGGACCGAAATGACTTTCTGGACAGCCAAGTGTCCAGAAACTCGTTTCGGTATGGACCGAAATGACTTTCTGGACAGCCAAGTGTCCAGAAACTCGTTTCGGTATGGACCGAAATGACTTTCTGGACAGCCAAGTGTCCAGAAAGTCATTTCGGTATGGACCGAAATGACTTTCTGGACACTTGGCTGTCCAGAAAGTCGTTTCGGTATGGACCGAAATGACTTTCTGGACAGCCAAGTGTCCAGAAACTCGTTTCGGTATGGACCGAAATGACTTTCTGGACAGCCAAGTGTCCAGAAACTCGTTTCGGTATGGACCGAAATGACTTTCTGGACAGCCAAGTGTCCAGAAACTCGTTTCGGTATGGACCGAAATGACTTTCTGGACAGCCAAGTGTCCAGAAACTCGTTTCGGTATGGACCGAAATGACTTTCTGGACAGCCAAGTGTCCAGAAACTCGTTTCGGTATGGACCGAAATGACTTTCTGGACAGCCAAGTGTCCAGAAACTCGTTTCGGTATGGACCGAAATGACTTTCTGGACAGCCAAGTGTCCAGAAACTCGTTTCGGTATGGACCGAAATGACTTTCTGGACAGCCAAGTGTCCAGAAACTCGTTTCGGTATGGACCGAAATGACTTTCTGGACAGCCAAGTGTCCAGAAACTCGTTTCGAAATGACTTTCTGGACAGCCAAGTGTCCAGAAACTTGTTTCGGTATGGACCGAAATGACTTTCTGGACAGCCAAGTGTCCAGAAACTCGTTTCGGTATGGACCGAAATGACTTTCTGGACAGCCAAGTGTCCAGAAACTTGTTTCGGTATGGACCGAAATGACTTTCTGGACAGCCAAGTGTCCAGAAACTCGTTTCGGTATGGACCGAAATGACTTTCTGGACAGCCAAGTGTCCAGAAACTCGTTTCGGTATGGACCGAAATGACTTTCTGGACAGCCAAGTGTCCAGAAACTCGTTTCGGTATGGACCGAAATGACTTTCTGGACAGCCAAGTGTCCAGAAACTCGTTTCGGTATGGACCGAAATGACTTTCTGGACAGCCAAGTGTCCAGAAACTGGACAAACTCAGAAACTGGACAGAGTTTCTGGACAAACTCGTTTCGGTATGGACCGAAATGACTTTCTGGACAGCCAAGTGTCCAGAAACTCGTTTCGGTATGGACCGAAATGACTTTCTGGACAGCCAAGTGTCCAGAAACTCGATTCGGTATGGACCGAAATGACTTTCTGGACAGCCAAGTGTCCAGAAACTCGTTTCGGTATGGACCGAAATGACTTTCTGGACAGCCGAGTGTCCAGAAACTCGTTTCGGTATGGACCGAAATGACTTTCTGGACAGCCCAGTGTCCAGAAACTCGTTTCGGTATGGACCGAAATGACTTTCTGGACAGCCGAGTGTCCAGAAACTCGTTTCGGTATGGACCGAAATGACTTTCTGGACAGCCGAGTGTCCAGAAACTCGTTTCGGTATGGACCGAAATGACTTTCTGGACAGCCGAGTGTCCAGAAACTCGTTTCGGTATGGACCGAAATGACTTTCTGGACAGCCGAGTGTCCAGAAACTCGTTTCGGTATGGACCGAAATGACTTTCTGGACAGCCGAGTGTCCAGAAGCTCGTTTCGGTATGGACCGAAATGACTTTCTGGACAGCCGAGTGTCCAGAAACTCGTTTCGGTATGGACCGAAATGACTTTCTGGACAGCCGAGTGTCCAGAAACTCGTTTCGGTATGGACCGAAATGACTTTCTGGACAGCCAAGTGTCCAGAAACTCGTTTCGGTATGGACCGAAATGACTTTCTGGACAGCCAAGTATCCAGAAACTCGTTTCGGTATGGACCGAAATGACTTTCTGGACAGCCAAGTGTCCAGAAACTCGTTTCGGTATGGACCGAAATGACTTTCTGGACAGCCAAGTGTCCAGAAACTCGTTTCGGTATGGACCGAAATGACTTTCTGGACAGCCAAGTGTCCACAAACTCGTTTCGGTATGGACCGAAATGACTTTCTGGACAGCCAAGTGTCCACAAACTCGTTTCGGTATGGACCGAAATGACTTTCTGGACAGCCAAGTGTCCACAAACTCGTTTCGGTATGGACCGAAATGACTTTCTGGACAGCCAAGTGTCCACAAACTCGTTTCGGTATGGACCGAAATGACTTTCTGGACAGCCAAGTGTCCACAAACTCGTTTCGGTATGGACCGAAATGACTTTCTGGACAGCCAAGTGTCCAGAAACTCGTTTCGGTATGGACCGAAATGACTTTCTGGACAGCCAAGTGTCCAGAAACTCGTTTCGGTATGGACCGAAATGACTTTCTGGACAGCCAAGTGTCCAGAAACTCGTTTCGGTATGGACCGAAATGACTTTCTGGACAGCCAAGTGTCCAGAAACTCGTTTCGGTATGGACCGAAATGACTTTCTGGACAGCCAAGTGTCCAGAAACTCGTTTCGGTATGGACCGAAATGACTTTCTGGACAGCCAAGTGTCCAGAAACTCGTTTCGGTATGGACCGAAATGACTTTCTGGACAGCCAAGTGTCCAGAAACTCGTTTCGGTATGGACCGAAATGACTTTCTGGACAGCCAAGTGTCCAGAAACTCGTTTCGGTATGGACCGAAATGACTTTCTGGACAGCCAAGTGTCCAGAAACTCGTTTCGGTATGGACCGAAATGACTTTCTGGACAGCCAAGTGTCCAGAAACTCGTTTCGGTATGGACCGAAATGACTTTCTGGACAGCCAAGTGTCCAGAAACTCGTTTCGGTATGGACCGAAATGACTTTCTGGACAGCCAAGTGTCCAGAAACTCGTTTCGGTATGGACCGAAATGACTTTCTGGACAGCCAAGTGTCCAGAAACTCGTTTCGGTATGGACCGAAATGACTTTCTGGACAGCCCAGTGTCCAGAAACTCGTTTCGGTATGGACCGAAATGACTTTCTGGACAGCCGAGTGTCCAGAAACTCGTTTCGGTATGGACCGAAATGACTTTCTGGACAGCCGAGTGTCCAGAAACTCGTTTCGGTATGGACCGAAATGACTTTCTGGACAGCCGAGTGTCCAGAAGCTCGTTTCGGTATGGACCGAAATGACTTTCTGGACAGCCGAGTGTCCAGAAACTCGTTTCGGTATGGACCGAAATGACTTTCTGGACAGCCGAGTGTCCAGAAACTCGTTTCGGTATGGACCGAAATGACTTTCTGGACAGCCAAGTGTCCAGAAACTCGTTTCGGTATGGACCGAAATGACTTTCTGGACAGCCAAGTATCCAGAAACTCGTTTCGGTATGGACCGAAATGACTTTCTGGACAGCCAAGTGTCCAGAAACTCGTTTCGGTATGGACCGAAATGACTTTCTGGACAGCCAAGTGTCCAGAAACTCGTTTCGGTATGGACCGAAATGACTTTCTGGACAGCCAAGTGTCCAGAAACTCGTTTCGGTATGGACCGAAATGACTTTCTGGACAGCCAAGTGTCCACAAACTCGTTTCGGTATGGACCGAAATGACTTTCTGGACAGCCAAGTGTCCACAAACTCGTTTCGGTATGGACCGAAATGACTTTCTGGACAGCCAAGTGTCCACAAACTCGTTTCGGTATGGACCGAAATGACTTTCTGGACAGCCAAGTGTCCAGAAACTCGTTTCGGTATGGACCGAAATGACTTTCTGGACAGCCAAGTGTCCAGAAACTCGTTTCGGTATGGACCGAAATGACTTTCTGGACAGCCAAGTGTCCAGAAACTCGTTTCGGTATGGACCGAAATGACTTTCTGGACAGCCAAGTGTCCACAAACTCGTTTCGGTATGGACCGAAATGACTTTCTGGACAGCCAAGTGTCCACAAACTCGTTTCGGTATGGACCGAAATGACTTTCTGGACAGCCAAGTGTCCAGAAACTCGTTTCGGTATGGACCGATATGACTTTCTGGACAGCCAAGTGTCCAGAAACTCGTTTCGGTAAGGACCGAAATGACTTTCTGGACAGCCAAGTGTCCAGAAACTCGTTTCGGTATGGACCGAAATGACTTTCTGGACAGCCAAGTGTCCAGAAACTCGTTTCGGTATGGACCGAAATGACTTTCTGGACAGCCAAGTGTCCAGAAACTCGTTTCGGTATGGACCGAAATGACTTTCTGGACAGCCAAGTGTCCAGAAACTCGTTTCGGTATGGACCGAAATGACTTTCTGGACAGCCAAGTGTCCAGAAACTCGTTTCGGTATGGACCGAAATGACTTTCTGGACAGCCAAGTGTCCAGAAACTCGTTTCGGTATGGACCGAAATGACTTTCTGGACAGCCAAGTGTCCAGAAACTCGTTTCGGTATGGACCGAAATGACTTTCTGGACAGCCAAGTGTCCAGAAACTCATTTCGGTATGGACCGAAATGACTTTCTGGACACTTGGCTGTCCATAAAGTCGTTTCGGTATGGACCGAAATGACTTTCTGGACAGCCAAGTGTCCAGAAACTCGTTTCGGTATGGACCGAAATGACTTTCTGGACAGCCAAGTGTCCAGAAACTCGTTTCGGTATGGACCGAAATGACTTTCTGGACAGCCAAGTGTCCAGAAACTCGTTTCGGTATGGACCGAAATGACTTTCTGGACAGCCAAGTGTCCAGAAACTCGTTTCGGTATGGACCGAAATGACTTTCTGGACAGCCAAGTGTCCAGAAACTCATTTCGGTATGGACCGAAATGACTTTCTGGACACTTGGCTGTCCAGAAACTCGTTTCGGTATGGACCGAAATGACTTTCTGGACAGCCAAGTGTCCAGAAACTCGTTTCGGTATGGACCGAAATGACTTTCTGGACAGCCAAGTGTCCAGAAACTCGTTTCGGTATGGACCGAAATGACTTTCTGGACAGCCAAGTGTCCAGAAACTCGTTTCGGTATGGACCGAAATGACTTTCTGGACAGCCAAGTGTCCAGAAACTCGTTTCGGTATGGACCGAAATGACTTTCTGGACAGCCAAGTGTCCAGAAACTCGTTTCGGTATGGACCGAAATGACTTTCTGGACAGCCAAGTGTCCAGAAACTCGTTTCGGTATGGACCGAAATGACTTTCTGGACAGCCAAGTGTCCAGAAACTCGTTTCGGTATGGACCGAAATGACTTTCTGGACAGCCAAGTGTCCAGAAACTCGTTTCGGTATGGACCGAAATGACTTTCTGGACAGCCAAGTGTCCAGAAACTCGTTTCGAAATGACTTTCTGGACAGCCAAGTGTCCAGAAACTTGTTTCGGTATGGACCGAAATGACTTTCTGGACAGCCAAGTGTCCAGAAACTCGTTTCGGTATGGACCGAAATGACTTTCTGGACAGCCAAGTGTCCAGAAACTTGTTTCGGTATGGACCGAAATGACTTTCTGGACAGCCAAGTGTCCAGAAACTCGTTTCGGTATGGACCGAAATGACTTTCTGGACAGCCAAGTGTCCAGAAACTCGTTTCGGTATGGACCGAAATGACTTTCTGGACAGCCAAGTGTCCAGAAACTCGTTTCGGTATGGACCGAAATGACTTTCTGGACAGCCAAGTGTCCAGAAACTCGTTTCGGTATGGACCGAAATGACTTTCTGGACAGCCAAGTGTCCAGAAACTGGACAAACTCAGAAACTGGACAGAGTTTCTGGACAAACTCGTTTCGGTATGGACCGAAATGACTTTCTGGACAGCCAAGTGTCCAGAAACTCGTTTCGGTATGGACCGAAATGACTTTCTGGACAGCCAAGTGTCCAGAAACTCGATTCGGTATGGACCGAAATGACTTTCTGGACAGCCAAGTGTCCAGAAACTCGTTTCGGTATGGACCGAAATGACTTTCTGGACAGCCGAGTGTCCAGAAACTCGTTTCGGTATGGACCGAAATGACTTTCTGGACAGCCCAGTGTCCAGAAACTCGTTTCGGTATGGACCGAAATGACTTTCTGGACAGCCGAGTGTCCAGAAACTCGTTTCGGTATGGACCGAAATGACTTTCTGGACAGCCGAGTGTCCAGAAACTCGTTTCGGTATGGACCGAAATGACTTTCTGGACAGCCGAGTGTCCAGAAACTCGTTTCGGTATGGACCGAAATGACTTTCTGGACAGCCGAGTGTCCAGAAACTCGTTTCGGTATGGACCGAAATGACTTTCTGGACAGCCGAGTGTCCAGAAGCTCGTTTCGGTATGGACCGAAATGACTTTCTGGACAGCCGAGTGTCCAGAAACTCGTTTCGGTATGGACCGAAATGACTTTCTGGACAGCCGAGTGTCCAGAAACTCGTTTCGGTATGGACCGAAATGACTTTCTGGACAGCCAAGTGTCCAGAAACTCGTTTCGGTATGGACCGAAATGACTTTCTGGACAGCCAAGTATCCAGAAACTCGTTTCGGTATGGACCGAAATGACTTTCTGGACAGCCAAGTGTCCAGAAACTCGTTTCGGTATGGACCGAAATGACTTTCTGGACAGCCAAGTGTCCAGAAACTCGTTTCGGTATGGACCGAAATGACTTTCTGGACAGCCAAGTGTCCACAAACTCGTTTCGGTATGGACCGAAATGACTTTCTGGACAGCCAAGTGTCCACAAACTCGTTTCGGTATGGACCGAAATGACTTTCTGGACAGCCAAGTGTCCACAAACTCGTTTCGGTATGGACCGAAATGACTTTCTGGACAGCCAAGTGTCCACAAACTCGTTTCGGTATGGACCGAAATGACTTTCTGGACAGCCAAGTGTCCACAAACTCGTTTCGGTATGGACCGAAATGACTTTCTGGACAGCCAAGTGTCCACAAACTCGTTTCGGTATGGACCGAAATGACTTTCTGGACAGCCAAGTGTCCACAAACTCGTTTCGGTATGGACCGAAATGACTTTCTGGACAGCCAAGTGTCCACAAACTCGTTTCGGTATGGACCGAAATGACTTTCTGGACAGCCAAGTGTCCACAAACTCGTTTCGGTATGGACCGAAATGACTTTCTGGACAGCCAAGTGTCCAGAAACTCGTTTCGGTATGGACCGAAATGACTTTCTGGACAGCCAAGTGTCCAGAAACTCGTTTCGGTAAGGACCGAAATGACTTTCTGGACAGCCAAGTGTCCAGAAACTCGTTTCGGTATGGACCGAAATGACTTTCTGGACAGCCAAGTGTCCAGAAACTCGTTTCGGTATGGACCGAAATGACTTTCTGGACAGCCAAGTGTCCAGAAACTCGTTTCGGTATGGAACTTGACTTTCTGGACAGCCAAGTGTCCAGAAACTCGTTTCGGTATGGACCGAAATGACTTTCTGGACAGCCAAGTGTCCAGAAACTCGTTTCGGTATGGACCGAAATTACTTTCTGGACAGCCAAGTGTCCAGAAACTCGTTTCGGTATGGACCGAAATGACTTTCTGGACAGCCAAGTGTCCAGAAACTCGTTTCGGTATGGACCGAAATGACTTTCTGGACAGCCAAGTGTCCAGAAACTCGTTTCGGTATGGACCGAAATGACTTTCTGGACAGCCAAGTGTCCAGAAACTCGTTTCGGTATGGACCGAAATGACTTTCTGGACAGCCAAGTGTCCAGAAACTCGTTTCGGTATGGACCGAAATGACTTTCTGGACAGCCAAGTGTCCAGAAACTCGTTTCGGTATGGACCGAAATGACTTTCTGGACAGCCAAGTGTCCAGAAACTCGTTTCGGTATGGACCGAAATGACTTTCTGGACAGCCAAGTGTCCAGAAACTCGTTTCGGTATGGACCGAAATGACTTTCTGGACAGCCAAGTGTCCAGAAACTCGTTTCGGTATGGACCGAAATGACTTTCTGGACAGCCAAGTGTCCAGAAACTCGTTTCGGTATGGACCGAAATGACTTTCTGGACAGCCAAGTGTCCAGAAACTCGTTTCGGTATGGACCGAAATGACTTTCTGGACAGCCAAGTGTCCAGAAACTCGTTTCGGTATGGACCGAAATGACTTTCTGGACAGCCAAGTGTCCAGAAACTCGTTTCGGTATGGACCGAAATGACTTTCTGGACAGCCAAGTGTCCAGAAACTCGTTTCGGTATGGACCGAAATGACTTTCTGGACAGCCAAGTGTCCAGAAACTCGTTTCGGTATGGACCGAAATGACTTTCTGGACAGCCAAGTGTCCAGAAACTCGTTTCGGTATGGACCGAAATGACTTTCTGGACAGCCAAGTGTCCAGAAACTCGTTTCGGTATGGACCGAAATGACTTTCTGGACAGCCAAGTGTCCAGAAACTCGTTTCGGTATGGACCGAAATGACTTTCTGGACAGCCCAGTGTCCAGAAACTCGTTTCGGTATGGACCGAAATGACTTTCTGGACAGCCGAGTGTCCAGAAACTCGTTTCGGTATGGACCGAAATGACTTTCTGGACAGCCGAGTGTCCAGAAACTCGTTTCGGTATGGACCGAAATGACTTTCTGGACAGCCGAGTGTCCAGAAGCTCGTTTCGGTATGGACCGAAATGACTTTCTGGACAGCCGAGTGTCCAGAAACTCGTTTCGGTATGGACCGAAATGACTTTCTGGACAGCCAAGTGTCCAGAAACTCGTTTCGGTATGGACCGAAATGACTTTCTGGACAGCCAAGTGTCCAGAAACTCGTTTCGGTATGGACCGAAATGACTTTCTGGACAGCCAAGTATCCAGAAACTCGTTTCGGTATGGACCGAAATGACTTTCTGGACAGCCAAGTGTCCAGAAACTCGTTTCGGTATGGACCGAAATGACTTTCTGGACAGCCAAGTGTCCAGAAACTCGTTTCGGTATGGACCGAAATGACTTTCTGGACAGCCAAGTGTCCAGAAACTCGTTTCGGTATGGACCGAAATGACTTTCTGGACAGCCAAGTGTCCACAAACTCGTTTCGGTATGGACCGAAATGACTTTCTGGACAGCCAAGTGTCCACAAACTCGTTTCGGTATGGACCGAAATGACTTTCTGGACAGCCAAGTGTCCACAAACTCGTTTCGGTATGGACCGAAATGACTTTCTGGACAGCCAAGTGTCCAGAAACTCGTTTCGGTATGGACCGAAATGACTTTCTGGACAGCCAAGTGTCCAGAAACTCGTTTCGGTATGGACCGAAATGACTTTCTGGACAGCCAAGTGTCCAGAAACTCGTTTCGGTATGGACCGAAATGACTTTCTGGACAGCCAAGTGTCCACAAACTCGTTTCGGTATGGACCGAAATGACTTTCTGGACAGCCAAGTGTCCACAAACTCGTTTCGGTATGGACCGAAATGACTTTCTGGACAGCCAAGTGTCCAGAAACTCGTTTCGGTATGGACCGATATGACTTTCTGGACAGCCAAGTGTCCAGAAACTCGTTTCGGTAAGGACCGAAATGACTTTCTGGACAGCCAAGTGTCCAGAAACTCGTTTCGGTATGGACCGAAATGACTTTCTGGACAGCCAAGTGTCCAGAAACTCGTTTCGGTATGGACCGAAATGACTTTCTGGACAGCCAAGTGTCCAGAAACTCGTTTCGGTATGGACCGAAATGACTTTCTGGACAGCCAAGTGTCCAGAAACTCGTTTCGGTATGGACCGAAATGACTTTCTGGACAGCCAAGTGTCCAGAAACTCGTTTCGGTATGGACCGAAATGACTTTCTGGACAGCCAAGTGTCCAGAAACTCGTTTCGGTATGGACCGAAATGACTTTCTGGACAGCCAAGTGTCCAGAAACTCATTTCGGTATGGACCGAAATGACTTTCTGGACACTTGGCTGTCCAGAAAGTCATTTCGGTATGGACCGAAATGACTTTCTGGACAGCCAAGTGTCCAGAAACTCGTTTCGGTATGGACCGAAATGACTTTCTGGACAGCCAAGTGTCCAGAAACTCGTTTCGGTATGGACCGAAATGACTTTCTGGACAGCCAAGTGTCCAGAAACTCGTTTCGGTATGGACCGAAATGACTTTCTGGACAGCCAAGTGTCCAGAAACTCGTTTCGGTATGGACCGAAATGACTTTCTGGACAGCCAAGTGTCCAGAAACTCGTTTCGGTATGGACCGAAATGACTTTCTGGACACTTGGCTGTCCATAAAGTCGTTTCGGTATGGACCGAAATGACTTTCTGGACAGCCAAGTGTCCAGAAACTCGTTTCGGTATGGACCGAAATGACTTTCTGGACAGCCAAGTGTCCAGAAACTCGTTTCGGTATGGACCGAAATGACTTTCTGGACAGCCAAGTGTCCAGAAACTCGTTTCGGTATGGACCGAAATGACTTTCTGGACAGCCAAGTGTCCAGAAACTCGTTTCGGTATGGACCGAAATGACTTTCTGGACAGCCAAGTGTCCAGAAACTCGTTTCGGTATGGACCGAAATGACTTTCTGGACAGCCAAGTGTCCAGAAACTCGTTTCGGTATGGACCGAAATGACTTTCTGGACAGCCAAGTGTCCAGAAACTCGTTTCGGTATGGACCGAAATGACTTTCTGGACAGCCAAGTGTCCAGAAACTCGTTTCGGTATGGACCGAAATGACTTTCTGGACAGCCAAGTGTCCAGAAACTCGTTTCGAAATGACTTTCTGGACAGCCAAGTGTCCAGAAACTTGTTTCGGTATGGACCGAAATGACTTTCTGGACAGCCAAGTGTCCAGAAACTCGTTTCGGTATGGACCGAAATGACTTTCTGGACAGCCAAGTGTCCAGAAACTTGTTTCGGTATGGACCGAAATGACTTTCTGGACAGCCAAGTGTCCAGAAACTCGTTTCGGTATGGACCGAAATGACTTTCTGGACAGCCAAGTGTCCAGAAACTCGTTTCGGTATGGACCGAAATGACTTTCTGGACAGCCAAGTGTCCAGAAACTCGTTTCGGTATGGACCGAAATGACTTTCTGGACAGCCAAGTGTCCAGAAACTCGTTTCGGTATGGACCGAAATGACTTTCTGGACAGCCAAGTGTCCAGAAACTCGTTTCGGTATGGAACTTGACTTTCTGGACAGCCAAGTGTCCAGAAACTCGTTTCGGTATGGACCGAAATGACTTTCTGGACAGCCAAGTGTCCAGAAACTCGTTTCGGTATGGACCGAAATGACTTTCTGGACAGCCAAGTGTCCAGAAACTCGTTTCGGTATGGACCGAAATGACTTTCTGGACAGCCAAGTGTCCAGAAACTCGTTTCGGTATTGACCGAAATGACTTTCTGGACAGCCAAGTGTCCAGAAACTCGTTTCGGTATGGACCGAAATGACTTTCTGGACAGCCAAGTGTCCAGAAACTCGTTTCGGTATGGACCGAAATAACTTTCTGGACAGCCAAGTGTCCAGAAACTCGTTTCGGTATGGACCGAAATGACTTTCTGGACAGCCAAGTGTCCAGAAACTCGTTTCGGTATGGACCGAAATGACTTTCTGGACAGCCAAGTGTCCAGAAACTCGTTTCGGTATGGACCGAAATGACTTTCTGGACAGCCAAGTGTCCAGAAACTGGACAAACTCAGAAACTGGACAGAGTTTCTGGACAAACTCGTTTCGGTATGGACCGAAATGACTTTCTGGACAGCCAAGTGTCCAGAAACTCGTTTCGGTATGGACCGAAATGACTTTCTGGACAGCCAAGTGTCCAGAAACTCGATTCGGTATGGACCGAAATGACTTTCTGGACAGCCAAGTGTCCAGAAACTCGTTTCGGTATGGACCGAAATGACTTTCTGGACAGCCGAGTGTCCAGAAACTCGTTTCGGTATGGACCGAAATGACTTTCTGGACAGCCCAGTGTCCAGAAACTCGTTTCGGTATGGACCGAAATGACTTTCTGGACAGCCGAGTGTCCAGAAACTCGTTTCGGTATGGACCGAAATGACTTTCTGGACAGCCGAGTGTCCAGAAACTCGTTTCGGTATCGACCGAAATGACTTTCTGGACAGCCGAGTGTCCAGAAACTCGTTTCGGTATGGACCGAAATGACTTTCTGGACAGCCGAGTGTCCAGAAACTCGTTTCGGTATGGACCGAAATGACTTTCTGGACAGCCGAGTGTCCAGAAACTCGTTTCGGTATGGACCGAAATGACTTTCTGGACAGCCGAGTGTCCAGAAACTCGTTTCGGTATGGACCGAAATGACTTTCTGGACAGCCGAGTGTCCAGAAACTCGTTTCGGTATGGACCGAAATGACTTTCTGGACAGCCGAGTGTCCAGAAACTCGTTTCGGTATGGACCGAAATGACTTTCTGGACAGCCAAGTGTCCAGAAACTCGTTTCGGTATGGACCGAAATGACTTTCTGGACAGCCAAGTATCCAGAAACTCGTTTCGGTATGGACCGAAATGACTTTCTGGACAGCCAAGTGTCCAGAAACTCGTTTCGGTATGAACCGAAATGACTTTCTGGACAGCCAAGTGTCCAGAAACTCGTTTCGGTATGGACCGAAATGACTTTCTGGACAGCCAAGTGTCCAGAAACTCGTTTCGGTATGGACCGAAATGACTTTCTGGACAGCCAAGTGTCCAGAAACTCGTTTCGGTATGGACCGAAATGACTTTCTGGACAGCCAAGTGTCCAGAAACTCGTTTCGTTATGGACCGAAATGACTTTCTGGACAGCCAAGTGTCCAGAAACTCGTGGACAGCCAAGTGTCCAGAAACTCGTTTCGGTATGGACCGAAATGACTTTCTGGACAGCCAAGTGTCCAGAAACTCGTTTCGGTATGGACCGAAATGACTTTCTGGACAGCCAAGTGTCCAGAAACTCGTTTCGGTATGGACCGAAATGACTTTCTGGACAGCCAAGTGTCCAGAAACTCGTTTCGGTATGGACCGAAATGACTTTCTGGACAGCCAAGTGTCCAGAAACTCGTTTCGGTATGGACCGAAATGACTTTCTGGACAGCCAAGTGTCCAGAAACTCGTTTCGTTATGGACCGAAATGACTTTCTGGACAGCCAAGTGTCCAGAAACTCGTGGACAGCCAAGTGTCCAGAAACTCGTTTCGGTATGGACCGAAATGACTTTCTGGACAGCCAAGTGTCCAGAAACTCGTTTCGGTATGGACCGAAATGACTTTCTGGACAGCCAAGTGTCCAGAAACTCGTTTCGGTATGGACCGAAATGACTTTCTGGACAGCCAAGTGTCCAGAAACTCGTTTCGGTATGGACCGAAATGACTTTCTGGACAGCCAAGTGTCCAGAAACTCGTTTCGGTATGGACCGAAATGACTTTCTGGACAGCCAAGTGTCCAGAAACTCGTTTCGGTATGGACCGAAATGACTTTCTGGACAGCCAAGTGTCCAGAAACTCGTTTCGGTATGGACCGAAATGACTTTCTGGACAGCCAAGTGTCCAGAAACTCGTTTCGGTATGGACCGAAATGACTTTCTGGACAGCCAAGTGTCCAGAAACTCGTTTCGGTATGGACCGAAATGACTTTCTGGACAGCCAAGTGTCCAGAAACTCGTTTCGGTATGGACCGAAATGACTTTCTGGACAGCCAAGTGTCCAGAAACTCGTTTCGGTATGGACCGAAATGACTTTCTGGACAGCCGAGTGTCCAGAAACTCGTTTCGGTATGGACCGAAATGACTTTCTGGACAGCCGAGTGTCCAGAAACTCGTTTCGGTATGGACCGAAATGACTTTCTGGACAGCCAAGTGTCCAGAAACTCGTGTCGGTATGGGCCGACATGACTTTCGGGACACCCCATACCGACACGAGTTTCGGGACACTGGGGTGTCCCGAAAGTCATGTCGGCCCATACCGACACGAGTTTCGGGGCACTGGGGTATCCCGAAAGTCAAGAGTTATGACGGCACAAGAGTTGACAAGAGTTATTCGGCGTCTGTCTCTGCACTGATGTTGTTTGTAGCGTTTACGGCGGAGCGGAGGTAGACGCAGTCCCTCGAAGTTATAGCTGCCTAGTGTGACGTTCTGGCCGAGACGTCGCTATTGTGCGTCTTCTCTCGATGACAGCATATACTTCGTGTTGGCCTCGTTCACCGCTAAACGAATTTTGGCCACCAGTATATGCTTCAATGCCAGCAAACGCTTCATTGACTGCTCGCTGTGTTCGATCAATCGCACCAATGTCGTCCGCGTAGGTCAGCCATTTTACGATCGTCTCAGAGGATTACGCGTCTACCCACTTACCAAATATATAGGCACACCCCAGTGTCCAGAAACTGGTTCCGGTATAGACCGAAATGACTTTCTGGACACCCAAGTGTTCAGAAACTCGTTTCGGTATGGACCGAATTGACTTTCTGGACATTTGGGTGTCACTTGGGTGTACACTTGGGTGTCCAGAAACTTGTGTCGGTATGGACCGACAAGCTTCAACCACATCTGATTACTGTTACAATTCACCGCAAGAAGCTCGTTCAATGCTAGCCTAAAAACAAGTCAAGCCGGCGTGCCATTATTGCTGCCTCGACTGGGTTCCCCTCATAGTCCGTTGCACGCTACGTGACTTCTTGAATTTCTCCTCGGGCAGCAAACCAAAAGCTTCTCTAATCGCCCAGTCATCAGTCAGATTTCACCACTGCAAGCATCATCAGCCCTGACCACTTTTCTCGTTGGTCGAACGCCGATCGTCAACCCAGTCCCGCCGCCGCCTCCTCTGCCTCCGCATGCATGCCCAAATGCAATTACTCCCTAATTTATTGGAGCGCTTTGCATTTCGCATTACGGATGCATAGCACCACAACCTTGCTTTGCTTCCTGATGATGATGTTCGACGCCAGTGCTGTGTGATTTCGGATAGCCAAACAGCGCTACAGCACCTCCGCGCCGGTCCCGCAACCAGGCAGCAATCACAACCGCACGATACGGCTATTAAAATGTTTACCTAAATGCCACACATTTCATGGAATCCACCGGGCGGCTGAGGACCCCTCAGCACAGCGGCTGTGTGTGAGAAATGCAGAGACGCCTTCAATTAATTTCCGATTCTGGAATTTCTCGAGCAAGAGCAAAACGAGACAAAGCAAAGAAGAAGACGCCATCGCGGGCCAGGTAATTGATGGAATGATGCAGTGCCCGCAAATGGACAGGACCACGCGATAAATCTCTAAGTGACCGCATTCACGACGGGCGTCACGTGCGGAGGGGTCGGCATGCAGAGCGGCCGCATTTCAACATGTGCGACAAGGCGACAAGGTCCCCGGCATGGGCTCCTGCATAAATGCGATGGCATTCTGTTGTAAGCGCCCGCTAAGTAGACCGGCTAAGTGGGGTGTTTTTTCTTTTTCTTAGTTCGTCCTGTCCGGGGTGTGCACACGCGAGTAATTTATGTAATTTCCCCGCACGCGGCAGGAATTAACGCAACTCAGGCAAATTAATTAAAAGGGACGCATGCAATCTGCACGGGGAGGCCCAGAAGGGGGCCGATCACGGCAAGGGCTTAAGTGGCTTCTCAATGCAATCGAAATGAAACGATTGGTTTGCCTCACATTCTGGGGGTTAGTCGTCTCAGCACTGAAGACGGACTGCGATTGAGAGAGTATTTGACACGCATCTCAGTGGCGACGTTGAGGATGGAGCACGTGGGGGAGGGCAAGAGGGAAGACATATGATCGAACTATGCTGACATGAGGACATGCCTCGTGCACCAGCAGGCTCGATAAAATTACCAACAAATGAAACCATCAGTGAGGGCATTAACAATTGGCTACTCTGGTCGACTGTCGAGAAAAGCCGAAAGGTGCCGTAACGAAAGGAAAGCCAAACGGGCGGAATGTCGCTCTCCGTAGGCCTGAGTTGGGAGCTGCAGCCCGCGACTCGGACTGGATGCTCAGCATGCTGTGGTGAGGTGTGCCACAAGGTTAACAATGGTGGACCTTCATCCGGCCTTTGAACAGTTTAACATTCTTCTATGTGATCGAACTCACATCGGTTCCACTGATGCGTGACACTTAATTTCGAGGTCTGCCAGTGGGGACGGGTGGTTGTAAATGCTTAATGGTCCGTCTGAGTTGAGTGGAGAAAGTGTTCTAGTGCCGCTTGACGCCAGAGAACAGCAAGTGACAGAAGTTCCCTGTGTTGCTGTCGCAAGTGCCTATATATTTGGTAAGTGGGTAGACGCGTAAGCCTCTGAGACGATCGTAAAATGGCTGACCTACGCGGACGACATTGGTGCGATTGATCGAACACAGCGAGCAGTTAATGAAGCGTTTGCTGGCATTGAAGCATATACTGGTGGCCAAAATTCGTTTAGCGGTGAACGAGGCCAACACGAAGTATATGCTGTCATCGAGAGAAGACGCACAATAGCGACGTCTCGGCCAGAACGTCACACTAGGCAGCTATAACTTCGAGAGACTGCGTCTACCTCCGCTCCGCCGTAAACGCTACAAACAACATCAGTGCAGAGACAGACGCCGAATAACTCTTGTCAACCGCTGTTTTTTTGTTTGTTTGGGCTCTAAAGGCAATTGAGTAATAGAGCGCTCTCGGAAGACTACGTTGATCATCCCCGTCCTGCTTTACCGCGCAGATGCATGGAGCGGATGAAGATACTCTTGCTTTCTTCTTATTTGGGTTGATTTTTTCTTTTTTTTTTTTGAGAAAAAGCTTCAACCACGAGCCTCAACGCAACAGAGTACGACCACGTACATGGTGGCGCACACTAGTCGAGCGGGACCGCAGCCGGTTTGGCGTGCGGAACTGAAGACTGATGACCGCTGGCCGGCTAGAGAGAACCACCTCGGAAGAAGAAGAAGGCATGTAAGCCATGTCTCACGGAGGTCCTGATGGAGGAGGTAGATTTGAAAACTTTAAGGATTTTTGTTAGATCCTGGAGGTCTTGCTAGAAGTGTTCCCCCTGTCTCTATATCTCATCTGGCCCAGACTGGGGCTGGAGTGCTCTCATTTTCCTCTTCGTCACAGCAGTCTCTACCGTTGGTTGGTCCATATTCATGTCGGGGTACTTCAGATAATTGTGGCCAGTCGTTTACTCGAACTACCACCCTGGGCAACTTTTTGTTGCAATGTAGGAGGTTGTCGGTTGTTGCTCTATTAAACTCGGGCCATAAGTGGTCTCACAGGTGGTGAGGGAGCACCACCTTATATTTGCTACCTCTATGGTTGTGTCATCTACTGCTTTTCTTGATGCCCGCAGGAGGTGGTTTAGTCCATCGGCTGATCACCTGCTTCATTGGCGGCTTTGCGCCCGCTACCCGGGACCCTGCCTAGAGCAATCGTTTGCTGCGTACTAGGAACCTTAAACTTTTCGCGGTAGCCTGCGACTAGCTTCAACTTGATTTATGTTGATATGAAATTGCTTCAGCGACCGCTTGACTGTCCCTTAGGATGGCAACATCAGGCGGTGGTATTTCCAACATTGATAGCATTCTGGCCGGATCCTTGACTGCCATGACCGTCGCTTGAAAATCATTGCCACAATCAGGGATTCTGGTGGAGCAGTTTGGCATCGTCGTATACACGTGCGTAGCCGAACTGCTGATGTCGAATCCTCTCTGGTTCTCTCTGGATAGCTCCTGAAGCTTACTTCTAAATCGAGGAACGGAGACGAATACATAGTCGCTTTCGAGTTGTTCTTGTGTTTGTAGTATGTCCAGTAAGTGACTTGGGAGCCAGCCATTGGATTAGTAGTCGTCTACATGTGGACGGCAAGTGGAAGAAGGTCTAGTGAAACCTACAAGCCTGGCGTTGGAGTTGTGGCCCCCATTGTGACGCCCAGACATGCAAGCTTCTGTAACCTTGTGAAAGCCTTTACGTTGGTGGATTTCAGGGAAGTCTGGGAGAATACTAAGCTACTGACAGCAAACTTCACCTTGTAATCCTCGCATGCTAAAAGTTGTATGTGCTTTGTTCCTTGTTGTGTTTCCATCACAGAGCACACAAAACACTACGTTCTCTAAGTGTTAACTCTCAGTATCGCTTTACACAGCGACTAAGGACCATCTACCGATTTTGCATCTCATAGATTACATCAAATAAACAGTATTAATGAAAGAATAGTGTATGGATAAATTTCTTAAACTCCAATCGACGCAAACTAAAATCTATTTCGTTGCAAAGTTCATTAAAAGTGTTTATACACCTTGTAATAGGTTCATTACAACCATAGTTGGTTCGATACATGTAGATGCTTCTCTGGCCAGGGCCCGAGGCGCCTTTGCCCTTACAAAGAGACTGTTTTACAACATGGCCCTCATCCGGCCAATGCTCACCTATGGCTGTCCCGTGTGGTTCAATGTGAGTGCAAGCTTGATGGAAAAGATTCGGTTGTTTGAGAGGGGCTTGTCTTAGGGCTTGCCTTCGCCTTTATCGCACTCCAGAGTCCCAGTACAAAAACTTCTATTCTTGAATGGGGTCTTATACAATAGGGCGAACCTGATACGAGTGTACAATTTCCTGGTGAAGTTGATTCGAGGCCACACTGCTAGAGCGATGAACTCGAGCAACAACCTGATCTCTGGGGCTTTCTACCCCAATGTACAATACCACGAGAGGGTACATCAAAACGGCTTCGTCCCCCAGAAGCATTCCTACATTTGGATAGGCACGGTCTGATACAAGACGTACATGCGGTACGGCTCATCTATCACATCGCCAGATCAACTGTGAACGGGCGACTCAACCACGACCGCTCCGTCGCACAACGAGCTGAGGAAGGTTTCCTCCGGTTCAGTACGGCGGTATCAAGGCGGGATGTGCGGGATGTTGCTATGCAACATCGAAAGTTGTGGTGGCTGGTGAGTGAGGGAACCCCATCCCCGAACCCTTTAGACCCCGGGTAGTAAGGGTATCTCAGATCCCTTATGTTCGGTCATTAAGTTTTTCTTTTACAATTTTCTTAATCTCAATTTCGGAAAATATTATTAATAATTGATTATACACGTTCTTTAAGTCGGAAGACATAGAGTAAGGTTAAGTTTAGCTTAGAGTGCCCGCCGAGGGCCAGTAAGTTAGAAATTGAAGTAATAATGCTCGTCCAACTAGTTTTAAGAATTTTTGGCTAGCAATTAAGTGTATCATGAATTTTTTTAAATGAAGATGAATTAAAAAAAGGAACACCATAGTTGGTTCTATGCCTCTTATGGTCTAGGAAATTTCTCACCCGAAGAGATATTTGGGGAGCATGTATATTTATGAGTAAAAGTATTGGGTCTATAACTTAATTCGTGCGGGTTGCTAAGAGATGGCGTAACTGGTGTTATTCCATTGGAACATGCGTTGGAAAGCTGCTGTCATTGTACGTCATTTCAGTATAGTTCATTCATTTGAAGCGTAAACAACAATAATTTTTTTCACTCAAATATGTCGAACTTTGTGCATGAAAAAGTGTATTTGCGGGGAGTTCCTCTTCATTACTTTAATATGAAGAAAACTGCTGCCGAAAGTCATCGTATTGTGGATGGTGAACATGCGCCAGCTGAGCTAACGTGCCAAAAAAGTGGTTTGCACGATTTGAAAGTGGTGATTTTGGTTTGGAAGACGATGAACGTCCTGGGCAGCCACAAAAGTTTGAAGATGAAGAACTGGAAGCATTACTCCATGAAGATTGTTGCCAAACACAAGAAGAGCTCACATAATCTTTGGGTGTTACTCAAGCAGCCATTTCGAAACATTTAAAAGCAGTAGATACAGTCAAAAGCAAGGAAATTGGGTTCCACATGAACTCAAGCCGAGAGATGTCGAAAGGCGGTTTTGCATGTCCGAAATGCTGCTGGAACGCCACAAAATTAAGTAATTTTTTCATCGGATTGTTACTGGTGATGAAAAATGGATCCATTGCGACAACCCCAAGCACAAAAAATCATATGTGAAACCTGGCCAAACAGCCAAATCAACGGCAAAGCCGAATATCCATCGCGTGAAGGTAATGCTCTGTATTTGGTGGGATCAGAAGGGTGCGCTGTATTATGAGCTGCTAAAACCGGGTGAAACCATCAATGGACAAGGCTACCGAACACAATTAATCCGTTTGAAGAGAGCAGTAGCCGAAGGACGCCCAGAATGCGACCAAACACGAGGCAATCATTTTCCATCATGACACCGCTCGACCACACGTTGCTATTCCGGTTAAGAACTATTTGGATAACAGTGGATGGGAAGTTTTAGACCACTTGCCTTATAGCCCAGACCTTATAGCCATGACCAAAACAATCATGAGAATAGAGAAGAAGAGATAGGGAAAGACTGGTGCATTACCTCAAGACAATTCGATGCACTTGTCAAAAAGCTTTCACTCTTGGCCATTCCGAAGGATGACACGATTAGGAAATTCAAGTTCCAAGAGCAGTTCACCATTAAGCTCAGCATAAAAATGGACTGGAGCAATGAATTCATAGTCCACAGCAGCAGTACGATGAAATGGTATACAGATGGATGAAGAACTGATGAGGGAACAGGGGCGGGAGTATTTGGTCCCCGGACAATGTACTGCCAACCCATGGGCAAACGCACGAGCATCTTTCAAGTCTGTAGACAGGTGCGCTCAGATCAATCTTGATAGGAAATATACCAACTGCGACATAGCAACAATGTCGGACAGTTGTGCCGCTATCCTGGCACTAGACTGCTACATCATTCCCTTGTGTGGGAATGTCTACAGAAGCTTAAGAAGCTGAACAAGAGTAAGCACCTGCTGCATACCAGGCCATACAGGGATAGAAGGCAATGAAATGGCCGACTAACTCGCTAGGGAATGACCATCGGAACCCTTTATAGGCCCCGAACCACTCTGCGTTGTAGGAGACCATGTCTTCAGGGAAGAGTTCAAGGAACTAGAGAGAAGGAACCGAGCAGATACCTGGAACAACGCTCATGGCATGAAGCAGGCCGGAAGAGGTTTGAGGCATGTATCAGGATGAGCAAGCACAACCTCCGTATCCTACCAGGCTTCCTAGCGGGGCACTGTAGACTCAGGGAGCACCTCAGGTCACCAGGAGTGTCAGAAGAAGGTCTCTGCGGAATCTGAGGAGAATCTAATGAAATTCGGAATCTGATGAAATTTCAGAACACGCACTGGGATTTTGTGAGGCGCTACCCCACAAAAGAGAAAGATATCTGGGCAAGCACCTGATATCAGACGATGAATTGAAGTCACTACAAGCAGCTCTCATTCTCCGATTTCTAAAGGAAGCTAGATTAGAGAGAATCCTCTGGTAAACATTTCTGCCCCCTACGCGCAACGCGAGCATATAGCCCTCAATACAAATCTGAATGTAACTGCATGTGAGAGGAGCTCTTAAGAAAGCACATGAAAGGGACACAATAAATGTAAAGGGCGCGGTGCATGCACTTGGTGTGGGAATTGTTAGTACGTTCCTAAGAGCAATTATGGGCCTTTTGAAAATTGAAACTGCTTCTTTCAAAGTTCCCTTTATTCTTATTAAGCGGACTTACAAAAGTTCTGTCTTGATGACGGGTGAGAGTGCTCCCAGGATCATGGAGGATGGTTAGCTTGGTACATACCTTAAATGAGTTAGCCTGATGTCCGTAAAATGCATTCCTTCCCTTGTGCTTCAGTTGGCAATAGGTCGAGATGATACGCTCACTGTTCCACAGATGGTCCACCGGATGGTATACTCTTTATTTACTTACGTAACCACTTTGTAAAGCCATTCTAAAATCAAAGCCTGTCCAGATATCGTTTCCAATTTCTTGAAACGACAATGCGCCTTCGTCATGTTTTGTCGACAGTGTCCACGTCTCTGTGCTGTCTTTGAAACCTAAAATTATTGTGGACTTGCACAGAACCACCATGGCCCTACGAGAGAGAGAAAGAGAGAAAGCAAGTGTGCAAGAGAGAGAGAGGGAAAGCGGGAGAGAGAAAGAGAGAGCTGTAGAATTATTTAATTGGCTTCGACTGAAAAAAATCAGTGATGTCAAGAGGCCCTCTGCCTTAGGCAAAATGTTTGATGGTTACCTCTTCGGCTTACTGATGGATCTTCTAAGTTGATACAAGATCCGAAGGCCTTTCATATTGCCACCTATTCATTCCTTTCTTCCTCAACCCCATCTACATTAATTGCCAACTCCAAATGGCAAAAGACAGACCATAGTCGTTCGAACTCAAATTAAACTTAATTCTTCACTTTCTCCGAACCAGAATCTCTACCTCAAGTGAGTTTCGAAGTCACTGCAGAAGCCGGGTAAGATAAAGCATCTCCCGCATGCCAAACGAACTGGCGCCCAGCTAAGACGAACTGCGCCATAAATAACCACACACGGTGAGACAAAAGAAACAAAGCCAACCGCAGCAGCAAAACGCATTCATTAGCATCGCCCATCGACAGAAATTACAAAATCAATGCGCTTTCAGTTTCAGGTCAAATGCCACCTGTAGAATCGCCGCCAGGCGGCTGATGCAATTATCGATCACGTAACGTAAAGATTACACCGTTTTAAAAATGACTCCCAATTAATCTCGCACCTCTTCGGGTGTTGCACAACCGCCACCGGGCCACGCAGAGCGCATCGACGGCACCGCCATCAAATCTCGCCAATCAACCAGAAATTGAATTAAGCCCTGGCACACCGTTACATTACAAATAATCCAAATTAATTTTGAGAGCGATCGCTGGTCCGGTCCGCACTTCCGTTTCGCATGGCGGCGGCACTGCGCAACGGATAAGCCGCTGAAATTTATTGCAAATTCAATTAAAATTTCGATTTCGTTCGTTTGGGGAAATCCCCCCGGCGACGGCGTCTCGTCCCTCGGCCATGCAGCAGGAATCGATGCAAAGGGACAGCCGGCGCAGCTAGTGACGCATTACAAATGAGCGCCGTTGGCGCGCCAACAGCTGTGATCCCAATCGACGGCGAATGCGACTGCGCATCGATGACAGTTACAACAGCTTGGCATCAGCGATGATCAAAGTCGTCTTCAGTGATTTATGCCATAAGCCTGTGGGGCTGGTCACCGCGTATTTGCATAAGGATGCCCCACGGTGCAGTGCTGCGCCAACGGCGAACGGCGGCGGCGGCGGAGCGTTGCTGGCGTGCAAAATGCGGTCTCCATTGTGTCGGGTGATTTCACTTTCAACGGGACAATTACCCTCGGCCCAATCGGGCGCGTAGAGCAGCCACAAACTCGCGCTATTTCCCAACGCGCAACGCACAACGCACTCATGCCAGGCATGAGCACTGAGCACCGCTGCGCCGCGCCGACCGCTGGCGTTCGGATACGTTTTCTGTGTGAGATACGAGCGTTTGTCACGTTATGCGGACACAGCTTACGCGGAAAATATGAAAATTTATCGCGAGAATAATTTGAATTTACATGCAGCTCACAGTTGTCGAGTTACAGAGTCGCACAGAGTCGCTCGGAGTCACACAGATGCGAAAGTGAAAGATCGAATCGCGGATGAGGTGGTCGGCCGGTTGGCCCGTGGCGGCGAGGAATGCGGGACCTGCGTGCGAGCTGGAATTTGGGCAACCGAAATGGATACGAATCTTGTAAGGTGTCAGTCGTTTGTTTGGTTCCCGGCTGAAATGGGGTCAGGAAATCCGATAGCGCTTCCACGGAAGACCTGCGAGTGTTTCGTCATAAGGGAGTTAGTGGCGATTAAGCCGAAGAACACTGCGAACGTCATGACTTAAGTGACATGTTGTTGTGGCGTGACTGGAGGAAAAGAAAGTCACGGCTACCGAGTTGGATGTGGGCCAAGGAATGATTATGCCGCTTCAGCTTTAGTTCAACCCATTGTTTCGGCGACAACAACGGAGACAAATTGACTGTCAATTGCTTGAGGGCAATACTGCACAAAGGGCCATGGTCTTGGATGTTTACGACTGCACTTCGGTGGGATATGGCTTTCCAGCCGTACGAATTTTGGCAGGATTTGGGCCAGACGATTTGGGAGCTCCTTTTTTTCTGACCATTGTGACATCTTTGTCGGTGTCTGTGGCTCGAGCGAGTGGTAGTCGTTTTTGACAAGTCGTCTGTGAAATATGACAACAGGATGTCTTTCAAGTCGCTTGGCGCAAAAGGTGAACAGAACAAGCACTCACTTGGTGAAGTCAAAAGAGACGGTGAGAAGATCAGTCAATCAATGATGAATATGTCGGTTCCTTCTAAGGTTCTGGAAATGTGTCTGACATCGATCGTAATGTGATGTGAGCTCTGATTCATCACCTAAAGCCCGTGATAAATTCAGAGAGAGTCCAATAGTCTGAGTTCATCATCCGATGTAGAGCCATGCAGGCTGTGTTTCCCGATGACGATGACAAAGATATCCTCCTTAATGCTTAGTATTGAACTCTTCTCGACTGATCGAGGCTGGGGCAATGATCGTGTGTCCTCCTCAGGAGCTCATAACAGTCACCTTTGCTGTTCTCATCCGTCTCCTCTGTATGGACTTGAAGGTAAATCAGGCAGTTGATGGCGTATTAACCTTTGATGCTGACTGAAATGCGGAACTTGTTCTTATAATCAAGGCCTAAGGGCGTATGTACCTTGACGGCAACATCAACAACTGAGCGAATAAAACACAGCACTTCGTTCAGTTTCGTTAAGTTTTGTTACCTTTGTTTACATAAGTGGGAGCGAAGACAAACGAGCCACAAAGCAATTGGAAATTTGACAAATCTTTGGGATCAGACTTACGTTTGTTTAAGCCAGTTTTGCTTGGCTCTTGAGGCCGCACAAAATCAAAGAACGAACAAGACCATAGACAACCACTGCATTGGTTCAAGAGCACTTGGAAGCAGACAATGTTTAGCGACGAGACCCATTTTTGAATTGTGAACCTATTTGGTGCAAAATTTACGCATTTAGAAATTGTCAATCTACACGAGGACCACATGGCAGCAACGCATCCACAGAGGGCCAATGTTGGACGTGACTCATCGGCTTGTACACCTTTCAACCATGGATTGAGGGCGTTATAGATCGGCGATAAGCGATTCGTTGGCCTGAAATTGGATGATATGGATGTGAATGGCATTTTCTTCCAATTGTTGGCTATCCAAAAGCTCAGTGAATGAAGTAAAGAAGAGAAATGAACCCAAAATGGCGGAATGAGATATTTATTTTGGCACGCAAGCTCTGCTCCTATCAGTGGACCGTAAACGAGTGCGGTAAACCAAATCCCGTTTGCCCTTATATTTGCTCTCGTTCCGGCCAACCACCCCTATCCAACGCACTATGGAGTGGGGCGTGGTTTGTACTTGTTGGCTCTGGCGACCGTGATTTCATCTTCTCGGTCGCAAGCCACGCTACCCAGCGCTACCCAGGGTGGGATCAGACATAATGGAGGGGTAGAGATATCCATCTTCGGCCATTTTTTCCCCTTGTCAACACCGGAGATGTAGTGGTGTTCCTTTGTACTTCACACATGCTTTTACACAAACCATGGACCAAACCAGGCAATGGTGGCCGATTCGTGGATTTTAGTGGGAGTGTCGCAGATTCGTGGATTTTAGTGCGAATAAATGGCGACAGATTGCCGAACTTGCCCACGACCCATGTATTGTTGTGCGGAGGGTCTTCAAAAATTGATTCGTATTCTTAAGAGCTAGAGTAAGAGAGTGTACGGCTTTCAGAAAAATAAAAGTACTGGTAAGCTCTTAGGTGAATTTACCAACTGTATCAACGAAGGCCTAAACAAAAGCTACCATGTACTAGTGCTGTTCGTGGACTTCAGCAAGGCTTTTGACACACTGAACCATGATAAGCTAATAGAAACATTGGAAAGAATTGGCATAAGAGGTAATAGACAATTCTGCGTCAAAATCAACCAGACGTATAGCCAAAAGGAACGCGTACAATATGGAGTCCCTCAAGGATCAAAATTGGGCCCGATCCTATTTATTTTATACACCAACGAGCTGCTAAGGGTTTTCGAACAGGCCATTCCATTCGCGTATGCAGACGATACGGCGATGTGCAATAGATCTTTGAACAGTTTGATAATGCGGTTAAATGGTGTCATGATCACGGTCTAACGATCAACGCATTAAAAACAAAGATGATGCACATACGAAATCCGCAGTTTAAAGCTACTAAGCAACAAATTAATTTTAGAAATGATTCCTGTAGTAGCTCATTGAGCTGCCCGATTGAGATAGTGAAGACATACGAATATCTGGGAGTCTCCATCGACAGCAATTTTCTGTGGGACACGCATATCGATGAGTTACGCTTGAGCCTTAAAAAAGCTCTATATGCCCTTACGCATCCAAAGTTCTGTGCCACAAAGTCTGTATTGAGACAAGTATACTATGCCCTAGTGGAATCGAAATTGAGGTATGGAATACTTGCATGGGGCAACGCATCTGCAACACACATAAATAAGCTGAAGAAACTGCAAAACACTGCATTAAAGAAGATAAGTGTAGATAATCGGCGAAATGTATTTCAACAGGAAAGGGTTAAAGTTCTTCCAGTAGATGAAATCTTTAAGATGACCCTAATACTGGAGTACTATGACGACACTAGATTCATCACACCAATTCAACATGGGATCAACACAAGAAGACGGGCACAAGGTATGCTTCAAGAACCTCGATTCTGCAACAACCACGGGAGAAGACAGCTGAATTGTAGTGTCAGCTTTTTAGTTTATCGTGTGAATTTGAAATAAACGTTTTTTTTTTAGATCTAATGTAAATGTCTGGATGGCTTGAGGGGGATAGTTTGATCATTTGCCCTCCGAACTTCTTTTTTTGGAAGCCAAACAGAGAATTTACCTTCTCCCTAGAATCTGAACCCGGGAAGACACAAAAGAAAGTCTTCTATGAGCCGGCATACGTTTGATACGCTCAAATGAACTCATTCTCATTTTGTTTTTTGGTCTTTGTAAAAGATGTGCTTCATCTGATATCTCATTTAGGAATCTTTTTGAAGAAAAATGCATTATCTTTAGTTTGCGTTGATGTGGGTCTAGTTCGGGAGTACTTATTTGGAATTGAGTCTCTCGTGTCGAATGAGCTCTTTTACTCCAAACATTTACCTTTTGTTGTTAAAAGTGGAATCCGAAGTCCAGTCACGGCAACACAACGGTAGAACGTGGGAGGTACTCTTCGATAGCTCTAGCCCTTGTTGTCTTGTGTGCTTGTTTAATATTGTCTCAGTTCAGTTGTGATCTGACCACTGGTAAGTGGTAAGTCTACACTATGCAAATCCGTATGAAGAAATTCAATGAATTGAAGAACTTGGAGTGTGTCATAGAAACACTAGTACTGCGACCCTTTCTTTGGTCTGGGATTTTAAGTGCTTCTTCTTCTACCTGCGCTACAGTCCTGGGTGGACCAGGGACTCAACCAAAAACCCTCTCCAGGTGTCAAGATCTTTAGCCAGCTGTCTCCAATTTCGCACGCCAAGTTGGTTGCGGTCCTTCTCCACTTGTGTGCGTCATCGGTTCCGTGGGTGTCCTCTAATGTGGTGTCCCACTGATTCCGAGTCTAAGGCGATTGGGTCTGGGTTGCCCATGCTCTATACATGGCCCTGAGCGTTGAATCCGTAGACGCCTTGCCTTTCCTAGTTCATGGATGAATATTCTTCTCCAAAACCTAAACCGGGGCCAAATTTTTCTCTCGAAAAGATCTCCTTCATCTGCTTTGGAGATTATCCAGGCCTCCGTGCCATAGAGCAGGACGGGAATGATCAAGGTGTTATATAAAGTTAGCTTCGTCCTTCGGTAGAGGGTTCTACTACTCAATTGGCTGTTGGTCCCAAAGAAAGAGCGATTGATAATCTCGCGTTCTTCCTCTCACCGCTTTAGACATTTTGGCAGACTACGTTTCAATATCGTTACGTCAACGTCATTGGCATTTGCTAGCAATTGTACGGACTTCGCAAAAATCGTGCTTATTGTGTTGGAGAGTGAGTTCTGCATGACGTTCTCAAGAATGATGTCACCTGATAGGGCGTAACCTTGTCTAAATCCTTTTTTGACATGGAAGATCTCGGTCAGTTCGTTTCCCACCTCGATGGAGCAACGAGAATTCTCCATCGTCATCCTGCACAACCAACAAGCAGAGAAGATCTTATAGGCGATGTTTTGAAAACTTACGAGTATATCGGTTATCCCTCTGTAGTTGATACTGAGATTCCTTTGGTACCCTTTGGTAGAACTTTCGGATATCATTTCTGTCCTATCACCTCTCCATTTCGTCTACCGCGTGCTTCTCACGCTTTTGCTTCGTTGAATGCGCCTCTCTGGACTCTTCGTTAAACCAGGTGTTTTTTTTTTCTGGTTTTAAAACCCAGCATGGGCAACGGTTTAATTGATTGGCAGGGTTGGACTCCACAAGAGCTAAAAAACATCACAAACTTAACAACTAGAAAAAAAAAACATAAAGCAATTTTTTCTATTTAAATCTAATCTTAATTTTTAAAAACCAATTAACTTATCCATGAATTGTTTTCAAATAATGAAATGTTTGAGATTCATTTAAACTAAGCTTGCTTCCTAAAGTTAATTTGAAACTCGATCTTCTGCAGAAAAGCCTTTATAAGGCTTCGCGGAAACATGTAACTATTGTAAAATATTCTCTGAAAATAAAAATGAATTGAAATTGAAATTGAAAATTGAGTATATGTATTGTGAATGGAATGTCGTGTGAATATGGCACTTCGTGAATAAAATTGTAATGCAATGCCCACTGAACTGGAACTACTTGACCTCACTTTAATTCATAGATTATATACCTACAGCCTACCTGACAACCTGTTCCAAAAGTTAGTTCCCCTCTATACCCTTAATTTATGAATTCTGAAGACTCATACATTCAGATTACATTTTGATAGCTACAGTGAAAAGATACTGCAACTATACCCAATGCGTAAAAAGGTTGTCAAAGTGTGGACAATGGTTGAAATTTAACACCAAAATTTGAAATAACGTCCAACTAACGAGCGAATTTTCAAGTAAGAACTCTAATTCACCCCTCGACTAACTTGGGGGAAGGGTTTCGACTGTTCACCAGCTGATCTCAAGAACTGACACGTATTCACAGCCACGGGACAAAAAGCGTATAAAAAACGCTGTCAGAAGAAATCAAGGGACAGGAGAAGATGGATATCTCTATCCCTCCAATATCTCTGGTGGGATCGGCGTATGTGCTCTGATGGTGATCTCATCTTCTCGGTCGCAACCACCGCTATGGGTCTATCGTTCCGATGGTTGCTCTGCGGTAGTTCTTATGCACATCGCAGACGGCTCTCGCCTCGCTGCTTCCGTTTCTTCGATATCGGCTACCTTTGAACGGTTATAAAGGGGTTCAATTTTAAGGGCCGCTGTTTAATGTGAACCACACCTAAACGTCAAGTTTTTTCTGCATTTCGATTGACATTTCTCAATTCAGGCTTATTATGAAAATGGGCGTTCAAATCAAAATGCATATGGTGATTTTTTCGGTCAATTTAATCGTCCAAATGTGCGTGCAATCGGAAAAGTCGTGCAAATTTGAGCACACCGGGTCTGTAGGAGATGTGAAAACACCAGTGCATGCTCGTACAGCTCGTACTGCAGAAAATATTGCTGCTGTTCGCGATAGAGTGGCTGAAGAGCCGTCCACCTCAACTCGTCGTCCTGCCCAACAATTGCACCTGTCACGCTCGTCGTTGATGAACGTTATGCATAAAGACTTGCATTTACACGCCTACAAGGTGCAATTGACCCAAGAACTAAAGCCTCTTGACCATTTCAAGCGTCGTCAATGGTCAGAATGGTGGCAACAGTGGGTGATCAATTTTCGAAGAAAATCATCTTCAGTGATGAGGCACATTTTCACCTCCGTGGGCGAATGATAATCCAAGAGTGATTGTCGAAAAACCAATGCACCCGCAAAGAGTGACTGTTTGGTGCGGTTTATGGGCTGGCGGCATCATCGGTCCGTATTATTACCAAAATGAGGCCGGTCAGGCAGTTACTGTGAATGGTGTTCGCTATCGTGAAATCATAACGAACTTTTTATGGCCCGAATTGGAAGATATGAATGTGGACAGGACGGTGCCACTTGCCACACAGCTAACGAAACAATGGCTCTTTTGCGCGACAAATTCAATGGCCGTGTTATCTCACGTGGTGGCGATGTCAATTGGCCGCCAAGATCATGTGATTTGACACCGTTGGATTTTTTTCTTCGGGGTTATTTGAAAGAAAAGGTGCACGTCGATAAGCCAGCAACAATTCAAGGGCTAAAGGATGAGATAATTCGGCACATAAACGGAATAGAACCTCAATTATGCTTCAGCGTCATCGAAAATTTGGACCATCGGATGGAGGCGGGCCGCCGAGGTCGCGGCGACCATTTGGCCGATATTTTGTTCCATACATACTTGAACCATACCAATATTATCATAATAAAAATAAATGACAATAATTTCCTAAATAATTAGTGTTTTATTCAAAATCAACATCGGCCCTTGAAATTTAACCACACTTTATTATGTCTTGTTCTATGGCTGCCAGACGTCAGTCCTGAGCAATGGCTGCTACTTGCCACAGTTGACAAATCACGTAGAGCCGATGTGAACAGCGCCACAGAGATCATGTGATTTGAACACTTTCGACTTAGTTCTAGCGCGGTCATATGCGTCTAACTGCTTCGGAACGCCATGAAAGAAGCCAGATGACGAGAACAGCGGCGCTGACAACGCAGAAAGATCAGAAGGCATAGTACCAGGAATGACGTTCAAAAGCTTTCCTGTCTACTACGAGCTAATGGAAGGATCGCAGGCGATAATGAGTGTCTGCAAATGCCGGGGTTTCCATTGTCTCTCATTTTCTTCACTCCTGACTGTTATTATTATTGTTAAGGGTAAATTACTCCGCGACCTGTAGATCTACTGTGCCCCCTATTGACACCTTTGCTCTCTTAAGAGCTCCCCTCTCATGCAGCTTTGAGGGTCATCTGCTCCTGTTTGCCCTAGAGAATTGTCTCTAAGTCAGGATCCTTTAGAAATGAGAGCTGGCTGTAGTGACTTCAATTCTGATATTAGGTGCTTGCCCAGATATCTTTATCCTTTCTCTCCGCAGAATCCGCAGAGACCTTCTTCTGACACTCCTGGTTTCCTGGGGTGGTCCCTGGGTCTACAGTGCCCCGTTAGGAAGCCTGGTAGGATACGGAGGTTGTGCTTGCTCATCCTGATACATGCCTCAAACCTCTTCCGGCCTGCTTCATGCCATGAGTGTTGTTCCAGGTATCTGCTCGGTTCCTTCTGTCTAGTTCCTTGAACTCTTCCCTGAAGACATGGTCTCCTACAACGCAGAGTGGTTCGGGGCCTATAAAGGGTACCCATGCTCATTTCCTAGCGAGTTAGTCGGCCATTTCATTGCCTTCTATCCCTGTATGGCCTGGTATGCAGCAGGTGGTTACTCTTGTTCAGCTTCTTAAGCTTCTGTAGACATTCCCACACAAGGGAATGATGTAGCAGTGTAGTGCCAGGATAGCGGCACGACTGTCCGACATTGTTGCTATGACGCAGTTGGTATAATTCACCAGGAGGTTCGGGTTCGAAGACTCTCTTAGCCGGATCATCGGTGTCCATACATTCGGTGTCGGTGTCCAGCGTGGAGCCACAGCGATCTCATTTATAGCAGCCACCGGAGATACTCTACAGCCCCGTCTACAGTAGCACATGCGAACGGCGTGGTATTAGATACTGCATCTGAATAAATAATAGTCCCGAAAGGAGGGATAACAGCCACGGTTCTCTTCTCTCATGTCATCCTCGAAGTGGACCTAGTTCTGAATCAAAAATCTAGTGAAACAGCATTTGACGTAAGTTTCTCTTAAGGTAAATGTACTTAGGTCTGGCAAGGACTGTTGATCGCTGTGGAATGGAAAAAAGATCGTCAAAAAAGGTACGTCAGCCAACAGGCCTACGACCTCCAAAAGAGGAACGGAAATACATAGATCCCAAGTCAGAACGCACTCAGGCTGTAGACCTCACACGAAGAGCGAAAAGAATCTTCACCAAAGTTCAACTTCACTCACTCAACCGAATACAATGGAATCCAATTTGCGATGGCTCGCCAACGGCGTTGCGTAGGAAGAGACGGAACGCACACCACAGACCACAGGCACTCCTAAGGCTACCGTTGGACTAGTACGATAAATTTGTCAGCAGTGACAGCGCCCGCTTTGAACAATAAATAACAGCCTCTGGAAGCATTCAAGGAGTGCAGGACTTTCACTGACAACAGCAGACTCGCACCCCCACAGCATGTGTGTGGCTCGGCGGCGCGGCGTTCAAAGGTCAGCTCCATTCGGTACGCAAAACTCATTAACCACAGCAGCGAGCGAAGATGGGGGCCCACCTAAAACAGAATCCGCCGCATAATAGACGCTCTGGCAGCGGCCCATAAAAACGAAATTTCTATAATTTATCACCTCCCAGTCCGTCTATTTCGTGGCGATTCGCTGTGTTCTGCTCTAGGGATTACCCGCGAGGCATCTTGGGCGCGCTCACCACGAGACGCATTCCAGCGCGGTGCGAGATTGATCGATCGCACACACATGCAAGCGCCTGCATCTGCGGACACACTCAAAGCTGACGAGTTGTTGAGACCTTAGATCTAATCGGCTTACTTGCCACCACCGAAGGCAACCAGTTGACTTGGATGCCGGCACAGGGTCCTTTGGCACATCATGATCCCTTTCATCTGCGGCCCATCACTGCCGTCATCATCATCAGCATCAGCGTCAGTGCGCGCGATCGGAGCCCCAGCGTCGTCGGCTGCGCATTTCAAATTGATTACGACCGACACCGACGTGTGTTAGCGAATTTTAATTGCAAATCTAATCGGCAGAGGCTCAGACGTCCTCGGTCACATCTAACGTATACATCCGGCCGGAGGGGCTTCGACTCGACCGACGATCTGGAAGGAAGGAAGGAACGAAGAGCGATAAGAAGAGAGTTTCTAATGAACACTGCGCTGGGATGATGGCATTTGCAGACTGATGCATGAACGGGCGCTTGCTTCGTAGAGACGGCAGTTCATCCATCGAATTACTGTTGACTTCTATGAAATGCGACTCGATGCTGGGCTGTCTGATGGCTCAGTCGTAAAATGACTCATTAACGGATTAAGTGGGTTCTGTGAGAAGAATTTGAGTGGCGCAGGCGGGCTAAGCAAATGAGTCCGGATACTGGTGACAGTCGTTGGGCCTCACGTGTCTGCACGAACGGGCGCATGCGAATGATGGCTCAAGTGATAATCGATTAGTACAACATCTCGAATCATTCGATGGCTCCTAGTGACTAACACAAGAAAACTCGATCAATGTATCAATTTAGCGCGGCAATAAGTTTCCGAGATCTACTGATCAGGAACCTTAGCGTGGCTGTACACCTTGTCGTTGTGTGAAGGCTTAGTTAAGGTCAATGACTCTTGTGAAGTAGTCCTTGTGAGGAAACACAAAGCTAAGGTGCAGCCATCCTCATCCCTCCCTTGCTAACTTATTCCCCTTTTTCTAGCTCAGTCGCGAACGGTGTGCTGAAGCCACCTGGCAACACTCCGGGCTAATCAGCCTTACCTGTGAACTGCGCAGCCTGACCTTCCGTTCTGCGCAACTCGTGGAATTCTTATGAATTCGAACGAGCCCCTCTCCCTCATCGACTGTACCCACAGCCTCCAAGGGCTTAACAAAATCTGCTCCTGAAGTGCCGGAGGGCAGGAAAGCGGCCAGCTCCACACCCAGCTCCTCCAAAGACCGCATGAAGCCTCCTAAAACTACAAGCCGCTGCAGTAAAATCAAAGATCATTGGTTCTTCCCTGGAAAAACGCAGGGATCGGCGTTTGGGCATCCATCTGGAGGAAGAGATCCATGGCCTCGGTCACTAAGGTGCTCAAGGGGATGCCCGAGTTTAATGCCGCACTTGGGCCGTACGTCCCCGTTCACGTCGAGCCAGGTCGGCGGAGACGTCGCCCAACGACCCCAAAAGGACCCAAGCCAACCGGTGGTGTACCAATCACCAGAGTCCCTAATCGGTGGTATGGTGAGGCTCTGAAAGGTGACCTCACTTGCGCTGTAATTGACAGAGGTGATGAAGACTGAGCCATCCCTTCCGCTCACTGGAAGAGGATTGATATTGGAAGCAATCGGCCCTATCTGGTGGTCAGGTTCGGACTCATAGGGCGAAGTCACATGGACGATCCCTTTTGAGCAACCGGTACAAGAAGACTTACTGCCTCCTCGGGGCGACGACCGGGCAACGAATGCTGCGGCAAAATAATAGGTCCAACAGGCACGCTCAATCTGAACATTGGCGACGGATCTGACCGATCGCGTCGTCGATCGGTGCAACAAATGGGACTTAGCAGAAGTCTTTAATGGGACCTCAAAGTCCAGTCGAAGCCTATTCTTTAGTCCTTTGGGCCAAGTCTGAATACTTTTACCACGCCAAGATCCACGTCCGTGGCGTCTGCTACTGCATTGCCTGCGGTCGATCATGGATCCATCTGCATTCGCAGCGAGAGCAAATTCCACTGCCAATCACAAAATCATCTTCAACAGCAAAACTATGAAAATGTTCGGCATCACACGAGTGATGTCAAAGTGTAGCACGATTTAATCGTTTCGATGACTCGAACGCGAACGCGATTGAAGGACAGTTTGATGGGCGAACAATGGGCTTTCGCACGACGACGTCTGAGCATGTTAGCCGACAAGAGTGTGACACGCGCTGTGTACGAATGTCTTGTTCGAGCACAAGTACACTGTCACGGCACGTTGATGCCTCGCCGGAGATGGTCTACACTCAAAGGACCCACAATGGCATCACTGTAGCCCCCACCGACTGCGGTGGATCTACGTCATTGACTCTCAATCCCCAAGGATATGACTTATGACTCGGACCCTCTTATATCCCCCCCGCCCATTCCCGCTCCACGTCCACGTCACGCAGAGGCAACGCCAAACAAATGAATCATCCTCCGGTCGGAGTAATTGAAAAGCAGTAGGAAGCCTTGTGTGGTATGCTGCTCCAATCGTAACAACACATCACAGTTGACTTAGCTCCTATGATGTATGGGCTCACTCCGGGGAGTTATTGAAGTCCAATAAGATCTATTGTCTAGCCCGGCATGTGTGCAGGATGCCCTGCCAATGGCCAATGGCCAATGGTCCATGCGTGCGCGCACGTCTTCTGCTGAGCGGCTGTATAAGGCGCGCAGTACACTCTCGCTGGATGCACTGGAATCTATATTCGGAAAATTAACTAACAAGGCCATGGGAGACATTCCATGGCGAAGGTGCATCCGAAAAGGAAATGCTGGTATGTAGTGCCCTGACGGGGACGGAATGGAGGCAACTGAAAGGAAGCAGCATTCCTGGCCTGCGGCCTGCAGCCTGTGTCTCTGGGGGTTTTGTCGTGCGCTTTGATTCTCAGATAAAGACGGGGCGGGGAATTTAATTGCGTTTACGGTTAATTGAGATCGGGATCCTGGTCCAATTTGAATGGGTGTACATTGGCGCCACCAAACCGTGGTGAAGGGGTGTAGATGCTGCTTGCAAACGGATGGTGTGCGACATCATCAAAGATCGTGGCCAGTGGGACGCGCAAGGTCCTTCGTAGCACGCAGATGCAAGTGAAGGATCCAGCTTGGGCTGAGACGACGCCAAACCCTGTTACCCTGTTACACAATCCCAGCCGCCCACTGAAACCCTGACTGAGTGACTGAACACAGTCTGACATTTAGCTTAGGCCCGCATTCACAACGAGCCAATGCAGACCAGCGTGAAGAAGCAGAAGGAGCCAACTGCTGACCTCGTCGTCACACGGAAATGCACTACTTGAGCCGGGCTACAAATTTATGCATGTCAGCCTCACAGGTGACTTGTAACATTTCATGACTCCGCGATGCTGACAAAACACTTGCGAGTGCACTTTGGCATCGGCCCCGGTTCCAGACTGCGACTGCGGCAGCCTCGAAGCAACAACTCCAAATTACCACTCTTATCGCCGGAGGCGGTTACAAAATAATCCTCCTCGTCCACCAGAGCGCGGTGCGGCGAGGCGAGGCGGCGGCGCCCAGTGCCGCAGAGAGGCACCACAAGTCGTGGTTAATTAAAAGTTTTTTGCCGTTTTCCTTGTTTTATCTCATTTGACACTTGCTTGGTGCCTGCCCGAGACCGCAACGGTTTCCCCCAGAATATGACTGCCATGCTCCCATGGAATCCATTTGACTGCACAGATGATTTAATTTGATAAGAGGAAACCTCCGCAAAGGGAGAAATAATTAATGCCACACACACTCTGTGGCATCACGACTCCGCGCCAAATGTCTAATCGAGGGCTGCGAGCTTCGCTGAGCGCTTGGAGATCGCCGAATGGCTCCTCGACAGACACAGTGGCGAAAGATCGAAGCTCCAGTGAGTCTGGAAAGTGTCACAGCGACGACGTCGTCGGTCAAACACTTACTGTCACATGCCGCCTTGCCTACGCGATGCAGGTAGGCACGGTGCAGAGCGCAGCGTATTCCCAGAGCCGGCACCTCATATGCTAAACCGAGCGCTGCTGTCGCTGCTGGCTAATGAATTTTTAATAAGACCTTTATCGGTTCCTAATTGCCATTTTGCGAATCGCTTACTCAACAATCAGTTAACACAACAAATTATGCATGGCACGTTTCCTGGCGACTGAGGCTCGTTCGGCTCTCGACGCTCGCGGTGTTCTGTGAGGCTCTTGGGCGGTTTGGCGGGCTGGTGGCTTGGCCTGCACACAAACACAGCGGCACATCGCGATTTGCATATTTGCTGTCGGGCAGGAATGTAAATTGCCAAACGTGAAGCCGGGCAAGGTTGTGCTGGGGGTACAGTGGTGCTGGGAAGTATTTGTTCAAAATTTTGCGAATATAGAGCTGATTCAGGGGACCACTCAAGATCACTAATAAGGTCCACATACGTAGCCCGGGCAGGGAGTTAAACGGCCATGAGGTCAAGCACCGCTATCGGTTTGATTGTTCGGCTTTGTCTGGACACAGATTGACGAGCATTCCGTATCCCCGATCGAGGCGAGGCTGAGATGGTTAAAAAAGAGGGTTTGGTCGGGCGCATGGGTGGAATCTGAGCATAATTTGACCGACTCGGAAGAAAGAAGACTAGTAATAAGCCGTCATCATCGATTGCAAGATCTTTTCCGCCGTTTGGTGAAATCCCCCGGTGCCTAGGTTTCTAGTGTGGCTTCAAGGGACCAAGAGGTGCACCCACCGCCTATTCGCCGCACAAGACAACTTGTCCAGTTTTGAGATTTCTGCCAAAATCTTCAGGTTGTGCAGGATGACGATGCGACGAAGGATGCGTGCTTCTTCATCAAGCAACCCTTGGAGATCTCGACTGAGACTTAGATTCTGAGAGTTGACAGCCATCGGCTCTTCTGTATTTCCAAGGGATGGCGCTACAGGACTTAGTTCCTACAGAAACCACGCGTTCTATTGTTCTCTCACGAGTGGGCGGGACCTACAGTATGCCCAAACCTTGCAAATTTCTTCATTAACTCGGACTCGGAGCTGGATTTCATCCAATAACCGATGGGGCACTTGTCGATTGGCGGTTTTTCCAAGAATTGTCGTTTGTCACTTGATGAGGTTCTGCAACTGCTAGCTCTTCGTCTTGAACCTTTCCCTTATGGAAACAGCAATTCTTTTGACTCTATGATTGTGCTTGACCAGCCGTGGAGAAAGGCCGTGGTCTTGGTCAGAGATAATGGAGGATAAGGATATCCAACTTCGGCCATTTCTACCCCTTGTCCATGTCGGCACTGAGCCACAGAGAATAAGAGTGAAGTGGAATTCCCTTTGCATTTCGCACACACTCTGACAAAATTCCCAGCTCCACAACTCATCGTATAAAAAACGCTGTCAGCCGAAATCAAGGGGCGGGAGAGGTAGAAGTTGGATATCTCCATCCTGCATGTTCTCTGGTCTTGTTGCTGGTTACTTTATATCAAGGGCGCCACGCGATTGTCCTCCCGTACGATCCGCCAGCTCTTGAATCGCGACAAGTAGTAGTAGTCCGCTTTTGATACAATTTAATTGACTTGTGGCGATTCCACCACATAACACATAATTCCAGCAGCGCTCATCACCCCTCTGTACAGTCCGAGGTGGATGACATCAGTTTCGCTAGCACCCACCCGGGGGTGCATGCTGTTGTTCTACCACGAGTGGATGGGACCTACAGTTTTGCCGCTGCTGCGCATTCAAGTTTTAGGGTTGACGTGAGCAATGTGCGTGGGCTTAGAGTGAATCTCTTCGCTGTGCATGTCCACCTATTCCTCTGTAAACCAGCTGTCTTGGCGCTAAGGGGTTTCCCAGTCACAGTTAGGGGAGAATACCGATTTATAGGATTTAAACCTGCCTGGATTTAGCTAGGTGCCGCTTTTCTTTTAACACCGCGGCCTCGCCCTCTACGTGCGTAGTGATGTAGTTTACCAACTTCAACCTCAATATGGCCTCTACTCACATCCGGAATTTATCCACTACTGCTTTATTTACAGAAATCCAAACCTGGATAGAATTCAACTCTTAACGAATTTGAAGCGCTTTCCGGCTCCATCTCAAGAACTGTATCCCTGTACGCTCGCACTGAAATTGCCATTGTGGGCTATTTCAATGTACACAATTCTGATTGGCTTCGCCATTCGGGCCAGACAACATCCGAAGGAAGGTATGTTGAAATCTTTGCTGAGGTAAACAATCTGACACAGCTAGTAAGTGAGCCCGCACGATCAGATCATTCCGCCAACACCCTTTCTCACATCTCATCCTGACAAATGTTCGATTGACAATCTGTCACCTCTAGGCTGTCGTATCAGCTAATTTCTCGTTATCGCCACAAACAGTTGGGGAACAAATTCCTAAAAGAACAGTATGGCTGTACGAGAAAGCCGATTGGAGCGGTCTAAACAGCTTCTTTAGGAATTTTAACTGGTCACTAGGCTTCCCCGATAGTGACGTGGATGCCGCTGCTGATATGATCACAAACATTCTTCTGCTGGGCATGAGATCCTTCACTCCTCACAGAGTGAAGTCTATCAAGCCCAAAGCGAACACATGGTAAGAGTCGAGCTGTAAAGACTCGAGCTGAGAGAGTTGAATTTCCGGATATACAAAGCAAGCCCCACTGAGGAAAACCGGAATAAACTGTGAATAGATTTATTGAATTGAGAAAATGGGGAGCGATTTACAACGGTAGATCTTTTGCGCCCTCTTCCCTGATCTAGGCCTTTAGAGCTACTTTAAGAAGCGCTTTAAGAGGTACTCTCTGTCCTGATAGCCTGTTCCTGCTTGGTGCTTGGTGTCAGATTTGGACAACCGACGAGTAGGTGTTCCATGGTTGCCTTTGCTTGTCCACAGTGTCCACAGTTTTCTGAACTGCCTTGCCGCATATTGTGCAAGTGACCAGTAAGTTCGCCACATAGTATCCTTAAGCTTGCTTAGATTAATTTAAGACTTATGTGACAAGATGTTACATTGAATACATTGGCCTCATAAAATACCATCAGGGTAGGATTCGTCACAGTTTACGCCTTCACGAGGTTCACTATCGGACTCTGATCCTAACTCCTGATGAATTTAGCGCTGATAGCGTTTGTTATCAGCCACAAAACTTACAGAAGAACCACTTGATGAATCGTTTGGCGAATCCTTTTCGCATTTGTGCTGCTTTTTCGTGACATTCTTCTGTGGATGGTAACATATCATCTTCTTTTTGTTTTCGTTTTAAAACAATTTGCTTGCGCAATTTCCCTGTTTTTGAAATGTCTTGCTTGTGGGGGCAGTTTTTGTGAGGTGGTTCGGTTATAACAGCCGCTTGGGTGACTTTCCTTCGCCTATATGATTTAAAGCAACTTGTGGGGCTATATCCCAAGGCGATATCGTATGACTTCTTAGTGGAGTTCGAGGATTATTTTCAACAACTGACACAGCGCCTTCTTCTAGCGTCAGGATGGATCAAAGATGATCTGTCTAAGCATCCAGCTTCCTCTCCGATTACCAAATCATGCAGCGTTTTTCAGGCTGAAACTTTAGCGATTAATGAAGCTCTGTCCTCGCTAAAGAACGGGGGAATATGAAGCATCAGTTCCGATAGCCAGGCAGCGATAAAAAAATCTCTGAACTCAGTCACTTTCAATTTTGAATTGTGCAACAAGCTCAGGAGTGACTTCATGCTTTCACCTCCATCGACAAAATTCATGTTGTCGTATCTCAGTTTGAACACGGGTGACAGATCGTCAGGCTTCCTTAACGTACAATGTGGGGTACCGCAGGGATCCATTCTTGGCCCTACATTCCTTTCCATGTATGTCAATGACTTACCTAGCGTTGACGTAGCAACTTCTTCAACGCTCTCCACTGTGTCAGATAAATACTGATAGACTGACTGAATGATGATGTTTCTAGGGTGTATACTTGGTCTTTAAAAAATGATCTGCGTCTAAGTCCCAGTCAAAGGTGCTTGTTCTATATCGTCGACTTCACAGGCCTTCGGTCTGTCCTACTACGTCAACAGCCCATAGAATGGATGAGTTCTGCCAAGAATCTTAGCGTGATATTTAACTGCACTCTTTCTTATCATACGCACATCAAGGCAACAGTCGCCAAGATTAACAGTGGACCACTCAACTCTACTCCGTCCTACACTCGACCCTAAGCGACTGCTTAGTCAGGCCGAATCTTAGAACCCTCTTTGGCGTTATAACAGGGCATTGCGCCATCGGAACGCACGCCTCTAAAATAGGCCTCCTCATGCTGCAGAGACGAGGATGAGGAAGAAACCATTGTACACTTGCTACGCAACTGCAGTGCTCTCGCATCCCGCAGAGGGCCTACCACTTTGGATAGCCTGGCTGAACTGAGTATCATAGGAGTCAGCCATCTTCTTCGCTTTATCGAAAGCTCTAATTGGCTTGCGGAATAGGTCCGAGAGGTATCACAAAGGGCCTTTACCGCCCTAATTATGGCTGCTGTCTTTCTGCACACCAGTGGGTCACATCCACCACCGCAGCACAACTTTTGATCGCGACTGTCTTGAAAGATTCAACCAATCGATTCGGCAAATTCTATTTCGTCGACTGTTTCCATTTCATTAGACGGACGGCATAGGGGCTTCCATTGAATGACATCATTAAAATGCCCTCTTATCGAGAAATTTGATTTTATGTCGCGCATAAGCCCGACCCGGCTGCGGCTCGGCACCGCATTGGCAATTGCAGCCACAGCCGCAGTCGCAGTCGCAGATAGAATGGCTCCCAGAATTCCTGGGAAGAGTGCGCAATGCACACATTGTGGCCGGGAGGTACTTAGCGGTGGCCATTCACCACTACGAGGCATCGAAATGGAAAGTTTATGGGTTTATTGTGTTCCCCGGGGCCAGCATTGTGTGCCGCCGCGCTTAGAGATGCCACATTCATGCGGCCCAACTGGTGGTGGTGTCGCTGCGGCGATCCGAGGTTGATGGTGGCGTGTGTTGAAGCTGCAATAGAAGTTCTTATCGCTCTTGATTTAGGATGCACAGTCGGCCGGCCTAAGGGGGAGATTCCTTTTGTCTTGGAATGGCAATAATTTGTTAGATTCCGATGGGTAGCTGAGCTCGTATAAGGGTCCGCCTATCGACGTGGCGATCACCACCAATTACGCGATCGCTTTGAGTTGTCAACTAGTGTGTGCCAACTGGAGACTGTTTTGCTACGCGGAACGAATGCAAATGCTCGTCGACTGTCGTGTGGATCAGCGCGTGGCCCAGAACAATGGTTTGTTTAATGAGCTTGCAGAGGGGGAGTTGTGTCACATTCATTAATTTTTGAGAACTGAGAGCGGGTGGTCCTCCAGTACCACGGCCTACCTTGGCCCTGGCAGATCCATATCGATCGGCAGTGGCGCACAGCGCTGGCCTGCTTGCCACACAATAAAGTATCAACCTCTGGCGCCATTCTTAATGAGTCAGGAAACACTCGGTTGCTGCTTGGACAGGTATGGCCACGCCATGAAGTGGCTTCCACGCCAGCGAGTGAAGAATCGTGTCCTATACGAGAACATGGCCTAAGGACCGATCGGCCAGTAACTTACCGCAGCAGCGCCTAATTGATTTCTCGATTCAAGGTAACGCTCCTGCTGCAGGAGTACACCTCGTTGCTTGAGGTTCCTGCACCACAGAACACCGGACATCGAGTGCCCCTCAGCAGGCGAGACCAGAGACCCTCTCCCGCCCACACGCCGCCACTGCCGCTCACCGCACCGCAAATGATTTATGTTCTCCGCAGATACGTTATCTGACAACTCGATGGCCTCATTAAGCTGGTGTTTACGAAAAACCCCAGCAACATCATCATCGTCTGCTAGACGCTACGTCGAAGCACAGCACACTCCGGGGAGCTCAGGGCGCTGTGACAATGCATCCCATCCAGTGGCGGGCACCCACGGTAGCATCGCAGATGCGGCATCGACTCCGGAACACTGTTTCTTGATTAATTTTCGATAAAACATCGATTTCACATTGCTCCTCTACGATTGCGCATCAGTTTTGCGGCCTCCTCCCGTGCCTTCCCATATTTCGACGTTCCTCCATTTATCTTAATTACGCCGGGACATGGAGGTCAGCGCAGTCGCAGTCTCTGCCGCAGAACAGTCAATATTTTCGTTTCGCTTATCGAATCTGACCATCAGGACGCTTTGTGTACACAAAATGAGTTTTGGAGCCGTGCTGGAGCAGCACCTGTTTGCCGGCACCTATCGTGCAGTCGAGCGATTTCACTTTTCCCCGCGAGCGCGCCGTCGATGATGACTTTCAAAAACCGCCATCACTTGTGGCGGCGTCTTTTCGGGGTCATTATGTCAGACGGTGGATGTGCGATTTGTTTTGGAGAAAACCAGGAACTCCTGACGCTGCTGATGTGTGAAGAGTCGATGGGCGGGAGATGGTTTGCCGGCGATTGCAAAGTGCGGCCTGAAAGTGGATCGCCCACCGCGGGATGGGACAACTTGGATGTGATCAGTGATCTGAGGAAAGTTCAAATATTTAACGACGATCGTGGTCACAAGAAAGTTGTGAAGTGAACCCCGCCGCAGGTCGTGGACACAAGAATGTTGTGAAGTGAACCCCGCCGCAGGTCGTGGACACAAGAATGTTGTGAAGTGAACCCCGCCGCAGGTCGTGGACACAAGAATGTTGTGAAGTGAACCCCGCCGCAGGTCGTGGACACAAGAATGTTGTGAAGTGAACCCCGCCGCAAGTTGGGATGTTTGCCAAAATACAACTTTCGACTGCCTTTGCTGCCGTGGCATGGTTGGATATATTCAACTCTAGCCCCTTCATCCTGAAGACGATCATTCCAAGGGAAGTTGAGGGCGTGTGGCTTGTGTGAGGGCCTGTCGGAGGTATAGACGCAACCACGACCTGGCACAGCAGACAAGGCGGCGGTTAGTCCATGACACAAAGTCCATGGGAAACTTAAGTTAACCCCGATTGAGTGACAGTACAGGGTTGACAAAAGTGGTGGACGTAGGTAGGGTCTGACAGGATAGGTAAGACCCTATGACCGTGACTCGCTTAGACGAAGGTGCTGGGTCCATCCCATTGTGCCCTTGCAAGGGAACCACGCATGAATCTTAGAAGGTTCAATACAGCTTGAGACCTTCAGATCTATAAAGCAGTTCCCTCCTCTCTTAGGGACTACCAGCTCTTCCTTGCTAGGGCTGGACACTCGCAGAGTAGCTGTTGGATAGATTTCGTTTCTACTGAAACTCAAAAGATGTTGTGCGTGTGTTCAGACACATTGCCCGGTAAGGGCTCCTATTACCTGGCAACACTTCCTTGGGAACTGCAACTGCTCAATGACAATGCTCGCTTCTTGCTCAGCGGCGGTGATAGAACCCGTGCTGTTGCTCCATTTCCCGGGCTGATACACCTAGTTTTGGCTCTATCCAGAGCTTCATCCTCCAGTTCGTTATGGAGCTAAGCGCCGGCGCATAATGGATTGCCAGAGGTTCTCCCAGCTCCGCTTTTTCTTTTCCTTGGATGTCAGTATAGAACGGCCTTCCGAAGTCCTAGAGTATTTTCCTGTTGAGGTTGGTGGTTGACGGTGGTGTGTTCCCGTATGCGGTTGCTGTGGACCCGTCTCTTTTTAAAGTTTTCGATGGTCACAAGGATCCTTCTCCTTGTGGTGTTCTGAGGGACGGCTGCAGTGTCTCTCAAGCCTAAGTGGCTGCGACACGAGTCCCGTTGAGAGACCACAATATAACCGACATATCGATCAACATTATTTCTGATAGCCAGGCGTTAAGGCCACAAGGTCGTACATCTCGAATTAGAACCTGGTCCAGCATCCGTGAGACATGCTTGGGAATACGGTGGCTCTGTGCTAGGGCCCGGGGCATACTGGCAACGAAGGAAACCAAAAAGGGGGCAGTCTCGTGAAAAAGCGATCCGAGCTGGGAGAGTCTCCGCCAGGTCCTTATGCAAATACGCCGTTTGTCTCCACAAGGAACAAGTGGAAGACGAAGCTCTGGATAGAACCAGAACTTGGTGGCTCAGTCTGGGTAACGGAGCAACAGCAAGGGCTCTATGGTGGACGTTGAGCACGAAGGGATCATCATCATTTACCAATTCTCCTCGCAAGGGAGTGTATCCCGCTGAAAGGAGTCTAACAGTCTGAACATAGCACACACCTACTTTCGCCACATTTGCAGAGACGAGGCAGGAGTGACCTCTGACCACATCTGCTCTGCGAATGCCCAGCCCTGCCAAAGAAAAGGAGACAGCTCCTAGGAAAGCACATCGATTGACATAAGTCGGCAGTATCCCAGACGATAATGGCGACGTGGGTACACATACACATTCTGTGCATGTAGCGAACCAGTGTCAGCCCATCAGCATCCCCCCAAGAACAGCGACAGCGACTACAACCCACGAGTGAGAGTCAATAATCGCGCCACTCACCAGGAAATGGATTGGCCAGTCCCATCCCATGACAAAATGAAAGTTGTGATGTGCACAGCAATCCATCGCGCTCACCCAGTTCAACGGAAATTCTCGAATTTCATTTCAAAGCATCATCCGATTACCAGCGCACCGCCACCGCCTCGGGCGCGCACTGCGCCAATCTAGAAAACTAGTCGCCCAGCATCCCCCACATCGGCAACGGGACCCAATTTCACTGCGCTCGCTGGCCTTGAGGCCTGACACCGAAGCCCACAGATCGGGCGCACTTCCTCTGCGGCCTGGCTGGCCGGTCATTAGGCGAGATTTACGGGCCCAAACAAACATCGTAAAATATTAATTACTCGCGTAACGACATAATGCGCCTCGCACTGATGGCAATTTACAAGAGACCGCGCGCATAAAAGTCTCACCGGTGCGCCTGCGAGTGTAATTCGATCCGAATCGTTCGTCGGTCGTCGGTCGTCGTTGGCAGGACGCTGTGCTGTGAGCTTTTTTCTTCGCCAAACTTGCCACTTGCCGTGTACGACTTCGGCTCGTTACACCGCGTTAGTGTCTGCCTGCGATCAATGTGTCACATTTTCTCGCATGGGACAGGTGCAGGCAGCACAAATTTATATGAGCTGCCTCCAGCAGCAGCGGCAGCAGCCGGTCGTCGCCACCACCAACCGACTAGCCAACCATCCAGCCATCCAACCAACAACCATCCAAACATCCAGCCAGCTAGCGAAATTAATAGATACAAACATTATCGAGCTCCACGATCTTAATGACTATTACAAGTTGTCAAGATGGTTATCGGGCGGAGTAACGTGCTGGACATGGACGGCGCGACGGTGGCGTTGTTGGTTTCGGCCCGGTGCACCGTGCGAGAGTGTCGGGTGCTGTGACACGGAGTCCCCCTCCGGCCAGTGCCGGAGGCCTTCCTGCGGCCAAAATGGAAAGGATTCATGTCGAACATTATGTCTAATTATGAGACATTAATTACCACCGTTTAGGCGACGCGCCCCTTTCTGCGGTGGACGGTGGAAGTCTTGAACTTGTCGCTTCCATGTAAGCGAAATGACAAAACCGTTTTTGGGTAGCTCGGGACATGGGTCTCGTCTGAAGGGGGCACCTATGAGATATGTCTACATTTTGACTGCCTCAGCGTGGTCACGAGCGAGAGAAGGCTGCCGATAGGGGGATGGCCGTGTGCAGGCATGGCCCGCCTGGGATGAGCGATGTTTGAATGCTATCGAGTGCAGGATCTCTTCCGGCTTTTGCCGCGATGTCGCCGTGGCTGCATGTGATGCAAGACGCGTTACACAAATGCCTTTATGCTTGTTCTGTGTGACGTGAGTGTCAGAAATCTAGTCAACTGTGGCGTCTAACGCCGGTGACATCCACGAGAGGGATGCGAGACAAGGAAGTGATTCCGTGGTCAGCTTAGGTCAGTAGATGGAGACTGGCGTTTGCTTCAGGCATTATGGTCTTGTCTGCAAGGAAGACCGATGGAGGAGCTGCACAAAGATGTGGAGATAGATCGGAAGACATTGTCGTCGCGTGAACTTACTTTTACCAGGAGTCTCGGATTCGAGGAACATTGATGTTCATTCATATGGCGGCCGAGTGCTTGAGCACCAATGAGCGTCGACTCCGAGCCTCCTGGTCGAGATGAAGGGACCGAACGAGGCTGGATTCGAATGCCGACAACTTGGCACAACCACGGTGCGGTGGTTGCAAAGTGAAGTTTGGAGGACAGCTGGGAAGAGGTTATTCCGGTCGAAGCCCCCACCGGAGTTGGAAGCAGCATGTAGGCACTTGTGGAAGCCAGACAACTGCACTCGCTTAGCTTCTACGAACAGGAACAGCACTCGCGAGAGCAAAACTCGAAGCGTCTATGGGCAGAATCTAAGGATCTTAAGTCAGAAACTTAAGTCCATTTTGTCAAGCCCACCAGCTTTTCAGACATGCAACACTTTCCAACTTCTCGCCGAACTCCTTCCAAGACCGCTCGCGAAGAGAATTTGCGTGTTCTTGGCTTCTTCCAGTCTTTGAGGTATTCTTCTTCTGTCTGATGGCTTCCTGAACTTCGGTTGAACAAGCCGCCACACCAAGCCAGGACACAATGACAGCTGTTGAGAACAGTCGCCATTCCTCCTCTTCATGCGATGGAACAGTTGGAATTCGTTCAAATCTTTGTGCTGTGCAAAATTTGGCCGCGACTCACTGTTCTGTTGTTTGCCCCAAAGTACGCGTGTAACCACTCTTGGTTTCCGCCTTGACAGAACAGGTACTTTATTAGTGACAGCGTACACGACACCAGTTGACAGTACAGCCCCCCTCATCACACGAACATCACAAACCATCGGAGAGGTCACAGGAGGTCCCTGCAACTGTGCCAGGGCTCGTCTTCGAACCATCGGTATAAAGGGCGATCTCCCCCTCTGTTGTAGCAACTCGTTCTTCCGGAAATCGCTGGCAGAAGCTCTTTTCCAGAGCCATGGTTGGCGGAAGGTAATCGGTTTGCCCAATCTTTTGCACAGCTTTCCAGCTTCTTAGCATGGCAGCGTGGCCGCATGTTTTCTCCTTCCAAAATCCCCCTCTCCGAGCCTCAGAGCCAAGGAGCCTGCACTAGTGCAGCAGAATAAGTCGAGATGCGGGAGGAAGAGCATGGTCCCAAGCCTTCACTGCCGTCGGTGGTGTTCTAAGACAGCCTGTTAGCCGACGCAGGCTATGTGAGAATATATTTTTTCTCCATGCTTCCCACCAAACCAGAGAGACGTATGTTAAGACAGGTCTTACTATCATGGTGTATAACCAGTGGTTTAAAAGCCCACGTTTAACCAAAGGCACGTTTGCGTGCGTAACAGGCTACATACGCCTTCCTTATGCGGTCAACTGCATTCAATTTAGTTTGGAATCAAGTATATTTTGAGAGTATCAGTTCAACTCCGTTTAAGGTTGGGCAGGTAAACTCAGGCATCTTCCTCTTATTGGTTAAGAGCGACAGTTTTGCCCCGGTTAACATTTAGTCCCCGGGTCTGCGTCCAGTTATCGACCAACATTAGTCCGTAGCTGAGACGCTCACTGAGCGAGATGACTATGGCCACATCTGTGAATCCATAGGAGAGGTGAAAGTACTCCTCCTTGAGGTGTCCCTCAGCTCACCTTCCTAGGTCAGCAGCCTAGGGCACCCAGTTATGACTTGATCAACCGTGACTGCAGCATCAGCCCGACCCAATCACAGAGTCCCGCATCGACTCTCGCATCGACTCCCGCATCGACTCCCGCATCGACTCCCGCATCGACTCCCGCATCGACTCCCGCTCCGATCATCTGAATAGCGTCGTTTGTTACGTCGTTGAAGGCGAGGAAAGCCCCCAGGCATGTTGCGATTTGGAGACTCAGCTGTGGCCTATTTGATTTCTGATGTGTTGGTCGATTAGACGTTCCAATGGCTTCAGCAAGGAGGAGGAGAGGCTGGTAGGCCTGTAGTCGTAAGCAGTTGTATGGCCTGCCTTTCCTGCTTTGGGTGTGAAAGTTACTCTGACCTCTATGGAACACATCCTAGCATTAGGCATCCTTCAAAGATGGTATTGAACCAGGGAATGATGGAGGTGATAGAGGTCCTGTCCCGGAGTTTTGCGAGGCGGTTGTGACTTATGACTCATCACAGAGGTGTGCCAGAATAGTGAATTATTCAGTTCACGTTATCCAGATTCTACTGTACTTCACTGTGTTGCCGTGGTTTTTCAATATTCTTTTTTTTTTCATTTTAAGTATTTTGCAAGATAGGCCCCACTCCACACACACATTGTAAGAAATGCTTGTTTTTAACGTCTCTAGGGAGGCAGGGAAGGGGGCTATCGGACAATTAGACCATCCGACCCCTGTGTTGCCCACAGTCAGGCTGCTACCACCACCCCAGTGAAAGTGTCGTTAATTTGATCCCAATGGAAAATGGTGACTGGACCAGCGTTTTAACTTTGCTTTCACTGGGATTCGAACCGGATACCCCACTAACCAAGAGCAGGCACTTAACCAACTGCGCCATTCAGGCGTCACGTCAACCAAGAGCCGTCATCAATCAAAATGCCAAAGTTATCTTACTCGTGCCTCCCTTTTGACGACTATTCAGCTCGACACACGGTTCGAAGAAAATATGACCGCTTGGCACAAAAGCAGGAAAAATTTAACGAAGGACATTTAAAGTTTTATGAAGACTGAGTGCCGACTGTGTGTGACAAAATGTCACGATCGACCTAAGGCACAGCGTTCAAGGAACGCCACAACAGGTTGTAGACATGCTTCGCAACATACACCGACTTTTAAAAATGTTCGCAACCTTACCTGCAGCTCTTGACGAGACATCCGAACAGTTCCACATTCGCCCGTGCTGGGTACCAGGCTATAGAGACATCTGGAAAAGAAAAATCCTCACAAAACTGCCAGTTGATGGAACCTCTTGTGACATATAAACTCCCTAAGCCACCGTCATGGGCCTATGCTGGCCTAAGTGTGGCTGCAGTCCTTCGGCGCAGCAGTCAGCCACTTCAACCTAAGCCTAAGCCACCTTCAAGTTACAGGCCAATGCCAGATGGTAGACATGCTTCACATGTCAAGTCTCTTGATTTGGTTTTGGTCTCCTTGGGAATAATTACCCGACACTGCCACACGCAAAAAGACTAGGAGTATTCTTAAGTGACTCCAGCAGCAGCTGCCTAGAGGAAGAAGAGGAGGAGAGTGTGCAACACCCTCTCTCTGGCTGCCCTGCAGAGCCGGGAGAGAGAGAGGGAGAGTGGCTTTGCCACTTGTGTGTGTGTTTGTGGTGTAATAGATGTTTGAGAAGGCTTTGCATTCATAATTCCCTTCCGGCATTCGCCTTCGATTACTACTGTTGAAGCCGACGAGAACGACGACAACGACGTCGATGTTTGAATTGAAAGGACCCATTGATTGTTTAAGGATATCTTATGGATTTATCATCTAAGAGGCTGATTTCCCTCTATTTGAAGTGGAAAGATGATTTGCAATTTGTTTTTTTTGGCAGGTGGCCAATGCCTTGCATTTAAATGGATGCAATTATGGAAACGCATTTTTTGAGGAGGGAATCGAATTCGTAGTTTGATGGTATGTTACAAGTGATTGCTTCTTCAAGGTTTCTGGGAAGTTTCCCGGCTGCATTCACATGGTTTCCACGATGTCCTTGCCCTTGATAATCTGATTAGAGTTGGGAGGCAAATTACAATGACTGTTGTACTTACATCGGGAGGAGGACATTTATTTTCGGACAGGACATCAACCAGACAAGAAAAAATCATCGCAAAAATTAAAAAAAAAAAAACATGGAAATTGAAAATTTTTTCAAAAATAAAGAGGGCAAAATGGTCGTATCTACACTTTTCTATTTCCCATTCAAAGCACAAGCATATCTCGTCGTTTTTTTTCTCGGTTTGATGTCCACCACAAAAGGGTCATTCCAATGCACACAAAACAGCCATCTATCCACCCCATCCACCCACCCACAGTGTATATCGACAAAAGTTTTCTAATTAAATTTTCCAATTTTGCCTGCGTTTTGCTTCAGCTGCTGTGCGCTTCCTGCCTCTTATACTCCCTAACTATTCGTCGTGCTCGGTTGACCAATGCTATTAGCGCACGCAAGAAAGCTCTGATGGTGGGCGATTGCAATTGAACGACACTTTCGAAAACCATGTTCTTTAGAAAATATTTGCTTTTTTTCCCGTTCGTCTCTGTTGTTGTCCTCGGTTTTTTGGACGTTTTTGTGTGTTCTTTAGTGCTTCATCCCGGCGCATATTGGTCGACACCAAGGACAACCAGATGCATGAACGATTGGGCCGCGCGGGCGGAGAGAAGTAGTCAGTAGGCTTACCTTAAAATCCATGTCCGGAGATCTCTACACAATTCTGGGGATCGAAGTGAATGCAGTTTGTAGATGAAAAGTAGTTGTCAATAGCTGCTGGAAATGTGAAGATTTTCTTGTCACCGAAGGGAAGTATATTTTTGAGAGACTTAGTCGCCAACTGACAAAGCTAAAAAAAGACAAAGCTTTCTTGACGCTACAGTTTGTCTGAAAGTCGCTACAATGATTCTGCAGTCGGAATTATAATTGGAAGCTTGGATTCTTAGAACAGATGCCCAAGCCCACGTCTACTCTCCTTCGAACCATCTGTGGAGATTCGCTGGTCTGGTCCAAATTTCTCACGTCATGTTGGTTGTCGTCCTTCGATTTACATCGTTTTAGCAGGCGTCTTCTTTTTCGGTGCCCCACTGGTTCGGAGTCAGAAAATGTCCATCATGACTACTGATATGTGTGTTTCCTATTGACCTAATTGTGACCTAAATGTGGACTGACACCTAGACCCCTTGGTCTCCGTTATTTGTTGTCCTTGCTTTGCTTTTTAAAGTCCAACACCCAGTAGGGTAGCTTTGGTGCCAGATGCTGGGTGCAGAGAGTGGTCACGCTTACAATTGTGTTAAACAGTTCCAAAGACGGAACGGACATGGAACGATTCTTTTGGTTCCTGGAGACATGTCCGCGGAACTATGTAGATCCATTCAGGTGGCTGCGTTGACCATCCCCGGAAATATTCATTTTCGCGGAGCTTAGTTGTTCCATGTGACATATTTGGCGTGGGTAATCCTCACATAACAGTTTCATTAACACGTCCGGAACTACGCAACTCTAGTAGCAGTAAGGTCTTTTGGTAAACATGGCAGTCTCCCTACAAGTGCACTTATCTTTCCCCTTTTCACAGATGTTTCATTAAGAACGTCCAATGATCGCTCACCAAAATCAATCATCGTATCAAACGACTCTCAAAATTAACCAAAATTCAAACCCTGTACACATTTTGAAAACTCCAACTGCATCCCCCCTTAACCATTAGTCACTGAAAATTCTCCAAATCGCATAGCTATACTCCCCCAAGCCACACTTTAGCTCATGCTCCTCTACAGTGTGACATTCCAGTAAGATTGGCATTTATCAGGAGTCCCGGAGCAGCTGAAGTTATGCCTGCGACTCCTTCGACCTCCTAAGCGACCTTAGTGAAACGCCGGCTAAATCTTTACACTGACAAAACTGGCTGGCAACGAGAGAGTGGATGGAGGAGAGACAGTCCAACAGAGAGCCAAAAGAGATCTCCACCGTTGACCGTGATCTAATGTAAGCCTTCTTTGGAACCATGTTCCGGCACCGGCACAAAGTGCAGCGGCCACCTTTCCGATTAAGCCATCACCACTTTGCTCCGCTCTCACACGACGAAAGTGAAAACATCACTTTCCCAATTCAACGGGTGTCAACATCTGTCCGGCGAACACAATAATTCGAATTGGGCCATAATTCACAATCAGGATTACACAGCGCGGGCCGCGTGCTCTCATGTCAGCACTGGCACAGGAATGTGTTGATATATTCGCCGCGCAATTGAACTCGTCGACCTTCCCAGTCCGGCTGGCGTCGAATCGGACGTACGTGCACGTCGAATTTATGAGCAGCACCCCCGGCGTTGCGTAAAGAGCGCGGGCCAAGATTCATTGCATAATTTGGCGATGTCAACGCGATGCTAAGGAGGCCAAAGGGAGGGGGCAACGAAATATGCAACTCCCGCGGGAATCAGGAATCCTCGTCCTTACATAACCGCAGCCAAACACAATGGCAGCGCGCTTCGTGGGACGGGAGACTCGTCAACCGGCGGCGACGAGCAGGGGCATGCCGCGACATCCGAGGTATTTAGTTTCTCCGTGTTCGGCGTTTGTGGTGAACATGCAGCCCGACAAATTTCCTTTCAATTGTTGTACCTCATCGGAGGCGGTGGCGGTGGCGGCGACGGGAGCGCGGCTGTTCGTTCGGTTTTCTCGTTCGTTGTCATTGCCTGACCTGGTATCTCAGTGATGGCTGCGCTGCTGCGCTTAATCGACTCCTTGCCATCACACTTTTCTCTATCAGCAAACGAATTTGAAGGAAAATCAATTCCCAAGAGATGCAGAATCGCGATAAGGCTCTGAAGTGGTAGTCCTCTCCAGCCAGCACCACAAGCCACCACCAAGTGACACGGAAACAAGAGCACCGGGAGGAGCAGCAGCGCGAGGAGGAGGACGAGTGACTTGGCGGAGTCTTGGCTTGAACTGAATGTCAGCGCTTGCGCTGCGAATGGAGCCGTGTTCGGGGCCCCCATGTGACCTCTTCATTTTTAATGTGGTGTTCCTGATGTTGGGTTAGAAGAGAGATAACCATCTGCGGTTGGTGTTGTTGAGCTGTTGTGCTGCGGTGCTGTTGCGCTGCTTCGCCGGTGCATGCCTAGAATGGGAAGTGTACTTGCAGCGAGTAGCAGCATTGTTGTGTGGGTGTGCGATCGGGTAGTTTCCTACCACGACATGGTGACAGTTTGTTGGGATTTGTACGGCTCCCCGGAGTTCAGCGAGGTGGCCAAATAAAGTCGGGAACAAATGACACCTGCCTCGGTGTTGGGAGATGTTCATTGGGCCATCGGACATGGGGGTGTGTGTATGCATCTTGTTGCGAGTCATAAGAGGTCCCTGTCGCTAATTCGTAGCGGATTCTCACGAGCGCACAAGAATGCGATCGGGGGACCAAGTCGCGACCTGGGCTCAACTTCTCTTGAGGACTCAATTGTTAGTTCGATTTGGGGGCGATACAGTTTCTTGGCACCGTAGCAATGCAACGCTTATGGATCGTCAACTGGTCGAGATGTGCTGGGTTCCCGATGTTTTCGTAGATTGATGAATGACACTGCCCATGTGTTCATAAAGCAACACACTCTGGGGCCATGACTGGGAAGATGACGAACGACAGGGCAGGTTGCAGATGGCTGATGGTTGAGTCTTCGTTAAAGCGGGCCATCGCCGCATGGGAAGGCGGCTTGGGTTAAAATTAAATTTTATGAGAGTTGTTTTTGAGTTGGCTGAGGGGTGGCAGAAGATGGTTGAGAGGGAGAAATGTGGCTTGGGTGAGAAGAGAATTGCATTACTTACCTGGACCCTACTTGCTCGCTTCTGATTTGGGCCGGTTAAGTTTAGACCGCATGAGTCCGCATGGCACTTGGCCGCAGATGGAAATTTGATTCAGCAAGTCACGAGTGAGGTTCTAAGGCAGTCCGAGCGGCGAGCTCGACTTCAAAATTGAGAAAATATCAAGTCCTCGGTGGGAAGTGTAGATTCTCCTTCTTCACACCAAGTGGCTACAATGAACTTGCAACCCAACGGCTGAAAGGCCCCCGAATCGCACACGAAAATTTAAAAAAATCGAAAAAATGAGCAAAAAGACGAAAAATTTGAAATTTGACCGACCCCCTCGGAGGGGTAACCGTGGTTATATAAGGGTGCACCCGGGGGGAAATTTTCTCAGTCTGCTGGTGGTCGTCGGAGGGTGCACATCGGGGAGAATATTTTTTTTCGAATTTTTTTTTCCATGCGCGTCGCTGGGTTTATGTGCACCACCCACCACACCATCCCCCCTCGGTTACCCTCACCCCCCCTCTCCCACCGCTGCCTATAAGATGACATTTTTTGGGATTTCTTTCTGGAATGAGGACTAGTTGATGGATGACTTGATGGATGACGGGGGCCATAGGATGTTGGATGCATACATGGTAGATGCCTGACGTGTGGGGAGGGAGGAACTTTTTTTTTTGTTGATGGGAGACTTGAATTGGTGTGTCTGAAATCCTTTCGTTCGGTTTTTGAGGACTGTCTCCCATCACCCATCGAGTCGATCTTCCCTCGAATGTACTTGGGTATGCATGCATTAGAATGGTCCGTCTTTGTTCATGATCGGTTGAAAACATGAATCGGTTCGGGACATGTATACCTCCGCGGACTTTTCGTTGAAGTCTCTGACACATTTTCGAAGAAGCGCTTGAAATTTTGGGCCGCCATCTGCCCGCTTGGATTACGGTTCGGTTCGGTTCGCGGCTTGTTCTCGGGTCACCTCTGCCCAACTCCTCGGTTCGGTTCAGTGTAAAGGGATTGCAATGGAATGTCGGATCCCTTATTGAAGACAATCATAATGATTTAAATTTGTGGTGGGTTGACATCGTCGCCGTGGTTCATGCTCTTGTCCATCGTCGAGGACAACTTGAGTTGTATTTTTTATTTTTATTTTTTTTTGTTCGTCTTTCGACTATCACCCACTACCAGTCCGTCGTCTTGTGTGTTTGCGTAGAATTAATTGCGATTTATACTTGGGCCTCCTCTGCCCGCATGGATTACGGGTCGGTTCGGTTTCGGTTGTGTCCGCAAGCGATGAATACTTGGGCCGCCTCTGCCCGCATGGATTACGGTTCGGTTCGGTTCGGTTTCAGTTTCAGTTTCAGTTTTAGTTCCAGCCACAGGCAACCAGAAGGTCTCATCAATGGCCACAACCAGGTCCACCAATGCCCACAACCAGGTCCACCGAAGACTAGCCACAAAGGGAAGGAAGCTGTGTATGTCAGCAATAGTAAATGATTTTTCTTTTTTTTAATTTATTCAATCAAACGACTAAAGAGTCATGACTCTCGTTCGCGAACTCACATGCTAGCATGAATACGGTTTCGGGTGCGGTTCAGATCTCAGTGCACACTTAGCTTTTTTCTATGTAATCATATTTTTGTCCAATAACCCCCTCTGGACCCAAACAGGTGTCCTTGAGGCTAGGTAGGGGACCCCTCAGGACCCAAACAGGTGTCCTGAGGCTAGGTAGGGGACCCCTCAGGACCCAAACAGGTGTCCTGAGGTTAGGCAGGCATTCTCCTCTCTTTTCAGGCTTTCTGCTCTTCTCTTTTCAGGTTTGCTCTTCTCTTCTCTTTTTAGGAACGTGGAACGGGCGCGATACAAACTCCCTCTGCTCACAGCTTTATCTTCTCTTTTCTCAGCTCGGCTCGTTTTTTCTATTCAAGCTCTTGAGCGCAGGGAGTGGGCAACGGACGTGAGTCTTTTTTCGTCTTTCTTTTTTTCCTCCTTCCGCCCATGGAAGTCTCGGATCAGATTTCAAGCACGATCTTTCTAAACTATTAATTCGAAATCTCGAAGTCCTTGGCAGTTCAATGAAAGTCCTCGTCGCTTCAAACGAGACCGTCTTCCTAAGCGTTTAGGTCTCTAATCAGAGGTTCACATATCCCGTAGCGCGTCGGCAGTTCGAAAGCACTCGTAGACGCTTGACGAAGGGATCTGGGTTTCTTGGATTGGAGCTCCGCTCTGCTCAGGGCTTGCGTTCAGCCACTCAGCGCGCGTCGGTTGTTAGAATGCTCTGCATTCACCGATTTTGCCTCTTGGACGTGAATCAGGTCTGGAGCATGAGTGGACAAGGGACAAGAGTTACTTTGTCCTTCATTTTTATTTTCTTTATTTTTTATTTTTTTTAGGGGTGGTCCATCTGTTGGTTTTGTTTAGAATCGATTGTGGTTTCTGTTGGTTCATTGAAAGGACTTTTCGCGTCTCGGTTTCTCGGTCTCGGTCTCGGTCTCGGTCTCGGTCTCGGTCTTGGTCTCACGTTGTCTTCGTCGTCGTCGTCGTCATCGTCGTGATCATCTTTTCGTATCTAGCCAAAGGCATATTCATTCAATGGCACTTCGACTCCGGGCGTGGCCTTCACAAACGAAGCCAACAGATGGCCCATCCTTTTTCTTTCTCCATATAGGATTTAGGTGGAGCTCAGGGGGAGTGCGGTGCAACAGCAGACTTGGTGCACCAAGCGGAGGAGGTGACAGTTCCATCCGAGGAGGATCCGAAGAGGTCTCCTTGAGGCTAGGCAGTCCTTTGCTCTTCTCTTTTCAGGTTTTTTTTTTTTCACTTTTCAGGTCCGCATGCCAAGCCAGGAACATCGCCAGACAGTAGCTCAGCTCAGCCTGATTCGATTCAGATCGTTTTTGTTTTTTAACTTCATTCCTTGCACGCGCTTAGATCGGTATCTGAGCTGAGCTTCATGTAAGAGGAGCAGAGAACTAGGACAAGGACAAGCGACACAATTATGCAAGGAAGCCGCGAATCGAGAATCGTGAATCGGACAATGTGAATGCATCTAGCGTCGCGTCGCGTCGGTTCTCTTGATTCCATTGGATAATTGGGAGATCGGTAGATAGGCTAAATAGGCGGGAGGTTGGCTAGGTTAAAGTAGTTATGTTGGCTAGTTTGGTTAGGATAGATCAGTTAACTAGGCTAGATAGGTTAGATAGGTTAGCTAGGTTAGTTGGGCTAGATAGGTTAGCTAGGTTAGATAGGTTAGTTAGGTTGGATAGGTTAACTAGGTTAGATAAGTTAGCTAGGTTAGATAAGTTAGATAGGTTAGCTAGATTAGCTAGGTTAGATAGGTTAGCTAGGCTAGCTAGGTTACAGAGGTTATATAGGTTAGCTAGGTTAGCTAGGTTAGCTAGGTTAGCTAGGTTAGATAGGTTAGCTAGGTTAGATAGGTTAGCTAGGTTAGCTAGGTTAGATAGGTTAGCTAGGTTGGATAGGTTAGCTAGGTTAGCTAGGTTAGATAGGTTAGCTAGGTTAGATAAGTTAACTAAGTTAGTTAGGATAGATAGGTTAGCTAGATTAGTTAGGATAGATAGGCTAGCTAGGTTAGCCAGGTTAGTTAGGTTAGCAAGGTTTGATAGGTTAACTAGGTTAGATAGGTTAGCTAGGTTAGCCAGGTCAGCTAGGTTAGATAGGTTATTTAGGTTAGCTAGGGTAGATAGGTTAGTTAGGTTAGCCAGGTTATCCATTTCAGCTAGATTAGCTAGGTTAGATAAGTTAGCCATTTTAGTTAGGCTAGATAGGTTAGCTAGGTTAGATAGGTTAGTTAGGTTGGATAGGTTAACTAGGTTAGATAAGTTAGCTAGGTTAGTTAGGTTAGTTAGGATAGCTAGGTTAGCTAGGTTAGTTAGGATAGATAGGTTAGCTAGGCTAGCTAGGTTAGTTAGGATAGAAAGGTTAGCTAGGTTAGTTAGGTTAGTTAGGTTAGCTAGGTTAGATAAGTTAGCTAGGTTAGATAGGCTAGATAGGTTAGCTAGGTTAGATAGGTTAGTTAGGTTGGATAGGTTAACCAGGTTAGATAAGTTAGCTAGGTTAGCTAGGTTAGATAAGTTAGATAGGTTGGATAGGTTCGTTAGGTTAGCTAGGTTAGATAAGTTAGCTAGGTTAGTTAGGCTAGATGGGTTAGCTAGGTTAGATAGGTTAGTTAGTTTGGATAGGTTAACTAGGTTAGATAAGTTAGCTAGGTTAGATAGGTTAGTTAGGTTGGATAGGTTAACTAGGTTAGATAAGTTAGCTAGGTTAGCTAGGTTAGATAAGTTAGCTAGATTAGTTAGGTTAGATAGGTTAGGTGGGTTAGATAGGTTATTTAGAATAGATAGATTAGTTGTAATAGAGAAGTTAGACAGGCCAGATAGGTAAGATAAATTTCCCAGATTAGATAGGCCATTTTGATGAAGGCTAGGCTAGCCACTTTCTCTCTACAAATCGTTGTCCTAATCGTAATCGAAATCGTAACCCGAATCGAAGTCATACTTGCACTCGCACAAACTAGAACGAAATCGTTATCGGAAGCGGTCCGCGTTCGCGTCGCGTCACGTCGGTAGCCCGCCCCTTTTTGGGGCACAAACTGCAATGAAAGCAGGAGATTAAAATCGCAATTCATTCCCAGACACTTATTCGATTATCCCAATAAGTGGACAAGTGAATTGCGGACAAGTGTTGCATGCGATTGCATGCCAAGCGTTCTGACTCAACGTTCTCGTTGGAAACAGAATGCTTTGCTTCCCAACAGGAAGGTAACCAAACACCGGCTTCAGATCGGAGCTGGTTTTTGCCTCATTCTCCTTTTCTTGCGTCGATTACGGGTCAGTGATGGAGTCGTTTAGGTTCTGAAATCGGGGCTAAGCTAGCCGAAGATGCAAAGTGTACGCACTTTTATTATTTCCAGTCTTACGAGGCAGTCCGTAGATGTTTGCTCGTGTATTTAAAAAATATACATTTTTCGTTTTCGTCAAATTGACATCAACCACGGGCCCGTTGGCTTTTGGTATCGGGGCTGATAGAACAAAGTTCACTCTCTTCGTTTCTGACGTCGGTCACATCTGGACATCGCAAAGGCTTTCTGGACACCACAAGGAGGTGGACACCTTGTATAGCACCAATAGTCGAGGTCCATTGGTAGTGTCAGATTCTTACTGACTAAAACCACTTCCCTTGGAATCTTTCCGTTTATTCGCCCGGGACGGATTCGAGCTCTTTGCTTCATCACGTGGTGTTCAGCGAATTCGCGTTCCGCTGCCGTTCTAAATTCCTTAGATCCCAGCATTTAAAGCAGCCCAAAGATCTTCGAATTTCAGGCCGTTCACTAAATTCTTGACGCAATAAAGCTCTTTCGTTTTCATATCGAGAACATTCGAAGAAAACGTGTTCCACGTTCTCTACCGCGTTTTACAGCGAGGACAGGTCGGACTCGAATCTCGGTTTCGCTCGAATAGATATCCCCGGAAACAACCGTGACCAGTCAAGAACGGTGTGAGGTGATAATTTAGTTCGCCGTGTTTTCGATTTACCCAAATTTCAATACTTCGCCGGTAGCTTGTCGGTACGTCCTTCTCCTCGTCAGACCATATTTGTGCCCCGTACAGCTGTATGGAGGCTACAACTCTCGCTAGCATTAATCGCTTCCGTTGTTCCGGACCACCGATATTCGTCATGAGTCTCGAAAGAGCGCGAGCGCATACGAGGTGCTGTTTGAAATTAAGCCAAGCATCAATCATCATTCCCAGGTATTTTGTAAATGGGCTGGAAATAATGGTGTGTTCTCCGGCACTCGACACGTAATGAGCACGGATTCCGTTTTATGATCCGGGAGGTCTAAACCCATGTCGCGTAGCCAGTTTTTTATCAATAGCAATACAACTCGATTTCTTCAAGTCGTTTTGCCACGGCCACAACAGCAATGTCGTCTGCGAACCCTGTAATGGATACTTCTCTAGGGACTGGGAGTCGTAGAATGGCGTCATAGATCACGTTCCGCAGTACAGGACCTAACACTGACCGTAATTCTATGCAATTTCGTCCCGTCGTCGGAGTCGAAGTAAAGAAAAGTGGCTCCTGATCAATCTTTGGTACTTGGTACATTTAGACTTCCGAGGCATTGTAAAATACGCGACCTGTTCGTCGAGTTAAAGGCATTTTTAAAGTCAAGCGGGCCTTGCAGATAGCGTCGATTGTCGATCGGCCCGTTCTAAAGCCGTGCTGATGTTCCGCGAGTCCAGGTTCCGAGGTTGTAATCTGTTGCATTTTAGTCGCTCTAATATCGTATCGAGGTAATCGCCGATCTCTGCGCCGCCTTAAGGTAAGCTGATCGAAGTTCCTTTATCTCCAATGCATTGGACTACGGCCGTTTTGTGTCCCCGTTCGAGCCATTCACATATCGCAGGCAGCGTGCTGTTGTCGCGTTACTTGACGTACGGTCTCGTTCGCTGTTCTCCCTTCAACTACGGCTTCAGCGATTGCGTACTCTAGGAGCTCTTCATCTAATGTGTTCACGTTCCATTTCGTCTTGCTAGTTTGAGACCGAGTGTGTCGAGAACATGTCGTATGTCTAGATAGACTACCGCTTACGAACGTAACATCAACAATCGATCCCGCAGCCGCTCTACTAATCGTGTTCGCATTTCCCACGTTAGCTACGACGACGTCCAAATTAGAAGAATGGCTCCCCTTTTATTCGTAAGCACGCTTCCCCACTCTGCTGTCCATGCGTTAAAATCACCGGCTATAATAGTTGGCGTGTGATCCTTGGCATCAAGCACTTGGTTTCGATGACTCGTTCGTATTGTTCAATTGTAGGACTTGGAGGCAGATAACAGGTGGATATGCCCACACGAAGTAGTTTTCTTCGCCGAAAGGTCGTATCTGAAACGTGACATTACCACATGCCAATATGGCGGCTTTTTCCGTCGCATCATGCGCCCAGTTACCCGAATTAATGCTGCAATACTGCTTGGATAGTATTGCAATGTCGACCTCGTGCTCGTGGACCGGTTGATGCAACAGATCCTGAGCTACCTCACAATGATTTAAGTTTAATTCCAAAATGTTCATGCTTTAGCGTGTAAGCTCTCAATGGCTAACACTGCCGGTTATATGTCCAAAGTCTACTTCGCTTTTGGTTTTGCTTGCAGTCTTTCAATTTACGCCCGTTTTTTCCGCAGCCGAGGCATGCATTCGATCTATCGGTGGGACTTTTGCACGAACTTGGCGAAATTCTGTCTCGGACACCAAAGTGTTTAGAAGGTCCTGTCGGTATGGTGAGCCGATGTCCTGTGGACTGGGTGGGACACAAACTGGTGAGTTGCGTAAAGGGTAATTGCCTGTCATTCAGTGTTTTGTTATCAGATTTTCATAAAGCAACACACTGTAGGGCCATGACTAGGACGACGACGAACGACAGGGCAGGTTGCAGATGACCATCGCCGCCACCGCACTTCAAACGCCTGTGTGCGGAGGCGGCTTGGGTTAGAATTAAATTTTATGAGAGTTGATTTTGAGTTGGCTGAGGGGTGGCAGAAGATGTTTGAGAGGGAGAAATGTGGCTTGGGTGAGACGAAAACTGCATTACTTACCTTGAACCTTCTTGCTCGCTTCTGATTTGGGCCGGTTAAGTTTAGACCGCATGAGTCCGCATGGCACATGGCCGCAGATGGAAATTTTGATTCAGCAAGTCACGAGTGAGGGTCTAAGGCAGTCCGAGCGGCGAGCTCGACTTCAAAATTGAGAAAATATCAAGTCCTCGGTGGGAAGTGTAGTTTCTCCTTCTTCACACCAAGTAGCTACAATGAACCTGCAACCCAACGGCTGAAAGGCCCCCGAATCGCACACGAAAATTTAAAAAAATCGAAAAAATGAAAAAAAAAAACCAAAAATTTGAAATTTGACCGACCGCCTCCTAGGGGTAACCGTGGTTATATAAGGGTGCACCCGGGGGGAAATTTTCTCAGTCTGCTGGTGGTCGTCGGAGGGTGCACATCGGGGAGAATATTTTTTTTCGAATTTTTTTTTTCCATGCGCGTCGCTGGGTTTATGCGCACCACCCACCACACCATCCCCCCTCGGTTACCCTCACCCCCCCTCTCCCACCGCTGCCTATAAGATGACATTTTTTGGGATTTCTTTCTGGAATGAGGACTAGTTGATGGATGACTTGATGGATGACGGGGGCCATAGGATGTTGGATGCATACATGGTAGATGCCTGACGTGTGGGGAGGGAGGGACTATTTTTTTTGTTGATGGGAGACTTGAATTGGTGTGTCTGAAATCCTTTCGTTCGGTTTTTGAGGACTGTCTCCCATCACCCATCGAGTCGATCTTCCCTCGAATGTACTTGGGTATGCATGCATTAGAATGGTCCGTCTTTGTTCATGATCGGTTGAAAACATGAATCGGTTCGGGACATGTATACCTCCGCGGACTTTTCGTTGAAGTCTCTGACACATTTTCGAAGAAGCGCTTGAAATTTTGGGCCGCCATCTGCCCGCTTGGATTACGGTTCGGTTCGGTTCGCGGCTTGTTCTCGGGTCACCTCTGCCCAACTCCTCGGTTCGGTTCAGTGTAAAGGGATTGCAATGGAATGTCGGATCCCTTATTGAAGACAATCATAATGATTTAAATTTGTGGTGGGTTGACATCGTCGCCGTGGTTCATGCTCTTGTCCATCGTCGAGGACAACTTGAGTTGTATTTTTTATTTTTTTTTTGTTCGTCTTTCGACTATCACCCACTACCAGTCCGTCGTCTTGTGTGTTTGCGTAGACTTAATTGCGATTTATATCCATGCGGGCCTCCTCTGCCCGCATGGATTACGGGTCGGTTCGGTTTCGGTTGTGTCCGCAAGCGATGAATACTTGGGCCGCCTCTGCCCGCATGGATTACGGTTCGGTTCGGTTCGGTTTCAGTTTCAGTTTCAGTTTCAGTTTTAGTTCCAGCCACAGGCAACCAGAAGGTCTCATCAATGGCCACAACCAGGTCCACCAATGCCCACAACCAGGTCCACCGAAGACTAGCCACAAAGGGAAGGAAGCTGTGTATGTCAGCAAGAGTAAATGATTTTTCTTTTTTTTTATTTATTCAATCAAACGACTAAAGAGTCATGACTCTCGTTCGCGAACTCACATGCTAGCATGAATACGGTTTCGGGTGCGGTTCAGATCTCAGTGCACACTTAGCTTTTTTCTATGTAATCATATTTTTGTCCAATAACCCCCTCTGGACCCAAACAGGTGTCCTTGAGGCTAGGTAGGGGACCCCTCAGGACCCAAACAGGTGTCCTGAGGCTAGGTAGGGGACCCCTCAGGACCCAAACAGGTGTCCTGAGGTTAGGCAGGCATTCTCCTCTCTTTTCAGGCTTTCTGCTCTTCTCTTTTCAGGTTTGCTCTTCTCTTCTCTTTTCAGGAACGTGGAACGGGCGCGATTCAAACTCCCTCTGCTCACAGCTTTATCTTCTCTTTTCTCAGCTCGGCTCGTTTTTTCTATTCAAGCTCTTGAGCGCAGGGAGTGGGCAACGGACGTGAGTCTTTTTTCGTCTTTCTTTTTTTCCTCCTTCCGCCCATGGAAGTCTCGGATCAGATTTCAAGCACGATCTTTCTAAACTATTAATTCGAAATCTCGAAGTCCTTGGCAGTTCAATGAAAGTCCTCGTCGCTTCAAACGAGACCGTCTTCCTAAGCGTTTAGGTCTCTAATCAGAGGTTCACATATCCCGTAGCGCGTCGGCAGTTCGAAAGCACTCGTAGACGCTTGACGAAGGGATCTGGGTTTCTTGGATTGGAGCTCCGCTCTGCTCAGGGCTTGCGTTCAGCCACTCAGCGCGCGTCGGTTGTTAGAATGTTCTGCATTCACCGATTTTGCCTCTTGGACGTGAATCAGGTCTGGAGCATGAGTGGACAAGGGACAAGAGTTATTTTGTCCTTCATTTTTACTTTCTTTATTTTTTATTTTTTTAGGGGTGGTCCATCTGTTGGTTTTGTTTAGAATCGATTGTGGTTTCTGTTGGTTCATTGAAAGGACTTTTCGCGTCTCGGTTTCTCGGTCTCGGTATCGTTCCCGGTCTCGGTCTCGTTCTCGGTCTCGGTCTCGTTCTCGGTCTCGGTCTCGGTCTCGGTCTTGGTCTCACGTTGTCTTCGTCGTCGTCGTCGTCATCGTCGTGATCAACTTTTCGTATCTAGCCAAAGGCATATTCATTCAATTTCACTTCGACTCCGGGCGTGGCCTTCACAAACGAAGCCAACAGATGGCCCATCCTTTTTCTTTCTCCATATAGGATTAAGGTGGAGCTCAGGGGGAGTGCGGTGCAACAGCAGACTTGGTGCACCAAGCGGAGGAGGTGACAGTTCCATCCGAGGAGGATCCGAAGAGGTCTCCTTGAGGCTAGGCAGTCCTTTGCTCTTCTCTTTTCAGGTTTTTTTTTTCCACTTTTCAGGTCCGCATGCCATGCCAGGAACATCGCCAGACAGTAGCTCAGCTCAGCCCGATTCGATTCAGATCGTTTTTGTTTTTTAACTTCATTCCTTGCACGCGCTTTTATCGGTATCTGAGCTGAGCTTCATGTAAGAGGAGCAGAGAACTAGGACAAGGACAAGCGACACAATTATGCAAGGAAGCCGCGAATCGAGAATCGTGAATCGGACAATGTGAATGCAAATAGCGTCGCGTCGGTTCTCTTGATTCCATTGGATAATTGGGAGATCGGTAGATAGGCTAAATAGGCGGGAGGTTGGCTAGGTTAAAGTAGTTATGTTGGCTAGGTTGGTTAGGATAGATCATTTAACTAGGCTAGATAGGTTAGATAAGTTAGTTAGGTTAGTTAGGTTAGCTAGGTTAGCTAGGTTAGATAGGTTAGATAGGTTAGATAGGCTAGATAGGTTAGCTAGGTTAGATAGGTTAGATAGGTTAGCTAGGTTGGATAGGTTAGATATTTTAGCTAGGTTAGCTAGGTTAGATAGGTTAGATAGGTTAGCTAGGTAAGATAGGTTAGATAAGTTAGCTAGGTTAGATAGGTTAGCTAGGTTAGCCAGGTTAGCTAGGTTAGCTAGGTTTGATAGGTTAACTAGGTTAGATAGGTTAGCTTGGTTAGATAGCTTAACTTGGTTAGGTAGGTTAGATAGGTTAGCTAGGTTAGATAGGTTAGATAGGTTAGCTAGGCTACCTAGGCTAGTTAGGATAGATAGGTTAGATAAGTTAACTAGGTTAGTTAGGTTAGCTAGGTTAGATAGCTTAACTAGGTTAGATAGGTTAGCTAGGTTAGCCAGGTTAGCTAGGTTTGCTAGGATAGCTAGGTTAGATAGGTTAGATAGGTTAGCTAGGTTAGATAGGTTAGCTAGGTTAACTAGGTTCACTAGGTTAGATATGTTAGATAAGTTAGTTAGTTTAGTGAGGTTAGCTAGGTTAGATAGGTTAGCTAGGTTAGATAAGTTAGCTAGGTTAGTTAGGTTAACTAGGTTGGATTAGTAAGGTAGGTTAACTAGGTTCACTAGGTTAGATAGGTTAGATAAGTTAGCTAGGTTAGTTAGGTTAGCTAGGTTAGATAGGTTAGCTAGGTTAGATAGGTTAGCTAGGTTAACTAGGTTCACTAGGTTAGATAGCTTAGATAAGTTAGCTAGGTTAGTTAGGTTAGCTAGGTTAGATAGGTAAGTTAGGTTAGATAGGTTGGATAGGTTTGATAGGTTAGCTGGGTTAGATAAGTTAGATAGGTTGGATAGGTTAGTTAGGTTAGATAGGTTAGATAGGTTATTTAGAATAGATAGATTAGTTGGGATAGAGAAGTTAGACAGGCCAGATAGGTAAGATAAATTTCCCAGATTAGATAGGCTATTTTGATGAAGCCTATGGTAGCCACTTTCTCTCTACAAATCGTTGTCCTAATCGTAATCGAAATCGTAACCCGAATCGAAGTCATACTTGCACTCGCACAAACTAGAACGAAATCGTTATCGGAAGCGGTCCGCGTTCGCGTCGCGTCACGTCGGTAGCCCGCCCCTTTTTGGGGCACAAACTGCAATGAAAGCAGGAGATTAAAATCGCAATTCATTCCCAGACACTTATTCGATTATCCCAATAAGTGGACAAGTGAATTGCGGACAAGTGTTGCATGCGATTGCATGCCAAGCGTTCTGACTCAACGTTCTCGTTGGAAACAGAATGCTTTGCTTCCCAACAGGAAGGTAACCAAACACCGGCTTCAGATCGGAGCTGGTTTTTGCCTCATTCTCCTTTTCTTGCGTCGATTACGGGTCAGTGATGGAGTCGTTTAGGTTCTGAAATCGGGGCTAAGCTAGCCGAAGATGCAAAGTGTACGCACTTTTATTATTTCCAGTCTTACGAGGCAGTCCGTAGATGTTTGCTCGTGTATTTAAAAAATATACATTTTTCGTTTTCGTCAAATTGACATCAACCACGGGCCCGTTGGCTTTTGGTATCGGGGCTGATAGAACAAAGTTCACTCTCTTCGTTTCTGACGTCGGTCACATCTGGACATCGCAAAGGCTTTCTGGACACCACAAGGAGGTGGACACCTTGTATAGCACCAATAGTCGAGGTCCATTGGTAGTGTCAGATTCTTACTGACTAAAACCACTTCCCTTGGAATCTTTCCGTTTATTCGCCCCGGACGGATTCGAGCTCTTTGCTTCATCACGTGGTGTTCAGCGAATTCGCGTTCCGCTGCCGTTCTAAATTCCTTAGATCCCAGCATTTAAAGCAGCCCAAAGATCTTCGAATTTCAGGCCGTTCACTAAATTCTTGACGCAATAAAGCTCTTTCGTTTTCATATCGAGAACATTCGAAGAAAACGTGTTCCACGTTCTCTACCGCGTTTTACAGCGAGGACAGGTCGGACTCGAATCTCGGTTTCGCTCGAATAGATATCCCCGGAAACAACCGTGACCAGTCAAGAACGGTGTGAGGTGATAATTTAGTTCGCCGTGTTTTCGATTTACCCAAATTTCAATACTTCGCCGGTAGCTTGTCGGTACGTCCTTCTCCTCGTCAGACCATATTTGTGCCCCGTACAGCTGTATGGAGGCTACAACTCTCGCTAGCATTAATCGCTTCCCTTGTTCCGGACCACCGATATTCGTCATGAGTCTCGAAAGAGCGCGAGCGCATACGAGGTGCTGTTTGAAATTAAGTCAAGCATCAATCATCATTCCCAGGTATTTTGTAAATGGGCTGGAAATAATGGTGTGTTCTCCGGCACTCGACACGTAATGAGCACGGATTCCGTTTTATGATCCGGGAGGTCTAAACCCATGTCGCGTAGCCAGTTTTTTATCAATAGCAATACAACTCGATTTCTTCAAGTCGTTTTGCCACGGCCACAACAGCAATGTCGTCTGCGAACCCTGTAATGGATACTTCTCTAGGGACTGGGAGTCGTAGAATGGCGTCATAGATCACGTTCCGCAGTACAGGACCTAACACTGACCGTAATTCTATGCAATTTCGTCCCGTCGTCGGAGTCGAAGTAAAGAAAAGTGGCTCCTGATCAATCTTTGGTACTTGGTACATTTAGACTTCCGAGGCATTGTAAAATACGCGACCTGTTCGTCGAGTTAAAGGCATTTTTAAAGTCAAGCGGGCCTTGCAGATAGCGTCGATTGTCGATCGGCCCGTTCTAAAGCCGTGCTGATGTTCCGCGAGTCCAGGTTCCGAGGTTGTAATCTGTTGCATTTTAGTCGCTCTAATATCGTATCGAGGTAGTCGCCGATCTCTGAGGCGCCTTAAGACAAGCTGATCGAAGTTCCTTTATATCGTCGTTCCACCAATACGTTGGACTCCGGCCGCTTTGTGTCCCCGTTCGAGCCATTCACATATCGCAGGCAGCGTGCTGTTGTCGCGTTACTTGACCTACGGTCTCGTTCGCTGTTCTCCCTTCAACTACGGCTTCAGCGATTGCGTACTCTAAGAGCTCTTCATCGAATGTGTTCACGTTCCATGTCGTCTTGCTAGTTTGAGACCGAGTGTGTCGAGATCGTGTACGAACCCGCAGCCAGTCTACTAAACGTGTTCGCATTTCCCACATTAGCTACGACGACGTCCAAATTAGAAGAATGGCTCCCCTTTTATTCGTAAGCACGCTTCCCCACTCTGCTGTCCATGCGTTAAAATCACCGGCTATAATAGTTGGCGTGTGATCCTTGGCATCAAGCACTTGGTTTCGATGACTCGTTCGTATTGTTCAATTGTAGGACTTGGAGGCAGATAACAGGTGGATATGCCCACACGAAGTAGTTTTCTTCGCCGAAAGGTCGTATCTGAAACGTGACATTACCACATGCCAATATGGCGGCTTTTTCCGTCGCATCATGCGCCCAGTTACCCGAATTAATGCTGCAATACTGCTTGGATAGTATTGCAATGTCGACCTCGTGCTCGTGGACCGGTTGATGCAACAGATCCTGAGCTACCTCACAATGATTTAAGTTTAATTCCAAAATGTTCATGCTTTAGCGTGTAAGCTCTCAATGGCTAACACTGCCGGTTATATGTCCAAAGTCTACTTCGCTTTTGGTTTTGCTTGCAGTCTTTCAATTTACGCCCGTTTTTTCCGCAGCCGAGGCATGCATTCGATCTATCGGTGGGACTTTTGCACGAACTTGGCGAAATTCTGTCTCGGACACCAAAGTGTTTAGAAGGTCCTGTCGGTATGGTGAGCCGATGTCCTGTGGACTGGGTGGGACACAAACTGGTGAGTTGCGTAAAGGGTAATTGCCTGTCATTCAGTGTTTTGTTATCAGATTTTCATAAAGCAACACACTGTAGGGCCATGACTAGGACGACGACGAACGACAGGGCAGGTTGCAGATGACCATCGCCGCCACCGCACTTCAAATGCCTGTGTGCGAATGGGAGGTGGCTTGGGTTAGAATTAAATTTTATGAGAGTTGTTTTTGAGTTGGCTGAGGGGTGGCAGAAGATGGTTGAGAGGGAGAAATGTGGCTTGGGTGAGAAGAGAATTGCATTACTTACCTGGACCCTACTTGCTCGCTTCTGATTTGGGCCGGTTAAGTTTAGACCGCATGAGTCCGCATGGCACCTGAGACATTCCTCGAAATAGCGATTGTTTTCATAGAACGGTGATGGTACTGTAAAGAGATGGAAATTTGATTCAGCAAGTCACGAGTGAGGTTCTAAGGCAGTCCGAGCGGCGAGCTCGACTTCAAAATTGAGAAAATATCAAGTCCTCGGTGGGAAGTGTAGATTCTCCTTCTTCACACCAAGTGGCTACAATGAACCTGCAACCCAACGGCTGAAAGGCCCCCGAATCGCACACGAAAATTTAAAAAAATCGAAAAAATGAGCAAAAAGACGAAAAATTTGAAATTTGACCGACCCCCTCGGAGGGGTAACCGTGGTTATATAAGGGTGCACCCGGGGGGAAATTTTCTCAGTCTGCTGGTGGTCGTCGGAGGGTGCACATCGGGGAGAATATTTTTTTTCGAATTTTTTTTTTCCATGCGCGTCGCTGGGTTTATGCGCACCACCCACCACACCATCCCCCCTCGGTTACCCTCACCCCCCCTCTCCCACCGCTGCCTATAAGATGACATTTTTTGGGATTTCTTTCTGGAATGAGGACTAGTTGATGGATGACTTGATGGATGACGGGGGCCATAGGATGTTGGATGCATACATGGTAGATGCCTGACGTGTGGGGAGGGAGGGACTATTTTTTTTGTTGATGGGAGACTTGAATTGGTGTGTCTGAAATCCTTTCGTTCGGTTTTTGAGGACTGTCTCCCATCACCCATCGAGTCGATCTTCCCTCGAATGTACTTGGGTATGCATGCATTAGAATGGTCCGTCTTTGTTCATGATCGGTTGAAAACATGAATCGGTTCGGGACATGTATACCTCCGCGGACTTTTCGTTGAAGTCTCTGACACATTTTCGAAGAAGCGCTTGAAATTTTGGGCCGCCATCTGCCCGCTTGGATTACGGTTCGGTTCGGTTCGCGGCTTGTTCTCGGGTCACCTCTGCCCAACTCCTCGGTTCGGTTCAGTGTAAAGGGATTGCAATGGAATGTCGGATCCCTTATTGAAGACAATCATAATGATTTAAATTTGTGGTGGGTTGACATCGTCGCCGTGGTTCATGCTCTTGTCCATCGTCGAGGACAACTTGAGTTGTATTTTTTATTTTTATTTTTTTTTGTTCGTCTTTCGACTATCACCCACTACCAGTCCGTCGTCTTGTGTGTTTGCGTAGAATTAATTGCGATTTATACTTGGGCCTCCTCTGCCCGCATGGATTACGGGTCGGTTCGGTTTCGGTTGTGTCCGCAAGCGATGAATACTTGGGCCGTCTCTGCCCGCATGGATTACGGTTCGGTTCGGTTCAGTTTCAGTTTCAGTTTTAGTTCCAGCCACAGGCAACAAGAAGGTCTCATCAATGGCCACAACCAGGTCCACCAATGCCCACAACCAGGTCCACCGAAGACTAGCCACAAAGGGAAGGAAGCTGTGTATGTCAGCAAGAGTAAATGATTTTTCTTTTTTTTTATTTATTCAATCAAACGACTAAAGAGTCATGACTCTCGTTCGCGAACTCACATGCTAGCATGAATACGGTTTCGGGTGCGGTTCAGATCTCAGTGCACACTTAGCTTTTTTCTATGTAATCATATTTTTGTCCAATAACCCCCTCTGGACCCAAACAGGTGTCCTTGAGGCTAGGTAGGGGACCCCTCAGGACCCAAACAGGTGTCCTGAGGCTAGGTAGGGGACCCCTCAGGACCCAAACAGGTGTCCTGAGGTTAGGCAGGCATTCTCCTCTCTTTTCAGGCTTTCTGCTCTTCTCTTTTCAGGTTTGCTCTTCTCTTCTCTTTTTAGGAACGTGGAACGGGCGCGATACAAACTCCCTCTGCTCACAGCTTTATCTTCTCTTTTCTCAGCTCGGCTCGTTTTTTCTATTCAAGCTCTTGAGCGCAGGGAGTGGGCAACGGACGTGAGTCTTTTTTCGTCTTTCTTTTTTTCCTCCTTCCGCCCATGGAACTCTCGGATCAGATTTCAAGCACGATCTTTCTAAACTATTAATTCGAAATCTCGAAGTCCTTGGCAGTTCAATGAAAGTCCTCGTCGCTTCAAACGAGACCGTCTTCCTAAGCGTTTAGGTCTCTAATCAGAGGTTCACATATCCCGTAGCGCGTCGGCAGTTCGAAAGCACTCGTAGACGCTTGACGAAGGGATCTGGGTTTCTTGGATTGGAGCTCCGCTCTGCTCAGGGCTTGCGTTCAGCCACTCAGCGCGCGTCGGTTGTTAGAATGCTCTGCATTCACCGATTTTGCCTCTTGGACGTGAATCAGGTCTGGAGCATGAGTGGACAAGGGACAAGAGTTACTTTGTCCTTCATTTTTATTTTCTTTATTTTTTATTTTTTTTAGGGGTGGTCCATCTGTTGGTTTTGTTTAGAATCGATTGTGGTTTCTGTTGGTTCATTGAAAGGACTTTTCGCGTCTCGGTTTCTCGGTCTCGGTATCGTTCCCGGTCTCGGTATCGTTCCCGGTCTCGGTCTCGTTCTCGGTCTCGGTCTCGTTCTCGGTCTCGGTCTCGGTCTCGGTCTTGGTCTCACGTTGTCTTCGTCGTCGTCGTCGTCATCGTCGTGATCAACTTTTCGTATCTAGCCAAAGGCATATTCATTCAATTTCACTTCGACTCCGGGCGTGGCCTTCACAAACGAAGCCAACAGATGGCCCATCCTTTTTCTTTCTCCATATAGGATTAAGGTGGAGCTCAGGGGGAGTGCGGTGCAACAGCAGACTTGGTGCACCAAGCGGAGGAGGTGACAGTTCCATCCGAGGAGGATCCGAAGAGGTCTCCTTGAGGCTAGGCAGTCCTTTGCTCTTCTCTTTTCAGGTTTTTTTTTTCCACTTTTCAGGTCCGCATGCCATGCCAGGAACATCGCCAGACAGTAGCTCAGCTCAGCCCGATTCGATTCAGATCGTTTTTGTTTTTTAACTTCATTCCTTACACGCGCTTTTATCGGTATCTGAGCTGAGCTTCATGTAAGAGGAGCAGAGAACTAGGACAAGGACAAGCGACACAATTATGCAAGGAAGCCGCGAATCGAGAATCGTGAATCGGACAATGTGAATGCAAATAGCGTCGCGTCGGTTCTCTTGATTCCATTGGATAATTGGGAGATCGGTAGATAGGCTAAATAGGCGGGAGGTTGGCTAGGTTAAAGTAGTTATGTTGGCTAGGTTGGTTAGGATAGATCATTTAACTAGGCTAGATAGGTTAGATAAGTTAGTTAGGTTAGTTAGGTTAGCTAGGTTAGCTAGGTTAGATAGGTTAGATAGGTTAGATAGGCTAGATAGGTTAGCTAGGTTAGATAGGTTAGATAGGTTAGCTAGGTTGGATAGGTTAGATATTTTAACTAGGTTAGCTAGGTTAGATAGGTTAGATAGGTTAGATAGGTTAGATAGGTTAGCTAGGTTAGCTAGGTTAGTTAGGTTAGATAGGCTAGATAAGTTAGCTAGGTTAGTTAGGTTAGATAGGTTAGATAGGTTAGATAGGCTAGATAGGTTAGCTAGGTTAGATAGGTTAGCTAGGTTGGATAGGTTAGATATTTTAGCTAGGTTAGCCAGGTTAGTTAGGTTAGCAAGGTTTGATAGGTTAACTAGGTTAGATAGGTTAGCTAGGTTAGCTAGGTTAGCCAGGTCAGCTAGGTTAGATAGGTTATTTAGGTTAGCTAGGGTAGATAGGTTAGTTAGGTTAGCCAGGTTATCCATTTCAGCTAGATTAGCTAGGTTAGCTAAGTTAGATAAGTTAGCCATTTTAGTTAGGCTAGATAGGTTAGCTAGGTTAGATAGGTTAGTTAGGTTGGATAGGTTAACTAGGTTAGATAAGTTAGCTAGGTTAGTTAGGTTAGTTAGGATAGCTAGGTTAGCTAGGTTAGTTAGGATAGATAGGTTAGCTAGGCTAGCTAGGTTAGTTAGGATAGAAAGGTTAGTTAGGTTAGCTAGGTTAGATAAGTTAGCTAGGTTAGTTAGGCTAGATAGGTTAGCTAGGTTAGTTAGGTTGGATAGGTTAACTAGATTAGATAAGTTAGCTAGGTTAGCTAGGTTAGATAAGTTAGATAGGTTGGATAGGTTCGTTAGGTTAGCTAGGTTAGATAAGTTAGCTAGGTTAGTTAGGCTAGATGGGTTAGCTAGGTTAGATAGGTTAGTTAGTTTGGATAGGTTAACTAGGTTAGATAAGTTAGCTAGGTTAGCTTGGTTAGATGAGTTAGATAGGTTTCATAGGTTCGTTAGGTTAGATAAGTTAGCTAATTTAGGTAGTTTAGATAGGTTATTTAGAATAGATAGATTAGTTGGGATAGATAAGTTAGACAGGCCAGATAGGTCAGAAAAATTTCCCAGATTAGATAGGCCATTTTGATGAAGGCTATTCTAGCCACTTTCTCTCTACAAATCGTTGTCCTAATCGTAATCGAAATCGTAACCCGAATCGAAGTCATACTTGCACTCGCACAAACTAGAACGAAATCGTTATCGGAAGCGGTCCGCGTTCGCGTCGCGTCACGTCGGTAGCCCGCCCCTTTTTGGGGCACAAACTGCAATGAAAGCAGGAGATTAAAATCGCAATTCATTCCCAGACACTTATTCGATTATCCCAATAAGTGGACAAGTGAATTGCGGACAAGTGTTGCATGCGATTGCATGCCAAGCGTTCTGACTCAACGTTCTCGTTGGAAACAGAATGCTTTGCTTCCCAACAGGAAGGTAACCAAACACCGGCTTCAGATCGGAGCTGGTTTTTGCCTCATTCTCCTTTTCTTGCGTCGATTACGGGTCAGTGATGGAGTCGTTTAGGTTCTGAAATCGGGGCTAAGCTAGCCGAAGATGCAAAGTGTACGCACTTTTATTATTTCCAGTCTTACGAGGCAGTCCGTAGATGTTTGCTCGTGTATTTAAAAAATATACATTTTTCGTTTTCGTCAAATTGACATCAACCACGGGCCCGTTGGCTTTTGGTATCGGGCTGATAGAACAAAGTTCACTCTCTTCGTTTCTGACGTCGGTCACATCTGGACATCGCAATGGCTTTCTGGACACCACAAGGAGGTGGAGACCTTGTATAGCACCAATAGTCGAGGTCCATTGGTAGTGTCAGATTCTTACTGACTAAAACCACTTCCCTTGGAATCTTTCCGTTTATTCGCCCGGGACGGATTCGAGCTCTTTGCTTCATCACGTGGTGTTCAGCGAATTCGCGTTCCGCTGCCGTTCTAAATTCCTTAGATCCCAGCATTTAAAGCAGCCCAAAGATCTTCGAATTTCAGGCCGTTCACTAAATTCTTGACGCAATAAAGCTCTTTCGTTTTCATATCGAGAACATTCGAAGAAAACGTGTTCCACGTTCTCTACCGCGTTTTACAGCGAGGACAGGTCGGACTCGAATCTCGGTTTCGCTCGAATAGATATCCCCGGAAACAACCGTGACCAGTCAAGAACGGTGTGAGGTGATAATTTAGTTCGCCGTGTTTTCGATTTACCCAAATTTCAATACTTCGCCGGTAGCTTGTCGGTACGTCCTTCTCCTCGTCAGACCATATTTGTGCCCCGTACAGCTGTATGGAGGCTACAACTCTCGCTAGCATTAATCGCTTCCCTTGTTCCGGACCACCGATATTCGTCATGAGTCTCGAAAGAGCGCGAGCGCATACGAGGTGCTGTTTGAAATTAAGTCAAGCATCAATCATCATTCCCAGGTATTTTGTAAATGGGCTGGAAATAATGGTGTGTTCTCCGGCACTCGACACGTAATGAGCACGGATTCCGTTTTATGATCCGCGAGGTCTAAACCCATGTCGCGTAGCCAGTTTTTTATCAATAGCAATACAACTCGATTTCTTCAAGTCGTTTTGCCACGGCCACAACAGCAATGTCGTCTGCGAACCCTGTAATGGATACTTCTCTAGGGACTGGGAGTCGTAGAATGGCGTCATAGATCACGTTCCGCAGTACAGGACCTAACACTGACCGTAATTCTATGCAATTTCGTCCCGTCGTCGGAGTCGAAGTAAAGAAAAGTGGCTCCTGATCAATCTTTGGTACTTGGTACATTTAGACTTCCGAGGCACTGTAAAATACGCGACCTGTTCGTCGAGTTAAAGGCATTTTTAAAGTCAAGCGGGCCTTGCAGATAGCGTCGATTGTCGATCGGCCCGTTCTAAAGCCGTGCTGATGTTCCGCGAGTCCAGGTTCCGAGGTTGTAATCTGTTGCATTTTAGTCGCTCTAATATCGTATCGAGGTAGTCGCCGATCTCTGAGGCGCCTTAAGACAAGCTGATCGAAGTTCCTTTATATCGTCGTTCCACCAATACGTTGGACTCCGGCCGCTTTGTGTCCCCGTTCGAGCCATTCACATATCGCAGGCAGCGTGCTGTTGTCGCGTTACTTGACCTACGGTCTCGTTCGCTGTTCTCCCTTCAACTACGGCTTCAGCGATTGCGTACTCTAAGAGCTCTTCATCGAATGTGTTCACGTTCCATGTCGTCTTGCTAGTTTGAGACCGAGTGTGTCGAGATCGTGTACGAACCCGCAGCCAGTCTACTAAACGTGTTCGCATTTCCCACATTAGCTACGACGACGTCCAAATTAGAAGAATGGCTCCCCTTTTATTCGTAAGCACGCTTCCCCACTCTGCTGTCCATGCGTTAAAATCACCGGCTATAATAGTTGGCGTGTGATCCTTGGCATCAAGCACTTGGTTTCGATGACTCGTTCGTATTGTTCAATTGTAGGACTTGGAGGCAGATAACAGGTGGATATGCCCACACGAAGTAGTTTTCTTCGCCGAAAGGTCGTATCTGAAACGTGACATTACCACATGCCAATATGGCGGCTTTTTCCGTCGCATCATGCGCCCAGTTACCCGAATTAATGCTGCAATACTGCTTGGATAGTATTGCAATGTCGACCTCGTGCTCGTGGACCGGTTGATGCAACAGATCCTGAGCTACCTCACAATGATTTAAGTTTAATTCCAAAATGTTCATGCTTTAGCGTGTAAGCTCTCAATGGCTAACACTGCCGGTTATATGTCCAAAGTCTACTTCGCTTTTGGTTTTGCTTGCAGTCTTTCAATTTACGCCCGTTTTTTCCGCAGCCGAGGCATGCATTCGATCTATCGGTGGGACTTTTGCACGAACTTGGCGAAATTCTGTCTCGGACACCAAAGTGTTTAGAAGGTCCTGTCGGTATGGTGAGCCGATGTCCTGTGGACTGGGTGGGACACAAACTGGTGAGTTGCGTAAAGGGTAATTGCCTGTCATTCAGTGTTTTGTTATCAGATTTTCATAAAGCAACACACTGTAGGGCCATGACTAGGACGACCAGCATTACTTACCTGGACCCTACTTGCTCGCTTCTGATTTGGGCCGGTTAAGTTTAGACCGCATGAGTCCGCATGGCACCTGAGACATTCCTCGAAATAGCGATTGTTTTCATAGAACGGTGATGGTACTGTAAAGAGATGGAAATTTGATTCAGCAAGTCACGAGTGAGGTTCTAAGGCAGTCCGAGCGGAGAGCTCTATTGAGAAAATATCAAGTCCTCGGTGGGAAGTGTAGTTTCTCCTTCTTCACACCAAGTGGCTACAATGAACCTGCAACCCAACGGCTGAAAGGCCCCCGAATCGCACACGAAAATTTAAAAAAATCGAAAAAATGAGCAAAAAGACGAAAAATTTGAAATTTGACCGACCCCCTCGGAGGGGTAACCGTGGTTATATAAGGGTGCACCCGGGGGGAAATTTTCTCAGTCTGCTGGTGGTCGTCGGAGGGTGCACATCGGGGAGAATATTTTTTTTCGAATTTTTTTTTTCCATGCGCGTCGCTGGGTTTATGCGCACCACCCACCACACCATCCCCCCTCGGTTACCCTCACCCCCCCTCTCCCACCGCTGCCTATAAGATGACATTTTTTGGGATTTCTTTCTGGAATGAGGACTAGTTGATGGATGACTTGATGGATGACGGGGGCCATAGGATGTTGGATGCATACATGGTAGATGCCTGACGTGTGGGGAGGGAGGGACTATTTTTTTTGTTGATGGGAGACTTGAATTGGTGTGTCTGAAATCCTTTCGTTCGGTTTTTGAGGACTGTCTCCCATCACCCATCGAGTCGATCTTCCCTCGAATGTACTTGGGTATGCATGCATTAGAATGGTCCGTCTTTGTTCATGATCGGTTGAAAACATGAATCGGTTCGGGACATGTATACCTCCGCGGACTTTTCGTTGAAGTCTCTGACACATTTTCGAAGAAGCGCTTGAAATTTTGGGCCGCCATCTGCCCGCTTGGATTACGGTTCGGTTCGGTTCGCGGCTTGTTCTCGGGTCACCTCTGCCCAACTCCTCGGTTCGGTTCAGTGTAAAGGGATTGCAATGGAATGTCGGATCCCTTATTGAAGACAATCATAATGATTTAAATTTGTGGTGGGTTGACATCGTCGCCGTGGTTCATGCTCTTGTCCATCGTCGAGGACAACTTGAGTTGTATTTTTTATTTTTTTTTTGTTCGTCTTTCGACTATCACCCACTACCAGTCCGTCGTCTTGTGTGTTTGCGTAGAATTAATTGCGATTTATACTTGGGCCTCCTCTGCCCGCATGGATTACGGGTCGGTTCGGTTTCGGTTGTGTCCGCAAGCGATGAATACTTGGGCCGTCTCTGCCCGCATGGATTACGGTTCGGTTCGGTTCAGTTTCAGTTTCAGTTTTAGTTCCAGCCACAGGCAACAAGAAGGTCTCATCAATGGCCACAACCAGGTCCACCAATGCCCACAACCAGGTCCACCGAAGACTAGCCACAAAGGGAAGGAAGCTGTGTATGTCAGCAAGAGTAAATGATTTTTCTTTTTTTTTATTTATTCAATCAAACGACTAAAGAGTCATGACTCTCGTTCGCGAACTCACATGCTAGCATGAATACGGTTTCGGGTGCGGTTCAGATCTCAGTGCACACTTAGCTTTTTTCTATGTAATCATATTTTTGTCCAATAACCCCCTCTGGACCCAAACAGGTGTCCTTGAGGCTAGGTAGGGGACCCCTCAGGACCCAAACAGGTGTCCTGAGGCTAGGTAGGGGACCCCTCAGGACCCAAACAGGTGTCCTGAGGTTAGGCAGGCATTCTCCTCTCTTTTCAGGCTTTCTGCTCTTCTCTTTTCAGGTTTGCTCTTCTCTTCTCTTTTTAGGAACGTGGAACGGGCGCGATACAAACTCCCTCTGCTCACAGCTTTATCTTCTCTTTTCTCAGCTCGGCTCGTTTTTTCTATTCAAGCTCTTGAGCGCAGGGAGTGGGCAACGGACGTGAGTCTTTTTTCGTCTTTCTTTTTTTCCTCCTTCCGCCCATGGAACTCTCGGATCAGATTTCAAGCACGATCTTTCTAAACTATTAATTCGAAATCTCGAAGTCCTTGGCAGTTCAATGAAAGTCCTCGTCGCTTCAAACGAGACCGTCTTCCTAAGCGTTTAGGTCTCTAATCAGAGGTTCACATATCCCGTAGCGCGTCGGCAGTTCGAAAGCACTCGTAGACGCTTGACGAAGGGATCTGGGTTTCTTGGATTGGAGCTCCGCTCTGCTCAGGGCTTGCGTTCAGCCACTCAGCGCGCGTCGGTTGTTAGAATGCTCTGCATTCACCGATTTTGCCTCTTGGACGTGAATCAGGTCTGGAGCATGAGTGGACAAGGGACAAGAGTTACTTTGTCCTTCATTTTTATTTTCTTTATTTTTTATTTTTTTTAGGGGTGGCCCATCTGTTGGTTTTGTTTAGAATCGATTGTGGTTTCTGTTGGTTCATTGAAAGGACTTTTCGCGTCTCGGTTTCTCGGTCTCGGTATCGTTCCCGGTCTCGGTATCGTTCCCGGTCTCGGTCTCGTTCTCGGTCTCGGTCTCGTTCTCGGTCTCGGTCTCGGTCTCGGTCTTGGTCTCACGTTGTCTTCGTCGTCGTCGTCGTCATCGTCGTGATCAACTTTTCGTATCTAGCCAAAGGCATATTCATTCAATTTCACTTCGACTCCGGGCGTGGCCTTCACAAACGAAGCCAACAGATGGCCCATCCTTTTTCTTTCTCCATATAGGATTAAGGTGGAGCTCAGGGGGAGTGCGGTGCAACAGCAGACTTGGTGCACCAAGCGGAGGAGGTGACAGTTCCATCCGAGGAGGATCCGAAGAGGTCTCCTTGAGGCTAGGCAGTCCTTTGCTCTTCTCTTTTCAGGTTTTTTTTTTTCCACTTTTCAGGTCCGCATGCCATGCCAGGAACATCGCCAGACAGTAGCTCAGCTCAGCCCGATTCGATTCAGATCGTTTTTGTTTTTTAACTTCATTCCTTGCACGCGCTTTTATCGGTATCTGAGCTGAGCTTCATGTAAGAGGAGCAGAGAACTAGGACAAGGACAAGCGACACAATTATGCAAGGAAGCCGCGAATCGAGAATCGTGAATCGGACAATGTGAATGCATCTAGCGTTGCGTCGCGTCGGTTCTCTTGATTCCATTGGATAATTGGGAGATCGGTAGATAGGCTAAATAGGCGGGAGGTTGGCTAGGTTAAAGTAGTTATGTTGGCTAGGTTGGTTAGGATAGATCAGTTAACTAGGCTAGATAGGTTAGATAAGTTAGTTAGGTTAGTTAGGTTAGCTAGGTTAGCTAGGTTAGATAGGTTAGCTAGGTTAGATAAGTTAGCTAGGTTAGTTAGGATAGATAGGTTAGCTAGGTTAGATAGGTTAGTTAGGTTGGATAGGTTAACTAGGTTAGATAAGTTAGCTAGGTTAGATAGGATAGATAGGTTAGATAAGTTAGCTAGGTTAGTTAGGTTAGATAGGTTAGATATGTTAGATAGGCAAGTTAGGATAGATAGGTTAGATAGGTTAGACAGGTTAGCTAGGTTAGATAGGTTAGCTAGGTTAGTTAGGTTAACTAGGTTAGTTAGGATAGATAGGTTACATAGGTTAACTAGGTTAGATAAGTTAGCTAGGTTTGCTAGGTTAGATAAGTTAGCTAGATTAGTTAGGTTAGATAGGTTAGCTAGGTAGGATAGGTTATTTAGAATAGATAGATTGGTTGGGATAGATAAGTTAGACAAGCCAGATAGGTAAGATAAATTTCCCAGATTAGATAGGCTATTTTGATGAAGGCTATGCTAGCCACTTTCTCTCTACAAATCGTTGTCCTAATCGTAATCGAAATCGTAACCCGAATCGAAGTCATACTTGCACTCGCACAAAGTAGAACGAAATCGTTATCGGAAGCGGTCCGCGTTCGCGTCGCGTCACGTCGGTAGCCCGCCCCTTTTTGGGGCACAAACTGCCATTAAAGCAGGAGATTAAAATCGCAATTCATTCCCAGACACTTATTCGATTATCCCAATAAGTGGACAAGTGAATTGCGGACAAGAGTTGCATGCCAAGCGTTCTGACTCAACGTTCTCGTTGGGAACAGCTTCCCAACAGGAAGGTAACCAAACACCGGCTTCAGATCGGAGCTGGTTTTTGCCTCATTCTCCTTTTTTTGCGTCGATTGCGGGTCAGTGATGGAGTCATTTGGGTTCTGAAATCGGGGCTATGCTGGCCGACGATGTGTATGAAGTGTACGCACTTACTTGTTCAACCGGAGTTCATGAAGCCACCCGAGAGAAGAAGAAAACCTACAGAGACTGGACTCTCTTGGGGGACTCTGCTTCTCGTGACCGGTACACTGCGGCGCGAAGAACTTGCAAATTGGCTGTGCGAGCAGTCTAAGAGCAGTCTTGCAAGGAGTTCGACGAGAAGTTGGAAGGCGCCGATAGATCTGAGAAGAAGGTGTTCTGGCAAACCATTCGCCGACTCAGAGGAAGAAAATTTAACATTATCGAGGGAATCAAATCTAAAGATGGTGTGTTACTTTGCAATGAAATGGACATCTTACCCAGATGGAGCGAGCACTTATCGGCGCTGGTAAGTCCCGAACAGGGGTCTTGAGTGGGGCGGAGGAGGAAGTCAGGTTTGGCGTTTTATGGCTCTCTCATGGCCTGGGAACTTGATGAGACACCTGGCGATTGGCAAACTGGGGTGATGGTCCCACTTTTCAAGAAGGAGGACACAAGAGATTGCTCCAACTACAGGGGCACATTCCTTTTAAGTCTGCCCGGGAAAGTCTGCGCTATGGTGTTGGGAGCGCGTTCTAGAGCTATGGTCGAGCCCAGGATGACGGAGGAACAGTGGCTTTCGTCCCGACCAGCTTTTATTGAGAAGGCCTCTGAGTATGCCAAGCCCATCTACAGCTGTTTTGTGGATTTGGAAATTTGTGGCATACGAACGAGTTCCTCGAGGTAAACTCTGGAGTGTGAGGAGAATGCGATTGATGTTCCTCTTCTGAGGATTGACGAACTGCAGCAGCTGTGTTCAGGGTAACGGTGCTAAATCAACACCTTTCACCGTGGGCGTGGGACTTCGCCAAGGGTGCTTCTTGGCAGCTCTCCTTTTCATTGTATATATGGAGTGGATGTTGCGGCGCAGCCCAGGCGAGGAAGTTTTCACATTGGGAGAGTTGAGGGTAAGTCATCTTCTTTTTGCAGATGACTTAGTGATCCTCACATCTGCCCAGACGGAACTCCAGAGCGCACTCGATAGGTTGGACTGATGGTCAACGCGGACCAATCGGAGAGCACTCTACTGGTTAGTGCAGTCCTATTGAAGCAGGTGGAGAAGTTTAAGTATCTCAGGGTCTTATTCACGAGTGATGGAAGGAGTAATGATGAGCTTTCCTGTAGGATTGGTCAATTTTGAAACGGGTTGGTAGATCTGTAATCAGGAAGGCCGAGCTTGGTGTCAACACAGTATTTGTTCCAACTCTCACCTGTGGTCATGGAATGTGGATAATGACCGAAAGACTACGGTTGCGAATACAAGCTGCTGAGATGAGATTTCTCCGCGCTGTTGTGGGAATCACTCACCGGGATAGGGTGAGAAACACGGCAGTGCGCGAGGTACTCAACATTGAGGAGCTGCATCCTCGAACGGAGAGGGCTATGCCTCGTTGGTTTGGTCACGTGGCACGAATGTCCCCTTCATCCCGACTTCCCAGGCGGGCGTTGAATGCGATTCAATCAGGTAGGCGACCGCTTGGCAGACCCAGGACGAGGTGGTTGGACCAAGTCCAAAAACTCGCCTGGTCTTGGGCATAAATCCTGATGAGTTAGAGTCGATGGCGGAGGATCGATTTGACTGGAGATCTCTCGTGCGTGGGTTACCCCCGCGACCCCTTTAATGGAGCACGCGGGTCAGAAGAAGAAGATGATGATGATTAAATAAATTAATCAATAAATTAAGTGGAATAAAGGAAGTGTTAAAGTATTGTCTGTGAAGCAAGAAACTTCAACTCGATTGTAAGCGGCAACGCTGCTCACAAGCTGTGACGTTGTGCTCAGAATACAAAAACCTCAAGTTGTGACTCACCATGCTCTTGTGCGCGCAGTTGTGACTTATGGCACATCACATTGTGCACCAGAATACGAGTGTAAGAATGGCCAGCAGTGCCAGAAAACTGCTACAACTCGTAGTTGCCATGGACTTAGCTTCTGCAATCCTTAGTCCTTTTCAATCCCCGCACAACGTCAGCGATTTCTTTCACATGCCAGATTGCCAGAGATGTCAACAACACCAGACCCACTAGCCCCAGCATGACATCATACACATACACCGGCGCAGCCGGCCATGGCCCTGCCACGTTTCCGACTTTCAATCGACGCTCCAGTTCGCCCTAGCCTCGACGGTCCTCCAAATTGTGAATTTGGTGTTCAGTGCAATTCGACGTGACGTCATCTGGCTCAAGCCGATCAAATCCTCGCGAGAGCCGCCGCCGCCGCTGTGCTGTAACATGACCCGCATCCGTTTTCAAATGTTCCACCGGCGCGGCGGCGGCGGCGGCGCTTCTTCTCGTGACTCGCTTCTTCCTGTGTTCGCTTGATTTATTTCCATTCGCTGGCACACTGTAATAGGATCGGCATAATCCGGTGCAAATCAGATTCCCAGCCGCGTTTGGGACCCCGATCGTGACTCTGCGCATCAGCGATCGCTGTACGGGCTAATGACGCCTTTCGTGCGGGTGGCATCCTTGTTGGCGTAACATTTTTGGCAACCACTTCGTCGGCTTCTCTTCCTGGAGTGGCCCGGATCTCAGTTTCGCGCACTAATCACTTGTTCGGCGAACCCTGGCGACGCGACCGTTTAATTGGGCCGATTCCACGGAATCAATGATCCGCCTCGTGTCCAGGACTGAGACTCGCTGGTAATTACGTCCTGTCAGCGTGATGTTTAACGTATTAATCCGTGTAATGTAACTCGTTACCGATCGGTCCCGCATTAGGGCGCCCCCCTCGGGCGGTATGATGCATCGTCTGTGCGAGCAAATCTGAAGATGATTGATACAAAGATGCGTTGCATGCTGCAAATAGCGCTGCGTTACCACTTCGATTTGTAATTGATTTCAACGGCCTGGACGATGGCCCTGCAGGCTGCCGCCGTGCTGCGGTGGAAATAGATTCTGACACTGACATGTGAACGTTTTAAAATAATTAGACGCAATTGACTGCGCTGTGGAGGATGTGGCACGCAAAGGTAAATTGTGCGAACGACCAACTGCGAGGAACGGCTCAATTCGCTGCGAATATTGACATGATGAGTGATGGGTTAAGCGCTGCGATTAGCTCTGTCTGCGATGGGATTTTGCGTGTCTGCGCTCCGAGATGGACATGGTGGGACGAGATCTTTGTTTGATAGATAAATGCTCCTGCTCACGCAATCTCGCCGAGAGGGAGTCTGATTTTGGGTTATCCACGAACCACTGGACGCTTGAGATCATATTTTTGCTAAGACATGCGAGTACGTGTGCCTAAGAGTCGATTGCTTGTCCTCTTTACCAGCTTATGGCAATGAGTTGCCTTTTGATGCATTTGTTGCCTAACTGCTCTCTGGGGTGCCTTCAGTTAATGACAAACTGGGCAAGGGGTGGCAACAAGGGGTGGTTGTATTGGCAGCAGCGTTTATCAGGATTGTGTGGGCACGTGTGTACCCACAGCCGAAGATGTATTTCAAGACATGATGTTTTGCTGAAGGGTGATCTTTCAGAAAGACCTTGTCTGTGACCGACCGTGTCTGTGAAGGCATTCGGCAACATCTTCAGACGAAAACACCACCCTGGCCGTCCTGAAAATGTTAGCAAAATTCACTATCGTTGGGATAGTACTTCTTGTACTCAGACTCGGGTGTGCGATGCAACTAGAGACAGGTCCGAAGACACTGTCTCTCGAACAACCTCATCTTTTCCATCTGGGAGGGACTCATGTTGAACCACAACAGACCGCCGTACGCCCCGATTGGCCTGATGAGGGCCAGGTAGCAGATTACCTTCACTCTGGTAAAACAACCTTAGCCACAGCTAAGGCTATTTTAGCTTTTGTCAGAGCAATATCTAAATGTTTGTCAAAATACAGATATTGATCCAACCAAATGCTTACTACACATTTTACATCTAACGGCCGTCCCTGCGGGCAACTATGCTGAACTCTCGCCAGTTTATGCGTGTATCCCGTGACGCCATGTACAACGTGGCAAAAAATCGGGCATCGTCCAAGTCGACTATACCGGCTATGCAAAAACTCGTGAAAATTCCAATGTCCTGCAATCCAGCCGAACGTATCAGAATCGATTAACACACACATGCCAACATGACCAAACATGCACATAAATAGTAGATTGGTGTATTAGAGCCGTTATAGCAGTCAGAGGTTGAACTGACCAAAGGCTTCAAATCGACGATACTCCGCCCTTAGAACCGGGTCTGTACGCTACTAGATCGTCAGCGTATGCAATTAAATGCGGCGTTGAACCTATAAGACCCGCAGTGAATATTGGAAACAAGATCGGCGAACCAACCGTCGCCTGTTGCAAACCATTTTTGATGTCAAAGACCGTGTTAGAAGTTACGACGCCACTTTTCACGACGAACTTTCTTCCTGTTATCATGTCATAGATCGTGTATGACAGTGGTTTACTTATACAGAGCCTGACCAGCTTGAGGAAGAGGCCCGCCAACCAAACGGTGTCGAACGCGTTCTCTAAATCAATCAGGCAGGCACCCGTGCATGGTTTTTTATCTTTTTTTGTATACACTTTCCGTGATATCATGACGATGTTGGCCTGCTAATGGCTCCCTCAAAAGTTCTGCTGTTCCCAGAGCTTTATCAGTTCTTTTTGTATTTCTTATTGAAACTGCACGACTGCTGAAAATATAACTGAAGTCCATTCTGCTTCTTTTTTCGTGCTATGTGCACTTGTGCGAATTGAAGTCAAACTTCGTGAACCAAGAAACAAAGTAGCGCATGCCGTAACTGATGAAAAATCCTTCCCGAAGCAGAGAAGTCAAATTTTGGGCTGATATGATTGACAAATTTTTTATGTGAATATAAGCAAAAAGGCAAAAATTTGGTGAAGCGAGATCTTTTAGAAAGATCACCGACCGTGCCTGTGATAGCTTTCAGCAACATCCTCAGACGACAAACCCAAGCTGGCCCTTCTGGAAAATTTCCCAAAATTCAATGCCAAAGTCAATAATCGAGATAAAAACTGTCCTTTAGTTTAAGTTGGGCCAAACTAAACATGTCAACCCAAATTTCATCAAAATCGGTTAAAAATAAAAAAGCTCCGAAGGAGTTGAGAGGTTCGAACGACTCTAGTACGCATTGTTGTATCTCTGCTTCGAGTAGACCCCACCGGCACCGAGGGTCTCTATTTCGAAGTAATGCTCGTAGATGTACATTTTTGCTTTTTGCTGGGCAGTATTTCTTGGAAGCTCTACTCCTCCATATGTGGCGGTCCTGAGGATAAAAAATGTTAAAATAGATGCCAATGAGGACAAGCGCAGCCTTACCCTGTGACACTCAGCTCTTTTCCCAATTCTATCAAGTTCTCTGGTATAAAACGGGGTCTGGGTACCTCGGACTCCGGCTGGAAAAGATAATTGAGTGGAACGACAAACTCCAAGTCGGAAAGGTGATCGGCGCCTGTAAGTAAGACCAATGTTTTATGTTTTTAAGTTTCATGATAAGCAGCGCCAAAGAAGAGGGATGATCACAACCACAGTGAATTCGATAATGTTGAAGCGTTTGCCTGTGGCTAGATGGCGCTCCTTCACGAGAAGCTACTTAGCAAAGTCATGGTCCTGTCGCCGTTCTTTTTGACCCACTGCAGCGCCATCTGCTGATTCTTCAGAAAATCAAAAACAAACGAGGACCACTCTTCGCGTCAGCAGAGAATATATTCGGGAAGGCATTATTGTCCAATTTAACCTAGGCTAAAACTACAAACTGGAGCTCGGCTGGGTCCCTTGACTCACAAGGGCGGAATCTGCGTGCTTAGGTCCCGAACCTTTTTGTAACATCAATTGGACACCTATAAGGAGATACCCTGTCTCAGTTCCATTTTCTTCACTTTCAACTTGTAGGGGGCTGCACTAAGCCCCGACGTGTCCCTCAGAAATAAATTCCCGGCTATAACCACCTCAAAAAGAGCCAATAATGCCACGATCCGGGTCAATGCGGACAAGCAATACAGCGATGTCGTGATCGAGGACAAGACTGTCGCTGTCGGGAGTATCCAGGTGGCGAGTGGCTGAGAACAGTGAGTAGGGAGGCAGGGCTTGTGACGCCGGTTGTTGGTTTCATAAGTTGAATTGCTCCCACCAGAAATTCAAAGACCTGCTTAACAGGGCTCTTCACATGGCCCGGCTATAGGCTCAAGTTCTGGAGGCGAGTCTAATCCCGAACAAAACCCGACCACCCAGCCTCCTCAGAATGTGCAACCCAAAGCTGATCTGGAAAGTCGAAAGAATAGAAGAGCCTCTTAATGACACCAGGTTGGACACCAAATCACCCCCCGCCCTGCTGACACTCACTCCCCTCTGGCATCCCTGCGTGTGAAGTTCTGATCCCAACAGCCCGACACTCGATGGCCAAGCATTTGATCAAGAATTGTGTACGAAACTAATTTGAGTCTTACCAAAGGTGCATTCGTCGCACATCGAGAAGAGTTTTCCGACTCCATTGATCACGGTCTTCCTGAACTCGTACGCGTACAGCGGTGCCCTGGTGTAGGTGCTGTGCAGGGCAATGGCTTCATTTATCCCATTGACGAATACAACGTCCGTGAAGATGTTCTCCAACTGTCGATAGGTCTTCAGCGAGAACGGCTGTCCCCTCATGTACTTGTACCGAAGCTCGTCCGAAATGGCATTTCTATATGCCGTCGCCTCCTCTTCCCCGCAGTTCACACACGAGTTGTTGTAGAACAATATGACTGGAGCCAGTTCGCGCCAGCGCTGGTTCAGAACGTCAATTAACACATTTCCGCTGCGGGAGACTTGCAGGAATTCCGCGGCGGTAGCGGTGCCCTCCCTCTCGCCATGGGCCACAACCCATGGCACGTCGCACACCGCACCCTTTTTAATCAAACTCCGAGGGTCTTCAGTGATGAAAGCATCTGGGACGCTCTTCGGTTCTACCACCGCACCCAACACATTAAACGGTTCGTTCAGGAAGTCGATTTTCAGACCGTTTGTGGCCGCTACGTGCTCCTCTTTTGTGCGCTCCAGAAGGCACTGCATGATGGCTGGGCGTCCTGATAAGTCACAGCCGATGTTTCGAATGTATTTCGCGAACTGTTCGCTGGGATTCGGCTGGAAAACCCACGGATTCAGGGCAACTCCACTCGACGAATAGGCAGCATTGAAGTAGCCGCACGACGTTGGATTCAACATGTGCAGGTGCACACTGCAGCCTCCAGCCGATCCGCCGGATGCGAGCACTTTTCGCGGATCGCCTCCGAAGGCGTGAATGTTGTTGTGAATCCATTTCAAGGCCAATTGCTGATCCTTAAAGCCCCAGTTGCCGCTAATCCAGTCATCGCCGGAACTGAGGAATCCAAAGGGACCCAGTCTGTAGTTGGGCATGACGAGCACAGACCTCTGCCGCACCACAAACTGCTCGAGCTGCTCCCCAGCTGCTCCGATCAGGAAACCACCCCCGTGGATGAAGATCCGAACTGGAAGGGGCTCTGCCGGATTGATTTCGGGCGTGAAAACGTTCAGGATCAGACAGTCCTCGGAAACAAAGGAGGTTGTGTTCCACCTGGTGAACTGAACACAGGAGACGGAGGGGCCCAGGGCACTTCGTGTCCCCTCCCATCGTTTGGTGAGTGGAATGGGTGCTTTGAATCTGTTGACGCCGACGGGCGGCTCCGCGTACGGAATGCCGAAGAACGAGTGATATTCTCCATTGAAGGAGCCCAGAAGCCCACCGTTCTCGACTTCCACGAATGTAGAGCTAACTAACGACACGAGCGCGAGGACAACGCAACAGATGAACTGACTCATGGCTGGTCACTAAGTGAGCAGTTGACAGATCGACTTGGCTTATAAACGGTCCGGTCCCAGTGGGTGCCCGCGATCAGGTTTGTGGATCCTCGTTCGGCAGCTTGACCGAGTGTAACCTTTGCGCATGAATTAATTGGCAAGTGGGTTTAACGAACGGCGAATAGAAAGAAAGTTGGCTGCAAACAAACGAGCTATTTGAATAATGAATTCCTCCTTGATGGCCAAAATACAAGACAGCGAGCGAGCTCGAGATCAATTCGCACATCTAAACTGTTAAATGTGAATATGCAGCAACTGCGAACAATGCGAACATTATGCTAATGAGAAGAAGAAGAATAAATATAGTGCTCATATTTTACATAAACTGACACAAACATAAACTAGCACTTTCAGGCGGGCGCGACAGGCATCAAGTCTTTTCTTTTTTGTTCTGAATTCACAAGTGCCACAGTGGCTGCTGGTCTCCGTCTCCGACCAATGCTTTGCTCTGATTTTGAAAGCTACTTCACACGAGATCGCTGATCTCGTTCAGATTTGAATAACAGCAGGGCTGTCAAAAGTGACTTATGTTGTGTCTTCGCTTGGCGCATGCTTCAAGTCCACGTTACGAAGAATCGAATCTTGAGAGAACTTCGCATTGACTGGTAACTCGGATATAAGATGTGCAATGCTGTCTTTCACAGCACCAGTTGATCCGGGCTTATACAAGGACAGCATAGACGCCTTGTGCCTGGTATGAAGCCGCAAATCTCTCCGACCAATATTCGTTAAGATTCACAGCGCCTTAGCTACCAGTGAGCATTCTGTGACACCTGATGCATCGGCTTTACCCGAACTTGTACCGATCAATTGGAAGAAGCGAATGATCGTCTAGCTCCCTAAAAACTGCAATCTAATGCTGTGTGGAAACTGGAGAGGTAGAGTGCGTGCTGCCCAAAGAAGACCTCGACGACACACTCGACGCCGAATCTCGACCACATCAACACCTTGCGGATCATCATCGAGCAGAGTGTTGAGTGTCGATCACCACTTCACGTGCTGTTTGGTAGCCTGCATCGGGAATTTATCTGGCGGGCCTTGAGCAGAAGAGGCTTTCCTGACAATTTTATAGCAATTATCAGGTGTATGATGTAATTTGTAGATGTTTGGTTTGTAAGCGAATCTCAGCTCTGCGATCGCTCCTTTCCCTCGCGACAGCATCGACGACCGTTTGTCGTGACAAGAGTGGATTATGCGGGACCTCTGTACATTCACGAGGTCAGGCAGGTCTATATAATGCTGTTAACTTGCGGCTCTATAAGAGCCGCACACTTGGAACTCGTGATCACACAGATCTCACCGCTGAAAGCTGTTTGATGGCATTGAGAAGGTTCTTCGCACGGAGGCGGACTCCGGGCACAGTTTACTCCGACCACGCAAAAACATTCAATCTAAGGAGTCGAAGATTTTGAATTATGCCCTCTGTGGTGCGACGGCATGCACAATTTTGTGAGCAAAATGGTATTCGGTTTAAATTGATCGTCTATCGTTGTGAGGGCGGCTTGATGGGGCGGTTTCTGGGAAAGACTCGTCGGGAGGTTGTCCTATAGGTTGTCCTAAAGGTTGACGAAGTATACTCAATTTCGGGCAACTACGAACGTTATTGACAGAAGAGAGTATTGCCAACTCCCGCCCGTTGACGTAAAGGGTCAAATTCTAAGGGCCCATGTTGATTTTGAATAAAATACAATTTATTTAGGAAATTATTGTCATTTCTTTTTATTATGATGATATTGGTATGGTTCAAGTAAGTATGGATAAAAATTTCGGCCAACTGGCCGCCGCGACCTCGGCGGCACACCTCCATCCGATGGTCCAAATTTTCGATGACGCTGAAGCATAATTGAGGTTCTATGCCGTTTATGTGCCGAATTGTCTCATCCTTTAGCTCTTGAATTGTTGCTGGCTTATCGACGTGCACCTTTTCTTTCAAATAATCCCGAAGAAAAAAATCCAACGGTGTCAAATCACATGATCTAGGCATCGCCACCACGTGAGATAACACGGCCATTGAATTTGTCGCGCAAAAGAGCCATTGTTTCGTTAGCTGTGTGGCAAGTGGCACCGTCCTGTCCACATTCGGGCCATAAAAAGTTCGTTATCATTTCACGATAGCGAACACCATTCACAGTAACTGCCTGACCGGCCTCATTTTGGTAAAAATACGGAACGATGATGCCGCCAGCCCATAAACCGCACCAAACAGTCACTCTTTGTGGGTGCATTGGTTTTTCGACAATCACTCTTGGATTATCATTCGCCCACCGAGGTGAAAATGTGCCTCATCACTGAAGATGATTTTCTTCGAAAATTGATCATCCACTGTTGCCACCATTCTGACCATTGACGACGCTTGAAATGGTCAAGAGGCTTTAGTTCTTGGGTCAATTGCACCTTGTAGGCGTGTAAATGCAAGTCTTTATGCATAACGTTCATCAACGACGAGCGTAAGAGGTGCAATTGTTGGGCAGGACGACGAGTTGAGGTGGACGGCTCTTCAGCCACTCTATCGCGAACAGCAGCAATATTTTTTGCAGTACGAGCTGTACCAGCATGCACTGGTGTTTTCACATCTCCTACAGACCCGGTTTGCCCAAATTTGTGCACGACTTTTCCGATTGCACGCACATTTGGACGATTAAATTGACCGAAAAAATCACGATATGCATTTTGATTTGAACGCCCATTTTCATAATAAGCCTGAATAACTTGAACGCGTTGCTCGATTGTGTATCTTTCCATGGTTCAAATTGAGTTAGTCTGAAATTGAGAAATGTCAAATGAAATGTAGAAAAAAACTTGACGTTTAGGTGTGGTTCACATTCAATTTAACCACCCTTTATATCTTAGATGATGCTAAAGACTTAACTCTCTTTTGCTCCTTCTCACTTTTGAATAGGTTCATCTGGAGTTTGTGATTTAATGCAGCTCGAAAATCCAAAGACAAGCAGCGAGCTTCGCCCAAGATGGATCTCGAGGCTAAAGACTTTGTGGTGCCCTGGGAAACGTTGGAGGCTTGAGTATTTGCAGCAGCTCCGGACTAGAAGATAGGCTCACGTTCGGGATTCCAACCAAATGATGTTTTCATCAGAAATAAAGTACTGAAGAGATATGCAACTTTTCAGTGGAATCCCCCTAGTTCATCGCGGTTCACCTTAGATTTTGACGTTTGTGCTCACAAGTCAGGCGTACTATTTCCACGCACACTCGTTCGGAGTATAGTGCAACGCAATGGTGTTAGGGGGAAGTAATCAGCTTCGCTTAGCTCACATGTATTCATAGACGCCTGCATGTGGAGATGTTATAAAAAAAACGCTGCCAAATGACACCGAGGGACAACTCAGAACCCCATTCCTGGCTGTCATTCTTCATGATCCATCTCTATTAAGGATGTTCTCGAAGTTGGCGAAAAAGTCTTTCCCGGGCGTGACAAAAAAGAGAGACCGTGGGACGTTAGATTGGCCAAGCTACGACGTCCAATACAACTATTGTACGCGCTAGAATTCGGGTGGGAGCATGTAGAAAATTGTTCACCCTGTTGTATTTGAATTGTCTTTTTTTTCACTTTTATCCTTAAACCCTAACCTGAGGTGCAGCGCGCTGGCACAAACTCAACTTTTTACGTCGCATACCCGCCGCATTCAAAGCTCACAGTGCATCAGTAGGCATGCCGCCTTGGACCATTTTCAAGCTTCAAGTAGTGTCAACTTCATTTTCGGGGTCTTCAAGACCCCAGGTTAAGAAACAAAATCAATTTGGGGTCATAGGGACCCCAGGGTAGTGATAGTGTTTCTCCCGCAATGGGTAGGGTTTAGGGGTTAGCATAATCATTCCTTTAAGGTACTCTTGTTAGCATCTTGACGCTCGGTTGAAATAGAATTATTGTTACTTGACTCGGGTTCCTTTTTCCTTTCATTATTTTTTAATCGAAATTCTTCTGTGTCCACATGTCACGTCTTACACAGAGGAAGGCTGTCTGAGGTTCAGGCTGTCGAAGTCCAAAGTGAGGGTCACCAATACTGTTTCTTTTGATGATTAGCAATGAGCTGCACGCGTCCTTGTAAAGACGTAGTGGGGGAATTCGATGGGCTCTTACATCTCAACTCAAACACCTTGACTACGCCGACGACGTATGCCCTCCGTCTCACAGAATAATGGAACTTCACCAAGTGACACCAAATTTGGAAGGGGGACTGAAAATTAACTCCGCAAAAACAAAAATAATCAGCCTTAGACTAGGAATAAGGAAGCTATTCACAGGTAGGCGAAGTAATGCAATTAGCTTAAACACCAATCTTCGACTGTTCCTTCCCAACGTTGACTCCGTGCTATGTGGTACCTGGAGGGAGACCACGGCATATAGTTACCTTAATAACTTATACGCCCTGGCGTACACACCTTCGGCCAAAGTAGGCCCATTGTGATACCACGCAGATTGATTCCCCCTCACAATTAAAACCAGTTGGTGCTTTTGACAAAACGACTTAGCTCGCTAATACAGGCGCTTTTTGGCTGATAGAGGCTGTTGAAGTACAATAGTAGGCCCCCAGGTGAAAGTATCTACGACCTGCCAGCGCACTACACGAGCAGAGTAGAGCTCTGTGGTTTCAACCTCCCCTTTATCCATGCAGCTTCCATAGAAGTCATTATAGGGGACCCCCAACCTACGGGCATGGGTGCCAATTGTGCAGTGCCCTTTTGCGACGCCGGTTAGCGTCCTGAGTGAAAATCTGCTGGATCGAAGCAGATCGAGTGATCGTTTGATATTAAGCGACGCGACGGCCATATTTCCATTGTTTTAAGACAAGTGGTACCTTCTAGCCATTTACGATTAGTGATGTTGATTGTGTGTATTTTTAGTAGATACTGAACTGAAGCGATTAGCATGGAAGGTGGAACACCTAGTATTGTTTGGGTGAAGGATGTGCCGCACATAGCGAGTTCGTCGGCTTTGCAATTGCCCGGTATGTCACATTGTCCCGGCACCCACATGAGGTGTATATTAAAATGCTGAGCCACCTCGTGGAGAGACAGCCTGCAATTAAGGCCTGTCTTAGAATTAAACGTGAGATTGTTCAGGGACTAAATTGCAGCCTGACTGTCCAAACAAATGATATCTCTTTTGGATATTACGTTGTTCTTGAGGCAGGACAACTCCTCCTTTATCGCAATGGTTTCTGCCTGGAATACGCTACAGTGGTCAGGGAGCTTCAGGGAGATAGCTATGTTAAGGTCTTGAGAATAGACACCAGCTCCTACACCCTCGTCTGTCTTCGAGGATGCTCAATGGACCAGCGTCTGATTATCAGATATCCAGTCCAGTCTGGAGGGGATTCTGGTGGAGAGCTTCAGTTAGCTTGGGGTAGGGTGGTTCCCAGCAGCGAAGCAGTAGCAGTGCAAGCGTAGATATTAGCCACGAAAATATGACAAGTTCTCAGATAGTTGATTACATAGTAAACGATCCGGATCAGGCTTCCCATGCCATCAATCGGCTAATGAAAACCCCAAAAGACGCTGTCGCGGCGTTGGAAAAGGTGATAAATGCACAGAGCGATGCTCTGCGTCTCATAAGCCATCTCATATCATTTCCCGGAGACGCCCTCAAGATAATTAGTAAAATAATGAATTCGCCGTTTGAAGCCCTCACAGTATTTACCAAGTTTATGAGTTCACCAACGGATGCACTCGAGATCATATCAAAAATAGTAAGCTCTCCGCAGGATGTACTTCAGTTTGTCAAACAACTAATGGACTGTCCGGAAGACGCTCTCGACATAATGACAAAATTCATGAACACTCCCGCCGAGGCTCTAAGGATGATCAATAAAATGGTGAATAGCACAAACAAAGAAGTCACCTCCCCCACCAATTCGCAGGAAGTCGAAGTGAGTATGTCCGGTGCAAGTTCAGAAGATAATATCATCAATTCAATGCTCAGCACAAACAGTTGTGGAAGCAATAACAATGAAGACGATTTTATTGTGAACGAAAAGTTTGAAAATCAAACCAAAGACCTGGACATAGACCAATCAAAGCTGGACGTGAACGGTGAACATTTGGAAAAAACATTTCAAGAATCGGTTGAATCGAATCTTGATTTCAATATGAAGGACCTTAGTCAGGCTGCCACCGTGGGGAAGGACGAAAATACGAATTCCCTGGAAGCGGTACTATTTGAAGTGATCCAAATTGAATACGAGATGGCTAACTCAATCCCACAATCATGCAATCCAGTTAACAGGGAGCTCAACGAGGCGGAGCTGCAAAAGCTCAATGAATTGAAAATAGCCAACAAAGCATTGTACTATCCAGTTGATGAAGATCTCTCGTCACTCATAATGGACGAAAGGCGGATAAATGTGAGTTGAGTGGCTTTTCTTTACGAATAAATCCGCCCAAAAAATTTGGATTAAAACGTCCGTAGTTTTTTTTTGTGAAAATATCATTTAGAATGGATGAGTGGCCGAAGGAGAGTTAGGACCACAGTCGGAGCGTTTTGAGTCTCATGGATGTGCTTGCATTTCTAGTTTTCGGAAGATGGAGGAGTATAGTGACTGCTTCCGCCGGAGTGCTCTTCAGTGCCCGGGTGATCTGCTGTTCCCAGAGCTTCATCAGTTGCTTTTGTATTTCTCATTGAATCTGCACGACTGCTGAAAATATAACTGAAGTCCATTCTGCTCCTTTTTTCGTGCTATGTGCACTTGTGCGAATTGAAGTCAAACATCGTGAACCAAGAAAAAAAGTAGCGCATGCTGTAACTGATGAAAAATCCTTCCCGAAGCAGAGAAGTCAAATGTTGGGTCTGCTTTTGGGCCTCAGACGACAAACCCAAGCTGGCCGTTCTGAAAAATCTCCAAAATTTAATGCCTAAGTCAATGATCGAGATAATCGAGAACTATCCTTTATTTTAAGTTGGGCCAAATTACACATGCTAACGCAAATTCCAGCTAAATCGATTAAGAAGTTCCGGAGTTTTTAACAGACATGTAAGTCTTCACTGCTCTAGTATGCATTATTGTACCTCTGCTTCGTGAAGACTCCATCGGCACCGAGGGTCTCTATTTCGAAGTACGTCTCGTAGATGATCATTTTTCCTGTTTGCTGGGCAGTATTTCTTGGAAGCTCTACTCCCCCATATGTGGCAACCCTGGGAAAAAGAAATATGAAGACAGATTCCAAGACAGGACAAGCGTAGCCTTACCCTGTGATACTCAAGTCTATGCCCATTTGCATCAAGTTCTCCGGGATAAATTGACTCTTCGGTGCCTCGGCATCCGACTGGACAAGGAATTTGAGTGGAAGCACATACTCCAAGTCGGAAGCGTGGTCAGCACCTGTAAGTAACAACTTTGTTTCTGTAATAGTGGTTGATTCATGAATTTCAACTCAGGTTCATTTTATGATGAACCTACGAGTCGCTACTACGAGTTGAGGACTTCACGTGGTTTGTTGCAAGGCAGACAAATGATTAAACCCTCAGTCACTCAAATCATGTTGGAGATGGAATCTACATACACTCAAAGATCTAAGCCATTGCAAACAAATGAAGGGGGTTTAAGAACGTGTGCTGGACCTATGGCCACGTCACGAAGGCGCTTTCGCGCGGTCTTGCTTTACTAGGCGTCGGTACGCATTTTATCCAGTTTATGGGAATGGTTTGTCTAGGCGCGTCAACCTCAGTTTCCACAAAGAAAGTTCTGTCACAACAGTCTAAACGCCCGAGATTGCAGAAGTAGCTCGAGCTTTGTTCACGTACTTACCGTATAAAGGTCTACGTTCTAAAATATAAAAGCGCGATTGTGACTTGTTTAATGAATATACACGTATCCACTTAAAATGTCCGAGCACGTGCGTAAGGGCGCCCTATTTCGTAACCTTCCCTTCTTTGGTCATCGTCACACCGTCTCTGTAGCATTTGAAATAATATTGTGACTATTTTATTGTAAAGTCACAAATGAATATATTCTTAAACTCCCTAACACGACTATATCAAGACTTTGCATGGGACGGCCAAATTTATTTCCTATCTTGTCGTCGCCACAGAAATGAATGTTTTTAAGAGACTCACTGCAGCGCCGTCTGATGGATCAACCTTCAACCCAAAATGTTCACTCCCCCGTCGTCGGCCAAGATGGGGAATCCCAAGGGATCAAGTCTGTAGTTGAGCAGCACAAGAACCATGACCGTGTTGGCTAAGTACCACTCGTCAATCTCTTTGGCGGATGCAATCGTGCAAGCTCCACCATGTAAATGCACGTGGACTGGATGCGGAAGTGTCTGCGTTATGTTAGGCGTGAAGATTTGGAAAATCAAGCAGTCCTCATCGCCATTGAATGCGACGAAACCTAGAGAGAACGTTACGCCACTCTGAAGGCTGAGCCAGTGGAGGGAGTGACCAAGTGATCAACATACGCTACACAGCATCGATTCTATGGCAGAGAGTGGCTTGATGGGTGACCAGACTTGGCTGGCATATTCAAGTATGGGACTGACAAAGGTAATGAATAGGGATTTTGTAACGTAGGGGTTAGAGAATTCCTTAGACCCAAGAGAACAGTTGGCTTTGGGTGTAATGTGATAGCAGACATTTCCTGGCACAAATGACACCCAAATCGCGAATTCTGGAGAATACGGGAATGGATTCGCTGCGAAGGTAATAGGCTGAATGCGGAGGGCATTTGACATTTGTTGACATTTGAGCTTAGGTCACTTTGAAAGAAAACCTAGAGAGTCATTAAGGGTTGGTGTGGTCTTAATGATCTGTATGTGGTCCGAGTAAACAGACAGATTAGAATATTTTATAATGTGACCAACATCATTTATTGTTAGAACAAAGATCAGTGGACCAAGGTGACTGCCTTGAGGAACTCCTGAAGCGGCGTTAATGCGACAGAAGGTAAATGGAGACAGAAGATCTGAAGATGACTCAAGGTACGATCTCGACCAAAAGATGATGGAAGAAACCGAGGGCATTGAGTTTGAGGTAAGCTGCTGTAGTCGGTGGTAATGACATCCACCTTCTTGCCTTTCTCTAATGTTTTCAGGATCTTAAAGACAAACTCGGCTAGGTTAGTCGTAGTGGATCTACTCTTAAGAACCCCGTGCTGATGCGGGGAAAATATAGATTCGCAGGGAAAATACAGTGAGTCATAAACAATGGTTTCAAAGAGCTTGGGGATGGACGAGAGTTAAGCTAGTTATATCGTCCTCTGACGGCGGCCACTGCAAGAAGGGGAGGTTAAGGTCACCAGCAATACCCTCGGGGTCAGCGACATTAGAGAGTCAACCGCATCGATAGCCAGCTGGCATGTATGGATGGGTCGGGAAGGGCGGATTTAACAGCAGAGAATGTAAACAGAGCGCTTGGATGCTGTTATTTTAGCACATATGGGTACGAGATGAGTGTCATTTGATACCTTGACGATAGTTGCATCAAAATTCAGCGAAGCGGTTATTTCTCTGTTTCTGTGTATTCCAGCGAGGACTTAAGGGCACCGCAAGTCCAGCAAATAGTGCCATACGACGTTCGACGTCTAAGTCACTTTGTAAATAGCAGTTTTTTTAATTGTACGAGGGTCACACTAAACCTTGACGCTTGGATCTCCAAAACGAAACAAATCATCGGCTACACCCACCCCAAGACAGCCAATAGCGTTATCGGTCCCATTATCGGTCAAATCGGGCAAGCAATACAGCGGCGTAGCAATACAGCGGATCCTGAACAAGACTGTCGCAGTCGGAACCAGGAGTGTGACGACGGTGGTTGGTTCTAGAGCCACGACAAACTTGGCCGACAAAAAATCCCGTGGACCGTGAATCTCTGAAATCCACACAGTCGATGAAGTGTGGCCCGGCTATCGGCTCAAGTTCTGTAGTTGTCCGAACACCCGACCATCCAGCCTCCTTAATAAGGATGTGCAACAGAAGAGCCAACCACCACCCTGCGGAGAATCACTCCCTCTGTCATCCCTGTGTGGGTGGTAACCTCAACAACCACCTACTACACTCGAAACATTTGATCAAAAATTGAAATAATTTGAGTCTTACCAAATGAGCACTCGTCGCACATCGAGAGGACGTTTCCGATGCCGGTGCTCAGGGGCTTCCTGAATTCATACGCGTACAGCGGTGCTCTGGAGTAGATGCTGTGCAGTGCAATCGCCTCATTGATCCCAGCGACGAACAGAACGTCTGTGAACATTTTCTCCAACAGTCGATAGGTCTCCACTGAAAACGGCTGTCCCCTCATGTACTTGTACCGAAGCTCGTCCGAAATGGCATTTCTATATGCCGTCGCCTCCTCATCCCCGCAGTTCACACACGAGTTGTTGTAGAACAAGATGACTGGAGCCAGTTCGCGCCAGCGCTGATTCAGGACATCAATCAACACATTTCCGCTGCGGGAGACTTGCAGGAATTCCGCGGCGGTATAGCTTCCTTCCCTCTCCGATTGGGCCACAACCCATGGTACGTCGCACACCGCACCCTTTTTAATCAAACTTCGAGGGTCTTGAGTGATGAAAGCATCTGGGGCGTTTCTCGATTCCACCACTGCACCGAACACGTTAAACGGGTTGTCCTTGAAGGGGATTTTCAAACCATTAGTTGCCAGTGCATGCTCCTCTTTGGTGCGCTCCAGAAGGCACTGCATGACGGCTGGGCGCCCTGATAAGTCACAGCCGATGTTTCGAATGTATTTCGCGAACTGTTCGCTGGGATTCGGCTGGAAAACCCACGGATTCAGGGCAACTCCACTCGAAGAATAGGCAGCACTGAAGTAGTCACATGATGATGGATTCAACAAGTGCAAGTGAACACTTGCGCCGCCAGCCGATGCGCCTGATACGAGCACTTTGCCCGCATCGCCTCCGAAGGCGTGAATGTTGTTGTGAACCCATTTCAGAGCCAACTGCTGATCCTTCAAGCCCCAGTTGCCGCCAATCCAGTCATCGCCGGAACTGAGGAATCCAAAGGCACCCACTCTGTAGTTGGGTATGACGAGCACGGACCTCTGCCGCACCACAAACTTCTCGAGGGTGTCCCCAGCTGCTCCGAACATAAACCCACCCCCGTGGATGTAAACCCAAACGGGCAGAGGCTTTGCCGGATTGATTTCGGGCGTGAACACGTTCAGGATCAGACAGTCCTCGGAACCAACTGAGGACGTGTTGCTTCTGGTGAACTGAACACAGGAGACGGATGGGCCCAGGGCACTTCGTGTCCCCTCCCATCGTTTGGTGAGTGGAATGGGTGCTTTGAATCTGTTGACGCCGACGGGCGGCTCCGCGTACGGAATGCCGAAGAACGAGTGATATTCTCCATTGAAGGAGCCCAGAAGCCCACCGTTCTCGACTTCCACGAATGTTGAGCTAACTAACGACACGAGCGCGAGGACAACGCAACAGAGGAACTGACTCATGGCTGGGCACAAAGTGAGTAGTTGACTCTGAGCAACTGGCGTTATAAACGGCTGAGTCCCAGTGGATGTCCACAATCTGGTTTTGTGGGATTTCACACGCAGTTGGGCAGTTTGACCGAGTTTGACCCTTGTACATGTCAAGTGGGTTGAATAAGATTGGATGAAAGTTGAACGAGAAAAAACAAGAAATCGCTGAAAAATTACGTGCGATTTGAATAATGAATTTGCATGTTAACTCGAACTGTGTGGCAACTCAAAATACAAGACAGCTACGAACAAAACAGAACTGTCATGTGTGCGCATAATGATGCGAATTTGAAACTTTTGGCAATGAGAACATGAGAATCAGGGGTGGAGCTAGAGGGGGCAAGGGGAGACATAGGCCCCGAGCGGCATATTGCAAGGGGCGGCAATTTGGAGCGGTTAAAACTGTCTGTTTTGAATATATTGTTACGTTTAGCCGAAATGAGTCTACGTACAATTAATTAAATTGTCCACAAATACGGGTTCGATTACACTACAAAATCCCAAACTGATCTTTACTAATTCTTCAACTGAACTGACGCGCTTCGACCACAGTGCCGATATTTATGCTCCCAGTATTGGTTCTAGATCCTACTGTTGCCACGAGTCTGTTGAATTCCCCCGCCGACGCTTTGTAATCTATCCGTGCATAGGTGGCCACATTCATTCTTGCAGCATGTACAACAATTTCGGGAATACTCTACGGAGTTGATCGTTCTCCTCCTTGCGAATAGATGGTGTTTTTTGTGGTGGTTGGTGTCCTGATTATCGCATCTTATACGTTATACCACGAAACGAATTCTTTTTTCAGTCCAACCAATTTATTAACAACGTTTAACAACATTAACAGTTAACACTGCTCCGCAGTAAGTCATCGGACATTGAATGTCTGGCGTTCCTTGTGACGTTCCTCCTGACAACATTCAACGAACGCTGCTCACTAATATACGACTACATTTTATTCACAATTATACATAGGTTCTGGTTCTTGTCTAAACTGGCAAACACAATAACAAAGCTTTCTGCAAGTACGCGCTTATGGATTTGGTCGTGTTATTTTTTTATTTTTGCTAGAAACAGTTATAACAAGGCAATGAGTCATAGGAACTACCGCCTCTAGACCAGGCCTCCCCTACTTCTGCAGAAGCTGCAGATACGAGGATTATGCCAAGTTTCCACCGAACGAAACCGCAGGGTTCCATCAATTTTCCCCGAACCTACCAGATTCCGGCATACATTTTCGGGGTCTGATTTTTTTTTTTTTTGCTGATACAACGGAAGAGCTATTGCCGAGCTCTACAATCTTCAATAAATGGACTACTCCATCCATATAAGAATACATATAAATTGAATATGCTCTTAAAAATACGAATCAGCTTTGGAACGCCCTCCGCACAGCAATACGCCAACGATCCATGGGCATATTCAGTAATCTGCCGCCAAATCCGCAAATCGGCCAAAACTACTTTATACGAGATCGCTGACGCTAATCAAATCTGAACAACCGCGGTGTGGCCTTAATTGACTTACATTGTGTTTCACCAGATGCGCCAGCTCACTGTGACCATGCTCGTTCAGTTCAAGTCGGTTGCAACCGGGACTGAAATGTATTCCATCCTCGTTGCTGATCGCGCATTGTTGCCTCGGATGCGACATCGTCAGGTCGTACAGTTTTTCATGACAGACCGTTGCGTGAAGACGTTGTACAATTTTCATTCTAGTTGAGAAATCAATTTTCGCCATTTAGTTTTCATGAAAATGTTGACTAAAACTATGTTTCAAGACCTCCAAACGAAGAGTTTAACTTTGAATCAGTTTTTCGAGCGCTTGGCTGCAAATGAAGCTGGCTTATCGTCATAGACAACATAGACTTTTGACGAATCCCCAAAACATAATTATAATAATAATGGGAGGGTCGCCGTCCTACGCAGCCTCAATCCTTGAATGTAACAACTTTCATAATTCTCGGTTGCGCCCCTTTTGACTCTCTGACTGAACAGCAATCACTCGTGTTATGCGCGCCATTGTACCCGCCCGTGTGGAAGGCACCTGAAGTTTTGTACCAACTTCGAAGGACCATTTTCGAAATTCACCGGTCTAAAACGAGAGATAAATTGCTCACCGAGCTCATGTCTCTGCTGCTCCATCGATCCACGTGCTTTGTGGCACAAAGCGCCGCCGTCTTCCTGGAACCACATGTCGACGAAAAAAAATACAAAACAATTTAAAAATCATTGAACGATAGCAGCCGCAGCACTTTGTTGTCGCGGTCTTCTTCTCTCTCTCTTCCTCGACTGGAACCACAGTCCGAGGGGTAAAGCTGGGCTCAAGTAAACATGCCTCTCCAGCTAGTCTTGCGCCATTAGCCTTTCAGACGCTGGCTGATCCCCTGAGCATCTTCACTGATCGGTCGAAGACAGACGACGGTGTAGGTGCTGGTGTCTATTCTCAAGACCTTAACATAGCTATCTTCCTGAAGCTCCCTGATCCCTCTCCCCAACTAGTCTTGCGCCATTAGCCTTTTCAGTTTTGTATGCCACTGCGAGGGGAAGACACAGACTTGCAGGCACTTTAGGAAAGTCACGCCACAACCGCAGCTTTGATTGCTTTATTTGGGATGCCGTCTGGCCCAGGCGATTTCTTAGGTCCCTTAACATTTTTGATACTACGTTGAGCTCGCTACGTTAAGCTCCTCTTCCATGTGGCAACGTATGTCATCTTCGTCGGAAGAGATGCTCCACTATGCTTCTCAGCATTTCCGGAAAGGTCAGTCTAGGAGAGTTGCCTTTTAACTTCTTCGTTGCCACCCTATAAGCCTTGCCCCAAAAATCACGTCCGCCTCGTTGCAGAGGCTTTCAAATCTCTTTCTAGATCCCTTCTAGCCCGTTTGAATCCCGACAGTCATTCTTGGAAGTCGGCTCCACCCCTGGATCGCTTGGATTTCCGTCGTGCTTTGAGGCACCTTGCCATAAGTCTTCGGATTTCCTCGATCCACCAGTAGCACGGCGTGTCCCTACCACTGACTATTCTTCTCGACGTGGTGGCATCTCGAAGACAGACGACGTGATCAGTTGTTTCAGCTTGTTGTGAGAGCGTCTCTGCCGACCCAGTGTTATCTAAGGCAATGGGGCTTATCGTTTCCTCAAAAGTGTCGCTGTCGAGGACTACATCTTTCCATTTTGTCCCAATTTCGGTAGGGTTCGGTAGGTCTTTCACAGACCCTCCATTTTGTTTTCTACAGGAGCGAGTTACTCATGAAGGCGATGTCTGCAATCGAGCCTCTTCCTGCTTTCGGGAAAGTGTTTGTTTCACTAGGCCCGTTTCCAGAAGAGTTGCGTCTGTAGACTAGCACCCCAGCCCGTAGCCCAAGCATTGAAGTCTCCAGCAGTAACAATCGGCTGTGTCCGTCTTCTCTCATCCAGTTGCTGTTGGTACTCCGAGAAGTACAGACTGGGGCGCGTGTCGCAGCTGTAGATGTGACTCCCGTTTATTTTGGTGGTTACGAAATGGTTGTTCTGGTGACCAATCGCCTACATGGCATGATTACCGCTGGCCCATATGGCAACCGTTCTTGTGCAGTCATTTATTTATGGTTCACTTGCCAATGCTACGTCCACTTTATCATCATATAATGCCTAGGCTAGCAAATACTGCGCGGCGGCTAAAGTTCATTTGCACTAATTTCATGCTCATATTTCTAACACAATGCACCTGTACTGGCCTAAGTGTGTCCTAACCTAACCTATCCCAACCTTCCCAATGCCCACTCACAGAAAATTAGCTGCCGTAGCAGGTCGCTCGGTGTACGGCGACTTTGACAATCGTCACGAATTCCGCATGTGCTCTTAAGCAAAAACAAAAATCAACCATCCCTTATTAATTCGGCATTCAGTACTTCTCCATTCGCTTCTATTCCGATCATCGTTCCACGGGCCCACAGCAGAGGAGGGGCGCGTCTGTAGTGCCATGGCACACACAAGTGGAGAAGGGCCTCAACCAACTGGAGAGGCTTGTTAGACGAGAATCAGGTTCACTCCCGACTGTAGGGCCACCCAGAAGAGGAACACGTCGATGTGCCTTCTGCCATTTATCTCAAATTCCATCAAATTGCTGCAGATTGCTAAGCATTCCACGGATCTCGATGTTGTGCAGCAGCTCTCCGTCTTCCTAAGTTTGACTAGGACCTTAATGCACACTCAGTTGGTGCGCCGTTTCGGACTGGTGATCGAATGCGGTAGCTTAACTAGTTACCTTGAAAGTTGTCGACAGACACAATTCTGACAGACGCGAGAAGCAGTTAAGTCGTTGACCAGTGAAGTGCACATTTAATAACAGCTCCAGACGACTGACACATGTGGCTGGCCGGAGGAAACAAACTCAGTCCAAGACCAACGGGGCAGTCAGTTCTCCTTCTCGCGCCTCCAGCTGTGCAGCAGATCAGCGCGCGCAGTTCCTTTCAGAATTTGTGATGTGCCATCACTTCATTCGGCGAACAGCACCACTTAAGGACCCGAGCCACCTTACACATGCATTTATGTCGATCACCGGAGATCCAGAGGATCTCTCACTCTCCTCTCACATAATTTGCACTCACATTCGCAATCACCTGAACACGTCTCCGCGATCCATGGCCTCGGCACCTGGGCGCATTTTACGTCGCGTCGACAGGAATACAAGATGCATCGTCACTCACAGCTCCGGCGATGATGCGATTTCTATGTACCGTCAGCGTGTCTAAAATAGAACGTTCCTCAGACACGACATCTACCGGATGGTGGATAGCGGATGGCGGATGGCGGATGGCGGATGGCGAATGCAGATGCCACACTCTCCATATACAGCGCCTTGGCTGTGTGAAGAGAACAATCTTAAACACGACTCTTCCGAGTGCCAATTAAGAAATGTTTAACTCTGGAAAGTGTTAAAGTGTGTCTATCCGGAGATGCATGCTTAGCAGCAGCTAGCGAGCTGAACACACAGTCTGGGCTTCGATTAGCGATCGGCTGTGGTGGTGTGTGTGTGAATGAGTGTGATGTGTCTACACCCATTTAAATTGTGCAATAAACATAAATTTAACCGAAACATATGTTTCCGCGGTGAAATTTATGATGTACATCCGTGAAACATGGTGGTTCCTGCAATTAAAGCCAAGTGCGCTGGACTGCAGCGAGGAATTGTTGATGATCTTCATTTCGCTGCTGCTCTTGTGAGGATCCGTGGTGATTTGACTGCCTCGAGTGTTGGCACCTCTGGCTGAATGAGATCGCCTCATTGTCGTGCAGCTTGCAACAACAAATGAGAAACGGCAGCTGTGGGTGATGGTTGAACTTTAGGCGTTTAAGGAGTAACATCAGATGTTGCAAATGTGGAGCGAGAAACCGGAGCTGGCTTCGATTCGAAGGTTCGTTAAGTGACGAAAGTAGATTAATTAATAAGGTGTGTGGCGCTACAGACCGTTGTGGGCCAGGGCCAGGGCCATCTTCTCAGCATGAGGGGGGACCACGAGAAGGGACAAACCTGCAGTCTAATGCCGACTCCGAATGGCCAATTGGAGACAGTAGTCTTTGAGCATTGTCAGTGACTCGAAAGAGGAGCGGCCGTGCGAATTATTTTGCTCGTACAGGGAATCGAACCTAGAGCCTAGCACCAACCCACAACTTCTCCCCTATTGCTGCTGAAGATCATATCCAAGTTGAAGCTGAGGAAGCAGAAGCCGTGAGGGAAGACGATACCTCCTGAATAGGCAAAAGTGGCTAATCTTACGGATGCCTAGGGAGTGAGGGTGGTCAAGGCCGTACTTGGCAACGGAAGGTGGTCTCTATAAACCTAGAGTTTGATATAAGAATTAGAAAAATTAATTGAAAGCGGGTTCTAATTTTTTTATAAAAACATTATAACGAACTTTTTTTGAATTTAAAATATGAAAAGAGTTATAGTCTTCTGTCGCGCAGTTTTCTCAAAGAGTGACTTCCCACAATTTCGACAGACGCCGAATATATTGCCTTACATTCTGTGAATCATGATGATGAACCGTGCACCTCTCCCTGCTTCGTTCTTACTAAAATTCCACACCAAACGACCAACCGTGCTGTCAAATAGCGCTTGTTGGCTTGTAAGCTTGTTGGTGACTATCTGCAACGCTTCTATTCCGCCACGATGTTTAGGTGAGAAGCGATTCATGGTTAAAATTGCGAGGTGTGGAAACAATCAGCAGTTCATCGGCACAAATCTTCTCACATCGAGTGCTGAGAACATTGTCAGTGGGGCTTGTGGAAGAGAGACAGAGGGTGGATGTCAGACGTTGCCGAAATAAAACATATAACCGCTGCTGGCCGCTGTAGCGGCATAATCCGTACCACTCGCGTTTTCAACTAGAGACAATATTTCTTCCACATTACTCAGAAAATCGTACAATAATCTAGGATTACCATCAAAGGTCGGCAAATCTTTAACAATATCCGGAATTCTTAGTGCGCCAAATCTTTGATGTTCTCTTTTCATAGGTTCTCGTTTTAAGTGTATCCTTCCTCCTTCTCTACTTATAGTAGCAAACAAACAACAAGTGCTTAGATATATTGTTGCCAAAGTGGAAGGTGCAGCGACTTGTAACTCGCACTAGGGGCCTACTACTTCAACAATCTTAATGAACTGCTGAATGGATTTTAGGAAGCCAAATTTTTGATCTCGATGGACGCGTATTGAACAGCAAAAGTATGAAAGTATATCGAGTCATTGTGGGATGTCTGTACGGGACACAAGGGTACGAGAAGAGCTCTGAACATGAACATATCATTTATTTACGAGGATGGAGGGACCTAGACGAGAAGTGCTTAGCCTCTACATCACCTCCTCATCCTGCGGGTTAAACGTTTGCCCTCAAGAATGGATTGACTTCGGTCCACATGGAGTGGACTAGACACAGCCGCCTATGACTCTATGAGCTTTGAGCTGTTCAAAGATGGGGATACTACACTAGCTTGACCACATCGAGCTCATTAACAGAAATGTAGAATTCTATATCTCCTGGAAAAAGTTCTTGGCCTTTCTTGGCTCATTTCAAATTTTAAACTAAGCCACAAAGCCGCAGGGGCGGAGAAAGACCCTGGAAAATGAGTGCATTCCCTGCTAAGTGACTCTGACAGTGACTCTTATAGACAACATAACGTAATAAGGCAGCGACCACGACACCTCCTATGTGGACCCGATCTAGAAAGCAATGGTCTGACGACAACACTGACTTGATCCGATTGCTTCTAGTGTCTTGGAATACAATCTTAAATTCAAGCTTTCAAAATTCAAATACAGAAGAAGGCCATCAATTTATTCTCTGGCCCTAGCTTCTACAAAAAACCACTGGTGTTGTGCGCGGTATTGTTCTATCAAGAGGCCAGGGGACTTCCAGTTTTATGCCGGCTCTAAAGGACGAAGCTCAAGGAGCTGTCTTAAGACAGGTATACTCTCTGAGCACTGTCAGTTACTCGCGACAATGGTTCACCTCCATTGTGGACTAGACACAGAGTGGCCCCACATCAGAGACAACGAGGACATTGGTGATTGACATATGATGACAAATGACGTTCGGATCTGAAGCTCTAGGCAATCTAGAGTTGGGTAGCTCCGGGCCTGTATAGTTTCTGGAACTACGTCCACTGTCGGAACTAGTTCCAATCCGGTCTGTCATGTTCGACGAGATGTGAAACATTAACGCGTCAAGCGAATTTCGCACACATAGTCGTGTAGCACGATCGTGTTTACAGCAGTATTCTTGGAACATTGTTAGTGACTCGAAAGAGGAAAGTCGAGAACTATGAAAGTTGGTAGTTCTTTCAGCAACAAATTTTGATGTGAGGATTATCGACGCATTATCCATACGTACAAACCAAACGCTCCTGCATACCAAACAACATATTTAACACAGTTCAGCGGACATGCCTCCGGGCCCATTTCCTACAGTGAAAAGAATCGTTGCATGTCAATTCCGTCGTCGGAACTGTTTAGCACTACACTAATTCAATCCTACAGACCATGAAACATGCCCATCATTAACCGTCAAGTGTAGCTCCAACACAAATCTCGTTCTAAGGCCAAGGAAACACGATAAAGAACGTCTCGAACCTCTTCTCGGCACGATTTTTAAAACAAACAAGAAAAGCACATGCACCAGCACAAGAAGACCAAATATAGTTCGAGCAGAGGTGCCCAATTCTAAGGCGTCGCAGTCCGAGGCGCACGGGGATTGACCGGCAAAACGTACCATCCAGCGATTGATTTAAATTTTCAACATATTGACATGCATTGCATGTTCTCATTTAACACCACACACTCTCCGATAAGCTGGCTCGTATCTAGGAACACACTCGTGTCGGAGCAGCATCCAGATGCGTCCGGCCAATGGTCTGGTTCCTATTGGCATGCGATTTCCATTTCGTGTTAATTTGAATCGACTTATGTTGCTGTTAAAAGTATTTCAAAAGGAAATCATTCTGATAAGTAGATCGCTGGTGGTGGAAACCCGGTGCCCAGGACGTTTAGTCGTCTTCGAGCGAAGCGTAAGCAGAGCGAACGAGTAACGCAGCACATGTCTGGTGAATCGAGCATAAATTAGATGCTTATCTGGTGGCCGGCAGGACGTGCGAGTTCGCCACATACAATGTGTATTTTGAAAGAATCATCGTCTAGGAGCACGATAAGATTTACAGCTCGGCCATGGAATGCGATGGAGGGCATTAGGCAATGGTTGGGTGTTGAAAGATACGCCCGAACTGCCGGAAGGGACAGCTGATTTGAGATGGATAACTTTCTGTCTGGATTGGATGTTCTGAAGATGGATTCCTAGGAGTTGTGCCTTTGCTTCCACGGGATGAAGTGTTTGGACCCAATTGACAGCTGTGGACAAAGAAGGAAATGCCAGGTATGGCGCTAATGTGACCTCCACATATGACTGCAGCGCCACACAAAGAAATAATGGAGTTGGTGCCGAACTCTCGATCCTCTCCTACATTTTGAACTGAGATTCGGATACGTTGTCATTCAGAAGTTAGGTGTTCCTAAGCTCAGTGTGGTCAAGCCAGGTCATTGCCACCAGGATTGTGTGCACATCAATATAAAGAGCTCGCGGTTATCGTTCATTTGCACTACAAGCCAGGCATGACCCAATCAATATCCAATGCGAAATTTTTCTTTTCGACGGCATCACAGAATAAAATTTCCCGTCTGCTTCTCGTCTAATTTCAGCGCGATATGGAACAGCTGCCTTCGAAATTTGAGGCTTTAATGAGAAGATTACTTAGCCGCTTGTTTATACCATCATTGGTGGCTGTCATCAAGACCAAGCTGTTCGCATCCGCAACGACAAGCAATTCTCTATCACATCTCGAAACAGAGCCTGGTTTCTATGCGCCTTATGAGGCCAAACGTATTGTTGACGTATTTTTCCCTTCCGGACTACATCCACATTTTGGCGCAGCTCGTTGACTTCTCCTCCATTCACCATCCTCACAACAAAGACCGCATTTCAGAATTACTTCTGCTTTTGAGTGAGTTTCTGAATGAAAGTCCTAAGCTAGTGGCTGACCCTCTTCAATCTACAGCCACTAGCCAACAGTTTCCATCACCACCCACCAGCCACAAGCCACTAGCCACAAACCATGAGCCTAAAGGGCCACCAGCCACCAACCACCAAACAACCACCAAACACCAGCCAGCACCCACCAGCCACCATTTATCAGCCACAAGCCATCAGCCTAGAGTCACTAGCTACCAGCCACCAACCACGATCCACCAGCTACCAACCACCAGCAATAACAGCACCCACCAGTCAGCAGCGATCAGCCACAAGCCATCAGCCTAGAGCCACAAGCCACCAGCCACCCCTCATCCAGCAACCACTCCCCAACCACCAGCCAACCAGCCACCAGCTACCTGCCACGAGCCACCAGCCACAAGCCATCAGCCTAGAGCCACAAGCCACCAGCCACCCCTCATCCAGCAACGACTCACCAACCACCAGCCAACCAGCCATCAGCTACCTGCCACGAGCCACCAGCCACCATCCACCATCTATCAGCCACCAGCTACCAGCCACCAGCCACCACCCAGCACCCACCATCCACCATCTATCAGCCACCAGCCACCAGCCGCCAACCACTAGCCATATGATCGCTATCAGTGGGAATCCTTATCAGACACAGTGCCACTTCGGATATCGTAGATGTCCAAGAGACGAACCCGCTCTGATGAACCAGATTAGCACTTCTGGGCAACTTTCTTGAGGTTTCGGGGAGACTGAATAAAATGAGCCGAGATTCCGCCTAAGGACTCAAGGTTTGATTCTTCTAACCCATTACTCGGATCGGACCGGTGCTTGATTGGGGCTGGTGGGTTGCCTATGTTAAGTATGACACAGAACACATTTCAGCCAACCGCCAGTGGAGACCCTTAACTCTCTCAGTGGACTGAAGGTTGGTTCAAGACAAGCTCAGACAATCACTGAATGCAGCCAACATCAGCGCTACCTACTTCGGGACAACACTCCAAAACACCTTCAAGCATGCGTCGTCCTGTCAATAAGCTCAAGAGGAGATGGACCAAGTTTGCAATTGAAGTCACTCAGGAACTTTGAATTCCACAAGATCCACCCCACCTCCGATTGACGTCCTCCTCTCGAGTCATCACTCTTCGCCGATTCCAGTCAAGATCTGATCAGCAACAAATTTCAGAGCACTAGGATTCCTCAGAAATCCAAGCCGATCCGATGGCGATGTCCCATGGAATCTCTCAATCAAACATAAGTAAATTCACTGCACGTCCCGTCCAATCAATTACCAGCGCGACGTGCATATCAGGCCAGGACGCAGGCTCACTGCCATCGTATCTATCACACATCATCGTCCTCTCGCGGCCGTCATCGTCGGCGGCGGGGCGCACATAATGGCCGGGTTATTATCAACCCGGGGAATCACGATAATCAAAGCATGATTTGTGGTTATTGATTCTGATGCCATTACCTGGCACTTTGTTCTCGGGCTCGGGGTACGTGGATGCCCACGCGGACCATGATAAATCTGTGCGCAATCGGCACTTGGGAGCGCAGGCGCACGTGGTTCTGGATGCCTCATTGGCCGGGTTGATCGAAAACCAACAACACACCGGTCCCAGTGCACACAGCGTACACACAGTTGCGAGATCAAAGAAGACGTAAAGACACTAAGCAAGTCGACAGACTCTGCCAATGTGGAAGCCTTGATTTGTGGCGTTCATTACGGCGCATTTGCGTTTTGAGAAATTCCTCGGGGGTCGAGCAGGAGGTCAGCAGCGCCCAGCGCACGGCACACGACGCGCCATGGATTTGTTGGCCACTCAGCGGGCAGGGTGGTGATTTCCAACCTCCAGGTGGTGAGGCTGGTGACGGTGGCCGTGGTGGTACTGGTTGTTTGTAGTGGCTCCGCGCAGGACAACTGGACAAATGAGAGATTTGATTAACAATAGTTTACGGCCGGCAAGGGGGCAGAAAGGCCTGTGCGGTATGGCGCGCTCTGCAAACAGCCCCGGGGAGTAGAAAATGCAGCCTGCATTCTGAGAAATGGCCCAGGCATTTGATATCATTTGTTGGGAGCTATTTTTGGAATTGCGCGTGCCCAGCGATTTGCGCAATGATTCCGCGGAAGGTTGCGGACGGTCGGCGCGGCAATCAGCGGTTCTGTGGAAGATAAATGGGCGGGACAACGAGGATTTGTGGGGATGATCCTCTCCCAAATGGTGGTGAGATGGGATCTGCAACGAGCATGTGATGAACCTGGCTGCCTGGTCGACGGTATCTAATGGTGGGTTGCTTTGGGTTCCTGTGAAGTGAATTAAATTCAGTGGAAGGTGTGCAAGTTTTATTGGTTATTGATGTCTGCTGGCCAAGCGAGCTGGGAGACTCGGACTGGATCTGGAGACTGGATCTAGATAACGACTGAAGCTTGATTGCTGCCTTCTTCAAATGATACAGAAGTGTCGGAGTGTTTCCACACGTTCCAGGAGTAGCTGGGGACTTCGTTGAAGTGAATGTGAGCACTCTCGCAGAGAGGGGGTTTTGGATAGTTTGAGGCAGTTAATAACCGCGTCGGTAGGTAGGGACTTTAAAGGCTCATGTGCATTTTCATAAGGCTCCTTTATAAAGCGTTGCCGTTTCTCCTGTTATATAAGGAGTCTGCTGTTATTTTACTGCGACAAAGTGAAATCTACTGTTTTCAGTTCCCAGACAAGTCTAAGCACATTTCTCCTGTTACCTCACAACGGGGTATGCAAGCCCAAAATAGAATAATATCCCGGCAGTTCAAGTTTGTTGATTAGCCGTTAAGTGTCAGTAACTGGGGTGGCTTCCTCTCATTGCAATCATTGCACAATAGTATAGAGGCCGTAGCAGATTAGTGGTTTGTGTAAATAATCATTACATTGTTAGGTATTACAGTGAAACCCCCATAAGGCGAATGGCCTCGGGAGCAAATATTGTATTCGATTTATGGAATGTTTGAGTTACGGAGCTTAAAGTATGGCAACATTTAAGTCTTGGGTCTCTTTAAGTCCTGAAACATTTGATCGACTCATGAGTGTTCAGCTTAGAGAGGTTTGACTGTATTTATTGTGTCGACACTTTGCATCCAATTCCTTTTCAGGTCAATTAAAGGGGAAGACAACAATGAATGAGCAGAAGAAAGGAGATTATTAATATGATCGTTTGCCTACGATAAGACGAAGCACATAAACTTGGTCTATATTATGATAATGGTGAGCCAATCTGATCGCTGGAAATTGAATACGTTGGGTCTAACCCGGTAAATCGGTAAGAATACAACGCTTTATTGATTGATTTCCATTTCGTTTGTACAATAAATTTACTTGGTGTAACATTACAAAATAACTTAATTCTAAAGACATACTTATGAAATGCCTAAATATGTCCCACTTTACGTATGCCACACTTGCAGTGTCGATATAACTGCTGACATGAGCGTAACTGACCCAGTGTAAGCACAGTCCGCGTGCCTACAGTATCGGTTGATGTGTCGTTGTTTTGGTTGTCACCCAGCTGTATCGTATGGCGTCAACAGAGACGATCTTTTCAAATTGCTGGATGTGCTTGTCTATGTTAATAAACATAGGCATACCACTTAAGGAGGAGATCTCCTGTTCTTCACATCTTTTCAGCGGCAACACGATGTTGGCACTGTTTGCCCTGAACTCCAGTAGGAAGGGCGAGATTTATGCACAGCTTTACCGTTCTGTTCATATGAACAGTTCTACTACATTTCCGTCCAATCTCCCAATATTATTACCAGAAATGAAGTATGATACGACGGTATCCGTTGAGGCCCAACTTCTCTCTCTCTCTCTCTCTCTCTCTCTCTCTCTCTCTCTCTCTCTCTCTCTCTCCCTCTCTCTCTCTCTCTCTATCTCTCTCTCTCTCTCTCTCTCTCTCCCCCTCTCTCTATCTCTCTCCCTCTCTCTCTCTCTCTCTCTCCCTCTCTCTATCTCTCTCCCTCTCTCTATCTCTCTCCCTCTCTCTCTCTCTCTCTCTCTTTCCCCTTAAAATGTTTGACAACCATTTTTAATATCGTCTTCTAAAGTCAAGTTGACCAATCAGAGAACGGCATTCACATTGTTTCGTGTACAACTGTCAAAAATGCATGAATGACTGTCAAAAAGCCTCTGAAAATCGTCGATGGACTAGAGGTCAATCGGCTGTGAAGTTGGGCATCTCTATAATACTTCATTTCGGATTGTTACTAGTGGTGTGTCAACCCGGGTTAACAAATCGAGTTAGCCCGGATTACACCTAAATCTACTCAAACCGAGTAACATTTATTTCAAACCGGTACAACCCGGTGTGAGCATATGATGCCGAACCCAACCGAAACCAACCCCAAATCGAATTAGACAATACAAATGGATTTGCTGCATTCCATATTGCTGCGGGGCACCTGACCTATAGGCACCACCGCAGCCTGCAGAATTTCGGTAGCTCTTGGCGTATTGTGTGTTTTGTATGTATACACATATTCTCTCTTTTTTTCTCTAATGTATAGAAACAAGTAAGTTGCGTTGCGACTTGCGGGTTGCCTCTTGCCAGTGCCACCTCCAGCATTTTGGTAACTTCGCCTATTGTGTGTTTCGTATGTATGCATAATATGTGAATATTTGGCACTGGTAAGTGGCAACCCCCAGCGAAACTTACTTGTGAAAAAAATATATTATATCCTCTCTTTTTTTGTGACGTGTCCAAACAAGTATGTTGCGTTGAACGTGCGAGTTGCGCAACACTTTTATGTATTTGATTTCTGTTACGTTTACTCACTCTTGCCTTCATAAAATATATGTCCGCACGATGCTAACCCAACTCTGCGAACACAAGATTTTGCGACTTGCGAGTAGAAGAAAATACGAAGAGAGATAAAAGAGAACAGAAAGCCGGTACTGGCTACGTCCTGCCATAGAACACCGAAACTAAATAGAATTGGACAATACAACACGATTTGCCCCATTCCATAACCCATGGTTTTTGCTTTCAGTTCATCATTGAACCGAGTTCGTTAACCCGGGTTACAACTCGGTCTGCGTCTATTTTAACCCGGGCTATCTCGGTTTGAAAAATGTTCGGGTTGGCACATCACTAATTATTACCCTACCACCTGAACTGGTGAATCTACTACATTTTCTTTACCGACCACTTTCTGTACATTTCCAGCTAAGAAACATACACAACGGTGCACTGAATTTCGCGTGCTGTGTAAATGCGAATGTTTCTGTTTAATTAACGTAGCGAATGGCGAAACCAAAATTCAAGCTCAAGCTTCAAGCATTTCAAGCTGAGAGTATCTGAATTCATGAACTAGGCCCTAGTCGTTGTTCGACTTACGGAGGTTAGGTTGAAGTGGCTGACTGCTGTGACAGCAGCCACCCTTAGGCCCAGTGTGTTACCACGCGGATCAGTGGATATATATTATGCAGCGAAGAAAATGGCCGCCTCTAACGCTGCTCAGTTCATCCAGATTATCAAAGAAGTGGGCCTCCAGAAGTCTGAATCTAAGAACACTGCAGCTATAAAGCAAGAGCTAAATAGCTACTTCCGCATCCTCTTTCATGCAGCTCCTGCAGAAATCATTATAAGGAAGGCCTAGTCTAGAGGCGTGAGTTCCGATGGTGCAATGCCCTGTTAGAACGCCAATGAGAGATCTGAGATTCGGCCTGCTTAATCTGATCAAGTTAAGCGATCATAGGCCAGAGTTGTTTGAAATGCCACAGTGGCTCGACACCCACATAAGATGGTAGTCCTTGTTATTCAGTACAATTTTAAAAACATACCGTTTCATTTGCCAAATGAACAATATTGGTGTGAGATCTTAAAGCTGAATATCACACTGTTCTTGAAAACGTTTGTGAATGTGTCGCTTGTGTGGCATGTAGCGCCATCTTATTGGATATCGATGTAACTTGTTTGGGTTCATCGATGTTGTTCAGCTCTGATCACTGAAGGATAGTTAAAATCGTTCTATTCTGAGACCATAGACCTTAACGATGTCTCCTATCACATTTTGGAAAAAAATTCCGATGATGCTGCCATGCCATGAACTGCACCAAACAGTCAATACATTGATTTCGATAATAATTTTTAATGATTTTCGTTCATTTGGCAAACTATACACATGATGAAATGGCAACCCTTGATGAATAATTTGACAGCTGGATGTCATCGGTAATTTTGACAGCTGGTGAATAAAACATCTATCATTACCACAAGTTAAATTGAATTCAATTGAGATGAAAACCTTGAAAAATTCGCTTCACAGCAATTATTGGCGTTGGCGTTGGCCGTCCCCGAGTGTCCGGCTCTTGCCGCATGTTCTCGGATCATACGGACTAAAACTCTTCCCAACCCTGAGGCTTCTGACACAACCCCCTGGAACCGCTCTTCGCATTATTTCAAGGGAGTGCGATCCTACACCCTTTCGGGCTCACGTACTTTCCCGGCACAGCAATATTGGAGAGCACAGCGTCTGCCTTAGCATCCATGCCTTACAGTACGTCTCCTTCATAAAATCGACCAGCGCAGGGCATCCTTTCTGCTCCAAAGAAACCATCCACTTAAACCTTGAATCATCATGTGTTTAATCGATTTCCGTTGCAGCAAAGAGTCACTTGTGCTTAATACAGTCGCTGCCTCCTCTGCCAAATCGAAAAATAGGCTACGGCACAATATCTTACGAAATCATTAGAGCACTTGATTAGTCCCAAACAATGTTGCGGACACGAAATTCATTTCCTATTCCAGTGCACCATTCGTGCGGCAGGCAGTGTACGACGATGCAATTACAAATTACCATCCAAGCCGGGCCATAAATATCCCATGCCCCAACCCCGACATCGGGCTGCTGTCTTCCGTCCGCCTAAAAGTCAGGTTTGCTGCCCGCCTGCCGCTTCAGGTACAACAAAAGCAACGCGGATCGGATCGTTTCCCCTCTGTCGAGTTTCCTGTGAATTTCTTTGCACTTTCGATCCGGAGCAAGTGCGCCTGTGCATGCGAAGTGATCTTGTGTGCAAACATCGTGTAGTGGTTCTCCGCGGAACAATGATCACATCCAGGTGAGCAATTAAAATCATAGCCATGCACCAGCCATGCCAGGACCAACGACAATAATTACCAAGTGTTCCCAGCACGGATCCGATCGCATCTCAAGGAAAGGGGAACTCCACTGACTGGAGGTGAGCCGCATCACCAGCATCAGCGACGGCAGCCATGCCGAGGCGACCATTATGAACAGATAAAGTTACTCCGTATCGCATGGACAGCACCCAGCTCGGTCGGGCCACGCAAATGGCCAAGACAAACACTTACGCTATCTTAATTGAGCCGAAGTATCGCACGTATCTGCGTCGAGAAAAAATGTTATTGGTATTTATTAGTGCTTAATTACCTGCTTACCAGGCTGCGGACTTCGGAGTCGCTGCGGCTGTGATGAGTAGGAGCCGTGGAGTTTCCCAGGCACTCGCCCGAGCTGCGCCGCGCCGTTCACTTGTTTTTGTCACCACGCAGACGCACGTGTGCGACGACGGCTCAATAAATCCTGCTTTCAACGTATCCGATGGGTTTTCGCTTTTCCTCTGCTGCGACTTGATCCGCATTTTACTTTGTAGTGCACTTGACAGACAAGGTTGTTACGGCTGTCGATAAGGTGGTACCAGTCGGTCGTGGAATGTGCTGGCGGTGGAGTCTGTTTGCTGAACTTGCCATTGATAGAGGGTCTCAGCGTGACAAAGATTCCACCTACAGCTCACGATGAGGGAAGGAAAACACGGATACATGGATACTGACTTATTTCGCGTAGAAAGAGCGCGTCATTTATGTGTTGAAGTGATGGATTAAGGTTTGGAACGGGTGGCTGCTGCAGACTGACACCTATTGAAGGCTTGCGTAATTAGGTAGTCACTGAAGGTTGATGTGTCCTTAAATCACTTGGTCATCCTCCAAGGTCTGAGCGCATGGCCCTTTTTTAGCCCTCGGAAAGAAAATGACCAAACCAGGGAGTAATAAGACCCACTACCGGTTGGAGCTCTAAAGGAGTTACAGCATCCGGTCCCGCTGCCCTCTAGGGTGTGACGGTCTTTGTGGGTCATGGCTGACTGGAGTGCACGCCATTCTGGGAGAGCTGCTTGTTAAATTGAGTGGAGTTGACAGTGACTGTGTTTCTCCTTTGCGCGGCTTGCCGGGAAGAGACTCTCAAATTTTGTTAGCGCTCGCATTATGGGTTTTGTTCAACACCCAAATTCGCCAGATGCGTCTGGCAATTATTGGAGTAAATAAAATCACTCATACTGAGCAGCTGCTTCTTCGAACGGAAAGGGCTATGGTCACGTGTTACGAATGTCCCTTTCATCACGACTTCCGAGGCGGCCGCTTGGCAGACCCAGGACTTGGTGGTTGGACCATGTCCAAAAACTCGGCTAGTTACACTTGGATATAACTCCTGGTGAGTTAGAGGCGATGGCGGAGGATCATGTCACCGAGAGATCCCCCTCATGCGTGGTTTACAACCGCGACCCCTTTAGTGGAGCATGCTGCTCAGAAGATGATGATGTGATAATACAACTTTATTATTTAAGACAGTTGAAATCGTGGCAATACACCGATTATAGCGTTCTTCCAACTTGTCGATACCAGTTTTGTAGTACGATTTGTCACTTGCTTTAAAATAGGCCTCAGTCTCGGCGATTATCTCATCTTCTTCTCCTTTGTTTGGCGCTACAGTCCGGGGTGGACCTGGGCCTCAACCAACAAGCCTCTCCAGCCAGCACGATCTTTGGCCAGCTGCCTCCAGTTGTGCACACCAAGTTGGTTGAGGTCCTTCTCCACTTGTGTGCGCCATCTTGCTTTAGGACGCCCTCTTATGCGTTGTCCCAAAGGCTCGGAATCGAAGACTCTTCGGGCCGGAGCTGTGGTGTCAATCCGCTCTACGTGACCTAGCCATCTTAAGCGTTGGATCCGAAGACGCTCAACTAGGTGCATGCCGCTGTACAGCCCGTACAGTTCGTGGTTGAATCTCCTTCTCCAGACGCCATCAATACAAACAGGACCAAAGATCGCACGCAGAACTTTTCTCTCAAAACGACCAAGAGCTTCTTCATCCGCTTTCAACAGCGTCCATGTCTCTGCGCCATAGAGCAGGACGGGGATGATTAGGGTGTTATATAAGGTCAACTTGGTGTTTCGAGAGATGGCTCTGTTACTCAATTGCCTCTTGAGCCCAAAGAAACAGCGATTGGCAACAGTAATTCTGAGCATTCGAAAGGTTGAGCATTCGTTTAAGGTCTAAGAATAGGAAAGAGTCGCTTGATGACAGATCTGAAGAATAGGGGGGACGCGGAAGCATGCAATTTTGCCATCGTTTTCATTAATTTGTGGCATGTTGCATTGTCCTGATCGTGAGCTCACACGGCACCCGCTTGCTTTATGAACGATGTCTCTAAGATGTCTCTAATACGTTCCTTCGATACCTTTAGAGTGTCAGCTATCTCGATCAACTTCCAAGATCGTTTTGTGAATTTGTTTGATGTTTTCATCCGCACCAGCCTATTTCGGACATCCACTGCATTCGTCGTCTTTGGCGGGTACACAGCCTGTACAGGATTCAGCAAACCACTTTCGAAAGGTTGCTTCGCCTGGCGCAGATTACCACTCATCAAGGCTCTTATTAGTATGATCAGCAGTTTATTTAGCATTTTTATTCATTTCACGTTGCTCCACTCAGAGTGCTAAAACTAATAATCCGACAGCTGTCAAATTTGTTTCATAGGTTTGTGCTGACTAAAAGTGATATGGACATAATTCTAGTGACACCCTCTTCTAGAAATGATACGACCTTTTAGCCTACATCGATATATTCAACATTTCACTCGAAAGCGCTGCACTGCATATCACCTCGGACTTTGACGTTTGGGCTCTAAAGTCGAGGAATCTACTATATTTCCATGCAACGCTGTCAACACGTTGGAGGAGCCTAAGCATCTTCGTGCTTCCGCCTGGACAGTTTAATCGAAAATCCAACCATCGGGCATCCGTAAATGCCATAATTTCCAATTCCATGCATAATTTGGCGTCGAACTGCTACCCTTCCTGCGTATTATCCAACTCTAGCTCCCTCGACGATGAGGCATTTGAGCCGAGTTAAGAGAACATCACTGAAACGAACGCCTATTTTGTGGGGCTTGAGGGAATAAACAGATCTAAGATCAATCAAATGCACAAACTATCCACCAAAAAAAAACGTTTATGAACAAGTGTCACACACATCGTTATAGCCGCAGTGTATTGTTTTAATTCAAGGCCCACAGCATTTGAATTAACAATTAGAAACCAGTTCAATCGCAACCAGAACCAGGCCAATTATTCGAAAATAATTGAAAATAATCCCGAAACGGGTGTCTGCAGGTGTGTATATTTGACCGGCTAAAGTCGGCTGTATGCTCCCTTCATTGCAAAACAATGTTATAAGTCTGTTGCCCTTCAATGCTTGCACGTGAATCGGAACCGGTTACTGAGACTGAAACTCGTTTCAGAGTCTCCTATAAAAACTGTGACAGTTTCTACAGATTGCATCAGTTTCGTTCGGCGCATCATAAGGCACTACAATGAGATTCTTCTACTTTTTTATCGTGTTGTTGCTGCCACTTGCAGCAGTATCTGGAACACTCATTGGCCGACTAGGCCGTGGACCTCGCAGAGGAGGTGGCGGTCGCGGGGGCGCCGGCGGGATCAGTCTCAGCAGTTCCAGTGCTAATGCTCAGTCCTTCAGTGTCGGCGGCATTAGCGGATCATCGGCATCGGCCAACACAAATTCACAAAGTTTTGGATAATTTAACGTGTGCAGCAAGTGGACGGTTGAATAAATGATCTGAAATAAAAACAACAAGAGTTTAATTCAATATGTTGACGTACCTAATATCTCGGCTGATAGATTTGTCAATATTCTGTCCAAAGGGCCATGAACGTACAGAGACTAAACTTGCGATAACTGCAAGTGTCCACAAGCCATTCTGGGAACTTACCTGAAAATCTAACGCTAAATGTAGCATCAATTAACGAAGGCGAAGTGTTTATAATAGTCACTGTTTATTCGTTCAAAGTCTACGCAGTTGGGCTTTAACACTGTTGCTCCTAGCTAGAGTAGCAGCGCATGCCTTCACTGTACGAAACCCATCGTAGGTCACAGTGCGAGACTTCAACTAGTGAGAAGTGAGAAGTTTACCTCATTTTCTGCTGAATACTATTACTGTTATCGATATGACGACCCTCTTGTCTCTTGGAGAGCATAAAGGCGTTGGCACATTGCCTTTCTTTTCTCCTTTTCTCACGTCGATTTCGAACGCCCATTCATCCGACATCTATGGAAATTAACCGAGGGGGTCTATCAGAGGCCTTTTCATGTGCGTTTAAAAACACTGCAACATCATTTTAGACGGAGGCCACATATGGTGATTCCCGAAGCAGTGCCATGGTCAAGGCCGGTACACCATATGTGCAGAAGCAAGTTGTGCGTTTCGCTCATATGATTCCATATGAACAGAGAACTGAGTTGCTTGTCTTGAGACGATGGACATTTGCTAATATGTCTCATTTGTGACGCGCCTTGAATGTCTACCTGTTGCGTAATCGCCGGTTGCGACTTATGCTCCACATTCGGGAAACGAAAAAGTAACACGTTGAAACAAAATTGTTGACAGCATATGGTCGAATGATACGGTGCAGGGAACTAAGTCCCCGGGAACTAAATCCTCTGAGTCCCCTTTAGGAAAGCGGACTTAGTGCCCATGCGAGGTGGGAATTAAGTTCCAACAAAAACTGTGTGGTTTTAGTTCCCTCTAAATGTGAAGTAAATGCCCACCCTTAAAAGGGATGGAAAAGTTATCACCTCCGATCTTCTTGAAATTTTTTCTATTCATAGTCTAGGAAGCTTAAATCCAAATCGGTTCCTAGCGCAAACTCTTTGGTATTTAGCAGTAGAATATATTTTTTGTACTCAATAAAAAAAAGAAGACAAGATTAACGTTAAATAACAGAAAACGTAATAAAGCCAAATCGGAAACTTTGCGTTATTTCCAGTCTTAAAACGAAATAAGGCCAAATTTTTGTTTTTTGCGTTTTTGAGTCTTATTTCACGTCACCGTTTGTACAATAAACAGGGAAATGGTGACGTGAAAAATGAAAAATAAGGCCATTTTGGTTTGTTCCGTTTTGCAGTTTCAAGAGCTGGCGATGTTTGTTAATTTAGCTCCAGGCGCCTGCCTGGCAGTTGTTGACATACCCTTAGCGGAGCGACAAAGTCACTTGAGCGGGTTAAGCCCTGCGGCAAAAAGGTATCGAGCCACCCACCTGATACTTTGAATACAGCAGACTTTCTTGCTGTACTCATCAACGGTAACCTGAGAACTAACTGCAGGCCTGATAACCAACTGCAGCTTCGAGGTCTTTGTTTAATTATTGCTGGTGGGAGTTAGTTCCCACTGCAGACTTTTGAGTGTGTACTTAATTCCCATAAGAAAGTGGATTACGTTCCCACTTTGCATGGGAACCAAGGTTCTGGGAACTAAGACCCTCAGTGGCACCGAATGATACCACCAGTCATCGGGAATGTAACAGCCTCTCGATAATCTCATTTGGATCATCTCGCTCTAAATGAGCCAATTTTGATGATCGACCCATCGAGACACATCGAGACAGAAATCAGCTTCATTGCAGAACACATAGTGAACACCGATATAGTGAATACCCAATAGAATGAACAGGGACTATTTTATACAGGCTGTTCTAAATAGTGAAAAAAAAAACTCACTATAGTGTGCGCATGTTTTTATACTGTCCCTTAACCTTGTCATAAATTTATCTGTTTTCAACTTGGCAGCAGCATGGAAAAAACACTTTCCGTTTGAAGAAGACGCAAAAGATGATTTTGAGGATGAACATGAAATACTACTTTTCCCGATACCGATTTAAACAATTTTAACGAACGGATTTAAAAGGAACAACCGAATGTAGATCCGATTTATTCAGAGTCTTCTAGCGATGCTGCCGAAATTTTGATTTTTCTAAAAATGAGGGAAGTTGAAACTCAAATTGTCTGCTCTAACCCAAGTTTCTCTCACATATTTGACTTTAAAAACGAATCGTCCAAAAAAAAAGCCCCTACATTCACACGGAGGATAATAAAGGGTGATTTTTTAAAAGCTATAGGAAAGTTTTTCAAAAAGAAAAACACATAAAATTCAGAAAAATGCATGAAATCTTTATTTGAATCGATAGTCCATATAATTTAATGTTTGAAGATTATTTCATGCAAATGTTGACCTTGACTGCGCCTCAAATGGTCCATCCGCTTAGTCCAATTTTGGCATACTCTTTCCAACATTTCGGCCGGTATCTCACGAATAAATGCTTCAATGTTGTCTTCCAATGCGTCAATTGAATCGGGCTTGTCTGTATAGACATGAGCTTCAACATAGCCCCACAACAAAAAATAGTCTAAATACGTTAAATCGCACGATCTAGGCGGCCGATTGACCGGTCCCGAACGTGAAATAAAATGTTCACCGAACTCGCCTCTCAATAAGTCCATTGTTGCGCGTGCTGTGTGGCATGTGGCACGGTCTTGTTGAAACCACATGTCATGCATCAAGCTCTTTCATTTTGGGCAAAAAAAAGTTGGATATCATCTCACGGTAGCGCTCACCATTCACAGTTACGTTACATCTTTGAAGAAGTACGGTCCAATGATGCCACCAGCCCATAAACCACACCAAACTGTGACTTTTTCTGGATGCATTGGTGGCTCTTGCAATGCTTCTGGCTGATATTCACTCCAAAATCGACAATTCCGGTTATTTATGCACCCATTGAGCCAAAAATGAGCTTCGTCGCGAAACACAATTTTTCGGAACAAGCACGCGATGGTCTTTCTTAACAGAGCACGCATTTTGATAATAAAATTCAATAATTTGCAAGCGTTGTTCGTTTGTAAGACGATTCATGGTTAAATTATAGACCAAACTGAAGATGTTTGACAGTGAAACAAAACACGAAACGTGCGTCAGCTGTTTAAACCAGTGTTGCCAAAAAGATAATAGCTAAAAAATCACCCTTTACAATATAGAACAAGCGATAACAATGTTCACTGATCGGTAGAGCTCTTCTCAAGTTACAGTGACCACCGACTTCGAAAACACGGTTTCGAGAAAAACGTGTTTAAATTTTTGCTAATCATTAGCATGTGAGTAACGTCAGCACATCCACAATTCTAAATTTAATAGAGCTCTCATTTTTCTTTCTTGGAATCTGCATCGCAGAGTCGCCATGTCATCTGATCCCGTCTGGACATATATTGCCCACACTCTATGTTGATCATTCGTAAGAAATAAAGTTCAGTTTGAAAACTCATCTCATCGTGTAATCATCTCTTCGTATTGTCTGGGCATGGAATTTGTGCACAGAGATGATTCCACTCAAAGTCCTAAACCCTAGTAAAATTTAAGCTACCTTAACTATGTCCGCAACCTATGGACGCGTGCGTCAGGGCGTGTGTTAGTTCACAAATACGGAAAAAAAAAACAGCTGCACTAATCGTCGGAAGGACTACTGAAGGACTGACGATGTCGGAGGCTGGTTAGCTCTCACATTGTCCTTACATTTACGTTAATAAGCAGAAATCAAGTATGTACCTCGATGTAGTTGACATGCTCCTCTCATATTTTGTCGGCATTTTTTATATTTTTTATATCACTCAAAAATTGGTGAATAACTGAACGAATTGGATAATGAGCTATTTCTGTCCTACTTGATTCCTGTTGACAGCTCTGTTGGTTGGACTCAGACACAATTCAGAATGAAAAGTTGAGTAAGCAAGACGCCTGCTTGAAGCAACCTTGAAAGGCAAATGTTTTAATGGTTCTAATTTTGGGTGAACACAGCTGTCACAGTTTGCATGGCAATGGTCTTCAGAGGATAACCTCCAAGTCTGTTCTCAAGTAGAGTACTCCGAGGGTTCCCCAAGACACTTGGTTGTAACACAGATATGGTTAGTGACTGCAGAAATCAAACGTCGCACTTAGTCCAATGCATCCTTATTCAGATACCACGCGGATTGACTACTCTTTAACTTGAAACCAGTTGGTGCTTTTGACAAGGGGTCTTAGCTGGACGACATCTATTTAGTTCAGTAAGATTACTGAAGTTGTAGGCCCCTAGGTATGACTGTCTACGGACAGTCAGGGCTACACGAGCAGAGGACGTGATGTGTGGTTTCTAGGTCCTCTTCAGCTATGCAGAATCTGCAAATCTGAACGCATATAACTCAGGACACCGGTAAGTGGTGAGAAATTCTTTGGAATACAAGCTGCATTGGCTTTCTCCTGCTGCACAGGTTTGCACAGGTTTCGCGTAATGTCTGATGGTTTCGTGCTTGAGCGAAACAAATTTGACTGGGCGTGTATCCCAAATGTACAGTCTCCGTTTATGATGCCGTCGAGCGTCCTGAGTGTAAGTCTGATCAGTTTGAGCAGACGGGGTGTTTGAGATTTAGTGCTGGTCAGTTTCCCTGTGTTTGAAGGCAGGTGGTGGCTTTTAGCCTTTTGTGGTTCGATGTTTTAATTGTATTTTAAGTCGGTCTGCGTAGAAGGTGGATCTATTCCTGGTTAGCAAGTTCATCGGCTTTGCCATTCCCCGGCATGTCCCGTCACCAATGTCACTGGGATTTCCGAAATAAAGGCTTTTACAGGAATACGAGGTAATCCACAAACGTTAAAATCCACAACATTAAATTGTATGCTGAGACTACGTCTCTCATTGGGTGTCTCCGCCGCTCCGGGCTCGGTTTATCCCTGCTTTGAAATGAGTTAAGGAAGAGACTGCGCTAATGACTGGAGGATACCTCTATTAAGTCGCCTTGAGCTATATGAGTGGGAGCCAGTCGTGGTCCCTAGACAAATTAAACACCAAAAGCAAACAATTTAACAATTGGTCTTTATTAACTTCCGTCGGAGTTGCAGAATGCTCCTAACAGTACTCTTAGCAAAAGAGAAAGAAGAAGAAATATAGCAGAGCACTTGCAACGGACACCACAACATGCCATGCTGTAAGCAGAGCGTGTTGTTGTGCGCATGCTTACACGCAGCGTACAAGACAACAAAAAGAACATGAGATAAGCACTCGTTCGGCAGCTTCTTCATACAAAGCAACAGCGTGTTTGATCTCATAGGATTGTCGCTTGGAAATAAATGTCTTGGCCTTTTCCTTCAGTTGTCAAGCTCGTTGCAGCCTGCATAGTGGGCAGCATGTGACTATGCACTGAGGCTTTGTTTTCCGATACGGTATGGGCTGAGTTTCCTTCATTCAGGGTTCCGCCAACCGGGGTTTTAATCTCAACGCTGCAATACCAGCGGAAGAAGCACGTCAGCTGCGCCTTATATGTATACTCCTCTACCTGCGTCCACTGGAACTCTTCGGTTACCGCGGCACAGCCCTGAGACCCACAGTCCTGGGTCAAGAACAATGTAATATCCAAAAGGGACATGAGCATCCATTTGGATAGCCAGACATTATGCCAAATGTCGATATTCGGCCTAATGCATCTTTGAAAAGCGTCACTATACCAAATTGGCATAACGTCGTTTAGCACAATGTCACGGCACCACTGCAAGCTGTCTCTTAACGAAATGGCTGAGCATTTAAATGTGGGTGCCGGGATACTGTGATGCCGAGACATACCGGACAATTGCAAAGCCGCTTAGTGCCACCTCTAGAGCCTCGGAATGCAAGAACTTGAAGCTGCATACAGCACCGATCCCATTCGGATCACATTCTTCCCGACCAGTTGAGCTGAAAAGCGAAAAGTGAAAACTCAGTTTAACCAGATTTACGACGCACATGCTCGCACACGACCAAAAGTGCGTCCCATTCGTGCCACTTTTCCACCGCCACTTTCATTATTCGATCACTCGCAGCCGAACGGTGGACGTCCAGGCAGACCATGCCACCAGCAGGAAGTGAATGAGCGCACTTGAAAAATGTGGGTGTCATTAGGAGTGGAACCCGGGCCCCACCGAACACGGCGCCCGGCTGAAGCAATGCCAGCAGCAATTGCGAGCCGCACAATGCAACAATCCCGATAGCCAGCAATGAAGATGCATCTGATTCATCGATCTTCCTCCTCTCTGCGCGAATGTCTGCAAGACACCCACACACGACGACGCCGGGTTGCTTATGCAACCCGTCTACAATTGCTGTGCAACATCCACCTGCAGTCTGATGCAGGAGCAGGAGCAAGTGCGATCCAACCGCGTAGGCTTTGATTGCCTCGCACAAGTGACAGCGTGTGCGCAGTGTTCTGATTGAACAACACCAAGCCCCACGCGCACTCGGAGCTTGGGCGCAAATCGAGCCGCGATTAATCTCGAAATGGTTCAGCGGTAACAAGATTACAATTAACACCTGAAATGAATGTGCAACAAATCTCCTGGGTGATGGTCTTTTGTGCAGGTACCAACGCAACGTCTTTGCGCCACTTATCGTGACGTCGCCGGCGAGCGAGCGCATTCCTAGATATCGGATCTAGCGTGTGGCATCTGTGGTGTGTGGGGCGCTTTGTCTTCCAGTGAGTGAGGTGGTGGTACGAGCGTGGCGTCTATCCTAGACGGTGGAGTGAAATTTGCTGCGTTGGCGTTGGATCCGACGATCGAGTGCTGACAGAAGTGTGCGTGTTACGATTAGTGACGGCAACCGCTGAAGCGACCGTGCCAACATGTGTCGGGCTACGTGCTCGCGTAGAAGGTGAACGTGAACATTGCCGAACACAAGGATCAAGTACTTCGGTGGTCTGGTTGGTTGAGTAATAGCTCTAGATGATGCCGCCGCAAAGGATGGTCACACACGTCGTGCACACATCCGATGAGAGGAAACGGCAATCACCCTTGAACCCGTCGGAAGCCTCTTTGCGTGGCTATCTCACCCACATCCTAGCGCCGCCGTCGCCACTCCAATCGACCACTGCATAGCCAACCAATTAGCCTATGATAACCAACATATTCAACAACTGCCATTTGTCGCACGGTCGCGCAGTGCCCGCAAAGCATTTACCGCGTGCAGTGGCCGTGCGCATTCCGCCCGCATCGCCCGGGCCAGACGGTGCCATTAAGAAGTCATGTAATCCTCCTTGTAATCCCCGCAGCCTAGAGGCACATTATTTTCTGTCTGTTCGCCTTCCTTCCTGCTTCGATAAGGCCGAGCACAAATTGATCATCATGCCACAAGTCTTCAATTATGTAATTTTTATTGGGCTACATTATTGGCGATTATTGGTCTGCGCCTGTGCCCGTGACAGAGGGAGCGAGGCACTGGTGAGCAGCTGTTTAAGCCTGGCCATAATGAGCGATCAAACAATAAACAAATCCAGCTGCCGAAAGTGCCTGGCGTAGCTGACATGAAGGGGCTTTCATTTCGTGGCTCATCTCGGCGGTGACCCGGGCTCGGGTCGAAAGAGAATGCAAGAATCGCATTCCCTTCCCGGTCTGCGATGGTCTCCCGGTCTCTCTCTCTCTCGGTCTCTCTCGTTAAATCAATTACCGAGTCAATTGAAACCGTCCGACGTTCCAGCGATGAGCGATGCAATCTAACCCTTAAAGGTCAATAGGCTGTGGAGCTCTATTTGTGGCAACAACTGTTGCAGTTGCGTTGCGGCGGCTGCGCGGACGGAGATTCACGTCGAGGAAGTTGGCAGTAAAAACGAGAGAAAAAAACGAAACTTGATTAATGAGGAAAATTGTAAATGATAGAGCTTTCAATGGATCTTTTGTTGGCTGGATGCAGCGACACAATAGCGGCGTGGGGCGGCGATCGCCTGTGAGTGGGGGCACTTTGGACTTTCACCGGAACCGCTGCTTTGGTCTCGATCTTTGACGCTGCCTCTTGGGAAGGGTGCGATACGTTGCATTTAATGATGCCCATTGTGACGCGCAGTCCGAATGGTTCAAGTGACGCATTTCATCAGTCATTCCGGGATCGAACATTGGTACGACCGGCGATGCGAAGAAAGCGCTGAGCGGCCACAGGTCCTTGATCAATCAATGACATTCGAATGCCAGTCTCAGAGGTGCTTAGTTGTGTATGCGATGAGTGCGAGGAAGGTGAAAGAGAGACGTACAGGAAAGTGGGTACATTCCCAATTCCGTCATTGGAACTGGTTTGGCGGATGAACGCTGAAGATGTCTCAATAAGGAGAGAGAACACCGTTCAACACAAAGTGCCCAACTCGTTGGTCTCAGTGAATCGCAAGGACATCCGGCTGCCTAAGGCCGAAGATCCGGTTTAAGGACCAAGTGATCGCGGAAACAAGACAACCAGCGACCATCAAGTGTAGAAGAAAGCTTTGGTTCCGTTCTTGCGGAAGTCCACAGGTGCAATAATGAGGCATGTTGACGCAATAAGACACAACTGGGTCACAACCAAAACACCGATACGCCGCGTGTCTACTTATGTGTATGCTGGGTCAGTTCCGCTCGCTTCTGTATGCCAGCATACTTTAAGTGGGACATATTTAGGTACCTCATAATGATGTCCTCAGAATTACGTTACTTCGTATTGTTACTGTAAGCGTATTTATTGTTTAAGAGACAGGGAAACCAATCAATAAGTGTGTAGTATTCCGTCCGATACTAACTGAGCGTTTCAATTTCCAGCGATCAGACTTCGACAAGTGCACAATTTCATGTGCCTGCTTAACCCTTTGTGCTTGGTCTTATCGTAAACGAGAAAACGAGCCTATCACAAGGCACCTTGAGAGCTACCAAGGATCCTGGCTTCAGTTTACTAAAGTAAATTATGTTTTTATTTAATTAAATATTGTTATGTTATGTATTTAACTAAGTTCGCTGAAAAGCGACAAATCGGCGGGAGTAGATGGAATGCGACCAAAAGATCTGAAGAACAGTGCTCAAGCTCTATCTCCAATAATCACAAAACTGATCAACATGAGCATGGATCAAGCATCTGTACCAAATACGACCAATTCATAAAAGTGGCAAGTAAAGTGAAATATTGAACTACAGACCGATCTCAATCCCATCAGTAGTCGATAAAGTGCTAGAAGAAGTGTTGGCCAGAAGGCTATACAATTTTATAGAAAGCCATAACATTCTCAACAAGAATCGATTTGGATTTCGCTAAGGAAACAATATATAAACAGACTACTTGGAGATTTTGCAAACAAAATGTACCAAAGTTTGGACAAAACCAGTAGGAACAGTAGTTCTGTTTATTGAATTTAATAAGCCTTCGACACTATGAATCACAGAGAAATCTCGAAGCAGCTGGAAAAGATTGGAGGGGTCACACCTTAACATGGTTTGCATGCTGCCTAAGCAACAGATCATTCCAGGTTAAAATTGGTGACTACATAAGCAATGAAGAAAAGGTCGAGTGTGGTGTTCCACAAGGCTCAAAACTAAGTCCACTCCTCTTTCCTTATATACGTCTTTGATCTACTGTCAGTGCTAGGGTATAGTATGGGGTATGCCTATACGGAGGACACAGCGATCGTAGTCAGCGATCAGTCAGGAGCGTTGACGAAGCGGCGAATCTTATGCAATTAGATTTTAATAGAATCGCAGCTTGGTGTCACGACCATGGATTAATAATCAACGCGCTTATGACGAAGGTAAGGCACATTCACCCGCCGCATATTCCCAGAACAAAACTTGGCGTAGATTGTTCGCACAGACGTGGCTGTGATGGAACAGCAGAAGACGATGATGACTGCACCAGGTATATTAATTATGTGTCAACGTATAAGTACCTACATCTGACGATGGACTACAACTTCAAATGGAACTGCCATATAGAGATGTTGAAGAAGAAATTGTGCCAATCTGCATACGCCCTTTTCCACCACGAGTGCTCAGACAGTGCTACTCGGGCTTGGTGGAATCACATCTAAGGTATGGAGTTCTAGCGTGGGGAAGAGCGCCTCAAATGCAATCGCTTCAAAAGTGCACAGAAGACTAGAAAAACTTGTTCTAGAAAAGCGAAGTACCAGGAAGCTCAGCTACAAAGAAGTCACCCAACACGTATGCTCAACATAAGCCAAATACACAACTTAGAAATCTTGGCCAATTTCGGTGACGACAACACATACAGGATTCAGACGCAGCAGATGGTGAACACTAGAAGACGACAGCAGCAGTTAAGTGAAGTTCCGAGGAACTGGAATGAATGTGGCCGATCATAATTAACAAACTCCCAAGGGAAATTCGCAACCTACCAAAAAGAGAAATTATTAAAAAAGAAAAAGGAAATTTATTTAAACTCTTCCAACTGCAATTATAAATACAAATATCGTAAATATAAATAAAATAGTCATCTGCAGACAAGCCATTCAGGCTTCGCAGATAAACAAGTGTAGCAACAGGTCCGCTGGTGATCTGGTAGCTTGGTAGCCAATTGCACAATGCAGGCGAAAACAAGATCGTTGCGCTTGATATTTCTAAGGCATTTGCCAGAGTTTGGCATCAAGCCGTGCCTATTGTGTCGATGAATCGGATTAGAAATTACCTTTCGAACCGTTCAATAGATGGGCTCAAGTCTGATATCCACCAAATAAATGCTGGTGGTCCCCAAGGCTCTGTCCTGTCTCCGACACTCTTTCTCATTTTTATAAATGATCTCTTGTCTGCTACTTCTAATCCAATCCTTTTCTTCGCTGATGACAGCTCCCGCAGCTTTTCATATTCGTTCCAAGACTCACGACCCCGCCCTTCGATGAAACCGGAAAGCTTTGCATCCTTGGCATGTGTATCAACATAGCAATCCGTCAGAACGATCGCATATTTGAAAGAAATATTATTTTAAGGGCCGATGTTGAATGTGAACCACACCTAAACTTCAAGTTTTTTTCTGCTTTTCATTTGACATTTCTCAATTTCAGACTAACTCAAATTGAACCATGGAAAGATACACAATCGAGCAACGCGTCAAAGTTGTTCAGGCTAATTATGAAAATGGGCGTTCAAATCAAAATGCATATCGTGATTTTTTCGGTCAATTTAATTGTCCAAATGTGCGTGCAATCGGAAAAGTCGTGCAAAAGTTTGAGCAAACCGGGTCTGTAGGAGATGTGAAAACACCAGTGCATGCTCGTACAGCTCGTACTGCAGAAAATATTGCTGCTGTTCGCGATAGTGTGGCTGAAGAGCCGTCCACCTCAACTCGTCGTCGTGCCCAACAATTGCACCTCTCACGCTCGTCGTTGATGAACGTTATGCATAAAGACTTGCATTTACACGCTTACAAGGTGCAATTGACTCAAGAACCATTAACTTCACCCATTCTGATTTGGCTTTAATTTATAAGGCGTATATACGCCCCAAACTTGAGTACACCGCTCATATCTGGTCTGGTGCCCCCAAAACCACCCTGCACCTACTAGATAGAATCCGAAAGCGAGCGATATAACTTATAGGAGACAACAATATTGCAGAGTCACAAGACTCGCTCGAACATCGACGTACCGTCTCGTCTCTGTCCGTATTTTATCGCTATTTTAACAAACGATGCTCAAGTGAGCTTGCCAATTGCATTCCTCCTCTCCATGAACTACCCCTCTCTCCAGGAATGCTCATCAGCTTACCCCTAAGCCTACTTTCGGACGCACAGTTTTTCATCAGCCGCATGGCACGAAAATGGAATGCTCTTCCCAGCCCAATATTTCCCCCAGAATACAATCCGCAGATATTTAAAACCAATGTGCCCAGGTACCTCCTCTCCCTTTCTCCCTCTACACCTTCGGTCTTGGACCCGAACGCTTAAGGGTATTAACAATCCCTTGTGCGCTCAATCCCTAAAATAATGCTCTGCCTAAGAGGGCTCTTGAATGACAGCCTCCCAGTGCGTGAAAGAGAGGAAGACCGAATCTGCGTATCAAGGCGAAATCATCCAAAAAACTGAGGGCAGCGTCATGAAGCTGGAAAGCAGCTTTATCGGAGTCAGTCTCTCTTTCTGCAGACGAATCTTCCCCTACTTTAAAGTCCAAATGTTGCCGACATTTAGTCATCAATGTATACCGGCTTTGATTGTGACGCCGTCAGAGCACGCTTTGCTCCACATACTGATTCAACAGCCGCCCTTATTGAGATGTCATACCTCTAATGATGCGATGCGTTCGATCGTGTCAAATTTCCCATGTCGCAAGTTCAGACCGAAAAAGAGAGCAACCAGATACGGCCAATAGTAGAGAATCGACTTTGCTTCTTCAGCAGGACAACAGAGCTCCACCACACGCACATGCAACTCGTCGAGCAGCGCATATCTTATCTGCAATCGCGTCCACCGCCAGTTCATAAACAACTCGACGATGCAGGAAACAGTCCCCGCCGCGCCGCCCCCATGGACCGACGAGCATCAAAACCGAAAAAAAAAAAGAAAAGTCCAGCGACAACAACGCACCGGACAGCATTCGCGGCCGGTGGACTAACTAGACTCTCGCGGTGGACCCCATCGAACTGAGTTCCCATAAATTTCGAAAAATGTTTGCCCAAACCACGGCGCGGTGCGGCGTCACTGCTGCTCGCAGTGTTGTGCCGCGCCACTCAAGTGTGCGGACTGCGGTGTGGGGCCGTAATAAAGCCGTCATTGTCTTCCAGGATAATATTCCGCGAATTATACTCGAGTGTCCATGTGAGCGCATGCGAGAGTGTGTACGCCAGCAACAGCCTTGACTAGCCACAGCATAAACCACCGACCGGCGCGATCATGGGAACATTTTCACTGCTTAATCGCAGCAACAGAGAGTGTCTTCGTCTTCGTCTTCGTCTTCGTCGTCGTCGTCATCGTCCGCGTCGTCGTCGTCGTCGCCGTTGTTGTCTCGTCGCCCGTTGCCAGGGTCTAGCGCAGCGGCACGATGCACACGGCCACTCCATCATCACAAGCCACCACCACGGATTGGTAGTTGCAACGAGATATGAGCCCGGCGAGGAACAATAAAAGAGAAACAGTTTTCCACACACAATAACTCTATTTATCTATGTCGCCCGTCCATTAGGAGAGCGACCACGAGAGCCGCGATTGTTTATGTTACGCGCTCGCTCTTGAGGCCCGCGACAGGGTCAAGATGGACTGGACGAGTGCGAGCATGTGGCTGTGTATCTTATAATAACATCATTATTTATCTGCGGGTATCCGGCAATCTTTTATCGAGGGTCTACTTGTTATCGGTTCCGATCTTCATTGTGTTGGACGATACGCGGTGGTGGTGGGAGCTTAACGCGTGTACCACGCTCGGAGTGAGTGCGGTGGCGGCTGAAGTCCGTCGTTGACGGCCAGTGGGTGACGCCATGCTACAGAGTGTCGCTTCGGTTTTGTTTATTCGTTTAATTGTTTTCAGATTGTCATTTGACTTGAGTAGTGCTTCGCTGAGGGCTTGATTATACTCTCGACGCTTTCGCACGGCGCGAAGGGTTGTCGATCGACTGGGCCTACATATGTGATTTTGAAGGTCATGCGATGCTCGGAATGTGCTGTGGATGTACCGCTCGTACGGTGCTGGTTACATTCTTTCTCACAGATCTTGGCAGGTAAGTGGTGGCTGAAGGCAGTCAAGTGGAAGGGATCATACTCCGTTGTGGTCGGTGAAAGGGACGAAGCGGCTCCTAGTTTATGTACAGACTGAACAGAACCGGGGCTGAATCTTCTAATAACATCCCACAGTTGATGGGATCAAAGTGTGTTTTACACTAAGTGTCTGCTACCCGACGGCGCGGCGCAGCTTAGTGAATCGTTCACCTGTCAATAATGTGAAATTAGAGTCACCGAGAATATATGGAGACAGATCTCCGAACAAGGCCCGAGTGAAGTACCTACATTTGTATTTGGGTGAAATGGCCATTCAGTGATGACTCCTTATCTTCTTCTTGCAGACTTTCTAGGCTCGTGGAAAGTGGCAGAAATGATAATGGCGCCGAAACCGAAGCCGAATGATATCTCGGTTACTTATAAAATGTCAAAGGTATTGGAAAAACTGATTTTAAAAAGCGTCCTCAACTGAGGCCCTTAATTCCGGACAAAACACTGTAGACTCTAGAGATGCCACGAATATTCGGCTACTATTCGGTATTCGGCCAATTAATGCAATTCATTCGGCCTGCTGCACAGATTGAGAATGGCTGCCTCAGAGGATCACTGAATCACCTGCAGGCAATACCCGAGGTGGTCATTTTTGTTCTAAAAGCCGCTCAATTAAAGGGTATGTTGAATTCTAGCGTGTTCTTACACTTTGTACTAAATGAAGGTCGGCCAAGCAAGTGTTGACAACTGCATTTCAGCTTTTCTTGTGATATACCACAGTTCCTATTATTTTATTATATTATTTCCGATTGAGAGACTTTAGTTGTTCCCCGACCTACTAGCAAATGAAACAAATAGGCGTAGCTACCGCATGCAGTTCAATGATGAAGGTCGGAATGTGCCGCCCGCAAAATCGACTAAGTGTCGCCGAATATACGGCTATTCGGCCAAGAGCCTAAGCGAATATTTGGTATTCGGCAAAGTCACTATTCGTGGCATCTCTAGTAAGAAGTCTTAAATGCATCAATTTTTTCTAATATTGGGTGATTTTGTATTTTTTTTAATTATGAGGTATCGCGCCACGGAGATATGGAGCACAAGGGTAATCAAAATCGTCGGTCGGTACTAATGGCATTCCTCGAAAGAGGGTGTAAACAACGGCGATCAGACCGCAGTAAGAAGTCCTTTTTGTGTCTTTTGTAATTTCTCTGTATCTCTGTAATATTTCTGGGCCCAGTCACAATGCCCTGTTAGAACGCCAATGAGAGATCTGAGATTTGGCCTGCTTAATCTGATCAAGAAAAGTCTTCGAATCCACCCCCGAGGGACGGCGCAGTAGAGGAAGACCGCGACTCAGGTGGCGCACGCAAGTGGAAAGGGACCTCAACCAACTATGCTTGCGAAACTGGAGACAGCTAGCTAAAGATCGAGCTGGCTGGAGACGCTTGTTGGTTGAGGCCCAGGTCCACCTCGGACTGTAGCGCCACCTTAAGTAAGTAAGTAATCTGATCAAGCTAAGCGATCGTTTGGGATCGATCATAGGCCAGAGTTGTTTGGTAATGAAGCATCCTGTGCCCGATGTCTACCCGCGGTTTTATTGAGTAAGCATTTCTAGCCTTAGTAGATGTTTTATACTAGCGATAAGCATGAATGGTGGGTCTCCACCCGGAAAGAGAGCAGAATTTGTAAACTTTCTAGCGAGTTCGTCCGCTTCGCAATTCTCTGAAATGTCACAGTGTCACGGCACCCACATGAGATGGATGATAAGAGAAGTGTTTGAGTTGAAGGTGACAGAGTCCAGAAATTTGATCGCTGCCTATCGCTGGCTATCGGAACAGATGACAATATCTGTGCTTGATATTACATTTTTTTTAGCCATGACAGAGCTTCCTCAATCGCTATTGTTTCAGCCTGAAATAGGCAACAGTGTTTTGGTAGACGTAGGGAAAGCTGGATGCTCAGATCCTTAGATAAGACACCAGCCCCCACACCTGCATCCATCTCCGATCCATCTGTGAAGATTCGCAAAGACTCCTCAAAAGGGCAAAAATAAAGTGGATTGGCGCAGCTACAACATACACATTTTTGATCTAAACTATTATCTTCAATTTTCATGTACGTACGCGTATTATATTCTCGGTATCGGGGTGAAGCTGTGGTTGTATATATAAATTGACTTATTTATCAAGTAATACTATTATTTTAGTGCATTCATGTAAAATTTCATATAAATGTGATTATTAATCCGCGTTTAATCTCTAGTTAAACAGAATCATAATGGCAACTGAGACGATGATGGTGAAAATTGAGCATCGCGCTGTAATTAAATTTCTCACTAAGCAAGGAAAAAGTCAAAAAACTATTCATGAAGAGATGGTGGGTGTTTACCAGGGTCCGCACCTTCATTATAAACGGTGCAAGAGTGGTCAAGTGAGTTCAAGAGAGGCAGAGAGAGCATTGAAGACGACCCCGCTCCGGCGCCCCGGCTTCTGCTTGTACGGGAGAAAGCATCAAAGAAGTCGAAAAACTTGTTCTTGAGGATGCCCGAATAAAGGTGAAAATGATGGCAGAGACCACCAAGCTTTCAATTGGTACCATTCACACCATTCTTCATGACCATCTTCACCATTCAAAGGTCAGTGCAAGGTGGGTGCCACGAATGCTCACGGCGCCTCAGAAAAAAGTGAGAATCGCATGCTGTAGAGAGCTTTTGGAGATGTGTAGTGAGAACGCGGACGGTGTTATGGATCGAATTGTTACTGGTGACGAAACATGGGTCCACTACTATGACCCTGAAAGCAAAGAAGAGTCCATGCAGTGGCATAAAAAAGGAACAGACCCCCCGAAGAAGTTCAAAGTCACTCCGTCTGCCGGGAAGCTCATGGCCACAGTTTTTTGGGACTCAAAGGGAAACTTGCTCATTGAGTACAAAAAAAAGGTGAAACCATAAACGCCACATCCTACACTTCCACTTTGAATAATTTGCGAAATTTTTAATTTTGAGAAAATTAAAAAGAAAAGACGGGGTAAACTCACAGCGGGTGTGTTGCTTCTTTATGACAACGCTCCTGTTCACACGGCGCGAGTTTCCAAGGCTGCTGCGCGAGATTGTGGTTTCGAAGAAATCCAACACCCACCCTATAGTCCAGACCTTGCCCCTAGTGATTATTTCCTGTTTCCGGATTTGAAAAAATGTCTTCGGGGAAAAAGATTTTCGGATGATGAAGAACTCAAGTCGGCAATAAATGGGTATTTTGCAGAGAAAGAGGAAATTTATTTTTTTGAGGGTTTAAAAAAGCTTATCTCAAGATGTAACAAATGCGTTGATGTTAGGGGCGATTATATTGAAAAATAAAAACAATTTAAATTGAATTCGCATATTCCTTCATATCGATACCGAGAATATATTGAACGCCCCTCGTATATCGTATATTTTGCTTAATTTTCATATATTTACTAATTTGCGTATGCTTGTCTTTTTCTTCTTTTTTTTTTGTGAATTGTGTGTGAATTTGAATGGGTTACTTTAAGTTTAAAATTAAGCTTATTAGAAATACAAATTTAACAACATAATACAAATATCAACGACTACGAAGTCACTCCTTTTCTTGAATTGATAAAAAGTCTTAAATAAGGCTCTATGTAAGGCTAAGATTTGGGAAAAAGTAAGCGACATGCCCTGTTCAATACCCACATTAATTCTGAATTAAGGCTTATTGCAAGGTACGAGTATATACAAGGTAACCAAGAGTACACCCGATTGAGATAGCGACATGGTCTAGTAAGCGAAATAAGGAATCTTTAATGCCTAAGGAAAAGTCGTATTAAAATATGGATTATTTAAGCCTTACTTTGCTTTACTTTTCCTGCTGCCAATGATCCGCACACACACACATTCGTGGACTTAAGCGGGATATGGCGGCAGATTCTTGAATTTCGCTGGAACTTTTGAGAGACAAAAATTGCAGCGGATTGCTGAATTTGCCCACGATCAATGTACGGAGGGTGTTCGCAAGGTTGACTAGCATTTTTAAGAGCATACACTTGTGTTGTTGAATGGACTTTCATGCATACAAATATACTGCAATGCCCATTGAACTGAACTATTTGATCTCAAGGTAACTCTTAAGTACACATATATACAGCTTTAGCGACACATGTATGTAATTAACATCAAGAAAACTCAAAGTTTATTCAGATTTTGTGTTTATTGTCTGTAGGTCAAAACTACTATTCACGTCTAACGATCCACAATGAATCCCATCCCTCTTCCTTCATCTACGACCAGCGTTGTCAATTCCCGTGTACATAAAGTTATAGATCAAGCCAAAAAAGGTGGTACATCTATATTTTCCGTGGTAGAATTTAGTCAAGTGTAATAAGACAACATAAACAATTATTAACTCAAAACTAAGTAATAAGTAATGAAATTAAAAATAATCACTGTCAGATCAAGGCATTTTTTCGCTGTAATGTCTGTGCCTTCATCAATAACCAAAGAGAATTAGTAGCTTTTTAACATTTCAGCTATTTTGTTTTGTCCGAAAGGGCCTAGCATTTTAAGAACCACTGAATGTGCCTTTCTTTGGCACAATTAAATTAATAGAAAAACTCTTTGGACACAAGCTTTGTAACAATTTTGCATGGTGTCCATGGTAAAGAATGGAAGATTACGTTGGACACAGTACATAACCATAGCAATTTCACTTTTTATTTTGTCGTACCGTGGATTTTCTGTAATATTTTGGAAACATTGATTTATAGTCATTTGGTTCATGTCGATCTAACAAATTGAGATATCGTATATTTTGCTTAATTTTCATATATTTACTAATTTACGTATGCTTGTCTTTTTCTTCTTTTTTTTTTGTGAATTGTGTGTGAATTTGAATGGGTTACTTTAAGTTTAAAATTAAGCTTATTAGAAATACAAATTTAACAACATAATACAAATATCAACGACTACGAAGTCACTCCTTTTCTTGAATTGATAAAAAGTCTTAAATAAGGCTCTATGTAAGGCTAAGATTTGGGAAAAAGTAAGCGACATGCCCTGTTCAATACCCACATTAATTCTGAATTAAGGCTTATTGCAAGGTACGAGTATATACAAGGTAACCAAGAGTACACCCGATTGAGATAGCGACATGGTCTAGTAAGCGAAATAAGGAATCTTTAATGCCTAAGGAAAAGTCGTATTAAAATATGGATTATTTAAGCCTTACTTTGCTTTACTTTTCCTGCTGCCATTGATCCGCACACACACACATTCGTGGACTTAAGCGGGATATGGCGGCAGATTCTTGAATTTCGCTGGAACTTTTGAGAGACAAAAATTGCAGCGGATTGCTGAATTTGCCCACGATCAATGTACGGAGGGTGTTCGCAAGGTTGACTAGCATTTTTAAGAGCATACACTTGTGTTGTTGAATGGACTTTCGTGCATACAAATATACTGCAATGCCCATTGAACTGAACTATTTGATCTCAAGGTAACTCTTAAGTACACATATATACAGCTTTAGCGACACATGTATGTAATTAACATCAAGAAAACTCAAAGTTTATTCAGATTTTGTGTTTATTGTCTGTAGGTCAAAACTACTATTCACGTCTAACGATCCACAATGAATCCCATCCCTCTTCCTTCATCTACGACCAGCGTTGTCAATTCCCGTGTACATAAAGTTATAGATCAAGCCAAAAAAGGTGGTACATCTATATTTTCCGTGGTAGAATTTAGTCAAGTGTAATAAGACAACATAAACAATTATTAACTCAAAACTAAGTAATAAGTAATGAAATTAAAAATAATCACTGTCAGATCAAGGCATTTTTTCGCTGTAATGTCTGTGCCTTCATCAATAACCAAAGAGAATTAGTAGCTTTTTAACATTTCAGCTATTTTGTTTTGTCCGAAAGGGCCTAGCATTTTAAGAACCACTGAATGTGCCTTTCTTTAGGCACAATTAAATTAATAGAAAAACTCTTTGGACACAAGCTTTGTAACAATTTTTGCATGGTGTCCATGGTAAAGAATGGAAGATTACGTTGGACACAGTACATAACCATAGCAATTTCACTTTTTATTGTGTCGTACCGTGGATTTTCTGTAATATTTTGGAAACATTGATTTAAAGTCATTTGTTGCGTTGGATTTTCTTGAACTTCTTGCAGCTTCTTAAATGCTTTTTTGTTTGTTCATGTCGATCTAACAAATTGAGATCATTTGCCAAACTTTGTTTGCTAATTTCACAAAATACTTCACCCTCCACAAAATGTGTACTCCTACTCGACTCTGTAATTTTGTGAATATCTTATCTTCTTCTGGACATTATCGGTTTTGTTGTCTATTATAGATAAAGGCATGTTATTTTGGTTGTAATGTTTTACTCAGACCATATTTTGCCCCAAGAAATCAAATGTATCCTTATGTTGAAACAAATATACGATCAACAAATTTGTACTAGATACAAAACAGCAAAAAAGTATATCCTACTTTTATCGCAAGATTGTATGTACAATAAAAAATAAATAAAACAACAAGTTAGGCGGGTCTATTTCTTGAAAACATTTTTCTTTTTCTTTTTTTTTTTTTGAGCTCACTGTTGGGTTGTTGATAAAGGTTAAGAGTTCCTAAATATGTTACGCCAATAATTTAATTTATTCAAGTAAACTAAACTCAAATGTTTTGAATTATTTCAGCCGGCTTATTTAGGAAATTTGTCGATGGACTAGGGGTCAATCAGCTGTGAAGTTGGGCATCTCTATAATACTTCATTTCTGATATGAAGTGTCACTATAAATGGACATGTACATACACGAGAAAACATAAACAATGCAGTGCTTTCAGTTTTTGTCAAGTTAGCAAATAGTGGTCGAATTTTTGACTTTCGTGGTAGAAGTGGTAGTTTGTGAAAATATGACAAAAAAGTGGTATTCACTTCAGTGCAGCCAAGTGTCGGCAGTTCTTTCGTAAACCATACCTGAAAAATTATGTTAAACAATGAATTCTACTTCATACCACAGTTCTAATTTGAAGTAACATAATTTGTTAAGAACAATGACAAGATATTGCAATTATAACTAATGCATAAAAATTGTTATCAAAATTTGCAGCAGTTTTATTGCTCCTGTTCATAAATAAATACACTACTAAGTACTGACTTACTCACTTAACTGGCCGGCGACCCATGGACTATCCGAGTCTGAATTGCTGCCTTCGCTGACGGTCCTAGGCACGCTGTGTCCAATCATCAAGACCAAGCTTTCTTGCATTCGCGAGTTATGGGTCTTTATACCGAAGATTCGGTCTTCCTCTCCTTCTCGAAGCAGGAGGCTGGAGCGTTGGAGTCCCTGTGGTCGAGTCAGTGCAGTCGACGGATTTTTGCCTTCCGGACTTCATTCATGCGGTTGTGTCTTCTCCTCCATTCGCCTTCCTCGCAGATGGGGCCATATATTCGCGTTGAATTTCTTTCGAAGGCACCAAGAATCAGCTCTGCTGCATATTGTCCAGCTTTCGTCTCCATACAGCGGAACTGGTAAAATAAGAGTTTTCTAGAGTATGAGATTAATAGTTAATACACTAAGTAGGTCATTCATTAATTTTGTCCTGGTGTCTCAGACTGTAACCTGCTCAAACTTGCTCGACTTTAGGAACATGAGCTTAGTTTGATCGTTTACGCCCCCATACTGTGTTGACAATTTAGGAGCGCATTTTTAAATAACGTCCAAGTCATCATCATCTTCTGACCTGCATGCTCCACAAAAGGGGTCTCGGGGGGTAAACCACACACGAGAGATATCCAGGCAACTCGATGCTCCGCCAGCGACTCTAACTCATCGGGAGTTATGCCCAAGCTTAACCAGGAGGGTTTTTGGACTTGGTTAACCATCTCGTCCTGGGTCTGCCCAGCGGTCGCCTACATGATGGAATCGCATTCAATAGCCCAATACAACTTCTTGCTGTCCCTAACTTTCGAACGTATGTCGGTTTAATTTGTTTCAGAAATGCCATGAATCTGTGCACATCCGAATGGCTTAATAATCACCGTCCTGGTTGGGATGAGGCTTTGACGCTGATCTTCAGTGCGCATCCAGACGGACTCTGGAGGCGTACAACAGCAAACCGAACTCTCTAAAGTCCGAATGATCCATCATTCGAAAGCCTCCTGAGGGTCAAATCTCAAATGCGCCCCCTTCTACCTTTCAGCCTTCAACTCCTCGAATCGGAATTCCGCAGCTCTCACAGCCACCGGTTGTTTCGTGCATTCCCTTCACCATGGGCAGGTGATTATAGACTGCACGGTCATGTCACTCCAGAAACTATTTAAGACTAATGGGCACGTCTGACATCCGTACGGAAATCCAAACGCACTTTCATTTCTCATTTCATTGCCACTGCGAGCCGACTCACATCCCACAGCCCACATCAGGCTGCAGTTGCACGCGGAAATTCACCCCCAAGATACGCACTCACTCATGCGATAAATCAGAATCCAAGGTGAGGATGCAAAAAGGTCTTGCTTCTCCATTCCCAGGGAGGGATACGCTTTAGAGAAGCCCCCACAATTAAAATGACTTATAGCCCCGACCAGCCAAATGGCTTGACTTGCCTATCCGCTGGATAACACGCTCATGTGCAAGTGCATGTTACATCTCAAACAGATTGTCAGATCGTTTACCAGATCTCTGGCGGGCGAATGAGAATCAGATAAAGCCCGCAAGACTAATCTCTGTGCTGCTTACAATCTCTCGAGAAGCGCCCAGCAATCTCGAACAATCCCGCATAAATCACATAGCCTCCCTGCACATAGTACTTCCTTTGCTCTGCTCTCCGGCAGCAGCAACAGCAGCAGCTCCTTTCCTCAAATGGCCTCGACGGCGGTGGGGCGTTACTGCAACGTGCAGCTGGCCGGCTCCTGGCTTCGTTCCGGCTTAGCATTTAGAATTTGCATTACAATGCAAATATGCAGCACTTGGATCTAATCCCAGCGTGGTTGTGCTCCCCTCATGTGGCGCCATTGGAAAATTAGAAGAAAAATTGCATTCCACGCCCCTCCGGCAGGAGTGCAAGAGCAACCGCAAAACGGAAAAACATCGCGAATGTGGGCAATTTGATATCTGTCCACTTCTGTCCGCAAGGTCAATGGGGGAGATTTCTCAGCGGATTTCTCGTGTCTTGGACACCCGACACACGGACACCTAGACACATGGACAAATTCTGAACATTCTGGGAGAGATTAGATCCACACCCCGCCGCATCCGAGTGAATACATGCGCATCATTTCGCCGCTAAAGTCAGCACCTGAAAGAACTCACGTTTCTTCACCTTTCAAGCGAGCACCCTGCATCGTGATGGGCGCACTACACCGGCCAGGAGGAGGAGTGCATCATTCCATACAGCTGGAAGCGGCAAGTACGAGTAGCTTACACCGCGCTTCGGCAAATAGTCAATTTGTCAGCACAGCGGGTGGCAAACTTTAATGGCAACCACTTGTCCCAGGCATTAGATGTGTTGGCAGGTGATAGACACCGGAAAACGGCTAGGCGGCCGGCGCGGCGGCGCTCCTTGGCGCTGCAAGGTGTCTCCTTGGCTCTCACTCATTCATTTCTTCACTTCGAGGAGAAATATTATTTTGACACTTGTGACGCCTTGATGAATACGAGCCTGCTCAGGACACGAATGCACCGGGCGTCCAGCAGAAGACCGCTTAATCAGCAAAATGATTAATGACGTACGAAATGTGGCCGCGCAGTGGCTCTTCCTGGCCTTCCTTTTCACCTGAGCACATCCAGTGATGTTGGACACATCCGTACATGTGTCATTACTCAATGACGTTTTTAATTTAATTTTATTAACAAATTGGAGAAAACTTTTACCACGTCGCGCGAGAGTGAGTCGCGGCTTGACACGAGACGCAGTCACCGGCGTTTACCGATTTGGGGGCTTGGCCGAAGGGAAAGGTTTCTCTTGATTCATTGCCAAGTAGTTAAGGTTCAATTGTCAGAGAGTTATGACAGATCGAATTGTATGACTGTAGCGGCGGCGGCAACGCGCGGCTTAAGCGAGATTTCTCCAAATTAATGGTTGCTCAGTTCGGATTCGGATTTCCAGGATATTCTCCGCTTTCTAAACATCATCGACTGCGTCTGTTGTGATCTGTGGTTGTCTCGAAATGTGAAAAGTTTCATTTGTCGATTCATCCATCACACAGCAGTTTCTTGCGAATTGTTTCACATCAGATCATCCAATTCGTGGTCCGGTTTTGCCATCCCTGTTTCAATCCCATTCGTTTAACCATACGAACTGTCATCGGAGACTGCATGCGCTTGGCATTTGTCAATATGGACCGTTTACAATCGGGGGGTTTTAAAATAGACGAAACTTACTATATTACACAGTGATTCCGTGGAAGGAAAGTGTTGCGCATTACGAGCAAATTGTGGTCGACACAATCTTCCATCTGAGAGAGGGACTGGAAGAGACTAGCTCTGTTACTGATCTCGGAAGGTATACCTACCATCGAAATGCAGCCGCTGCAGAATATACGGCTGCCGAGAGTGAAAGCGAGGTGTACAAGATCCAAATCTACCGTTTTCCGGTGAAAAAAACGCTCATTTGGCTTGTCTTACGACACATTCTCACATTTGGACGTGTAACTACATCCTTGTAGAGTTGAACTCGCTGAGGAACTGGTTCTAACTCACCACGGAATATGTATAACAGTTTGAATGCCAAATGGTGGTGTCATCCGGCCATCCGTCTTCGAACAATAGCCGACAGTGAACTTACATAGGCTAGTGTGCATTGGGGAACAAAGTTAACCACTCCAACGGCATGTATGGGAATTCTATTGGGTCTATAACTTAATTCGTTTAAGAAAGGCATGTGCAATAGTATTATTCAAAGTATTGCCCATCTGAAGCTATGCCTTTTTCCCATCTTTCTGGCAATTTGTGGATCCCATCCCAAAAGAACTGCTCTGATGTGAACCGCATTTCAGGGACGGCGTTCTGCATCGACCGGAACAAATGGTGTTGAGAAGGGGCAAGGTCTGGGCTATAAGGCGGGTGGAATCGGAATAGCAACGTGGGTCATGATGGAAAATGATTGCCTCGTGTTTGGTCGCATATTCCGGCCGGTTTTCGGCTACTCTTCAAACGGATTAATTGTGGTTGGTAGCGTTGTCCATTGATGGTCTTACCCGGTTTTAGCAGCTCATAATACAGCACACCCTTCTGATCCCACCAAATACAGAGCATTACCTTCGCGCCATGGATATTCGGCTTTGCCGTTGATTTGGCTGGTTGGCCAAGCCAAAATCACCACTTTTTCGCACTTTCGCTCAGCTAGCGCATGTTCACCATAAACTTCCACCAAAATACGATGACTTTCGGCAGCAGTTTTCTTCATATTAAAGTAGTGAAGAAGAGCTCCCCGCAAAAACACTTTTTCAGGCACAAAGTTCGACATATTTGAGTGGAAAACGAACGAACGCATGTTCCAATGGAATAATACAAGTTACGCCATCTCTTGGCAAACCGCACGATAGGCCCAATATTAAAGGTACCTCAGCTAAATATTAATCATCAGACTAGGATACAAAACCTATTACTATAAGGAAGATGGCCCGATGGGGGAACGACGACGCCCAGTCAGAGTGGAGTAGGCGCAGGCATTGTGTTGTGGGAGTTACACATGTCTCTCCACAGAGAGTCCACATTCTTCTTGTTTGAACTCTTAAGTGAAGCAGCGGCTCGGATCGGCAATAGAAATATATTCAATTCAAACATATCAGTACTCCCAGATAGCCAGGCAGTACCTAAGCACTTAAGCACCTTCGCATTTAACTCCAGGGCTGTCTGGCAATGTCACAAAACACTCGACGGGCATGAAAACACGGGTGCGGGGCATGAAAACTACGAGGGAAATGAAACACTCAAGCAAAAAGGAGCCAATTTGCTGGCCAATACCTGATGAAAGTGAACACTGATGAGCGACTAGAGAATGAACTACGGTTGCGTTCGGTCTAAGCCTTTAGTTACTTCAGCTACAACTGCAGAGATAGAGAATACAAATAGACAGACGAGAAGAATGTATGTGGAGCATCGAGTGTCCAGCAAACTAAAGCATAAGCAGCGTACAACTGAAGAAGACACGTGGTGTGGCACTAAAATATAAAAGTAAAGCGGAGCAGACCACTATGAAGAAGGTGATGAAGATAATAACAATTTTGACTTCACTATGCTTCCCACAATTATTCGTATGCTTTGCTTTAAAGGGTGACCAGAAAGCAGTTATCAGAGATAATGGAGGATAGAGATATCCAACTTCTACCCCCCCTTTGATTGCCCTTTGATTTCATGTGACAGCGTTTTTTATGCGTTGTTGATGAGTCGTGGGGCGGCAATTTTGTAAGCGTGTGTGTGAAATCCAAAGCGAATTCCGCTACACTCTTATTCTTTGCGGCTCAATGACGAAATGGAAAAGGGGTAAAAATGACCAAGGTTGGATATCTCTATCCTCCATTATTTCTGGCAGTGATAGTTTCCCAATCAACAAACAACATTACCGTTGAAACGACCGCAATCCACAAGTGTTCGACCAAACACCGATGCATCACCAAGGACTGAATGTTTAGTCCGGTTTATACCATGGCGACATAATCCGATCTTATTCCTTTCGAAACGAGGGAGGCGACGCTGTTATCGTCAATGGCATCATTCGATTTTTTATTAGAGCGATGTTAATTAAATTCCTGTGGCCTAAGTTCGACATCATCAATATATCCGAACTGCGGTTCCAACCTGCCATACAAGCTACTCAACGTTCGAAGTTGTGATGGAGGGAATTCGATGACTGGGTCATTCCACGGCGAGCCTTCATCATAGGACCTGGCAACACTCTAAAATGTTCTCTTAGGCTACGTCTACGCTGACAGGGTGGATAACAGCGAGGATAACATTCAACACGCTAACAAAACAGCTCCAGAACTGTTGTGAACTCCTTTAACTCTTTCTTACAACTTCACATCACATCACCCCACCTGTTGCAAGGAAAATCTGTTCTCCCTCGATCGCTCGTACACTTGTCAAATGTAAGAGACTGTGAAACTGTAAAACCCTTCTCAAATATGGAACTGTCAAATTAATTACACGCTTAAATGACAAACTAATTACATGAATGCCCACAAGGGAGCGTGCACAACGTCAGTCGAACAACAAACTGTCAAAACATGCTCCTCGTGCTCCCAGCACACCCGGCTGTGCTCCGAAAATGGACCGAGAAAAACAAAATGCACAACCGATTGCTAAATAAAATCAAAAAAAAATTATACAATACAAACTTAACTTACAAACCGACCAAGCGACCAAACGACCAAACGACCAAACGACGACCGACCACGAAGACCAAAAATAAACATCATCAGTTGAGGATGAAGAATTTCCTGTCCACGGATCACAATGAAATCTGAGTCATCTGCGTCGCCGGCATTGTGAACTGAAGAGGACGGACAGGTGGAATCGGTCAGGTTTTTGCGCTACAACTGAGTGGAACCCGAAAATGGATCACTAACGGATAGCGGTGGTTATACTAAAACGGATGAGTTTCGCCCTAACATTCAAGCGGATAATACTGTGAAAAAGGTGTATGGGACAGAGAACCTCTCTCTGCGTCGCGTCGACATTGTTTTGCGTCTACTATCGATGGCACTTGAGATGCACAATGGAAGTGCTTCCTCTCCTCATCCAGCTGAGGTGGGATTGAGTTTCAAAACATGTCTGCAAGATTTTGGGACCGCATCAGAAGAAGAAGCCCAAAAGAAAGAGCAAAAGAGCGCAAAAACAAAACAACAAAAAGAAGACCCTTTTCACAGGAAGATAACTTTTATGGTCGAATACGAATATTAAACGGCCAAGGATTCATCCCGAAAGGGATCTTTGCGCTTTTTTTTTTTTTTTTTGCTTCTTTTCTGTTTTCGTTGCTTTGTCTTGATTCCACTCTTGGCACAGTGATTTTCACAAGTAATCCTCGGATGTGTTGACTTGTCAGTATTGCGTTCGAAGATTTATGGTCGGTCGAGGTTCATTAAAAAAATAATTGCTCCTTAAGGGCGTTTCTGGAGGCACTTCTGGTGAAGCAAGTTCAATCCAAAAATAGATGCAACTCGAAGGAGCAACAGTTTAATACGAATTCGCCTTGAGTTAGATGTCGTTTATTTTTGGTTTGCGGTTTAAAAGCGAAAGCAGACAACGCCATCAATCAAATGAAGGGTTTTTGACGAGCGTTTTGGGATGTTCTGGCATGGAACGTATTTTTATTGCATTCTTCTTGGAATAATGTGCATAATTAATGTGTAAAGGACCTACGAGTTGTCTAAAGAATGTCTGGGTTATGCTACGTTTCCATTGAACCGAAACCGCGGGGTCCGGATGGACTTTTACAGAAACCTCAATAGGAGGTTTCCACCGAGCTTGGAGTGGTTTCGCTCTCAATTTCCAAGTCACTCGCTCTCAATTTATAAGTGCCCGCCAGAAGAAATGTCACTCGCTCTCAATTTTTACATGGCCGCCAGAACAGCGGTTTGTTGACAGGACGTAACAGTGTGAGAACACCAGAAAAAGGAGAGAGACAAAATGAGAAAATAAACACCAAAATATACTGAAAATCACGCTGTAGGCGTTTTCGGGTTCACAACCTCTCACGGACGGATGAAATCGGGGAGAATTTAACGAGTTTTATCAGAAACCACAAGGTTTCATGACTCCGAAAACGTATGGCGGAACCTGGAAGGTTCGGAGAAAATTGATGGAACCTCGCGGTTTCGTTCGGTCGAAGCGTGGTATTAGAAATCGAATGTTGCATGCGGCTTTGGTGGGGTGTGTTCAGGGAGTGACAAGTAAATTCTATTCCCTAATGTACTCAGTTAAAATGTTGCACTTTCAAATATTCATTTTTTACATTTCCCCCCAGCAATTCAAGGATAATATGGCCTGAGCACAAACGATCTAAATAAAAAGATCTTCTTGGACGTACTCGTCAAGACACACCTCTCGCTACAGCGAGACAGCCAGCGCATGGTAGAGGACCCTTCTTCAACTTACGCGTTGATTTCTCTGCGATGGAGATTTAAGAACAAGTGTCCTTCTTAAATACGTCGAAGATCGATTAGACGCCTTCTTCTTTGTGTGAAAGGGGGACCCGATACCAAGTAGTTTCCATTTTCTTTTGAAACTGACCATGCCGCAGGATCCGCCGGATAAATGAAAAGCCAGCTTGGTTCTTCGGATGATGGCTCTATTACTCAACTGCCTCTTGAACTCAAAGAAAGAGCGGTTGGCAAGACTTATTCTGTGTTTGAGGTTTCTACTGAGGCTGACAGTCTTGTCCACTTCGGAGCCAGGGTAGACGAAGTCCCTGACGACATCGAAGTTATACATATCTGCCCATTGTGACGCTCTGTCCAAGACATCGATGTTGTATGTCCTTTTACGGGAATGCCATATGCTTTGTTTTTCCCTCGTTCAGAGCCAGATTAATTTCAAACGCTTCCATCTGAATTCCAGCGGATCACTGCGCTCAGGTAATCAGTTATCGATGACACCAACAGTTGGACGGACTTCTCAAAGACCGTTGTCCCTGTGTTGGGCAGTTTTTTGACATTGAATAGCTTGTTACTGACCTCAACAGAGTAGGACAGATTTCCATCGTCATCCTGTACAACCTGGCGTCTTAACAGGACTGCCTACAGATAGCGGTGTAAAATATCCAGTTTCTTTCAACAGTTGCATTCGGTTTTAAGCTCATCTTCGAGAAGAATTTCTCAACAAGCATACACAGCAAATCATACTGGAAATCTGATCAGCAGCTGGACGGTCCTCTGCGAGTTTTCACAGATGAGTCGAAGATGGACTCAAGCGAGGGAGCGGGTGTTTACTTTAATGATCTAAACAACCAACTATTATTTCGATTACTGAATCACTGTAGCACTCGGAATCACGGAAGCTCTGTCCTGACTATCTGTCCTGACTGTCTCTGAACGTGATGGTGAAATATTTGAACTTCCAATGTACGCGGGTGCTGCGTCACTATGACAATCCAGAAGCCGATGTATTCCCTAGAAAGGGTACTAGTTCAGTACTCTTCCGAATGGAGACCTACTATCCATGCACTAATGCCACGCGTCTACAGAAGCTTGAAACGTTTATTTACACAAATCTCATATTTTCGACCGACACACTTCCTCACAGAAAAACACTTATGGTCTATTCTCGATCCAAAACACTCATGTAGCCTGATCAGAATGAGAAGGCGGAATCTGAGCACCATTATTGGCATCATAACCGGGCTGCTTTGGGACATAAGCATCAAGATTCTTCAATGAGTTCTATTGTAGTGAAGAGGGTGCGGAGAGTAGAAATTATTGTACATCCTATGTGCACATATTATTGCAGCCCGCTCTCTATTTTGACGACTTGACAGAACTAAGTGGCATCAGTATCAGTCATCTCCACCGCTAAAGCTGTAACTGGTTAGCGGCATAGGATAAATTAGATCAGCGTAGTAACACAACGGGGCTGTTCTGACCTAAGTGTGACTGGAACAGTCAGACACTCTTTTTACTTTCCACTGCCTAATGAAAACTAGCCTCATAGCCATAGCGAGTGTTTTGTGAAACATCCAAACTGTCTAATGTTCAGGCACCCAATCGGCGTACGTTCACGCATTCCGTGGTCGGAAGTGTACAATCCACGATACAAGATACAAATCCAAATGCACCATGCTCGAGAACGTGCAGGAAGACAAGACCGAATGTCGGAATACAGTGTACGCCGTGAGAATGATAGATTCGGACTTCGTCAAAACTTTCACTTTCGGATGTCATATATTCTATATATTGTTTGATATGCCATCAGTGGTTCTTAACAGAGCCGGTCTTCTCTCAGATCGTCAGTTTGACGATTATGTTGACCACAATGTGCACGTAATGCGCGAAATATACCTTCCACAGAGCAGAGATGTAAAAGAATTAAATCTTTTGATTTAAAAAATCAATTGACTTCATGTGTCTGATTTTCCAATTCATTATTTCGTTTTGGAATTAAGATTTCAGAATTAAAATCAGAATTCAATTCTGAAGTCTTGACTGTATAATTCCCTCCGACCAATCTTATGACTGAAATCAATTGAATGCAAGTCTTTAGAATTACCTTGCAGTCACTGAAGTCACTTTGAAGTCTTCAGCATTCACTTGAAGTCACCTGCACAAAAAATTTCGGTGCATTCTTTGGGACTTCAAAAATACTGGTTGAAGTCTTTGGGACTTCAAACATTTTCTTTAAAGTCTTTCAAGCTTCTACCTCTCTTGTCCCTTAAAGTTTTTGACAACCATTTTTTACATCGTCTTCTAAAGCCAAGTTGACCAATCAGAGAACGGCATTTACGTTATTTGTGAAGAACTGTCAAAAATTCTTAAGTAACTGTCAAGAAGCCTCTGAAATTCGTCGGGGTGTCAATCTGCTGTGAAGTTGGGTATCTCTATCATACTTCATTTCTGGTCATAAGTCACAACTGCCTTACAACGGGGATAAATTGAGAGGTTTTTATATTCTGAGCAAAACCTCACAGCTTGTGAGTATCACAAGAACTGTCAAAGTTGTGATGTGCTATTGCGCACATAAAAGAAAAAAGGAGAAGCGAAATGCAATTTTAGACTGCAACGTAGAAATATTCTAAGGACTTAGGAAAAAGGAATTCTCCTTTCGCATTGGACAAAACATGTTTCATCAAATTCTTCCAAATTCCGATTATTATTTATTTTGCTTCGTACTTCTCTTCTCTTACACTGGACATGTGGAAAAACAGCGAAAAAACAATTTTTTGACATGAAAACAAATTCACCACGCCATGGTGTGTGTTTTTCTGTGAGCTATTCGCCAGAATACCAAATTGGACAAACCTCACAAGCGATACATCACAATTTTCGCATCAAAGACACTTGTTAGTTGTGACCACCTCACAACCAGAATAGGGCCATTAGTTTTCACAATCTCAAATCCTTCAGCCATTGTGAATTGTCGCACATTCAAACAAAACCAACCCAATCTGGGATGACAGTTCGATTTGACGTGCAAGACTGACACAGGGATGTCAAATCTGGACCACAAGTTGGATGACCCCATAAATGCACGAGTCTCTCTTCGTAAATGAATTCGATCAACTTGCGAAATCACAGGAATTTAAATTTCGGTCGACTTTCCTGCAGAAGCACACAGGCGCACGTGAATTCCTGCAGAGAGTTATCAATTGTTGCGAAACTCTGCTTGCAGTCGCCAGTCGCCCCGATAGCGGCTGCTATCAATGCACAGCACAGCACAGTGGCCCAGTGCTTCGGTTAATAGGGAGTCACAGCCGCCCTGTTTGTTGAGGGGCGGCAATCGGCTAGCATGTGCAGATACATTATTTATTTTGAGCGCAAAGTAATCGTGCACTAATCCACATCCACTGGAGTGGGTTGTTTCTTCGACATTCACCAGACCTCCCATTCACCCTCGTCCCCATGAGAAATGCACTTTTCCTTTCGGCATGAATTCTGTTTTACATTTCAGATTGAATCGCTCGGTGTGTTGCTGGCTTATTGCGATTGTGGCACCACCATCGTCAGGAGAGGCACAGAGAAATGGTTTCCCCTTTAGACTTCGAGGAGGCTACGTACATATCTCGTCTAGTGCTGGCGACTCATATCAAAGGTTACGATAAGGTTAGAGGAGTCGTAAAATTGCATTGCGCCCGATGATATAATATCTAGATACATTGCCGTGGAGGGCGCTTTGATAATGTAATAATGGCCAACAATTATTGCTCAATAGGAAGTGAGTGCGCAATATTTTGATCTCTTAATAGGAGCAAATCGATTTGGATTTGGTGTGGATTTATTGCGGAGTGCAGAGTGTGGATGTGAACCGGAGTGGTCGGCCTGGTGGTGGTCTACTCGTGGTCTTCCTTGGTCGCTGTTTGAACTTTTATTTGAATCTGGATCACGAAAAGTGTGTCGAATTTGTTCAAATTTGTTTTGCTTTGCCTTGTGAAGGGATAGTTTCTTTATTTTACTTTAGGTAGTGGAAGCAGCCTTTGTGAAGTTTATGATGGTGCCGTCGCAATGCTGAAGGTTTCGTATAACTTGCACTTTCTTGGTTGGATCTGTAGGTACTGCTTCAGATGTTGTATGTGTGTAATAATAAAGAGAATTAATTTGGAGCAAAATGTTGGTTCAAAACTGTCTCGAAGACGAAGAAAACAACAACTGCTTTGGATTGATAAAAAGAGCTTTTTAAAATCGTTAATGAGGAAAATGAAAATGATGTGAAATTATTCCTTTCACGTCGTCTGACTAAAGGACGCGTCTTGTCGCTTCAGCATTTCATTAGTTAGGTATATGTATGGACTGGATGTAGCAGCGCAGGCGATGCAAGCCATGCTTCACATTGGGAGAGTTGAGGGTAAGTCATTGTCTCATTGCAGATGACTGAACTATTCGCGGGCTCAAAAGGCTTGTGGCATGTGCGGCATCATGGTCAACGTTGGCAAATCAGAGATTATGCTTATTTTCAGAACACCTGTTCAAAGCACTCTACATGCTAGTGGAGTCCCATTGAAGCAGGTGGAGAAGTTCAAGTGTCACGCTATATTTTTCACGAGTCATGGGAGTAGTAATACTAACTTTCCTGAAGGATTGGCCAAACTGGGTAGATCTGTATAATCATCAAGGTCAAGTTTTGTGTAAAAGCCAAGCTGGCGATTTTGTTGTGTAATGACCGAAAGAATAAGATCACGAATACAAGCTGCTGACATGAGATTTCATAGTGCTCTTGTGGGAATCTCTCGGCGGAATACATATGTAGTATGTTTCGATGGTTTGGTCACGTGGCACGAATGCCCCCAATTCACGACTTTCGAGGCATGCCTTGAATACGCCTGATAGGCGACCATTTAGCAGAGCCCCCAATCCAGGACGAGATGGTTGGACCAAGTCCTAAAACCCTCCTGTTTGCGCTTCGGCATGTGTCCTGGTGAGTTAGAGTCGATGACGGGGGATCGAGTGGCTTGGGAATCTCTCGTGTGTGCTTTACACCGGCGAACCCTCTAGTGGGTCATGCAAGTCAGAAGATGATGATCTTTCGATCAAACTGCTCCTTTACCAAAGCCAACACGAGAAGAAGCTGTAAACTGACATGGCTGATGACAGTCGGCCAAATTTTCACACTACGTCACACAGTACGAGGCAAGAATTGGTAACGGTATTTTGTAGAGGGGCTTAAAACTAGAATTGTTTACTATGGGAGGGTGGGTCCATCTTGCCCAGTTTAGGGGAGGCAATTTTAGAAGAAAATTATTACAAACAGCGGCCCATTTTGATACCAATCAAATTGACTCCTATATTTGGAACCTATTGGCGCTTACAACAAAGCGGCGTAGCTGACGTATGGTGATGTCGTTCAGTTCGCTTAGGTTATTGCAAAAGTAGGTCCCTAAGGCCAGAGCACCGGATGTGTGGTCACCTCCTGCTCTTCATCCATAGTTTTCATTTTACTTCGATGTGTATACATTCGCAGAGGATTGCCCATCGTCTGATTGCCAAGCTTCCAATCTAATCTGGAGGTAATACAAGTGGAGACATTTTTCTCAACGATGGCTTAGGCAAATGGGAAGGACTTTGATGTAATTGAAAATTTGCGAATAAGTGAGTGTCTGATGCTGAGTTCGTCTTGATTTTGAAAGTTCAGTCGAATTGCCTTGAGTCTTAAGGACGTACTTGCTCCTACCTGTCTATCAATGAAGACCAGCGGATGGAGGTGGAGGAGTGTATTAAGTGCATGCGATGGAGTGCTTCTTAACAGTCCGTTGATGCACAGTCACTGCACTCAATTGAGTGTGTTACAGTTGACAGCTTTAGGGCTGTCCACCGAACTGAGACCCCGTACGTTAGTGTCGACAGACTATCGAAGTAAATATGCAGCGAGCAATGCGTGGCTGTAATTTCCACTTGCAGCAGTTTAGTGCCCTTCTGATTGGATTTCCAGCTTAACTTGCTATCGCTGATGAAACCCAGAAATTGTGCACTGGACGTTACTTGCACAGTAGTTCCGCACAGTAATGAAGAGTAGGAATAGAAACATGCAAATTGACGGAGAATTTCAAAGACTGGATGATATTTGTCCCAGTTTGAGGATGCCTACACTACCAGTGAGGTATCTCTGTCTGTTGGAGGAATCAATAATAATTATCACCGCCATCAACGTGTTGGTGCGTGATGGCAGTCCACTCCATCGTTTATTTTTGCATCCCATTACTATGTGGACACCACTATCCAAGTCGTTGACTGGCCACACGACATAAGAAACAATTTTTTTTAAGAAAAATCAAAACCAAGGCACAAAGTACTAAGTTTGAAAAAAGACACAAAAAAGGTCTTTCGAACTTGGGCTCGTCCGGGATTTGAACCCGGGACCTCCCGCACCCTAAGCGGAAATCATACCCCTAGACCAACGAGCCGGTTGCAGATTCCGGTTCCCAAGGGCTTGTTTAGCAATTTCTAAAATCATGTAGAGTTACTCACAATTGACAATTTACACGTACATACTAGTCCACAAATCGAAGAAATCAAAAAATACATCACATAAACATGAATAAATAGCCAAAACAGCAAAAAAAATACACAATTCCATTATTTCCTAATGTTCTGCTAGCCCCTTCTAGATGGCGTCACCGTAGACCGCGAAACGTCAACCAGACGACAATCAATTTTGACACTTCAAACTGTCAGACAATTGTATATTTTTCATTTCACTTTGGAATTTGGGAAGAAAATCTCGAAGGAAAATGCTGTCTTCTAGAGGCGTACTGCTTGGCCGAGCAATCCGTGGTATTGTCGCCCGTCAACCAGTTAAATCCACTATCATCCAACCCGCACGCAACAGTCATGCGTAAGTTTATTTGATCATTTCTTGTGTTATTTGCAAAACAAAATCACATTGAGGTTAATCGCCATTATATAAGAAATACTACTCCAGTTTACCTGGAAGCTTGTAGGTTTCAATAACATTCTCTTATCTTTGGCTACAGAGTAAACTATCGTTGTGGACCGCCTCCACCATCGAGGGCTACCAGAATTGGGGCTGAAGTAGTTGCTGGTCTTATGTGGTGGTGGATTTTGCATCATCTCTTTACCGAATATGAACATGTCACTGTAAGTTTGGAGAGTCTTAAGGTATCGCCGTTCAGAAATCTAATACGATGTTTCTCGTTTCATAGGGTGAATTTGAATATCCTGATGTCACTTCCTGGACGAATGCAGAACTGGGCATTCCATCAGATTAAGATTCGTGAACAATGCGCATTGTAGATTAATTATTGAAATATGAAGTGATAAACTGTAATGCAAATAGTTTGATTTGTAACGGAGACAAAGAAGCACTGCATGGGGAGGGACATGAGTGAATGGCTTAAAGGACCGGCGCTGGAAATAATGAGAATTAGGAAGTACCATGCGTGATCGATGATTTTCAACCTCCAAATCGGAGGGAGTTTGAGGAAGAAGAACCAATCAAATTCGATTTGCGAATAATCGGCTACTCAAAGCAGGTCCCAGCTACTAGAGAAGCAAGCTTTCTATTCAACCAATCCCGGACTACTTAGATTTCCGTGATAGAAATACTCAGTGCAGAAATATCGCTCGAACTGACCTACTGTGGCAGATTCAGACCAGCGGTTTACCTTGATTTCGTTTTGAAGCAATCTTTAAGTGTTCATCTGTGTGCACTCCACTTTACTCTTTATTGTTTCAAAAGTGAATGATGAACGGACTTAATTATGGTATGGCAAGTTGGTACGTATATGGGGTGCCATGATGGTCCTACCGCCGATGCTCATTTAAACCAACGAGTCCACACTTCGTCGCAGAAGACCCCCGCGCTTACCCCAGACTTCGATCACAACCTGTCGGTCATGCCACTAGTTCCGGTCCCATAATCATGGACGTTTTTTCCGGCGCCAGAGTTGGTGATCGGTAGGCTCTCTGTTCACTATAATGACCTCTGTAGGAGCTGCATGGATGAAGAGGAGGTTGAAACCACAGATCACCTCCTCTGCTCGTGTAGTGCGTTGGCAGGTAGTTACACCTAGGGGCCTACTACTTCAACAACCTCAATTAGCTGAAAAGAGTCAGTATTAGCCAGCTAAATCGCTTTGTCACAAGCACCAACTAGTTTTAATTGATAGGGGGAATCAATCCGCGTGGTATCACAATGGGCCTACATTGACCGAAGTGTGACCGCCTTCTGCTGCCAGCCACTATAACCGAACCTAACCTAACCTAGGCTCTGTATATTTTTTTTATTGTGCAGTCCACTGTGGTAAGATAGAAGCATTGGGGTTGTCAATCCAAGACCCTGCCTCTCGAAACCTCAGGCCCGTTAAGGCCTCTGCTGCTACAAAAATTGTTAGGGAAGGGAAGGCATGGGAAGTTTAATCGCCGGTGATATAAGGCTTCTGATTATTCCCAGCAGGCAGGTCTTTGATTTTTGTCAGAAATTCTTGCTTGTAACCAAACCAAAGATTCCGTTTTCCCATGTCTGTGGAGTGTGTCACCGGAAAACCGCATAGACCAAATGACTAATGAGACTATTTGATGAACTAAGCAATAGTAAAGATGTGATATTCCATGATTGAATTTATGGAGGGTAATCCAGTGGTAGAGCAGTCTTAGAAGTCCAGTGTAGGGGTAAGCGGTAAGTCCATTAATTTGTTAACAAAAGCTGCAAGCAGAAACAGGCCTGGTTGCTTGCCGTGGAAACAATTATATAAGGATGCTAGCCACAGAAACTTTACCTGGAACGAACCCCATAGTACACACATCTGCTTAACGAAATCTTTTTTATTTTATTCTATCCGGACACTGATTTCTGTTTACTGAACGTAAATTCGTTGAAATTCGATGAAGAACACATACATTATGAAATTTTATGAAATTGTGTTTCCACCCAAAGCAATTGAACTCAGCCCTCTGTCAACCCCACCGTATATGGTAAGTGTCAAAAGAAATAGTCAATAAAGTTTATTACGGGGGTGGTGCGAATTGGACAGTGAAGGAAAACGAGTCTAACTCGCGCATAGTACCCATCTGGATTCAATCTCTTATTACTGAATTATTCAATAGTTATGCTCATATCAGACTCATCCAAAAATTCCTCGATCCCATCCGCAATCGACATTTGTACATCCTAACAGCTGACATAATTGCATCATGTTCTCACGAAGTACCTGCCGCAGTTATGCGTTTTGTAAATTTGCCCGTCATACTCTGGTATCAGTGCCAACCAAATTCACATTTAATGAAGCGATTAGAGGAAGTAAAAACCTTGCCGCGCAAGACAAACCAAAAAATTTTGTGAAGTCTGTTTGGACGAAACTATTCGGAAAGTATCTGCTAGCCACTAATGTGATAAGCTCTGGAATTCTTATGGTAATTGGAGATGTTGCTGCACAGGAGCTTGAGTTTCGCAGAGGAATACTTCATGAACGTTATGACATGGCCAGAATGTGTAAGTTATCAGTTCAGCAACATATAAATCCAGTTCAGTTGGTGAGGTCGTTCGGATCAGACACAGTGTGTTGACTTACTGATAACTGATAAGCCCTGATTATTTGGTATTTGTTTACTATTTTCCTCTGCTCCACAGGGCGGATGTTTGTAGTGGGTTCGCTGCAAGGGCCTTTGCATCATTATGCATACGGATGGATGGACAAAGTCATGCCTGCGGTGAATACACGGAATTCGATTAAGAAAATACTTCTCGATCAGGTAAACATAAGAAAGTAGGAGAGTAACACTTGAGCAGTATTTCTATTTGATTTATTTTCCCGATTCAGTTCATCATGGCACCCATATGCATTCTATTGTTCTTCTATCCGGCATGTTACTTGGAGGACAAAACGCTTCACGAAACGAACGACGAGATAATACGGAAGTTTCCGTACATCTACATTGTAAGTGAAGCTTGAGGTCAGTCTTGGCTTTTGGTACGTTTTGCACTAACGTCTCCTTCATTTTCAGACCGACTGGTGTGTATGGCCAGCAGCACAATTCGTGAATTTCCAGTATTTAGAGCCAAAGTATCGCGTGATATTTGTAAATGTAATGACCGCACTGTACAACGTCTTCATCTCGTACATTAAGCATGACGAGAAGGGGAACTTTTTAGAGAAATTCTCATTTGACTAAGACCAATTGTTACACTGATTTATTTATTGAACTTCTGAATCGCACTTAAATAAAGAGTAGAACGCACAGAACATGAGGATAGTTGGTTTTATTTAGTTAAGTATATAGTGTATAAATCAAAATCTTAAATGATTTGTGGGTGAGCTTAAATTAAAACATTTATATCAAATACAAAGCCTAATTAATTAGCAGTTTCACACGCATCTACCCAATCGTTGTAGACGTCAATGGGTTCGGATAAAAAGTTGATAGTTGTCTGATAGTCCTCCAAACAAACCCTACAAGTTATTCGGGCTTTATTTCGACTCTTATCCCTAAAACGAAGGAAGTGTATCGATTATTTTTGATATTCCGCTTCAATTGATTCATCTATTATTTACATTTCCACTTCGCATGATTTTTCATGATTACAGAATGGACAATTGAATTGCAAATCAAGTGGCTCAATCGCCTTACGCTTTGGCGGTGGCTTCCTTTTCGATTTACGCCGACCCATAATGCGAGTAAAATTTCGTCAAGAACTTTGTAAATATATCACTTAAAGAGAGTTTATCTGATTTTATTTGGAAAAAGAAATGCACGTCCACACAATTTCCGAGGAATATTTTCGGCGTTTGTTCTGATTCTAGTACATTCCTGTTTTTGTTGGTGTCCATCAGTTGCTGTCGTTGAGTTGCCAACCGTGTGTAATATGTGAAAACAATTCTTTTTGTTGTGCTATTCTCTCCCGCGCATATGGAAGTCAAGTAGTACTTATTTGAGATACGGTTGAGGTGGAAACGGTTCACAAAGTCTGCAGACTTCTTGTGATAAGGACGGTCACTTCCATATAACAGCATGGACTCAACATGGACATCGGAACAGTCTTAGCCTGGTACTCAGCTTTAAGCTTATAGCATTGCTTCTCCACATTGATGATGACGGTCACTTCCATACAACAGCATGGACTCAACATGGACATCGGAACAGTCTTAGCCTGGTGCTCAGCTTTAAGCTTATAGCATTGCTTCTCCACATTGTGGACAACATACCGAATGCAGACTTAGCTGTAGATATTCGACATCTAGCTTTATTGGCTGAGACAATACTTCCGAGGATATTTGTGGACTAATCTTGTGGATTCAAGTAGTGAATTCCACAAAATAGATGCCTTAAGTCGGATAAGAGGAGGCGGATAATTCTATTCCGTATTAGTGCAGCTGATATTTTGCTTGTCAGTCAGTCAGTCAGTTTAAACAATCAAATTATGATAACAGTTGTATTGTATTTCGCCTACAGTTCTCATTCCAATCTGTTTCACACAACCTCCAACCATGCCTGCACATCGATCAGCTGACAGGCTCGCCCTCCCCCATGTCAGTGAGTTGTCACTCCGTTTCGGATATTTGTTTATTTACCAAATAATTTTCCGTCGGTTGAGAAAATAATCAATCCCATATGTCTAACAAGAATATTTGCGAAGAAATCGAAAGAAATGGTAAGCCATAAGATCATCCCTTCAATCAATGCTCAATTTGCAATCAAACTATCCATTTCAGATTTCTATAAAGTATTTATCGACGATAAGGCCGATAAATCTGCCATTGCCAACATGACAATTTCTACTCAAATTCAGGAGCTGTCCAAGGGGTTGGAAACAATTTCCTTTGAACTTCAGTCCCAAGTAAGGGAACAACACGGTGCTCTTTTATCGCAGGCTACACATGCCGGTCGTTTGGATGTGGCCCTTAATTCGGTTTCCGACGATGTCGAACACATACAATCAGCCGCCCATCGATTGAGGAACCAAGTTGACTCACAATATGTCTTAATTGAGAATCAAACACGAGTTCTTGGCCGTCTGCACGAAGTTTCTCATATACTACGTTCGTGTGGAAATCTGCTCAACTTAACGCAGAAACTCAAGAGCACTAAGGATGTCCTCAAGCAAGCGAGCATCCACTTTGAGCTGGGTATAGACATGCGTCAAATGATTGCATTGGCAAATTTTAAAACCCTTCATTGCAGATCCTCTCATCGAAGATCCCGATTTGAATAAAATTGATTTCGTGCAGGAGGAGCGTGCTTTTGTCATCAGTAGCAAGCAGAAAATAAAAAATCTTGCACAGATGCAGTTGGTGAGTGGCTTAAAGGAACGAAATGAGGTTCAAGTAATCAACACCCTTAAGGTATGAGACATGTCATTCATTTTGAGCTCAATCTGACCTGATCAGTTTCGTAGATATTTATAAACTTTCAAACTTTGGACATGTCGCTGGACAACTTGGTGACAACGTTTATCGCGGAAATAAATCAATCTCTCAAGGAGTGCTTTTCAGGGACCGACATTTCTGCATTGAACTCTACGACATCCCAATCAGACATTTCAAAGTTGTCATCCAACAACAAGTCGCCAGTTAGTGGCCCATCCAATTCACATCGTGGCCCGGGTAAAACCCCACTCCTAACGACAACTCAAAACTTTCGAGCTAAGCTGTGGAAGTCCTTGCATTGGCTGATATATGACGAGCTCTATGAATACTGTGAACAAATAGTGCTCCTACGGAAATGTCTACAAGAAGTGAATCAATTGTCTCGAATATTGGACGATGAGACGGGTATTCACAAAAAGTTCTGGGCATCTGTGGAGGACTTATTTAGAAAATCCTTCAAGGAATGCTCTGCTCATATATCGCAAGCCTTGCAAGAGGGTCTCTCCAAGCTGTTGTCCTCTGCCCGGGGCTTGCAGGCACGCCTTGGCTCATCGTTTGTCTTTGACGATAGTATCTTTGAACCACTTGAAGCTGGATATTTGGCAAAATGCGCTGCTAACTTGAAAGCCTGTCTTGCCGGTGTAGATCTCCCATCAAATGAGACGGTCGACACCTTAATTCGCGTTGCTTCAACGGAATTGAGCGCTGCCATGGTTGACAGCCACTTGGGTAACTTAGTAGCTGGTGTCTTTATAGCGTGCAGTAAAGATTTCTGGTCCAAAATGGAAGCACAAATCAAGTTGGGAACGGACTCCAAACAGGTTGTCGGTAAGAGTCAATCAACTATTACTTTGTGCACCTTTTCCACCTGGATTTTGGTTTTGAATTTTAGACATTCCAAACATTCCGCAAACCCAGAATATCAATTTAGCGAATATTCTCTTCTACCATTCCGATTCTGTGAAGAGAATGATTTGGAGCTTGGGTGATAATTTTTCCAAGTCCAACCCAGCAGACACCATCATGAAAAGTCTGCAGCAAGGAGAACGTCTGTTTCAAGCCATTTTGCAGCAACTAATGGGTGAGTTTATTGTATCTGAGATTGATGGGCAAAGTATTGCGACAGTGCCTCGTCGTAAGGATGGGTACATTACTACTCGCTACTGCTACAACATTATTTTAAAAATATAAGGCATGTTAACCATGTAAAGCTTAAATATGCGTAAGAGCTATTTTGCTTCTTATGTGCTAACTTCAGTGACCGTCCAACTAACCTAGCCTAACCTAACCTCTGATTTGTGTTAATTCCAGATTCAATGATATCGACAATTGGCATAATTCTGCTGAGTATGCATCGCGAACCCGGTTTGAATTCAGAGAAAATTTCAATCGCTGGCCCATCAATGTACATGAAGGAGTTACAAGAATTCATAAATCGTGCATGGACAAATCATGCTGTACCCTTTGATGACAAGGAAACCATTTCCAAATGGCAAGTGCTAACATATTTTGCACAGAATGTTTGACTATTCTCTGTCTCCTTTAACAGTGGCGAGCAGCTGGCTATAAGGTGTATCGAGCTGTTTGCCAACAATTTGAGCATATTGCGTCCGCTTTCGACGGCGGGCAGAAATCGCTTGAAAAACGATTGCATTTACTTGGAGAATGCACTCAAAACGATTGCACCCAATTTGTCAGAATTGGGTAAACCTTTCAGGTATGGAATGGAATTGATTTGAGTGACCGTTCATTCTCATATACTTTTCAGACTTCTACGTGCAATGTCGTCGTTGATTCTACAAAAGCCGGAGGAACTTGTTGAGCATTCAATTGAGAAAGAGTCACCGGTGCCATCGTATATTATATTATTCATTTTATTTAGTCACGGCGGAACGGACCTCCAGAGCCCCCATACCGCTGCGAATTGGTCGAATGAAAGGCTGATCCAATGGCTGGAAGGACACACTTCTGATAGGGAAAAGTGAGTTGATTGTTTGGGATTTCGAACTTTTCTCAATTTAGCCGTTTGTTTAAGTTGTTCGAAAAGTCCGATTGTATTACGTAGGAATTTCTTTGCCAATGTTCTCGAATCAAATGAGTTTGATGGTGCAAACCATACTTAACTTAAGTTCTCTACCAAACTATGAAAGCTGAAATGGCACGCGGGTGGTTTGTTTATGAGCTAATCCCAAGTGCATCTTAGACTGCACTGCCACCCATATTATGTTGTTCCTTTCAGTCCCACCGAACACATTGATCGTCTTTTTTGCCGTTGCAAACCATTCTTTGTTCTTCAATTAGTACACATGTCTCCGCATGATATCACCGGCGAAGAACTTCTTCCGAAAGTCTAGTTAATGCATTAGTTTGTCAAAAGAGATGTCTACAGCATAGACCAATGAACTGCAACTGATTTACTGTGCTCTTAACTTAATGATTCGCCTTTGTTTCTCGTTTTACAGGTTAGAGTTAATTTCTGGAGCCCTGCAAAGATACAGAGATATTGTGAGAAAGAAGAATATTACTCAATACGACCCAGTTTATCCCCATTTGTCCGCGTACTTTGAAAAAGCTTTGATTTCTGCGTAGACACGCTTAAGAAGTCTTAATTTAAATAAAGTTATTCATTCTGACAGATTGAGTGGTTTTTCTTTTTTTTGTTCTCCAAGTGGACTATCGACAGGGAAGTGGAGGACACCCACGTCTTATGTGGGGCACCCAAGTGGAGAAAGACCTCAACCAACTTGGTGTGTGCAGGTCCAGAATTCTTCGTCATCTTCAACATCTACGCTCATTCACACAAATCGCAGATGGTCTACTGGCACGGGACGCCTCACAAGACAACTATGGCATACTCTCGATCAAAAACGCTAACTCGGCCTGATTAGTATGAGTATTTCGAAGCTCACGATGGCTGACTCACGTCTCAAGACGCTCCCCTCTACAAGAATTAGTTACTTTGACGCATTATATTTTAATGACTTGACGGAACCAAACAGCATCAGTGTCTCCATAACTTTATCAAAAGCTCTAAGTTTTCGGAATAGGATCAGTTGGATCCTTGTGGTGACACAACGGGCGTCTCTCTCTGACCTAAGTATGACTGCTACTCATAGACGGCAGCCACTCTAACGTAACCAGGTCCAGAAATTGGTGTGAGCAACTGAAAGAAGATAGCCAGAGACGTTTTCGATTAAGTCATGATCAAACTCGATGTCGTCAGAATTGAGCTATATATAATATGAACCAGCTTCGTGGAGTCAATCTGTTTGTCTTCATCTTTCGCCTTCCTTTCTTTGCTGGTGAACCTCGTCCTCTGAAGCCGTGAGGCCGGGTGGTCACGCGGCTATACCATTTCTCTGTCCTGAGATTACACGATTAGTAAATTGACAGCACAGATGGCATCATACATCCTTGACGCCAAGTCCGTCCAAAACTGATTTAGAATCAGGCTTCAAACATGACATGATAGTAATGTTGTCAAACATCAGACACAAATAAATCTCTTAAATGATCGACTTTTTAACTTTGCTTGTAGTTGGAAAAAAGCTAAATATCAAAACATTTTGCTATCATCCATGTTTTGACAAGCCGGCTTTTATTGCGTTCACATGAGTGTCGGTAATAAATCGACATAATTTTTTATTTGATTTTCTCAAACCAAACGGGTGAGGTGCAATGTAACGCCACCATAAAACTATTCAACAACCTAGTAATCAAAACCATTGACAGATATCAGAAGAGCAAGAGACTAACAACAAATTGGGAAAATCTGACACTTCACACTTTTTTGTTTTTCCATTTACGTTGGAGTTTGGACATTGATTAATTAACGTCATGTTGTGATAATAATTTACTAGTGTTAATATTTAAAATACAAAATAAATGCTTTAAAATGTTCTTGTAATGTACAATCCACCTGTTTTCTGTTGTTATCTACGCAACTACAATGCTAAACGAATAATTATAAACAAATTAAGAAACCTGAAACTTCATTATTTTTGTGTACATACATATATTAAACAATTCAGTGCGAAATGCCTCCGTCAAAATGTTGCATGGTCTGTGGTGATAAGGCGCTGGGCTATAATTTCAATGCGATTACCTGTGAGAGCTGCAAGGCGTTCTTTCGACGGAATGCCCTCGCAAAGAAACAATTTTCATGTCCATTCAATCAGAATTGCGAGATCACTGTTGTGACTCGTCGATTCTGTCAGAAATGTCGTTTAAAAAAATGCTTCGACATTGGCATGAAAAGTGAGAACATCATGTCCGAAGAGGACAAATTAATTAAAAGGAAAAAAATCGAGAATAACCGACAAGCAAAACGAAAGACGTCGGGCAAGATTGATTCAGCTGTGCTCGATAAAATTAAGCGGGAAGAGCATTTGGACGGGAATTTCAGTTGCGATCATTACACATCACACGATTCCCAAAGTTGTAATTCATTCGAGAGTGAAAATCAAAATAGTTCCCAGCAGCGAAGTAGTAGCAGTGCAAGCGTAGATATTAGCCACGAAAATATGACAAGTTCTCAGATAGTTGATTACATAGTAAACGATCCGGATCAGGCTTCCCATGCCATCAATCGGCTAATGAAAACCCCAAAAGACGCTGTCGCGACGTTGGAAAAGGTGATAAATGCACAGAGCGATGCTCTGCGTCTCATAAGCCATCTCATATCATTTCCCGGAGACGCCCTCAAGATAATTAGTAAAATAATGAATTCGCCGTTTGAAGCCCTCACAGTATTTACCAAGTTTATGAGTTCACCAACGGATGCACTCGAGATCATATCAAAAATAGTAAGCTCTCCGCAGGATGTACTTCAGTTTGTCAAACAACTAATGGACTGTCCGGAAGACGCTCTCGACATAATGACAAAATTCATGAACACTCCCGCCGAGGCTCTAAAGATGATCAATAAAATGGTGAATAGCACAAACAAAGAAGTCCCCATAGAAGCTGTCACCTCCCCCACCAATCCGCAGGAAGTCGAAGTGAGTATGTCCGGTGCAAGCTCAGAAGATAATATCATCAATTCAATGCTCAGCACAAACAGTTGTGGAAGCAATCACAGTAGTGGAAACGTAAACAATAACAATGAAGACGATTTTATTGTGAACGAAAAGTTTGAAAATCAAACCAAAGACCTGGACATAGACCAATCAAAGCTGGACGTGAACGGTGAACATTTGGAAAAAACATTTCAAGAATCGGTTGAATCGAATCTTGATTTCAATATGAAGGACCTTAGTCAGGCTGCCACCGTGGGGAAGGACGAAAATACGAATTCCCTGGAAGCGGTACTATTTGAAGTGATCCAAATTGAATACGAGATGGCTAACTCAATACCACAATCATGCAATCCAGTTAACAGGGAGCTCAACGAGGCGGAGCTGCAAAAGCTCAATGAATTGAAAATAGCCAACAAAGCATTGTACTATCCAGTTGATGAAGATCTCTCGTCACTCATAATGGACGACAGTCGGATAAAAGTGAGTTGAGTGGCTTTTCTTTGCATTTCGCATTAGGCAACAATTTACGAATAAATCCGCCCAAAAAATTTGGATTAAAACGTCCGTGCCTTTTTTTTTGTTTTTGTAGAAATATCATAACCTAATCAGAACACGCCACAGGTGTGTTTTTATTTTCCTTCCAAGTCTATGCCATTTTCTAACTTCAAACATTCATTTGTTATCATACGACAAATGAGTAATACTCTTTCAGAACCCTGAAAGTGGCTAAGTGGCTAGGTTATCTTTGCTATCAGCCAGCCAGCTTTTTTTTGTGGTTTCTTATCGCACACCTGCACACAACGCGAAGCGAACTGATATTCGTTGTTGGGTCTGCATGACAAATTGTCTGGTTCTTTTTTTGTTTTTGCTTTGAAATTGTTCGATGCCATGTGGGAATGAATAGAATTGTAACTTTTTATTTACAAATAAAATGTATTAAGGTTTATGCCTATTTTTTAATTTGAGTTGTGAGTACCTAAAAGCGGTTGATGGAGCAACGTGGACGAGTCAGTACATAATGTTCAACTTTTTAAGGATGTGGATGTTGACCTCTAACCTGACTGGTCGAATACCAGAGGGTTTGGGCCGCAGCCAGGCTGCCTTTCATTGGAGACCTTCTTAAATCTCATAAGACGATTTGCTTATTGTCTTTTTTTCAGCATATGGCTGAATTTTTTTCGACATTTCGTTCACACAGCTGCAAGATAAGATAAGCACCAAATATAGTCTTTTCCGTGTCCATTTGCAAAGTGTTTAGGGCTTCAACAACGAACATATGAATGAAAATGCAACATTTTCTAGGTTAGGAAAGATGCATGAGTAACCAATAAAGCTATCGAAATGGGAAGTGTCTGACAGAGAGATCTACATATCTCCTCTTCTGCCGTCAATTGCTTCATTACATGACATAGGTAGCGGTTTATGCCTACTCCCTTTGGTGGTGATTTTCTTCTGATATGTTGGGTGATAAAGTTGACACAACTGTGAACCGAACACTATGGCTTTACTTCTTTCCATCTCAAGAGGTCGAGACCGAAGCGAACTCAACTAATTTATAATTCAAGGCAGTCACTGGGATATTCATTCTTTTTTAAAAGATGTAAACCATAAAGTCAGAATGACAAGAAGCATTCTTCTTTTCTCACAACCTTCATGTTGTGTACGTTTGTAATTTTTAGAGGGAGTTTCCAGTTTTCTGAGACGCACTAGAGATGTAATAGGTGTGGCGCTACCGCCCGTAAATGCTCATGGTCTAGATTCCACAGCAACCACTCGTGTTGTGTGTGTCATTGTTGTCTTACAAAGTGGAAGGGATATACAGTTTTTATACCGACTCCGAACGCCCAAGTTTGAGAAGCTTTTTCAAGGCGGGTATACTCTTTGAGCATTGTAAGCGAAAGATGTTCCGAAATGAAGAGCTGCCCTCCGGCACGTCAATTTTAAAATGGGATCTGTTTCTAGATTGTGGAAGCAATTGATAAAGGGTCGAGGAAACTGTTTTTTTCTTTTATTAAGAAGCCAAGGGAGGTGATAACCATTATTACCACGCTAAGTCAACTGTGGTGACAATATTTAGTTTATGGTCGCAGTCCTAATTTTTTAGTTCGCTGTCTACAACATGCATGAATACCATGTTAAGAAATGTTTCTTTTGACAACAACCATAAACGGGTTCCAGGAAAGGCTTCCTCTAAGTGGCGCTGCAGTCCACGGTGGAGCTATAAGTCAAGCAACTGCTGTTAGGGCAATCCTGCAGTAGCTGACTTCTATTGGAAATTGGTTGTGGACCTTCTCCATGTGCGCCATCTAAATAGCGGGCACAAGCTCATATTCGAAGATTTCTTACAACAATCATACAAATTTTTAGCTCAAAACCTTATCGAAATATTTTCATCAAACTACGAATATGCTTGGTATATAATTTTCAGCCAGAAGAAGGTCAACAGGATCCACAGCTGCTGAAAGTGATAAATTTAACTGCAGTAGCAATTAAGCGTCTAATCAAAATGTCCAAGAAGATTGCCGCATTTCAAAATATGTGTCAGGAAGATCAAGTGGCCCTACTGAAAGGTGGATGTACAGAAATGATGATAATGCGTTCAGTGCTCTCATACGATGGAGATCGAAATACATGGAAGGTAACCTGCAATTAGAGGCTGTTTTGCCAGATACTAAAATATCTTTCTGCATTTAGATTCCACACAGCGGAGGAGACATGTCAAACATAAAAGCAGACGTACTCAAATTGGCTAAGGGCAACGTTTACGAGGAGCATGAGAGGTTTATTCGGACCTTCGACCACAAGTGGAGAATGGATGAGAATATCATTTTAATTTTGTGTGCCATAGTTTTGTTCACGCCGACACGCGCACGTGTTATACACTTCGATGTAATTAAATTGGAGCAGGTTTGTCTTTAGTTTTGTTCCTATACAGTAACGAAAGCTTTTAAGCGTGATTTTGTCTCATTTTTAGAATTCCTATTATTACCTTCTGCGAAGGTACTTGGAAAGTGTATATCCGGGCTGTGAAGCGAAATCGACTTTTATCAAATTAATACAAAAAATTTCAGACGTCGAGCGTCTCAATCAAGTAATAGTTGGTGTTTATTTAAATGTGAATCCATCACAAGTCGAGCCTCTACTTAGAGAGATTTTCGATCTTAAGAATCACTAGGGCGACAGCCTTTGGAAGCTAACAAATCTAATATCAGAGCGCTTCTGTAACGTGCAATCTTCATTGTAAATGAAATAAAATCTATTTTTGTTGAATAATACTTTTGTTTTAATTTACTAAATGATCGCCATAGATCCAGAGAAAAAGAGAGGCAGGGATGACTTAATTACTTCCAGGTTCTTCCGACGCTCCCTGAACGACGTTTCGATTTCTCAACTGACTCCTTCCGTCCCATCACAGGGCTATTGTTCGAGCCGATGTTCTTGATGAGCATCTTAAGCCCGCGTGCTTGACCGTCGGTGTATTGGGCCGTGCTAATGGTTTCCGATGCTATGATGTAGAAATCATCGACAATATGTCCCGGAGGACTGACATCGAATGGAGAGATGTCACTCAAGCTCTGCGGCTTGTGCACTGATCGGCCTCGTTTAAAATTTTCACTCGTTCCCAACTGACTGAGATTCTGAGTGCTGCCGCTGGTTGATGCGGACACTTGTTGCTGTTGGTTAAGTGCTTGTATCCGAGATTTCAAATTCGAATTTTCATCTTGCAGACGCCGAATCAGAGCGGCTTCATGTTCGGCCTTGACAATTGTTGGCTGCGGAACGCACTGATAGATTGTTGTCAAGAAATTTCTCAAGGAAATCTGCAGCGTATCCTGCCACTGTTTTGAGAAATAATACGCAAAAGTTGGCAGTTCTTCGGCGTTTTTGCAGAAAGGGAAATCTAAAATGAATTTTAATTTCAGCTTCATCCAAACGAATCCAAATCATACTTACAAAACCACTCCTTCCACTCGGCTTGCGTCCGAATCTCTGATGCCATTTTCACAAAAAACTCAGAAACCTTATCGGTCCGGTTGCCATTGTATGCTGTCACCAGGTATAGTTTCAGCAATCCATTTTCTAACTTCTTAACGGCTTAAGCAGAGAAACGATTACTTTCAAAAAGACACATTCCCTGGCAGTGCTTACCTTCTGCGTAGGTGTGTTCTAATTTGCTGAATAAGTGAGTATCCAAGTGATTCCATAAATCTCGAAGTGATTGAAGATCGTGATTACTGATAAAAATATTGAATTGTTCTAAGATTTTCTCCGCTCGGAAACTTTTGTCCTTGTCATTCTTCTGTTCGAAATCAAGCGTTCTCAGGGTGCTGGAGAAACCTCTAAACATGAGATATTCCTTTAGTAGATTATCCAAGTATTCTACTTGTGCCATTTTGCATTTGCTTTTTTGTTTATTAAACTATTTACACTCAAATCTACTGGACATTGAAAAATTGCAATCAATTGTATTCTTTGTTTTGCTGATTTTGACAGCTCCTTATCGAAATTATCCGTTGTTATCCTGTATTTAAGGCTGTGACTACATTTGTTTAATGTGCCAATTGCACTATAAGGGTGCGATCCATTGTGTGCAAAATTATTTATAACAGGATTTTCAAAGGAAAAACGCAAACATTCTGAGTAGTTGGAGAGATAACCTTGTATCTAGAAATAGAATATGTTGAGAGGCTGACATTGACAAACCATTCGACCTCAAATTGAAAAAACTTCTAAATCTCTGTAAAATAATCTCAGAATAACGTGTTCGTAATGTCACACCGTCTAAACACGACCTTAACTGCGTGTTAAATACTCCACTTGTGCTATAAATCGAACACACCTGGTGTTATTACGACTAATCTGTCAAGAAATTTCGCGTTGTGGAGCGTAAAATTTGTTGAGAAATAATAAAATAATAATATTGTTCAAATTTACTACTAAATAAATGCAGAGTCGAACGAAAACCATTAAATATGAATCGAAAGGGAGCGAAAGAACAAAATGATATTTCGAGGATAATTGGGAATTTACCAAAACGGCTGCAAAGAAAAATCGCAGAAGAAACTGGTGCTGATTATAAAGTTGGTGATATACCAAAGGCCAACAATTTGCAACCAGGTATAACAACAAGCCATACATATATATGTACAGTACAGTCATCTGATAAAACTAAATCAATTTCTATTTTGTTTATTAAGATGTTGCTGTCAATAAGGATCAGCTATCAAGCCAAGCAGCTGGAGATCAGCGCTCCGATGTGGCAAGTATAGATATGTTCCTGAGAATGACATCAGAATGCAGTGAAACTGCAAAGCCAACTGACGATGCTCCCATTCCCGGTATCTTACGTATTCAGAAGAAGGAGAAAAACATTCATAATCCATTAGCAACACCAACAAAACGACAAGAAATTCAAATTACCGCCTTCAATCATAAAACTCATCCTGCTTGGTTTGAGTATATTTTTATTAAGGATCTTGTATACGCAAAGCCGCTTCCGTTACTGCATGATTTCGTTACAGATTTGCTAAAGCGCAAAGTAATAATCGAGGTATGTTTTCAATTTGTATGAATTTTGTACGATTTGAGAGAAATGTTACTTAACGGATGGTGTGTAACGGATAATCTGGGCAATGTGTGTTAGAGAGCACTTCAGAGTCAATTTAAACCACGACTTAAAGATAACAGTGCTATGACGTGACGTTTGTGAACCTAAGACAGTCCCGTCCAACTAAGAAACTACACACATAGTCAAATAATTCCCCCAAACTCCCTCATGACTGCATACGGAGCCCTTCATGATGATGTCTCACAATGTATCAGAAAAGAAAAAGTGCGCCAAAAGCACGGCTATGGCATAAGGTTCACAAATTCAGGAATTTGTAAAATTGTATATTATGTCCTAGTCCAAGAGACTACGTCCGCCATTGGTTTTCCTCACGAACTACACGCGCCAGAGTCATCTATTGCTACTTATGTTGCAGCATGTTGATGCCAGTTTGACGCTCATTAGCCGCCGAACCCATTCTCTAGATGGATGTTAGGAAAACGGTTGGATCCTCAACCTCAATTTTATTTTCAAACTGTATCAATATTTCCCTGACTGTGATGCTCACTCCCAAAGACCAGCACAGGTCCTTCTTTTCTCCTTCAAATCTTGGGTCTTGTTTCTGCAGCAACCACATGCGTTGCACCACCTATTGTTCTCTCAGGGTTGGAGTGGATTATTCTATTAGACCACATTTGGCAATGTGCAAGGAAGCATTGTTGACGTGAAACAGATGAAAATTAAAGAAACAACGACCGTCGTCACAGGAACCGATGGCCACCACGGTGCGGGGGAAATGAATACTTTCTGCACATCTGAACATTTAATCATACAATCTCCAAGACTTTTCACAATTGTTTTTCTTTGTATTCTAGAATTGGGAATCTTTTTTGGGTTTTCGCAAACAGCTCAAAACAATTTTTCTGCAACTGCTCCTCAATCAACTGAAGTTCTGTTGTGAACAAAATGTTGAGTCCTACTTCTGGAAACTATTATACTACACCGTTATTGAATTTTTCAAAACCAATGCTGGTCCAAATCCAGGAGAAAACGAATTGAGATCAGTCATTTTGATGGACGATGGCATTGAATTTTACAGGATTCTCTTGGAAAACTTAAATCGAAAATACTTACGCAATACTGACGACGATGAACCGACACATAAATACAAATTCATTGCTAAAGTATCTTCGCAAAAGCTTCTCATATGCTTGGGCGATTTGTCAAGGTACAAGACGAAAATCTCAAACTCATGCGATTACACTGAAGCCTGTCAATTTTATCAACAAGCGCAAAGCCTCATTCCCTCAAACGGCATACCGTACAATCAATTGGCTATTTTAGCAATTTATTCAGTAAGTAACAGTTTGAGCAATCGAATGATATACGTAGCAAACTGATGTGTGTATTTTTGTTAGAGAAAGAAACTTGATGCCATATATTATCACATGCGAAGCCTGATGTCTTCCAATGCCATTCAGTCAGCCAGAGAGAGTTTAAAAGTTCTTTTTGACGAAATTCGTAAGAAGGTGAGAACGCGCTTCTGGTTTCCAAAATCATGTCCTATAAACGTGCATTTTTAGTACGAAGAGAACAACAAGTCCCCACTGTTCGGAACGCCAGAGAGGAAAATCGACAAGGAGCCCACATCATTGCGAAAGGAAGTGTGGGTCTATCCCGATGGAGTGAGGCGACTTCATAAAACCGATATTGGCAATAAAAATGTGGAAAGCGAAGAGAAACGTTTGTGTGACTTGGCTGGTGACGAGGTGCGTTTGATATCTCCCTACCAAGTAGCAACGTTCAAATTCAACACATAACCTTTAAATTTTTAGGTCGTTAAAAGGTTTACGTCAACTTATCTGTACATCATTGGGAAGCTGTTTTCTGGAATTGGGTAAACAGACGTTATTAGGTTTTTCCGAAATTCAATTATTCATTCGTATGCCCTTGCAGTTTTGAGAATTTCCAAGAGAATGTTAAGAAGATCATGATTCAACTGAAAGCTGTCCTCAGTCGTCCTTCGCCATTGTACATCACACGCCACCGTTTGCTTAAAATCGCTGCCTTAAATATTTTTGTCATCACGCACAACAAATCCAATGGTAAGTTAATATGAAAAGCTTCCCTCTTTCACCACGTGTGTGCCTGCATTACTGTAGTCGTGGCCACCCTCGCATGCATGCTTACATAGGCTCGGCGGCTATGATTATGAACTAGGCCCTAATTGAAATGCTTAAACTTAACATTTAAATCCCTCACAATATTCTCTCACTTTTCAAGATTCCAGAAAAGAAATTTTCAACCACGCATTTAACGTATCAAACCAAGTTTTTGGTTTAATCATCAAATTCACAAACCGTCGTCTTTTGCAGTACAGGGACGACTCTCAATCATGCGAAGGGTAAGAAACGTGCTCATAATCAAATGGGAACATTTTTGTATATGAATTCCGTTTTAGTGTGGTTGAGGCAGATTTAAGGGACTTAAACTCCCTTTTGCAATACATCAAGGTAAGTCGGCCACACAAAGTCAACTAAACATCATCATTTAAACACATTTAATTCCGTCTCTTCCCCCTAAGATTTGGTGCGATTGGTTGTCCATAAACCGGGATTTATGGATTCTCTTGCAGCATACCAGGTAAACCGGAACAGACATTTAATTGGGAAATTTATTAAACGCTTCCTTCGATTCCAGCGAACAGGAATTGGATTTGTGGTGCGAGTTTGAAGAACACATCACTATTTTGGAGGAGATCATGGCAAAAGAAACTGTCAATATCAATGGTTAGGAATGGAAGGAATGTCCTTTATGTCCAGTGAATTCATATCAGTTGTTGACTTGCAGGTCCAAAAGCTGTTCCCCTAGAAGAAGATCTTTTTCTGAACGGATTTGTTCCGCTTCCAATAGTTGACTACCAGATCTGTGATAGCAACATGTGTGCCAAAGAAAAAGAGCAGTTAACAGCCAGAATTGCAAAGATCATCGGTTTTGGGAAGCCATTCTTGGACTACGGCAGCAACCTGGAAACTACCATTGCAACCTCAGACAGTGTACACAACCCGTGCAGTGACGATGTCAGCACATTCGAGGAGGTTTGTAAATTGAAGTGGTCGGCAGTTCATTTGTATACATTTGCTCATATGTAGTGTGAGAAAGTTGATGAGAATGAAAATACCGAAAATATTGTCTGTACGGATTCCCTCTCGAACATGGAACTTTGTGATAAAGACATGGAAGACATTCTGCAGCTGTCGAAACTGAAGAAAGAGCTGGAAGAAAAAACAAACATAACGAGAAAGTACAATGAGAGACTAGAGGTACGTCATTTGGCTTAGACCTAGCCATGTCATAGAGAGCTGTAACCACTTTATTTTGAATTTTTAGGAAATTTTGAAATTCGTAGATACAAAACTGTACATAGAGGTGCGCCCCAAATATCTTCTTCCGGACACAAATTGCTTCATAGACTTCCTTGACGATTTCGAGAGTCTCATCAGCAGATTCCAAAAATATATTCTGGTCGTCCCCTTAACTGGTAACAATTCTGTGATTTTCCAAATATTTCCTCAAAATAACATTGTTTTCATGCCTAGTCGTTAAGGAACTTGATGGTCTCTCGAAGGGAGTTAAAGTCGAAAATTCTCAAGTGAAAAAGAGTCGCATTCATCACTTCGATGAGGTATCGTCGCGAGCGAAGAAATCTCTTGAATTCATAAAGTCAGCCAACAACAATGTGAAGTAATGGAAACACAACCAAGATTGTACCGCGTTTCTCTTTTTTAAAGTGTGCTCTTCTTCTTCTTAGGTACGCCACAACAAAGGGTTCAATTATAAACGCATCACTGTTTGCACTTGTTGAAGAGGAGCAGGCGTCGAACGACGATAAAATACTTGCAACCGCGTTGGCTTTATCCAAGTCCATGAGCACAGAAGTAAATAAGGGTAAATTTAGTGGTTATTATGCTTTTCAGACGGCGAAACTGACACGCTCATATCTTTGACAGATGGCAAGACATTTATTCAAACGGAATTGGTCCTCATTACAACAGATCGTAATCTGCGTGTGAAAGCACTGGCCAGGAAACTGGCTGTGAGCGAACTGAAGGAGTTTCTTCAGTGGGCAAAGGATTGCATTGTTCAAGAGTAAACACACTTATTCCCGTCTTCGATGTTTATAAATGTACATGTGTATTGCCATTACCTAATGGGTTTTGTTAGGTACTTTTTTTAGAATTATTCATACACCTTTGAGGTTGAAATAAATGTATACTCAAATCTGATTTGAATTTTTAATCAATTATAAACGCATCAGCGGAGCGTTAAGAACAGCCCCCGGCCCTGGTATACACCGCCATATTCCGCCAATAAAGTTATTTGGCAGACAGGGGGCTGCCAGTACGTCGATATGTTTGAAATCACTGCTTAAGTGTAAAGATCTCCGCTCCAGACACTGACCCATACCCGAATGCACTGGCTTCATGAACCTAAGCTTGGGTGTTTTCATAAACGGGGGAAGTCGTGGGCCCCCGACCCAATGGGTCTAAATATTGTACTGTCATTCCGATTACCAAATCACTGTAGTGTCTGACAAACAGGACAGATACTATAGCGATAAAGCAAGCTCTGTCCAGAATAAAAGGGAATGTATCAAGCACAAATATCGTCGTTTGTTCTGGCAGCCAGGTAGCGACCAAATTTGAGCGCAGTCAATTTCAACTCGAAGACTTCCCTAGATTGGGTCTCTCTCAGCGAGATGGCCGGTATCTTAGCATCCATCACACATGCGTGTGCGACATTCCAGAAATCTTTAAAGAGGACGAACTCACTAGAAAGGGTCCTGGTTCCGTACTTTGGACCTGGCATCCCCTATCGCTACACTCACTCTCACAAATCCTACGATTTGTCTGGTCTACCGGCAATGGGTGTCATTAGAAAACAGTTATGGCCTACCCAACAGCCAAAACGCGCACTTATCCTGATCAGAATAAGTAGGCGGAATCTCAAAATCATTTTCGGCGTCATAACCGGCACTGTGCCATTAGAACACACGTCTCAAGATTAGGCCTCCCCTACAATGGCTTCCCCCGAAGCTGTGGAGACGAGGAGGTGGCGAAACTATGGTACATCTGTGTATTTGCAGCACTCTCTCATCCCGTAGAAAAGTTAGACAGTTTCTACTTTGACAAGCTGACGGAAGTGTAGGATCATTGGGGCGTAAGAATGACTGCTAAGAACTAGCAGTCAGCTTCTGTAACCTAACCTAATGCAGTTATTTTCCAGTATTCCTTCAAATAGCCAAAATGTTGTTGGTTCGACGGTAAGCCTGTATCCGTTTGGGTACAGTTGCACAAACAATTTTGCAAACTTTCAGATCAATCGATGACCGTTTGCTTCTAAGGGATAACGATCGCATCGAACCTCACCCTATGGTCAGAAAGACACGGAAGTTTGAGAAAGCAGCTCTAGATCATCATCCCCAACAAATGTTACCAACTGAAATGAGCTGACATGCCAGAAACACCCGCCGTAGATCACCTGTTTCATGGTGGAATAGCAACAAATTCGCACGAAAAAACTGGAAGGCTAGATGCTTCAAGACTAAATTCGGAGGGGGACTGTGACCTGTACCGAGAATATAAGAAGTGAATTCGGAAATGAGAAAGTGCATCTTATAAAGATTTTTGTGGAAATATCGGCTCACTCCGTGAAACCCCCAGACTGGTTGACATTCTTAATAAGTACAATCTGACCAGGCTGTAAACTGTCAGAAGACCCGACGGTACCTACACTGAGTCAAAAACTGAGACCCTCAGCCTCATGCTAGGGACCCACTTTCCAGGGAATTAGGTCCCAACCATCTCCATGGAACTGGAGATGAGCCTATAAATGTCACAGGCCGAGGCTGGTATGTTTCATTACTCGTGGTGACGGACGAGACTATCAAATACGTACTTGCGTACTTTATGCTTTCAAGTCGCCAGGCACCCATGGCATATACCCAACTCTGCTGCAAATTGCAAAAAGGCATTGGCGATTTACTACTGGTTTTGAAAAGAATTTGCACATCCAACCTACGAAGTATTTGTGCCTGTAGCGACAGCCAAGCTATGGTTAAGGCCTTGCTCAATCCTTTAACCACTTCTAGGCGGTAGTTCAGGAATGCAAGTCTTCTCTGAATTTGATTGGCATTCGGTAAGACTTGTCTGGGTGCTGGCCACATCGGGATCACAGGAAATGATATCGCCGATAAACTTGCTAAAGAGGAAGCTTGGATAAGAGGGCGTGGACGTGAATCTGCACTGGGACTAGGACCTCCATAGATGGTTGGGCCTCTCGAGAACACACTCTTCAGGATGCAGACCGACCAAGCGCATGCTCAAAAACATCGGTAAGAAATCGGTGGCATTCTTGTTATCTCTTGGCATGGGACTTTGTATCTTTGCCAAACACCTAAGCCACGAAACCCACTTCCCCTGTTAATGTCCCGTCTTTGATCGGATCCGGTGGCCGGTATTCAGTACTGATTTAGTGAGGGCTAATGACGTAGGCTCCCCATCACAGAAGCGCTTGCTGGTCTTCATTCGACCCCATAAACCAAGAAATTGCAGGCGAACTAGTAATTATGGTCACAGTGTATCATTTCTGTGATTTCGCTCGATTTCTTAAGCTGACATAAGGCTTACTTCTTATTTCTCAGGACTGAGACTCATTGGGAGTCTGAGCCTTCAATCAATGACGGTCCTGGGCACTCTGCTTCCAGTAATGAAGGTGAAGCTGTCCTGCTTCACGATGACTTGATCTCTAAACCGGAGGATCGGTTTCCCTCTCTATCCCGAACCAGGAGGATCGGATTCGAAGACCCTCTTGGTGGATCATTGGTGTTCATTGCGCTCGATGTGGTCAAGCCAGTCCAGTGGAACGATTTTTGCCTTCAGCTCTACATTTTGGCTCAGCTGATAGAGTTAGCGGTTACATCACCTCCATTCACCTTGCTCGGAGACGGGAGCATATATCCGAAGCAGAATTTTTTTTCAAAGGCATCAAGAATCAGCGATGACCATGATTTTTGGTCTTCTAGTCATGAGTTGTGGGCCCAGTTCTTTCGACAAATCGAAGTAAAGGCGATTTTACGTCGGATCTCCAGAGATTAGAAGCGCAGTCAAAGGGGTCTCAGTTGTTGCGAAATTAGGCATGTTCTCCTCCGACTAATTTAAGGCGGTAGGCCTACGATAAGGTCAAACCATAATAGACGTAATAGGACTTAACGGGCAACTATAATGGGCGTACGTAGCCCTGACGTTATTAAAGGTAGTTTTGCTACCGGATTCTCTTTTTATAAACCCTCGTGCCAGCATGCACTCTCTTTTGTTATGACTCCCATTGCCACACAGTGTACCTTCTTTTTGCGGTCATTGTCCTTCTGCAGCAACTATGCGTGTAGTGCGTGCTACTGGAAGGCTTCACAGTTGTAAGTCCCCTCCGAAAGACGGACGTTTCTGTAAACTCTCAGAATGGTGTCAATAACGTGATTTTATACAGAATACAGACTGGTGTGAATGCACTCGACTCGCATCGAACTCGAACATCGAAATCTATGCAGGTCAACTCCCAATCAGCTGATCATCCTCCTTCAACTCAGTTCAAAGTGTGAATCCAGGTTTACTTGTTCTTGATCGGGTATCAAAGCCCTGTGTGGTCATTGCAGTCCAGTCCATTCTAACGAGAACAGGACAAACTGTAACACCACTCTCTCAGGTTTCGTTGACAGTGTCCATTCCACTCGTTTGCTTGCCTTTTTTGAATTTTATGTGACACCCCGATGATTCATAACCGTCGATTGGTTTTTATATTTCCGTCCATTCTTCCCTTCCATCTTCTTTTCGGATACAGGTATCACTGGATTATCCGTTCCTGTTTCAGAAGTGCTAACTATCCCCTCTTGATGCGTACTCTCATCAGTTACCAAAGCCTTGTATAAATATGGCTCAGAAATTGACAAACAGCATCAGTTTCAATTTGTTTGTCAAACTATTCCATTCACGATGAAAGTAAGTGGGCTTCTCTCGATTGGGTTACAAATTCCTTTCTTTTAGATCTTCTTCTTTTTTGTTCGCTTTGATCTTCGCCATTGTCAACGCCGGTGTGTTGGTCCAACCTCAACCAGTTCTTCTCAAACAAGTCTTCCAGCCGGTAGTGCTAACTAAGCAGGTCGTCGTCCCGGTCGTTCAACTGAAGTCAATCTACGGATAAGCGACTACTGTGCATAAACCTACGGATTAATGAGGAAAAAGAAATGGAATTGCTTTGATGAAGCATTAACTATTTTTGTGTTTGACTTGATATTTGAGCCTGGTCTGGAGATTCAAGACCTGGTCGTGGTTCTTCTTTGAAGTTAGCTTTGTGTCACCCCTTAATAAGAAGGCTACGAACTGAGGTACCATCTTGTACAACTGCTGGAATCTGCCGTCCGCAGATAAGTTTCGTGGGTACCATTTAACCAACCAGATGGAATCGTAAAAAATCGTGATGTGGGGACATTCGTGCCACGAGACCATGCCATCAAAGCATAGACCTTTCCGTTCTTAGGGGCAGTTGGTCAAGATTGGGTTTCTCGCGTTTTGCAGTGTTTCTCACCCTCTCACGGCGAGGCACTCCCACAACAGCACTAAGAAATCGCATCTCGCCAGCTTGTAAAGGGTGATTTTTTAGCTACTATCTTTTTGGCAACACTGGTTTAAACAGCTGACGCGCGTTTCGTGTTTTGTTTCACTGTCAAACATCTTCAGTTTGGTCTATAATTTAACCAAGAATCGTCTTACAAACGAACAACGCTTGCAAATTATTGATTTTTTTTATCAAAAATGCGTGCTCTGTTAAGAAAGTTCATCGCGCGCTTCTTCCATTTTATGGTCAGTTTAGACGAAGCTCATTTTTGGCTCAATGGGTACGTAAATAAGCGGAATTGTCGATTTTGCAGTGAATATCAGCCAGAAGCATTGCAAGAGCTACCAATGCATCCAGAAAAAGTCACGTTTGGTGCGGTTTATGGGCTGGTGGCATCATTGGACCGTACTTCTTCAAAGATGATGCGAATCGTAACGTAACTGTGAATGGTGAGCGCTACCGTGAGATGATATCCAATTTTTTTTGCCCAAAATGCAAGAGCTTGACTTGCATGACATGTGGTTTCAACAAGACGGTGTCACATGCCACACAGCACGCGCAACAATGGACTTATTGAGAGGCGAGTTCGTTGAACATTTCATTTCACGTTCGGGACCGGTCAATTGGCCGCCTAGATATTTTCTTTAACGCCTTTAGAATATTTTTTGTGGGGCTATGTTAAAGCTCATGTCTATACAGACAAGCCCGCTTCAATTGACGCATTGGAACACAACATTGAAGCATTTATTCGTGAGATACCGGCCGAAATGTTGAAAAAAGTATGCCAAAATTGGACTATGCGGATGGACCATTTGAGGCGCAGTCAAGGTCAACATTTGTTATTTGCCTTTGTCACCATCCTCGGCCTTCCTGATTACAGATCTTCCAAGGTGTTCCAAAATGACCCAGCCTTGCGAATCCCACAAAAAAGCTCAGCATTTCTCTTCCCATCGCTCGTGAAAAAGATCTCTGCATTATATTGCATTTGTCCAGGTCGATCGTTTTCTTTTAGAGTTAATTTTGCAACAGGTACGATTCAACACGCTTCAGACTGGCAGAGCTCATCTCGAACAGGGTTTAGGGTTCCACACACTGCGCTAAACATCTTATGATAGGTGATGCAGTGAAGGGTGTCTGTATACTTGTGTAGTTTCAGGTCAACTAAATGTCAATGGACAAACTACGTCCTTCAATACTTACTTCAGTTCATTTTCTCAACAACACAACATCCTGCCCACGCGTCAAGGGACAAGACAGAGACCATGATTCGTATTCCAACAGAACAGCGAAGTGAGTTAACGTGCCTACAATTGCACATGATCCGTGCGTGATTAAATTAAAACTCAAAGCAATTCCTGCTATATGTTCAATATATTATATTTACTATAAGAATTTATAAATATTTAATTTAAACTTGCAGTTGCATGTAAAAAAAACCTAGTAGTTAAATTTAAACTAAGTTACACACCTAAATCATAAATAATATTGTTTCTTTAAAAAAGGCAAACATTAACATATAAATTAGAGTTACATATTTTGTATTGTATGCACGCATGTATGTAAGAGTACGTAAAATAAAATGAAAAATACTTCGAAAAATTCATAGAGCTGTTTCCAAAGCTGGGAAAATATTTGCCTCTTTATTTATAGCTGAGTTGGGAGAATGGGAAGTTGTAAATATTTTAGACGCTATGTTATTGCTCTTTATGATCAAGTCGTTTGCACCGTAATGCTGGTTGGCGTTGGCAGTGATTGTGTGCGCCAGGAGCGAGGGGTTAAATGAATTTTCCAACGGTTTTCCATTGAATGACAAACTCTTTATGTACTTGGGAACTGGTGGACCATTTGCCTTTCCGAAAGGGATTTTCAGTTCGCCCTTCATGAAGTTGTTTTCCTCAGTTTGCAGAAATATGTTCTTTTTCAAGTCGAACGTCTCTTCCGAAATCAGTTCGCTGCGGTCGAATGCATCACCCACCTCGGAACTGGGTCTCGATCCGCTGTGATTCGAGCCGCCGCTGGAATTTGAGTGATCCTCCTCGCTGTTGGCCTCCGGGATTGTGGTTGACATTACGTCTGTTCGCATTGAATTCATTCGCCACTGAGCCGAGCGTTGTTTGGGTGCAAATGACTTCGAAGGCGACCCAAATTGACCTTGTCGCAACATCCGCCGACTGGCAAAGGTCTTCGGCGACCCACTTAGATCCAGCAATGTCATTGGGGAATTAATGGACTGTGCGTTTGCGTTTGATTTGTTGTCGGTGCCATTCGATCCAGGCGCTGTCTTCTCACCGTCGCGCTTATTCATTTTCAGTATTTCAACGGCGGACATTTTCTGCACCGGAGTGTTCTTGGCTGATTTTGCGAGAAGTAATTTCTTGAAGTCCATCAAGCTGGTTTTGCTGGTACCAATCCGATCTGAGCAGGTATTGAAGCGTTCTGGACTATTGTCGTCGGTCTTTTGTAAGGACCGCGAACTGGGCTGCATTACCGAGCCATTCTCCACCGTTAGCAGGCTATCCGAGTTATGGAATACTTTTGTGGGTGTCGATGTGAAGATGTTGCCTCTAGCTCGTGGTACTATCGGCGATATATTTGTGCTGCGTTGTAGTTCGGCATTGCTCTTTGAGACTGCATTTCGGTTGGCGCGGCTTATTGGAGTGGCATACAAGTCATCCTTAGCTGTGCTAGACGTTGTCGAAGGTTTCGCCTGGCGTCGGTTCTGTAGCGTCCAATACACCGGCGCGTTACGATCAAATGCTGCTGTCAGGCCACTGTTGTCTGAAGGCATGCTGGTAGCTGGAGTCTTTTCTCTTGGCGTAGATGTTCCGATTTTAGAGAAACGATGATAACCTATCAAAGAATGAGAATATTTAATCACATTTCGTTGACAATTGCTCTTTTTGTGTTAGTTTTTTTTTGTTTTTGTTTGTTTTACAATTAAATACAAGATTGTTATTGTGAACACATCATTTTCTAGTGCAGTGATTATCAGAAAACCGTTCAAGCAAACACAAACGTTCAACAAATGGATGCGAAAATATATGATTTTTTACTCACCCAATATCCCAGTTTTACTTACGCATGAATAGTTGGTGCAAGAGTGTGTATGAATGGGTGAGGGTGCTCATGGGGTGTGATGCTTTACCATAATTATTTACAAATACAGGGGTCTTCCACCATTGTGTGATTTTATAGTTTACATATATAAATGAGAGTGGACATCTATTTTGTTTTTTATTTGAATTTTACAAAAAAAGGACAACTTTATCGACTTCGCTCAGTTCCAGACAAAACGTATCGAGGCAACTGTTCAAATGGTAGTTGTTTCCTATTTGGGAAGCTTATCGTGGTTTAAAGAAAAACATACAAGGTGAGATTGTTTTGCTTTCAAGATTTTGGCTGCATGAAGATGTGCTCTTGTTCGACTCTCCTAAATTTTCGAGTGCATGTGAACCTCCTATTTTCTCATGCTTCAGCTACAACTAAACATAGTCATACAGGGTGGATCGAATTTAGACCAAATAGTAAAAATACTTTCAAGATACAACCATGATTAGGCAATTAGACAGTTGTCGAGAACGATCATCGGAGCATTGGGTGGTATAAAAAAAAAACACGCGAAACTTCCCTTCCTCCCAGAAATCAAGTACAGCGAGATAGCCGACTTCACAGATGATGCTAAGCTTTTCATCAACGAAATTGAGCTCCAATTTGTCAAAATTTGTTAAGGGAGAAGAGTCACCTATCTCTATAGTAATTTATTTCTGGTGCCAACTTATGCTTAATTTGTGAATATGACTCTCTGAGAAACAAGTCACGGCAATAGCTCTCAATTCTCAAACAGCATGCATCCGGAAAAAACCTTGAATTCCGTCGTTCATATGAGAAGAATACAGAAAACATGAGGACTGATAGCTGAAGAAGACCGACGCGAACTGTGATTTCCAGATTATGGACGGTATCTGATTGAGATTCTCCGAAATTTCAGGAGAGTCACTTCGTTAAGTGTCATTTAGAAATGACAAATTATCAGCACTTTTTGCTACATCAAAAGTTGTGCGTTTAATTTTAATGTTTTTCCCAACGAATCATATCCTCGGCCAGTCCTGGCAGACGCGGACTCGATCAAGTGACAGACGATGTGAACAAATTCAAGAATTCGCACGTTCAACGCTTAGGATCTGTGTACCGAAATTTCTAAAATTTTGAATCAGAAATGAAGTATGATAGAGATGCCCGACTTCTACCTCTCTTGCCCCATCACATTTTTGACAACCGTTTTTTACATCGTCTTCTAAAGTCAAATTCACCAATCACAGAACGTCATTTACGTTATTTCGTGAATAACCGTCAAAAATTCATGAATAACTGTCAAAAAGTCGATGCAATTCGTCGATGGACTAGGGGTCAATCAGTTGTGAAGTTGGGCATCTCTAGCATACTTCATTTCTGCCACAAATTCAAGAATTCGCACGCTCTACGCTTAGGATCTGTGTACAGAAATATCTAAAATTTGGAATGTATGAAATGTCAGCATTTGCTTTGTTCGTAGTTCGCATTTTTCAGGACACGGCTGGTGTGTTCAGTACAGACGAAATCACAGGAATTATGGATCTGCGCAGGATGTGACAATAAGCGGACAAGATTGTCCGTGGACTATTGCTTTGTTTTGTCATATTTTTATGTGATTTTAAGTGTGTTGTGGTATTAAACGCCGTACAGAACATATTGCGCCTGTCTTATATCACATTATGGTGTATTTTACATTTGGATTTGCATGAATAAAGACGATTATAAATCGCACAAGACTTAATTCAGAGCTCATACGGTAATATGAACAGACAAACTTTGTCACGAGTGGGGAAGCGAAGAATCGCGAACAATGAAGAAGGTGTCACAAGGTGTCAACGTCAATTCTCATTGCTACAGCCAAATTTTACCCGAATTTGTTTGACCTTACCTCACTCAACGGCACCCATTCTGAGTTTACTTCAGGAAAGATCGTATGTTTTGTCCCGGTTGGATTTATATTTGCAATGCTATCCATGAGATCGTGTTTATGCACACAACCCTTAAATAATTGACGCTTTGAAACTAGTATTCGTCAAATTCATCCGACATGTGTCGAAAAGCATTAAAATTTATTGTGTCAGAATGGAGTTCTGCAGGGAATTTCGAGGACGACATTTGAATGATGTTATATTCCAATCACAATGACAAAATCCAAACAAAATTTGAAATAAAAATTTGATTGAAATCTGAATCATAATGTGGATTTCTGGGAGGCGTTTGTTCAGAAGATATAACAACAGTGTCCACCAAGGAAATAAATGATATGAAGAATTCATATTTAAGTAAGCACTCTCTCACCAAATGTCTCCAGAATGAAGGTTCCTCCATTCCTGATTTATTGCAGTGTTCACAGACACGTTGGAGAGAAAGATGAGCCGGTAATAGCAAATCTGAGAATCGGATTTGTAGACCCAGTTCTTTTAAAATTATTTGCTTATAATTAGAATTCTTAAACTTGCGTAACCCATATTTTGCTGAAATTTGAAACACAACTCACTACATTTACCCTGAGCACACAAAGCAGATAGAAAAAGGAGCCATGATGGGTTTGCTCATATCTCTGATCTGCGTTCAAAATTCTTGGTAAGCCGCATTCCGAAGAAATGCATGTATCCTACTGACTAGACCCATGAAAATCGAAGTTAAAATAGTATGACCTAGTCAAAGATCAAGTAGAAATGATATTAAACTCCCTCTCAACTTATTATGCAGTTTCTTGTTCCTTTATTTGAATAGTTTACAGCTTAAATTGTTGAACATTTTCTAAATACAAACATGGCAAGATTTTCAATAACCGTTTATTAAAAGCATACACAAATGTAAACCCAATGCTATGTACAAGAGATTCTACATGAAATTTTCAATTTTAAACTAAATGAAAAAGGAAAATAAGAAAAAAAAAAAAACTATTTTATAAAAATAAAAGTTTTCTGCACAATTTAATTTTATGAAAGAAAAATATCCGTGCAAAGTTCAAATTCAAAACAAGAAAAAAATACGTTTGAAGGAAATGAAAATTACACTTAAAATTGAAAATTTCAAATAGAACAGTCCGTACAAGCACGAACTTAATTATTATATAAATTTTTAAAATTATACATTTTTGTTTTCTTTTTCCGTGTGCATTGTAAAAAAGCATATTTATGTATATAGTGTATGCTGGCTATGTTTATGTTTTGTGACATGATTTAAGACAGCGGACATTTCTCTTTGTTTTCCTGTTCATATTACCATAGTAAAAAAAAATATATAAATAGTGCAAAAAACATTTATTTTTAATTACTTTAGACACAGTTAGCTACAAACGTCAAAACCTCAAATGCACACACATTTTCTAATTAAAGCCAAGCATTATTTGTTTTCTTTAAATCTAAAATAATAATGTTAAACACATACATGTAGAGTGAACTTTTCCGATAAAAAATATATTAAGTACAAAAGTTAAAGAAAAGAACAAAACAATGAATTAGGGCTTACAAAAAACAAATGAAACAAACACAAAATGATTGGAAATGTTATTTACACAATATACACAATATCAGATCAGTAAAACATTTACCAGTGCATTTTACTTTTAAATTATAAAACTAATGGCATTTTTTTCAAAAACAAAAAAAAAAATATGCCTTTGACGTGGAATGTAATGAAAGGGAATGGCTCGTTTTCGTTGAAATTCTTAGGAGACCTTGAGGCTCGACGAGGACTTGTCACACATACTTTTCATGGTCTCTGTTCAACCCTATATCTGTGGTTTTTCAAACGTCTGCACGACCAAAAACGTATGAGAACGACAGTGAAGTCGAACAAAGCAGACTGCCAATGAGGCGATTCTTAGTTGACATTAACACGATATCGGCTAAAATAGATCTGACGCTAAATGAGAACAATACAACCTTCGTCTAGCTCGTAGAGAGGTAGTCAGACCAAGCCCTTATTTAGGCCATCATTGAGCTCCCACTCAGAAGCAATTGTAAGTTAGTAGACAGATTCAATCCACAATACATTTTGAGCCAATTCTCATTTATTGACAGACGTGATCATTGAATTTCGATGCTTCTTTGTGTCAATTTGAATAAAACTACAAGAAATCTGCGTCGGAGCTATGGTCCTCTCTACAATAAACTCTACTAGCTGCGACATGTATGTGTGTGGGCGTGAATGTAGGGCCCAAGCAAAAATCCATCGACAGCACTTGCTCGGCGGCATCGACCACTTGCAGCTAAGAGGCTCTTCGAATGCGAGACCTAAGTTTCGAAGAGAGAAAAACCGAATCTTCGGTATAGGACGAAATCATAGCAAGACAGCTTGGTCTTGACGGCTGGAAGGAGCGGGTTAAGAACCGTCAGCGACGGAAGGCAGCTATGGCTCATGCTCATAAGTTCCATGGACCTGATAACTAAGTAAGCACAAGTCTTTTGAGAAACATATTTAGCATGTATCGTGTTTTACGATAGATCTTTCTAGATGGGTTATAGTCGCCAAAGTTTACCAAAGGCGCAACAGACTTTCTATGAAGTGAAGTAGATTTATAAGAGGTAGCAGAGAGAGCATTTCAAAAAGGAGGAAGTTTTCCCACTTATTTTCATTTTGACAGCTTCTGCAAACATTTTTAAAGCAGGGACCCACTCCTCTGTCTCATGTGATAAGCTGGATTCTAGACGTACGAGACATCCAGTCATTGCTTACCATTCGAAGTGAGTCTTCTGAATTGAACGGTCCACAAGACACTTTGTGCCATGAACGTCTCAAGCAGTTTAAGACACAAGTTAACCTTGTTTGCTGGAATGTCCTTGTAAGCTGTGTTGCAGTTGAACTGTTGCATCATCTCGCAGAGAGACGAGCGATACTTTGTTAATATTTTCCAGCTCGTAGAGACTAGTTTCATTCTATTTGCGAACTGTCGACTTGAGCGACAACGAATACCTCATCTCGAACTTTTCCGATAAAAAAAACTAAATTTAAGAAGAAGCCAATATCACATTGACCACGATTTGCTTGACGACTAAATAATGCTTCACACCAGAAGCGAAATGGATAACGTAATTTTAGGGACTTTGAAAGCTAATTATGAAATAATTTCAATTGTATTTGCCGATTGGTCCATTCGTCCCGAAAAAATTCGTCTTTCTGCATATTCCTTGATGTTTGGTTCACACTGTACTACGAATTTTATCAGTGTCTATCAAACACACACAGCTTGTCAAAACTGCCATCATTTTATTTTGTGACCTCATTCAGGGTCCGTTTTGGTCCCTGGATCTGTTTCTTAGGCTTACATTACAATCCAATTTCGTATAGATTTACAAAAGTCATACATGGAAAACGGAAAATGAAATGCAAGTTGATGTAAGATAAATTCAGATAATCCATAGTTTGATGGTACTGTCAAGTGCCACAATGAACAGAGAGATTTGAAAAAAAAAAAGAATTAATAATGTTCATTTGTTTCCGCCTTTAGATCTTTTTCACATGAGAATTCCTGCGGAGACGTCGGAAATCATCGGGCAAAGCTGTTTGGTTCCCTACACCATGCCTCGAATCTAATCTCCTCGGGAAATAGCCCGTGTTATTTATGTTTTTTGTTATATATATATTTTTGTATACTCGTGGCACCTCTGTAACACTGCATTATCTGCACTGCACAGTCAGTCGCTCCATCTCATGTGAACCCACAGAACTTTCTAGTGGACTTGATAATGTTGCTGTGAAACATGAGCGTTCAATAAATAGAAATGAATGACGTGTGTCATTTCTAAGAACCACATACTCTTCACTCTAAATTATACACGCTTCGGGAAGCGGCCGATAAAGCTGAGAGTGTAATCGAACAAACACTCTTTGTCAGCGTCGAACGTGATATCTTTCGTTGCGCATTGATGCTGACGCATTCAAATCATTCGTGTGAGTGATAAAATGTCCAGAAGATGGACGACAATTATTTTAAACTGTTCAACAATTCATTAAAACACTGATAAACCTGAACGATCATACAAGAAATTGGTCAGATTGAGCATTGACATGAAACAATTTGGTCAAATTGGAGTTATCGTTCAATGCAAACTCCGCCAATAATAGAAACAATGAACCTGTTACTTCCGCAATCTACCAACCAATCGAACAGATTTTCGAATGTAGGCAAACGCAAGTATTTCTAAACTTCATGAGATTGAACAAAAACGAGTTGTTGAGTTGTGAAGCACCACTGACAAGAAGAAGAAGAAAAAAACAGTTCTCTCTCCTTCAAGGAAGTAAACATTTCACTACTAATACCATTTTACGTAGAAACTGCATAGGAGACACTTTTTATCCACTTCAAGCGACATGTCAAAGTTCTGAAGTCCTTTTCATGTGTTTCTCTTTAACACTTTTCTTTTGAATATGCAATAGAGCTCTTTGCACATCCGTCGAGTGCATCATGCTCAAGAGGAGTGCATCACCAAAGAATGAATGAGTGATCAGATGGAAATCTCTAAAAGATGGTTAATTATATGCGATGCGGCAGACATTCTGCAATGAAAACCAAGTCCACTTCAGCTAACTTTCAAGTGCTTCTAGTGTGCATTGTACGAAGAAACAAAAAAAAAAAAAGAAGCAGGAACAAAAAAAGAAATGTTAAACGAGAGAGGTGAACACTGCACTGCGAGCGAGGGTTGAATTCCCACCGAGCGAACCTACCAAATCTCAGTGCTCTGCATCACGTCGAATTTCTGAAGAATTCTCTCCTTGTGCTTGCTGGCGTCAGCAGGTAGAATGATTTTAAAAGGCTTCAGGAGGACGCCTTCGAAGAAGGACTTGTGAAATTTCGGATTTGGCTGGCTCTCTAAAATGTCACAATCGGACTCCTGCTCGGCAGCCGGATCGGACGCATCTAAATTCTCAAAGGACTTATTCTTCAAGTAGGACGAGTCCATTGAGGTGGTCGACAGAGAGAACTCATCGACCAGACGCTCAAAGGACTTGGCAATCTTCCGGCCGTTTAATGGCCTAATTGCGGCAACCAATTCTGGGGGCTGCACCAAGCCATTGTCGGTGGGAGAAAGCAACTTCATATCGATTTGCAAATCATCTGTGTAAATCATACAGGTACTCTTCTTCTGGCCCCTGGCTACGAGCTCGTCATTGGCCAGCCTATAGCTGTTGTTTCGTTTCAGTGGCCGCTGTTGCTGTTGCTGCAGTTCGTTGCCACCGAGCGCAGTTGAATCTTTGAATGCTGGTGTATTTGGGTCACCCCTACGAATCGATACGTCAGCAGAAGCCACCCCCTTTTGTGGGATTTGTGTAGTAAAATGCACTGGCTGTGTGTTTTCAGTTTCGGTTTCGATTTCGATTTCGATTTTTCTTTCTGTACAATTGCCATTGTTATTTTTGTTATTACTATGGTTGTTGTTGTTGTTTTGTGTGGAATGTGTTAAGCAATTTGTGTTATTTACAATAAAATTATTATGAACTCTAGAAGTGATGGGAAATGCCTTACCTTCATCTAATACTGTGCTGGCTGATGTCGTCGACGATGGCGAGGATGCCGATGAGGAAGTCGAAGCCGAAGACGTTGAGGTTAAAGTTGAAGATGTGGATGAGGATGACGGCGAGGGCATTGGCGGTGCCATCATAGCCTTGGCTGGTGGTAGTGGTGGTGGTGGTCTATCTAGACATTTTGTCGTCATGTTCACTATTACCGGTGGTCGATGGGTCACTACTGGACGTACATTTGTAACTTTTCGATTAGCACAACCGCCGCCATTGATGAGGGCGAGAACTGATTTGTTTGTTGCTGGTTGCGAGTGAACTTTGATGTTACTTTCACTGATTGGCGGTGCGGCGTTAGGCAGTTGCAGCAGAAGAGCACTTTCGGTTTCTTTTACGTACGGTCCAGGTGCGAATGTTGTGTGCGCTCCCTTGCGACGTTTGAGACTATCTGAATCGTATATTATTTTCCCCTGCGAGTTCATCTTGACACGCGCACCCCTATTCGCTGCTGTTGTATTTGCCGAAGCAGTCAGCGACGATGGGGCTGCTGTGCTTTCGTTCTCTGCAGCGGCAACTAGAGGGGATGCTACTGACACTTCAGCTGAAGTTACCTCGACTCTTTCTGATGCTGCGCACTGACTATTGATTTTTTCAGTATCCACAGTACCCACGGTTGCTGCCAGTGCAAAGGGATGCGCAATATTGCTGGCCTGACGAATATTGCAAGGCAGTTCATTCAACGAAACATACTCTGTCTCACGTTTAACATTCCCCGACAGCACTGTGTCCAAATTGCGCCGAACTATGTCATTGGAATAGTATATTCCAAGATTTCCTGACTTCATGGCAGACGGATTCTTGGTGTGCTTGTTGTTGTTGCTGATGTCGGCAATGGTAACGTATTCGCCTGCCGTATCGTAAATGTCATCCTCGGCATCCCCCTTCGCGGGGGACTTTCTCTTCGACGATGGGAGGACGACTTTTAGTTTATCGAGCATATTATGAAGTGGATGCTGCAGAGTGCGCTTCAAGTGGTTCAGATTGTAATCTTTTTTCGTATCCAGCATATCCACTGTGGCGTAGGGGGTTGCATAATTGACGACATACTCTCTGTCGCTATCGGTGGCAGATGTGACCGTACTTATGTTCTCGTCGTCGCTGGTGGTGGGAGTGATTATGCACATCGATGGTATGCGTTTTGCGGTCATGGCAGTCTTTTGTTTGATCCGTTCAATACGTTCGACGCCTTCCAAGTCAGAGCTCTCCGAGTATTCAACTTCGGAATTGGTTATAGATGGTGGTGGCAAGGGTTGTTCTGAGCGTTCCGCCATGCGAGTTTCAAAGGTGAATTCGCTCTCTTGGCTCGCAGGCGACGAGTCTGTTGTGCTGGTGCTTTTCTCATCGTATGCGACAGCGTCCTTTGCCATTGCCAAGACATTTCTCTTTATTGTACCAGTACGCTCTAGAGTACTTCCCACAGTGCTGCTCGAGTAACTCCGCTCGAGGGTGCTCGTGCTGGCGCTGTTGTTGCCTTTGTTCAACTTCGAGAGGGAGCTAATGCGTTCGGGCACATCTGGACCGTGTTCGCTTACCAGCAAAGTGGTGCAGACTGTGCCGGCCGAACTGGTGGTGGTAGAGGTTGAGCCTCTGCCAAAAAGTTCGTATTCATTTTCGGCCGTTAGGACTGTTTGATTTGACACGCTGCCAAACGAGTAGTTACTCGGGTGTGTGGAGCTTGTCTGCAGCGGAGACATTGGCTCTTCTTCCTTCAAAGTCCGCAGCCCCGAGTCCATGTGGAATGAGGTGTAGTATCCCTCAGTGTCGCATGAATATGCTGAACTCGTCTCGTCGTCATTGTACGGTTCACTTACTTGCAAGTCTGGGGTGGCTGTACCGTCGCTTGTCACACTACTCGATGCCGATGTGGTGAGGAATCGCCTGCGACTTATAATCGAGCTGGGCGGCCCACTACCCGGGTGGAAACTACTCACATTTAGCGACGTATTTGATGCACTTGATTTCGGTTGAATAGTTATTTCACTTCCAATAGACGTGCGACCCGACTCGGAGCTAGCACTCCAGTTGCCGCTCGAAGAATGTGGTTCGTCTTTGTTGTGGCCATTGATACCGTTGCGTCGTTGACGATTCAATGACGAGGTATCTCGCAATTTCACTGCACCACTGCTAAGCGACACCAATTTGTGTGTGCCTTGCGATTTGCCAGCATTGCTGGCTAATGAAACACTCTTCTCTGACGAGGAATATGAAGGTTTTCGTTCGTGCGAAAATCTGCCTTCCTTTTCGAAAAGTTCACTCTTCTGCTTTGTCAACTCGTGCACTATGCATTCATCGTCGATGTCGCCGCTGACGACACCGCTACCGCTACCACTGCCGCAGCCACCGCCACCGCCACCGCTAGCACTGCTTTCGCTGCTGTTTTGCGTTACAGACTTTGGTGGAGACTTACCACCAGCCTTGCTACCGGGCGTTATGAATTTGAACCGATTTCGACCCCATTGCTTCAGCGAGTTGAGGCGCGTCAGGGTGCTCTTACCCTTATCGTAGGGTAAGGCAACAGATTCTTTTTTTAAGATGTCACTCGATTTGCTTCGACCGACCTTATTGTTTTCCTCGTCGCTTTCGTCATTATTGTCGTTGGTTGTAACGGCGTAGCCTTCGGTTGCTGTTAAATTATTCTTACCGCTATCGTTGGTATCCGTCCTATTACGAGTGGAAAGTGTAAAAATATTTGTTCTCTGTTTTTTTGAGTTCAGTTATTTATATGGTAAGTGAATGCAGACTTCAGTATTACACTCTGTCTATGTCTATGGGATGCTGCCTACTTATGTGAGTGAGTGAGTGTCGAGTCGAGGCAAAGTCGAATCAGAATTGAGGTCACTTATCTCACACATGCAACGCTGGGACAACGTAAATACACACATTTTGAGACTGATTTCGAGCATTTAAATGAGGGGGGGAACAACAATGCACTGATGATCACGCAATCAAAAATTAGATTGATTAGTAGGCAGGGTTGATAAGTTCTGTCTGTGTGTAAATAGGTTTTCAATAAACTTGTCCCTTTGTGGAGTAATTGTTTTGATTGGAGATAAGAATTATGAATTAATTGATGACTGAAATGCGACTGCACTTGGGCAGCATTGATTCGGGTATTTATTAGTCTTAGTAAAGCGGGTGACATTGGGGCGCAAATGTGCATGCAAGATGTCTGGTTTGCTTGAAATTACTTTGTTAGTGTATAGATTTGATTAAACAATCATCAATTATGTTCACTGAGGTTGTTTGCTGAGGCTTTTCATGGATTTGAATGGATCAGAGATGGAAATGAGATGGACTAAGCAGATTGAAGCTGAAAACAAAGTGAGAATTTGGAAACTTACAATAGCTGCCGATACACATCTCTCGTCGCGAATTGAAATTTATTTTGAGAAGAACATCGTGAAACATCTGTCGAATTAAAAAGCTAAAAAATTAGTCTCAGTTAAAGTTTACACTCTGATAGTTCAGTCACACGCAACAGCAAAGCGTTGGAATTTGGACAGTAAAACCCTTCGGATTAACAGAAACCGAAAATGTTAATTTGAACAGATATGCCACAGAATGCAGGTGAATAATAATGCACGAGTGTGTGCGTTGATTTCAGTGATTCCATTGATACGCAGATCGTTTTCATGAGATTACGTGTTTAATGGTTGAAAGCACAACTTTCTAAGTTAAGTGACTGCTCGAACGGGGCGTGGGTATAATTCCAACTTGAATCAAGCAACCGAAGATTGGTTAATTTATTAGGCGGGATTCTCGTCCAACAGTTGCTTGCAAACATTAAATTTCACATCTTGCACGTGGCTTGACTGCGCTTGACTCTCAAGACATAACCCAAGTTTATCAAACTGTTCGATTGAAGTGGTCCGCTCGCGTGAAGGGCGGTTTGCATGTAATACTGAAGTCTGGTTCTTATATATTACGTATATACATTTGTCAAGTGTATCTAATTATGTATATGTTGTGTTAGGTATTAATTTGTTATAACTGTTATTTATACAGATCAAAACGGATAATTACAAAAAAAACACAATTATTGATAAAAGGGGAAAAATTTTGTGGATAATTTTTTTGGATAAAGTGGGACATAAAAACATGCCACTCTCTAAACAACAACAAATTCAAATTAAGAAAAAAACGAAATTCAATTAAATTGCCAAAATCATAAACTCTATGTATATCTATTAACAACAGCATAACAAACCAGTCACAATAAATATATGTATAAGAAAAAAATGACAACATTTACATTAAATTTAATACATTTATCTTGTTGATATAACATTTGAACATACCCATTAGCTGCGTCTTGGATTTCTTTTTGATCGATACCAGCGATTGTGTTCCTTCTTTTGCCGCGAACCTTGCGCGATCTTGACCGGCGACTCACTGTTTGTATGTCGTCGTTTAAATTGTTCGCCTCGGCCATGCCAAGGGCACAGCCGGTTGTTGATTTTCTGGCCAGGCACATGCGTTCGAATCGTTTGCCAGATGTGTCCACGGAGATTATTTCGGCAGGATATCTGTAAAGTGAATGAAAGAAAAAAACAAGATTAATGTTAGGACGGTGATGTGATTTATCAGATAGACGTTGAAATTTAACGTGATGTAATGTTATTGTTTAAAGTAACCTTGGCCTTAAGGTCGACGATATTTAAAGGCTTTCTTTTTGTTCCACCAACGACTCAACGACTCAATGAATGATTTAATGACCCGCTTAAGGAGATTTCGCTTCACTGCTGATTACCTGTGTGCAGGGAACTGTGTTAATCAGTTGATCAAGCACTTCTTGTAATTTATAACGGAGATACCTACCACAGACAAGCAACTTTGGCCAACAGTGCATTAATAACGTTTGCGGGGAGCTGATATCATATACTTTTAAGTCAGAACCTTCAGATGTATGAAGATAGTACTGCACGCAGCACAAAACTTCACGAATGTTTAAGGAAGAAATCATTTAGACGCACGGAAATAACTGTCGGAAATACCCCAAGAAATGCATCAATGTGCGATTGAAATGTCGTGACGTGCATAGAAACGAGGTACACATCGCCATGTTTTTGTAGGCATTTCTGGCAAATTCGTCGGGTTGATTTTGCATGGAGATGAATCCTTGAATCTGTGTGCAAGCTGGCGATGGAGAATGCTCGTTGCTCCTTGCGGTCGGAGACCTTCAAAACTTCTCATCGCTGAGCCCTTTTAATGATAGACAAGCCGATGAGCTCTTCGTCATATTCGAAAGAGTTATTGAGAAGATCATGCAAAACGCAAAGGTCAGCACTAGGTAGATTGGGCCCTAATGGCCGCGGCTTGCATAAAGCAACGTGTTGTATCCATTGTGAACATGGTTAGGAGTACTACCTATGCAATTCTAAAACCAGCCGGAGTCATGTGCGAAGGTTTTTTAAAGCAACACCGCTTGTGTCTTCTACCTCCGAGAAAAAGTGTTTCCCCAGAAAATGCATTCTTTGCAAGGCCCGCACTAAGTACACGGTCTAACAGAAGTTTAAACAACGTGAGTGGTCTAACGCAGCGATCCGTCACTGAGGCGTAAAAAAGCAGGGAGAGCCTAAAACGACTCTGGCTGTAAAAGAGGGCCAGACCAAATAAGTCTCTGTTAAGATTAAGGCGCACAAGACCAAAGTAGTCGATAAAGAGTCACAATAGTCAACAAAATTTTGGTTGTAAAGCACTTTGTCTGCCTCTGTATCGTTGTAGTCATTCCTATAACACGGCGGCTGTAAGGGATTATGTTTAAGTGACACCTATACAGCGGAAGGGTTCGTCTTTGGCCAGCCCCAGAAAGTGCCTTGCAAGCACCTTGGTACAACTGCGGCTGCAGGGAAATCTAGCTTTTGGTGCATGATCTCCTATCGACTGGATATGTCTTTATAGCTTTTGTAGTAAGTTAAACCAGACGATATTGATGAAATTGGATGGAAATAGTAGAAATTGAAGTGGAGTGTTGCTCAAGCCTCACAGGTCATGTAAAGCTGTCACGGCCATGTCCATTGGCTGAATTTTAATAAAGTCATGTTAGGTGCGGCCGTAAACCAAGAACGCAAGGCTCGAGTAAAGAACAAAATGTATACACATGCCCTATCACGTGTACATAGCCGAAACGGAGGTAGATGACGGGCTTGTTATCTACTTAACCTAGCTATTTAACTGGTAAGGGCAGTAACATTTAAAAAAACAGCGCTTCGAAAACTGGTGCGACAATGCTTGAAATTCCTTTTGTGGGGCAATCAGTTTGAAGCACTTATCGGAGAAGGAGATTCGATCCTTAGTTGGGCATCAAACTCTACGCATTTAGCCAACGTAGTGTTCTGTATGTTCTGTAATGGATATGTGAGATTAGATTGAGCCCTTATGTGCGATTTCTCCGTGCTCTTGTGGAAATTACTTGCCGTGATAGGGTGAGAAACACGCGAGGAACTCAACATTGACGAGCGACTTCTTCGGACGGTGAGGGCTATGCTTCGGTGGTTTGGTCACGTGGCACGAATTGCCCCTTCATCACGACTTCCAAGGCGGTAGACGACCGCTTGGCAGACCCAGAACGAGGTGGTTGGACCAAGTCCAAAAACTCGCCTGGTTACACTTGGGCATAACTCCTGATGAGTTAGAGTCGATGGCGGAGGATCGAGTTGCCTGGAGATCTCTCGTGCGTGGTTTACCCACGCGACCCATTTAGTGGAGCATGCGGGTCAGAAGATGATGATAAACGCCCTTATTACCTCTGCTCTACAGTATCATTTGAATATCAACGTGAAAGAAATTTCTTTCGAGAACTATAAAAGAAGCTTGCATCATCGTCCATTGTGTGGAGAGGAACATCCTGCCATACGCCAAAATATTTGCATGTTCATACGTAATGACTATCAGTTGAAAAGTCCGCACGGGAGTGCACGATGCGGGGCGAGAAGGGTCATGGCTGAATCACACAATATAGGACATTCAAATGAGAAAAACAAACAAGTGAAGATTTGCTTTTAAACTTGTTCAAACACATCTCTACTGAATTTAAGTAGTTTAACCGTGGCCGAGGTGGCGAAGTGGGTGTGTGCGGCGACTCCTACACACTTGAGACATGTGGGGTCTAGGTTTGATTCTCGCTATGACAAACAATTTTCAGGGCTCCGCCTCCTTCGAGTCACTGACAATGCTCAAGGACTATAACATAGGCCGTTTAGTTCGAAGAAGCTGCTGATTCCCTCGCGTACTGCAGTGTTTCTCACACTGTCCCGGTGGGTAATTCCAACAGCAGTATGAAGAAATCTGATCTTCAGAAACATAGTTCGTGTTTCAAAATTGAACCAACCTAGCCAAACCAACATTCAACCAACATTCCGTCTTCCATCACTCGTGAGAAAGACTCCGACATACTTAAGCTTGTTCTTTATGCATTTTAAGACAGATCCATCTACGTGCTCTAAATGTGTATTCACTCACTTTTGTGATGGGAATTTCGCTTCACTTTTGGTTTATGACCCGCTGTGCCGTGGGCTTTGATTACTTTTTCTTCTACTACCTTCAAGATTTGTTCGCGAAATCCCGTGTGAATTCAGGTTTTGTTGAGACACAGACATGCTATGCTGTCTGACTGGTTTGACTCCAAACACTACAAAAGCTAAACCCTTTTGATGTGCATTTCGCACAAAAATAGCCACTCGCCTTCTCTGAAAACGATAACTAATCACAATTTTGAACCAATAAATGTTCACAAAAGCAAAGTTAGGAGAATACATCAGTTCAATGAGCCGAAGAAATTTAATAACATCATCCGTCTGAAGCGAAATTGGCTCGGAGACCCGCCACTTTGTGTGAGTCGCTGACTGGGTCTAACCAATCAGGGAACTCTTTGAGACCCGCATTTTCCGGCGAAAAGGCAAACAACAAATTAGAAACACTTGAATTGAGTCAGTTTCGTGTGCACATGGTAACCCTATCAGGAAGCACCCACCACTTAATCCACTGGAACAAAAAACAACAGCAACAATCGAAGTCTTACCCTCCTTCACATTATTCTCACTTCACCAGACCTGGGGAACAATAATATGTTTCGGTCGACTGTTGCTGGCAGCTTCGCATCGAGGGTTCTTCAACCGAAAGCCAAAATCCCCTGACCGTTTCGCGTTCATTACGAATTTCGAATACAATCAAATTAACATAAACCGGTGGTCGGTTGCCGCCGAAACTAGCTCATCCGTGCCATTCGGCGCGACCACTTAACCACGTCACAATTGAAATGGTGCCACTGGTGCATACTTACTTTAAAGCTAACAGTTTACATTGTTCCTCAGGTGAAGGCAGTCGATGGTTTAAAGGCACATCTTTGTTAATGTCGTTAGGAATTTGCAAATTATCGTTACTATTATTAATGGAATATATAGCGTCTACAGCATCAGCTGATAACACGGACGGAGAGAGTGCTGGCGTTAGGACTCCATTATCACCAATCACAATCGATGTGCTTATGGATGCGTCCACACGATTCAGGCAGTCTGGGGTGACGGTGACATCGCCCAGGGCTTCTGACGATGTCCACTTGCGTAGGTCTTCAATTCCGGCTGGCTGTTGAATAGAAAAACGAAAGAAAATTAAACACCTGAGTACATACATAACTTTGATTGGAAGCAATGAAACTAAGAGTGTGTCGGAGTGGCTATGATGTCTATCGCGAGACTCAGAGGACTGGTCGCCGCAGGGGAGTCAGGACGTAAACAGTTGTAAAAGGTAGCCCATTACGGATTCGTGCGGGAAATGTCAGCAAGTCACGCCAGAAGATTCACTGCCATTGGCTGTATGCATGGACTTTCATTTTTCTTTCGGTCGTAAAACTAGCCATCAACTTAATTGTGGCAATTAAAAACCAAAGCTTTCGCCATTTCCTACCTCTCAGTGGAATTGAACTTTTGCTGAAAGCTTGATGGAATAGCCGACGGCGCTGAAATGAAGTCGTTCCCCTCGATGGGGAGTGTAATGAAATTACTTCACTTCCGACTTAATTGTGTGAAAAACAGTTGAGCAGGGTTGTAGGCTTTGGGAAAGAAGCGGTACTTAAGGCAATTGTATGAATTCACCTGGTCTGCAGCACTCTACAAAAGAGGGCACAGTCTCACTCTGCAAAAGGCGGACAAAAGTTAATTCGACTGCTGTGAGACGCCCTTCACCGGATATTTACTCATGTACGAGTAATTTATGTGGATGAATGCAGCAGGACATACAATCGAAAAACACAATCGCACAATGCATTCAGAACGATGTATTGGAGAAAATTGGCATGTCTGCAGGCGCTCTTCAAGCTCATCCCGGGCGGGAAGGTAGCACCTGCGGTGACATGCCCCGCTGATCGTTTCATTTTTGACCGACCTTCCGTAGAAAATTACTGCCAGCTGACGGAGCGGGGTTTTTTCGGGAAAGAGGCGTGCACAGACATACTTGGACTGAGGGAGTGAGATGAAAGACAAGTACTTAGGCTCACGTTTGAAATGAAGGCGTGTGCACAAACACGCTGTCTAGAGCAACAGTTTGCCGGTCTCAATGTTTTCCTTCAACTGAAAGAACAATAGGAAGAGTACACTACGCGCCTTTGTCCGATTAAGCAGAAGGTGTTTGAACAGAAAAAGGGCACACGGCATTAACTTAACTTGTGTGAGCACCTGCTCGTACTTGATCAACACGATCGAATTGCACATTAAATTGTGCGACCCCGAACGAAGTGTTCCTTAGAATAATCTCCATAAGTCGAATTGCTGGCTCCATCGGCAACCATTTACGGGCAAATATGAGAATCAGTTCAGAATGTAGTTCGGTCTCTCCCCGATGTCCGACACTTGATGTCGACAAATTAACGGACTTTTCTGCAATAGTTATCACAAGTATGCCGTTGACCTCTTGACCACCAATGAGAGAAGAAAAGGAAACCCCTCTAATGACTGGCCGCAGTGGAGAGGATACAACATTTTCCCGATTTTTTGTTTATTTGCGTTATTCTTTCTCTAAGCAAACCACTGCTGAAGGTCATCGATTGTTAAGAGAATATTATGCTGGCACCCTCAAACTTTAAGGACTCGTGAACATGGCTTGTTGTTTTCGGAAGTGATGATTTTTGAATCTACAACAAAGACAGTCGTGACAGTGAACCTAGAGCCTTAGCAGCAAGGACTCGTGATGTGTGTGCAATTGTTATCACACGAGTGGACCTACAGTCAACTCGAAACGGTGATAAGCTTTGTCCAGACAAGTATACTCAAGTACTTGAAAGTGGCGGAGTCAAGCCACGGAGGCTGTGGAAGACCAGACAAAAAGGGCAGACTCGAGACAGACCGCAGAAGCATTGAAAGTTGATCGTACGTTTGTTTTTAAAAGTCCAAAGGAAGAGAAATGGGCTCTGAACCAATCGAGAGACTGAGGCAGGCGATGAAAGGCGAAAAACTGTTTCAGAAATCGCAGAAATTGCAAGAAATTTGTTACTGGCGATGAAAGTGATAATTTCAAATGCAGAAATGCATACTCAAACTGAAGCCAACCATTAACTGCGCAAGCAGTACACAATGTCCACAGAAAGAAGGTTATGTTAAATAATTGACTTTCTTTCTTACGGAGAAGTTAACAACAAGAGAGATGGGAAACACTCAAGGCAACTATGGTCAATACTTCAGTTATTGAATTTATTAATTTCGTGCTGTCACGACAGTCTGTCATGACATGATACAATGAAAGCTCCCACAGGCGGACAGCGACGGTTGCAGTACTTTTTTTCTGGCCAAGGGAGTTGTCCGTCCACGAGAATGTATGGAACATCAGTTCAAGTGAAGAGGTCGTGAGAAATGGTCCACTCAAGGGGATTGTCCGTCTAAGAGAGTAGCCCGTAACAGAAGATTTGGCCATAACAGAAGACACTGTGTTTGGGTCTGATTGTAATAATATAATAAAAATAATAATATGGTCGCCGCCTATAGAGGGCACTCGCGTTGTCCTTGCTATTGTTCTCCCACGAGTGGAAGGGACCTACCCTAGTTTTCTACCGCCTCAGAACGGCCAATTTGAAAAGATTTTTGTAGACAGTTATACTCTCTGAGCATTGTCAGCAGAAATGAAGTATTATAGAGATGGCTAACTTCACAGCTGATAGACCCCTAGCCCATCGACGAATTTGAGGGGAATTTTGACACTTATTCAAGAATTTTTGACGGTTATTCACGAAGTAACGCGAATGCCGTCCTCTGATTGGCTTTAGAAAACGATATAAAAATTTTAAGGGGTTAGAGAGTTAGAAGTTGGGCGTCTCTACCACACATCAGTGACTCGAAAGAGGTGGGGCCGTGAAAAATATGTTGCTCGTACCGGGAAACAAACCTGGGCTACGTCGGCTTAAGTGCATAGGGGTCGAAACACCAACCCACAACGAAGCGGCCGCCAATAAATAAATTCATAAATTACAAAGAAATATGTATGTTAACGACTTGCGGTGTCAAAGACCGTGTCATCTGCTAAGAAGCTACCGCTAAAGGTTCAATTACTGTACGAGCCATTTTCTAGTTGGAACCTGGTATCAAAAATGGCCCAAACAGATTGGTTAGATTGAACGTCGAAGTTCACGGTTTGTGATCATGAGCCCAGGACCCCTTAAGTAAATGTACAGTGTGTAAACAAAATTCTGCCACATTGATGCAAGATCTAGTGCACATTTGCCATACATTCAGTGGTTAGCAAAAATCGGTATATGTTGCAGAAATTAGAGAATAAATAAATCTAGAAGTAATTTCGTTTCAATAGAACATTCGAAAATGTACGTTTTATTTTTTGTTTGTTGCATTTTCTGTCTTTGCACATAAAAGGACAGAAAGACCATTATTCTTGATGACGCCTTTTATTCTAGTTGACATCAACATAATATCTTTAGGCGTCATTTGCATTTCTTAGAGAAGTATCGTATTGTGCCAACCCACATAATTTCTGTGCTGTTCAATGCCCCGTTTAACAGTGAAGGTTTAAGCATAAGTTCAGTTGAACCTTAAATCGAGTTAAAATGTTTGGTCTAATTCGTCCGGTTTCACAGTAAAATCGGATTCAGTTCAGTAGAACTTCTTTGGCAACCGTTCGGTGGGCGGAACCATTTGGTGCGTGTATTTGCTACAATTTGTGTTGCTTTCCCGATGCATTTGTTTTCCTGTGTAGCTCTAACATACCTTTGGTGCAGTCCTTTGGAACTTTTGTAGCCCGTCTTTGCTGACATAGACAAAGACACAAATCACTTTAGTCAATTCCACCCCAAACTCTGTCCATTGAAAGGAAAATAATAAAAATAAATACAGAGACCCCTTCTTCATTACTAATGATTTCAATTCAAAGAATATACCCATAAGCAAACATCAGATGTCTTGAGAACAAGATCGTAAAACTTCAAAAAAGTGCATAACAAAATGCAGCTGAGACGCAGAAGGAAGCAGTATATACTCGTTTAACTTACACTACAAATTGAACTTAGTTCAAGGTTTAGACGAAACCGTTGAACGAAGTTTAAACCAGAGTTCACTTCAACTATAAAACTGGGCAGTGTTTGAAATGATTGCTCTCCAGGCCAGTTTTCATTTTTGATGTGTGTTTTGAGACTTCGCCGTGCCAATTTATCAACGAATTTCAGGGAATTGGCCCGCAGAATATCGAGGTGTAGCTTCTTTTTTTACCTACATTTTATATAAATGGCATATATTCAACTAGGACCCTATCACATCCCACAACCTACATCATCGTCTCTCTTTGGAATTTTTGTAAGCTTCCATTTGGTCAGTAATATTCCCCATCTGACTCGAAGCAGATGACTTTTCTCGTTTCCGGTCTTCGGTTCTAGAATATGTGCGCACTTTTAAGAATGTTAAGCGTGTATAGGAATTAAGTGAAAATCGCTCTTTGCGCGCAACTGTACATAATGAAAGAAACAAATTCGGATTGTCTAAGAGACAAAATCGGTGCTTTCAATCAAAATGAATTCTTGTCTGAGACGTTCTAATCTTTATCTTCTTCTTCTTATTATTTTTTTTTTTTTTTTGGAAAACAAGACTTGGCAACCCTTTTGCAAATCACGCCAATCTTCTCTGCGACAGAACCTAATCCAAACCTAACTCAAATTTACGCGACGTTTTTTTTTTCTTGTCAAAATAGTTTCCTCTCGTTTTTAAACGCAAGCATCAAGCAACTGAACTGGGTTAAGACGTTTCCAAACGAGACCACACACACACATACATATATGCATTTGTAGATCAGACAGAATATTCAATTGCAAAACCAATGCCAACGTTTGCAAAGAATAAACGAATCACACAATGTAAGCAGACAATTATGAAATTGAAATTAATAGCTCTCAGGTCGATCGTGTCGTGCGCATTTAATTGAATTTGAATAGCTACACAAACACGCCTAGATCATTAAGCAAATTAGACAATAATAGATTTGAATTGAGTCATGACCAGACTTTGTTGTTTCCAATCATAAAATGTTCCAATAAATACATCACGACTGTCGCGCGCCTGACAACAATAGCACATGAATAGGTATGTGACTTCTTAAGAATACAATGACCTGCGAAATACAACCGCGCTTTGATTGGAAATGTGTTCATTTATCCTCACGCCGCAGTTGGCTGGTAACGCATCGGTGGCAAAAAGCATTTAGTCCAGCTTTAAGACAGATAGTGTGCTTGCCTTTCACCAAGTATCACCAGACGCCTCAGTAAATTGCATTCTTCGCCTACAGAATATGCTATCTAATCACGAGCAGATAACCTTCTTAATTTTATGCGGCAATAACTTATAAAAGCCCAGTCCCGCTTGAAGTCACCTCTTCTACGCCGCATACAAACACACTATCGAGTTAATAAAGAAGAACCGTATTTCTTAGCCATCAGCATCTACCTAAAACGGTTGTCATCCTCGTCCAAGACGTTCCACATGCATACGAATGCGCACGTCCATAAAAGCAACCCGCTTCCTAGAACAGAACACACTCTAACGAACTGAAAGACTCTCCGATAGACACACACACACTCCCAGACAGACAGACAGACTGTATATACTTACCAATCTTATTTCGATTTCAGCATCAATTCTAGTTCTCATCTTGCGATTAGCCTTTCCAAAAACGGGCGTACAAACCAGTTCATCCACCGCACCTGTGCAGCTATCGACGGTGTCATTGCGAGACGCCTGCAAGCGGCACTCTGAGATCTTGGCTGCTTCCTCGTACAGCACTTTAACGCTGGTAGGACGAGTTTCTCTGGTGAAGAGCTCTTTATGGAATGACTTGTCGCATTGATGATGGGTTTTACGCTGAGCAAATGTTCCCAGGTCACTCTCAGCTGCAATGGAAAAAATACGCAATTTATTAATAAAGATACAAAGCAAATATTTTAAGAAATGTTATATAAGTTGGTTAGCAAAATGGTCGTTGTTTGAGGCATAAATGCTTGCGCTTGTGTGAACACACGGGTATCTACCTCAATAAAATGCCCGTTAATCCTTTCATCTAAGCATGTCCGACATGCACACGTTGCCTGTCCCATTTGGGTCATGTGTATTGGAACAAGTTCTGCTGGTTGGCTGCTCAACGAACGACACTGTAGTGCGTCCATGTACATAAGTTGAAAACACTCGATGCAAATGGTTTTTTTATTCATGCAACAGGTTCAATACATCTTGCACTGTACTTCCTCCTACTTTTCAGCTCATTGACTTAAAACACACAAAAGCAATAGGCTAAGCTCTCTCATTAGTATTATTGTGACAAGCCTTTGACAGACTGGGAGAACTGCCAGGGACACGCAAGGCATGTGGTGCACTCACTCCGTTCTTGACTGATTGTGAAAGAATCATCTTATCCCACGATTTAAAGTCTTATCTCTCAGCGAAATAATTATGTCTCGATCTATTGCTAGTGCCGACAGCTCTTTACGCTCGTACATTTTTCAAATGGCCAACTTTCTGCTTGGGTACTTTCAAGAATTCAGAGGACACTGCCTAGACACCTTCCTGATTGTGCGGGTATTGCGACTAAGATGCCGCAGCGCTCATTATTTCCTGCAGACTGGCTGTATCAGAAATGATGAGAAGACCAACTTCTACCTCTCTTGACCTTTAACATTTTTGACAACCATTTTTTTATACCGTTTTCTAAAGCCAAGTTGACCAATCGGCATTTACGTTATTTCGTGAATAACCGTCAAAACGTCATCAAAAGGCTTTGAAATTCGTCGATGGACTAGGAGTCAATCGCCTGTGAATTTGGGCATCTCTATAATACTTCAATTCTGGGCTGTATCATTGAAAAACCGTCAGACGAAATTGTAATAGTACTTTTTACGCTTAGCACAGCACAGGTGAACTGCTGCGTACAAGTTACAAACGTCAAAAATGTACATGTTAACAGACTGCCCTGGTTGAACAGCTGGCTGAATTCTTCAAAGTAATCTTTTTTCCCCTCGAAAGGTTTATCTAATGGTCATCGGGATGCTAGAATTTTTAGAAGTCTTAGAATTTTTCGAAATCTTGCCCAATCTTCTTGCCGCACAAATCAAACGAACCCTTTCTTTGTCAGCAAACGTGTTGACAGTGTGCTGACAAATGAAATGCTTATAGTACGTTTACATCGCACCAAAATCCAACATTTCGGGGAAAATATTTCGGAATCCAATTTTGCGTTCCCACTGCAACTTCAGCAAAATGACAGCTAGTGTCAGAATGGATTACAAATATTTTCGAATTTCTTTGAATACTACAAGAGTGGATTCATTACGTTGCGTGTGCGCACTCATTGGGTCCGCAATTTGCGTTGTGTGAATAAACTGTTCTGTGAACTCTAAACGTACGCATTAAACGGATTCTATAGGCTGAATTTGAGAAATGAAAATAGCTGATGAATTGGGTTGTAATTTCCAAGTGTGTCTGAAGGTCTAGCCTCGGTAACACTTGCATGTCCACTCTCGGCTTGCATGTCTAGTCCAGTGGACGCTCGGCATCACAACCACAGTCTGAACAGCAATCCGTGTTCTTGTTTTCTGTGGCAAAATATCCCATATCGTTTCACGTAAATTTTGGCTGCAAAAGAGTTAAGATCAAGAGACGGCCAAACAAGCCCCAATCAACGAAAGAGATCACACCAAAAACAGTGCCAAAAAACTCCAATTCGACCCTCATCATCTATCACTGCATTCAAACAAAATCTTGCACTACTATACGTGCAAACGTCAATCTCATGTCCAACTTTTGAGCAGAGCTCGTGCCTTGTAGTAAAATCGTGATTCTCGGACATGACGTTTGTTTGGACATGGATTTTTCTGACTCCACTAGATTTTTTCCTACGTTCCGGGCATGGTTCATGTCCAGTGGAGACGGCGTGTAACGCAAAGTCTGCAGCAACCGAATAAATCCGTTTGCATGACGGAAAAATGAAGTAAAGGGTGTTCCTTTTGTTATTAGACAGCCGTGAACTGTCAAAAGAAAATTAACAGCTATCCACCCTTTATCAGCAAATAGGACGTATTCCATCGAAGATGTAGCCCTTCGCAGACGGTTTCTCAGTGATGGCGAAAGCAGGATTACTGTGTCGCTAGGAACACAATTCGGTTATCAGATTCAATACCACGGGTGACTTTACATAAGATCATTGTCTCCCTGTGTTGTTGGAGCATGATCTTTGTCAATTTAAGATCCACTGTGGCATGTGTAACCCAGGTTATGAGCTTAAATCTGTTAAGTCATGAATCCGACATCTTCAAAGAGTCTTCAAAACTAACCCGAGCATTTCAGCAGAAGATGACCAGAGACAAGGCACAAGGCACAAGCGATCGTGTTCAACTTGGAATGAAGAAGGATCATGGTTAAAATTCTGTGCGCAGCCCACCATCTGACGAACTACCGAATGTCAGGGACATTCGAAGTTCAAGTCGAATTTCCCATCGAGTGTGAAGAAATTCTAGACCCACTTTAGCAAACAGTTTACAGGCCACATTCGAAAATGATTGTTCAACAAAGATTACAGGCAGCACTGTCAGCCAACGTTATGACTTTTGACAAATTCCCAAGAGAATCAACTTTTACTGAAGCAACATCCGCAGAAACCATTGATGTCTATCCATCCGCCGGAATCTTAATCAATTCAAGGACACCAAGCAATATTCATCGAAAATGTCAAAGGCGAACACATTAGCTGAATTCGCTTGAAAATCCAAAAAGAGATAATTCGTGATAATTGATGCGTTTATTTGTATACCATGTGTACTTCCAGAGCATAACTCATCCCACAAATCTGGCAAAACGCTCAACATCCCTCTCGTGCTGAGATTATTTAAAAAATAAGTATGACGCGACCTAATGAATGATCGCAAAAGAGTCTACGCAGCGAGGCGCTCTTGTGTAAAATTAAAAAAGCAAACACTTAACAAGCGTTCGTTCCACACACGAAACGACACACGCGATTTTTCCCCCAACCCACTTTTGAAGTACGATTTCGGAAACGGTCCATAATTACGCACGCACATTACGTTCAGACATCAAAAAGAGCAAGTATACGCCGCTCTTTAATCTCCAGCATCCCCGATGTGTTAATTTATTTGGTTTAGGAGAATCAAGGTTGCCTAGGAGCAATGTGGCCCACAGGAACGTCTAATTAAAAAATGATATCAATTCAATTTCGCGAAAATGGTCTACATTGCAATGAAAATAAAAATGTGTGTTTCGAAGTCTTCTCTCGTCGCAGCCTCGAACAACGACAGCCTCCAAGTGAACACATGGCCGGTCGAAATGTATTCGTTTCGGAGGCACACTGAATCCATGTGTAAATTGCGAACACATCCCGTGCCTTCAGTGTTCGGTAAACAGATTCCTGTCATGTTGGAAAATACCAATTTTATTGCACACAAATATTTGCGCACCGCAGGCTGTAGTACACGCTCGTATGTGTACGGCAAAAAAGCAAAAATACGAATTCGAACTATCCTCTCAGAGTTCGTGATGGGTGAAGACAGACATTCCATTTAGCTGAGCAGTTCAAGGAGGATCAAATGGCGCACGTTGCTATTTGCACCGCGACGATCATTTCGGCACCATGCGTCCCGACACTCGCGTCTGTTTGGCATTGAGTATGCACTTGAGTAAAGAAATACAATCGGCAGCGGCTAGAACGTCAACGAAGAAGCAGCGCGTACAAGCTCTGCACAAAATTGCAAAACCGATTGTCGGGCTGTGTGTATGCGCGCCATGCCGTTCCAGGTTGAATACTCTTGCGAAACGTATTCTTATTAAGCGCCGTCACGTCTGGCTGACGATGCAGTTTATTATTATAAATTTGTTTATATTTATACGAGCGCACACAGACGCTTTAACGTTTTATAGTTAGTTCCAAGTCCGTTGCTGTCTGCGGTGAATCGTGAATCATAGGCGTTCATTTGCATGATGGCTGGGGTTACGATGTGCATCATCATTAGACATGCAGAGTGATTAACTTGTCATTATGCTGTGTGATTATTATGCTTAGTACGTGGGCTTTGCAGTCATACGAATCGAAGAGCAATTGGGGTCAACGGCTTGGGAAACTCTAGCGTACTCAATAAAATGTCGATAGTGCACGCAAATTCATTGAGTCATTAAAACCATTGAACATTGATATAAAATACTAATGATTGAACTGCATAGAGTCACTTTTAGTCTGTACGGTTGTAAAAATGTGCGGAAGTAGGCCTCAAACATGATTTCCCATTTCCGTACCAAGCACGGGGTCATTAGAGTTGTAGGCTTCGTCTATTCGGAGAGCACAGTCCCTGAAGAATGGTTGCTTTGGAACGGGCAACGAGGACTCAAATATCGCGGGTGAAATGTTTCAGTTCACCTGGAAGATAAGAGGTCTGACAGAATTCCGCATGTTTGGTCAAGATTGAACAAAGCTGGTTGTCCGGACTATTCTGTCTTTGAAGACGTTAAATATGACTTAAGTCGGCATGAAAGAGAACAACCGAACATCAGCCCAACTTATTGAGTCTCTTAAACTTTGGATACATGATCTCTGATGCATTGTGAGTAAAACTCAAGCGCCAAACGAGGGGAAGACATAATGCCAAAATGCGCCGCTACAACTTAGTGGACAGCAATGCGTGGACAGAACCGGCGCAAGCGGTTCTGTTTCGAAAGAACAAAATGTTGGCCGAGACATTAGCAATATTGCAAAGTCCTGATCGATCGAAAATAATCCCGCAAGCGATCTGGCGTTCTTTCGTTTTTTACTGATTGCTTTTAACAAAAACATAAATCTAGTCAGAGTTTTCAGTTTTTAAGGAAATATGTATATCTGCCAAATAAGAAACAGGGTGTCTACAGATTAAATAGCCAAAGTGTCTAGACCATGTCGAGCATACAATTTAGCTTCGTTCCGAAGAACCTTCGTCTCTGGGACAAAGCGGCGGAGGATCCATTGTGACACTAAGCGGCGCGGCAGTCCATCTAGGATCTCCAATCCATACAACTTCCTGAACTGAGCTTAGTTAGTTGGATATTTGCATAAATTCCCGAAGACTTACATATGTCCTCCATGTTCAGGTAATAACAAATGTTGGGTTACTCACGCAAAATTAGCCAAGGGGGAGTTTGCGGTACAGAACGGGCCTAATTTGCTTGGCAGTTAAAGAGGTGGTGCCATTGAACCAACAACGAACGGTGTGCCCTCTCGTCAAGCTTAATTAAATAATTTTCATTGAAGCTATGCACATCTTCGTAGCGTTTCTCTTTTATTCTTTCTTTCATCTGTGTGAAGCTCCCAAGAAATAAAAGAGGGAATTAGGCTACATTTTAGTTCCGTAATGAAATACTTTGTACAGAGAAAACATCTTGCTACATTTTTACTTGATGTGGTCGCAGGGAAATAAGGAATGAAGTGAAATTTGTGAAAATTAACGAATAAGGAGCAGAAGAAACACCGAAAAAGGAGCACGGTTCAACAGTCACTGTGTCTATCATGTTAAGGGTGTTTTTCTTTCACACGGAGAACTTCAAATTGACTTTATTTTCTGTGACAGCTGGTTTGACAGTTCTCGGTTGATTTGAGGTAAGTCGGGTTTGGCAATTAGTCATGAAATTGATTCGGGAAATTTTTAACAAATTGGGAAGTCTGTAATTTTTAAGGAGTGGTAAAATTCTCTGAGAGGCACTATCTCAAGAACGTACGGGAACCCTGTTATGTCATTTATGAAATGTCAAATCTGAAATCTCACAAACATTTGTTTGAGAAGAGAATAACAAGGCAGAAGAAAAACAAACTACCAGAAATGAAGTATGATAGAGATGCCCAACTTCTACATCTCTTGCCCTTAACATTTTTTACAGCCATTTTTTATATTGTCTTCTAAGGCCAAATTGACCAATGACAGAACGGCATTTACGTAATCCTCACAAAGTTTACTAAAACAATAAGTTTGTGAAATCAAGTACTTACTGAGTAAGTCTTTAGCCATAGCTAGCTAACCTCAACAAATTAATAAAAGAGTGCTAGATACAATTGCGAAATCTATCTGAGCAGATCTAGAAAAGGTAACTGTCGTTGATTCCACTGTGTTTGTAAAAATAAGATCCTGAGAGAGTGCCCGAAGAGCCAGTACATTGAACAACAGAAGCATCAGCATGCACAAGGACTTTCCTTTTAATGTTCTCCAGAGACGTACTAAACTCATCCGCATTAGCAAGCATTCAATCCTAGACAAAAATGTTAGCCAGAGACGATAAATTGACCATCGATGGCAACCCTTGTGATGAGGTGTGGAGAAATTGTTGGCACAAGCGAGATAAATTCAATTTTTGGAGGCATTCCTTTAAATGCGAAAATGTAAGAAAACTCTGCAAAACAGCGACACCCGCTCCGGTAAAAATTCCATTAAATTAGGTTTGAAAATCAAAATCGATTTATTTTTTGAATTCATTTGTTCAACGGTGGCATACATAGCAAAGAGGAAAACGAAAACATCCCGTGGTATTTTCTACCGTATTCAGTTCGAAATGAGACAAGTGTTAAACACAACATGCCTCAATTCAGATCAGTATTATAGGCACAGCATCCATCAAAGGCCCACTTTAGTTTGGTATATTTCTGCGTACGTGTGGCCTCCCTTTTTAGTCCCCCACTCATCATCAGTCATATGCAAGTGTCTGCCATTTCTGGTCGAGTGCTAAAATCTGTTAATGGCTCACGAGGATTTGCCTCCGGCTGCTTGCTTTGAAAGTACTCAAAATACATAAAACTTGAAAAGCATTTCAGAGCTGTGCAAATGGGCTGCAAAACTAAAAGTTCCTCTGCTAAAGCGAGATGTGAGTGCTTGTGCCAAAGTGGAGTGGAAATTTTGATTCTAAATCGGGAACATTCTTACCTGGCCAGCGTAAGAATGTATTCACATATGCACATGTGCATTTACATCGCGGTGTAATTATTCTATTTTAGATAAGATATGCAACGGATGGTGATAACGCTTAAATCTTGCAGTCAATCCCACGTTTTCTTGTGTTCTTAAAAATAAAATGAAAGAAATAAATGCGACTAGACTTTGAAATTGAAATTTTCTTCCTGATTCTTTATAAATAATTTATAAGTGCACTTCTAGAGAAGAACGTGACCACATTTGTTTCACTTTAACGAAATTTTACTGCAGACGAAAACCCAGAAGCATAATGAAACCATAAACTGTAGCAGTCTGTGAGTGTACGTGTTGTTTTAATTCGTTCTGGATTGTGCACACACGTCTGAGCTCATTTAAGCTGTGTGCATTCTTGGAGCTCCAATAAATTGTAAGTGAAATAGGAGTGAAAAGGAAGTGGTAACTCACACATAAAAATTTTTCTGAACTACTTAAATGAAAGAGGAGAGCTCAGTGATGGAGTTTCGAAAATCCGCATTGGTTAACTGGGGAATTGTCGTGGTTGAATTTAATTCCTGATTTTGGATTTGAACGTAATGAGGGGAGATATTTGAAAAAAGTGTAAAATCCCACCGAATAATGCGCAAGGTTCTTTGCGGAGGGAAGACCTAAGGCATGCAGCCCAGTTCAAGCTGTTCGACTAGTGGGTGGACAGACATCAAATCAGAGAAGAGTCAGAAGAGGTGCGGGATCATTTTACATTTGAACAGTTAATTCTCTGAAATAGAAGCAAAAGATGAGACAACTCAACACATCTTGCAGAATGTCCTAAGTGAGTCGGACCAACTAGCACATGAACGAGATATATTTACTTGCTATCCCGAGTGGAGTACCACTTATACCTCTGCAATAGACCAAAACCAGCAGAAGAAATATGAAAGACTGCGTTATGTTCTTCATTGTTACCTTTTTTTCCTAGTGTTCACTGTCAGCAGCAGTTCACGACTCGCTAGCAGACGTTGAAAAACTGGCGGTACGACTGAGTCTGAGAGTATCTCAAATAACTAAATAATCATCAATATTCCAATATTCATCTCTTCACCATTCCGAGAGTATTTTGAACAAAAACAATGCCTATTCGTTTACGTCTAAAGCAACTTAAGGGGCAAAGCAACTTAAGGCGCAAAGCAACTTAAGCAAACCGACCGAACACAGAATAGAAATCATACACCGTGACCATAGTTTAGTTTCGTTAAGTTTCGTTCGCTTTTGTTTGCTAAATACACAAAAATGAAAACGTGTTCCAGCGTTCGGGCAGTTTATGTTGACAGTTTCTGTAGAAAACTTGTACACATAGCCTGCGAGTCTAAATGGCCTCGCACAGACCGTAATATTGAACGCTCGAGCACAAAGTTACATGTGGAACTACTGCGTACTTGAAAATTGCGTATTTAATTTTTTGTAAACGAGAGCAAATATTTAGTCAGCAAAATAAATCGAAAACATCATGCTTGATAAAATAATAGCAAAAAATGTATGCCAAATTCGACATAAAAGGTTTGGAAAATCGATCTAACCTCCCTTTCATAGAAGGCGCTCGATCTCGTTTTCCCGATTCGGCATTAAGTAAGACCGATTAAGTAAGATCTACCTCTCTTGCTCCTTACATTTTTTGACAACCATTTTTTATATCGTTTTCTAATCAAATTGACCAATCAGAGAACGGCATGTCAAAAATTCATGAATAACTGTCAAAAAGCGTCTGAAATTCGTCGATGGACTAGGCGTCAATAAGCTGTAAAGTTGGGCATCTCTATCATACTTCATTTCTGGACGGAAATGAATCGCTCTCCATGTCCGTAAATAATAGTTTATGATTTTACTTCAATTCCCAGAAGGATGGCACTGGCTACTTCGTTCGAATCTGATATAAACTTTACTTTACTCACGCGCATTATGGTTGGGCCTTAAGAATGGATCGAGGTGTCACAAAACTCACACACCTTCCACTCTTTTTCCATTCATCCATAGACATTTGTCGTGTCCAACGACTTTTGTTTGTCTATTTTTCCAATTTTCAACAGATTTTCCAGCCAACATTGAATTTGAATAACTGACCAGGAAATTCAGCGGACAGACAAAATGCCACTTAGCAATAAAAACGGGGCTTCCTTTCATGCATATCTGTGTTTTGAATTGTCATGTTTATCATGACACCACTCTACTACAAAAATGGTGCAAGATTCGCGTACACATTTTGTGTCACCCTTTATATGTCAAACGAAGAAACATTATCATGGGGGTTTGTTGCTGCAACATGTAGACTCAACATACACGAATCGCTGAATGTGTGAACACAATTTTGTTGTACATACGAGGTGACCCAACGTCGTCATGTGTCGTAGGAAATGTCTACATACACATCTACTCCTCCTCTTTGTTTATTGAATTCCAATGGATTGCTGTTTGCAACTTCATAAAGGGGTATTTAACTTATCGCCCCAAGGATAGTAATGGAATGTTAGTTTAATTGGCCTAAGCCGCTCTTTCATTCTCAATCGTACACGTCCTATCAGAAGATGAGTACCTCCAGAGAACGATAATCACTGGCCAAAGGAATTCAATCGCCTTCCCGCAGGCTCTGGTAGTCTAGTCGCGAAAATAATGAAAACCGGTTCTCGTTATAAAAGAGGAACAAAGCTACCATAGCCTTGAGGTCGTTTCAAAATCATACCATTCACGCAGAGAATTACAAAACTTTTCTTATTGTACATCCCCAGAGAATCTCTTAATGCAGACACAATAGCTTCCAATTGTACTATAAGTACCAAGTAAAGAAAAAAAATTAATATTTCATGGTCTTCAGACAGGCGTGTGTGTATCTACATCTTGGATCCGAGTATGTGAAGGTATTCGGTATTTACCATACGTAATCATATTTTATCTTCTTTCGTGCTCTCCTTTCGTCTACTTTTCGCCCTATTAACGCCAACGCTGTGTACATAATATCTTAACAATGTGCCCAAGCTTATATATATATATATGTACGATTGCATGGGTGTGCACTGTGGAGAGGCTGTGTATTCTGGAGAGGCTAGCGCTCTTGGGAGATGCCCATGTGGGGGCCTAAGTGCCTGACGTTTGCAGGACAAATCCTGTCGTTATGTTTATATTTCATCACATCAACAGGTCTTATTTTTGCTCGAAGTGACATAAAGATGTCAAGCATAATTGAAGTTTTAATGCATCTCTCGCTTTGAAGTCCTTGTATCATGCAATGTTATATTTTGACAGCATGAATGAGGGGGATGCGAGGTTTTGTTATACTAACGACGTAGTTCAGTGTTTTTTCTTTTGTGGCTGCACAATCGAAAGACAAACAAGGTGCTTACCTAAGTTGTGCCTGTGTGCAGGGAATGTGCAGAATTGTGTGGAGATATGTCTTGTAGGAGCCGGAGTTTTATAAATTGTAACCCGTTTAGAGGACGTGAAATAATTCTTGCATCGTCTATGGAAACCTAAACATTGGCAGAGTGCTCCCTATTATTCGTATTCGCTATTTTCCTGTTGAATAGGATTCCACCTCCTTGAGTCAGCGAGTTAAGTCCACATAAAGTCCATGAAATGCTGATGACAGCTTGTGTAGGAACGAACTTGACAGCGTCATGTATTGTCTAGTTTTGACATGCATACCAAAGTTACCACGTTGTGCCATGCGGGAGCCAAGCTAAGTGAGATCTTTTTGCTCGTTTAAGTGTCGATCCAGGGGTAAACTCATAATCAATGCAAAATAACGACGGAAGTTTAGCGATAAATTCCACACAAGTAGTGGTTTATCTTGGGCCACCGATTGTCAATACAGAGAGCAGATAACTGCCATTGGCCCAGAATACACAGAGAAACCCCAAATAAGCCAGCACATATTTTGTCAGGCAATGCTTCACACTTCAGCCTGTGGAGGAAATTCGCCAAAATGTAGCTCGGTTTCCGCTTATACTCGCAGTTTTAGATAGTATACACATTCGATAATAGACACGTCAGAAATGAAGTACGACAAGATGCCCAACTTCACCCTAGTCCATCGACGAATTTTAGCGGCTTTTTGACAGCAAGAGAGGTAGAAGTTGGGCATCGCTATCATAGTTCATTTCTGAGACACGTTTTTTGCCTGTCACACGTTAAGTGGTCAATCACAATTACTATTTTTCATAAATGGTTCACAATGCCACTCAATCCATGACATACCTAAACCACCCTTAAATTCTGAGTGTGACAACGAAATCTTCCTGAGTGAAGTCTATGTTCGATCCTACACTTAGCTAAACCAGCAGACTATGAAAACAGGCATGCGTGTCACAAAGGGTGACGCGTTTCCATCGCCCAATACAAAAGACACGAGTTATTAAAATCCTATGCAATTGATTGCACATGTGACATGTAATTTCGATTCATTACGGCAAATGTTATCATCGGAAACCATTCTATTCAGAATCAGATTCTAAGAAAACCAGAGGGTGAGGGTGATTTGATACATTCGCCGGGGCCTATTGGATATCCCAAGTGGTTCAACGTGCGAGCAAGCTTGAGCCGAAATATTCGAGTGTTTGAGAGGACTTGTCATAGACTAAGGCTTGTCTTCACGCCAAAGTTAGTTCTGAAAAATCCATTCTAGAGGTCTTATAAAACTGGGCAAACCTATTAAGAGAGAGTGAGGACCAGGTCCACTCAGGTGCCAACAGAAGAAGAAGAAAACTGATAACAGGGGATAATTCCTTGGTAATTCGGGGTCTTTCTTTCACAACGATGAAGTCGGTCAATGTCCTGACCCCAATCCACAGTGTATCAAAAGAGTACGTCAATAGCTACGTTCTTCCAAAATCATTTGTTTGTTAAAACGCGGTGTTCCACAAGGCTGATATCCAGTACCGCTCAATCTGTCAAATCGCCCTTTCAACTGTGAATGGGCCAACATACTGTGACTGCAACCTGGCGTCGCAGACAGAGCTGTTGAACGCCGCTCAAGATGTTTGTAAGCAGCATCAAGAAATTGTGGTGGCTAAGAACTAGGAGAACTCACCCATCGAACCCTTTAGATCCACTCTAAGGAGGGTATTTGGCTAGTATACAATGTTTTTGAATTTATGAAATAGGTATGCGTTAAAAATGAAACAAAAAATGCAAATAATGGAGGTAGAGATATCCAACTTCGGCCATTTTTACTCCTTGTCCATGTCGGCATTGAGTTCATTTCGGCATTGAGCCGAAAAAAGACTTCGAAATTCAGCATTTTTGCCCCTTGTCCATGTCGGCATTGAGCCCCCCTTCGGCTGAAGAGTGTAGTGGAAAGCCCTTTCCATTTCAGACATACTCTTACAAAATTCCCGGCTCCACCACTCATCGCAACACCGTATTAAAAACGCTGTCAGACGAAATCCAGGGGGCTAGGGAGGTAGAAGTTGGATCTGGGAAATTACGCATTCCATCGCCAGCTTGGCTACACATTAGAGAAAAATAAAAAAACCTATAAGTCAATGTTGATCTTAACCAAAATACTGAATTTCGAAGTTTTTGTCAATCACTTCGCCCCGAGCTAAATTGAACGAAACTTAACGAAACTGAGCGAAGTTATTACTATATCCATCATTTCTGTGAATTCGGTCGATGGATTATGTTTAGTCCCCTTACGTCCATTGTGGTTGGTCCTTTGGCCTATACCTGATCAGCAGGAATGAGTTAAGCACAGGCGTCATGTCTTGAGAATCCCTGTTCGTTCCCGCACAAAATCCACCTGCCATTGCCCAAGTCAACGGACATTATGGTTGCGCTTTGTTCTGCTGAAGCTCAAGGTCTTATCAAAAGTGGATGGGGAAGACCTTTGCTGGTTTAACAGGAATTTACTGACCTATGTTGGCAGTGAATGGGGGGGACTGCTGGTGGGCGCCTAAGAAGGCAACGGAAATCCACAGCGCTCCTTTGAAAGTTGCATTTTGCAGTGGCTTTTCAGCTCTGTTGTAAGAGTACGTTCTATTTGATGTCCCTTCAATGGACGTTGTCCCAGCGACAAAATTCATAGCCATCCAGACACAGTCTCCTTGAAACGCCACCAAAACTCTTCGCTTCAAGGTTATCAAGGGACCATTAAAGACCTCATCGTCTCCAAGAAAAAACATAGCAAACATGCACACATGAACATCGATTAATGCACCTTTTCTTTAATTCACAATCCTATCAGTCTCCCGCGTTGGCACCAAATCGCCCCGGTCTTCAGTTTAACAGGGATTCTGGCTTATCCCAAAAGTGGCTATTAAATTTTAGTGATACTAATGAGTGAAGCAGCGACTGCACTTAATGAACTCTTAAGATCGGAACAGATCCAGTCGGATATGTGCAAGTCAACCTTGAGACAAGAATACTTATGTACGGCAATCTCATAATTAATGATTCCATGAAAACTGCATGCATCCGTCTTCACGAAAAGAGGATCATCATCATCGTCGAGAACATAAATTCCGTTCCTTCGTGGCATCGTCTTGAGAGTAAGACGATGCCGAAATCCCCACACAAGCGTGGAGCAGGCACACTCACACAAAACGAACACGATCCAGAGGCAAATAAAACGCTGATTGCCTCTTGAACCGATCCCCCCACGAAATGACGAAGAGGACGATAAGCATCATCAATACAATTAACATGGAATAAATTATTTGGACTTGTACCGTTTTTATCCATCTCAAGTGACCCACAGAGAAGCGGAATTGATGTTTGCCCAAGCAACAGTTCTTCTCTTCTCCGCCACTGCCGCCACTGACGACTGAGCTGAGCGACTTTGTGGCTAACCTCCGCTGGAATAATGAAACATTGCTCCGTGATTGCAGTCTTTTGCAGTAAGAACGTGCTAATGACAGACAGCAGCAGCAGCAACAAACGACAAAGTCCACAAATTGAAAAGTAGCCATGACCAAGTCTATTGGCGTTGTGTGGCATCGCATCTACCGCGCAGCAACCACCTAGTGGCAGTCTCTGGAGAGAGGTGCAGATGCAGATCTCCTTTGGGATACAGCAGCAGCCGGTATGTGTGTGCATACTTAGCCGGTATGACGGTTTCTCTTGATTGCTGCAAAGATGTGTCAGAATGATATGACCACCATTGCTGGTGCCGTGTTGTTGCGGGAATTTCCGAAATGATTTATGAATTTTCAGTACCAGCATGTGCGCTCCTCCTGCAACCGAGAGAATTCCTCCTCGTAGGCATGCACTTACCCAGCTCAACCGCCTTGCCGTGGTGTGGTAGCATGCAGCCAGCAGAAGAGAGGTGAACATCGTGCCAAAATTAATGGACTGCGAGCTAGCTAATTTTGGGTGTTCGGTGTCATCTGGTAGCTACGGGATGGACACGAAATTCTGGTCAACTGGGTAATGTCTTCAGCCTGAGGGGCATGAAGAATGATTATTTTGTGCTGCAGTGTTTTTGCACGGCGCACTCTCTGCATGCAGTGCACTCTAAGTGCTTCCTTGCAGCCACCGCATTGCCTCTGATGAATGTGGCCGTAAATATGGACGAGACGAAGATTTATCTTTGACGTGGCGTAACTATGGGTTTTTGACATTTTCGACAGGGTCTACGGGTTGCCCACAGTGGTGTCCGATAATCGAAAAAATCGTTAAGTTTTGTAAAGGATGGATTAGAAGTGGGGTTTTCTTCACACGAGTGAGTGGTGATGGTGACAAGTTGAGCAGTTTAATCGATTTTTTTTATGAGCAGCACTTTAATGAGACGTGCTTGGAGTTGGTCATAAACAAAGGTGATCACCTCACATGTTTGCAGACCTCCCCACGGCAGCGAAAAGTGAGGGTTTGAAGAAGAGAGGGGCCTGTGAACTCAGTCGAACACGCTTAGCACAAGATGTTGCTATGAAAAAGAAATCAGAAGGACACTTGGTAGTTACTGTCTGATTTCAGTTTTCGAGGTTTTTCATCATTGTTTTGAGAAAAAATATTGACAAATAAAATATCAAAAGGTTTTTAAAGATTTTATGCACAGGAATTCGTTTTATACCATCTCGTGTGCTGTCTTCTGTCAAGAGTCACGAGCGCCCTACGTATGGTACGAAAAAGGAGGATGATGATGGCAAAATGAAACAGTGCATTATAAAGGTGGGCGCCTAAAACTGTTGCCTGATGGGGATCCACACCTAATTGAGGCAACAAATGGCACCAAAACATCAAAAGCAGCTGCCACAATGTACGTGAGAGGGCTTGGAGAAGGACACTGTGCAGAACTGGGCTTGTGCCCAATTCAAAGCTGCAAAAAACATAAAAGACTGGACAGAATCAAAATCCACAATTCTAGTCCGATGGAAACTGAAAACTTCAATCAACTCCGTCGTAAATAAAATGATCGATTTTTTTCTCTTCTTGCCAACGGAAAATTGCCAATACTTTAATTCAAGATCAGCTCCTACAGTCATCATGACTAGGGGCAACACTTTAGACTGGCGATCCGAGAAAAACACACTGGCACCACTAAAAAAAAATTGGGTATATAACTTAATTCGTGCGGTTTGCTAAGAGATGGCATAACTTGTATTATTCCATTGGAACATGCGTTGGAAAGCTACTGTCACTGTACGTCATTTCAGTATATGTCATTCATTTGAAGCGTAAACAAAAATGTGTGACTTTGCGACGCCACAAAAGGAAGTAATTTTTGCATCGGATTGTAACTGGTGATGAAAAATGGATCCATTACGATAACCCCAAGCGAATCATATGTGAAACTTCGCCAACCAGCCAAATCAACGGCAAAGCCGAATATCCATGGCGCCAAGGTAATGCTCTGTATTTGGTGGGATCAGAAGGGTGAGCAACAACGCTACCGAACACAATTAATCCGTTTGAAGGGACCAGTAGCCGAAAAACGCCCGGAAAATGCGACCAGACGAACAAAACCGCACGAATTGAGTTATAGACCCAATAAATTTCTCTTGACCCCTGTTAGAGATCTGAAGCAGAATACTTGAGGCTAAATGCGGATCCTGCAACTAAAGACATTACGTGGTGTAATTGAAAACGCGTTAAAAATAGCCAATGTCTGTACCGAGCAAAATCTGGTGGGCATTTGTCTGATGTCACGTTTCATTCCTAGTGCATGCAAGTGACCGTAAAACGTCTTTAATTTAAAAATAATGATCAAGAGTCTTTCACATTGACTGATTGAGTTCCACTTTGGCCCACCCTTTGAAGTGACACTGTGGGGCTAGAGACACCAATCTAACCTAACCTAAACTTGCTTCCTGATTGCAGTCTAAGTTAAGGGAAGTGATTGTATCCCTTCTTCGTAGTAGAGTGCGTCTAATGCAAGAGGTGTGAGCTGGCCGTACATTTATTTACGGTCGAGAGGGTCAAAGGAACAACACCGCACACATTGGTTCGACCGCTTGTGGCGGTTCATTTGAATGGCATGCTATTCCGTACGAAATGCCCTAAATGTAGCTTCAAAATGAAGCCAAAATTTCAAACCTCTCACCATTACTGACTTACTTAAGGTGGTGCTATTACGACTGGATGACGGAGTTGGTTAAGTGCCTGCCCTTCATTAGAGGGGTCCCCGGTTCGAGACCCAGTGAAAGCAAAGTCGAAATGCTTTTATCGAGTTTTCAAATCTGGTCCAGTCACCATTTGCCGTTGGGATTAATTTAATGGCACTAACACTGGAGTCGTCGATCAGTGGCAGTAGTCTGACCCGGGTTTGCTGCCTGGCGTACAATGAACACGGTCGTTATGTATGAGTACACAAACATGGTGTTTAATGACCTCTGACAAAATAAATAAAAGGTGACGCTGCAGCTCGGGATGGACCTGGGATCAACCAACAAGCTGGCACGATCTCTAGCAGGGTACTCCAATTTCGCACGCCAAGTTGGTAGTCCTCGACTACCTCATAGGTATATCTCTCCCGTCCGAGGCATCGGAGTCGGGTGTTTGTCTTGCTGTCACTTACCGTTAAGCTCATCTTCGCTTCCTCCATCACAATACTCACAAAATTGCCATTGAAAGCGCGCTGCATATCGACCACTTGACATCTGCTACATCAACTCAAACCATTGTGGTTTTATTAAAATTGCTTTTCCTATCGTTTTTATCTGATCACCCTGTAAGTGCAGTGATGGGCTCTAGTTTGTGTCTAGCTGTGACTTGGTAAAGCTCAACTAACCAATATAAATTCAAAACAGCCAGACCGCCAGCAACGAAGCGCATCGGGTGCGATGTTCACCAACAAGGAATTTAAATGCTTTCACGTGAGATTCAGAATTTATTTATCAGCCATTGGATTAAGCCCACATGCGGGGGTCCCATTTAAAACCCTCAAATTGTGGTTAAATTGCAGGCAATACTCATCAACTCGGATTTACTCTTTGCAGTCGAATCATTACGACAAGCCCTTTTCATAAAAACAAAATACCTGATTAGAAACTCTAAACGGTGACATGTCGGGGTGTGTCCGTCGGTCCGCACAGCACCTACGAATTAAATATTCAAATTTCCCTTTGGTCATTGGAGGCACGGTGGCGGCAATCACCAATATTAAGTAATCGCTAATTAAAGCATTCACTAGACTTCACGCGGTAAACATTAAACGCGCAAGAAACGTGATCGATTGCGTGCGCCAAATCATAAAACAATTTCCATACATTTCCGGGTGAGTTTTTGTTCCTTTTTAATTATTGCCTTATTCGACAACCGAAAGCACCCAGTTTGTACAACTGCGAGCGAGATGTATCTCACAAGCCACAATGTAGACGTGAAGTGAATTTAAATAACCTTACAGTTCAATAACAGCCATGTTTTATGAGTCTGCCCACGGAATGGAAACCGAACAGTAGCGTTTTACTGTGACACAGTTCGGGGAACTGTCTCTCTCTCTCTCTCCCTCCGTCTTTTGTCAATCAATTGGGTGTGCTTAGACAAATTGGTTTGCTTTAGTGCGCCTGAAGTTGTTTTTTTTTTTCATGTTTTGACTTCATAAGCATGAACTCTTAACCTCCTGTACTCGCGGAATCTCACTCAAGCCTCGTTCTGACAGATCGAATGAATTTGGGTTAACTACGCGCAGAGACATGGCATTACTTCAAGAGTTGTTGACATGGATCTTACGTTTATGACTTAAATTGAGCGTAATTATGCCATTAGTCTACGTTCGCACACACTTCCCTTTCTGTTTTAATTCACAATAATTATCTGAACGGATGTTCAATTAAAGAGAATTCATTTTTGCATCTTTTCCGACATCGCGCTGGTCTGTCACAAAGGTTGACTGGATCGGATTATAGTTGCAGGGCAGATTATTACAAATGCCTCCCACTAATCGTTCGCCAAGGAGCAACACATTTTGTATTTAATTCAATTGAAAAACTTTGCCCGTGATCTGCTCAATAAGAGCCGATCACAATGAAGACAGCGTGAATCACTCGCATGGGAGTGAGCCCTGCTTCCACTCATTTTCATCGCCAAGTTCAGTTATGCGATGTAAAGTGAATTAAGATTTGTTATAAATCACATTTAACCAGCTTATGGTGATTGAAGCGGAATCATAACGATGGCATGAATCAGATTCAATCGAGCGTTCCCAGCACGTGATTTCTCAGACAGCTGTGATGACGACAACGACGAGGAAGCCACCACACGGCATAACAAAATAAAGATTCGTAACATTACCCATGGCAACGACGGCCAATTAGTATAATTCCCATAACCATTCCGGATGAAAACAACGGCTGCTCCCTACTTTTGGTTGCGAATTTCAGTTTACACACAAAAAAAAAAACGAAAAAAAGAAGTAGTAATAAAGGCTTGTAATGATTATAAATCAACTATGTTGGGCCCGGTGGGGTTGAGCGTGTCCGTGGTGGTGGTTGTATTTCTGTTTAAGAAAACGTTGCTCGAGGAAATTGTTCCGTGTTACGCTTTCTTTCTTCTTTTTGGTTGTCTTAGTTGTGTAGACGTCGACTTATATTGATTAGAAGCAGACAAAAAACGAACATCTTATACTTATTCGGAAACTTCTTGAATAATTGAGCGCGATCCCTGAAGCTTGACAGCCAGCGGGCAAGATTTAAGGAGAATGCCTCGAAGGAGTCCTCAGGTCTTACATAAATTTGCGATTTTAGCATTTTATTATTCGATTAACTGCATGGAAACAACATAATTAGATTTGAAAAGTCTTTCCGATTACCATCTCATTTACAGGGTGTCGCAGAAATATAGGATTGTATAAGGAATGCCATATCGGCTGAATGTTGTTGAATGATAAATGCGCATAATTTCGTGGGACTTTTTTTTGTGTGGTGACAAGTTTATAGTGTCTGACATTTACATTTTAAATATAATTTCGTGCAAATATTGCCCACGACCATGCCGTGCAAGGTCCATTCTGGTGGTCAAACTTTGCTGTTTTGACTGGTATTTGGCCCAGTCTTCTCACTCGCCGGTACAGCCGCAATACGGGCTGCATGAGGTCCTTTCATTCGCGTAGACCATCCATAATCCGAATGGTAGAGGCACTTGAACTTGGCACTTCGAATGACCAAGTTTGGGAAGCCTTTTCTGGACAGGAATACTTTATAAGCGTTGTCATTAACTCTAGAGAGTAGGAGTCGATGCACAGACCATCACACAGTCTGTCAATGATAACTTGTCAAATAGTACTGAATAAGAAAAACATGCCACCATGCCACCAGCTACGAGTGATCGTCAAAAAAACACTATTACCACGTACCTTCACTTACATAATACATAAGCCATCAAGGAAGTTTTTAGCGATATCAAAACTAAGTACATACAGTCATGTTTTCTCCTAGCCAGGCGACGCTGAAGTCACTGGGTGTAGTCTCAATAAACCTGCCTCGAAATGCCGTCCCTCTAGCATCTTTAAAAGACAACCCGAACTCTGTTTGAGCAGCTTTCTTTAAACAGACAAACTTTCTGAGCTTTGTCAGTGCGTTCTCGTCCATTTCAGGAATGGCACATAGACACCCAGCTCGGGATTCAACTCAGCTATCCACTACGGCAAGGTGACTATAAACATAGGTTTTACACAAAATCCAGATCATCTCCCAGATGTACTAGGTCTCCGAAAACCAGGCACGGGATGGTCACAGACGGATGAAAGCGTGTGTTCGGTGGCCCTCTCTAAGGATCTTAACATCCACCTGTCATTCACATCCACCGAATCACTATAGGAGGAGGGGATCCCGGCTCTGGCTAAAAAACAATCCCATATCAAGGTCAGGTGTCGTCATCTTTTCTGACAGCCATGGGTCTTTGAGTGCTGTCTTGTGACTTCCTGCCTATCACTCAGCGAGATGACTAAGTATTTCAACATCGAACTTATGTGAGTGCCGGGACACAGTGACATTCCAGAGATTTGTGAAGCGGACAAACTCGCTAGAACGGGCACATATTTGCCATCCATGCCAATCGCTACCTCAAAGCATCTACTGAAGCCCGAAACGCTTGCTCCTTTGGACGGCCGACTCTCGATCCCAAACATTGACTCACCCTGATCAGGATGAGTAGACCGAATGTCTGAACTGTCATCGGTGTTATAACCGAGCGCCATTGGAACTCACGTGTCTAGAGTCTAGGCCTTTGCAGAAGCTGTACAGAAGAAGAGGAAAGTATTGTACATCTATTGGGTCTATAACTTAATTCGTGCGGTTTGCTAAGAGATGGCGTAACTTGTATCATTCCATTGGGACATGCGTTGGAAAGCTGCTGTCATTGTACGTCATTTCAGTATATGTCATTCATTTGAAGCGTAAACAACAATCAATTTTTTTTTTTCACTTAATTCTGCCTGAAAAGTGTTTTTGCGGGGAGTTCTTCTTCACTACTTTAATATGAAGAAAACTGATGCCGAAAGTCATCGTATTTTGGTGGAAGTTTATGCATTAGCTGAGCCAACGTGCCAAAAGTGGTTTGCACGATTTAAAAGTGGTGATATTGGCTCGGCCAACCAGACAAATCAACGGCAAAGCGAAGGTAATGCTCTGTATTTGGTGGGATCAGAAAGGTGAGTTGTATTATGAGCTGCTAAAACCGGGTGAAACCATCCCGCTACCGAACACAATTAATCCGTTTGAATAGAGCAGTATTATCTGCAATTGCAGTTCTCTCACGACCCGGAGAAGAAGTCACCATTTTATGAACTGGCTGAGCACTTTATCAAAAGCACTAACTGGTTTGCGGATCAAACAGATACGCGTGGTAAAGTCATGATCTAAGTGCAACGCTCTCTAAGAGCAGTCAGCCACTACAACCGAATCTTACCTAACAACCATGCGGATCATATTTTTCATGACAAACTTTATCACGCAAGTTTTGGAACACCCTATCTGAATACATTGGTATTTATGAGCCGCAACCAAAACCCATGTGAATATGCATATATTTCGTATTCATCCGAGGAACACATCTATCAAGTCACAGAATTATTTAAAAGCGATTGATTTTCGGTAGATCTCTGCCTTGGATAACTGTTTTGCGTGTCGTTCGATTTTGTGCTAAAACCGACTTTGATTAAAGTGCTATTTTATTTTAAGGGGTGGCTTCACAGCAGTGTCCATAGTCAATTAATTTGGCTGAAGTATAGATTGCGTGATGCGTTCTATACAGAATACGTACAGTCGTGTGCAAATAAATTGGGACAAACGAAATGTTTAGTACACCCAATTATATTTTTACACGATTTTTTAAAAACTGCCTCCGTTTTTGCACGATTCCATTCGATTCAGCACGATTAAAAAAGGCTCTTTGATTGAAACTTTAAAGAAAAATATTTTTACTAACTGCAGTCTTTTAGAAATTTAGTTTCATCTCATAATACTTAAATTCTCTCATAATTTGTGTTGAGTGAATAATTAATTTTATGCATTTTTACAGTTTTAAAGGATGTGGAACCAATCCTCTTTTTTACATGTACTTCATGTCTTGTTTTGCAGGTCTTTTTTTCTAGAACGTATCTACCTTGTAAAAACAGAATTAGGTACCTTCAAAATTAAAGGCTGTGCCGTAATATGGTCGAAATGGCCAGATTTCGGTCAAATATTCCCCGTTTTGTTGGATTATTTGTTGCCATTTTGATGGCAATTTTTTCACAAGTCTCTCTTGAGGCGCCAAAAAAATCGGTCGCCATGGACTGAAACAGGTGGCAATCTCTTGGTGCAAGGTCCGGACTATAGTGGATGCATAAGGACCTCGCAACAAAGATTCCGGAGCTGATGTGTGTTTTGTGTGTTTTGTCTGGAGTTATCCTGATGGTACACAATTCCTCTCCTCAGCTATTGCTGCCCTCAGACGGACCAATTGCTGTCAATAAAGGTCCAAATTATGAATTTGTTGACGTAGGAGATCAGCTCATGGTAGATGATTCCCTGCCAATCGCAGCGAACACAAATATTTTGCTTTGCCTGGTTGGATGCAGCATTTGTGGCAAAATGTGGACCTATTTAGTACCGTTCATCATGCCCACCATTAACTTCAGACTTCAGACGTTAAACAAAAAACCGTTGATTTTTTTCATTTGGACATTTTTTCAATCGACTTACTGTATCGTTGGACCCCAAAGTGACTCCCGTTCGAAAAACACATCTTTTCAATTTTCCACTCTCCATTCTTTGTTTCTTATTCCACTGCAATCTTTTTAGTTTCGGAACATTTGTCTCATTTCGCCTGATATCCAGAAGTCGCCTAAGCACTATTGGCTCATAAACCAGCTCTTGTCCACTCCCTTTGAAGGTCAAAACTTGTCTTACCAGGGTTAGTAGACTGTTTTGTTTGACGTATCAAAGCACATGCCAATGGAACCTTCAACATCAAAATGTGAACAAACTAGCTGCTCCCAATTAATACGCACACGACTGTGCATAAGTGGGTGCGTTTATTTCGCTAAGAAAAAGGGGTAGAGGGTAATTGCGTCTGTCACTGAAAATAAGTTGATATCTGAGATCAGGTAGAGAGAGATAGCCGGCATCACAGTTGATTGCCACCTAGTCGACATCGACGAATTTAAGCGACATTTTCACAGTTTTTCACGAAATCACGTGAAAAGCATTCTCTGATTGGGCCGCTTGTTTTGAAAAAATTATATAAAAAAGGCCCCGAAAGTGGTAGAAATCCACTTCCTCTGTAGTACTTGAATTCTGATATTTATTTCCAAAATGTATGTCAATCGGATGGAGACACACTCCACACTTTGATGACATTTGACGTTTCAAGTGAGACCAATTGTTTGATTCAACGATTCCATAGGTCTTCTGGACCTTTTCCTCATTCCCCCATTCGTCTAAATGACTGATAAAAAATAATGAATTTCCTGTGGAAGGACCACCTGCCAAAGGATCTCTGCCCATCTATGTAATTGCCCCCAATTGCTAGCTAAATGGCAAGGGGAGTTTTGTTCCTCCTCCATATTCACAATCAAAGTGTCACCATAATAAATTGATAAATTGTCTCTTCATTGAATGCATACACATCTCGATTTAAGAAGCAATTCAATTACGTAGAGCGCACCCCAAGTCGAATTATTTACTAACGAACTGGCATTCTTAAGCCGCATTTCCGGACAACGAACGATCTTATATTACAACGCGAACAAAGGAAATGCAGTGGAATGCATTCCTAGACCGTAAACAAACGCAACCAAAAGCGGAAACCAAATATAGTGTCACAACTGCTCGGGTATCTGTCAACATCAATGAATCCCCGGGTTTGGGGAGAAGCCCAAAAATAAACAATAAAACACAGACTCGAGAGAGAAACGAACATAATTACGAGTGAACTCTGAAAAATTGTAACAAATTCTATTGGAAATCGTATTTTTTGGAAGGGGCTCAACTACACACGTCAGACACACCAACAAATGTATTAATTACACGTCCACCCATCAGCAGCAATCGAAGTGAGATTCGTCTTCCAACATAATTCCTGAGAGGAAATTAATTCCTTTAACGCTGCCGGTATGTGTAACGAAGCCCGTCTACCACCATCAGCATGCAGCCGCTGCCGCTGCCGTCGCCATCACCGTCGCCACCAACATCAGCCAAGACTCCACTAGAATTTATCGTTCAATGGTGCGCCCTCGGGTCGCTGTACAAAATTATTGTCGTATTTCCACTCCAGATTAATGCTAAGGACGCGGTGGCACGACTACCTAAAGTGGTGGGACGCTGCGGAGCGCTGCCTGGAGTGTTTATAAATGTTTTGGGGGGCCCCTATAATAGGACGCTGTTTGGGTGCGCAATGGCTTGCATTTGTTTTAATTAGGAGCAGGGAGCGTGTGTTTATTTTCTGTCAGCCTAAGGCTAGAGACAGACTCCGTCCAAGGTGGATATGTGCTCCCGTTGGTGCCTGTGTGTGTGTGTGGTTGTTAAGTGCACTATTTAGGAAATAAGCGTGTGCCATACACCAGGCAGAAGCACACGCTCATCAAAATGAGCGGCGGTATTTTTAGATAAGGACACCCTGAAAGAGCGAGTAAAACATTTTAGGAATCTTTCAGTCGTCGTCGTCGTGCGTCTGACGTCGGTAGGGAAGTGTAATAAAAATAAAATTCCACACACACACACCCACCCACCAAAGCAGATACAGCAACTGTGAGGTTTTTCCGTGTTTCCTCAAGGAAAATTCACGTGAAATACTATATGTTTGCCGTGTGGCTTGGCAAAATGTTTTACACTAAATCGAAAGGAAGCCGTATCCTTGGAGGCACACACACACAAACACGCGTGCGGGAATCCTTATAACAGAGAGGGTAAAATATAATTCCTTTCGGGGGTAATATTGTCCTAAATGGTGGATAATAAAAATCTACCTGCAACTCTTTTGGGTTTCCCATACAGGTGAGACGTTTCACGACGATGTACGTAATGCCTCGGGGCCCCACTTACGTTTAATTCTTGTGCAAAGGAAAGGAATCCTTCGACCCCTGTTCTTTAGACATTCCAGCGGTGTACTCGTACGTCGGACGAGATATAATTAACTCAACATTTTTCCTCAAGAGGCTATCATTTTTCATAAAACAACAAACAATTCCTTGCATGATTCTACACACATGCACGTGTAGGCATTAATTTGAGTTCGTCATTCCACAAGACGGTATTCTTACGAAGTTTTTTTTTTGTTTTGCAGGGGAGCGTGTCTTGAACTTTGTATCACGGACAAGGCGTGTAACCAGATCTTTCGCAATGTGACGGAGTGTTTTCTGCATTTGTATGACATTTCGTTCTTACACTCGTGATTAAATGTCGATTTTGCAGTCTTTTTCTTTTCATTTTTCATTTATTTTCACGCTTCAGACGGGCACTGCCGGTTGGGCTTAGATCGCCGCGATGTGAGTTCGGGAACCGGTTTAGCCACCAACTTATGTATGTTCTGCGAGTGTTTGAATGAATTATGCTAACGCAAGAGATTCTGTTGTGTACCTTGTTGGGTTTAGAGAAGACCGCGATAGGAGAGATCTCACACCATTTTGCAAGTATGTGGTGAGTTTCGAACAACTTCCTTGCGAAGATCCGACAAAACGCACACGCCAACACGAGAGACGCGATCTTCCAGAATCCCGTAGAGCTGCTAGTATACGCGGATGATTTGATGTGATTTGTTGTCATTAATATGGCTGTCCTCAAGAAAGTACAAACAACATTGACGTCTTGGACAGAGCTTGACAGCGGGCAGCTATAACCTCGAGGTTGTTAAGAACTCCGTCTACCTCTGCTCCGCGGTAAATGTACGAGCAACATCAGCACCGAGATCAAACGCAGAGTTACTCTTCCCAACCGCTGCTTCTTTGGCCCCAAGAGGCAACTGAAAAATAGAGCCCTCTCTCGAAGGACCAAGCTGACATTCTACAAGACATCATCCCGGTCCTACTGTACGGCGCAGAGTGATGAACAATTTCCAGTCCTTGGTCGCTTCTAGAAAAAAGTTCTGTCTGCGATGTTTGATTGTGCTTGCTTTGAAAACATCTAGAGGATGATTCAGTCACGAACTCTACGTCCTACGAGCTGCACAACGACTTGAATGAATTCAGGTGTGTTCATATCGAACGTTTGGCTGAGGAATGTAGAGCAACTCGTCGTCGATTTCGAGCGAATGTGACAACGCAACAAAGGACGATCCGGTCTAAGTTGGTGCACACAATTGGAGAAGGACTGGAGTAACTGAAGGAGAGATCGTTTGAACTGGTGTATTGGTCCAGGTCCACTCTGGACTGCAGCGCCTCACAAAGAAGCAGAATATTCAAGCCTTTCGGGGTTGACATAGAGCCGTAGGCCCCCACCATCCACTCCCAGAATAAGAACATCACGCACTACACGAGTGCCTCTTGTAAAAGTCCGACCCAGGTCCGCCTCTGACAGCAGCACCACCAGCATAGGATTCCCTAGACCGGATCAGCGAGAGAAGGACACGATCTTTCATCCTCATTCTTTGACAGACTGCATGAAACTCGGAGTGGAACTTCCCTTCGTTTGCTCCTACGACCTCTTACCGGCACTCAGAGTTGAGTTCAAACTTTGAACTCTTCTTGATGATTTCGGGACATGAGGGAGTAAACGAAAAAGACGTGGCGTAAAGTCGCTGCCATGATTAACGGTTTCATTCGACCGAAGTTCTAGGTTCCATTCCGGACAGAGCAACGTTCAATTTCGCGGAACTGCTTGTATGAGTGGAAAAAAACATGGGCATTCAGAGTTGTCATGCGAGTAAATCTGCAGGCTTCGTCCCACGATTGTTGCAGGCATCTTCTCATCTAGGCTCAAGTTTACTGTGAATTCTGATTTCGGCCTTATTGTGATCAGACCCTTGCAATTCACTCAAATTTGAAACCTTCCACTGTCCTCCCCGCACTGCAGCGCAATGGGCTGATATGTCTTGTCTTTTTCGACATTGCCAAGCGACTATCGGGAGTCGACCGCTGTCAGAGTAAAGACCGAAGAAGACCGCTTTAGTCTCTCAATCAGATGGAGATAGGTCATCTCGCGTGCTCGGAGATATGGTCGGAGAACAGCGCGTCCGACGAGTGAAATCCCTGTATCGCCTGACGATTCACAAGAAGAGGAACCCCGACTCTCACCACATATTCACCCCTTCCAAGGCCGCACACGACGGCGTGCACAGAGACGTGGTGCAAGGCATACATCGGCATGCCTCGTCTTGACATTTCTGTCCCATTCGTCAGGTCCCACCAATCGAAACCAAAGCTCTTCTCCCACAATTCCCAAAACGAAGTCAGTTTATGAATTGTGACCACAAAACATCTTATACCTACGAAAAGCAATAAAAAACATTTCCGTGACCGCATCACAACTTCGAACTGCGAAACTCATTTAAGAAATAATAAATCACTAGCTGGCGTTTCGAGTAAAATATTTCCCTAGCCAACACATTTCTACGCCACATCCATTCCCTTTTTAGAAAGTTCACCAAAGTCCACAGACAGTTTAGTCAATCTTCTCAGTTTCTCAGCAGCGCACAGCCAGTCGACACAGAAATAGAAAATGCTTGACTCTTCCGGCATTTCTCCAGTCGCCACGCCACACATGAAAATACACTTCTGCCGCTACTATATAGAGTAAAGAAGCGATAAGCCGTTTCACGAGCAATTTTTCGTTTACCATCGACTCTTCCCGGCTGTCGCTGACGCGGCAGGATGCCTAATTGAGTCACACAGGTACGTATTTTTAGAACGGTTCTTACAACAATAACGCCGATGAATTCGAAAGATTCCCTCCCTATGAATCAAATCGTTGGCCAGAGTCTCCGGAGTGAGATAAATCTGACACATCACTCCGAAAGTGTCGGCTAATAAAAAAAATGAAAAGAATCCCAACACCAGCAGTAAATTACAATCGCATAAACGAAATTTTTAAATCTTTTATTAGTATTTGAAGATCACAGGAATCCAGGAAGCAATTTCCGCCCGGCTCTGTGTTTCAATTTTACAGCCGATGGACCGACCCGAGTTGCACTTGTTTCGACACTAATACGATATTCCGCCCGCATCTTTACGATATGAAGATTGATCGGATTTTATTGGTGCTCTTCTCGCTCGAAGGAAAACCCCGCGACCGCACTGATTTCTTGACAATAATTCGCCTGAAACAAAGGGGAGTCGTCTTCAACGCCCCCCCTCGCCGTGGATCGGCTCAATTGCGTTAATGAAGGGACCCCATTAGACGTACGCAATGTGAGAGAACACTTCACTTTACATCTCAGCCCGGCCATGTTCAACTTCACGCCAAATGAAGTGGGTTTTTTGTTCCGCTTCTGAACCATTAAGTGCTTTTTACGATGCGGCGGGAGCTTATGTTTAAATGTTTCCCATCTTTTGACTTCCCGACTGAATTCCTTGAATTCCTTTTCATCTTTATCGCGAGACGAGACACCATTTGGGAAATGTTCCATTGACAGTTTCAGTCGAGATTCCCATATCATAACTGTTGATTTACGATTCAACAGCGCGATGGCGGCGTGCGACTCGGATGATAACGATACGCTGGGGCTTGATGAGAAACCGATGTTTCCGAGCATCAATTTTATCGGACCAGCAATCCGAGGCTGTTGGAACAGATTAATGAAGTGCACCGATTTTCAATGACGCACGGCAGTGTTCCGCTGTCACTCATGTTCGAGAGTGAACATGCGGCGTTAATTAACAATTAAATCAATTGCGTTACCAGCATTCGAGCGGATAGATATGATTGATTAAATGCGTGTGTTTTGATGGCAGACGAATGCGTTAATGCACTGTCGGGCTGGGGAGGCACTCAAATTAAGGCAGAGCAAGTATTTTCCTCGATCATGTCTGTCAGCGAACACATTTCGAATGGTCGCTTTGCCTTCCCATAAACATTCAGTTCTCTTCAAAATTAATACGGAAGCATTATTCACACGTCCTGGCTTCTAAGTAGACATTAATCAGTCGTGCATGCCACACATCTTGTGTGCCACATTACACATCAGTAATCGAAGTAAAGACTATTCCGACTTAGGCTACATAAGGCTGCTAGAATCTATTTATACTGCAAGAGAATACGGAATTGGTCCAAAAGAAGAATTCGAATGCACAGTAGAACGTGGGTGTCTATATTTAACACAAACGCCCTGATCTAATATGACTTTGGCATACCAAGCATGGGGGACTGACTGGAATCCCAACTGCTGGGGAATCACGTTGCATAATTAACTGCCGTAGCAGGCGATGGATCACCTCATTTGCGTGGACTTCTGCCGACGAACTGTGTCTTGAACTGCACACATTTGTATTTTGCGCCATTTGTACAGTAAAGATTCAACGGACTGACAACTGACAGTCGTTCACGCTGATTTAGGACAAGATAGTAACAAGATTACGTGATCTCCTGTGATTAGGGTGTATTTTCGCCTATGGACCAGTTCGCTGAACCAGCAGCTTAAAGTAGGAATGTCTAGTCACAATTTTGATTCAACGCTTATGAACACTACCCTCCGCCTTGGTGAAGTGTGCAGCCGATTTAAGACATCTGCTGCTTTTTGTGTTCCCAACTCCATTCACGACTCAGAGTTACGTGATAAACTCCAAGATATGCTGGTCTCTTCGCTACTTTATGTTGGAAAACACAGCCACCACGACGCTCCCAAAAGGGGGCCAACCTCAAACAATCAGGCTGAAACCCCTGCAGGTCTCGGGGGCTTTTCTGATCACCCATGGCATCGGACTATAGCCGCCAGTGATGCTTTCGCAACCGAATGGTTACTAGAACAACATAATTTTTATTGTCGAGCGGTAAGAAGTGTTCATTTTTGAGAGGTGGAGAACTTTGTTTTCTGTGACAGCGGTATTCCTTTTCATCCCGAAAAGACCAACGCCGAAGCAATGTGCATAAATTGTTTAAATTTATTTTGAAAATATGGTCCAATTCATCATCGTGGAAGCACCAGCAATCAGTTCAATCAGCATCAAGTACGCAGTGATGCCGCATCACTGCGCGAATGTCTGATGTTTCTGAACTCAGCCTACTCCATATGATTACTCCATCCCGAGTATTGTAGTGTTTATCAAGCAGAAACTATGGCGATCAAAGAGACACTGTCCTGGCTCAAGAACAATAAATATCTGGACAATGTCACTTTCTCTTCAACTCTCTTTATAGTCGACTGTTCCTGAGGTGTCTGCAGCATTTTCTGCTCATCATTGGGACATGCCGGGTTACATGCCAGACCGATGAACTCTCTGACTGTCGCCCTGATCTCTTTCTCTGTGTGGACACGTCTCATCTATGCCTCTGCCTTCAGCTAATCATTCTCCAAGGGTATGTGCACTTTTGAACATTCAATCATTCAGGGAGCTGAACAACATCTTCGTAAGCTAATTACAGTCGCCTCACTCGAGCTAATTTTGATACCCCGTGAAAATTCGACTTACAGTGAGTGAGGCGATTAAATTACTCCACCCCATCCACATAGTTTCACAACGGGCCCTCACTGTCCAAGTACGCTGCTGCAGTTCTCGTCTTTCAACGCACGCAGTTCAATGACGTTTGTTAAAAAACGAGAGAAATGAGGGGATCGTAGTAAAGTAAGACGAACGCACTCATTACTCAACATGTTTGATATTTTTGAGAGACACCCTCTGTCACTTCTCTTACAAATTGAGTGTTTTTTTGTGTCAACCGACGTTTGAAAACAGCTGACTGCAATTAATTTAACGGCAAAATTCACTCGAAATCAGTTCATGCAGGAAGGACCCAATGTTATTCATCTGGAATTTCAGAGGGAGGAGGGAAAACAGCTGATAAATGGAATTATCATTTCAGCGCAGTGCGTCAAGGCACTGCCTCCGTAACACGTAATAACGCACTTTTGTGTCCACTCCATCCAACCACTGGTCAGCACTGAACCAAGCTGATATACTTTACGCCTCAAAAGACCTATTCCCGACCTCTGATAATTTAGGCGCCTTCTGGTCTACGTTCCAGTCACCGACGCATGGTGGCTCATACATTCAATTCTAATAATTTTCACTTGCATCTTACGTCTCATCGAGAAGCTTGGCTTGGACGCCGGTTCGTGAGGACAACAGTTCTACAAATGCTGAGTCAAATTGGAAACAATCATGTGAAAACTTGAGACGCAAGAGAACAGACTTCGGTTCGGAAAAAAATACAGGTTTGTCACAGCCGTTTGGTTGGTCGAAACTAAGCTCTATGCATATTAGCATACGTACATACGAGAACAACACACACCATGAATAGGTCTCTTCTTTCTGCTAAACGTTGACAATCTGCCCCAATTTCTCACACATAACTAAGCGGGACGTGTTAAGATATTCCTTCCATTGGTCTAGTTCACATAAGAGAAGCTTAACCAGCGTGCCACTTGACGTGTGTCAATGGCCACATGCATACGAGCATGCGAACAAAAATGAAATCCAAATACAGTCCACATCAAGCCGACAGCAGTTCGGTTAATTAATGCTAAATGCTTTTCAAATTCTTTGATAATTTACATAACGTGCATTCGAAATACATGCCCGCTTGCATTTCAAATGCACACTGACCGCATTCGAAAATCTACAAACACTGCATGTCTAATTGACGAAACGAACGACTTCTCAACATTATCCGAACTCGCCCTTGGCTCTGGCGCAATAAATACTATATTTGAACTTTTATGGCTGAGTCTACTCGCTTCAGATGGATGTACGAGCACACCTTCAGGCTTGCTAATTGACTCCGGTGCGGGGAGAATAATTGGAAATCCAAGAGCCAAGCGGCAACCGTTCGAAAAGCAGCAGAAAACGAGGAAAAGAATAATAAACCTCAGCATATCCGATTTCAGACTCAATCGTAATCCGAGCCAGCTTCGCTGCGATAGTGAATTTCTCCGTCGCCGCCGCTGTGGCTTTGCTTGACTTTTAGTTAATTACATTTTTAAGACAATGGATACATTTGTGAAAGAAAAGCCCGCAAAGAAACACAGAAACACAACAAACCATAGCGACCGAGGAAAATCTGGTCGAAATGCACACTGTCTTGCACGATATTCAAACCGGAATGTTAGCTGCGGCTTTTTGCTACACGGCTAATGAATGGGATGCTGTTATGGCGGTTTAGTTGACTCCGACGCCGCGCCGCACTAAAGGTCCATCATGTCCGATGGGGGAAAAAAAGATCGTTAAAATCGAATGACTTCGGAGACGCAGTGGAGGAGATCGACATCAAAGCCAAATGACATCGCGGTTTTCCAGGGACCACAGCAGGCACACACAGGGTGGCACACAAATATACACACACTTGCAAGATGTAATTCTAGAGGTTTATTGTAGAAATCCGGTTCGTAGTTGGAAGGATTTTCTTGCAAAAATCAGACTGATTGATGATAAGTGACGTGAATGTGGAAACTCACTTCACTGCCACTGCACCTTCATATGCGCCGACAGACGGGTGTGTTTGCTTTTACATTGTTATCATTCGCTTGTCGCAAAGAATGCCTTGCGTCGGTTTTGATGTGTTTGTGAAAATGTGACGAGTCTTATCAGCGTCTGGGGTGACACCAGGTTGCTACAGTGTGTACACATTTAGGCAAATCACCTCGTTCTCATTCGATATCAGGTTGTACCGATTCAGAAAACTGTACAAAATAGACCGGTGCAAGTGAATTTATGTCATCTTTGACTGTGCATGACCGTTATATGCCTCGAAAGCGAATCCATTGTGAATGAATGGAATGAGTTTAATGTTTGTGGCTATGTCTTAGAATAACGAATCTGAATCTTTTTATCAACAGTCAATTGGGTGTCCATTGGATGGTCCAACAGCAGAGTATGTGTTCACTTGTTTCGTGCTCCTCACGGTAAATCACATGGCAGCCATTTTGGTAGGATTCGAAGGCTCTTTTGCTTGAACCAAGGAGGTTTTTTTTACCAAGACGTTTAAGAGCTATCCTGGTAAAAATATCTCCGATTCCAAATCATCAACTCAGATGATGAAATGGAATTCCATTGTCAAGCCCTAGCGAGTCATGGTTTTTTTTATAATTTTTGGGAGCAGAACGTGATTACGAATACCCGAGTCCGGAGTCAAGAGACAGGAGGATGAAAAGGAGAGGAGAACATAGTCCAACTTCTAAGAGAGGTAGAAGTTGGACTATGCCCTTAACATTTTTGACAACCTTTTTTTATATCGACTCTTAAGGCCAAATTGACCAATCACATTAGACAATCACGTTATTTCGTGAATAACCGTCAAAAATTTATGAATAACTGTCAAAAAGTCGTCGTTGGACTAGGGGTCAATCAGCTGTGAAGTTGGGTATCTCTATCATACTTCATTTCTGGTCTTGAGTGTCTGTGGATTGTAGTCATTGAGAAATATTGGGCTGGGCAGGAAAAGCAATCCATATTCGTGTAGCTGAGAAACGAATCTCTAAACTTATCTGTACCTCCAAAGGGAGTCTTGAAGGTAAGCTGATGGGAATTATTGGAGAGGTGGGCATTCTCGCGTGAATCCAGCTGACTTGATAATCTTTCTTTTAAAGAAGACACAGTACGTCCGTGTTCAAGCGAGTCTATTGAATTTAGTGTAATTGTTGGCAACTACGAGTCGCTTTTGAGATCCTTTCTTGGTGTGGTGCAGGGTTGGCTTGTGTACACCAGACCAGACATGAGCGTTGTACTCAAGCTTATTCTACATTGAAACCAAGCCAGCGGGGGTCAAATATTTCTTGCATCGATGGAGGAAACCTAGACATTTTGCAGATTTTTTTGCGAAATCGATTCATTGCACATAATTGTCTTTTGGTTTAATGGCATTCCTTGTAGCCCCTCCCCCAAACCTTTGAATAAAGGTGAAGGAAGGTTAGGGTAGCTGACTGCCACGTGTAGCAGTCACACCTTGGCCAGAGTATGCCCGTTGTGTTACCAGGCTTTTAAGGATGCAATGAAAATGGCTGTTACTAATGCTGCTTAATTCTGTCAAGACGTTACAGTGACCAAGTGATTAAATGCACGAGAGAAGAGGGCACTGCAGTCGCATAGAAGGTTTCTTCTTCCTCCTCTTCATCTCAACAGATTCTACAGAAGTCGTTGTTGGGGATACCTAGTCTGAAGGCGTGAGAATCGATGACGAAATGACCAACCAAACACCAATGAGGGTTCTGAGATTCGACCAACTTATACTTAACAGGCCGCGTTAGCGGGGCCTACTGATTTACAAGGTGCCATATTGGTGAAGGAGTGAATGCATGAAACATAAATGATCTCATTAAGAAGAGCTTTACAGCATGTACAAATGTGTTCGCCATTTCATTCCTTCAAATCCATAAAAGCTGGAGTACCGCAATGAAGTGTTCTTGGACCCCTATTTTACCTCCTGTATTCTTGTGGGATACTGTATGGCGAATTGAAAAATTTACTAGATGTCAATCTACGCCCAAGGAGCCCGTGGTTAACCCATGTGTCCATTGCCATCTTTCAGCTATAAATCCTGGCACCTCGTAGCCTCTAGTGCAGTTCTCCTTGTTTCGAAGTTGTAGACGCATGTTTTTCACCATTTTCTAAACCATTCGGGGATTTTCATGGAATTTTGATAGCCTTTATACTAGCGTAGGTCAATTCCTTGAAGTCGTTAAAAGAATATCCCTTGCAATCTTCTACAATCTGCAGGGACGGGGCAAGTACAGAGACTATGCAACTCCTACAGAAGTCATTAAAGGATGTCTTCAGGTTTCATTGCATATGAGTCAGTGTACCAGTCTATCTTCAGACGTGCCTTAGTTCTGTTCAGATTAAATACAGGCGACAATATTTTCGATGACCTAAATGTATCTTTCTCCGCACATCTACACTTGTTTATGGCGTTTGTCAGAAGCAGTAGAGGGCACGGGGTTTCCTCCTGATTGTCTGCAATCGGCTCTATCATTTCCCGGAATATCCTTGTGCCCTAAGATAAGGTAGCATCAATCCGCAATCCCCTTTAGAGAGTTTTGCCATCCTGGAGTTGTCCCATGGTGTCTCCAGAGTCTTTATACCCACCTGATTATCTCTGTATGTATAAAACAATAGATCTTCTGTCCATCGGACTCATTCATAGTCGGAGCGTTGGCTTCTGAACAGTTGCTACTTCTGTCTGAAATACACTGCAGTGGTTCGGTTGACGGAGGGCTTAAGACATCTCTGCTAACCTAGCACATACAACCTGAACTCGTGCCGATTTGGATCTTTTCTTGAAAGTGTCCATGACAGCCGGCGATCTCCTTCTCGTTTCTCCCTCCTGGGGAGCATTGTTTTTTCGTTCCTTTCAAAGTCCTTAAAAAGGCGTCAGAGCAATCACAGACCAAAAAACAAACGTTTGGCGAAGACCGCTTGATGAGGCTAAGTCCGTCCATGTCAGCTTGAAGCCAGGGATCGTTGATTCTTCTTTAAAATGTTCAAATTCAAGAAATCAGGCAAAATACACCGAAATGACTCATGACGTGAAACTCAAGTAGAAGTGCACGTTAGAAAGAAAGATGATGAGCTTGAGAGTCCAGTCACCAAGACAGGAATGCATGATATTTTGAATGAAAGACATTTTCTTCGAAAAACCAGCGAGCACTGGCCCGCAAACAGGACACCTATACATATTCCAATCCTATGAAAACAAAGTTCCAGAGATCTTGCTGTAATGACTGCCGAGGATGAAATGTAAATGTAGGTCCTTGCTCCTAAGCGCTGAAGTTGTTCCTATTGTCGGAAGCAATGTTTTGCACCGTCTCCGAAGAACCAAGCCCTTCGACGTAGCACGATGAAACCAACCGGCATGTGGAGACCAGGTTTGGGTGGAACAACAATTTTACAACAAAAAAGAATCAACAATTTTAAAATATATTACACTTAGAGACATTCACGACAAGCCAAAGTGCACGATTCAACAATAGTGTCGGCTCGTGTTCTTTGAAGAGGCCCATTGACTGGTGTTCCCTTCCAGTTTGTTTGAACAACGTGAGATCACCGATTCGTGTTAAGTGGGATATGGGAACGATGCAAAATACCAGATAGACCCTTTCGGCCAACCATTCCAGCAACCTGTGATTTCACATTTTACCACGATCTGCGGAAGCTGAATGTTGATTCAAAGTTTTTTCTGTTTATTTAAAGAAGCCTTATTTACAAAGCTTAAAGCCTTACTGCCACCTTTACCTTTTCCTAACCTCTTAAGGCATACCATCCACAAACAAGTTTAACAAATGCTGGCACGAACAGACAAGACAGCAAAGGTCAGTTTTTAATTAAACGCCTTAATTTAACGGCGCGGCTTCTCCTTTTTTTGTAAGTTTAGTTGAAATGCAAATGATTTCTTTTATCTTCGAACGCACAACCTGAACTCTTGTGCATTCCTTTGCCGGCTTTGAAGGCAGGAATCAGACTCAAACAAATTTGCCGATTCTAATCTGTTCGACGTGTTAATTCGACGTGTCGACGTTTCATTATTGTGTATTGAATGGCACCAGTATTTAACATTCACACACACTGAATGCCACAATGTTGGAGCCGCCGCTGTGGCATTCCTTTTTCTTCAAATGTAAATATTGAACTCTTGCCTTTGTTTACACAAGCAAATCTGTACGCTGTCATCAAACGTTGCACCGGTTGTTGAAGGGCCCTCAGCTCTGGTGAGATTTCTTTTGTAAATATTTGCAATGCAGTGAAGATTGTTATTAAATTCATTTTAAATGAGAAAAGCAATCAAATAAGAAACAAAAATCTGTGCAACAGAGTTGTTTGAATGTATCGCCAAGTGATTTATGAATGGAGGAACTTTTGGAGGACACTCCTTACGTGTTTGAAGACCTGAGCAATAATCTTAAATGTCAGATAAACAATTTTTTGCTTGCTGTTTTGATGTTTGATGAGCTTATCTCCTTGACGGTGTGTAGCTCGCTGTTATTGCATTTGCGTGTAGACAGATCCAGGAACACAGCGAATTTTAAATCGCGAAGGAAACTCGTTAACTCTAGTGGTTGCAGTAAAGTCCGTGACAAAATGTTTAACTTTTTCGTTCTTTAAGTTGATTTAGGTTATGTTCAATCTCAGACCAGGGCGTCCTCCGTTGCGTTGCGATTTGAGGAACCACTCAGGGGCAGCAAAATGCTCTCTACGTGTCCAGAAGATAGTCACTTTGGACATAGTCACATTGTTACATTGGGACTGCCCACTCATTTCGTGAAGAGCCTTCGGGCCAAAAATCTCACGCAGAACTCTCGAAAGGGCCGAAGAAGTTTTTGAAATTCTTCATACTTCAGTGCGGTAGGACAGGACTTGGAGGACAGCTAGATAGGTAAACTGGCTGCCCTGACGGCGGTATGGCCGTGGCTCACTTGAACTAAAGTGTTGGGCCCTACCGTTATTAACTACCGTGAGACCTACTTTAGTCCAAAATTCAGCCAGATCCACAGATGAGTCTTAGAAATCAGTTCAACACCGCTTAAGTCCTCCAAGAAGGACTTAACAAGAAGTGCCTTCTGTTCTTTGTTAGGGCTGGTCATTCGCAGCAAATGTTGCATGAGTCACAGTTCCCTCTAAGGACTCCTAGACGCATACGTACATCTTTGCGATTAAAACCGATCAATGATGCTGACATATTTCTGCTCAGCGTTGGCCCTAGAACATTTGATGAAGTGCCCCAAGCCAAATCATCGAGTTCTGGCTCTATCCAGGGCTTAGACTTCTAGTTTTCTCCTGAGCGGCATTCGCATATAGGATTGCTGGATTATTCAAGCTCCCATCTCTTTTTCGCTTGTAAACTGTGCGCCTTATCGTTTCCTTTGATTCAAGAATTTCCCGGTACCCGGCAGAGGCTCATCGAATTCACCAAGGAAAACTCACTGATGCTCTGCCTGCATTACCTAACCAGATTCGATGTCGGAATATCAGAGACTCAGAAAAAAATGGTAATTTTCTGTGGCCTCGCAACGAGAGTGCTGCCTCGTGTATCACCTTGGCTGCAGTCGTCCCTTAGTGCTAGGGATTTTTTCATGTGAACCCCGCGCCACTAGGTCACGTCTTTGAGTTTGATCTCCCCTTTTTCTATTACTTTTGGCCCTGTTTTTGGTGCGATAAGCGTTAGTGGAAGCCCTTCTCCGGGGCTAGAGTAGGCTGTTTGTCTCTAATCTGTGGTGCTGCCTGGACTTGAGATAAAAATGTTTTGTAGAAACTCAGCTACTGCGCTGAAGTACTGTTCAGCGAGAGGCAGCGAGAAAGAGTGTGAGAGTGAGAGTGAGAGATAGAGAGAGGGAGAAATAGAGAAAGAGAGAGAGAGAGAGAGAGAGAGAGGGGGGGGGAGAGAAATAGAGAGAGAGAGAGAGAGAAATAAAGAGAGAGAGAGAAAGAGAGAAGGAGGGAGGGAGAGAACTCAAACCCACAGCGACTGACCATTCTGAGTAAGACCTCGGGACTAACGTCGTAAGTAAGTACTATTCATTGAATCTTGGTAAACTAGGATTAGCCAAGAAATACAGAAATTAGATATTCGTATACAGAGGACAATTCGTCGATTCAAACTTACACCAGCATCATTAAGATTCACGATCGTTACCCAGACTCGTTAGCCAAGTGAGAAATTTACGATCTACATAATCGACTCACCAAACACTCAACTTAGCACCTTATTGAATAACTTGGCCGGTTCACTTGTGTCAATATTTTTCAAATCACCGGTCGACGTTGTCTTGGGCTCAAACAGGTCCAAAGTTCGTTGTGATAAAAAAAAGTGGAAGAAAAGTTGTGTGAAAGACGAGCACAATGTGAATATTTTAACGAAATATTTATGGAATTAGGTAGTAAGCGTTGACTTTTGTAACGTCTTGTTTAACCACGAAATCGTCTTCAGACAATAAACATGTTTCTTAGGCGAATTATTTATTACATCTGAAAACTTTCTTTAAAATCCTAAGGCACAGCCACAAGGAATGCTTTAAAATGTTTACAATGGGAAAAACACTTATTCAAAAGACAATTTTGGGGCATAAATTATGAAATTTGATTTTGGGCATTCGATCTTCACCGAAGCATCTCAGGAGCTTAGAGTGAATTGAATGGCTCCAAACACCCACAAATCAAGTGCTGTGGAATCACTTGGAGTTTGATGTTGTGCCACATACCTCAAGCTTGCTTTTTCTTTCTTTTTTCAATAAAGCGAAACCTTGCGCTGTGCCCCAAGAAATTTGTCTAGCTCTGAACACTTTTTTGAAATCCTGCTAACCATATTCATGTTTATGATGAAGATTCCAAATTAAGGTCACGCTAATATGTCATGTCAAGTTTCTGAGGCAATCTGTACGGTGAGTGTGAAAAGACACTTCGCTGTGTCGGATGTTCAAGCATAGAGTGTCAGGTCTTCGCTTTGAACCGATGTGAATCACGGAACATCCCACATCAACCACTCGAGTTGTCCGTGGTATTGTTCGTTCACGACCAGCTAAGTTTGAAAACCTTTTCTAGACCCCTGTACTCTCTCTAGACTCAAGAAAGGAAGCGATGTGTGAATTAAGAACGTTGTGCGCGTTTGGTATTTAATCTAGACAACCAGTGCAAGAGTCGACACACACAACCACATCTTCGGACTAAATCCCGAAAATAATTGTAAGCCCAAAGCATTCTTCAACTGCCACCAGAACCATTAAAAAGTTCTCAGTTGTACGAGTGTCGAACTCAATCTCCATTCATGTCACTCCCCCTGTGTCATAATCCCGTCCAAATCCACTGACCCCGATGCAAGATAGCGTTCAGAGAAACGTTGTAATTCCTTCTTAATTTGCCTGCTACACCATGTGGGCCACCTTTGTTCCTCAGACATCTGTCGCATTGACCCCGTTGAGGAAATGTTTGAGTGCACTTGAGGCCGATTCAGTAATTAAGCGGACAGGTGGAAATAAGCATACGGGTGCCGGTAGTTTTATTTTCTTTCTACCCCTCACGCGATAGTTTGCACATAAATTTGACTGCTGACGTGCTGTTTGGATGCCTGGGTGTGGACTCCCACTGATCTACAAGTTGTGCAAAGGGCTAGTGTGACTAAATCGAAAAGGAATGTTCCAAGAATATCTATTCTGCAGCCTACCTGCTGAAATTGCAAATTACAGTCGCGACGCTCAGTCGTACAGTCGCACATTTTGCACGACGATACGCTTTTAAGTGCGAAGGCATTCTGCCATTATCGCCTACAGCATCCTGTGACACCGTACCCAGCTCGTGATCGGTAACAGTAGGCTGGTATTCAATTTCCTTCTCTTCTCCCTCTTTTTTGCTGTTTCTTTTCTTTTCTGTCGGTAAGTTCGTCTGCCACTTACAGGCCGGGCAAGACCTCTCGCAGACGTGCACTTTTGTGTCTACTCAATGATTTACCATGCATCAGGGAATTACACTCGGCTTAAAATGGGAATGCATATAATAGGATTTGAGTGTTGGAAACCACTTCTCTTCTATCTTAAGTACTACATACAACTTATACGGACCCAGTACGACGAGTGGAGATTCGTCTAAAGGCACATTTCGATTTCTCCAATTTAAACGAAGGCCATCGCTTACACGTGCAACGCACACAGCCATCGCGTGGCATCCGATGAGGATCCCATGTTCTCGGCTTCCTTTAAAAATCACACATTCAGAAGGTAAAACACTTTAGGTAAACGCTGAATCTTCCCACAATCGTCAACTTTTCACTTCGAGGAAATATGCACTCCGTCTGCCATGCAAAGTGGATTAAAACAACACAAAAAAATTGTTTGATATGATATATGCACGTTTTCCACAGCGTTGAAATTTATGCAATTTCGGTCGTTCCCCAAAGGAAATTCAATATCCAACTCAAGGCGGATATTGTCATACCTTTGCACTCTGCACTCGGGCATCTCTCGGGTATGTTTTCGTTCGCTTCCCCGGCACCAACCCTGCCGTTGATAAAGGAAAAGAGAAATCCCACAGTACGAATATTATGTGTTTATGTACACATGCCTGTCTGTGACGAGCTCTGTTTCAAGAAGAAGAAAAAAAAAGTGAATTCGAAATGAAAAGGGGACGGAATAAACGAAATGAGCAAGTAACCAACACCTGGAAATAGTCAGTCATCTTTATGGGAAACTCTCCGGTGTGCTGACATCATTTCTGATTGTTATCGTCGTGTAAACACCGAAGACTGTGTTCTTTTGGATTATTCTTTTTTCGTCATCATCTTTAATGTTTGCTTTTTCTTCACTTTTTTCCAGTAATTTGGTCCATAGCTGAATGTTATCTTCATCCTTTATGTGGTTCGTGATGTGAAATGACATGCTCGGAGGGGGGATATGCTTTTACTTCTGAAGAACCACCAACGTTAAGGAATGCATTTAGTATCGTTTTCGAGTGGCTGCTTTATTTGTCTGCTGCTCGAGCAATGCTGTGTGCTTGGTGAGCTTGATATGAAAAGTTCTGTTTGTTTTATGTCGCAACACAGTTAGAATTCATTGTTGAATCAGATTAATTCGTTGTGCAATAAGAGGACATTTTTTAAGACCCTATCTGCTGTTGCCCTGAAAGGGTGGCCAGATAAGAACGATAGAAAACGAAATTTAAATAAGACAGCAACGGTGTGAGGCTTAAAATTGATTTTGCCTTTATTTTGAAGCTACAATCAAAATACATGGGTGGTGCTACAGCCCTTAGAGGGCCAGGGCAAAGCTTCTACTGAAACTACGTGTGTTGACCGTGATGTTCTTCTCTCACTAGGGACCCACAGTTGTATGCCGACTCCAAACGGCCAAGTTTAAGAAGCTTTTTCTAGAGTTTCTCTTCACTCTTTTAGCATTTCCAGTGACTCGATAAAGTTGGGGCCGATAATTATTGTTGTCGTACCAGGAATCGAACCTAGACACCGCTAGACGCGCAACAGCACGGCCGCCACAATATGTAGGGAGTAGCACGCCATTTAAATGGCTCCCAGGTCTGTCGAATTTATGATGACTCAGTCCAATATGTAAACGCGTCTCGACTGTTGACATCGAGCTCGTCCAAAGTGTTTGACTTCTTAGAGTAGACTAAGGGCTTGTCTTAGCCTTACAAAAAACATTCGATTGGTGTCACGTCGAATGATGGCAGCGGCCAACTGATGAACGCTCGTCATGAGCCAAATTTATCCAAAAAAATGATCAAGATCAAGATATTTGACAAATTTATCCTTCACAACTTCGAACGTTGCGTCGCTTGTAGGCATCTAGCACCGACTTAACCACAGCTCGGATATATGGACATTGTCTAGCTCTGGTAACAAAAACTCGGTTAACTTATACCTGAGACCACTCTTCCTTCCCCAAGTCAACAGAATCCGCAGATATTTAAGACCAATGTTCACAGGTACCTCCTCTCCCTCTCTCATTCTATACCCTTGGCCCGTTCTATATCTTGACACCGGGCACTTGAGGGTGTTAACAATCCCTGGTGTGCGCGCAAATTATAAAAAAAAAAAACCACTCCAAACAGTCAATGTTTGTGGATGCCTTGTTGCTTGTTCACTTCAATAACGGGAAATTAGCTTGTTGACATAGCCTCTGTCGTCCGATTTTTGATACAAAATTCAAACCTCCTGGCAAAATTTCCAGCCCCCAATTAACGAACGCGACGCGTTGTCTGGTCGTCCGGCTTCAATTAGTGCGTCAGCACCAAATCCAACCGCAAAACAAGCCGGGTTGACTGTGACGATGCCCAATTCGACATTTATGGGTCTTCTTCCATACTGACCACTACGACGGCTATTTTATTTGCATTTTGCATCAATCTTAGTCTATTTCGAGGTAGGCTTGAGGTCCAAAAGAGTGTACTCACGCTCAAACATTCCCACGGTGCGACGAATAGTCTAGCACAGTGACTGAACACATGACGCAATTCACGTTACGTATGTTTTTCAGTAATTTTCATACGATTAGTAAGCGTGAAACGATGCGAGGGCAAACTTGATTGAGTATTTTGACAGTTGGATGGCATCGGTAGTTTTGACAGCTGATCAAACATGACAATTGGAAAAACGCTCATTGCCATTTGACCACCTCTTATTAAAACCAAAGTCATTATCAAAGATGTCCGGTGTTTAATTTTAGTTCAATTAACCCCGTGGTTTACTTCTGTGTCAAGGAAGGTGCACGTACTTGGGTGTGTCTGTTAAGATAATTAATAGGCTCTAACCTTCTCTCTAATCTTGGAGGCAGCAGCTGATGGTTTGGCAGGCGGCGTCTATTAAATGGTGACTACCACCAAGTGGAAACCTAGGGTTGTTTTTTTCTTTCTAAAAATGCTTGGCAGGATGGGATATACTTGAGTGTTAGCCCAGCGGAATGAATTCCGGCAAGCTTTCAGAACATAACTATGGGCAGGAATAATTTCGAGGCAGTGAAAGAGTGTGTCTATCTGAGAGCAAACGTGAACTCCGCAAACATCATCATAGTGGAGACCCGATGCTACTTCGCCCTTGACAACCGATACTACTCCGGTTTGTCGAAACAACTGGGCAAGTATGGGAGTGACCATCGCATGCAAGTCTTCAAAATGGAGTTGAAGAGCAGAAAACAACGCAACGGTGAGTCGCTCCAGGAATTTGCCGCAGAGATTGAGCGATTGGCACATTTGCTAAGACCATTTTAAAAAGTTCTCCATTTCCTGTCAACCAGCTTGCTTGCACCAATTCAACCCCATTTGCAGCGAAAATCTAGCGCAACTTGAGAAAACTTACTCGGCGCTCTTCTCTGTGCAAACAATTTGAGCCCAATTTTGTCAGTGGAATGCGAAATAATCTCGTCGCGCACACGCATTTGCAGTTCCTCCCCAACGCGTCTACCCTTTCGCCTGGTTTGTCGAAACAACTGGGCACAGAACTCCTGACGTTACGGACCAACATCGTGCTCTACAAAACACTTTTGCAAGTCCTGCTAATCGCTGAAAGCTAGACGACAAGCAAAACTGCAGAGGTAATTCTTGGTGCCTTCGAAAGAAAAAAATTCTACGACGGATATACGGAATTATGAATGGAGAAGATACAGACATGAGCTTTACGAGTGGAAATAGTCTGGAGTGCAAAAATCTGTCGACTCTACTGGTTCTGCCACATCGAGCGCATGTACGCCAATGCTCCACTAAACCGAGCCTCCTGGTTCGAGAAGAAGAGGAAGACCGAATCTCTGTCATCAGGGAGGCAAGACACCTTGGTCTTGGCGACTGAAAGCAGCGTGGCCAGGACCGTCAAGGATGAAAGGCAACTTTCAGGCTCATACACTTCATGAGCCGCTAAGCAGAGAAATAAGTTTGTCCCATCACCTGTTAGATATTTGTAATGTTGCGCATAGTGATCGTCAAATCTGTTTCTGTTAGCATGGCCCTACATACACATACAAATGAAACTAACTTCCCCTTGTTTTCCTCAATTGCTGGGCACTCCACGGCACTCTGGCAGCGTGCAATAATGTCAACAACATCTGCATACCAGTCCGGCTGACCACTCTTGAAGAAGATTAAGTCTTCCCCTGTTGACACCTGCAACCTTTTCCGGGATTAAATTACATAAATCGCATGACAGAGCATCTCTTTCCGAAATCCTGGGTCAGACTGTACAAACAAGCACATCCGAATGAATTTTCTCGAAATTCTGAGTTCCAGTTGGATTCCAAAGGATGAATGATATCGTTTGTGGCTTCGAAGTCGTTGAAAAAGAAGTGCCCTTAGTTTTAGCTTGCGATTCGTCAGATCAAGCTGAGAATGTGAGGTGCTAGAATGGTCCCCGTCTGATACAATTGTGGGAGTCACTTTGAACAGATATCCCAAGACAAGGAGTTTCTTGGTTTCTTGAATTTCTTATTTTAAAAATGGCGAGGAATAAAGTTTGTTGCAGACCTTGTTATCCTGACTTTAATTTTCGCAACCTTGACCTTGATCAAATACCGCCATTTTTCAGTAGTAATCGCACGCTTCCACAATTTTTAATTATTAACTTGCGCTAGCATGCAATTTTCTCTCTTTCGTTACATGCCTCCGAGACCCCAAGACAACATTACAAAAAAGGGTGAAAAAGGGCCAAGGGCTCACTCCAAAAATCACACGACTTCTGCACCCAAGCGACACCGGAGCCTCCCGCACCTGCCTACATACACATCGCAGTGAATGCGACGGAATCTGCCACAATTTGAGCGTGTGAAAGCGGTCTATCAAACACAAGCCGCTAGATTTTCAAGATGGTACATCTGTCCGTGGGCCGTGGCGTTGTCGGTTGGTGCGTCGACTTTGAGCCTACGTTGGCTATGTTCATGCACCTCTTTCGAGTCACTGACATTGCTCAAAGAGTACAACTGTCTAGAAAAAGCTTCTCAAATTGGCCGTTCGGGGTAAAACTTTAGGTCACATCCATGAGTGAAAGAACAATAGCACGCACAACGTGAGTGGTTGCGGAGAAGCTAGGCCCTACGGGCTGAAGCGCCAATCATATTCCATATTGTCATTACATCTGTCCGCGACTGTAGCCCTTGTTCTTTTTCGATTCAATGTCATTTTGAATGGGGGAATAGAGGCTTCACCGACTGTTCTGTCGCCCCACCTTTCAATTAATTCGACTGGGAAAAGTTACTAAGAGACCGATGTTGTCGTTATACAGGCCTTGGATCTCCCAGACCCTCTCAGACAGCTGCACAATTCTCGGTGAATCGGTGGAAAGCTTCGTACAACATGGAAATTTCATAGAAGAAAACCAATCACTTTGAGGCCTTTCCCTAGCTTCTTGCCGATCGCTGTCGATCTTGCACAAGTGTTGTTGCAGCTTTACACCGACTCCGATCGGCGATGTTGGATAAGCTTGACGTAAGACGCTTTACTTCACTGACACTTCAGAGGTGGCGCCATGAATGGAAACACGACCTTTGCCTCCGTCGGAAATGCAAACCCCCCGGGATCTCGTGCATTGGTAAGAAATGACGTGCTTTCGATCACTTGTCACTACATAGTCAGATTAAAACCCAATGATTACTGACAAATAGCGGTACGCATTCCAACAAAGAGTGCGTTCACGCCCATCAAACAAGCATTAAAATGTCCTAGGTGACAGATTGCACCATTACTCGTGCACGTTATATTGCTTTGATGGATAGTAAAAAATAGAGATAAAGTTGAGCGGAGTCTATCGCTGCTTTCAGAGCGTTATCAAATGTTCACGTCGTTCTCATCATTTGGTTGTCTGGTTCGTCCTCCTCTTTGAAACACAATAAAATGGGAAATAAAATGGCATTCAAACTTTACCTCGAATAGACTGCCGTACAGTCTACAGTCATAAACAAGCACACTGCCGTATGCACAGACGTAAATGGAAAATCAATTGGAAAGGTGGCTCCACAAAAATGCGGAAACTGACGAAAGTTTGAGAAAATAGAAGATTTATGTAAATCTTGTTTTCGACTTGCAAAGCCAGTTGCAATGGATGATTTATTTCGAGATTTGATGAGGCACACAAAAGCCTTCCTAATTATTAACCTTGTTGTCGATCTGAAATGTGGGTCAAATGTCAGATCGGTAAAGATTATGGACTGAACTCGGCTGTGTACAATTTGTACCCCTTCGTTCACATTCTCTCAAGAAGACAGATTTCCATCCAATCATCAGTTGTGTAGGCTTATTTATTTATGCTTAAAGGTTCACCCTGAAGCCACAATCTATGTGCATGTACACTCGTACGTTTCCTTGGGCACGAGGGGCATGAATACGAAACGAAACGAAATATAAGCTGCAAGTGCTTCAAAATGAATTCTCCTTGAGGAGTGACATGACGAAAGATTTCTGGGTGGGCCTGGCACTGACGACAGCGGCCAGACGACGTTGACGTTGACGTCTCAAAGATCTTTAACTCCAGTGCACGCCGAAGTGCATGTGAATAAACGATTCGTCTGCATACATCCCTCTCTGGTTTATACAAGGCGAGTTAAATGCCAATGGCTTCTCTCGCCATCCTCTTCGTTGCTTTCCGTGCCGTATAAACGTATAAACTCATCCAGGCAAATGGATGTACGAGCACATAACATTCTTCCGAAATAGAATACTTTCGAGCACTCGGGTGTAGGCCACAAAGGTACATTTGCTGAAAAGCACTTTAATTACGTGACAATGGCAGGATGCCGGACTCTCTGGACTAATTAGCGAAAAATCAATGCGAAGTCACGAACACGAGAACGCACGTTACACCCAAACTCACAGCCGCGGCGGCGTACCCACTGTGTGTACTCACATTAATCATGAACTTCAGATGTCCTTCCCAACCGGAACTTTAAATCATTCACTCTCGTCTCCAAATGTGTACATTGAACTTCCCGTTCCCATAAAATTGTCATCCACTCGAAGGGCATATGTTACGTTGAAATCTTTAACAAGGAGAATTTAGGGCACCGGGGTTCGTTTCGAGTTCCCTCACATTCCCAGTTGAAACAGGCTCTCTCTGTGTCACTCAACCAGAAAGAAGACGGGAAAACAACTGTGAAAATTATGCCGCCTATCGAATACGGGATGCATGCAACCCTAGAGCACGTCCCCTTGAAATGCTGCAAACAAACAGACCTTCCTATCCGTCCGTTCCTATCAACCAGCCAGTGTGACCCTCTTCCGGTGGCATAATGTCAATGGGTTCACAATTGGTTATGGATGCATAAAATCCTTGCAAAAGCCACTAATTTCCGCATCGGATTCAGCGGCATACGTTTAATGATTTGCTCATCCAACTCGACTATCCATAATTCCTCTAGTGGTCTAATCAAACAACCCTCTCGGTGACAAGTGAATGGAATACAGCTGTCGCAGCGTATCTGCCCTCTCCTTGCGGTAACACTGATTCAATAATAATAGCATGAGCCTCTTTAAGTAAGGACACACTCAATCTGCTGCTGCTGCTGCCGCTGTGATGGCATATGCAGCATGATCCCTTGATACGGATTAGGGTTGCTGATGAAAGGCTGTCTGTTTTCCATTCTTCTCTTCGTGCATATGCATCTGAGGGCGATACAACCGAGCCCAGAGGAGGCCGGAAAACCACACCTTTTCTACCTCACCATCGCACATTTGTGTTAGTTTCGAGAAATGGATGCACATAGAAACCTGTCCGAGGGAACGAACTGACACAAAAAAAATGAAAAAAAAAACACATCATTGAACTTCTATGATGCCCGCCGAACGACGAACGCCGAACGACGACCGCCGACAGAGCGTGTTCTCTCTATTCCCCTGTCTCGGTGTGTGTGGAATCGGAAAATTAACGCGTTCTGTGCTATACTTTACCTGTTGCACGGTTTTATGATGTCTGAACTGATTGGGTGCTGGAAAAGTACTCGCGCTGCCCAAACCTAACCGGATTGTCCCACACATTTTCTGTTTTATTTATTTTAGCTTCGGTTTAGCTGTTCTGTCTCTCGACTCTTGCACTGCTGCGCCTCCGCTCGCTGCTATCGAATGAGAGAAAGTTGGATGGACGACTGTTAAAGTTCATTGTGTAGTTCGTAGTTAACCGTCGTCTGCACCATGCTGGAAACAAAACGAGTTATTCGCCGGCTTTTTGTGCGTGAAATTGTCCGGCAAGCCAAAAAGGTACCAACTGCAGTTGCTTGACTTGCCTTTATGCCATGTTTCCGGTCATTAAGAGCATTTAGCGTTTCATTAAATACAAATTGAACAAATAGCTCTTGATGGGAAAAGGTTCTACGCATGATATGCAATTCGCTTTTAATCGATTTATCTTATTGTTTGCGTTCCAATGAGGGAAACGATGCCAACGAATTTGAGGAAGCTGAGCATTTTGAGCAGAGCGATCATATGCCTTCGAAGTACGGCTTCAAATGGATCACGCTGCATTTGCATAGTTGAGTTTATTTGACATGGCGGCGCGGCGGTGGGAATTGTATTTCAAAGAAAGATCTTACCCGATCGGGTTGCATCAAGTATAGAATGCAAATTCAGCCCTTTTTTCGTTGTTCAACAAGCTGACAGTTCAAGTTCAAAGTAGCAATTCAGTACCGACTTAAATGATCGCTTATCAAATTAGTTTGCACTGACTACGAGAAAGATCGTAAATTAACATCAACAGAATAAGTGTTCATTATCTGCGTTCTACATATGAGATCTCCGCGTCAAGTAGGTTCGGAGATATTTGATGTAATTAAAATCGTTAAAGATCAAACGGAATGAACGTCGTCGTAAATGTAATTAATGTGAAGTTAAAGGGCATTGTCCCATGAGAGTCCGGCTACTCTCTCGAACTTTTCATTCTAAGCAATTATCAGTTACGAACGAATAGATAATTGTCAGACCTTGGAACATTTTCTATAACTTATTTGCCAACGCAGTATCTTTATTTCTCTTATCATAGTTTTTATCTTCGTCAATTTAAAATTGTTTTCTGGTCTATGCCGCATTTTCTGTCACCGACTTATGTAAGTCAGCGGCGACGCCAAATAATTTTGCGAAAGATAATGTTCGCGTTATAGACCTTAAATGGGTGTGTGAAAAATCCCAGAGGGACAGATTACATTTTTTCGTGTGAATGAGCAAATCCTTGTCAAGCGAAGACCCACTTGACAGCTGACAGATGCCATGTTCTCTTATGGAAAGGGTGACTCCAAAGTTCACACCCAATTTGAATTTTCTCTGTCAATTGTGCGGAAAGGTGTTGCGAACGGAAGAAGCGTCAAACCCTTGGCGGTTGTTTAAAATGTTCCACGACCTACAGAAATCAATCACATCGATTTTATTCAACTCCTCTCACACATTTTTTGACACCGGTTTTTTGTAAAATATTTTTACGAACATCGCACACTCTGACACTTCATTGCATTCAAGTGCCTCTATTCGCAAATGGCTACTTTTAGAATTCGCGAATTTTTAAAGCCGCCAAGACGAATATTATAAAAGAGTAGTAGCACTTGAAGAAATAAGATGAGTATCTGCAGCTGTCAGTGACACTCTTCGCAGGGTTTTGGTGGAATTACCAAGGTTTAACTAACCACTCCAATGGAATGATTGTTAGGCAGAGAAACAATTTAAAATCCTAATTTAGGATATTTAACTAATTTTTCTCTTCAATAAAAAAACTCAACAAATCAACGCGCAAGAACTTGAAAATGGTTATTTTTGAAAATCGGGGCTAGTAGTTTTAGGCAGTAGGCAATTATGTGTCATTATCTGTCAAATTCGTTGATTGACGTCGGTTGGTATCATCTACTGGGAAGTTTAAAATCTCGTGTTAGTTGATTTCTCACTACATGAAAGGAAAACGAGTTTTCTGTTTTTGAGCTTCCTCTCAAAAACAACTTATATTTGACAGAATAGTGGCTGATCAACTGTGAAAAAGATCACGGTTCTTGAACAAGAAAAAATCGCAAGTACTCTGACTATCCCTCAAAAGCTCTTTTAGTGGAAACAAACAAAAGCAAATCGTGAGTGCTTCGCTACGAGTGCTGGAACTTGAATTTAATTACTTCAAGAGTTGGACATTTCGAAATGAGTTTCCATCTTTAAACACACAAAGTGCAAGTGACTGAAGAGACAAACCTAAGGACTTTGCACAATGAAGAGATCTTAGAACAAGTGGCTTCAGATTGTTCACAATCGTCAAGATTGTTAAATTTTGGTTTCAAAATATTCACGAACTATTGTTAAAGCAGAAGTGAATACACAACTGTTTTGGACGGATTTTGAACTGGAGACACCTTGGTGTCAGATATCGTAACAGAGAGGAGACGGAAAAGGATAGATAAGGTATTTTGTAGCAATGTAAGACTTATGCCCATGACCACTGCAGCTGTATCCACAACATCCAGAAGAAATATTGCACCACGTCGATAATGCAGTGTCGTGGGCATACACTTTACATCTCAAAAATGGCAAGAACGTTGGATTGCCTGGTACAACGATGGATCTTGATTATTTCGACTTATTTATTCCTTGTCCACATCTAGCTCAGGGACAAGAAGCAAGCAATTTTGAACAGGAAAGATTGTGCTTTTAGTGACGTTTTCAAAACATATCAAACGAAATTGTACATTTAGAGAGATTTTCCTTCTTTGGCTGGCGCAACAGTTCGGGTTGGACCTGGGCCTCAGCCAACTTGCCCCTTCATCTAGAACGGTCTTGTAGTAGTTTGCATTCCACGCACGCTCCGCTGATTGAATTTTGAGAGGCTGTAACCCTGAAATGTCATTGTTCCTTTCATATGCCTTCGATTTTCTCACATTACCTCTCAGACCAGAATTATGTTCATTCGATCTCTCATAATCGATGGTTGTTGAGATTGCGCCAAACAAGATTGTCAAACTTCGCCCTTCGGAGTCCGCATAAATCTGTATTTCTATTCCACTCGTGAGAGGACAAAATTACTGCTGCACACACCTCGGGCTCGGACAGTGTGGCGCCTCCCATATAATTGTTGCTATGGTGGCCACGAGACAGCACACATGTTACGACAAATGTATTGATATGAAACCGTTCCAGTGAGCACAAGTAGAGAGTACAATCAAGATCGTATTTTAGGGAATTTAAACGACATCAGCAGATAAAGCAAATGCTACCAAATCACAAATCAACCAGTGTGCCCTTGAGTATTTTTCATTAAGGAATTCCATGGAGATTATGAAAGCCAGTTGTATCAGAATCCATTCAATGCGATAAGCTACCTTATCTCCTTTCTAGGACTGTCGCAAATTTAGTCTCGAAATATAATCCATCTAACTGCTTTAGAGTTCTCTATTCTCGGTCACACTGAAGCCTAATCTGTGCTCAGTTTACAAACAATTTATTGTGCTTGCATTCAAGGCGGCACCACACTGGCAGGCAATTTCAATCACGGTACAAGCACGTAACCCCACCGCTAAATAAACCACACCGCCCTCCTCCAATGCTGTCTGCTAAAACAACACCATATTTCACCCCCCCGCCACTGATTGTCTATATTTATAGTCTCGTTAGCGTAATCGTTTGTTTATTGTACGGCAAAGAGGAAAAAACAGGAAAAATTGATAAGGCAATGCCGATACTCGTACAAATCTATCTACTCTGCGAAAAGATATGAAATGTTCCAGTCGAGTACCTGTTGCACACAAATTCAGCTACACGGCTTTGAACTCGATTTCAGCTGCTCGCGCGCATGCAACATGTTCCCGAGGCGTATGGGGTGTCTGTCCGCACTCTTTAAATGAAGTAATGCATAATTAACATCGGTCGGGAACTCGCTCTAACAGCGCTAGCATTCGAAATGAAAGAGGAACGAAATGCAGTGTACAATTATATGCATCTGCATGTTTGGGTCTACGAAAATGGGGTGTGCTCTAGGAAGCATATGAGCGTATGAATACGAGTGCACATCTGTCCCAAGGCGAATGCAACATATGCATGCACTCCTCTATGTATTGTGTCTTTCTGAAATCGTTTCCTTTATTCTGTGCTGCGTTACAAAAGAATAATGTGGTTATGTACAGTTTTGAAACTCCCGCCAGACAAAGAGGGACGGCACACAATCATCCCAAGTCCCGTGGCAATCTTTTTGCCTTGATTCTGCTTTGTTTTCTCACAATTGAATAAACTTTTAATGAGTAGCTGAAATTCATTAGAATCATTAGGCGGGCCTCCAAAAGAGTTGCACACTAACGCCGCCACCCACGGGCAGCACCGCGGAGGAAAAGAGATGAATATTTGGGCGATGTAACCTGATCGCGAGAAAGCAGAAAAACGGAAAATATTTTAATTTTCTTTCGCCTTGAGGCGGAGCTTTTAATTAAACCCCATCATTAAGACATTCAACTTGCCTCGAACGGAAGACGAAATGCAATGGTGAGGACGCAAGTGACTGGGCTTTGTTTACAAAATGTCTAAAAATAATTATCGGACGTCGGTGGGCGCGAAATTCGATTTTAATTCGCCCGGAGGATGATGCCGTCAGTCAAGGCTTGTGACTTTTGAAATGAACAACGCAACGTAGGAAACATTACAGTGCCTGGACATTGTTGTACATGCCTTCGACGCAATGTACAGATCATATCTGGGATGACGCATGACGGCGCGAAGAAGTTGATGACGGCAGATATTGGTCGAGTGGCCAACGTGTATTTAAAACAGTCGCCGCTCATGTGGAATACTAATTGAATTGCAGGATTTAAGCATTCCACGTTGGTTTACCTTGAATAATCAACTCGTAGCGGAAATAAGAACCGGCAGAGAGGGGCGGCAAGCTAATATTAAAACATCCCACTCGATGGTGAAATGACTGAATGCTGTTGTTTTCCCGGCGACGTGTATCCTTAGGCAGGCAATGTGGCGTGGAAAGACAAATACAACAATGTAAACAAAATGAGTCAGTAGAGGTTTTTTCAGTTTGCATCGATTGGCAGTAAGAAGTATGACATTTGCATCTGTGGGATTTTTGTCCTTGAGAAAGCGACATGCTAGTGGGTTGTATTGTACTTAATTCATGACAGCCTCACCCGGATCGATTTTTCTTATTTGTCGTTTCTTGTCAAGCCAACAGCTGGTTTTCTTTCGACTGATTCGTTTCCAACTCACGAGAAAGCAATTGCGAAGATTTGTACATTTTGGCGAATGCTCTGGTATTCGTGATGACGATCCAAATCGATGCAAAATTGGATAAGTGCTAGATTTTAAGCAAATCCATCAAAATGGGACAAGGTCGGACTCAGAGAAGAGGGAGGTTCGAATGGCTATCGGAAGGAGCAACCGTAGAGGTCCAAGCAGATTCTGGTGCAGCTTCTGACAAGGAGAACCAATTTACGAGCAGATGCAAATAGCATTCCTTTCCCTTTTCCCCATACCTCCTCGGCGATTGGTCATAAAATGCGATGGGAGTGTGTGAAGTGGCGGGACAATGAGAACCCAATTAGCACTGGATTGCATTGTGATACCTCAGATGTGTGAGAGTAAAGATATGGTGAGTTGGTGAGAAATTCAGGAAAGTTACTAACTCTTTGGGGATTCTCAAGGGATTCTCAAGGGAAGAAAGGGTTTGCCTTGTGCCCGTGCTCTAGGTACAACAAGGGACGTGATTCAGTGTTCCACTTCGTGCTAATTGATACAGAAGCGGGCTACAGTGGCCGGAAGAGGGGTTATCGTGATATTCTAATGGCCAGCTCTTAGTTATCAACGTTTATGAATATCAACTGAATCTGTACGGTTCACTTTAGTCTTCAGGCCAATCTGAGTTGGGCCAGGGGCCTAGTTTGGGTGCCTGGGACCTACAGATACAGTGAGTAGGTCTCTCATAAGCGGACACTGAGGATACCAAGAAATTTGTCCAGTCATGAGAGGTGTCCGTTGGGAGGGAGTACACTGCATATGCCAAAGAAGTTTGAGAAGCTCCATACATGAGCCCTGATTGAGCATTGTGAGTGACTCGACAGAGGTAAAACCGTGGATTTTGAAAGTTGCTCACTTCAAGTATTGAACCTAGAACCTAGAAGAAAATAAATGTCCAACAACTCGCCCGGTTGCGCTTGGGCACAACTCTGGTTGAGTTGGAGTCGATGGCGCAGGGGTCGAGTGGTGATCTCTCGTGCGTGCCCTCCAGTCGATCATGTGGGTCGCAGTTGATGACATGAATTACCATGAATGTGGATTGCAAACTAGGCAATGGAGGGCAAATTCCATGGATTTTCGAAGGCTTCAGCGGTAACGAGACTATGTCATTGCAGCACTCGTTTAGACACTTTGAGATGAGTGTTTTTGAATCAACGCAGATGGGCTGTCAACAAAACTAACTAGGTATACATATGTTCTCGTCGGGCATGGAATCCAACTGTGGTATTTCTAAGCTTCGGAGGAAAAAGAAATAATTGGTCCTTAAAGGTTATAAAAAAATGATGTTCTAGTCGGGCATGGACTCCAAATGTGGTATTTCTAAGCTTCGGAGGCGCTCCGGGAGAATGAAATAATCGGTCCTTAAAGGTTATAGAAAAAATGCTACAAATGTGGATCATTCATGCGTCACAGACGCCGGAACACAATTTGAACACATCAGAGAGTCATTCTGCTCTCCGTCCATAATTGGTAAATTAATTTGCGATCTTATAGAATCCAAAAAAAATCGTGCTCTGCGAACAGAAAATCTCGCGCGTCCGGCCTAGTTTTTTGATCGTTGGTTGGAAGAACACAGCAAGTTGGTTTGGAATAGGAAACCGCTCAACAACTGCCCTGCCCTCCGAAGCCCAACCTTTACTTTGCAATGTTTTAGATCCGTCGACGAGTGTGTGCAGTAAAGGCAATACATAGTGCTTGAAGGCAGTGACCGAAGAGACACAGTCGTTGCTCTGATCATTGTTCAAGTGTTCTGATTTGAAGGCAGCTGTGTTCAGCCTGGCGTTGGAAGATTTTTACAGACACCATGCTCTCCATTTTCTGAAGATCTATTTTGCACAGACTACTCTATAAGTATTCAGCTGCAGGCCAGATCAGGTCAAACTGAGACGGACTGGCAGCAGCAGCGCATTGCTACTTTTTGAGGTTAAGCCACTTTATAAGATCCTACTTCAAATTCCCCCCCTTTCCGAACATTTCGTTGCGAACTTTGAAGGCTATACTGTAGTTTGAAGGCTGTCTTGTAAACGAGATTGATCTTCCTGAGCTAAATTTGATTTAGTGTTTGAAAAATACAAGCGAGGTTAAGGAAAGACACTTTAGCTGTAGTGGGGAACACCATAATTTCTGGTAACTTGTTTTGCACGATCTCAGTGTTCAGTTCCATATTTTGCCAAATGACAGCTAGCATTAAAAGCACAAACCCAACATCATCTTGTGGACCACATATTTTGACTGAATTCAACAAGGTATCGCAATGCTGTAGCGGTTGTTATTTATCTTTCATCACAATTTCAACAAACTTCGAATACTATTGCACCACACACCAGCCAAAGCCGAAGGGAAAAGGTAAACCATTACAATACAACCCAAGGTCCTCATGAATTTTATTACTTTATGCTTACACCGGCGAAAACAAAATGTTGTCAACCCCAACTCCACGCAAGACTGTAAAAAAAAAACCTACAACACTGGTAAAAATAAACAAATTGTCCCGCATACCATAATAGTTTTATCAGCCCATAAAAATGCGATCGAAGGGTTTCCGTAATGCACCAGTTCAGTTCACCGAAACAGAAGAAGAACCACACTCGTCACAATTAAGCGAAGCCTCTAATGAATTTCGAAGCACCACCATCTCCGACCTGTGTTCGGCGAACCGTGACTTTGAACTTATCATTGTTACCCCAAAAAATAAAACAACCAAGAACTACTAGAGTCCACCACAGTCTAGTGGTTTTCAACAGTAGTTCGGGAAGACCTAGAAATTGTGCGTGGAAAAAAAGCTACTCATCGTTCCCCTCCACCTAGCTCACGATCCTGTGTTCACCCATCACCAATTACAACAAACATAATGTGGCTTGTACAAAAACTGAACCCTCCTTCCGAGAGCATACGTGCGCGCAGCTATGCGCGGGTACATGAACAGGTTGCTGATGATACACTTGCGCATGTGTGTGAATGTATGAATCTTCACCTAAGCATCGACACAACAAACAGAAAAAAACCTATGGCCACCGACGTTGACTCGAAGCACACATCCGTGATCATCCGTGGACAATTAATATTGAGAGAGAGAAAAAAAGGAAACAACAAATGTCTAATGTGTTTAGGAAAATTTCTTAAAAATCAAATGTCGATGGATAAACAACAAAAGGATCCAATGAAACAAAATAGTCAAGTGCTACTCTATTTATCAAAGGCAAACATAAAACAAGACGGCTGACACGACACACGGCATATGTACACTTTAAAAGAGACACGCTGCATTTCGTTTATCTTCGTTCCGAGAATCCGAAACTTAAAGTTTTCGATAAAAGCCAGACAGGCTCTTGAGTCAAAAGAAAATGTTGGGAAATGATATATGTCTACATATGTACATGCACAGGCAGGGAATGTATGTACGGAAAAGCAAACATTAACCACAAGCATAAACACGCAACGCTATAAATTGTGTGTAGAACACGATCGGTTGGGATGATCTTCCGATGACAGTAGCCGAGAAAAACATGCAGTCATCGATTTCAATCATTCCACATGCCGAATGCTGGGTTTACAAAAGTAGAGGTCCAAAAGCATTTGGACAGTGGTACGGTTTAGTTCGAAAGCTGACGGTAACAACTTCGAGGCAAATATAGAGGAAATGTGAACATTTCTAGCCAAACGATATTTTTAGCCACCACTGTGCCCTGTGGCATGTGTGTACCTATCGGATGAGGCTAAGAAGGAATGCACTATAAATCAGTACTAGAGACGAAACTGAAGTGGTAGAACGAACCGAACCGAACCGAACCGACTGACGACGACGACGACGACGACCGTCGAACGAAAGAAGAACTCTTCCATGGATGTCATTGAACTCGTGTGACTCTCTTACAACTTTTTCATTTACTTATTGAAGGAAAACGACACGCTACATGGCAAGAGGAAAATCTAAAGCATATTTTTTTCAGATCAAGCCCGCCCACACTCAAGGTGCTCGTGCTAAGATGATGGACCGGATTCTCTTTAGATTTAATGCATTTCAATGCACACATGGATGTAAGTAAATATGAAAAGAGACAGAAAGAAGAGAAGACAAAAAGAAAAAGTACTTACGGACTGTGACCAATTTAGGATCGAATTGACTGACTCTTTTATCTAGGGCGTCGATTTTAACCTTAATGCCTCTCGTTCGATCGCCGACATTTTGTAATTCCTTATTAAGATTCTGAAAAATGTCACTTGCAATAATCACCAAAGACGCCAACTGCCGCAGAGCATTGCTTAGAGTTATATTGCTGATCGATTCAAGCTCGTTGCCAGTTACTATTGTCGGTGTGACAGCGGCTATATCGTCAGCATCGGTATCCTCATCGCCATCATCATCATCATCATCATCTTCATCATCCTCATCATCATAGTCAGCGACGTGGGCCCTGTGGCTATTGCTCCCGCCATTGCAAGACGAATAACAATAATCATCGTCTTTGCCATAACCGGATCTGCTTGCAAGGAATTCCTTAGATGCATCGCTCTTCTCTTCTCGTCCTCGTTCGCCACTATCCAGTGATACACCTCTACATCGTTGATGTCTACCACTGGTGGTTGCTCCACCAGAATCGACTTCATCGTCAACCACATCGATATCGATGTCAGCCGTGGAGTAGCTGAAGCTGCTTAACGAATTCGTTTTCGCGTTGCAACAGCTTCCAATTATACCCTTGTTGTGGCCGTTCTTGCTGTTGCCGTTCGTACTGGTGCTGTTGTTGTTGTTATTGTTGTTGCTGTTATTATTATTATTATTATTATTATTATTGCCAACAGTTCCATTGCAACAATGTTGCTTGCGACAACAGCAGCAACTTGTAGATGACTTCTCAACTGATGAGGGAGATACCAAGGAGCCATCCTCTTCTCCATTGCATGGTGTTACTGCAGCTCCAGCGCCTGCGACGGCATTGGTGCTGCTAACAGATGGTCGTGGTGGTTCGGCATTTGCAGCGGAATGCACAAGAACTTTGGTTGTTTTGGCACACAGTTGCGAGGATTTTTGCCGGCTGACCGCACCCGTTCTGGCAATCGTCCTTGGTGGCCGGTCGCAAATGCGATTTCCATGCGACCGGGAAAGATATGTCGGTTGGACAACGCGTTGGACAAATGGCATTTTCTTTTTATCAACTCATACTCGAACGAGAAATAATATTTATTTATATTTTGCGTAGGCTGTAGATAGACACCGGCACTAGATTTTGATTTTCTTCTTAAAACTTTTTCTTTTCAAAACTCGATACTCCCTCGAATTCGCCTTGAACGGATTTCAACGACGTGTGAACGCACGATTTTTACCCACTTCTGATTTCAGCTTCTTCGGACCACTAACGAACCTTTTTCTTAATTTTTTGTTGGTAACCCCACTAGCACCACCGAACCCCGATTGGTTTTGCAGCAGAAACAGCAGCAGCAGCAGCACCTTTTTCACTTCACTACTAGAAAATGAGGAGGGAAACAAATAAACGAACAAGACACAAGACCCGAACAAAAAACTGGAATTACAACTTTTTTTTTTCCTTCTCCTCTTAACTGTCGGCATCTGCTGTGTAAATTATAATTAAAGGGCTTTAGATTCGGTTACGTTCGCACGAAGGGCCGAGGACATTGCATACCAATTCGACACTGGGTACACCGCGCACTGGTTGTGCAAAAAATTCTCTTTTCAAACGTAATTACTCTTGCAATGCAGCATCTTGCGTGGTAAGGAGTGCAGCAGTTGCCCATCCCATGCAGTCGTCACAGCATTGAAAAACAACACAGAATCCCATGTCGCCGGGGATTTTAAATCAAAAATAAAAAATAAATAAATAACGTTGCGACTACGAGAAACGTTCAGTCATCAACGGCCGATTGATGAATGAAATCTGTATGCAGTCCAGTGTACAGTGGATTGGTTGTGTTGATGTTCGTAAGAAGTGATACGCACACACGGCAGACAGAGATACATACATTTCGGGCTTCTCTCAGGTATTTCACATATTCAGCGAGAAAACTGTGATGGTGTGAGTGGAAGAAACGAGTGTTCTTACATTAAGCTTGACACACAATGGCGTTGTTTATTTTTTGAATTAGAATAATTTCCTCTTACGTTTGCTTATATTTGTTTTGTATTGTATGAAGAACAACGCTTTGTTTCAAGCTCACTTAGAGCCACTCTTGTGCATTCTAGATCTTTTTAATTCTTCAATATTTCATAGATCTTCCGTTATGTAAATTACGTACGTTGGCTGATTGGGAAAGTAGCGTACCGACTTCCGTGCCTCTATTGTCGGTCTTCAAGTTGCTCACGATCGTCTCAAGAACTATACTCATCGAATGCAATGCCAGTACGTGACGTTTTCGACGTTTTTGCAAAAGACTTTCACATCCAACAACGCACTCACCTTCCTAAAGGTTCACATTGCAGAATCTTGAGTATGGACGACGCATATATATGTGTTGCAGTTGCAGCGAATTTTTTTTGTTTCAAATGAACTTTATCGCTTTTGATGCAGCCGTAAAGAGGCAAGCTGTTACTTAAAATATTCTTATTCGAGAAAAACTGCGCCATCCCAAGACGATTATTTTTCGCTTTGGTAGGAGGATGAGAAACACGTGAATATGTGCACAAAATAATGAGATTCAAAGCCTTAACATGTTGTCCAGTAAAATAGATTTCATAAGCCGTGAAGCCTCTTTTTTTATAATAAGTACTAACAATGTAAGAAATAAAAGACAGACTAACTTTAAATTTTCTCTACTCTCCCTGATGTAAATTTGCTTTCAAAATACGTAATTTGACCCATTTCTTGAGATTTTTGCTCCATTATTGTTAGACAACAATCCACATTTGTATTTTAATTTTATCGATGTGTGAATTGCTGACTATTAAAAACAAAATTCAAATGATGTACCACCCTGCTCAAAGTCAATACATAATCCATTGTGAATCGACCTTACTGTCATGGCAAACTTGTGCTTTTGTCACAACTGCTTGTTGTGAAGTTTGTGCTTATTTCCAAAGTTTAACTTAATGAACAATTGAATTTAGCAAAACTTTTATGAAATAGTGAACAGTTAAATAAATTAAAATGCCTAAATATTACTGTGACTATTGTGATACATATCTCACACACGATTCGCCCAGTGTAAGGAAAACCCACTGCACCGGCCGCAAACATCGTGATAATGTAAAATTTTACTATCAAAAATGGATGGAAGAGCAAGCTCAGCATCTGATTGATGCCACCACCGCGGCATTTAAAGCTGGAAAAATCTCACAGAATCCATTTGCAACAGCTCCACCAAAGCCAGGTGGTGTATCAATCCCACCACCAACTAACATTGGTCCTCCACCGCGTCCGGGAATGATGCCGCCAGGCATGCCTCCGGGTGCCAACGTAATGCCACCAATGATGATGGGTGCTCATGGTCCAATTCCGCCGCCAATGATGGGAATGCGACCACCCCCGATGATGGGGCCTATGGGCATGATGGGACCACCACCTCCAATTGGAGGAATGGCTGGCATGAGACCACCGCTAGTGAATGGACCTCCTCCAAAATAGAATAAATAAAATTTAAGCTTTTTTTTTCAAAATGTTTTTGTTTTTATTTTGGTCTGTAACGAACGACAACTTTTTAGATTGTTCTTGTTGGATCATTGAATGTTGATTGGAAAAATGCTTATTGGGAAATTTCTCTACAATCTGTTTGAAGGGGAATGTTGTTCATTCAATTGTTGAATCTCAGAATCTATATTGCCACTAATCTTGATATGATCGAGAGAATAACAAATGCCTGGGAAAGAGGCTTCGACTCACCAACTCTCGTTGGCATTCTATTGGAAACGACCCCCGTGTTGGACAGTTTTTGTCACCCGGTTCAATTGAAGTTCAATGATACTTCGCGTTCATCGCTGACAAGTAGCAGGTGTGCAACTATAACGATCATAAAATCAAAACGGGCAACTAAAACACATACGCAATTTTAGAATACAAATATAACTTATTTTATTTCAATTTGGTTTGTCTACAAAACAATATGGATTCCAAATCCGAATATTTACCTTATCTAACATACATACATAAAATTAATTGTCATAGTCCCATTTCCATTACTTACATTTACTTTGCACACTTTACGATTGGATAAATTTGACTATTAGAAATTAATTTAAGACATCAAGTGCAGTTTGAATGGAAAGTTAAAGAAATTCATTGCATTGATTTAACATTGATTAAAGGCGGCTGCAAGCCGCTGACACGAACGACTCATTATTCAGCTAAATGCTTCAAATGCATATTGTCCAGAGTTTTGGTAAATCTTGATACAAGCAATACTGAAAAAGTTTTCCAATTACATGTTGTAACTATTTTCTATTAACAGTTATTGTGATATATGTACACATTTCTTTGCAGCTAAGTGGGAGAATGTATTGACGCAGGAGAAAGACGAACATATAAAACTAAAGTCAAGAACAGTAAAAGTGATGTTGGAAAAGATTCATATTAAAAATAAGTTTTCGCATCTATCTAGCTTGATAGTCGGCTGCGTTTACTTGGGGATGCGAGAATTGCCTGCCTTTCAGCGAGGGCAAAGTTGATGATTTTTTCCTCAGATCTTTTATACTCAGTGCCGATGTGCTCCAAGTCGAGATCTCCATTTAAAACGAGAACCTTAAAAGACACGAACGCAAACAATTAATAAAGATAAACTAGAAACTAGTGGCAAAACTGATTCAGAAACCCATACCGGTATTCTTGGTTCTTGCTTATGATTCATAAGCCAGGCTTCGTGGAGATTATGCAGCTCTTGGATGTACTCTAGTGGCACGCAGCTTTCTTCAGAACGGGCGCGCTTCTTCATTCTTTCATAGACAATTTCTGGTGTTGTCCTCAAGTAAACTAATCCAAATCATCAATCAATAGGCTGGTCGATTGAAAAGAAAACCTTTATTCCACTTACCAATGAGATCAGCTTGAATGTGAATGGATTGTTCGATGAATTTGTACCACTCATTGAGGATCTCGTACATGCCTTCGTGGATGGTCTTGTTGCGGTATAAATTTTCCACAAAGCAATATCTGTGAAGGCAAATTTGAGTAAGCTATTTTTAGGATTTTGAAGTGAATTTTCTTACTTTGCACTGTACATAGAACGCTCCATAAGTTTCACCTTCTTGTCTGTTGGCATCGTGTGACTCTGCAGCATGGTCAAAGTGACGTAAGTCTGGAACGGACTAGCCCAGCGATCTGGTTCACTGTACATAAGTTCCTGGTGATGAATGATTTAATTTTCAATCAAAAATTCACGGGAGTACGTGTGTTTAGATTACCAAAAGATTAATGCCATTACAGTCTCTCCATTTTTCTACTGGTTCTGTAATCAAGCAAACATCGTCCTGGTACTTGTTGAAATGATTCAGGAATGTTGTTTTTCCACTGCCGATGTTGCCTTCAATAAACACAGTGTAGGGTTGAGTTCCTGCTCCGTATTTTGGTATATTCTTCGCCATTGTTGCTGTATATCGTGCTATTAAGAGTTGCTTTCAATTTTAGCGCGAAATAATTGAATAAATGCAGAATAACAATAAAACAGCACTAAAAGGATGATTGTCGATCTCAAGATTGTATATTAAATTTAAATTAACTAAAGATTTGAGATTATTGCACGATCACGGGAGGGACCATCGAATAATTCCAGCCTCTCCTATTGAAATGAATGGTTTTTTTTTTTAATGAAAACATTGCCGGATTCCCGCCGAAATCGGATAAGTCGACTAAAAAAAGCGGGTAATATTTGCCGTGTTGACATTGCTCCCATTTGACTGTGGTGAACACTTTTGTTTAAAATGCCACTCGATGGCGGACGATATATTTTCTTGTTTTAAATATTTTAGCCTTCGCATAAATGAATTGATTAAGAATTTCGAAGAAAGAACTAACTAGGAAAATATGATTTGCGTAAACAACTTGAATTTTAAGCACAAAAACGGGGATGTCGATAAGGCAGTGTTGTGGTGAGTATTAAGGCCGAAATTTAAATCATCGCCGTCATACTTTAGTAAATTCTATTTCATTGGAAAATTATAAAATTGTCTTACGCTAGAAATTTGTGAATGCAAATATTGTGGAATTTAAGTATGATTTAAATATGTATCCAATATTATCACTGCTAACGGCGGGGCGCACGTCATTTGACCTTATCGGACCTCCTTTTTAAAGCTACCTTAACATTCTGATTTTAAATCTGATACAAGACTATATCAACACACACTCAAAGTTTTTTTTTTTTTTTTTCATACAAAGAAGCATTTTCAAGGGAGACTGGAGAGAGAGAGAGAGAGAAAACTGTTTGAATTTGAAAAAAAAATGCCGTTCAGATGCGCTTTGCCAACTGCCAACATCGCGAATTTTTGGATTGCGATTGCTGATATTGCGTTCTCATCTTGACAGTTCGCAAATAGAGATAAGAGAAACCAATTAAAATCATTAACTAGGATATTCAAGCTGACTGGTGTTGAGATTTTTCTGAAAAATAAAGTCATAACCTATAGAATACGTTACATAATATCAAACAAAAACTAATAACTCATGAGCCCTAATGAGAGGGAGAGATATGGCTAATGCAACACAGATGTGGAATGCATCAGAACGCACATCTGCATTGGACGACGATTTGTAATCCGACAACCATGATATCTGTTGATTCTAAACGCAAGGGACTCTATGGGAAAATTCTAGCAAATTTAAACATTAAATCAATGTCGAATGAAAATTTGCCAAAGCACTCATAATGCTTTTGTTAGTGAGTTGTTCGCTGGTTCTTGTCTTTAAACATCGATGATGTACGTCACTCTTCAAAATCGATCGCAGGAAACAGCTTAACTATCGCTATGAAGAAATCACTTTCTGTCACACCAAACTGTTATTTTAATTAAGGACTACATCTTTCAAGGCTATTGTACCGATATTTATTGGATAAGGACAGCTATCTACTTACCAGTAAATATTCAGATTAAAAAAACTTCCCTAACAACGAATTTGAGAGACTGCCTACTCTTCAAATAATCAGTTGCGTACTAGCAATGTAGTTCCATGTCAGTCTTTTATCTCAAAGATGCAGTGTTCTACAAAAGCATATCAATAAATGTTGAATAACTTGAAGCTTGTCACAGAATGATGCGAATTTCGCCATAAAATTAATCGTTACGCCAGCGTTTCGAAGTTGGGGATATTTCAATTTCCGTATAAGAAGAGAATAAAGTACCAAAATGTTCGTTTTTGCCTAGTCTATCAGACAGGTTTAAATATTAATCCGGTGGAAATTAAAAGCAACTTTGAATGTATACAACCTCGCGCCTACCGCAACTACGTCAGTAACCTTGAAAGTTTCCACGCAAATCGTAATCGTACCCAATCAAGTACATAAAGAAAAAACTACTCATCATAAGTAATCAAAAACCAATTCGTAAAATCGTAATAATGCCAAGTATGTATACACTAATGACGGATGCAGTTCATAACGGATTGGTGGAGAAATCTTGCAGAATGTGTATAACGTTTCTAAACACTTTTCGTTTATATTTTACATGAAGGAAATATATTCAGAACTTACGGAATGGGACCAGGATTTTAGAACTTAACTTTTGAAGTGACGATGCCACAGAAATCATTGAAAAATGTGAACTATTTCTTATTAGGAATTGCCGACAAGATAAACAAAAACTCATGCGAAAATGCAGCTGTCATCTCAAATATCAGCTGTTTTCTGGTGCAAGCTCACAGTAGGGGAGCCTGTGGTTCAATTGATTTTTAAAAATTGTACTAGACTATCTAAAGTGTAATAGACTTCTAATTTGCGAAGACACATTTTAAATTTTTTGGGACGCTAATCGTTTTATCATATTTCAAGTATTTTAGAGTCGACTTCCACGAATACTGCCAATTAATATTTTTGACAGCGTTTTTTTTTATAACACTAATTAATTGATTAATAATTGGACACGATGACAATCAGCTGTGACATTAGGTATCTCTATAATACTTGATTTGACACTAGCTCTTTGCTCCCGTCTAGGTTTGGTTAGGTAAGAGTGTTGACTTCAGATAGCAGTCACACTTAGACCAATCAAAGCTCATTGTGATAACACGCGGATTGAGCAGCTGGCCTTGGTTGATTAGTGCTGGCCAAATTATCTTCGTTTTAAGACAGGTGGTGTCTTATGGCTATGGCTGTTGATTGGCCGTTTAAATAGTGTGTATCTTAAGAGGATGGTTGGCTGTAGCGAGCGGGCTTTTGTCGACTTTGCATTTGTCCGGTGTGTCACAGTGTCCTGCACATTAAACTAGAAATAGAGAACTAAAATAGACTGCCGGGGAGCTCTAGTGTGAGGACAATATTAAGGTCTTTGGAATACACTCTTACACCCAACCTCTAGTCTAGTTGGAAAGGAATATGAAGTCGTTAAGAATGGTAGAGTGCGACCGATGGTGAATTCGGACTACTGTCGGAGTGTGAGGGATTTTGTATCTTCTGGCGAACAGTGCATGCACCAGTTCATCTGTAAGATATAGTCGGAGGAAAGCCCGATGAGTGGAATCGGTCGTTTGTCCGATCCACAAGAAATGAGACCCATTCGGCTGCCCCAACTATCGAGGGATCAGTCTCCTTAACATAGCGTACATGATCCTCTGTGCCGTTTGTGTGAGCGCCTAAAACTATTCGTCAATAAACTGATAAGTCTCTGTCAATGCGGTTCCAGGCCGTACGAAAGACCCTGGAAAAGACTCGACAGATGCAGATCGACACACATATTCCTGCCAAACTCGTCAGGTTGTAAAGGATGAGGATGGAGAACTGTCGCTGCTCCATCAAGGTCGGTAACGAACTCACCGAGACCTTCAATGTCAAAAAAAAGGTTTTGGAAAAGGCTGTCATGTGATTTCTTCAATATCATACTTGAGAAGATCGTGATAAACTCAAACGTAAACACCAGAGGTAAGATCTACCAAAGTCCTCTCAACAACTTGCTTAGGCGGACGACATTGACGTGATTGGACGACCAGAGCGAGCCGTCAATGAGGTGTTTGCTGGTATCGAAGCGGAAGCTGCTAAAATAAGTCTGGCAAAATAAAAATCTATCTTTTCATCAAGCAGGATGCACAACTCCGACGTCTCAGACAGAGCGTCGTAGCAGAAACTTCGTGTACTTTCTGTAGTAAACAGCACCAGTACCTAGATCAGAATTACTCTTACCAATCGCTGTTTCTTTGAGCTCAAAAGTCAATTGAGTAACAGACTTTATAGTACACTCTGATCATCTCTGTCCTGCTCTATGGCGCAGAGACACGGAGGCTATTGAAAGCTGATGAAGAAGCTCTTGGCCGTTTAAAGAGAAAAGTTCTGCGAGCGATCTTAGGTCCTGTTTGTATTGATGGCGTCTGGAGAAGGAGATTCAAACACGAACTGTACGGGCTGTACAGCGGCATGCACCTAGTTAAGCGTCTTTGGATCCAGCGCTTAAGATGGCTAGGTCACGTAGAGCGGATTGACACCACAGCTCCGACCCGAAGAGTCTTCGATTCCGAACCATTGGGACAACGCAACAGAGGACGTCCTCGAACAAGATGCCGCACACAATTGGAGAGGGAACTCAACCAACTGGAGCCAGCTTGCGAGAGGATTGTTGGTTGAGGCCCAGGTCCACCCGGACTGTAGCACCAAACAAAGAAGAAGAAGAAGAAGAAGGTGAACAGTGCAATTTCTATTTTTGTTGGCTGACGCTAAGTTCGCGGGTTTCTGTCTGTTTTCGCATTCTGTATTATTTTCACCAAAGTGGAGACAAATTTACCAGATGCCGCTGTGGCAACATTCCAGTTCGTTGACTACCACGTTCCATGGAAGAGGGGAGAGTGCACCTCCTTGTGGAGTTCCTCTATTAACTTGTATATCGCAGCATATCCCAGATAAGAGCTGTTGAGTGAAAGCCACCAGAAACTTTCCGCTTCCGAGGTTGCTAAGCGCAAGCGAGATTGCCCTGAGTTCCATGTTGTTGAAGGTGCCTTTAATATCAAGAAATGCCGAGAGGGTGGATTCCTTGTATTCGAAGGGTTTTTGAATGGTCTCTATCAGAAATGAAGTATGATAGAGATACCCAACTTCACTGAGAAGTGGGCATCTCTACCATATTTCATTTCTGGTTTCTGGAATACGAGACTGTAAGCTAAGCTTAATCTTATCCTCTGTCTTTCGACTTAGACTAAAAATTCATATGCTTAAAGACTAATTATCCTAACTGTACATGTAAATATTAAGAAAAATTGCTTAAGGTCGGCCATGGCTTACCGCTCTTTCTCATTTGCTGCAAGACAGTGACCGACTGCTCCCCCTTTCGGGGATACGTACTACCCTTTCTATCCCGGGTCTAAAGGGTTCGACGAGAGAGTTCCTTCTCTCCCCAGCCACCAGAATTTTCGGTGTTGCATTGCAATATCCCGAACATCTCTCCTTGATACCGCGGTACTGAACCGGAGGAGACACTCCTCAGCTCGTTGTGCGATGGAACGGTCGGAGTTGAGTCACCCATCTACAGTTGAACGTGCGATGTGGAAGATGAGGGGTACCGCATTTATATCTTGTAACAGTCCGTTCTTGTCAAAATGGAGAAAGGCTACTGGGGGGGGCGAAGCCGTTGTGGCGAACCCTTTCGTGGTATTGTGTATTGGGGTAGTAAGCCCCCCAGATCAGGTTATTGACCGAGTTTCTCTTATCTATCTTATCAGGTTTGCCCTGTTGTATAAGACCTCATTGGAACAGAATTTTTTGTACTGGGACTCGATAAAGGCGAAAGCAAGCCCTAAGACAAGCCCTCTCAAACAACCGAATCTTTTCCATCAAGCTTGCACTCACGTTGAACCACACTGGACAGCCATAGGTGAGCATTGGCCGGATGAGGGCCATGTAGCAGATTAGCTTCACCCTCGCATCGAGTTGGCTGTTGTAAAACAGTCTCTTTGTAAGGGCAAAAGCGCCTCGGGCCCTGGCCAGAGCAGCATCTACATGTTTGTTAAAATATAGATACTGGTCTAGTCAGATCCCCAGGTAACTGACTACAGTCATTTGCGCCAGTGGTTGCCCGTGTCGTCCAACAATTGAGAACTTTCGCCAATTCTTTTTCGTATCTACCGAGGCCTTATACAACGGGGTCCCGAACTATATGGTTTCCGACTTCGGAAAGTTGATTTTCAACTTCCAGTCATCGCAATCTCTCATGAATGAATCGAAGTCACCCTGCACGGGAGTAGTGATGTCCGCGATCTTTTTGCCTGATCTGTACACGGTCAAGTCGTCGGCGTACGCAATTACGTGAGGAGGAGAACTAATCAGATGGCTCAAGTAAATGTTGAACAGGATCGGCGAATTGACGGCACCCTGTTGGAGACCATTTTTTACTTCAAATATTCCTGTGGAGGGCACGTTGCCATTCTTGACGACGAACCGTCTACCGCCGTCTACCTATCTGCAGCCGATTGAGCTTGTAAAAAATACCGTCTATCCACACGGTGTCAAAGGCCTTCTCCAGATCAATCAAGCATTTCATTGTTTCTGGCTCTTGTTCTATTAGATATCCGACACCAGCTTCGACGCGGCATGAATGGTGTCATGCCCCGCCTTGAAACCGAATTGGTTATCCGGAATCATATTTTTGTCCTTAGTCCAGTTGATGAACGGTCTATTTAGCACCTTCTCGAATACCTAGCTGATGTTCGGAAGAAGACTAATTGACCGGAGGTTGCACAATCGCCGCTTTCCAATGCTCCGGATAATGTGCATTATTTTGAGGATTGTGTACATATTAACCACTTCCAGGGGGAGACGTCTTAACACAATGTTCGAGATCTCATCGACTCCCACTGTTTTTATTGCCTGCTTCGCTGTGTGATACTTTCTGAACATTGCCGTCTATAAATTGCTCAGCGAAAATACTGCCTGAGCACTCTTGTCTATAAAGTCCTTCGTCGCAATTCTTTCTGGACACTCCTGTCGATAAATTGCTTCGCTGCAGAAAGTATTTCTGCCCACATACGTCCATAAACTTTTACTTTTTTTCAAATTTGGCCTTCCATCCGGCTTTTTAAGGGGTGGGAATTTATGTTACATTTAGAGTGGATTAAAACCACAGTTCTTTTGGAATTAAAATCCCAAAAAGTGGTGAAGTCGGTCATGTATTTACTTATTTCTGATAACATATGCACCGGTGTGGTGACCTTTTAATTTCTGTCTTTTTTGTCTGGGCTTATAAAACGTGATGAAATAGCGGCAGTTTACATTATCCCCAACCGCACCGCAACTACAAAACTTCGTTGTATCAAACCACGAGAGTTGTTGGTGATCTCAATGACTTGCGGACAAATGAGGACTGTCGAATGAAGTGAGAGGGTGCTTGTAAGCACTGTCTGGCTGAGTAATTCAATAAATTAGGGCGAGAATAGACATGAGGTCTGTAAACGGAGTTCGTGACACAATACTTACTTGTCATGCAACTCATGGAGGGTCTAAGCCTGTTTCCTGCTTCTATGTTCTTTACACCTGAATCAGAAGGCTCGGACCTTAGTAGCATGTGGCCGAGCCAGTGCAGTCGACGGCTTTTTACTTCCGGACTCCACCCACATCTTGTAGAGTTCGCAGCGGACTTTTTCTCCCCAAGCCACCATGAATCATTTCTGCTGGTTTGCCTATCGGACCTGCTGTTTTGCTTTAGTCAAATGGACATCTTGAGCTATTTCCTCATCGTTGGCAATAGTGCTTACATTGTCTTAAGGCTTGTCTAAATTCAGCTCACGACTATTAACTTTTATTCAACGGAAAACGTTTCAAAAACGTCATCTGTTCGTCCATGTTCAACAGTGTTTCAATTTACATGACAAGCCTTGGTTTCTTGCTCAACACACAGATGTCACCTCATGCCGATGGCAATTCACCGCAACAGAATACGCTTGTCAAAAAAACGAAAAGAGGAAACAACAAAAAATGCAAAAATTTTGATTATTGATCTTATTGATTGTTTTGTGTTGAGAGCAAAAGTTGGGTTTCTGTTTCGTTAGATTTTGTGTATATTCTCTCTCGAAAAGTTTTCATTTCGGTGCTCATTGCTAGCATCTGCAATTACTTTAAATATACAAAACGTACTCCTTATTTGACGAATTGCTTATCTGCAATTATTTCCCAGTGAAAAAAAAGGTGTGAAAAAAGTATACCTCCCTGTGAACAACGGATGTCTACAATATAAGAAGATGAGCCGAATTGAAATCGACAATGCATTTGGGAATTGTTATATTTCTTTCAGATGACCAATCTCCAGGAACAACATGAGGTTGTTAAGAAGAGCCTCATTCAGTTTGTGAGCGCACATATTCCAGAAGCTGACTTCAGTGTCGTCGACGACATTGTACTTTCCTATATAATATCGATCTTAGAGGAAGCATCCCAGGATCCGTGCTTCGATGTTGAGGGCTTCACCGAAATGATGAGTGCATACTTTTCTGAATTTTCGCTTATTGACTCGGGCGTGATTTGCAATTGGATTTTCGCCTTGGAAAATGAGCTCTCCGAAATGGAGAAGAGCCGAGACAGTGGTTCCACTGCGAATATATCACTTCAGTAAGAGGACAGAGGATTGCAATTAGTTTCTGAAAGTGGATTGTGATTGAGTTGGTATCTCTCTTTCTTCTATTTTTTTTGCAGCTCATTGAGTCTGTCTGATATTATACCCGAGGCGAAACTTCGAGCACGTCCATCGTCTATTTCAGAAAAAGACGAGTGCTCCGGACCAGGCAATGGAAAGCGAGCCCAACATCTGTCCGAGACAAGCGACTGTGGTTCAACCGATAGCTCGGGTTGTGATTATTTTTTGAACGAATGTGAAGTGCTGCAGGAGATGTTCCCAGAAACATCATATGTGGAGGTAAATGTGAAAAATCAATAAAAACTGTATGCACACCAAAATTGGCCTCCTTTAGGTGAAGCATTGCATTGCCATTGCTAAGGGCGATATAGACAGTGCAACGCAAATACTACTCCATCGTCAAGAGACTGGCCAATCCTTAACTGATAAGACATCCAGTTTGCAGGGCCGCAAGAATAATGTAGTTGATGACGTCGAGCTGAAAAATCGCATCATAGCCAGGTAAATACAGCTTGTTTTTGTTTTTTTTTTTCGTTGCGTGCATTTGTAGCTTTTCATGCAAATGTGTTTTTGTTTTAACTAGTTTCAGTTTAGGGTTTGCCAACATAAACGGACTCTATCAGTGTGTTCAACGTTTTCACTCAGACAGATTTACATAACTTGCAAGTTTCCACGAGGAAACTAACAAGCATTTGAGCAGCCGTGATGATGGATGTATGACTTCATAAGCAAACAATTTTACACTTCATCACGCCGAAAGTATCATGTTTCCAAATTTAGTTTGCACATCGTTTGGTGCACCTCTCATTTATCGGCATGGACCGATTGGATTTTTGCTAAAATGTATTATGTGCGAAGACGACGACTGCTACGGAACTCGCTTGATCTCGGCTTATTTCAGTGATTCTTACTAAGGAGGACAGTTAGTCATACATGCGTATGCAGATCAACTGAACTGTATATTTCATTTATCAGTTGTAACGTCTATTTTTAAGCTGTGTCCAATACTTTTATAGTGTGTGAATGAGTAAATGGACGTGCGATATTTTCTTTTATTCAAGCAATTAAGAGTGTTTCTTTGTTTTTGCTTGAAAATTGTAATCAGCGGCTTTGTCGTATCTGGTGCTTGCAGCATTTGATTACAACAGCATTGGCTTTTAGAGCGAAACGCTTTATTTTAATTGAGTTCTTTTGATTCGTTTATGTTTGCTCATATTTCTATATGAGTAAGTTCGATGTACGAGGTAGACGGAAGTGACAGTCATTCATGACCGCGTGACTGCCTGCCATGATCCATTTACACATCAATCGGGTCCATTGTGATGTCACTGATTCGATTCCTCGAAATTGTACAGGTCTGGGATTTCCTGAGGGAGCTCTTTTATCCGTGCTCTAGTTAGCTGAACAAACGCCTTAAGTGGTAGGAATCTCGGGGACCAATTTTGGATTTTGGTCCACCTTGGTGAAGATTGAGACCGATCTTTCGCAACCGAATGGTTGCTACCAGCCGGATGCCACTAGTCTATAATGTTACTTTCAACCTATGCAACCTATGAGTTGTTATTAAGTATTCTATTGATTATTGACTACGATGTAGGACACTCTTCCAAAATGTGTCTTAGGTCTAATTGCACGTTGCATGGTTAACAAACTGGAGGCGCAGTTTTATTGAGGAGCTTTTGATGAGTGCCAGTTATGTGTCCAAGACGAAGTTGTACGAAATTGGATATTGTTTTTGTTTTGAAAAGTTTGAAGGCATTACTTTGAGTGGGTTTATTCTGGTTGTGGTACACGCTCCAGTCGTGATCGCTGTCTTCTTTGGCCTTTCTTTGAATTTGTTTTAGCGGATCTAACTTGGGGAATATCACAGGAGCCTCTTTAGCTCCAACATGATCTGGTGTCCACATTAACCGTGATACAGTTTTGTGACTTTATCAGCTGGTGTCTGATGGTCGATACGATGTCTGTGTCGGAGCATATTACAAATCATATTTGGTCACTATCTGTCAATAGTAGTATGGAATAGTCAATGAATATATTTTGTGTTTACGCTTCAACCTTCAACTCAACTGAGCATTAGAGCAGGGACGTATCCTTAAAAAATTGCTAAAGCTCATTTTTGATGGATTTTAGTCAGCTCTTGCTTGGCCTTACCTCGGGCATATTTTTCAATCCCAAATCAGTCCAACCACTACTCGAAGGGGAGGTCGGTAATGATACCAGTAATATTGTTCACACACTTTTGAGGATCCTAGTCTTGTCAAGTCGTCCTAAAGGCTTCCAGAACTGTCCATCTGCCATTGTGATGGAATTGCTTGAAGGATGGAGTCTACTGAATCGATGCTAATGTCTTATGGCTAATCCCTTGGAATTCAGTACTTTGCTGACAAGTAGACACCACACTGGCTTTTATAGATGGTGAACCCAGAGTCTTTATGGTCGTTTGATTTTCTTTGAATAAATAGATAGACTCGGACTATTGGTCTAATGGATATTAGACACGCTGCCTCTTGTGTGTAACTCATCAATGTTAATCAAAATCATCAGGTTTCATAAATATTTCAGTAAAGCTGACGTAATTATTAGATCCCCAGACTTTAATCGGTCACGTGGACTTACTTTCCACACCTCTGTCTATAATGCTACATGTTGTGACTCTAGATCTGCTGCTCTAGAAGGATGGTTGGCGGTTCCTATTTTAAATTACTTTTCTCCTTTTTTATAAGAAAAAATACTATTTAATGCCAAATAACGGAAGAAGACTACACAAAGTAGGTGTCTTAAATGAAAAACTTCACAAAATCAATGTCAGGTGTTTCTGCTGTAATAAATTACACGCATGGCATCGACTCGGATGTCCATAGTTTCAATTCACAAATATGTTGCTCAGTTGGTGATGTCCGGTATTTATAATCATTTTTATTAATTAAGATTTGAAAAAAAGCCTTACCACAAATATTTGCTGTAATTATTTCACTCCCGCCTTGTAAGAGTGTGCCCTGAGAGTGAAACACTCCGGCCCGCGGGCCTGGTCTTGAGTAACCTTCCTCTAGACGGCCCTGCCGTCTAGTACGTGAGTACGCACGTATGTTCATAGACATGATATGTTGTGATTTTAGAAGGGCTAAAGCCTTGAGTTGTTTTTCACCAATTGCTTACGTACCGTGTAACGTAAGTTACGTCTAAATGTTGACTTATGTCAAATCAAGGGTGCTTGTAACCCTCATCGTCGTCTGTCAGTCTTTTTAGCCGATTTTAGTAAATAAAGCACAACCATTGTAATAACCACCATTGTAATAATCTAACCTTCCACAGGTATTCGTACGTGGATAAGAATGCAGCCACACGGGAATACAAACCATTTGCACCAAAGGTTGAGCCAAAAAAGTTAGTGCGCTATCGTGACAACAAGATCGTATCGCTCAAAGGTGAGCGTTACACGGAAATCAAACGTGACGAAGATGCTGAATTGAAAAAACCCAAGAAGCAGATTAATCCGTAACTAAAGTTGATCAAGATCCACTTCAAATACTTCATCAAAAAGAACCTACAAATACTATTATTAACATTATTACCACTAACTCTAATCATCATCAGTAATTTATTCAATGTATCAATGTGCATAGTAATAGTTGTAGCAGTAGTAGTCGCAGCAACCACAAAACCAGAGACACAATTAGTTTCCAAATTGAAAGGAGCAAACATTATTGAAATTAGCTCGCTGTACTCGCAGTTTATCACTGTTGTCGTCGTAACAAAATTTGACTGTATCATCGGCCTCGAATGTTATTGTTTAGGTAAAAAATTCAACAAATTAATATCATTGCATAAATTCAATAAATTATTGTTTGTTAAAAAATCTGCATATAGGAGATATTCGTATTCGCCATGTTTATGAAACACTTTTCATTACAACACTAGCCTTTTTTTCTTTAATAAGATTTTTATACACTATGTTTGTTAATGCTGGACGTGTTCATTTGGTATGATGCATCGAAGTGAACCGGTGCACACCTGTGCACCCCTGCCAAAAGTGCTGAATCAAATGAACACACACGCATTATGTAATAGCTCAAATCCTATGGACTTTAAGAAACAAAATTTTTATATTTTAACCATTTTTTGTACACAAAACGGACTTTGAGGCATTTTGCAAATTTATTCTGCGAGACGCGTCTATCCCTCTGCCACACGGATCAGATATAAATGGCAAACCTGTGGCAGAGTTTTTTTTGTAATCTTTTAAGAAAGGAAACAATTTTTTTGCTATGATATATCGAACAAATATGGCATAAGTATCTGTTTAAAAAAAGAAACAAAACAAAAAAAAATGGTAACTACATATAAAAAGAAAAATCAATTAGTTTATATTCTCTGTAACTAAGTTAGGCAGAATATACGCGCATCACAATTGCGTGATGCATCAAATCGCGGTATTAGATAAACAATCCAATTATGATTCATTATTTTAAGTTAAACCCCCCATACATTTACTGATGGTTTGAACGCACTGTTTTTATGAGTGTACACACGTATTTATCTCAGTTAGACTAGACTACGGTTAAGCACCATCGCTTGCATGCGGTGCATTATGCATAGGATAACATAATCGCTGTGAATCTGTATTTGAAGATATTCTCAGTAGCCTTACGTATAAGTTTGTTTGTTTAATATTGTTTTTTTTTTTTTTTTTAAATTTGTTTTGCGTACCTTTAAGACCCAAAAAATATTCTCACGTATATAGTTTTAAGCCTAAAGAGGAGTTGTAGTCTAGACACATTCATGCACTCTAGAAGAACTCCACCACTCCACCCTTCCATCAGACTTGCAGCATCACAAATTTTGGTTAAAGCATCCTGTTCGCATAGACACTGCGCACCTTATTTTGCGTTTGCATTTTTGTGTACTCTTTATTTTGTACGTCTTCAATAAGATACGACAACAAAGGCAAACTATGAATTTCGATGTGCATAACATTGTGCAGAGAGGGAAACACCTATATTTATATATCAAATGTATTTTATTTTTGTGGCGATTTATTTATCTATCTATCAATTATTATTGATAGTTTATATATTTACACTGTATCTTAAAATTTTTAGTTGATATTTGTTTGTGATACTAGAATAAATTCTCGAATGAAATGATACACGTACATGATGCTGGTTGATTTTTTTTGTGTCTCCATGGACACAGCGAGTTGTTGGGACATCTTCTGGGCCATCGTCAACCATTACTAGAACAAATTCTCGAATGAAATGATGCACATACCTGATGCTGGTTGTTTTTTGTGTCTCCATGGACACAGCGAGTTGTTGGGACATCTTCTGGGCCATCGTCAACCATTACTAGAATAAATTCTCGAATGAAATGATACACGTACATGATGCTGGTTGATTTTTTTTGTGTCTTCGTGGACACAGCGAGTTGTTGGGACGTCTTCTGGGCCATCGTCAACCAATACGCCGGCGGAAGTCCCCTTTGGTTTAAACAGATGGACAGCTGGAGATTGTTACGTCTGTCATTCAAAAATATGTGTAAAAGAAAATCCTCTATACAGGTACATGCCTCCGCATTGTTGTGGGACCGACGTGTGTGCAACCGACACCAACTGCAGGGATGGAAGCAATACTGAACATCCCACAAATACACACTGCCATGCAGGCTGAAGCTGCAAAACGAGCCTTAACTTTACAGAGCACCGATAATTGCAAAGAAGGAAATCTTGTGGGACTTCTAGACTATTCTGAAAAGAGTGGACAACGTTTCTGAGTTGACTTGAGAAACTGACCTGATGTCTCCGGAGTTATGCAAACACTATGAAATACTCGGGAGAGGGGAATGGAAGAAAAACCCTTCATGCTTGCAGGATGTAGCCCAGAAATGGTACACAGATGGGTCGAAATCGGAAAACAAGGTAAGGGCCGGTGTTATTTGAGCGAGATGCGGCCTACACCTTCCCCTCATGCATGAACACAACAGTATTTCCGGCTGCATTGTTTGCAATCAACGACACGGCATATCACCCAAAACCCAAAAACATCAAAATATATGTGTTCCCAGAAAGACAAGCGGTAAGTCTGTCTGAGAATGTCACAAAATCCTAAACACAAACTAAAACAGACTTGGGTTCCAGGGCTTGAAAACCATGAAGGTAATGAAAAGACTGATTTACAAGCCAAGGCAGGTGCTCAGATACGTTTTATCTCGTCCTCCCCCCTTTATGGATTCAACAATAGGGCTATTAATCTTCACTTTCAGAAATGGCTCAAGTCAAACAAATTAACCAGTTTTGAAACAATCAGGAGGGCATTATTTACTTATTTATTTACAAAGCTACCATATATTTCTTAAAATCAGAAATTAGCTGTTAAGCCAGAGCGACGAAGCCTTAGGCTAAAGGAGGGCATTAAAAGATCAAGAATGTTCATGGAACAAAACTACACTCCCAAACGAGCCAAAGAAGCTCTAGGACTCAACAAAGCTGACTTAAGGGTGCTATGCTCGTGGAGTAGCTTGTAGTTACCACCTCCATAAAATGGGAATTAGCACACGCGCTTACAGACATCTGTAAGCACTGTGGCCAGGCGGAAAAACTTTGGAGCACTGTCCACGACTTGCCAGAGAAAGACAAAATTGTGAACAAATCATCCATAACAGGGAAAGACTTCCAGCAGCTAGGGGAGCTGTCCAATTAATGAAGGCAGTTCTAAATCCTAGATCTGTATCATGTCCTGCTATGACACACCCCAAGTTCTTCAATTAGTTCAATGTTGGCATTGGTTGAGAAATAAAGGAGTTCTCAGCTATCATCACGGAAGGGTTCGACCAGTCAAATGTATACGAATGTCGGACTGCGCATGGCCAACTAAATCTCATCGTTCCGCTACCCATGGAATGAGCCTGTCCAGAGAGTATGGACAGTTAAAAAGTCATCCTTCGGAAGGGCCAAGAGCGGTAGCTTTTCAACTAGTGCATCGAATTTTCTCGATTTTTTCGATTGTCTCCTTTTCAGCCGTTATCAGTGACGATACAAATCTGAACATAGGCTTGTCGCCAGTAGTCAGCTTGGTGTCCATACTTGAACCATTGATTCCCACGCTGAATTTCTAGGTTCAGGTAGGTCAGCATAGGTCCATCGTGGCCTCTACGGGCAAATTGTTCTGCTACCCACTGAACAAGCATTGACACAGGCCGTAACTCTGAATGGATCTACATCCCTTGTTAGACACAACATGGTGGATCTCGGCGGGGTCCCTGGACACAGGCGAATTACAGGTAAAAAATCATCAGATACGATCGAGTGGTCGATGTCTCGGAATCTGCGTTCATCGGCCTTGATAACGAAGAACTTCGCCTAGACCAATGGACCAAAGGTGATGGACAAAATAAACCTGTGCCAAGACAAGGTATGTCATGTTGCCTCTGCCCGGAGTAGGATGATACATTCGAGCACATTTTATGTGAATGTCTGGCACTAGGGTAGGGCGGGGCTGGATGGACCACGGGGCATGATGGGCCACGCGAATTATGCAAGAACCGCAACTATGTTCGTATTGTACCTGAAGATCGAACACGATTGACTGTGCACACTAACTAAACCGGGCAAAATCGCTCTCTTGAATTGAAAATTTAATTTTCCTTTTACTGGGATTCGATCCGGGGATCCAACTAACGTAGGGCGCAGGCACATAACCAGTTGCCCAACACCGACTGGGATTCCCAGTTTATTATTACTTACTTCTGTAAATTGTTATTTCATCATCATCATCTTCTGAGCATGCGGGTGCTCCACTCAAGGGGACGGTGGCACGACAGATCTCCAGGCAACTCGATCCTCCGCCATCGACTCTAACTCATCAGGACTTATGCCCAAGCGTCACCAGGCGAGTTTTTGGACTTGGTGCAACCACCGCGTCCTGGGTCTGCCAAGCGGTCGAGTACACGATGGAATCGCTTTCAGCGCCCGCCTCAGAACTCGTGATGAAGGGGCAATTCGTGCCACGTGACCAAACCACCGTTCGAAGAAGCAACTCCTCAATGTTGTGTCCCTCGCGCACTGCCGTGTTTCTCACCCTATCCCGGCGAGTAATGCCCAGCACAGCATATTCAGCCTTTTTCTCCTTTATTCCACTTTTCAGTCCTTGGCCCGTTAGTGGGGCACTTGGAGCATGTGATACAATTTAATTCTTCCGCGATTACATATTTTCAGTGTTTCAGAATTTCATAAAGAAAGCAGATATCGATTCCTTCCATCGATCCTAGACTCATCGTTGGTGTTTATGAGGCTTCAAGTGGGAAGTCGGCCAACTAGCCCCGTCCTACCCGGGAGGGAGGGCATCTTCCTTAGCGAGACAGATTAAAGAAAGTCCTTGATAAGGGCAGTGATCTTCGATACAATAGATCTCTTCAGGTCGCGGTTTCGTTTTCTTCACGGCATGGTTTGTACAAGGAAAAACCAAAACAAAAAAAAACTCAATGGATAGATAAAGAGGATGCCATGTCAGTGTCGACGTAAAGCTGAGTTTTTGGCTAATATATTTCGCTTTTTGTCGATACTGCGACCGCCGCGTCGTTGGGTGCGTCAATTCCCACGGTGTTGTGTCTGGATTCAAACGCCGACCCGAGCTCCATCATCAGCTCTGAAGAACACCTTCGCAATTTCGACGTTCCGTGTCGGTATAAACCGTAGGTCCCATCCACACTCGTGAAGGAAGTATACTACGCACAAGGCGAGTCTGAGTTGAGCAGCTCCAATAAGGGCTGTTATTATTACTGTCACAGTGGATTTCCATCAACTTAAATGCAAGCACATTCACTTGTGACCGCACATATCTATATCGAGAAGCAATAATCGTGCAGTGCATGGAGAAAAAAAACAAAACAAAACATACACACAGTTCCTCAGATATTTTCAAGATCATTTGTGTTGTGTTTATAAGTGTTTTTCCGGTGGTAGGTATACGTACAGACGAACCTACATCCGTATGCACGTCTCTATTTACTGGGCACCCATCCACACATGTGTAGTTTCTGTAGCCATTTAAAGTTCTCTATTTTTTCCTCGAAAACAAACTTCAGTTTACAGAACGATGATGGAGCTGGGGATGGGCACGTAGGTATGTCTGTTGTTTACAACGGTGAGATCACCTTAGTATACACGCTCGTACGGAGTATCTTTACGTCTGCCTCCCAGTTGTACACACTTCAGCATTTAGGCAACAACAAAGCGAATCCCGTCTTTAGAACTATAGCGTAAGCATCGACTGTAAACTCCACTATTCTCTGATTATCCATAAAAGCCGCCAAACCCGAAAACTTCTACTGTCAGTGGTTTCTGCGTGTTGTCAAGTTATTTTGTTTACTTTGCCCTTCGGGCTGGCAAGTGCATAAAATTGAGTTACTTTTCCTCGCGGCCGACAAAGTGGTTTGGTGAATTCAAATTCCACCATATTTACCATCAAACACTCGAGTTCCACTCACGAGTGATATAGCGTTCGAGTGAGATAGTCTATGTGCACGAAATCATATGGTTGCCATTTGTTGAACGAACGTGTTCAACTTGGGAATGTAGCCAAAAGTCTGGCAGACGTCTGCTTTCTTCCAACGAGTAAACGCGACAAGTGATTTAACGTCTCGATAAAACAAAAAAAAAAAACGAGTATCTGGAACATTACGAGGTGTTTTTCGTTGAATAGTTTTGTAATCCCAAATTTTACACCACAAAGGGGTGAGTATTTCAGAAACAATTCTTTCTTTCCTTTTGGGGAAAATACAAATTGTTAAAATCGTCTTACTGCAGCGATTAGATAGTTCTGGTTGTATTTTTAGAAAATTTAATAGTCCTCTTGCCAATAGATTCTTGGATTGTGCAGTTGCAACATCATACCTACAATATTCGATTTTCGTTTAAAGATAGAAAAACAGTATTTTTTGAATCTTAGGATCACTTTGTAGCCAAGCAAGTGTACGATTTTTGGAGCTATTCCATTCAAATTCGACTTAATAGCGGGCACGTGATCCATGTTTTTCCACCGATCACTGGTCATAAGATCTGAGAATTGAATTCCTACTACCTGCTCTGTGAAGGTGTGTGATCTCTTTTGAAACTGTGTGCGTGCGGGCGTGTGTGTGTTTCGGTTTCAGGGCAAACTGGCAGAGTTCTTGAATAATACAGACAAAAATGTATTAACTTTGCCGATTGGGAACCAGCACAAGTGTTATCATACTCGTAATTGTTCTCACTTTTTGACATTCAGGGATTAACTATGTCCACTTAGATGGTGTGACTGTGGCTGCCGAGCCACCCATGTGACAGGGTGTCAGCTCTCAGGTCCCACAGTATGGAGGGCCTTACATAAGAACGATATCTAATTTTGATAAATGAAATATCCACATTTCCCAGATAACTGCGAGATCGAGCGAGAAGCGCTCGTTGTCAAGACACGATCCCGTGACTTCAAAGTTTCCGTGCGACGAGAAGAAAGAGAAGATCCCCAGCAAGCAGTAGTAGGGCGGATCAATCGAATGGAACAGTTCTCTCAATTGAAATGTTAATGAATTTTAATTGGTATACTAAGCGTGTATGCGCGCTTGTACGTGTGTGCGGGTGTACGAAAAGTGTGTTGAATTCAATTTCAAACAGATCTAGTGCGTGCACTTAACGTATTTTGCTATGAAAGCGAAATGTAATCGAGAAAGTTGATTTGAAAGAATCGAGATGAAGGTACATACATGCTTTTACGCTCGCCTGTGCGGGCATTACAAAACACAACAATATGCTGAAGTTTGACTGGGATACTTGATCATGTGATCGAACTCGCTTGCGATCTCGCGTTTGTCACATGAGTGGGTTTACATTTAGCTGGCGTTCATTTGGCAAGAAAACATCAACTGGCGCTCATATATTCAGGTTTAACTTCGTTGTGAACCAGTCTCGAGGCAATGGAAATAATAAACTGCGACAAACTCAGATTTCGGTGACGTTGTTGTTCAGCCATGTATAACGCTTGGGGAACGTACGTGTCTATGCGAAGAAACATCTAAATAAGCAGAATTTTTCAGCTAAGATAATTTCCTTAACAACGATAAGCGTTTGTTGTGCCGAGCGCAGGTTATCTTCACAAATTTCGACGATCTTGGAAGCAGCTTACCTTGTATTACCCCCTCTTTATTTATTTAGGGCGTTGCAAAATATTCAGCCTGACATTTCTTGACGCACTTGACGCAGCTTGTCTACAAGCCAGCAAGGGTGAGCTCATTATGGATCGTTTAACTTAATGGCTTCTCAGCAATAAAATAAAACACGATCAGCAAGTACGGCGGAGTCAAATAGCGTGTGTTTGGCTGCAACAATGTCAAAGCTTCGGTTCTAAAAAACGAATGACATCTGTTGTTGCTTGCACAAATTTGCACATACTACCCTCCGATCGCATGGTGTTTTTGTTTGGTGTCTGGATCGTCGTGGCGTAGACGGTAGATGCGCCGACGTAAGACTCTGGGTGTGTCTAGTTTAGGTTTCCCGACGACTGCAGCGCCACCGATATTGCCATTACTGATCGTCCTACGATGCGGCATTTCCCCGACCTTTCCTGAGCCTTTGCTGCTAAAACTCAAAACATGAAGTTCATCGGTTATTAACAAATTCAAGTGCAAAGACAGATCGGAATCATATCAGGGGTGATTATCTTAAGTGGAACTACAAGTACACTTCTTTTAGACACGCCGTGCTATTGAGACAGGTCAGTTTTACTGCTGTGGTGCTCGAAAGTCTCTTGTTGTAATCTTATCTCCGTGCTCCTTCATAAACATAGATTCGATTCGATCGTTATGTGCGACTCTGTTCTGTCGAACTAGATTTTATAATACACTTAAAGTTTATCAGGAAGCAGAGATATGTCAATTGGTTCACATGGATTTCGACAACCGATTGTGCGGTCATTGATCTACGCCTTGCCTAGAGTCTGTCAGTCGGTCTTTCGGCAGTAATGTGAATTCACCAGAACACTTAGATCGTGTTGCTCCATTGTTGTGCCCACAGTCTGACTACTACCACTGATTGCCCACTCCAGTGATAGTGCCGTTAATTTGATCCCAAAGGCAAATGGTGACTGGACCAGATTTTCGTTTCGAACCAAGGGCGGGCACTTAACCAACTGCGCTATCCAGTCGGTGTTCATAGTTTCATTTCCTTAGTTTCTTCACAGTTCATCCACTTTTAGGAGATTTTTTGACCAAAGTGTGGCCGCCATGACGTAGTGAGTAAGTAACCATCGACCGACCACGCATAAGTAACCATCGCATTTCAGTGCACAATCTCTCTTAGTGGAGTTTACATGAGCAAACATACCGGACAGACTTGGTTTAATGAAACAGACTTCACTTTCCACTGATGGTGGGTATACTCGTAGCAGCACTTGTAATAGACAAATAGTAGAAACCATGCGAATGTGGGTGAAATAATCGATTCAAAGTCGATCAAAGTTCATTTCGATCATTTCGTAACAGAAATAATTCTCTCTTCCCACCGCACGCAGTATCACTGTAAAAGCTTGCCCAGGTTTACCTCCGACTGTAGCAGCGACCGTGCCGTTGTGGGTTGGTGCGTCGACCCCTAGGCTCCTTAGTCAACGTTGCCTAGGTTCGATGCCCGCTACGAGGAAAATTATTTACCTCTTTCAAAAGTATAACTGTCTAGAAAAAAGCTTCGTTCGGAGTCGGCATAAAACTGTAGCTCCCTCTCACACGTGAAAGAACAATAGCTCGCGCAACACGAGTGGTTGTTGAGAAGCAAGACGCTGGCCTTCTACGGGCTTTAGCCATGTTATAGCTATTCACAACTTAAAATGTGTGTGAAAGCATAGAGAACAGATGTGTGCGCAGTCGCTGCAGTTGGCTTAGATACACGTCCCATAATATTTTAACATTTCTAGAGGTCCTTAAAGTTGATGGTAGAAATGTGTAGGTACCGATGTATTGCCCGTCTATGTAAGAACATATTAATCTTTGACTGAGTTTTTAATTGCCACATGTTGTGTTGCCTCTGCACTGCACACAATATTTTCTTGCAGCATTTATGAACACGGACCTGCACTTTCGAAAAAGTATTCACAAAGGCAACCAAAGTTGGCGGTGGAAAAGTGTTATTTGACGTTTGTATATTAATATATAATATTGGGGGGCTGGAGTGCCACCAATAGGCCCAGAGGGCCAGGGCCTAGCTTCTGAGCATCATTTACGTGCTACAGTTTTATGCAGACTTCGAACGGAGAGATAAGTTTTTTTTAGACAGAAATACTCTTTGAGCGCTGTCAGTGACTCGAAGGTGGTGAGGCCGGGAAAAGTATTTTACTCGTACCGGGCGTAGGGGTCGGTGCACCAACCCACAACGCCATGACGTTTGCATTGTTAAACATAGTTGTCCACAAGGTCTACAAAAAATGTAATGGGTACTACTAAAAATCGTACAGAAAGATACAGTAGCAAAATGCGACCATGCTTTCAAATAAAAAGAATTGGCAGACATGTCAGTGATGAGAGCATTTCTGTGTCTATGATATTTTTAGGAACAATTTTTGAGCAAAAGTATGAAAAAGCCCACTTTTCGGGTTCCCTGCAATTATGCAACACAAATCATTGCCAAGTTGGTTGCAGGTTGGGTGTCACATTGCTTTTATGAACGCAGTTTGCCGACTGCTGTCATGCATAGTCGCTGCGGTTCACTTGCATTTATGAACCCAAATCGTGCAGTGTGAGGTTTATGAACTCGGCCTTTATGCTGGACTAGTATCTGGTGCAGAGATGATGGAGGAAGAGATATTCCTCTTTCCAATGGAAAACCCCCAGTCCATCGCAGTGGTGCTCTAAAGTCACGCATACTATTTTATTTTCACGCACACTTGTTAGAAGTATAGAGCAACGCAATGGTGTTAGGCGGGAGTAAACAGCTTCGCTTAGCTCGCACGTATTCACAGACGCCTGTCTGTTTAAAGGTTATAAAAACGCTGTCAGATGAATCTGATGGGCAAAAAACGTAGAAGTGGCCCATCTCTTCCTCCATCATCTCTGATCATCAGGGGAGTGCTTCTTTTATCCTGCTCAGATGGTTGTGGGCTCATTGCAGAGTTGAATGTGTTTGTTGCAGCATTAAAGGGCGAGCAGGAGTGAATAGGAAACTGAATTCATTATCTTCTTCAGAACCCATCACATTCGTCAGGTCGTCTGATTAAGCACCAAAATTGGTTCGCTTATTGTGAACTGACAAAGTTAGACAGCCCATAATTAATGTCACACATAGTGCAACACACACATGCGGCAATCGAGTCCCTGGAATAGTCCCACAACAGATCAGTTGTGCTAATCTAGCCAGTAGCGGGCGCGGTGGGGACTATTCCAACCAAATGCTAACTGAAATCTGCGCTCCAACTACAAGAACGTTTCGATGACTTCAATATGGATTATTGTGCTACCTTACACATGCGCTAAAAGTCCAAGGTTCGATCCCAGATAGTAGATCTTCCATTTTCACGGCACAACCATTGTCGAGTCATTGACAGTGCTCATAGCTGTCAACAATGCTGTCTCCGAAGTCGGCATAAAACTCGTGGGTAAACCAACGCATAAGTGGCTGTTGTAGAAACTAAGAACAAGTTGTCCTTGCCCTCGCCACAGGGGGACGTTTCGACAGCCAAGCAAAATGAAAACGTTTGCTGAACTAACATTCCGTCCCCAAAATAGTATCGTTCCACTTGCTGCCTACTTAGGAGGAGCCCATGCTTTCAACGACCCCTTACATCACTCAAGTGTATTATTCAATCGGAAATTATAAACACTCCAAATCACTCCAAATACTTCAGAGAAGATAAAAACGTGCCTGTTTACAGAACCTTACAGATTATTTACGCGATCTTCATTTCGCATATTTTCTCTCCATTTTTCCAAACGATCGCGCGGTATCTGGATGATGTTCCAAAGAACACGCCGCCACTTCATATGAAGCCAATTAAAAATGAATTCCATCGTGAGCGAGACCGAGATAAGATAGTAATGTGAGGAGCCATATCTAAAACAAATATACGTTTCAAAAGCTCCCAGAAAATGAGGCACAAGTTTGTCACCGAATGCGAGTCATAACTCGGCTGCTGTGTTTATCATGTTCTTCAAATGATCAGCATAAAGTTTGGCTCGAATTTGAAGCTCTCATGAGAAGTGTCTTCACTTAGGAGTAAACAAAAGTTTCTATTTTTGATTGCATTCCGCCAGTAAGCGCGAGTAACAATAGGCGATAGCTGTGCTTTCTATTTTTGTAATTATGTACACACGTGTGTAGTGTTTGTGTTGAAATGGTGAATTTATATTAAATACATGTTATTTGTTTCATCTAGGGCCAGAATAAGTCTTCATCATGGGGGACATGTTCCGCAGCGAGGAAATGGCTTTGTGCCAAATGTTCATACAGCCCGAGGCAGCGTACACCTCTGTGTCGGAACTGGGCGAGACTGGATGTGTTCAATTTCGTGATGTAAGTGAATTACAACTTGTTTGTACTATTAATGATTGAATAATAAAAATCCCCGTATCGTGCACAGGTAAACATACATTTGAGCAGATAAATAAACATATGCCAAGTATAATTTGAGCTAGTTTTTGGGTGAAACGTCTTGCCACCTCATTACTTTGCAGCTGTGTGCATTGGGCTGTGACGGTTGCTTCATTGTATCGCGATAATTTGAGCTGGGTGCAGATTTCTTGCCCTTGCCGCGTGTTGCTTGTAGAATTAATTTGAAATCAATTTTAAAACAAAAGCTTTTTTTTCATTGCCCGAGAACTTAAAATTGCTATAAAACACAGAAATATGACAGCAATAAAACTTTATTTGGCAGATCATGTGTATTTATATAGACTTCGAAATAAAGAAGACTCTGCTCAGCTCCTTAAGCTTCAGTAGACATTCCCACATGAGCTTGGATTTGATGATAAACGAGTCTAGTGCCAGGATAGCCGCACGACTGTCCGACACTATTGCTATGTCGCAGTTGGTAAAATTCCTGTCAGGATTGATCTGAGCGCATCTGTCTGTGGCACAGACTTCTGCTTGAAATATGCTCGATGTCCGGAGTCCAAATACTCCTGCTCAGTCTGTGGACTAAGGATCCAATTTTCCAGTTTTTTGTCTGGTGCTGAGCTCAATGGTGAACTGCTTTGGAGGTTGAATTTCCTGGTAGCGTCATCCCTCGGAATGGCCAGGAGTGGAAGCTTTTTGACTACTCCTTTGACTCACCCTTCTTTTGCCGTTCTCATGATTGTTTTATTTGCACATTCTGCGACCACTAGATGCTATTGAGTCAGCTCCAATAACACCTCCATGGCGGCAGTGGGGCAAGTTCTCATGGCCATGTAAACAGAGGCATGCCAACCTTTGAACTTTGTTGAGTGTCTCTCTTGCACTGATCAGATTGGGTCTTTTGGACCAAGCTATTGCACCATGTGTAATTGTTGGCTTAACAATAGCTATGAACATGCATCTTAGGATGCTTGGACTGCAACCCCAGGTTCTGCAAATCATTCAAGCACTCGTTGCTGTGCTCTATGATCTCTTCTGTGCGTATTTTCCAGATGAGTTTGCTGTATTTTGCCTCTCTTACTGGAGCCAGTATTATGCCTGAAAAACTACTCGTTTTAGTCGTTCCAGTTTGTGTTTCTTTGTCCCCCCCGGCAGCTGACCTCCTAGTGTTGGGAGGCGGGAAGCAGAATCTGCCTATCTGGAAGTATACACAGACGGATCCCAAACGGGATAAGGCACCGAACTGGGAGCATTCGCGAGATCGCAGAAAATCACCTTCTCCCCGTCCCGTCGACTGCCTAACCAGCTATCCAAGAAGCTGCCCGCTTGCTTTCAATGAACCCGATAGACGGGCTATCTATCCCTATACACATAGACAGTCAGGCGGCCATTAAGGCTCTGGATACACCATCAATAAAATCAAAGATGGCAAAACTTGGCCGCCTATCTCCCAGGGAGCGGTCAAATGCAACCATACCCTATGCCGGGTCCCCGGGCATACACGTCTCCCAGGCAACGAAAGGGCCGACGTGGGTTTGCAACTGACAATTGAACAGGGCACCCTATATCCCTCTCTACAAGTAATGAACGCTTTGTTTTTTTACATATGCCATCAACGCCGCCAATCGGAGGTGGTTGGAATTAAGAACTTGCAGGACTTCAAGGTGAATTTGGCCTTCAATAGACCAAAAAAAAAAAAACAAGCACACTCCTAAAATTAAATAGAAAGGCAATCAGTAATATAGTTGGAAGGATGGGAACCCCTTCAAGGACTTCTGAAGGAGCTGCAGGGACGACACTTACACCAATATAAACAAAAAAATATCCGCGTCTACCAGATTTGTAGATTGTAGGTGTAGTAAAAAGGAGTGCATTAATTTGGTCCGATTTCGGTCAAATATTCGACGTTCTGTTGGATTATTTATTGCCATCTTGATGGAAATGCCGTTATCTTACTTACTTACAGCTCGGTGTGAACCTGGACCCCATCTAGCCTATCCACCTAGCACGGTCCTTAGCGCATTCGAATCTGGTTGAGGTCCCTTAACTTGTGGGCGCCATCTAATGCGAGGTTGCCTTAAATCCGGGCTTTATTCGAAGACTCTGCTGGCCGGATAATTTGTGTCCATTCGCTCATATCCTAGCCATCTAAAGCGACTGATGAGTAGTTTTTTGACTAGGTCGATGTCGCTGTACAGCTCTTATAGGTCGTCGTTAAATCTCCTCCTCTGTATATTTTCCGAATAATTTTTCTCTAACCGATCGAGGATATCATCATTCGCTTTTGCAAAGTCCATGCTTCAGCGCCATAATGTATGGCTTACTACTCAATTGCCTTCTCAGCCCAAAGAAACAGCTGCCGGAGAGTTTCTTCGTTTCAGCAGAGCCAATGTCTCTTGGTACCTCAAACTAATAGCTGCCGATTGTGACGTTCTGTCAAATTCGTCGATGTTGTGATTCCCTTCTTGCTGACTGCATATACTTAGTTTTGCCCCCATTTACTGATAAACCCATTTGACTCACAGCTTCCGTTTCGATACTAGCGAACACACCAATGACAGCGCGATGTGTTCTGCAAATTATATCAATACCGCTAGTAGTTGCACTGACTTTTTAAAGATTGTGCCTCGGGTGCAGCCGTTTGATTTTCGCACAATTCATTCAAGTACGACGTTAAAGAAATCGCATGACAGCGCACCACATTGCCTTAGTTCTCGTTTGACATCAGAGGTCAACGACCTCGGTGAGGTCGTTTCCGATCTTGACAGAGCAGCGAGCGTCCTCCATCATTCTGCATCTTGCACAACCAAACACCCTCATCACTCTCTCGTAAAAGCCTGCGTCCCTACTGACGAAAAACTGAGAGAGTCATGTCCTGTCATGCCCATGTCCTGCCATGGGCAGGAATAGTTCGTAAGCACTCGGTGATAGGGCCGGACTATAAGAAAAAGTTCCCGGGGACCTCAATTAGATCGGGGGAGACGGAGTCCCCGTTTGTCGTCGTCCAGATTGAGTGGAACATTTTGCTGGACAGCGGTATTTGCGTCCTCATTGATATTCTACAGTATACAAGGGATCCTTCCAGATACTCAGCATCGATTACGACTCCACTATAAGTCGTCCTGACAGGCTTCTCTTGGAAACTTCTAGACATTGGGTAACTGTTTCACTTTCGAACTTCATTTCTGCCATAGCACCTCTCTATCTTCTCGATCGTCCGGTTCCCATGTTCTTTCCTTTTCCTCTTGAGAATCCGGATATCTTCGTCTTTGTTAGTAGAGTTCACGAACAGCTCTCGTTGTTCGTTGCAGCCCTGATTTGTAGGCGTCCAGCTTCGCTGCATGTGCCTTAAGAGCACTCGCCTTTCTTAGATGGTGTCGTAAAAATAATAATGCTGGTGGAATGCCTGACTACGATCGGAACGTGGTCAATCTGGTTAACGATTGACTGTTCAGAGGACCGCCAGGACCTCTCCTCCTGCATGCTTAGGTGTGGGAACCGTGTAGAAAGATCTTCTCCCTCCATTCAGTTTAAACAAAAAGCTTCGTGGTCTCCTATCGACCCGGTCCAGTAGCATGATTACGGACTTACGTAAACTAAAAATGTTTGGATGAAGAAGGTTTCTGTTGCGAGGTTTCAGAAACGAGGTTATTCTTTTGGCAGACTATCCAATAACTCGCGCTTTCAATGAACCTTCACATTGTCAAACTCGTCGGCAGCACTTGTTGAGACAAAAGTACTGCCAACTCGAAGCGAGGATTACCGATCGCCTGCGTATCAAGTTTCTGTCAACATTTCGCAGATCAGAGAGCGTACAAACGTAAATCATGTCGCTGCTAAGAAGAAGCACACCCAATTCCCTCAACTCCATTAAATCGATGCGCACTTTAACACAAAATTTCCTTCTCTTCTTTCAGCTAAACAGTGGCGTCAATGCCTTCCAACGCAAGTTCGTCACCGAAGTTCGTCGCTGCGATGAATTGGAAAGGAAAATCCGCTACATTGAGACCGAGGTGAAGAAGGACGGCATTGTGCTGGCCGATATCATCGATGACATCCCGAGGGCGCCAAATCCAAGGGAAATCATCGATTTGGAAGCACATCTGGAGAAAACCGAAAATGAAATTCTCGAGTTGGCGCAGAACGAGGTTAATTTGAAGTCAAATTACTTGGAATTGACAGAATTGCGACAGGTCCTGGAGAACACTCAGGGATTCTTCTCCGACCAGGAAGTGCTCAATCTGGACTCGATGCGAATGAATTTGCCCACCGATGAGCATGTTGTGAATCAGAATCGGGGGCGTTTAGGCTTTGTTGCTGGCGTCATAAACCGCGAACGTGTGTTCGCCTTCGAACGGATGCTGTGGCGTATCTCGCGCGGTAATGTGTTCCTGAAGCGCTCCGATTTGGATGAACCCCTGAAGGATCCGGCTTCTGGCCATCCGATTTACAAGACCGTTTTCGTGGCGTTCTTCCAAGGCGAACAGCTGAAGAATCGCATTAAGAAGGTGTGCACTGGATTCCACGCATCAATGTACCCGTGCCCAAGCTCGCACACCGAACGTGAAGAAATGGTAAAGGGCGTTCGCACTCGTTTGGAAGATTTGAAGCTGGTTCTGAGCCAAACCGAAGATCATCGCAGCAGGGTACTGGCCACGGTGTCCAAGAACCTGCCCACATGGAGCATCATGGTGAAGAAGATGAAGGCGATCTACCACACACTGAACTTGTTCAACATGGATGTGACCAAGAAGTGCCTCATTGGCGAGTGCTGGGTGCCCACTAAGGACTTGCCGGTTGTGCAGAAGGCGCTGTCAGATGGGTCGGCAGCAGTAGGCAGCACGATTCCGTCGTTCTTGAACGTCATCGACACAAACGAGGCCCCACCGACGTACAATCGCACGAACAAATTCACTCGTGGCTTCCAGAACTTAATCGATGCCTACGGAGTGGCCTCGTATCGGGAGGCCAATCCAGCACTCTACACCATCATTACGTTCCCATTCCTGTTCGCCGTGATGTTCGGTGACTTGGGCCACGGCTTTATTCTCTTCCTGTTTGGCGCCTGGATGGTCATCTGGGAGAGGACACTTGGAAGGAAGCGTGGTGGCGAGATCTGGAACATATTCTTTGGAGGCCGGTACATTATCATGCTCATGGGATTGTTCTCCATGTACACCGGGTTCATGTACAACGATGTGTTCTCGAAGTCAATAAACGTCTTCGGCTCAACTTGGAGAATAATGTACAATGAATCAACTGTGCAGAGCAACCCGGATCTTCAGTTGAATCCCACGTTTGCCGTCGAGGGCGTCTACCCCATCGGATTGGATCCCATCTGGCAGCTGGCGGAGAACAAGATTATCTTCCTGAACACCTACAAGATGAAGCTGTCCATCATCTTCGGAGTAACGCACATGATATTCGGTGTGTGCATGAGTGTGGTGAACTTCAGCCACTTCAAGAAGCGAATCAACATTTTCTTGGAATTCGTTCCGCAAATACTCTTCCTCCTGCTTCTCTTCGGCTACATGGTGTTCATGATGTTCTTCAAATGGGTGAAGTACTCCGCCAAGTCGGACATCCAAGCAGAAACACCCGGCTGTGCGCCGTCCGTCCTCATTATGTTCATCAACATGGTGCTGTTCAAGTCCACCCCCCCTCTGGCTGGCTGCGATGAGTACATGTTCAAGAACCAGAGTCTGATTGAAACAGTGTTCGTCCTAGTGGGGCTTCTTTGCATTCCATGGATGCTGCTGGCCAAGCCGTTCTACATCAAGTTCACCAGGAAGAATCAGGGACACGTAAGGCGATCCTGACCGCGTTTAACTGATCGACATTGAGTGGCAACTTGTCTTGTGTGTTTCTTTTTTCAGGTAAAGCACAATGGGGATGTCAACCAGGGCATGGAACTCACACCAGAGACCGAGAGCCCACTCCCACTTGCGGCTGAGAATCAGGAAGGCGGTGGTGGTCATGACCACGACGATGAGCCAATGAGTGAAATTTTCATCCACCAGGCAATCCACACCATTGAATACGTTCTCAGTACAATCTCCCACACAGCTTCATACCTGCGGCTGTGGGCCTTGTCCCTTGCTCATGCCCGTGAGTCCTGCAACTTGTCATCTACTTTGAAAATTTACATGAACATCCTTTATTCTAGAACTGTCCGAAGTACTTTGGAGCATGGTGTTGTCGCTGGGCTTGCAGAGCAGCTCGTACACGGGCTGCATTCTGCTGTTCTTCATTTTCGGTGCATGGACATTGTTCACAATTGCCATTCTCGTGATGATGGAAGGTCTGTCGGCCTTCTTGCACACTTTGCGTTTGCACTGGTAAGTTCATCGATCGCTCTGCATTCGAATGCGTATCTGATTCGGCTTTTCTATCTCAACAGGGTGGAGTTCATGAGCAAGTTCTACATTGGCTTGGGATATGCCTTCCAACCGTTCAGCTTCAAGATCATCCTTGAGGGAGAAGAAGAGGAATAAGTTCGGTCGAATCTTCTTCGCTATTGCTGTATTCTGTGACCAGTTAAGTCACTGCAATATTTGGATCGCCCGTTTTGGGCGTTCGATTTTACTAGCAATAAAATTTAAAGAGCATATTACATGGGCGTCTTTTCATTTGGGTTAGAAAGTGTACACTCTTCCACTGGTCGCTGGTCTAAGAGGTAGGGTGTCTGCAGAAATTCGAAGGAAACCGAAAGCCCCAGGGGGGCGCTCAGATATCGACACTCTTCTCAAAGGACTTTGTCCAAAAAAGCCAAAGCAGCACAAACCGTACAAAAGACTTCCCAGCACCTATAAGTACGAATTAAGAACAGCCAAAAGGCCACCTTGGATACTCTTCGAAGATCGAGGACGTCTCCGAGCCTTCCAGGCTCAGGAAAGTACTGGCATCGTCTCCTAAAAAGTTCTCCCTTATTATGGAACCTGGACCACCTCCGGTTTGGAAACTCTGGCCTCCTAATTGACACCGATTTCCCGGGAAACTGTGTTAAGAAGGAACACACCGGAATGCCAACCAGTCAAACCCACTCCTATTGCCGCTACCTTAGAGTGACTAAAACTACTGGCACTGCTATTAACTCCTTTGAGCCCATTTGTATCCACGTTCAGCGATATTATGCAATCTGCTGTCTCTAAGATAGTGGGCGTCAACCCACAAAAAACGGGCCTAGTCCTTTTTACTAGGAAGAACGAAAGCACTAAATTTGATGCTCCCTCATTATGCGGGACCCCCTTAAAGCTTAATGATGGGGCGGAATTCCTAGGCCTTATATGCGACACGAAGCTAAGCTGGAAGGCTAATGTTCAGGAACGTGTCAATTTGACCTCCACGTAAAATGGCAATGGGCTGCAAAAAGCAACTACAAACCCACACGGTCCAATGGCTATTTGATTCAGTAGTTAGACCCATACTGCTGTATGGCGTTGCAATTTGGTGGACTGCTATAGAAACGAAAATCAGCCTGGAACCACTCATCAGAGTGCAGAGGATGGCGTGTGTATGTATCAGCCGATAGAACTAGTTGATATGCAGGCAGCAGCTAATATGGCGATCAGACTGACATCGCTGCACAACTGGAAAGAACTTCGGTCTAGACACTCAGAGCTCATCTGTACGCATAGATACAGACCTCACTATAACTAAACGTCTCTTCGAGAAGAACTTCTCAACCAGCATCCCCACAGACACCAGTCGGTGGAGGATCCTCTGCGAATATTCACAGATGGATGCATGTGCGTGGGCTGGTGTTCTTTCCAAGGACCTAAACATCCAGCTATCTTTCCGATTACCGAATCGCTGTAGCGTCCTTCAGGCTGAAGGTATAGAGATTAAGGAAGCCCTGTCCAGACTAAAAAAAACAATGTTATACCAAGCACAGATATGGTAGTCTTTTCCGACAACCGGGCAGTGATCAAATCTATGAACTTAGTCACTTTCAACCCCCATACTGCCTTTAATTGCCGCCTATCTCTTAACGGGATGGCCAAGTATTTTCAACTTATGTAGGTGCCGGGACACTGTGACATCCAGAGAATTGCAAAGCGGGCGAACTCGTTTGAAAAGGCACAAGCTCTGTACTCTTTCCGGGTGGCTAGCCACCCTCCATGCCTATCGCTACTGGAAAACATCTGCTAAGGCTGGAAACACTTGCTTAAATGAATCGCACGCCTCATTACAACATTACAAAACAAATCTGGCCTACGATCGACCCTAAGCGATCGCTTAACCTGATCGGCTTGAGCCGAATCTTAAAACCCTCATTGGCATTATAACGCGTCATTCCAATTCATGCCTAGAGGCTAGGCCTTTCTGACTAAGACTTCTGTAGAAGCTGAAGGGAGGAGGATAAGCCTGCTGTGTTGCTGCTGTGCTCTTTCTTCCCGCAGATTAAGACTTCTGGAGACCCACCACTTCGATAGCCTGGCTGAACTGAGCAACACACAAGTCAGCCATCTCCTCCGCTGTATTAAAAGCTCTAATTGGTTTGCGGAATAGGCATTCACAGATCAACGTGGTACCACAGTGAGCCTATGTGGGTACAAAGTGTTGCTGTCTTTGCGTACAGCAGTCAGCCACTTCAATCTAACCCATTGACACATTCTGGAATAAAAGTGTAAACAACTAATCTGCTCAGTCAAGAAGATCACCAATTGGATAGAGAACTCGTCTGTATTGTATTTTCAACAAAATAATTCTAGAAGATTCAACCACAAGCCTCTGCTGCTGGATTTAAGAAAACAGAGTTGTGCGTAGAATCGCTATTCTGCAACTCGTATTTTGTACGCGATTACGACTGCCTTTGAATTTCTTTATTTCTTAAGTCCTATTTTCTGAAGATACTCTCTTAATTGTCTTTAAAGAATATGTCATCATTAGACAGACGTTTCATTTGTTGTGTATTGCGTATGCAGAGAGTGGGGCGAATACGTGTTCCTTTTTAAAAGCACGATCTTCCAGAAGTCCGTACAACTGTTAGCACACGCAAATGACATCAAAGTGATTGGAAGAGCACAGCTGTCAAAGAAGTGTTTGCTGGCAATGAGACGGAAGCGGCTAAAATCAGTCTAGTGGTGGTGGTCTCGAGAGAATAATTAAGCGCCTGTTTGAGTTGACCGCATTTGGAGGAGAAGATCCAACCACAAACGACATGTGCCTAGTAAGTCGTCCGGATCCAACGCATAACATGGCTGGGTGTATGGATGTTAGAGCGTATGGACAACTCAGCTATAAGGCCCTAAGGTTCATCGATTCCGAACCTGTGGGGTAACGCAAATAGAGGACCCACACGTCCAAAGTGGAATATCCAGATGGAGAAGGACCGCCACCAACTTGTCGTGCGAAATTGGAGGCAACTAGCCAGAGATCGCGCTAGTTGGAGAGGCTTGTGGGTTGGGACAAAGGCCCACCCCGAAGGACAGACAGATCAACAGTCTTACACAAAAAACAAAAGAAAATATGGCCTGAGTACAACCGTTCCAAAACTACGAGGAACTTGTCATGATGTCTCTAGATAGGCGGATACTACCGTACGAGATACTGGCCGATAGGATCGTCATGCTTGCAAACTGAGTACCCCACACAACACACTTGTCGCAGTTGCAACAACAGAGCTGAGAGGAAGACATTAACCCATTTCATTTGTGGCTGCCCGGCTCTTGGTTGAGCCAGAGAGTGAGTAGACTCTTCATCAACTCAATTGATGAGATTTCTGCGAAGGATATTAAGGAATTGATGTGCTTCCTAAGTGTGAGTAGACTCTTCATCAACTCAATTGATGAGATTGGAGGATATTAAGGATATTAAGGAATTGATGTGCTTCCTAAATTCGTCAGTCTCTCATCGAACAACCAATTCTGCCTACATACCTATAATTTTAAGAGATGCCAAATTGTCTCACGAACGATAAAACGACGAAAATCATCGTTTGTTTGGTTTTAGATAAATCTTTGTCGGCGTTAGGAACTGTAAACATGAGCCGAGAGCTGAGCCTGCGAACGCATTTATTCAGAAATAACAATTTTCCAGGAAATATTAACACAAAGTTTTACTCCTTGGCCAAAAGCTGTGCATTCTATTAGAGTTTTTCTTTTTTAAAAAAAATCTCAAAAATGGTCTTTTGTAGTACGAGTCAGTCAAGAAAATCGTTTCAAGCGAACTCTGCTAATAGCAGTCGTCACTCAGATAACCATAGATCCAAACCAAATTGCGGGGTGTACGCACTAATATGGCGAATTGACTTATCTGGCACCAAATGCACCAAGCGCCTTTGTGTAGCGGTGTGAAACAGATGTACTAGTTCGGCGACTTTGCGCCTGAACAGCGGCACCAATTTCAACTCTCCACGCTTGTGGGCTGATTTCGGTGGACTTGCTGCTTTGCCATAGACTCTTTCTAGGCGCATTGCACTTTATTGAAAATATTTACATTTTTCGAGCCGTAAACATTTGTTTAACCCGACTTTCAAAGGGGGTGTGCATCAACAGAGGCACATGCGTTGTATTAAACTACACATACCTCTGGAGCTTATCAGATAGCCGTTTATTGGATACCGCTCGCTCGGCCGCTTTACATCTTGTTAATTATCTGAGACCTTATGAGCGAGCACACTGATTAGGTGACACACTCATGTCGGGTTTGAGTAATTCAGTTTGCCTGGAGTTCTTGTACTGTGTGCGTCTTGTAGTGTGTTACTCCTTAGTTTTCTTCTTGTTAGACTTAACGGGTGTTTTCTGTTGTGTATTTTTTTTTTTTTTTTTTAATAAATCTTGTCTTTTCTTCTGAAGGTGGTGTACGACCAGGTAATGCCGGTGCTAAATTGTCAGGGAAAGTGTAGTGTTTTGTTTCTGTTATCTGCCAAGTATTAGCTGTTGATAGACGGTGGAGAGTGATTTTGTTTAAATGCTAACTGATTAGTGAGTGGGTGTGGGTGCGTGAAAATCTTTGCTGTGCTTGAAAGGAACACGTGCTGTACGCCTGAGTGGTCCCTTAGACAGCATAACCCAACTTCTACAGGACCTGTGCGAATTCTGTGTGTTCTGCTTCACCAATCGGCTTACGTTGTCGATTGAAACACTTCGTGTGCATCACATTCCCACGCGAGTATTGCGATAATCTAGGTTTATTTTGAGGGTAATCTTATCGTGGAATTCCAGACTGAAATACGCTGAACCCGTAGTGAATTCTATTGCAGTTCGCTGCAGCACTGCAAAAGTAATTACTCGCATGATGAATAGTGCTTGCAAATATCTCTCACTCAATTGGATTAAGGAATGTCTCGTTCGACAGCGAATCGATCACATGCCGAACAATTAAAAATCAATCCCCTCGTGATGAAGTTAAAGTTAAATACGTCAAACAGTATGTGTTGAGAGCCGATAAGATAACTAACAATACGATAAAGTTTAGCTTTTCAAAAGCAATTCAAACAAGTTGTAGATAAGGATTAACGAAATCTAGAGGGAAACAAGTACTACACGACTTTCCGCTTAAAAAGGTCTATCAAAAGTTAACGAGAACCAGTATTTGCTGTCACATGGTAGACTTTGTGCGCGTTCCACCTTTCACAGCTGCCATCGGTCAGATTTCATACATTTCAAGCTCGTTGTGAGGTACTGAGGGCGTAGATAAAAACTTATCCAACAAATGCACTCTAATTTCGCAACTAATTAATAAAATGCACTCTTTTTCTTTGTTCCGACAGGGAAAGGGTACCACTCACCATGGGGGATATGTTCCGCAGTGAACAGATGGCCTTGTGCCAAATGTTCGTCCAGCCAGAAGCAGCCTACAGCACGGTCTCAAAACTGGGAGAAGCTGGGTGTGTTCAATTCCGTGATGTAAGTTTATAAGTTCTCCAAGTACAAAATGTTCAACTTCTGATTATGATACGGCATATGAATGCCTTGTGTTTAAAGTTTTCAAAGCTTGTGATTGCGCACTCACATACTCATACCCATGTGTCACGTGAATCTGATAAAAAACGAAACAAAAGTATTCTGTAATCGGTATGGCTGTGGTCTCAGTTCCCGAGAGTCTACTTACGTTTCGCAATGGAGCACTTATAATTCGAATGTACATTTGTTCCACGTATATCTTAAGTGTAGTGGTCTGTTTGTGGCGTAGATGGTGTCCACTGAGTCATTTTGTTGTTCCTCTTTTCGATTGGTTTAGTCTCACATTTCTTTGAGTGCATTGAAAAGTTAAAAATTTGAAAATAATTTTCCAATTGCGCATGCATTGTGGCACAGTTCGCTGTAACTTTCCCCAACTGACTGGCTTCACTCTGCATTGTTCTACAATAGGTCCTTTGGTTGGCCAGGTTCACTGCCATTCTGTGTCAACATTTCATTGCAGGTCCTCGGCCCTTACGATCAGCGATCGGTGTCCTCGCAGCTGTCACTCATGCTGTCAATCTATTGTAAGACCTTGCCAATTCACTCCTGGCCATTCTCTCTCTCTCCCTGATTCCTGGCCATCCTCTGGTCTAGAAAATTCACGAATTATTGCGATGAACACCAATAGACGCACTTTGGAAGTTCCTCTTATCAAAGGAAGTCAGAAATCACACTCCATGTCTTGCATCCATTTAACAGCTTCGACATTGGCGCTGAACTCAGTCAATGCTAATTGCATTTCTAAGCCAAATACAGGCTCATCTATTTTGTGCAGGAATGGATTACAGACAACAGTCTTTTATATCGTTTTCTCAAACCAAATTGACCAATCAGCATTCACATTATGTCGTGAATAACCGTCAAATATTCATGAATAACTGTCGAAAAGTCATTCAAATTCGTCGATGGGCAGGGGGACAATCAGCTGTGAAGGTGGCCATATATATAGTGCTTTATTTCTGGTCTGAAGCAACACCCTTCGTAATGCACTACTGTGAAGACTATTGCCTATAAACGTCTCAGGTGGACGTTTACGTCGACCATGATTTGCTCTTAATGTTTCGTACAACATCACGACTTCTGTAGAAAGCCTTCGTAATTTGAACGCCATAATTTGAGCCAGACTTTGGCAGTCCCGAATGGCAGTTCGGTTTGACTTGCAATTGGAATTGGATGATATCTCGTACACGATCTAGAACGGGGAATAAACTTGGGCATGTCATGTAACGTCCAGTCCAGGTTGAGCCAAAGCGAAATTGAAATAGTGCTTCTGTGATAATGGGTAGGGTAGGGGGCAGCTAGTGAATTCACCAGCACACTTAGACCCTATTGGTCCATTGTGATACCCACAGTCAGACTCCAACCACTGATCGACCGCTCCAGTGACAGTGCCGAATAATTTGATCCCAACGAAAAAATGGTGACTGGACCAGATTTGTGTTTCGAACTGGGGACCCCACTAGCCAAGGGCAGGCACTTAACCAACTGCGCCATCTAGTCGTCGTAAGATAATGGAACTTTCATAATTTTTCAATCAATCATGCCAATGCTGATTATTTTTCGTTTTCGCGGCCACTCTTGCCTAGACTGTTTTGATGAGGTAAACTATTTGACCAGTATTACTTCATCCATGTAGTCCACATGCTTTCGCAGGGAGTGGCTAAAGAGAGAGATGTTCGCTACAAAGAATTAGTTACGAGCCTGTTTGAGAATCAAAAACTACTTTTAAACCTCGACCAACTAAGACCACAATTGGTACTCGTATAATGGCATAGTCTGACTAGTGGTTGCCAAGTCCAAAGCATAAAATTGTCACAATCCCACAAATCAGTTGGGGATGGATGGTGATCTGTGGTGGATGGCTATTCCCAAGGGCTCTTTGATGGTGGTCTGAACCATGCCCTCATCTTCACTTTCGTTTCCAAAGAAAAAATGTAGGAATTTTGCATTATCTAGTCGGTGCTCAATGATATCTCATGTGGGAGCAGTCATATTAGGTTATGTAGTTTGTGTACGAGCATGCCGGCATTCGTTTCGAGGAAGAATTCGATTCGTTTAAACACAAAACAAAGAAAAACATGACAAGAATAGAATAGAGAGGAGCAAACGACGTATTTGCGTGAACGATTTCTTTTCCAACACCCCCTTTTGAATTCTTCGATACTCGATCGAGGTTGGAGCCATTTTCGGTTCACAGCTCTGTCGAGGCGTCTCATTGGTGCCCTTCTCAGTTCTCACCTCTGTCGAGGCGTTCCGTTGGAGCCCTTTTCTGTTCAGAGCACTGTCGAGGTGTCCAGTTGGCGTCCTTCTCTGTTCAGAGCTCTGTCGAGGCGTCCCATTGGTACCCGTCTCTGTTCAGAGCACTGTCGAGGTGTCCCATTGGTACCCTTCTCTGTTCAGAGCACTGTCGAGGCGTCCAGTTGGCGTCCTTCTCTGTTCAGAGCTCTGTCGAGGCGTCTCATTGGTGCCCTTCTTAGTTCACAGCTCTGTCGAGGCGTCTCATTGGTGCCCGTCTTAGTTCACAGCTCTGTCGAGGTGTCCCATTGGCGCCCTTTTCGGTTCACAGCTCTGTCGAGGCGTCTCATTGTTGGTGCCCTTTTCAGTTCTCACCTCTGTCGAGGCGTTCCGTTGGAGCCCTTTTCTGTTCAGAGCACTGTCGAGGTGTCCAGTTGGCGTCCTTCTCTGTTCAGAGCTCTGTCGAGGCGTCCCATTGGTACCCGTCTCTGTTCAGAGCACTGTCGAGGTGTCCCATTGGTACCCTTCTCTGTTCAGAGCACTGTCGAGGCGTCCAGTTGGCGTCCTTCTCTGTTCAGAGCTCTGTCGAGGCGTCTCATTGGTGCCCTTCTTAGTTCACAGCTCTGTCGAGGCGTCTCATTGGTGCCCGTCTTAGTTCACAGCTCTGTCGAGGTGTCCCATTGGCGCCCTTTTCGGTTCACAGCTCTGTCGAGGCGTCTCATTGTTGGTGCCCTTTTCAGTTCTCACCTCTGTCGAGGCGTTCCGTTGGAGCCCTTCTCTGTTCAGAGCACTGTCGAGGTGTCCCATTGGTACCCTTCTCGGTTCACAACTCTGTCGAGGCGTTCCGTTGGAGCCCTTCTCTGTTCAGAGCACTGTCGAGGTGTCCCATTGGCGCCCTTCTCGGTTTAGAGCTCTGTCGAGACGTTTATTGGCGACCTTCTCTGTTCAGAGCACTGTCGAGGCGTCCAGTTGGCGTCCTTCTCTGTTCAGAGCTCTGTGGAGGCGTCCTATTGGGGACCTTCTTGGTTCACAGCTCTGTCAAGGCGTCCAGTTGGCGTCCTTCTCAGTTCACAGCTCTGTCGAGGCGTCCCATTGGCGCCCTTCTCGGTTTAGAGCTCTGTCGAGACGTTTATTGGCGACCTTCTCTGTTCAGAGCACTGTCGAGGCGTCGAGTTGGCGTCCTTCTCAGTTCACAGCTCTGTCGAGGCGTCCCATTGGCGCCCTTCTCGGTTTAGAGCTCTGTCGAGGCGTCCCATTGGCGCCCTTCTCGGTTTAGAGCTCTGTCGAGACGTTTATTGGCGACCTTCTCTGTTCAGAGCACTGTCGAGGCGTCGAGTTGGCGTCCTTCTCAGTTCACAGCTCTGTCGAGGCGTCCCATTGGCGCCCTTCTCGGTTTAGAGCTCTGTCGAGGCGTCCCATTGGCGCCCTTCTCGGTTTAGAGCTCTGTCGAGACGTTTATTGGCGACCTTCTCTGTTCAGAGCACTGTCGAGGCGTCGAGTTGGCGTCCTTCTCAGTTCACAGCTCTGTCGAGGCGTCCCATTGGCGCCCTTCTCGGTTTAGAGCTCTGTCGAGGCGTCCCATTGGCGCCCTTCTCGGTTTAGAGCTTTGTCGAGACGTTTATTGGCGACCTTCTCTGTTCAGAGCACTGTCGAGGCGTCGAGTTGGCGTCCTTCTCAGTTCACAGCTCTGTCGAGGCGTCCCATTGGCGCCCTTCTCGGTTTAGAGCTCTGTCGAGGCGTCCCATTGGCGCCCTTCTCGGTTTAGAGCTCTGTCGAGACGTTTATTGGCGACCTTCTTTGTTCAGAGCTCTGTCAAGGCGTCCAATTGGCGTCCTTCTCTGTTCAGAGCTCTGTGGAGGCGTCCTATTGGGGACCTTCTTGGTTCACAGCTCTATCGAGGCGTCCCATTGGCGCCCTTCTCGGTTTAGAGCTCTGTCGAGGCGTCCCATTGGCGCCCTTCTCGGTTTAGAGCTCTGTCGAGACGTTTATTGGCGACCTTCTCTGTTCAGAGCACTGTCGAGGCGTCGAGTTGGCGTCCTTCTCAGTTCACAGCTCTGTCGAGCCGTCCCATTGGCGCCCTTCTCGGTTTAGAGCTCTGTCGAGGCGTCCCATTGGCGCCCTTCTCGGTTTAGAGCTCTGTCGAGACGTTTATTGGCGACCTTCTCTGTTCAGAGCACTGTCGAGGCGTCGAGTTGGCGTCCTTCTCAGTTCACAGCTCTGTCGAGGCGTCCCATTGGCGCCCTTCTCGGTTTAGAGCTCTGTCGAGGCGTCCCATTGGCGCCCTTCTCGGTTTAGAGCTCTGTCGAGACGTTTATTGGCGACCTTCTTTGTTCAGAGCACTGTCGAGGCGTCGAGTTGGCGTCCTTCTCAGTTCACAGCTCTGTCGAGGCGTCCCATTGGCGCCCTTCTCGGTTTAGAGCTCTGTCGAGGCGTCCCATTGGCGCCCTTCTCGGTTTAGAGCTCTGTCGAGACGTTTATTGGCGACCTTCTCTGTTCAGAGCACTGTCGAGGCGTCGAGTTGGCGTCCTTCTCAGTTCACAGCTCTGTCGAGGCGTCCCATTGGTGCCCTTCTCGGTTTAGAGCTCAGTCGAGGCGTCCCATTGCCGCCCTTCTCGGTTCACAGCTCTGTCGAGGCGTCCCGTTGGCGCCCTTCTCAGTTCACAACTCTGTGGAGGCGTCCTATTGGGGACCTTCTCGGTTCACAGCTCTGTCAAGGCGTCCAGTTGGCGTCCTTCTCAGTTCACAGCTCTGTCGAGCTGTCCCATTGGCACCCTTCTCGGTTTACACCTCTGTGGAGGCGTTCCGTTGGAGCCCTTCTCGGCTTACAGCTCCGTCGAGGCGTCCCGTGTGTTGTGTTGTGCGTTCCAATATTACTTCATTGTGGCGATGTTCAGTTGCCAAGTATCGTGGTCGTGGATCGGAGGAAAAATGTTTGTAAAATCGAGACCAGTGTACCGATGTAATGAAATTTGGGACACAGTAAAAATGGGATGAGTTCGTTTCATTGTCCATTGTAGCGGTAGCTCAAAAATGAAGTTACAAAACAATGCGATTAATTTAAAAAACAAATATTGTTGTATGAGGGAAATATGCAGTACAGGCCTTAAGAAACCTCTTATTTAACAAGACTATGTCTGGGATTGCTTTCGGAAGAGATGTCCCTGGACTCCGATCTAAATCGTCGCCTCTTTTGTGTCCACGATGGCACAAGGCTATGTCTGGATATGGGCATGTTTACGTACATGCTTGTGGACTACGACATCGGTCACTTAGCTCAAGTAGTTCGGTCCTTGCGAAATTGTGCCTAGAATAGGGTGAGATTGCATCTGACCATCATGTTATGATGAGCGACAAATGTTTACCACCCTGGATCGCCTTGATTCCACTGAAATAAGCCACAAAGGTCTGACAGACGAAGTCCTCTTCGAGAGCACCATTGTATAGAAGCGTGTTTGAATTTTCAAGGCGGCTACAGTTATTGTAGCAGCATCCCACTCATCCCTGCCGCCTCAGCTTTGGCAGAAAGGTAGATTGTTAAACAAAACCTAGTGTATGAACACCGTCCAAAGGCAAGCAGTGATAAGCAGTAGATTAAAAAAATGTATTTTTTGTTTTGTCACCAGCGCCCCGGTCTTTGACGCAAAACAAGCCATTGACTGCCGGGCGGAGTTAAGTCGATTTATCTTGAAAAACAGTGGCTATGTGAATTCCATTCAAGTCTCACTGCATTCTGGGTAAATTTTATCAAAATAAACCCCGATTTCCGTGAAATGCACACGTCCTCACTGCATACGTTTCTTATCTTTGAATGTATTTCATGTTTTGTGGAATGTTCGCGGAAACAATTCCCTTGATAATTTATGAAAAAACAAAAAATCTAAATCATGAGCCCCGTTAGCTCGCGGGCACACTTTTTTCGTGAACACATTTATCTAACCCCGACCGTTTATCAAAATGTGTGAAGTCCCTAGATTAAAGTGTACACTTTTTGAATTAAGGGACTTCGTGGCGCGTGTGATATGATCAGCACATCAATCACATCGGAATTCGTCATTCGAAAAACTGGAACTTGTCATAAATGAACATTTTCTGGAATCAGACATTCTGAGATGATTGATGGGTCCTGTGAGGAGAATGGGCAAGTTATGTCGAAATAAAGAGTTTAATTGATGGTCTGAGGGAAGACGACTTGAGTCGTAGTGAGCTCACCCCAAACACTGATTGGACTTTCTGGCTAATGATCGTAGGCTAGGCTGCTTCCACCAAAACTAAGTCTTGTGTGGGATCGAATTTCTTCTCATTCAGCGCGTATTCAAAAACTCTTCCAAGCCGGAGATTGGTACTAAGTCTGCTTTGTCGCTGATTTATCGCAACACTGCGATCAGTCTGGGATCACTATGTGGAAAGAACTGAGAACAACCAAACTATGCCCACCTGGTTGTCAAAAGAGATGACGACATCTGGGCTTAATAACATCGATTTTAAGCCAGGACAGAGCTTATCGGCGGAGACTAGCCTGAAAGTCGCTATAGTGTCGGCAGTTCAATATTTAGATCCTACGAATAGGCGCCCACGCCTTTGCCCATCTTCTATTCATTTGCGAAAATTCTCAGAGAACAGTCCAACATCTGGTGTTCAGACTCCCAGCTTGATCTGTGGGGTATCCTGTTTGATAAATCCTGCTGGGGTGCTTGTCCAATGGTATCAGAGTGTCCAGAGCTGGGCTCTTTCTGCATAGGCTGATCGCCGTGTTGCCTGTCCAGTCTATCGGTGGATGATTAAGGAGTATGTTCAGGTCTGCAGAGGGGGCTGTTCTTAGTGCTCCGCTAATACATACACACGCTATCGGTTGATGCCTTTATCCATCGCGCTCGACCAAGTGGCGACACCATACTTTAGTATGGGGCTGACGACAAACGCGGGCTTGAACTCCCCATTTGCAACCAGCAGCATAGAGGCGTGGGGGCCTTTTTGCCACGTTCCTGGATGTGTCCTAAATGAGACCCAGGAATTTTGCTCTGTCGTTGAGCCTTAAAGTTATTCCACATATTGTGGGAGGGTCAATGAGTGGGTCTTGCGATTTCTGGTAGAGAGGGCTAACAGTGCTTTCTGCGGAATGACGCCTAGCCGGGCTTAGATCATACTTCTAGTTCGAAGATGGCCGACTGCATAAGATCTCTTCGTTTCCCAGCTGCGATGGCAAAAATGAGCTTGCACACCCTGTCCTTTCCAGGATCACTAGAAGTTCACTCACCGCTACGTTCCACACGACAGGAGAGCACTCAATTCGATGCGCCATTATTGACAGCTCTGCAGTTCTTAAAGTCTTCTAGCTAGGCGCTATGTACTTATCGATCCCGAACCTGTTAGGTGCTAGGGTTATCCTCCCTCAAAGTCCTCAAATGCATGAATTACTTATGCTTGAGGATTTGTTTATTATGCCATCACGTGAAGGGACGTTTCTACACATTTTCCCTTGTTGTAGGCATGCTGGGAAGTTGACGTCTTGTTTGCTGCGACTGTGCGCCTGATAAGTAGATGATGAACTATAGTTCACCTCCATCTTTGTTTTACTTGTGGAGGACTTTCCCATCCGCCTTCTTTTCGAATATCCAACGTAGAATACATCAAGAATCGCCTCTGGGGTACCCACGTGATAGGGCATGATATTAGTCTTTCGAGTCTGTAGTCGAGTCTGTAGCTTAGACTCAACTTGTTTGAACAAAGTAAAGACGAAGCGTGTATCCAAGTCGGATAATATGCCATTTGCTGATACCACGTTTGTCGGAAAGTGGAGAGACCCCTTACCAGACCGAGCCGGATTCAGGCCTGTCATGTACGAGGACCACTCGTGTTGAGCGCGCTTTTGTTCCTCACTGCAAAGTTTGAGAGACAAGTAAGCTCGAGTGGGCTTGAGCCGTGAAATGTAAGTCAATCGCTTCAGGAGTTGAATCCTGCCACACAGCTTAGGTGTTGACATGCATCTTCAATCCGCCAATACGCGACAACGTCTCAAAGAAATCGAGATGAGGTAATTTTGGGACTGCACCGCGTTTTAGCTCTCCATTGCCTCCTGCGACGAATGAGTCTCAATGAGTGCACATGACGTTACTTAAGCGCTGCTCAATGATATTCTGTTTTTTATCTTTTCAGTTGAATGACGGTGTCAATCTGTTTCAAAGGAAATTCGTCACCGAAGTGCGTCGCTGTGACGAATTGGAAAGAAAAATTCGTTACATTGAAGCAGAGTTGAAGAAAGACGGTATCACGCTCCCCGACGTCTACAATGACATCCCGAATGCACCGAATCCCCGAGAAATCATTGATTTGGAGGCGCACTTGGAGAAGACCGAGAACGAAATTCTGGAGTTGGCCGAGAACAAGGTCAACCTCGACTCCAACTACTTGGAGCTGACAGAATTGTGTCAAGTGCTGGAGAAAACCGACGGCTTCTTCTCCGACCAGGAAGTGATCAATCTTGATTCGAGTCGCATGAATATGAATGCCGACGATCACGTGGCTACTCAGAATCGCGGCCGGCTGGCTTTCGTGGCTGGCGTCATCAATCGTGAGCGAGTGTACGCCTTTGAACGCATGCTGTGGCGCATCTCGCGCGGAAATGTGTTCCTCAAGCGCACTGACTTGGAGGTGCCCCTGAAAGATCCGACGACTGGGCATCCGCAATACAAGACAGTGTTCGTCGCGTTCTTCCAAGGAGAGCAACTGAAGGGTCGCATCAAGAAAGTCTGCACTGGGTTCCACGCGGCGATGTACCCGTGCCCAAGTGCGCATGCAGAACGCGAAGAAATGGTGAAGGGCGTGCGCATTCGCCTGGAGGACCTGAAAATGGTCCTGAGTCAGACCGAGGATCACCGCAGCAGAGTCCTGGCCACGGTGTCGAAGAATTTGCCGACGTGGAACATAATGGTGAAGAAGATGAAGGCGATATACCACACGTTGAACATGTTCAACATGGATGTGTCCAAGAAGTGCCTGATCGGCGAGTGCTGGGTGCCGATGAAGGACCTGCCGGTTGTGCACAAGGCCCTGTCCGAGGGATCAGCAGAAGGAGGGAGCACAATTCCGTCGTTCTTGAATTTCATCAACACCACCGAGGCTCCGCCCACATACAACCGGACAAATAAATTCACCCAGGGCTTCCAAAATCTGATTGATGCGTACGGCATTGCCTCGTATCGTGAGGCCAATCCGGCTCTGTACACAATCATCACTTTCCCATTCCTGTTCGCCGTCATGTTCGGCGACTTGGGACACGGCTTGATTATGTTCCTGTTCGGAGCTTGGATGGTCCTCTGGGAGAAGAAGCTGGGAAGCAAGCGAGGTGGCGAAATTTGGAACATTTTCTTCGGCGGTCGATACATCATTCTCCTCATGGGCATCTTCTCACTGTACACCGGTCTGATTTACAACGACGTGTTCTCCAAGTCAATGAACCTGTTCGGCAGCACTTGGGTGGTCAAGTACGATGAGTCGACAGTCCTCGAGCAACCGCATCTGCAGCTGAATCCGAAGAATTACACGGAAGGCGTCTATCCGGTTGGATTAGATCCCATCTGGCAGTTGGCGGAGAACAAGATTATCTTCTTGAACTCGTACAAAATGAAATTGTCCATCATTTTCGGCGTGGTGCACATGATCTTCGGCGTGTGCATGAGTGTGGTGAATTTTATTAATTTCCGCAAGAGTCTCAGCATTCTGATGGAGTTCCTGCCGCAAGTCCTGTTTTTGTTCCTCCTCTTCGGGTACATGGTGTTCATGATGTTCTTCAAGTGGGTCAAGTATACAGCCAAAACCGAGGTCTTCGAGGACATGCCTGGCTGCGCACCGTCAGTGCTCATCATGTTCATCAACATGATGCTCTTCAAGTCCACCCCTCCGTTGCTTGGCTGCAACGAGTTCATGTTTGACTCGCAAAAGCTATTGCAAACGATTTTCGTTGTGATAGCTGTCATCTGCATTCCCTGGATGCTCCTAGCCAAGCCCTTGTACATCAAGTTCACCAGAGGCAGAAACGGCCACGTGAGTATTACAGAATGCAAATCAGTTTGACAAACTTTTCCATGTGCCGCCTTCCCTAGGCAAATCAAAACGGCAAGGTCATCCAGACGCTGGAATTCACGTCAGAGCCCGATACACCGACGCCAAGCGCAGCGCCTGGTGGCGGTCATGATCATGAGGAGGAGCCCATGAGTGAGATCTTCATCCACCAGGCAATTCACACCATTGAATATGTTCTCAGTACGATCTCTCACACGGCTTCGTATCTGCGTTTGTGGGCCTTATCACTTGCTCACGCCCGTAAGTGTTTCTCCCTCTTTTGTTGGTTGATGGACACTCTTCACCCAGTTTCGTTTCCTTTCGTTTCAGAACTGTCCGAGGTGCTCTGGATGATGATTCTGAAAATGGGTTTCGGCAACACCTACGTCCATGGAGTGGTTATGTACTTCATCTTCGGCGTGTGGGCTCTGTTCACCCTGGCCATTTTGGTCATGATGGAGGGCTTGTCTGCATTCTTGCACACTCTTCGCTTGCACTGGTAAGCCAAACGCATGCAACGGAAACGATCAGATTGAACATTTGTGCTTACTTTTAGGGTGGAGTTCATGAGCAAGTTCTATGAGGGTCTGGGGTACGCGTTCACGCCGTTCAATTTCAAAGTTATCCTTGATGGAGATGAGGAGGAATGAATTGTTGCACAAAGTTCCTCCTTCGGGAGGGAGTAAGTGAAACGTGCTTAGTGTATTTCAGAGAAATAAACGAAGTAGAGTATTAAAAAGCAATCGGTTGTTCGTTTTATTTTGTGATCGGATCAACACTGTCTAACTGCCTCTATGCTTCCTCGATTTCATTTCAACGTGAATATAATTAAATGAGTCTATACCTTGGAGTAGGCAACCAGAAGGTAATTCTAGTAGTGGATACATCGACAAACAAAGCAAAGAATCACAAATGCAGACCTTGTTTCGTTTGTCGGAAAGGAAAAGGAAGACTTGCTGAACAATTGTTTATGGTTTGGAGCCGAGAATGTCGGTCGAAACAACCACTGTTCGTTGGCTGCCACGATCATTCGTCTTCGCAGCACTCGATTATTTTCTCTGAGACTACGTCAAGCCGACCACTTTGGGGGAGCTGGAGGACAGCATTCGAGACGCTATTTCCGGAACAAGGCGGCACTTAACAGACCCAGACATCAACAATTGGACGGACACCATTTGTATGATGTGCAATTCCATACGTAATGTCATGAATGTTTTCAAAATTAAACCAGAATTAGTTGCATATCTTAGATTTGTGTTGTTTTATTTAAGTTTCTCTTCCTATCGTTCTTCTCTGGTCACCCTGTATTGCCAGCACTTGCTACGCGAATGGATCCCTAATTAAGCTGATGCCCAAGCAGCCATGTTTGTCTAATGCGGAAAGGTTACTTACTTGCTTATGGTGGCGCTATAGTCCGGGGTGGACCTGGGCCTCAACCAACAAGCGTCTCCAGCCAGCTCGATCTTTAGCTAGCTGCCTCCAGTTTCGCACGCATAATTGGTTCAGGTCCCTTTCCACTTGCGTGCGCCGCCTGAATCGCGGTCTTCCTCTACTGCGCCGTCCCTCTGCGGTGGATTCGAAGACTTTCCGGGCCGGGGCATTGGTTTCCATCCGCTCTTCATGACCTAGCCATCTCTATGGTTGGATTTCACTCTTCTGGCTAAGTCGATGTCACTGAGTTCGTCGTTTCATCTCCTCCTCCACTCACCATCAATGCAGACGGGACCAACCAAGCGCGCTCAAAGCAACCAAGAGCACCTTAGTCCGCTTTTGACAAAGTCCATGCCCCTGCCCCATATAGCAGGACTGGGGCGATTCAGGTCTTATAGAGGGTCACTTTGGTTGTTGAAGAGAGAGCTTTGTTTATCAGTTGCTTAGCAGCGGTTTGCAAGAGTTATTCTTCGTTTGATTTCAGCGCTGGTGTCGTTGTCTGCATTTTTAGCGGTTCCTAGGTAGTCAAAGTCTTTGACTAACTCAAAGTTATATCCGTCTACTGTGACGTTCTGTCCGAGACGTCGGTGTTGGCAGATCTTTCTCGTCGACAGCATACACTCAGTCTTGTCCTCATTTCGCGGCTTCCGTGGCAATACTCACAAAGGTGCCATTGACATCAAGTTCAATGAGTTCTCCCGTTGGACAGACTTCTGAAAGATTGTTCCTCTGGTTTTGGAGTGCGAGTTTTGAACAATTCTTTCAAGGGTGATGTTGAAGAGGTTGCACAGCGCGTCGCCTTGTCTGAATCCTGTTTTGACATCAAAGGTCTCGGTTAAGTCTTAACTGACCTTGAGAGAGCACCTTGCATTCTCCATCGTCATTCTACACAAACGGAGTTTGGTAGGGATGCCAAAAGCAGACATTCCTCTGTATAGCTCGTCTCTATAAATGCTGTCATACGCGGCCTTGAAATCGATGAAGAGTTGATGGATATCGATTCGTTGATCTTGGATTTTTCCCAAAACTTTCCGTAGCTTGAATATTTGATCGATGGTGGATTTTCCTGGCCGAAAGCCACACTGGTATGGACCGTCACACACGGCAGATAGCATCTTGGATGCGATGTTCAGAAGACCTCTATAGTTGGCGCAATTCAGAGGGTCTCCTTTTTTGTGGATTGTGCAAACAATGCTGAGGTTTAGATGAGTTTGTGCATGCTCCTTACCACATCATCGTCTGCCGCTTTGAGAAGCTCAGCTGGTAGGACATCAGCCCCAGCAGCCTTTATTGATTTCAGTATATGGCCACCTTCACTGCATCCAGGAATTGTTCATCGGGTTGAATGGTTCGATTTGCCTGACAGCGGTATTTGGTTCCTCATCGCCGTTATACAGTCTGCAGAAATGGTTCCTCCATATCCGGAAAGATATTTCCAAAAATTCCATCATCAATTCCTTGACTATCCCGAGACAGAGGAGGATGTCACGGACTAGCTTCTAAACTGTAACTCAAGCACTGCTCTTAAAGTGATGTTAAGGGAGTGTTTTTCTACCGTGGGATCTTCTTTTTTCATAAATCCATACAGACTCTTATATGAATTGGAGGTGGTTGTTCACTTCAACGCCATTTAAGTCCTCTAGCTCTACGAAGAAGTGCTTTCCTATGGCAACCGTCTCCTTTCCTTGCCTTGGTGTGGACATTTCCAGAGCAAATAGACGTGGTTTTTTTTGGCGACTCCATACTCAGCTCACGTTTGCTAAACGCGAAGTAACAACAAAACAAAAGTGGGGATGAAAGTGAGTATAATTAAGTCAGTAATCAAAAGTGAAAACAAAGTGAGCAAAGAGTGTTTTTTATTGAGATTCGAAGATGAGCTAGCTATAGTTGTCCGAAAATAACTGATGTAGGACATATTTTACAACTTCCTCTCTGACGCTTCTGCGAAAATCCTTATCTGGTATTTTCAATGTACCAATGACACAATGCCCCGCATGGACTTCTATTTATCTTATCATGCACACACAATGGTGATGATATTCTTATTTTTCAGCGTCGGACATTGCTGTCATTCCAATATCCAGACGAAGTCATCGGGGTCTTGCTATTTCCAGAGCTTAGTCTTACAGTCTGTTCCCTATTGTTAGTCGACGGAAGGAATTGCCAGAGATTCTCCCAGCTCATATCCATTTTTCGCGTGGATGTCTCCTTTTTCGTTTCCTTGGATGCCAGTGTGCCCTGAAGAAGGTCGATGCTCTGGAAGGAGCAAGAACTCGATGACTTGGTCTGGGTATTGAAGCAACAGCAAGGGCGGACGCTGAACAAGAAGAAGATTGCCACCATTATGTGTGATAAGATAAATAGAAGACATGATAAGATAAATAGAAGACAGCTGCTGTGTTGTGTGTTGCCCAAGACAGCGTGTCAGAGCTGTTGCTACCGAAATCGTTTCAGAGTGATGGGTGGGAAAATCGACCCAACGTAATAACCTTAGACGCTAAGCAAATCAAACAGATCTTTTTTTTTTCCCGCAGTAAGTCTCAGTGGAACAGAAACCACAAATTCAGTCAATCTCAAAAGTAAGTAAACTGCGCAGTATTTTGTGATCTCGACAAACATTAAATTCAAACCGGACTCGGAATAAGAATATTTTCCATGTAATGTTGCTTTCGTATCTACAGCAAACCGCAGTAACCTTCACACCAAAATTGTATTGCAACCGCAGTCGAAAACACAAGAGATAGTAGGCATTCTTGTAGGATCCAGCTGGAAACACACGCATGTCTCTACCGCCAGTAGTTCCTCGTTCGTTGGTAGCACACCAACACCACAGAGAGTCAGTGAAATGAATTCGACTGTGATGTATTCAATTGTTAACAAGCGCGGGGCATACGACATTCTCCCTGTCGACTCCACACAGAATAGTGTGTACGAAGGGCTTTGTTTAGCTGTATCCACCAAGGACTTGGACAAGGTTTGGTTCTGAAAAGTCGAGTACCAAGAATAGTGATCGACCGCTTTTCTTCAGGTTCTTCAGATCTTCGAGTCCAAGGAGCCAACGTACACGGTCGTCAATCAGCCAATCTTCCTTTGCAACCCCGAATGCGCGTATACGAACTGCATCGCTCTAAATTTGTGCCATTTTGCTGTTTACAATGATTGCAAGGACATCTTAGAGGTACTGCTTAAAAACGGCGGCGACTTAAGTCAGAAGACGTTTGGTATGTATTTCCAAATTGTGTCGTGTGCAATCAACATATTTCTGTGTTTCGTTGTCATAATCGAAAGGTTTGACAATGTGCGATGCTTGTTATGTCGATGCGGTCTATAGGCACCAGAAGTGGCGCGTGGCGCGTGGCTCGTGGCGCGTAGAGCGAAGTTCGAGGTGGAATTATGACTGTCCTTTACAGCAACCAGTCGTGTGCAGGTTTATATAGAATTCGAGCGTCGAGAAGTTTTTTTGTGTTGCATTTGTTTCCCTTTTTACGTTTTAAATTTGTACTAATTTGTATGTACACATACAGTGGCTCACAGGTAAAATCGCCCACCCCTGTCAATAATTATTTCTTGCGCAAGTGATCGGGTTTCTTCAAAGGTTTGTCCTTCCGTTTTATCTAAAGAAGTTGAACTTACTTGTAAGACGTCTTTCAAAAACGAGAAATTTTTCATTGCATAGTTGTGGGCGAATTGCAATTGAAACTTTCTGTTCCCATGATTCATTGAACTTTCCTAGTTTTCTGATTTAAACTGATTTAAAAATTCTATTCCAATTATTATTGTTTTCTTTTACAATTGGGATTAAAACTAGGCTTAAAAACTAAGGGTTAGGGTGGTGTCCCAACAGTAGGGACCCATGTTTATTGAGTTAACATTTGGTGTTCGAATTTTCGTTTATATTTTCTATGTCCTGGATGGTATACTGGGTTAATTTTGAAACAGATTGTATGATCTGTAATCAGGAAGGCTGAGCTTGGCGTCAAAGCCAAGTTAGTGGTTTTCTACTCAGTATTTACTCGAACTCTCGCATATGGTCAAGAAGTATACAAGCTCCTGGGATTCTTCGATCTGATTCGAGATCCTGAAGATTACTTCGTGCTGTTGCGGGAATTGCTCGTCGGGATAATGTGAGAAATACGAGAGGACTATATTTCGACTATGCTCCTTCAAACGGAAATGACTATGTTTAGACAGTTTGTTCACGTGGCTCGTATGTCCCCCTTCATTATCATCAGGAGGAGGGCGTTAAATGCGGTTCCATCAGCTAGGCGATCGTTTTGTAGGAGGAGGTGGTTGTACCAAGTCCAAAAACTAACCTGGTTGCGCTTGGGCATAACTCCTGATGAGTTGAAGTCTCCTCGTTGCGTTCTCTGGATAGGCTCTACAGCAACCGCGTTGAGGTGAACTAATGTACGTAACAATTGCCCCCTCTGTCCAGGGAATACAGTGAGGACGAGGTTCGGGGGCTGTTTGTGAGGGTAACTTCTCGCCGTGTAAAAAGACTTACAGTTCAGAGACGAAACAAGATACCTCAGATATGGGTGACCCTACTGTTTATGACCATGGGCAATGATTTTAGGTTCTGCGTGATTTTAGGTAACTGACCACGTGCAGCCGATGGACGTGTGTAGGCCCTAGAAGCATATAAGGCAGGAGGAGCGATGGGATGGGCCCAACACAAAGAAGCAAGGGCAGCGCTCGTTTCGATGTGAGAAGCAGACTTAGGGGCCAACTGTAATGCACATGGTGGAGCATGGGCTAGTGTCAAACGCACATGGGGGAGTGTGCGAATACCCCCACCCCCATGAAACTATATTGTCTTCCACGAACGATTGCGAACATTTCGTTAAGCACATCTGAATATGGCGTGTGTTCATTATCCCTATTCATTTGTGTTGAGCAAACATGCCGTGTCACTTGACATTGGCTCATGTGCGTTCATACCTATTATTGTTGCCCACTTAAATGGACGAAGTCTTAGATTTTAAATACATAAGCGAGCGCCTCATACTACATTCGGCAATCTTAAGCCTAATCTGCGTCCACGCCCCAACGGAGGATAACGACGTTCGGAAATAATGGTGACTTCAGTGATCTCCTAGAGAGGGCATACGATCAATGCCCCAGCTACGACAACAAGATCGTTTGTTCGAAACCTCTCTGTAGTCAGTACACAGTTCCCTCACCTCAAGATTCACGAAGGTACATGGACATCCCGTGATCAATCAACCGGCAACCAGATTGATCACATTGCGATCGACGTCTGACAATCTTCCGAACGTTCCGAGGGGCCAACATCGACTCGGATCATTTCCATGTTGTAGCCACGCTAAGGCCGGATATGAGCGGAGGCTGGAAAGAACACCTCGGGTAGACGTCGGAAACTTACAGTGTCAAGGCACCTTGCCGATCGAGTCTCCTTATTTGTTTTAAATGAAAATTGCCTATTCAAGGTTCAATTAGGTCATTATGCTTTGAATTTCAGAGGTTACTTTGTCGAAGAATACACGACATTTTGTTGAGAAAGACTCTCTGATCGATCTCATTGTGCGACACTTCAATGAGCCGGTGAAATACTTGCAAGATATATTCGACCAATACATCTGCTCTGCGGATCTTGGCAGTACCTACGAATTTCAATTCGGTTTGTTAGTCTCCATCACAAACGTAAGAACAATTAAAGAAGCCGTATCTTACAGATTTTTCAATCCTCTGTCCATCGTTCAACATGGGAAAACACTTGCGTCAGAGTGAACGGCAAATGTGTGTCCTGAACGAGATTGTAAACTCCTCCTACGACATCTACAGTCCGGAATGTGGCCTTCTGCAGCACCCCTTGATCGGTAAGACCTTTCCCATTTGCACAGGCATTCAAGTTCACCAGCTTTCCTTTAGAGACCTACCTCACTTGCAAATGGAGCCATTACCGACGATTCTTTTACATTCTTGTGGCTCTGCATGTGTTTTTCGTCGCCTGCCTATCGAGCATTGCCCTCTTGATCGTTGGCAATTTTCACAAGTTTTCAGAACTGCAAAACTCAACTTTAGCGATCGAGTCCTTCGAGGAGGGCAGAGTTGGCACGGTTTTGGCTTACATAAAAGTGCTGGACTGTCTCTTGTTGGCACTGGGCTCTCTTTTGTTCGGCCACGCTCTCATACAGGTAAGTTGAACTGCCCTGCACTGCAGACGTCCACCACCCACCATCTTTTTGCAGACATTTTTCATCCCACTGCGCAGGCTGTTATACGAATTTGAGATCCTGTCGAACTTGTTCACCTCCGGATTGGCTTTGTTGATCTGCACTTGTGGGATTGTGTTTCCCATGCAGTGGATTATCAGGAATCACCTGGAACTTACGTACACATTCAATAGTCTGATCATCCTGCCGGCTTGGATTAATCTGATGCTGATCATTGGACGCATACCAAGCCTGGGCTGTTACAGTCTGATGTTTACAACAGTGATGAAAAATTTCCTCAAGGTACGATGCCTTGAACATTGCAAAGAAGTTGGAAATTGCTGAAGGATAGCTAGTTTATTTCCAGGTGATGATTTCGTTTGTCTTTCTAATAATTGGTTTTGCCTTGAGCTTTTCTCTAGTGTTTCCCATGTCGGAGGTTTTCAACAATCCAGTGGGGGCGGTTTTGAGGACATTCGTCATGATGCTTGGAGAATTCAATTTCTCAGAGACGTTTGCTGTTAATGCGGTAAGAATATGTACTTTATTTCGATGGCAGATTTCATTTCGTTAAATCATTGCTTCATCGGCTTCTTCGGAAACTTGAGCTTGATAGTCGTTGCGTGGCGGGGGGAGACACTTTGAATATGATAACGACGACACACAGATCTGAGGACATTTCGCAGCCAGTTTGGGTGCGATGGTGGCGTTCGTGTTGTGGGCATGGACTTTAGGCGCGCCAAATTTGATTCTTTATATGCATCACCTCCATGCACGTTATTATACGTGCGCTTAGAAATGGAGGATGTCCTTTTCAGCATCAGTCAGATAATTTGAGAGTTTCACATGGAATGGGATATTTGGATGCTTACCGCAAGATGCGTGTGCGGGTGCGTGTTCTTTCATGTGAACAAACGACGTTGGCTGACGATTTCAGTCGACAGTCCCCATGAGCCAGTAGCTTTGCAGCTATGTTTGACTTCAGTCACTTGTTTGTTGCCAGCAAACTATGGCAAGTCTCAAACATGACCACTTGAAGAGTCCACACGCCACGGCGCGGCTGGGGTGATTACTTGTTGAGTGTATCTACCTCCCGCCGACGCTCAGATGTAAAGTGGGGAGCAAAACTGAAAACATAAGTCTCCGTCGGTTTGGAACCTGTTCAAACTGAAATGCTGTATCCAATTTTGGTCGCTAATGTACATCCACCGGCAGCTGCTCACTGCATATTCTTCATCAATGACGGTATTGAAAGAGGTAAGGAGAGTGCGTTTCTGTTTTTTACAAGGTGTCTACAAGGTCTAGTCTCAGGTCTAGTCTCATCAACTGCCCTCCGAACTTCCGAATGTTGCCATCGCTCTTTGTCGTCTCATTCGACTAAGTTAAGACGACTAGGATGAGCTTGACCTGTCGACACTTGGATCAGATCTGGTCGAACCACGGAGACTTCTTTCACGCGGGCTTAAAGGCGTTGTAAACTCAAGCTCAGGCGCAATCCGAGTTGGAGCCTTAAAAGGGAACTTCATATGGATGCCATTTCAATTGAATGCTATTTAAGCGTTTTGCGCTAGTCCTGGGATTATTAAGGTCTTGTATACAGCTTGCTTGGGACTTCTTTATTCTGCAATTGCCGTGCGATTAGTTACCGTTTTATCCTTGCGGTGGCGTCATTACTCGTCTTTACTCCGATTTGCAGGACAAAGTCCTTAACTACCTCTAAATTATAACCGTCAGGACTGTTAAAGTTTCAATAAAATACTTCGCTTTATTTTAACAATAATTGATTACAAAAAATACGATTAAAATGGTTGCTCTGCAGGCACACGCTTACGAGGGGCGTTCAATATATTCTCGGTATCGATATGAAGGAAAATGCGGATTCAATTTAAATTGTTTTTATTTTTCAATATAATCGCCCCTAACATCAATGCATTTGTTACATCTTGAGATAAGCTTTGTTAAACCCTCAAAAAAATAAATTTCCTCTTTCTCTGCAAAATACCCATTTATTGCCGACTTGAGTTCTTCATCATCCGAAAATCTTTTTCCACGAAGACATTTTTTTCAAATCCGGAAACAGGAAATAATCAATTGGGGCAAGGTCTGGACTATAGGGTGGGTGTTGGATTTCTTCGAAACCACAATCTCGCGCAGCAGCCTTGGAAACTCGCGCCGTGTGAACAGGAGCGTTGTCATGAAGAAGCAACACACACGCTACGAGTTTACCCCGTCTTTTCTTTTTAATTTCCTCCCGCAATTTATGCAAAGTGGAAGCGTTGATGGTTTCACCTTTTTTTCGTACTCAATGAGCAAGGTTCCCTTTGAGTCCCAAAAAACTGTGGCCATGAGCTTCCCGGCAGACGGAGTGACTTTGAACTTCTTCGGGGACGATTAAAATGGACTCTTGTTTGCTTTCAGGGTCATAGTGCTGGACCCATGTTTCGTCACCAGTAACAATTCGATCCATAACACCGTCCGCGTTCTCACTACACATCTCCAAAAGCTCTCTACAGCATGCGATTCTCACTTTTTTCTGAGGCGCTGTGAGCATTCGTGACACCCACCTTGCACTGACCTCTGAAAGGTTAAGATGGTCATGAAGAATGGTGTGAATGGTACCAATTGAAAGCTTGGTGATCTTGGATTTCTGCCATCTGCCTTTATTCGGGCATCCTCAAGAACAAGTTTTTCGACTTCTTTGATGCTTTCCCCCGTACCACCAGTTGCCATTATGATTCTGTTTAACTAGAGATAAAACGCGAATTAATAATCACATTTATATGAAATTTTACATGAATGCACTAAAATGTATACAACCACAGCTTCTCTCCGATACCGAGAATATATTGAACGGCCCTCGTACATCAAGAGAGGGAGGTAAAGTCGATTTCTTGACATTTCAACCAATGGTAAAGATGGCGACTACTGGAAAGCTTGTTTGTTTTCGAAGCCTGCGTTGCAACAAGGACAAAGTCCTTAACTCCCTCAGAGCTGTAACCGCCTATGGCCTTGTCTGTGGTGGTGGGCCCTTCATCCCACGTGCCGATCTGAAAGTCTTTATTCTTTTAACGAGTGCTCTTTTCGATGATTTTCAACGGTCATTCAGTTACTGCGACTCCCAACCACCAAGGTGGAGGGTCAGGTCTGTTACTGGACCTGTGCTCCGATGTTGTAGCAGCTTTAACCCTTTATTGGGGTTTCAGCATATTGCAGTTGGGCCTGATTGGCATTTTAAACGCATCCGTTGATTCCATAGTTCTGCTGCTGCCTGTGCCTTAGTCGACACACACGTCAATCAAGGGATCCCCGCATGGCGGTCTGAGTATAAGTCTGTAGACAGAGGCTAGAGGGTCTCGATCGAATATAGGGCGGAGCAGGTTGATACGATCTTTGAACTCTTAAACAGAACGCATTTTTTCGGGAACTAACTTTCGGAAACTAACTTTTTCTTCTTCAACATTGTCATTCAGCTAGACACGTAAAGTGCAGTGTTTCTCAATTTGTCTAATCCCTCCGAAAAATAGGGTTTCTCAAGACCATCAACATAAACACTTGTTTCAGTGATCACATCCTCAATCAACCCAAATCTTACACTTCCGGGTGGGCAACAGGATATAATAGTCGGGCGCTAAATCTGGAGAATATGCTGCATGGGGTAGCAGTTCGTAGGCACAAATTTATGAATTATTGACACTGCTGTGAAGAGGTCACAGGTTGCGCTCATGGCCATCGCCGGCCTGAGCCAAATGAGTGCCCTGTGTAAGCCCTACGTTTGAGTGTTTTTTTTTGATACTTTTTCCTATTGGCTCCTAAATTTGGCTTCTTCTGAACTAGTTCCTTGTGTGAACGATGAAGTGTTCATCAGCATCATCATCTTTCTTCTGACCCGCAAGATCCACTAAAGAGGTCCCGAGGGTAAACCACGCACGAGAGATCTCCAGGCAACTCGATCCTCCGCCACCGACTCTAACTCATCAGGAATTATGCCCAAGCGTAATTAGGCGAGTTTTTGGACTTGGCCCAACAACCTCGTCCTGCGTCTGTCAAGCGGTCGACTACATGATGGAATCGCATTCAACGCCCGCCTCGGAAGTCGAGATGAAGGGGACATTCGCGCAATGTGACCAACCACCGAAACATAACAATTTCCGTTCAAAGAAGCAGCTGCTCGGTGTGAGATCGCAGTGAGTAGTTCTCACAAATGCACGAAGCTCGTATCAGCAGCTTGTAATCGCGATCTTACCCTTTCGGTCTCTGTAGGTCTTCTTCTTCTCTCTGATGGCTCTTTGAACTCCGGGTATTTAAGCCTTACTTCACACATCAGTTGTACAGCAAAAGTCCAACAAGTTCTCTTCGTTCGCGTTCTGGTGAGGACCACTATTCCTGTCAATCACACTCTACCCTGTCGTCACACCCACACCCACTTGAGCACTGAATATATGAATTCATCTCCGCTACCCTATCAAGGGCAGTATCAACTCCCGTCAAGAAGAGTTTCCACCCGTCGAAAAGGTCTAGATACCCTTTGCTTCGTCGAAGAGATACCCACGATACCCAAACGTGCCAGCTTCCTCAACTTGCTCAAGATCCTTTCTTGTCAGCGATGAAACGTTTCATGTTGGTCGTTGTCTGTTACCTTTTGTTCCCCACACGCACTGGTAAGTGCATGGCGTGACTTTCCCTCCACACCACTCTGATAGAGGCTCAGGGGTCACTGATTGCTCATAGTTCCTTCGGGCTAAGCCTGACAGGCTGCCGAGCGACACAGGCCGGCCACCAAACGCGCGAAACAAGTTCTAGATAACTCGAGTGTTTAAAAAAATACAACTTTATTGCGCGACTGCACTTTATCGACTAACAAATTTAATCATACAATGCTTTAATGGAACTTTATTTAGAGTGCAAGGCTCCCAGACGCTGAGTTGACAAGTCTGCAGTCCATGCGATCACCTGTGCAATCACATTGATTTTGGTAAAATACAATAAGTGTGATTCCGCTGACACTGCATCCGGTAGGTAGCGACGAAGTAGCGGGACGTGTAACGTATGATGGCTCAAGGGGCGAGGTGGGGACAGGTAGCAAACGTAACTCGCGCATACTGGCTCCATTCAGGCATGGCTCCAAATGGGGCCCTCGCCCACCAGGGTAAGCAATATCCTTGTCATTATGGGGGGTCGCGATTCGTTAGCCATGCAAGAAAATAAACCACCCCAAATCTGTTGCCCGCCCCACAGTTTTCTTTATTTAGGCTTCGGAATGCGCTCATAAGAGCTTGACGCCATGGGCATCCTGCACATATGGTGGGTGCGGCGATGGTATTGTACTTGTGTACCTCACGAGTGTAGGGGTTAAAAGTTGTATGTTGACTCCCAACAGAAGCAGATTCCACCATTCTCCATCGACGAATTTGAGCGACTTTTTACATCAATCAGTTTTTCCAGGGTCTCGAGCAAAAAAAAAGTCCTTCGGCTTGGTGTGTCTGCCTTCGGGATGCGTCATCCTCCATGGCCAGTTCTGTCCGAAGTTATTCAGGACCCCATGTCAATTGCATTCTCTGAAAAATTATATAAATAAAGCTGTCAAAGCAAAATTAAGGGGCAAGGCATGTGGAAGTCACTTGTCTCTAAGGTACTTGGTCTCTGATCTTGATAAGGACACATTTCTTGCCACGAATGCTCTCTAAACATTATCAGTGACTCGAGAGAGATGAAGCAATGCCGTTGAATCTTGGCACCCAGTCTAGGAACCGACAAAGGACCTCCCATGCTGGTCCCATCTATTCTCACTCTCGCCGTAGACAACAGTTTAATGTTTTAATTCGCTTACCTACGCAGCAATTCCTGAATGGGCTGTCAAAGTTCATCTTCGTCCTGTTCATAGTCTCGTGCAGCATAATCTTGATGAATCTAACGCAGGGTAAGTTAATTAAAACAAATACAAGTAAATCGGCCTTTAAATGTTCTTCCCAGGCATTGCGGTGAACGATATAAAACTACTTCATGAGATCAGCCAAATCGTGAGATTGGAGAAGGAAACGCGATTTCTCTACGAATTCGAATCTATTTTTACCCAAGGAATAATGACATCGAATCCCGCTTTAAGAAAGGTGCCTTCGAACTGAGAAAACCTTGCCGGACAGCGTTAAATTGCCTCTTTTCGTATTGCAGATAAAAAGGCGGTTGTATGACGCCGGTGCTATTAAGAGCGATGTGACAATATCGAGCAAAGCCAGACGAGGCGTTTCTCAAGCACTCTTTGGTACGTTCATTGATTTTGCTTTTGCTGGATGTTGGATGTTAATTGGTTTTGGGTTTCTAGCGAGGTTGGTTCAACTCTATAAGCCAACAAGGAGGCTGACTGATAATTCACCACACCATCCTCGATTTCACTTCAAGTGCTTTGCGGATCGATACACATGCAACCAGGTTTAAAGCCTGTCCTATATAAAAGCCTGTAAATAAAATAAAGTGCATAGTTTTTCAAGCAAAGAGATTTTTTTTTTGAAGAAATTTCCATGAGATGAGTCGGTGAGTTACAGAAAACGAGGACGAAGTGCGGATGCAATTCCACTTTAATAGAGTCTTGCAAATAGAAGAGCAGAGTTCAAGTGGTTTTCATAAATTTCTCAAAGAAGTGATGATATTCAAGACCCTGCCAGCATAGTACGCACTATCTTCGGCTTTCGGTTAGATTAGGTTATGTTAGGTTAGGGGTGGCGGCTGAGCCTCACATAGTCTACTAATAAACAGTGTAAGTCTAGTTCCAGCCCAATGTACCCTTGCTTAGGCAAGTAGGTCTAGTGTTATTTGAAAAAAATTACGATGAACACATCATCCCAGTCGGAACTCCAGCGCGCACTCGATAGGTTTGTGGCCGTATGTGCTGATGCTGGAATGAAGCTCAACGTGGGCAAATCGGAGGATATGGTCATCTCCAGGACGCCTGTTCAATGCACTCTACGGGTTAGTGGAGTCCTATTGAAGCAGGTGGAGAAGTTTAAGTATCTCGTGGTCTTTTTCACGAGGGATGGCATCGCGTCAGTGGGTACAGGAGTAATGCTGATGAAGGAGTAATGCAGAGCTCTCCTGCATGATTGGTCAAACTGGGTCAATACAGCTTGGTAGATCTGTAATCAGAAAGGCCGCGCTTGGTGTCAAAGCCAAGTTAGCGGTTTTCAACTCAGTATTTGTCCCAGCTCTCACCTATGGTCATGAAATTCGGATAGTGACCGAAAGAATAAGATCGCGAATACAAGCTTCTGAGATGAGATTCCCCCGTGCTGTTGTGGGAATTACTCGTCGGGAAGTCAACATTGAGGAGCTGCTATGCTTCGTTAGTTTGACACGAATATGCCCTTCATCACGACTTCCGGGCCGGCGTTGAAAGCGATTCCATCAGGTAGGCGACCGCTTCGCAGACCCAGGACGAGATGGTTGGACCAAGTCCAAAATCTCGCCTGGTTACGCTTGGGCAAAACTCCTGATGAGTTAGACTCGATGGAGGAGGATCGAGTTGCCTGAAGATCTCCCGACACCTCTAGTGGATCATGCGGGTCAGAAGCTGATGATGTAAAGTTCATATATCATGTTTCGTTATATCTTCGATACTCAGAGTATACGTCCACACCAATGATAAATTTTTGAAATTTGGGTTGTAGATGGACCCACGCTACCAGAATAAGTTACGTAGTTTGAATGGAAATATATACCCATCGTATCTCAGGCATTCGCAAGAGCTGTGGATGGGAAAAGTCGTTGACTTAGATTTATTTAATGTTTAAAAAATGTGTCTCACGATTTAAATGTAAGCTGTCATGTCAAAGCAATTTGCAATGCCTTCAAATAAAGTGCACAGTGCATGCAAAACGTGATTTCAGAGGAAACGAGTTGAATTCATTTTCCAATACTGGATTTAAGTGGATACCTACTTTTGACAAACGAAGTACGAGTTCAGTTGTGACTGCTTAGATCGTTCGGACAAGAACCTGCTGTCACCATGTCCGCTGTGGTGCTCATCGCGATAGTTTCCTTGTTGACTAGTTATTTGCTGTGGTCGCGACGTCACTTGTACTACTTGTCATGGAAGTTCGGAGGGCGAATGGGATATCCTTTGATTGGCAGTTTTTTCGACCATTTGAATGTTGTTGGTAAGACTTTACTCATCTAAACCGGAATCAATATCTGTCCTTGTTGCAAGGGGAATGTTCAGATCACAAAGCTGAGTGATTTTTCTGTAATTTGTGTGGCTTCTGGAAAGCGTCTGTAAGTCAATTTCGTGTTGTAAATTGAGGTGCCAGTTGGTGACCTTGTTGCTTTGATATATCGCAAGTATATGAATGCGTAATATTTTGAGGGCTTATTTTAAACTAGCTGTACCCTCGACTTCGTATGCGTAGGCATTAGAATTTCCTGACACGATGCCTTGTTACGTTCTTGTTTAAGACATGACGTAATTGAAACAATGAAATAAGTATCGATTGAGTCTATAACTTAATTCGTGATTTAAATCGAAAATTGGAACGTTTAGAAACATGTACAATAATATAATTTAAAGTATTGCCCATCTGAAGCTATGACTTTTTCCCATCTTTCTGGCAATTTGTGAATCCCATTGCAAAAGAACTGCGCCGGCTTGGCAGCCAAGAATGAATCAAGCCAATTTCTGATATTCCGCTCTGATGTGAACCGCATTTCAGTGGGGGCGTCCTGCATCGACCGGAACAATTGGTAGTCAGAAGGGGCAAGATCTGGGCTATAAGGCGGGTGGGGTAAAACTTCCCATCCACTGATTTCCAAATAGGTCTTAACCGGAATAGCAACGTGGGGCCGAGCGTTGTCATGATGGAAAATGCATATTCCGGGCGTTTTTCGGCTACTGCTCTCTTCAAACGGATTAATTGTGTTCGGTTCTCCTCAAATGGATTAATTGTGTTCGGTAGCGTTGTCCACTGATGGTTTCACTCGGTTTTAGAAGCTCATAATACAGCACACCCTTCTGATCCCACCAAATACAGAGCATTACCTTCGCGCCATGGATATTCGGCTTTGCCGTTGATTTGGCTGATTGACAAAGCCAAAATCACCACTCTTGGCACGTTCGCTCAGCTAGCGCATGTTCACCATAAAGTTATGGACCCAATACATAGATTCTATTTAAGACAAATCTAGTCACTATTACCGTGTAAGTCAGATAAGAAAACAAATTATGAACTCTGTTTTTGAATCTTAGTTCGATGAGTGTAGGATACATCTAAGATTTCTTTTCTTCACATTTTACGCTAAGTTTCAAGCAGAAATGAAGTATGATGGAGATACCCAACATCACAGCTGATTGACCTCTAGTCCATCGACGAATTTGACGGATAATCATGAAAATGTTGACGGTTATTCATGGATTTTTGACAGTTATTCAAGAAATAACGCAAATGCCGTTCTCTTATTGGTCGATTTGGCTTTAGAAAACAATATAAAAAATGGTTGTCAAACATTTTAAGGGGCATGAGAGGTAGAAGTTGGGCATCTCTATCATACTTCATTTCTGGTTTCCAGGCTCTCTCTCTCCCGCTCTCTCTCTCTCTCTCTCTCTCTCTCTCTCTCGCTCTCTCTCTCTCCCTCCCTCTCTATGTCCTGCATTACCTTGTGGGTCCTAGGGCATCTAAAATGCCTACTAGCCATAGAGCGCCATCGCGTGCTGTTTCTGGAAATGTGCCTCAGCTCTCCTCAACATTTTCCCAGTTGCCGATCTTCCTTGTCAACCTTGTCAACTTGATATTCTGTCGTCCTGGGTAAGCGGGTTCTACTCCATTACTTGGTTAGCTATGGCCACCTGTCAGCCTGTCGGAGAGTGTGACCAATCCACTGTCACTTTTGTAGTCGCATGGTTGTGCCTATAGGTTCATGATCCGGTCTCTGATAAATCTGTTCCTTAGAGATACTTACAATGTAACGTTGGCCTATTGACCTACTGACAACCGCACGCAGCTTCCTCGTGACAGTGACGGTCACCCTCCAGGTACCACGTCTATATAGAAGCACGGATTCAACTTTGAAACGCAAAAGTCTTATCAAGTCTGGATAGCATCCCAAACGCAGGTTTTGCTATGCCAGTGCGGTTGGCTACATCCAGCTCGGTTCCGCCATCAGTTGAGACAATACTCCCTATTGGAGGCTCTCTAATCTCTCAACCGTCTGCCCAGCAATGCATGACATTGGTGTAAAGCTGGTTAGGTTATTTTTGTGTTTGCCGAGTTAATTTTGAGTCCCTCACCGCATTTACTGTCATCTGGTGAAGGTCCATTAGTCTGTGAGACAGTAGGCATACATCGTCCGTGTAGTCAAGGTGTTTCAGTTCAGATCTAAGGGTCCATCGAATTCCTCCATTTCCAGTTGACAAGGCCACATTCAGCACATCGCAAGGTCAGCTCCATCATTTCAAAGGCTCTCTATCATACAATAGCGGCTGCATTATTCTTCGTTGGTATCTTGTGCTTTATTGCAGTACATCCCGATGCAAATTTTGGGCACCCGATACTCGTGAGCATGCGTCGTATGCAAGGGGAACAGCAGGGTGTGCTTTTTTGTAGTCCTTGTGATTTATTAATAGTCATCGAAACTGCCAGTTTTGAAATTCGAAATTTTAGTCTTTTAAATTGAAAGGACATATTATTTGGTATTTGTCTTTTTCGGTGATAATAGTGGCTTTGATCACATTTCTCGGAGCGTCAAGGTTAAGCATCAGCAGAATTGGAGCACCAACTTTTTGGCTTCAGCTTATGAGATGGCACTCCGGATAGCAAAGGAGTTCGAAAAATTCTATTGCATTGATGGTAGTGTCGTCGGCGGTCATAACTGTGGCAATGAAAAAATACCCGGTTGCGGCAGGGGCTATTTTCTTCAAAATTTTGTTGTGGATCTTAGTAACTACCTTTTTTATTGCACAAATTTGTTATAAGCTTGGTAGAACATTAACAAGACACTTATCTTCCGAATCAACAACGTGACACCATCGTTAGCTTTAAACTCTAAGCTTGGTGAGTGTTTGTGCGACTTTCTCCAATTTGCAGTAGTTCCCTCGCATAGGCTCCTGATTCACGGTCATTATAAGGCTGGGCAGGCATGTTGGAAATGATGTGAAACACCTCGATCCTGGGCCATACTGGCGATGCACTTGACTTTAACCCATTCAGTCCCTCACTTAATAATTGGTAGGGTATGTCTGAAATCTCCGGCAAGTAAGACCTCCACACCACCCAACAACGCGCGTTTGTTGCGAATATCTTGGATACTGCGGTTTAATGCTTCAATTGTACGTTTATGTGACACAGTACACTGGCCTCACAAAATAATATCTACTAATATTGCATGTAGGGGTTTCTTCACTCGCTGGGTTGAGTGGCAATTTGAAAACTGAATGCGCAGTGCGTCCGCAATGCCAGATGAAGCTACAGCCAGTATTCTTGTCGAAGCTGAACCAGAAGTAATCTAAGTCAAAAGGTTTAACTGTGCCGCCTGGAGCATCAAGATAGTTAAGTCCTCCTTCATTGCTTTCGATACGTTGCGAATACATTTTTCTTTGCTCAGGCAACAGTTGTGGTACCTTTTGATTAACATAAATGTCATAGTCAATGGATCGCCATAACAGATCAGTGGACAAGTCTGGACTTCCTCCTCTTCCTCATCCAGGCAACTGCTGGAGAAATCATTCGAGAAAAGTCCGAGTCTTTTTGCATGTTGACCTGACAGTGTCCGGTGATTACTGTTTTTTCCCACTGCAGTGCTAATTTTGGACCTTTTCAATGAAATCAAACCTTCCGATTTCTTTGAGCGGAGACGAGGCTAGATTCGTTTAAAAATTTGGCATGTGATTCCTGTTTCCCATCTGGCATTGACCATGACTTAGAATATTGCGTGGTAACTTGAAGGTGGTCAAAGGAGTACCTATGTCACAGGAGGTTTCATCAATTGGCAGTTTAGTGGCGATTTGTGCGGATTGTCAGTTTCAAATCTCCCTTAATGTATATGCATATGGACTGGCATCCAGCACCGGCAAATGTGAAACTGTTCCGATATCTCTTCGAAAGATGAGCGACAGCTTATGACTTAGCTGACGACTTTAGAGTTTTAAGCGAACGATGTTAGGGATTTTATCGCTGCCTGGCTATCTGTAAAGCTGCCGATGTCGCGGGTGGATATCGCGTTCCACCGCTGCCACGACAGGGCTTCGCTAATCGCCATTATTTCCGCCTGGAAGACACTGCAGTGATTGGGTAGACGAAGTAATTTCTTAAAATTAAGATGTTCAGAGAATACGACACTTCCTACTCCATCTTCCGTCTTAGATCCATCTGTGTGGACCTGCATGGCATCACCAAAGGGTATATAACCACTGTGAAAATTAAATTTGTATTGATTCGGAGTTTGTCCATGGATCGAAACTTAAGTCCGCACAGCAAAAACGGGCATGGTACAAACCACAAATACAAAGACATAACTTACCAAGAAAGCAACAAAATAGCGCTAGCACAGTATGTGTGTGGTCATTGAAATCATTGTCTCTGCACAACTGGATGACGGACTTTATTTCTGCAGCTGTGTTCTGTTGTTGTATTTTGTTTATTCTGTCTTCATGTTCATTTTAGTTAGTTTGAAAATTTTATGGACTGCAGATGAAATAATCTTTCGGGATCTTCTGCTGCCAACGCAATTTCAATGACAAAAGTTCATAACGAAAATATTGTTACGTTTTACAGACATAAGTCCACGTAATCACAATTAAATTTCCATGGAAAGGGTTCGATCATTTGATTCTCTCGAATGAAACACAAAAGTTGACTTATCCTATACAAGAATTATTTACAAGCTTTGGTTTACTTATAATACCACTTTTAGGCGTGTTTTATTGAGAACTCAGTACTCAGCTCAGCATTGACACTCAATAAAACGATCTTCTTTTCATTTTATTTCTTGTGTCTAAAGTTGATGCGTGTTGTATTTTGTTTATTCTGTATTCATGTTAATTTTAGTTTGTTTGCCAATTTTATGGACTGCAGCGGAAATAATCTTTCGGGATGAATTTGTTCAAGTTTTTTTTTCGCATGGGGGGATAACTCCCTTAGCCGGACAAAAGTGCTGCGACTGTCGCTGTCCGCATGTGGGAGCTCTCACTGTATGTAATATCAGAGATCCCTTGTGCGTCTTCACAAAATAAAATTGACTTCAAATTTAACCGGAAATGATAAAAAAAACAAATAAGAGCAAATAAATCGAACAAGGAATTTACAGTAAAAGCACTTCTAAAGGGTGGTTAAATTTTGATGTTGATGTTGATTTTGATAAAACACAAATTATTTAGGAAATTATTGTCATTTCTTTTTATTATGATAATTTTGGTATGGTCCAATTATGTATGGAACACAATATTGGCCAAATGGCCGCCGGCCTCGGCGGCACACCTCCACCGATGGTCCAAATTTTCGATGACGCTGAAGCGAAATTGAGGTTCTATGCCGTTAATGCGCCGAATTATCTCATCCTTTAGCTCTTGAATTGTTGCTGGCTTATCGACTTACACCTTTTCTTTCAAATAAGCCCAAAGAAAAAAATCCAACGGTGTCAAATCACATGATCTTGGCGACCAATTTACATGGCCACCACGTGAGATAACACTGTCATTGAATTTGTCGCGCAAAGGAGCCATTGTTTCGTTAGCTGTGTGGCAAGTGGCACCGTCCTGTTGAAACCACATATCGTCCACATTCATATCTTCCAATTCGGACCATAAAAAGTTCGTTATCATTTCACGATAGCGAACACCATTCACAGTAACTGCCTGTCCGGCCTCATTTTGGAAAAAATTCGGCCCGATGATGCCGCCAGCCCATAAACCAAACAGTCACTCTTTGTGGGTGCATTGGATGTTTGGACAATCCATCTTGGATTATCATTCGCTCAAATGCGGCAATTCTGCTTATTGACGAATCCACTGAGGTGAAAATGTGCCTCATCACTGAATATGATTTTCTTCGAAAAGTGCACGATATGCATTCTGATTTGAACGCCCATTTTCATAATAAGCCTGAATAACGTTAAAGCGTTGCTCGACTGTGTATCTTTCCATGGTTGAAATTGAGTTAGTCTAAAATTGAGAAATGTCAAATGAAATGCAGAAAAACACTTGACGTTTAGGTGTGGTTCGCATTCAACATCGGTCCTAAATTTAACCACCCTTTATGTTTGTTATGCGAAAAGCATCTACTCTGAGCGGAGCAACGAAGTTAAGTGAGCGGGACCTGCCGCCTGCTCCTCAAAGGAAGACCACATAAATGCCAAAAGAAAACAAAACCAAAATGTTCGGTCGGTTGGCGAAACCATGGTTCACTTAATATTCTGCTTCTTCAAACCAAAGACTTCTCCCCAACGGTGGTAAAGGCTCTAAGGTTTATTTTATTCAGCGTTTTTTTAGAAGCGACCTTTAGACCCATTTAAGTTTGTCTAGCGCGATTGAGTAGCAGTCATCCAAACTTTCATATTTACTATATTATTACAAGGAATAATAATACCAACTAATTAGCTCACGCCAGTGTGGTAGAATTCTTGTAACCTCCAAACTGGCACGGGTGGCACTTCGAAAAGAGAAACTGCAGCAGGTTGTGTTGTATGTTTGTAAAGCCGAAATGTTAAGGCTTTCTCTCATTTTTTAACGACCGTCCAGAAACAAGTGGTTCGCACAGTTTCTTGACCAACATGACTACTCTGTGAGCATTGTTTGGGAGATCTAGACAGAAGTCGAGGCACCTGTCAACTAAAGGGTGATTTTTTAAAAGCTATAGGAAAGTTTTTCAAAAAAAAAAAAAAGTGTACGTCCATATAATTTAATGTTTGAAGATTATTTCATGCAAATGTTGACCTTGACTGCGTCTCAAATGGTCCATCCGCTTAGTCCAATTTTGGCATACTCTTTCCAACATTTCGGCCGGTATCTCACGAATAAGTGCTTCCAATGCGTCAATTGAAGCGGGCTTGTCTGTGTAGACATGAGCTTTAACATAGCCCCACAAAAAATAGTCTAAAGGCGTTAAATCGCACGATCTGGGCGGCCAATTGACCGGTCCCGAACGTGAAATAAAATGTTCACCGAACTCGCCTCTCAATAAGTCCATTGTTGCGCGTGCTGTGTGGCATGTGGCACCGTCTTGTTGAAACCACATGTCATGCAAGTCAAGCTTTTGCATTTTGGGCAAAAAAAAGTTGGATATCATCTCACGGTTCGCATCATCTTTGAAGAAGTACGGTCCAATGATGCCACCAGCCCAAAAACCGCACCGAACTGTGACTTTTTCTAGATGCATTGGTAGCTCTTGCAATGCTTCTGCTGATATTCACTCCAAAATCGACAATTCTGCTTATTTACGTACCCATTGAGCCAAAAATGAGCTTCGTCTAAACTGACCATAAAATGGAAGAAGCGCGCGATGAACTTTCTTAACAGAGCACGCATTTTGATAATAAAATTCAATAATTTGCAAGCGTTGTTCGTTTGTAAGAGGATTCGTGGTTAAATTATAGACCAAACTGAAGATGTTTGACAGTGAAACAAAACACGAAACGTGCGTCAGCTGTTTAAACCAGTGTTGCCAAAAGGATAGTAGCTAAAAAATCACCATTTATTTACTTTAATATTACGAGGAAGAACGAGCTCGCATCGCAGTATCGTGACGCACAACAGGAGGCGTATTGTAGGTTGTAATAAGGACGCGATGCATTGTGTGCATAGCAAACATAAGCTTATTTCCGGATTAACATAATGACACAAATCCTGAAGAAGAAAATCTTTCGTCATTGCCCATAGCCCTGCCCTCTTTCTCCTCTTAGGCAATGACGAACGATTTGCTTCTTCAGGATTCTCCCCTCCCTCTTTTCTTATTTGCAAGAGAACACTGGCAAACGGTCCCTCTCTCAACCTACCACCCCATCGTTTCGCGAATGTCTTATAGACTGTAGTCAAACGCTACGACTAAGAACACATACCTAAGTTCTTCGCTTTCATTATGTTTTACGCACCTGATCAATTATTAAAATTATTTACTTTCATGCCCTGCCACGATAGATTTCTCAATTTGCATCTCATCCCTTTCATTATCGAGCGTCATCCATTTTCGTACCCCGAGCTCAAGTGGTTAGTCCCTTTTCTTATCGTTATCTATCCAATCCGAGCTTAATTGGTTTCGGTAGCGATCCTTTTATTTAGCGATCATATGATCGCATCGTCACCCGTAACTATGACATCCCTACTTCTTGGGGTTGATGAATGAGAAACCATTCGGCCTGGCGTGTCCATAATTGGTGGCGTTAACGTGTTTATGACTTGCGCGAGGTATCCTCTAGCTACTTCCATATCCGTATCTGTGCAACAACAATATAATACAACACATTAAACCGTCTGTGTGGATGGCAGAGAGATTGCTTGGGACGTCTGGATATTTTTGAATCCATTGCAACCTCTGCAAGTGTACACAGCGTGCTCGGTGATTTAGGTAGACCACAAAAACGGGTATTTGTGATTATTTATTTTAAATGAACAATCATTTTGCGATGGAAAAAAGCCCATAGCTCAAGTCAGACCATAAGGTGCCTACAGCCCTACGGGCAGCCGTGATCCTAGATCAAACATCCAAACATTCACACTTTCGCATTTGTAATATCAGTAGGATCTCAAATAAATTCAACAAACTTCCACCAGTCCACAGTTTTTATGCAATAAAACTCGATTTGATTCCAGACTTTGGCGAATATTTCAAAAACGTGATTTGGAGGAAATATAATTCACCCTGCGTCATCTGGCTGGGTGGCAAAATGCACATACTAGTGAACGATCCTGAATATGCCCAATTAGCTTTGACGTCCTCGAATATATTGGATAAGCACTCGTTGTATGAATTATACCATCCAATTGGTGGGAAGAATGGCCTCAACTTCTCAAAAGGTAGGTTGTTCCATTTCAGAAAATAAACGACACAGTACCGTAAAATGGGGTGATAAGCAGCACATTTTTTGTTGCTTGACTGTATTTCTTGGAGTTCTGAACGCACATTTTAACATGAATAACAAACGGATCCAAACCCACAGACTTGTTACAACAGTAAAGCTATATGAGTGGATAAACGTGGTAACTAACCTCACCTTAGTGACAATTCATACCATTTTCACAAAAAAAACATCTGTTTCCCAATATTTGAGTAAAATATAGTGTTCTCTGTGTTTAATAAATTGGCTCTGCTGCCAACGCAATTTCAATGACAAAAGTTCATAAGCATTTTCAGGTTTTACAGAAATAAGTCCAAGTTATCACAATCAAATTCTCCATGGAAAGGGTTCGATCACTTGATTCTGACGAATGAAACACAAAAGTTGACTTACGAGTATCCTATACAAGAATTATTTACAAGCTTTGGTTTACTTATAATACCACTTTTAGGCGTGTTTTATTGAGAACTCAGTACTCAGCTCAGCATTGACACTCAATAAAACGCTCTTCTTCTCATTTTATTTTTTGTGTCTAAAGTTGATGCGTGTCCTTACTTTCATGCAGAAATAGAGTATTATAGAGATGCCCAACTTCACAGCTGACTGCCACTAGTCCATCGGCGACTTTGATACACTTTTTGACAGTTATTCACGAAATAAAGTAAATGCTGTTCTCTGATTGGTCAGTTTAGCTTTAGAAAACGATATGAAAAATGGTCGTCAAAAGTTTTAAGGGACAAAATATGTAGAAGTAGACATCTCTATAATACTTCATATCTGTTTTCATGGCATTAAATGTCAAAATACGAATAGAGCGCCTCTATATTTCATTTGTGTGTTTTATAATGTTTGTACAAATATGGCTTTATTCACTAGCAGTGTTTGTATATTAAATACATGATGGATTACAAATTGGGGCACTTGGATAGTGCCCATCCTATGTCGAACCATTAAGAACACCAGTGCCGATAATTCTGCGATTCAGTGGTGTTATCTGAATCGTTGGTGTAGCGTCACTTGTGATGGAGATTCCACGCTGCCGTCAGTGATAACTGTGAAATATCACTGAGTATTTTCTGCTCAGTAATTTGTTTGGTTGTAGCAACAGGTTTATAAGTAGTACTGAGCTGAGTATAGATTCTCAATAAAAAGCGATTTAAAAATGTATGTGAACGGAATAAGTTTTGCATTTGAGATGACAGCTAGACTTACAAACTAAGGGTTAGGGTGTTGGCTCAACAATAGGGGCCCAACTGATGTACTTTGTTTCATTTAATGTTTATTATTACTGTCGGTTGTTGTTTATTTTTTATGTCCTACGATGGCTGGTGCTTACATCGGTTTGTTCAAGTCCGTGTGTCCATGGTGGTCCTTAGCCTCGATGGTGATTGCTATCGCTGCTCTGGTAGAATCCATGCAGCTTGTTGTTCGATGTCGTTGGAAAGTTCTTCTTGTTTAGCAGATTTAACACCTTGAGGTTGCGTTGTCCGGGGATTGTGTTTCTCAGGTTCCTGATTTCCTGGTTAGGATGGTTGTTGATGTTTAGCAGCTGCTTTCCGAAGAGTGTCACCATGTGCTGTTGCAGGGGATGATGCGTGCTTGGTCGTAAAGCCTATTGTTGCTGTGGTGGCTTTGACGGTCCCTGTCGAAGATGAGTCCGGTACATATTCACAGTATTTTTCTTTCGAAAATTGCGAGCTTCGTCATGCTGGTCTTAGAGATGGTGTGCCATATTGGGAAGGCGTACGTTAAGTTCAGCCGCATAAGCTGCTTGTATAACAGCAGTTTTGGGCAGCATTAAGGGTCAGTTTCGCATGACTGTTGAACTTCAACCTTTCCGTGAAGTTAACGCCAAGATACTTGACCTTTTCGTTTGTTGATATTTTTGCACCGTTAGGGAGCACTACCTTTATGCTTCGACATTTGGCTGCTCCTCTGCATCCACCTCTGGATGGTCTCCTCAAGCACATAAGTACCGATTTCCCAGCATTGAAAGGAATACTCCATTTGGTATAGTAGTCAAATTAGTTCGCTGTTTGGATTTCGACCCTTTGCGCGGCTGTTTGTGGTGACGTCGAGCTGGCATAAGTCAGCAAGTCATCTTAAAATAGACAGCATTTTACTGTGTCAGTTGGATGTGGTTGATCTGCCGTGTAGATGTTAAAAAGCCACGGTCCAAGCTTTGATCCTTGTGCAACTCCCTCCTTGGTGCTCCGCTCTGTTGACTTGCTGTAGGAATGTAGAAAGCTATAGATTATTCTGATGAGGTTGGAGGGGAATCCCATCTGGTTCAGCTTGTAGATGAGTCCCTCAATCCAGACCGTATCGAAGGCCTTTTCTACGTCTAGGAAGCAGGCGACGGTGACCTCGTTATTGTTCAGTGCAGCTGCAACATCGTGGTGGAACTTTATTAGAGGATGTAGCGTTGAATGTTTTTTCCGAAATCCGTACTGAATATCCGGCATGATGTTTAGGTCGGTAGACCATCGCATTAGTTTTCGCCCTACCAGGTCCTCCAGGATCTTGCTTACATTGCTCAAGAGCGATTTAGGCCTGTATACTGACAGCGTTCCCCTTTTTTGCAATTGCGACAATTTTTGCTATTTTCCACTTGCTAGGATGCAATTGTGCATGATGGTTGTGAGAAGTATCATCACCGTTTGAGGCGTTGGCTTCAGGACGAAATTCGAAATATTGTCAACCCCGGCTGCTTTCCTCGTTGGACTGCGTTGAATAATTAGCGCACTTTCTTCGGCCGTTGTGAGGTCATCGTTTCCTGTCGGGTCGACAGGAAGATGATGTTTGATGTGTGACTCGGAGTCTCAAGTGGATTAACGTAGCTGTTAACTTCTGTGAGAAATTCCGGATCATCGGGCGGTTATGGTTGAAAGATGCCTTCGAAAAGGGATGAAAAGGCTTCTGCTTTCTCTGCCGGTGTGCTTGCGTCTCCTTCGCTTGTCGTCAGTGTGATCATTCGTGAACCGAGGTGGTGTTTGGTGGTCGTGATCATCCTAGGTCACAAGCGGTTTGGGTAGTTTTCAAAGTGTGGTAGATCTTGCACTTTGGGTAGTAGATGTGGTAGGTGGATCTAACACAATTGCTGTGAAGTCCCAACACTGGTCCCAACATCAATGTTTTAGGAGCAAAACAAAATACACCACAATGGCACTCTCAAATTCGATTTGGCGCCAGATTAGGTTCAACACTTGTTGTTAGAACTGCCAGTTTTCAAAACCAATGCTTCCTTTGTCTATATGACTCCTTATTAGGTACCACTGTGGCCCGGTGTTGATTATAGAATACGATTTACCTATTTTCCTGGGTATTGTTGCTAGTCATCCCGCTGTTGTTAGTCACCCCATTTTACGGTCCATATATCCTAAATGCATTTCACCTCAGGCAAAGCGTGGACGCTGCAGAGACGGATACTGAATACCAGTTTGAATTTGGTGAGGGTTAATAAGATGGTTCCAGGCTTTAACGTGGCTTTTGAGAAATATATTAAGAACTATTTTAAACCTGCCCTCAATAAGGGTGCAGTTGATTTATACAAAGGCCTCCAGGAAACCGTGTTTTCAATGGCATTCGGTATGTACAGACTTAATGATGTCACATCTAAAAATGATACTTTCTGCAGAAAACATCACAGGCAAAAGCCTTAGTTGGGTCGAGAGCAAAGCGAAGGCTTCTATGCACGACTTCGTCACAGTGTAAGACTTGTGGTTGCGATTGATTGACTATGGAATACTGAAATTGTTTGCACATCTAGGGCGCAGAGCAACATCGAAGATCGTACACTCAAGGTGTACCTACACAGTGATTTTACTTACAGTCTAACAAACAATTACAAGGAGACCATGTCCATTGTGGGAAAGATTCACGACGTTTTAAAATCGGTGAGTGACTTGGCTTGAAGGAAGTAGCAAATTTTGATTTTTGATGATTTTCTTGCATCCGAACTGCCAGTATGTCTTTGATAACCAAACAAAGGAGGGGCTTGAATTTACAGAACCTGGAGATGCAGTTTTCGATGTCATACAGAGCAATAGCGACAAGCCAGGATTCTCAGGCTCAGAGGCAAGATTTCAACTGTATCAGATATTGTTGGGCGTGAGTACACAAACGTGTGTGAAAGTAATGCAACCGAGTGTATTCGTTAAATGTTTGCATTGCAGAGCTACGAAACAACAACATTCACCGTCTACATGATCATGTTCTGTATGGCTCTGTATCCCGAACATCAAGAGAAGGTGTACGAAGAGCTCAAGACATTGTTTCCGGACAGAAACGTCAAACTTGACGCGGACAATCTGGGCGGATTGGTGTTCACGGAGATGTTTATAAACGAAGTGCTGCGCATGTTTCCCCCGATTCCATTGATCGGCCGGACATGTACGAAGGATACAGTCCTTCGAAATGGCACATTCATTCCGAAGGGCGTCGAATTCCTCTTCGATCTTGCGGGCTTGCATCGAAATAAAAAGTACTGGGGACCAGATGCCGACAAATTCAATCCGTATAATTTTCTACCGGAGAATAAGGAATCCCGGCCAACCAATGCATTCATTCCGTTTGCGCTTGGAACAAGAAATTGCATTGGTATGCAGAAGAGACCGTGTCTCAGGCTTGGTGTATGCCTAATGTTGTCTCTCGTTTCTTTGCAGGCATTCGCTACGCCAAGAGCTCCCTCAAAATTGCAGTTGTTAAAATATTTAGGAATTTCAGGTTGGAAACGCCAAACAAATTTGAAGACATAAAGTATAAACGCGGCTTAACAATGAAAGTTGTTACTCCAGTGACATTCAGGGTCTTTGAAAGAAGTGAATAAAGTTTGATTGGATGCGTTCAGAAATAGATGCGCTTTGTGTGTAACGCCTGAGAGATGTTTACGTGTTCTCAAGAGATTATTTCTAGGTTAAATAGACTGCGTGATGCTGACAGTTTTAGCCAAGTACCAAACGGAGACCACTGCATTTCTCTACGGGTGGCTGAATGGCCAACTATAAGAGGCATGAATGCGCATGAGCTGGTGTCAGAGAGTGAGGACACACTCCCTACGAGACTGACTACATAGACGTCCACGACATTTCGTTAACCATGAGCTAGTGCGAATTTGACAAATGAAACACGGAAAAGAGAATACAATAGAAGTTCGGAAAAGATGATTCTCAGAAAAGTTGACCAAATTTTAGCTCCCATACGTTACCTTAAAGGGGTGACTTTTGGTCAACTTTTTAGAGCATGTCAAACATTTAGAGCATGGATTTTACTTGCATTCGGCTTAAAATTTAAACAAACAAAATATTGGGTCTATAACTTAATTCGTGCGGTTTGCTAACAGATGGCGTAACTTGTATTATTCCATTGGAACATGCGTTGGAAAGCTACTGTCATTGTACATCATTTCAGTATATGTCATTCATTTGAAGCGTAGACAACAATAGCCGCCGAAACAAGAGCTGCCGAAAGTCATCGTATTTTGGTGGAAGTTTATGGTGAACGTGCGCTAGATGAGCGAACGTGCCAAAAGTGGTCTTCACGATATAAAAGGTGATGGCTTGACAAACCAGTCAAATCAACAGCAAAGCCGAATATCCATGGCGCGAAGGTAATGCTCTGCATTTCAGATCAGAAGGGTGAGCTGTATTATGACCTGCTAAAACCGGGTGAAACCATCAATGGACAACGTTACCGAACACAATTAATCCGCTTGATGAGAGCAGCCGAAAAATGCCCGGAATATGCGACCAGACGAAAAGAACCGCACGAATTAAGTTATAGACGATTATGTCCAATAAGTTTGACAATCATTATTATTTCGTTCACACTGTCAAATACGGTTCTGTCATCGAAAAGTGGGAACCCCGATTTCAATGAATTTCTTGCAATTCAAAATATTCCCTCTCGAAATGTATATTCGAAATGATCTAAAAAAAGCTACCAAACTGGGCATACATACATATGCCTCCCTGGTACATCTAAGGTTAAGGATCTTGACATTAGCAGCATAAGCCCTAGCTAAATTGCGGGGTGAAGTTTTGTTGCAACAGTTTGCCACTCTATAATAAAGCGCTTTACAAAAGAAAAATATCGGACTACGGCTGAACTATACTGCAGATGATTGAGCTCAAGAGCTAGTGTCAAATTAAAAAACACACGACTAGCCATAATGAGCTTATGCGCGAGTTAGGTCATCAATGTAAAGGAAACACGTTACATTTATTATGACCAACTAGTTCTTCACTGACTCGATCACTCAGCATCAACGCACATAACAGGTTTTTGAAACAACCGATGGAAAAGACGCTTAATGCACAAACAAATGCGAGGGTGAAGAGGAAATTAGGAAAAGGCACTTAATGTTCAAACAAATGAGAGGATTGGGAAAGTGTGGAAACGTAGGACAATGTGGATGAAGGCAAGTCCATTGGGTTGTTGCTGGGTGATCGTGATTGCCGAGTCTTGGCATGGTTGCCAAGATGCAACTCGCGCCATATGTCAGAAATTCTTCCCGTGCTTGCTGCATTTTTCTTGTGAAAAAGAGACAATTTCCCATGAATGTAAACACGAATTATAATTCAATATCAGCTGGACCCTTTCATCTGGCAAATTCGCTGTCCGGCTTAGAGCCACAGATAACCTAATAGAGATATGCATCTTCCTCGTCCCTTGCTCCGCACATTATTTTGACAGCTTGTTGTTTTTGTACTGTCTGTGAATACATGAGAGGGGTTTCCAACAGCTGAATGTCTTTCCCTCCGACATAATGAGGTGAACTACTCGTAGAGCATTTATTTGAAAAAAGTGTTTCTTATTTGAGCGTTGTTTCAAATCTCTATGTTTCACCACAAAAGGAGGAGGAGTTTAACAAAGCAGCTTGTGTTCAGAAGGTGCATTCATTTAACTGGAAGTTGGAATGCATTGATCGTTGGTACTTCTTCTTCTTCTTCTTTGTTTGGCGCTACAGTCCGGGGTGGACCTGGGCCTTAACCAACAAGCCTCTCCAGCCAGCACGATCTTTCGTCGATCGTTGGTACGTTACATTCAAATTAAATATTTAGCTGTTGAAATATTAAACAAAAGTTAAAACGAAGTGGATTTAGTATGATTTTGTTCTCTCTAAGCCAGTTTCATTTTGGAGGAGAATGAGAGTCTGTCTCTCGTGGCTTTCTTTTCTTCCTCTGATAGTAGGTGCTTGCCCAGATTTCTTTGCCTTTTGTGGGCTAGGGCTTCACAAAATCCCAGTTCATGTTTTGGAATTTCATTAGATTCTCCACAGAATCTGCAGAGACCTTCTTCTGATGGCCCTTTTCCCTTAGGAGCTCTCTGAGTCGGCGGTGTCCCGCCAGTTATAATACTCCACAGAATCTGCAGAGACCTTCTTCTTATACCCCTTTTTCCTTAGGCGCTCCCTGAGTCGACAGTGCCCTGTTGTGAAGTCTGTTAGAATACGGAGGTTGCAATCTTGATACATGCCTCAAATCTCTTTCGGTTATATTGGCCCACGAGTGTCTTTGCCTGTTTCATGCCATGAGTGTTGTTACAGGTTTCTGTCCGGTTCCCTCCTTCTACTAATCTGAATTCTTCTCTGAGGACATGGTCTCAAACAGCACAGAATGGCCTAAGGCCTGCGATGCTCCTTTCCTACCTAGGGAGTCAGCCACTTCATTGCCTTCCCTTTATGACCATGGCCAGGTATCAAGCTGAGTTTTACTCTGTTTCTCAACACTTTAAGCAACTGTAGGCATTCCCACATAAGCATGGGTTTGATGATGAAGGGGTCTAGTGGCAAATAGCACGGCACGACTATCCGACAGTATTGCTTGTCGTAGTTGGTATAGTTCCTGCCAAGATATATTTGAAATCATCGGTCTATGGCATGGAGTTCACCTTGAAAGATGCTGGTGCGTTTGCCAATTGGTTCGAAGTACTCTGTCCGGGATGCAAATGCTCCTGCCCCTGTTCATTTATCAGCATTCCTCAGACCATGCCTTAAAGATAAGTTGGTGCATGTACCCTACCAGCTCATCTTAAAGAGTCTGCGCATCGCTATCTTGACTTCGTCTAGGTAGAATTCTTATTTATCATCGTCTCTTATGTTGAGTGCAATATTATGGCTGCATTGTTGCCTTCATCGCCGTTTATCAGGGTGTTAGGTGGGATCCTTTCATATTCTGAGTCAATGTCGGTACATTGATTCTCCTATGTGTTGTCTTCGTCTTAGTTCTTTTATTTATTGGTAAAACTTTCGGACATTATTCCTGCCGTAACGACTCTTCATTTAGGGCCATCAGAAGAATGTCTCTGCAGTTTATGTGGAGAATCTAATGCAATTCCACAAAAGGCAAAGAAATCTGGGCAAGCACCTGCTATCAGAGGAAGAAATGAAGTCACTAGAAGCATAGCTATTTCGCCTCGGGCCAGCTATGTCGTCTCAAGGTGTTTAGATGATCCGTAGTAGCATTGGCTGCCAATGTTGATTCTACGTCTGATCTTCACTTAAAACGTCATGAGCCCGTTGCATAATTCCATTTATCTCACCGAGATGATGAGATGTCATCAAATTTCTCCAAATCTCCTAGGTTTCAGTGTTTCGTCATGCATCACCGGGTTTCGAAACCTCGCGATTTCATTGAAATTTAGTTGAAACCCCTTCGAGTTCATCCGTCCGTGAGAGGTTTGCAATTGGGGTTTTCTTTTGCAAACTGGGGTTCTCAAAATGTCAACACTATTAGTTCCTATCCGCATACACCTGTTTTGGAGGCCATTTAAAATTTGGGAGCTAATGACTCGTTTGAGCATTCAGTAAGAATTCACCCAAATCACACGATTTTGGTTCGGTGGCAATGGTATAAAAAAAAAAACAGTTTTTAAAAAATCAATTGAGCTCACTTTTATTTTTATTTCAAATATAAATAATTAAGAATTCTGGAAAATACGGTTCAGTCTTTGAACTTCTGCCTTACACAGCGCGGAGTCGGGAACAGATACAGCAGCATATTGAAGGCAGCCAGTCCAACGGCGAACGCACACGACGCCGCAACGTCAATAGTCTCCTAAACCAGAAACACGATTAAATACATCACCCAGAAAAAGAGGAAACAAAATTGTAAAAGACTTACATCTGGATCCGCGTGTCCAAGTCGTTCGTGTAAGAAGTCAGTCGCCTTCGGGCATATCACCGACGCAGTGGGAGTGCAGTTCAGTTTATGCGATTGAAACGCAACGCTATGCAACAACGAGGACACGTAATGCGTGTGCGTTCCTTTTGCATTGTCTTGCAGCCATGGCTGGAGACCCTTGTATGACCTAGTGCGCATGCAAGTTTAAGCCGTGTACACATTCTGTTCAATTCGTGAATAACTTACCGCACAGTTCCACTGGCTAGGGCAATGCTGATGCAAAGCAAGTACGTCACAGCGACGGCGGCATTAAATGGTACTTTGACCACCAGCAAGAATGCAATGGACAGCTGTTCAGCGAGCACGTAGCTTGACCACAGTGCCACCAAAATGTAAGCGAACACTGAGACATTGGGGCTGTTTGGATCGAGGAAGAGTCTACGAAAAAAAGAGAAATAAAATACACGAATTAAGGAGCCCACGCGAATTCTCACGGATAGAGGACACAGCTGGCGATAGCCGCGGATATGATGGAAAATGGTATTGAAAGCGAGTTGTATGCAATGAGTAGTGTTGCTCCCGTGTAAAGACCTTCCGGATTGTCCTGCGAGAAGCGTTTCCTCCAAATGGGATCTGGAACGAGTTTACCATTAAAATAAATCACATCCGCGATTCTGAATGCCAACTTACAAAGGTTGACGGTTGCAAGGATACCACATCCATATGACAGTCCAATGACGTTGAGAATCATCCCGTTTTTACTGAAAAAGCCGTACGAATCGTCCTGGAAAAAGCGCATTTTGTTTTGTGTTAGTTTTAAAAATTGGGAATGGGAACATGTTTGTGAATTGCTAGTATTTTTAGGTTAGAATTGTGTGACCAGGACTTCAGGTCTCTTGAGGATTGACTCATATTTGAGAAATGATCTCTCAAATGCCTGCAAACTATTGCGAACCATATCTGCAATTGAAGCATCGAAATGGAACGGATTAAACCCAGTCGTCGTAGTTGAGATGTCGAGGCGGCAAATGATTTCGTCGGCAATAATGCAGAGGTGCCGGCAAGAAGAAACGTTGTCGCCAAACGACGATTAGGGGGTTTCAGAAGGCAATAATAGAAAGGCGTTCGTTCGTGAATTTCATTGCAATAGGAAGGCAACGAATTTCGGGCAGGATACATAAATGTGTAGGGCGGCCCCTTCTGGTAGATTAAACCTCGTTTTGCGATTATTTAAGACTTAATGCCGAAGCATGAAACCTGTCAATTGTGGACGAAGACAGTCCTCGTTCGCCGCAATTGCTTGTATTCTTCAACATAACTTCAAGAGATCTTCATCTCATACAACGAGTATGTCCATGTCACCTGTAAACCGGCTGCGCTTCAAACATCTTCAAAGCAGCGCGCGGAATGCCAAAGGGTGTCCTGCTCACCTTGTCAAATACCAATGAACTCTAGCTGTCAAGTTCAGTGCGATTTGCCATTTGCATCGTTACACGCTTGCCGAAAGCGCGGAAATTATTGAAAAAACATCGAAATTCCGGCTCAAATTTAAGTACAGGTGGGCCTCACTTAACACGTACTACTTATAGCTTACTTACTTACTTAAGGTGGCGCTACAGTCCGAGGTGGACCTGGGCCTCAACCAACAAGCGTCTCCAGCCAGCCCGATCTTTAGCTAGCTGTCTCCAGTTTCGCACGCATAGTTGGTTGAGGTCCCTTTCCACTTGCGTGCGCCGCCTGAATCGCGGTCTTCCTCTACTGCGCCGTCCCTCGGGGGTGGTATCGAAGACTTTTCGGGCCGGAGCATTGGTTTCCATCCGCTCTACATGACCTAGCCACCTCAATCGTTGGATCTTCACTCTTCTGGCTAAGTCGATGTCGCTACGAACAGCCCGTATAGTTCGTCATTATATCTCCTCCTCCACTCACCATCTATGCAGACGGGACCGAAAATCTCCCGAAGAATTTTCCTCTCAAAGCAACCAAGAACACCTTCCGCTTTTGACAAAGTCCATGACTCTGCCCCATATAGCAGGACTGGGACGATTAAGGTCTTATAGAGGGTCACTTTGGTTGTTTGAGAGAGAGCTTTGTTTGTCAGTTGCTTTCTTAGCCTAAAGAAGCAGCGGTTTGCAAGAGTTATTCTTCGTTTGATTTCAGCGCTGGTGTCGTTGTCTGAATTGATAGCGGTGCCTAGGTAGACAAAGTTTTTGACTACCTCGAAGTTATATCTGTCTGCTGTGACGTTCTGACCGAGACGTCGGTGTTGGGTGTCCTTTCTCGTTGACAGCATATACTTGGTCTTACCCTCGTTTACCGCTAAACCCATCTTCGCGGCCTCCGTTGCAATACCCACAAAAGCGCCGTTGACATCACGCTGTGTTCTTCCGATAATGTCGATATCGTCGGCATATGCGAGTAGTTGGACGGACTTCTGAAAGATTGTTCCTCTGGTGTTGGCGTTCGAGTTTTGAACAATTCTTTCAAGAACGATGTTGAAAAAGTCGCATGACAGCGCGTCGCCTTGTCTGAATCCTTTTTTGACATCAAAGGTCTCGGTTAGGTCTTTACCGACCTTGATGGAGCAGCGTGCATTCTCCATCGTCATCCTACACAAACGGACGAGTTTGGTAGGGATGACAAAACTAGACATTGCTCTGTATAGCTCGTCTCTATAAATGCTATCATACGCGGCCTTAAAATCGATGAAAAGGTGGTGGGTATCGATTTGTTGCTCCTGGGTTTTCTCCAAAATCTGCCGCAGCGTGAATATTTGGTCGATGGTGGATTTTTCTGGCTTAAAGCCACACTGGTATGGACCGACCAGGTTGTTGACGAATGGCTTTAGGCGTTCACACAGTACGGCAGATAAGATTTTATATGCGATACTTAGGTGACTGATGCCTCTGTAGTTGGCGCAGTTCAAAGGGTCTTCTTTTTTATGGATCGGGCAGACTATGCTGAGGTTCCATTCATCGGGCATGTTTTCCTCCGACCATATTTTACAGATGAGTTGGTGCATGCTCCTTACCAAATCATCGCCTGCGGCCTTAAAAAACTAGGCGGGTAGGCCGTCAGCTCCCGCAGCCTTGTTGGATTTTAGTTTAGACTACTTATAGCACGGCTCCGTTTTAACACGATTCTTGTTTTAGCACGATTTTGTTTAAAGCTATATTTTTCAGGAACGTGACCCTCGTGCAACATGAATTTCATTAAGCATTACGCAAACGTGTAGGGTTTCGTACGTGTAATCACTCGATTTGGTATTTTGGAGCTATGATGTGACACCGCGCCGTTAGACCTCTGGGGTTCCATTAATTATCGATGCTACTCGAAAGAACAATTCTGGTCAAGCCGTTCCTGAAATAGGACCAGAAACGTTAAGAAGCTCTGCTCATCAACCCAGCAGGAGCAGTCATTTACTGAGATAGCAATCCAAGGTGGTTGATTCAGGCCAAGAGGAAATTATCGCGATCATGAATGGCAAGCCTTAGCCCTATCGTCTCGCTTCTTCATCACATCAAGCTTGAGAAGTTTGTGCAGAACACACAGTTCAAGACTAGACGTGCGATGTTCTGCAATCCATCATCGAGCCGCTGGCTAACATTGAAACGCAGAATAATTCTATCCCACCGCCTTGAGGCCAGAAGACAATAATGTAATAGAAGAATTATTCGAAGGATCAAGAGCTGACCACAACCAAGCTGGTGTGCGCGACTGGAGGCAGCTGATCGAGTTGGAGCGGCTTCTTTGTGAACATTGACAAAGAAAAAACGAGGAATATTCCACGAATAATGGGATCGTTGCAAAATGTCTGGGGAGCTACTTTTTGGGGGTCTCGCCTGACTAGAGGGATCGCGGATTAAAGCACAGACGATAGATATCCAGGCCACTTGATCCTCCGCCATCGACACTAACTCATCAGGAGTTACGCCCAAGCGGAGCGAGGCGAGTTTTTGGACTCGGTGCAGCCACTGACCAAGTCCTCCAAGATCTGTGTGTTCTGAGAGTAACGACTTGTAGTAACATGTTATTACAACTCGTTACTGCGGAGTTGAGGTCCTCCAGATCTAGTAAGGCAATCAACATTACCCACTCTTGCTGGCTTTTCATCCCGCCTGACCCATAAGCCACCTCATGTGCTTCCAACCGTGCCAATGCCGACCACGTTTGCAAGCAATTGCCTGGAGAACTTAATACGTTGAGCCCCGGACTGTAGAAACTCTCGAGGAGGATGAATGCCCTCACTACATCCAACACAAATGACTTGTACTCACCCCGATGTTCCAGTAAAACAGCCACATCGTTGACATTGCAATTGGCAGCAGAAACAGTCGCAAGAACAACGAACGCATTCCGGCGAGTCCGCACGAGAACGTCGACGCCAAGAGTTTCCTGAAAAAGACTGCATAAAAATGTACCCCATCAGGTCATCCATATAATACTTACAAATACAGCATGACCCAAACCTTCAATTCCCCAGGCTTGCCGTAGGCCAAGGGCACCTTCCCCGTGCCCATGGAGTTGAGTGGGGCATCAGATATTGGGGTCTCTCTAGAAAAGCGTTCGACAAGGGCTTCGATCTGCTGACTGGATTCCAAGAATCGGTCGCGACTCCTGCAAGGAAAGTATTGTCAACGACTTTCAAATGAAGCCTCCAGGGGAGTGCTTGACTTGCCTGCGATCCACTGTGGATAGGCACAGGTAGTACATTAGGGGATTCTCAAGCTGAGGACAAGGGAAGCCAATGCCGTGGAAGTACTCAAGCATAGCCCGAGTCCCTCCGGAGTAGACAACACCGCCGAGGCATAGGAACAGCGCCCTGTCCAGGAAGGGAAAAACGTCCGACCTGGGCTTCTCCAGAGACAGCAGAATTCCGCAGCCCGTCTTCTTGGCCGTGTTTGAAAGAATCGAAATGAGCAAGTAGGCACTAAGCGGGTCCAGACCTTGCGTTGGTTCGTCCAACAGGAGCATCACTGAAGAAGAAGGAAAATAGGAGTTAATCGAGTTTAGGTCTGAATTGAGATGTCACTCACCTGGATCTCGAACGAGTTGAATGCCAATTGCCAGTCGCCTTTTCTCACTTATGTTCAGGTTCTCCACTCGTTTGTGCGCGACTTGTGACAAGGCTAGATCGGCTAAGACTTGTCTTACTTTTGAACTTTTTAAGTAGCCCGACAACTGGAAAGACATTTTGTGTGAGCAATTTTTCCTTTTTTTTTGGAAACAAGAATCCTTTTTGATTTTACATACAATTGTTGCTGTGTAGTGAAGAGTCTGGGCAATTGTCAGACCGGGAATAAAGGTGCAGGACTGTGTGACATAACCGCATCTCTGCTGGAATAGTGGTTTCGACAGCGGTGTTCCATTGAGAAGGACTTGGCCGCGAGTGGAGCCTTCAGCTCTTCTTGAAATAACATCGAGTAGGGCTCGTTTTCCACTCCCTATGTGAAGAAAAATGAAAAATATTACGATTCACTAAACTCAATAAAACTAAGAAATTGATAAAATACACAGGAAAGAACTGCGAACTTTGGACAATCGAAGACATTGATGCTTGAAATGATCAATGGGAGAAACTGTCCTTGTGATAACTGATCTGATAATCGAATGATTTAGGAATCGAAATTTTATATACAGTAGAAGCTCGAAAATTAGAAAAGAAGGTTTTTACGAGTCCTAATTTTCAAAATTATCCGATTTCCAAGTTGAGGAGACAACTTTAAGTTAAGTTAAGTTTTTTTACTGTGGCAGCAATCTTACAGTTTTTGTACAATATTTTTTTACAGAGAGTTTACAGAGACACTACTAAAATATTAAACAAGTTCTTTAATTATATCACATGTGCAATTTGAATTTTTGGGTCCATAATTCGTGCGGTTTGCTAAGAGATGGCCTAACTTGTATTATTCCATTGGAACATGCGTTGGAAAGCTATTGTCATTGTACGTCATTTCAGTATATGTCATTCATTTGAAGCGTAAACAACAATCATTTTTTTTCACTCAAATATGTCAATATGCACTCAAACATTGTGCCTGAAAAGTGTTTTTGGGGGGAGTTCTTCTTCATTACTTTAATATGAAGAAAACTACTGCCGAAAGTCATCGTATTTTGGTGGAAGTTTATGGTGAATGCCCCAGCTGAGCAAACATGCTAAAAGTGGTTTGCACAATTTAAAAAGTGATGATGATTTCGGCTTTGTCAACCAGCCAAATCAAAGGCAAAGCCGAATATTCATGGCGCGAAGGTAATGCTCTGTATTTGGTGGGATCAGAAGGGTGTGCTGTATTATGAGCTGCTAAAACCGGGTGAAACTATCAATGGACAGCGCCACCGAACACAATTAATCTGTTTGAAGAGAGCAGTAGCCGAAAAACACCCGGAATATGCGACCAGACACGAGGCAGTAATTTTCCATCATGACAACGCTCGGCCCCACGTTGCTATTCCGGTTAGGACCTATTTGGAAATCAGTGGATGGGAAGTTTTACCCCACCCGCCTAATAACCCAGACCTTGCCCCTTCTGACTAACATTTGTTCCTGTCGATGCAGAACGCCCTCACTGAAATACGGCTCATATCAGAGCAGAATATCAAAAATTGGGTTGATTCATTCTTGACTGCCAAGCCGGAGCAGTTCTTTTGGGATGGGATCCACAAATTGCCAGAAAGATGGGAAAAAGTCATAGCTTCAGATGGGCAATACTTTAAATTATACTATTGTACACGTTCTTCTTAAACAAACGTTCAAAAGGCTCTTGAAGTCATTCGGCATTCTGTCCTCTGCCTCAAAAATACTTTGGGAGCAAGTTACGTTCCCTCACGTATAAAACCTTATAAGACCTTTTGCTGTGCCTAAGCTAAACTGATTACGACTGTATACCGAAACAAGTTGCAAGTTAGCTAATTCACTGCTGTTTATGAAAGGAATTGTTTCTATAAACGGTTTCAAGAACTGGAACTGAACCTTGTGGCAACGCTGCTCAGCGGTCATGTTAATTATTCTTTGTTTTTGTGGAAATGTGCCTCCAAGAAGAGGGCCGCATATACTTGTATGTAGGTCTGTGCTAAGTCTTCCTACTTCTCATTTTAGTTGCAGGTAGCATCTAGCATCTGCACTTTTGCTTTTTCTCTGTTTCTCTCACACGCATAGCCATACTTCCAATGTCCAACATTCATAATCATGTCTCACCTGCCTTGCCTTAAACATTGAAAAGTGTGTAAACGCCGTCTTGTTTGTGCTTTTGCAACAACATCGATGTTTTTACTCGATGTATCGATAACATCGATTTTTTTCATCGATGCATCGTAATTGAACGTTGATACGCGTCGATGCATTACATCGAATACAACTTCGATGTATTTTCTGTATGAACTTCTCTTTTTCTGCTGATTTTCTGCTCTTTTTCAAGTGATCGTTGATTTATAACTCCAAGATGGTAAAACTTTGCCGCATATCTCTAAATTTGATAACGGATAGATGAACTGTGCTAGGTCCATAGGCACAAGGGTACTTCGGGCAACGAAAGAGCCGATGAATAAGCAAGGAAGATGGCAGAATCAGGAGACCCACAAAAGGAATCGTTGCTTCTGATAAACGACATAAACGACACCAATCGAGAACGATGGGGCCTGCACTAGGTCTAAACATAACTAAATCTCTAACTCTAGGAGAGCAAATAAGAAAACTGATAGGCGTCATAGCATGTAGGACTCCTGTCCTACAATGACTTCTGTAGTAGCAGCAAGGATGAGGAGGAAGAGGCGAGAGTACTGCACTATCTCGGTGCCTCCCCCACCTTTGCATAGACAAGAAGAAGATTCACCTTGAGGATACGAAGACGTCATAAGATAGCACCAATTGGTTATAAGATGATCAAAGCAGTCAAGTGAAAATGGCAATACTCCCTAAAACGAGGAGACAGGGCAAAAAGCAGAAAAATACAGCACGAGGGACCTTAAGGGCATGCTAGTCGCTCCTGCCTATCGACCATCTTCTTCATTTGTCGCTACAGTCCGGGGTGGACCTGGACCTCCACCAACAAGCCTCTCCATCTAGCACAATCTCTTGCTAGCCGCCTCCAGTGTCGCACTCCAAGTTGGCTGAGGTCCTTCTCCACCTGGATACTCCACCTTAAACACGGGGGTCCTCTGTTGCGTTGCCCCACAGGTGCGGAGTCGAAGACTCTTCGGGCTAGAGCTGAGTTGTCCATGCGTTCTACATGGCCCAGCACCTTATCCGTAGACCCGTGACTAGGCTCATGTCGCTGTACCCGTACATTTCGCGGTTGAATCTTCTCCTCCAAAGACCGTCAACGCATACAGGACCAAAGATGCCACGCAGAAATTTTATCTCGAAGAGAGAAAGGACTTCCTCGTCCTCTTCTGTGATAGTCCTTGCCTGCGCGCAGCACAGCAGGACTGGGAAGATCAAGGTCTTATTTAAAGTTAGCTTGGTCCTTCGAGAGATGGGTCTGTTCCACAGAAATAGCCAACCTACCTATCTAGATCAAAAACAAAGCCGCCAAAAACTGCCTACTCCATTCTCAGTTTCATTCTCGGTTGATTATAATAATTCAGCAACATCCTCATTCTGTGGCAACAATCTCATCAGACCAATACCGAATCCAGTTAAAATTCAAACGCCAAATAGGACAGTACGACACTCACCTTTCGAACCCAAAATGGCCATCACCTCGCCACTGTGCACTGTTAGGTTGACTCCCTTCAGAACCATTGCCGTGCTGCCACCGCCATTGAAACATCCCCCACCGTCCACCTGCAAAACACCACGAATGTTTCATGTAATTTCATCTCTCATGTATACCTGCAGAGTCACACAATGCATGGTTTTCTGTCTTCTGGTCTCGGTTGTCTGTGTTCGCCGCAGAAAGAAAATAAACCAAAAGAGCAAAAGAGTCAACCCACGAACTTCAAGCCGACTCTCTTTGGTCACATTTCCCATCTAACAATGCCGCAAACAACAAATACCAACAATTCAGATGCGCGTCTGTACTTATTCTTCGCGTTAGACTTCATTCATTAATTTATAAGCTATACATTAATCGTTAACCGAACCTCTGTGGTGTGGTAGATGTTATGCGCTTCCAATACGTAATCGCTGCCGATCATTTTGGACGACTAGTGAGTGACGTCACAGCTCCCTGACTCGTGTATATTGACGCTGTCAACAACTTCACTTGATGTAAACGCAGATAAGTATGTAATAGATACATCCACACAATACAGAGACCGGGATCCAAATTGAGACACACCGACGAACAACTTTAATGGAAAACAGACACTGCTCCGCACTTCACAACACCCAGCCACAACGTAAGCCAACAATGCACTGACTGGCTCAGACGCTACCAGTTGCTACGGTGCGGGTACGGCTTAGCCATGGCATTCCCGTAGCTCGGAGCGTATGAGTTTCTCTGTGGTATTCCGGCAGAGGCAAGAGAAACTGCCGTGGTCAGCGAGCTGGAACTGGAAATGAGTACGTTTTTGAATTTCTTATTGGAACCGTACAAAACTAGTTTTTGTACACAGATGTAGTGCACACCTGTGTGTGGTTTGGATATGTACATTTTTCTGTTCTTTTGTTTTTCGTTTTTCTTTTGAATAAACCTTGTTATTTTTGTGACTGTTTGTTGCCAGATGGAAGTTGAAATGAAAGAGGTTGGTTTTACACGAAAAATCTTCGTTTTAACAAATTTTATGTGTTTTATCTATTTTTCTATTTTATTTAAATTATATCTTTTATTTCAGCTCTTCATGGCAACTCTGCCGGGGATGTTCACTGCTAATGCGCCACAATAACGTCAAGAATGAACTGTCTGTCTGGGTCTGGTCCGGAGACAGGGAGGAAAATGCGATACTGCAAGAGAGACTTGTACTCAGACTTGAGTCTCATGTTCAACACTCAAAGGATTTGAACCTTTTTCTAGATAACAACTCAATGTTCCTTTGCTGGTATGTTTGTCCCACTGGTCCTGGGTCCTAGCACATAACTCAGGGAAACTTCTAGTCTTCTGAATATAGCTGTCAAAGCTGAGAAAAGTTATACTTTAACTTGGATTAGAAGGTTAGGTAGGTATACGTAGAGAGGCTTGTTGGTGAATATTCTGTGAGAACCCAAAAACTATCTGCCGTTGAATGTCACAACCCTGCTGCCTTATTTATGAAGTGTATTTTAAGATGTCTCTAAATCCAACCTGAGGTATTTATTAAAGGTGCTTGTTCCTCAGTATCATTGCCAGAAATCTCGTCAAGGAGAAGGGTCTATCAAGCATTTGCTGTTCGCAAGATAGGCTGGGCAGGAAAATGGAATGTGTTGTGGCGGACTGCCACAAATCCAACGATATCATGACGAATTCATCGAGAGAGATCTTTTGCGTTAGACAGGTTGTATCCAGGCCATATTTTTCTTGATGTTGCACAGTTTGTTAGTCTGCCTCATCTGAGGACTGATATTTCAAGGAAGTTGCGCGCATATATTAGGCTTCACTGCTGGTGTGAGAAGAGCACCTCTTCTGCAAGCGATTACTAAAGGCAGATCCCTGCTGCATGTTCATCAGCTGGGTCCTAAAACCCAGATAAGAGAAATTTCACGTCCCGGAGTTCATGTATAAATTTAGAATATGATGGTTTAGTTAACAATGGTTAATGATAGAACTTAGAAAAATGGTAAAATATTTCTGAAAAAATACTTCAACGTCACAGCTCCCTGAGTCGTGTATATTGACGCTGTCAACAACTTTACTTGATGTAAGCACTTCAATTTAATTGATTTTGTCAATGACACGGCCTTTCAAGAGACCCCCAAATAGATGACACGGATAGCAGTATTTTGTATTCGGTGTACTTGGTGTATTTGTGAAAAATACTTCTCTTATGAAATAAAACAGGTTCAGTACTACTCTTGATCTTACCCGGTTTGACAATTACCCGAGTATCCAGGTACCCGGATAATGCGGCTAATACCCGTGTTGGCGGGTTCGGCTATCGGGTACTTGTGATCATCGATATCGGATATCATCGGCAACGGATATCTACTCGAATTCTATAGCAAAAATTGAAAAAAATACACCTTTATTTGAAAATACTACAAGGGAGAAAATAAAAGGGAAAAATATAAACAACGACGAAAGGGAAAACACCGATGAAAGTACATGTCATTGGTAGACCACCAACCAAAAGTACACGGGTTGGTTCATCGCGCGCTTCTTCCATTCTATGGTCAGTTTAATCGAAGGTCATTTTTGGCTCAATGGGTGCGTAAATAAGCAGAATTGTCGATTTGGAGTGAATATCAGCCAGAAGCATTGCAAGAGCTACCAATGCATCCAGAAAAAGCCACAGTTTGGTGCGGTTTATGGGCTGGTGGCATCATTGGACCGTACTTCTTCAAAGATGATGCGAATCGTAACGTAACTGTGAATGGTGAGCGCTACCGTGAGATGATATCCAACTTTTTTTTGCCCAAAATGCAAGAGCTTGACTTGCATGACATGTGGTTTCAACAAGACGGTGCCACATGCCACACATTACGCGCAACAATGGACTTATTGAGAGGCGATTTCACGTTCGGGATCGGTCAATTGGCCGCCTAGATCGCGGCTATGCGGGTATTAAGAGCTCTATTTCAAAATAATAAGACGCTGTTTAGAGACATATTTGTTATATATTACAGTCAATTTATATTTATAGTCGGATGTCCATAAGTCGAAAAGTCACGGGAACAAATACTGTGTTCGAGGTATGGAGTGTAAAATATGAGAAAATTTAAGTCTTGAGTCCCCTTAAGTCCTGAAACATTTGTTCGTCTTATAGAGGTTTGTCTGTATTTACTTTGTTCTCCTCTTCCATAATACATTGCAGTCCTGTTCTTCAAAATGTCGATTTTTTATTGCTAATAATTGAAAATCATTATTTGGTTTACCACAGCTTAGTAAGAGACAGACTAAGGAACCCCTCATCCCAATGTGCACTCTCTGTACTCGGTTTGGTTGTTTTTCCTACTGGCTTCTGAACCCCTCTCGCACAATACGAGCAGTGTTGGGACTTAACATTTTCAAAGTGTGGTAGATCTCGAAGAAAATTAGTGGTGGAACTGAAACTGTGTGCTAAGTCTCCTTAAACTAATCAATTTCTAAGAAATTTCCCATGAGCGCTTTCATAAAACAAAAATAGCTTCCTACTTTCCCAGTTTGGCTGCTTTCAATGGCTGTCAATAACAAACTTCTATAAATGACGCAACTTGCTCAAAACCAGAAATTGAGTATTATAGAAATATAGCCAACTTCTATATCTTCTTTTTGACGGCTGTTTTTTTTTTTCTATCGTTTTCCCAAACCAAATTCAATCAGAGAATCTCATTCACATTAATTCGTGAATAGCCGTCAAAAATGCATAAATACCTGTCAAAAAAGCACTCAAATGCGTCGATGAACAAGGGACAATCAGCCGTGAAGTTGACCATCTCTATAGTACTTCATTTCTGCTCACAACTTGGTCACTTAGTCAGTTAACAGAATATGTTCTCAACAATTTACGAGGGAAGTGTTGTATTTCAGGTTATACACCATTTCATCACCTTACTTGGTTTATTGACCAAATTTGATTTAGACTTAGCCGTGAATTCGATATGTGGTAGTCTTCTTTAGCACGTTTGCCCTCGGGGTTTGAGCCGAAGACTTCCATGCCGGAGCTTGGATGTCCAACCACTCTACATGACATGGATGGCTACACTATAAGTGACTCGAACTCCAGCATGTCCAGATCGATATCATTCAGTCTCCTCCTCCAAACACTATCAACACATACGTGACCAAAGATTATACATGGCACTTTCCTCCAGAAGCGACTTAGAATCTCCTCGCCCGATATAGTTCGTGTCCATGTGTCTGCGCCATACAGCAGAACTTTGACTACCAAGGTCTGATGTAGGGATATATTGGTTCTTCGAGAAGGAGCTTTATTCCTCAAGTGCCTGGCTTGGAGCTCACAGCGCATAGCGTGCTTTCAACGCAGCCATTGGCCTACTTACTGCAGATAGTCATGGACTACAAGACAGAGTCTGTCCTCATATTCAGTCGCAAAAGTAGGGAACACAGTCGTTACTGATAACACTTCTTTGTAATTTTTTGCACATACTTTCCTTTGGGATTGTGTTTTGAGAAGGTTTCAGAAACAAAAAACAACAACTTCAACTTTGGATGGTAGATGTGGCAGATTTGAAAAATCTGCAACCACTATTGTGGTAAAGTCCCAACACTGAATACGAGTGGTCGCTGAGAAGCTAGGCCTGAGTAGTCAAAGCTCTCCGATACCAGCCACGCCCATCACCAACCGGGCGAATGCACAGAAGAAGGCCTTCCTTAGTTTCGATGAGCTTCGTCCAGTTTTGCTTACTTGAATGCCAGTGCAATGAATCGCCCTCTACGCACGTAAATGAAAGTCGAGATTGTTAATCGTTTAGTGGCCAAGTTGTTTTTCTTCGGGGACACAACTACATGTTGTAGAGGCGTCAATTCTGAACAAAATCTGTTGCACGGCTTTTCATATAACTCCCCTGGGTAATCTCTGGTAGTACGTACCCAATTGGGTACGCTGCTCCTAACTCACAACAAATTTTTGTTCAAGAAGTACGTTCCCAAAATGGATACGTGAGCATTTATATTTTACATTGATTTCTAGAAGCAACTGTTGGCACTGTGAAGGGATGATACTTCTGGTCAAATACTGCTCCATTCTAACTTGAGTCTGCGTACTCATGTTATGGTTGTCACAGAGTTTAAATATCGAATTTCGGAGAATTCTTTCTTAAGGTCTTCCAAGAAACCCCATCTAGACGAGTTGTCAATTTTCTCAAGGCAGCACTTAAGTTCTAAGCTAAAAGAAGTGGGTCCAATAGTCTCAGTACTAGTGTATTTTAAGACACACCCCGAACGTGTCTATTCAATAACGCTCACTTTCGCTGGGAAAAGGACTCCTGCCAAGAAGTACCTAGATCTTCCATCTGTTCGGACTGAAACTTCCTTTTGCGTCTACGGTCAATTGGGTAGATGTGCCATTTTGAAATGTAAATACACAAGACACATCGAATACACAGAAATCCATTCGTGATTAACTGTCAAAAATGCATGAACTGTCAAAAAGTGATGAACTGTCAAAAATGCATGAACTGTCAAAAAGTCCCCCAAAATTGGTTGATATACAAGTCACCTATCAACTGCTCACACCGAATAACTCTATTTTTCTTCAGTTCTGGTTTAGGGATAACCATGGGGTAACGAGAACCTGCGACCCCATCAGAGAACAGCACACCTGGCAATGCCTGCCCCCGTTTGTAGCATTTTAACAATTCAACACAAACACATGCCTACCTGTCTGTCTGCTGTGCTACACATGCCGATTTAGATATCCCATTGGAAAGACAACAACAGGTAAAAAAAAGAAAACAAAAAATTGAATCGCATAGGTTAGGGTCTCTTACTAAGATGGCGTCACACGATTGGTTAGTTCTCTCAGAGAGTTTGCGCATGTAGTACTGCGCTCGGCGCGGTCAATTTAATAAGTGTACCAGACAGTGTACAACCTTTAATTACACATTAACAACAAAATACCTGAGTAATTAGTGCGCGGTGCGTTCTCTGTGTACACACATAAAGTATCCTCAAATTCATGTGTTATTCGAGTGAAATTCATTCTGTACAGCAACAGCGGTGAATTAAAATTTGAGAAAAAATAAAAAGAATAAAATAAATACAAGTGCCTGCACACATAGAATCTGAATCAGCGATCAATTGGATATTTTTTTCATATTTTTTGGATAACACTCACAGCCCGTCCGTTTTGCAGACAATGTCAATTTGCAACTGCAGTGGTCCAGCAAAAAACTGACTAAATGGTAAGTCGTACGCAGGGAATACGAACAGATACCTACGAAGCGAATTAACTTAGCTTTACATACAATATCAAATGTCCGTGCTGAACAGACAAGACAAGTAATAATAGCGAGCGACTCTGTCGCGTACATTTGTTTCACTATTCTCCAACTGGAATGTACTGTTAAGTTAGTTGGTGTATGCTTCTTCATTGTACGTACGTACACTCTGTGCTGCAGAAGGTCAAAGATCTTAAGCAGATCTTGTAAACATACATACAGACGTAACGTGTGTATAGGCTAGAACGCGTTGCCGTGTAAGAATATCACCGGGGAGGGGGGGGGATCCAGGGAACTACATTTTGAACTTGCTAGTCCAGTGGTAGTGGCAACGAACGAACACACAACCTCGACTCGAAGAAGTCTACCACTCTAGCTGTGTTCTATTTGGAATTTCATTTCACATCCACGCTGGAGATGGAGGTAATGCCACATTGTACGGTTTTGCGTTTAGTTAGCGCCCTTTTCTCTGAATCTCGACTCTCTCTCTCACTCTGCCTCCATCCGACACAGATGTAAGCGTATCCAGAAAGGGTATCTCCTCTCGAAGTGTTCTCCTCCAGCCGGAGTCTTATGCAAATTCGAAATATTCTCATGGATTCGTAGAAAATTAAGCCATGCAAAGCAATCAAAATAAGACAGAGAGAAAGAAACCTATTAATTTAAGATACCGCGCGTACCTTGAGTGAAAGTATGACGCGAACCTGTTCAACTTTCGTCCGGCTCTTGGGACCGGACGAAATTCAATAAAATCACCAAATTTGGAAAGCAACAATAAAGATGGTAACGCTCAAGATATGCGCGTACGCATCGTTTTTATTATTTGCCCGTGTCCGTGGCTCGCGCAGAAACTTTACAATGATTTACTTTTCTCTTTGATAACTGTAGGATTTGTAATTCTTTTTATGTTCACCTGTTTTTTTTTTCTTTCCATCGGCCCGGCGAAGGAAAGAAAATTAAATTCTTGGGGTTTTATTTGTCTATTCTATTGACCTCGATTCGGGGTTTCGAATTGGAAAAGGTTTCGATTTCGAATCAATTTGAAACTTGTTCCAATTCGAGTGCTGTAATAGCTTTGAAGAACCGGACACATCACCGATCGAGAGCCAGTTTCTGATTCTGATTCTGATTCACCGGAAATGTCTGGTCTCGTTGCGGGATTGCGTATTCGCCGTGTCACTTATTCAGCGGAAATATCTTTCATAAGCAAATGCCATTTGAATACATTTATTCTGAAAATTAGTTTTGTGTGCACATAATGCACGTACCTGCTGATTTGGGTGAAGTTCAGACACAAAGGTGCACACATGAATATTTCCAATAAGCTCGCTTTAACGGGCATGAGTCAGACGGGATTCACATATGAATGGAGTCTAATTGGCTATCGATTCATCCGCATTGCCTCTTTTGAGGCTTCGATTCCTCTTCTGCTCGAATGGTGTGTGTGTGCATAGTGTTGCTATTATTTGCTTTCTTGTGGATTGGTGGGTAGGAATTAGGCTCCTCTCACATCCATGGCCAGGCAAATAGTACCTGATCTATACCAGAAACCTGGAGCTTGTCCATAGGGTTTCAATCGGTGGAAAACAATGAGTCACCCGCTAAAGTCCTACGTTTTTATGATTTAAAAAATGCCATGATAAACCTCACTCGAGATGATGGAGTGGGCTTACCTATTTTTGTAATTGGTACGGACTATCTAGCCACAGTCACTGTCTAGCCACAGCTATAGACCTACGCAATGTAGAGCACATGGACAACATGGCAATAGTCCGGACAATGTTCAACTCCGAACTCCTGGGACAGAAGACGCTGGCGTCAATTAACTTGAACTAGCGGCAACTCACCACTAGCTGGAGAGGTTTATTTGACAAGGATCAAATTCGCCCCGGACTGAGACACAACACAAAAAAGAAGAATTTTGAAAGATTTTTTTTAAGTCTGAATTTTTGAGCCTCACAGAAGAGGTGGGGGCGCAAACAGTGTAATTTTGTAACCACTGCTCTAGTGTACCTTTTTTTTTTGGAAAAGTGAAGGAGAGGAGAAAATCAAACGTTGGCAGTGCTTTAATTTCCTTGACATTTTCTTACTTATCCTCCCTAGGAAGTAGAAACAGGGATCATGTGTAACCGGACTCATTTGGTCTTGGATCTAAGATTGACTTTGCCTATATGAGGCTCTCAGTGCAAAAGTGGCTCACCCACAAAACCCGAAAACTACCAAAATAACAATTTTTGAGCCTCTCAGAGCTCTCTAGAGACGAGATGCATAATCAATCAATTTTTGTGGGCTACTCCACTTTTGCACGCATAGCCTCATGTGTACTTTTATTGGCGTCACAAGCGGGCACTGTGCCATTAGACAAGCTATCCCCCATAACGACTTCTGCAGAAGTTGAAGGGATGAGGGGGTCTTCTTCCCACCATTTCACACCTTCTTTCCGATTGCATTGCTCTCTCTGGCTATTCTTCAGACAACCCTGAAGAATGTTGCCCAAAACCAGTTTTCCCGATATTTCCACCGATTCCTTCAAGTCTGACACAATTCTTGCCAGCTTGCCGGATAAATATTCTTCCAGATTTGATGTGCCGCCTTGAAACTGAAGCTCATCCTTCTGAATGGATTATTAATTTGCCAAAAGCATATTTCCACGAAGAACACATCAAGTCACATCGGCTGACATTTAACCAAAATTGACAAGCTCCGTCAACTTTGAGTACACACATGACATAAGATCATGCCGCATCATCCTGAATTTGCGACTTTAAACAGTCATGGCACTAAAAGTCAAATTCAAAAGATAAAAACACTCTCCAGCAAGTGGTTAACCCTGGTTTCCATACTCACGTACCGCCCCAAGCAAATAAATAGAATCCAAATCGAACGAGGCGCTCTGTCGCCATGTGAACACATGCACAGATAAATGTATTGATTGACATTCGATGCAACACGCACCTCAGCGGCCTAACCGCTGAGTCACCCTGACCGCAACTTGAGTCATGTCTTACGATTATTTTCTCAGCAAGGTATAATGATTCTGAAGTTCAGGGTATATTTGCTAATGTTGTGGTTAAGAATGTGCACATTGACATTTCGGAGTATGACGGCAAATTCGCCTGATGACGTGTTTGCGTAAGTCAGCCTTAAGGCAATGCGTACTTTGAGAGAGGCAGGAAATACTTATGGGAGCTGCATCTTCCTTCCTACTTTTGACTTTTCTCTCACCTTCAGCGTTGACAGCCGTCACATTGTGACGTTTCTATGTGTGGGAACTGTCCTGAATTTATGGTTTAGAGTCCTCCTTTATAACAGTTTGGAACTGCAAGTAGATTTATTTTTTGATCATTCGACATAAGGACGTGCTATGATTCAATAAAAATTGGTTTTGATTGCTTAAGTTCACACAGTCTGTCCATAATACCTGCCTTGCTCCGCTTCGTCAAGTTTCGTTAATTTTCGCAGATTGAGATTACAGCAAGTTCAATCTGTATATACTATTAGTCAGTGAGAACTATGGTGACTTTGGGATTAAACAATGTTTCTCTACATTTCTGGTTACATTTGAACATAATCGCATTTGTTAAAATGAACGAAAATGTATTCGCTGTCGTTAAGTATGGGTAAGCTTTGTTGTGACTTGAGCAAAATGTATTCGTTATTCAGTTACTGCTGAGGAAGCTATCGACGATAAATTACCAGCGTGACTACAACACATTCCAGAGAGCTGGTAAAAGCAGGGATATGTTGTAATACATATTTTCGCGTGAATTTGATGTGGATTAACTGATCACAACTCACAATTTAGTGAGTGATACGAAAATTGTGACGTTTGTATACTTCATTTGGGATCAGTTATTTGCTAGGCTGAATTCAGAATCATCAAACATTTGCGCAGTGATGCGGCATAATGGCTTTTTGATGCTGATGTGGTGCACACATGAAGCTGATGCGGTGTTGATTGAACTGTTCGATGAGTTTCAGAACGCACTATTTATGTTAAACATTTTGTCAATGTAGAAGTTATTTTTTAAAGTTTTTTTAATTAATTTTTATTTATCAATTCACTTATTTACTTACATACTAGACAAAAATGCCTAAGACCAATTGGACGAGTAATGATTCTATTTGAACTTACTGGCCCTCGGCAAGCTCTCTAATCTAAACTTTATCTTAACCCAAGTCTTTCGACTTAGCCTAACTATGCTTCTTGAACCAAAAGAAAATAAATGTGTATGTACAAATTAATGTTAAGAAAAATTGCAAAAAAAATGTATTAATTGAACTATTTTGTTTTTTTTTATTAAAACACAAAACAAACTACCCTAAACTACGTAAGATGGCCATAGGTTGCGGCTTCTCAGCTGCAAGACAGTGACCGACTGCGGCTCTCTTCCTACCTAGGGTCTAAAGGGTTCGACGAGGGAGTTCCTTCGCTCCCCAGCCACCAGAATTTTCGATGCTGCATTGCAACATCACGCACATCCCGCCTTGACACCACCAAACTAAACCGGAGGAGGCCTTCCTCAGCTCGTTGTGCGACAAAGCGGTCGTGGTTGAGTCGCCCATCCACAGTTGAACGGGCGGTATGAAAGAGGAGCCGTACCGCAGTTATGTCTTGTATCATACCGTTCGAATCAAAATAGAGGAATGCTTCCGTGGGGACATGTCCGTTGTGACGTACCCGTGGTATGATAAATTGGGGTAGTAAGCCCCCGAGATCAAGTCATTGACCGAGTACATCGCTCTGGCAGTATGACCTCGAATCAACTTCACTAGGAAATTGTCCACTCGTATCAGGTTCGCCCTGTTGTAAAGGACCTCATTGGAATAGGATTTTCTGTACTGATACTCTGGTGTTCTATAGAGGCGAAGGCAAGCCCTCTCGAACAACCGAATCTTATCCATCAAGCTTGCACTTACGTTGAACCACACGGGGCAACCATAGGTGAGCAAGAATGTGAATTCCGAAAATTCAGGATGTAATTATTTACACAATTGGAACACGTACAGGTGATGCCTCCCAAAACCATTTCAGAATATTCTTTTATTTTATCAGACACTTTCTGCGAAAATCCTATCAAGCACTATCAACAACGCATCAAGAAATTTACTGATGGGCAAATTGGGCGTTTGATGTGATGACCAAATTCGCGTTTATGAACGTGATGCAGAGCATCGATGCCGCAGTGAAGCATTTCTGAATTCACCCGTCACTTTACGAAGGCTATTAAAGGGTGATTTTTTAGCTATTATCTTTTTGACAGCTGACTCACGTTTCGTGTTTTGTTTCACTGTCAAACATCTTCAGTGTGGTCTATAATTTAACCATGAATCGCCTTTCAAACGAACATTTAACAAAATGCGTGCTCTGTTAAGGAAGTTCATCGCGCGCTTCTTCCATTTTATGGTCAGTTTAATCGAAGCTCATTTTTGGCTCAATGGGTACGTAAATAAGCAGAATTGTCGATTTTGGAGTGAATATCAGATAGAAGCATTGCAAGAGCTACCAATGCACCCAGAAAAAGTCACAGTTTGGTGCGGTTTATGGGCTGGTGGCATTATTGGACCGTACTTCTTCAAAGATGATGCGAATCGTAACGTAACTGTGAATGGTGAGCGCTACCGTGAGATGATATCCAACTCTTTTTTGCCCAAAATGCAAGAGCTTGACTTGCATGACATGTGGTTTCAACAAGACGGTGCCACATGCCACACAGCACGCGCAACAATGGACTTATTGAGAGGCGAGTTCGGTGAACATTTTATTTCACGTTCGGGACCGGTCAATTGGCCGCCCAGATCGTGCGATTTAACGACTTTACACTATTTTGTGTGGGGCTATGTTAAAGTTCATGTCTATACAGACAAGCCCGCTTCAATTGACGCATTGGAAGACAACATTGAAGCCTTTATTCGTGAGATACCGGCCGAAATGTTGGAAAGAATATGCCAAAATTGGACTAAGCGGATGGACCATTTGACCATTTGAACATTTGCATGAAATAATCTTCAAACATTAAATTATATGGACCGTACTATCGATTCAAATAAGGATTTCGCATTTTTCTGAATTTTATGTTTTTTTTTGAAAAACTTTTCTATAGCTTTTAAAAAATAACGATTATTGTTTTTTTTTTTGATTAGAAGAAGTCCTTGGGGGGCAAAACGGAACAGTTAATATTCATTGCAATTTTTTTCTAGAAAAATCAAGGAACATGGCGATACCAACTTGGACAGTGCTTGTCTTTTGTTTAAAACAACCCGTGTTGTCCCACGACTTTCCACGAAAGAGAGGTTGAAGTCGTCTATCTCTATAATACTCCATTTCTGATATGGAGATTTCTCGTTCGTAGAGAGCAACGAGTAGAATTTCAGCACATCGACACTTCATCTTTGGTCGTGAATTTGTGGATCACGTTTGCCTCTCTTGTGCCTTGCGAACTCAGACTGACACTTGGCAAATAGAAGAAATGGATTAAGTGAAGAAAAAAAAATTAAAATCGTTAATAATGATACTTAACTATTTGTTGTTGAGATTTTTCTGGATAACTACTCGATGATTCAATCCTCGTCTTTTTGCATACCGAGAAATTAAACTTTTTATTTATATTCGGTGGAAATTGCTCGTTTCTGAAAGTTAGCGTTCGCAGTTCGCTGCTCATATGAGTGGCACTTAACACGTGGTCTCCACTTTGCCAATATAAAAGCGATTTATAAATGTATTTGAACAGAATTATTTTTTACAATTGAGTTTACAACTAGACTTACAATCTAAAGGTACGGGTGTTGGCTCAACAATAGGGGCAAACTGATGTACTTTGTTTAATTTAATGTTTACTATTATTGTCAGTTTATTTTTTATGTTCTACAATGACTGGTGCTTCCATCAAGTCCGTGTGTCCATGGTGGTCCTTAGCCTCGATGGTGATTGCTATCGCTGCTCTGGTAGAATCCATGCAGCTCGTTGTTCGACTTCGATGGAAAGTTCTGCTCGTTTAGCAGATTTAACGCGTTGTGGTAGCGTTGTCCGGGGATTGCTTCACTTTACCATGCCCTGTTCATGAACATGATATGAAAACATCTAGTGGAGGCACGAAATGAGCGTGGCATGAGCTCTGTTTAAAAGTTGGACATGAGATTTGACGTTTTCCTATATGTGCACGATTTTGTTTAAATGGAGTGGTAAATATTGAGGGTCAAAGTAGAAGTGTTAGTGAATATCATTTCTTGGCCTTAATTTTTAGTGAGATCTACTTCGTTGATTGCTGGTTGGTTGCCCGCTTCTTGATGTTGAGTGGCTGACGCTCTCGCAGCCAACGTTGAAGTGAAAGGACATGGCAGATCGCCATGAAATAAAATACCGCGGATGGCTCTTCAGATTGTGGTTGTAATGTTGGACAGAAATAAGTCCAGTGGAGACACACCGTGTTTCAAAGGTATTCTATGAGCCGGAGCCTTCGCTTGAAGTTATTAATTGTTTCGTTGACAGCTGTGTTTTGTTTTTGCGGAGGGCTCAAAAGTCATTAAATGAAGTGCGGAATTTCGCTGAAATCCAATATTTGGAAACGTTGAGAAAATAGATATATGAAATGCTGGACATTTGTATAATTCTTTGTGCAAAAGGAGTAATTAATTATCAATGTCAGTTGGATTCTGTCCTCACAAGCATGCCAAATGCGACCTCCGAACAATGCCTCCCCATCTGCTTTGACGAAACTTGTATCTGATCTAGTGCCTCCAAGTCTTCGTCTCGTGCCATCAAAGTTATATCAGACAGCAACATGGCGACTCTCCGTTTCTAGTTAGCTAGCATTGCGTTCCGTCCAACAATGAATTTGCCCGCGACACTCATCCCGCCTCGAATGCTTTTCAGCTCACGCTTAAGCCTGCTTTCGAGTCCACAGTCAAGTTCAGAGACTTGTTTCATCTCCTCCTCTCTCCCTACATCATCGGCCAGTCGGCTCTGAGTTATGTCGGGCACTTAAGGGTGTTCGTATCCACATTTGCACGCGCAATTTACAAAGCAAAATGTATAGTTTTCATCAGCGATGATTCCGATTCTCTCAACGTCACAAAATACACGTTTTTTTAAGGTTTTATAAAACAAATAGTGTCAAGCTATAAGTCTTACTTCAACTTTCATCATAGACAGTGTGAACCACAAAACAATGGAATGACACTTTTCTCTTAACCCGCTTAGTATCTTATAAGGAAAATCTGAAGACAGAAAGTATGTATTATCATAAAAAACGCGACGTTTTAGATTTACGATTAAAATGTCGTGACAGCTACTTTCCCTGCTTGTCATTGCTTTGTTTGCTTTCTGAATTTTTCTTTATTTAAAGATTTTGATAACAATTGCATGACCGGAAGTCTGTATTGCTGACTGAATGTCATTACTTTGGTTGGTCAAAAATGAGCAGATTATAGGTTAAGGCTTGGAGTTATGCCAGAATGAGAGGGAGAGATTGTTGTCCGTGTTCTTATGTTAGCTCTAGGGAAACATGTCCTTTAGGTTAGGTTAGTGTGGCTCACCGTTGGTTGCCAGCAGTCACACATAGGCCAGCCAGTGTCTTCCGCAAACCAGCGAGCGTTTTGACGAAAGGACTGATCATACTTACCTCCGTCAGGTTGTAAAAGTAGAAGGTGTCCAAGTGACTTCTTCTACGGGATAAGAGAGCGCTGCAACTGCAACTTCTTCCTCCTTCTCGTCTCTGCAGCTCCAGCTCCAAGCCTAATCTTGAGGCACAATGCCTGGTTTTGACGCCGATAATGGTTCTCAGATTCCGCCAACTCATTCTGACCAGGCAACGTGAGCGTTATGCAATGATGCGCTCAGTGCGGGTAGACCAACGACGATTTGTGTGAGTATGCTTCCCAAGCTCCAGTAGATGTTTGTGCGGTGGCATGGTTCGCAGGTCTCCCTCCGGAAGGAGTAGGGAACGCCCGCTTCAGAGTTCTCTGGAAGGACACAGTACCACGGCACATAAGTCTCATGCTAAAATACTTGACAGATAGGCGGTTTTCTAAAGAAGTCTTAGAGTTAAAAGTGACTGCACTCAGAGATTTTATCGCTGCCTGGCTGTCAGAGGAGACGACGATATCTGTGCTTGATAATGCATTGCTTTTTAGCCCGGACAGAGTTTCCTTTATCGGTATAGCCTCTGCCTGAAAGAGCCTACAGAGATGTGGTAGTCGGAAGGACAGTTGACTACTATCTCCGATTCATCTGTCAAAATTCCCGAAGGATTATCGAGGGTGGTCAGACTTCCAGTAAGATCTGAGGACTATGCTGGCTGAGAAATTCATCCTAGCTATCATGAGGTCGGTGTTCAGGTGTGGACCGAGCGCAGTTCTTTCCGATTTCAATCTAAACGTTCTGGCCGCGGCCTATCTGCCGAATAAGTCCATCAGCGGAACAATTGAGAAGTAAGTTCACAGCTAACATGCCATTTATTTATGCTGTGTTATCGAATGTTGATCAAGGTAACAACCCCCAGCCGGGGGAGGTCAAACACCACACATTTTCTCTTAACACTGCAACACTTCCCGCAAATTACTAATTATGATTCAGATATGTATTTATGCAAAGTGCGCAAGAACGAGAGCGTTTACAAAAAGCGTGAAAAAGCAAGACACATTTTTTTTAAAGCAAGGTCTGCGAGAGTCTAAGAGCTCTATTTTATATGTACATACATAATTTAGCATCTCTGTTCCGTATGGACACACTTTCACTTAACCATTTGCAGTGAAAAGATAATGTTTGAATGACTTTCGTATAGTCCACCTCATCCGCAAGGAATTTCAAGAACTCTCCGCTTTGGGTCTCATAATTGCCTATCTCCTTTGGCCTTGATTGAGTTATTTTTTGCCGCTGTTTAGCACAATTGGTAACATTTCTTTCAGTCGTTCTCCTCGAATATTCATCGGTAGTGTGTCCTCAATTCACTTTTGGCATGGGCATATTATTCCAGTGGGCTTAGCTGTGAACGAGGGTAAAACGCAGTATATGCTGTCATCGAGAAAGGACGCACAACATCGACGACTCGGCCAGAACGCCACCATAGGCAGCTATAACTTCGAGATAATGAAGGACTTCTACTCCCTCCGTGGTTAACAGTGCAAACAACATCAGTACCGAGATGAGACGCAGAATAGCTCTTGCCAACCGCTGTTTCAATGGGCTCAACTGAGAGAGGGCTCTTTAACTCATTTGCCTCTGCATAAGACCTTGATCACCTCCGTCCTGATCTACGTCGCAGAAGCATGGACTATATCCAAAGCGGATAAAGAGACTCTTGGTCTTTTCGAGAGAAAAGTTGTCTTGGTCCTCTTTGCGTTGATGGCATTTGGAGAAGAAGGTTCAACCAGCAGCACGACATGAGCCTAACCAGGCGTCTACTGATCTAACGCCAAAGATGGTTAGGCGTTTGGACAACTTAGCTCCGGTCCGAAGAATCTTCGACTTTGAGCTTGCGGGACAACGCAACAGAGGACGCCCACGTACAAGGTGACGCACACAACGAAGGGGATCTCAGCCGGCTTGTTGTGCGAAACTGGAGACAGCTGTCGAGAGATAGGGCCGGTTCGAGAGGCATGTTGAGTGAGCGAAACTGGAGACAGCTGTCGAGAGATCGGGCCGGTTGGAGAGACATGTTGAGTGAGGCCCAGGTCCACCCCGGACTGTAGACCCCTAAGAAGAAGAAGAAACATATTATTTGAGTTCAATTTAAGTCTTACTTAGCAACCATTCCTTTGTTTGTTTATTTTCTTGGATTTATGTCAATGAGAAAATATTGTGAAATCTTGTAATGCTACGTTCCCAAGGAACCTAAACCGCGAGGTTCGGATGAACTTTTCCTGAAACCTCCATAGGCCGTGAAGTGGTTTCGCCTCCAAATTTCTAGAGACACGTTCTCATTTTTTAAGTGATCGCCAAGACAAATGTCACTCCCTCACAATTTTTTGAAATGACCACCAGAACAGCTGTCCGTTGACATGAAATAATATTGTGAGAGCACCAGAAAATAGAAAGAGATTAAATGAGAAAATGAACACCAAAATCCATAATGTAGGAAGGACCCCTTCAACTGAAATTCAGACAGAAGTTGAGGACGATCGAGGTGTTAATAGCTCCGCAAGACTCTACCGTTTAACAGAGGCAGGGCCGTGTAGGCTGCAGAGCCCGAAAGAAACCAATTGTCTTAGAGAAAAATTCGCATTTGAACAAACAGACTTCGATCGAATGGAAAAGTATATATTCATCGCCACGAAGGTCAAAGTGCACTTTTTTGTGTGCATGAAGTTATTATATTATTGGGTCTATAACGTGTGGTTTGTTAAGAGATGGCGTAACGTGTACTATTCTATTGTTATTATTCCATTGGAACATGCGTTGGAAAGCTACTGTCATTGTACGTCATTTCAGTATATGTCATTCATTTGAAGCGTAAACAAAAATTATTTCGTGCCAGAAAAAGTGTTTTTGCGGGGAGTTCTTCTTCATTACTTTAATATGAAGAAAACTGCTGCCGAAAGTCATCGTATTTTTTTGGAAGTTTGTGGTGAACATGCGCTAGCTGAGCGAACGTGCCAAAAGTGGTTTGCACGATTTGGCCAACCAGCCAAATCAACGGCAGAGCCGAATATCCATGGCGCGAAGGTAATGATCTGTATTTGGTGGGATCAGAAGGGTGTGCTGTATTATGATCTGCTAAAACCGGGTGAAAGCATCAATGGACAACGCTACCGAACGCAATTAATCCGTTTGAAGAGAGCAGCAGCCGAAAAACGCCCGGAATATGCGACCAGATACGAGGCAATAATTTTCCATCATGACAACGCTCGGCCCCATGTTGCTATTCCGGTTAAGAACTATTTGGAAACCAGTGAATGGGAAGTTTTACCCCACCCGCCTTATAGCCCAGACCTTGCCCCTTCTGACTACCATTTGTTCCGGTCGATGCGGAACGCCCTCACTGAAATGCGGTTCACATCAGAGCGGAATATCAAAAATTGACTTGATTCATTCTTGCCAAGCTGGCGCAGTTTTTTTGGGATGGGATCCACAAATTGCTAGAAAGATGGGAAAAAGTCATAGCTTCAGATGTCATAGATCCAGATATTTAAAATTTTGAAAAAAAAAACCGAATATGAATGAAGTTATAGACCCAATACTAAGCATGGGGTGCTATTTATCATTCCGCCACTGTAGACTTGTCAGAAACCGCTAGGGTTCCATACCCAGAAAATGTATGGCGAAACCGGGTAAGTTTGTAGAAATTTGACAAAACCTCGCGGTTTTGCTCGGTGGGAACATGGTACAAGGCAATATTCCTAAGTATGACATAACCCCCCTAATATTAGCACTCGTAGATGTCATCAAATTGAAGGCAATTCAAACAAGTGTCAGTCCATGCAGACAACAATTAATTGACATCTGATTTTAGATGATTTAGACGTCAAATGCGCGATAGCAAGGTTACCCACCGATTAGCGTTGTTGTAAAATGCAGATCGTGACCCTCGTGTTCAAGACTTCAGACACAGGACTCTGCCTTGCTGCAAATCACAATTATTTGTTTTGCGGAGAATTTGAAAAATGTTGACCCATTGAACCATGACCAGAGGCCCGACTACGCATAGTGGGGAGATTTCATTAAATCACCCTAAATCAGGGATAACGTCTGACGTGGCGGATATCGATCTATCCGCCAACTTAATTGTCGAATTGACTCCTCGTAGATCAGGACAGATTATTGAAAAATGTAAGTATAGGCAGCGTGTGTCTGTTTGATACGAACTTCAGCCTGAAGGCTTCCTCGGACTGTGGTGTAAGGTGCGCAGAAGTGTAAATTTGTATCGTTTGTGAGTTCACAAAGATTGAACAGATCGTATAACAAAAGAATATTTGTTGTGTGTCGCGCCTTGCCTCTTAAATGGGACTCCTCTGAACTGAGAAGCTCATTTGATTTTCTTCAAGACGGAGTCGGTATTTGAACGTACAACAACAACTCACTGTTTACTCGAGCGCTTGTGCACAAAACGACAATTCTCCTTTGACAATGTACATGGCCAGGTGATCATTGTTAACGGTGTCATTAAGTTTTCATTGCTAGCAAGTGGCAGTTTAAAACCATTGGTCATACGTAAGCTTTCCCACGACTACCTCCGCCTTCAGATGCCGCTATTGTGCAGAACGGTCATGAAGAATTTCAACAAAAGACTGCCTACGTGCCGGAAAACCTGGGAAGGCCCGACATGATATTCCATGACCTACACTTAAAAGTCGGAAGAGATACCGAACCGTGACGACGGACGTTCAAGATTGGTTTCTTCTGAATCTTTGAATTTGGGTCATCAGCCATGAAGTTCACATAACTTCAAAGATTCGCAAATAGATAGAAATCATGATTTGAGCTGTCGCTCTAAATGTTGGATCCCTTTCAAAATGTAACCTTTGTTTGCATACACGTTTGTGTATAAATACGTCAGTATCCATGGCGTCATTCGTTGTTCAGTGCGTCGGCTAATACTCACTTAAGCCTAGGTTGGATTCCTGGTACAAGCAAAGTCATTTTCGCGTCTCCATCACTCCAGTCACTGACAATGCTCAAAGAGTAATAGATGTCTAGGAAAAGCTTCTCAAATTGGCCGTTCGAGTCGGCAAAAATCCGTAGATCCCCCCGACTCGTGAAAGGCCAATAGCACGCCCAACACGAGTGGTTGCTGAGAAGCTAAGCCCTGCATCTCTACGAGCAGTAGCGCCACCCATGTTTTGTGCCCGTCCAAGGTTCGAACACAGTCCATGTGCCATTGGAATGCAAACCACATATGCTTCCATCTTCTACTTCCACACACGATCACATAATCGGTGTCTTGTTTCTAAGACTGCGAAAGCAATTACTTGTGGTTTTTCTGAGACAAGAGGAAACATTCGCGGAGTTGAATTCCATCAAGCATCATGGCGCAGTGCCTGCTGCTGGTTTAACGTTGATTATTCCCACGATGCAGGTTAGGTAACATTTGGAGCAACTAATTCTTTGCCTGCCCCATTCGCAGCACAATTCTGCGCACGCACTTTGCAGCGGATTTCTGTGTCGCTTTCCGCCAGCCCGTTTTTCATTGGACTTGCGCGACGCAGAGTGAGAGTGATGATGTGAGAGTAATTATGTCTCAATTGTAATCGCAATGTCCACAGTCATCTAAATCCAATTTGTTGTTACTTCATACTCTCAGTGCCTATTCCTCACCCTACGACGATCGGAATGCGCCTGATAGAGCACTCCGACGGCAACGCAATCCCAGAGAATTGACCAACATTCTACTGATTGCCTTCAGTGGTTTTGCAACCGTGGAACTATGGACAAGGTAGTGGTTTCTTTGTGTACCTCGAAACTGGTAATCATCAATTGAGGACAAATAGTTGTCTAGGTCCAGCTGTCAATTTCGTCTTCTTGGTCTGCGACTTGACGGCGTCCCAGTACGTCCCAGAAGTCTCTCAGCGTTGTCTACCTGCAAACTAAGCCTCATCCAATGCGGTCTTCTGTTAATATGATTCAATTTCACGTGGAAACGGCGAGTCTAGAAGCTATCACACACCATCTAGCACAATGCAACTATTTCGGTAATCGTAGGCGAACCTTAACCGAATCGGAGTTCCTCATCTCGGGATAATCCAATCATCATCGTTTGACGTCTCGTGTTGCCGCTCCTGTCCTCAATTGCAAGACTTTCTCATAAATCCATCACACACGCAGTGACGTTGTTGCCCGGTTAGTGAAACTAAAATGTTCCCATCATGTTCTTGCCAACGGCGCTGAAGTCAAAGCGAGAGACATAACAAATTGAATAAATTTCCCGGTTCTCATATCAAACCCGCTCCGAACGGCAATAATAGAAGCGTTTTCTATAAAAATAAAACTGGGCCATCAATCTGAACAGTCGCTTTGTGGAACCCGACTATTCTCCGCAATCAATGGACTTTTGTAAGACTTTGTTGTGTTTCCTTATTTTAATTTCGCTCCCATTCGGCATTCCAATCCGAACAATAGCTTCGATTCGTATGACTCACCGTTCGGTTAATTCGCACTTTATTGTGAGGTCTGTGTGAGGGAAACAACGACGCACGAGTGTATGTTTGCCCGCGCGGCTATAGCGTCTTGCTCGCCGATCTTTGACTTGGCTTTGTGCTTTTTGTAGACCACTCGGTATGAGCGCACACAAAGTCTGCGGTCATGACCAGTGAACGCTCGGAGGGGTTCCTAGAATGAGAACGAATCTGAAAGATGCTGAAAGCATCCAGGTATCGATGCTATTTCCGTTCCAAGAAATGCAATTAAATTCAAAGAATACACACGAGCACTTCGTGCGGATACATTGTATCCGAGCACAGCCCGCGCCTACAGCAAGATTCACCTACTTACGGTAATGGTATGTAATTTTGAAAATATTCAAACACGAAAGTACACGGGCATTAGGGCCATGACTGGGGGAATGATGCACTTTGTGACAACCTACTTTCGTTGTCGCATTCCCAGGAACCCCAGACCGACACCCGCTGAACGTCTGAGCAGAGCTCAGATGAGATAGTTAAGACACGACGGCATACAACCATCGTCCGGGCAAGGTGTATAATTTATTCCGCAATTACTGCATATTTCAAATGTACGCTGTGTAAGGCGGCGCAAAGAGTGTGTATAATTTCTGATGTGACGGAAGAAGTGAAATTACCTCATTGTCAGGGTTCGTAACTTTTAATTATCCATTCGTTCCTCAGACAGAGTCTTGAGATATTCACAAGAAGCTCGTGTGGCCTGACATTGCCTTGGTCTGGTGTGTCCTGTAAGTGGGTGAAATGTTCCATGCATTCTGGATTTGGCAGAGCACACTGGAATCGCCATAGGCTGGTTTGACATTGCCATGTGAAACCACAGTAACCAGCTTTTTCACTTGAAGTCTATTTGCCGACGATGATAGCAAAGAATGATTCAGCAGAACTTACGCAGGTCACATGGGTCATACTTGAATGGATAAGGAAGGATGACGAACTCCTACACGCACTGACGGGGAAAATCAAAGACTTAAAAGCACAGTGTGAACATAAAGACACGATCATTACAAATATGCAAAAATAAATCAACAAGAAATCACAAATATTCCTTTGCACAGAGACGAACAACTCTTGGACAAGTTTAAAGATGTTGCAGTGCTGAAATAAAAGACACTGATATTGAGAGTCAGACCTTACAAACACCAATCTGCACAAACGCAATCTGCAAAGAAAGAACACTGAAATACGCTGTCTGTGTTGCAAAATAGCGTCGGTTTCGAATATGCGGACGACGCTGCCATAATTGTGAGCAACAAAGACGTTGAGGTTGCTACACAGACAATGTAGACCGAGCTTAACAATATCCTACGATGGTGCCACGACAATGGTTTAGTTATAAATTCGAAATAAAACCAAACTGATGCATATTCGACCGAACCATTTAGGAAAGAATCGAACAAGAATAAAGTTCCAACGTTTTAAGCAGAAATGAAGTATGATAGAGATGCCCAACTTCTACTTCTTTTGCCCCTTACAATTTTTAACAACAATTTTTTATATTGTTTCCTAAAGCCAGATTGACCAATGAGAGAACGGCATTTACGTTATTTCGTGAATAACTGTCAAAAATTCATGAATAACCGTCAAAATTTTCCTGATTGTCCGTCAAATTCATCGATGGACTAGGAGTCAATCTGCTGTGAAGTTGGGTATCTCTATTACACTTCATTTCTGGTTTTGAGTGCCTGCACAAGTCTCATCAAACACCTGAGACAGATAGCTGCGCAGAATATATTGATACAGTTGACGTGTATCGATATATCGGCGTGGAAGTGGACTGCAACTTTAAGTGGGACCGCCACATAAAGTACTTATGCAGGCGACTTCGGCAGTTGACATATGCTCTTTACCAAATACTGAATCAAGTATACTTCTCTCTAGTGGAGCCGGTACTTCAATACGGAATAACAGCGTGGGATGTACAACGACCAACGATTTAAACAACCAATTGATCACTGCGTCAGCACAAGGCAAAGAGCAAATGAGGTTCTGAAAGTACCAAGGATACGCAACTCGTATGGAAGAAAGCAACTTTCCTTTGCGGTGCCAAGAATATTGAACCAACTCCCACGCTCCCTATTGAGCATACGGCCTGTGCACGCCAGGAAAAAAGAAGTAAATTACTATTGAACAACCTAAACCTATACAATTATACAATAATTAATCTATTTCTGTCAATTTTTTTTCTGTTCTGAATTACCCTGTTTTATATGAAAAAACAATTTTTCTGAATAATCTTCCGCGAAAAAGCCTCTAGGCTTCGCAGATTCTCTAGTGTCTTTCATGTAATCCAGAGTCAATTGTTATAGCCATGGACTTTCTTCTACAGCTTCAAGGTTTTATCCAGCCTTGGAGAGATAACTCCGTGGTGTCGTTGGAAGGCATTCTAAGATTGCACTGTAAATGGAAATTTACGATAATTTTTGAGACAATAAACTCACTCACTCACTCATACGGTCCAACACCCGAATTGCGCATGCGCATTACTTCATGAGTCGCCCAGTATGAGGCACAACACTGAAAGAGAGTGATGCCGGTCTTGATGAACAGATGATGGTCCGTATGTGCTTCCAGCAATGAAAGATGTGATGCCGGGTTTTATTTACAACTGCGGCATATCTCAGCGTGATTCTGAATAATTTTGTATTCACCGACTTTGCTTTGAAGTGACTAGTTTGTCGCGCCCAATTAACAACTAGTCATGCACTTGTAAACAAAACGGCTTATATGTGTGTATTACTTCCTTTCCGATAATTGAAGGCGTCCCTGCGATACAAACAATTTCCCGGATTTGACATTCCAACAAAACACTTCATTATTTATCGCAGCCCTGAAGATGTAGCAACAAAGTGCACGAAGTCTTCCCTTGCCTGCAGTTTGCACAAGTTCCACATCACTCTGAGGTCATCCGCGTAACTCAAGCACTGTCACTGATTCCTGAGAATGAAGTCATCGACAAGGTATTTATTTTTCTGATGTCTGTAAACTTGATTGATTGAATCCGAAGTGAACTTATGTACTGTGACGCTCTTGACTATAGTCATCGGGGTATTCCATTAACTTACGCTGGGTATTTGCCTAGGCTCTTGTCATGGCTTGTTCTGCTCTGATTTTGTCAAACTTGAGTAAGCGTTAAATTAGGTTTAGAATTGAAATTCAAAATGTGAAACCTAAATTTCTTTAAAATCGAAAAAAGCAACGCATGCTCTTATATATTCTCCCCCTTTTTTTTTCAATGTAATTTTGTTTTATTATGTTGAATGTAACTTACATGCTAGACAAAATAACTTAAAACTAGCTCAACTAACTTAAGAATTCTCAATTGTTCTTAATACTAACCTACTGTCCCTATACGGGTGCTCTAAGCTAATCTAATCTGCATTATACATGTGCCTTTCGGCTTAATCTACGTGCTTTTTGTTAAGTCTTTGACGACAAACTGTTATTAATTTTTTATGTACCAAGAAAACTGATAAAAAAAACTTGGCTAAATTCAACTTTCCTACTTAACCTACCTTATCCTAACTTACCCTAACATAAAACTTAAGACTATCTTAACTATGTCCGTAATAGTGCTGACGCGTGCACTAGGGCGTATATGTTATGTACATGCTTAACATATATAGTTTATACGCCGTGGTGTACCTTTTTTGTTTTTTTCTTAATAACTACCTTAAAACCTATGTAAGCTGGCCACCATGGTCAACTACCGGGTCATTTAGAAAAGCCAGCGGCGGCGGAGACTGGTTTTGGTGTAACCACCAGTAAAATTGCCGTTCTTTGGCAGACTCTCTCCTATCTCGAGCAGAGATCGCTCTACTGAACCGGAGGAGATCCTCGTGACTGCGAGCGACATCCATTTTGAAGTCGCCTATCCACTGTTCGGCGTACGACATGGAAGATTACAGGACATCCGTGTGGATCCTGTATCAGGCCAATTGTGTCGAGGTAGAGCAACGCCTCGGGAGGAATAAATCCGGTAAGGCGCACTCTCTCATGATACATTACGTCGGTGTAGTAAGCCCCAAAGATCAGACTGTTATATATATTCTCTTCCTAACCAACCTCTAATTGCAACCATCTACTCTCGCAGGAGCGGCAGTAAGAAATAAGTACTAAGCGAATAGAACAAAGAATTGTCAAGGAGTCCGAGACACACGGACGTCAGAAATGAAGTATGATAAAGAAGCCCAACTTCTAGCTCTCTTGCCTCTTAAAATGTTTGACAACCATTTTTATATCGTTTTCAAAAGCCACATTGACCAATCAGAGAACGGCATTCACGTTATTTCGTGAATAACTGTCAAAAAGCACCTGAAATTCGTCGATGGACTAGGGGTCAATCAGCTGTGAAGTTGGGCATCTCTATAATACTTCATTTCTGAGCTGGGCAAAGAGCAGCGAGCAAAAATCAAAAACGACGAAAAATTCAAGTCACTGAGAGCTAACTAGCCACTGATTTCGAATTACAGCGTGTTTGCTGGCACTTCGAACTAAGGAGCGTTCAAAAACACATTGGTTTTGTTCGATTTATCAAGGTTTTTCTAAGGGGCCTAACAATCAGTTCGATTATCGAGTTTCGAATTCTATTCTTGACGGTGTGCATGTGCATGCTTCCAGTAATCAAGAACCGGCTCTTGTTCTCCCTTGAACTGTTCATCAGACGTTATTGAAGGTGGCAATGGTCAATTTTAGCGTCCAGCCAGTATTTAACTTTCTAAAGCCAGTCCTACGAAATAAGAGTGTTGTAAGAGTCCGGCTGCACACCTCATTAGAAAATTTGCGGCGGTTTTCCAATCGGAAACCTTTGCGATCCGAATGACCACGAACTATATTGTGTCTGTGTCTGTGACAGCCAAGCTGTACTTAAGACCTTGCTCACTCCAGTTCCAGGATAGTTCACAAATGGAAGTCCTCTCTGAATTTGATCGGCAGTCATAATTCACTAAGACTTGTCTGGGTGCCGGGTCACCACTGGATGGCTGGAAATGAGATCGCCGATGAACTTGCTAGACAAGGATCAGAGGAAACATTCTCAAGACCTGATCTTGTGCTGGATCTACCTGTACCCTTGATTAGAGCTTCCATCGATGGTTGGGCCTCTCGAGAACACAAACTCCAGAATGCAGACAGACCAAGCACATGCTCCCAAATGCGCAGAATTGGCAAAAATGACTGCAGACGAATTACAGGCGTACAAACGGGACACTACAATATCTAAGTGTGCAGTCCCGCCTATTCTCGAAACAGGTGGCAGGTCTTTGGTACTGAAGTGGTGACAGCTGATGATGTAGGCTCCTAATCCCAGAAGCACCTGCTAGTCGTCCGAAGAAACTACAGCAAAAGTAGGTTGCTGCCTGGCAGTACAGTTGACCAATTTTTGAATCTGAGTTCTCCAGTGTAGTGTGGAAAACATTTGACGATCGTCGTCGTAGCGTAGTGCGTTGGTGCGTTGACTTCCACGCCCGGGGAGACGAATTTTCCAACTTTCATCTGTCTTCTCCCTCCACCCACGTTTGACTGGCAATGATGAAAGTTCAGTCTCCCTCCACCCACTTTGTCCGTTCGGATTCGGAATAAAACTGTAGGTCCCTTCCACTCGTGAGGGAACAATAGCAAGCACAACACGAGTGGTTCCTGAGAAGCTCAGGACGCGCCACTCGTTTTACTATTATTAAGTGATTGAACCAGGACAAGGTAGTTGGATCGCCTGGTTGCACTTGGGCATAACACCTGATGCGTGATAGTCGACGTCAGACAATCGAGTGGCCTAGAGATCTCTCGTGCGTGCTCGACCCACTGAAGGTATCACGCTGAAGATGCAATGAGATGAGAGATGAGGTGAGTATACTTACTCCGTTTTCACTAAAGTCATTTGGCAAATATATCTAGCAGTGGCTGCCAAGGGTGCTTGGCTTGAGTTCACCTTTGCAGCCCGAGTACACTCGGTTGCAAAAAGCTACATACATATTTATCTACATTCCCCCGGAGCACTTTTATCGATGAACTCCTTCCCAGCAGTGAAAAGATAATGTTCACACTGCATTTGAAAACCTCAATTTATCGCATGAACCAGCTACCGATGAAAAGCTCCAAGTTTAAGCAAATTATGCAAAACGTTAACTCCAAACAAACCATGAAATGCGGGCGTTGCAAAACATTATTAATGACCTTTCCACTTCCCACAGAAATTAATTCACATAATTAAAAGCATGCTTGGAGCATTACTCACTTCAGTGACTTAAGAGTTAATCGTATCTGCTGAGGTAAACGGAAGTCTCTACACCCAACCACACAACCAAACCGAAGGTGAGCAAGCGAGAGAGATTGCATGCTCTATGCCTCCGAAGAGATTTCAACACACCTGCAAATTAGACACTTAAGTACCCGTTTCCATTCATCGTTGTGAACGATTTGGCAAGACTTCCTCATAATTGATCAACGCGTTCGTAGATCACAAAGCCCATAAGAACAGAATGAGAAGTGCTGTTGCGCAAATCAGTGTGTGTCCAATAATTGCGAAAGATGCTGTGTACAGTGTGTACCTACGATTGTGAGAACCCACTTGGTTTGAGAGAAATTACCAGGTTTATGCACCTCGAAGTACTTCAACCAGGTTACTCGCTGTGGGTAGATGTGCTGCCTACCAACTAATTAGCTCACGCCAGTGTGGTAGAATGCTTGTAGCCTCCAAACTGGCACGGGTGGCATTTTGTAAAGAGAAACTGCAGCAGGTTGTGTTGTATGTTTGTAAAGTCGAAATGTTAAGGCTTTCTCTCATTTTTAACGACCTTCCAGAAACATGTGGCTTGCACAGTTTCTTGACCAACATGACTACTCTGTGAGCATTGTTTGGGAGATCTAGACAGAAGTCGAGGCACCTGTCAACTATGCAAAGTACAAGCGACCACTAGCCAGTGCCATTTTAAAAATTCAATATTTTACTTTTCCTGAAAATAACTGAACTCAAAAATACGCTGAGCCTAAGATTGGGTTGTTTTCCAGATTTAAGGACACCTCGTCAGTCTTCAGGCCAAGACCGTGGTTCGATTCTTCTTGAAGTTGAAGATTCTTGAGATCTTTTTTTTTGGGATAGTCGCCGTATTCGCAGCTTTTCGCTTCTCTCCGGCGAAGCGCTAATGCCCTAAGGCCAAATCACAACAAGGCGGTAGTGCTTTCTGGCTTAAAGACGACAGCTGTCAGTTCAGGGCTCTCAAAAATGGAGAAACTGTGAGTCTTCAAATTCAGTTTTCTTTGCAATTTTGTGAACATCTTTTGCAACCTTATCGAACTCTAAGAATTTTAGAAATTTGATTTTCAAATTTTTGATTTTAAGCGTATCGTTTTCGCACAATGCCCTCCTTGCTGGATGCAATGTTACCGTACAGTGCATCAATTGAGGATGATTTAAGCTTATCGATATGACGTCGCTTACAAAAGCCTGATCATTTGTCCATTGTTGACAATTTCACACAAATTCCTTGGTTTGAAGGCTTACAAGATCCGGGCATAAATCAAAGCCGAATGACTATCGGTTGCATTGGAATTTCTGCGAATGGGCCTACAATTCAACCGGCATTGAGAGTGATTTTCGTCTCAATGGGTTTGTGGATTTGGAAAAGGCATACGACCGAGCTCCTCGAGGAGTATGGGATTGAAGGTCCTCTTCTTAGGGCCATTCAATCTCTTTACACTAAATCAACACCTCTCACCGTGGGCGTTGGACTTCGCCAAGGGTGCGTCTTGTCACCTCTCCTTTTCATTGTATATATGGCCTGGATGTTGCGGCGCAGCCGAGGAGAGGAATGTTTCACATTGGGAGAGTTGAGGGTAAGTCATCTTCTTTTTGCAGATGACTTGGCTATCCTCACATCATCCCAGACGGAACTCCAGCACGCACTCGATAGGTTTGTGGGCGTATATGGTGATGCTGGAATGAAGGTCAACATGGACAAATCGGAGGTTATGGTCGTCTCCAGAACGTCTGTTCAATGCACTCTACAGGTTAGTGGAGTAACATTGAAGCAGGTGGAGAAGTTTAAGTATCTCGGGGTCATTTTCACGAGTGATGGCATCGCGTCAGCGGGTACAGGAGTAATGCTGAGCTCTCCTGTAGGATTGGTCAAGCTGGGTCAATTTTGAAACAGCTTGGTAGATCTGTAATCAGAAAGGCCGAGCTTGGTGTCCAAGCCAAGTTAGCGGTTTTCAACTCAGTACTTGTTCCAACTCTCACCTATGGTCATGAAATGTGGGTAATGACCGAAAGACTAAGATCGCGAATACAGAGAGATTTCTCCGTGCTGTTGTGGGAATTACTCGCCGAGATAGGATGAGAAACACGGCAGTGCGAGAGGAACTCAACATTGAGGAGCTACTTCTTTGAACGGTTTGGTCACGTGGGACGTATGTCCCCGTCATCACGACTTCCGAGGCGGGCGTTGAATGCGATTACATCAGGTAGGCGACCGCTTGGCAGATCCAGGACGAGATGATTGGACCAAGTCCAAAAACTCGCCTGGTTACTCTTGGGCATAACTCCTGATGAGTTAGAGTCGATGGCGGAAGATCGAGTTGCCTGGAGATCTCTCGTACGTGGTTTACCCCCGCTACCCCTTTTGTGGAGCATGCGGGTCAGAAGATTATGGGTGTGTACATTAACCAAAATTGTCCCATTTAGAGTTAAGATGATCTACATCAAATTATTGAAAAGCTGTTCCCTACCGGCAAACCTTGAGAAGGTATGATGGATGCAGAGACTTTCGGTCATCGGTTTTCACTCTAGAGCCTTGGTATTTGATTTTTCGTTCCCCTAATGAACTGGACGAATGTAGAAAATTCATATGTGGTTTCAAAAGGATGCCGAGAAGTTGACTGAGCTTTCCAACTGACACAACACAAACTGTCGCATTATTTATAGCATAACTCTTGAGCTGTCTTCAGTTTTGCACGCCGAGTTGGCTAAGGTCTCCCTGTTCCCAGGTCTCCCCACCTTGGTAGGACTCGACCTCGCCTTCGTTCCCTCACAGGCTCTTCTCACAGATTCTTCGATCCGAAACTATGTTCCCTGTGCACTCTCCATGAACTGCCGGCATGTATGCAGCATTCTCATATTCATGTTGCTCTAGAGCGCATATACACAGTCCTGATCTCAGTCGCCAGCAAAGCAAACAGACACAAAGATCAGACGACGATCTGTGACGTGAATCCGTCGTAACCAGAGTATTGGATAAAACCTTTAATATTGGAAGAGGCAGCTCTATTTCTCATTTCTCAGAAACATTAAGATTGATCAGTGCTTCTGTGCTGTTAACTGCAGTTTTCAATTGGACAAAGTCTTTAGTGTTGATAGCGTCCTTTCTTAGTTTTATTTTAGAAACTTTCGTTCCAATTCATGATTCCATAAATGAGTGAAGAGTTGTGAGTTTTGAGTGAGTCTTGGGCAATCTTCTAGAGGCGAAATCTATTGTTTAAGCCCATTTTTGGGAGATTTATGGTATCTGTGTGTTCCACACTCACGGCGAGCTTAACTCACTAATCGGCCATGGAGCATCTGAGTCTAAATAGCTGCCATCCATCGATGGCGGTTATGGGCAAGCTGTTGTCAGTCATCCTAACCAAGCTGTCTTGCGATTACTTGGTCCTTATTTCAGAGGTTCGGTCTTCCCGTCCTTCTCGAACTAGGAGGCTCGGATTCGAAGACCGACTTCGCTGAAGTGATGGAAGACAGTAGAGGGCCAGGGCTTAGCTTCTTACAAACACTCGTGTTGTGCGTGCTTTCACGAGTGGAGAGGACCTACAGTTTTACGACGACTACGGAATGCCAATTTGAGAAGCTTTTTCTAGATAGATTTTCTAGTTGCTTGATTATTGTCAGTGACTCGAAATAGGTGGAGTCGTGAAAATGATTCTACTAGTAACGGGAATCGATCCTGGACTTAGTAGGCGTAGGGTGAAATCGACGGATTTTTGGCTTCCGGCCTATGTCTTCTCCAATTTCCTCGCAGGCCGAAGCAAGAATCAGCTCTGCGGTTTTCCAGCATTTGGCTCAATACAGCAGGACTGGCAAATATGGTTGTGGACTTGGTTGTGGACTTGGTTGTGGTCTTGTTCCTTCGAGTCTGGAGATTTGATCCCAGCAGACCAACCGTTTAAGGCCAATGGTTCGAAACGAACACTGACAAAGCTCAACGAGTTCGTTTTTCAAGAAATGCTTCAACTCCTAGCGGAGCATTGCCTGTGATAAGTGGTTTTGGCCCCTCTTCTGACAAGCTCATCCTGCCGGTTATATCTTTGAGATCTGTGACCTGGGACCCAGCATTCAGTAATTCAGTGCTGCGTGCTGAGTTCCTTAAGCTCAACTCTGTAAAGCCCACAACTGTTAAGAGAGCTCTTGTGCAAGACCGAGTGCATTAAACAAACGGCTCAGTCTCACCAAAAGTTGAATGAACGCCGGCATTCCGGCATCTTCTTTCCAAAATTCCGTACATCGTCATACACAGTTCAGAGGCTCCAAAATCTAACTTCGCGGCGTTGAACACGACAGGCACTCTAAACGAACACAGATACCGGCAAATAAGTTCATCAATCTGCTAATTGAACGCTAAGTGAAAACAAACACTTAACAGTAAACTCGATCAGCCTCAATTTTTCGATGCCAAAATGCGAATGCCAACAATCATCTAGCTCACTACACCGATTTCTCGCTAATTCAAATACAGGTTTCTCTGTGATTGTCATCTTCTGAGAACAACAAAAAAAGCAGAAAAAATAAAAAGCAAGCTACTAGAAGTTATTCCTTGAACTCTTGGAGAATAAAACACAAAAAATAAGATTTGCTCGTAGGGGCGACTTGTAAATGGCAGCAACGACTATTTCCACACGAACACAGGCACAACAACGTCTGTTTACTCATCGAAACCTTGGAGCGTTGAGAAAGTTTTTTTTTTTATTTGTATCCAGTCGCTTGATCTATTCTTATGGTCACGTCGTTCAATGTTTGGGCATTTAGCTGGCTTTGAATTATCACTTTGAGGAATTCACTCAATGGAATTCCCTTGTGTCAGGTTTACATATGTACGTGCGTCGTCATCGTTGAGGCGGAGGTGAGCGAACATATTCGGTCAATTGGCTACGTTCGCTGAGTGCTGTGTGCTCGAATGAAGTTGTCTCCAAGGGAAATCAATGTCATTCCCGGGCTGAAATTGCTGATCAGTTGACACGATGGCACACTTTATAATTAATTCAACATTAACTGTTAGACATCAATGGTGTGTGGATTATTTAATGCGAACAGGTTTCGATGAGAGTCTTCCTTGTCGTCCGTCTGAGGCAGAATTATGAATGAATTTGCATACCTCCATGCATCAGATGTAGGTTGATCCACAAGCTTTGAAATATGTAGGTTAACGGTTTCCAGATTAGAACATCGTTCAGAAGGAAACTATAAGTGGATCTGAGGTTTCTATGTTCTCGCTTCGTAACATAGAATCCAATCCAACCGACCATTAGTACGAATTAATGGTCTCTTCGTAAGATATTCATGAGCGCGCATTAACAAGACAAAATAATACCACGGAGCCATTGAACTAGCGAGACAGTGTGGTTTTTTTTTTTTTTTTTTCATTTTTTCTGTTTGCCACAAACAGTCAATTATACTTAAACCGTTTCGACATGTGAACATTTTTATTTTTCGCACAGAGCATGGTCGTAATGTAAGAAATATCTGTAAGCACTGCGTGCTCATGTGCTGGGAGTTTTATTGTGTTTTGATTTTTGATTTGTACCGTGTTACGAATGGAATGCAGTTGCAGAACTACTCAATAATGAAATCACGAACATGTCGCTTAATGGCTGTGTTCACAACGGTGCATTGTTTTTTCTTTCAAGATATTTTCAATGCGCTCAACTATTGCTTTCAAGCCTAACACGCCTTCTGTTGCTTTGAGTAGTGACAGACAAGTGAAAGCAGAAAATTGGAGCGCCTAAGGTTATTTGTGGGAAATTGTTATGTCATACGGACTAGTTCCTGTAATTTGTCGCGGGGCATAGGGTGTCAATAAACGTTTGTGCGTCTTATTGTCTGCTTATGACAGCCCATACGGTGACGGTTCTTAACGCTTATAAACATGTAGGAATGTATATGGATAACGACCTTTTTCGATTCGATGTGTAAATGAAATATGAGACTCCTCTGAAAAGTCGCCGGTGTGTCGTGTGAAAATCCAAAAAGAAAAATGTGTCAACAATCTGATGATAGTCTTTCCACATCATCACGGTAAATGCAAATTGACACGAACTACGTCTTGTCGTTTTCAATGCCGATTGTAACGGTGTTCTTACAAACGTGCTAATGGCGCTGTGTGAAACTCATACGATTGTATGGAGTTGATGGTGAATGTTCGCTAATTTATCAAATTCAGTAACGCTTGCCTAAGCGCGTGGAGAATTGTTGTGTGGCTTCCAGTAGATTTGGAGTTACGAAAGTTCTTAAAATTACTGTGCGGATGTAGGTGATATCGACACAAGCGCGTTAAGACATAACTTCGGGGATATTGTATATTTCTGTCCTCGTGATTCCCAGCAGGAATAAAGGAACCTTCTTTGTGCTTCGGTAGTCTTTAGAAGTATTGGTTTGCTAAGCGATGGCGTATGTTTTTATTTTGGTGGAAGTTTATGGGGAACATGCGCTAGCTGAGCAAACGTGCAAAGAGTGGTTTGGTGATTTTGGCTTGGTCAACCAGCCAAATCAACGGCAGAGCCGAATATCCATGGCGCGAAGGCAATGCTCTGTATTTGGTGGGATCAGAAGGGTGTGCTGTATTATGAGCAGCTAAAACCGAATGGACAACGCTACCGAACACAATTAATCCGTTTGAAGAGAGCAGTAGCCGAAAACTGCCCGGAATATGCGACGATACGAGGCAGTAATTTTCCATCATGACAACGCTCGGCCCCACGTTGCTATTCCGGTTAAGAACTATTTGGAAACCAGTGGATGGGAAGTTTTACCCCACCCGCCTTATAGCCCAGACCTTGTCCCTTCTGACTACCATTTGTTCCGGTCGATGCGGAACGCCCTCACTGAAATACGGTTCACATCAGCGCAGAATATCAAAAATTGGCTTGATTCATTCTTGGCTGCCAAGCCGTAGCAGTTCTTTTGGGATGAGATCCACAAATTAAAAAAGTCATAGCTTCAAATGGGCAATACTTTGAATACATGTTTTTCTTAAATAATCGTTCAAATTTTTAAAAACAAATCGCATGAATTAGGTTATATAGCCAATATGCTCAGATTTGACGAATTGAACTCAATACACCAGAACTCAGATAACCTAGAACATTGCTTGTTCTACGTTTTCATGCACAAAGTGTACAACGCTAAGACTTCAAGCCGGCATTAGCAGGGCTGCTAATATCAAAAATTCTTAACCTTTGTTTAGACTGCGAAGCAGATGTCCGGTTTGATAGCTTTTTTAACACACTCCTGAATTAGAATTGTCATGGCTGGTCCGGAGTTTGGAGGATATCATCTAGCTTCAAAAGCGGACAAAGGAGGACAAAATGAAAACAAATACTAGGCCTGTGAACTCAAACAAAAAAGCAGTTTGAGATTTAGAGAGTTGACACAATAAAACCGGTTTCATTTTATGTTTTCTACCAGGTTTGTATTGGCTTTGTTTTTCTTTGAAACTTTGGGTTCCATCCTTTTTTTTTCAAAATTACAATTACAGTGCATTCTCGATTATCGCAACTAATTGAAACTGTGATAGTTGCAATGACCGAGATTGTTGCAATAAACGAGTAAACGAGAGTCACTTACAAAAGACTTAAAAGCCATTCATATGAACCGCGAAATGTGAATCCGAATTTTCAGAAAAAACCAATTTTGCGGCAAACGGATATAATTCTTGATATCCCAGAAGATGGGGAAAGAATTATACAGTTTTTCTATCGATTAAAATCTCAATAATAATTAGTTTACGATGGATTAGTTTACCACGAATTAATCATTCTATTTGTGAACTGTCAACCTGAGTTCGCGATGCACAAGAGAAGCAAACGCGATCCACAAATTCAGGACCGAAAAATGAGTGTCTGTTCGTAACCATTGCTCTCTGCGAATAAGAAAACTCCATATGAATGAAGTGTCCGAGTTTGCGAAGTTCGCAATTCGTAGTGAGCTCTTATGAATAGTCCATTAGAAGTTTTCTTGATACAACATATTTTCATTAATTCTATTACAATTATGAACAAAAGACAAATACATGTCAGTTTATTGTTTGAGTAGATTTTGTAATACACAATTGGGGCAAATTCAGAGTCGGCTCATTAATAGGGCCTAAAGTCGACTTCAGTTCTAACCGACTCTAAAAAAAAACCCACTTTAGCTTCGCAAATATTTTAAAATCATTCATAAATTCAAACAGAATCTGACAATCGCCTAAATGCCTCCTATATTTATAAAAATTGCGTACGGGTCATTCTAAATTTAAAGTCGACTTTAAGTTTATAGTCTACTATAAGATGACTATGAATAACAATGAGCCTATAATTTTTTAACATTTCTTTTATTGTGGCACAAAATCTACAATACATACAATTTCAAAAATTTTGGATTACAGAGCCTATAATAATTTCTCTTAAAGTCGACTTTAAATTGCTACGAATTTGCGCCATTATTTCGTTTTGAAAAAATTCGAATTTCAGACGGGTTGCATTTTTCAATACAGCCATTTCTTGCAGTTTTTGAAGACTCAAAATTTGGCTTATCAGCCGATTGAATGCCTACGTTGAAAACGTTTATTGCGGACTCAGCCTTTACTTTTGGATTCATTTTCCAAATTATTATTAAAATTCACTGCAATTCACTGGATTCTACCACAGTGTGTTCCCTGATAATTTGAGATATAATTAAATTGAGATATAGGCCGAGTTCATAAATGTCACGCTGCGGCAGCCCTGCAGGATTTGTGTTCATAAATGTAAATAAACTGCAGCGGCTGTGCATGAGAGCAGTCGGCAACTGCGTTCATAAAAGCAATGTGACAGTCAAGCTGCGATCAAATTGGCAGTGATTTTTGTTTTGTTGCCAAGTGGACTTTTTCATTCAAAAATAGTTCCTAAGAACATAATCCGGACATTCTATTATTGTTTTAAAGAAATTTCTGTTATTTGGAACATGTTTTGACTTCCAATTCTTTTCACTTAAAACCATGGCCCTTTTGCTGACTATTTGGCCACTGTTTGTTTCTTTAATATTTTTGAAAAGTGGTCAGTTTATTATATGTATCAAACGTTGAACCTCTTATTACACCTGACGTAGACATTAATTTAGCAATAAAAACGTCCATCAAACACGTTTTGTGTCGCCTTATAATGTTGCTTTGATGAAACCTTTTTGGACAATTGTGACATGCTGTAAACTTGCGGCAGTATTCGTGTTCATAAATGTATTTAGAGAATATTTTGTGCAGTGCAGGGACAACAGTGCTGCAATTATGAACTCGGCCATAAATTTAGTTATCGAGGAGTTGCATGTATCGAGATTTATTTTAATCGAGAACGTAGTGTACATGTAGGTACTGTACATATGCGTGCATAGTCAAAATTAAAAACTAGGAAAAACGCGTGAAACCACATAAACATCGCTCACACGTTACACACAAAGCACATTGATTTCTGAACGCATCCAATCAAACTTTATTCACTTCTTTCAAAGACCCTAAACGTAATTGGATTTACAACTTGCAGTGTTAAGCCGCGATTATACTTAAAGTCTTCGAATTTGTTTGGCGTTTCCAACCTAAAATTCCTAAATATTTTAGCAGCTGCGATTTTGAGAGAGGTCTTGGCGTAGCGCATGCCTGCAAAGAAAAAGAACATAGCATTAGGTATACAACAGGCCTGAGACACAATGTCCTCTGCATACCAATGCAGGTCCTTGTACCAAGTCCAAACGGAATGTATGTACTATTTGGTCGGGTTTCCTTGTTCTCTGGCAGAAAATTATTCGGATTGAATTTGTCGGCATCTGGCCCCCAGTATTTTTCATTTTGCTGCAAGCCCGGCAGATCGAAGAGAAATTCAACGCCCTTCGGAATGAATGTGCCATTTCGAAGAACCGTATCCTTCGTACATGTCCGTCCGATAACTGGAATCGGAGGGTACAGTCGCAACACTTCGTTAATAACCATCTCCGTGAACACCAATCCGCCCAGGTTGTCCGCGTCAATTTTAACGTTTCCATCCGGAAACAATTTCTTAAGCTCTTCGTACACCTTCTCTTGATGCTCGGGATACAGGGCCATATAGAGTAAGATCATGTAGGAGGTGAATGTTGTTGTTTCGTAGCTCTGCAATTCAGAAGGCGAACGAATGCTCTTGATGCGTCGCTTTTACACACGTTTGTATGTGCATATACTCACGGCCAACAATAAGTGAAACACTTCGCATCTCGCCTCCGAGTTTGAGAATTTTAGTTTGTCGATATTGCTCCGTATGGCATTGATAACTGCATCTCCAGGTTCTGTAAATTCAAGTCCCTCCTTCGTTTGATAATCAAAGACAAACTGGCAATCCGGATAGAAGGGAAATTATCAAGAATCAATATTTGCTAGTTCCTTCAAGTCAAGTCACTCACCGATTGCAAAATATCGTGAATCTTTCCCACAACGGACATGGTTTCCTTGTAATTGTTTGTTAGACTGTAAGTGAAATCGCTGTGCAGGTACACCTTGTGTGATCTATCTTCGATGTTGCGCTGCGCCCTAGATGTGCAAACAATTTCAGTATTCGATTGATCAACTAAATCGCAACCACAAGTCTTACACTGCGACGAAATCGTGCATAGAAGCGTTGGCTTTGCTCTCGACCCAACTAAGGCTCTTGCCTGCAATGGTTTCTACAGAAAATGTGCTCTATTAGATGTGACATCATTAAGTCTGTTCATATCATTTTTACCGAATGCCAAAGAAAACACCGTGTGATGGAGGCCTTCGTATAAGTCGACTGCGCCCTTATTGAGGGCAGGTTTCAAATAGTGGTTAATATATTTTTCAAAGGCCATGTTAAAGCCTGGAATCATCTTTTTAATGCCCACTAAATTCAAACTGGTATTCAGTACTCGTCTCTGCAGCCTCCACAAGTTGCCTGCGGTGAATTGCATTAAGGCCACACTGTGTGGTTTATTTTCTTAAGCGCAGCAACGTACCGTTTGAGAAGTTGAGGCCATTCTTTCCAACAACTGGGTGAAATATTTCATACAACGAGTGCTTATCCATTATATCCGGCGATGACAACACTAATTGCGCATATTCGGGATCTTTCACAAATATATGCATCTTGCCGCCCAGCCAATCGACGCACGGTGAATTATATTTCCTCCAAATAACGTTTTTGAAATATTCACCAAAGTCTGGAATCAAACCGGGTTTTATTGCATAAAAACTGTGGACTGGTTGAAGTTTGTGGAAGATCGATTATTCGTGTATTGCGTGGCTGGCGATTTTTGCAATTCTGATATCTGTGTTCACTTCGAGATGATCACAGAATTAGAGGTCTACCAACTTTTGTAATCTAGTCACTTTTCCCGTACAGTGCTTATGCAGAATTAACACCGATACCATAGATCACATGTCGAGGAACTAAGGGCCCAAACACATAGATTCCATTGCGTGCGTTTGTGACATTACGTCACAAAATTGACATTTCGTAATCCGTAATGAGAGGGAGAGACACAGCAAATGCGGGCCACAAGTGACTGTGGATTATAACCGCAACGGATTCTATGGGTTTGGGGCCTAAGAATTAGTCAAAAACAACTACAAACAAGACAAAACGTATTTCGTCGTTCATTAAATTGCAAAAGGCCAAACACATTAAGAGCACCCGTGTGAATTGCCATGGAAACATCTGTCAAACGCACAAAGGGTTCAAAAGTGGACCAATTTCTTCCGACGAGATCAGAGATGGCAGAGTAGACTACATGATTAATTACGCGTAGTTATTCGAATGAACTACACGCACCTACATGTACATTCTTACGTGTGGATTCTGCAGTGTTTTTCAGAATGCTTCGACACTCATCTGAACCAGAGACAGGCAACTTCTACCTCTCTTGCCCCTTAAAATGTTTGACACCCATTTCTTATACCATTTCCTCAAGCCAAATTGGCCAATCAGAGAACGGCATTCGCATTATTTCGTGAAATGTCAAACTGTCAAAACGCCTCTCATTCCATTTCGCCTCTAAACCCTGAACTGAACTGACGTTAAATTGACATATCAACTGCATTGTGATGGGTTTTCTACGTCTACTACATTTTATTATGTATACTAAATTAACTACCTCTATGAGTAGCAGACGTAACAAATGAAGTGATTCCCAAAAATGTGGCATTCCTGCTAAATCCAATCCACTTGTGGGCCTCCATTTGCTGTCTCCCTTTCCACACAAAGCCCTCTCAAACAGGGTTGCCGCTACAAAATTTGAGAAAGTCGCACAAAATCGTGTCACGGGGCAAAAAAAAAGTCGCAGTTGTTCGAAATCGCTACTAATTTCAAGGATTTACAATACTTTGCAGTGGTGCAGTCATTTAGCTGCTTTTTCTTATAATTAATGTTAAGTTTATTGCTTATGAGAAATCTGCTTATGAGAACGAAATCTGATTTTTTTTATGGTCTCCCGTCTCGTCGCGGCCTCAGAAAAGCGTCAAATTGCGACTAAAGTCGCATAGCGGCAACCCTGTTCTCAAACTGACAGAACATCGCTCAATTTCAATCTCAACTCACACAGTCCGACATGTTCGATGACACAGTGCGTTGGCTTACCTTCTATGACATTTTACTACGACCCTCTCAATTCTCTCATTTTTTTTTTACTAACGCAGTCTGGAAATGGCTCGAAGCTAGGAAGTGTAACAGACAGACGCCCTGAAACTCCAAACTAAATTAGGTTATCGATGAGCGAACTTTGTAAATTTTACACCTTAATGATGAACCCACATTTCTCAACAAACTCTAGCAGACAGTAGTGCGCTCTACGGTAGTTTATGTAAGGCCCAACGTCACGCGAACGAAGCGAAGAAAATTGAGCCCTTTAAACTATTGTCTGCCATAAGTTCAAAATCATCATTCTCCGTAGAATCTAAGACCTCTTAACGTTTCTATTACGCGAATGAATACATTTTTGATAAGCACTCAAAGCATTACGCATTCGATGACGTATAAGAATTATTTACGAAATGACCACCAGCCGCCACCTCAAATCGTCTCGCCTTACAGCGAACTTAATCGTCTTACGCTCGCCGAACAAATCGACTCACAGACACGAAGTGCTCCCATTTCCGGAAGCCACACAAATTACAGAAAAATCCCTCAACTGAATGATCTGAACATTCCCAGGACAAATATTGATTCTTGCGTGGGCTTAGACGAGCAAAGTCCTTACCAACGATATTCAAATAGTCGAAAAAACTGCCAATTATAGGATATCCCATTCGCCCTCCGAATTTCCATGACAAGTAGTACAAGTGACGTCGCGACCACAGCAAATAACTAGTCAACAAGGAAACTATCGCGATGAGCACCGCAGCGGACATGGTGACTGCAGGTCACGCTCCAAACGATCTAAACAGTCGCGAAGCCACAAAATAACTGAACACATATTTTGTTTGTCGAAAAATAGATATCTACTTAAATCCAATATCGGAAATGCGTTTCCTCTGAAATCACGTTTTGCATGCACAGTGGCTTCATTTGAAGACACTGCAAATTGCTTTGACATGAAATTACATTTGAGTCGTGAGAAACATTTCTTCAACGTTAAATAAATTTAAGTCAACGACTTTTCACATCCACAGCCCATGCGGATGCCTGACGTACGGTCGTAACTTTTTCCGATGCCATAAGTTCGTGTCAAACACCAATTTTCAGACATTTATCATTCGTTTAGTCGTATACTTAGAGTGCCAGAGGTAAGAGGAGATAATCAATCTTACTAGACACATGCGTCAAAAAATCAGCTCATCCCGTTCGTCTATTATCGGCCCAGTGGAAACTCACTTGGTGATTATGACGTCTGATGCCATGTGGGAAACCTCTGGAGTCGTTCAACTAGACTGGAAGAGGGAGATCGTTCTGTTTCCCACAACTGTATATAAAAGGTGACCAGATAGCAGCTATTGTCTTTTTTTTTCAATTTGGATGGATGATGTATTGAGGCGCGACAATCGCCGACTTCGATTTTGCTGGAAATGCTGGCCAAAGAGTCATCTTCTCAAGCGAGGTCTTGGCAAAGTGACTATGTCAACAAGCTAAAATAACGTTATTGGAGCGAACACAATCCACAAGTGTGTTCGTTAACGCACTAGTTCTACCTTGGTATGATCCTTCCGTGGCACACGTCTCTGCTCTGCGAGTGTGTATAATCAGAATGAATACAGAGAAGACGAGTGAACTAATTATCAGCACCAGAGGCCACCGAAAAAATGGCCTAGAAAAACGTCTTAAACAATGTGACCCCAAACAAACTAGTCGCTGATGAATCAGATAAGGCAGCGAAGTGAAATCGTCTTTGAACGCATAAAGTGATGGTATGGGTGATCGCCCCAGTGGCCCGCACTGACATTGGTCAAGAATACGAACGAGCACAGCCAAACTTCAGTAAAGAGCAAGGCCATCGGTTGTGACCTCCCATCTAATAGCCCCGAAAATATGAAATTCACTTGAACTTGCAACAATTCATTTCCCTTTCTCTGGGCTGAATCGTATATTTATCACCTCAACCCACTCAGTATACAATCGAAAATAGATTCAAAACAAGAGTCGCGCACTCCGCTCATTAACCTTGATTCATTCGGCTTAGGCTAAAAATATGGTACCAATGCATAACTTTGCAGCCAATATCAGTGGTGGTTCATCGAAGACTACGGACTTCTTGATCACTGGTGCATGACATCGCACGCACCGTAACTGGGTTACCGAATTCGGACATCCATTGTATGCGCATAGACAACATCTAGAGTCCATAGCCATTTTCATAGTTATCACGGTGGCGTGAGCAATTTTTAAGTAGCCACGGACATGAGCCAGTGCAGGTCATGCAGTGCTGTCACCACATTCATTTTGTTTTCGTTTGTGCTGTTGACGCATCAGTTTGCTCACTGACTGGTGCAATTTTCAATGTCAAACGCTATGCTTCCGTCTATGTATGACAGCGTTGCATAATCGAAAGTTATGTCAGCCACTTGTTTGGGTGCTATTGCGAAACAATTGAAAGCGGTCGTTTACCCTTTAAGTCAAGAAATTGAATTTCCATCGCGACAAATCGGGCTTTGAATGGAAACCGGAAGCTCGGAAATGGCAAATCAATCAAGAAAGTGTCATTAACTGAACCCGAACTGAATATCAATCAGTCTATCTATTACCGAGCGTAGATAAAGGCATGTGTTATGCTTGTGTGCGATTGAGCTTCGTTCATGCGGAATGTATTCCCGGAACCCAACTATGGTTCAGTAATTGATGAGAAATGGCATGACAGCGAAATGACAAATATGTTACGAGGCGTTGAATTCACTTTGCACAAGAGTAATTGAGAGATTAAATGACAACGAAGGTGGGTTCAAATGAGAGAGGAAGGCTTTTCATATTCGCAACGATTTTCAGAACACATGTGCCTTCTCAGTAGGCCTTCTTTCATGGTTTTGTTTCGTAAAGTAGAACTTGCAAAGCGCGAATGCTGCAACTTCTGTCCAGAGTAGAGAGAGTAGTGAAGATTCTTAGCCAGACTAACAAGTGCAACTACTGCATCAACACCTCAGCCGCATCCTGCGAACTTTGACATTTCATTTACATGGAATTTTCTCTGTTCGCAGGTACCTGCGGGTAAGTTCCATTCATATGAGCCGCGAACTGCAAACGCGAACAACCACTTCCTACTCTACTGTCTACTTGTTATGCCAAAAGACGCGGATTGAATTATCGAGATTTTTTATCGACAAAAATCTCTTCGAATCAATCATTCTGGGAACTGTCAAGCAGAGGCACACAAAGAGGCGAACGCGATCCACGATGAAGTGTCAGTTTTTCTTAAAAGCGCCGGGCAGTATTTCCGTCATTGGTAAAGGGTAGTTCAATTTTAAGGGCCGATGTTGATTTTGAATAAAACACAAATTATTTAGGAAATTATTGTCATTTCTTTTTATTAGAAAGAACACACCTCCTTCCGATGGTCCGAATTTTCGATGACGCTGAAGTGAAATTGAGGTTCTATGCCGTTAATGTGCCGAATTATCTCATCCTTTAGCTCTTGAATAGTTGCTGGCTTATGAACATACACCTTTTCTTTCAAATAACCCCGAAGAAAAAATCCAACGGTGTCAAATCACATGATCTTGGCGGCCAATTGACATCGCCACCACGTGAGATAACACGGCCATTGAATTTGTCGCGCAAAAGAGCCATTGTTTCGTTAGCTGTGCGGCAAGTGGCACCGTCTTGTTGAAACCACATATCGTCCACATTCATATCTTCCAATTCGGGCCATAAAATGTTCGTTATCCTTTCACCATAGCGAACACCTTTCACAGTAACTGCCTGACCGGCGTCATTTTGGAAAAAAATACGGCCCGATGATGCCGCCAGCCCATAAACCGCATCAAACAGTCACTCTTTGTGGGTGCTCTTGGATTATCATTCGCCCAAATGCGGCAATTCTGCTTATTGACGAATCCACTGACGTGAAAATGTGCCTTCGAAAAGTGCACGATATGCATTCTGATTTGAACGCCCATTTTCATAATAAGCCTGAATAACTTTAACGCGTTGCTCGACTGTGTATCTTTCCATGGTTCAAATTGAGTTAGTCTAAAATTGAGAAATGTCAAATGAAATGCAGAAAAACACTTGAAGTTTAGGTGTGGTTCACATTCAACATCGTCACCCTTCGTACCATACCCAGGCTTAGGAATGTCGATAAGTCTAAGTCCAAGTATAACGCTAAGCTTTGCCGCATCGTTAAATGCTTTTCTGATTTTTATGAAGATCCTGAAGATCGAGCAGTCATTTCCGCAGCATAACTTAGCTCCTCTGAACTATGTTGCGATATGAGTTCTTGTACACGTCGTTTTTTCGTACGTTCACTACACTCTTCAAAATGCTTTGACGGTCTTCCTTTGCTCGTCCCTGGATCATTTGGATTATCGTGTACATGATTAAACAAATCTTCAGATATAACCAAACTAAGGTTTAGCCATTGTTCATTGATTTGCATGAACCTGTCCTTTGGCATTGGTCCCATTTTTGCAGACAATACAACTTAAAAGGTGCTTGAATTTTATGTTCAACATTTTTGCTTTACCTTAATGCAATAAAACTTAGAAGATGATTCAATTTTACGCTCAACATCTTCAGTTGACTCTTCTAAACCTGGTAAATGTCGAACCTTTGCAGCAACTGTAATCAATTTCAGTGATCACTTTGAATCCATGTTTGCAAGAGGTCGACATTTTTGAGTGCAGGACTTGCACCTACAAAAATGTTAATTATTAAAAAAAGGCGCAAACTTCCGCATAGTTTCTTTCGTGATTTAGATAAGAAATATATTGCTTATGATAAAACAAAAAAATCTCAGGGCTGTTTTTCGGTGTATTTGAGAAGTGTTGACTGAAATATAAAATTCACTATTTTTCTTTATTCAAATTAACAACACATTCAAATCATTATATTAGAAGAACCACGAAAAAGAAGCAGTTTTCGTAAACGTCATATGATCACTCATACCTTGATTAGTATTATTATTCAGTCATATCCTTATTTGTACTCACACTTCACCACCAATAACCAATTTAAATGATGTCACAAATCACACTAGGCAACGTTTAATGCTCTATAACTATGGCATCAGTTGACGAATATCAAAATGTTTAATGCAGTTAGGGAATATGTATATTTAAGATGGCTTAACAATCACTCAAAAGTACAGCTAAAATAGTTGCTTTTTTTTAATTATTGCTGTGGATCGTCCCACTGTGTCGTAACTCTCTGCGAAGTTCGCAATTCTTAGTGTACCCCATTGAATGGAACTTTCATCGTGAATTTGTGGATCATGGCCACTGTGGCGTTTCATTTAGTAGTTCTCTAGAGAATTGTGGGTCATTAAAGCCCCTATTCGTGGATCGTGTTTTCAGTTTGACAAGTCACCAAGGACATCTTGAGAAAAAAAAATCAAATCATTAATTAGGTTATTTAAACTAACCTTTGTTCGATAAAAGTGGCGGCCGAGACGTTGTGGGTATGTGCGTCAACCCCTACGTGGCTGGGTTCGATTCCCGGCCAGTACGAGAAAGAATAATTTTCACGGCTCCACCTCTCTCGAGTCACTAACAATACTCAAAGAGTAATAACTGTCTAAAAAAAAAGCTTCTCAAATTGCCCGTTCGAAGTAGTAAAAGAACAATAGCACACACAACACGAATGGGTTGCTGAGAAGCTGCGCCCTGCCCCCCTACGGACTGTAACGCCACACATATTATTATTATTGTTCGATAATTAAATGCGTAACTTTTGACATACCAAGAAGTCCCTACATATGTCGATGTATACATATTTTCGTTTAGATTTGCTAAACATTCGCTGCTCTTGTGTACAGCAACTCCACACTCAACTGTTTCTGTTATTTTTTCCGAGGTAAATGACCTCCATAACTATCTCAAAAGATGTGTAAATCTGTATTCCGCCAAAGGCGATGTTCTACCGATAGGTTTTCATTCCCATTAACTCTGAAAGCGACTTATCGGGAATGGCTCTAATACGACGTGATGAAGAGCGCACGATAACGAAACCACAAATATTCCACATTAATGGCATTCAATTAAGTTACACGCATGTCAGTAATCACGTTGTGCGTTAATCGTTCGGACAAGTATCGTCGCTTAAGAAATATGAAGCAGTGCCTCCGCCTCCCTTGAGCACCACAACTAGTGACTTTTTATGATATGCACATCGGCATCTCGGTAATGACTTGTGGATACCACTGCAACTGCAGGAATCTTTTCCATCCGAGTGCGTAGCCAATCAATCAAAAATTAGCCCCATGGCAGAATTGTGTGTGAGACTGAGCACGAAAGCAAAACATAGATGAGGAGCTGGTAAAGTGAACCAAGTAGTCCTCGCATATCGACGAATTATGACCGTTAAACAATGACTTCAATTACAATTGCAAATCAAGAATCACGCCCAAATACTCCTCCATTTATAAATATGATAGCGTATAGATTGTTTCAAACTTTCTTCCTCCGATGTTTCATTTAAAGAAGTGAACGAAACTGTCCTAGAAACATTCCCCAGTTTAAATTCGCCATGTAATCAAATCACTCGCCATTATAACAAAAGAAATAGCCAATTTTACTTCTGCTACTGCTTGGCACATGCGTACACCCACTTTCTGCTGCTTTCTAAATGCGAAGTTCAGTACGTGAACTATCAATACGCGGACGCACTCATTTGCCGCTCCCAGTGCACGTCGCTGCTTTCAGTTGGCTCTTCCCTTTGGGCTATAATTAAAAACACTGAACACACAATGTCTAGTTTAACAGGAATGTGAACAGCAACAGACAATTACGTACTTACATGTGAATGTATGTATAATTTGCCTGATACCTGGTATTTAGATGCACTAATCTGTCAAACGATAATTAATATAATTCGACCATGGTCCACCCAGCTAGAAGGCAAACCGTAACGAGACAAGAACCATAACAAAATGGACTGGAACTTTATCTTAAAGTTAATTGACCCTTCATTTCATGAGCTAAACCATATCCATTGCAAGCTATTCTTTTGAATGCAAAGCATGGACATAAGCATGGACATCATAAAGAGGACAGTTACAGTTTTCACTTCCGATTTGCATTTTATTGCTTCTTTGCTCTTTTACCAAAACAGAAAACATTTGCACATACGCACCAGAACCCCCGTGGCATAACAGGTAAGTGCGTCGACTCATTCAAGTCCTGGCCAGAAATGAAGGGTGTTTTCATAATTATCGGAAATCTGTAGAACCGCATTTGGTGGGTGGTTGGGTGTTTTCATAACTGTCGGAAATCTGTGCAATCGCATTTCTTTTCTCGTGCGTTTTTGCGTGTACGCTGGAGAATGTGTGCAGGCCTGCTTTAGTACGGTTGTCAGCAACCATTGATCAAATGGTTCGGAATTTGAGCTACTTATAAAACACCACCATATTGCAAAAAACATTACAAAAAAAAATCAACATTTTTTGTAACGCTTTCTGCCGTCAAAATATAATGACTGCACAATCCGCCCAACATCGATGACAGTAGGTACTGCAGTTCACCTAAGTTAGTACGATCGTCAATTTGCAATAATGAACATATCCAACGATGGCCTTTGTTAGTCTGACGTTTATGAAAACACCTGAAGTACTATCGTCTCTCGTTCCCCTTAAAATCTTTGACAGCTGATTTTTATAACGTCTTCCCAAGCCAAATTGACCAATCAGAGACCGGCATTCACATTATTTCGTGAATAACCGTCAAAAATTCATGAGTAACAAAAATTCCGTTTATTCTTTTAAATATAGAGCAAACAGCTGTCAGAACAGAAATAAAGTACTACAGCCGGAGCTGATTGCCTTAGCCCATCGATGAATTTGAGTCGCTTTTTGACAGTTTCATGAATTTTTAGCGATTAACTTCGAGAATAAACAGCAACAACAGGATTGATTGATGTAGAAGCTAGGTCTTATCTGTTTGAAATGCTTGTCCTTTTTAGTAGTCTCCAATCCCCGTCGAGCATAATTCATTTCATGGAATATTTTGGTTAGATCGCATTTGTCGCGACCCTGGATGGTCATCGTTCATCGAATCCAGTTGCATTCTTTGCAGTTTCCCTCAATTTATTGATTCCTAATGACCGACTCGTGCAATAATAGAGTTATGCTGGTAATAAATTTCGTTTACTCTTTTAAATACATACATATTGACATTTTTAGAGACGTATATATTGGGTCTGTAACGGTCTATAACGGCTAAGTAGTTTTTTTTTCGTCGTGATCGCATATTCCGGGCGTTTATCAGCTACTGCTCTCTTCATTCAAACGCATTAATTGTGCTCGGTAGCATTGTCCATTGATGGATTCACCCGAAGCAGCTCATAATACAGCACACCCTTCTGATCCCACCAAATACAAAGCATTACCTTCGTGGCATGGATATTCGACTTTGCTTTTACTTGGGGTAGTCGTGTGTGCCGCAAAAACACTTTTTCAGGCACATATATGAGTAAAACATATTTGAGTGAAAAAAATTATTTTTTTCGCTTCAAATGAATGACGTATGCTGACATATACTTTCCAACGCATGTTCCAATGGAATAATACAAGTTACGCCATCTTTTAGCAAACCGCACGAACTAAATTATAGACTTATAGAAGATATTTAGAATAATATACAGTCGAACTTCTCTAAATCGATCCTTTATGGTGAACACTGAGTTTTGGTTGCCTCTCTCTCTCTCTTAACTCGAATTTCAAAATTTCGAATATTTCTATTACTAGAACTCCTCGAAGAAATATTTAAACCGATTAATCGATTCGACGAAGCATAAGTTTAGTGTTTGTAAAATATGTATAGCCATCTAGATTTGCCATCATACCAGAAAAAAGTGCAACCTAAATTGTGTGTGTGGTAAGGCCACGCTCCAAAATCATGAGCGACAAAAAAATTTAAACATGAAATTGTATACTTGCAGCCTCGTAGTTTCAAAGTGGCGTTTCTGAGCGGCATACCGATGCTTTCAATCCTTTCATATTGTTACAATATATTCCTAAGCGGCAAGAATTGGCATGGAAATATTAATTTCAGAAGTCCAAAGCCGTCCTACATTGTGGCAGATATATGATACAAATGGTGAAATTCGCCATAACCTGCACTTTTCCGGTTTAAGGGATGGACACCAAATCTTCTTTTTTAAACTTAATCTGGTTCTGTTAATATTGAAACGACTTTCAAACAAAAGACTACGACGCATTCAACAACGATATTTTCACAATGAATCGCTCAAGAATTTCTGCACAATAAATTACCACTTCAAATTTGCCGCTCTATTGCTTGAAGCTCCGAGCGTGGCCTTGTCATTGTACATTAGTTTCAAATAAAGTCAAAAGAAGGTATACCAACTCCAACTCACGTGGCAGCCAACGTGTTAACAAGTATTCCTGACGTCTTTTTGCATCAAGTAACATTGAGAAAAATCACCACCAAACGGATCAATGAACTTTGACAAAATTTCTGTTTAGTGGTTTCATTGTGTCTTTTTATCAGACTCCATCGCAAAACGTGGGTATATTTCAGCATTGTCCATCCATTCGGATGCTTTGATGACCATAATTCAAGTATTACCCCAAAGTTCTGTGTCGCAATTAATATATAATTATTAATTATTACACTCACTACCCCTGTCAATGCACAAGTCCCTGTGACAGGGGAAGTGAGTGTATTACATTGGCAACACTACGGTGCAGAGTGGGAAGTGCACGCGATATGTCATAATACTCACTACATGCATCTTAGCTCTTATCTTTGTTGGCTTGTGTGCACGTTTCACCGGTAAGTGCTGTCGTTGTGGTGAGTCGACACTACAGTGAGGATTATCCTCCATGTCCTATTCATGAGCACAGCCTCTGCATATATAAACATTGGCGAGTCCCATTTTCGTATCGTTATAGTTAAGGTGATCGAGAGGCCAATTGGCGCTCCAACTATCGTCGTTAGCAACTTTTTGTCTGCCTGAATGAGTCTGTTGGATTTTGCACTGCCAACCTTTGATCAAAGCATCGGAGTGATCTCACAGGTGGCGATGTTCTATTGATTCAACGTCTTGAAGGGCTTTGAATAAAAAAAGCGGTTATGCTTGCTCAGAAGGCAATCAGTAACGTATTAGCCAATGTGGAAACGTGAGCCATACTTTACTCGTGGCCTTGAAATAATCTTCCAGAACACCAGGAGTGGCATCAGAACATATTTCCTCTTCTCTTTGCGGTGGAGTTGTACGTTCAGTTGCGTAAATCTTGGTCTTGCAGAAGTAACCACATTCTGATCTTCTAATTCCCCTGCTATGCAGTATGCATTTGTCTAAAACACCTTGGGTCTATTTGGCAGTGTCCAAAAACTGTGTGACCACCACTTTATTCTAGACAAGTGGCATATTGCGTGAACACTTCATAGCAGGTCTTCTTGACCTTACGAAAGAAATCAAACGCACAGCTTGTTGCGGCTTTCTCCTCATTAACGCAAGCCCTTGCATCGTCCGGTTCTGGCTAAAGAGCGTCATCTTCCATCTGCTACCTCTATGATTGTGTCGCCCACAAGTTTCTTGAGATCTGCAAGAAGTGGGTTAATCTAAACGATCTTGGTAGTTTAAACGCATCGAAAGTGTCTACATGCTTTTTTTCAGGTGTAACAACTTTCTAACACATAGTCGCCACTAGCAAGTGCACACCAATAAGTACAGCATTCCAAGACCGTCAACAATCGCGCAATCTATTTTGTATATTTTATGCATAACAGTGCCTATGGCTTATGATGGTGGTCAAGAGTGCGCCCCTGGCTGTTGTGAGCTCACAATTGTTCCGCACATTACCGGTGTTGCCGTTACGTGTGTTATTAATTTTGCATTGAATGTTTTCATCAAGTAGCAAGGTTGTGGTGGCTTTCTGCAAGTAATCCCAAAGAAAAATCGATGCGGATTGTAATTAATTTCGAATTACTGCCTAGTTTGGAAATACCTATTGGTTGATAGAGATAGACGGACACATCGGAATTATAAAGCTTCCATTATTGTTGACGGAGCCTTTAAAAAAAAACCTTGGTCTCAGTACTAACTTTTGTCCAAGTTTATTCACAGACAAATGGTTCAGAATTTGCTACGCAATAAAAGTGACAGGCACAGAGACACCTAAGTGAAGCCACAATAGTTCCGTTTGCACTATTCGTTTACGGGATTCTACAAAGTAATAGATTGTTAAAATATCGTCATGCCTGTTAGTCACCTGTCTTGTGACTGTGTGGTTCTTGCGAGGATTTTGGTACCTTATTCTGAGAAGAGTACACTTGCGAAGAACTTGTGTGATGTCATAGTAGAACTGGTTTTTGTCGTTCATAGGAAGAACCGAGTTATTCTGCCATAAAATGAAGGCTATCAAAATGTTTTGCGATTCATGTAGGATAACGAAAATAATAACATAGGTGGCGCGACAATCTGAGCCTGGCATCTACAGCAACCACTCGTGTTGTGCGTGGTATTGTTTGGTTTATTGGGGCCTACAATTTTATGCCGATCCGAAAGGCGTAGTGAGAAACTTTTTCTAGACAGGAACACTCAAAGTAGCTTGAGCCGTGATTTATGAAAGTTGATTAGTTCGGGGATAGAACCCGGCACTGCGTACGAGTCGACAACACACTACGTCACGGCTACCCACGAACTGCCTATAGATAGCAGTCGGCCTTAGGCCAATATAGGCCTATTGTGATACAAGGCAGATTGAGTTTCTCCTATACCTGGAGCCAGTCGGCGCGAGTCGACGTACCAACTCACTACGTTGCTAGGTTAGGTTAAAGTTGCTGCTTATGACTTATACTGTATTATTCAGTTCCCTGAGGTTATTGAAGGTACTAAGTGTGAGTCCCTACGACTAGGTAGTGATGTGTAGTTTCTACCTCCTCGTCATCCACTAAGCTTCTGCCGGAATCATTGCATGGGAATTGTACGCCAATTGCGCAGTTGCCAGTTATGACAACAATGAGGGTCTGAGTGCAGGACGCAGGTATGCTTAGAGTAATCTTTTAAGATAAAGTCTTTAATGCCTCCGAGCTGTTGTAGAGGAGTCAATTCTGGACAACTTTTGTTCTTAATAATCTCAGGGAGTACGTGCCCAGTTGGAAACGTTGGTCCTAACCCACAACAAACTTTTTGGGTGCGTGCACAAAATTGACATGAAGGCATTTAAGTGCTGCCAATTGTGGGTGATTGTCTTATAAACGTGGGTGAGAACAGAAGAACAGAGGTTATGCCACATTTAGCCTGCTTGCCGGCCTTGCAAATGGGCGGTATGTCACAGTCTCCCGGTACCCACATAAGGGGTACACTCAAGTTCTCAGCCATATACGAGACAATAAGCAAAACTGAAGAGCTGGTTGTTCACTGGGGATCATCCAGTGTCTCATTGATTTCCATCTGGAATCTGAAAGGAATGCTAGTAGAGAAGTTACTCTCGAAGATGGTGGATAATGAGTTCGGACCACAGTCGAAGTGTCTCGAGTCTTATCACTGTGCTGACTACTTTTTGTTTGCTGAATAGGTCCAGCGAAGGGCGATGGAGGAGCATTTAATGCATTTTTAAATGCAGTACACTGAGTGCTTATTGATGCACACGCTGTCGTTGTAATCGGTTCTGTGCTTTACAGTTGACAGCTTTGATTAGTGCTGTCCATCAATCTGAGACTCCATTCGGATTATCGAGGTGAATATCGAATGAGCAATGCGTGGCTGTAATCGCTCCAGGGCCGGGACCACTATATGCACAGGGCGCCAAGCTCTTAGGGGGCATTCTGAAGCCTAAAAAATAAATCGCTCATCGACGTATGTCCCCATTCTTCAAATCTTAGTTTCTTCCAATCAGCTACCTATGCATTATTAAACACTGTCATCAAATATCACATCATTTCATTTGTTCACACAGAAATCAAATCTACACGTGTCCTGAAGAAGGGGGCACTAAACGCAGTGCTTGTACAGGGCGCACATTTGTCTCGGGCCGGTCTGAAGTCCCCCAATGGCTGTTTTTTGCAGCAGTTCTATCATTATTCATATTTTTTTTTGCACCACGAGGTTTCAGAATTCGTTTCGATCAGCTTCCTGGCTCAGTCCGTTGGTTTTCATAAAATACGTCAGAAAAGTTATCGGTGATGATTCCTTAAATAGTTTAACACGGACTCTGAATGTGTCAAATGACGCGTTGGTTACTTTTGTTTGCGTCGTGGTTCCCTTAATTTTGCGATTAGACTGCGATACATCGCATCGTTTCCACATACTAGTACTTTCAGTTAAGAATACTTGACGTTAAAGTGCCGCTGTGGTACGGCAATCCCAAATACGGCCAGTGCCTGCAATTGTAGGAAATGATAATCGCTATAAATCTACTACTATATCATTCTATTGCACCATTTGCCATAGAATATACCAATCCAGCCTGTACTTATATAACAAACAACAGCTCATCTGGCCTACATGCATTACGCCTCAGTTAAATACATGTGCACACGTTCAGTGTGTGCGTCTATACATGCCATTGATGCAAATGCAAATTGATAAATTTGCGAAAGCAGCGCCACATTCCATTTAACTGCTTCGCCGCACAGACGTCCGGCAACAACTGGGACAACATGGAATACGCGCAACAAGCCAGCCAGCGCCAGCGCAACCGTTGCGTTGTGGACGCGTTCGGCATCTACTCGCATCGAATTGGAATCCACCAATCGACTGATCCAACAAACGGGCTTGTCATATAAAAACGTTGCTGGCCGGTGAACAGTTTTTTCGTTTTTCGTTCGGTTCACAACGGTGAAACCAACAGGTGCAGCCCACCAGACGCCGCCGATGTGGTTCACAGTCAAACAGCAATGTTGGTCGCATTGGAATGCTGTGAAAGTGAAATTCTTGGTCCACAATAATTATTTGATTTTTTTTCTCTCTCTCTCTCTCTCTCTCCCCCTCACTGGTTGACGGAAAAAAATCGCTGATGCGGGAAGAACGAAACAATAAAAAAATAGATAAGCAGAAAATGAGAGATGAAACGAGTCAAAACAACTGTGGTAAGAAGCCGAAACACCGGACCGACGAGGAGATCATAAGCTGCTCCGTACAGCTGGGTCGTTTTTCTCTTGATATTTGCTTGGATACTCGCGAACTGACGGAATTGTGTATAAGTATCGCGGTACATATCCAGCGAACAATGCAAATTGGGTTCCCATCGAGGCTTTCAACTCTGAAGTGAGTAGTTCCTTCTCACCTACATTTCTGTTGACGGATGTGGCCTACATAAGGTACCGCTCTGTCAATTGAAGTACGGACCGCGAATTCAGCGCGGTGCTGCATGGAATTCTTGCATGTCGAGATGAATGGAGGCAATTCATTGAAAGCCGAAAAGAAATGCAAACTTTTTCTTTAAATAAAAATTTACATCAATCTTAGAGGCACTGGAGCGTGCGATATAATTGAATCGTGTTAATTTGACTTTACTCATCATCAGCTAACTTCATATGCGGTTTTAGACATTCGGAAGAGAAATGAGTGCGATTTGTGAATTGCAATTTTAATTATTATACAATATAGTGCTGTTAAATGCGTTAACATTTAACAGCGTGTGTAGCGTTAACACTACACAGGGCCAGGGCCTAGCTTACGAGTGGGCTAATGTTAAATGCCTCTTCGAAAAACATGTTCGTCTTCGCAGCAAACATGATGGGAGACAGAATCCTTCTAGCGATCATTCACACGATGGAAAAGGTTTCCTAGCCCGGAAATGCATGAAGACTGTTGAAACGATGCCACATTGTTGATAAGATCGGCTAAGCTCTGGTATTACAAAATAAAATTCAACAACGACCGATCTGCCAGTTCTCTATGGAAACAAGTGCGAGTAAAGTAAAGAAAGGATAGAAGATGATGGCATCAACCATGAAAACTTAAATATTCGTTGGCTTCTATTCGCCCTGCAGCCTGTCGAGTAAATACCTTTGAATTGGGAAGAGTCGATACCTGTCATACAACGTGGAAGAGAGCTAAGATAACACCAATACACAAGAAAACCAATCCACTTGCATACCGAACTATTGCTACTCATCCGATTTAATCGATTGAGTCCGAATCTGTTGTTAGTCGAGACATCAAAGATTGCAGACATAGCTGTGTCACAGCTTTGTTGCAAAGGAAAAGCTATTGACGAAGACAAACCGACCTTGCTAAATTAACTTGACTTCTGTGATGACCCAACCATACCCTGTCATAAACTGTCCAACCAATTCTACTTCTCTAATCTCACTAGTAAAATAATTCTCTCGTATCTAACTATCCCAGTCCCACCCGTTTTCCATAATTCAAAACTCATATTTTCATATTCTTGTGATGTAAACTGAGGGGTTCCTCAAGGTTCCATTCTCGGTCCCTCATTATTTCCAATGTTTATCAATCACCTTCCATTGGTGGTATCCTATTGTAAATTTCATATCAAATCTACGTAAGTTTCCCTATTGGTAAGATTCAGTTGCAAAACTTTTGTCAATTGGCTTAGAGGAATGTTTACTCCTCAATCCTGGCGAAACAGAAGTCATTCCGTTCTCGAAACAACCGCCTTCCTCATCCAATTTCAATATTGAATACCTTACCTACAATACTGTTCACTATGCCAAAGACAGACACATCCCTAAGGGGCTTGTCAATCAGAAAATATATTCTCCTGGCAATCTACTGCCCCAATGGTAACGTATGGATCTGACTTGTTCGTTGATTGTGATTATTCTTCTTACCAAAAATTGGCGGAGGCAATAAACGCAACTGCACGGTAGATATGTTTTAAGCTTAACAGTTATTAACGTGTCTCGGAACAAAAAAGATGTTAGGCTACAGATCGTGCTTATTTCTCACCTTCTGCCGATCGAGTCGTAATACATACTAACTTCAAACCATTCACAAAATGGCACGCACTTCTTCATTCACGTTGTTCATCTCTGGAATCAACTAACTTCACAGGTATGTTCTAAGACCGAGTGCAGACGATTTTGTATCGCATGTTTCTCCTATTTCACCTTTCCGGATAAAACGGATAAGAAAACGACACCAAGTGCTAATTGAGTTCCTCGTTTAATCTTCACTTGTACCTTCGTCGCGAATTCGGTAGCTCCAAGTTGGTATAGGCCACCACAATAAAAAGCTAACCAGTTCTTGGCATTTATGCACAGTTAAATGAATACACTGTCACCATTATAAGGCTGTCTTCACACATGTCATTTCATTGTTAAACTTTCTGAAACGAAGCAGTAATTGACACGGAGCATGAAATTAATTCTTTGGTAAATAAATATTTGAAGCATTCCCAAACGTCAAACCTAGCTGTCGTGAACGAGACTGTAGTCTAAAGTGTGCAATTTTACAATATGGAACGTGACTTTGTGCACTAGTAACTCGACAGAATTATGCACTTGAACGTACTCTATATTCAAAGCTATACAGATCACCTCTGTTATAAATGTCCTAAGACTTATTATCATCACCAAGCACGCACGAGAGATCTCCCTTCTACTCCATCATACGCCATCGACTCTGACTCACCACGAGCTATTCCCAAGAGCAACTAAGCTAGTTTTTGGACATGGTCAACCACCTCGTTCTGGGGCCTGCCAATCGGTTGCCTACCTGATGGAGTCGCATTCAAAGCTCGTCTCGGAAGGCGTGCTGTGGGGACATGGCATGACTGTCCCAAACCATCGAAGCATAGTCAGTGGTATTGGAGGATAGAGATATCCAACTTCGGCTATTTTTACCCCTTGTCCATGTCGGCATTGAGCCTTAAAGAATAGGAGTGTAGTGGAATTCCCTTTGCAGTTTACACATGCTCTTACAAAATTCCCAACTCCACAACTCATCGCAACCCCGTATAAAAAACGCTGTCCGATGAAATCAAGGGGCAAGGGAGGTAGAAGTTGCATATCTCTATCCTCCGTTATCTCTGAGCATAGTCCTTTCGGTTCGAAGAACCAGCTGCTGTACTTTGAGCTCCTCGCGAACTACCGTGGTTCCACAACTCGAAGTAATCTCATCTCGACAACTTGTGTTCGCGATCTTATTCCTTCGGTCATTACACAATTTGGTCGCGATACAAACCTATCCTTCTTCGAAATGCACGCTCTGCAGACAATGTTACAGAAGTTAGTGAAAATGTTGAAAAAAGTCCAACTCTATAGCTTTCAGGGCAAGCACTTGAACACATCTTGGGATCTTTACAAACGTCCTGTTAAAGATCAACTCACTCAAGTATTGAAGCCAGCTGACCGGGGTACGCGTTATGCGTAGAAAATATACCGATTGTGCGCTAGAACATCAGCGTTTGGATGCAACATTTTCTTCAGCGGTGAGTCATTTTTCACATTTCACTTGGTGGATTCGTTGACGAAATTGTCACGTACGGGGAACTAGAAATGTTTTAATGAACGTGTCATTGGTAAATACTATTCGAGCACTAGGAAGATGTTACTTTTCTGTTCTCGCTGTGGCCTTACTTTTTTGGGATAGATTGTGTCATATTTCATACATCTTGCTTTAAATATGTATATTTCCAATTACTATAGACATTTATGCATTTAGCTACTTTCTCCCATTTGAATTGAATATGTGTTGAGAACACAAACAACTTACTTCACACCGACTGTACATATTGTAAGTACTCAATCTCCAGTCTAATCATTCGTTTTTTTATTACGGCAATAGTTGGCAAATATCTCTTCTTTCTTATTCCACTCATCCGACAGCTCCACCTTTATCTTGATGTTCTTTATTTCAAAGTAATCCCAACTGAGTTAAAGCAATTTGAATTCAGCACTGAACCGCTGACTCACTCGAACGGCATAAGACTCGTAAGAATCAAACAACAAATCAAACTATCAGCATCGCATTTCGTAAGACTGAGACGCCTTTGCAAGTTCTCCTACAATGAGGGTGCCGATGACTTAAGCAACTTGAATAAATCTGATTTAGTTCGGATTAAGTCGAGACACGTTTGCCCCAAATACTCTTTTTCGCATTAGCACACGCCTACCGGTGAATAGGTAAAATGTATAAATGTTTATTTCACTGCGTGTGAGTATTTGCGTAAATTTCACTCTGGATACATAAATTTGTGGATAAATTGCCTTTGCTCAAAATCGGTCTGTTTTGCTAAAATATGATTACGTTCATCGGAAGTCGTTTTCAAATGAGATAATTCTGGTGCACATTGTGTAGCGTCGTCTTGTTAAAACCGCATTTATTTCACGCCAGGGAACAGAGAATTTTGTGCTCATACCGCTTTATTTTCGATTGGCATCCTATCCTTCGAGGCACAACTTTGAAGAAATGGACCAAGAATTCCTGTGATAAATTTAGATGTTCGAGTTTTGTGTTTGAGTTGATTTGTTCCTTCTAATGTCCACAGTTTTGTCCGTGGTGGCTCTCGACAGCTACTCGCAGAATACGAAATGTGTTGGAACCCTGTGAGCTTATCTCCGATAGCGGTAGGAACAGGGAGTGATTTTTAAAACGAGTGTAAAAATCTTCAAGACTTTATTGCAGACATAATGGAGGGATAGAGATACCCATCTTAGGCCATTTTTGCCCGAGATGTAATGGTGTTCCCTTGTATTTCACACATACTTTTACACAAACCATGCTATACTCCACCATGCAATGGAGGCAGATTCGTGGATTTTAGTGGGAATGTCGCAGATTCGTGGATTTTAGTGGGAATGTCGCAGATTCGTGGATTTTAGTGGGAAAATTTGCCCACGATCCATGTTTTGTTGTACGGAGGGTGTTCAAAAAAAGACTCGTGTTCTTAAGATCATATACATATAACAATGCAAAACATAATAACGCAATGCCCACTGAACTGGAGCTATTTGAACTCAATTTAATTCTTAGATTTTTTACCTTCAGCCTATCTGAAGTCCCAAAAGTTAGTTCCACTCTCTACCCTTAATTAGTGAAGTCTGAAAACTCATACATTCAAAATACATTTTGGTAACAACAATGACAAAATATTGCAATTATAAGCAATGCATAGAAAAGGTTGTCAACATTTTAATCTAATTTCTATCAAAATTGTTGCAATAAGCGAAATGAGTAAAGAACTGTTTTGTGATTATTATTAGTTATCTGTACGCATGATTCGTGTGAACGCATAATTCATATACAAAAATACATATACTAGTAGCGCATTCATTTTGGCTTAGTATCTCAGACTATAGCTTGCTTAAATGGGAGCTTAAGGAATCGACTCCAAGTTTTGTTCGTTCGTTTACCCCTCCATACTGTTTTGAAATTTAACACCAAAATTTGAAATAACGTCCAACTGACGAGCGAATTTTCAAATAAGAAGTCTAATTCACCCCTCTACTAGGTTGGGGAAGGGTATCTGCTGTTCGCCAGCTGATCTCACACGTATTCACAGACACGGGACAAATAGCGCAAAAAAACGCTGTCAGATGAAATCCAGCGGCAAGAGAAATAGAAGATGGATATCTCTATCCCTCAATTATCTCTGCTATATTGCTTGAGAGATTTCTCTGGTGGCAAAGCGAATGCAGAGCGACTCGCAGCACTTTTACTCTCCAATGGACACTCATCTTAACCCTCTAACCGTCTATAAATGGTCTCTTTTTTCATGCAAATACATAGAATTCAAGAAAAATAGAAACGGTTAGGGTTTTATTTTTCTCATTTGAAGTCTAAGTCAAAATAGCCATTCTGTTTCCCCATCCAGAGCATAAGCCTTGAATCTATGAAGTTTAATACAAATCTGAACAAGCTTCAAACATTTTTTATTAACACTATTATAGAAGATTACAGTGTCTAGACGTCCCACATTTAACATATTCGTCCCGCATCATAAATTATACCCGTCACGTGTCACATTTTAAAGATTTGAAGAATTTTTTCATTTGATTTCATTGATTAATGAAGAAAATTAATTATATGTCATTATATTATACTCCTTCAAAGCTTCACTTTAATTCATCGTCTTTTTGTGTTGAAAGAGTACATAAGAAAGAACTCTAAGGAAAGGCCACTATGTTGCGTCCAGTCATGCATTGCCTCAAAAAATATATTTCAACCAATTCAAGCTCATTTATATCAAAATATTTACTGACTTACCCGCCAACGACCCTTGGAAGGTTTGAGCCTGAGCAATAGCTGCCTTCCATCGGTGATGGTCCTTGGCACGCTGCTTTCAGTCATCAAGACCAAGATGTCTTGCGTCCGCGATTACACGATGTGGCCAAGAGGTGGCTTTTGGCTTCCGGTACAGCTCGGAGAGTTCGCCGTTGTTTCTTCTCCTCCATTCACCTAGCTCACTCACAGGACCATACATATATCCTTGGGGGGCACCTAGAATCAGCAAGAATTTAGAATTTAATTCAATTTGTAGCCGAAGTGGTTTTCTCTTCCTCTCATAATCTTGTCAACTATTCTGAAATTCGGCTTCTTCTGCTTGTAAGTAAGTTTAGAGTCGCTTTTATAGTCTTACTCGCTTGGGATCATGGGAGAACATGGATGTCTTTTCAAGTCCAAGACACAACACAAGAACACAGTCCAAACCAAGCCACCGCCTGCGTATTGCAGGCTGCCGAACCGGAAGGACTCGATGTAGGCGACAATCTTTGAAAAATCTTTTCCGTGATGTTTAGCTCTTTCAACTAGGAGTCAGGATCGCGCACTCGTTGTTCTCCCGAAATGATATTTTCGTCACTCATGAACTTTGCGTAGAATGGTCGAATTGACAATGGATATTTGTCCACATATACTTTGCTTTCACCAGACGACCGATAAATTTTTCGTGAGGCGTTGACAGATGTCCCTCGTCGGCAGTTACAACATCAGCTTCTCTCAGCATGACAACATCGTCGTAAGATCAGTGGAGGTTCGAGGAATTTGAATAGTTACACTTTGTATTGTTGACCGACTGCTTGAATTTATTGAGTATAGGAATCACGCCTTGAATATCGCAAAAACAAAGTTTTCACACTCCAGCCTCCAATCTGAATATGGCTTGATTTGCCAGCGTACCCAAGTACAAGACACTGTTGTCCAACCTTGTGTCCTGGTTAACTCAAATGTAAAGACTTCCTTCCAAGACCAACTCCCTCGGCGTTTTTCGGACGAGATGCATCTTCAATTTGCAACGGAAGGTGAGCTTCTGCTTGGGAAGCCAGATGTACAACTCGGTGGTGTGCAATGTTCTGTGCATGATTCAATAAGATTTTCGTATAAAATGATTCGGGATTTTACGTTAGACTCGTGAACCCAAACGACTCGGCCTCTCATCTGCATTATTTAATCAATATTCGATGGAGGAATTGATGTCATTTTAGCTCTGACTAGCCATTAAGAGTCTGTTTGTGTGGAGAATTTGTGGCCATTCCTGTGATCTGACTTTAGATACAAAAATCTTTTGTTCTTCAAATGAACAGCAATTGTTTGCTGGTATGCCATCTCACGGTAATTTTATATTCCTTCAAGTGCGAGTCATTCCATAGACTCCAGTTCGCGTCCATTCTTTATCGTAACACAAAAGAGTTCCACAATAGCTTGTTCCTACTGCCCCGCATATCAAACTGACTAATTTCTGCGTGTGCAGAATTACATGCATTTGAACATATGTAGGTACATTGGTATGTAGCAAGTTCGTGGAAACTTATCTATCCACATCATTAACTGGGGCATTTGCAATTGTTGCAACCGCTGTACATACGCTGTAACTGGAAGAACAACACCGTTGGATGGCAGAAGACGAAGACAAAAGAACCGTTTCAGTGCGTCCAGATACGCGTAAATACCCGCTTGACAAGTACCGCGTGTGTGTAATTTATAAACAGGGTGGTCACGAGCATGCCTCACTAAGCGATGACGATTCCACGATCGAATGGATATCATCATGTTGCTTCGACGCATGATTTAATTAAAATGGATCACAGTCGCTCTTCAGCAGAAACGGGGACTATACCCACACACAAATGTGTGCAAGTTTGTGCTCTAGCGGTGTCTGGTCTTCATGCACGCGTCTGTGTACGAGTCTGAATTGAAGTTGTAAAGACTATTCGATTCGATTACAAGCAATTTCTTGACAACAAAACCCCATGTGGAACGAGAGAACTTAATAAAATTACCAACTTTTTCGGAGGCGTGCCATGCCAGCCAGCCGTCTTTCTGTTCTCTTTGACGAGCTGAGCAATGCTCAGTTCAAACAAAGAATGTACCGTTTAATTTATGTCATTCAACCCATGTCTGGCGGTAGAACAACTGCGGACAGTATTGTTTTTTTGTTTGCTCATGTGCGTGTGGGGTTTTGCACATTTGCTGTTCTTCGTTTCGCATCTACAGGGACCGCTTCTTGGCGCATACTTTTCGATAATAGCGGCCTTCATTTGAATGTACACATCTCGAACCATGGCCATCGAAAGTAACATCACGTTGGGCGGAATTAGCACGAAGCCAAGCCCAGTAACGTTATTGCTGAATAATTCAGTTGCATTAAAAAGAAAAATTTGTATCGAAATGGATTCAGATAGTTTTTTTTTTTTGTCATGCCAAAGCTGGTCGACAATTCAAGCAACGAACAGATAGGTACCCGCTTGGTGAAAGTGCACTTTTATTAGATAATTAAACGGTTGGCAGATATTTGGCCCATCACAATATTACAGACGCAATACACCGTCAAATGGTACAGCTTATGCTGAAATGATTGCACACAATTTGTTACGTAATCGAGTCTAAATACTTTTATGAAGCTGCTCCAAGATCCACGAGCTGTTATCGCTGATACTTATCGGAAACGAGCTTGAGTAACATCCATTCGAAATTTAATAGATCGAATATAGGACATAAAACAGAAATGCACATTACCTGGATCTGGATGGTTCACAGATAAGAGTTGTGTAATTTGCATATGATGTCAGCATCTGGAATCTACGAAGGAGTTCAATATTCACATGCATAAACTACGAACCACACTCTGTCGTGGAAGCAATATCAATATTGAGACTGACTTCGAAGAAAAGGTCTCTGAAGACCTATCAGCTGACGGATTTAAAGTAACTGTTGCAAGGCTGTATGCAAGGAAGAAACTTCGTAGGGTTCACTTAATCCATTGACGTCCACTGTGTTACTTCTACTTTGTTCTTCTTTGTGCACTTCGTTATAATGTCGTAACTCCTTCCAGGGATGTGTTCGTTAATTTTGTAAGTGAATTTTGAAATGTTCACGAAATATTTGACTAAGATTAATAGTTGTGGGGCACTACAGATGGAAGAGGAGATGGGCCACTTCTACGTTTCTTGGCCCTCAGATTCATCTGACAGCGTTTTTTTTATACCCTTTTCACAGACAGGCGTCTGTGAATACGTGTGAGCTCAGCGGAGCTGTTTACTCCCGCCTAACACCATTGCGTTGCTCTATACTTCTAACAAGTGTGCGTGAAAATAAAATAGTATGCGTGACTCCATCATCTCTGCTTGGCCCTCAACGAACAAGCATCTCCAATAAGAGCGATATCGCACAAGCTGCCTTCAGTTTGGCATCGGAAGTTGGGTGAGGTTCTTCTCCACCTTAGATGCGGGCATCCTATGCTGCCTTGTCCCACATATTCGCAATCGGATCGGAAAGAAGTTGAAGTTGGCTACGTAGACGCCAGACTAGGCTCATGTCGTACGTTTCGTGGTTAAATCTTATCCAGATTTGATCAACCCAAGCATGACTAAAGATCACGGACAGAACTTTTCTTTCGAAGAGGAACCCAGAATTTCTTCACCCGCCTTTCAGATTGTTCATGCCTCTGCGCCGTACAGGATGCCAAGAGCCATTCCGCGTGGAGTTCACGTTTGCTCAGAGAGACAATACCCAATTACATCGAGGTTTCGACTGAAATGCTACTTTTCCACCGAACGAAACCGCGAGGTTCCATCAATTTTCTCCGAATCTACCAGGTTTCGCCACACATTTTCGGGGTCTGAAAACCTCGCGGTTTCTGATAAACCTCGTTGCAGCCCCCTTGAATTCATCCATCCATGAGAGGTTGTCATACCCAACAAGGCTACAGCGTGAATTTCAGTTCATTTTGGTGTTCATTTTCTCATTTTGTCTCTTTCTATTTGCTGGTGATCTGACACTATTACGTCCTGTTAACGGCGGCCATTTATAAATTGAGAACGAGTGACAATTCGTTTGGCGAGCACTTATGTATTGAGAGCGAGTGACTTGGAAATTGAGAGCGAAACCTCTTCAAGCTCGGTGGAAACGGCCTATTGAGGTTTCAATAAAAGTTCATCCAGACCTCGCGGTTTCGGTTCGGTGGAAACGTAGCATAAGCAACATACAAAGAATGTCGACGCTATTTGAATGTAACATCAACCACCTTGCTGTGCTTATAAATCTGAAAGCAGATTTTAGTGGTTCTTGCTAGTTCTTGGAGGTCTTGAAAGAGATGTTCTCAAAGTGTTCTATGTTTCAACTGACAGTTTTTGGGGCACTGACAAAGGTAGTGAGGAGTGTCCTCTGTTCTCTACGTCGATGCCCAGTCCCAATTTTATTTCAGGGTACTTAAATGATTAGTTAGCTAGCAACTTTTTGTGGCATTGAAGGAGTTAGCCGTTAGCCGTTGTCCTTTTTTCTTCACATCCGCAAAAGTTGTTGGGTACATAGGATTGCCATGCGTCGGGTTCGATCCCTTTCTGTGGCAAGTTCATCCGCGGCTTCCTTGCCAGTTATGTCCTCGTGCCCTGGAACGCAGAGCACTTCGCGGCAGCCTGCGACCAGCTTGGGACGCATAGCACTTCGCAGCAGCCTGCGACCAGCTTGGCTTACTTTAATGGCCACTTGACTGTCAAATAAAATGGTTATAAATATTATTATAAACATAAAGACCATTCTGACCCCCGTTTTGGCTGATAGGGAATTCCCGTTTTTTAAATTAATGATGGGCTCATTTGTGGTCCATTCATCCTTTGTTGGGACTATAGCACTGGAAGGAGGAGAATAGTCGCATTCGACTGCCTCAATTTACTTGCATGTCCCGTGGAACTTGGGGCTAACTACTGGTTTGACTGCTTCGAAATTATTTACTTAAAGGGTGTCTTTTAAAATTGTTTCTTTAGAAATTGAAACGATCGATTTTTATCATGTCATTGATGTTTGAATACGATTTCGGCACTTGCCCGACTACCGTGGATTTATAGGCCCAATTTGTACAGATCCTGACTGCATTGGCAGTTGACTGAAACGTTTTGACCATTGTCGAATGATTCCAGTGGACCGGTCCATAAAGTGCACCGAATAGTGACTTGTGCTGGATGTGATGGTGTTTCGGCAATGGCTTTAGTTTGCCATGTTTTTTTGGAAACAAATTTCAATAAATTGTAAACGTTGCTCCGTCGTAGCTCGTGAGTCTAAATTAAACACGTATTCTTGTTCGCTTCGCTCTATGAGGGATTTTATTTATTTAAATGAAACTACTGACGTTGCTTAGCCCGAAGTCAACTTAAAACTAAACTTACTCTACTTATTCTAATCGTTCGATGTCGTTGAACGATGGCCTTGATGTTATTCGGCCCACGGTGGATGGGCAGCGACGCTCCCACTGTGGTGTCGGATTATTTCGCTGCGTCTGGCATGCTCGGCTTAAGACGCTGAGCTAGCGTCTGGCAGTTCACACACTCTGCAACGAGCGTGTTAACTTCTATTCACCGTGAATTGCCAAACCAAACTAAAATGAAAACAACCGTGAACTGTCAAATCAGCTGTCACACAGAAAACTGTTGCCAATTTAAAGCTATCATCCTGTACAAAAAAACAACACCTTTACATGCAACCACTCTCATCGGTTCTCCCCAGAATTTTATTCATCTCCTTCCATGCACAGGGCCGTCAAAACCAATTTGACACTCGTAGAAATTTCACGAAAATGCAATTAACCATGAACACCCTTTTTTATATTTTCAGAACATGGAAATGAGCAATTTTTCGTCAAAGAAACTCTCTCGAGAAGAGAGAAGATATTCAGTACCGCACGGGCCGAACACACCTCTCCCACCAGCCGCATCAGAAGACCTCCACGCATGGTCAATCTACAGGTAGGTTTTAAATGGCTTCCTGAAATGATTGAATGATTATATTAACCACAATGCGAATTCATGCGCATGATGAACTCCAGAGATACACTGCATTTCCGGCATTAATCAATGCCACACACCTGATTGCACATTCATATAACAAAACCAATAATGCACCTGCAACTGCCGCCGGTGAGGTGAACCGTCATAAATTCTCTCCAACGGAACTGTGTATATGAGTGCGTGATTGTAGATGCATTATTCTTTTACGAGTCTGGCCACTCCTAGGCGTGGTCATTTTCGTTCGATGGGCTCATTTGTTAGCTTCCGTTAGCGGGTTTACTCCTTCAATTCAAATATCATAGCATTTGTTATTCGACTTTGCAGACAGAACCTCAACTCAGACTTTACGGACTCCGCTCTGGGGTCATCAGACAAATCGCCGCTGCCATATGGAAACTTCCAACTACGCGATACAACAGTTCAATCTATACTCAACCATCCACGATATGGTCCAAAGTAATGTAGTTTAAAGCGCCTCCATGCGGAATGAAGTCTCAATGATTTGAATGCATTTTGTAGGTCACCTTTAGGTTCAAATATGTACACGTATCTTAAGTTTGGCCTGCCTCGTGTGTTCCCGCCGAACGCGGGATCCCAGAGGTCACATCGGCCTGGTCCGGGCCCGGGACGGGGACGCGTAAACCGTGGCTTTCGAGACAGTTCTGGTCCAGCAGCAGGATCCTCGGGATACGATAGCAGCGACAATGAGACAACGAGGAGCAGAGTGCCACCAAATTTAAGGTAAGCAAATAGATATTCACGCCATTCACGACCATTTCAGAAGTAATCAATTTTTGAAATTCACAATTGCAGAAAGTACAGGAGTGAGTCGGACTTCCGAGCTATAGGGGGCATACCAACACCACGCCCTGATTCCAGAGCGCAGCAGGGAGTTCCAATCGCAGCTCTACGGCAGGCAAACAGTCGGGCTAGCATAGCTGGTGAGTTCCCCTTCAGGCATCTTGCTCCTTTGCGATGTTAAAGCCTTCATTTCCTTGCCTAGTTGGAAACCACGTCAACAGTCACTACATTCCAAATGGGAAACACTACGGAAACCGATCGCACAGTGAAGCAGACTTGCTGAGCACTGATCTGGGCACATACGGCGATTATGACGCCAGGACATACACGACCAATCGCAGTCGAATGGAACATCATCACCACAATGCGCACAACTCACACACCCTCTCGAATCGAAAGCACTCGAGTATGAGCCTGGTGTACCCAAATATACAGGTCCACTGCTTGGACGTTAATCCCGGCCTGCGGGGGGTGTCTTTGCAGGCAAAGGCCGGCGATTTATTTGCAATAATGGCCACATCCCAGCCAGAGGGCACGGCTCTGACAGAATGCTTAGCAGGTCTGAGGGACCGGATATCGGGGGAGATTCTAGTAAATGGCCAGCAAATAAACAAGCGCGGTCTTCGTGAGTTGTGCAGCTATGTCCCGGCCTTGGACTCCTCATCCCTCGATCCGCGAATGAGCGTCCAATGCACTCTTAACTTTCACGCGGCACTTCGAGGACCAATCGATCGCAGCGATTTTAAGGAGAAGGTATGTCTGAATGGGTGCTGAGAAGGAGGTGTTTTTACATTTCAACCATTTCAGATGGACATACTTATTGAAGACTTAGGACTAACCACATTCCGGGCGTCGAATGTGTCGTCCCTCACCCACTCGGAAAAGCAAAGACTAAGCGTAGCTTGTCAGTTGCTGGCGCAATCATCAATATTGATCTTAGATCAAGTGACGAGTAACATGGACATCTTCGACACATTCTTCCTCGTTGAATACCTCCGACAATGGTGCAGCGGTGGACGTATTGTAATAATGACACTACAGCCACCAACGTTCGAGATTCTCTCCATGTGCTCCGGGGTCCTTCTGCTTTCTGGCGGTAGGACAGTATTTTCCGGCAGCAGGTCAGACCTTCCACGTCATATGGGTTCGCTGGGCTATCCGTGTCCGCCATTTAAGAATCCAGCAGACTACTACTGTAAGGAATCATAGACGTAGCCAAACATTCGAAAACTAATTCAAATTCAATTGCAGTGGATTTAGTTACGCTAGACGATCTGTCAGCGGCGGCCATGCTCGAATCATCAGCTCGGATTGAGTCCTTGGCGAACTCCTGGGACCAGATTAACTCTGAGCCGCCGTTAGCTGCGCCGCCAGCATCGCTGCCAGCCTTTACACGAAAAGCCGGTTTCTTCGGTCAGATGAAAGCGTTGATCAAACGCTTTGCGGCCTACAAACAACCCGGCTCGTTGCTCACTTGGATAAGCAAGCTAATAGCCGCTGCGGTTCTGTCGCTGTGTATAGGGTGCATTTTTTGGGACGTTCCCGCATCGGACCCACAACTCACATACAACGACCGTTTTGGCTATCATCACTGCATCATGGCCGTTGCATATTGGCCGCTCTTGATGCTTACAATCAGGGATGCACAAGAAGATCGAAGGCACGTCGAACGGGATATACGATTGGAGCTGTATTCTAGAGAGCTGTACATAACCATTCAGGTACGTTCAAAAATGCACGCTCGGTTTGAAGGGAGGATTAATTTTTATTTCTTTTGAACAGTGTCTCCTTGGCCTGTTTCCAAGTTTGTGCATATGGTTGGCCTATCTACTCCCTGCACACAGCATGGCTGGTCTCTACACGTACTCCACAAGCAGCGACACTGGGATATATCTTTACATGGGTACGTCAAAAAGCAACTTCCACCCTCTATCCGCTCTTAACACTGCTCTGCTTTATGTTAGGTTTCATGCTGCTGTACTTAACGGTCATTCAGACTCTAGGCCTCTTCTGCGCTCATCTGCTGCCAACGAAGACATCCGCAACCGTACTTAACGCTCTGGTGTCGTTAGCACTCGCCGGGGTCGGTGGGTACTCTGTCCACCCGAGAAATCTGCCCAAACTATGGTCGTGGTTGCAATTAGTCTCACCAGAAAAATGGCTCTTACCAGTTTTAGTCGCTGACGAATACAGTCCCGAAACATTGGCCAATTCAGCCGGACTCCAGCTGTGCCGCAATAAGCAGGTAATTTAGAACACCTCGCATGCATATGCCTTGTGCCCCGATTACATTCTCCTTCCATCGCCAGGTGCAACATCAAGAAATAATCGTGCAACAACCCTGTCCGCCCCCGAACGGAACACAAGTGCTAGTCGACTATCAGTTACTACCACAGCATCACGTCTTGGACGCATCGAACATGGAGGAAACAACGCTATATGCGCTGCTGCTGGCATCGTTTGTTCTCTTTGTTGCAACATTCCTAATTTTTTGCTTCAACTGCAGGCGAATGTTCAAACGAGCACCCAAGAAATCATATTAGAAGAGGAAAATGCAATCCGTTAAAAATTGTAAAACATTTTTATAACGCTAATTCACATTAATGACTTCCGTAGGAATTTACGATGTACTTATTCACTGACGAAAAAAGGACAAGAAGCGTAACATTAAGATCGCTTAATTACAATATCTATTTAAAAACTGAACTACTTAGTTTAAATACAGGATTAAACAAAACAAAAACTCGGAGTTGTACATTTTTGGGTGAAGAATTGGCTTCATTCTGTTTGATGCATCACAAGGTTAGATTGCGAGCTTCTTTGGGCGTTGGATTGATTTCAATTTGATCAGCGGATCCTGCTTATAATAATAATGACATAGATGGCGCTACAGCTCGTAGAGGGCCAGGGCTTAGCTTCACGCAGCCACACGTGTTGTGCGTGCTATTGTTCTCTCACGAGTGGAAGGGACCTACAGTTTTATGCCGACTCCAATCAGAGAACGGCATTTGCGTTATTTCGTGTACAACTGTCAAAAATTCATAAATAACTTGCAAGAAGCCTCTGAAATTCGTCGATGGACTAGAGGTCAATCAGCTGTGAAGTTGGGCGTCTCTGAAATTCTTCATTTCTGCTTTCAGCATTGCCAGTGTCCCAGGTCTTTCGAGACACTGACAATGCTGAAAGCAGAAATGGAGAATTTTAAAGATGCCCAACTTCACAGCCGTGAAAAGTGCTCGTACCGAAAATCGAACCTGGCCTGCGTAGGCTCAACTGCGTAGGGGCCGACGCAACAACCCACAAAGCCACAGCCGCCACTGCTTGATCCTGCTTACGACATATAGTAAATCTCAACAGCATCAATTTTTCTGTGTTTTCTACAAAAATGTTCATTAACGACTCGCTGTATTTCACCAATCACGTCAATGCCTGTGATGAGTGGCGAGAGAGATGACATAGCGTCGCCTTGTCTCAACCATTTCAAATTGAAGGTATTGGTTACCAAACTTGATGGAACAGCGAGAATCCTCCAACGTCGCCCTGCATAACCTGATGACTTTGACAGGAATGTCAGATCTAGACGTGGCGTTGCATGCACAAATTAAAACTTTATGGTAAAGGGTGATTTTTTACAAGCTATAGGAAAGTTTTTCAAAAAAACACATAAAATTCAAAATGCATGAAATCCTTATTTGAATCGATAATACGGTCCATATAATTTCATGTTTGAAGATTATTTCATGCAAATGTTGACCTTGACTGCGCCTCAAATGGTCCATCCGCTTAGTCCAATTTTGGCATACTCTTTCCAACATTTCGGCCGGTATCTCACGAATAAATGCTTCAATGTTGTCTTCCAATGCGTCAATTGAAGCGGGCTTGTCTGTATAGACATGAGCTTTAACATAGCCCCACAAAAAATAGTCTAAAGGCGTTAAATCGCACGATCTAGGCGGCCAACAACTAGACCGGTCCCGAACGTGAAATAAAATGTTCACCGAACTCGCCTCTCAATAAGTCCATTGTTGCGCGTGCTGTGTGGCATGTGGCACAGTCTTGTTGAAACCACATGTCATGCAAGTCAAGCTCTTGCATTTTGGGCAAAAAAAAGTTGGATATCATCTCACGGTAACGCTCACCATTCACAGTTACGTTACGATTCGCATCATCTTTGAAGAAGTACGGTGAAATGATGCCGCCAGCCCATAAACCGCACCAAACTGTGACTTTTTCTAGATGCATTGGTAGCTCTTGCAATGCTTCTGGCTGATATTCACTCCAAAATCGACAATTCTGCTTATTTACGTACACATTGAGCCAAAAATGAGCTTCGATTGTGGTCAGTTTAATCGAAAATGGAAGAAGCGCGCGATGAACTTTCTTAACAGAGCACGCATTTTGATAAATGTTCGTTTGTAAGACGATTCATGGTTAAATTATAGACCAAGCTGAAGATGTTTGACAGTGAAACAAAACACGAAACGTGCGTCAGCTGTTTAAACCAGTGTTGCCGAAAAGATAATAGCTAAAAAATCACCCTTTATTACAGAAATTGTAAATCAAACCCTTTTCGTTTCTTTTATTTTGTTTATTACACCGGACGTTGTGCTCGGTGGGAGCTCTATTCCAAAACTAAAAACTAGAACTTATCCTAAGCCAACCCTACGATGCCACTCGTACCACGTTCTTATCTTGCCACTTGTGCAAGATATCGTGTTACGAGCTCGCGAATGCTGGATCAGCGGTATGTGGCTGTTGCGGATCCATCGGTTGACTGGAATGACAATTACATGGATGAGGGAGATGCTGAGTCAACAGCATGTGGATGCTGGGAACCCATCGTGTTAATGGTGCTGGATCAGTGGCATGTGGCTGTTGCGTATCTATCAGAGTGGCAGAGATGCTGAGTCAACAGCATGTGGTTGCTGCGAGCCCATCGTATTAACTTATGCATACATGTAGCTCGGCTCGATGCACGCTTTAATATGCGGCCTTGAAATCGACAAATTGGTGGAGAGTGTGTCGATTTGCATTTCATCTGCCCGAAGTGGTGAAAGAGCTCCACAAAGAGGTAGACCTCTGTTGGTTAATCATTTTGCGAGCAGTGGAATCATCTCTGGTGAACAGTTGGACGGTCTATCGATGTGCTAATCCCTGCACATGCCTGCAGCTCCCTGTGTGTCGAGAAATACCTTAAATGTGAACTGCTTATAGTGGACAATGGAGCGTACTAATGTGTCACAGATTTACATTTGCGAGTATCTTTGCACCCAGTTAGCTAAATCGGATCGATGCGTCAGTGAAGATGGATACAAAAAAGTTTTTTCAAACAAAGGATGACATTGGGTGGCATTGTTTGTGGCTCTTCCTCTCTAAAGTCACTGAGAGTTCTCAGATAGTATATCTGTCTAGAAATAGCTTCCCAAAATTCGGCATAAATCTGGCAGTTTCCTCCATGTGTGAGAGAAGTGGTTGTTGCTCTCTAAGTCGACCCCGAGGTGGACTGTGGACATATTATTATTTCGCTAAGCTTATGGGTCTGATATTTGAAATATGCACAAGGGCTTCGCCCTGTTTAAGGTGTGTTTGGTGGCGGTTGTAGTTGACCCAACTAAACTCCATTTTGATGCCACAGCTGTAGTGAAATTGAAACCATCATGCGGCGTTCAGGGACCTTATTAATTTTTGATGCTCCTTCTGGATATATCGGCAAAAGATTCAGTGAAGGGTTTACCTGGAGCACGTTGTCTTGCTCTAGCAGCCGCTGGACATGCGCACAGGAAGTAAGTCTAGTTTTCTGGTTCTGGCGTCTCATTACAGCCAGGGCAGGGAGTGTTATGGGGAATTCCTAATCAATTCCCTCTCGGTCAGTGCCGCGTACTTATCGCTCATATCTTGGCAAAATCGATGCGAGACCTCTTTTTCAAGACGTTATACCTAGACCATGTCTTCCTAGATGCTGCTGATTTAGTTTAACGTAACCATCTAAGGTTCGCCATTTTAAGCAAATGTGATGTAATTTGTGCCTTAACTAGGCCAAGTGGAATGTGTATGTGTAAAGCAGCCCAGCTATGCAGGCCGATTCCTTGTTTGGGCTCTCCATCAGCTTTCTCAATTCCGAAAATGTTCCTATGCCCATGAGCCCAGTTTGGGGTAACTTTGTTCGACACTGCAGTAGGCTCGTTGCGGCATTACTGGACCAATTTCGAGGTTATGGTGGAAGATGCTACGTCCTTGATGGCAGATGTCATCGAGAATTGCATTGCCGTTTAATTTGGAAGGGATAATTCGATGGCACGCCACCATAATGGCAAGAACTGCTCACTTGAAAGACGCTAGCGTAATTTGGAAGTCTAAGGACAGTGGAGATGCTCTGAGTATCCGCGCCGACTCCACAATTCATCTTCGAACTCTCTGCGTACACGCTCACGTCCTTGGTCGGTGTCTCAAACGTCAAGGTATTTTTTGAAAATCCAGTTTAGATGGAATAAAGCCTCTTCGAATCCACATGAGTTCTGTCAAAATGGACTCTAGGATGCAACTGTGACCACTGTACTCTACCTCAGTTTGGAATCAATTTGCCTCCATAATTGCCTCTACGAGGGGCGTTCAATCTATTCTCGGTATCGATATGAAGGAAAATGCGAATTCAATTTAAATTGTTTTTATTTTTCAAAATAATCTCCCCTAACATCAATGCATTTGTTACATCTTGAGATAAGCTTTGTTAAACCCTCAAAAAAATAAATTTCCTCTTTCTCTGCAAAATACCCATTTATTGCCGACTCTTCATCATCCGAAAATATTTTTCCTCGAAGACATTTTTTCAAATCCGGAAACAGGAAATAGGCACTAGGGGCAAGGTCTGGACTATAGGGTGGGTGTTGGATTCCTTCGAAAACACAATCTCGCGCAGCAGCCTTGGAAACTCGCGCCGTGTGAACAGGAGCATTGTCATGAAGAAGCAACACACACGCTGCGAGTTTACCCCGTCTTTTCTTTTTAATTTCCTCCCGCAATTCATGCAAAGTGGAAGCGTTGATGGTTTCACCTTTTTGTTTGTACTCAATGAGCAAGATTCCCTTTGAGTGCCAAAAAACTGTGGCCATGAGCTTCCCGGCAGACGGAGTGACTTTGAACTTCTTCGGGGGGTCTGTTCCTTTTTTATGCCACTGCATGGGCTCTTGTTTGCTTTCAGGGTCATAGTGGTGGACCCATGTTTCGTCACCAGTAACAATTCGATCCATAACACCGTCCGCGTTCTCACTACGCATCTCCAAAAGCTCTCTGCAGCATGCGATTCTCACTTTTTTCTGAGGCGCTGTGAGCATTCGTGGCACCCACCTTGCACTGACCTCTGAAAGGTTAAGATGGTCATGAAGAATGGTGTGAATGGTACCAATTGAAAGCTTGGTGATCTTGGATTTCTGCCATCTGCCTTTATTCGGGCATCCTCAAGAACAAGTTCTTCGACTTCTTTGATGCTTTCTCCCGGACAAGCAGAAGCCGGGGCGCCAGACCGGGAGTCGTCTTCAATGCTCTCTCTGCCTCTCTTGAACGCACTTGACCACTTTTGCCCAGTTGATAATGAAGGTGCGGGTCCCTGGTAAACAGCCACCATCTCTTCATGAATAGTTTTTTGACTTTTTCCTTGCTTAGTGAGAAATTTAATTACAGCGCGATGCTCAATTTTCACCACCATCGTCTCAGTTGCGAATTAGTAATCACATTTATATGAAATTTTACATGAATGCACTAAAATAATAGTATTACTTGATAAATACGTCAATTTATATATACAACCACAGCTTGACCCCGATACCGAGAATATATTGAACGCCCCTCGTATATGATGTATGAGGCTGATGTAGAACAATCGTGATCAATAAATAAAAAGACGCTGGAATTCATACCTGCCGAGAACACTAAATTCGCACAGTAGACTCAAATAATTCATGGCAATGTGGGGTAGATCCGAGATACAGTCGATTGGTGATAATATGAAAAAAGCATCGACTATTACGCGTCACTTCTGTGGCAGAGAAGATTACGTGGAGTAGAATAATTATATACAGTGACCTCAATTCTATTCCAGTTTTTAGTATGCAACAACAGCACTTGGGTCAAACATATTTACAATATTCTCACAACATGTTATGTAAACAGATGTGTTGTGAAATCAGGAATGTCATGCCATGTTCTGTACTTTAGCTGAGACCCGGTCGAAATTCTGACAGTGGCTTGAGTGCTGTCACGTTACCCACTACTCTGCTAACCAGCGTTCGATTTCGGGAAACCTAATGCACAGTATTCCGTCGAAGGTGGTAAGAAAATCGACGAAGCTATAACTAAAGCTCAATGGTACGATGGGAGAATAAAATTACTCTAGGGGTACGCAGACGGTCCCGAAAAATCGACCCTTATGGAAGGGCACTGCTCTGCAAGCGGTCAAATGAACTCCGAGTCCCAGATATGTGCTTCGACTAAGATGGAGTGCTTCAGTTCATTCAAGCACATAATCGCTCGATCCCAAATTCCATATGCAAGCATGGGCAATCGTCAGCGATGAAGACTCTAAAAAAATACATCCCGGATCCACTAAAACTGAAAAAGGTTCGAAAACACTTTGCCTTGGAGCAGGCGAAGTGTTCCTAAATCTCATAAAGCGAACGACCCAGGGAAACTCGAATGAGACGGCAGCAGTATTAAAGTCTTAACCCTACGACGCTTCGGCTGAATCGTATATGTATGCACATATCCTCAAGATCGCCCACAAAGTCGTTTACCTAGAAACTGATCCGAGATTGTGTTCTACAATCGCAAAGGGATAAGTGGCGATAGAACATTGAATGAAACGGGGTGTCTAAACGATTGTGTAGGTACCCCGATTCGATTGATAGTACCAATAGAGCACTTAAGCTTCTCAAGACCCTGCGTTCTACGTCGAGAAAACCCCACAATATAAATAGGGAAGGCACAACTGTCTAATCGCATCGAATGCTCAGATTACATCAACCAATGGCTAACAGTGCCGCCTCAGGCATATTGCAAAAACAAAATTGAATTTATTTTGGCACGCAAAACTATAAAAATGAACCAGTTTCTTGTAAAAAAAAACTGCTTTTATTAATAACTTCACTCGAATGCATATAATGGCAAATACGTTATATTCTCGTCACCAAGCTAGTGGTGGAATAATCTTAAATTCGTATGCGCTAGTATTATTCCATGCTCATCACACGCTGCAATTACACCGGCATCATTCACGGATCCTGCTGGACTGCCAATATATGAAACGCCGCTCTAAAAGGTTATGTGTTGGGTTATAACAAAGTTTTATTTTTAGAAATGTACACGCAATCTCACCAGTCTAGCTCTGTCGATATTATCTCTGAAGGGGAAGAAAGCATCCGAACCAAGGGCAACTCCCGTCAACTTCTTCAACCAATCGGCCTTCTCTTTTTCGGTTAGGGCTTCCGGAACAACGTCGTACCTGAATACAATGAAGATGATTCGATTTCAAACAAAAAGCAACAGTTTTGTTGGAGCATACATTGATTGGAACTGCGAAAGTGGCATATCCTTGCCTACGGTTCCGTTTACAAAATTGTCAATAGCGTTTGATACATCGGCACGTTTTACTCCGGCTTTAAACTTCATTTCAGCGACCTTTGGATGCTGGCGCAGCCACCAATTGTCTGCCTTATCTCCAGCTAAACGTGTGCAGTGGATCCTGGACTGTTGACCAGCTCCGATTCCAATGACCTGACCATCACGTGCGTAACATACCGAGTTACTTTGGGTGAACTTCAGAGCGATTGTTGCAACTATGAGGTCTCGAAGCGCGTTTTCGGGCATTTCCTTTTGCTTCGTTACAATATTTCGGAATAAACTTCTGTCAATGACGGCGTCATTTCGTTTCTGCTCCAGTGTAAGACCAAATATTGTCTTGCGTTCAATGGGGCCTGGCTCATAATCTGCATCCATCTAAAAAAAATTTAAGCCAAATAGAGCAAAGTGATTACAGCAAGTTTGTTAGAATTCACCTGCAAAATGCAATACGATCCATTCTTCTTTTTCTTAAGAATTTCTAAAGCTTCTGGCTGATATCCAGGAGCGATTATGCCATCGGATACCTCTCGAGAAATAATTTTGGCAGTCACAGCATCGCAAACATCTGACAATGCTACAAAGTCTCCAAATGAAGACATTCGATCAGCTCCTCTTGCCCTGGCATATGCTGTTGCCTGTGGTGTAAGCACATCCAAGAGGTCATCGACCATGCACAATTTCGCTTGTTCTTTAGTAAGTGGATAACCAACTGCAGCTCCAGCAGGAGAGACATGCTTGAAACTTGCAGCAGCTACTAGATTAAGTGCTTTTTTCAGCTCTCGGACCAACTGCCATCCATTGAGTGCGTCGCAAAGGTTAATGTATCCTGGGGCGCTGTTCAAAACTTTCAACGGAAGGTTTTCAAGTTGTGTGAATAACTGAGCTGGCTTTTGATGTGGATTCATGCCATAACGAAGATTCAGTTGCGAACCTGCAACTGAATACTGCTTTCGGAAATAGTCCGAAATGGAATCATCATACTTCGCGGTATGTGTAAACGCCTTCAGAGCCAGAAGCTGCCTATAAATGGACGCTACATGATTAGCTCCCCATTATCTACACTAGTACATACCTGGTATGAGGTTCAGTATCTCCATTTTTCGAAATCTCATCGATCACTTTGCTGTAGTCACTAGCTTCGCAAACAACTGTGACGCGCTCGTGATTCTTTGCTGCAGCTCGCAGTAATGTCACCCCGCCGATGTCGATATTTTCTACGGCATCAGCAACAGACACGTCGGGCTTTGAAACCGTTTCAACGAAAGGATACAAATTGCAGACAACCAACTGAACAAGTTCAAAGTTTTGCTTCTCCAAATCGGCCAGATCACTTTGTGTCAGCCTAAATACGGTTTGTTTTGAGTATTGTGCAAAAACAAAGAGCTGCAAAATAAACATACCTCGACAATATTCCTCCATGCACAGCAGGATGTAGGGTCTTTACCCGACCTCCCAACATTTCCGGAGCACCCGTAATTTCGGATACATCTTTCACAACCAGCCCAGCATTGCGCAAGGTCGTAGCAGTTCCACCACTGGCCACAAGGTTAAATCCAAACGTAGCTAAACTCTTTGCAAAGTCAATGAGCCCAGTTTTATCGGACACACTAAGTAAAGCTGAAAAACGAGTAGATTAGTGGAAAAAAAACGAGTGAGCGGGAGACGTTTACCTAATTTTCCTGATGCCATTTCGCCTGCTTATGATCTGAAGTCACTGATGATCTGAAATGAAATGAAAAAAATGAATTAAAGGCTTGGCATTGCATTGAATCACTTTGTGCGACACATACAAGAAAATATTTATTTCACCGATGATGACCCCTTGATAGCTTAGCCGATAGCGTTGAATTGATTCCGATTGCAACGCAGGGGGTAGATGTCTTTATTTGCAAGTGCATTTACGCTTTGCAGTTGAAGAAAAACCTAGCAAATTGGTATTTTTGTTCAATTGAGGGGAAACCGCAACAGTTTGGATCAAATATCCGGTAACAGGTGTCAGCATGTGGAATGAGTTTGCGTAGGTGGATGCCTTCACGGATTTTATGCAGCGTTTGAGCTGTTTACCAATTGCTTAGAAACAGAAATCAAAGTCAATCGTTTTGCACTGCTCAGGATCAAATAATAAAAAGGATATCGTGGCAGAGGTGGTAAAGGTGGCAAATTTAACCCACGTGCACAGCATATTTACCGGACGGGTAGCCTTGTATTATCTGTGAAAAACCAAGTCACTAACCGAAAATAAACGCTGTGCAATAGGCTTCAAGCAGCAATATGATTTTAATTTATAGTGAAAGAGGCAATTTACGCAAATGAAAAAACAGAAATAATATACACCCACTTTCTACCCAAGCTCTGATCAGTAACAAGAGAGCTCCCTTGCTCTCTTTTAATATATGTACATAACATACCCATCAATTGACGATCATAACAAGTAGGTGAGCAAAGCACGTTGCGGCTGAAATACCATACTATGGGAGTGTTCCATAGGAGTCTTTCCATACTTCAAAAGTACATTTGCCCTTGACCGTAGACACCTGTAGTCAAAGTCATGATTAAGGTGTCCCTGTAGAACAATTTCACTAATTCCTCAAAATCTCACTGAAAACATTGGAAATTCCGCCTCCATTCGCTTGAGAAAGTACCGAATATTATTTTGGCATGCAAATCAAAACATTCAAGAAAAAAACCCAGACCGATGTAAGCAGACCCCAAATCAATGCCGACAATCATGGTACTAGATTCCTCACAAACTGTCAAACAAATTGGGATTTCCATGAATATGGTTGTTGTCTCGGGTTTATGATCTGGACCAATGAGAAAACGCCATTTGGTTTTTGTCTCTCTTTATCTATGCAAAAAGAGAGGCGTAAAACTTGTAAATTGAAAGGCGCTCGCAGAAGTGGAATCATTTGTATTTTAATCTGTTGGCAAGTTGTGTCGTGGCTTTAATTCCCAGATTTAGGGGACGTACGCCGTAAAGAATTCATTTTTTTTTAAATCATTTTCATCAAAAAGGATTTGTAGAAAATTATGAAGTTTTTACTTCTTATTGGGTTAATCCTGTTTGCAGGTAAGTTGTACACTTCCACCCGGGCGGGCATATGCCGGTGAAACTGTTTTAGCAAATTTGATTTGCTTTTATATGAAAATTCGACCAAAAATGGTAATATTTTGTCTTTTGACGCATTTCAACAGGATTCAGCCAAATAAAAGCTGAAAGTGATGAATCTGTGGAAGAGGTTGAGTTAGATTTGGGGTCGTTCAAAGAAGGTTCCAGAACAGGTAAAATACACGTCACTCGATTGGATGGAGTAGAATCGTTCAACCTCAATACTCTTTACAGATACTGAGACTCTAAAGCGTGAAGAGGAGGCAATCAAACTTGATGGACTCAATGTATCACAACTGAAGGAGCTTCGAGAAAAGGTAATTTACCCCCATCAAATCCAGTCAATCAATCCTCTTCATATGAAGCTCACCCTGAAGTCAATGTCGAATGAAGCAAAGATCTAATATAAGATTCTGCTCCTTTTTTGCAGGCGGAAAAGCGTACTTTCCAAACAGAAGTCAACCGCATGATGAAGCTGATCATCAACTCTCTGTACAAGAACAAGGAAATCTTCTTGCGTGAGTTGATCTCGAATGCCTCCGATGCCATCGACAAGATCCGTTTGCTGGCCCTGACCGATAGAAAGGAAATCGAATCAAATCCTGAACTGCTTATAAGAATCAAGGCCGACAAGGAAAACAAGGTGTTGCACATTATGGACTCCGGAATCGGTATGACGAGTCAGGATCTTGTCAACAATTTGGGAACAATTGCCAAGTCTGGCACAGCCGATTTCTTAGCTAAAATGCAGGACCCAAGCAAAACCTCTGAAGGACATGATCTCAATGACATGATTGGTCAGTTTGGTGTTGGTTTCTACTCGGCATTCCTGGTAGCTGACCGTGTGGTAGTCACGACCAAGAACAACGCTGACAAGCAGTACATTTGGGAGAGTGATTCAAACAGTTTCACCATCTCCGAAGATCCACGAGGTGACACACTGCAGCGTGGCACAATCATTTCACTGCACATGAAAGAAGAAGCGCAGGACTTCCTTGAACATGAAACCATCAAGCAATTGGTCCGCAAATATTCCCAGTTCATCAACTTCCCCATCTACTTGTGGAACAGTAAGAGTGTCGAAGAAGAGGTTCCAATTGAAGAAGAAGTAAAGGAAAAGAAGGCCGAGGATGATGTTGATGATGGTGAAGAGGAAGACGCCAAGGTCGAAGAGGATGATTCGGATGAAAAGAAGCCAAAGACAAAGAAAGTCACAAAAACTGTCTGGGACTGGTCTCTAATTAACGAAAGCAAACCCATTTGGACCCGAAAAGCAAATGAAGTTACAGAAAAAGAATACACTGAGTTCTACAAGAGTCTGACCAAGGATACCTCAGAACCATTGACTCAAACTCACTTCGTCGCCGAGGGAGAGGTGACCTTCAAGAGTCTGTTGTACATCCCCAAGGTGCAGCCATCGGAGAGTTTCAACCGTTACGGTACCAAATCCGATAACATCAAGCTCTACGTTCGCCGTGTCTTCATCACTGACGAGTTCAACGACATGATGCCTAATTATTTGAATTTCATTCGCGGTGTGGTAGACTCTGATGATTTGCCATTGAACGTGTCCCGTGAAACCCTGCAACAGCACAAGCTCATCAAAGTCATCAAGAAGAAGCTGATCCGTAAAGTCTTGGACATGATCAAAAAACTGGACAAAGACAGCTACGAGAAATTCTGGAAAGAATACTCCACAAAGTAAGTTGAAAGCGCAGTTCTACCGAATGTGCATTTTATGCTAACCGTTGATCCACTTTTATTTCAGCATTAAGCTCGGAATTATGGAAGATCCCAGCAACAGGTCTCGCCTGGCCAAACTACTCCGCTTCCAATCGTCGAATGGAAAGGGTGTCACAAGCTTGACTGAATACGTGGAGCGTATGAAGCCAAAACAGGAGCATATCTTCTTCATTGCTGGCGCTGGACGTGCCGATGTTGAAAAGTCACCGTTTGTCGAGCGCCTGCTCTCCAAGGGCTATGAAGTTTTGTACCTCGTCGAAGCTGTAGATGAATACTGCATTTCCGCACTGCCTGAATTCGACGGAAAGAAGTTCCAAAACGTAGCCAAGGAAGGATTCAAACTGTCCGAGTCGGAAAAGAGCAAGGGTAAATTCGAGGAATTGAAGAGCACATTTGACCCACTTGTGAAATGGTTGAGCGAAGAAGCACTTAAAGACAAAATCCTCAAGGCACAGGTCTCAGAACGTCTTAGCAATTCGCCATGTGCCCTGGTTGCCGGTATGTTCGGCTGGACTGGCAACATGGAACGTCTGGCAATGTCGAATGCGCACCAGAAGTCCGACGATCCTCAGAGAACATACTATTTGAACCAGAAGAAAACTCTCGAAATCAATCCCCGCCATCCACTCATCCGTGAACTCTTGCGCCGGGTCGAAGCTGACGAGGCCGATGAAACCGCTAAGGAAATGGCAACCATGATGTTCCGTACGGCCACACTGCGATCAGGTTTCATGTTACAAGAAACCGCCGATTTTGCTGACAGTATTGAGAAGATGATGCGACAGACCTTGGGCGTGCCATTGGACGAGCAGCCGGAAATCGATGACGACGATGACGTTGAAATTGATACTAGTGACTCATCCAAGTCAGAGGAAGTTCCTGAAGAAGCCGAAGAAGAAGAGGAGGCAGGTCACGACGAGCTGTAGATGTAGTACAAGCTGTAAATGAATAGACTGAAACTTTTATTTTTGTATCTGCGTAAGGCGAGCTATTCAATTCCAAATTACGTTCCATTCATTTGCGGTAACATACATAGGCTCTCTCATCCACTGTCGTCCTCTGTCCTTGTGTTGAGCGTATTTATTTGCTGTGAAGATGGTGTTTTCATTTTGAAAATGTGAAATTTATGATTTAGTTTATTAATTAAACGATGTTACTTTAAGGCATTTCCTCCCACGTCATTTCGAATAAAAAAAATATACATTTGAATCCGTCTCTTATATTTACGTTTATGTATAATTTAGGCACAACAATATCGACAAGCATTTTCTCGGTTTCAAAAATTCCCAGAAGAATCTAAGCCCTCCTCGTTGTGGTGCACAGAAGATTCCTCTTGGGCCTGCAGTCTTTCGATTGCTTCGGTTCGCGTAAAATTGAACTCCTTCATGAAGACATTCACCGTCCATTCAGGCACCAGTGCGTTGATGTACAAGTCGGTGAGCTGCAATGAATTCTCCGCTGAAATCGCTACTAGCAAACTATGATACTTCTTACACTTGGCACGCCTTTCTCGTCGGGCTGGTAGTTTTCACGCAGGAAATTCATCATTTGCAGTTGCTTCTTGTCATCGATCAGCATCAGCGTCTTCATGTGATTGATACCGTCGAAGCCGGTGATTTTCGTCCTTTTCGAGTACACCTTGAAGATACCGTCTAGGATGGGCTTAACCCCTTCAAAGGTTGCGAAAATTTCTTCTGATGTCAGATGGGTGAGACTCCTAGAACAATAGAATTCGAAATCTTCATGAGTGCTTCTCAGAGTGTTTGGGTCTGAATCTGGCGCAAAGGGCGACTCAAAAAACGCGATGCGAAAGAAGGAAGACTTGGTTACCAACGTTTGTGATAAAAAATTAGTTTTAAAGTGTTCACGGATCAACGGGAAGCGTTTGGACGATTATCGCGCAGATGGTGTTCAACTCAGGAGATGGGCTGGTGAAACAGGTGTGAATTTAGTTTGCGGTACATTGTGATGATTCGTTTTTTGATTTCGGTCGCAAATTTAGCTGCTTAGTGGAGATTCCCACGATACATGGGAGAACAATAGCACACCGGGCACGTGTGGTTCAAGCGAAATGCCAGGATGTTCGTGTTTTGTCGGCTGAAGAAGCAGAAATTACATTAAATCAGCTAGTGTCTGCAAACAAAACAGAATCAAAAGGAATACATGTAAATCACAGGAAATGCGTTAAGTTCAGAATAAGTCCCACTTGTTCAGAGAATGGCGCCTTTGATGGAGACCAGATGGAATCCAGCTCATAATGTAAATCAGACATCAAAGATAAACAAGTTCCACTTATTTCAGGTCTTCAAACAGAAGCGTCTCGTGCATAACGGGAAGCTGCAAGTGGAGACTCACAACTTCGGAAATGACCAACCATGCGAAGTCGGAAAGCATACATATTATACAGCGCCCTTCGTAGACTTCGAATTCGGCTATACGACACCGATCCTAGATAGGGAAGACCGAGCAAAAGATTTAGTCAGAAAATCTGCCACGCTGGAAGTATACACGGACGGATCAGAAACGGAAGAAGGCGGAAGGCACCGGACTGGGAGTACTCGCGCGATTTCGCGGGAGACCTCCTTCTTCCTGTCAGTGGACGGCCTGTGTTGTTTGCCTAGTGACAGAAGGGGCCTTCCGCTGGCAAATAATCAGGACACCCTACACCTCGCTGCAAGTAATTAACACCTTGTTACTTACAGCTGCCATTAATACCGCCAATCGGAGATGTATGGAGGACCTCAAGGCTATTTTGGCCTTAAAAAAATGCAATAAAAGCAAGTACACTCCTAAAATTAAACAGGAATGTAGGTGGACCGGTTACCGGTCATGGCATATTCGGCACACGCGGCAGAAGATTAGGAGCCAGCCGCAATGACTTCTGCAGGGGCTCCAGAGACGAGGAGAATGAAGAAACTAAGCTTCACTACCTCGGCACTTGTCCAGCCCTTGGGCAACAAGAAAAACCACGCTAGACTACTATTCATTGAGCAGCATAGAAGAATTGGCAGACATAAATATTCTGGACATCGCAAAATTCATCACGAACAAATTGGCTGCAAAGGATTGGATCCAGCAAAGGATCTAGGATCTAGGATAAAAAAGCCGAAAAACAAAGGCCACCACTTGATACCACTCGGTAGATCTTAGGTTTTAGTTAGGAGCCGGTACTTCAATTACTGGACAGCGATATCACAACAGGATTCAACCAGGATCAACTGCTCCAGTTGTGACCATCACTTGAACCTTACATGGATGGCTAGCCCAAACATACAATTCGGACTGTATTTCCGGTTCAAGCCTTTTACTACAAAGGAGCTAAGGTCAATTGTGCGCGTATCCCAGATCTTGGAATTAGAGCAGTCCAAGATGATAGCGTGGCTTTTGTCCGTTGACTTATATGACTACAATTCTTTGATTCCTTGACAAAAACCACTTAGCTTGCACTGATCATCCAAACTGCGTGCATCATTTGTAGGGGAACATTGCAGTGGATAATGGCCTTCTAAGCATTATTATAAGTGAACGGTAATGTTTAACCAGCATATTCAGAGACTGGAGAACGTTGGTCTCGGTGCACAAGAAAAAAGGACAAGAAGCTTATCAGTTGCACAAGAAGAAAAGTTGGGAAGGAACGAAGACGTGGTGGTTTCAGTTAAATTTTTCGTTAGAGTTGATTTTAAAACAGGCGTATCCCTCCGCACTATCTCTGTGTTTTCTGTCAAGGCGATTCTCATGTGTAAGGTCGTGTCGAACTCAAAACAAACAATTTTGTGTTGAACTCGTTTAAAAAGAGAGTTAGGTGTACACGCTGTTGTTTCTCGCAGCTCTAATCTTTAAGATACTGTATCGGTTTACTGATAACGTGTGGAGTGTATGTACAAATGCACATCTCAGTCGCATGAGGATCATCTTTTCGATATGGGAAAACTATGGTAGCTCAGGGTTCAGAGAGAAGTGCATTTGTTGATTCGAAAACCCCACAAACACTCGACTAAAATATTACACGATCAAGTCACCCGATTGAGGTTTTTCCCAATCTGGGCAAATTGGGTTACATTAACAAGCAACGATTGGATTAAATTTTTGTTAGTTTTATTATGAAGTTGGAATGTCAGGACGAAGTTAAGGTGCTTTAGGTAGAAGAGGGAAGTGTGCCTTCGTAATGTTGCAACTGCAAGGAGTTAAATGAGCGTGAAAAGTTGAAGCGATGATATGACCAGCGGTTCTGGGGGCACGCTTTTGGCTGCCTCTTGTCGAATTGACAATTTTAAAGATAACTTCCGGAAGGACCGGATTGACACAACGATGAGGAAGGGAAGACAGCACAGACATAAACGCTGCAAACAAACATTATTTTATTCTAAACGGACGCCAATGGAAAAATCCAACAGAAGATCCCACCACCTTGGGGGCTTTTGAACATGGGGTCATAATGAAACAGAATTGGACAGTCTAATCAAGAATCACTGAATCAGTTTTCAGATTAAGTGCTCTCAACCAGTTATTGTCTTTTAGCGATAAGATAAGAAAAATGCTCTGGCCTTTAGGGAACTACATACCCTATCTACGCACAGAACTGCCCACTATATAAAATCATCTACATGCATATGTAGAGGCCCCTGGCGTCAATTTGTGTCGAATGTCCCGCATCGTTGCTATCAAGTAAAAATAATTAAATGCTAACATATTTAGATAGCCGTGTTCATTAGCAATTCATTCCTCTCGACTTCTGGCTACAATTGTGTCGCCCAAATTAAAAAACAAAAATCGTAGATATGTGTTTATCAATTCATGGACAGCTGTGAATATATTTTCCACCCAGCCAATTCATCAGTACTTGCGTTGGTTAGTATGTACAAGGCCACCACTGACCATATAACCTACACTGAGCCTCAAAGTGCTTGCACTTGTGTTATCGCAAAACGCATGCAAATCAATGCGACTAAAGTACCCGTCGTCTACCATGTAAAAAGCTGACTCATCAGTGGTTAACCCAAAAATTGACAAAGAATGACAGTCGCGCTGCATTTGGCAGCCAGTTCATCATTGTTTGAGCAGCACATAAACGATTTTCACTACACTACAAAACATTGAAAGTGCATCGTTGCTAAATTTGGAATGGAACATTTTTGGAAAATTAGAGTAACACTGACCCCCATACTTACGTGACCCATGAAAAAGCATGCTTTACGAGCCAAATCAAAAACTAATAAATATGAGATCATGTACTGGCATCATGACCAAACTACAACCAAACTACATTACAGGCAACGACATGAATTTTCATCAAGCATAGATCGGGAGATCCCAACAGGTTAATAGACGAAAACAATAAAAACAGGAGCACAAGTCAAATACATACATTCCAGTTTAAAATTTATCCAACGTTTAATTGCTAGTAGAAATACACATACGGAAGGATATAGGCAACATAAATATGATTCACTTACAATATCTCCATTGCCGGAGGTGGAGATTTTCTTTTCGACTTGATTGTATCTCTCAGCGCGGACAGTTCTTTTATCTGCTGCAACTCGACCAGATTCTGATTTTGAGCTTCTGCCTCTGAAATTTCTCGATGACGCGATGACTTGGCAGTTTTCCCATCGGTTTTATCGGATCTCTTGACTGAGGCTTTCGTCAGCCAACCGTCGAGAGGACTCTTATGTGCTGTTTCATGACGTAGTTTCGCGCGCTTCCGCTTGATTTCGTCGTGTAGTCGATCGCTTGTATTTGGGGTGCGTAAGGGTGTCGCCACACGTTTTGGACTCTCTGAGGTGGCACATGGTTTTTGTGGAACGGTGGCATTATGCTGCTCTTGGTCGGAATCATCAGATCCAAAAAGTTCTGCATTGGTTGACTTTATTTTTCTAGTAACACGCCGCATATCCGTTTGGACTTGTTCAGGGGAAATGTTCTTCGATTTTTCTGGCACAGTAGGAGAATGTTTTCGTCGTGAAGACTTTGTTGTGTGCGACTTTACGGTTTCAGCTCCCTCGGTTTTTGTATTTTTGTTGTATCCAATGCGTGCAGGTTTATATGTCGGTATCTCAGTTGGCGATTCTGAAATTTGGTCGGGACTGCTTTCGACTGTGCAAACTGGTTTTGGCGAATAGGGCTCATTGTCCGTAACGCGACTAGCTGCATCAATGGCTGAGGTTCCATTTGTTGTTTTGAGGGAAGCCGTGTAGGGAACGTAATCATTTGCAGCCTGCTCCAAACCAGTGTGCGAAGTTGGGTCATATTCTCGCACATGATCGTGACTTTCTATTTTCAATGTTTTACTCGGAGTCTTATTCAGATGCAGTAACTTTTTTTCAAACTGCTTGATTTGCTCCATAAGGTTTTTTGTACTGACTTTTTGTATCTGCACGTGCAGAGCGATTGGCAGATATTTCCTGTCATTGCCGAAAATTTTCTTGTGCGTTCGAGATACTTTTATTTTCCTACAATCGACGCGTATTGCTCCGCCAAGATGAAAAACATCTGCGTCGAAGCCATCAAGCATTTCTGAATGTCGAAAGGGCTCTAATAGTTTATCGATAGTCATATCAATCTCAAGCCAGTCCTCTAAATGCAACCACTTGTTGGTCTGAATACTGATTCCGGGAAGAGAAAGAAAAATGTCCTGCACTTCAATGTCATAGACAAGGCACTTATCCATGAACTGTTGAACGTATACTGTTTAGCATTTGTTTGTGATAGCTGTAAATTAAACTTACACTTTTTATCTCGATTATGTGCGAGCTTGACTCCATCATTTCAATTTTTCCAATGGATATGATAAAAATTTGTTCTAAAATATGTGGTCTTGGATTCTACAATTTAACTTCGATTAAAAGAAAGCTAAACGTAAACAAATTTTGTGCGGCATACTTGACACTGATAAATACTTGACATTTGACAATGATAAAAAATGTAAATGTGTCATAACCACGTAGTAGTTGTAGTAGATTCTTCTAATTTATAGCAAAATTATTCGGTTTTTAAACGATGTGTATCCCGCTACAATTATTTTTTTAGTAATTCGATTTTTGAAAAGGTTGTCGCTATTATTCGCTCAGCAAATGCATGCAGGCAAACCGTTTAGCTTTTATTCATTGGTTGATTCACATGCATTACGCTTAGAACTCCACCATCCAAGGTATCGACGTGATTTCAACTCGGTTTGGTGAAAAACTTAATCAGAATACGACTTCTTTAAATTGTTGATCAAATGCAAACAGTATCATCTGATTTTTTTTTTAAATCCCCTACCATGAATTACGAGCGGCGTTCAAACTCACATTTCTCACGAATGACGTCATTAACTGTGCACACATGTGTATATAACACACCGAACATTTGTTTCACATTCGATGAACTGTCAATGCGAATCACAGCCCACTTCACTCGAAAATCAGTTCATTCGATGAGAATGAATTCCGTCAAAAACCCGTCAAGTCGTGAAAAAGTTGAAAAGTGGAAAATTTTGTTCCTGCAAATATTTAATAATTTCAAAGGCCTTTTTATCAATCACAAATGTCTATATAAATATACATTTAAGAGTTTGTTACCCAACAAGGACGCAGTGTCTTTACAGTGTGTACATAAATTCTTAATTTATATCTAATGTATTTGTCACAAAGTGAAAACAACAGTTCGCAATTATTTTTATTATTATCACTCGACAAATCGCAATGGCTGGGCAATTAGACCCAAATGTTAAGGATGATTTAAAAACTCAATTCGTGACTAGGGAGGGTACGTACCGCCTGATGACCCTTTCTGAGTATTCGCGGCCTAATCGAGTCGGTTACACAAATAGCCAAAGTTCACCACAAGTTCGAGTATCAATTGTTTCATTGCCAAATCCTATCAACGGCCCCTTATCCTCCACAAATTGCACGGTCAATAATTCTACAGCATTGGGCTCATCATCGGGTGCTGTTAATGGTAGTGGAACAGGTTGCGGAGACTCCTGTAACAACGATCGACAGACTTATGTATCGAACGCAGTGACAGGGTTATCATCATCCTCAATTGATTCGCGCCTCGGCGCTGGTATATCCGGCATTCACATGAATGGTGATCACAACGGAATTGGAAGTGGAAACATGTTCGGTGGCGATCGAATTTGCTTCAATTTTGGACGAGAACTTTACGTATATGCGTTTCGCGGTGTCAAAAAGGTGAGCAATCATTATCTAAAATCTCTTAACTAACATTTTAGTCGCATAATCGCTTGTTGTTTGGAGTTTTTATTCGTGAAGTCATTTTGCTAAAATATTCTGACAAATGCCTGGCATACTAAAAAAAAGTTAATCGCTGACACATAGAAAAGATTCTCTTACGCAACAATCCAGAGATACTCTGCTGGCGAGGGTGGTATCAGAGGGATAAGATGCGATGCTAATTGACAATTGTTTGTTTGTAGCCGTGAAAGCCGCTCGTGGGGCTATTGAGGGGCACACTCATTGGCTTTTTGAATTTTGTTTTGCTGTTTCCTTTTTTTTTTTTTTGTGCAAATACATGTGTCGTCTCTCATTTTTTTTATGGGTCAATTAGGGTCGTTGAGACATTGTACAATATGCAGTATGATTTTCTAAATCAGTGCACAGGAAGTCGCACAAATTTTATCTGTTGCTCGTCACAGCGAGCAAATTCGAGCTTTATTTATTTTCGTTAGATTAGACGAGTTTCGATGAGCTAATTTAGCGTTGTATTGAACTGCGATGTTATGTGCAATTGTGGGAGCGGATGAATAATTAAAAATAAACATTTACATTTACATTTAGATTTAGACTTATAAATACATTTCCCCGGGTTTTCAATTTTCCAGCTTATATGCAGTGATCGTAATGTTTATATCCCAACTAGAATACAACCACTTCAATTTGACTACCTCTGCTCACTGTCCCCTTTATTGTTGGCAATTTACTGAAGATCAAGTTCGTATACTGCGGAATTTCGGGAATGATGTTCATTCGTTATGGTAGACTGGGCATGTCTGTTGTATGTTTAAGTGCGTGTTGTATGTTTAAGTGCGTCATTCATGTTGTAGGTTGTGCCTGGCTTTCTGTATTAATCCGTCATGGTTTGGTACCTAACCCCAGTACATTTCTTTGAGGATCTCGTGTCCGAGAGGATGAAAGAGCTGAAGCTAGAACTTAACTACTTAACTTAACTAACTTAAAATACCGAGACTCGTGCGAAAGACGGAAGAGTACCTGACTCCCCATCGTCGTGTTGCGCGTGCTATTGTTCTATCACGAGTGGATAGCACAGAGAACTTAGCGGTTCCAAAACTTCTCAATAACATGACTGATTCAAGAAACATAAATGAGGAGGGTTCTATTAATATTCTTAAGTTATTTTGGACTCCTCGTCTGGAATCCACAAGCAGTATACTCTCTCCGCCTGTCAGATTGACTACTGAAAAATTGTCTAGCTTTGATCTGAATGTTCACTACATCTTCCATCTGTCGTAGCCCCCCGGCAGATCTTTCGCATTTAGCGGCGAGCATTTGTTTGTATTGATTTTTACTTTTCCACTTCCCCCAGCGCCAAACCCATCTGTGCAGACAATCAATCAATTCGTTGTTGTCTATGTACTTTAAGTGTGAGAATTATTCGTAGGCATTATGCAAATGACTTTGTAATGCAGATACTTGTAAACATTTTAATTTCTCAGTTGAGATGCTTTCTCTGTTCACGTGAACTGAACTTTTAAATACAGAACAAAATTGCTATCTTTTCTGTCCGGATCTGGACTTTATTCTCTTGTTTTCGGCGTACATCTAGAGGTTCTAAAATTGAATTTTGGCGTACTGTAAGTCAGTCAGATTATGGATTCACGCCTAAGTAGACAAAGACAAGTATCGATTTATTATCAACGAATAGGTGTTCTTTATTAGATGTCAATAAGTAAGGCTAATTAATGCTTTTCGATAATCATGGATTTTTATTCCAAGGAATTCCAAAAAGTTGCTTTCAAGGGCAAGTACATGACTAGGGTGATGTCACAATTCATGTCTCCATTTCTCTACTCACTGCCAAGTCGTTGCAGGTATGGCTGTCATGTCGTTATACGACCGGAAAAACATCACCTCAGCGTGATAATGATACGAAAAGTGAATCATCACCTTCGGTTAAGAATCGGAAAAACGTTCGAAAAACATGGCAGTGAGTCTGATGCCCGCCTTCTTTTAATGACTGTTGGAAGCAGGCAGCCCAAACAATTCGTTCATTTCGACAAGAACGAGCTTAAAACCTCATTGGACAGCTCAATAGCAACTTTGAAACCGTAGGAGAGTGATTCTCCACCAGTTGCGAGTTTCAAATTTCACTAGCTGACGCGCTAAATCAAACGTGAACTCCAGAGGCAGAAATTTGTGCAACTGCTGTATGCATCGAGAAGGAATATGATGGGTCTTGCAGTCTAGGGTAAGACAAGTCTACGAAAATGTGGACCAACACCGACGTCTTGAACCACACATATAGACATCTATGACTATCGAAATAGTGAAACACTTTGTCTACCTACGCTTCGAAGTTGACGCAATCAATGACACCACCGCGGAGATACAACAAAGGATCTCTTGCCAGTCGCTGTGTTTTTGGGATTGGAAGGCAATTGAGAAATAAAGCACTGTCTCAAAGAACCAAGGCGTCCCTATATAAGACCTTGATAGTCCCAGTTCTGATGTATGGCGCAGAAGCATGGCCACTGGGGATTCTTGGCCACTTCGAGAGGAAAGTATTTTCTTTGGCCCCGTAGCCACTGATGGTGTTTGAAGGAGGAGACTGAACGGTGAACTGTAGGGGCGGTAAAGCGAAATCGATCTGGTCAAACTAGTTCGAGTCTTTCGTCTCAAATGGCTAGGTCATGAAGAGCCAATCCGGTCCGGAAAGTCTTTGAATCCAACCCCGAGGGACAACGGGGTAATGGAAGAACACACCTCCGGTGGCGCACTCAGCAGGAAAGGGCAACCAGCTGAACTTGCGCAACTAGCACAAGACCCATGTCTACTAGGTCCAAGTTGGAATGTAGCGTCAGCCAAAGAAAGAAGGAGCTGATGGGGTCTTTCGATGGACCAAACTGATTGATCATCCCAGTCCTGCTGAACATTTACCATTTCCCGTTATGATCAAATTAACGGCACTGTCACTGGAGTGGGTATTCAGTGGTAGAAGTCTAACTGCGGGTATCACAATGAACCCGGGTATCACAAAGTGTACTGGTGAATCCACTAACAGGCCAGTGGATGGAGAAGCCCGTAGTCTCTTCGAGGGAATAGTTTTGCGTGCGATCTTTGGCCCTGTTTGCGTTGATGGGATCTGGAGGAGAAGGTTCAACTAGGAACTATGCGGGCTGTATAGCGACATGAGCCTAATCAGACGTCTACGAATTCAAGGCCTAGGGTAACTGGGCCATGTGGCGCACGCTACTGCAGGTGCGCTTTAACAAACTTAGCGTGCAAAACTGGAACCGTGATAGAGCAGACGTCATAACCTGAACGAGCATGGACCGTATGTCTGGCAGTTTGATTGAAGTCGCACCATGAACCTTCTCCACACGGGTTATTGTCCTTCTTCACTATCAAGCTGCAACTACCTTTTTCTTTACACTCTGCCATTTTTCCCGATGTACAATCAAACCCCCGTGAGTACTATCGAGAACTGTGAGCGCGATGTCTGTTAAATTTTGGTAGCGAAAAATGACACAACCGCGATTCTTCTCACAGAGAAGTGATTATTGAGGACAAATCTTAACGAGTGAGATAAACAGATGGCCCACTTATCAATCGAAATCAAAATCAAGAATCCCCTTTAACCTCTCCCATCGGCATACAAATATTTCATCGATACCCGATTGACGTATGTATGTCTGTCTGCACTTCGTTTTTCAACAAATTTCTTCTGTACCTTGAGAAGAAACTCGGAAGTAGAGTGATGTTGAATTCAGAAGGCGTAAATTAGCACAGCATTTGGAAAAGGTAAGGCCGCACAAGTCACCTAAAAAATTTGGTGATTGGGTCGTAAATGATGTAACCAATCGGTTGATAATGATCGTATAACTTTTGACTCTAAATGTTATGAGCAAGACGCACTTGAATAGGTGTGATCATAGCAACGCAAGATATCAATGATTGAACCGCGCAAAATGAACTACGAATGCTCTAAGGCAGAAATGAAGTATGATAGAGATGCCCAACTTCGTCCTCTCTTGCCCCTTAAGATTTTTGTCAACCATTTTTTATATTGTTTTCTAAAGCCAAAATTGACCAGTCAGAGAACGGCATTTACGTTACTTCGTGAATAACTGTCAAAAATTCATGAATAACCGTCAAAATGTTCATGATTATCCGTCAAATTCGTCGACGGACTAGGGGTCAATCAGCTGTGAAGTTGGGTATCTCTATCATACTTCATTTCTGCTCTTAGGTGTACGGAGTCAAGACACAGCACGGGCGCATTGGTCTTAAATGTCAGTGAATTGCAGTGACTGGATAAAAGTGAGCTGTGAAAAGAATCCTATGTTAATGTGGTATAGCAGGCAAAAGAGCGTCAGAAGACAGGCTTGGGGTTGAACTGATCAGCATTCCTGGTGAAACGAGTATTGCGTGTGAATTCCTGGAGCAGAGCTCACTTGAGTGTCATATCGCGACGATGAGGACGCTGGAAGGAAGACGAATTTGATTAGTGTTCAAGGGATTCTATTGATTTCGCGATATTGTTGTCTCCTATAAGTTCAATCGTTTGCTTTTGGACTCCATCTTGTGGCTTCAATGAAGACGTACAAGGTCTGATATGACCTCTAGACCCAAGATACGTGTGGATTTGGCCATATACAAAATTAATCCAGTTAAGATGGGTGCAATATTCGGGAAGCATCGTTCGAGGCAATCTAGACCTTTGCCAGCTTTAAAATTTTAAATGTGATCGCTCCAACGAAGCAACGTGTTTGTTTGCTTTTTTGTTCAGTATCTTAAACTTATGTGCCACCAATCAAAATAAATAAAAAGCATGTCAACTAAAATATATTCAATTTAATTGACACGCCTGTTGACTTCATTTCAGGGCTCCGAATTGAGCAAGCCAATTGACAAAAAATTCTACAAAGGTACAAATCCCAGTTGCCATGATTTCAATGCACATGTGGCCACACCAAGCGGTGCGCCACTCTTAGTTGGGTTTACGACCGGACAAATTCAGTTAGTACAACCGCAACCAGGCCCAAGAGAGCTGCGAAAAATTTATAACGAGGAGGTAAGCAATTTGGTACACCATTGGAATATTTTGATTTTACAACTTGATCTTTCCAGCGTCTGATTGATAAAACAAAAGTGACATGTTTGAAGTGGCTGCCGCGTTCACCAAATCTCTTTTTGGCTTCACACGCATCTGGTCATCTGTACTTGTATAACGAGGAACTACCCTGCACTCCAGCGTCGCCAAACTATCAACCATTCAAGACAGGCGACGGCTTCACGATTCTCACCTGCAAGTCGAAGTCGACGCGCAATCCCCTGTACAAGTGGGTGTTCGGGACGGAGAACTGTAGCATAAATGAGTTTTGCTTCTCTCCGTGCGGATCAAATTTGGCCATTGTGTCTCAGGATGGTTTTCTGCGAGTGTTTCACTATGACACCATGGAATTACTGGGCATTGCCCGATCCTACTTTGGCGGATTCTTGTGCGTGTGCTGGTCCCCTGATGGAAAGTATATCGTCGTCGGTGGTGAAGATGACTTGGTGACTGTTTGGTCGTTGCATGAGCGGAGGGTTGTTGCCCGCGGTCAAGGGCATCGTTCGTGGGTGTCTGTGGTGGCGTTCGATCCCTACACCACATGTTATTCCAATTGGGATGGCGGGGACTTTTCGGATGACGAAAATCAAATGAGTGAGTACAGCAACCATCGGTATGGCAGTGGCAGTGAGTCAAATCACGGCCTAGATGGCACTGGCGAGAAAAATTCCACGCCCAACTCACGACACAGGCCGAATTCATTCCGGGATAGCCTGGCTCCAGACAAACTGGCCATTAGTTATCGCCTGGGCTCCGTAAGTCAAGATACTCAGCTGTGCCTTTGGGATATAACCGAGGATGTCTTGAGGCATCCGCTAACACTGCGGCAGCGTATGAACAGTGCGAATTTGAATGAAACAGCCAATAGTACAAGCGGATTCACTACAGCTACGGCCAACAATAGCAGCGCTCATCTGAATGGAGATCTGAACCACGACGTGAAACTGATAAAACCAGTTGCGAGCACTGTAATAAACGGCAGCAATCCGAATTCGAATATCACCAAGGATCACGATAGCAGTAACAGTAGTAGTAAGCATAGCAGTAACAGTAGCTCAGGAAAGTTCTCTACAGCGAATTGTACAATATCGTCCTCATCTTCTGCATCAGCGAACGACACTGGCGGTGTCGCGAGCGCAACAAATTTGGCTAATTCCACAGAGATAGTTATAGCAAACAAATCAAATTGTAGTAATAGTAGTAATAGTAAATCATCTAGTAACCCATTGAAATTTCCGAACTGCATAAGCGCCACCAAGTCCGATCTAATCGATGTTGGCAGCAGCGGTGCAGGCGTCACTGGCGTTGCAGTAGGCAATAACATCAACACGAAGTCATCATCGGGCAGCTCATCGACCAAGTCGGCCGACTCGAGTCTATCAGCTATAAGCACTATAACACAACGACTAACGAACTTTAACTTTTTTAGTGGTGAAAAGAAATCTTCCTCGTCGTCAATATCATCCTCATCCACGACGACAGTGTTTGATAATCAACCAAACAACCATCAAAATACACAGAATCACCTGGCCGGTGGGACAGCAGTCGCCGGTGGACGACATAATAGCCATCGAAAGACGGGTAGCCTGTTCAAATCGTATGCAAGTGGAAGTAACAGCACCAGCAATCATCAGTCGTCATTTATGACATCGTCGAACATGAGCAACAGCAATGCGAGCGACGGGAATGGCATAAACATTGGGGGAACTTTGAAATTGGGATCAAAATCATCCACATTGCAATCGCCTACAAGTGCAATAGTCACATCATATGATCCTATGAAACTCATTGGCACACAATCGTGTCCTAGGTTCGATGAATGTCCACTACTGGAACCTCTTGTGTGTAAGAAGATTGCACATGAGCGTCTAACTGCGCTAATATTTCGTGAAGACTGCTTTCTAACCGCTTGTCAGGATGGATTTATTTACACTTGGGCGAGGCCAGCGTATTCATCGGTGAGTGCACAGTTTTGTATGCCTTCTAATTATTCTGTCTGTGAGTTAAAGTATGTGTTGTAGAATGTGTATGTGTAGATTGCACTCTCATTCACTCTCTGCGGCTCTCTTAGGTGAACATGGTGGGTCCATTGTGCGGTGAATGGGTGATATGGTTCCAATACGAAACCAATTACTCAAATCAGGCCGATTCCTACATGAACCGCAGGAGTCTTTTCAGTTTAGTCACATTTGAGTATTCCAGCAGACACTCTGGGAAGGCGGGCACTAGCAAATCAGATGTCGAACAGATTAGCTTCGTTGTCTCTTCAACTTCAACAACTGATCAAGATTCCTCACGCAGTGGATGCGAGCCAATAGCTCAGTGTTCGGGAGGGTTTCCATTAGCACGCGTACATAACCTGACCATTGATTCTGTCTCTTCGTCTCAAAGATCTCTAGTTTTTTTCCTACGCAACTTCGAGATGTTGTTTCGATATCCGACTTTTCGAAGAGGTCCACCGCACTTGTTTTTAGCCATTAGTGTACAAGGAAATTTCCCGTTCGACTGCTACCATCTGATCACTTACTTATGTAATAATCGGAAATTAAAACAATTGTCATTACGTTAACCCAGTCGCCGCCTTAACCGGCATTTCCTGCAATCCGACATGCCTATAACTAATTACGTGTCTTGACTGTTCGTAAAAGTTACTTCGGAAGATCTTTGTAGCGTGTGTTTCAACAGGTTGTAACTAGTTCGCGTCACCACGAATTTGCTCGTATTACTCGCTGTTGAGTTGTTTAATTTACTTAATCCCACACACACAGTATGATTTATAGAGCACTTTGATTTGTGATTTGTAGGATTACAAAGAAGAACCCGGCATGGAGTTGCAAAACGTTTGTCGGATTACGGCGGTTCCACTGTATAATTAATTCTGAAAAAATACAAAACTTAACTTGACAAATTAATTGTGTTTCTGATGCTTGACATTATGGTCTTATGAAGCTAATAAAAAGAAGCTTAGAGTGATCTGACAAACAGTGAATGTTTTCTATCTGCCAGCGTTTACCCCCAAGATACAGATCACAAGGTACAATATCCCTCAGTGCGACCGTCGCGCTTTGTGGCACTACCCCTCAACTTACTGCCATCGCAAAATGTCTGGGTCCCATCATCAACTAATCTCAGTCCCAGGATCCATCCAGGATAGGGTTGGAAGGCTTCTCGTGCCCTTTTCAGCTGTAAACAAGCCACAGGATACAAATAGAGACTACAACCACGCATTGCTCGCCGGATTTTTTCCTCGATTGTCAGACCGACACTTATGTACGCGGTCTCAGTTCGACAATGCTGTCACTTGCAAGATACTCAATCGGGTGCAGAGCCTGGTCTGCATTTGCATCAGCTGATCTCTGATACTCTGATACTCCTCCACCTCCCATCAATAGACATTTTTGGCAACCAAGTAGCAGCCAGCTCTGAGATTCAAAACACTCCGACTATGGTCCGAACGCGCCATTGGTCACTCAACCATTCTTAACGAATACAATTGCCTGCCTAACGACACCGACCGGCTACAAGCACAAGCTATCTTCGAGAAGAAATTCTCCACCAACATTCCTTCCATATCCGATTGTGGTACAACAGTAGGAAGAGTTCCACCGTCCCCACCAATCGTTACGGACTATCGTCTACACAATTAAAACTGCCAATCATAAATGGGTAGAACGCACAAAGGACATACGGCCGTCACTTGATCTCAAACGATCGCTCAGTGCAGCGGACCTTCAGGATGGCCATCGGCGTCAACCGATCTCTGTGCAATTGGCACTTATGCACGCAGGAGGGTCCCTTATAATGACTTTAGCAGAAGCTGCATGGATGAAGAGGAGGCATAAACCACAGATCACCTACTCTGACGTGTAGCACGCAGGCAAGTCGTAAGTACTTACCACTCGGAGGGCCTACTTTATCAATCACCTCAGTGAGTTAAATAGCGTTATTCAGCTAAACCGCTTGGGTGCAAGTATCAACTGAGTCCAATGTTAGGGGAGTCAATCCGCTTGGTATCACAATGGGCCTGCTGTAGTTCTTCAGCTTTAAAAATCCGGACATAGAAAGAGAGTTGCTGAACATGTCTTTCCTGAAGTTATTTGTTAATTTAGCTCCTTTGTTATTACCAGCAATGCTCCATTGGAGGAGCGAGAGTAAAGCGCCTCTAGTGACTAAACTTTTAACCGTAGCATCAAGATTATAGTTTATGGACTGTTCTGAAAGCCATTAAGGAAGGCCAATGCTGACGAATTTCTTCCGAAAGGAGTAACAATTTCGGTTTATTAAGCCATAGGTTAGGCAGTATACCCAAATGGTTTGGTGTCATTTTATTTTGTTGTTAATTATTATTAAATGAAGGATCTATTATACCGGCATGGAGATACTATTCCTTCTTTGTTTGGCATACAGTCCGAATGAGTCTCTGCCTGGACGAACTTTGTCCAGCTGCCTTGGTTGATACCCTTCTCTACTTGTGTGTGCCACTTTATAGGTGGACGTCCTCTGTTGCGTTATGTCTTTCGATCCACAGTCAGGCTTGCCCATTCACTGCGCCGTCTGTCCAGTCTCTGTCTGGACGAACTTTGTCCAGCTGCCTTCAGTGGCTCACACGAAGTTGGTTGACGCCCTTCTCTACTTGTGTGTGCCATTTTATAGGTGGACGTCCTCTGTTGCGTTATGTCTTTCGATCCACAGTCAGGCTTGCCCATTCACTGCGCCGTCTGTCCAGTCTCTGCCTGGACGAACTTTGTCCAGCTGCCTTCAGTGGGTCACACGAAGTTGGTGGACGTCCTCTGTTGCGTTATATCTTTCGATCCACAGTCAGGCTTGCCCATGCACTGCGCCGTCTGTCCAGTCACTGCCTGGACGAACTTTGTCCAGCTGCCTTCAGTGGCTCACACGAAGTTGGTTGACGCCCTTCTCTACTTGTGTGTGCCACTTTATAGTCGGACGTCCTCTGTTGCGTTATATCATTCGATCCACAGTCAGGTTTGCCCATTCACTGCGGCGCCTGTCCAGTCTCTGCCTGGACGAACTTTGTCCAGCTGCCTTCAGTGGGTCACACGAAGTTGGTGGACGTCCTCTGTTGCGTTATATCTTTCGATCCACAGTCAGGTTTGCCCATTCACTGCGGCGCCTGTCCAGTCTCTGCCTGGACGAACTTTGTCCAGCTGCCTTCAGTGGGTCACACGAAGTTGGTGGACGTCCTCTGTTGCGTTATATCTTTCGATCCACAGTCAGGTTTGCCCATGCACTGCGCCGTCTGTCCAGTCTCCGCCTGGACGAACTTTGTCCAGCTGCCTTCAGTGGGTCACACGAAGTTGGTGGACGTCCTCTGTTGCGTTATATCTTTCGATCCACAGTCAGGTTTGCCCATTCACTGCGGCGCCTGTCCAGTCTCTGCCTGGACGAACTTTGTCCAGCTGCCTTCAGTGGGTCACACGAAGTTGGTTGACGCCCTTCTCTACTTGTGTGTGCCATTTTATAGGTGGACGTTCTCTGTTGCGTTATGTCTTTCGATCCACAGTCAGGTTTGCCCATTCACTGCGCCGTTGAGCAGGACTGGGATGGTCAATGCCTTGCGTAAAGTCACCTTGGTTCTGGCCCCCGCGTGGCATAGCTTTCTGGTAATAGGTCGGCTACCCGGCAAGTATACAAAGTATCCAACTCTTCGGGAAGATATCTCTTGTCCATTCCTACCTAAATTACTCTGTTTCATGTCAAAATGTTAAATATTTATTTGTTTAAATTATTTCCAGAATGTTCCTCAACATATGTCGCCTAGTCCCAGTGCACCTCCAGGAGGCACAGTGGTATAGTTTAACAATATTATTGAAAGCCGTTTTCAAGGAATTCTAATACATACAATATTACTAAAAATTAATGTAATAAATAATCGCACGGTTACAAAGCAACTAAAGTTTCTGTAAAACTTTGAGAGCAAGAAGTAAACTAGAAATCCAACGCTACTACACGTGTAGAGGATCAGCAATACATGTAAGCAAGGAACTGAAAAAACAAAACAAAACAAAAAAAATAAAAACTTATCAAGCAGCTTAGAAGCTAACAGTGTCGACGAAATCAACATTATATAAATAACACAAATGAAATAATTAAATATTTGAATACGAAGTTTTTTAAGATATCATATTTTCAGTTTTAAGTGAAATCCAGACCTAAAGCTTGCTTATCTTGCTATAAAATGAAAACATCGTTATTATTCGTTACGATTCTAAGATTATTTTGATTACTTGAATATCTGATCGCAGACGAAAGGTGAAATGGAGAGTGCAACGTCAATGAGACTACAGTCGTTTGATACGAGCTAAAATGGAAATCATTAAATCACTACACAAACAATCAGGGTTTGCAACCGGGATTTGCATTCTCAGACTCAGACTCAGGAGGGACAAATGCCAGTGATGCCTCTGCCCTGTTGCGTTGTTCACACATGTATGCAAATATCCATGTAGATGTCTAGTTGCCAATGCCAGAGGAATTTGTAACTTATACACAAATTATGCAAGTGAAAGTTAACACATACGAAACAAACCTATCCGTCCTTTTGAAAATTTTCTGCAGGCAAATAAACAATATTTTTTTTTTTTACACGTAATCTCTTTTATTGGCTGTAAGCTTTAGTTTTGTGATAAATCAATAAAATTCAATTGGCACCAAGAATCTCTTCCATTTTGGGTAAATATTTGTTCGAGAAAATCTGCTCAGATAGAGCTCTACAGTAATTGGCAACTAGATTCGAAGTTTTTTTTTCGAAGAAGAAAAAAACCAAAGATTTTTAATTAAAGTGGATTGTAGATATAACAATTTATACGATATTTTGTTCGAGTATGTGTACTCTAAAGTTTTGATTAATTTGTTTTTGTTTTTATTTTTTTTTTTGCTTGAAAATAGAGTTAAAACAATTCTCGGGTAGTTACAGTTTGCAATGTAAATCGTAATGAAGGGCCTTGCTCGATTACTTGTTGTAAGAGTTAAAGAATGGCGAAGAGAGCGGAGCAAATATTCAAAAGAAAAAAGTCGAACTGAAGTTTATATTATTTTTATAAACCTGTGTACATTTGATTACATAATATAGACAAAATATTTGTTTGTTGCATTGATGCATGTATAATTAATAAAAGGTGTTTAACGAGAGAATAATTGTTTTCCATATAATCACCACGAAAAAGGGTAGATTCTAAATACTGAGGGAGAATGTCAAGATCTCCCTTGCCCTTATCGCGTGGGTAGAATTGAAACAACGGAAAGTGATCGCGCAGTGATGGAGCAACTCTATCAATTTGCTTAGTTGAGTAAATAGATCCTCCAATTTGTATTCAATTTTCTTTTTCAATTATTTATGTTCAGAGATTTTGTTGGCAATGATAAGTCCACAGGAAAGAGAAGGGGAAAACGAATATCTAAATTATTGAAACGTATTGTACATTATCTTAAATTAGGATTATTTTAATTATATTTGTTCTCAATCAATTTTTATTATTCAGTTCTATGTTGATCGTATATGAAGAACAAAGTATATTATTTTACCATGTTAAAGAGTCTAGTTTAAATGCAAAGTTAAAAGATAAAATAAGGAAATATGAGTAAATAAAAACAACCAACTAGGAAACAATTGTACATTTTAAGTTACCTTAACTGCAATTAATAAGAACTAAAATAGAAAAACAAACAAACAAAAGAAAAACGAATTACAAGAAAATACAAAATTTAAACAAAGTAAATACACGCGTTTTTGTATCCGCAGGTTACTGCCTCGATTAAGTAACAGTTCTTCAACTTGTTCAGTTCTTCACCTCCTATTTAGAAGTGTGTGGAGTCCGGATCCGAATCCTTACGTTTGTGATGCAGATCAGCCGCTTTGAGAGAGAAAGATCAGCTGTCTTGGTCTTTGTTGCGGAGTCTCTGTCCAGTTTATTTGTATCTTGTCGCTGGTGTGGGACACAGTCTTTCGTAGTCACTTACATTTTCGTAGTACGGCTGGAGACGAAAATAAAATTTTCTAAGATCTTTGTAGATATGGTTGACTCTTGTGCTTTGACGTAAACGTAGAAGTAAACAAATGGCAGAGTTGGACCTGGGCATAGCTTCTACAACAACCGCTCCTCGATTTACCTGCGATCCGAGCAGTCTAACTAACCTTAGTCACTACATTGGCGATAGTTTGTCGCATCAAAGCTGTCATATAGCTGACCATAATTTGTAGCGTCGAAACTATCATACAGCCTAAATCAGGATAATCATCGCAGGAAATCATTCGTAGACCTCTGACAAGGCTTGTGTGTTTACGTTTGGCATTAGTTGTCCATTCGGTATCATCTTCCTTGATAATGTGCGTTGAGACAGAGATTGCTGTAAGTTCCTTGTAGATATCTTCAGTTCGGTGCAGTTGAATGTAAATAGAATTTGTTCAATTAATCTTTAAGTATCAATAAAATACACACACACTTGACTGGCGTAGTCAAGGAGCATAGCTTTGTATAGAAGATAGTCATCAACATGTCGTCTCCGCCGGAGTTAAGGAATTCCAAAAGAACTACAGCCTCAAACTTTGCTCGAGACATCATGTCCAATACAGGGAATTTAAAATGAATCCGACTTCATCGAATGTATTTGTCACTCATAGGCAATAATCCACTTCCAAGCAAACAGCGCCAAATTCAAAAGCGACCAACACAAAGTGAGACACATCGATGAATCCAAAAGGAAAATCAAGTTTTGTTATGTAATCGATTTTATTTAAAAAATATAAATGTTTTCCTACAATCCTGTTCATACTGCATGTGCACGCTGTTTACCTCTGGACACAATAACTCAACGAAAATATTTTAAGCAAAACTAAAGATTAAAGATTAAAACGATATATCATTTACATTTGTTAGAGCCTCCTTAATGTACAGATGCTTGGACAAAAAGAACGATAAAAATGCCTGCCCACCTACGATGAGGAAGAGAAAGTACAACTTTCTCTTCTTGTCCCCAGTGTAATCCAATTGCTGTGGATTGCCATAGGGATCGTAGTTGATGGGACCCCCGGAAGTCGATGGTGTAGATTCTTGCAACACTTTTGTTTTGAGCGTGCGAAGCTGAAAGGAAAAATGCGAATAAATTAACACGAACTCAAAGCAATAATTCAGAGTTTCCTTACCAAGAAGAAGCCCAGTGTAAGACTAGCATATACCAGCGTTAGATAATAACCGAAACTATGAAAGAGAACACTTGCAAGGAGACATGCTACGATTATAACGAATTTGTAGCCGGAGAATGCAAGGAGGTCTAGTGTCTTGAGACTTGTTTTTATATTAACTACATAGAGTGTTATCGAATAAATGACGAGCTCGAAAATACTATACGCCAGAGCACTGGATGCCTGAATGCCAAGTTGTTCTGGAGAGAAACGACTCTGCATGCCAAGCATGAGACCGGCGACCACAACGTAGGTTATATATGCCATGGTGGGTATGTAGAGATCCGGAGCGTTTATGTCATAGCGCGGCTGTACGGGATTATCCTGATCGTACTTCAGAGACCAGTCCTAGATTTGGAAAAGAAAAAAAACTCTCGCATTATCTCTATTGGATGTTCAAAAGGCGAGAATCACACTTACTTTATGCGTGAATGGAAAGAAGAGAAGGCGCATCTTATTGATGACATAATTGTTATCGACTGCAAAATAGTACTTTAGCTTTGCTACGGGAACCCATTTTTCGAATTGATTTTCCACCAATTGTTTGCCCTGATCAGCTAGGCGCTGCCCATACTGCATGGCCATATCCTGAACAATTGGCTGTTGGAACATGGCAAATTGTTGTGGTAATTGGTTCAGAGAGTTTGGCATGTTTCCAGTTGGTTGCTGTGGAATGCCTGGATATGATGAAAAGTTCGGTTGTGATGGCTGGGGTCGTTGCGGTTGTTGTGGTGGAACGGGTGTATATCCAAAATTCTGATTCATTGGTGCAGAGCCGTTATTGAAATTGTTCCCACCGGCATATGAGACACTGGGTGCAGCCATCATAGGATCGATTGGTGGGATGTACTGCTGAGGCACCGTAGGCACACTCGGTCCAACGGCGTTGACATCACTAACCCTCTTTAGTTTTCGCCCAGGGCCTTGAGCTAATGAGAGATTTTAATAATAGAGTACGTAACATACACTCGCATCACACGAACACACTTTAAAGGAAATCCACAAGGTTTCTGACGTGTTATTGAGGAATTAATGTTTCAAGAGCAAACTACTATAGTTAGTTTAAATATCAATTCATACTTTAACTACATTGTTTTTTCGTAAGGTGCTATCAAATCAAAAGTGAACAAGATCTATCAAAACACAATCAAAAACAGGGCTTTTACTTGCGGCATTCCTTACAGTTTTCAAACTTACGCTGCCGAACGGCTGGGTTGGCGTTGTAGTTCATTTTTGTAGATAATCTCTTAACAGAGATTCGCTATGAGTTTCTTATAATATTTAGTATATCTTTCGAATTTATTGAAATGATTTCAATTTATGGTACACATCACCACTCAAACTTCATTCGGGCCAGTTGGTCTGAATCTTCAGTTCAGTGGAACATGTTGCATTTTGACAGTTGACAGTTTTGCCAGCATTGCCATCAACGAATTTCTGAATCGGTTTCGTTCAGCTGTGCACTGTAATGATTACATTGATCGGTGTAACTTTTGTAAATGGTCTGCTTACATCCGCTTTACAGAGTTTAGTGATTTTATAAATTTTTCACGAATTTGAATTGCGTGATTTGTAGTTTTGACTATTTGGAACAAACATTTTTGAAACTTATTTTCGGTAAACAGAAATATCTTCATACGTGCAGACCAAAATTATGTAGTTCATGATAAATGAAAAATTTACTAAGCTGGTCATTTTTAAACGCAAAAAGAAAAGAAGAACTTCCCTGTCATAACAAATAAATAATAGCCAGATATTATGGGAATAAAACGACATGAGCCAATGCTTTAAAACATTTCATGTCAAATAATTCAATTCAATTGCTGAACGTAGCCCGAGAGACAAATGCATTTCACACACTTGTTCAACTCAATTTAAATGTCAGTTTTCATTTGACGTTTGGCTGTTAGCAATTGCCGCACATTTGAATTCAAATAATCGACATTTTTAGAAATAAAAAATTAGAGTTTCTAAATGGATAAAACACCAAAACTGCCTCGAAAGTCACTTTCTCTGACCTCTCGCCTTCGTAGTAGATCAAGTGGTAAGTAAAATCTACATTGTGCATGTCTACCAAAATAAATTGTCTTCATTTTGCAATAGCCTCACCTGGGAGTCACTTTGGAAAGTCTCTGAATTCCTCATCGCCCATCACCATCGAGTACGGACTGGATTGTACACCGCCAAATCGAAAATACACTTTTAGCTCGCCATATTCACCCACAAAAGATTTGGATTTCTCTCCAAGATCCACACTTTCTCAATCATCAACAAATAGTCCAGATGTTACATGGCGATGGACGCAAAATGATCCTGTTGCAGAAATCGCATCTCCAACATCGGCGATTGTTCAATCCACCCCCAACGGGAGTGCAGCCAAGGAACTTCGAATTAAACGTTCCTTCCAACGAAAAGAGGAACTTCGCAAATTGGAGGTGGAGAAAAGAAAAGCGATAAAAACCAAACGAGATATAGTACTGAAACAGAAATATGAGGAAATGGAGCTTTTCATCTCAAAAAAGACGAATACCGCGCTTCCGGCAAAACGCGACGAATCACCTGCACCAGCTAAAGAGCGATCACTTTCCAATTCATCTGGCTATGGATCAAATAGTAACATCGATAATGTCGTAGACTTGTTAAATGACTCAGAATCAGACAATCTGTTGATACAGGCCTCGCAAAAGTTCGAAACAAAAATTGAAGAGTGTACCAACACTATGAACGAATCTGTTGAAGACGAAGAGAAACATTCGGTTTGTGAATTTCTTCAAGATTCACTTGACGATTGGTTTGCGTCCTTAGACGCCGATCTGCTTGCAGCACAGCCAAAGAAACCACGTACCTCTCTGCAACGATACAACTCATTACCGACGGAATCACCGACTGCCAGTGATAAATCAATAAAGCCAAAAATCAAAAGATATACCAGCAGCAGTACTCTGCCTGCGAAAACTAGTAAGTTTCGATAAGCACATGTGATTGCTCACCACACGCACATACTTAAACACTCCAAAACTTCGGTTTTTTTTTTTATAAAAACAAGAAAAAAAAAAATAGTTAAGTTTCAAGATATACAGGTGTATGATTACAAATGAAAAACAAAGAAAAAATTCTGAAGTAAATTGTGATAAAAGACACTGTTCAATAAATTATACGTTCCTAATGAAATTAAAATAAGTTAATCGATCGCCTTTAGTTTTGTTTTAGTGGACTTTAGTTACAGTGTACACTTTTGCCTTCTTGTATCGAGGGGCATACAAACCGGCGTATAAAGGCTAAAGGCCTGAAAAACATACGTTTTCACACAGAACACTGCACAACGTTGATGATGGATGTGATTAATACATGGGATATCGTTTATTCTATTCACAGGTCTTTTCTACGACATTGACATTCTTTGTTTATTGAAAGAGAAATTGAAGGAAAATCGAATTAAGGTGGAGAATGGTCAGATCGACTGTTTTCACAAGAGACGTTCAGAAGGCTTCAGTTTGATGGATAAATAAAGTATTTGTATGAATGTTTGTACATACTTTGTCTATAAGCATCCATCCTGAAGGAAACAGTCTTCTGGTACATCTTGTCCGCAGCATGTGATCGGGTTGTGTATGTTTTCACAGCCGAGAATTAAATTAAGTTTGTACTTTATGTTATGAAAAAAACTAATTTAAGCAGGCTCTTCCATGTGATCCTATGTTCTTTTGAAATATGTATTCGATTGAAAATTAATAAAACTGCAAATTATCCATACACTAAGTGAGCCACGGAAAGGCTTGAGATAGATAGGAATAATGCGTCAGGCTTAAATTAGGTTAAGTACCTTAAAATGCAACTGTTATTACATGTATCACTCTCAATCAATATAAAATAAAAAACAATAATTGTTAAGACATTAAAGGTTGTTTGTTTGGCTTTTTTAATGTCAGAAAGCCCATCATTCATTATTAACAAGTTTGTCCGTCTAAAGCAGTCTCTGCCCGACAGTCTTCACTTTCTCATTCAATGGATATGTGCGTCGACTCCAACGCTCTTTGTGTTTGTTCACGAGAAACAACTGTCAATGTCTAGAAACATCTTCTCAACATTCTCTATTCGGAGGCGTATCAAATATGTAGGTTCCGAATCGTGAGAGAACAATGGCTCTGGTTCCACGGGCTACAGCGCTAAACATTAGCAAGCTTTCATAGATGGTGTTGTAGACTTCTGCTCTCGTAGAGCATATAATTCGCGTTATCCGAGAGTCTTCTTTTACAGTCTTCCGCCCATAGCGTGTGTACATATGAGGCTGATGCTGTAGAATCTGTAGATCGGCCCCCGAGTGTAGAGTGTTCTAACATTAAAGGAACCCATTCGAAAATCGTTGTCCTTTTTCGCGTGATTAACCACTTTTGCCCTGTCTGCACAGGTGCAGGGAAATTCGGTGGCTGATATAACGACAGCACCAAAACTGATTCAAACTGAAACCGAGTAAGTTTAGGGATCAGCGCATCATGTGCACAGCGTTAACCAAGTTAGGAATTGCGCCACACTTGGTTTCCCTTAGATATTTGTCAACGTTTAGAGAGAGAAATCCGGACCAGAAGCTGCACAGAAAGTTAGTCCAACAACTTCAATCCCGAAATAAATAGATTTAAGAAGTTCCAAGAACTTCGAATCAAGCCAGGAAGTGGACAGGGAGCTAGGGCAAGGCAGAAGTCCAACATAATTGTTTATAGATCCAGGCACATTCTTGTCAACTTCTAATGTTCACCACCGCTGACCATATCAGTTTCCCGCATGCCATGCAGAAGGAAGAGCTTATCAAGATGACAAGTGGACTATGATATATACATAGGCAGCCAATCTGATAGGCCGTCAATTACCACCCCTATCATTCAATCAGCCGGGGGGAACGATACACCGAAACTTCATTTTCGGTATCATTCAATCCGTTCGAAGGGAATCGTCCACTAGTCGGTAATGTGAATGACTTTTTACGTGATTATTCGACTTTGTAATTCTAGGACGACAAGACCTTGCCATTAATCTCTAAGAGAGATAGTGGTCAGGTGCAACTTTAACCTCTGATAGGTCCTTGGACAGAAGGGCATTCCGGTCAATGAAAGGGTCGATGCATTAGCTGGAATGGAGTATAGGTCAATCAATTCAAGGTCACTACAAAGCCACTAATCACTGATGGGTTGAACTTTATGTGTACCCGTAAGACATCGAAACTATAATTTCACCTACACACACAAATGGCACGAGTACAGTAATGCTTGTTTACTTGCAACAAATAATAATAACATGGGTGGCACTACAGCCCGTCGAGGGCTAGGGACTAGCTCCTCAGCAATCGCTCGTGTTGTGCGTGCTTTTGTTCATTCACAAGTGGAAGGGAAGGGACTTAACCTCGATGGTATATACAGCGGTATAGCTAAGGTTTCCTCTGACCGGAATAGTGACGGCACGACGGATGTAGGCCAGGGTCTAATTGTGCCGTGGACTATTCCTCTAACCTAACTTAACCTAAGTTCACAGGATAAATTAAGGGACGAAAATGAACACTTGCATCAAAACGACAACCAATTGATGATTCAATCTACCCATGCCGTGAATATTGCTAATTATGTGATTGCTCCATTTTTGGAGTTAAAGTGCGAGCAGATAGTACTCAATGTTAGTTTTCAAAGTTACCTATGATACCCAGCTGTCGAAATATTCAGTGAGGGGAAATGATGCATTATGAAATGGCAACAGTAGTTATCGTTAGATAACGTCGATTACGATATCGCTGTATTGTTAGAGAAAACGATACAAATCCGAGAAGTTGCATTACGTGAGGCTGTAGCAAAAGTCCAGTCACAACAAATTTTACCACATTAGGTATTTTTGCCTACGGCCAGAGCCAGCTCTGTCAGTTTTTGAAGAGTCAAGGTATCTTAAAGTGAGACAGAGTTTTCTTCAGCCCATGCAACACAGATTCGAAGCCCTTTAATTGTGTGCTCTGTTTTGATTTTCGGACCTGCAGGACTTACACTTGCCCGGCTGAGTGAAGAACACTCTCGATTGCTAAGGCTTATAAACTGTGTTGCCACAGTTGGGCGCCTGAAAATAACAAATGGTTTCATCGCTTATGGCCCTAGTTGTCAGGCTTCCATCACCATTTTTTTTATAGGCGAAGAGCTATCCTTATCACATGCAGTACCCAGGATGTATATAATAATAATAACATGGGTGGCGCTACAGTCCGTAGAGCCGGAGGGCCGGGGCTAGCTTCTACAGTAACCACTCGTGTTGTGCGTGCTATTGTCCTCTCATGAGTGGAAGGGACCTGGAGTTTTATGCCGATTCCGAAAGTCCGAACGGCCAAGTTTGAGAAGCTGTATCTAGACAGTTATACTCTTTGATCACTGTCCGTGACTTTAATCACAGTGGTGAACATTATTTTGGTGGTAATGGGAAACGAACCCAGCCGGGGAAGTTCAATTGCGTAGGAGTCCACGGACAGACGCCAACGATGCATATGACATGCCTGAAATTGGAAGCTTTTATTTTAATCTCAAATTTGAACCTCGGCTTCCGACCAAATGTGCCAAAATTCCTGTTTTGTGAGATCATTAACTGAACGCCATAAATATCTACTTCCTTACTTATCACAGACGCGCAGCTTCCAGTCATCAAGATCATGTTGTCTTGCGTCTGCGATGAATTGGTATTTATTTTTAGAGACATTTATGTCATGTCCTTAAAACTTCTTAGAATCAAATTTATACTATCACCGAACAAAAAAAACATAGTATGTCGATAGTACGTCGATACCAAGCTAGAAAGGAATAAATTTCGGCTAGATTCGCAAGATAACAGACCTCGCGATGTGACCAAGGACGATCGTGTGTACAGACATCGACAGAATTTTGTCTTCCGGACTACATCCACATTTGGTACAGCCCGTAGAGTTCGCGGGTGTGTCTTTCCCTCATTCACTTTCTCCGCAGAGGCATATGTCCGACGTAGACAAGACAAGACATCAAGAATCAGTTGTTTTCCTGTTTTTCTTATCGTCCAGTACGATATAGAAAAATACGTACATGCTACACATGATTTTGGTCATTGCAGTCAAAAGTCTTGAGACCAGTTGCTTTGATAAACCGAAGTAGCAGCTGTTGCTGAGGGCGATTCTACGTCGGATCTCCGCTAGGATATAGTGGGTGGAGTTCGTATTCTTTTGCAACTCTAAGTCTTCGACCACTCATTACTCACTAGTCCAAAGGAAACCTTAGAATTCAGATGGTTGGTAACCAGCCCTGTAATTCCAAGCCCGGAAATCAGTTAATGCTATTGATAACCTGATAACCACCTCAAAAGCTGGCGCTGGTATTGTTGCTCAGGTCAACTATAATGGACGTAGGGATACTTGTGTAAGTCAATGGAGCACAGAAGTGATACACTGTGACTATGGCATGTAATTCCTTCGTTCAGTTTCGTTGAGTGTCGTTCGTTAGCGAGAACGAAGTGAATAACTTTTTACCAAAATAACAGAAATTTGGTCTGTAACTAGATGCCTAGATGATGTGAACCAGTATTGTGTCAAGAGGGTTCAACGGCTTCGCCATTCTCCTAGAATGTGACAGAGCCCACATTATTTTACTAAACTGCTTGGCATCTCACCGAGTTATTGACGGTAGTTCAGAGGGAAGTCTTTAAGTGACTGCATTCAGAAATCTTATGCCCACCATGGCAGCCAGGACAGGGGACAATATCTCTTTACGCCCCCGATCCCGGGTTGTTCTTGTGGCAAGACAGAACTTGCTTTGTGGCTACACTTTCCGTATGTAATCCCGTTCTGCGTGGCTTCGAGCGAGAATATGATTATTTCATAAACACACACCATGTATGAAATGTAACCCGATTCTCCTTCACATTGCTGACAATTTTGAGAAACAAATTTGTACGAATTTATTGATGCAATTTGATTTGTTCAACTTGTCTCTCAAAGTCGAAATGGCAATATGCCTTGTGAAGTGAATGCAATTGAAGCCAGTTCAACATACGGCAAATACACGCACAAATCAATGATCCCTGATACGCATGGCAATCAGAAAAAGCTCTTACACAGACAGCGTATACGAATAAAGGGCAACCCTTTAAAGCATTCGCTTTAACTCAAACCAAGTCAATATTGCGAACACGTGTGGACTTATGAGGATTCAGAAATAGATACGCAGATAAGAAAGCTTCGGACGGCTACACTCACAGAATTCATTGTCAATTAACCGGACCGGACGAGTAGCGTACTTTGCTTCAGCCAAATGTGCCCACCTGCCAAGTGCGAAAAGATTCACCACACCTTTCGAGTCGTAAGTACGATATGGAAAGAAATGTAGATACAGTTTATAGGTACATAAATTGATGTTTACTTAAACATATTGTATGTCCGTGCACGATACATGGACCGGCAAACTTTTCAGTGACGTCAGTCGCACGGCAAAACAATCCATATGTTTATGGCTTAGCATTTGAGAGGAGGAAGTGGAACACGGAACATCTGCGGATACTTTCTACCCATTCACTGGATGGTCGTGATGGCCGAGCTAGGACGGGAGCACATTTGTTCTCACATATTGATGTTCTAATTGGGTTACTTGCATTATGACAGAAGCAATAACTTATCAAAAAAAATGACAAGGAAAGCAAGATAGAAGACGTCGTAGGCGGGCACACTGATATATGAACAGTCATGTGTGTAGCCATGTACTCGAATCGCCTTATTCAATTTGGATTTAATGTGATAAGCAATGAATAAATTGAGTTCGTGGGTTCGTTTTTAAAATGCTTTTATGGCCCAAATTGGGAGAATCAAATTATACTACATAGACGCGTGGTCATATTGACCTTTGAAGTCAATGTGAAATTTGAACTCTTTAAGGTTAACTTTAGGCGAAGCCATACAAATTTTCATGAAATAAAAACCAGGTATTGTACTAGTCTGTTCCGTAAACCATTTTGTGCAGCAAGGAATTTTATAATCGTTCCTTCAAGTAAAAAAAAGGCCGAATGATTATCTATTCTCAGACCATCGACCCATGAACGCTGTGAGTTGCGGCTGAAGTTAGCTTTAATCTTCTTATGGCTAAGGGGAGCGTGATTTTCTCCCACGATATGCGTGTCCTTTCGGATAGCCAAGCAGTAAGCAAATCCTTGGAATCGTTCCCTGTAAAGTCTTGAATAGCAATCGACTGTGTGGGGTGCCAAGCCATAGTGACATCGCGACGAACTGTAGAGCTGATGAACTCGCGAAATGCCCCCGGGTGATGGAATCTCTCGTAACATACGTACCTTCAAGTTACAGCTCAATAACTGCCACGCACAAGTATTACTTGTCGAACCTCAAAACAAATCTGGTCTTGATCCAAAAAGATCAAGCTGCATGATGTTCCTAAAGAGATCTAAAATTAGCACTGCAATAAGAATAATAAGCGGGCACTGCCTAGGCTTTCACACATAAAGACTAGGCCCATTCTCCAACGATTTCTGTACAAGTTGCCTAGACATCTGCAATTATCCCGCTTTTTCCTCAACTAGAGCGCCACTTTAGGCTCCTACTACTCCTAAAACTGACTGGGTGCCATAATCACGGCAACCATCTCCAATTTGAAACACCCACTATTATTATATAACTAAAGCCACTATCTACACGGGCCGCCCCGAGCCTGTGCAAGCCCTACGTTTGGTGCTCCTTTCATAATTTGTTGTATCATAAGTCGTTTCCAGACTACCCAAGAGGTACAGTTTGAATGCGTTTTATTTCATTCAGTTATCCCCGATAGGCCTAGCATGCTTATATAATATAAATTTGTCTAAATATTTGTTAATAAAAAATGTAAATAATAAAACAAAAAATGTATTGGATCTATAACTTAATTCGTGCGGTTTGCTAAGAGATGGCGTAGCTTGTATTACTCCATTGGAGCATGCGTTTGTCATTGTATGTCATTTCAGTATATGTCATTCATTTGAAGCGTAAACAACAATAACTTTTTTTTCACTCAAATATGTCGAACTTTGTGCCTGAAAAAGCGTTTTTGCGGGGACACGACACACAGGACACACGACGCCACAAAAGGAATTTTTGCATCGCATTCTTACTGGTGATGAAAAATGGACCATTACCATTACTTAGCGCAAAAAATCATATGTGAAACCCGACCAACCAGCCAAATCAACGGCAAAGGCTAATATCCATGGCGCGAAGGTAATGCCATCAAAAGGGTGCTCTGTATTATGATCTGCTAAAACCGGGTAAAGCCACCAATGGAAAACGCTACCGAGCACAATTAATCCGTTTGAAGAGAGCAGTAGATAAACCGCTCGAATTAAGGTATAGACCCCATACTTACCTACTTAGCTTTCATCTTCGTCAGCCAGTATCTACGGCTTTTTATACGCAATCATTTTATTTTCTCTTCTCTAAGCGGGAGGATTGAATTGGATGACTCATTTTGCCGGTGGGTTCGTGTTCATGCGGTTACTGTTTCCGATCCGTTTAGTCGGATGACTTTGGTACGCTTTCTGATAGACATTTTTATATAGTGAGGTCGGCAGGAAAATGGCTTTGTACATCATGATCTTGGGCCTCAAAAAGGTCCAAAATGTGTCCAAGTATAGTGATATTTGTATTTATTGAACAGCATTCTCATTGGCTGGTTGGCCAAGTCTTTTAAATGGTGCAAGCCACTTTTGGCACGTTGGCTCGGCTAGCGCATGTACACCACAAACTTCCACTTACACAAACTACAATGACTTTCGGCAGCAGTTTTCTTCATATTTAAGCAATGAAGAAGAACTCCTCGCAAAAACACGTCTTCAGGCACAAAGTTCGACATATTTGAGTGAAAAAAATACTGTTGTTTACGCTTCAAATGAATGACAAATACTGACTGGAGGACTTTTCTGTTTTGGACTGGAGGAAGAATACATAGAATGGACCATGTAAAATAAGACACTGTCTAAGTTCAAACCAGTACTTAACAATTGGCCTTAGAGTCGAAAATCGGTATCATGAAAGGGACCGAATTTGCCAAAAAGATTACCTTTCAAATGAAACCGGCTTGGGGCGGTTGAATAGTTTCAAACTCTATAACGCACATAGAAACATTTTTGTGTTTTATATAGATTATCTGTGAGATGAATAACTTACATTTATGTTTAGTAAGAGATTGTGCAGATCATTAATGAAGCACATTTGCTTATAATTTCGTCCCAGTCTTTATATATTACAATTAAGCCGGAAATTAAGTATTATAGAGATGCCCAACCTCACAGCTGATTGACCCCTAGTCCATCGACGACCATCAGGCTTTTTGACAGTTATTCACGAAATAACGTAACTGCCGTTCTCTGATTGGTCAATTTGGCTTTAAAAACGATATAAAAAATGGTTGTCAAACATTTTAAGGGGCAAGAAAGGTAGAAGTTCGGCATCTCTATCATACTTCATTTCTGAATTTAACTATGTATGCTAAGTTAATGATAAGAACTTACATGTTAATGTACATAGCTGTACATTCGTTATGTTAGCCAATTTTGCTTGCAGTGCTCTGTTAATGACATCAGCCTCAATCAATATTTCGTGTAAACAAGACGTCACTGCTTTGTTGTTTCTTATGTTTTATGCTGTGCATGTTGTCTTGAAGTAATACGTTAAAGAATCTGACTATAACGACATTATTGTTGGATTACAACATTGCGTTGGATTATTTATTTTTATATTTCTAAAAAAAAAGTAAAGTGAACTTGTGTCTTATTTAACCACATGCAACTGATTTCTAATGAATAAAATATGAAGTTTGCCCAAATCCACCACACGAAGTGTTTCCATTTTTTGGGCTGCGATGCATGACTAGATCAAACTCGAGACACATAGGGTCAGCAATCTTGGTCAGGACGCCGGGCTGTTGACATTGATTGGTGCAAAGTACATGGGAAACTGACTAAAAAGCATTTAGGAGCTATCTTGATCAGATCCCGAGAAACGTGCCCTCTTACAAAGAAACGGTTTAAAAGAAGCCAACTCTATGAGTGGATGACGGTAAACTGTCACGTGGCCCTATGGCTGTCCCCTGTGGCTCAACGTGGTGGGAAACTCGAATGGATGTCCGTGTTTGACAGGGTTTGTCTTCACGTTTTCAGAAAACCAGAACGCAGGTAGAAACGATTCTGTCATAATGAGGATATAAACAAAAGGACGAACTTGGTAAGAGTGGGCAACTTCCGTAAGGAAATTGGGCTTGCTGAGTAACCTGCCACTTGGGCTGACTACCCCAAACCCAACAACACATTTCGTCGGAAACGGGTGCAAGAATTAGATGAAATTGACAACTTGTTTTAGTATTGTTGAGGCATTGCATATCGCTTGGCTGTGATCAATAATTGAGTTAGAGTGGCTGACTAAGAGACGATGGTTGTGCTGTTGATGAGGTCTGCCGTTTCAAACTTTGGCTGAGGAGTATTTGAAAGGTCTAGAGGTGAGTATTGTGCTCTCGAAGGGACGACACCAGATCAAAAGACAAGGAATAATTAAATAAGACGTTCCATCGCTCCAATATTCTATTGACAACCTGCTACAACGATAGCCACCTAGTGGACGAAGATTTTAAGATCTTGTGGAATTTCACATCAAAGTACACTTAAACTAATTTTGTCGTTAACAACAACGTGAAAATAATAATAAATAAAAAATGGGAGTATTTTCAAGCAGTACGGGACACAACACGAGAGTAGTGCAAATACTCCCTTGGTACTATTTCCGGCAGTCCTTTCGTTGATGTTATTATCCCACAGGATGTGAGGGCGTGTTACGCCTCTAATTTCATCTCAAAGCTGTCATATGGTTCTAGGAGGTGAAGTGAAATATTGAAAAGTTGTAAGAGCAGGAAGCGGTCCATATCCTTACAGACTCAACGTGTTGACCCAGCAGAAAAGTTTCTTTGAAACAACTTTAAAAATAAACGATGATGTAAATAAGCTATGAGGCTGCTATTCTGACTGCTGCAACAGTTTGAGGAAAAAAAAGCGCACGAGCATTGCTACCCACTCCCATTGAATTGGATTATGAACTAAGAGTGAAATCCTAGTCCACTTTAATTAGAAAATGGTTTTGATTCATTCGTGATGGGTGCAATGCTCAGTCTGTTGTGACGAAGAAATTCGCGCGTCGGGTAAAAATTGCATTCACAATCTCAAAAGCTTACTTCCTGAGGAGCTCGTGTCGTTCCAAGTTCGAAGGAAGAAAAAATTCTCCAAAATATGCAAACATCTGGTCGCAAAACTTTCCCAATTCACATCTTTTTCAAGTAATTCAGACGGAATCGTGACAAATGCAGTATCATCTATCGGCAGATAATGGCCACGCGTTTCAGCATGTTTTCCTATTTGCTTTTCCAACTTCCGTTGGTCGCAAATAGAGAAATTCGGGAAAAACGAAAAGAAAGAAAGGGGGAGACAGAGAGAGAGAGAAAGAGAAAGAGTGCCAAAGTTGGTGACGTCTTTGCTCCTTTTGACAGGCGTAATAAAATACTACACTTTGCCGTTTTCATCCCCAATTCAATACCAATGTATTTATGTACGTTCCATCCCTTGCCCATGCACTTGACATGCACCCACACATCTACGCGAGCGAGCTTTTACACCCATTCGGCCAAGTGTTTGCTTTCTTCACACTGACGCAAAACCCACCACTTGAAAGCCTCCCTGGTATATAGTCAACCAACAAGAGATTCTCCAAACCGTAACTTGAATTCGTTAGGTCGCTGTTTCATCGAACGGATAAATTGCGCGGGTGAAGAAAAAAAAAAACGAAAAGGTTTTGTTCAGTTTTTCGCAACACCTCGACAAAATCAAACAATTTTCTAAAAAAATAAAAGTGCTCCTTTAAAAACTATCCCATTCTCCACTCACGCATCGGAGATCCTTGTCGAAAGGATTTCTGCAGAAAAAAGTGCTACTCCTACATCCTTTCGTGAGACAGAAATTTTCGGTGGAGAAATTTGTGGTGCGAAAGAAATTTAAACAAAGAAACGCAGAAGAGCCAGCCTATAAAGTGTTTAGCAAAATTGTCGTGCAATGAAATTAGAATGGTGGCCCCTCTTGGGAGTGATATGCCTCGGAATTCCGATAATTTGTGCTTTCAGCACTTCGGGCTCTGCCAATGATATCTTCACCAGTTCCTTCCTAGTGAGATTCCGCCGGAGCGTTAAGAACGACCTGGCACATCAAATAGCAACACAATATGGATTTGAAAATCTAGGACCAGTGAGTAGTTGAGACAATGTTTTTTTTTTTTTTTTGTATGTCACGACCAAACAAAGCGAAGTCCTTTTTCTATCCCTTTTCTGAGAAAAATCAATTACAGACTCTTGCCATAAGACATTGAGGTTGAACGTGTAACTGACTGATGAATTGCGGTGCTCACCGTTCTGTGTATCTACTGTAAGAATTGATTATGTGCGGAGGAGCCTAGGTGGAGTTCCATAGATGTGAATCCATACGCAGTCTTTATGTCTAAATGTTTCGCTTTTGTTGATAACGATACCTGCTTGTGTGAAAAGGGTGAACTTGCGCTGGTTCGACCATTCTGAAACTCAAATACAGTATGTACCTCAACATGCAAACACATGTATACACACTCTAACACCGCTGTAGCAATGACAGACCTGACCTTGTTGTCAGCATAAAATTTAATGAACCACCTGCGCTGCGAATCTACAGTATGTACATATGAAAGTTTGTATTGTTTGTGTTGCCATTTCTTAAGTTGTTGAATGAGTTCTTCTATCATGTAAGATTTTTATTATGGAACTGAATTGTAGCACATTTTCAAAATTACGTGCACTTTCTTCTGTGTAGAGAAAGCCTCTGAACACAATTCCTCGTACCTTCAGTTATAAATGCGTACCCATGCACTCGGGGCTTTGTTCGTTAACTCATTTCATACACAGAACATCCTTCACGAGCTATTTAGCTATTCCAGGTTCAGACCAAAATGAGAACAAAACTAGTGCACTTGATACACGATTGCCATATGGATCCCATTTGGACCTTTGCACATATACCACTGATGTGCGTGACATTTATATTTTTGCATTTAACTAACATTAAGGTTCAAACCACACTTTGCGTTGAACAAAGGAAATACTCACGTGTGTGCGTGCGTATATACACGAATGTACTTGCATTTTGGAACATACTTGGGCTTAGGGTGGCTACTCGTACTTGACTTTCTTGTGGTTTTGTTTTGCGACTGGCATTTCAATTTAATGTGGTTAAGAGAATTCTTTGAACTGAGATAATGGAACTGGATCACGTCTAAGTGGGTTTTTTGTTTGAATTATTCTTCGGAACTCCGGGTGGACTTGATTGCCTAGTTTCTACATGAAGCACTTGTGCTGTGCGTACTATTGTTCTGTCTGGCGACTGGAAAAGCATTGTTAAAGCGTCCATTGCCTCTGGGAACTTACGCAAAACTATAATACCTGCTATAATATACGTACGTAGAGAGTGATTGATCGATTGTGAATGAAACTTAACGAAACTTAACCTTGGGTGGTTATCCTTCGGCAAATCGGCAAACACCAGTTACTCTTAAGTGACTTACTCATCCCTTATGGCTGACTTTTCGTACAGTAATAGTGACAAGAATAATAAAGCGTCCGAGGCGGACCTGGAACATACCTATGTTATATCAGGAATACTCTCTGAGCATAGTCAATGACTTGAAAGAGGTGGAACCGTGAATAATGAATAGCGGTAACTTCGAGTATCGAAACTGGTAACCTCTGGCTAGGACCCACTATAGTGACAATAGACATAAACGTCTGAGGAATTAAACTAAAAATCTTAGGCTCATCGTTAGAGAGAATGAGTTGAATGATGGACGATTTGTTGATTCGTCGAAACATAACTGTAGTGTGTGAAAAATATGCATAGCCATCTTGGGTTAAATAAAATCGACGAAACTTAATAAATCTGTTCGAAATGGTTATTATGGCCAAAGCTTATCACTTCTATGTTTAAGCTGACTTAAGTCTCCTTACGCCAATATGATTATGCCCACACTTTGCGTTTAGCCTGTGGGAGCTTCAGGGACTCGAGGAGTACACGCACCGAATATTTATACAATTGGCAGCGCCAAACGTAAATTACTGAAATTCAAAAACTAAACGAATCAGAATCAGGAATCAATGTGACAGCGATCGTACACCGTTTTGTCATGATTATCCGTTGAAAAGTTCGTTAAATTCGGTCGGTGGACAAGGGAACAATCAGCTCTGGCGTCGAGTATCTCTCTAGTTGTTGGCATCTACTTTTCATCCGGTTAATGTTTTATTTTTGTTGAATACCCGAAAAATAAATCTGCAGAAAAAAGAACAGACCAGGTATCTTCAAATTTGAATATTTGAAGATGTGTGCAACTACTTCAGTGTCTGGGTAGTTGGCTAAATTTGTGAAAGCACTTTTTGGGCTTTTGGTTTGCAAATTATTTCTATCTGTATGCATCTGGTTCATCAATTAAAAGCAATTGTGCTCCATGGACAGGAGCAGGTGGTAAACACTTGGCGCTAGGTCCGGACTGTAAGGACTGTAAGGACCGCCTAATCAATCTCCCGGAGCTTCTAGCTAGTCGCTATTAATGTGAGTGGCCTGACCTTATCCGGAGCGAAGACAATTGCTCTCCTATGGGCGGCTTTTGAGCGAGTACTTTCTTTAGAAGGTCCAAGTTTCCCGTAGAACATCAGATCAGAGGAAATGATTCCCATCAAACACACAGTCGTCAATTTTGGCTTGGCCACAGTTTGCGCCGACACGCGGCGATTTGACCTCGACCGTTTTCGCTTGATGTTGTTGTAAGTGATCCAGTTTTCCTCACCAGTCACCATGCGCTTCAAAAATGGGTCGACGTTGATGCGATTAAGCAGTGATTAGTGGGTGGACATTCGGTCCATGAGGTTTTTTGGCGTTGACTTGTGTGGGACCCATACATCGAGTTTCTTTTGCAATGTTTTTTTATGCAAACGAAACGTACAACACAACAAGACAAATTTCCATGATTTTATCGACATTTTCGACAATAGCCCCTCCAGAGCGAGGTGCACCTTTGTCATCGAAATTAGGGGAACAGTATCAGGACCATATTAGGAACATAAATACCAGAAATGAAGTATGATGGAGATACCCAACTTTACAGCAGTTTGACCGCTTATCAATCGACGAATTTGACGGTTATTCATGCATTTTTGACAGTTATTCACGAAATATCGTAAATGACGTTCTCTTATTAGTCAGTTTGGCTTCAGAAAACAATATATATATGAGAGGTAGAAGTTGGGTATCTCTATCGTACTTCATTTCTGATTAACACTATTCACATTTCCAGTAGCCTAGCTTGTGTTTTCTATTTTCAGATGTCCATTTTTGAAGCGAGTTATGTAAAACAAAGAACAAATTTACAAAACGAACATAACCAAGGCAAATGTACTAAGAATTAGTACAAACTCTTTGCTTTGCGCCAGTTTCATAAGTCATTCTTATTCGAAGCGTCATTGAATAAAGACCTTTGTTTTACCTTGTGTAACATCTTAAAAGTGCCGTCAATCATGAAACTACTACGGTTTGGTCCGATGTGCCGTATTTATGTATATAACGCCAGATATAGTTAGAGTACTAAACTCATCTATTGGAAATATCATGGATTTCTTTATACCACACCTTACATATTTTCACTTTAAAGAATGCCCATGATACATGCTTTCAAGTGAATGACTAACATTGCGAAGACTGAACTGCCTTCGAGACGTGTTCTCATGCGTTGACACTACATTAGCATTACCATTTCAAAATGTACACAATCCACGCCATGAAACTCTGGTTTTGAAAGCATGTATCACTTGTATCACGTGGCTTGTCGCCAAAGCCCTGTACAACTTGTACACCATTAAGTGCTCTTTTGGTAAAAGCAGTTGGCATACATTTTGATTAGTAGCATTTATAGCTGTTCAATTGCCACTAGCTTGGGGTCAAACACAGTTGGTGTACGCAGTCCATTTGTTACTGATTGAAGGAGAGCGTGAGAACTCGCTAGTTGGCTGCTTTTTCATTAAAAACCAGCAGCACGTACCAAAATAGCATTTTTATCGTCTAGTAAGAAAACAATCAGAATGTTTCAGGACACCGCTGCGTTCACTTCACAGCATGCTGTCTAGTGGGTTGTTGACCTTATTCGGCTTAAAGACCCTTTTGATCGAAGCGAACCGAAAGACATTTGAATTTTGAAAGATGTCGTGCGATAGCTCAGAGCTACAACATTTAAATGATTCCCATTTATAACAACGACGCTACATTCCAAGGTGGGCGGGGGCGTATTTTCTACAGCAACCGCTCGGAGTATTGGATGATGGCGGCAGTTTTTTGTATGCTCACCGACGATACTTGATCAGGTTTTTCTCGATTGCTATACCCTCTGAGCATTGTCAGTTATTCGAGAGAGGGGTTTATGAAAGTGGTTCGTGTTGAGCAGTGCATCTAGACGCCAAAGGAGGTAGAGGTTCTGGTTAACAAGTTGTTTTTTCCACTGACTACTTAGGACTAGGTTAGGTTTTGCTGGGATGGCTGACCGCTATGATCAACAGTCACACTTAGGCCAGAGTAGACCCATTGTGAGTGTCCATGAGGATCCAGTTGATCCCAAACCATTTAGAGCTTTTAATGAAGCGATGAAGATGACTTATGCTATTGCTGCTTAGTTCTGTCAAGTGGTTGAAGTAAAGACCGTCTAAGTGACTAAATCTACGAGAGAGAGTTGCTGCAGTGTTGTTTTATTCTCCTCCTCGTCTCTGCAGTTCCTGCAGAAGCCTTTGTAGGGAAGGCCTAATCTCGAGGCATGATTTCCAATGCCGAGTGCCCTCTTATAACGCCGGAGGGGGTTCTGAGATTCAGCCAATTCATTCTGATCAGACTGAGTGAGTGTTCTGAATCGAGTGAATAGTTTTTTTTAGTCATGAGGCATTCTGTGCTAACAGACCATCTATGATTTACATGAGCAAGAATTTCATGTTTGAGCAGATGCCTTGTAGTAGCGACAGGCATGGATGGCAGGTCTCCTAGGTCTATACAGAGATTTGATCGCCGCCTGGCTGTCAGCACAGATGACGATATCTGCAGCCGATATTTTTTGTTTAGCCAGGACAGAGTTTCCTTCATCGGTATGGTCTCTGCTCAAAAGACTCTGCAGTGTTGTGATAGTTGGAATGACAGCTGAATATTTAGATCCTTAGACTAGAAACCCCACTCACGCCTTGGTTAAGACATCCTTCTCGACGAGGAGTTTAGGTGCCATGAGATCGGTGTCCTTGGGTATGGATCTGTATCTGCCAAGGATAGTAGAGAGTCCGGAGCGGATTTCATTCTATATAAGCAGTGATTTCAGTCTTATCCTCGTGCTGGCAGTACTCTGTCTGCCGGAGAGGTCTATCGGCGGAAGATTGAGAAGTAATTTCAGAGTTGTGGGGGGCTGATCTTGGCGCTCCGTACACTCCATACACACGCCATCCGTTGCACCCTTTCGAGTGGCTTGCAATTGCCACCTTTATATCTCGCGGTCCACCAAATCGTGACGCTATACAGTGGCAGTGATTACAAATATAATTGGTGAACTGTGAATCATACTCGGATGTAGAACCCATTTGCTCTCTATAGCTATTTTTGCAGTAATAAAGAGCCGTGCAGGCCACTCTCCTTGGTGTTGGGCTTCCAGTTTAACTTCGCGTCCAAAATAAGGCCCTTTTGCACTGTTACTCAGTTTTAGAGGATCGAAGACAGGCATTTTGTATTTCCCGGTAGGATAGGAAAGGGAGCTGCTCATAAATTCTCCTCTCCACTTAGACCATGTTGGTCCATTTGTGATACCCACAGTCTAGTAGTCTGAGTAGTCGACCACTCCAGTGATAGTGCCTTTAACTTTATCCCAACGGCGAATGGAGTCTGAACCGGATTTGAAAACCAGATAAAGGCGTATTTACTTTGCTTTCACTTAAATTCGAACTGGGGATCCCACTAACCAAGGACAGGCACTTAACCAACTGCGCCATTCAGTCGTCTGCGGTTTAACACTTAGACCGCATAACTAGTGCATTTCTCCAATTCGATGATGGCCGACTGCATGATATACCTAATCGTGGAGGCCGTCATGGCAACATCATCGGCATGGGCAATGACCCTGCAGCCTGCCCATTCCAGTGGCAGTAGAAGTTCATTCACCCTTAAGAAAGGAGTGAGCACTCCCCCGTGTGGACCGTTTTGCAGAGAGTGGTGTCACCAAGCCTAGGACTAACGATGTTACATAAATTTCATTAAAAAGTCCATGACTGAAGCAGAAGAGTGGAATAATGTTAAGTAAATTCAGTTGTTTATGAAACATGCACAGCATGTAATTAAATAGAAACTTGATAGGAACAAAGTGAAAGACATTAAGAGCAAACAAAAATTAAAGCTGAAAACATGGTTTGAATTAAATCAAAGTCGCAGAAGTTTGATCAATGGGCGTATGATTGACAGAGGAAATCAACTTTTTAATATTCATTTCATCATTTCATGTCTTCTTCTTTCGCACCAAAGTTTCGTTTGATATTCAAACTTTCTGAATTGTTTCTGATAACGCAATAACCTGCAATGAAGTGCCAGCTAGACGACACCATGGGGAGTGTTTGATCTGTGTTCTGTGTTGGCTCAAGTTTCAGGCCATTTGACTTACAAACAGAGTACAAACATTGACACTCCACCGAAGCCAATAGCACATCTTAACACAATCTATGCACAGAGCAAAAATAAATAAGTTAAGCGATTACCAACACTGTCTATAGTCCAACATGTTGCAGAAAAACATAAACAGAGTTTCTGCGGATCAAGTAGCTCGATACTGTAATTTCTAAGGTTATTGGCCAAGAGCATGTTTGTCTCTGAATATGTTTTATCTGAGTGGAGCTTTGGTGTACTATTGTTCACTAACAAAACGCTTTGCGTCTTAGTTTCCATTTGTCATAGATTTTAAAGGACAGTCAGGGATGTGGTTTGAGCAATAAAGGGGCGTTGTGGGTTGCGACCCCACAGCAATTGAGCCTACGTTACCTAGGTTCGATTGTCGGTGAGAGGAAACATAATTTTCACGGCCTCACTTCTTTCAAGTAACAGACTTTGCGCAGAGAGTATAACTGTCTAAATAAAGCGTCTTAAATTGGCCGTTCGGAGTCGTAGGTCCCTTCCACTCGTTAAAGAATAATAGCACGTACAATACGACTGGTTGCTGCGAATCTAGGCCCTGGCCCTCTACGGGCTGTACCACCACCCATGTTATATTAAGGATGGAGTTTGATGTCGATTTTCTAGAGATACGTTTATGAGCCCTGCTATTGACCATTCACCGGAAACGAGGATTGTGACAGTTCTTCAAGCATTGACAGCGATTTGATAGAATCGCCGTCAGACTGTAGGCAAAGAAGAGAAATATGAAGCTTAAACCTAGCAAGGCATTAATTTTTTGCAGCGTTCCAAGCTTTGCACCCACGATCACTCATGAATGTCAGTCCTGGCGTGAGCGCACTCTGGACTGCCGGTGGATGGAATTGTGCATTCATGACCTATGCAACTCAAAAATGTTTGAATTCCGCATCCATGCGTGATGGTGGATGGCGATGAGTGTCATTCATTCCTTATGTCGTTGCATTTGACTTTCAAGGTGGATGGACAGCATGAGGAAACAAAACAAATGGAATGATTCTTGGCTCGAATTTATTTCTTTATACAAAGGAATGCCAGAATTGTGGGTAATTGCTATTAATATCACAGCTTCGCCCATTTTAAACTCATTAAATAAAGTACCTTGAGAACCTGCTATCTCCGCTGCAGAGATACTGGAGGAAGAGATGTTCGTCTTTTCATTGGAAAACCCCCAGTCTACCTCAGATTTTGACGGTTGTGCTCTCAAGTCATTAATACTTCTTTATTTTCAAACACTTGTTAGGAGTATAGAGTAATCAGCTTTGCATAGCTCTCGTATTCACAGACGACTGTCTGTGAAAAGGTTATAAAAAACGCTGTCAGATGAAAACGTAGAAGTGGCACATCTCTTCCTCCATTATCCCTGCTCCGCTGCTGAAACAAAACTGATCCACCAAAGTGGATGGTGAACGAAAGAAGAAACCAGAAATGAAGTATCATGAAGTATCATCATGCCCCAATTTACAGCAGATGGACCCCTAGTCAATCGACGAATTTTAGAGGCTTTTTGAGAGTTATTCATGAATTTTTGACAGTTATTCACGAAATAACGTGAATGCCGTTCTCTGAGTGGTCAATTTGACTTTGGAAAAGGATGTAAAAAATGGTTGTCAAAATTTTTAAGGGGCAAGAGAGGTAGAAGTTGGCCATCTCTATCATACTTCACGGGACTGTCATTCATAAGTAATCGTGGATGCCCATTTAGCAAGTCTGAACTGTGCGTTGCCATTACAGCGTTTCCGTTTCTCCTGTTATAACGGGTGTCTATTGTAATTTTGGACAAAGTGAAATCTATTGTTTCCAGTTCCCAGACAATTTTCAGCACATTTCTCCTGTTACTTCACATTTTTAATCGAAAACAACGTTAATATAAGTAACGAATATACCGCAATGCAAACCCATAATAGAATAATATCCCGGCTTCTCCAGATTGTTGATTAGCCGTGAAGTGTCAGTAATTGGGGTGGCTTCCTCTCATTGCAGTCAATTCACAATAGTATAGAGGCCGCAGCTGATTACTGATTTGCTTAAATTATAATTATACATTGCTAACTGTATACAGTGGAGCCTCCATAAGGGGAATGGTCTCGGGAACAAGTATTGTATTCGATTTATGGAATGTTCGAGTTACGGAGCTTAAAATATGGGAGCATTTGGGTCCCTTTAAGTCATTAAACATTTGATCGACTAATCAATGTTCAACTTACAGAGGTTTGACTGTATTTATTGCCATCCAATTCCTTTTCAGGTCCAATATAGTGAAGAAAACAATGTATTAGCAGCAGAAAGGAGATTAGTGTTGAGTAGGGCACGATTTGCAATGAGTTTGTATGACGTACTAATTTCAGAAAGTGAAGTGGTACAATGTCCACACTTCATCTGAGGTGTAAAATGTGTCACATTAGAATGACTTGCATGCGTTATTATTTGGACGACGTTGCAAGTGTTGTCACAAATGTGAATGATTGAACAATTTTAATAATTTGCCAGTTAAATGTACCGCAAGTGTCACATAAATGAAAACAGAAACGAAAATGTCTCAAATACAAACCAATATGACGGTTGTAGTTAATGAATCAGAACACACTCGGATTTTGCTGATACTTCGTCTAAGCAAAGGCAGAAATTATCTCTGAGGATGACAAAAATGGAGGTGTGACAAATATGTTCTTTGAGGTGTTGGAACATTTCTGTAATGATGTATGGGACATTTGTAGAGCATCTTGTATGAGTAACACAACACTAAAGGAGATGATCCTCTTTCAAAAAATCTTTTCAAATTGCTTGTTTTTTTCGTGGATGTGCTTATCTAATTTAATTAACACAGGCATTCCACTTAAAATAAGTATTTTATTACAAAAACCAAGTTGTTTGCAAAATTTATTTAAAATCGCATGTTACTGTAGTCAGTCCAGCAGGAGATCTCCTGTTTTTTTTTTTCACATTTTTTCAGCGGCAACACTGGTTGTCAAGCCCCTATTTGAATATTTCCACGAAGGCATACATAGTTGACATAGAGAAGGTTTGTTTTGAGATGTCTGATGATTTTTCAGCATTGTCAGTGACTCGGAAAAGGTGGATGAACGAGAAACGCGGCGTAGATGTCTACGCACAGTGGCTAACTGGAGGAAAAAATGCCAATGAAACATGAATGCCCAATCGAAACATGAAAATTCAAAATTGACAGAAAACAGCTGATCAAATGAAGAAAGGTCTTGAGGTGGTTCATCCGTCGGTTTCCTGTGGATACTGATCGGATAAGGTCCCTCCGTAGTCCATCTGCCGTGTTCCATAGTCGACATGGTAACCCCTAGGTTTTAAGGTTTGTTCAGTTGTGGCCCTCCTTGGATTTTTTTGCTCCGTCGCTCTCTTCCAGAATTTGATGCGGCATTTATTCGACCTGTTGTTGTATGTCAATGTTCTTAAGACGGAACAGACCCATCAAAAGGAATTCTAGACCTCTTTTTGATTGAACGTTTGGCTTTTCATTGCCCTCGTGGTTTCCAGATATCAGTTTTGATATATTTTTCATTGCCAGGGTATTGAGTATTTTGTGGCATTTCCAGGCAGACAGAGTCCTGGAATTGGATGTGAAGCTATTTGGGGGCTTTAAGTACCTATTGCCAGCCTCCAACAGTTCTTAGCGTATTTAAACTTACATATATGCGGCTGGATATCGATGGTATATCTGCAGTTTTGTATGCCGTGAGATTCCTTGAATTTCCCTCACTGATTTGCTAAGTATTCTCGCATGTGAATCCCCTGTGGGTTGAGATTAAATAAAACCGCCACAAAATGTATTTCAGAACTAAGTTGGGCACATTAAAAAAAACTCATTACAATTTTAGTCCTTTAAGTATTCGAGAGCAAAGGGGCGGAAATGTTACTTAACCGTCGAAAAGTGCTTTTCCACAAGTTCGGTTGTATATTTGCGATTAATTTGGAGACGGAATGCTCGAGCAGAAAAAAGGGGGAACGTAGATTTCAATGAAAGCCTGCTGAAAACAGATAAGGAGTGCTTATACAGCAGAACCTAATCGCTTGAGAGGGGAATTTTGTACCGAGTTAGCTTTTTGTTATTGTCAACGAGCGATGTTAAATCGATTGCGTGAGTGTAGTTTCATTTGAATATTAAAATGTATTTTGCAGCCTTGTCTAATGCGTTTTTTAATTAATAGCCTTTATATGTCGTCTGCAAGAATGGATTTGACACAAAAGAACACGGTTCAGTGAATCCTTGCAACAGATGTTGGATCCGTAGATGCCTGTCACTAGTTTCGTCGCTATTCAGCGCTATGAGCCATTTCCTACGTCAACGTGGATGAAGAAGTTCATGCATAATGGCAAATTGTTTTTTTGATAGACTACTCATTACTCAATTGCATCTTCACCCCAAAAGAGGCGCAGACCCGAGGCTGGCTATTTCCCTGTGCTTCATCGGTTGTGTGCGTCCATATACCTTTAATTGACATTGGGAAGAAGGTCAAGCTTCTGGGGGCTTCTGGAGGTTTAAAATCAAATACAACACATAAAAATCGCCTCAATGAGCATCGTTTCCCCCATGTTATGGCTAATAAAATAGTATAATTGTTCATATACAATTTCGTGTTTACGGTCCCAGCGGCTAAAAGCACGCTTTCGAGCAATTTTCCCCCAGCTGTGGCCACTGATACGGCAAGTGCTGTAATTCAATTCGCCAATTTGTTCTGCGAGACGTAATACTTCCAAAAAGAGTGTAAGAACATAATTCTTTTAGTGCTTGTTCTGGGGTACATTACAAGAAATAATGTGATTATTGAATGCTTTATTCAATTACAGTATGGCGACACGCGTTCCTTTCGTTTAAAGCACTGCTGGTCCATTCGATGGCGATTTTAACAGATTCAGCATACACTCACCATGATACTTCCATGTGAACAGACTTGTACCAGCCCGCAAGCAGTGAATTGCACCCACTTCCGCATCGTCTTCATTTCAGACGAAAATATATCATAGACGTGTTTTTTGTCAACGTATACACGCTTAAATTATAATCGCACAAAAAACGATAATCGGCGGTTGATGGTTCATCATAAAATCTGGCAGCACAGACGACATTAATGACATTTGTGGTAGTCTGGGCAGAAATGAAGTATTATAGAGATGCCCAACTGCACAGCTGATTGACCCCTAGTAGAGAGGTATTTTGACAGTGCTTCATGCATTTTTGACGGTTATTCACGAAATGACGTAAATACGGGCCTCTGATTGGTCAATTTGGCTTTAGCGTTCCCATTGCAATTTCAGCATTTCAAATGACAGCTAGTGTTAGAATTGGTTAAAGATTTTTTTTCTGATTGGAAATCAGAAGTTGTTGAACCTGGGAAGATGGCTATATTAATTTAAGGCTGGATTTAAGTACTTATTCAGACATATTAAATATATTGCTGACTCAATATAATGTATCAGTTGAAATATGTTTTGTTTATGTCAGCAGGCTGCCAAGCCATTAAATGACGTGCTGAATCTTTAAATAGGACTGTTCGATTTGACGAACTTACAAAGGTAGCGGTGAAATTCAACGATTTAAAATTAAAATATTTTACAATTGAGTTTACAACTGGACTTACAAACTAAAGGTTAGGGTGTTGGCTGATCAATAGGGGCCCCTGATGTACTTAATTTAATGTTTATGATTATTGTCGGTTTAGTGTTTATTTTTTATGTGCTACAATGGCTGGTGCTTATATCGGGCTGTTCATGTCCGTGTGTCCATGGTGGTCCTTTTGGGATGGGGTGGTAATGTGTTAGTGGACTTAGCTGGATTGAGGGACTCATCTATAAGCTGCACCAGATGGGATTTCCCTCCAACCTCATCAGAATAATTTATAGCTTTCTGCATTCCAGAAGATTTTACGTCTCCGTGGCCCTGAGACCGTGGCTTTTCAACATGAACACGGCAGATCAACCACATCCAACTGACACAGTAAAACGCTGTCTATTCGCAGATGACTCGCTGACTTATGCCAGCTCGACGTCACCACAGATAGCCGCGCGAAGGGTCGAAATACAAACAGCTAACCAATTTGATTACTATACCAAATGGGGTATTCGTATCAATGCTGGGAAGTCGGTATTTAAGTGCTTAAGGAGACCATCCAGAGGTGGATGCAGATCAGCAGCCAAATGTCGAAGCATAAAGGGCTTCCATCGCATCTATCCCTTGATAAGCATAATGGATTAAGCCAGAAGCTGCGATCTAAACGTGCGGGTTCCCAATATGGCACACCATCTCTAAGACCAGCATGACGAAGTTCGCAATTTTCGAAAGAATAATACTGCGAATATGTACCAGACTCACCTTCGACAGGGACCGTCAAAGACACCACAACAATAATAGGCTTTACGACCAAGCACGCATCATCCCCCGGCAACACCACATGGTGACACTGTTCAGAAAGCAGCTTCTAAACATCAATAACCATTCTAACGAGGAAATCAGGAACCTGAAAACACAATCCTCGGACAATGCTACCTCAACACGTTAAATCTGCTAAACGAGCAGAACTTTCCAACGACGTCGGACGGATTCTACCAGAGCAGCGATAGCAATCACCATCGAGGCTAAGTCCTTTACACCTAAGTGAGTGAAAATCTGCAAGTCCTGCGTGGCGAGTTTTTGGGTCTTTTCCAGAATATGCAGCAGTGCGAAGATTTCTTCTGTGGCGAACTTCCATAATCGTCCTGACTATGACGAGGCAGACCTAGGCCTAACTTCTACAGCAACCAGTTGTGTGTGTTGTGTGTACTATTGTTCTCTCACAAGAGGATGGGACATGCAGCTTTATGCCGACGCAAAACGGCCTAGTTCGGGAAGCTATTTCAAGATAGGAGTACTCTTTGAGCATTGTCAGACACTCAAAGGAAGTGGAGCCGTAAATTATGTAAGTTAGTAAGTTCGAGAGTAGAATTTGTGTGAAAGTCGAGGTTCTAACCTGCTACACCACGGCGATCCCCATGACCTTTAAATGGCAAGCTAACTTAAGCGCCATCAGTCAGTTTCGTAGTAAAAACTTAGCCAACTTCGAAGACTAACTTCCGACAAAAAAAAGACCAATATTTAAACATGACGTTACTTTTTGTGTCTAATTAGACAAATGAGCGGAGGTCAATAGAAAGTTTCGTCAACTTCCGAAGTTTGTTTGCCCCAAGTACATTCCACACAAAACCCAATATTGTGTTAAGGCTACCCCCCGAGCGAGCGATGACGATACTTCCAATCCTTCGTGACAATACAACACTGTTTTCATAAATATGTATCTGAGCTATACGTGAGTTATACGAATGTAATCATTAGGAAGTCGCTTATCGTAGGAAAGACGAATTGTTTAGTTTGGCCATGTGTACTTATTGAACTTCAGCAGGCGTGACGTCCGTTTGTACAGGCATTACTTCAAGTGTTTGCTTGCTCTCGCAGTAAGTTTGTTTGCTGTTTTATGCTATGTTGTGCTTCTTTTCGTCGAATTCTTCAATCGCTCTTGTACGAGTATGTTCTATCCCATCGATGCTAGTTGTGAAGACATGCATGGCAACCGTACTGCCGCCGCAGGAATTTCAGAGAATACTCCAGAGACTATTAATATTTAATTTCAAATAATTTATGCACTTCGTGTAATTCATCATTCTCTAACCATGAGCTTTGATTGTTCTTTTTTTTCTGAAGTTGCGCCATTCTTCGCTGGTGATGCTCCAAGTTGTTATAAAACAGCTTCATAATCTTGATGCGCACCAACTTTTCAGCCCATTGGGTGAGGGTATGTTTGCTTTATTGTGTGGAATTTACGAGAAGCAGATGCAAAGTACGTAGTAGGACACGTTTTTGACCGTCTCTCACAAGGGTAATTATCCTCATCTACAGCAGCAACGTCCAAAAGGGGATTGTAAAGTTGAATGGAAAACGTCCACCTCTGTAGACAAAGTTGAATTTGTTTGCGGAAGAGCTGTATTAGCAAATTGCTTGGATGTTGCATTAAAGTGTTCGCGAATCAAAGGATGTTTTTGTTCAAAACAACACATAATCTCCGCCGTCGTGTTCAAAGGCAGGCAGGGGCCAGTACAAAGTGTGGAAAAATAACATCAACCCCCTTTGTTTCCAAGAAGTTCTTTGTCTTTCGCATCACTTTACCACGGCCAATTAATGCAAGCTTTCAGTGTTGACTCAGAAAGGACTTCATTCATTCACACCACCCCCGGGCAACTTTCGCTCCTTTGATTGTGGATTATCGCCGCATGTGTGGTCAATTCTAAAAACAGAAAGTGAACAACAAAAAAAATGTATCCATAAGCTCCTTATTTTGGCTTGAAAGGGACCACGAAGCAATATCAAATTTTTAATAAAATGTTATTCAACCATAAAAATCTCCATCTATCATTTGCGAAGAATGTCCTTTATTGTTGTGATGTCGTCGAGTGTGTGCCACATTCTGGCTTTCTTCGTATCAGAGTATGCGGGCCCGTGCACTCCATATCCACGCACAAGTCCCTATGTTTGCGTATTCAAAGAAATATGATTTTCCAATTTCACTCGTTTTGGCGTCAACATATGGGAGACGACGTGAAAAAGGATTGCTTGTGTGCAGCAGTAAAAGACTGATGCTGCTTGGAAAATTAATATTGCTGTTTGTTTCCCCCCGAAACACTGTATTATAAATTAATAATTTTCTTTGTCAATAAAATTCTGTCGAAAATGGCCTACATTAATATCCATAATGTGTGCATAATATTCAATGTTTGGCAATTATTATCCGATTTTATGGAATGGTTTGTGATGTATTCTGAATTCTGATGTCGAATAAAGCTGAATGTTCTGGATATGGCCACACGATGTACATCCGCGAATAATTTAGGCAAAATTTTGTAAACCCTCAAGAATCGTTCGAAGTTTAACTTTAGATATGTCAAGATGTACGATTATCGTAAATAACAGAAACAGGGTTGGCTGCAATAAACGAGTCAATATTTTTTAAGCTCTGTAGATTCGAATCAAAAACCATGACGTTTTCTTGATACAAAGTATCAAACTGGGGTGATTGTCCTACTTTTCAAGAAGGGGGACAAAAGAGATTGCTCCAACTACAGGGGCATATCTGTTTTAAGTCTCCGGGAAGTCAGGAAAGTCTACGCTAAGGTGTTGGAAGCGCGTTCTAGAGTATGGTCGAGGCCAGGATGGGGGATGAACAGTGCGGCTTTCCTTCCGGTAGAAGTACACCGACCAGCTTTTCACTCTATGAATGGTACTTGAGAAGGCTTGGGATTGGCATACTCCCATCTACTCAGTTGTTTTGTGGATTTAGGAAAGGCATTTGTCCGAGTCCATTGAGGTTAACTCTGGAGTGTTCTGAAAGAGGGCCATTCAGTCTCTCTACACAACACCTCAACACCTTTAACCGTGGGCGTTGGATTCCCCCAAGGTTGCGTCTTGTCACCTCTCCTTTTCATTGTAACAGTCCCTGCCTCGGCTGCGCTGCAACATCCAGTCCATATAGGATGTTGCAGCGCAGCAGAGGCAGGGAATGTTTCACATTGGGAGAGTTGACGGTAAGTCATCTTCTTTTTGCAGTTGACTTAGTTATCCTCACATCGTCCCAGACGGAACTCCAGCGAGCACTCGAAAGGTTTGTGGCCGCATGTGCTGATGCTGGAATGAAGTTCAACGTGGACAAATCGGAGGTCATGGTCATTTCCATCTCCGCCTGTTCAATGCACTCTACAGGTTAGTGGAGTCCCATTGAAGCATGTGGAGAAGTTTAAGTATCTCGGGGTCTTTTTCACGAGTGTTGGAAGGAGTAATGCTTAGCCTTACTTAGCCTGAAACAGCTTAGTAGATCTGCATTCAGGAAGGCTGAGCTTGGTGTCGAAGTCAAGTTAGCGCTTTACAACTTAGTATTTGTTCCAACTTGTGGTATTGAAATTTGGGCAATGACCGAAAGACTAAGATCGCGAATACAAGCTGCTGAGATGAGATTTCTCCGTGCTGTTGTGGGTATTACTCGCCGGGATAGGGTAAGAAACGCGGCAGTGCGTGAGGAATTCAACATTGAGGAGCTGCTTCTTCGAACGGAGAGGGCACGGTGGTTTCCAAGGCGGGCGTTTAATGCGATTCCATCAGGTAGACGACCGCTTGGCAGACCCAGGACGGCTTGGTTGGACCAAGTCCAAAAACTCGCCTGGTTACGCTGGGGCATAACTCCTGACGATTTAGAGTCGATGGCGCAGGATCGGGTGATTGGAGATCTCTCGCGCGTGTTTAACCCCCGCGACCCCTTTAGTGGAGCATGCGGGTCAGAATTTGTGATACAGTAGACGCCCGATATAGTGAACATCGATATAGTGAACATACAATATTTTATTTTTTAGTAATTGCAAAGAAAAATTGTACTTACATTAATTTTTTGGTTAATTGTGCGCAAAAGCATACATTTTGCTACAATTTGCTTCTAGGAGTCTCAGCTCGTTATAGTGAACAATCTGGGTACAGTGAAGAGGTCCGGTTTTAATTAGTTCACTATATCGAGCTTCTACTGTATAGAAATTATTATTAAATAAAAAAAATATGTTCTTGAATGAATAATTTTAATTTCAGGGTTCTGTGATTTTATGTGAGTGTTTTTCAGTCTATGTTGACAACTTTTATTGCATTTTTGAAATAGCATTCACAATAGTGGCGGCCGTGGAACTTAAGCCTACACTCCCCAGGTTCGATTCCTGGTACGAGGAAAATACTTTTCACGCCCCCTCTATTTTCGAGTCTTTTAAGCTCGAAGAGTATAGTATCACCAGAAATGAAGATGTCCCAATTCTACCTCTCTTGCCCCTTAATATTTGACCACCATTTTGTATATAGTTTTCTAAAGCCAAATTGACGAATCAGAGAACGGCATTTACGTTCTTTCGTGAATAACCGTCACAAATTATTGAATAACAGTCAAAAAGCCTCTGAAATTCGTCGATCGGCTAGGGGACAATCACCTGTGAAGTTGGGCATCTCTGTAGTACTTCATTTCTGGTGTAACTGTCTAGGAAAATCTTCTCAAATTGGGGAGTCCGCGTAAGACTGTATGCCCCTTTCAGAGTAACATTTAGCAAGCACAAGACGAGAAGCTTGACCCTGGCCCTCAACACGCTGTACTTGTGAAACTCAAAACTTGTCAAAACTTGAAAATAATGGGTGTTTACTATTTTTTTTGAATTAAAAGGTAATTGCATTGTAACAATAATATGAGTGGTGCTACGTAGAGTAGAGTCCCATTCAAATATTGACTGAGCGGGCATTGCCCAGAAGAAATTTAATGGAAATCTCGCATCGTCTTTTTTTCCCTAATGTAATTTTGTCTAACCAGCTCACCTCCGGCCTATCCCGAAGCCTTGTTAAAAATGGAAATGTCTTCAGTAGGCTTTCTGTTAGCAATTATCATATCACACCGTCATCATTACTTTTCTCATCACTTATGATGTTGGTACCCTGAGCCAAGTAATGGTAGCGATTGTACCCAGAATAAGGAAAATTTCAGGCGAAAATACAGCTTGCTCAAACAGTTTACTGCTAACCGGTCATTGTACCAAAGATTATTGTCCACGTTTTAGAGATGTAGAGCAAAAAGAATCCGTTCCCTTTATCCGGTGTTCATGCCATCGGGAGTCTACTGTATAACAATTTACAAATAGATCCGTGTGGTACAGCAATGGGCCTATGCTGGCCCACTACGACAGCCTTTGTGCCCGTAAAGCTCAACCAGCTTCTCCATGCTTTTACACAGGAAGGTATTACACAGCAAGCAGGTATCTCTCAGGCTCTTGGCGAGTGAGTAGTCGCCCTTATAGACGTTCGGTATGAAGCATATCCCAACTGTGCGCCAGAAAGTCTGGACTGGATATAGGCCAATGTTAGACCGCGGCGGTGAATAATCCAGCAGTAACTGGTCAATGCATTTTTGCACCAGAGCGGAGTATATGCTTTAGCGACTGACTATTTGATAGCACCATCCGTCACAACGAGCGATGACACATATGAGCCTGGGCGTGTAATATTTATCGGCTCATCTCCAGTTCCAGGGATGGGTTCTGTTGGTGTTTGGTGGTGACCTGGTTACCTGGAAAGTTAGTCTCAAGAATGAGCCTGAGAGTGTCAGTTTTTGACTCAGTCTAGGCACAGTCGGGTTTCCCGAGTGACACCAATTCACACTGGCCTGCCAAAAATGTGCTAAAACGCCTTGACACAATTGTCACATGGCTTTAATCATGAAAATAAAAACTCTAAAATCGAGCACTTGCATACGATTTCTGTGCTATATCATTCAATCGCGTAGACTCGCGCCGTGGGCAGCTAAGTGCATCAAAAATAGATTTTTTTCTTTTCTTTTTAAATAACGGTCTTGTCAGAGATTTCCTCAAGCACAGTCTTTATCGATTGATTTCTTACAATTTATTATCAACCGAAGTTAATTGCGTTTTTATGGGCAATACACAAGTGATGACGAACAAATCTGTCAATTTATGAAGTTTGGTAATAAAAGCGTAATTGTCCGATGTGCTGGGAAAGTTTATTATCTACTGTCGCTGTGATTCGTGACGCGTATTGATCGATCGATTAGATGAGCACTTTTGTCAAACGAGCAAATCCGAGTGCTGTGTCAATAATGGATATGAAGTGATATGAACGCACTTTTCCAATAATAATGAAATACACGAACAAGCTCGCGTTACATAACACACAGTAGGTATACGTACTTGTTTATCTCAAAATGGAAATACGATACAGTGATAGCGCACGTATGCAAGCAGACGTCTGCAATCATATTTTGCATAATCTGTAAAGACTCATAAGAGACGCTTCGACGACACCTATCTCTTTATGAAGTGTCAGCTTCACATCCAATTTCAAAATATTTTCCGTATCGGAATATCGCCAGGGCTTGTGTATATTTATAGAATGATCCTTTTGCCGTGACATGCACGGTAGGGGGGGCAATACCCCGCAAATGTAAATGTTCAAAAATATTATTCACTCAGAATAAAGACGTATCGGCTGCCTCGTGATTGAGTGGCATGTATGGCAGTGAAATTTGTTCGGCAGAATTTCTGAGAAAATGCTTGTGTGAGTTTTCATTTAAAATTTGACGGCTTGTGTCACATCGTCGTGTCAATAAGCATGCGAAAACCATTCAGAGATACAAAAATATTTGCGTGCAAATGGTGAGCTGTTGTCGGTGTATTTCTGTGGCTGAAATTCGGGGCACGTGGCAGATGTATTCGAATTCACATAAATACACAACAGAACTGAATTGCCCGGCCCAGTGCCTGATAATTGCCGGGAAGATTGCGACAAGCACGGTATTGGATGTATGCTATATAATTATGGCGAAATTGCTGGCTTTTATACTTCGAATTACAGGACTTGGCCCAAACAATTGTGAGATACAGCTTATTCTGTCAATAAAAAATACTTCAATGGAATAAAGTCTTCTTGCTGTTGTGAACGTAGATTGATGTGCTCTTTTATTCGAGGACTAACTTCGATTAGTAAAGCGGAGTGGGTCTCATAGAAAAAAGGGGATTGATTCCATATCCTTCAACACTGTAAAAATAATTACAATAAATTATTCAAACAAAACAAAATATGAGATGAATTATGAGTATTTTATAAGTTTAGGTGTGTAACTAAACAATTTATATATTATTATACTTAACTGTGGCTGCCGTCTCGTTGTGGGTATGTGCGTCGACCTATACGCAACTGAAACTCGCTGCCGGGGTTTGATTTCTGGAGGGTACGACAATAGTTTTCACTGCTCCACATCTTTCGAGTCACTTACAATGCTCAAAGAGTAAGAAGTGTCTAGAAAATAAATTTCTCAAACTTCGGAGTTCGGAGCCGGCATAAAATTGAACGAGTTGCTGAGAAGCTAGGCCTTCTAAGGACTGTGGCGACACCTCTACGCAACTGAAACTCGCTGCCTGGGTTCAATTCTCAGCCGGTACGACAATAATTTTCACGGCTCCACATCTTTCGAGTCACCGACAATGCTCAAAGAGTAAGAACTGTCTAGAAAAAAGGTCCTCAAACGGAGTCGGCATAAAATTGTAGGTCCCATCCACTCGTGAGAGACCGATAGCATGCACAGCACGAATGGTTGCTGAGAAGCTAGGGCCTGGACCTCTAAGGGCTATCGCGGCACCCGTATTATTAGTATTATGTATTATTTTGAATAACTAAATATTTAAAAGATTGCGTATAGTAAAAATGTTTTTCTTTAGAATTTCAATCAAAGGGCTATTTTAGTCGTGCTAAATCGAATGAAATCGTGAAAAAAACGGAGTCTTTTTCTGTTTTTTCTAAACCGTGCAAAACAGATTTGGGTGTATTTCTTATATAAGCTGATAGAAAATATAGTAAAGCCCCAAAAATATAGTATTCTGTGAAAAGAGGAGAGACAACGTTTTTTTCTGCGTGCTTTTTTTATAAAATCAGTATTTGTTTGCTCTTGTATAATTTAAAAATGTTATTTGGTAGCAATAATAGCGTCATAAGCCTTATCACATTCTATTTTCAAATTAAAAGAGACTAAAAGTTAATTTTTAAATAATGAAGTAGTCGCTCTATTTCTTTCTTCACACCATCTTTCGGTCATGAGCGAACAAATCCTTTCCGTGAACGCCGAACTGACAGGAGTAGACACAGCTGTGAATGAAATTAGCTTAACAAATATTTGTATTATATTTGAAAAATATTGGGCCACTTTTGGTCGGAACTTCTGTCTGCCAACTCCCTTGAATTCTTAACTCTTGCTAAGATTTTCTTGAAAACTGTTATTTCACAAAAGATTTCGTGCATTATGATTCTCACTCTGTCTTGTACGTTAAGACCAGAAATGAAGTATGATAGAGATGGCCAACTTCACGGCTGATTGACCCCTAGCCCATCTACGAATTGCAGACGCTTTTTGGCAATTATTCATGAATTTTTTACAATTATTCACGAAACATTTAGCTTTAGAAAATGATACAAAAAATGGTTGTCAAAAATGTTAAGTGGCAAGAGAGGTAGAAGTTGGGTATCTCTGTCATAATTCATTTCTGGTTAAGACCTTCTAATGTCATCTCAATGTCATCAAAAGAAAGCTCTTGTTAAAAGCTTAATCTCTGAATTTTGTATAAACAGCGAGTTCTATATTTTTTTTATGACTTAACGATTCCTTTTGGGAATGCTTATTTTTATTTAAATATCAAGATTATAAAATCTGACAGCAAGAGAAATCGTTCCTTAAAATTTAAAATGGTAGTTGTAGCCAATGGCCGGTGATGGTGCGTGCTTCGAGAGACAAAAACCATCATCGTTCAGGTAGTCAGGCAGTGCTTTAACCAACGGCCGGTGGTGGCCCTTCGATCGAGAAAGCCCATCAACGTTCAGGCAGTCAGTGTTGTACGAAATTTAAATAGTTGACACAGGCGCTACAATGATTTTATCAATTTCTTCTGAAGTTTTTAAGGAATACAAACGTTTTTTGCTTTCATAACCAAAGAAACAATCTCTCCCACGGTGTTCATGTGTAACCTTGAAGGTAGACATAATGTTATATAAGAGTCTAAAGGGTCATTCATATGAGCTCACAACGAATTGCGAACTTCGCAAAAACAGGCACTTCATTCGTATGAAGTTTTCCAATTCGCAGAGAGTATAGTGCCGCTAAACGTGAACTTTCTGAAAAAAACATTTTCCACGGAATATAATCAAAAAGTTATACTTCTCGGTATACACACAGCCGTGGAAAATTTCAACAATAATTAGTTTCAGTATCCCTCCTAACGGTTTTAATTTTTTTTTCTCCACGAATCAATCATTCTAATTGCGAACTGTCAATCTGAGTTTGCAACACACAAGAGAGGCAAACGCGAGCCACAAATTCACGACCCAAAAAATCCGCTGTGAGTGTGTGTCTGTCGCTCTCTGCGAATGAGAAAACTCCATATCAGAAATTTAATTTTTCATATCGCTTTCTAAAGCCAAATTGACCAATCAGAGAAAGGCATTCAAGTTATTTCGTTAATAACTGGCTAAAAGCCTCTCAAATTCGTCGATGGGCTAGGGGTCGATCAGCTGTGAAGTTGGCCGTCGCTATAGTACTTCATTTCTGCATGGAAAAACCCCTAAATGAACTGAAACTCATGTGTTTTTTCTCGCACGCACAACACACACACATTCGTTCACCAATATTAACCAAACTTCACACAAACCATATATAGACCAATACTAAAGATGTGTCGAAGTTTGGTTGAAATCGGTAAATCCGTCAAGGCGTGAATCGACGACAAACATTTGAGGCTCAGTTTTTGTACACATGAATTGGAAGAATAATTGCTCTACGAGTAGCATGTTATACGTTATTGAATTCCTTGTTACCGCCATATCTGACGTTGGCTTGGATTAAATTAGACACATGGAGCTTGTATGCACATATATGCTATTTCCTCGAATAGTTTGACTGCGTTGCTGACGGTACCCCAAAGCCGGGTGGGAGAAATGCCGCACTTGCAAGCTGAGAATGAGAAACTGGAAATATGACTTAGGTTGTCTAGCAGCATGTATTCAGGCGATGTCCTTACCATATGCGCCAGGAAATGTGACGATTGTCATTGTTGGAATCTGCTTCACATATGTGCATATGCAAGTCTTCTGGAGTTCAGCTCTCAAGAGAAATCTTCGAATAAACGTGCTTTAATTGCATGCTATTTCTGCAAATGACAACTGACAGTCGTGCTGGTGTCATAAGTAGTCTCCGTATGGTTATGTACATAAACATCAACGCCACGAGATAATAATATCCGAGGATGTACCCACTGTTTCATGGGGCAATATGTTGGAGGACTGATGTAGAGAACATAGAAAATATTAACGGAATTAAATAAAGCACATGGGGACCTACACGCTTGAATTTCAGTTCAGAAGAATGCACTAAACGATTTATTTTAAGGCACCACCAGTGGCAAAGGCAGAGCACACAGCCGGGAAGGAATCGGAAACAAAAGTAATATATTCGAAGAAGAAGATTAGATTAATGGATTCGTACCTCCGAAATTGTTCATTCAAAATTAAAAGGGAATCCGCAATGATTCGATTGTAGGGAGAAAGAAAATACGCCCGAATGAATAAATTACGTTGCGGAACGCAAAATGCAAATACCGGATGAGAGTTGGCAATGAATTTGTGCGGATGACAGGGAATTATACAGGTACAGCGCAATTAGGCAGGCACAGTTGGGGTGAATCTAATTATGATGTTTTATAAAAGCTCCGGAAACGGATAAATATCACATCCAAAGACAAGCGTTTCGAAACAAAAGTAATCGAAAGAGGAGACTTGCTTTTATCAACGCTCACAAGGATGAGCCATTTGGACAGATGTTATACGAAAGCAACAGTGTAGTAAAATCGGCGGAAAAAGGAGGTCGAGACGATTAATCCTCATAGATGCACCGTCAGTTTTCTCATAATTACAATGATTGCCATCCTCGACCAACATCATGTACGTCATGATGATCCAAGGGACTTTTTTTTTTTCTCTTATACAATCTATGCAGCGGACGGCACCACGACCTGAAGAGCTATTGTATCGAAGAGATGGCGTTAAAGAAGATGCACAAATTTGTTTTTTACACGATTTCATCTGGAAAGTGGGCGGCCGTGACCTTGTGAGTCGGCCTCTACGCACTTGAGTCTACTTTGCCAAGGTTCGTTTCCCGGTACGAGCAAAATAATGTTCACTGCCCCACCTCTTTTGAGTGACTGACAATGCTCAAAGAGTACAAGTAGTCTAAAGAAAAGCCTCTCAAATTGGCCGTCTGGAGTCGGTATAAAACTGTAGATCCCCTCCACTCGTGAAAGAACAACAAAACGCGCAATACGAGTGGTTGTTGAGAAGCTACACCATGGCCCCCTACGGGTTGTAGCGCCACATACAATATTATTACATTACACGTAAGCCCCTTAAATTGGTAATCCGAATTAAAAATAATTGATTCGGATTAGCAAGACATTACTGTATCTGAATCTCTGGTTTAAAAAGCATTCCTAGAAGGGATTTTATCTGTTGAATGAAGCCAATAGGGTGAGAAACGTTGAGGAGCTGCTTCTTCGAACGGAGAGGGCTATGCTTCGTTGGTTTGGTCACGTGACACGAATGTCCCCTTCATCAAGACTTCCGAGGCGGGTGTTGAATGCGATTCCATCAGGTAGGCGACCGCTTGGCAGACCCAGGATGAGATGGTTGGACCAGGTTTAAAAACTCGCCCGGGCATAATTCCTGATCAACTAGAGTCGATGGCGGACGATCGAGTTGCCTGGAGATCTCTCGTGCGTGGATTACCCCGCGACCCCATAGTGGAGCATGCGTGTCAGAAAATGATGATGATGATGACAAAGCAAACACATACTTTCTACACAAAAACCCACGTATTGTGCAACGAGAATTATGGTCGATTAGTCGACAGATGGCCGTCGCAGCCTAATATGTTTACATTCTTCAGCGGTGTTCTTTTTTTCTTCAATTTTTTGTTGGTTAACAAGGGCATAGCACAAGGAAAACAAGACAAACAAAATAAAAGACAACGAAGTGTGGCAGATGCGCTTTGTCCGTTTCGTCCGATTATAAGAGAGTCCGTTTATGAGAGAATGATTTACATTAAAAATAGTGTAAATAATTCCGTTCTTTTAAATTTGTCCGGTTATGAGGTGTGTCCGTTTATGAGAGGCGTACGTTTCTGAGAGATGGCCGCTTATGAGAGGTACTACCTTTAATCTGTGCATGTTTGCCATCATGCAGAGTCAATTGCATTGTCGGGAAAGGCAGTGGAGCGCCGCGGGGGAGACTATGACCATCAGTAAAATTGCCGTACTATGGCAGGCAGACTCTTCCCTGTCTTGAGCAGAGTTAGCTCTACTGAGGCGAGATTCCAGCGGCTGCGAATGATACCCCTTTCGCGTTGGGCTCGCCTATCCACTGTTCAGCGTGCGACACGGAAGATAAAAGGACATCCTTGCGGGTCCCATATTAAGCCAACCGTGTCGTAGATGAACGAAGGCTTATGGAGAAACAAAGTCCTTTTGAGAAATTGGGAACAGCGATAATTTGGATTGTAGGATCCATGTATATTTCCAAGAATTTTAAAAATAAAAATCTGCTTCGAGGAAAAAATGCCTACTCCCTCCATCTCAGGCCCTCTTCTCATGTTACAGTCAAATGTAACTTCTACCGTTAATTTGTATTGACAGAAAAATCTCCTGCAGCTTAACCTTCAATTAAGCTCGTAACTCTTGAACTTTCCAAATTGCCGTCCTCTCCATTTAAACTGGAAAGCTGAGCACCCCTTACGCCCCGCAGCCAATTGGCTTTAGCAGTCACAAACAGTTCAAACGTACGTGCACATAAACTCAGTCACATCAAAACGAGTGCTCAAATCAGTGAACACATTGCAACAAGACACGTTAGTAGCCATTATTCACCGATTGACGTCAGAGTGCTCTCACCTTGGTACGTGTTGGTGTAGGGTGGAAAAAAAAGACGATAATACTTCACATTTGTTGACAAAGGAGGAAGCAGTGTTGGGTACACGTTATCAAACGCACTCACGCTGCGGGGCCACACGAAAGATATCGAATTTCGAACGTAATTGAGTGCTTATCCATGTTCCCGTGAGTCTCCATATGCGTATGCATGTGCCCCTGTGTGCGTGACACACTCGGTGTCCATCAGCTAACCCCCGTCCTTATCGACAGTAAGGTTAATACCAATTATTTTTTGCTACCTTTATCTGAATCGATTGGAAAGTACTTTTTTTTCGAACCCGGTAGCTGATTAACGTGTCATCCTTATTATATTTCCTCCCCCCAGACAAACTACCCACCATCGTTCAAGTGCTTACTGTCTGCTTGTGTCGTAAATTAAAATGGAGTTTGTGTCATATAACATAAATATTTTATCCCCACCCATAAATAAAGTCAAATGGGTTTTTTGGGAAAGCACGGCCTGACGTTCCCTGTGAATTGGTAATTAATTCGTACGATAAGTCTTATCCTGAATGCTTTTAAATATTCAATCAGGCTCAGGATAGCAACTATTGCCTTAAATACTGCAGCGCGCTTCAACGAGCCGCTGGAATGCAAAATGAAAACGTTGCTGTCCTTAAGGATAAACATTCTATGACGGAGAATATATTTCGTTAATTTTTAATTGAGCGGACACGTGGCCACCTCTGTCAGAAAATGGTGCTGACACGTGGATCCACATTTTTTCTTCCATTTATTCACTTATGAGAATGAATCGAAAGCGATCTGCGATAGTCGCAAAGTACACTCGAAGTTCTTAGAAAATCTAGATTGTCTTTGATTGTACGTTTCTCCTGCAGTGAAATGAATGCCCTTTCTGCTTACTTTCATCGTCTTCGTCAACGCGGAGGGTGTTCAAAAGGATGCGAAAGAAATTGCAGGTTCCTTGAAGGCCCGTGCATACTGCTGCTGGTTGTAGATTTTTTGTGAATTTATGTACAATGGCTGCCTAATTGGCTTGTGGTTTATATCATGTGAGATAGACTTGTGCTACGTTCGCACCGAACCAAGCTTGGCCGCTAGAACAGTTGACAGTAAATACTAGTGTGGGAACACTAGACAATAGAAAGAGATGAAATTAGAAACGACAAAAATAAACTGAAATTCACGCTGTTCGGTTTGACAACTTCTTATGTACGGATGAATTCAAGGGGGGCTGCAACTAGGTTTATCAGAAACCAACCCTGCATGGCAGAACCTGTTAAATTTGAAGAAAATCGATGAAACCCCTCGGTTTCTTTCGGTGGGAACACAGCATTAGTTCAGAAACGTAGACATGACAGCAATTATGCGAATATATGCAATAGCGTCTCTCTCATGCGTGCGTAATGAATTGTGACGAGACGAATGCAAATAAAACACAAACTAAAAACTCTATCATACTTCATTTGTGCTGGGGTCTTTATTTATCCTTCGCAGAGATCTCGGCAAGTGAGATGAAGAAGCCCCTACCGACAGCCGGGCAGGCAATGTGTTTGGGTCCCCTTCTCAGCTACGTTGTTGCAACAGCGACAATGTGCTTTGTGTGGGATACCTAGTTTGAGGACATGATCTTTTCTTGGCCAGTGTCACGTACAGACCGCCAGGAATCTAGTGATATCACGACGAGTTCTTCGGAGGGCATATTTTCTTGCTGCACAGCTTTGCCAGGTTGGTCCATTTGAGGCTTGCTTTTCCAAGGAAGTGTGTAGAAATATTGGCCTTGACTGCTTGTAGTGAGATGTGCAGTCCTCTGAAGATAAGATCCCTGCCTAGCCAGTTCATCGACCTTCTCATGTCCTGCGATGCAACCGTGACATGGAAGCCGCATCTCAGGAAAGGGGGATTTTGAGCTTTCCCTCAAACGACTCTAACTCAGCCCGGCATTCCATTACTAGTTTAGAAAATGCAGTAAATAGGCAACAGCTTTTATGGCTGCTTGGCTATCAACGCCTGTGCCTAGCCTTGCCATATTTGGGTGTATTATGGCTTGACATGCATCTCGGATTGCATACTTCCGCCTGAAATACACTGGACTTGTCCGGATTTAGAAATATTCAGCATTTCTGAGAACACACGCACATTGGAGCCATCAGTGTAGATTGCCCAGTTAAAATTCCTGCACATTTGCCCGCTTTGCAATTCCTTCCTTTCGGGATTGATTGGTTGATCGGTTGAGGTTAAGTCTGGGTACCGAATAGTCTGTTGAAGTCGATAGGAGATCTCTCGACATAAGATCAAGGGTGGTGCTATGACCATAGCGTTTTGATGTCCAGCACCCAGACTCCCGGAGCCTGATGGCGCTGTGTGTAGCCCCGCGGGTGATCTCTCCCCACTTGGATGACCAATACTTGTTGATGAACACAGCGAATTGAATAGCAATGGCTTCACAATACTCGATTATTTCTCGTGGTAGTAAAATGTAAATAGAATCACCCCCCTTGTTATCTGCCTTTTCAAAAAATGGGGGCAAAGAGATTGCTCCAGCTACAGAGGATATATCTCCTTTAAGACTCCCCGGTAAAGGGCTACACTGGCGCTTTCTAGAATTTAGTTTGATGGGGGTAAACAGTACGGCTTTCGTCCCGGTAGAAGCGCAACCAACCAGATTTTCACTCGAAGAATAGAACTCGAGAAGACTTAAGAGTAAGCTGAACCACTCTAAAGCTGTTTTGTGGATTTGGAAAATGTATAAGGCCGAGTTGCTGGAGGTAACCTCTGGAGTGTTCTGCTTGAGTATGGGATTGGTGGTCTTCTTTTGGAAGCTCATACGCAGACTGCCACAGCTCAGTTTGTGTTACTGGTTGGACTCCGTCAAGGGTGAGTCCTGTCACCTCTCCTTTTTAGGGTATATCTCAACTGGATGTTGGAGCGCAGCCGAGGCGAGGAATGTTTACATTCCGGAAGGAGAGTGTCGTATTTTTTTTTTTGTCTGCTTGGTGTTAACAGCCAGCTTGGTATTTTTCCATCCCAACTGTCACCTATGGCTATGACATTTAGGCAAATACAAGTCACCAAGACGAGATTTCTTCGCCGTGATAGGATGAAAATCATGGAATTTCTTGAAACGAAAAGGCCTATGCTTCGATGGTTTGGTCACATGGCACGTATGACCCCAGCATCATCATCATGACTGCCGAGACGTCTTGACAATCTTGAATGCGACCGCTTGACAGACTCAGGACGAGGTGGTCAGATCAAGTCCAACAAATCGACTGGTTGCATTTAGCTCCTGATGAGTTTGAGTCGATGGCGGAGGTGCTCTTTGCCCTTCAGTCCATCGTGCGGGTCACTGAAGATAATGATGATGATCACGCCACAGGTAGGCTTATGCGAAGAGCCCTGTCAATTATACTGGATGGTGTCGAAGACCGAAAGACCGGATCCCAAGTAAATCGCGGTTGCAAAACAGCTTGGTCTTAATGACTGGAAGCAGCGTACACAGGACAGTCAGCGGTGGAAGGCAGCAATGACTCAAGCGCAGACCCTCCATGGCCTGATAAGTAAGTAAGCTATTCGGATGAAGAAGGACTTGCTCAAAAACCCAACATAACTAGTTTCACCACGCCTCATGCCTTTAAAATCGAAGTCAGAACTAAAGAAAAAGGTAAACAATGTGTAATGCTCGCGTTAATGCGAGAAAATCCGACAAAACCTCTCCATTTCAGTGTCACTACACTATGATTGCGAAAGTTTTTTGACTTAATGAAATCTGTTGACCATTAAATTGCGGGAAACGAGAGTACGATAGTTTTGAGCAGAGTTCATGTGCAATAAAATATGAATCACAAGGGATCTCCGCACTCAACTCTCACTTAAAAAAGTCATCAAAGCATAGTTTATGGATGTGATCTAGACAGGCATGCACATATCCACTCGTTTTATTATTCCCTGGACACATCCGTGTTGATTGATTGACTCTGACACTGCCATGATACGAATTTTAAGTGCTCTGTCATGTTAATTACGCAACGACTATAATCGCTTTTTACACTTGAAAGATGTGCCAGTTGATGCGTGATGCACATTGAATGCATAAATGTGCACTGATTAATTCTTTTGAAATGTAATAGATTGTTTAATTGTGTAAACGTGAGCAAGTTTGGCAGCACCGACCAAGAGTGTGCTTCATTGCAGCGATCTATGCGCCCAGAAATGAAGTATGATAGGGATGCTCAACTTCTACCTCCCTTGCCCCTTAAATCCTTTGACAACCATTTTTTAAATCGTTTTCTAAAGCCGAATTGACCAATCAGAGAACGGCATTCAAGTTATTTCGTGAATGACTGTAAAAAATTCACGAATAACTGTCAAAATGCCTCTGAAACTCGTCGATGGACTAGAGGTCAATCAGCTGTGAAGTTGGGCATCTCTATCATACTTCATTTCTGCATGCACCTTTCGTCCTGTCAAGTTTGCTCTCGTCCTGTCCTCCCCGGATATTATAATTAAAGCGAATTTTAAAGTAGATTACAAAAGCCTGCCATGTCGGACTAGGAATGGTGTCACAGCTAGATGAGATGTCGATCAGGCAATAGTAACAACTCTTGAGATACCTTAGATTACACCGAATACTGTTTTTACACGCCTCTGCACGGGATGTTTCTGGAGTGAAGCGGCTTGGAGTGGCGGCTGGTGGTGAGAAAAGAACTGCGTGGCTTAAAACGCCCAGAGTTCCAGAAGCCATCAGAGAGAAGAAGAAGACCTTCAGAGACTGAATTCTATTGGGGTACTCTGCTTCTCGTGAAAGGTACACTGAGGCGCGACGATAGCAATCAAGAGCAGTCTTGGAAAGAGTTCGGCGAGAAGTTGGTGGAAAAAGGTGTTCTGGCAAACCATTGAGGAAGGAAATTGAACATCATCGAAGGAGTCAAGTCCAAAGATGGTGTGTTGCTTTCGGGAAATTTTTTACTCTCTCATGAGCACTCTCTTCTGTGAAAAATTACGAAAACGATCACTAAATGGAACGACTCTATGCTGGAAACAGATGTTCAGAATTTCTCATGCAGCGAAATTAGAAAACGCGTAGCTGAACACACGTAAATTCTGCATGCAGAGCAGCGCTGCAGTCAGTCTCAATTTCTAATTTCGCTGCGCATGCTACCACAACACACACGACAAATATATTTGAATTTTGCCATCTGTCGTTAGGCATTTGTTTATTATTTCCCCTAAGCAACGAATGCAGAATATTACAATGGAAGAAACTTTAATAGATTTTGTATAAAAAAGTAGGCACTGATGTGCCGAAATGACATTAAATACTGCGCGTGTGTTTCGTGTGCAGATATGCATACAGTGCATGCACCAGAAATTCTGCACATCTGTTTCCAGCACTAGACAGTTTTTCGATGATTTTCGGTGAATTTTTCACAGTCCAAAATTGATATCACTATTTGTTCAGACAGTTAAGCCTGGACAATGGCTTTGTCCACACAAAAACATCCGTAAATTTCCAGCTCTCTCCTAGGATCCTTATTGGTGTCATGACAGGATGCTGCGCAATTGGCACACCCGCCGGATACGGGGTGCCTATATTGGTTGGTAAGTGCAGCCAGCCACTCTAAACTATCAGTTTTCTGTTTCAGTTTCTGTCAGTCAGTTTGACCGTGCCTTGACAGCAAGTAGTCTGATTACAAATTGGAGTGATTCCAACAAGACTGTGTCATACGGCAGTCAGAAATCAATTTGTGCTCTCCGACACTGACATTTGGTCTTAATGCTTGACAAATTATCTGAAAGGTTAAATATATGCCAATAAGCGAGCAATAATGCACGTGATAAAGGACAAATGATAAGGCATATTGATGAAATAGAGAAGAAATCAATCCAAAATGTCATCCTAAATTATTTTTTATCGCTGCAGCCGTAGTGAACAATTGGCTGATATTATATTTTATGAGTACAACAGTCAGTCAATGGGGGAATTATTATCATCCCATGCAATATTTAATGGCAACAAACAAACAACTTCTATTCATGTGACAGTTGCTGGACAGCGATGTTAGGAAAATTCAATCAAAAATGATAGCAGTTGACATTAATTTGTCAAGTTTGTTATTCTTGTGATGGGCACTGCAGTTCAGTTTAAGGACTTCCGATCAATTTGAAACCTGCACCGGATTTCGGTCGGAGATGGGCTGTCGTGTGATTTGTTCAATCTGGTATTGGACATCCATAGCGCCCGTTCTCCGCGTGCCGTGGAAATAGCGGCGATTGAAGAACAGGCAAAACGAGGCGGTCTTAAGGTTAATGAGGATAAAACGGTCGAGCAAGAATCGTTACGTCACACACCACCTTGGAGCAATGTACAAATCTGACGAAGGATTAAGTCGTCTCCACTGGACATGCACCATGCCCTGTTCATGAAAATCATGTGAAAAAATGTAGTGGAGGCACAAAAATCCATGTCAAAATGGAGCCATTGCTTTTACGACGCGGCATAAGCTCTGTTCAAGAGTTGGGCATGAGATTTGACGTTTTCCTATTTATGCACGATTTTGTTTAAATGGAGTGGAAAATATTGAGAGTAAAAGTGAAGTGTCTTTGGCATATTTTCTTAGTGAGATCTACTTCGTTGATTGGTGGTTGGTTGCCCGCTTTTTGATGTTGACGCTCTCGTGACCAACTTTGAAGTGAAGCGTCATGTCATATCTTTCCCACGGAAAAATCGCGGATGGCTGCTCAGATTGTGGTTCTGATGTTGGGCAGAAATATGTCCAGTGGAGAGGGTGTGTAAAGGACTCCTCAGAGATACGAGGTAGACTCCCCTTTGGCAACCGCTGCTACTTCTGTTTATCAAAACAACTGGTCTCACAAATGCTGACTCGAAGGACCTAGATCGTGCTCTAGAAACCATTTATTTTGACAGTCCTGCTAAATGTTGTCGAATGCCGCAGGATAAGCAAAGCTGCAGAGCTGATTCTTAGTGATCTGCTGGTTCAAGAAGGAGCGGAAGACTGAAATTCCCCGTTCCGGTATAAGGACCAAGTTATCACGGACACAAGCTGACTGAATGGCGCAGTTGGTTAAGTGCCTGCCCTTGGTTAGTGGGGTCCCCGCTTCGAATCCCAGTGAAAGCAAACTTAATACGCTTGTATTCGGTTTTCAAATCTGGTCCAGTCACGATTTGCAACTTAATACGCTTGTATTCCGTTTTCAAATCTGATCCAGTCACCATTTGCCATTGGGATCGAATTAAGGGCACTATCTCTGGAGCGGTCAATCGGTGGCTGTCTTAGGTCTAAGTGTATTCTGGTGAGTTAACTAGCAGCCCATTCCTCAGCCCTACCTACTCTCGATTGGCCGTAGGCCTGCTGAGTAAACAAAAGGGTCCTTTACGGATCACATGAAGAGAAGAAAATAATGTTCCAACAGCAGAGCAACGGGGAAACGCTGACGAAGTGGTGGTCCGAGTGTCAAAGCTGGACCTGGGACTAGCTTAACTGCATCCACTCATGTTGTGCGTGCTATTCGTCTACCACGAGGGGCTGAAGTTGTATGCAGTCAACTTTGAGAAGCTTTTTCTGGACAGGAATACTCTTTGAGGAGGTGGAACCGTGAATTATGGAACCCCCAGTTTAGGAGTCGGTGCAACTACCCGCGACGCCATGGCACAATTACGAAATGCAGTTCCGGCTTGTGGTGCTGTTTTTCTTTAAAGAGAAGTGGCATGGAGATGAAAGAGTGTGTATGGAGATGCGGCTATAAGCGCTGACTCCTATCACGCTCTCTTTTTGGAAATACAGACCCTGCTGATGCTGTTCGCTCAGAACTCAGCGCCGGACACTCTACCTTGACAAAGGATCCTTACCAGGAAACACCGACCACACGACAACACCTTTCTCTCTCTCCATTGGGTCTTACTGGACGTCTGAGCACCAGACGCTGGACGGTCATCTGCGCATCTTCACAAATGGACCGATGATAGGCGAAGGAGTGGGTGTGGGAGTCTACTCTAAGTCATTTTGAGTAAGAAATCACTAGTCTTTCAGGGAGAAACTATTCGAAGTCCTCTCCTGGCTAAAAAACAATGTAAAAGATATTGTGTAACAGATATTGTCATTTCTTCCATGATTGCACTCACATTCAACTCCAAGACGTCCCTTAAAATCCGCCTACCTCTTAACGCGATGGCTAAGTACTTTAACATCCTACTAATGTGGGGCAGTATGAAAAGGGCATCACCTCAACACCCTGCCGTCCATTCTACTAAAGCTTGAAATGCTCACCCGCAAAATGCGAATCTAAGAACTCTCATCGGTGTCATAAGCGGGCTCTGTGTCATTGGAATTCACACCTTCAGACTAGGTATTCCCTACAACGATTTGAGAGAAGTTGCAGAGATGTGGAGGAGGAAGAAACTATCGCACAGCTGACTGCTACTCATGGCAGTCAGTCACCATAACCTAACTCAGCGCTGACAAGCACTTGACGACATGAGTTCGTTCGGGGAGATCGCCCTGTGGTTTAACATCGCTCGTACAAATGTTAAGTAGAGACTGAAACGAAAGGTGAAAGATTGCGTTCTTCACAAACTCAGTGAAAGAATCTTTTTAGAGACGATCGCTTGATGTTTTGCTGAAAAGAGGGGCTATGGGAGACGGAAAATGGGTGATTTAGTGATGAAAGTCTAGACGATTTGCACCCCAAAAAGGTCATGTTCAGGATTTGATGGGATTGTCGAGGTGTCCTTTACTTCGAATTGCTTCCAATGAGACATGCAGTGAGCGGTTAGAGTTGGGAAACAGGGAGGGCGTTGTTTTCAATCAATGAGACATGAGACATTCTGTGAACGGCTAGAGTTGGCAAGGGCGTTGTTTTCAATCAATCACAACGACAGGTTTGCAAGCTGAATGCACATTTGGTTGGGAAGTTATGCAACATCACCGTACTTTCCAGGCCTTTCGCCCGACTGACTACGATTTGTTTCACTCACACCCTTACAATTTGAAAGGAAAACAACCAGTTCCGAACATGGCATTATTATTACTACCCTTATGTCTGGTGACTTTTACAAAAGAGGAATTATATCTCTTCCAGAAAGCTGGAAGAAAGTAATAGATCAGGAAGGGCAACATCTAATGGATCGAATTCAAGCTGTTACACCGAAAATAAGTGTTCATCTTTAACCCTAAAAAGAGGAAAAATAAGTTAGCATCCAGAGAAGAAGCACAAAATTATACACCACCTATTATCCAACACGAAACATTGGCCCGTGTTCCTTAAACACAAAGACAGATATCGAATCATCTCAATGTATAGTGAAATCGACACCAACTCAACAAGAGGACTGTATTGCGATACAAAATAATCAATCATCAGAAACATAATCATAAATTAGCTTTTGCTGACATATTGACAGTCGTGTTGTCAGCGCGTTGCGGCGTAGTGAATAAGTGCGTTGGCTCAGATTCCCATTATCACCCTCATCGATTTAACCTGAAATCCGACTAGCCTAGGGAGCTATTCGACTCCACAGGTGATTGTCCCATTGTGCAGCGGCGAATTTGAGGGATTTCTTGAAAGTAAATTGGGAAATTATGTAAATGGCATTCTCTGATGGAGCCATTTGGTCCAAGAAAAACAGTTATAAAACAGACTGTCAAGAACGTTAAGTGGGACGACGCGTCTAGGTCGATTTTATCTTTGGAAGGGAGACGAATACATATTAGATTACATATATGGCAAGCTGCACGTGGTGGCTTATTTTAGTCAGTCCACGAAGCCGTATGAATCCAAATATCATAGCTAGCCGTGGTGAATTCGATAAAACACTTCCGAACATACCTACTGGCTACACACTTTCTCGTGGTTACCGATTGCAATGCTCTTAAGTCAAGCAAGCAGAGAAAGGACTGGCTTCCACGTGTTGCTGGATGGTGGATACACCTTCAAGATTTTGACTTTGACATAACTTATAGAAAGGGTCAGTCTATGGTGCATGGCCAAAATCATTGCTTCAACTTGAACAGTATGTCTGCTACTTGGCTTCATATTGGACAAAAGAAAGTTGCTTTGACCACTGAAATAAAGGCTAAAATCAAGGAGCGGATTCTAGTGCCAAATCAGAATACGTGGTTAAGAAGGGGTTGCTTTATCGAAAATTGCAGAATTGTGATAAATTATTGATACCGCAAAGATGTCGACTGTCCTTAATGCACAGATTCCACGAAGACAACTGCCATATTGGGTGGGAAAAAACCCTCGCTAAGATGAGAGAGCATTTCTGGATGCTGTCTCTGTCTGAAAATGTAAGAAAGTTCATCAACTCGTGTCTTATTTGTCTAGTTGCAAAACGACCTAGCGGAAAGAAACAAATAGAAGTGCACCTAATTGAAAAGAAGACAGTTCCGTTCCACATGGGATTACATGGGGTCATTTCATGGACATAATAGTGAGGACAGTCGTCATATTTTTAAACACAACACCAACATTGTGTTACGTTCAATATATTCTCGGTTTTCGATATGAAGGAAAATGCGAATTCAATTTAAATTGTTTTTATTTTTCAATACAATCACCCCTAACATCAATGCATTTGTTACATCTTGAGATAACCCTCAAAAAAATAAATTTCCTCTTTCTCTGCAAAATACCCATTTATAGCCGACTTGAGTTCTTCATCATCCGAAAATCTTTTTCGACGAAGAAACAGGAAACAGGAAATAATCACTAGGGGCAAGGTCTGGACCATAGGGTGGGTGTTGGATTCCTTCGAAACCACAATCTCGCGCAGCAGCCTTGGAAACTCGCGCCGTGTGAACATGAGCGTTGTCATGAAGAAGCAACACACCCGCTGCGAGTTTACCCCGTCTTTTCTTTTTAATTTCCTCCCGCAATTTATGCAAAGTGGAAGCGTTAATGGTTTCACCTTTCTTTTTGTACTCAATGAGCAAGATTCCCTTTGAGTGCCAAAAAACTGTGACCATGAGCTTCCTGGCAGACGGAGTGACTTTGAACTTCTTCGGGGGGTCAGTTCCTTTTTTATGCCACTGCATGGACTCTTGTTTGCTTTCAGGGTCATAGTGGTGGACCCATGTTTCGTCACCAGTAACAATTCGATCCATAACACCGTCCGCGTTCTCACTACTCATCTCCAGAAGCTCTCCGCAGCATGCGATTCTCACTTTTTTCTGAGGCGCTGTGAGCATTCGTGGCACCCACCTTGCACTGACCTCTGAAAGGTTAAGATGGTCATGAAGAATGGTGTGAATGGTACCAATTGAAAGCTTGGTGATCTCTGTCATATTTTTGACCTCTATTCGGGCATCCTCAAGAACAAGTTTTTCGACTTCTTTGATGCTTTCTCCCGTACAAGCAGTAGCCGGGGCGCCGGAGCGAGGATCGTCTTCAATGCTCTCTCTGCCTCTCTTGAACTCACTTGACCACTTTTGCACAGTTGATAATGAAGCGATGCTCAATTTTCACCATCATCGTCTCAGTTGCCATTATGATTCTGTTCAACTAGAGATAAAATGCGAATTAATAATCACATTTATATGAAATTTTACATGAATGCACTAAAATAATAGTATTACTTGATAAACAAGTCAATTTATATATACAACTACAGCTTCACCCCGATACCGAGAACCATAACCCCGTCAAGAATCATAACTGAAGGGGTTTGAATTTTACTAGTGAGGAATTTCGAAAACCGAGAGGTACCGAGAGAGGCACATACTCTCGGTACTGAACAGCATTTTATTGCTCCAGGAGCCTGTAGATCTAATGGTCAGGTAGAAAGGTACGTTGATACCGTCGCCAATTTAGATGTCAACCTCGAATGGACAACTTATGTGAGTCGTGTTCAGTTAGCACTCAATACAACGCCTAATAAGACAGCAAAATTATCTCCGCTGAAGTTACCTGTGGGAATCGAAGGTCGTACCCCTGAAATAGGTGCTGTATTGGCGCATTTGAATATTGCACCCGGATATGAAGATCTAGAAGCAATTCGAGCGCTTGCTGACGAAAGAATTGAAGACAGTAGACAACGTATGAAAGTTAGATTTGATAGGGATAAATGTAGACCAACGAAATTGGTGATTGGTGACAAAGTTGTCTACCAGAGCAACCAAATGCGAAAATCAAAATTGGATGTCCATTATCGAGGACCGTACGAAGTTGTTGGTGTTCTCCCGAGAGATCGTTATTAGTTGAAGAAAGAAAACTGGAAAACAGTTGCAGTAGCAGCTAAAGAAGTTGTACGCCCAATTTGTTCCAATGAAAACGAAAAAAATCAAGATGAAGTAATATAAAATGTAACAAGAAATAGTAGTAAGAATATCTCAGAATGGTCTTGGTCTGTCTTGTATAAGAACAAGAAAACCTGTATACCAGAAATGGTGGGAGACTGTTAAGACCAAAGATTTTAATTTAGGAATGAATAGTAATTCCGATTTGTGTAAGAGGGACACAATAGTTGAGCCGCTGAGTTGTTTTTCAGAAACTTTATATGCAAGGGATAGACAAGCTTACTTTGCCTCTGAGCAATTATTTGCATTGAAGCTTACGAAGAATGAACAAGCAAAGATGAAAGTACTTTATTAATGTTCTGTATGTTAGATCTGTAGTCCTAGACAAGTTTACTCTACCTCTGAACTGAGCCACTTTGATCGATGATAAAGACATTATTCATGAATCGAGTCTGATTGAGAAGTAAAACCGAAGCTTTTCCGTTTTAATATTGCAGGACTGGCTGTACTAATGCTTTCCTCAAGTGAAGAGGCGACAAATTAATGAAGAAACGCAATGAGCATGCTGTTGATTTCATTACTAACATTTAAAACCAAAAGAAATAAATTTTGAATCATACACAAAAATGTTTCATTTCATCGAGAACGATGAATACTGTAGGATGGCCGTGTTAGAGATATTGACATGGTGAAGTGTGCTTTCACTTTGTTGCTAGGCATAACAACTTGTACAAGTTATAAGAGAACGAAATCAGAAAATCGAAAGTCATACCTGTGAGAGCTATATAATAGAATAGCAGGCTTTGCCTATAATTATTATTATTATGAGAGCCGTCGCGTGTGCGCCACAGAATTGTATCCGTTGGAAAATAAATTAAAATTAAAATAATTGGCCATTTTTTTTTCTTCAATATACAGTTCGAAATCCTTCGAACTAAGCAAATTGAGATTTGACAACTTTGACATCACTGCGAACGTAAGTTAAAGTACCATTCATTCATTAATTGGAAAATCCGTTAAATCCAATAAAATCATAGTTTTAATATTCAGATCATAAAAATTAAGAGAAGCAATGAATATTCTTTTTTTTTCGGTCCAGAAAGGGTCCTCACCCCATCAATTTTAATATATTTTCATCCCATAGAGTTTAAGTACTTTTTGTAATATAATAGTAGACGAGATAATAATCGACGGCAAGTGCATCGGCATTATTTCTTGGGGCTGATAAGAGATATTATGTAATTTCGAAAAACTAAGGCTGTTCGAAAATAAAGTTGAACGAGAGCGGACGTGTTCCGTAACCGAATGAACTCATAACGTTGTTTTAATTCGTACCCTCAAACCAATGATCAAACTGTCATTAAATTAAAACAACATTTTCATGTTGAAGTGGTTATGTTTACGAGCGAGAAACAAAAGAAGCGCTTAGCAAGGGAAACAAAATGACATCATCAACTCAATTTTAGGGTAATGCTTCATTTCCACTGCACCGAAACCGCGAGGTTCGGACGAACTTGTATTTAAATGTCAACGGGCCGTTTCCACAGAGTTTGAAGTGGTTTCGCTCTTTATAAGTGCCCGTCAAAACAAATGTCACTCGTTCTCAATTTTTAAATGGCCGCCAAAACAGCTGTCTGTTGACAGGAAATAATAGAAAATAGAAAAAGATAAATGATTTAACAAAATTACCACGAAAGAAATTCACGCAGTAGGCTTGTTATGTTTGACAACATCTCAAGGATGAATAAATGCAAAAGGTTGCAACAAGGTTTATTCGTAAATCTCTGATGACACCGAAAATGTATGGCGGAACCTGGTAGGTTCGGGGAAATTGATGATTTGAGAAAATTGATGAAAACTCACGGTTTCGTGTGCTGTTCGGCAGTGCTCGAAAATAACTATAAACCTTTTTTCTCATTTGGTTTCTCATTCGTCATATACATTACTTCTTGCTCCGATACACTCACTTTTTCACTTGAGAGTTATTTTTTAATTTCAAATATATCGTCTGTTGAGCTTTCTTATAAGAATGAAATGGAAACGATAAACTTAAACCCCTTTCGTCGAGAATAAATCCAAAGTCGTCAGTATATAGGATTCAATTATTGTGTTTATTTCACATATATTTTAAACAGAAGACGAACATGGGATGGGGAATATTTTAAGAATTTTGTTTAATTCAGGTTTCAGATTCAAGTTCTGTTCGTGCGGTTTTTTCGTTTGATCGCATATTCCGGGCACTGCTTCCGGCTACTGCTCTCTACAAACTGATTAATTGAGTTCGGTAGCGTTGTCCATTGATGGTTTTACCCGGCTTTAGCAGCTCATAATACAGTACACCCTTCTGATCCCATCAAATACAGAGCATTGACTCGTTAGCCAAGCCAAAATTTAACCGTGCAAACCACTTTTGGCATGTTCGCTCAGCTAGCGCATGTTCACCATAAACTTCCACCAAAATACGATGACTTTCGGCAGCAGTTTTCTTCATATTAAAGTAATGAAGAAGAACTCCACTTTTTCAGGCACAAAGTTCCGCATATTTGAGTGAAAAAAAATATTGTTGTTTTAGCTTCAATTGAATGACATATAATATAAATGACGTACAATGACAGTACCTTTCCAACGAATGTTCCAATGGAATAATACAAGTTGCGCCATCTCTTAGCAAACCACACGAATGAAGTTTTAGACCCAATATATAGCTGTGAGACAGTAAAATGGAAAAAGCTTTCGATAATGATAATTCAAATGAACACCACTCAGATTTGTTTTTCATAAATGAGCAATTTCCCTTGACAGATTTTCAAATTGGCGACCGAGAATATCTTTACTAACGAAACACTTTAACAACCCAAATTTGAAGAACCTATGCCAATTGATGTTTCTTTGGGAGCAAGGGATAATTGAGTAGGAATGTCCTTTCTTACTAAATCCAGCTGGCATTATACTAAAGTCGACGCAAGTGTACAAGAAGTCGAATATGGAGGGAAGTGTAGTCATTAGGGGCAGAAAAGCGTATAGCACATAGTTGGTCAACACAGCAAGCAAGAGAATGATGTATGCGGCTTAATGAATATGTGAGAGGTCCACAGCCCGGGATGGATCTGGGGCCAGCTTCCACAGCACTTCTACAACGCCTACTCTAAATTCCCAAACCTAGTTACACACTGTTTCTTTTTCATTGAAAAATAAATTGATCAATTAACAGAAGGATAATCATCCTCTCAACAGTCAGTCGTCTTTCTTCATTCACGCATACTAGCACACACTGCACACAGGCGTACTTTGATGCACACTCTGGATGGGAAAAGTTATGCGTCTTAATCATATCTTATATCCATTCGAGAAGACAAATTTTTAATATAAATTCTTCTATCATCAAGTTTCCCAAAGTTCGTCGCTGCCTTGTGAATAATTCATCGTCCTTTACGAGGATGATATGTTTCCAGATTGAGTTCACTCCAGTGGAATATGTACGTTTTTACCGGAACTCGATGGTTTATGTTTAGCTTTAGACACTTTGCTGAAGCCCTTTCTTTTGTACTTGTTGCCGATGTGCGGATATGTGGTTAATTTGCATTCAAAAGTAGGCGCATATTTATTCTGATTTCGTACTGAAATTTTCTGTGAAATGCTTGAGTGTGTATGCAGAATATGCAAATGCGCATGTATATAAATAACTTTTGCAATATTTAGAGGAATTTGAAAAATAAAGTATCAACGAGCCACGGTGTTAGAGAAATAGAGGTAATGCGTGACGTCTTCGCGAGCATTTCCATGGCAGTAGAAATTTTAAGGCGGAAACAAATTTATATTTCTTACATGTAGGTACGCTTATAAGACAACATTTTTTATGGAATCACACGACAGTGCTGAAATCCGGTGCAGGTTGCAAAATAAAGCGACGAATGATCTCGTATGCGGCTCTCGTACCGACTCTCTAGTCTTCTCCACGATCGGTCTTAGTGCGAAAATGTTGGCTATAGGGGATATAGAATACTGCTACAAACAATTTCTTTGAGAAAAAGAACACTTTGGGTTTGTCTGCGGCATTCTAAAGTTTTTAAATTGATTGGCGAGCAACTCGACGAATAACTAGGAATTTCATCGGACCGTTGTATATTTCTTAAGGCAAACCGTGTAAGCATCTTTTGTATTCTTCAATTCCTGTGCCAGAGTTTTCATATAATGGGGACCAGACAACACTGCAATATTCTAATGTTGGTAGGACCAATGACATGAAAATTGCCTCGTCTTTAAAATCCCCAGAAGTTCGTCTGAGAAAACCTAAAAGTGAATTCACTTTCGTTATATTGGATCTTTTTCAAAATTTGAACGTTTATTTAAGAAAAACATGTGCAATAGTATTATTCAAAGTATTGTCCATCTGAAGCTATGACTTTTTCCCATCTTTCGGGCAATTTGTGGTTCCCATCCCAAGAGAATTGCGCCGGCTTGGCAGCCAAGAATGAATCAAGCCAATTTTTGATTTGAACCGTATTTCAGTGAGGGCCTTCTCAGAAGGGGCAAGGTCTGGGCTATAAAGCGGATACAGCACACCCTTCTGATCCTACCAAATACAGGGCATTCCCTTCGCGCCATTGATATTCGGCTTCGCCTTTGATTAGACTGGTTGGCCGGGTTTCACATATGATTTTTTGCGCATTTTATAGTGTATCCATTTTTCATCACCAGTAACAATCCGATGCAAAAATGACTTCGTTCGAGCAGCATTTCGGACATGCAAAACCGCCTTTCGACGTCTCTCGGCTTGAGTTCATGTGGAACGCAGTTTCCTTGCTTTTGAATATATCCAGCTGCTTTTAAAGGTTTTGAAATGACTGCTTGAGTGACACTCAAAGATTCTGCGAGCTCTTCTTGTGTTTGGCAACAATCTTCATATGAATTCAATATGGTCATATCTTCGAAGGTTGTATACCTAGCGCACGGCATCGTTGAATGCTACTTGTACCTTGTGCTGGGACAGTGAATCAATGGCACTGTAGACAAGATCAGCGTACATAATTATTGGGACTATTAATGCTAGCATCAATAACGCTTGCTCCTAGTTCTACCGGAGTAAAGTCAGACGATAGCTATAGTTTCCTTAAACATCCGTAAATCCGACCATTTGAGCTCTATATGTACAAATTGTCGCACAGTTTCTAGTTTCAACTAGTGCCCTTGATCTTAGTACCCGTTTCGCCGATTCCCCGAGTACCCGGTTGGCGGGTACCCGGCAATGTTCGGCTGGTCCGACATCATCGAGTAACGGGTACCCGGCAAAAATACTCTAATTCAAACAAAAATGAATAAAGTACACCTTGCATAATAATAACATGGGTTGCGCCACAGCCCTTAGAGGGCCGGGGCCTAGCCTTATTTGGGACTATTCCTCGCCTAAATTTACGGGTACCCGAGTAAGACCCGAAAATGTGGTTACCCAGGTGTGTTCACGAGTATCAAGCAAGACACGCGACTTCGACAGACGCGATTTTTTTTGGAACGCCTCGCTCGCGTATCTGTGGCGTTCAGTGTACTGTCAATGGTGTATTGTCATTGGCTTCATGCAAGAAAACATTGATACTCGCCACAATCCATCATTTTTCATTAATCCCCTGATTAATTACACGGAACTCAACAAAACACAAACTTTTATGCTGAACGCTTAATGGTCATCATCTGCTTTCATATATTTCCAGTCCGCAAAATGAGTGTATGGGGATAAGGGGTGGAATCCTGCTGAATGATAGCTTAATACCCTGTCAAGTATGAGCAGCGTAATTTTGGGAAAATTTGAATGTTTGATGTTCGCCTCGTCTGAAAATCAAATGCTAATGGATTTTGTTGTCTGAAATTGAATTCTTGTCGGTGATTCATTGGTTTCAATTTGAAGTCTAATTAATTGAGGGTTTATGGTAGAAAGTCCATTTCAATGAAAATGTTTTATTAAGCCGCAATGGGGCGTGACACTTTGTGTACATACAAACCTACATATCTGTTTCCGATGATATGTAGGACTCAGGATTTTATATCATAATGCCAGCAAGAGGAGCTAGTTAATTGCCTATTGAGCCTAAACATCAATTGCCATGAGTAATTCTACACTTGATGTCTGTGCTGATTTGCCATGATGTCTGTGCCATTTTAAGTCGTTGCTGTGGTGACGGGGTCTATGAAATCCTTGACTATTACGAAATTATTGCTGGTGACGTACTGGTGAGGCCGGATTTGAGCCGCTTTCCATTTTTAACGCATCAGTGACGGTTACAGACACAAATGGACAAACACAGGTCACCCACCCATGCATCGTCTTATATTGGCAAAGGGTCTTTAAGCGTCGGCTCACCATGACTATTGAAGACTCCACTAGTTCGTTTAGTACTTGATGGAGGAACGAGGGGTCTCCCATCATCATCCTCTCGAAGTTGACAGGAATGCCTCCAATTTAAAGGTGGGTGCCCTTTTAGAGGAGGGGACTATAAATTGAGAGAAAACACAGAAATGTAGCCACAAAATTAAACTAAAATAATTTAGAAAAAATTACTGATAAAAATACAATATAAATAAAAAAGTCCAGTAAAAGCACGTTAATAAGGACAAACTCGGAAATTTGTTTTGCCGAATATAAGAGAGTGGGTTTTTAATTTGTTTATGTAAAAATTAAATTAAATTAGCAAACCTCAAATAACGCAATGATTGCACAGGTGTTGGTAGGAAATAGATCTCAAATATGTAGAAGTCGGAGCAAATCATCAAATGTCTGTTGGAGGAGTCGTTTACAAGTCGGTAGAAACCGCAAACATAAATTATATTGGGGGAATCTCGGCAATTCACATTTAGAAGTCGGAAGGAAAAAAAATCCTTTTAAGTTCTTGCATTCATCAATATTAACGCGTTTATGTGCTTGAAAAAAAAAAACTCCCATAACTCGATTGGTTAATTCGGACTGACCTTCCCCCAACCAATCCAAATTAATGATAACGAGCTGTATAGAAATAAATAATAAAGCGGTGTGCTTTTATTTCTTTAAAATTTTAAAACAGCAAAATGATTTTAATGTGCATATTATGACCGAAATCATATTCAAACATTAATTTGAATATAATTTCGGCATGTTTCGCTAGTCTGTAGATCCAATTTCCGCATAGACTTCGCAAGACTATATTTCTGCAATGGGGCGTCCAGAGATAATAACCATATCACAATATCGCGTTGGCGCGGTCGTGCAAAGTAGGATACACGTAAATCCCTTAAACAAATGGTTTAACTCATATCTGAACAATAGATCACAGAGAGTAAAGTTCATTGAGACTAGAAGTGAAGTGCCATTAATCAGACTTGGGGTACCACAACGTTCAGTCCTAGGTCCCATTCTGTTTTCAATGTACATCAACTCACTCCTCTATCTCGATCTAAAAGGCTTACCTACAGCTTTTGCCGACGATGTTGGGTTATCGTATGGCGTCAACAGTCCCTTAGATCTCAATGCTGACATAAATTGCGATTTATATACACTAAGACAATGGTTCGCTGAACACAAACTTGCAATAAGTACTAAGACCAAGTTAATGTACTTTCATTTATCTACGTCTATTAATCCAAAATCGGATGTATATTTTGGTGCACCAAATTGCAAAAAATTTAAATTATATCAATGTAAATGTGCAACCAGTGGTTCACAGACAGTAATATCGTAAGCGCGAGCACAAATTTCTAGGCAGAGCTACTTCTACAAACTAGGGGTTTTGACAGAAACAAATTTCTTTTATTCGCTCGTGATTTTTATATATATTTCTGGCAGGCTGAGGCTTGTTGCCCCTTGTGTACGTAATTAATTTACGAATTAGGAGGACTGCCTTAGACACCTTATCATGGATATTATATTTCCCAGAGACCACGATGGCAACGTCATCAAACTAATAGATCAATATATCAGGCAAACTATCCCTTCGTGCAGACCCTCACCTGCGTAGAATGCCTACAATAAGGGCAAGTCTGTAGAGACAGTCCTACATTCCTTAATAGAAACAATTGAAAATTCTCTCCACTACAAAGAGTATACCCTTGTGGCATTTCTTAACATAGAAGGTGCATTCAACAACATCGAACCAAAGGAAATTTGTCTTGCACTTAAGGTCGGTTGTCTAAGCACTTGGGGTCGGAAAGTCCTTAGTGGCTTTCATCCATCTGCTACTCACCAGCATGGTAATCCACTCTTATTTGGGAGATTGTACTATCCGCACAGGAATTAATAGAGAAACCCCGCAAGGTGGTGTACTCTCGCCCTTTCTTGGAACGTAGCGGTTAATGAGCTGCTACTAATACTGGAAGAGGCTGGATGTAAGACTGTTGCCTATGCGGACGATGTTGCCATAGCTACAACTGGCAAAGTTGTCTCTACCTTAAGAGACATAATGCAGAATGCCCTCAATTAGCTAGAAGCATGGATATAAACATGCGGCCTCAGTGTTAACTCCCAAAAAACGGATCTCGTACCATTCACCAGAAGGTATAAAATCCCTCAATTTCCCCCCCCCCCCCCCAACGCTGTGCGACACCTCTTAACAACTTACGGCCAGTGCGAAATTTCTGGGTCTCATCATCGACCACAAGCTAAGCTGGAAACTCAATATCCAGGAGAGGGAGAGATATCAAGAGAACAGGCTCCTTCTGCCCTGTTCAGCTGTAAAAAGAAGCCATATACTGCAAATGGGGATTACAACCTCGCATCATCCATTGGATCTTCATCTCAATTGTCAGACGGACACTTCTGTTTCAGTTTGCTGGACAGCACTGAACACAGCTGTCAACTGCACACTACTCAAACGGGTGCAAAGACTGGCCTGCATGTGTATCACCGACCACTGAAGAGCACTCCGGCGGATGCACTCATCCTCCACCACTGGAAGCCTTCAGTAAATAGGTTACCGAGCGAACTCTCCTTCGGCCACTCAACCATTCAAAACGAATTCAACTTTCTCCCCAACGACACCGACCGCCTACTACCCCAAGCTATCTTCGAGAAGAAATTCTCCACCAGCAACCCGTCCAGAATGGACTGGATATCACACGCTGGCTGATCCTGATGACAGACGAGGGTGTAGGTGCTGGTGACTATTCTCAAGACCTAAACATAGCTATCTCCCTGAAGCTCCCTCGCCACTTTAGCGTGTTCCAGGCAGAAGCCATTGCGATAAAGGAGGCTATGTCCTGGCTCAAGAACAGCGTAATATCCAAAAGAGATATCACCATCTGTTCGGACAGTCAGGCCGCAATCAAGGCCCTGGACAATGTCATGTTTAATTCGAAAACATCCCCTAATTGCAGGCTGTCTCTTAACGAGATGGCTGAGCATTTTAACATACACCTCATGTGGGTGCCGGGACATTGTGGCAATTGCAAAGCCGGCGAACTCGGTAGGTTTGACACATCCTCCACCCAAGGAATATGAGGTGTTCCACATTCCATGCCAATGGCTACAGCTCACCATCTATTAAAAATACACACCACTTGTCTTAAAACAAAGGAAAAATGGCCATCGCTTAATATCACACGATCACTCAATCTGCATGGACTCAGCAGATCTTCACTCAGGGCGCTCACCGGCGTCATAACAGGGCACTGCACAATTGGCACCCATGCCAGTAGGTTGGGGGTCCCCTATAATGACTTCTGTAGAAGCTGCATGGATGAAGAGGAGGTTGAAACCACAGATCACCTACTTTGCTCGTGTAGCGCGCTGGCAGGTCGTAGACACTTCCACCTAGGGGCCTACTACTTCAACAACCTCAATGAGCCAAAAAGCGTCAGTATTAGCCAGTTAAACCGCTTTGTCACAAGCACCAACTGGTTTTAATTGTTAGGGGGAATCAATCCGAGTGGTGTCACAATGGGTCTACTTTGGCCGAAGTGTGACTGCCTTCTGCAGCCAGCCACTATAACCTAATCTAGGCATCCTCGGACTGTGGAGCGTCAAAGTAAAGTACAGACGCAATCATGGCCTTATTGAAGCTGAGGCATACCCTACACATTCTTTCAGCTCTGAATGGTGGTAGTCTTGCTCCTTGCATTTCGACGCAGTTGATGTGTGAGTTGGTCGGAAGAGGTGGGGTGGAGGGGACATGAAATTCACGAAATCAGTGTTCCCAATTTGATGTGGTTTTGTGAACTCTACGACTAATCTTGAATCACGATACCACGACGAAAACAGTCTGCGAATGAGTGAAACAGGGTCGAATACAAAAAAGTCTTAAAACTGAAATTGCAACAGTGACCTTGTCAACAAATTGACGTAACCCCTTTCTGTCCAGAAAGTCATTTCGGACCTGGGCCTCGCTTCTACAGCAACCACTCGTGTTGAGCGTGCTGTTACTCTATCACGAGTGGAAGGGTCCTACAGTGACTCGAAAGAGGTGGAGTCGTGAATTATGAAAGGCGGTAAACTCGGATATCGAACCTGGCACCCTCTGCGTAGGAGTCGAAGCAGCTACCAGCGCGGCGGCAACTCACGGCACCCTGGTTAATGAATCAATCGAAAGCAGTACGTCAGGATTTATCTGCTGCTGTACTGATCTCTGCCATTTGTTTGCGGATCGCCACTCTTTTTGGTCTTGAAAAGTGCAAATTATCCGGTCATTGCAAGGTACCTACATTTAGCATCTGACAATCACGTCCCGTCTCTTGAAGCATTTCGCACAAGTGAACTGTGAATTGCCAAAAGGGTCCACGACTCCGATTTCACATCGCTTGAAGAATGTCTAACTTCTTGTCGCAGCTGTGCCAGGCCAAGTGCCAGGGGACATTTGAAAATAATTTAAATTTTCGGAAAAGGTTTACTTTCTTGACGTCGTGATGATTCATGATTAGTCGGGAATTGCTCCCTATGTGGGTGGCATATCTCTCTAGGGAATTTCTTGGAAAATGTATGTACACACAATTTTTTCCCAAAATGCACTTGGAAAGTATTTGACATTGTTAAAGAGTTTCAGAGATAAAAGCACGCAGGGGCAGAATTAGTTTCTCCTTTGAAGTGCCTCAGGGGAAAACTTTTGCAATTGTTTTAAGATTTCACATTCGTAACTTGAAGCCCCCTTGGGTTCCTTGAGACTTCTGATCAGTTTCTGTGAAACAATTTGTATTTTCTTTTACTTTCGTACACATTCTGGTGTGAGAATTCAGTGATGTCAGTAAAATTCGACAGGGTGGTCCAAATACAAGTGTCTTTTTATAAATGCAATAAAATCAACCAAATTAAATTTGTTCCATGTAGTATGGCATTATTAGTGAGAACAAACATTTTCATTGCTTATGAGATACAACGTCGTCGCTGCCTCGCCTGGCATCAAGAACTTGTTGATGGCTAAGCTCACAGATTGATGGATGATATTGAGGTTAAGTGCTTGAATCATTTCCAGATTATTGACATAACGTCGGTCCTAAATGGTCCAGGGGGGTCAAATTGTAGTTCAGAGGCGGCCAATGGACATTGCGAAGAAGACTGATAACACGATTTAGCAATTTGATGCGCATAAGATCGATTCTGTGTGACATTTTGGAGGCACGAGTACGATAACTTTGGCGCCAAGGAATGTTAACGGTATTTTTATAGAGGAGGAGTTAGGGGCTTCCGTCAGGAATAATTTAGAAAAGAAATTACATAAAATGGAAGGAGATTATTAAAAATTCAACGGCAACACTTACAATAAAGTACCATACCGAATTACCAAAAACGAGTTTGGGTGAAACCCTGGATAGAGCTAGGAAATTCTCTGCCGTAAATATTGTTAAGAGAATTAAATGGAAATTCTCTTGCTGACTTTCGCTATACGATTCAAGATTGAAATAAGATAATAATAAGTCAGATAAATGTTGGTCTGCAATGGGAAGAAGTTTCTCAGTTTTAGCACCCGTAGTGGTACATCCGCAACCATTCATTTGCATTGTTTACTTTTTATTTCCCCTGCCCCTGGACATTGTTTATATAATTTTAAAAAAATCCAGACAACATTACTTTTCCGCATTTGATGTCATCCTTCATTCCGCCGTTGAGCACTCAGCAAAACCCCAATCAGAAATGAAAAGTGCACTGAAGTTGTGCAACACGTGTTCGCACCTAGCTAAAGAGTGATTTTTTAAAAGCTATAGGAAAGTTTTTCAAAAAAAAGCACATAAAATTCAGAAAAATGCAAGAAATCTTTATTCGAATCGATAGTACGGTCCATATAAATTAATGTTTGAAGATTATTTCATGCAAATGTTGACCTTGACTGCGCCTCAAATGGTCCATCCGCTTAGTCCAATTTTGGCATACTCTTTCCAACATTTCGGCCGGTATCTCACGAATAAATGCTTCAATGTTGTGTTCCAATGCGGGCTTGTCTGTATAGACATGAACTTTAACATAGCCCCACAAAAAATAGTGTAAAGGCGTTAAATCGCACGATCTAGGCGGCCAATTGACCAGTCCCGAACGTGAAATAAAATGTTCACCGAACTCGCCTCTCAATAAGTGTGGCATGTGGCACCGTCTTGTTGAAACCACATGTCATGCAAGTCAAGTTCTTGCATTTTGGGCAAAAAAAAGTTGGATATCATCTCACGGTAGCGCTCACCATTCACAGTTACGTTACGATTCGCATCATCTTTGAAGAAGTACGGTCCAATGATGCCACCAGCCCATAAACCTCACCAAACTGTGACTTTTTCTGGATGCATTGGCAGCTCTTGCAATGCTTCTGGCTGATATTCACTCCAAAATCGACAATACTGCTTATTTACGTACCCATTGAGCCAAAAATGAGCTTCGATTGTGGTCAGTTTAATCGAAAATGGAAGAAGCGCGCGATGAACATTCTTAACAGAGCACGCATTTTGATAATAAAATTCAATAATTTGCAAGCGTTGTTCGTTTGTAAGACGATTCATGGTTAAATTATAGACCAAACTGAAGATGTGTGACAGCGAAACAAAACACGAAACGTGCGTCAGCTGTTTAACCCAGTGTTGCCAAAAAGGTATTAGCTAAAAAATCACCCTTTACAAGTCGATCAATCAAGCTGAAAAGTCAAAATGTTTTGTCGACCGCACTACAAGTCTGCCGGACTACAACCCGATTTGGCCCATCAACCACGGTTGTCAAGCAAATCTTCGTGACAAATGAATGTGAACGAGACTTATAGCACATCATTTCTGCTTTGCACCCATCCTTAAATTTCAATTTAAAAGTGTACAGTTGTCCATATCAGTATTCAAACGTCAAGAGGGAAAGAGCCTAGTTTGAGGAGATTTTTTATTCACGCAAAATTTAGTGTTGCCTCGAAACTAGAGATAATGGAGGGATAGAAATATCGAGCTTCTATTTCTCTTGCCCCTTGATTTCATCTGACAGCGTTTTTTATATGCTTTTTGTCCCGTGTCTGTGAATTCGTGTGAGCTCTTGAGATCAGCTGGCGAACAGCTGACACCCTTTCCCAACCTAGTAGAGGGGCGAATTAGAGTTCTTATTTGAAAATTCGTGACGGACGTTATTTCAAATTTTAGTGTTAAATTTCAACACAGTATGGAGTGGTAAGCGAACGAACGAAGCTTATGTTCATGAAGTCGATTCCTTAAGCTCCCATTTGAGCAAGTTATAGTCTGAGGTACTAGGACCAAATTAATGCGCTACTAGTGTATGTATGTGAATGCATATGAAATGCATTCACACGAATCATGCGTATATTATTGAAACGTTTACATAAACCACTTGAAAACAAAGTTCTTTGCGCATTTCGCTTTTTGCAAAAATATTAATAAAAATTGAATTAAAATTTTGACAACCTTTTACATGCGTTGCTTATAATGGTTGCTTGCAATACCATTGTTGTTATTTTTGGTGGTCGGTTGATTTTTCAGAATTCATTAATTAAGGGTATAGAGTGGAGCTAACTTTTGGGACAGTTCGTCAAATAGTTCCAGTTCTGTGGGCATTGCTTTACATTTTTATTCACGAAATTCCAAATGACAATACATATAAGTCAACTGTTGAAGACCCTCCGCACAACAATACATGAAAAGTGGCCAAATTCGGCAATCTGTCGCCATTTTTTCCCACTAAAATCCTCGAATCTGCAACATTCCCACTAAAAAAATACAAGGGAACACCACTCCATCTCCTGTGTGGAATATTGGCAGAAATGGCCGAAGTTGGATATCTCTATCCCTCCATTATGTCTGCTCAAGAAACTTGACTCACGTCTTTTCACTCGGAGTGCTCCCTCAGTTTTTATTCACACCACCCATTGGCATGACTCCCCATCGCGGACCCTGTAATGCAGTGCATGCCAATGCCAACTGATCCTGCTACAGTCAACTACGTTTAGAAGAAGGCACTGCGGCCTCACATCCACACACCACTCTTAGAACCCCGGCGTCTGTGGAACTGGTCTGCACGCAAATGAATTCCATGCGACGAGGTCCTGATGGAATGAATTCATCAGATTTTGGACAAACGACCGGGATACATAAATACTTGTATAATTGCTATACACACTTACAACTTTCGTGCATTCGCTTAAGAATTCGGTAACCACTCGTGCCTTATGGCGCGTGATGCCCGCAATAAAAACTTCTCCTGCTCTCTCCAGTGTGAGAGCACTTAAAACTCGTAACGCGATACTCAATTTGAAATCCGTCCCAATTAGGCAATTCCCCTTACAACCCAATAATGGCCAAATATAAATTTGTTCAAATCTACTCGTTAGGGTAATGATTCGAACACAGCCGATTAAATTACATTTGCCTCATCATCCATGTGCGCGCTGACTTTGGGGGGGATTCAAATTCAATAGCATTCAGCAATTCACTTGTTTGTCGTGGCGGCATATCATATTACACCACATGATGGTCAGTGAAAAATTGAATAAACGTGCTTTCTCTTCCAACCCTATTTGCAGCTCGTTGGCGGAAATGGACATGAATATCATTTCAAACACAGGACTCTGCCACACGCAAGGTCACGACGAAGCATCACACACTCCCGGATACTAAAGAGCCATCCTTTGGTAAGAACAAATTTACTTTTATTAAATAATATGTTTTCTTTTTTTTGAATCTATGTTTTCTTGTGACTAATGAAGAGAACTGTGCGGTTAGAGGATGACAAATGAGCAGCGAAAGAAGAGGAGAGCTTTTTTCTAAATTTCTTCAAGTCCATCAATGTTTGCCCAAGCTGCCTTTGTCAGAGGAATACAATTCCTCAAGCGAGTGGATTTAATTTGATTGCACAGAGTAGAGATTCATTATTTTTCAATTTAAAAAGTCTTGATTGCAATTTGATCTGTTCAACCGATGCGAAGCCATATGTGTAGGTACTGAGTCGACAATAACAAAGGAATTGATTGCGACATATGAGCTGAGTTCTCATCTTGAAAGAGGAGAGGATTTTATTGAGTGGAGGGTGAGAACATGTAACATGAACGCGGAGGAAGATGCCTACACTCCATACAGTCAGTCACAAGAGTGAGGGTACACCAAAAAGGTGAATGTGCTCTCAACAAAAATTTATTTGGAAGGGGGCTCCGAAGAAAAATGTCTCAAATGCAGGTTTTTAAAGTACATTTTTCATTATGTATTATATTTTTGCTGGGACGACCGCCTTCATCTTGGACTCGACCATAGTTGTATAACACGCTTCCAACACCTTAGCGCAGACTTTCCCGGGAGACTTAGAAGAGAGCGAAAATCACCCCAGTTTGCAGATCCCACCGCGATCTCAGGCCACCTCAGTGACACGAGAGAACCATAATACTTCCCCTCACACATTATTTTAAGCATTCACAGATCGCGGCTCATATGTACATACAGTACTTCACGAAAGTCTGCGTACACTGATGCAATTTGGAGAAAAAGATCTGTCACTCACAGAATATAAGTTGAGAATATTTTTGAAATGCAAATTCGAATAAAACAGGTTTCAGGCTTCAGTTTTCAACGAAAATATTTAAATTCTTCTTTTTTCATTTAAAAAAAAAAAGAAAATCATAACAAAAACCAAGAGAACCTATTTTAAGTCGGTAATTGATCACTTCATCTTATTTCTGTTGGTCTTCGTGCTTAGTGGGATATCCCCTCATCCGCATGACAATCTTTAACCGGTTTTCAATGGGAGCTACCAGTTTTTTGCTAATATTAGTCCACTCAACCAATAAAGCTTCTTTTAACAGCTCATTATTGCTGGTATCGTGGGTACGGAACTTTCCTTCCAGTGCTCCCGACACGTGCTCAAGGGGATTGAGATCTGGGCTCTGTTGTGCGGCTCGTAGAATGTTGATGGAGTTATGTAACAGCCTCATAAGCGCATTTTGTGCGGTATTATTGAGGTAATTATCTTGTAATCCTCAACATTACAACACTTGCTTTAAATCTCGTTAAAGAATATCAATGTACACGAACTGGTTCACCATTCCTTCAATTAGTTCCATCTTTCTGACCCCTGATGACGCCATAAAGCCACACACCATAACACTTCCACCATCGTACTTCAGTGTTTCGATAAAATTCTTTGTGTTATGGGCTCGTTTTGTAGCCTCCTTACTCTCAAACGGTCTCTCACTCAAAATCGTCGAACAAGACAACAATACACCGGGAGTCTGACGATCTGTTTCTGTCCAATTAAACTTGTTGATCAACAGTTTTTGCCTGCGTGTCCATGACCTTATTATTTCTGGATGCATTCGGTATTATTAAATCTCTTGGAGTGAGCTTCGATTGTTGGCCTATTCTGGCGTTGATTCCACTTCATCCACTTACTTTGCTGAAAACTAAAAAACTTGGAACCTTGAAACAAAACCGTGCAACAAGTTTCGTGCAACACTGTATGTGCGGCACCTTAAGAATTGGAATTATGGGAGTCTGGGATCGGCAGGAGAAACCTGCAAAGTCACCCACAAATCTGAATGGTTCCTGCAACACTAGTCGGCTGTAGTGTACAAATCTGGGGTTGCCAGCTTACTCTGCCTTTATGAGAAAAGGAGAAGACAATTTTGAAAGCAAGTGAATCCATCCATTTCTATGCCGAAAAGATTTCATAACCCGCTGTCTTTTTTATTTTATGTTACTTCCAGACGGACGAAGGAAGAAAAAAGCATTCGGTCTACTTTCAGAGACAATTGCTACAGCGTGTGTTTTTCTTCTTCGAACCCATGACCAAATGGTTGTCTGCTTAATCCGCAAATTGGGGATCCATTATCAACTTTCCTCTTGCGGAAGACCTTCGTGAGGAGGTCTGCTGTCCGCCTTTGATTTGCAAACGCTGTTGTTCCAGATGCTTGCACGTGATGGCGGCATTTGGATCACTTGCGGAATATTTCCGAATTAATTTACCAAAAAATAATGCTGATAAATGGTTTACTTATCCACGGTTACATTTCAGTGTGACCTTTCTTTTCTCATTTAGGTGGGTGATGAATGTCCGCCTTCTGCAAGAATGTCCGCCTCCTCCATGATTTTATTTGGGGGATAATCCTTTCAGAAAGAAATTAATATTTGTGACTAATGGGCTTACATTTGGGTGATGAAAGACGTAAGCTTTGGTTGCTGTTCTATTTTTGGAAGATTGATTTATTATGCTTCAGTTCAACAGCAGCATTCACACACGATTTGTCGATACCATACGCTTGAAGACAGTGCTTAGGTGTGGACACGTTTTGTACAACTTCAGCACTTTTTTCATTTCTCACATAATTGCCAAAAATGTTCCCGAGGCTTTTCATTTAATTCTTTTCGTAATATTCGAGTAAACTCGTGCAGAGGACCTTGTAAAGAAGGACTTAGATGCACACGTGTAAATAGACCTTCGGTTAAACGTTGGGTCTCAAGCCACAGGTGGTGTTCCACGGTTCTCTGGTGTGGTGGAGAAGAATTATGTTCTCACACAGCTGAACAAAGTACCAAGATCGGCCTGCCTAAGCATAACAGGACAGCACCGACGGCAGCACTCGAAGCCATCCCTATCCTCGCTCCTCTAAACTCATTCTTCATCACCAGTGCAGCGTCCTCTGACCTGATGCGCGAAGAGGCGGGATTTTGAATGGAGGAACCATACGGTCACGCTGTTACGCTTAAAACTAGGAAAGGTGGAAAGCAGTGCAGAATATAAGACCGTATACACCGACGGCTCAAAGACTAGCTCTGGCCTAGGGGCAAGGATCTTTTGTGATCTCTTTGACAGCTGGGATGTCATTGTAGCGGCGGCATTCTTTATGTCTTTTACAAATGACCAAATGTTCCTTCCTACCCTTGGGACATTGTAGCACTTTTTGTCTCAAAGAGAGAATCATAGAAGGGAGAAGATCAATTTTATTCTGCTCTGAAGTTAATCGTATTTCAGAGAGAGCCTTCTGCATCGACCGGAACAAATGGTAGTCAGAAGGGGCAGGGTCTGGGCTATAAGGCGGGTGGGGTAAAACTTCCCATCCACTGTTTTCCAAATAGTTCTTAACCGGAATAGCAACGTGGGGCCGAGCCGAGCCGAGCGTTGTCGTGCCTGATCGTATATTCCGTGCGTTTTTTGACTACCGCTCTCTTCAAACGGATTAATTGTGTTCGGTAGAGTTGTCCATTGATGGTTTTACCCGGTTTTAGCAGCTCATAATACAGCACACCCTTCTGATCCCACCAAATAAAGAGCATTCCTTTCACGCCATGGATATTCGGCTTTGCCGTTGATTTGACTCGTTGGCCAAGCCAACATTTAGCCGTGCAAACCACTGTTGGCACTTTCGCTCTGCTAGCGCATGTTCACCATAAACTTCCACCAAAATACGATGACTTTCGGCAGCCGTTTTCTTCATGTGAAAGTAATGAAGAAGAACTCTCCGCAAAAACACTTTTTGAGGCACAATGTTCGACATACTTGAGTGAACAAAAATGATTGCTGTTTACGCTTCAAATGAATGGCATGTACTGAAATGACGTACAACGGCAGTAGCTTTCCAACGCAATGGAATAATACAAGTTACGCCATCTCTTAGCAAACCGCGAAATTAAGTTAAAGACCCAACACATTTTGACACGTTTGTGTTTCGTGTCTTTTGACATGAGTGACACTCATTGGCCATTGGCAAGGACTCGTCTTCTATCCTCTCCTAATACATTCAACCATCCACGTCTCTTGTTGTTTTTCTTTCTCTCTTTCATTCTCTCTTTCTCCCTCTGTCTCTCTCATGCTTCTTCAAAACGAAGACCTTCGTGATTAAGTTTGTTTTGAAAAGATTGTCATGAATTTAATTTCAGAAAATCCCTTTCAAATCTAAAAACAAACTTGATGAAACTTTTCAACCCCTGTAGCAAGGGGTACGTGTAGGAATTTCGTTTACCTTAGACATAACCAGGTCGAAGGAGGATTTTTTGCTTAGCTATTCATAACTGAAGTGCTTACATCAGTTTGATAAAAAAAAAACATGCACACTACGGTATGACTGGGAACGTTGCTCTAAAAGGGAAGCGGTCGGAGCAGAGTGGGAAGTCGTAATAGGATTTCTTTTTGATTTTCTGAACACCGCAGTAGCTGTGAATCGAAAATGCTGGTGCTGTGCAAATTAAAGTTGGTGTGTCCGGAATCGATCCAAGGTTTGTAGTTTAAGTACACTTTGAATAATTTTTAAGAGGTCGCCGATGTGTAAGCGTCGAGTATGAGCGGAATGCCCAGAGAAAATTTCATAATTCAACATCTCCTCTGCAGTACTGTCAACACGCGTACAGAGCAGCCAGATTAACACTCACAGAAACTATCGAAAGCGCCCTTGAAGCGAAAGGAATAGTTATTGCATTTGACAAAATTTCGCAGGATGCAAATAAGAAAGAAAACCGAACAGTATCGACATAGATGTATGAACTTCTGAGCACAAGAACAGCTGAGACGCATACATGAAAAAAATCAACACGCATACATTGAAATCCCCCATCAGGATGTAGGAATCCATTTCCGCTACCCTTTCCAGGGCAGCATCAACTTCATCCAGGAATTCCGCGTAACCTGACTCCAGATTTGGTGCACACACCTGCACTAGAGCCGAAGTTGACCTTCCAAGCTTGAGCTTTAAGATCCCGACTCTCCCTCCTAATGGTATCCACTCTAATACCCTGCCTGCCAACCTGGGACTTGTGAGTATCCCCACTCCCACATGTGGAGACAATTGAGGTGCAACTCCCGACGGAAAGAGTTTCCACCCGTCCAAAAGGTCCACAGTTCTAGATCCCCTTTGCTTCGTCGATAAGATACCCACGATATCCAAACGATACCTGGCAGCCTCATCAACTAGCCCGAGATCCTTTCCTGAAGGCTATCCATGTGCTTATCCTAATTCTCTGGCGTTGTCCGTTGCATTTTGCTCCCCGTCCGCACTAGCATTTTGCTCCCCTCATAGCCACTGCTGGGTTTCTCGTATTTCCTTCCGAGAGGGACAGACCGGCCACCAGACGCTCGCATACGAGAAAGGCCTGGCTCCAAATGGGGCACACCAGGTTAGGCAATATCCGAGGCCAACCGTGTTCTTCTTGTCATTTGGGGGGCTGCGCTTCATTAGCCAGGCTTGGGACGCATGAAAATAAACTCCTACACCCAAACCTGTTGCCCTCCCCCCACCAATAGGAGGTCAGCTGCCGAGGGGGGCGGGGGGCAAGACAAGAAAACACAAACTGCAACAACTAAAACAAATTAGTCTGTTAGGCATAATACTGGCTCCAGTAAAAGAGGTAAAATATCTAGGAGTTACCATAGACATCAGACTCATCTGGAAAAGACGCACAGAAGATATCATAGAGCAACGCGACGCGTGCTTGAATGATTTGTAGAACCTGGGGTTGCAGTCCAAGCATCCTAAGATGGATGTACATAACTCTTGATAGGCTAACAACTACATACGGTGCAACAGCTTGGTCCAAAAGACTCAACCTGATCAGCGCAAGGGAGACAGGCAACAAAGTTCAAAGGTTGGCATGTCTCTGTATAACATGGGCCATGAGAACTTGCCCAACTGCCGCCATGGGGTGTTATTGGAGCCGACTCCATTGCATCAAGTGGTCGCAGAATGTGCTATTAAAACAATCATGAGAATGCCAAAGGAAGGGTGAGTCAAAGGGGTAGTTAAAAAGCTTCCACTCCTGGCCATTCCGAAGGACGACGCGATCAGGAAATTCAACGTCCAAAGGAGCTCACCATTAAGCTGGAGTAATGAATCTATAACCCACAGACTGAGCAGCAATACGGTGAAATGGTATACAGACGGATCAAGAACTGATGAAGGAACAGGGGCAGGGGTATTTGGACCCCGGACAAAGTACTACGAACCCATGGGCAAAAAAGTCTGTGTGAGATCAATCTTGACAGAAGAATTCTACCAACTGCGACATAGCAATAATGTCGGACAGTCCCGCCGCTAACCTGGCACTAGACCCCTTTAACACTAAATCCAACAGAGTAAAACTTGGATACATGGCCATATAGGGATAGAAGGCAATGAAATGGCCGAAACTCTCGCTAGGAAAGGAGCATCGGAACCTTTCATAGGAACGAGCCATTCTGCGCTGTAGGAGATCATGTCCTCAGGGAAGAGTTCGGGGAACTAGAAAAAAGGAACCGGGCAGATACCTGGAGAAAGCTCATGGGCCAACATAACCGAAGGAGGTTTGAAGCGTGCATCAGAATGAGCAAAATCAACCACCGTATCCTAACGGGCTTTTTAGTTTTTGTACATTCTGTGGAGAATGTAATGAACATATTTTGGGAGGTACTTGCCCACAAAATATATAGATAAGCATCTGATATCAGAGGAACAATTGAAATCACTCGAACCAGCTCTCATTCTCAGATTCCTAAAGGAAACTGACTAAGAGAGAATACTCTAGGACAGACCTCTTCCACCTTCGTGTCACAGAAGCAGATAGCCCTCCAACTGCTCTGAAAAGAGAGTGGAGCTCTTCGGAAAGCAAAGATATGAATAGGGGGCGCAACAGATCTATAGGTCGCGCTGCAATTTACCCTGCACCATAATAATAATAAATAATAATGCTGCTTCTCCTGCAAGAACGCGTTGTAGGCTTTTTGCAAATTTTATGCAATTTAGCTTTGAAAGCTTATGGACTTTGGAGCTGACATTAGTGCTCTAGACGGTAAGACGTTTATTCTGCCAAGACTGTATGGAAGCTTGTTTTAATTTAAAATTATTTATTATGTGTTCATAGAAGAGTACAAAAATATCATCACTTTTATTTTCTCTTTTGAACGGACACTCTCGTATGTGGACAAAAATCTCCTCTAAGTGCTCTCAAAGCAAAGAGGACCAAAGATCGCATGCAAATCAATGACTTCTTAATCGGCTTTTGAAGGTATCCATGATTCTACGAAGCAGATATGTCTTAGATTGATAATGCATAAAGAATCCAAGGTTGGCAAGACTTTTTATGTTCATTATGTTTGCACTATTCTCCACGCAGCCGTAGACACCACAGGACAGTAGACTGGACTTGACTTACTTGACTTAATTCCTTTATTCCGGCGCGGAAAGTAGGGCGGCAAGAAAATATCTCCACCGTCCACGGATCTGGGGCATCTGTTTTATTGCTCCCCAGTTTTTGCCTTCCTCTCTTATGTCCTTTTCCGTGGACCTTCCAAGTTATCTCAGGCCTCCCAGGCCCCTCGAAGTATAGCGGACAACAGGCGAAAAAACTTCGTTGCAATCGATACCGTATTTCTGCGAACATCCTTTTGGCGAGCTGCATGACTAATAATTTTACCACTGTTGTCAGGTTTGGGGTAACTACCCACTTTGATTTAACTGCCTTACGACCATCTGGTAAGGAGGCAAGTGTCCACGTTTAATTCTCAATTTGGGAAAACTAATTGCGCAGTACATTTTCCTTGCTTTTATTAAACAAGGAGGTGTTGGGACATTTTTGAAGTCATGTATGGGACATTTGTTGTGCATCTTGTATGAGTAACACAACACTAGTCGGAACTCATGCCTCTAGACTGGGCCATTCCCTATGGCCCTCCTATTCTGCAGAAGCTGCATTAACGAGGACGAGGAAGAAACCATTGAACACTTGCTTTGCAGCTGCAGTACTCTCTCATCTCGTAGACTCAGACCCATTTTTTGACAATCTGGCTGAACTGAGCAACATTAGCATCAGCCTTCTTCCACCCTCAGATCCGGGTGGTAACACAACGCGCCTATACTCGGCCTAAGTGTGCCCGCTGTCTTTCTAGCCACGTCTACCTAACCTGGCTATCTCCATAACACTTCATTTCTGGTTGTAAATGTTAATTTTTTCCTCATGCCTCCTTTTAGTTGTGTGAATGCGGAAACCGCCGTGAAAATTGCAATCAATCGGGAAAAACACAGACATTTAAATGATGTTTCCAGTTTTGCTCGCCACTGTATACCTGGCTTTGCAGCTTGCACTCGTTCACCGGCAGACTGCTACGGCTTCAGTGATTGCAAACGCCTCACTTGTGGTTCGCGGCGTTCCACCAATCACATCAGTATAATCAGTACAGACTTCGAGCACACAGTACGGCAGTGAAGATCTTGTACACGATTTTAAGGAGACTATCCGTCGGCAGTCGAAGAGGTCTTCATTTTTGTTGATCGTCCCCGTAAAAGCCGCAGTCACATGGGGTCCTTCTATTCTTTTTGTGGATCTGGCAAGCGGGCAAAGTTGCGAATACTTCAGTTCACTGTATATCTGTGGAGAAAAAAGGTGTGGCAAATTAAGAGCTAGTGACAGTCTCTGTCAACAGCCAAAAGTTGCTAAATGAGCAAAACCTCTTCTGACTCAGTTAGTAGAACAGCATCAAAGTAAATTGCATTTTCTCACTTTTCAGTGTGGACTGTAATGCAATATTGCGAATTTTCACAGGACACCCTCTAATTGGATACCCCGCCCTAATTGGCTTCCACTCCAGTGACGTGTTACACATGCGGAAATTGCAGCTGAAACAAGAAGAGTGCCATCTAGTCACAGAAAGAAATAATTAGCCCACCACGTCCAGCTCATTCTGTGGTCAATCTAGCAGGTCATCAGCCACCACCCTTAACTTCACCAAAGATTCCTCAAAATTGGGATTAAAATTTAATGGAAACAAGATACCTTCTGGCTTACATCTGGGGACGGATGTAATTAATTCCAAAAATGGCACGTGTGCATGTACACAGATACAGCATTTGACGTGCATACACACACACACACACATACACGCGGAAGGGGTGTTGCGGTTTGTGTAGCATGTATCCACATTCCACTTGCGGCTTGACTTTGACATTTGGACATTTGGTGAACCTTTAACGGAATTCAGGTAATATTTAAATTTGCCAATAATGCCTGGCGCTTGCAATGAAGTTCCACCACAAAAACATTCCAATCGGAAGCTCTTGCGATTTTCAATTCCACCGACGGGGCATGTGCTCTTTGCAAGGGAATCGACTAGACAATGAGCTCCCCTCCACTGGGCGTTGGTGTGTTGGTGTAGTGCCAGAGAGTATGTGCGGGTAGTAGCCCCATTTCACGTATACTAAAACAACGCACACCATCGTGTCGACGTTGGCATGGAGCGGTGGAGGTGGCAACATGGTGTCGGCACAAACTGGAACAACCTCATAACACTGGCCTTAAAAATCGAGTTTGTCAGTCAACTTCGTTGTAAGAGGATTAAACTGAATTGACGGTGTACGTGGGTGGTCACAGCGCAGTGACTGTTGGCTCACACTGTGAAAGTGTGACATTATGTTTCTTCGTATAATTTTCTAGTGCAGCCCTCCTATTCGTTCGCACCTCCATCCCCCGGGCTGATTTGCAATTTTAAAACCAGCACTGTGTGGGTGTGTGTGACTGCATGAATACATAATATTCGTTAAACGTATTTCCCAATGTGATTGCCTGCCATGCGGGACGGATGAGGCTGGGTGCTGCGGGTCGCCTACTTAGCTGGAAACGACACCAGAGAAATGCGCAAATTCCGTTACTGGGGGGGTGTGTGTGTATGTGGGTGTGCATGGCAAACCTGTTATGCAAATATCCATCCATCCATTGCTGTAATGACTTCACCGGAATTCCATTTCACTTTCACCTAGAAAAGTTCCATCGCCTGGCGCCGCCATCGCTTGGAGAGCACTGGCACTGCCACCATATGGCGGCCGACTAGGTGAGGGTCGCAATGCAAACCCGACTGAAATCACCGCCTGTGCACACCGTGAGTGTACTTATGTCACGCTTATCGAAGCATGAAATATAGGGCGCATATTTTGGTAATTTGAGGTCGATAGGTTTCGGACTCTGGTGGCAAATTAGCCTGTCACCGGGGGTAACGTCTATTGGTGAGGTTGAGTTTCTCAATTATCGAAAACCACTTGCATTAGTGGGATTTCGAAATATTGATTACATTTCACTGGCATTGAGGGCGTTGGAAATTGTGTTCGTTTTGCGATGACGTTCGTGCCAGAGATAAATCGATGGTGCTGCTAGCACTGTGAGGAGTTTATATTGGATTTCAATGGATGTAGATGCCTCGCGGGTTTTAGTATATCGCGGTTTCAAAGGTTAGCTTGAACGTGATTCATGGCGTTATCTGCAGTAGACGCTCGATATAGTGAACTAATAAAAATCGGGACTGGAATGTGTGTGCTTTTACGAGAGCAAACGTAAAATCTTGATCTGCCTTTTATTTGTGGTGGAACGCTTTTTGATCGTTTTGGCAGATTTGATGAAGATGATGCCGATATGTCCTCGGAATATTGAGCTGGAGAACTTTCTCTTCAAACAATTGCAAGCAAAGCTACTGATGATGCCGATCTTGGTTTACAACTTCTAGCTGTCATTTATGGTCTTGCAAGTGAAAATCCAAGTTCCCGTAGGAAATTCCTTCGCAATGCTGTTTTTTGTGCCACTTGCCAATTCACTTCTTTGAAAATAACTAACCACTTCAAAGCTGAAATATCAACCATGCTTGCAAATGCAGCCATTGGCAATCTATTGCTTTTTCTTTTACAGATGTAGCAACACTATCCACACCGCCTATAATGAATGAAAACAAAAGTCATTAGAGGAATTGAAATTTGAAGGTGCAGTGTATATAAACAGACCTTTAGTTTTATTGCAATACTCTATAATCGAGGTTAGCTTTTTTTCACTAGTTCCAATATCAATTGTGTTGTGCATTGTGCTTGATAATGCAATACATTTATTTTTCCTTGCAATGTACGAATCAAATGCTGTGTTGTCGGTGGATGCAAATGTAGATTGATACAGGCTTTGGTGGAACTTCTTTTATTTTTTCTCATAGTACCAACCATTGCAATGCCTTTTGACAACAAGTTTTGACCAAGATCATGCGAAGAAAAGAAGTAATCCATTGTAATGCTATGACCTTTCAAACCATCAACGAGATCCAAAACAACACGTTCGCCTTGTCTTTTTTCACATGAGCTAGCACCAATCGCTTTTCCCAAATATGGTTGAATCTTCCAAACATAACATCTATAAGAAAATACCATCACCCAAAATTTTAATCCATACTTTACTGGTTTCGACGGCATGTATTGATGAAATTTACATCGTCCACGAAAACCAAGTAATTGCTCGTCAACTGGAAGACATTCACGTGGATTGTATCTGTTATAAAGTTGGACCATTTATCAAATTAGCTCGCGAATGGGAGCAAATTTATCTGAAGATCCTTGCTGTCTTTTACTTATAACTTCGTCAGAACGAGTAACTCGGCTCATATATTCCAACGTTTTCTTCGACCTCTTTCACCATCAAATAAATCATTTGTAGTTTCGATCAGGTTATCGCAGGCTTGGTAGATTTACAGGCAGGTGGTAAATCTACCAAGCCCTCTTGCGAAAATCGACCACAGTTGCAAACTACGTGCGCTGCGTCCTCTTCAACATTTGGACACTTTGGGCACAGCGCCGAACTATCATGTCCACGCTTGTGTAGATACTTACCATGGCCGCCATGTCCACCGAAATGGGCATATGCGTCCATCTTCCTTTTGTGGACACGTCTCATCTGCTACCCGTTCTTCCATCTTTATGAGTTTGGCCTGCTGCCGCTTCGAAGTTTGTCTAAGGTACACCCTCTTAAGCTCGTCTGCCAGAATGTCGACAGGTAACATTCCTGCCATGACGAACGCTGCGTCATCTGAAAAAGTTCTAAATCCGCTGATTGCCCTTATTGCGCAGAGTCTATAGACTGACGTCATCATCCGCCTTAGTACACACACAAAAATAAAAAAAATCCATGGAGTGGAGAAAAAATTTCCGTTTCCGTTTTCTCATATCAATTGATATCATCACCAAACATGCGTGCATTCCAGTTAAGTGTTGCCCACTCAAGTGCTTTCTCAAACAATTGGACAGCATCTCTAGAACACATTGACCAAATCGAATGATCTACCTCCGGTTGTTGTTCTTCTTCGTTTTTGTCTTCTTCAATATCTGAAGATACATGATCATCGTTCGTATGTGTGGTATGTGTTCAGAAGGTTCAGGACTTCTTCCTTGGCCACTTAGTTAGCATCCGATGAATTGTTAAATTTCCTCAAAATCATCTTTCGAATTAGTAGTGTTAGTGGCTGGCTGCAGAAGGCAGTCACACTTCGGCCAAAGTAGGTCCATTGTGATACCACGCGCATTGATTCCCCCTAACAATTAAAACCAGTTGGTGCTTGTGATAAAGCGATTTAGCTGGCTAATACTGACGCTTTAGTATTGTTACATTGGGAGGAACAACTGGATGGCGCAGTTGGTTAAGTGCCTGTCCTTGGTTAGTGGGGTCCCCGGTTCGAATCCCAGTGAAAGCAAACTTAAATGCACTCCGTCTGCTTATGATCCTGTCAATATCTTTCTTCGCAGATGGTTCCACCCTGATCTCACACAGCCCGTCGCTTTTCTTATTTCTTTGACTATCCCATGCGGACCTGCACTTGGATCATTTTAGATCCGAATTGACTTCTAGTGGGGGCATATTCTGTGTCCTGTCGATTACAGCGAGCTGGGCAGGAAACAGAAGGAGTGTTGCACATTTTGAGTCTCTTCATCATCCATGCAACGTCTTTGGAAATTGGAACTCGGCCCCACGTATTTCAGCACAATTTCCAAGGAAGCGTAGTTGCATTGTTCGTCAATACGCTGACCTTGGCTTTTGGAGTATTTCACGTGACAGTGCATGCGCCGTTGGTGTCACTGAACTGTGGTTCTTGATGTGTTGCGTCGTTGGTCTTTTGGGCTACTTTCGCAGGTAACCAAAGATTACAGGTCTTATTCAGTGAGGTGTGTTGTCCGGTTCACAGGTGCTCGGAATGTGCTGTCACCTATCATAAGCTCAGCTACTCGTTTTTCATCTAGAGCTGGGCGAGAGTTTGATACCAGTTTTCAGCTTAGCTCCCTAATTGAGTCCAGTGAGTGAGGACTGTCTCAAAAGATGCTGATATCCTATGAGCACTGCTTTTGAGCCATGACATTGCAATAAATGCGCCGCAATATTATGCCTGTCTTCTTGAAAGACGATGCTTGAGCTGTTCAGAGAAAACCAACTCTTGTTAGGGACTAGGGAGTATAGGACTCCTGCCCTTGACCCATCATCCCTGTGTGGCACTGCGATAACTGAGTACCAAGCAAAAAATCACTAACGGCCACTTTTTCACATTGATTGAAAAATCGCAATCACAGATACAAAATAGCAACTTAGCCCAACTCTAATCCCAACATTGATGCTGTCACTTTTCATTAGTGAGCAGTCACTTAGAAGCACTGATCCACATCCAATTTCGATGGACACATGTAGGTTCGTATGTATTTTGTAGTTACGTGCTGCTCATGTCACTCTGGATGACAATTGGGCGGACACCGATGACTGGAATGTGGCCCGGAAAGGTCGACAATCGGGAGGGTTAGAACATTTGTATAAATAAACCTTTAAAATGTAAATACTTGAGTCAAATTGTTCTAATTCACAAAAAAATAACAAGTCGTTTGGAAGAGGGCGAGTCCCATTTTGTGCTGACTTTCGCAAAATAATCAAAACCCTTTTCATTCTCTGTTTATCCCTTTTCCATCCACATTCTCCACACAATCTACCGGTTGGGCACATCAAAGCACATACTTCAAATTACGACGACAAGTACAAAGGTCGCCAATGGCGAAGGATTTCGTGCAACAGTGATTTTCCATTATGCGAGTGTATCATTCGAGTCCATGACATGTTGGTATTTAGAACTGATTGCCGTCGCACAAAGACCCCGCATGAGAGCACGAGATTGTACATCCCGCCAACGCAAATGTTGACGCAATAAAATTAGTTTCTCTTTTGTGCCATCAAAATAATCCATAATTTGATGGAAAAAAACGACGTCATGAGTCAGACGCTCCCATGGGTAACCGAATAAATACGCAATACTTATCTTTAAGCCCGTAATGTGTGTAATTTCATCAGCAGGATACGCATCTTAATTATACTATAGAAGCTTTCCAAAATTGAGTGCTTCCGCCTAAGCACAACGCCGCCGGTCGTTGTGTTAAGCAAATTCATTGAATTGTGCGATAATTTCCGATTTTCCTTTGCAGATTCACAGCGCCATCCAGCAGCCGGGCTTCATACGAGTGAAACGTGGACTGCGACCTGCCATTCCGGCGATACATGGTCTGCCATATGCTTCCACAAATGGAGTGCCCAGCACGCAGGGCATCGAACCGACAGATCCATACTTTCCATTACAATGGTATCTGAAGAACACCGGACAGAATGGCGGCAAAGTGCGTCTTGACCTGAATGTACAAGCAGCATGGGATCAGGGAATCACCGGGAAGAATGTCACCACTGCCATTATGGACGATGGTGAGGGCAAGCTCAGCCGCAAGTCACACTCGTCACTCCTAACGATTGTTTTGTTTCCTTCCAGGGGTGGACTACATGCATCCTGATTTGAAGTACAATTACGTAAGTCGATCATATTTTTAAGCGTTTTGCCATTCCAACAGCTGTGGAGGGAGGGCAGTGTTGATGGCGGTGGCGACATTGGTTGTGCAGACGTGAAGGAAGCCGGGGTAGGAGGTGGATGAAAGCAATTCAGTAAATTTTATTCTGCCGTCTCGGGTGAATGATTTTGAAAAATTGCTCTCATCTCCACTGTCCCTGACGGCGATGAAGTTGGAAGTCACGATAAAACGTGACGACTATAAAATCTAGTTTGCGCTAGCCGCAAAATATATGTGCACACATGATATATGTACGTCCACACCTTCGATGGGAGGTGTACACACAACTTTATTAACGTCTGTACTCGTGGAAGGAGCACACTACATCACTACATGGGGATAATTCAACCTGACATTCCTACGCTCCTCCGGGCTTAATTTATTGAAGGTTTTGCATTTAATCCAAGAGCAGGGAAGAATTATTGCGGGTATATGCATTCGAAGGAAAGTCAAACTTGTCCCACGTGTCCTCGAAAAACCATTTGTTTTAGAACCCACATAAGACGAATGCCACCTCTGTCAGTGAGAGTCGGAGAATGTTCTTAAAAGTCAATAAAAAAAACTTGCAAAAGTTGTGTTCATATATTGGGACACCTGCTTCGGAGGAGGACTTGGGTATTTTTTGTTGAAAATACCCTCAGTCTGGTGTTTTATGAACTCGTTTACCCACCTCTATCTGAATCGGAAAATTCAATACGATTTATTTGCTTTAAGAATTTAAACATCATCAACTTGAAGTGTAAGTTGTAAAATATGCGCAGATTTTGGGACTGGGCAAATTAATAGATTCAAAATTAATAGTTTACAGCTAACGAAGGAGCAGATGTCTCTACAGTGGGTGGTTCAAAATGAAGGTATCAAGCCCGGAGATCGAGCCCGGCAAATAACCACTTCCTCTATTAACACCTTCTAGTAATACTGGAAGAGAGTACTACAAGCGGAGTCGCGATTATCGTGCGGTAACATGGCCGTTGTGGGTTGGTGCGTCGACCTCTACGCACTTGAGCCTACGCAGTCCAGGTTCGATTCCGGGTCCTTTTCACAGCACCACCTCTTTCTAGTCACTGCCAGTGCTCAAAGAGTAATTACTACGACTGCTTCTCAAGTAACGCAGTCGGCATAAAACTGTGTCCGGAAAAATCTGAAAATAGTGGGTCCATTTCGTATAAATGAAAGATTATTCAAATAATGCGTTCACTAAGTTATGATACCAGTTATGACAGCAGTCTAAGAAAATGTCTGTTATCATTCAGGCATTTTGCTTGACTTCTACAACACAGGCACATTACATCCAGATTTTGTAATTTTAGAAATTATATTTTTGAATAAAAAACAAATATTAATTCGATTGCTAAATGCATATTTTTTACTTTAAAAAAACTTGGAAAACATCATCATCTTTTTCTGACCCGCATGCTCCACTAAAGGGGTCGCGGGGGTAAACCACGTACGAGAGATCTACAGGCAACTCGCATAGCATAGCCGCATAGCCCGTTCCAAGAAGCAGCTCCTCAATGTTGAGTTCCTCTAGCATTACCGTGTTTCTCACCCTATCCCGACGAGTAATACCCACAGCAGCACGAAGAAATCTCATCTCAGCAGCTTGTATTCGCGGTCTGAATATTTCGGTCATTACCCAAACTGCATGACCATAGGTGAGAGTTGGAACAACCTGGCCTTCCTGAGTACGGATCCAGCAAGCTGTTTCAAAATTGTCATCTGCAAAAAGAAGATGACTTACCCTCAACTCTTCCAATGCGAAACATTCCCCGCATCCAGTCCACTTATATAATGAAAAGGAGAGGCGACAAGACGCACCCTTGGCGAAGTCCAACGTCCACGGTGAAATCTGTTGATTTAACACCGTTACCCGAACACAGCTGCTACAGTTTGTGTATAGAGACTAAATGGCCCTCAGAAGAGGACCATCAATCCCATACTCCACTCCAGAGTTTACCTCGAGGACCTCGGTCGTATGCCTTTTCCAAATCCACAAAATAGCCTTAGATGGGCTTGGCATACTTCGAAGCCATATTCATTATTTTGAAAATCGTTAGACATTGTGAGCAACCAAAATATGAAACAAATGTTCACGAGTTTACATTTTTGAGTAGGTAATGCATTATTTTTTCTGTTCACATTATCGAGATTCTACTGTATAGCCCGGTTGCACACTTGGCTGAGGAAATAAGTCTAACAACTCGAGTGCGAGCATTTTTTATGAAACTTGTTTTTTATTTTATTTAGAAGTGTGGTTATGAGGTTGACGCAGGCTAATTCATGGACACGAGTACTAGAGAAATCCCTACGCAACCCAAGTATCATTCTCAGTATCGTGCTTTGACGTCTTTGCAATTGCAGCACAATTATGGGAATTTCCCTACTAGTTGTGTCACTTGCAGAGATAATGGAGGAAGAGATATTCGTCTTTCCAGTGAAAAATCCCCAGGCCATCGCAGTTGTGCTCTCAAGTCACTCATACTACTTAATTGTCATGCACACTTGTTACAAGTATAGAGCAACGCAATGGTGTTAGGCGGGAGTAATCAGCTTAGCCAGACAGACGCCTGTCTGTGAAAAGGTTATAAAAACGCTGTCAGATGAATCTGAGGGGCAAGAATCGTAGAAGTCGCACATCTCCTCCTCCATTATCTCTGGTCACTTGCAGTCGGCTCTTGAGCAGAAATGAATTATGATAGAGACGCCCAACTTCTACCTCGCGTGCCCCTTAACATTGTTGACAACCATTTTTTATACCGTTTTCTAAAGCCTAATTGACCAATCAGAGAACGTGAATAGCTGTCAAAAAATAATAAGTCATGTCAGAAAGTCTCTGAAATTCATCGATAGACTGGAGATCAATCAGCTGTGAAGTGGGACATCTCTATAATACTTCATTTCTCTCGCCTTCTCATACGAACCATTTTTTGTCATTTGTCATTATTTTGAGAGCACACAACGGTTTCTATATGCTAGATCATTCAGAAAGCACCTGAAGATAGCTTGAGGAATGGATTAACTCCCATGGCTTTAGAGGACTGCATTTCTGTTCTTGTCTGCTGTTGACATTTGCAAGGCTACGTATCTTCTTCTTCTTCGTTTGGAGCTACAGTCCGGGGTGGACCTGAGCCTCAACCAACAAGCCTCTCCAGCCAGCACGATCTTTCGCCAGCTGCCTCCAGTTGTGCACACCAAGTGTGTTGAGGTCCTTCTCCACTTGTGTGCGCCATCTCGTTCTAGGACGACCTCTTATGCGTTGTCCCAAAGGCTCGGAATCGGAGACTCTTCGGGCCGGAGCTGTGGTGTCAATCCGCTCTACGTGACCTAGCCATTTTAAGCGTTGGATCCGAAGACGCTTAACTAGGTGCATGCCGCTGTACAGCCCGTACAGTTCGTGGTTGAATCTCCTTCTCCAGACGCCATCAATGCAAACAGGACCAAAGATCGCACGCAGAACTTTTCTCTCAAAGCGACCAAGAGCTTCTTCATCCGCTTCCAATAGCGTCCATGTCTCTGCGCCATAGAGCAGGACGGGGATGATTAGGGTGTTATATAAAGTCAACTTGGTGTTTCGAGAGATGGCTCTGTTACGCAATTGCCTCTTGAGCCCAAAGAAACAGCGATTGGCAACAGTAATTCTGCGCTTGATCTCGGTACTGGTGTTACTGCAGAGCCAAGGTAGACGAAGTCCTTGACTACCTCAAAGTTTCTGCTGCCCATTATGACGCTCTGTCCGAGGCGGCGATGTTGTGGGTCCTTTCGTGATGACAGCATGTACTTTGTTTTGCCCTGATTAACTGCCAAACCCATTTTAGCCGCTTCCGCTTCAATGCTAGCAAAAGCCTCATTGACAGCTCGCTGTGTTCGTCCAATCACGTCAATGTCGTCCGCGTAGGCAAGCAGTTGAACTGACTTTTGGAAGATCGTGCCTCTGGTGTTGACATTTGAGTTTCGCACGATCTTCTCAAGTATGATGTTGAAGAAATCACATGACAGCGTGTCGCCTTGTCTAAAACCTTTTTTGACATTGAAGGTCTCGGTGAGTTCGTTACCGACCTTGATGGACCAGCGAGAGTTCTCCATCGTCATCCTGCACAATCTGACGAGTTTGGCTGGAATGTCAAAACTAGACATGGCATTGTATAGCTCGTCTCTATGCACGCTGTCATATGCGGCCTTGAAATCGACGAATAGGTGGTGGGTGTCGATCTGCATCTCGTGGGTTTTTTCCAGGATCTGCCGCAGTGTGAAAATTTGGTCGATGGTGGACTTTCCCGGCCTGAAACCGCACTGATAAGGTTGTTGACGAATGGTTTCAGGCGTTCACACAAGACGGCAGAGAGGATCTTGTATGCTATGTTAAGGAGACTGATCCCTCGATAGTTGGCGCAGTCAAAAGGGTTTCCTTTCTTGTGGACTGGACAAACGATGCTGAAATTCCACTCATCGGGCATGCTTTCCTCCGACCATATCTTACAGATGAGCTGTTGCATGCTCCCAACCAGATCATCTCCAGCTGCTTTAAACAGTTCCGCGGACAGTCCGTCCGCTCCAGCAGCTTTGTTCGACTTTAGTCTAGATATCGCTATCTTGACCTCGCCTAAGTCGGGGGAACGGAATTCTTGGTCATCCTCGTCCAAATTAAGTGGAACATTCTGCCTGACGGCGGAATTTGTGTCGTCATCGCCGTTTAACAGTCTACAGAAGTGATTTTTCCATATTCTCAGCATCGACTGCGATTCTACTACCAGTTGTCCATTTTCATCCCAGCAGGCTTCTGTCCGAGGTCTATATCCTCCGGATAACTGTTTTACCTTTTGGTAAAACTTTCGGACCTCCTTCCTGCCGTAACATCTCTCCATCTCTTCGACCGCGCGCTTCTCGTGCTCTTTCCTTTTCCTTCTGAGAAGCCGGTTCTCTTCCCTTCTCTTCTGCTCGTAGAGCTCACGAACAGCTCTCGTTGTTCGATGCAGAGTTGCCTTGTAGGCCTCCTGTTTGGCTGCATGTGCCTGCCTGCACTCGTCGTCAAACCATGGGTTCTTCTTTGGTGGTGCCGTAAAACCCAGCACATCAGTGGCAGCTTCCTTGATGGCTTCTTGACAACGTTTCCATTCCTGGTCTATTGTGGTTGTAGGCAGGGTCGAACTTTCGGAGAGTTTCAGGGAGACTCGGTCGGCAAAGTTCCTAACGATCGATTGCGATTGCAGCTTTACAACGTCAAAACGAGGTGTCCTGTCTCGACTCCGTATTTCTCTCGATATCCTCATTCTTACCTTGGCTACAACAAGGAAATGGTCCGAGTCAATATTGGCTCCTCGGAAAGTTCGGACATCGAGAATATTGGAGGAGTGTCTGACGTCGATCGCAATGTGATCAATCTGGTTGACGGTTGATTGACCGGCAGGTCCCTTTATGGATGTTGAGGTGTGGGAACCGTGTGCTCATTACAGAGAGGTTACGCCCCGAGGCGAAATCCACCAGCCTGAGTCCGTTTCCGGATGTGTTGTCGTGCAGGCTGTGTTTTCCGATAACTTTAGCAAAGATTTCTTCCTTGCCCAGCTGTGCGTTGAGATCTCCTAGAACGATCTTGGTATCATAGCTGGGGCATTGATCGTATGTTCTTTCTAGGAGATCATAGAAATCGTCCATGCTATTGTCATCCTTCTCCTCTGTCGGGGCGTGGGCGCAAATCAGGCTGATGTTCCCGAGCTTAGCCTTGATGCGGATTGTTATGAGGCGCTCGCTTACATACTTAAAGCTTAAGACTTTTTGCCTAAGTCTGCCTCGAACAACAAAACCACATCCAAATAAGCGCTGCCCTCCTTCTCTGTAGCAGTCGCCGTAGTAGAGGTCGCAGTTTCTCATCCTCTTTTTGCCCGGCCCGTTCCACCGCACTTCCTGGATAGCGGTTATGTCTGCTTTATAGCAGTCTAGGGCCTCCGCTAGTTCATCGGCTGCACGTGGTCTGTTAAGGGACCTCACAATCCACGTGCAGAACCGAAAGTCATTGTCCTTTTTCCGTTTGCAAGGGTCGTCAACAGTAGATCCGTTCGTATCCGAGGCAGGTTGTTGTTTCTGAACTCGTATTTTTTTTACGTGGTGAGGAAGTTAACCTCACGCACAACCTAAAAACTGGGAGGACAGGCCCATTAATTTAACCCTCGGGCAGAGGGTCCGCTGCGTATATTAGTTCACCACACAATGGCTTCTATGACGGCTATCCAGGGGCACCGCGAGGAGGCTGTACGTCAACTTGACTTATGAACAAGCAGGGATCGCGCTGGCATCCTACCAGGTTGGATGCAGTCAGCAACTTTACCCTGTGTACATAAGCCCATGCCCCCCTGAATCCCTCTAGTATTCGTAATACAACACTCTTTGGTGAAGAGGAAATAGTCCTCTTTCAGGTCGAGTCTTAGACAAGCTCCTCTCCATTCTTGCGAAGACAGCAGCACGCAACCGAATGATTGTCTTAGTACATCATTCATTGTGTTGTTGTCCAACTCTGTATTTGAAACCTCTAAACAACCTCAGTCAATTTCCCTGGAATCGATGAGTAACCATTTATGTGCCCTCCATTAAATCGTCAAATTCACAAAAGCGTTCTGCAACCAAATTGAAGCTGTACAATATCGAATGATGTTCCACGAAAGAGATACATCATCTTCCTGTGAAGTATCCCAGAGACGAACGTACTGTTACCCTAAGCATCGCTCCTGTTGTCATGCAAGGAAGTACGGGATATATTCAACGAAACTGTTGCATTGTAGTGCTTCACTTATGTAAGTTGAGACTACACTACACTTTCCTTCCCTCTTACTGCGGAGATGAAGTTGTCCTTGAAGTATTCATTTGCCTCAAAGCACATCAAAGGGGTGATTTATTTTTCCTCCACTTGAGTGGAACCATAATGAGTTCTGTCTTCAACGTTTAATTTGATTTCCTTCAACGCAACTAGGCGGGATTGGGTTTTTCATTTTCACACTCACACGTACATGGCAACCCTCAAACGTGCGAATAAACACATCCGGTCGGAGGAAATGTTGAAAATGTGGGTACACAACTTTGATTTAATAAACCAGTAACTGGACTGTTGAGTGTACGTGTTCGAAAAACCAATTACTGGTGTAGGAATGCTGTACAAAGTCAATGTATACATTCGTTTGGCATAGAATCCATATGCAAGGAAATTATCATCCATCGGAGGTGAAAGGGAAAAAATAAAAATAATAAATATCCTTGATCCAATTGATGGAATCGATTTTCACAACCAATACTGGGCAGTTTCTCTTCCCGAACAATTAAGATCCCAAGGGGCATTCGGAATACGTTCTGTGCCCTGCTGGTGATCTTAATTGATTGCAAATGGATTTGTGTGGATCCTGAGGGGGTGTACGTACCCAGACAATAGCCTGGTAAGTCGAAAACACACTGGGCTTCAATTAATACCATCCTGCTTCGCAGATTGTCTTAAATTGCGTTTTAATGAAACGTTGACACGACTGCGGACAGGAGTTTTTGTAATGGAAATTCATTGGGGCGAATGCTTTTGATACTGGGTCAGATTGTGCTGTGAATCAGGTCATCGATAGTGAATAGCTTGAAGCTATGCAAACGAAATGTGTTTTTAATGGACTTCAGGTTTATCTATTAACGCTGTTAGCATAGTTTTGGGAAAGGTGAAATCGATTGATTCCCCGTGTGGAAATCGGGTGGCAGCAAACGAACTGGTCGGGTGGACGTTTCACCCCCTCTGTTTTGACTACGATGTAAAAGGCCTGGATGGAATTCAAAGCGATTGATCTGAATTGAGAATCAGATTGAGTTAGAGTTGATGCCTCGATCCTCCGAGTTGGTTACCCCCGCGACCTCTTTAGTGGAGCATGCGTGTCAGAAGACGATGATGATGGAGAACTCACATTCATATGAGACACTGTCGATAGACTCGCTTGACCACTGACACACTGCGTCTTATTTCTGCTTGCTGATTTAACAAACCATGATCAAGTGAGCTAGCCAATTGCATTCCTCCTCATTTTACCCTCAAGGCAGCTTTCGGCCACTCAATTGAGCAGAGATTTGTTTTTCAGCCGCACCACACGTGCTTGGAATACTCTTCCCAACTTAATATTTCCCACTGACTGTAGATAGATAATCCACTAAAATTTTAGACCAGTCAAACAAGAACCTCCTCGTCCTTTATCCATCTTTACTTTCGGCACATGGTGGGGGTCGCTGACAGCTTTGCCGAGAGCATGTGTGACGCCATCGCGAATTTTCATGTGACCAGAAATAAGTCGGAAAGACAAATTAACATTTTTTACACACTTAATCCTAGGATAGGCAGCTCAGGGCCTACACAGACCCAGTTTGAGTTTGAACATAGGGTGATGGCACTAGGAGTCAGCCCTTTAATTTTCTTTTCATGTTCATTGGGTTCTTACAAATTTACAATTTAGTGAACTTAGATTATCTGACTTGTTGAAATATGTAGATTATATTGGGTCTACAAATTAATTCGTGCGGTTTTTTTTTTTCAAAATTTTAACGTTTATTTAAGAAAAACACGTAAAATAGTATTATTCAAAGTATTAAAGTATTAAGTCTTAAGGTATGACTTTTTCCCATCTTTCTGGCAATTTGTGGATAACATCCCAAAAGAACTGCGCCGGCTTGGCAACCAAGAATCCCAATTTTTGATATTCGACTCTGATGTGAACCGTATTTCAGAGAGGGCGTTCTGCATCGACCGGAACAAATGGTAGTCAGAAGGGGCAGGGTCTGGGCTATAAGGCGGGTGGGGTAAAACTTCCCATCCACTGGTTTCCAAATAGTTCTTAACCGGAATAGCAACGTGGGGCCGAGCCGTGCCTGATCGTATATTCCGTGCGTTTTTTGGCTACCACTCTCTTCAAACGGATTAATTGTGTTCGGTAGCGTTGTCCATTGATGGTTTCACCCGGTTTTAGCAGCTCATAATACAGCACACCATTCTGATCTCACCAAATACAGAGCATTACCTTGGTCGGCTTTGCCGTTGATTTGTCTGGTTGGCCAAATCGTGCAAACCACTTTTGGCACTCTCGCTCAGCCAGCGCATGTTCACTATAAACTTCAACCAAAATACGATGACTTTCGGCAGCAGTTTTGTTCATATTAAAGTAATGAAGAAGAACTCCCCGCAAAAACACTTTTTCATGCACAAAGTTCGACATATTTGAGTGAAAAAAATTATTGAATGTGTACTGAAATGACGTACAATGACAGAAGCTTTCCAACGCATGTTCCAATGGAATAATACAAGTAACGCCATCTCTTAGCAAATCGCACGAATTAAGTTAATCATATTAAATGATAGAAGTTATTTAGTTAAGTTCCAACGTGAAAGAAATTAACTGTAATCATAGCGAACAAAGTGTGTTTATGGAGTAGGCAGCCCCTTCAGATCCAGTAGTCAGCCTTTCTGTGATAGCTACAACTGGTCCCTAATTGAGGCAGACTACTGGATACTCAAGTGGTTCACAACTGTTTAAACTTTTCAGTAGTCAGCCGGAGGTGGGGCTGACCTTGTGAGAATCGTAAAAACGCTGCCTCCTTAGCCGAGCCCCTCTGTAAAAATTGCTTAACAATATTTTATATTTTTTTAAGTTTTGAAGAGAAAACTTAACTTTTAATCATCTATAAATAATCATACAATGCACTAAGCTTCAATATTTTTTTTATGATTTTAGCTCTTTTTCCATACACAAGTCACAAAACGGACGCTTACAAAAACTGGAACAAAACTTTCATTTTGAACAAGATAACCAGTAGCTGCATCGACTCAGAATTTTTCATCTAGACAGAAGAACAGATAGGCTTCTAGAAAAAAATGCCAATAAACTTAGGCATTTACTATTTTGGTGGAATTTGGTTGACTACTGACCCTACATGCCATCACCATCCATATATCTTCATTTCTTTCCAAACCAATAAGACCGAAACCCCTTGACTTCTGGCGACGATGCTTGCTGAGCACGAAACCTTATCGTCGTTCCGGGCCCTGTTGGTGGAAAAAAAATGTTTTGTGTGTGGACATTGAAGAATAACAGCTGGGACTAAGTAGGCCCAGAGTAAACGCGTGTTTGCAATGTATACGTGTTTGCTGGTTACATGCAAAGATGGAATGGTGTGGATGCAAGTTCCAGAACGAAATGGCAGGCCATAAGCTCATAGTGTGCCTGTTGCTGCAAGAGCAGGACCCAGTAGTAATTTCGTTCGACACTCCATTTACATTTGCAAACAGTTCGTGACACCAGAGGTGGTTGATATCTTTTGCCCGGAAACAAATCGAAAAGCAAACTGCATAGAGCGCACACGGAGCGAAGGACATCCAACAGGAAATCCAAAGGTTTGGCAGAAAACAAATGGAAATGGATTGCATGCATTCATTGGTCTGTTATTGTTTTCTGGGCTCTTCGAGAAACTGTACTGACGTCATGGTGTATGGTAGAGTCAAATGTAAGCAGCTTTTTTTGATGCTGAGGCAAGCTGGTGTCTCTGCAAATGAAACAATGAGTCCTCAGGGATGGAGTAAATAAGCCTTTTCTTTATTTGTGTTGCGCTATAGTGAACAAGCCAACTGCAACTAGCACGGACTAACTGTCTCTACTTGAGGTCCATCTTCACTTGTGTGCGCCAATTAAAACTCGAGCTTAACTCGAGTAAGGCCGCCTAGCTTTAACCAGTCTAGTAGGAAAAACATGTCATGACGTGTGACGTATTCGATTTTAGTTTTAAGTTGTTGACTGTTGAGAAGTGAACAGAATCAATGATTTACTTCAGTGTTTGCATTTCTGGTGTCCGGTCGGGACAGGCCAAAGTTATACCTCAACAGTTTTTAACTCTGACCATAAGATAAGATAAAGGCAAACTTTTATAGGAGATTGGTCAAAATAGGGCGATTTTACGGTACTCAAATGCCTTGTATAAAGTCAGCTTTGCTCTTCCAGGGGGAGCTCTACTCCTTAAGTGCATCCCAAGACTAAAGAAACAGCGGTAAGCATGGTTAATTCGAATGCAGCTGCTCTATTTACCACTATTTACCACAGAGACGTATACGAAGTCTCTGACAAGCTCGGAGTAGCTGCTTATTCTGATGCCAAGCCGCAGGCGTTGATTTCGTATGAGGACAGCATAGGTTTCGTTTTGGTCTCATTCCCCGCTAGACCACGTCCCTCAATTTCCGCCTATCTCTTAACGAGATGGCCAAGTAATTTAGCATCCAACGCAAGTGGGCGCCGGGACACAGTGACATCCCAGAGAATTGCGAAGCAGACGAACTCGCTAAAAAGGGCACCACCTCAACACTCTTTCTGGACTATCGATACTAGAAAACATCTACTAAAGCTCGAAACGCTTACTCACACCAAACGTATATGGTCTTCTGGCTCTGGATGCCTCATCCCCAAAAAATTATGGCCTACCATCGATCCAAGACGCTCCCGCGACCTGATCAGAATGAGTAGACCGAATCGTATGCCTTTGGAATTCACTACTCAAGACTAGGTATCCCCTATAACGACTTCTGCAGAAGCTGTAGGGATTAAGAGGAAGAAGAAACCATTTCACACCATCTTTGCAACTGCAATGCCCTCTCATCCTGCAGACTTAGTCACTTTGACGCAACACATTTCTATGACTTGACAGAAGTAAGCATCAGTCAGCTCCATCGCTTTATTAAGACCTCCAGATGGTTCGCGGATTAGGATCTATTAGATGTTGTGGTAACACAACATGCCTACTTTTGGCCTAAGTGTGACTACCCTGAAGGTAGTCAGGCACTCTAACTAGACCTATTTTAGGCTCTTCCGTCTTAAATTTGGACCGTTCGCATTGTTCTGCCAATCATTCGGTGTCGTCCGCGTATGCTGACAGTTGCACGGAAGTTATGGAAGGTCATTCCTCTAGTGTTGACGTGTGAGTTGTACACTTATTTTCTCAAGAAGAAGTCAACTTGTGTGCGCCACATTGTACGTGGGCGTCCTCTGGTGCGTTGTGCCAATGTCCAAGATTCATCGGGCCGGAGCTAAGTTATCTATACGCAGACAAATTCTTGTCCCCCATTCCCGGCGTAGGATTTACAGACATTCAAATACCTTTGATCCAATGAGGAGAAGGCTGCAGCACCCGGTAGAGAAGGCATTGTTACTCATGTCTACGGCCGAATGCAAGATGTTCAGAAGGACATTCGGTTCGCCGCTCTCAATGAAACCTCCAACTGGACGCTGAATAAGGTTAATTTCGTGGAAATTAAGAAGAAGTTCTTGTCTCGTCGTTTCAAGCTTCTCGAGTAGCTTTGCAATTGAGGAGAGCTGCTGTCTTCCATTTCAGTCAAGATCCCAACCATCCGGCAATGTCATTGAATGCACGATTTGCAGAAGGCAAGTGGTTGAATGAATTTTATCAACATTTGAGCAAGGAAACGTTCGTTGGAAAGAAACCAGCAAACGCTGTACTTGAGAAAGTACATAATCAGTTGGAGGAACTTCGCTCTGACAGATGTCATAGTCCCAACTCTTACGGTTGGGCGCCACCGCTGAAAATGCTCTCATTTCTGTACAGTTGTTGACTCAATTTCCGGCTGGTTTTCGCTTTGCCAGCGATCAGCGGTAGTCCAGCAGGAAACTTCGGTAGCTTCCGACCGCAGGTCTCTGCTGGTTTCGAAAGCTCCGCTTTCCAGCAGGAAACTTCGACCGCAGGTCTCTGCTCCCGGGCAACTATCGGCCAGTTCTACTAGTACAGATTAAATTCTCCTATTTAAACCCTAAATTGAACCCCCTCCAGAAGATCATTCCAGATTTGTCATTTGAGTGGATAACAGGTAATAGTAGTGACACTATTACTACTTGGCCTATTGAGTAAATTTTCGAGAGAAAAGTTCTGCGCGCGATCTCTGGTCATGTTTGCGTTGATGGAGACGAAGGGTCAACAACGAACTACATGGACTGTACAGCGACATATGTCTAGCCAGGCGTCTACGGATCGCACGCCTAAGATGGTTAGGCCATGTAGAGCGACTCTGAGCTAGTGTCACAACGCACCAGAGGACACCCACGTACCAGGTGGCGCACAGAAGTCGAGGGGGACCTCAGCCGGGTTGGTGTGCGAAGCTGCAGACAGCTGGCGAGACATCGTTCTGGAGAGGCATGTTGAGTGAGACCCAAGTCCACCTGTAGCACCCTAAGAAGAAGAAGAAAACGATATAGAGTAAATCCGATGACACTACGATAAGAATAACGTTGTTCATCAACAGTGACGTTGACTCCCGCTTTAACTTGTACTGAGGGTTAATATTCAGCCTAAGGAAAATGTCAGATATGGCTGCTGGTTTGTCGTTTACGTTGCTGGCATTTCCATAATCCAATCTATGGATGTCTGATAACCCAAAAACGTTGGAGACGCATTGAAGCACGATCAAGTCAAGATTTCCATACAAAAATGCATGGGACACCCGGGTATGTTGGGTGTATGCCTATTGTTGTGGTTGCTCAAAGGAGCTTGACCTATGAGGCCAGACCTGACCATTTTTGTGAAGACCAAGACTAGGCAGCGGTAGGTGGGTAGGCTACCCCACAGTTCGGTACGGAGCTCTGTATTGTTTGTCAGTTTGCATGCGTGCATGAAATTAAATCCCTTTCTCTCTTGTCAAACAAGTTAATAGCTTTGTTTTCCAGCGCTCTTGTGTAAGGTCTTGTGACATGAGTGGAGAGTCGTTGTCCCTTTTTAAATGAGTTGACACAAGGAACAGCTAAGTTCGCTGAGTACACCACACTGCTTGTGGATTCTGTGCAAATAGCACGCCGCAAATTAATTTCCCAAGGATACATTTGACATTCATTGACAGATAAACACGAACTTAAGCTCGAATGCGACACGAGCACGATGTAATCCGACATTTGCCGGCTACACTTACTCAACGACAACATCCACAAGAGGGAACACGTGCAAAAAGGACACATCTCCGAATCACATACATATTCATAAAAATTATCTCATTTTCCTTTGTCTTGTCTTTTCTTGATTACAGAATGCCGAGGCGAGTTATGACTTTAGCAGCAACGACCCATTCCCTTATCCGAGGTACACAGATGACTGGTTCAATAGGTAATGTGTTGCTGTATATGCATTCCATATCATTTATGTACGTTAAAATTCATTTAAAACATGTACACGCTGAAGCCATGGGACCAGGTGTGCCGGAGAGGTGGCTGCTGCGCGTGACAATGGCATCTGCGGAGTGGGAGTTGCCTACGACAGCAAAATCGCTGGTAAGCCCATCATAAACTAATGCGAAGACTCGGTGGTAATTTCATTTGTCATCGTCAGGAATACGTATGCTTGACCAGCCGTACATGACAGATTTAATTGAGGCTAATTCCATGGGTCATGAGCCTCATAAAATTCACATATACAGCGCATCGTGGGGGCCGACCGATGATGGCAAGACTGTTGATGGGCCGCGTAACGCCACGATGAGGGCCATCGTCCAGGGTGTCAATGAGGTACTTATCATGTGCATACACAGCATTCCTTCTGTTCATTTTATGATTGAGTAAATACCGACGTCTCTCTCGTTTGGTCGATGACAGGGACGAAATGGCTTGGGAAATATTTACGTGTGGGCGTCGGGCGATGGTGGCGAGGAGGATGATTGTAATTGTGACGGCTATGCTGCGTCTATGTGGACCATATCCATTAATAGCGCCATCAATGACGGTCAAAATGCCCATTACGACGAGAGCTGCAGTTCGACACTGGCGAGTACGTTTAGCAACGGGGCTAAGGACCCAAATACAGGGGTTGCCACCACTGACTTGTACGGGAAGTGTACGACAACTCACTCGGGCACGAGTGCTGCGGCACCAGAGGCGGCTGGGGTGTTTGCTTTGGCGCTCGAAGCAAAGTAAGTGACACCTTGGATTGCTGTAGGACCAGGTAATGACCATTTAATCATTTATTGCAGCCCTAGCTTAACGTGGCGTGACATCCAACATCTGACTGTACTCACATCGAAGCGGAATTCCCTCTTCGACGCGAAGAATCGCTTCCACTGGACAATGAACGGCGTTGGGCTGGAGTTTAATCACCTCTTTGGTTTCGGCGTTCTGGATGCTGGGGCGATGGTGACTTTGGCAAAGCAGTGGAGGACGGTGCCCCCAAGGTACCATTGCGAAGCCGGAGCCATTAACGAACCGCAGTAATATGATGAATTCCCCACATTTCATAAGTCTTTCTATACTACTCTCACAAATTCTCAGTCAAATCTCTGCTGGAAGATCGCTGTTCCTTGAAATAAAGACCGACGCATGCAAGGGCACAGACACGGAGGTGAACTACTTGGAGCATGTGCAAGCAGTCATTTCGGCCAACGCATCCAGACGCGGTGACTTGGAGCTATTCCTGACATCGCCAATGGGAACCAGGTGATAAGAGATTTACGATTCCGGAACCCTTGAACGGTTTGGCGTCATTAAATAAATGTTTGATGTCTTCTCTGTGATTAATTTCAGCAGATCAATGATTTTGTCACGCCGCGCTAACGACGACGACCACCGGGATGGATTCACCAAGTGGCCGTTCATGACAACCCACACATGGGGCGAGTACCCGCATGGCACTTGGAAACTTGAGGTAAACCCAAATGTCATTTTGCGAAATGTTGTTTACCAAATCATTGCACAGAGATCTTAATTAAAAGTCTATACCTTTGCGCAAAAGGTGCAACAGTCGGCACTCGATCATTTGAGCCAGACAAAAATTACACGAACAGTTCAAAATAGCACGAGTTTAAATAACCAAGAGGAGGGAGGAATGAATTCACATAAACAGGAGCTTGACTAGAATTCAAAAAATGTGTACAATTATTCACGAACGTTAGGTTTGTTTGTAGAAGAAGTCCGTGATGTGCTGTTGAGTGATCGTCTTCGCTCCACCCTTGCCCAATGAATTTTCGATAAGGGTGAGAGCTGAGAACAAATCGTCACCTGTGTCGGCTCTGGGGGCGTAGGACTAAACGTGTGGTAGTGTGAGGGGCAACAGGGTCTTCTTTTCTTTGTTTGAAATTCAAAAACACTTAACGCCTCAAACACAATAGTGCGTTGCTGCGTTCGACTTCAATGTTACGGAGGGGTGCGATGACGCACTGCGATAATGAGCTGTTCACTCTCTCTCTCTCTTTCTCTCTCAAATACCAGATGAAAAATATTGTGTCAGCTGTTTTCGTTTGTGAAATGTCAAATCAAAAAATATTCTGCTCAGACAATTGTACAGTTGTTTTTCCTCCTTGGTCCGAATTCAAATTGATTTTGTCGTTAAAATGTAGTCAGCTGTTTATCATCGCACCAATCTGTCAAAAATGTTCCAACATGTTCGATAATGACATGCGATGGTCTTACGTTTTACGATCCACGATCAACTCTCTCACTTTGTACTTACGTAGGTCGCCGCAGTATTCTGTGCATGGCCATTGAATTGTGTGCTTTGAAAGCCGACGCAACGCAGCAACGCACTATTGTGTTTCAGACAGAAATCTTTTTCTTTCGTTAATGTTTACTTCCACACGTCTTTCGCTTACAAGATCTCCCTACAGACTGAGTCTCATTTTCTTACTCCACCGGTAGCCATGCACGCTTTCGTTTGTCTCTCATTTTCAATTTTACAGCGTGCCACACTTCGGTCATCCTAACATTGTAATTGTTAAAAATTTAATAAATATCTATTATTTGGGAGGATTTTAACTACTTCATAAGGGCCATTAAATTTCGCTGCGATCTTCATACAGGCTCCTGGACTGGTTGTAACATTTTTAAGTATGACATATCCTTCTGTCTTGGATTCTTTGTCAGTTCAGTTACGATCTTTTACTTTCTTGTTATAGTCCTGGTTATTAATTATTTTGCACTCTGCATTTTTTCTTACTCTAATTCTCAGTCTCGATCTTCTTGTTGTTCATTAATCTTATTCAACATGCTTTTACCAAGTCTATAACTGCTCCTTTTTGTCCGAACAGCAGCTCACTTGGGGTCGTACCCGTGCTTTTGTTAATCGCATTGTTCATAAAAAATTCAATTGTGGGTATAACACCATCTCTAGGGAAGAAATTGTGCTATCATCGGTGCTAAGCTCCTATTCACTCTCACCACTTGTCCATTTGTTTGGAGATCCAGTTTCGGTCTTTACATGACTAACATTATTTTCCTGGAGGAACCTCTCAAAATCCTTTGATGTGAAAGCACTACCACAGTCTGAGACTAGCGTCTTTGGACGGCTACATGAGCAAAAGTAGTTTTTTAACCAATTCGACACTTCATTTGTACCTGTCGTTCGTACGGCATACAGACGGACAAACTATCACCAAAAGTACATCCTTCTTTTTGGCATTTCCTAATGTTACTGGACCAAAATGGTCAGTATGTATTGTGTCGAACGCTAGATAACATTTCGGTTACCTCATATTGCGAAGTAACAGTTCACGTTTACCAAACTTCGGTAATGCATTTTGAGACAATTTGTAAAATGCTCTTTTATTTTCTGTCAAATTTTAGCAAACCAATACGTTTAAAGCACGCGATCCAAAACTTTGTCGCCACACATGTGACCCATTTCGTCGTGGTACACACGGATCGCGTTTGTTTCCATTTCTCTAGGCACATAAAATAGAATCATTAGACCTGACATCCTGTAAATCAACCCGTTTCGCATTTCATAGAAACTGTCCCTTTTCTCTTAATGTTGCCTAATCTCATTAATTGCTTCATCCTTGTGCTGTTTAATTGATAAATTTTGTTAAAATGCATTTTCTTCGAGATCCAAAATGGTGGGTATACGACTCAAAGCGTCAACATACTGCAGCTGATGATCAGGGCGAGCAGAGAAAATGGAGGGATAGAGATATCCACCTTCGCCCATTACTTGCTCAAATGGGAGCTTAAGGAATCGACTTCACGAGCATAGTTTGTTCCTTTACCCCTCCATAGTGTGTTGAAATTTAACACCGAAATTTGAAATAACGTCCAACTAACGAGCGAATTTCCAAATATGAATTCTAATTCACCCCTCTACTAGGTTAGGGAAGGGTATCAGCTGTTCGCCAGCTGATCTCAAGAGCTCGCACGTATTCACAGACAAGGGACAAAAAGCGTATAAAAAACGCTGGCAGATGAAATCAAGGGGCAAGAGAAGTAGAAGATGGATATCTCTCTCCCTCCCCTATCTCTGCTCGCCAAGAAATTAAAAAAAAAAAGCTTTAGGGCCTGTCAAACGAGGGAAAATTAGCAAAATGAGCTAGCTGCTTTGAAGTGGTGCCAAATAGTGCAGACAAACCGCGTTTACAAAATGTATGACCAAAAATCGTGCACAATTTCTGCATTTTAATTTGATTTAATTTTAACGCCTTATGATAAAACGTTGTAAAGGCAACTGACATTTGATTGAAAGTGACTGTAAACTTGAATCTGAAACGCACTTAAATCGAGACTCATTTCGACTTCTCAGGAAGATCAACTATTTTCACCTCAGCTTAGGAGTCCCTTTTGACGAGTACCCTTTTGCATTTTTTTAGTTGTTCAAGAACATTTATTGCTTATGGTCCCAAGATTAAGTGAAAGTTGAAATTTTCTTAAACGTAATTTTTGTCTTTTTGACAGGCTCGTTTCAACTCGCAACAGCCCCGCTCTGGTTGGATCAAGGAATGGTCGTTAGTTTTGCACGGCACCAGAGAACCACCGTATAGATCCCTGTCACCTGCTTCCCCACATTCGAAACTGGCAATCGTGAAGAAGGCTCACGAGGAGAAGAAAATGCACTAAAAGAGGCGCAACTGGATCAAAACTCTCCAAATACAGAAGCAGGCTGTGGTTTCTTCAATTGCAACTTATTAACTTTATTTTTCAATCCTTTGATAATTATTCTTTTTTTTATTTTTATTTCTTTTTTCTTTCGTTCATGATGAGAAACCAATGGATGAAAAAATGTCCACCCATTAAATAAAAAAACAAGGTGAATAATAAAACAAAAATAAATAACAACAAACAATAGACTCAGGGTGTCGTTAGAATTACATATATATGAGAAAGTCTTTGATAAGCTACATAAAATCATATAACGTGGAGGGTGCGAGGGGAGCAGGTGGATAGCCGTAGTGAAAGTGAGTAGGAAATGCTTTATCTAGAATAAAAATGGAGGTGTAGTAAATGATAGAAACAAAATGAAACATAAAACACCATTTTATTGAAAACTTTAAGTTTCAAATTTCTTGAGTAGCAAAATAATAAATTCATACTCTAACAGACATTGCGTAAGAGCATGGGAAAAAATGTCGAAATGTCGAAGCTAATTTCAATTATTTTCTAATAAAAAAAAAAGATGTATGTAGATTATTTTTAAAGATTTATTGTAAATCAGTTTATTATTTAAGCATATCTACTCTTTGCTATTCATGATCTTCAAACAAAATGTATTTATTTCGTCAAAAAAGCAAAACCAAACCGAAGGTAGTCATGTAAATAAAAGCATTTATGTATTAAATAAAAACTACTTAACAAAAAACAAAAAAAACAAAAACTTATTCATAGTCTAAATATTCAATATTTGTTTATAGAATCTTATTCGAAACCAGCCTATTAAGATGGTGGCTTCGCCAGTCGAAGATATTGTCCTAACACTTAACTTCTATAACAAACTTTGAATATCGTATGTATTTGTTTTGTTAAACAATGATACAGTCCGTCCTAAGTGACGATCGCTTGACGTTGATCAACAAAAGTGTCGACAAAATTGGGCGCATCATTTCTTATTCATCAAGTCGGTTTTGTTCCCTTTTCAATTGGAATGAGGTCAGTTACAAAGAATGGATGCGGAATAAAAACTCGATCTCTCGAGTTGGTTATTTTCAAAATTGCCAAAGTCGATTGTGCAACACTAATCGGGTTTTGATCCAATCGTCCAGCTGCATATACCTATGCACAACATTTTTCTCCTGGAAATGGGTCAGCCTGACCTCAGCAGAGCAATCCTTTAATCTGGTAGTTCACCACAAGCGATGCTTGTGCGTCAGCGGTTCACTGTAGCATTCCAAACATTCAGAACTCTGTGTTCTTTTAACAAATGTTACTCCCCTTTGTGTGTGTGTTTTTTTTTTTTTCAAAAAACATTTGCTTTAACCCGAAAGTAATCAAAAAGAAAGGGACTTTTGTAAATACACAAACACATCAGGAAAGCGCACAGAAAACATACGTATCGATATCAAAATTTATCACTTCTATACTTCAGAAATCCTCCTTTGCATAAGTGCGAGAAATAAAATAGAAACAAAACACTCGTGTAGTGTAGAAAAACCTGGAAAAAAGCCAAGGCTTAACTTAAACCAAACTAGGTTCTTGTGAAGAAAAACTAGGCGTCTTTCAACTGAATGTCACTCTTCCGCGATCTGCAAATTCGGAATAAAAAAGCACATGAATGCATTCAATCGATGCCGAGTTTGAGTGCATTCATGTGCGTGTATGAAAACCTAATTCAAACCAAGTATTTATATTTACACTTAGATAAACTTTCTGTTAAAAAAAAAAATAAACAAAAAACAATTAATTGTAAAACCATTATACGATTACCATACACATTTATATAAATAATTATGATGAATAAAGATATACATATATAATATATATAATGTATGTAAAACTAATAACTATTGCAATTCTATAGCTTGTGACAAATATACACATATACCAACTAAATAAACAAATATCTTATCTATATGAAATAAATTATATTTAAATGCATACACAAACCTTTCCTTAATTTTATCAAAGATCTAACATTTATACACATTTGAATATACACCTGTTCTTGCAATGATTGTTTATCATGGTTCACCTGAACACAGTAAATAGTTTTTAATAGACAACTTATTTGACTTCCTTTGATTTATCTCCCTTAGAAAATGTTCACCCAATCTCCGTTTAATGCATGTGTGAATAATAAACAAATGAAAGACACACAGCAAGAACAAGACATAAATCAAATCAAAAAACCAAACACGCGGTAGTTTCATTATTTCTTTTCTTTCGGGGGCCAACATAAAATATATATGACTAACTAAAAATTTTACAAATAAAAAAAAAACTAAGCAAAACAAACATCAATAAATGAAATGGAAGCACTTAAACGAAACAAATAAAACAAAATGTAATATAATTAAATTTGAAGATGAAAAGAAAACAAGAAGAAAAGCTATATTATATATATATTTTGTTGATGTTTATGGATGAGATGTAAAATGAATAAAATGAAATAAAACACAGATTAATATATATAAAATAACAAACAAAATTGTATAGATAGTGGATTGAAACAAAAACAAGAGGAGACAAAGTATATACACCCTAAATATATATATATATATATCCGTTGATGTTGTAGATACAAATATATTTGCATGAATAACAAAAACATTTATTTATCGTCTTGTAATTTGACAGCAGTAGGATTGTAATATACAAAAACTAACCCAACTTATCCACGGACTCTAATTGGAGTCTGGGTTTGTTTCTTTCAAATTGAAGTTCAATCTTCGACAAGACCCAATGAGACATCTATGTGTCATTCATATGAGCCGCGAACTGCGGACGCAATTTCCATCGAATATAAACAGAAAGTTATACTTCTCGGTATGCAAAAAGATGAAGATTGAATTATCGCGGTTTTTTTCCCAAAACAATCTCAACAGAAAATAGTTTAAGTGTCGTTTTGTTAACTGAAAGTTAAACACAACTTTGGGATTTTTCACTTCAACTTCTGGATTTGCTTTCATTCACTCAAATTGTATGGTTTAACTTTCAAATTGCAAATCATGATTTTATCAACTCCGCATGATCTCAACTTATGGGAATGGCAGCAGTTAAGGGATCAAATCGGGGACTTTGCTCTCTCTCTCTCTCTCTCTCTCTCACCCTCTCCCTCTCTCTCTATTCCTCCATTTTCGTAGTTATTATGTGTTTTCGTCACTCAAAGCGGACAAAAATAATTGTGCTCAAACTAATTCAGGATTCATTGCCACGAAACCAGAGAAGAGCCCTTTGATTTGAAATAATTTCAATTGCACACTGACCAATCGCCAATATTCTTCGCCCGGGTCAATTCAATAGGCGAATGCAGACTGTACAGACCATTGTTGCTGTTCTCCATAACATACTGCCAGCCACCATTATCTCTCAATTGTCACAAACAGCACACACCGCAAATTCAAAGTAGAAAATGACATTGCATGTGTGAATTGTCAAACATAGCCCAGAGGAAATTGAAAAAGAGAAATTTTAACAACTTCTGGATTTTATACTTCAGACGGTTAAATAACGAGTTGAGACCAACCTCGAAGTTGGCCAACTCACAGTTTTCCGGGAAGTTGAGCATTTGTGAACAAAGCAATGTGTCCTTATTAACGATTTTGAATGTTTTCTCCAAGAATCAATCATTCTATTTGCGAACTGTTAACCTGAGTTCGCAATACACAAGATCCGCAATCGCGATCCTCAAATTCACGGTAAAAAAATTCGCGATGGAGTGTCTGTTTGCTCAAATTCTACCCGTTGCTGTCTGCGAATGAGAAAACCAATCATATGAATGAAGTGTCAGAGCTGGTGAAGTTTGCTATTCGTAGTGAGCTCACATGAATTAGAAATGAAGTATTAACGAGATTAGCTAGCTTCTACCTCTCTTGCCCCTTAACATTTTTGACAACCAATTAGAGAACGGCATACACGTTATTTCGTGAATAACCGCCCAAAATGCATGAATAAATGTCAAAAAGCCTCTCAATTTCATCGATGGACTAGGGGTCAATCAGCTGTGAAGTTGGTCATCTCAATAATACATCATTTCTGATATGAATGACCCTTTAGTTTAGGTCAGGTTATGGTGGCTGGCTGCAGAAGGCAGTCACACTTCGGCCACGCGGATTGATTGCCCCTAACAATTAACACCAGTTGGTGGTTGTGTCAAAGCGATTTAGCAGGCTAATACTCACGCTTTATAGCTCATTGAGGTTGTTGAAGTAGTAGGCAGAGTAGGTGATCTGTGGTTTCAACCTCCTCTTCATCCATGCAGCTTCTAATCTCGAAGTAATTATAGGGGACCCCCAACCTACGAGCATAGGTGCCAATTGTGCAGTGCCCTGTTATGACGCCGGTGCGCGCCCTGAGTGAAGATCTGCTGAGTCTAAGCAGATTGAGTGATCGTTTGATATTAAGCGATGGCCATATTTCCTTGTTTTAAGACAAGTGGTACCTTCTAGCTATTTACGATTAGTGATGTTGATTGTGTGTATTTGTAGTAGATGGTGAGCTGTAGCGATTGGCATGGAATGTGGAACACCTCCTATTGTTTGGGTGGAGAATGTGCCACACCTAGCGAGTTCGTCGGCTTTGCAATTGCCACAATGTCCCGGCACCCACATGAGGTGTATGTTAAAATGAGGGAATAGACACCAGCACCTACACCCTCGTCTGTCTTCGACCCATCAGTGAAGATGTGCAGGGGATCAGCCAGCGTCTGAATGTCAGATATCCAGTCCAGTCTGGAGGGGATGCTAGTGGAAAATTTCTTCTCGAAGATAGCCTTGGGTAGTAGGCTGTCAGTGTCGTTGGGTAGTTGAATTCGTGTAGAATGGTTGAGTGGCCGAAGGAGAGTTCGAACCACAGTCGGAGCATTTTGAGTCTCTGAATGACCCTTTACTCACAGTCGTTTTATAGTATCGTCAGATTTTCACTGACTAACGAAACAGAAATCAAGTTCTAACGAGAAAGCCCACTTCTACCTCTCTTGGCCTTTTGCATTCGTTTACAGCCTTTTTTAAAACATTTTCACGAATCAATGAGAGACTATGATACAGATGATGGAACGATACATTCACACAAGGGTGTGTAAGCAAAAAACAATGTTCACAAAATGTGTGTTTATCCGCCAAATACGTAGGTGGACGAGTGGGCAATCAACTGCGATGTTTCTTTGGTTAAAAAAGCATTTCAGAATTAATACAAATCTCCCTGACCATGAAGTCGGGTAAGCAGTTTACGAGCGAAGTCAGTTATAGCCCCGGGACCGCTTACGTCTCTTTAAATATCACTATTACATCGCATCTAATGTCATCCCTACATATTTGACCTAGGTTTGATTGACCCCCAGCCTACATATTTGAACTAGGTACTGATCACAATTCTATTCGCAGCAGTTGGGATTGCGTTACCCGCCATCGTTCTATGACTTCGAAATTATAGAGGGTGATTTTTTAAAAGCTGTAGGAAAGTTTTTCAAAATTTGTTTTTTTTTTTGAATTCGGGAACTGCGGCCATCTGATTTGTCGAGCTTATAAAACATTTCTAGTTCGTCTATAATTCCTTATTCTCATTTGCATAACTTCCATCCCCTGTTGCCGCTGAAAAGTGTGAGTAAGTCGCACAAAAAAGTGTCTTCGGACAAAAAAATCGCAATTGTACTAATTTGAAGGTCTTATCATGGTTAGGAGTGGTGCAGTGATTTAGTTGAATTTTCTTATAGTTAGTGCTGAATTTATTGCTTATGAGAAACTTAACGTCGTGTTTCATGAAGGAAACATGTTTCAAATAAAATAGTCGCGTCATTTTCCGGTCTCCCAGCGCATCGCGCAGTCAAAGGGGTCAAATGGTGTTGACTAGAGCCGCAAAGCGGCAACCCTGCTTCCATCGTGATAAATATTTTTTTTTTTCAGCCAAGTAAGCAAATATTTGAATGCGTGATTGAACTTTTAGCAGAAACTGAAACTTAATATTGGTCTACCCACGTTAACCCACCAACCAACGGAATAACAAAGCAATAATAATAAAGCGAGCAAGAATAGCTGGTTGGTGCTAGCTGGTTGGTGCCAGTTGTAAATTCATCGAGTACCTTTGCAGCGAATAGATTATGCGCTGAAGGAACAAAGGAAGTTGGCGTTTTGTTTTATGAAGTAACTAGTAGAAAAGCATGTCGTACGACAGGAAGAATTTCATACGCATTTATGTGATCAATGTAATTAAGTTATTTTAAATAATGTATCGCGGATAAGTTAAGTCTTATTAAGTTTAAAACTGATGCATTTATGACGGAAGCGTTCGCTGAATATGAGACTATATACACCCATGGCAAGGGATGTGGACTCCCTCCCGTATGTTGCCATATTAAATTGTTGTTTTAAATAATTTCTTTTAATTTAGATTTATTTTGGAAACTTTCTACACATTGAATAGTTCAATACAAAGTTTTTTTAAATTTTGTCCGAACCTAACATTATTTTCCTTGATGTGGTGCCTGTATAATTTTAATTTTCAAGTCACTTGCGCGACGAACTCTGCACATTGCAACGTAAAGTTGCCCATGGCTAAATACTGGTTCTGCTAAATAAATCCCGACCGTTTCAAATGCTTGCCCTTGGGACTTATTGATTGTCATAGCAACAAAATAATTTGATAGGGAATTGTCGACTTCTCAAGAAAAATGGAAGCTCTGGATTAACTGATGCAAGATCGATTCTTGGAATAAATACTATTTGACCCTCTCCAGATCCTGTCAGTACTTCTGCTATTATTGTGTTCATCTTTAAGTCTTTTACAAGAAGACGTGTACCCTTACAGAGTCCTCTTTTTGTGTTTAAATTTCTTAGAAGAATTATAATTCCTCCAATCTTAAAATTGAACTTACTAGGCGGCATTCCAGATGGATTCAAATTATTCAAAAATTCCATTGTTTAATTTAGCTGATCCTCCTCAGAAGAATCTTCAATAGAGTCGCAACTTAAATAAGTTTGTGTTACTCCATCAAGTATATTTAAGACTTGTTCATTAATCGTATCAACGTCAGAGTTTCGTGGACAAAGAATAGCAATTTTAGAGACTTGGTCTTCTTCATTTTGGTTAATGCTGGAAGCAGATGTGGAGAATTTAATGTCCTACAAAAATTCCTTTGTGCGTAGAGAATCTGTTTCTGTTTCTTCATTGCAATATCCTGCATTCGTTGCTTAGGAGAAGTCATAAACAAATGCCTAACGACAGATGGCAAAATTCAAATATATTTTTTTGTGTCGTGACAGTATGTTCTCTGCGCAGTAGAGACTCCCTGTGTTCAGCTGCATATAATCTTGTGTATTCTAAATTCTTCACATCTGTGTCCGACAGAGGACATGATATCCGGAACGCCACAAATCTATTATTAGACATTATTTTTTAGACATATTATTTAGACAAAACAAAATGATGTGGTATTGCCTATAACAAAAAAATATAGCTCCAGCTAGGTTTGAACACAGAAGAACCCACTCCCACCTATTCCCAACGCACCCGATAACTCCCAAGAGTTTGTTTTCGTGCACATTCGGTGTAGGTGTGACATACGTGTACATACAAAGTGCTTTATGTAAAGGGTGATTATTTAAAAGCTATAGGAAAGTTTTTCAAAAAAAAAAAACACCTAAAATTCAGAAAAATGCATGAAATCTTTATTTGAATCGATAGTGCGGTCCATATAATTTAATGTTTGAAGATTATTTCATGCAAATGTTGACCTTGACTGCGCCTCGAATCCATCCGCTTAGTCCAATTTTGGCATACTCTTTCCAACATTTCGGCCGGTATCTCACGAATAAATGCTTCAATGTTGTCTTCCAATGCGTCAATTGAAGCGGGCTTGTCTGTATAGACATGAGCTTTAACAGAGCCCCACAAAAAATAGTCTAAAGGCGTTAAATCGCACGATCTAGGCGGCCAATTGACGGGTCCCGAACGTGATATAAAATGTTCACCGAACTCGCCTCTCAATAAGTCCATTGATGCGCATGCTGTGTGGCATGTGGCACCGTCTTGTTGAAACCACATGTCAGGCAAGTCTAGCTCTTGCATTTTGGGCAAAAAAAAGTTGGATATCATCTCACGGTAGCTCTCACCACTCACAGTTACGTTACGATTCGCATCATCTTTGAAGAAGTACGGTCCAATGATGCCACCAGCCCATAAACCGCACCAAACTGTGACTTTTTCTGGATGCATTGGTAGCTCTTGCAATGCTTCCGGCTGATATTCACTCCAAAATCGACAATTCTGCTTATTTACGTACCCATTGAGCCAAAAATGAGCTTCGATTAAACTGACCATAAAATGGAAGAAGCGCGCTATGAACTTTCTTAACAGAGCACGCATTTTGATAAAAAAAATTCAATAATTTGCAAGCGTTGTTCGTTTGTAAGACGATTCATGGTTAAATTATAGACCAAACTGAAGATGTTTAACAGCGAAACAAAACACGAAACGTGCGTCAGCTGTTTAAACCAGTGTTGCCAAAAAGATAATAGCTTAAAAATCACCCTTTATTAGGATTGGGATGATAAAGAGACAATTGAACTAAACGACAATGTTACCCTTGGACCTTATGGATCGAACACGTTTTAATTAATAGAAGAGCAGTGCCAACGTGAAATACTTTAATTTTTGTTTTTGTCATAACTTGAATTTTTAAAAAGCAAAGAAAACAGCATCCGACGTCCACGGAACAGCCGACATCCCCCACATTCGCCTTTTTTTTACTTTTTTTTTGTAATTTGTGCGCGCTCAAGGGCACACAATTACACACCTTAAGTGTCCGGGTTCAAGACACAGCACGGGCAGAAGGTGTAGAGGGAGAAAGGGAGAAGAGGTACCTGTGCACATTGGTTTTAAATATCTGCGGATTGTATTCTGGGGGAAATATTGGGCTGGTAAGATCATTCCATACTCGTGTCGTGCGGCTGATGAACGAGTCTCTAAATTTAACTGTGCGTCCGAAAGTAGGCTTAAGAGTAAACTGGTGAGCATTCCTGGCGAGACGGGTATTGCGGGTGAATTCATGGAGAGGAGTGATGCAGCTTAAGCATCGTTTATTAAAATAGCGATAAAATACGGATAGAGACGAGACGCTACGTCGATGTTCGAGCGAGTCTAATGACTCTGCAATATTGTTGTCTCCTATATAGCTCGCTTTTGGATCCTATCTAGTATGTGCAGGGTGGTCTTGAGGGCACCAGACCAGATATGAGCATTGTACTCAAGTTTGGGGCTATACCCCCCCCCCCCCCCCTCACTTATAAATTAAGGCCAAATCAGTAGGGGTGAAGTATTTCTAGAATCGATTGAGGAAACCCAAACATTTCGCAGCATTTTTGGCGACCTCAAATATGTGATCGCTCCAACTAAGTGTTGTGTTGATACACATACCAAGGACGGAGAGCTTTCCGGTCTCATCGACGCAGCTGCCATTCATGAATAATGGCTGATTAACAAGGGTTCGCTTGAGTGACAGCAGGCAGCATTGAATTCCACTCGATTGCTCTTTCCCCAGTAAATTATGCTGTTAAGATATTAATTCAATGTGCTTAACATAAGCTACCGTTCCAATTCTACGGCCGAAGGGCGGGCTCGTGAGTCTTGCAACGAATATGAAAAACTGAGGGTGCTGTCATCAGCGAAGGAATGTATTGGATTAGAAGTAGCAGACAAGAGATCATTTATGAAAACGAGAAAGAGTGTCGGAGACAGAACAGAGTCTTGGGGAACACCAGCATTTATTTGGTGGATATCAGACTTGAACCCATCCAAAACAACTTGAACTAAACGGTTCGAAAGGTAATTTCTAATCCATTGAAGAGGAGATTCATCTACACCATAGGCACCCATTTTCGACAAGAGAACTTGATGCCAAACTCCGTCAAATGCCTTAGAAATGGGTATCATAGGGTGTGTGCGCAGAAACGCCAAGCTACTGACAATGGATTACACCGAAACACCAGATCTCGGCGAGGGGATTATTTGCAGGGCGAGTGGAGAACGAAATTCTAAACAGAAATGAAAAGGTCACGGCACGATATGGAGGTTCTAGGGAAAACCGCATCACACGGGGCTCTCAAAAGATCATGGCCGGAATAGCATCCAGGCTCTTCTTACTGACTCGCAGGGTGGTATTTTACTATGTGACTGAAAATTGATATTCAAACAAACGGTCGTTATGCAATGCGTTCGATCGTGCAGCACATCTGTCATTTGGGAGCATTATGTCCACGGTTACACAAAATCTATAAAAACTGGTTCAGCATTCCCTCTAAATTGACTTTCCAAATGACACTTGGAAGTAGTGATGCGACTCGAGTTGCGTATTACTCGAGTGACTCTAGCAATTTCAGATTTAACTCGTACTCGAGTTAGTCCATCTGAACTCGAGTAGAATAACCGATTTCAGTGAAAGACGGGCGAGTTGTTTGCAATTTGTGCCAAAAAGAAGGCAAGGAAGCATTTTGACTTTACACATACAAAATCAGCATCGACTGCGTTTATCAAAAATCAATAATGGAGCAGGAGAGGGCGATCACAAGGAATCATTGGTTGATTTAGCACTGCCACCAATGACTAGAAAATGATATTGTCAACACATCTCGCTGTCAACAAGCCTTTTTGTTTATTCGACATTTTATGGGAACTCGATTGAGCTGTTAATGCTTTATTTATATGTTTTGGATCAAGAATAAGAGCACAAAAATGTGCGCCTGTTACCTGTTTTTGGATTCAATGATTTGTCGTAAGGTTCTTAAACTACACTTTTCACGTACAGCTAAATAAACTATTCTTACTCGAGTAGGACTCGAATATTTTTTGGAAACGATACGAGTGACTCGAGTGAAATAAAACCACTCTAGTCCCGTCACAACTTGGAAGAGTATTGCACTAACAAATGGCGTTCACGATACGTTTTATTTTACAGAATGTTACCAACATAATGTTACTTTGCAAGAACACAGACCATTTTCACGCAGCACGCTCCCTGCGAAGGGATGTTTGAGAATACCCACACATCATGCGGTTGAATAGTGTTATTCGCACTGACTGCTGACATCAGTGCGAACGGAATCGGTTTTCCAAGACTCGCACTGTGCATAAAGGTTGTTGCATGCACTAATGTTGCCAGCTGAAACTTCTGGGGTAGCAAGAGCCCTCACTTTCTCGTTGGGTCTCTCACATTTCCCATTTGCCTATGAGATGTCGCTGTGTATGCAATGTTGTCATCAAGAGGGCGCTTGAGCCCATTCAAAGCTTTAAATGAAACGAGTATCGAATGAATTCCTCTTACGTCAAATGTCAAGATTTCTGCTGCTGCATCGCTGTGGTATCTGTCATCTTAATTGGCTGTCAAACAAAGCCCAGTCGAGAATTCATACAGCCCGTACGACTAGGAAGAAAAGAAAATTTTTGGGCGTAAAAAAAAACATTTTGATTTGGGAATTATTTTTTTCGCTTAAATTTTGTCCACGACTCTTGCAAAATGTTGGCCCTCATCAACAGAATACTCGATTGGTTCAAGAGCATCTTTTGGAAAGAAGAAATGGAATTAACACTGGTCGGGTTACAGTTCTCGGGCAAGACAACCTTTGTAAATGTTATTGCAGTGAGTATCATTTGTTGATTATTAATTGATGTTAATTATGCAGCTGTGAAGACAGTGTTTAAAGCTTGGCCATTTTGCGAAAGACGAAAAAAAAATCTTTGTTAACACTTGGGGCTTTTTTTCATCCTAATATTGGCATGATTCAGTGTTGGCTTGTCGGTAAAATCAATAAATTTTGGTGTTCTAAAACAAATTTCATTGCAATCCGATGAGATAAGCCCTGCCCTGTGGTTGTTGGGTCTTGCTAAAGGGAGCTTTGATTGTTTACCTCCCACCATAGACCTTAAAATCGAAATGCTGAATCGCAAAACGTATGTTACTTTTTCCTCTATAATGAGTAATGCATAGGCACATACAACATACATACGTATGTGTGTTTGTCGATAGTTGTGAGTGACTATAGAGCGACAATGGTTCTCTCGCCTAAAGTTCGTTGAATGTAATCTTGGATTGAAGTTGTAGGTCATCGGTCTGTGGTTGCACATTCTTCCAGCATTGAGTATAGTGACCACAACGTAAAAATCCTTTCTTGTAGTTTTAAATTTCACTTGATTTTTTTCCAATGCGTATTTCTTTATCATTCAGGCAAATACAAGAGGTTTTAATTAGAGCCTTCGATGTCAGGTGGACGTTGATTTGTTCGAGTGTTATACAATCAACTTTCAATGCCAGCTTTTCATTGTTTTTTTTTTATAGGGAATGTCTTTTCTGTAATTTATTCGCAACTTCTTACAAAAAAAGGCGATTAAAAATGACTTTGTTTGCAATTTGAACTCTCGGTGACATCAATTTTTCTCGCTTCAGACACTTCTGAGGGATCGTAGGCACTTCTTGTGTATGCGGGGGTTTTGCATGATTGCTTTATTCAACGATTCACTCGTTAAATCAGATGCAAATATGACTAGTGCTAAATTTTTAGTCAATCGATAGTCCTATGTGTGTTCATTTGATCAAAATCCTCCAAGGTGGGTACCTATTCATTAAAATGAAAAAATTGAAGTATCCGTGTCATAGTGAAAGCAAACACTTCGACGGAGTTTTGAAAATATATTTGTTTGTTTATCTGATGGTAATCTCAAAACTAAACAAAAAGATGCAGTGCGGTGTGCACAGTGTAATCCAATGTTAAGAGTTCAGACCCCAGCTCAGCGGAACTTAATTAGGGCTAAGGAAAAAAAACAGAAAACATTTCCCCGATAAGAGTGCATATTTATGAATGTATATTTACTCTATATTTGATAACCGCGAGAGAATATGTTTACTGCCAAAGATTCTCCCCCTAAAATGTTTGCACGAAGCAGTGGGTCATTCTAGGCGGTGGGTAGTTGTAGAGGGGAGGGCGAGGGCAAATAAAATATGAGTAATAAATGATACCGCAACAGAAAACGAAGGCAACTTAATTCTAAACAAAGAGTCTTACTTAGCGAGACTCGTGCCCTGCACGAGTGTGCATTGCACTTGCAAGCTTTGTTTAAAAAAGGAAAAACTTAGTTTTGAATCATACCAAGAGCTGTGATTATGCGTTAATCAGTGTAAAAAAATGATGAGAATCAAACCATGCGAGACCTCGCGAAGGGGCAGTGTGTTGCCTCAACTCTTTTTGAAAGTGTTGTATTTTAGGAGCCACGTTAGTATTCAAGCAACATGCAAAATCGAATGGAGTAATGCCAGTGGAATAAACGATTTTATTGTGCTGTAGAGTCGTTAGTCGATTTTTTTCTTTAAAATGGATTTGGTACAGGTAAAGTCAACACAGGATGTGGAATCATGTTGAATTCATCATTAATTAAATATTTATGAAGGTGAAAGAAAATGACTGGCTTCTGCAGCAGCCAGTAGAGTGGGGACAACATTTTAAACTCTTTGCAAGATGGTCATGTTTTCTCACGAAAAGACGTTTTGACTGGGTTTTTTTTTTGACGATGTACATTTTGCGTAGGTATCGCACCTACGCAGTGAGTGTGCAACATAACTCAGACTTCCTTCAGAACATCGATTTGAAGGACTATACGTGAATCTATTGAATGTGTGACTGTGCAGAGTACCCGTCAAAAAGAGTACACAAGTTGCTTCCAAAGATGAGCGTTGAGTATACACATTTGATGGAATTTAGTGGGAGTTATGTTTGTACTCTGCGCAGAACAGATGTTTGTAGCACCGGGACATCAAACGCAAATACGTTTGAGAGCAAGTTTGTTCACTTGTCTCTTCATGCGAGTAATCTAGTCTGGATTATTATGTCCAGTTGCACAGAGGAAGTTTTAACTCAAATTCAACTGTGTCTCCTTACCAGCATTTAATGGGAATTTCTTTGCTGTAATTTATGTATTCGTACAAATGTTGTGCAGGACCGCTGGACTGAAGTTTATAGAAAGAGTTGTTTGTTGTCCGCTTGTGCAACCCAGGTCGTGAATGCAAAGACACCCGTATTGTATCGAAGGGTTGGAGTTAAAGCAAATAATGAAACATAGCTCCTCTGTCTTCGGTAGTGGAATTCTTCTTTAAATTCCCCTAAAGCGAGTGGAATATACGTTTCCTTAACCAGAGTATAGCCGGACATTCACATAAAATGTGCTGCGATGTATCATCCTCGTTCAGACATTGCCGACACATCATGTCTTGGTACAGGTTTATTTTGTTAAGGTGGTAATTCAAGCCAGAAAGCTCGCTAGCAATCTTATACTTTTCTTGTTGGAGCATATTACTTTGGATTAATCGATTGGATTGCCTTCGACCATCCTCACTGGTCTATGCGAAGTTTGTTTTTCCATTCGTTAATTAGCTGCTGTACAGTTGACATCGCAGTACGGTTCGGGACCAATGAACGCAGATTCCGTGCTAGCGAGTTCATGTGTGGATTCATTGCCCTGTGCCCAGTGACCCATCCGAGCTTCAAATTGTTGTGTCTGGGAAGGGATTGCAGTGCATCGTAGCAACATTTGAACGTTATGGAGTCTACTAGGTTGGACGATATTGCCTTAAGTCCTGCCTGACTGTCTGAGAAAATTGGAATTATAGAGCCGTTCATACCTTGGAGGATGGCGTGGATTTCGGCTTGCGGACACGGTAGTACTCAACCCCATTGATACGAAAATCCTTGTGTTGAATTGACTCCGGACCTAACTCCACAGTCCATCTTCGATCCCTCTGTGAACCACATCAGACTTCTAGGGTCTAGTGTAGGAGCTTCGTAAGGAAAGATTATTGCTTAAACTTGCAGTTTAAATTGTGAAACACCTTTGTTTGCCTTCAAAAATGAGACATTTCCTTTTTTGTTGGTTCAAGTTAGTGTCTCCCTTTACTGCGCAGTTTCCAAAATGCAGGTATGCTGCTATAATAAAGGGTGGTTCAATTTTAAGAGCCGATGTTGATTTTGAATAAAACACAAATTATCGTCATGTTATATGCCGTTAATGTGCCGAATTATCTCATCCTTTAGCTCTTGAATTGTTGCTGGCTTATCGACGTACACATTTTCTTTCAAATAAGCCCAAAGGAAAAAATCCAACGGTGTCAAATCACATGATCTTGGCGGCCAATATGTCAATTGGCCACCACGTGAGATAACACGGCGATGGAATTTGTCGCGCAAAAGAGCCATTGTTTCGTTAGCTGTGTGTCAAGTGGCACCGTCCTGTTGAAACCACATATCGTCCACATTCATATCTTCCAATTCGGGTCATAAAAAAGTTCGTTATCATTTCACGATAGTGAACACCATTCACAGTAACTGCCTGACCGGCCTCATTTTGGAAAAAATACGGCCCGATGATGCCGCCAGCCCATAGACCGCACCAAACAGTCACTCTTTGTGGGTGCATTGGTTTTTCGGCAATCACTCTTGGATTCGCACAAATGCAGCAATTCTGCTTATTGACGAATCCACTGAGATGAAAATGTGCCTCATCACTGAAGATGATTTTCATCGAAAATTGATCATCCGCTGTTGCCATTTCTTGCCACCATTCTGACCATTGACGACGCTTGAAATGGTCAAGAGGCTTTAGTTCTTGAGTCAATTGCACCTTGTAAGCGTGTAAATGCAAGTCTTTATGCATAATGTTCATCAACGACGAGCGTGAGCGGTGCAATTGTTGGGCACGACGACGAGTTGAGGTGGACGGCTCTTCAGCCACAGTATCGCGAACAGCAGCAATATTTTCTGCAGTACGAGCTGTACGAGCAGGCACTGGTGTTTACACATCTCCTACAGACCCGGTTTGCTCAAATTGTACGCACATTTGGACGATTAAATTGACCGAAAAAATCACGAAGTGCACGATATGCATTTTGATTTGAACGCCCATTTTCATAATGAGCCTGAATAACTTTACCGCGTTGCTCGATTGTGTACCTTTCCAGGGTTCAAATTGAGTTAGTCTGAAATTGAGAAATGTCAAATGATATGCAGAAAAACACTTGACGTTTAGGTGTGGTTCACATTCAACATCGGCCCTTAACCAGCCTTCATAACCTAACATATCTCTCCTATGGAGCTATTAAGGCTGGAAAACTAACGATCTAGTGCGAAGTCTTAGGACTCAAACAATCGATCATAGCTGACTCTTTTCATTTTTGAATCATTAAAATCGTTGCGTATACGATGCTGAACAGCGCAACTGATAAACAAAGAAGGCGAACAATTAAGTCTGCTCCTGCCAACAAATTTTTGCTACCGATTCCTTAATTTTGACTCGTGTAGAAAACGCCTAATCAAAGTAAAGGTTAGCAATTCCTACACAAACTTGTCGGTTATTTATCCCATGTTCCCTTCATTCTCTCACTCGGCACACGTGACGTTAATTGTTGCGGCTTTAATGCAAATGAGTAGTATTTCTCCGAGCAGTTACACTTGTTTCGATTACGGACGCCGACTCCATGTTATTAAAATATTGAAAATTAAAACGAACACCTTTTTTTTAGTCTGGCCAATTCGCAGAGGACATGATACCAACAGTAGGTTTCAACATGCGTAAAATTACCAAAGGAAATGTGACCATAAAAGTGTGGGACATCGGTGGCCAGCCCAGATTTAGGTCAATGTGGGAGCGGTATTGCCGTGGCGTTAATGCAATTGTGTAAGAATCAACTTGAACCAAATCAAGGACTCTGGGAATTTATTCTCGTTTCTTCTTTCAGATATATGGTTGATGCCGCTGATCTCGACAAAATGGAGGCGTCTAGAAATGAGTTACACTCGCTTCTGGACAAGCCCCAGCTAGCAGGCATTCCAGTTCTTGTTTTGGGCAATAAACGAGATCTTCCTGGTGCTTTGGATGAGACTGGTCTTATTGAACGAATGTGAGTAAATTATTATTTATTAAATGCCTTTAGCTGACGTATTTATGACCACAAGTTGTATAAGTGTATTTCACAATATTACTCTGTATCAGTTGTTCTGTGTACAGCTGAATGATGTATGACTAACAGTGGTCGCCGTTCAACCAGGTTCAATGCACTGGTTTGCCAACTCTCGAGTCACTGAAAATGCTCAATGAGTGTTAGTCAAATCGTCTCCTTTCGGAGTCGCCATAAAAACGCGGCCCCATCCACTCGCGACAGAAGAATAGCACGCAAACACGAGTAGTTGCTGGAAAAGCTAACCTCGGGACCAGATCTGATAGTCGCGCCACTTTTCGAAGATTATCAAAAGAAATGGACATCAACATTTATTTGGACATCCGTTCCAGTATATTTTCCATGTCAAATGTCGGGATAATTACCGTTTCCTTAAACTCCCCCGGGATCAAAATACTTACTTATCAGGCCGCCGTCCCACGGAATGTCTGAGTCTGCTCAGTTGCTGCCTTCCATCGCTGATTGTCCTGGGCACGCTGTTTCCAGTCATTAATTCTAAGATGCCTTGCATCAGCGATTACTTGGTCTTTATCCCCTGATTCGGTTTTCCTCTTCTGGAGCGTTGTTGTCCATGTCGATGAGTCCGAGCCAGTGCAGTCGACGGGTTTTTGCCTTGCGGACTGCATCCACGTGTTGGTACAGCTCGTAGAGTTTGCGGTTCTGTCTTCTCCTCCATTCGTCTTCTTTACAGACGGGACAATATATCCGACGTAGAATTCGAAGCCACCAAGATTCAGCTGTCCAGCCTTGCTTGTCAATATATCCGACGTAAAATTCGAAGGCCCCATGATTCAGCTCTCCAGCCTTGCTTGACTTGACAATACATCCGACGTAGAATTCGAAGCCCCCAAGATTCAACACTCCAGCCTTGCTTATCGTTTTGACACTCCGAAGTGACATCGTGCCAAGGGTAGTTCGCCGCAGGATCTACATTATGATGTCGTTTGTGGAGTTTACGTTGGCCCCGAGTTTACGTACTGCCTCGAAATTATGATTGTGATATTTTGCCCTGAGTGGTGTGTGGCAGAATGTTTCTTGGTCTACAGCATGTATTTTGTTTTGTCCTTATTCACCTTAACATCAGCGCGTTTCGCCTCTTTTTCAATTCCCGCGACGGCACGTTGGACGTGCACGACAATGTCGATGTCATCTGCATAACCCAACAGTTGGGCTCAATGAACGGAAAAAAAGTTGTTAGTTTCCAGTATTACATCAGGCCTCCCACTTGACCACGGCCACCACAGGAAACAATTACAAATTACTTCTTTTTCGGAGGCAACATCAATCCGCAATGCAATTGGGTGCAATTCCAAGAACCAATTGTGTTTTGAACGATCACAGTTACGAGCGGAATACCCGCTCTGATCGGTAGCTTTTGATAGAATATGGGCTCAATACCGAATGTCCATGGTTCTATCTAAGCCCCTAACTTCGTGTGTGTACCCACAAATCCAAGGCCCTAAAAATAACTACCACTAACCACGACTAAAAATAACTTCTTCCTTGTGTGAAGCCCCTGTCTCGAGAGGACAACAAGTCTCTACATCCGATGTCTGCCTGGCTACTCCCATTTGCACACACTAACTTGGCTGAAGTCTTCTCTTACATGTTCGGTATCGAAGGCTCTTTGGTTCAAAGCAAAGTTCTTCATGCTCTCTACGTGGCTCAGCCAACTCACTCATTGGATCCGTTGCTGTCTGGCTAGACTCACGCTGCTGTACAGTTTGTGGCTGAAAATTCTTCTCCAAATGCCATCAACGCAAACAGGATTAAGCCTGCAAATGCAATCCATTAAGAAAACACTCCACAATAAAATTCCCATACGCTAGACACCTAGTCTAGCCTGGTCTCACCAGTTATGGCCAGCAGGGAGTGGGTTGAGAATGCACTTAGATCAGGGAAGGCCCATTGTGCTGTTGCGCGGATTGTTTGATTGTTTTGGATACCATCGGGAAGTATCTCTCAGTGGCTCTCAGGTTCTGCGGTTTCGTAGACAGGAGAGGTGCTGGACGTGTTGAGTTTCCTGCTCGTCACGACAGTTTCTGGAACTGAGCCCTTATCATCTCTCACTGAGGATCTCCTCGCCATTTCCGACAATCTGGTCGTTGTAAGACAAACTATCCATCCCCATGACAGCTTCATCATATTCCATAGTCCATGTTACTCAGCGCTTTACCATAACATTTGATGTATTTTCAGGAATCTTTCCAGCATACAAGACAGAGAAATATGCTGTTACAGCATCTCATGTAAAGAAAAGGATAATATCGACATCACACTTCAATGGCTGATCGCTCACTCGAAGAGTCAAAGTCGTTAAGGGCACATTTATTTATTTATTATATAATTATATGTAAAAAATAAAATATTATAATACATTTTCCGTCACTATTACCTATCTAAATTTATGTAATCATATTTTTCTATTGTTTCCATAAATATCCTCTCACTTAGTTTCTCTCTCTGTAAAAGCCCTATGCTCTATTCGAATTTCTAAGCTTAACACTGTGTTCTCCTGTGTTCGATTCGCGTACTCCTTCAGTTGCAAATACAAATTAACACACGTGCACATACATTCAGACGCTTTCTCGTATTACAGTTAAGTGATTATGTGATGTATTGTTTTCCATTGTTTCGGAAACTGTTTATTTATGGTTTTGTAATTGCTTTATGAAAAACGAACAACAAATATATTTGAATCAAATTATAAATTAAATTGAAAAGATACACAAGAGAAAAAAGAAACTACGTAGGAAATATAAACTTTGTTTTAATAATTTATTGAATGCAACGCAGTAACTGCACAACGCCTGGCTTTACACCGGAAACCCCTGAGTATTGCGAGTGGTGCTCCGAAGTGTGCGTTCGATTCGAAGGAACAATGATATGATTTCATGTAGCTAGCGTATTTGTTGATAGACTATCATGGTTGGTTGGATTTATGCCGTATGTCGCGGAAGTGAATCACTCTGTGAGCGTATTTATACATCTAAGCCTACTCATCACAGAACACTCAAGAGAGAAAGTTTTCAAAATAAATAAAATGTGAACGAAATATCAAATTGTTAGTTGTAACAGAAACTGATTGTGCCAGTCAATATGAGTTAGATCTGTCTTATTGAGAATAAATACAGTTTGGCATGTACATTTTCCATAAATGAACGTTTTATTTACTCTTGGATGCTGTGAATGACAGTGGGTCTCGCTGCAGTTTGAATGCACGGGAGTGTGCTGGTCTCAACGTTGTCCATGGCCGTAGAGTAGGACTAGGATGTCCAATTGAACATGACACTTCGAAGGATGGTCATGCCTCTTGGGCACAAATAAATTATGCGGCCAGTCACGTTGATGCTGGCACTTTACAGACTCTTGCAAGAACAAACCTCTAGGGTTGACCATTGAACTCCTTTGGTTCGGGCCTCAGTCAAACGTTGCCGTATATCCCTAAAGGAGATATCGCTGAGATATAATTTTACCCTACGCTGGTTCACGGTTCCACTCCAGGCATCGATAGAGCATCTAGACACGTTGGGGGTGTCTACCACTGGAAGTCTATCAGGAAACACCCGCCGCTTAATAAAGGGTGATTTTTTTAGAAGCTATAGGAAAGTTTTCCAAAAAAAAAAAACACATAAAATTCAGAAAAATGCATGAAATCTTTATTTGAATCGATAGTGCGGTCCATATAATTTAATGTTTGACGATTATTTCATGCAAATGTTGACCTTGACTGCGCCTCAAATGGTCCATCCGCTTAGTCCAATTTTGGCATACTCTTTCCAACATTTCGGCCGGTATCTCACGAATAAATGCTTCAATGTTGTCTGCCAATGCGTCAATTGAAGCGGGCTTGTCTGTATAGACATGAGCTTTAACAGAGCCCCACAAAAAATAGTCCAAAGGCGTTAAATCGCACGATCTAGGCGGCCAATTGACCAGTCCCGAACGTGAAATAAAACGTTCACCGAACTCGCCTCTCAATAAGTGTGGCATGTGGCACCGTCTTGTTGAAACCACATGTCATGCAAGTCAAGCTCTTGCATTTTGGGCAAAAAAAGTTGAATATCATCTCACGGTAGCGCTCACCACTCACAGTTACGTTACGATTCGCATCATCTTTGAAGAAGTACGGTCCAATGATGCCACCAGCCCATGTGACTTTTTCTGGATGCATTGGTAGCTCTTGCAATGCTTCCGGCTGATATTCACTCCAACATCGACAATTCTGATTATTTACGTACCCATTGAGCCAAAAATGAGATTCGTCGCTGAACACATGTGATGTCACGATGAACTTTCTTAACAGAGCACGCATTTTGATAATATAATTCAATGATTTGCAAGCGCTGTTCGTTTGTAGGACGATTAATGGTTGAATTATAGACCACAACAAACAAAATACGAAACGTGCGTCAGCTGTTTAAACCAGTGTTGCAAAAAAGGTAATAGCTAAAAAATCACCCTTTACTTACATATGCCATCACGTCCACCAGCAGATGGAATTAATTGGAACCCTGTAAAACAAGGGTACTTGCTCAACCCGAAAAGGACCATAATCCTCTTTTCAATAAACAGGGGAGACCTAATAGTCAAAGCTGTAGGTATGTATTATTACCCTTATCAGCCTTATCAGTCATCAGTCATGTGACTTCTGCAGAATTTGTAGGGACGAGGATGAAGAAGGACCGGCCACTACCTCGGCACATGCCCTGGGAATATAACTGGCAGCTGCAGCTAACTGTAGACGTAAAGTAGTTTTGAGAACGTGTCGAAATTTTCTTTTCTGAATCACGAAACTGCGTATGTGGCGTCACTACATAACCATTCCAAGATAGGACAGACGAGGACCGAGATTCTACCAAAGGACATACGAAAGGTCTAACTTCCCACAGTTGAACACGATGTGGCATCACACAAGATTCACAGGCAGCCTTGACTTTAGTGAGCATGTATCCGTTAATTCTATATTTTTTTTTTTTTTCAAATTTCAACTTTTGACGGTTGAAATTTCCTCGCCCGCCATCTCTTAGCCAGATTTTGTACTTAATGATCTGTGTATGTGCTAAGCAGGGGAACTCCAATTCACATGTCTCTTTCCTCTGGAACTGGAATTGGAACGAAGTTTTGGCGGTAAATTACACTGTTTATTGTTGTTCAACTCATGAACTCTGTTTAGATAGTTGTACAAGTTATCCACTTCACAGTCAATCAGTCTCACATTCGTACAGTAGACAAAATAGTAAAACTTTAAAATGAAAGCAAAACGTGTGTCCGCTGAAGTTGGGGTAACAATCATCTCTCCTCGAATTATCCTTACTTGCCTCATTCCAAACAAATCTTTTTTTAGCAAGCCACTCCAAATGCAGAGAATGAGAACCCACCAAAGCGGCGAAGCACCCGAGTTACACGAAGTACGCGGCCCTTAGTGGATGGGACCCCTTCTCCGGAAAAGCCGCCGACAAAATCACTCCCTTTTGTAAAATACAATGGAGTCATTAACTACTTCACAAATGGAATGGAAATTGCAGCAACTTCAGATGAACTTTTGTGAGTTAACATTTGCATTAGGTTGATCATTTTTTATGGTTTCGCTTGTCAGGCAATGGGTCAACACACAAGGGGATGTAGTGCCAATAGCATTTGATATGGAATGGCCTTTCTCTTTTCAAACTGGACCCGGCAAATCGGCGCTTATCCAACTTTGCGCCGATACAAAAGTGTGCTACCTGTTTCACTTAACAGAATTGAAGAGGCTGCCTGCAGCCTTAATGGCCCTCTTGTCCCATCCCAAAGTTCGTCTGCATGGGGTGAACATAAAAAAGTAAGGAAGCCGGATAATTATAGGGGCTTTGAGTCATTATTTTGTGTTGCAGTGATATACGCAAATTGAAGAGGGACTTTCCCGAAGTTACTGTGGAGCCTTTGATTGAAAATTGCATCGATCTAGGGCCATGGTGCAATGACGTTTGTAACACTGGTGGCCGGTGGAGCTTGGATCGCCTAACTAATTATATAGTGAGTCACTTTGTCTCAGCAACGCTCAAAGAACAAGCACTTTAATGTTTTTTTCAATTTGACAGTGTCGAAAGGCGGTGGACAAAAACAAGAAAGTGAGAATGAGTAAATGGCATGTGGTTCCTCTAGACGATAATCAGAAAATGTATGCTGCCATCGATGTCTACGTAAGTTTTGTATCTCATTCAGGAGCATTTTTGTTGGTAAATGCCATTCCTTCGAATTTTTCGAAATGGCTACATGACCGTAGACCCTGTAGAATTTGTATTTCATAGTTCCCTACGCATGTCATGTATGTAAGAGCTCAGAGTCGACAGAGAAGTCACACAGTCTAAGGTTACAGTCCGGGTAGAACTGGACTTCCACAAGCCTTCAGCTAGCACGAATCCTGGCTACCCGCTCCTGATGCGCACATCGGGTTGCTTGACCTGCTTTTTCACTGGCGTTTCCTTTAGAAGGGGCTTGTCCTCTTCTACCCGCGGTTTTTGTCAAGAACTAGAATGGGTGTGTTGAAATCGTGTCGATTTGTATTTTCTGTAGCTTTTTTTAAAGGACCTGTTAACTATATATTATCAACAAACATCTTGTGGAGCACTTTGTTGACGAACGGTTTCATCCGCTCGCACAAAAACAACAGAGATCTTATAACCGACGTCAATAACAATCGGTTCTGTATTAACTGAGGAACATATTATACCACAATCCCGTTCATCGATTGCTCTCGTCTTCCATCGATAGTTTGGTGCAAACGTGTTGGTCACACAGGCTGCCAGCAGCTGCTTTAAAAGGTTTCAGGAAAGGTCCACAGTTTGGAGTTCTATTTTCATTTCATGCTCAATTCGCATTTGTTTGTATATTCAGCTATCAACTTTCGGAACTACCTTTTTGTTGTACTATTGTGCGCTTGCCCAGTTTGTTACCGCTTATTAGACGTATTCACACGTGAAAGTGCACTTACTGAAATTCTAAGACCTCAAGCAGTAGCAAAATAACGCAAAGAGTACAATTAATATATTTATTACCTATTTCAGATTGGTCAGCTAATCTACAAAGAACTTGAAAGCCGAGAGGCTACGAAGAAGAAGAATGAAGCCGATTTCTTGGAAAAAAATGGAGAGCAAGCATTTAAGGCAGTGAAAGCCCTCGGAGAAAATTTTCTTTAGTTTAATTTTGTTGCATAAATTTATGATACTTTTTTCGATTGTTAGTTAGCTAAATGTTTGAATATACAAGTAGTTTAAATTTGAATTATTTTGTTTGTTTTGAACACCGATGCTTCAATGGGATCTTTAAGAGATCAGACGTAAGGACGTAGATAAACTAATTGCAGAGGCAGTACCTACTTATCAGACCAACAACACTTGGAAGTCCGCACTCTGATCAATAGCTGCTTTCAGTCAAGACCAAACTGTCCTGTGCCCAGACAACTTTATACTGTATATACTGAAGATTCGGTCTTTCTCCTCAAAACAGGCTCAGATTCGAATACCCTTTTAGCTGGAGTATTGGTGTCCATGCGCTCGATGTGGCCAAGCAGTCAGGACTACATCCACATCTTGGTACAGCTCGTAGAGTTCGTTGCGTCTTCTCCATTCACGGGACCATATAACTACGTGACAGAAAATTGTCTTCAATTTTTGTGAACATAATTATTTTCATAAATTTTCTGGAAGTTTATGTATCTTCCAAACAAAAAAGCAACATTCAATCGGGAAGTACCGACAATTTCTTATATAGTCAATCTCCTACGAAGCTGTTTATCTTTTGCAGAGAATACTTCTGCCTGCGGCTTTTAGTTCAGTTTACGTTGAGATCTGAATGAGAATAGGACTTCATAGCGACATGATTCTAGCCAGGCGTCTACGGAAAGTGTGACTTGGCTCTGATTTGAAGGATCTCCGACTCCGAGGTTGTGGCACAACGCTGCAGAGGGCCGCCGCGTCTAAGGTGTTGCAGACAAGTAGAGAAGAACCAGAAACAACTTGTTGTGGTGGGCAAGTGGGGCAGCTATCCAGAGAACGAACTCTGTTGAGGTTCCAGCACCATTCCAAACTTTAGGGTCATATGAAAAAGAAGAGTTGCATTACATTCTCTTCAATTTAAAAAATAAACAATTTATGTCAAACACAAACCATGGCTCTTGATTTAGATGCACTAGCAACGAAGCAGCACTAGCAACTTCATGCAATCATTAGCACTGCCTTACAGCACACGAATTATTTACATAAAAGCTCTTTTAAGTTTGCGTCTGGAAGTTTCGTCACTGATTCCCAAGACGGAGTGCTATGCCAACCATCAAAACCAACAACTTTCGTGTACATTAACTTTAATGTTCCTCACAAAGGACCACCATTAGTGCCGATTAAATGCAGTGATTAGGTGTCGCTTGAAGAAACATAATATATGTGTCCATTCACATCAATCGAATGTCGGGTGATTTAGCAAGAATCATTGAGAGATCTAGGACTCAGCAGTATGATATGGAGAGGGTTACATTTACGTGCACTGAACACATGAGGAATTTTGCGGGATCAATACTATTAACGAACACCTTCTGCTGTCGAACGTCCTAACTACAAAAGGGAAAACAAACCAAACAAATATTCCAGTCAAACAAAAGTAAAACGAGGGTGGCTCGCTAGTTAATCATGAGTGAACTAACGAACAGCAGGTGTAATGGAAGAGATGAATTCGGCTTGGCTTTGAGGTGTTCACAAACGTATATCCCCGGACATATGTGTGTATGTGGCTTTTGGAAGAAATCCAATCAGATATACGAGCATTTGTTTCTAAGGTGTACTGTGCACTTCGACGGCAAACACTGTGCCAAATTTTACCTTGTAACCAGAACAAACAAAAAACTGTTTCACTAGAGCAGTATTTTCGATTATATTGGGAAACTTCAGAAAAGGTGCAGTTTTGTCAAAATGAGCAAAGAGGACGACGACGAAAGTTACTCCGACTACAGTGACGACTCCTTCGATAATGAGAGCATTGAAGAGGTTTCAGAAAATGAATCTGCTTGCAGTACGCTGTCGACTGAAGATATTCTCCCGCAAGTTGCTGATGCTAAGGTGAGTGTTGTTATGTGGTGAAGAGAATGTGAGTCAGAGAAAATATTTTGAATGGCACATTAATTGCCAGCTTCTGTGAGTGCATATGCTAATAGTGACCAGAGTGCGGGGCTGTCCAGTATTCTGTCTCAGATGTGCTCAGACTAAATACGGCATAACCTATAAAAGCTGCTGCTATGGCCAATAAAGAAGATCTGCATCATTAGACAGCTCTGTCGTCCGTCAATAGGATTTTTCGTCATCGGTTCATGTTCATATTCCAGTCCATTTCACGTGGTGTTTAGCGAAGTCTAACAAGGGACCGTTTCCTGCTAAATGAAGCCTTCTCGATTTCATTCACTGCATCCATTGGAGACTTAAAAGGGTCATTCTCAGAAATCGAAACAATTCGTCGATTAATCCTTTTGGACGATTTTTCGGATTCAGTCTCGTTTAACCCCAAGTTTATCCTGCTTCAATACCTACAACTTTCGCCATTTATTCAAAGGCATAGGCAACAAAGAAAAACTTTCGAGTTCTAAGCACACTTCAGGAAGGGAGCCTTGTGGGCATTGAGGAGTTCTCAGAGATTAGCTGATGAAAAAACCAGTAAAAATGTTTCCAAGGTTCAGACATTCGTCGGTTTAGTATCGGATTTTATTTTGAATACGCTATCTGGCTCAAAATAAATTCAGTTACAACAAATTTGGAGTGACCTTGAGGCTGATGACACTGTGTAGACCGTCATTAAATGCCATGTATCCAAATATTAATGCCAAGGCGCAGTCAGTGTAACATCATCCATCAAAATTGAAAGGATTGATGTAATTCTTCAAGCTTAGAAAACAATACCTGGGCTTGTGAAAATGATTGACGGCGTGTTAATTACGCGTAGAATTTTGTTCCTTATGAGTGCGGTTCCAGGCCGGTGAAGTCCGCCATCGACCAAATCTTCACCCGCCAGATCCGGGAAGAGACGCAGAAAATGCAAATCGACGCACACCACACGCCGTGGTGTTAGTCGCTTAGCTCACACAAAAATGCTGTCAAATGAAACCGACGGGAGAGAGACGAAGAAGTTGCATATATCCTCAGTCCCTTATCTCTGAGTGACATGAAGAAGCCGGTAGCAAAAGCCGAGCAGGCACAGCTGCAATGTGTATAGGTCTCCTTCTCACCTTCGTCCTTACAATAGCGACAATGTGCTTTGTGTGCGATGCCTAGTTTGAGGGTATGATCCCCTAATGGCCAGTGTCCCGTACAGACCTTCAGGAATCTAGAGATATCACGACGATTTCGTCGGAGGAGATCTTTTGTTTTAGAATGCTTGTACTCAGGCCACATTTTCTTGTTGAGCTGTTCGTCGGTCTGACCCATCTGAGGTTTGCTACCCATCTGAGGTTTGCCATTCCATTCTGCCAGTCCTCTGAAGATCAGATTCCTGCCTGGCCAGTCCATCGACATTCTCATTTTCTGTTACGCTACTGTGATCTGGAAGCTGGAGCCCAGACAGCCCAAAATGCCCCTTTTGATCTGTCGTTCAAACAACTCTAACCCAGCCCGCCATTCCTCTACTATGCAGGAAATGGCTTTAATGGACGCACATGACGCACCTCTTGCCTTGGCTTGCCATATTGCCTTGATGACATTCATCTCGGATTGCAAAGTTCCGCCTGGAATACATTGCAATTTTCCAGCAGTCTGTAGACTTTAGAAATGTTAATTAATTCTGAGAACACACGTGAATCGACTCAGCCGCCCAGCTTAGAGCCATCAGTGCAGAGTGCCCAGTTAAAAATTTGCCCGCTATGCCATTCCGTTCTTGAGTTGGGGCTAAGTCTGCGTACCGTGTAGTCTGTTGAAGACGATAGGAGATCTCTCGACATAAGATCAAGGGTGGTGCTATAACCTATCATACAGACTCCCCGAGCCTGATGGCTCCGTATGCCGAACCACTCTCTAAAGCTGTTCTCAAAGTAAACTCTGGAGTGCTCTGATTGGGTATAGGATTGGTGGTCTCTTACAGCTGAATAACAGCTGAGTTCGGGTTAATGGTCCTTTCTCCGTGGGCGTTGGACTCCTTCAAGGGTACGTCACCTCTCATGGATGTGACAGGACAGCCGAGGAATGTCTCTCATTGGGAGAGGTGAGTGTTATATTCTTTTCAGTTGAGTAACAAAAATGTGTATTCCAACAGTCACCTAGGCGGTTTTAAACAAGGCGACGCGCTGTCGTGTAACTTCTTTGATCCTTGAAAAGATCGTGCAAAACTCCCTGATCAACACAAGACGCACGATCTTTCAAAAGTCTGTACAGCTGCCGGCATACGCGGACGACATTGACGGACTGGTCGAACACTGCGAGCCTTCAATGAGGCGTTTGATGGCATTGAAACGAGAGTGGCAATAAGGAAGTATATGCTGTCATCAAGGGAGGACGCACAACTTCGACTACGCCGCCAGAACGTCACTGTAGGCAGCTATAACGTCAAAGTAGCAGTAACAGTACAAACGATATCAGTACCGAGATCAAACGCAGAAAACTCTTGCCAATCGCTGTTTCTATGGGAGCTAAAGGCAAGTTAACTAACAGAGCCTTCTCTCGGAAGACGATGTTGAGTCTCTATAAGACTTTGATCATCCCCTTCCTGCTCTACGGCGCAGTGGCAGTATGAAGATGCTCTTGGTGTTTTTGAGAAAAAGTTCTGCTCGCTGTCTTTGGTCCTGTCTGCGTTGATGGCATTTGGAGAAAAAGGTTCAACCACGGACTGCATGGGCTGTACAGCGACATGAGTGTAGCCAGGCGTCTATGCGGATCCAACGCCTAAGATGGTTAGGCCTAAGATGGTCAACTTAGCTCCGGCCCGAAGAATCTGCGACTCTGAGCCTGTGGGACAACGCAAAAGAGGGCGCACACAAGTCGAGGGGGACCTCAGCCTGTCCAACGCCTAAGATGGTTAGGCCACGTAGAGTTCATGGTCAACTTAGCTCCGGCCCGAAGAATCTGCGACTCTGAGCCTGTGGGACAACGCAAAAGAGGGCGCACACAAGTCGCCTCAGCCTGGGCTGGGCGTGCGAAACGTGAGACAGCTGGCGAAAGCTCAGATCGGTTGGAGTGGCATGTCGAGGCCCAGGTCCATCCCCGAAGAGGAAGAAGTGTGTTCGTTACTACGACCATCTCTTTGTGGCTCCGTCAAACTCTTCCCTTAAAAACCCTGGCTGAGGGTACTTGTGACGCACATCGGCTAATACATTTTGCTACATCACGGCAACAAGCGAAATAGCTTCGAAAAGCTCTGAAGGAGCTTAGCCACGAAAGAGCTTAGTTAAGCGATTCGGATGTATGGCCGCTTTTACACGGTCAAATTTCGTCGCATCAAATACCGCCATTTATCGTAACACGCGGTGATTTTGATTTTGTTTTGCAAGCCATATCAAGGCATGTCAGTTTTCCATTAGAGATGTTTTTTTTTCATAATTCTTGAGGCATACATTCGATTTCGGTTATATTTTCGATTGTTATTCGATTTTCGCTCAATTTGTTGGCACCGAGACCATTTTCCAAGGAGAATGTTCTTAAAGTGCGTACATAGTCCGTCTTTGAAAATCCCTGAGTGTAGTGTGAAACGGAGTAAACTCTGTCTTTCCAGCTTCCATCTAAATCAGAGATAATGGAGGATAGAGCTATCCAGCTTCGGCCATTTTTACCCCTTGTCCATGTCGGCATTGAGCCGTCAAGAATAGGAGTGTAGTGGAATTCTCATAGCAACACCGTATAAAAGATGAAATCAAGGGGCCAGGGAGGTAGAAGTTGTATATCTCTATCCTCCATTGTGTCTGATCTAAATGCTACACTCACTGAGGATTTTTCGTTTCTTTAATGCGAGCCGAATAAAATGTATCTTTTACGACCACTCGCCACACAACGAAATTACACTACGAGTCAGTTGTCCAAGCTCGAAACGAGTAATAAACACACAACAAAACAGCATGTCCACTAGCAACAAGCTGTAATAAGCCATGCATCGCATCTGCTGACAAGCAGTTTTCCGTTTTAGAAAGAAAGCTTTTAGTTGCTGTAAGCAATGTGTATATTATTTAAAAAAAAACGTTGGTTAAAATCGGTCTTTGCGAGCGAGAGTCGTTTGAAGTGATGTCGTGTATGTCGTATGTCGATGTAAGCGACGGGACCTAAGAATAAGGTCGCTATGAACTATTTTCACTGTATTTTCGTGGACATTCACAGCCTGGTTGATAAGTCACTTCAAGAACATTGAGCTTATCTTTTACAACTTGTTTGTTTTTTTTTTTTTTCTTTAAATTTGATATTGCCGACCAACGTCTACCACATCAATTCAACGGGGGACTGAAGCTCTTATCAGGAACCCAGAAATGCATTTGGTTTTATCACGAGTCAATTTAAAACACGATTAGAAATTTAGAAATTGATAAAACATCACTTTCCGTTTCCTCCAGTCTTCAAGGGAGATAAAGGTGCTTATGTAAACGGGTTTCAAAATTTGCTCGACTCAAAGGCAAACAGTTCAGGCAATCTTATCACTATTTTATTTATTTTTGCAGAGTTCAACTAGTTCCCTAGATAAGCCGTCGCCAGAGGAAGATGAAAACGACCTTTCGAGTTTGAACTTAGACGCGGATGATAATGCAATTTCACAGCTCTTACAAAACACAGTTGAACCTCGCAGTCAATGTAGGGAAAATGCAAACGAACATGAAATCGACGAGAGTGATACGGACAACGAAGATGACTCGGAAATCATCGACAATATGCAGTCGTTAATCATGGACAGCAAAAAGGAGAATAAATCGGACTCTAGTTCGATACCCGTCATAATTGAACCGACGCCTGAGAAGTGCCACAACGAAGGTACTGATAGTTGTGTAACAGTGACGGACCAGCAACACATAGAGTTTGATATAAGAAGCGACACCCCAACTAGCTTCAACTCCGATGATCATGCTTTCCATGTCGACATACTCAAGGAACAAGAGCGATACATTGCCAGTAAGCGACAGATTGAGAAAAAGTAAGTCAGTCGACTTTACGAAACAAAGGGCACTCCTCCATACTTTTGTACTTTCTTGTAGATCGAGAAACTCCAATCGGAAGAGTCTTAGTTTCTCAAACGAACGAATGCGAGAGATCGAGCGGCACAATCAAATCCTTCTCCGAAAGATTCTCACTCAAAAGCCTCGAAAGGAAGCCGTAATTACTTTCTAGTTATTTGAGTGGTCTACTCTCGCAACTTCTCTTTCTCTATTCTTTCAGTATTCCACACCCAGTCCCCGGACGTCGACTTCCGCTGTCAATAGAAAGAAACAGCAACGACAGATTGACATGGATAACCAGGTGCTGAAGAAAAAACTTGAAGCTATTGCCGGTCGGCGTACGAATGCTTTCCAGTAAAAACGAATAAATCAGCGAATAAATGAATATATTTTTGTACATTGTAGCAATCTTAAATTTAGTTTACAAATATACACATTTTCACTTGCCAGTGCTAGACGTTTGCTGAATTGCTGTGCATTGCAGAATTAGGCGTCGAAGTCGACTTTATGTAAGCCGATCATTCTTCCAAACCTGGGCCGTCTAGGCCGGTTAGTGCGGTGCAGAACGGCCTTTCTTATGGATAGAGCAGCATGCAGTTGGTATTTCAGTCTTGGCCCCTTCTACAATTATTCCAAGTCATACTCCAGCAGACAATTGCCAGCCTTGAAGAGCAAACCTGCAGACTACTGCATTGTCTAGCGGTGGCATTTATTCAAGCCCTATCACTCTCTCCTGGATATGCCCGCTAAGCAGCTGCTGCGTCTCCAGGGCAGACCTTTGGCTTTTCTATAAAAAAAAAAAACTCAGCCAAGTCATTCTAAGCTATCCCAAGAGTCTTCGACACCTTTGAACTGGGAGTGCTCCTTTTTATCCAGTTTTTAGCTCGACACAGTTCTGCCGTCGATTGCATGTTTTTTTTCTCAAACTCGCCATCATGCCACAGGTTATAGTCGGAAATGGCAGGCAGCCTAAATTTGTTGGGTGTGCGGCAATGCAACCATGTGTCGTTCCTAACCGTGTTTGCCATCGGCATTCCAGAGAGTCTCTCGCTCTTTTGGTTGCTCCTCGTAAGCTCTGGCAACAACAGGTATACTCATGCGTCTAAAGTCAAAAATGTTCTTCGTCGGGTGGTGCAGTTTTCTGACATTTGACAGTCGAGCTTTGAATCGCTCTGCTCTGAGGAAACGATGAGAGTCTTTAGCTTATTAGTGAGAGTTTAAGCTCTCCGCACAACCCGCCAAACTGGTCGGACCCCCCAGTGGCTGATAGCGATCACTGCCTACTTTACGTCACTCCTCAATGGTTGTGGTTGACACTGTTCAGAGGCCACGACGACGTTCTTTAGTTCCTTACAACGTAATTCACCAAGCCCTTACATTTTTAACAATGCATACGTCAACACGCATAACCCAGTAATGATGGCAATTGTTTAATTTAAAAGCGCACCCTTTTGTTTTCAACTCAATTTTACCCGGATTGGTTTCAGATGTTGGTTGCGCTCATCCTCATCGGGCGCCATTGATTTTTCGGTCATGTCCTCTCACTGACATCCATCCATCCATCCTCGATGTTACATGTCCGGATTCGTTGTTACATGTCACGCTTCTGAGACTGTACACCCTCGATAGGGAATGTGCCATGCATTCATAACTTGTTCATAACCGTTTGATTAATTCCCCCAATCGCCTCGGATTATGCTGAAATCCCCAAATCACATGACAAGGACAAAAAAGAAGATTCTACTCATATGATAAGTTGTTATCACGCCCAAAATAACCCAGTATCGTGGTGCGTGATTCGTCACATACGAATTACTAAGTCAGCAAATATAAGTGATTGATTTTCCACCTAAGGAAATGAATGTCTGTATAAAATGTATCTAATCTTAACCTTTTACCTTAATCGTCATGATTCACACTTATCTACCATGACGACAAGATTTTCAATAGCCCCGCTAACCAGACCAAATATGGATAAACCGATATCAATTATAATCTGATTAGAAAATACGTCTGTCGCGACCGTCCCGTATACGACGTCTCACATTAGTCACATCAAGTCCATCATAAATTTATCGACTTTAAATGCGGTTAAATTTCGGTTGTTATATAAGAGTTCGGTAAGAAAAGAGGGCGAAGATATGAAAGCACTAGGCAACTGGCAACTTTTACGTTCATAGCAATTGGATGCATTTTTTGTGTATTCTTTCATCAAGCTCTTATGCCATTTGATTTCCAACAACTGTGGGATGATGGATTTTTACTGACTGAAACGGCTACCGTTGATCACCAGTAAGAAGGGACAGGTTATTTAGTTTTTTTCTGAGTCACGCTGCAATGGTCGGTCCACTAGAACACTCTCTTCTTGACAAGTTGGTAAAAATAAACATGATTTGAATGCGTCACCTTAAGGGCGTTCGTTCTCTCTCTTAACCCTTCCGATGAACCAATCTTAATTTGTATAAAGTGGTAGACAACACTTGCACTTTTACCATACATAACAAAGCAGTTTTTCAGCCTGCTCTAGCCGAAGCCAAAGAGTCTTCGACTCCGAACCAGTCGGACAACGCAATAGAAGACGCCCACTAAAGCAATGGGACAGACAAGTGGGGAAGGACTTCAACCAACTTGGCATGCGAAATTGGAGGCAGTTGGCTTAAGAGCGGAGAGGTTTGTTTTCTGAGGCCCCCCAACCCCGAACTTTCTTTTGAAGACTATCCGAAGTCGGAGTTCCGCCTTTTTTTAAACGACAGAGAGGAGGTCAGGTTTTTGTTCGTCGCCCGCCTTTCATCCTGCTCGTACACTTTGGGCACTGATTGTTTTTAGGGATGCCTAAGGAGTCTTTATTTAGTTGCAACGATATTTTTCTCTCTGGGCCTTTGGTCTTGTCAAGCTCAGATTTATTTATCTTCTAGTCCACGGTTGGATCATCACAATATACCTCATCCATGACACTGTTAGAGCATTTCTGGTTGTTATAAAAAGTGAGATGAACTGGCGAGGTGAAGTTTTTTTTTTTTATAATTTGCGCGCCAGGGTATTGTTAATACCCTTAAGTGACCGAGTTCAAGACACAGCATGGCCGAAGGTGTAGAGGGAGAAAGGGAGAGGAGGTACCTGTGCACATTGGTTTTAAGTATCTGCGGATTGTATTCTGGGGGAAATATTTTGCTGGGAAGAGTATTCCATACTCGTGTCGTGCGGCTGATGAACGAGTCTCTAAATTTAACTGTGCGTCCGAAAGTAGGCTTAAGAGTAAACTGGTGAGCATTCCTGGCGAGACGGGTATAGCGGGTGAATTTATGGAGAGGAGAAATACAGCCGGCAAGTTCACTTGAGCATCGTTTGTTAAAATAGCGATAAAGTACGGACAGAGACGAGACGGTACGTCGATGATCTAGCGAGTCTAATGACTCTGCAATATTGTTGTCTCCTATAAGTTTTATCGCTCGCTTTTGGATCCTATCTATTAGGTAGGTGCAGGGTGGTTTTGGGGGCACCAGGCCAGATATGAGCGTTGTACTCAAGCTTGGGGCCAAATCAGAAGAGGTGAAGTATTTCTTGCATCGAATGAGGAAACCTAAACATTTTGCAGCACTTTTGGCGTCCTCAAATATGTGATCGCTCCAACTAAGTGTTGTGTTGATACACATACCAAGGACGGAGAACTTTCCGGTTTCTTCGACACAGGTGCCATTCATGGATAATGACTGATTAACAAGGGCTCGCTTGAGTGACAGCAGGCAGCATTGAATTCCACTCGATTGCTCTTTCGCCAGTAAATTATGCTGTCAAGATCGGAATTCAATGTGGAATTCTACGACGAAGGGCGGGCGGGGTGAGTCTTGCAACGAATATGAAAAGCTGAGGGTGCTGTCATCAGCGAAGGAATGGATTGGATTAGAAGTAGCAGACAAGAGATCATTTATGAAAATGAGAAAAAGTGTCGGAGACAGGACAGAGCCTTGGGGAACACCAGCATTTATTTGGTGGATATCAGACTTGAACCCATCCAAAGCAACTTGAATTGAACGGTTCGAAAGGTAATTTCTAATCCATTGAAGAAGAGATTCATCGACACCATAGACATTTGACAAGAGAGCTTGATGCCAGACTCTGACAAATGCCTTAGAAGTGCACAATTCATTGTTGGCATACTTGTAAAAAATGTAAAATTATGATTTTACGAAAACTTAGCCACTGAATTTTCAACCACTCCACCTTGGTATTACCAAGCGAAATTAGTCTGTCTGTTATATTTTTTTCCAGCGATTCGAATACGATCACTCCTTTTGCCTTGAAAGGTTGCCCTTTTCGAGCCGTCTTAATTACTTCGAGCATGTTTTCTGGAACGTATATTTCCTTTATTTTTTTTCTATTAGACCATAATCTTGGTCACAATAGTAAAGCCCGGGTGAGACACGATATACTGACAGAGCAACGACATCTTCATGTTATACATTTTTTAGTGGTCACAAAATTAAACAAACAAAAAATAAAGCAAGCAAGATCCAACGTCTTCGTCTTGAGTCATCGGACTAGTCCCAAACAAACATGTAGGCAACAGCTGTCCCCATGTTGTGAATTTCAAAGCAAAAAGTCCAAAGTTGCCTCTTGTAATACCCTACTCCAGTACTCAACACAGGGGTAGGGAGGGTCTTCATTAAGTCAAAAGTAATTACAGTGACGCCAGTGGATGAGTTTGCCAAGGTCGTATCGTCTTCTAATCCTTGTGTCATTCTTGTTGCGACTCTTGTTTTAGTTGTTCTCTTTCAGCATATTGAAGTTAGTTATGGAAGAATCACTGGTCGGCATCATTGGCAATTATATTTTATTTAGGTGGTGTTAACTTACACTCGTTGACCTAAGCTACAGGCAAACATAGTGCTGCCATAAAGCAATTAAACTTACTCCTCTTTTGCTTTATTACTTCGTTAAGGCCCAAACCACAAATCCACAAAACCCGCAATTGCTGGATTGCAAATAGGTTCCCAATAAAATACGGACGTTGGGCCCGAGATCCATCGGAAGGAACTGTCACTGCACCAGCCGACAACTTCACTTTTGCATAAATATAAGAAATTCGAAATTTCAAAGTTCCTGAATTATTAGGAATTGTTCACAACAAATTTCAAACAAAATAAAATGTATTCTTTCACAAAGACAAACACATAACGCCTAAATCGCAACGGCGCGTACGCGCGGTCATTCCTTGATAGGCTTGGATAGACTACGTGTCTTATCGAGCTTACGAGAATATTGTGTCAGAACGCGGCAGACTCAGGCCTCCTCAAATGTTCTGAAACACAATTTTCAAGAAAAAATATGAAATTATTGTAAATAAAATTGATAGGAAAGATTACTTGCACCAGCAAACCCGTCTCAGTTAGCCAAAAATTGAAACTGAGAAATAATTTTGTAAAAATTGGATCACAAATGTCAAAAAGCGCGACCGAGAAGAAAGTATGTATATACTGTACCTAGAGTTTTGTGCCCGGGCTTACGATATTACCGTCTGTAAAATATCAACGCGCGACCGGCTTACACAAATGATTCACGTGCATGTCAAGGACCGATATGTCAAAGACAGACCGCGCGAAACCGCCGTTGCTTTATGGGTATAATCAGAAATGAAGTATGATAGAGATACCCAACTTCACAGCTGATTGACCCCTAGTCCATCGACGAATTTGACGTATAATCACGAACATTGGACGGTTATTCATGAATTTTTGACAGTTATTCACAAAATAACGTAAATGCCGTTCTCTTAGTGGTCAATTTGGCTTTAGAAAACAATATAAAAAATTGTATTCAAAAATTTTAGGGGGCAAGAGAGGTAGAAGTTGGGCCCCTCTATCATACTTCATTTCTGGGTATAATGAGCCCCTGAATGAATTTCCATGGAAACATCTGTCAACCGGACAAAAAGTTAAAAGTTGGCCAATTTCATCCGGCGTGATGTATTCCACTTGTGGGCCCCATTGATGTGTCTCTGCCACTCATTAGAGTTGTCAATTTTGTGACATTACCCAACGCGCGCAACGGATTGTATCGGTTTGGGCCTTTTTATTATGACCCATGCAAAAACGAGTTTTTCAGCTCGATCTGCTTTTGAATACCAAGAGATGGCCCACCCAACTTTTTTTTATTTATAGTTGGTAATGTAAGGAATGTGTGCACAAACATTTTTGCAGTGATAGCCTCAAGTTTCACTTCACTTCCGATTACTCAACTCTGAGAGTTGCAGAATTTCAGTTACTGTTCTAAAAACCCCTTGCTTAAACATGCGGATAAGCTTGAGCTTAAAACCTCCTGAGATTCATACTTAACCCTGGGTGCTTTTTTAGCTCACCTCAATGGACACAGTTCGATGTTCTGAATTAACTTCGCCTCCAAGTTATTGGGTACGTATCTTATCCTACGTTTCCATCTTACGCTACGTTCCAACTAAATCTCAATTTCCATCAATTGTCTCCGAACCTACTAGGTCCCGCCATACATTTTCGGGGTCTGAATAACTCAGGGTTTCCGACAAGCCTAGTTAAATTAATTTGAGATTACAACCAGACTTACACACAAAAGGTTAGGGAGTTGGCTCAACAATTTGTATCCTACAATGGCTGGTGCTTAGATCGGGTTGTCCAAGTCCGTGTGTCCATGTTGGTCCTTTTGAGATGGGGTGGTGATGTGGTAGCCGACGTAGCCTCCATGGTGATTGCTATCGCTGCTCTGGTAGAATCCATGCAGCTCGTTGTTCGACGTCGTTGGAAAGTTCTGCTCGTTTAGCAGATTTAACGCGCTGAGGTAGCGTTGTCTGGGGATTGTGTTTCTCAAGTTCCTGATTTCCTCGTTAAGATTGTTGTTGATGCTTAGTAGCTGCTTTCTGAACAATGTCACCATGTACTGTTGCAGGGGTATGATGCGTGCTTGGTCGTAAAGCCTATTGTTACTGTGGTGCCTTTGACTGTCCCTGTCGAAGGTGAGTCCGGTACATATTCGCAGTATTTTTCTTTCGAAAATTGCGAGCTTCGTCATGCTGGTCTTAGCGATGGTGTGCCATATTGGGAAGCCGTACGTTAAGAGGTGGTCCTTTTGGGACCTGGTTAAATCCTCTAGGAGTTCATCCGTCCGTGAGAGGTTGTGATCCCGGATAAGCCTACAGATTTTATTTTGGAGTTCATTTTCTCATTTTGTCTCTTTCTATTTTCTGGTGTTCTCGCACCATTTGTCCTGTCAACAGACAGCTGTTCTGGCGGCCATTTACAAATTGAACTCGAGTGACATTTCTTTTGGCGGGCACTTATAAATTGAGAGCGAGTGACTTGAAAATTGGGAGCGAAACAACATCAAACTCTGTAGAAGCGCCCTATTGCGGTTTCAGTAAAAGTTCATCCTGACCTCGCAGTAGCATTGCATGCTTCGACATTAGTGTGGACCCTTTAAGCACTCCCTAGACGCTTCAGGTCTGACATCAGAGTTCACTGCAATCTCATGTGAAAACTGCTGGAAACATATACATCGAAATAAATTTGATTGATGAGTTCAAAAATAGACTGCAAGCGCAATCCAATGGATTAAGTACTCGATCTAAAGATAAGGGTGGCAATTGTGCCTGCTTCTTCTCACTCAGTCGTCGCAATTTCAAAGTGCGATACCAAGCAAACTAATCTGCTGGACGCACTATTACTCAACACATGATTATCGTTGCCATTTCTCATAAAACAATGATAAGAAACCTTGACTGGAGGATGGGAACCACATCGATTGACGTATCGTTTGATAAACTACAGTGCAGCGAATAATTAAACATACGCTCTGGGAATGTTTTTTTTTTGTTTACAGACTGGAAGATGGATGTTTTGTCAACACTGTATATTGTATTTGTCTTCAAGAATACAAAGCTCAGAATACAGTAGAGTCGAAGAAAGATGAACAGATACGGAACACAGTGGAATCAATTTGTGCACCTCACGGAACCATTTCTGTGTTTCCAAGATGCTACTGTATGTTCAACTGGGCCACTGTAAGAAGAGTGTGCAATTAATTCGGCAATATTTCAGTTAACAGTGAAATCCGCCAAAAGTGGCCGACATAATATTTCCACAAGTGACATGAGCAAATATGCTTTCAGCTCTGTTTCGTTTTGTAGAACTTCGATATATTTGTAATACGTTTACTGCAGAATATTAGCAGGATCCACGATGCAATACATTTCATCAGACAACTCAGAAACAATTTCAACAAGAGTGGAAGGATACAAGAATATTTTCAAAATAACATCTGATGTTTTTATTAAAATAAATCAGTTACAAAAATATAAAAACCATAAAGTACAAAGTTATTCATGGAATTTGTCCATCAGCTTCTTGAAGCCCTCCAAGTTGCCGCTGATCTGCACTTTGTCCTAAATTTCCAACAACATAAACGGTTACAATCGAAATTGTTTCACATTAATATTGTCTAAAACTTACATTGGAAAGCAATTCCATCTGGGTAACCTCCTTGTTGGCCCATGCGTAGAAGTCGGCATCGCTAATGGTGAGCTCACCATCGGGGTTCTCGACTGTGCCCTCGTAGACCTTAAGATCCTTCAAGTCCAGAACTAAGGGAACACGATCACATTTTCACATCGGATTGAGTAACGATCACTTTGCATTTGAAAATCAATAACTTACCGAAACTCTTGAGTGGAGTTCCATCGGAATCGGTGAAGTTGAATTGGAAGACCAAGAGGATTGTCCTGTTTGCTGTATCAACTGTGGCCAATTTGGCTCGGATTTTCTCAATGATGGCTTGGCTGCGTGCGCTTGACATGGTTGATATTTAATTTGCTGTACAGGGAGAGAGAATGAGGAATGAAGGTGCTTTCACGTCCAGAGACCACTGAATACTGAATACTGACTGTTTAGTTTGAGGGATTAAGTGCTTGTCCAGCGGACTTAGTAGGAGTCAATGCAAATGATGACAAATTGAAGACAATTGAACGAATTGAAGTCGAAGTACCTTACGGCTTAATTAAATACAATTGGAAGGTGGATGGAAATACTACACTGATACACTGCAACTGATTAGACTCGGGCTTATCACATCGCAATACACACAGAAAAGTCCCCTCTCTACGGTATCGAAACTGTTCATATCTCAGTGCATGCGTTGGTGTGGGTGCTTTGATAATTTCTTAGCTCCACGTTATCTGTTCTTATTGTTGCTTCTTCTGTTGAATTGAACTTTGGGTTATGTCGATAGTGAGTTGATTTACTGCAAAAAACAGAAAGAAAGAGATAACTGTGCACTTTATCGATACACAGGCTATGTGTGTGGTATTTCCTCTCCCTCACCTGCAATGGGTGGCAGGTGTTTAGTTCGGGAATTTATCTGAAAGATTATTAAATTCAAAATCAGTGAATTATCTTATCCATTTCGGTGCCCAAGAAAGTGGACTTGGAAATTAACCTTTTTGCCAGAAAAAAGAATGCGTGTTGGGTGTGCAAGTTCAATGGGGTGATTTTTTTATCTTTGCCCAGATAGCGGTATTCCTTACAAGGTTCACGAATGGATTACCTAATTGAAATTTCCAGAAAATCGGAAATGACTGACTGTGACCTAATTATTATTTTATCAAATTCAAGGGAAAATGCATGAAAACTGAGAGCGAGTATTATTCTTGAGAACAATGTGAGGCGCTGGAAAAGTGCATGTGGCGAAGGATGTAAGGAGATACCCCAGATTGCAAAGCAAACATTCTCCTTCGGGGACCTTGAATCGAGTCAAAGGACACTTTTCTTACGATTAAGTCACACAGTCTACTGCTGTGGAATTGTTATGCACATGACACACATAACATTGCATTCTAAAGGGCCGGAAGCTGAGACGACTTCGCCCGAGATGTCCAGCTCTCTTATTGCTTAGTGCCCAGCAGAGAAATATCTCTTAATTGTGATCTATCGCTGGCAGGTCAACAAGAACGCCTTCAATGGAATAATTGAGATGAATGAACTCTGTCGTGTATCTCCCTATTGGAGCAATCAGATAGGACTTTATTCTTAGGTTCCTGGGTTCCTTGACACAGTCTGGGTTCCAGCAATGAAACATCAGAAGAATTGTCTGGAGTGGCGACAAGCTTTGCACTTAGGGGACACCCTATCCCGACGCAATAAAGTCGAGATGGATGTATACCTGCTGACCGTGTTACTCCAAACGAAGGAAATCAGAAAAGAAAGTCGATGCCGTTGGCTTTTGAACCCCTCGCACACTGGTTACTGCATGGCGTGACATCCTCAAAGCATTGGAATGGCTCACAAGGGCACTGCTAGGCTGCTTGAATATTTTTCGGTCCAAGTCTGACGGGATGCTGAGTAGCTCGCATACTGCCCTGGCTCCGAGCGGACCCTATCTCATCAGGGAAGGCGGTATCCGAGATCAATCTTCTTCTTCCGATTTCTGAGGCGTGGCTTGAATGCTATTGGAGGTGGTGTTTCGATCAAGTCCAAGAACTCGTCTGGTCGCGCTTGGTCACCACTCCTTATGAGCTAGAGTCGATGGCGGAGGATCGAGTGGCTCGTACGTACCCCGCCACTGCGATCTCTTTAGTGGACCATGAGATGCGATGAAGACGTAATTATGTTCACTGTCTCAAGTGCAGTTTAGCAAGAATAATGGGAGCGCCATTATATCGCCACTAGACATCTAAGCACGCTTCAGCTCGTGTGCTGACACTCTTTCAAGGCGTGGGCGTGAGCATTACTTGAACTTAATCCGTTCCCAATATGCTTGAATACTGCTTAAATACATCCAGTATTGCCTGCGGGACTGTAACAAGATCGACCTCTCAATTTTCAAGAGCATGGGGACTCGCCATCGCTCCCAATTGGAGGTCCTTCCACGAAGCAAAAGTAGTAAGTAGTAAGTCGTTCTTCCTTCAAATCAGGTCAAAGTGGTAATGTACATGGATGATATGTTAGCCTTGGTGTCAAGAAAGTTTCCGGCTCCGAGACCACTTCCGAACACTGAGATCCTCGAGGGCGCCGTGAGTAAAGTAAGTACGTGGACTTGAAAATGCAGCCTGGGAATGAACTCGAGCAACACGGAACAGAGTAGTGCGTAGAGATATTAGCCTTGACAGTTTGTAGTTCGATTTGCACCTCCTCTGAAGGGCATATCCCTGCCTACCCAGTTCATGCCTGGCCGTCATCGTTAAAGCTAGGTCTTCCCACTTCCCCGTCTAACCCGATCAACCGCTTTTCCTCTGCCTCTGTCTATCAGGGCAAGATCCTAGATCCCAAGGTTAGGTAGAAGTGGCTGACTGCTGCGTAGAAAGACAGCAGGCTCCCTTAGGGCAAGCCTACGCCCGTTGTCCGAGGGTACCTATTCCGCAAACCAATTAGTTCTTTTAATAAAGCGTAGAAGAAGGCTGATTCTAATGTTCCTCAGTTCAGCCAGGTTGTCAAAGAAGTGGGTCTGAGTCTACGGGATGAGAGAGCACTTATTTATCGCTCATGCAGCTTTTATAGGTTATTGGGCAGGCCCAGTCTAAAGGCGTCAGTTCCGCTGGCTGTTAGAACGCCAATAAGATATCAGAGATTTGGCCTGTTTAATGTGATCCGGCTAAGTGATCGTTAGGGATCGGTCATGGGCCAGAGTTGTTTGATAATGAGGCATCCTGTGCTGATGTCCATCCGCGGTTTGATTGAGCGTGAAACGATTCTAGCTTTAGCTGTTGTTGTATAGCAGCGATAGGCATGGAGGGTGGGACTTCACCCGGAAGGGGAGTGCAGAATTTGTACCCATTCTAGCGAGTTCGTCCGCTTCGCAATTCTCTAGTATGTCACAGTGTCCCGTCATCCACATGAGATGGATGTTGAAATACTTGGCCAACTCGTTAAGGGATAGGCGGCAATAAGGGAAGTCTTGGCGTTGATGGAGATGATGAAGAAGCCAGATATTTGATCGCTGCCTGGCTATCGGAACAGATGACAATGTCTGTGCTTGGTATTACATTGTTTTTAGGCATGACAGAGCTTCCTTAATCCCTATAGTTTCAGCCTGAAAGAAGCTACAGTGATTTGGTAGACACGGGGAAAGCTGGATGGAATAGACACCAACCCCCCAGCCCATCTGTGAAGATGCGCAGTGGACCGTCCATCGTCTGGTGATCAGACTCCCAGTAAGATCCGGGTGGTATGCTGGCAGAGAAATTTTTCGCGAAGAGGAGTTTAGGTATAGTGAGGTCTGTATCTATGGGTATAGAGTTATACCTGCCCAGGATCGTTGAACGTCCAGACCGATGTTCCTTCCAGTTATTCAGCGATCTTAATCTGATCGCCGTACTAGCTGCTATCTGGCTGACAAATAGCTCAGGTTAAGGAGTAAGTTTAGTAATTCGGAGGAGCTTGTTATTAATGCTCCGCTGATACATACACACGCCATCCTCTGCCCTCTAGCGAGTGGTGTGAGGTTGATTTTCTTTTCGAGTGCGGTCCACCAAATTGCTGCGTCATACAACAGTGTTGGTCTGACTAGTGTCACAGTATAAGACCTAAGAATTTTGCACTGCCATTTAACATTAGGGGGTTCCACACAGTGCGGGAGGGTCGAAGGTAGGGAATTTGTTCTTGCTAGTAAAGAGGACTAGATCCGTTTTTTGTGGATTGACGCCTAGGCCACATTCGCTAGCACTAGATCCGAAACTCAGCTGGAATCTAAAGTAGCGAGTGAAGAAAGCTTTTTACGCCTTCAGTAAAATTTTCAGTAAAAAGTGGGGACTCCAAACAAAGTTGATCCGGTGGACAAAACAAGTGGCGGATCTTAACATTTGAATGACTAGTATGGTGGTCAGTCCTTAAGAAAAACTACAATATCACAAAACTCAATAAGGCATTAAGAATAGAATTCATAGACACTAGAGGCGCTCTACGGAAGACTTCGTCAGACGCTGCTACATCTTGCACCTTTGGACTTACAAACAAGGTCATGAGGCTCACAGGGTCTGGGTGCTGGACATCAATACCACTTGGTCGTATCACTGTCCTCCCTCTCATATGGTCCCAGTCTTATTCTTTCAAGCGGCTGTGACACTCTAATCCCCGGAAGAACGGAGTGGCATAGTGGGAAAATGTGCAGGGATTTTAACTGTGACGGCTCTTAGAAGATCCAGGAGAATTCCTGGATGTTGGCAAAGGAGACAGACCACTGCACAATGTGCTATTTTGCGAATCTGGCTGAACTTTATTCCTGAGGCACTTAGTATCGATGTACTATCGACATACTATTGATATAGTATTGATTGGTGATAGTATTGATTGGATTCTATGAAGTTTTTGGCCCTATAACCATATGTGGTTAGGGATAGGGGGTATATACCCACCCCATCCATCCATCATAAGCCTCATGGATATGAATGTCTCTAACTTGAAGACCACTTGATCGATTTTGTTCAAATCTTCAGAAAGATAGTAGAACAAAAAGGCAATTAACCCCCAAGATATTTAATTTTACGCCCATCATCACCTTCATCAATTATAAGTAAAACGTAAATAAAAGATGAGTAATTTTTAGAACTATTTATTTGTTAACTTAATGTTGCTCGATTTGAAATTAGTTGCTCTCATCATCGTTTTCATCGGAGAAAGTCTTCGGGAGCCCTTTACAGAGCAATGCTTGCTTGAGGTAGGGTGTTCTATTGGACGCGGTGCTACGACTCGAAAGATATGGATCTGATGAAACCGAAACTGTGTTTGATACACCTCTATATTATATTTCCAAGCAGCTGGTGCATGCCGCCGTACTGAAAAGTAATTCATTTTATGTCAACCCTCAGCAAAAGAGCTTCCTCTGGAGTTTCTTGACTTGATCGAGATTTGCTCAGATTAGTAGCTCTACGAAATGGACTAAATGCAAGCTCGTTTCCAGATTTGCTGCTCCTATCTTGCCTTAAAGACACTTCCACAGCCATAACAAGTTCTTTTATTTTTCGTTTTGCGCTCGCTTCGTTTTGTGCATTCGTTAAATGGAAGGAAGGTCGTCCAGAGTGCGATGTCATGCTTGATGTTGTGACTAGATCGGTCTACGCCAATCCTATTTCCTGATCCAACCATTCCGTATTATCGTTCTATAGGGACTCGAGTATTTTTCCCTTAATTCATTTCCTCCTTGCATTTTTCTTGCAACTCATGGAGCTCATATGTCTACAGCACACTAAGAATCTCCAAAGTGCCAAAACTTTCCATTGTGTGGAACAAAAGTCGACTTTTTTGGTTCTCAACCTCAGCAACGGAGTTGCATTGGTCGTAGATACAGAAAGATCATCGCTGAGGGCAGAGAGTGAAAACGTATTCCAGGTGAACTTACTTCCCGGTGGGTACATTTTCAAAAGTCTATGCAAAATGTACAAAAAGCAGATAAGCCCAAGGCCTTCAAGCGATAATCACTACCACTTGCTGAGGTTGCAAAAGGTTCAAACTTACCTAACAAATTCCTTAAATTCAGGCAAGAAATTAAAACAAAAATTGGGAAAATAGCGTGGCAGAGAGGGGCAGAGAGAGCATTGAAGGCGACCCCCGCTCCGGCTGCTGCTTGTACGGGAGAAAGCATCAAATGGATGCCCGAATAAAGGTGAAAATGATGGCAGAGATCACCAAGCTTTCAATTGGTACCATTCACACCATTCTTTATGACCATCTTAACCTTTCAAAGGTCAGTGCAAGGTGGGTGCCACGAATGCTCACAGCGCCTCAGAAAAAAGTGAGAATCGCATGCTGCAGAGAGGTTCTGGAGATGAGTAGTGAGAACGCGGACGGTGTTATGATCGAATTGTTACTGGTGACGAAACATGGGTCCACCACTATGACCCTGAAAGCAAACAAGAGTCCATGCAGTGGCATAAAAAAGGAACGGACCCCCCGAAGAAGTTCAAAGTCACTCCGTCTGCCGGGAAGCTCATGGCCACAGTTTTTTGGGACTCAAAGGAAATCTTGTAAAAAAAAAAAGGTGAAACCATCAACGCCACATCCTACGCTTCCACTTTGCGGGGGGGGGGTCTCGCACAGGGTAAACTCGCAGCGGGTGTGTTGCTTCTTCATGACAACGCTCCTGTTCACACGGCGCAAGTTTCCAAGGCTGCTGCGCGAGATTGTGGTTTCGAAGGAATCCAACACCCACCCTATGGTCCAGACCTTGCCCCTAGTGATTACTTTCTGTTTCCGGATTTGAAAAAATGTCTTCGTGGAAAAAGATTTTCGGATGATGAAGAACTCAAGTCGGCAATAAATGGGTATTTTGCAGAGAAAGAGGAAATTTATTTTTTTGAGGGTTTATCTCAAGAGCTTATCTCAAGATGTATTGATATTAGGGGAGATTATATTGAAAAATAAAAACAATTTAAATTGAATTCGCATTTTCCTTCATACCGATACCGAGAATATATTGAACGCCCCCCGTATATCTCGCCAAGCCAGATAGTTGCTATATCCGTTGATAGCCAATCAGTCATCAACGGCATTGCCTCCTTTACTACATACTCTGAACTAGAGCAGGAATCTCGCGTTAGAAGGCCTGCTCAAAATGTCTCTTATCTTGGTTCCAGGTCACAGTGACATCCCAGGAAATGAGAAGCCCGCCGGATTGCCTATCCAGTGATTTGCCCATTAGCCCTCGCTTGGCACCACAACCTGTCGAGGCTAATATCTCGAACTTCCATGTAAAAGCTAACTTCAGATGGGCAAGACTGGTAAACAGCGCTACATGCTACATGACGTTTTAAAATAGATCTTCACATCTCCTTTGGCGAACTGGTCATGATATTGCTAGATTGTTAGACTGCCAAAAACCTAGTACGGGACACTGGCTGAGATCATCATCCGTCAAACTAGGTATCCCACACAAAACACATTGTCGCAGTTGCAGCAACACAACCGAGAGGGAGACCTTAAGCCATTTCATTGTGACTCTTGCTGGAGACAGACAGCGAGCGCTTGGAAGAGCCTGTTAAAAAATGAAATGTGCTGTGTGTCAACATTCGATCTCTAACCTTTTTCTATCTGTCAAAACTTGAATACTTTAAGTAATAAGCACGTCAGTCTTGACATTGCTCTCGCATCGTTAAGATCGTTCTTTTATTTGATCTTTTTTGCCAAAATTTGTACATACACTTCTCAGGCTAAACTTTTGTTATTCTTTTAAATGGTTTGTATTTTCTGCTTGTCCCAAGACCCCTTCATATTCTCTGAGTGGTTATGAACGACTTTAAGGGTCTTCTCATATCGTATCCCGCTCGATACTCGATAGAGAAAAGGTGGGGATGTGACAATCCATCCTCAACACGTTCTCAGTTCTTGCAGCACCACAACTTTCGATGTTGCATAGCAACATCCAGCACATCCCGCCTTGATATCGCCGTCCTGAACCGGAGGAAACCTTCCTCAGCTCGTTGTGCGACGAAGCGGTCGTGGTTGGTTCGCCCATCCACAGTTGATCTAGCGATGTGATCGATGAGCGGTAACGCATTTACGTCTTCCATCAGACCGTGCTTATCCAAATGGAGGAATGCGAAGCCGTTTTGACGTGATATTGAGGATTGGGGCAGAGCCAGAAATCAGGTTGTTAGTCGAGTTCACCGCTCTAGCAGTGTCCAACAGACCACTCTTGTCAGGTTTGCACTATTGTGTAAGACCTCACTGGAGTTCGATAAGTTGTTCCGACACGTTGGAGTGAACTTCAGGAAATCTGAATGTTCACTAATTTACCTAGCTTTCTAAGCTTTCAGTCCTTGGTCAGTGCATCTTTTGACTGCCTTATCGGCTCTATTAGGCCTACCAATGACCTCAAGCAAGCCCTAAGACAAGCCCTCTCAAACAACCGAATCATTTCCATCAAGCTTGCACTCACATTGAACCACACGGGACAGCTATAGGTGAGCATTGGACGGATGAGGGCCATGTCCCAATCTAAGTAATGACACGATTGTGTTCAGGCACGGAATTGAGGCTCTATACTCAGCTTCGTTGAGTGTGTCCCAACATGGTTCACGTGAAATATAGACAAACGAAGCCCAAATTCGTCTTAATTTCGTTATGAAAAGGAAATAACACCAATTTCGCATTTATTCAGAAAATGTGTGACTACCGCAACGGTGGCTAACACGAACGCCCACATCATCATCATCATCATCTCCTAACCCGCATGCTCCTCTAAAGGGTTCGCGGGGGTGAGCCACGCTCGAGAGATCTCCAGGCAACTCGATCCTCGGCCATCGCCTCTAACTCATCAGGAGTTACAAACGTCTACATTTACAATAAATTGCCGCAGTGGCATGAAGAAACTAAACCACAAGTGGAAATATTTGATCCACAGAAAGTCACTTTTCCGTCTCTTTGCACTATTCTAAACGTTGATACGACATGTGTGTCACATAAGAGCGGCTGAAGTCTGCTTCTGCCTTTGTGCCGGACTCGAAGGGCTCCTGTCGTATTCAAGCGGCCTTGCAAAGACGTTTGACTCGGCACATAATTCTTCGTGCCCGAAGAGTTCGTAGTTAAAACTTGAACTTCCATCGCCATCGATGCAAATGAGACATTGAGACCACGCGCATTCCTCCAAATTGATTGAAGAATACTGCCAGTTGGAAATTCACAATCATTGGGGAAGGTTTGCACGAGCATGTGTGATTTTGTAGAAGACCCACCGCAATCAGTTGATTGAAACGAGGATCTCATCTCATCTCATCTTCAGTGGTTCGCATACACCTCTAAATGGGTCCCAAGGCAGGAACTAGTGATCTCCACGCCATTGGATCCTCCGCCATCGACTCTAAATGATCAGGAGTTATCCAAGCACAACCAGACGAATTTTTGAATTTAGTGGAACTACCTTGTCCTGGGTCTACCAAGCGATCGCCTCCCTCAAGGAATCACATTCTAGGCACAGCTCGAAAGTCGTGGATGATGGGGACATTCGTGACACGTGACAAACCATATGAGCATAACTCTTTCCATTCGAAGAAGCTGCTCAACATTGCCTTCCTAGAGTTTGGGCGTGTTTCTCACCCGAGCACGGTGAGTGACTCTCACGACATCTCGAAGATATCTCATCGCGATCTTATTTTTTCTGTCATTTCCCAAATCTCATCATACGTTGGAATGAATAGTGAGTTGGAAACCGCAAACATGCCTTTGACATCAAGCTCGGCATTCCTAATTACAGGTCTTCCAAGATGTTTCAAAATTTGTCCAATCCTGCAGGAATGCTCAACATTACTCCTCCCATCACTCGTGAAAACGAAGCCGAGATACTTAAACTTCTCCACCTGCTTCAATGGGACTCCACTAACCTGTAGAGTGCATTGAACAGGCGTTCTAGAGATGACCATAACCTCCGTTTTGTCAGCACATTCGGCCGCAAGCCTATCAAGCACGCGCTGGAGTTCCGTCTGGGAGGATGTGAGGATAACTAGTCATCTGCTGGATGCTGTCTGGTGGAGACGCACCCTTGTCGAATTTCAAAGCCCACTGTAAAAGGCGTTGGTTAAGAGCCTTGAACTCCGACTCAACTGCTACAGTTTTTGCATAGATACTAAATGGGTCTTCAAAGAGGACCATAAATCCCACGGCAGAGCACTGCAGAGTTTACTTGGAGCAACTCGGTTTGGTATGCTTTTTCCAAATCTACAAAAGAGCTGTAGATCGGTTTGGGCATACTCCCATGACTTATCGCGTACCATGCTTAGAGTGGAAAGCTAGTCGGTTGAATAAGTATTCGATTAGGTTACAATGGACCTTTGAATCGCAATCAAAGATGCTACATTTACCATTTCGTCTGGTTTCTTTAGGACTAGCCATGTTCTTGAAGGTGTTTCTCATCGGCGAAGTCTCGGGGCCTCGAATATAGCTTATCACCCTTCTACTTAGTTCTCGAGGAACACGTGTGCAAAATTCCATGCTTCTAGTCAAAGAGGTTTCAGCTTTGCATTGTCAAGCGAGACTGCCTACAGAGTCACCAATCAAACACGATACCTAAGAAAAGCATGATGCAGGAGTTAGATAATAACAATTGGGGCATGATTCTCTGCATATTCTTCAGCTCCTAACAAAATTAACGATTCTCTTCCGACAGATCGAGGGAACGGAGCAAAATGCTCCAAGTATCGCAATTGTCCTTGTTCTTTCTCATACATTTGACAGCTAAACAAGTTTGCATAAGATTACTAGTGGCAACAGATTTGGAGCAGATTCGGTAGTTGCCACTCAAGTCGATTAAGATTCTCGCTTGGACTTCGTTCATCTTGTACGCAAAGTAGATTTGCACGTTTGTAGCGGCAATAAAACTGTCGTTGGTTTATTATATGACCCCCTTTCAATTAAGTTGCGAGCAGTTCATACTTTGAAGCAACACCCTTATGATACCCATATTCTTCAAAGTGTTTCGAAGGTTATATTTTTATAATCCCAAACTGCATTCGCAAGATTACCGCTATCGCCCCAGAAATTATCTTCACCGGTCGGCAATGGGATTGATTGACGCCAGTGATAACTGAGCCCCATATATTTTGACAGCGTTTGTCGTACCTGCTTGGCTACTTTATCTTTTGTTTTTTATTTGATTTCGATATTAACAGTAAAGACGGACCGACATAAACGATAAAATGTAAAAACAATTAAAACTTCGAGCAAAAACCGTAGTTTTTTTTTTGTTTCCCATTGACCGTTGGTCAATAACTTGAAACCGCACTTCTAGTCTCGGCAACCGATTCATTCTCGCACATAAACTTGGGCTAATTTTTATGGCTTCATGAAGAGGATGTGTCACAGCTCTATAGTTTCATTAGTTATTCCGACAAGATAGACCCCAGTCGAGGGTTTTAATGGTTAGATAAGGCTGACACTATGTCCGTCCGACTTGTCAGATGATTTCCATATAATTTCGACTAATTTGCCTCCACTTTTTGGAATATAAGGTGTCTTAAACGCATTCAAGAATTTCATAGATTGTATCGTTGAGATTTATCAGAACACATTATCCCCCTTGTCTTGTGAGAAGCGAGCACTGGCACGATACGTTAAACTACGCCGATATCGCATTGACTGGCGCATATGTCAAGTGTTAAAAAAAATGAGTTGTTTGAACCCAATGTTGAAATATGAAGAACATTTAACGCGTTTCATTGTGATTGGGATAACTGAGACTGCCGCGCTTTGATATATTCTCGTAAACTCGATGAAGCGCGAAGCAACCATCGCCTATTAAAAACAGATCGAGCGAACACGCCCTTGTGATTTGGCCTTAAGTTTAGAAATTCTTTTTTAGTAAATGTAACCGTCTTTCATTTCTTCATTCACACTGGACCCTCATCACAGTAATATTTGATCAACTATTCAAGGCAACATTTCGAGATCATCTGTTCATTGTGTGAACTTGTTGAATAGAGTAAACCACATGAGGTAATCTACTCGATTAATTACTCGTAGTTGTTAGAATAAACTACATACCCTATTTGTTACATTTACTTGTGGATTCTACAGTGTGTATTCTAGCATTGTTTCCACATTCATTACATAGGCACCCTCGCTCCAATAAATATGGAGTCTCTTTTCCCCTGGATGTGTCAGGTTTTTTGACAAGCACAACAGAACTGACGTTAAATTGGCATCTCAACTATATTTTGGCATATTTTGTTACGTATACTACATTAACTACTTCAATGGGTAGCAGACTTAACAAATTTACTCATTCCGAAAAGGTGACATTTCTGAGATGCCCATCTTCACAGCTGATTGACCCCTAGTCAATCGACGAATTTCATTGACTTTTTTACAGTTATTCATGAATTTTTGACGGTTATTCAGGAACTAACGTAAATGCCGTTCACTGATTGGTCAATTTGGCTTTGGAAAACGATATAAAAATGATTGTCAAAAACTGTTAAGGGGCAAAAGAGGTAGAAGTTTGTCGTCTCTATCATACTTCATTCCTGATATCTGGTGGTGTGGTTGACGATTTTCGGGAACACTCAAAAGCCTATTGAGTTTTGGAGCATTCAATCTGAATTAATTCATTTCGAAACTAATTCAATAAAAATGTCTTCATATCACAAATTGCATAGAAAGACATATGAAATATTATAATTTCCCAATCGGGGGTTAATCCACCAACAATCATATCAAAAACATAAAATGAATTATAAAAATAAATTCGAAGTACATGGTACAACACCAGAATGTCCAAGCAAACAAACCTTCAATGTAGTTCACAAATCCAACATCGAGTCTCGAAATGTACTCCGGTGACTGCTACATTGCCGAATGCCTGTCAAAAGTGACAGCGCCAAAGTAGTTTTACAAATAAACAAAACGTTTTCCTTTGCGTTGACAATAACCTAGATAAGAATTATTATTTAAAAATGGTAAGTATATTTAAATGAATTCTTGAATTATTTATTTCATATGCAATTGTGTGTTCCCATGTCTAGGCACGAAATGCAGAGAAGGCAATGTAAGACGAACTGTGAATCGGATAACCCTCAGAATGTTAATATATTTTTCCAAATCCATAGGACAACGCTTGCTCGATGGAGGGCTGCAAAAGAAGCTGAGACGGGAGCAAAAGACAGAAGACCGTACTTAGCGTCAGAGTGCACAGAACTGCCAAAATGTGAAAAATACCGTCTGGAGATCATTCGCGAGATTTCAAAGAAAGTGGCACAGATACAAAATGGTACACAATGTTAAGGAAGATTATTGAGTTACCCTCCATTAACTTCCTTTTTTCATTTTACAGCTGGTTTAGGTGAATTTCGCATTCGGGACCTGAACGATGAAATCAATAAACTGTTGCGCGAGAAACGCCATTGGGAAAATCAAATTTCTGCACTGGGTGGTCCGCATTATCGACGGTATGGTCCTAAAATGTTCGACGCCGAGGGCCGAGAGGTACCAGGCAACCGAGGATATAAGTACTTTGGCGCTGCGAAAGATCTCCCGGGTGTACGAGAACTCTTTGAGCAAGACCCGCCTGCTCCTATGCGCAAGACTCGTGCTGAACTTATGAAGGATATTGATGCTGAGTACTATGGCTATCGAGATGACGATGATGGAATTCTTATCCCACTTGAGGAGAAAATCGAAAAACTCGCCATGCAGCGAGCTATTGTGGAGTGGAAGGAGAAAATGGCAAACAATGAGAAGATTGACGATGAAGATGAAGAGGAGATCTATCCAGTGTCGGCGCCAGTCGAGGATAAAAACGAGAGTGAAGCCAGAGACAATAGCGACCCAATGGAACTGTTGGCTCCACGATTCACAGCTCATGTGCCAGTGCCGACACAGAAGGACATCGAATCAGCGTTGCTGCGAAAGCGCAAGCAAGAACTTCTGGACAAATATGTTGGAGGCGATTGATTAATAGAAGCAATAAATTTATTTTTACACATTCCATGAGTGTTTGTTATGATTGCTGATTGAGGGGAGCGTGCTGTGTTATGTGTGTTAAGGATGATATTTGTTCAAATGAAAGTCAGCTGGAGGTAATCATACTTTTGACTGACTTGACCTCTCCATAGAGAAGTTCAGAGTCTTACTAGGTTAGCGTCTACCTCGTTAGTGTTTTCTTTATCCCACTTGGACAATGTAACGCAAACAAAGATACTGACGCTGTTGTCACAAATGCAGAAACGAAATTCCGCATCTACACAATTGGTTCATCGAAGCTCTTCAGCTGTTAAGAAAGTGGTATGTCACGGTCTGCATCAACGAATTTAAGTTTAGACAATATTGCCCCAACAAGGCGTCATGATTTTACATGCTGACCGGGTACTTATTTGAACGCCGACCATGTGAGTGGAGACTTTAATCCCTACAACTCTTCTAAGGAAGTGCTAAACCTCACTATTGTCTCGATATGTCATTCCTGGTGAGAAACTGAAGGATTTCTGTTTAATTATTTTATGATCATGGCCATTCTAGGTTAGGTTAGGTATGTCGGTAGTCGGGCATCACCGCGCCTTACGTAGGTTCTGATGGACTCATTGCGATGCCATGGGGAAGAAAGTCTGCCTGATACCTTAGTTCGCTATACCATTTAACATTGATTAACGCAAGATAATGTGTGGAGATAAATTTCTTCAACAACTGTTCTATTTCCCAAATGATAAAGACTGGAGCAATGGCAGACGTGTTGTTGGTACATCTGCAGTCAGCGCTCTCATTACCAACGTTAGTAACTTTTTGTCACTTTTGTTTGCGACCGAGTGGTTTTGAAGGTATTAAAGAGCAATACCCTCTGTTGGCAGACTCTGGCATGTGTCGCCTGTCTTTTTAAAAAATTCAGAGAGTGCATATGTAGGTACCACCTCTTACCAGGCAAATTCATCATTTGCATCATTGCCGGCTTTGTGTATGTGACCTGTAATCTTAAATACCTATAAGTTGAGTTTTTCACTTCATGGGAATATATGTTCATAATTTGGTCTTATTTTCAACGTTCTGAGCTCGTCCTTGACTGCTATGAGCTCAGCACAAGATGCATGTCATGAGTATTTTGACCAGGGCAGCCGCAATTACTACTAAGGGAGTATTTGTACTACTCTCTTGTTCAGGGTACTCCCGTACTCCCTTCTGCTTGAATAACCTGCTCCTGAGTTGGCTCTGAGTTGAAGATAATTGTGTTTCTCTTGGAACATAACCTTCCATTTCTATTGCTCATTTTTTTAATTCAATCTATCGCTACAGACTAAGACGAGAAAACAAAAGCTGTACAAAGAACAAACACTGTTCTTTTGACGCCCGATCTCGCACGCTATGGAACGTTCAATATTTGATATAACTAGGTACAATAAATGTCTAGTCCTTGTAGTGAGGTATTTCTATGAAGTCCCCCATCGATTTTTCGGATGAATTGAACCCCAAAGATCAACGGCTCAAGTGATCTTTGATACGAATCAGCTATTCGATGGACATCCCGATCGACAACATAATTGGATTCGCAGCTGTTAATGCATCAGTTATTATTTGGAATAGAAGTAGGGTGAAAACTTTGTTCCAACGGATCAGCCTGAATGTTTACGTCCTCGAATGCACCTACTTGTCCTTCTCTTAATGTGTGCTCTAGTCACTAGGGCAGCTGCAAGCAAAAACTTTCGGAAAAAATTGATGTACTAACTGAAAATATTTATTATTCTGTCGTGAACGACAGAATGAGTTTTTATAGTTCAGTGCACACTAGCTTGATGTAAAATTCCACAAGATCTTGAAAACGTCTTTCATCAGAAGCAAGTAGGCAACAGAATATTCGAGCAAGGGACTGCCTCATTTCATTATTTCTTGTCTTTTGAACTAGACTAACACACAAAATTTATTTTTACATTCATTCTTATTTTTTAAGTACAATCAACAAAATCAAGTTGGAATTTCAATCAGAAGCGCCGCGTATTCGTATTCTGTTCCATATTATTAAACCTTCTTTTTACTGAAGGCTTAGACCTTAACAAAGCTGACTTTGACGTTTTTATTGTGAAAAAAGCTTACGTAGGTGCTAGGGCGAATCTTTTGCTTACAGATGATCAACATTTAGACGACCAAAAAGCCAAAAGTCTCCATAGCCACTGATCCCTAGCTGGAAAGTGACACTTAAAGAGTATTTCAAAATCAAAGAATGGATCATCTTGTTCATAAATGATTTATAATTCGCCTAGAACACTATCATGACCTGAGTGACCTGTTGTCAGCTTGGGTGATTCTTAAGGCAGCAAACTCGTGTATGCAGAAGTTCATTGGTAGTGAGGGTGCCGTAAAATAATGTCAATCGAAACCAGACGAGCTATAGATGGGTTGGTCGGTAGGCAGGTTATTTATTGTGGGCGTGACTCATATAGTCCAACGTGTTGGCTCATGACAACGCTCAAAGAGTATAATTGTCTAGCAAAAGCTTGGCCTTTCGGTGTCGGCATAAAACTGTAGGTCCCTTCGACTCTTCCGAGAACAATAGCACGCACAACACGAGTGGCAGCTGAGAAGCTAGGCCCTGGCCCTCTACGGGCTGTAGCGCCACCTATACTAACCAGTTTTTAGTGCTCGATAAAAAAAAACAAACAAGTCAATGAGTCGAGTCATAATTTGACAAAACAAGCAAAAAACAAAAAAAAAAAAAAACATGGAAAACCATCTTTTGAGAAGGAAGGGAATTCAAAAAAAGCAGAGCGAACCCGATCTAACTGTGGAACATAATGAATCATCCCAAAACATTATACACACCATCACAACGGTTGTCATAAGGCAAATATTGAATTCCGTTGAGCACCAGCGTGATGCAATCGCCACTCGATTCCCTTGCCTTGCTGTGACCTTCACCATTCCCGCGTCAAGAGTGCTGTGCCGATGTTGACGCTAGAGTAAATCGAGACCATCTGGTAAGAAACAATGTGAGCTAGATAAGACGCCCGTCCCATTGCACACAAATCATGCTGAATACATGGCCCCCTTTTGTGGCAGAAATAGTGTAGGCTCTCGCTGAATACTGATTCTGTTACGAAATTTATCCTTCCCTAGAAAAACGCTAAAAGCATCCAAGACTTTAGAATTGTCCCATGCTTTTGTAGCCATATTCAGTGCTTCTTGCAAAATTATTAGTGATCGCGGGTCAAATTTTGTGGAAAAGTCCATCACTTGAGTTATGTGGAAACCACTTATGATGTAACAAATTAGAAAGTTTTGACTTTTTTTTGACTCGGATAGGCCCTGTTTGGCGGAGAAGATTACACCACGAACTATGCGGACTATACAGCGACAGGAGTCTAGCCAGGCGACTACCGATCGAACGCCTTGACAGCATAATTAACTGGGAAAAGAGCAATCGAGTGGAATTCAATGCTGGCTGCTGTCATTCAAGCGAACCCTTGTTAATCAGTCATTATCCATGAATGGCACCTGTGTCGATGAGACCGGAAAGCTCTCCGTCCTTGGTATGTGTACCAACACAACACTTAGTTGGAACGATCACATATTTGAGGTCGCCAAAAATGCTGCGAAATGTTTAGGTTTCCTCAATTGATTCAAGAAATACCCGTATAGCCCCAAACTTGAGTGCAACGCTCATATCTTCGCTGGTGCCCTCAAGACCACCCTGCCCCTACTAGATAGGATCCAAAAGCGAGCGATAAAACTTATAGGAGACCACAATATTGCAGAGTCATTAGACTCGCTCGAACATCGACGTACTGCCTCGTCTCAATCCGTATTTTATCGCTATTTAACAAACGATGCTCAAGTGAGCTTGCCAGCTGCATTCCTCCTCTCCATGAATTCAGCCGCAATACCCGTCTCGCCAGGAATGCTCATCAGCTTACTCTTAAGCCTCCTTTCTAACGAACAGTTGAATTTAGAGATTCGTTCATCAGCCGCACGACACGAGTATGGAATGCTCTTCTCAGCCCAATATTTCCCCCGGACTACAATCCGCAGATATTTAAAACAAATGTGCACAGGTACTTCCTCTCCCTTTCTCCCTCTACACTCGAACCCGGATACTTAAGGGTATTAAAAATCCCCTGCCTATATCGTGTGTACCATGTAGAGTCCACGGGCCCGAATAGTCTTCGACTCTGAACCTGTATGACGACGCCGAAGAGGATGCCCACGTCAAATTGGTGCACCCATGTAGAGGACCTCAACACACTTGGCGTGCAAAACTCTAGAGATTGCGGTAGTTGGGGAGGCTTGTTTGTTGACGAACAAGTCCAACCCCGTGAAAGCTCATGCGGGATCCATAAGTGCCAGAATGAATACACTCATTTGATGGGCATTTTTTCACTTCGCTCTCAGCTGATAGAAATTTATGTAAAGTTACACGCAATAGCCCGGCCGAGAAAGACAGACATAAAAACAAAGCCACAAATTCAGAAGTCTACGGAGGGCCTACATGTCATGTCACATTGTTTTATGCACTGATAGTGATGTAAATGGAAAAGCCTTAATGGGGATACTAAAAAAGGTAAAAAACGATTGCCTACATTCATCAAAACGTAGTCGTCGTAAGTGCTTCTTGATTTTCATAAATTATTCAAAAATCGATCTGCTTGGCGAAACCCAAGAGGCGGTTTATTTTGTTTTTCAGTTTTCGTTTTAACTCTTAATTTCTTGCAAGTATGCCAAGTTAATGGGGAACATCAAAACAAAGCAAGCCAGTTATGAATTTCTTTAATATGGCCATATTCATGTGAATGACGTGTTGATGTTCGCGCTAACACTCTTGCTTTTTTGGTAGAATTTAAATGCCAATTCGCCATAAATAAAAACTCTGTTCGTTATCGAATGCCGCGGCTGTGAGTATTCGCTTGGTATTGGGGCGCTTTGCTAATTTCTTACGCATTGCATGGAGAAAAACGAAACTATACACAATGCCTGACGAAATCAGTCAGCCCGATCAGGCGCCTTATATGCATCTAACCTTGATATAGATGGTTTGCTACTGCCATTGACGCACACATGCATATTTATAAACACCATTCTGTTGGAATCTGGCACCAGAAACTGTTTGACTCCAAAGTCGAACATAAATCAAGAATGAATGTTGCCGCAAAAGGTGTCACAGAACTTCATTTCTCGTCAGTTGTGTACAATTTTGCACACAGATCAAGGGGAAAACTCAATGCTTTCACGAATGGTGGTGGGATTCTAATTTTATGCACAGATATTAATGCGGTGCAAAGTCTGTGATTAGTAATGAAGTACAACGTGTACTCTAATTGGCTGAATTGGCAACGCATCTTCTACTTCTGGACCTTGGCCTCAACGAACCAAGCCTCTCCAACTACCTGGGTGCGCCAATTTAACCGCGGGCATCCTCTGTAGCGTCGGAGTCGAAGACTCGAGAGCCTATATTGGCTGTACCATGTGGAGGCCATGGACAACTCAGCTCCAGTCCGAAGAGTCTTAGACTCTGAACTTGTGGGACGATGTTTAAATTGGTGCATCCATGTGGAGAACGTGTTAATGCGTGGTTGAGAAACCGTCAACGCAAATAGGACCAATGATCGCAAGCAAAACTTTTCCCCCGAAGAGACTAATTTCAACTCAAACTCTTCTGCAGCCGCTTTTGAGATTGTCCATGTGCCCCTCGCCGATTTGTGGTGACATGAAGAGTGTACCGATTGATCATCATCATGCCCCACTAAAGGGGTCGAGGGGGGTAAACCACGCACGAGAAATCTCCAGGCAACTCGATCCTCCGCCATCGACTCTAACTCATCAGGAGTTATGCCCAAGCGTAATGAGGCGAGTCTTTGGACTTGATCCAACCACCTCTTCCGGGCTCTGTCAAGCGGTCGCCTATCTGATGGAATCACATTCAACGCCCGCCTCGGAAGTCGTGAAGAAGGGATTGCTTAGTGCAAGTGAATCTTTTGTTTTTGATTCAGGCCGTAAATTTGTAATCCACAGATCAGATTGTATCAGCATCAGATCAGCGTCAGATCAATTGGAAGCGCAGCTGAGATCAGCATATTGTTACACTTAAAGGCTCTTGCTGCCAAAGTGGTCTGTAGGCACATGATTTGTACACCATGACTAGGCAGGTGGAAAACTACGAGCTCGCGCCGTGTGAACAGGAGCGTTGTCATGAAGAAGCAACACACCCGCTGCGAGTTTACCCTGTGCGAGACCCCCCCCCCCCCCCGCAAAGTGGAAGGGTAGGATGTGGCGTTGATGGTTTCACCTTTTTTTTGTACTCAATTAGCAAGACTCACTTTGAGTCCCAAAAAACTGTGGCCATGAGCTTCCCGGCAGACGGAGTGACTTTGAACTTCTTTGGACTCTTGTTTGCTTTCAGGGTCATAGTGGTGGACCCATGTTTCGTCACCAGTAGCAATTCGATCCATAACACCGTCCGCGTTCTCACTACACATCTCCAAAAGCTCTCTGCAGCATGCGATTCTCACTTTTTTCTGAGGCGCTGTGAGCATTCGTGGCACCCACCTTGCACTGACCTTTGAAAGGTTAAGATGGTCATGAAGAATGGTGTGAATGGTACCAATTGAAAGCTTAGTGATCTCTGCCATCATTCTCACCTTTATTCGGGCATCCTCAAGCCCAAGTTTTTCGACTTCCTTGATGCTTTCTCCCGTACAAGCAGAAGCCGGGGCGCCGGAGCGGGAGTCGTCTTCAATGCTCTCTCTGCCTCTCTTGAACTCACTTGACCACTTTTGCACAGTTGATAATGAAGGTGCGGATCCCTGGTAAACAGCCACCATCTCTTCATGAATAGTTTTTTGACTTTTTTATTGCTTAGTGAGAAATTTAATTACAGCGCGATGCTCAATTTTCACCATCATCGTCTCAGTTGCCATTATGATTCTGTTTAACTAGAGATTCTAGTTTTAACTAGAAATTCTACATGAATGCACTAAATTAATAGTATTACTTGATAAATAAGTCAATTTATATATACAACCACAGCTTCACCCCGATACCGAGAATATATTGAACGCCCCTCGTAGGTCTTCTGTTGGAGCCTCTTAGAGCATTTCTTCTACAGTCCAACAAACACTAAAACATCCCCCTACTAAGGTGTCCTTAAGATCCTAGCTTATAGACTGAATATATTAGAGCTCCTTCAATGGATTCAATAGGGAGAAAGATTTACAGTTGTTCTAGAAATATAGTCCTAGGTGCTTTCTCTCCAACCGTTATTAACTAAGAAATCATGACTTTTGTAATATCACAAAAGCCAAAACCGTGTTTTTCAAAACCTACTAAGCATCAAACGAAACAAATTTGCACACTGCGTCTCTGGCGTTATTTCACGGTACCTTCTTTTAAGAATGATTTAACTGAATACTGCAGCTTTCTAAAACTGTTATCCATTTGTTGGAGCTGAAAGGAGCTAAGACTGTAGATCAATCAATTAAGTAATGTATAGACAGGCAACTTGTACCTCTCCTGTCCAATAACATCTGTTGACAGCGTCTTTTTTTCTCAGACGACTGGATGGCGCATGATTCTGGCGATGGTCCTGCCCTTGGATAGTGGTGTCCTCGGTTCGAATCCCAGTGAAAGCAAAGTTAATAAGTTATTAAGAGATTTTCAAATCTGGTCCAACATTTAAGCAACTGGTCAAATTAATACCGTATACAATTTTGGAACAGTCAGGATGGACTTACAGATGTCGTCTATTTTTCTCAAATGACTGGATGGCGCAGTTGGTTAAGTTGCTGCTCTTGGTTAGTGGTGTCCTCGGTTCGAATCCCAGTGAAAGCAAAGTTAATACGTTGTTATGAGGTTTTCAAATCTGGTACAGGCACTATTTGCCGTAGGGATCAAATTAACGGCTCTGTCAAGGAACTTGTCGATCGGTGGTAGTAGTCTCACTGTGGGTGTCACAATGGATCAACAAAGTCTAAGTGTGCTGGTGCATTCACTAGAAGCGCACTTCCCTACCTGACCCCAAAACTTTTCTCTGACCAAACTGACCAATCAGAGACTGACATTTACATGAATTCGTAATTAGCTGTTGATTTCTGATCGAAACCACAAAAATGAAGAGCCAACGTAGAACGTGAAGGCGTAGTGGACGACTCTTCTGGTTCAGGTATGAAATATGTAACATACGCTTGAAGCCTCGACAGTGAAATATCTACTCTCCCTTATTCTCTTAGACGAGGTGACAAAAAACCAATCAATTTCTCATCCCAAAAAAATTCAACTAGATGGCAACATATGCTGCTTATTTTTGTCTTCAAAATAATTTATAGCTTTCTGCATTCCAGAAGATTCTACGTCTCAGTTGAAGACAGCAAGTCAACAGAGCGGAGCACCGAGGCGGGAGTTGCACAAGGATCAAAGCTGGGACCTTGGCTTTTCAACATCTACACGGCAAATCAACCACATCCAACAGACACAGTAAAATGCTGTCTATTTGCAGATGACTCGCTGACTTATGCCAGCTCGACGTCACCACAGATCGCCGCGCGAATTTTCGAAATCCAAACAGCGAACAAATTTGACTACTATACCAACTGGGGTATTCGTATCAATGCTGGGAAATCGGTACTTAAGTGCTTAAGGAGACCATCCAGAGGTGGATGCAAATCAGCAGCCAAATGTCGAAGCATACAGATAGTGCTCCCTAACGGTACAGAAATATCAACACACGAAAAGGTCAAGTATCTTGGCGTTAACTTCACGGAAAGTTTGAAGTTCAACAGTCATTCGAAACTGACACTTAAGAAGGCCAACCTATGCTTCCATCGCATCTATCCCTTGATGCGCAAACAAAATGGTTTAAGCCAGAGGACAAAACTGCTGCTACACAAGCAGCTTATACGGCCGATCTTAACGTACGGCTTCCCAATATGACACACCATCTCTAAGACCAGCATGACGAAGCTCGCAATTTTCGAAAGAAAAATACTGCGAATATGTACCGGACTCACCTTCGACAGGGACCGTCAAGGGCACCACAGCAACAAAAGGCGACCAAGCACGCATCATCATGCAACAGTACATGGTGACACTGTTCAGAAAGCAGCTACTAAGCATCAACAACCATCCTAACGAGGAAATGGAAGGAACCTGAGAAACACAATCCTCGGACAACGCTACCTCAACGCGTTAAATCTGCTAAACGAGCAGAACTTTCCAACGACGTTGAACAACGAACTGCGTGGACTCTACCAGAGCAGCGGTAGCAATCACCATCGAAGCTAAGTCGGCTAACAGATCACCACCCCTTCCCAAAAGGACCACCATGCACCCACGGACTTGAACAACCCGATGTAAGCACCAGCCATTGTAGGACATAAAAAATAAACAATAAACCGAAAATAATAATAAACATTCAATTAAACAAAGTACATCCGTTGGGCTCCTGTTGTTGAGCCAACTCCCTGAACCTTGGTCTGTAAGTCTAGTTGTAATCTCAATTGTAAAAATAATTCCGTTCAAATCAATTTTTAAGTCGCTTGAATCCCAAGAAAAGGATAAAGCAAACCGTTTCGTTTTCTTAAAAAATTGGATTTCTGGATGTTATTTGAATTATCCTCTATTGAAGCGTCCAGACACACAAATCGCTGGTTTGTTGTTATTTTGACACTAAATGTGATCAACTTTTATTCCTATCGATAAACAAATTTGGTTAAAATTTACACATTTATCCTACGTCGTTGGGCGTCACCAAAAATGCAGGCGAGACTGCAAATTTGTCAAAGTGACACATATTTTTGGGTGACGAATAAGGGGGACTATAAAACTAACTTCTGAATAAATCAATAAATCTTCCACTGCCAATGAAGGATTCAGCGATAACAACAAACATTGAATCGATCTTCCTGTCCCTGAAATAAGAGAATGAAAACCCACCGGTAAATGTAGTTTTATCAGGCAGTCACATATGTCCACACAAACGAATCATTTGTTTTAGGCATTGGGGTGGATACGGCAAGTAGGCACGTTCCACACGTTTGGCAACTAAAACGTTTCAAGTCATTCAAATATTCCTTAACAGCGAACTTAATGCTCCATATGATTGAAGCAACGAGAGATAATTTATCCACTTTGCAAAGGGATGCATGTGTACATTCTCACACAGAGAACAGAGAACTCCGAGCACATTAGAAACCTTAGCAATATTCTGAAAGATAGTGCGGTTTTAGCAGAAATAAGATAAAGGGTGATTTTTTAAAAGTTTAAAAAAAAAAAAAAACATAAAATTATGCATCGATAGTACGGTCCATATAATTTAATGTTTGAAGATTATGTCAGTCAAATATTGACCTTGACTGCGCCTCAAATGGTCCATCCGCTTAGTCCAATTTTGGCATACTCTTTCCAACATTTCGGCCGGTATCGCACGAATAAATGCTTCAATGTTGTCTTCCAATGCGTCAATCGAAGCGGGCTTGTCTGTATAGACATGAGCTTTAACATAGCCCCACAAAAAATAGTCCAAAGGCGTTAAATCGCACGATCTGGGCGGCCAATTGACCGGTCCCGAACGTGAAATAAAATGTTCACTGAACTCGCCTCTCAATAAGTCCATTGTTGCGCATGCTGTGTGGCATGTGGCACCGTCTTGTTGAAACCACATGTCATGCAAGTCAAGCTCTTGCATTTTGGACAAAAAAAAGTGGGATATCATCCCACGGTAGCGCTCACCATTCACAGTTACGTTACGATTCGCATCATCTTTGAAGAAGTACGGTCCAATGATGCCACCAGCCCATAAACCGCACCAAACTGTGACTTTTTCTGGATGCATTGTTAGCTCTTGCAATGCTTCTGGCTGATATTCACTCCAGAATCGACAATTCTGCTTATTTACATACCCATTGAGCCAAAAATGAGCTTCGTCTAAACTGACCATAAAATTGAAAAATGCATACTTCTTAACAGAGCACGCATTTTGATAATAAAATTCAATAATTTTGCAAGCGTTGTTCGTTTGTAAGACGATTCATGGTTAAATTATAGACCAAACTGAAATTATAGAAACACTGAGTTTGACAGTGAAAGAAAATACGAAACGTGCGTCAGCTGTTTCAACCAGTGTTGCCAAAAAGATAATAGCTAAGAAGTCACCCTTTATTGTAGACATGGCCAACTTCACAGCTGACATGCCTAGTCCATCGACGAATTTCAGAGGCTTTTTGACAGATATTCATGATTCACGAAGTAACGTAAATGCAGTTCTCTGATTGATCAATCTGGCTTTAGAGAACGATGTAAAATGTGGTGGCCAAAAATGTTAAGGAGCAAGAAAGGTAGAAGTTTGGTGTCTCTATGATCATTTCTGTTTTTAGCAGAAAAGAGTCACAGTTGACAGATGATGAACTCGCTAAACGCGCCACTAGACTGCCAGTTGATGAGCTCTAGTAACATAGCTACCGTCAAGTTTCAGCTCAACCAATGCCAGACGGTTGGCAGGCATCTCTTGTCGAATCTCAAGACAAATCTGGCCTCTTCTCGATGCAAAAAGATCAAGTAGCCTGATCTCCCCAAAGAGAGAGATCAAAAATTAGGGAATAATTACTGGACACCGCAATACTAGGCCTTCACGCAAAAATGGTAGGCCTATTCTCCAATGACTTCTGTAGAAGTTGCCGAGACGAGGAAGAGGAGAAAAGTGTCTAACACCTCCTCTTCAACTGTCCTGCTCTTGCCCCAGCTAGGGAAGCCACTACAGGCTCCTACTTCTACGACAGTCTAAGCAATCTCACCAAAATACTGGTGCGGCCGAAAATTTGTTGCGACAACTGGCTGCCTGTCATAAACCACGGGAATCCTCTAAATTTGGTCACCCATGTGGCGGTACAATGGGCCTACATTACCCAAAAAAGTGGATGACAGAGATATCCAACTCGGTCGGCACTGAGTCGTAAAGAATACGAGTTTAGTGGAAATCCCTTGCATTCCACACATCCACTAACAAAATCCCAGGCTCCACCACATATTGTGACATCGTGTAAAATCCTATCAGATGCAATTAAGGGACAAGGGAGGTGGCAGTTGGATAGAGACTATCCTCCATTATCTCAGCCTTGGCCCAAGTGCATTAAGGCCACTTCCTACCTAGATCAGAGCATTCTTTTACTTGACGTTGTCGCTGAGGGCGGCACAGAAAGCTCAGCAAAGAAGCCTCGGATTTTCGCAATTTGACAATAAATCATTCCTCAATTGTCAGTCATTACACACAAGTCAAAAACCAATCTCAAAGCTCTCTAAAATGTTGCATCGCTGATTCAATTTTGAACGAAAATGGAATGGAATCCAAGTGGAATCCCCCCGTAGCGGCAAGATTCGCGTTCGACTAGACATCTCGTTTCTTTCCCATTTCACTGATCGTCGAATTCTGAATACAAAAGTGTGACTACGAGCCTACCAAGTGCGGACTAGCCCACAAAAAAAATTAGCATTGCATTAAATCAGACATTTTCCGATTCAAATGAGATGCACATTCCCGCCGATGCGGTGGCGGTGTTGGCACCGAAACCAAACACCGTTCATGAATATGAATTTCCATTCCGAACTTCCACCATTAAATGGTGTGTCAGGTGTGTCAATACATGCCACAGACGCTGCCTAGCAAAAAAAACAAAAAACTAGTTTTGGTGAATTTAGGTTTATCACTACTCAGAGTGGACCGCGGTGACTCCATTTAGGATTCCTCGGACAACTTGACATTGAATTGATGATCACCCACGAAATGAATGTGTTAGCGCCGATTATTGACCTGCGCGCCGCTTTCTGACAGTGCTTGGCCTCTTCGTCGGCGACAGTTTATTGGAAAGGCGGCCTCGACTTGGGGCATCCATAATCAGTGTTCCATGTTTTAGTGGACGGTGGATGGTGGATGACAATATTTGGTAATCGTTAGTTAATTGTTTCGTAATTTTTATAATCAAATATTTTAAGTCATTGTCATAATTTAATAATACATGCAGACGCGGCGACACTGGTCCGCTGAAGTGGTAATCATTGGTATAAAAATGTCTGCGGTCGGTCATCTGGCATCATTCTCTCTTCAAGCTCACCGTCGAAGTCACAAAATGCGTGGATTTTTGGTAAGTTGCACTCGGTTCCAAGCAAACGGATAGATCAATACAAAGTGGATTATTCACAATAGGTTCTCTGCCTCGTCGCTGTCGCTGCCGCCGATAAGTTGGGATATGACTATCGGCCAGCTGGTGGAGTTGGAGTCGGGGTTGGAGTGCCGAACTTTGGAAGGGGCGGCGGCGGTCGCAAAATCGGTGGATCCTCATTTAGTTCCGGTGGTGTGGGTGCCGGCAGCAACTTCGGAATAGGAATAGGCTCTGGAGCAGGCTCAAACACCGTCCTTCAAGCTCCTGAACCAATTGTGACGGAATACAACAAGGAGTACTACTTCCACTCCGCTCCCGAGGAGGATTTAAATGATGGCGGTGCCAGTGAAAGAATTGCATCTTCCCTGAAGAAGAACCTGCGAGTGATCTTCATCAAGGCCCCAGAAAACAACCGTCTTACCAAGGCTGCGTTGCAGATCGCCAAACAAGCATCGGAGGACAGAACAGCCATCTATGTGCTTACCAAGGACAATGACATCTCAGACCTTTCCCAACAGCTGCAGCAACTCCAGGCGCATCGTTCCCAGAAACCAGAAGTTCGCTTCGTCAAGTACCGCACACCTCAAGATGCACTCAACGCTCAGCGTGCTATTCAAGCTCAATACGATGCCTTGGGTGGCAGCTCAAAGAGCTCTGATGAGGGTGTAGCTCCAGTCCTAAACTATGCATCCAGCAGTCCAGTGGGAAGCATAGGATCATCGCCTGAACTCTCATCAGCGGGCAGCAGTTCATCCGGATCCGTGCTTGCTCCATCGGGATCGTACATTCCCCCAAAGAATACATATCTCCCACCAGTCGCATTCTAAGTCAGCGAGTGCAAAGTGCCAATAATTAGGTTTAGTTTTTCACTGTAGAAAATATACATACATTTACGAATACACAAAAGTTAGATTTTTGTTTCTTTTTAACAAGCATTGGGGCAGAGTGCAATTATGTGGATGCATCCGTCACAGGGTATTTTTAAATGCCACTCCATTGCTGACTTTCGGTAAACTAGGGCGAAAAAGATTCGATTCTTGTTCTTGTCGAGCACTATTCGTCACAACTGTTCTGAATTTGATTGCCAGATTTGGACGTCTGGAGCATGCAAGTTTTGTGTTCAACGGACAAGCTCTGCTGAACATAATCCGGAAAGCGTCACCGAAACCCATGACGTTCATTTCCATATGCCTGTAAAGGTTGTTTGAGTATTAAGTCTCAAGTCGAGATTGGAGTGATATATGAAGCAGAACTAGCGCTGACAGTAATGTGTGAATGTAATGTGTGAACATTTCGTCGAGTGATGGGTTCTATAGTTGTTGCACTCATTACCCCTACTTTCCTGAGACTCTTCTGAAAGTGATCCAACGGACAAGGATGCACGTTCAATTACCCCTGCTCCGTGTAATAACTCCTGCTCCTGATATTGCGAGCTTTGCTGTCTCTTCAGAATAGACACTTAATTTCTGCGTAACGATTGAAAAGGTGCTGCAAATAACTCCAATATGACAGCAAGTCTTGTAGCGCCTCCACAGTGTGTGTTTTCGCATATCTAGTGGAAATATATTCAAAATGAAATCCTACCGATAATAATCCGCTTACAAGTAGACTTACAGACTAGAGGTTATGCTGTTGGCTCAACAATAGGGGCCCAACGGATGTACTTTGTTTAATTTAATGTTTATTTTTATTGTTTATTTTTTATGTCCTACAATGGCTGGTGCTTAAATCGGGTTGTTCAAGTCCGTGTGTCCATGGTAGTCCTTTTGGGTTGGGGTGGTGATGTGGTACCCTATTCAGTTGCGAGCTTCGTGATGCTGGTCTTGGAGATGGTGTGCCATATTGGGAAGTTGTACGTTGAGATCGGCCGTATAAGCTGCTTGTATAACAGCAGTTTTTGTCCTCTGGCTTAATCCAAGTGATAGATGCGAAGGAAGCCTTGGCTGGCCATCTTAAGGGCCAGTTTCGAATGACTGTTGAACATCAACCTTACCGTGAAGTTGGCATTAACTTAACCTTTTCGTGTGTTGATAATTCCGAACCGTTAGGGAGCACTACCTTTATGCTTCGACATTTGGCTGCTGATCTGCATCCACCTCTGAATGGTTTCCTTAAGCACATAAGCACCGATTTCCCAGCATTGATACGAATACCCTATTTGGTATAGTAGTCAATTTTGTTCGCTGTTTGGATTTCGACCCTTTGCACTGTGGTGACGGCCGAGCTGGCATAAGTCAGTGAGTCATCAGTGATATTTGACAGTCATCTCTGACTACAGCGCATTAAAGGATTTCTATCACAGGTTGTCTGGATCGTAGGTGGCGCCTCACCAATGAATCACAGCTACCTCTGACCACACTTTTTGAAGATGCAGCAGTATTATCGGCATTGGTGTTCTAAATTGTTTGGCATAGGATAAGGTACCCCAATTTCTAATCCATTCTTCATTTAATATACAAACGCTACTAGTGAGTTAAACCATATTTTTTGTATGAACATTTACATTTTGTACGAACATTATAAAACAGATTTGACGAAAAATGAAGTAAAGAGGCCCCTATTCGCATTGACATTTAGTGCCATGAAAGTAAGGACACGCACCAACTTTTGATACAAGACAATATAACGAGAAGAAGATAGTTTTATTGAGAATCAGTGCTGAGCTGAGTACTGAGAAAAATATACAAAATCTGCAATTAGCAACGCTATGGTTTTATTTTTTTTGTTTAATTTCTTTTCTATTATTTGTATTCTAGAATCACTTAGGCAGCGCTGCCGAAAAAATATTAGTACAGTAATACCACTGCCACCAGAAAGTGCAATTTTAAGGACAAGGGTAACCCTGCCCTTGGTGATAAAAAATTATACAAAAAATGAAAACAAACATTTTAACTATGAAATTGGTTGTGGTGTGGGGGGGGGGGGGGGGGGGATTAAAAAAAACAAGGGCTACGCTTATAATGAAAAACTATTCCGGGTTTGAAAGCCAGTCACATGTTACTTATGTCAAGAGTTTAAAAAAAAAATGGCAAGCAAACTTAAAATTTTGATAAATGAAAATAAAATTTGTACCTGAAATTGTGAAAGGAAGTGTTTCATTGGCGTTTTGTGGTCAATGCTTACATCAATTCTGAATCGAACGAAAAAACCGAACGGTCTTATATCTTCCAGTTTAGAAAAGGTGGCACAATACAGCCTACGCCGCAGCTTCGCACTTGAGTGGTATGCGAGATGAAATTCTCCAAAAAAATATCCTTTATTTCATTGAAATCCATTATAGGATTGGTCTTTTCTCACTAAATATACTTCTGTCTACGAACTTTTTCTAAATAGGGACTGAATGCAAATACGGGACTGCGAACTATTGAGCAGATAAATTCTGCAATGAAGGGCGACGTGAATTCCAAAGTTCCACAAAACATTGATGTTGATAATGTTGAAAGCTTTAAATGGGCTCCACTTGTTTCAGCTGAAGTAGAACGGTCATTTACGTCTTTCAAGGCGCTTCTAAGAGACAACCGGAGAAGATTATTGTCAGAGAATTAAAAAAAGAACTCTTGGTAAATCGTTGCTGCTAAAATTGAATGCGCACTTAACGTTCCTTTTCTTTTGGTTTTCCTTTTTTTACTTTTTTCAGGTCAACAAAATCCGGTCCCTGGTTATGAGCATTATGGCTTAACCTGTAGTTGTCAAAATATGCCAGTGGAGACTGGAGGGGTTTCGTCAAACTCGACGAAATAAATTTGTATTCCCACCAGATGGAGTATGCAGTCCACAATGCTGAGGGAACACTCACACACGACCCAGTAGCTCCAACGCAGCATTGTATTTCAGGCGTTATGTACGTATTTAATTTTTTATTTTTCCCTCGAGACCATCGGATAGAAACCTTAGTTTGAAGTTTTGACAAATAAATCACGGCGCAACTGTTGCTTGGGGTGCTCGGCTTGTCTGGTTTTATTGCAGTTTTATTTCGCAGTAATAGCGGCTCCCAGAAGGATCCATAAGCCAGCCACCCACATCGAAGGATGAAAATAACCGCAGTTAAAGTTTAAACATGCACTTTCCATTTGTTTCTTAACGATAAGAGATTTTATCGCAAATGAACTTATCCCCTTTCGCGCAGGTGACTGTGACGTACGCTTGAACCAAGTTCGTGGCTTGATCTCTGCCACACAAAGTACGACACACGGGGTTTGGTTGGTTCCCTTCGTCATTATTGCAACATTGTAGCCATTAACAATCCTGGCAGTAAAACTTTCACTACAACCTGTCGAGAGATGTCGTTTCGCCGTCAAGAGTTTCCCACAAGTCATTATGCTGGCAGCAAAAAATTGTAGAGTACCTCATCAGCGGCACACCCTACTCGCCACATTTGAGCTCAGTTTGACGATGCAACATAAAAGACATTCTTATTTTATTTTCCAAATGCCCGCGGCGATTCCTTCCGCTTTACTGGCTCCCGGATGGCGGTCCTTTGAAATCAGCATCAGTTTGAAATCTACCAAAAGCCAAATCAAAGGAAAGGTGACGGCATTGAGGTCGTAACTTAATTGCATTTGCACGCCACCATGACGTGATGGAGCCTCAATCGCAACCCCACCCTGGGCGATTGCCATCCGTCTAGGAGTATTTACCTCATCATTCCAATTCATTTAATTAAAAAATGTTTGCTCTACTTGTGTACGTGAATGTAAACAGTTTCGCAGCGAAAGGGCCTGTGCATAGGGGCGGTGGTGGTGGTGGTGGCTGTTGCCGGTTGGATCATTAGCTTTGCCTTTACCCTCGTTCTTGCTGCTGCCGGTAACTGAAACCTCGGAAAAGGGCGGAAAGGACGCAGAGGATGGGAGGCAACATGCATGTATGTGTACTTGTGTGCCATGTAATTTAACCGATAAAAGCGCAATACCATCAGGACTGCTTTGATAAGGATTTATAGCTCATTTTATCTAATTAAACTTTGGTCCTTCTTTCGCTTAAGTTTACACCGGTTTCTTACACATGCGAACAACGACTTCAGCGACTACAGCGAGGACGATGACGACAGGGGCGGCGGCGGCGATGGCTCCCCGAGGATAATTTCCTGGTGGTGTTCTACTTTATTATATCCGGTTTGATGGAGTCCCTTGCCGGCGCAGCCGTCTTACTCAGACTGAATGGGGATTTAATTGCTTTTTATATGATTAAATTTTACACTGCAGCCAGCATTGACATAAGTATTCCAAAGTCACCGAAAGTCACAAAAATGCTGGCGAAAGAAGAACATACTTTGTGTGCCATTTAGTTGCCCTTGTGCGGGGAATTGGCTCTTCAGAGCATTCCGTGGATTTGGCTTCGCCTGAAGCGTGTTCCTTTCAAGTGCCCGAAAACGAAAACTTGCCTGTGGCAGCAAATTATGGAGTCTGTGGATGGGTAAATGGTCATGGCCCTCCAGGGGTTGCCATGCTGACCCTATCGATTAGATTCAAATCTTTTAATAAGTTTCACGTCTCACTGGGAATCCTCTTTTTGATGTTGTGATTCCATTTCACAAGAACATTGCGTTTGTCTGCAGTTATTTCTTTGCTTACATTCGGACAGCGCTTATGAACTCATGTACACACGCGTATCAGGGAATGGATGTTCTAAGCTGAGCCAAGGTAGAAATTCTATTCAAGTTCCCATGAATTCGAACAACGCAGAGTCGTTAGTTAGTTAGGGAGTTAGACAAGCACAGTTGAGCAATCCACACAATCAACAAATAGTCCAAAGGGGGAGAATCCGTCTGAAACCCGCCTTCGGCATTCGACAAATCAAAGGGAGTCGAGCACCCAATGTGATCTAATTGAACAACGCAGTTTTTCGTTGATTCCGTTTTGAAAAACCAGATGCATCGGGATGCTTTCACGCTGTGCTTCATAAACAAATAAAATTGGATTCATTCAAATAATTGGATACGGGTTTACGGAAGCCCGTATCCACTCCTGCAAGGCATTGCATCGAGTCCACTTCGCATGAGGTGAACTTTAGATCACAATCGATGGTTGCGAGTATCGAATACAATACTCAGGATTTCGTGGTAAAAATATTAAAAAAAAAAACATTCTGAGTTCCCGGCAATGAGTGCACAACCAGTTCGTTTGGACTCGTTAATAACAACGTGAATCCAATTCAAGTGCACACACCGTGAGCCCAAGCCAAACGCGCTGACTGAATACGTGCACTCTGAATATGCACTTCAAATCTCTGAAGCAAGGCAGTAGAATAAGTTGAGCAAATACGACACACCCTTAACATTTTTCGAAATAGCCCATCAATTTATGGTGAAACTTTTTAATTATTTTATTCGTTTTTTTTTCAATTTCAATTTATTAATATAAATAATGGTACATTAAGACATGAGTCTCTAGTACTAAGTACAGTCGTATCAACGCCATCATCTTCTGAACCGCATGCTCCACTAAAGAGGTCGCGGGGGTAAACCACGCACAAGAGATCTCCAGACAACTCGATCCTCCGCCATCGACTCAAACTCATCAGGAGTTATGTCCAAGCGTAAGTCCAGGCGAGTTTTTGGACTTGGTGCAACCGTCTCGTCCTGGATCTGCCAAGCGGTAGCCTACCTGCTGGAATCACAACGCCCGCCTCGGAAGTCGTTGTAAATTGGACACTCGTGTCACGTGACCAAACCAACAAAGAATAGCCCTGGTTCTTCGAAGAAGCACATGTAGAGTTCCTTTTTCACTGCCTTGTCTCTCTCCCTATCCCGGCGAGTAATTCCCACAACAGCAAGAATAAATCACATCTCGGCAGCTTGTACTCGCGATCAAGTGATTTCCCTAATTCCATGACCATAGGTGAGAGTTGAATCGCTAACTTGGCTTTGACACTAAGCTCGGCCTTCCTGATTACAATCTGTTTCCAATCTGTTTCAAAATTGACGCAGCTTGAGCAATCCTCCAGGAAGGCTCAGCATTACTTCTCCCTTCACTCGTGAAAGACCCCGAGATACTTTAACATCTCCACCTTCTTCAATGGGACTCCACTTACCTGTAGAGTGCATTGAACAGGCGTTCTGCAGATGGCCATAACTTCCGATATTTGTAAACGTTGACCTTCATTCCAGCATCAGCACATTCGGCCACAAATATATCGAGTGCTAGCTGGAATTCCCTCTTGGAAGATGTGGGGATAACCTAATCATCCGTAAAAAGACGATGACTTACCATCAACTCTCCCAATGTGAAACATTACCCGCCACGGCTCCGCTGCAACATCCAGTCCAGCAGGTCCACTGGTGATCTGATAGCTTATCTCACCGAAAAGTGAAACCAATCTTTGCACAATGCAGGCGAAAGCAAGATCGTTGCGCTTGATATTTCTAAGGCACTTGACAGAGTTTGGCATCAAGCTCTCTTGTCGAAAATGGGTGCCTATGGTGTCGATTCTATCAGAAGAGGGCCATCAATCCCATACTCCTGCAGAACACTCCAGAGTTTACCTCAAGGACCTAGGTCGAATACAACACAACTGTAGATTGGCTTGGCATACTCCCAAACCTTCTCAAGTACCGTTCTTAGAGTGAAAAGCTGGTCTGTTGTACTTCTATCGGGGCGAAAGCTGCAATGTTCCTCCCCCATCCTGGGCTCGACCATAACTCTAAAAAGCGCTTCTATCACCTCAGCGTAGACTTTCTCGGGGAGACTTAAAAGAGATTTGCCCCTGTAGTGGGACAATCACCACAGTTTGCTAATCGCCAGGTGTCTCACCACGTTCCCAGAGAGCCATAAAACTCCCTCTTTACCCATTGCCTTAAGTATTTCTGGCCAGATGTCATCCACACCGGCGGATTTGCCAACTTTTAGCGATTCTATCGCCAAAATTACTTCCCCCACCGTTGGGCTATTCTCCGCCCCACTCAAACCTGCCCTGTTCGGGATTGAGAAGTCTCCGAAAAGTGGTCGCTCCATCTGCCTAAGATGTCCACCTCATTGGAGAGCAACACACCACCTTTGTATTTGACTCCTGCGATGATGTTGAATTTCCTTCCTTTAAGTCGGTGAATAGTTTGCCAGAACACCTTTTTGGCAGACCTATGGTCGCTTTCCAACTTCTCGCCGAACTCCTTCCAAGACTGCTCTTTAGCTGTTCGCACAGCCAACTTGCAAGTTCTTCGCATCTCAGTTTACCGGTCACGAGAAGCAGAGTCCCCCAAGAGAATTGAGTCTCTGTAGCTCTTCGTCTTCTCTCTGATGGCTGCTTGAACTCCGGGCGTTTTAAACCACGCAGTTCTTTTCTCACCACCAGCCGCCACTCCAAGCCACATCCCATGCAGAGGCAATGGCAGCTGCTGAAAACAGTCGCCATTCTCCTCTACACGCGATGGAACAGTTGGAAGTCGCTCAAACTTTTGAGATATGTGCCGTGCAAAATTTAGCCTCAACTCACTGTTCTGTAGTTTCTCCCACCGTATGTGCGTAACCACTCTTCGTTTCCGCCTTGGCAGGAGAGGTACTTTATCAGTGAGGTACAGATAGATACCACCAGTCCGTTTTTGTCTAGTTTCAGAAAACCTTCTGGGCTCACGAAGACGTTGTGACGTAACCTTTCGTGGTATTGTGAATTTAGGTAGTACGCCTTCGAGATCAAGTTACTCACCGAGTTCATCTCTCTGGCAGTATGACCTCGAATCAGGTTCGCCCTGTTGTATAAGATTTGGAATAGAATTTTTTGTACTGGGACTCTGGAGTTCGAAGGCGAAGACAAGCCCTAAGACAGGACCTAAGACAAGCCCTCTAAAAACCGAATCTTTTCCATCAAGCTTGCACTCACGTTGAGACACACGGGACAGCCATAGGTGAGCATTGTCCGGATGAGGGCCATGTAGCAGATAACCATCACCCTTGCATCGAGTTGGCTGTTGTAAAACAGTCTCCTTTTAAGGGCAAAAGCGTATAGATACTGATCTAGCCAGATCTCCAGGTATCCGACTACAGTCCTTTGTCCCACAATTGAGAACTTTTGCCAATTCTTTTTCGTTTCCGACTTCTGAAAGTTGATATTCAACTTCCAGTCACGCAATCTCTCATGAAAGAATCGAAGTCACCCTGCGTGAGAGTAGTGATGTCCTCGATATTTTTGTCCGATCTGTACACGATCAAGTCGTCGGCGTACGCAATTACGTGAGAACGACAACTTATCAGATCTCTCAAGTAAATGCTGAGCAGGATCGACGATTTTTTTTACATCTATAATACCTGTGGAGGTCACGTTGCCATTCTTGACGACGAACCGTCTACCGGTAAGCATTTTACACAGTTGGTACAAAAATATCTTCGAGAAAAAGAACCATACGGTGTCCAAGGCCTTATTCGGGTCACCCGTACATTGTTTCTGGCTCTTGTTCCATTGGATATCCGACATCAGTTTTGACGCGGCGTGAATGGTGTCATGCGCCGCTTTGAAACCGAATTGGTTATCCGGAATTTTATGTTTGTCCTCAGTCCAGTTAATCGGAGCTCTATTGATCACCTTCTCTGATGATTCACCTTGCTGATGTTCGGAAGGAGACTACTTGACCGGAGGTTGCAGGGATTCGAAGAATCTTTTCCTCGCTTCGATATGTATTGCAATCACAGTTTCTAAATGCTCTGGATAATGCGCATTATTCGAAGCACTGTTAAACAGGATTGCGTACATATTAACGACACACAGGAGGAGGTGTCTTAGCACAATGTTCGAGATCCCTTCGACTCCCACTGACTTTTTCTTCTTTATTGATTCGAAGACCGCTTGGAGCTCGATATGAACGGGAAATGAACCCCTTCGTCGGCGACGGTGACGTTCTAAACGTGTTTGATATTGACAACCCAATTGACTACATTACCGACATAACTAATGACATTGACGACATTAACGACGCATTGTCGACATCACAGTGTCAATAAAACCCCATATGGCTTACGCCGCTCATTTGGGTTCGCAATTTTGAATTACTTGCGCAACTCACTTGAGTGCAATTACACAATTTAATTCTCCTTCATTTTCGCTGTTACGCTCTATACCCATAAATGCCTGTGAAGTTAAGATTGGGTTTTTAGTCTTAAGTTATTCAGTAATCTTCCTTTTTCCTAAACGACAACGCGGGTTTCCATAGCTGGCATAAAAAGGGACAGATAGTTTTTCATCAAATGTCGGAAATATTGGGCCTACAAAATATTGGTCGTGCGGTTTTTTTCTTCAAAATTTGAACGTTTATTTAAGAACAACATATACAATAGTATTATTCAAAGTATTGCCCATCTGAAGCTATGACTTTTTCCAGCAATTTGTGGATCCAAAAGAACTGCGCCAAGAATGAATGAAGCCAATTTTTGATATTCGACTCTGATGTGAACCGTATTTCAGTGAGGGCGTTCTGCATCCACTGGAACAAATGGTAGTCAGAAGGGGCAAGGTCTGGTCTATAAGGCGGGTGAGGTAAAATTCCCCATCCACTGTTTTCCAAATAGTTCTTAACCGGAATAGCAACGTGGGGCCGAGCGTTGTCAAGATGGAAAATTATTGCGTGGTGTCTGGATGCACATTGCAGGCGTTTTTCGGCTACTGCTCTCTTGAAACGGTTTATTGTATTCGGTGGCGTTGTCCATTGATGGCACACCCTTCCGATCCCACCAAATACAGAGCATTACCTTCGCGCCATGGATATTCGGCTTTGCCATTGATTTGGCTGGTTGGCCAAGCCAAATCGCGTGTCCGCGAAATAATCGCGAGCCGAATTCTGAAAAGTCATCGAATTGACGTTCAGATGTGTGATCAGTACTCAAAGGGAATGTTCGCATCGCACATGGATGAGATAAAAAAGAATGGACTAGAGGAATAAATCAATTTTGTACAAAGAATTAAAAATTGTACCGCAAATGGCAAAGATGTACTTGCGTACTCAGAAAATTCAATTGTACTGAATTGAGTACAATAGTAAGACTTTTTTCCATCACTGGGGAGTACACTCTCGTTTGACTTAAACTACAAATTGAAACCAGCTCAAGGCTTGAACTTAAGTTCATACCAAAAGTGGCACTGTGAAACTGGTCGTAGGTACTCAGATAGACCCGCACTATTTTAGACCGACTGCCTCTCGCCAATCCATCTCGCCATCCATCCACGCGCTGCAGACATGGGTAACCCAACAGTATTTGGGGCCTTGTGGCGCATGCATACATTTTCATTTGCATAACCAGCCACAGAATGAGACTAATCAATCCCCAATGAATCATTTTCTATTTTAAACACACATAACCTCACAAGAGAACATCGGTGGCGACTCCTGAGCGGACCCCGAACAGAAATACGCCCCACGACAACTTAATGCAAATTCAGTGGCCTGCCTAAGGAGGTATCCCGATCTGAAAAAGGCGTAAACTTTCTTCTCCAGAATTATGTCCGACCCAAATCAGCCCCCCATCGAAAATTAAACTGTTTATTTTCTTTTTTCCTCATTCTGGCCCATTCGCTCACTGTGCGAGATTGGCGAGCTGAAACTCATTTATATGCAAATGAATACGCCAAAGATCCCTGCTAAACGAAGAAATTTCCGCTACAAACACTATTTCCTACACAACACACCGAAGAGGGGTCAATAGGGAGTTTTTTTCCGCACAGCACTCTGCGATTTCTCCACCCCGCCCATCGGACTGCCGCAGTCGACGTGCGGACGCACCAGAAACCATTTCATCGTCCTTCGGCGAATGAAGTAACTGTTTGAAAAATGTGACCACTCCTTTGTGTACGGGGCGCCGTTCTGGGGCGCACTAGTTGCTTGCTGTTGACACTTGCATTCTGCCATTTAACGCGCCAACAAACCCCAACTGGGACCGAATTTATTTCACCAAACCATGTCCCATTATCTCGGAGATGATTTGCGTAATTCAGGCATCTTCCATTACGGTGGATGAAAGGAAATGCCCAAATCCGCCGGGGGGTAGTGAAATAATTTGATTTAGTCTTGTAAGGGACAGAAAAAAGTGCCTGCAACGGGCGAGTGGGACGGAGGCCCGCCACCGACCTGGCACTGGGATCCATCCGATGTCCAATGTGATGCGCCTGAAGTGTGCTAATGGAGAATATGATTAGGGTAACCGGAACTTAGTTTGACAATGGATACTGTTTGTATTTTGACACGTTGACAGCTTTGTGTCATGTACACCAACCCTGTGTGCGTTTGTATGGGTGGGTCAAGGGTGTGTTCCTCTCATATTCCAAAGAGCGGAACAAAGTCCAAATCAGCTTTTGTGTGTGTCGGAATGAAGAGAGCAAACGACAAAAAAAGTGTGTCCTTAAATTGACCAGGAGCGACAGGAGTAAATGGGTCGGACATTTGATATCACTTTCCGCATCATTTTGCCACGGAACTGGGCGAGTTCGGGGCGGATAGCGGCGGTGGTGTTTGGACATATGTGGGTTCTTTGAAAATTAAATTCCCCCAATCGATAGCACACATAATGGGCACGCAGAAAAGTAAGGATCAAAGGATAGGAACTCGGGATTGCCAAGCCAATGAGCCAATGAGCGTGGCCGAGCCAACGTAAGTCTTTCTTCTCCGATGTCAGGCATCCGGTGGGACTCATATGCAAGCTCCCCGGCTTTGATCCTTTAAAAAGAGTTGCATTCATCTTCATGGGGCTTCCGGCAAATAAGGGTCAACCACAAAAGTTTGTCGGCAGAAGTGTGAGCAGAAGTTTCGCATTTGCCACGGGTACCTGCAAGTCGGGCAGTTGCCCCTAATTATTCCATCTAACCGATAAAACACAATTGAAGCATACATTGCGGTTGTTCGTGCATGGTTATCCCCCGGATCCCAGTGCCCTCTTAGCATTGTTATCCACGAGGTACGTGGTTTTATTTTTAAGGATTTTCTGTGGTTTCTCAGCTCAACATCAAAGTGTATCGATTGGGCGAATTGCGTTGGCAGCGGGCGTGAGTGTAAAAGCTCAGCACACCCACGTGATTAACGTCTTGAATGTCACAAGGTTGACAACCACACCACATCGTCAATGATGGCACATAAATGACAGGACGGAACCACAGCGACGCCAGCACACATGGATGTCTATTGTGTCGACTTGGCAGGAGGCACCGGTGTTTTGGGTGACATTCATCGTGCTGGAGTGTGGGTGTCATTGAAATGTTTCGCAAAATTTACAATCCACACAGCAAACGTCGTAAAAGTGTATTCAACCGAGTTAGCTGAAACACCGTGAACCATATCCATTCTGTCGACCTGCAATTGTTCTCTCAACAATGTGCAGTCGCTTATTGGGGGTTCCTGCGGGCAGGTGTGAGATTGGCCCTTTTCAAATAAATTGACTGGATTAACTGGGTTTGAGGGTGGATCTTGGGATCAAAGCAAGACGAAATTATCTAGTTCGGGGTTCTTAACTTGTTTTGTGACCATATTCGGAGTTAAAGCATGAACATTTGGCTTTTTGTTATGAAGGTGACACTCTGTCGTGTCACAAAAAGAACAATGGCCAGTTTCGTGCGGAGACGAAGTTCCTTCGATTGTTTTCCTTCCTACCAAAAGGTCAGATGTTAACTCTGTAAACCTCACGACGATGAATCACGTTGAAAGCACGTTGAAAATCCAGCTTGATGCCCACATTTGCCTCAGCATTAATCCCAGTAGGTTATCAATTTCCCAACATGCCCATAGCATGGAAAGGTCACCGTTTTGCAAATCCCTAGCTTATTAGGAATTTCCCTACACGGCATTTCTCGACATCGACAAAATTGACCATGAAGGAATTCTACAAGTATTCTACTTGTCGACCCACGCACATCGGAATGGTGACATACTTGAAGAAGTTTATTCGCCAAATGCTCACCGGAACTGCTGTCAGCTTGGCGATGGGTAGATTGGCATACTCTCGCCTATTTTATGGAGGGGGTCTGTATTATTGGAGCGTTTATGTCAATTTCTAGGGAGCGTGTGGGTTGAGTTAAATCCAACAAGAAAGCTGAAGCCAAGAGCTCGTCCAGACCCTCGGCAGGCGTACAATGAATCCCACGCAATGCACCGCACATGGGTAAGCTAACCAGGAGCCAGGAGCTCGTTCAGACCCGCGACAGGCGTACAATGAATCCCGAGGACGACAGGGGAAAACCGCAACTAGGGAGCAAGCTCGGTGTGGAACGCTCTTCGTTTGCAAGTTGTGCTGTTCACGTGTCGCGTCGTGAGTTGCCTCAAACATTTTCTGACGCTTTTATAGAATTTGGTCAAACGTGGTCTCACCGACTCTGATTCAGGCCCATTCACAACCGTCACAGATTCATACTGTGACGTGAACATTATAACGTGTATAAGATGAGATAATCAAGACACCAACCACCACACAAACAAAAACGCCATCTATCCGCAATAGGAAGAACAATCAACTCGGAAGAGTTTCCCGAAATTGTTGTGCATACTGCAGGAATGGATGTCGCCACCTATACACTGATGGACTTATAACAACATGTTCAAACCTTTCTATGAACACAACGGATGTCATGACGTCCCTGAAGGTGAGTACGTTCCATTTTACTGACGACACACATCAGAAAGTTTAATCGCATCAATCCCCAACCTGCTTAAAGTAAGATTTATCCTGACGTCTCGGCCAAATGGTTTAGGTTTCTCGATGTGTACCTAGAAAGCCAGTTGATTTTTGATGATCCGTTTGCCTGTACCGTTAGCTCAAAATTGGTATGCGTTTTTCTTAAGCAAATTTGATGTGAACTATTTCCTAAAATAAGGCACTTTGGACCCTAAAGTTAATTTTTGTTTAAAGGGTATGCCTTTGGCCTTCAAACTGCTGGACGTTTTTTTTTCATGTCCTATCGGCCTCTTAATTAAAGCCACTTTTTGGCGGAACATTTCAATGTTTGATGGGCTGTAACAAAATATGCTAAAAAATGCTCCAACGGCAAACCAACCTTTTCTGAAAGCGATGGTGCAAGAACTAAAGCGCCCTTTTTTTCACTTTGGGAGTGGAGCACGTTTAAGTGGAACAAGTATAACAGTACCGTAGAAGTGCCAATTTCGCAGTCTGACCGGGATAAAATGCTTCACCGTCTCGTTAAAAGACAGCTTACAATTAAGGAATGTGATCAAACAGTGCTGAGGTTCCACACGTCGGGCATGCATGAGTTGGTGCATGCCCCTTACCAAATCTCAGGCTGCAGCTTTGAAAAGCTCGGCCGGTAGGACGTCAGCTCCAGCAGCCTTGTTGGATTTCAGTTTAGAAATGGCTACCTTCAGTTCATCCAGGTCGAGTGGGCGGAATTGTCGATCTACATCCCGGTAGGACATCAGCCCCAGCAGCCTTGTTGGATTTCTGGTTAGAAATGGCTATCTTCAGTTCATCCAGGTCGGGTGGGCGGAATTGTCGATCTACATCGTCCCTTTGATTCCAGTTGAATGGTTCGATTTGCCTTACAGCGGGAATTGGTTCCTCCATATCCTCAGAATAGACTGTGTTCCTACTACGGTGTTCCATTGGTTCGGTTCGAGCTTTATAACCTTGGTAAGATTACCTTACCTCATTCCTGTAATAATATCCCTTAATTCTACAGATCGCTCCCCAATGACCCTTCTTTTTTTCTTCTAAAAAGCCTTGGCAGTGCCGCTTTATTGGTCTCTTGTTTAGCTGCATTCGCCGGTCGACACTCGTCGTCAAGCCAGGGGTTTCGTTGGGGTGGTCGAGAGAAACCCTTTTTGGCACTGATCTTGAATATTTGGTGTTGGCGGCGCAGAACTACTTAAGAGATTAAGGGAGACTCGATCGGAAAAGGATATGGTGATCTTCTGCGATTGTAGCCGTCCGAAGTGAAACTTGGCGGTGTTCGGAGCCTTACTTTGGCTACAACAAGGTACGAGTCAATGTTGGCTTCGAACGCCCATAATAGTGGAGGAGTGCCTTATCATTGATCAGGATATCTCCGTTCGGTACTGATTTTGTTTTTGTGTGTGTGTCCACCAAGGAGCCGAAGAAGACAAAGTTCCGTCAATGGCATGGCCTCCAATTTTGATTTCCTCGACTGTCAAGGTCAATTATGATTTCCTTGGCTGTCAATATTAGACCTCCAGGTGTAGCATACAATTAGACCTTGGTATCGATGGTATACATTTTTTCTATAGCTTGTACTTCGTTTTGTCATCATTACCGTCAGCACGACTGCCGTGTGTTCGACCAACATCCGGTCTACTTCGGTCTCTCCGTAGGTTACTACTTTAAGCGTGACATTCTAAACAGAACTCCGGATCGAAGTGGAAATCATTTCTGGTTCTTGTCGTTACTTTACAAATTCCACGTTCCGTGGTCGTTAATTTCGGCAGTCCCCTCATCATAAAAATGATCCACGCTAAGCCCTTGGGGAAGCCTCGCGAACCTAAGAATTGCCTGAACCACTTGTGAGGCGACTTGCGACACGTCCATAAACAACACACCTGAGCCATCCGCAATGACAACCATCACAACCGCCGCAGTTTGTCATCTAGCCAAACGAGCAACTCAATCAAATTGATCGTTAAACTTCACGATACCAATCGTCACGAACGAATAATTCCATTTAATGTACTCTTAATTGAAAACCATATGACTGATAAGCGACCAAGCGACCCGCCACCCACCCAGGGCCGGAGTAAATACCCAACGACACACCGCATCGAATCGATTTCCACTTTGCGAGATACTTACCAGGTCCCCAGAGCCAGCGCTGCGCCGGCAACGGCAACCCCCGATAATAGAACGAATTCAAATATTTTTTATTTCATTTTAAATGTCATTACGACAGACGGCTGGTAGTAAGCAGGCAACCAACTTCAAGCCACATCTGCTCGGGAGGTGCAAAATTTTGAAAAGCAAAATATTTCCCAAGTAATAAATCATTATTGGTTTTGTGTTCCTGCCAAAACCGCTTTGCATTGCGCCCCCAAAGTCATTGATTTACGAGTGCCGTAATCGCAAATCTTCCGGGCGTAGACGCCGCCGAGAGCCTCTGCAGCCAGCCAGTCAGCCTTCCGGCGGGCAGGAGGAAAACCGGGAAAACGGCGAAGGAGAAGGTATCTGAAGCAACAAATTGCGAGAGGCAAGCCGTTCTGCTCGCACTGGCCCTTATCGTGGGGCTGTGGAAGTGGTGGGTGGGCGCTGAGTAGAGTTCTCGTTTCAAGGGATATTTCATAAATAATAAAATTCGAGAATCTGTGAGAGGAACGAACCTATGCGGTGCGGCGGCGGCGGGCGATACGATTAGGACAAATGCGAGTGGTGGGCTCCATGAATCAAACGCCGCAATTGAACTGTAGTGTCCTGACTCCACTTGAGCGGCTCGCTATCGATGATTAGCGCGAAGGCGGGAGAAACGACCGGAATGGGGTGGTGCACACCAGCACCAAGGTGAGCGTGATTATTTGTTCGAAATTAAATTTGGTGCCTTCTTGTTAAGCAGGGAGAGAGACAGAGTTTTGCTGTTTGCTTCGATGAGAGTCTTCAGTCAGACGACGATGTCGTTAGGGCGACATCGTGTCGCCGCTATTCCACTCGCTCCCACTCACGTACATAATCCTTTGATGTGGATTAGGATGGATGGATAACAAATTGAGACGTTAGCAGTCGGGTTGAATTAATGCGACCTCGTCGAAGGAGTGCGGCGAGAGGGGATGGTTTTCAGTGCAGACGAGGTCGGAGCAACTATACGACCCCCTGGATCAAATGACTAATTAAGTATTCGGAAGCGGCAACCGCGTTAATTGAGAAACTTTCGTCTGGTTGATTAAATAACTTTTGTATTTTCGAGGTTTCTCCCCTGAGAGCTCGCGGAGGCGGGCGCGGCCTGGTGTGAAGTGCTCGGGAAATCAATAAAGTTTGTGTTTCTCTCTTTCTTTCTTTTTTGCTCACCCGCCGCCGCGGCGCGCCGCCTTCTGGGCGTTTATTGCCACGGATTGTTTCCTTTGGGGGTATCGGCGGAGCAAACGCTCGTGGAATAATCAGCGGGAGTTCACACAATGCCGGCTGTGTTTTGTGCGCTGGATGTTATTCAATAATGGAGGGCCTGATATATTGATCCCCAAAAGGGGCGAAAGCAGGCGATAACGCTTGATTGAGGTAACTTGGTCGGTCGGACGTGTTGATGATAAGATGTTCCAATCTTAACTTTGCCTGTGAACGCCAATTGGCTGATTATTTCGTGAATACGTTACTATGTTGGGTTTTCTTTTCTTTTTTGATATTCTCGTGCCATCAAGCTCGTCTCTCGCCAGGCTTCGCTTCGGCTTAACGCAGCACAGGAAGTGTGGTGCTGGACTTGGGATTCTGCTGGTTCTTCAATTAGCGCCATCTATGTCGAGTTGAGGACGTGCCCGATGAATGGAACCTCAGCATAGTCTGCCCGATCCATAAAAAAGGAGAACCTTTGAACTGCGCCAACTACAGAGGCATCAGTCTCCTAAGTATCGCATATAAAATCTTATCTGCCGTACTGTGTGAACGCCTAAAGTCATTCGTCAACAACCTGGTCGGTCCATACCAGTGTGGCCAGGAGCAACAAATCGATACCCACCACCTTTTCATCGATTTTAAGGCCGCGTATGATAGCATTTATAGAGACGAGCTATACAGAGCAATATCTAGTTTTGGCATCCCTACCAAACTCGTCCGTTTGTGTAGGATGACGATGGAGAATGCACGCTGCTCCATCAAGGTCGGTAAAGACCTAACCGAGACCTTTGATGTCAAAAAAGGATTCAGACAAGGCGACGCACTGTCATGCGACTTTTTCAACATCGTTCTTGAAAGAATTGTTCAAAACTCGAACGCCAACACCAGAGGAACAATCTTTCAGAAGTCCGTCCAACTACTCGCATATGCCGACGATATTGACATTATCGTTACCCTCGTTTACCGCTAAACCCATCTTCGCGGCCTCCGTTGCAATACCCACAAAAGCGCCATTGACATCACGACCAAGTATATGCTGTCAACGAGAAAGGACACCCAACACCGACGTCTCGGTCAGAACGTCACAGCAGACAGATATAACTTTGAGGTAGTCAAAAACTTTGTCTACCTAGGCAGCGCTATCAATTCAGACAACGACACCATCGCTAAAATCAAGCGAAGAATAACTCTTGCCAATCGCTGCTTCGTTGGGCTAAGAAAGCAATTGGTAAACAAAGCCCTCTCTCGAACAACCAAGCTAATGCTTTACAAGACCTTAATCGTCCCAGTCCTGCTATATGGCGCGGAGGCATGGACTTTATCAAAAGCGGATGAAGCTGCTCTTGGTTGCTTCGAGAGGAAAATTCTTCGTGTGATTTTCGGTCCCGCCTGCATAGATGGTGAGTGGAGGAGGAGATATAATATCGAACTATACGGGCTGTTTAGCGACATCGACTTAGCCAGAAGAGTGAAGATCCAACGATTGAGGTGGCTAGGTCATGTAGAGCGGATGGAAACCAATGCTCCGGCCCGAAAAGTCTTCGAATCCACCCCCGAGGGACGGCGCAGTAGAGGAAGACCGCGACTCAGGTGGCGTACGCAAGTGGAAAGGGACCTCAACCAACTATGCGTGCGAAACTGGAGACAGCTTGCTAAAGATCGAGCTGGCTGGAGACGCTTGTTAGTTGAGGCCCAGGTCCACCTCGGACTGTAGCGCCACCTTAAGTAAGTATGTCGAGTTGAGGTTGTCCTCTGTTGGTTTGTCGAATTTTGAATTCGTGGAACATTTTCAACTTTCAATTCAAAGGATATTGCTTGCTTATCAGGCCGGCGACAAATGGAGGTTCCGAACCGGAGCAATTGTTGCGTTGCTCCCACTCATCAAGACCAAGCTAGAATCCGCAATTACTTGGTTTTTATACCGGACATTCAGTCTTGGATACGAAAACCCTCTTAGCTGGAGCGTTGGTGTCCATGCGCTAGATGTGGCCGCGCCAGTGCATTCGAAGGACTTTTGCCTCTCGGACTACAACAACCTGGCACAGCTTGTATAGTTCACGGTTGTTCTCCTCCATTCGCCTTCCTAGGAGACGGGACCATATATTCGACGTGCAATTTGTCTCTCGAAGGCACCAAGACTCAGCTCTGCTGCCTTAGCGTCCAGCTTTCGGCTCCATACAGCAGAAAAATGAGGGTTCTGCAGAGCATGATCTTGGTCCTTCGAGTCAGGAGTTTTGAGCCCAGTTGCCCCAGACAAACCCAAGTAGCATCGGTGGCTAAGGGCGATTTTGCATTGCCTCTCAATGGTGGTAAACTCCCCCTCCCTTTGCCCTAAGGTTGACCCCACAAAACCCGAAAAGTGCCAAACTAATATTAGTTGTTATAACTTAAACACACTGATTCAATATTTGTCTCTATTAAATATATTTATTTCTTTTTCTTACACTTCTCATGAAGTCCTTGTGTGTCAATGATGATCGCATAAGGGATCACACATACTAGTGCTTTAGCTCGCTTTGCCCTTTCTTCAATTTGCCAATTTCGGCCGAGTTCAGAATTGCAACAACCTTGCCCTGTGTGCACAGACTCTGCCCCCCTGGAATGAATAAGTTCTTAATGATGAGATTCGGGAGTGTATGTACCATGTCTTGGCATCCCTCATACGACTGTGAAAGACCGATTCAGACCTGACCCGTTCTTCGAGTTTGCAGCGACATCGAGGATGGAAACAGTCTTCAGATCAGACAGACTCCTCTTTGACGAACTGGTGGATTTCATTAGCCTTATAGTGAATCTCGCCCGAACAGCATTTTGCCCGAATTATGAACTTCGGGTGAAAAAAGTGCCATGTTCCAAGAAAATTCCCTTATCGCGCACATCAAATCCGGCCGAAAACAAATGTTAAGCCAAGCTAAAATGGAACATCTGGCGAATCGCCATGAATCCACGAGTAAACACAAAACGAAAAAAATCGAAAGAATCAATTGCAACCACATAGCCAACGGCTAATTTGGAGGCAAATAAAAGAGCACAGGTCCTACCCATCTCAACAAAAGCGCCGCTAAAAAAACCCAGTCCAAGCGCTCCGCAAGCGACTTACGTGTAAATCACCCCGTTTCGGTTTTTAAGGCACAAAGTTCGACATATTTGAGTGAAAAAAAATGATTGTTGTTTACGCTTCAAATGAATGACATATACTGAAATGACGTACAATGACAGTAGCTTTCCAACGCATGTTCCAATGGAATAATACAAGTTACGCCATCTCTTAGCAAACCGCAAGTTATAGACCCAATAACAAACGCTAAACATTTTTATTTACATACAAGAGTTCACGCAACTCCCAAGGATTAGAATAACCTCTTAAACGAACACTTTCACTTCGTTGGTTTCTTCTTCCTCGGATAAAGTCCTTGGGCATTTTAGCTTACATTCAATTTAGAAAAACTTCTTTTCTAACTTCAATAGAAGACACAAACGTTGTTCAATTATTTTTAAACTTGTAAATATTTACCACTACTTGTCAAAATGACACTTGTTCGAAATGTCACAGCTGATTCGAAGTGGAATTGTGTTCGGGCGAAGTTCATGATAACCTTTTCGTAGTTCGGGCGAGAAACAAGTATTTTGGGCGAACAGAAATAATTCAAGCGAAATGCTGTTCGGGCGAGATTCATGACAATGCTGAGTGAGTTAAAAATGAGAAGAATGCTGGTTGGCGAAATACTGTTCGGGCGAGATTCATGATAATGCTTAGTAAGTTCAAAATGAGAAGCCTGCTGGTTGGGCTGAGTGTTAAACGATGGAAATTTGTTACCCAACAAGGGCACAAATAGTAAGCAACCTACCTACCTTCCTACGACAAAATGAAGCCCATCGTCCATTCGGCTGATATTCTTGAAAATGTAAGACTTATCTCGTAGGTAAAGGGGTCAATTATAGAGTGCTCCGATAATGGAGTTTCCCTAGACAATACGCCTGTTTGCTGTTTAATTAAAAAAGCAAACAATTCCATTGCAAGGAAGGAATAACAAACAAATTTATCCATCTCGACAGTGACTCATCGACAGAATGCAAAGACTTCGAGACGAAGGTTATCAGTATTCGATGAAGGTAAACAAGAACAAACGGGCAACGTCAGAGTCACCTCAAAAATGAACTACTTATCGTTTTGTGGACTCAAGTTCGCTTTATTAAAATAACTGCCAGCCCTTTTGTTGGCCACTGGAGATGTTTCTCCGTCGGACTTGGAGAGTGGGCGATCCCGAGCCAAAGGCCCAGGCTTATTTCCCATAACAATGATTCACAAAGAATGCGATGGTACAAGTCCTTTGGGTGCTTTTCGTCTGGGTGTCGGATTAAATTGCAATTCCTATTCAATTAATACAAACAAAGAGCCACTTAGGGAGGGTATTTTGTGGCCGGGTAAGAGTAATTGCCATAATATGTCTAGATTACGGAATGGGCACTGAATCAGGGAGTCGATTGAATGGTGCTTTATTGCCGTCGGTGCTGTTGGTCGACGATGACATGGAACGATAAACCGAACGAGGTACTCTCCTCATGTCTTATTAGCATCAAATGAGGTATCGAATCGTGCATCCTCGAATTAAACGACTGCGGCCGGGTGTGGTGCAACGCATGCATTTGGGAATAGTTCGATAATGTGACACATTTGGTTGACGGTGTGGGAGCTACATGCCATCCTTATGCATCTGCAAATATTAGAAGAAGATATGCTTTGGTGATTTCATAATGGCCAATAAATCTTCATTTGCCTCTTGGTCTGGTCGAAGACTCAGTTGCTGAAATAAACAAGCATTTAGGCTCGATTGGCAATTGGGCTACAAAAAAGGTCAATCCTGATAAAACCAAATCCATCTCGTTCTCGAAACAACCGCCTTCCCTATCCAAACTGCCGCCAATTGCGCTTAACTCGACCGCAATTGAATATGTATCATGTGTAAAAAACCTTGGAATAATGCAGGTGCTGCGGATGCTATTGGAGTGGGTTGCTTCCAGGAAGATGATCTGCGGTGTGGATAGAGTGCGTGGATTGGATTGGGTGCGTTCTTGGGATGTGAGCAGCGGATGCTGTTATTTGGCTTCTGGGAATTGCTGCTGGGATCTGCTTGGAGTTCATCATTTCTGTGAAGTTAAGAATAAATTGATCGAAAGCGTATTCGAAAGCGTATTCGTTGGTAACTTACACAAGCCGTCGTTACACGAACTTCGTTCTCTCGTGGCTTCTGTGCTTTTGTTTTCGTCGGACGTTCCTCCGGCTTGGTGTGTGTGGTATGCGTTCTGAGTACTGTGCGCTCGTTTGGCCACGTAGGCAATTAGGATGTCTGCAGTATTTTGTTCGCAGCGTCAGGTCTCCTGCATATTGGTTCCCCGTATTTTGCCCAACGTTGAGGACAGCTGCCATCTGTGCGTCCAGATCGCGTCATTTCTTGTTGGTCTGTGACAACGTCTGTGCCTCTATGGTCAACATCATGTGTTGGGAGTTATGAACATTGAGTTCTTGTGGCATGATGGCACAGATTTCTTCGTAAATATAGCTGGTAGCTGGTGGCTGGTGTGTGGTAGCTAGTGGCTGGTAACGTGGTTGGTAGGTAGTGGCTGGTGGCTAGTTCCTGGTTGCTGGTAGCTGGTAGCTAGTTCCTAGTTGCTGGTAGCTGGCGGTTGGTAGCTAGCTCCCGGTAGCTGGTGTGTGGTAGCTAGTGGCTGGTAGCTAGTCCCTTGTGGCTGGTGTGTGGTAGCCAGTGGCTGGTAGCTAGTTCCTGGTTGTTGGTAGCTGTTGGCTTGCGGGTGGTAGCTAGTTCCTGGCAGCTGCTGGCTTATAGCTAGTCCCTTGTGACTGGTTGTTGTAGCCAGTGGCGGGTAGCTAGTTCCTGGTTGTTGGTAGCTGTTGGCTTGTGGCTGGTAGCTAGTTCCTGTTTGCTGGCGGCTGGTGTGTGGTAGCTAGTGGCTAGTAGCTAGTTCCTAGTTGCTGGTAGCTGGTGGCTTGTGTGTGAGACTGACTGTTAGTTTTGTGACTTTTAGCTAGTGATCCAGTTCCTGGTGACTGGTGGCCATTGGTTAATATTATAAAACGTCTTTCTTTTATCTCGCCGTTCACCAATTAGGAATATTTACCAATTAGGCGGAACTATAGGACCTAGTTCTGACAGCAAACATACTTCCATGAAGTATTTAGGTGCTAACCGACTTAACGTGCAATGATCGAAATAAGAGGAAGTGTGGTATATGCTGCGAGTGCGATACTACTTCTCAACCCCACTTGTGTTCCGATGTAGCTGCAAGAGGGCGAGCTTTTTAGACATGTCGAGAAGCATGTCGAATTTCTATGAAAATGCTGCTTGTGTCGATTCGCATTTGGTTTGGATCCTCAGTGGGTAATGTCCTTAAGTCTTCGAATTTTTAGACAGAGTTATGCCCACACACAACGCTGTGCCAAAAGACGTGCTATCTGACGCTAGACTGACGCTATCTAATTTCATCGCATTGCAAGTAACCTAGTCAGTCCTAGACCTAGTCATAAGCAGTCAATCAAAGCACAAAGGATAGTGTATTTACAAATCACTTAATTATACATTTTGCTGCTAATCACTGCCGCACACATTCCCGCTTGGGTGTTGACACAGACACCACACAACTGCGGTGACACTCAAGTGCAGTCACTCTGACCCACTCAAGTGCCCGCAATTAATAATCGAAATTGCCACAAAGTATGGATGAGAAATGTGACGTACCCTTGCGACGAGCGCACAGTGAGTATGACCTAAACAGAGCCGCAAAGGTGTGAGGGTTATCGGGCTGCACTGACTGAACCTGAGAAGCGTGTGAAAAGAGTCTTGAAGGAAACATGAGGAAGAAGTCTTACCATTCAACGAAGGCCAACGTATTTGTCTTGCTCGTCTGAACAACACTTTTTTCCGAATTGAAGGCGAACAACAAGTACAATAAACGAGTTGAACGGACAACGAATGAAATTTCTTCACGCCCTATAAATCTAAGCAGGCCAATAGTTAAAATACCGCTAAGTGAATTTTTATAGCCCTCCCCCAGCTCTAAGAGTAGTTGTCGGTGGTTGCTGGTGGTAGATTGTAGCCCGCCATCTGGAGTATTGATGGTACACGTACTTTTGAAAATTCAAGCCCCTTCCACTAAGTGCCGAAACTTTATGCCATAAACGGCAGAGAGGGAAACACCGGCGACAGGTAGTGCAAAAACTTTTGGCTAGCACAAACTCCAACAACACCGTCATATACCCACGCATACGTATGTACGGACTACAGGTACGAGCGGAAGTTCAGGAAGCCATTGAGTTTCTTTCTCATTATGAGTTACCTTTCAAAATTGTTTTTCGGAGAGAGCGAAAAAGTGAAGAAACTTTTGCGGATGCCTTCGATACCTCGCACCCACTTTCCCGCCATCGTAGTTAGTTTCCGAAGAGTTTCGCAACAAGTGAGTCTAGGGAGTTTTTGAAATATTATAAAACTAATTTTAAATACGCGAGAGCGCACCGCTGTGCGGCTGTGCGGTTTCCCCTTGAGAGGTTTGCTCGCTAAACCGATGTGTGGCTTCCTTAATTCAAGATTATTGAACTTTGTGTCGGCTTTAATGGTTAGGCTGTCTGAGACGGAAGTGATGATGATCATCTAGGAAAGGAAAACTAGGAGGGGGAATTTACTTACGGTGCCATCGCCACTGGGAACTTGCATCAGGAGGTGTGTTCGGTGGGAACGGACTCCCGCAAGGCTGCGTTGAATGGCCGTATAATCAGAAGCTTTGTTTGCAGGTCTGTCTTTGACTAGCGATTTTGCATTTCTTCTCTGGGATTGGATATAGCGAAGGCAACAAGATAGTTTTTTTGTGCTATAAAGTGTTGTTTGCCTACAGTTTGTCGCGCTGAGAAGGCAATTGAGTAGTAAGTCCCTATCCCGAACAACTAAGGAGATTCTATTGATCTTGATCACCCCAGTCCTGCTTTATGGCGCTGGAGCATGGACTTTGTCAAAAGCGGATAAGTATATCCTCGGTCGGTGCAAGAGACAAATTCGTCGTTGCTCCGGCCCGTGCAGTCTTTGAATCTAAACCAGTGAGCCCTTGGGTGGTTGAAAGTTGAAAAGACAGGCACTTAGTTTATATTTTTATTTTTTACTAAATGAACAAACAAAGAAAAAGAATTGGGTTCTACCTATGCCTGCCACTTGCAGAGCATGGATTACAAAGTTATTAAAACGATCACACATGTAAACAAATAGGTAGACAAAAGGGAATACAAGAAGACGCGAGGGAAGCAAATACTGATCACAGACTCATAACCAATTACAACATGTAACGAAGAATATGCTGCTAGGTGTGGGAAGTGTCGCCGCACGTAACTCGCTCACAAGTTGAAGGGGACTAGCTAAGGCCCGTGATAGCTGAGGAGTCTTGTTAGTTAAGGCCCACGCTCACCACGAACTGTATCACTATCTCAGGAAGTACGTGCAGTTCGGCATTGTTTTGTTGCTTTGAGGTCAAGAATATCCTCGAGTTGGACGGGACGTGTGGACGTTGAGTGACTGAGTGTTGAGAAACCAGTGACACGGAGTATCTCACCCTTTCTGTGGATGCTAGTAATTACTGATGACCTGCAAGCGATCAAATATTCGGGAACCAAGGCAATCGCCTACCCCGACAAAGGGGTGATAAAAGCTCGCGGTAAATTTCTGCCGGGAATTAGGAAGCTAGTAGAATACGCAATGAAAAACCTGCTCAGATGGACGAAATCTTGTGAACTAGGGATTAACGCGCAATGAACAGAGCTGGTCCTATTCTCCAACCAAAATGAAAAGAGTCATTCCGCAATTCATCGATGGGTACCAGGCCATAAGCAGTGGCTTACATTGTCAATTGCCCAATGGGTCCCCTGGACTGTCCTTTGCCAGGCGATCGTAAGCCTTAAACCACTTCTTGCAAATATCAAGGAAAAAGTGCAGAGAGCTCGACGATGCGAACTAAAAGATCACTAACCTGGATCTCTACAGTCTACACGAATGGATCGAAAACGGAGGAAGAAACATGCATCTCTCCGACTCCCGTGACATTGTACCAAACGACATTGCGCCAAATGCCGTGCGCTTCTAAGAGTGTCATTAGGCCGAAATATAACCTGCCACACCTAAGCGACAGGTAAAGCGTCATAGGGCCAATTTGTCACTTTGTGAATTGGAATTTGTATGACCGTCACATTATTTACTACAGTAAGTAGTGGAATATGCTATGAGGGCAGCATGTCCACCAGTTTTAAGGTTATAACTTAGCACCAGGCGCCTGCTTGACAGTAGTTGACATACTCTTAGTGGAGCGACGAAATCGCGTGAGCAGGGTTTCCCTGAGGAAAAAATGTGTTAAAATCCTGTAAGCAACCGAAGCGAGCCACCTACACCAAAATGCATATACACCAAACTTCCTTACAGGCTAACCTTCAAATTCGGCCTTATTTCCCATCGCAATAACCCTTTGGCTCAGTGTTTAACCACTCACACGAGCAGAGGGAAATTAGTCATAACCTTAAAACCTTTAATCCATTGTAACGATTATGGACTGCTGGCCGGTGGACTTATGACCCTGTACCAAATTTGGCACAATATCACGGCACGCGAAACTGCTGCAAAAACGTTCCAAACAGAAGTGAATGCAATGGCAAGTGAAAGATGTTGCACACCTACTGTAAATAGGGCACATCACATAGTCACTATGTGTATTGATAGTCAGGGCACCCTCCAAGCTCTGGCGGCATCAATTCGAAGAGGGCAAAGCATTATCGCATATCTCTCGGAGACATTTCGGAAATATGTAATTTAACTTTGTACTCGGTCCCTCGGCGTAGGGGAGAGTCGATAAATTGGCATTACAAGGGATGGCTAGGAGCTAGCATGCCAATAACGATAACGATGCCTAGAAGGCTTAAGATAAAAACCTAGCCCTTCTTCCAACAGGCTTGCATCCTAATTAATTTACTCAAGACTTATCTTAAAAGCCTTTTCCTCCACTTGAATAGAAACGAAAACATTTCTGATGAACTAACTTATTTGTATCCAATGTCAAGTGCATCGTGGATGCAGTGTCAGCATTCATCGTACAGAGCATTGTGAGGTTTGCCGGGCGTGTGCCGTGGAGGGTTGCGCATATCTCGTTGGAAATTGACACTATTGTCAGCGACTGTTGAAATGGGCTTTCGCTAGACGTGTATCCGACCACGTTGACTTATGTATTCAATTTCCAAAGTGGATGTTGAGATACGAAAATTTAATTCATACCGTGCAGTTGCAACTCAGCTTTTCTCCCGTGCTATTGGGGCACCATAGTAAAAATTTGCTAGATAGACTGACTGACTATAATTTGTTCCTCTCAAAGCGGGGCGCATGTACATTACTTACGACAACATTATTTTAAACAAACATTTATTATTTTATTATTTTGAATTATTCAGAACTTGTAAGTAATTCTAAGTTCGTGGCAGCATGCGCAAACAATTGAAGAAGTTTGGAGGCGTTGTCACGAAGCCATCAAGAGACCTGCCACTGATGTGCTGGGTTTTACGACAGCACCATGGTTTGACAACGAGTACAGGCAAAGAGAGCTCTGAGCTCTAAGAACATACTTTTACATCACCGACGCTTCAATCCGTCTCCACACTCGATCTTCTGAGTACACACTAGACATCTCATGTTCTGAATAGAATTTGATAAGCACCCCACCAACCTATGAAACACTCGATCCACTCGATCTCAGAACATGGAACAAATTGTTAACTCAAATGGGTGGCGTCAACATTCTTCTTCCCTGAACCGAGCTGGATTCTGAATTGATTGCCATTTAAGAATGTCTTGAGAGGAAGAAGAAGCATCTTCTGGCGGGAAAAAAAAGTCGGAAGAAAGTCTGAAATCCGCATGCACATCGAACATACACAAATGCAGGAACGTGATGTAAAGTACATTCAGAGGTATTTATTGCATGCACACTCGGGATGCAGAAGAAGTTCTCATTTCACCGGCACCCCAATTCATGGAGCTTGTGAATAATTCATCTCTGTGACTTGAGTGGATTTTGAGAAAACATGGAACCAGCTCCCCATTAGCATGCGGAATGTATTCAATATTTCTTCGTTTCCATTAATCCATACCGACGGAATTGAACTTGAGCAGACGAACCGTAGGAATACCTCATTTCAAAGGCAACAAGGCGTGAAATAAGTTTCTGCCGAACGATGGTTTGAAATTTGCCCTAAAAATTGCATTGTTGGTTAGACATACAACTAATCTCGTTATAATCCTGCTTATTGAATTCAAGGACTTCCTCTGATGAAGATGTTCGTTAAAGTTGCGAAGGGTTGTGTACCCACATATGACTGAGCTTTGGTAAAGATCGGGACGAGTCTCGATATTGGCACGAAACAGTGTTAACTTCGTTCACCCGAACCGCATTCGAAATATTGGAGCACCCCAACTTAGCTTTGACAGTTCTTTTTTTATTCGTGTCCAACTCGGTTTGGCCAAATGTTGGATCAAAAATTCGCATGTACTGTAACTGTCTACCCTTCCAACAAAACAACGGGCTTTTGGCGTTTTTTTTTTTGTTACCGTTTCGCTGAGGTCCTTTATTCTGTGAATGAACGTTAGCATACATCGTAGGCTAGGTGCACTAGTTGGGTCGTGAGGGTCCATCTCATTTCTGTTGATGGCGCCGCAGGGATTATTACATCAGTTGCCATGTCTTCGTCGTCTTTATTTGCCGCTACAGTCAGGGATAGACTGTCTTAACCAGCAAGCCTCTCCAACCAGCACAGTCTCTTACTAGCTGCACCCAGTGTCGCCCGTCATTCTGGTCGAGGTCGTTCTCCACCTGGGTGCGACACCTTTGTTAGAGTTCAGTCTTGACATTGTTATTTTGACCTCGTCTAGGTGGGGCGACGGAATTCTCGTCTACCATAGACTAGACTGAGTGGGACATTCAGCCTGACAGCGGTATTTTGTCCTCTTCTCCGTTTGATAGTCCACAGAAGTGATCTTTCTAGATTCTGAGTATCGACTGCGAGTCTCCTCTACCATTTCTCCACTCTCGTTCCAACAGGCTTCTGCCCTATATCCATTGAATAGCTGTTTCACCCTTTGATAAAACTTTCGGGCATCATTCCTGCCGTAGCACCTCTCCAGCTCCTCGATTGTTCGCTTCTAGTGCTCTTCCTTTTAGTCCTGAGAAGCCGGGTCTCTTCCCTTCTTCCCTGTTAGTAAAGCTCACGAAATTTCGTGGACAAACCATTGTTTTCCTTGGTCGTGTCGTAAACCCCAGCTCATCAGTGGCAGCTTCTTTGATGGCTTCTTGACAATAGCTCCGATCTTCTTCGATAGCTTGTGCTGGCGGCGACAAACTTCAAAAGAGATTCCGGGAGACTCGATTGGCAGAGACCCTAGCAGTCCGTTGCGATTGTAGCTTTCCGACTTCAAACCGTGGTGCCCTTACTCGACTCCGGTGTTCGCTTGATATCCGCGTACCTACAAGGAAATGGTCCCAGTCAATGTTGGCTCCTTGGAACGTTAGGACATCAAGTATGCTGGGGGAGTGCCTGACGTCGATCGCAACGTGATCAATGTGGTTGACGGTTGATCAGGGGCCCGCTTGGTCCCTTTATGGATGTTGAGGTTCCGCTAAGTGAGGAAATCCAACAGCCTGAGTCCGTTCTCGGATGGGGTGTCGTGCAGGCTGTGTTTGTCCATTTCTTCGTTACCCAGCTTTGGGTTGAAGTCTCATAATCTCAGCAGGGGCATTGATCGTGTGTCCTTTCCAGGAGATCATAGATGTCATCATTGCTGTTGTCATCTTTGTCCACTGTTAGGGAGTGGGCTCAAATCAGGTTGCTGCGAATGTAGCTTTGATGCGGATTGTTATGAGGCGTTCGCTTTTGCAAACAAAGCTTGAGACTTTTCGTCTGCCTCGGACAACAAATCAGCATCCAAATAAACACCTCTCGCATGTAGCAGCTCTCTCTGCCTGGCACATACAACTCGTCCTGGAATGCGGTGATGTCTGCTTTGTAGCAGTCCAGGGCCTCCGCGAGTTCTTCGACTGCATGCGGTCTGTTAAGGGACCTAACATTACACGTGCAGAACCAAAAATCTTTGTCCTTGTTTCGTTTGCTGGGGTCGACAACATGAATTCCGCCTGGCCATTCTCTGTGTCTGAATGTGAGGAGGAAGTTAAGCTCACGAACAACACCCAACATGGAGGCCAGGCCCAGTTCTTTAACCCTCGGGCGAAGGGTCAGTGTGTATCCGGTGTAACGTCGCTGAGGCTGTGAGCGCCACCGGTGGCTCTAAAGCTATAGGGCTCTTCCGCAGTCATCTCTGTTCCAAGGCCCCGGCCTGCCATTGGAAGTACCATCTAGACCTGAGCTCCGAATACGTTGAAGTAGCTCTAAAAGTATAGCACACCAGGTAGCTCCTGCTGATTGGAGTTTCGCATGACGCCAAACTCACGTTGCCATATGTCACCAATAGAAATACAGTTGGTGACAGGGTGCAGCCCTGCCTTACTTCACTTTAGTTCTCAAATTCAACCTACAAACTCTTTACAGCCAAGTTCTGCAGAACGCGGCATCGAGAGCTGTCGTATGCAGCCTTTTCCCCTTTACCTTTCTTAGTGGAGTAACGCACTCCTAATAAACTCAGGGCTGCCACTCATGGAGAGTCTGAGCCTGGGCAATGGATGGAAGCAACCAGCTCTGACTGTGCAGCTTCCAGTCATCAAGACCAAGCTGTCTTACGTCCGTTCTACCTTGAGTCTTCTCTTCCAGCAGCAACCAGCTCTGACTGTGCTGCCTCCAGTCATCAAGACCAAGCTGTCTTACGTCCGTTCGACCTTTAGTCTTCTCCTCCAGCAGCAACCAGCTCTGACTGTGCTGCCTCCAGTCATCAAGACCAAGCTGTCTTACGTCCGTTCTACCTTGAGTCTTCTCTTCCAGCAGCAACCAGCTCTGACTGTGCTGCCTCCAGTCATCAAGACCAAGCTATCTTACGTCCGTTCGACCTTTAGTCTTCTCCTCCAGCAGCAACCAGCTCTGACTGTGCTGCCTCCAGTCATCAAGACCAAGCTGTCTTACGTCCGTTCGACCTTTAGTCTTCTCCTCCAGCAGCAACCAGCTCTGACTGTGCTGCCTCCAGTCATCAAGACCAAGCTGTCTTACGTCCCTTCGACCTTGAGTCTTCTCCTCCAGCAATAACCAGCTTCGACTGTGCTGCCTCCAGTCATCAAGACCAAGCTGTCTTACGTCCGTTCGATCTTCCATTCATTCGGATGCGTCTTCTCCTTCATTCACCTCCGCAACAAGAATGAAAAAAAGCGTTCATCTTCATATAGCAGGGCTGGCAAAATAAGAGCTTATGACCTTTCGAGCCTCATTTTGGTCATTTTGCATGAGGTCAGGACTTTTGAGCCTAGTGGCTCAGACAAACGGGAGTAGCACCGGTTGCCAAGGGCGATTTTGCATCGATCCTGATGTTTTGTTCCAGGTGCCATACCAGCTCCTTTCGCCTGTTCTTCAATCGCCGTGAAACCTTCCAGGATTAATCGCTTAGTTCTCCCGTCGTTGGTACATGTGTGTGCTCTTTTCTAGGGCTTACCATTTAAAGTCAACACGGCCCCTTAATCTACAGTCAACGAGAGACTCCGCTGTAGACTTGAAGTGGGTGAATGATGAAAGAAAGCCAAGTGGATTAATAATACTATTTTTAGACAACAAATAGAAAACCGAGTTATGCGACAAGCAATATATTACATTCCACCATTTTCGACATTGTGACAAGCATTATAATTTCTGTGTAATTAATTCAGTGGCAATCACCATATTTCAAGCAAATTATACGATTCGCGGCCACTGGTATTTTTTCCGCTGCGATGGCCACTTGCCGAGCAACCGGCATTAGTTAATATCGACCCCTTATTACCGGGCCATTTGGAGTCCGATATGCAACCGGACGCCGCGCCGCATTGGAATTAATGATTTTATAATAATTGCCGGAATAGTGTCGATCCGCTTTTAGACGTTTGATTGATGGGAAGGCACCACGAAACGCAAGTGAAAATGAGAGCATGTTCGTCCGATGATGGAGATAATCGATAAACGTCGAGGCAGTGGCTGCCAATGAAAGTGAAGCAAATCTGCTCTTCCAACAGGGCAGTTGAGGTTTGTCAAACGTGCCCATCAGACGTAGGGCACTCTTGTAAGGCGGGTATTTCATAGAGTTGCGTGTGTCTGCATTGTGTACGGCTTGTCCCAGAGGACCTTCCATTCCCTTGGAGACACAACGCTCTTAGCCGCACCTCCACAAAGGTGCTGAATAATTCAATTACTGATTCTCGTATGAACACGACGTAACCTTGGAATGTTTTTGCGCATGAGGGGCTGTGCCATTCGAACAAAACCCCCGCCACGCAAGGAAGAAATAATACAAAAAACGAAGTGCGTTCAGTTCGCTCCTTCTCGCCCCATTTCCACCCAAAAGCCACTTCTGTTGCTCGCAACTCGCGTCTGATTCCATCAGACGGGGTGAGGCAATGGCTGTGAGTGCGAGGCATCTGACGTAGCCGATGTTTGAAGTGTGAATTTGTTGGTGGACCGTCGTCAATGGTGTACGGGCATAACGCGTACATCGAATGTTGTTGGGAAGCTAATCTGAGATTTGCACATCTTTGCCTCAATTGTCGTAGATCTACCATAATTTGGTGAAATTTGCAAAATCCACCAGCACGCCAAGTGCAAAATCTACCACACTTTGTAAATCTTCCTTTTTCGGTACATCATTTGTAGTCGGTTTTTTGTTTCAGAAACGCTTGTCAAAACATATTTTCGACGGAAATTGTGCAAACAATTACAAAGGCGTGTGATTAGTAAACACTGTGTTTCGAAAATCTGACCAAATGTGAAGTAAGGACCTCCTTCATTCCCTTTTTATGGACACGTTCACGTAATATGTACAATTTCTGTGAGACGAGATCTACCACGTTTGTTTTTCAAACCTACCACCCATTTTCTTCGGGGTCTACCACACATTGATCATGTTAAGTCCCAACACTGTTCTCAACCCTGCCAGTCGTAGTTGGTTTTCTGATATCTTCGGTGACGAGAGCAATGTGTGTGGGCTTAGAGCGAACCTCTTAGCGATTTAAAAATTTATTTGAACGGAATTTTTACAATTGAGGTTACAACTAGACTTACAAACTAAAGGTTAGGGTGTTGGCTCAACAATAGGGGCCCAACTGATGTACTTTGTTCAATTTGTGTGTCCATGGTCGTCCTTTTGGGATGGGGTGGTGATCTGTTTGCCGACTTAGCTTCGATGGTGATTGCTACCGCTGCTCTGGTAGAGTTCCACGACGTCGTTGGAAAGTTCTGCTCGTATAGCAGATTTAACGCGTTGAGGTAGCGTTGTCCGGAGATTGTGTTTCTCAGGTTCCTTCCATTTCCTCGTGAGGATGGTTGTTGATGCTTAGTAGCTGCTTTCTGAACAGTGTCACCATGTACTGTTGCATGATGATGCGTGCTTGGTCGCCTGTGGTGCCTTTGACGGTCCCTGTCGAAGGTGAGTCCGGTACATATCTGCTCTTTCGAAAAGTGCGAGCTTCGTCATGCTGGTCTTAGAGATGGTGTGCCATATTGGGAAGCTGTACGTTAAGATCGGCCGTATAAGCTGCTTGTGTAGCAGCAGTTTTGTCCTCTGGCCTAATCCATTTTGCGCATCAAGGGATAGATGCGACGGAAGCATAGGTTGGCCTTCTTAAGGGTCAACCTTTCCGTGACGTTAACGCCAAGATACTTGACCTTTTCGTGTGTTGATATTTCTGTACCGTTAGGGAGCACTATCTGTATGCTTCGAAATTTGGCTGCTGATCTGCATCAACCTCTGGATGGTCTCCTTAAGCACATAAGCACCGATTTCCCAGCATTGACACGAATACCCCTGTTTGCTGTTTGGACTTCGACCATTCGCACGGCTATCTGTGGTGACGTCGAGCTGGCATAAGTCGAGCCTTTTCTGCGTCCAGGAAGCAGGCGACGGTGACCTCGTTCAGTGCAGCAACAACATCGTGGTGGAACTTCATTAGACGATGTAGCGTTGAATGTTTTCCCGAAATCCGTACTGAATAGGTCGGTAGGCCATCGCTTTAGATTTCGCACTACCAGGTTCTCCGGGATCTTGCTTATATTGCTCAAGAGCGATGAAGGCCTGTATCCTGAAACACTGGCAGGGTTCTCCTTTTTTGGTACTGCGACAATTTTCGCTCTTCTCCACTTGCTAGGAAAGTAGCAATTGTTGATGCGATTGTTCATGATGATTGTGAGAAGTATCATCACTGTTTGTGGCATGCGCTTCAGGACGAAATTCGAAATGTTGTCAGCCCCGGCTGCTTTCCTCGTTGGACTGCGTTGAATAATTCCCGCAATTTCTTCGGCCGTTGTGAGGTCGCCGTTTCCTGTCGGGTCCTCCCCTGGGTTGGTTTCATTGAAGATGATGTCTGGTGCGGATGAAGTCTCAAGTGCATTGACGTTGCTGTTGACTTCTGTGACAAATTCCGGGTCATCGCGCGCTGATGCTTGAAAGTCGCCTTCGAAAAAGGATGAAAAGGCTCGGCTTTCTCTGCCAGTGTGCTTGCGTCTCCTTCGCTTGCGTCTCAGTGTTTGAGGCAGCTTCTTCCTCTTACCGATGATTTGGTGAATTTGTCGGAATGTGTCGCTGTATATTGTTGTGCGTTTGTACCGCGTTTTGAAACATGATGTTCGTGCATTTCAACTCACTGAGAACAGCTTGGTAGTCTCTGTCTCTTGTGTTCAACTCCCGATGGTGTATCCGCTGGAGTCTTTTCCTCAGCCTTTGCTGTGGTGATAAGATGAAACCATTGCACACTGGCTATGCAACTGCAATGCTCTCTCATTTTGAAAGCCCAGCTGAACTAATCCGAATTGGAGTCAGCCATCTTCTTCGCTTTATTATAAGCACTAACGGGTTTGCGAAATAGGTATTCCTAGATCCGCGTCGTAGCACAATGGATTTTTGTGGATCTTATGATTTGGGCCTTTACTCGTTCATCATCTCGAACAACATTCCAAAATGTTCAGCGCTTGGTTCCACAGATTCCACAGACGCCCATAGAGCAGTCAGTTTGATTTTGAAGAGTAGATAATTGCGTGCACATAGCAGCCGATTTCGAGAAGCTCTAGCCTCTGTGTGGACTCAGTTCGAAAACAGTCAACAACTCTGGACAAACAATTTCTTTTAATTATAGGAGTTTTCATGGAAAAATTTCCATTTTCTGAATCCCCATGGCTGCTCTCTGATCAGACATGCACACGGACGTTTCCCACTCGGCCGTCCTGCCAGAGTACGAACGCAGACATGTGTTTGTGTTTGCTTAGAACAAAGTTGAATGCGTAATGTGCATAATTTAACAGCAAACAAAGTTCCGAGTTTATTGTTTTAGCACTTTTAACTGTCGAAGTGGGGGAACAAACACAAAATTGCAGAACTCAGTGGCTCCCAAATGACACACTCTTGACAGGCGGCATGAATGATGACAATCGCATGAACCACATGGAATTCGTGATTGAACAATGGGACGAAATGTGTGCTGTTTGTTCCTATTTCATTTCATAGTTAACATGCCTGACACTGAAATCATAATGGGCGCAACAACAAAAGGACGGAATGCTTAAAGACATGCCTCCGCCTCAGATAGAGACTCAAATGTCACAACAGACAATGCGGGGAGGACAACTCTGAATGGAGTACCACGACTGGTAGGCTCATTTCCGAAATAAGCAACAGGATGTGTCGGCACACTACAATAGGAATTGAATTTCCCAAGACATCTTTTGGGTACCATTCATATCCTTTCCCAGGATGTGAGCATCCTACTTGTGCCAGCGACGACGAATCCTTCACGACACACATCTGTAGGAACGAACGTAAGTGTATGCACGTTTGTGTGTGTACGGCCATGGGTATGGATGATCAAGGATTCAGGATGAAAAATGTGAAAAGCAATCAAACAGTAAGAACTCAACTAAAAGGGGATGACATTTCGTGTTCTCGGCGGAGGAAGAGAACGCATGTACGAGTATCTTCCTGACACTGTGAATTTCCATTATTGACACATCTCGGTGCAGATTTCGTCCGGTGTAGTCGCAGCAATGTCGCACTGCTTGCGATTCCCCCTCGCAGACGTACGTACGTACTTCGTATTCGCTGTATCATGACACATGAATATGTTGTACACGCTTTCGAGTTCCGGGATGGTATTTCCACGTATTGCATGTTTCGATTTCGACGACAATATTGCATATCTGATGAATAAATGTGTACATAGGAGCAGTGACTGCTGCTGGCACGGCTTTGGGGCATTGCTTGAGTTGTAGTCGTAGCTGTAGCGGAGGGGCGCGCCGGCTGCCGGTGAACTTGTCGTATGGAGTGTTCCGCTCTGGACATTCATTGTCCGGCTCTTGTGTGCTGGAAAGATTACGAGATCATCTATGCATAACATAATGGAACTCGTACGATAAAAATTATGCAGGATGTGGTTGGAAAAGGGAGGCGGGAGGATCGGTTGTATACCACCAGAGGGCAGAACGAATGAAAGAAAAGAATGTTCACATCGGGATTTTTTTGTTCCTCCTGTGCAAGCCATGCCGTGAAGGCAGCGGCATGCTCCGCGACACGAAGGGTTGGAGTTAAACCAAAAGACATGCTACTTCCCTCATGAAAAACAGTCTGTCCTTTGTAGTGGAATTATTAAATTCCACTAAAATGAGTATCTCCCTGTGAAAGATGCGTTTCCTTTACCAGAGTAGTGCTCAGATGTCGCATCCTCTTCCAGGCAGAGCCGACATTCCGTGTCTTGGCCAGTAAGACAAGCTCGATAGCAATTTACATGGTTTGCTGAGGCAGAGTATTTCCTTGGAGCAGTGAGGCCTGATTAATCGTTTGGATTGTTTAGATCATCACAGTTGGTCCCTTGGTCTAGGCGAAGTTTGTTTCCCCATTCGTTAATCAGCGTTGTAGCTGCTGTTCAGTTGACATTGTAGTCCCGTTCGGGACGCATAAAGGCGGATTCTGAGCCAGACCTCATCGAGCTTCATTGCTTGCAATTCCCCGATGTCCAGGGATCCAGAGGAGCTTCACTTTGTTGTCTGGCAAGTCATTGTAGAGCTTCATAGCAACATTTGACTGTCTTGGAGACCACTTGGACTTTGGAGCTCGCTTGGAATTGATAGCGCCCTAAATACCCTTGAGGTGATTGTGGTTGGCGCAGGTCCTCCCCCCTTCAGAGCCCATTTGATGACACAGCTAGCTATTTATAGCAGCTATCTTAGCCCAGGTTCGATTTCCGGTTCGACCAGAATACTTTACACGGCCCCACCGCTTTCGAGTCACTGCAATGCTCAGAGAGTATTAAAAAGCCTCTAGAAAGAACTTCGCAAGGCCGTTCGGAGTCGCCATAAAACCCTAGGTCCCTTCCACTAGGAAGCTAGGCCATGGCTCTCTATGTTTTTGATGAGTATTCGCCAACTGACAATTTGACAGTGATATGTTCAAAAATGCTTGTGCTTCATTTAAATGCTCCGAAACCCGATTGCTTAGGAATGTTACGAATAAATGCACAGCAACGCGTGGCCGGGTCAGTTAGTGATCAGAATAAATTGCCTAAGGTGCGTATTACTCATTTTTCGTTTTTTCCTGCTGTTTTAATCTGATCCACTTCACGCCATGGCCACTTCACTTCATTGCTAATCAAAGGCAAGACAAAACATGTTCTCCCAAATACGCCTCCTGTTAGGCTGGAGATTAATATGTGTGAACTTCCCACTTTGATTAACCACATAATGACCCACCTAATTACCCCTCACCTCAGCCGAACACGACGACTTAGGATGGAGCAGGTGTCAGGAAGCAATCAATATGATATGAACCCTCATCAGCATGGCAACAGGAGTGAACTGAATAACAAGCGGTGGGTGGCAGTGGTGGCTGCAAGAAGGTGTGTTTGCTCTAGCTGTACGAGATATTATACAATAATTAATTTTATATAAAGTGTTTGATTTTCGTTTCTAAGGAGTAACAGATCACAGAAAAGAAATAAAGCTGCATACTTTGAGTATCGGATATGCAGACGACATAACCATCATCGAGGGTAAACATGAAGACATTACAGGGAATCTAAAGAAAAAAGCTCTAGAAATAACTTGGAACTGGTGTGGTGAAGAAGGGGAGTCCTAATAAAGGGTGATTTTTTAGCTACTATCTTTTTGGCAACACTGGTTTAAACAGCTGACGCACGTTTCGTGTTTTGTTTCACTGTCAAACATCTTCAGTTTGGTCTATAATTTAACCATGAATCGTCTTGCGACGCTTGCAAATTATTGAATTTTATTATCAGCGTGCTCTGTTAAGAAAGCTCATCGCGCGAAAAATTGTGTTCAGCGACGAAGCTCAGTTTTGGCTCAATGGGTACGTAAATAAGCAGAATTGTCGATTTTGGAGTGAATATCAGCCAGAAGCATTGCAAGAGCTACCAATGCATCCAGAAAAAGTCACAGTTTGGTTCGGTTTATTGGCTGGTGGCATCATTGGACCGTACTTCTTCGAAGATGATGCGAATCGTAACGTAACTGTGAATGGTGAGCGCTACCGTGAGATGATATCCAACTTTTTTTTGCCCAAAATGCAAGAGCTTGACTTGCATGACATGTGGTTTCAACAAGAAGGTCACATGCCACACAGCACGCGCAACAATGGACTTATTGAGAGGCGAGTTCGGTGAACATTTTGGCCGTCTAGATCGTGCGATTTAACGCCTTTAGACTATTTTTTGTGGGGCCATGTTAAAGCTCATGTCTATACAGACAAGCCCGCTTCAATTGACGCATTGGAAGACAACATTGAAGCATTTATTCGTGAGATACCGGCCGAAATGTTGGAAAGAGTATGCCTAAATTGGACTAAGCGGATGGACCATTTGAGGCGCAGTCAAGGTCAACATTTGCATGAAATAATCTTCAAACATTAAATTATATGGACCGTACTATCGATTCAAATAAAGATTTCATGCATTTTTCTGAATTTTATGTGCTTCTTTTTTTTTTTTTTGAAAAACTTTCCTATAGCTTTTAAAAAATCACCCTTTATAATTCGATATATTATTTCTTAGTCTATTCGATAATTTATCTCGTGTAGAATCTGCGTTTCATGGGATTACATATTCACAGGCGGGTGTACGAGTTTCACTTTGAGCCACTGTACACCGCAGTAACCGCACGTGCTACCCCGGTGTTCAGCCCATTTGCTAGTTGTGGTGCTGCCTTTCTGTCTTGACAGTTTACCATTACCATGGGTTCGCTAAACGTCTTGTTGAGTTGAGTCACAACAACAAGCTCCATGCAAAACTTCCCTTGGTTAAAGCCGACTGGGACGATGGGATGGCACAGTTGGTTAAATGCCTGCCCTTGGTTAGTAGGGTCCCCGTTTTGAATCCCACTGAAAGTAAGGTTAGTACGATTTGATCTGGTTTTCAAATCTGGTCCAGTCACCATTTGCCGATGGGATCAAATTAACGACACCATTACTGAAGAGGTCGATCGGTGGTAGGTAGTCTGACTGTGGGTATCACAATGGACCAACTTGGTCTAAGTGTGCTGATGCATTCACTAGCAGCCCCCTTCCCTTGGTTACAAATGCTGGGGATAAGAGAAAAGGACCTAGCCTTCGTAGATCTATCTTGCCTAATGTCGACTTGAAATTTGGCATTATTGCCAACTTTCAGTCTATGGGACGCCATAATATTCTTCATATATACTTCAGCCCAAAAAATCAAATAGAAGCGATGCTAGAGTAGAGTGTAGGAGTTGGCTTCCAGCTCCAGCCACCAGTCTACACTAGAAGAAGGCTGATTGCATACGAAAGAAAGGCAACTGTACACCATACACTCACTCTCAGAGTGGTCCAACTAGGGAGAACGCCAAGTTTGCAAGAAGCCAGTCTGTGTTCAGCACAGTCGCGGATTTTACTACCTCGCAAAAGTGCTTGTGGTGGCTACAACTTCAAATAAACTAACTATGTTACTATGTTACCCTTATAATCTCAATTCAGCAGTTCTAAATACAAGAATGCAGTGAAACTCAGTTGCTCACCCGGGTATGTACTCATTGACTAAGCGTTGAGCCACTCGCATTGACACAAAGGTTTAGCTCATCCATTTAGTAAAATTGGTCACAATGTTCTTTTGCACGCGAAAAAGATCGCCAAAGAGCTTGAGTTTGACGCCAAAGCTTAGGCCCGGTGTTCCTCGATAAAGAAGACTGAGAAACGCCGGACCAAGCGAAGACCTCGCCTGTTTCTGAGGAATATCGAACTTCACGAAAGCGCCATCGTCATCGTCATCGATTTTCCACAACATTACACTGGTTCCCCAGATGACTTGTACTCCAAGCGGATTGTTTTTATGCACCGACAGCCGGAGTCAATGTTAAAGCACTAATCAAACAGCCAACGAGGACAACAGTGACTAACCGAGGCACTACGTTATTGACTGACGCCCAGGTTCACCCCGAAGAGTAGAGCCACTCAAGGATGCGAATGATGACACTTCTCTGGTAAGCAGCAAGGACCCTCAGATGTCGCAAATGACAATACACAAGACCCATTGATTTCGTCGTAACTTTATTGTCTCTTCACAAAATAAAGTCTGCTTTCCACAGACTGTCCGGGCATAGGGGGTACTTTTCAATGCAATCCTCATCGCCTGCATGCGCTTCGTCGTATCGCTTGTGCAGGTGATTGTGGACGGGGTCCTCACTCTCTGGCATTGTAAATACAGCTCGCATAATTTCTCCCACGAATGTGCCCGGTTCCGCATCGCTGCCCTTTCGACCCGTCTCACAGAGGGCCTTCAGCACGCACTGGTGTCCGTTCCTCTTGTGACTGGGTAAACAAAAACGAAAGTCATCATTTTAAGCCGGTTCACGGTGGGAGCGATATACTTACTATTCCAAATATTTTTCAATTTTCAGGTAAAGGTCCTGTCGAGTGCTGCGATGGTAGCGGAGGTGCATTTTGTCGGTTTCGGTGAGGGTCGTTCCGATTATGCCGTGACGCTTCTGGCGGTTGTGCGCACTACGTTTTGCAAATACCGGGTAGATCCTGTGCCGAGGGGGGGATGGCGATTGCCCCGAATTACTGGTTGAAGAATGCTATTGAGTTAAAATTTATGAGAGGAGACTCAGAAGGGATTTACCTCCTCCCACTTTTCCACCATTGCGACCACTTGGACATCAGGCTGGATAACGCTGACGGGGGTGACGATGATTTCAAAGAAGACGGGAATGCCCGGATGCTGCCCTGCTTCCAGTCAGTGAGGGGGTTCTGGCGGACGGTGTAGTAGCCAGAGTCGACTTTGTTGGAGGCACTTTGCGCTGGATTTGTGTAGTACACCGGATTCGACTCATAATATTTGGTGTGCATCGGAGGGTGGATAACGTTGCCGGTGTACGACGACGAATACGATGACTGGGAGTAGGACGGTATGTAGGAGGGCTTCCGTTGTTTTGGCTTGGTGTCGACATATTGAATATTTTCGATGGTATCGTTTCGACTGGTCGTTCCTAATGAACCTTCCTCCAAGCGAGTCCTGAGGTTTTCGACAATTTCGCTCGGGGGTTCGCTCGGCAGTTGCCACGCCAAGGCGGATGTGACGCCAAAGATGAGATAGTTCGTGTAGTCCACCATGCCGATAATCAAATCATAAACTGAAATAAAGAAGCGGGTTGAAATGGTTACAGATGTGATGTGATTTGATGGGAGCTTAGGTGGTGGAAGCTAGGTAGGTCGGTAGGAGGGGTTTCTAGGGATCTAGCACACTCAGACCATGGTGGTCCACTATGAAGCAGATTAAATAAACTTTGCTTTGGCTTTGAGCAGGCACTCCAACATGAAATACACAAAAAAGCGATAAGAACTGGTAAGACAGAAGCCTGGAGGGAGTACTGTCACCTTATCAAGAATATCAAAGACTTAGCTAGACTGATTCCTGACCTTCGTTCGTTAATCGATAGGATGGAACTTGGTCGGATTCAGCCAAAGAATCCTGGGAACTCCTGACCCTCACCCATGTTCAGGGATGCACAAATTCGGGACAAGAAATCCCACCTCCATGGGAACAAATTTCTGCGATGGTAACCGAGTAAAAGGTTTCATGGGCCATCTGCAGCTTTCACCCTTCAAATCACCCGGCCTTGATGGCATTATTCCAGCCCTGCTGCAAAAGGGCATAAATAAAGTCACTTGCTACCTTCACGGACTTTGAAGGTGCCTTTAGCAGCAACCTAACTACGTCAACAAATCCCTCGATGCGCTGGGAATAGAGGGTTTCGTCCGCAAATAGATTGTGGCCATGCTAGAAACTAGTCGCAACTGGGTAACTGCCAACTTACCAAATCAGGGGGTGTGTACCCCCTCACCACGTCATGGCTGATAAATAAAATTCTCGTTGAGTAAGAAAGCAAGGAAATCAAAATCAAGGAAAGCAGCCGACGTCGTAATCTTAGTATCGAGCTCTATCTAGAATGCACTCTCAGGCTACAGACTATGGCCTGAACGTGAATCCTGCGAAAACGGAACTGATGCTGTTCACCACGAAGACGAAGATACCAAGCTTAAGGCTACCTCGGCTCAACCATTTTACTCTCTCCCTTTCCACCAAGTACTTAGACGTCATCCTGGATCCTAGTCTCAACTGGAAGTCTAGCATAGAAGACCGGGTTTAAAGGCAAGTTCAGCATTCTACGCCTGTAGCAAAACTTTCGGAAGAAAGTGGTGTTTTAAACCCAAAATGACTTGGATGTACACAGCTGTTGTCCGTCTCATTCTCACCTACGGCTCACTAGTATGGTGGCCTGCCCTTAGTAAGACACTTAGCCAAGCTCAGTAAAGTTCAGAGAACGGAAGGAGTCGGAACCTCCGGGGCGATGAGATCATGCCCCACCGAAGCAATGAACGTCCTCCTAAACCTCCTTCCCCTGGACCTTTACATCAAGTATGTAGTCACTTGTGAGGCGCCATCATCAGTCATCAGTATGGCCATAGCAAAGCTCTGCAACTCCTGCCTCAGCATCTAACCCCATCTCCAACGGACTACATTACACCCAGCATAGAGCTCGACAACTCGGCACAATGCCGATTTCCATGCGGAGAGTACTGGACCCAATCATTCGCCACAGAATACCAACTTCTGATCTACACAGATGGGTCTGAGCTAGACCACGGTGTAGGTTCAGCGGTCTTCTCGGCGGATTTCAATATCTCCAATTCTTACCGCCTCCCAGTTCACTCGAGTATCTTCCAGGCTGAAGTACTAGCGATCAGGGAAGGGTAACACCCTTCTCTCAGTACTACCTGCCCTTATGGTAGAACCGCAGCCATTAAGGCCATCTCCTCAGTATTTAAAATTGGTGCAACAATGCAAATTGCATGACCACACGTGAGAGTTGGAACAAATACTGAGTTGAAAGCCGCCAACTTGGCTTCGACACCAAGCTCGGCCTTCCTGATTACAGATCCACCAAGCTGTTTCAAAATTGACTCAGCTTGGCCAATCCTACGGAAAAGCTCAGCATTACTCCCTCCATCACTCGTGAAAAAGACCCCGAGATACTTAAACTTCTGCACCTGCTTCAGTGGGACTCCACTAACCTGTAGCGTGCATTGAACAGGCGTTCTGGAGATGACCAAAACCTCCGATTTGTCCACGTTGACCTTCATTCCAGCATCAGCACAACCTATCGTCTGGGCGCTCTAGTTCCCTCTGTGAAGACGTGCGGACAACTGCATCGACTTAGGATAGTTTTTTGTATTATTCAAAAATAATTGCGATCATACACCGTTCAGAAAGGCATTTTGAGGAGGATACGAATGGGCGCCCCTAAGCGTGCCAAGTTCATTTGCACATGTCCTGCAGATACAATGTAATGTGCTTTGACACCTCTATTCGACATCCAACTACGAGGGCACCCAGTATATTCGCCAATAGCCTAGCCTTCTATAACAACCACTAGTGTTGCACGTGTTATTGTTCCCTCACGAGTGAGGGATACGTAAAGATGTGTGCCCATTCCGAACAGCGAAGTTTGATATACTCCCTCGGCATTGTCTGTCACTCGAAAGAGGTACTAACTGGAGCGGTAAATTATGAAAATTTGCTCGTGCCGAAGCAGCTACCAAATACGTCACGGCCTCCATTAGGTTTTCGACAAAGAGCCGTGCGACTAGTCCTTCTTATAAATTCGAATGGGTGGAACCTTGTCCTGTCCCCTGTGCAGTAGTTGACTGTCCCCTGATTGGGTCTTCCAGAAACCTCATTGCCCGGTGGAATCCACCATTTCCGCCTACAGACAAGACCAAGAGTGTGGACCCAGACTCATCTGTAGCGTGAGTGAACAAAATGAGCAGGAGTATACCACGGTCATCCGAAGCATTAGCAAAACAAATTAGTTGCACAAGAAGTCCCTTTGAACTGCCTCACAGTGTTCAACTCAAGAGCATGCTTAAAGAACTAGCCAATCTGTGCGCTCTGCAAGACCTAGGTAAATGAGTCGCAGACATCTTTCGTCAACACGCACAGAACTCTGAATACTCAGCACTTTCTCTTTGAGACAAAATTAAAAAGAACCACGTCAAGACTTACCCAATTGAAACGAACTCCCCGATGGAAAGGTCAGATATCGTCTCTTTCGCGAGAGAATGTGCGTTCTGGCATGTTCTTCGTCTTCGAAGTACCGAATGTCCTCGTCGAGATCCCTTGCCCGCGACCCCGCTCCGTCTGTTGCCGCACTCAGTCCCACCAAGTTGGAGTAGATGACGAGCGCCAATGTTATTGCAATTAATTTGCAGTACCACGGACTACTGTGACCCAGAATACGCATTTTTGACCAAACACTCAAGCATTGACGCACAAGAACAGTTTTATTTGTTGCCTATTTATTATTTTACACGAAATTTTACTCAGAATCAAAGTGCTGATGGACAGCCGGCCGGTTGAGGAAAGCGTCGAGTCGACAATGCAGTTCGGTGAATGGTACATTGTTCCAGCGGCAGTTCATGGTTGGCGAGAGCGATGTTCTTCAGGAAGCATTGTGAGCCTCCAATTAACATAATTAAGACAACACAGCGCTAATTGCCTCTTGACTGATGTCTTCCGATGGGCTCTATGGCCTCATTTATGCTTAACCTAGATCGGGACGGTTTTGTGCGGAATCTGGTGAAAGTGGGGCTACCACTTCCACAGCAAATTTTCGCACGTCGGGTATGCGTCCGCACAGTTGCTGACGGTCGCAGAATACGCCTCATCCCAGGCGTTGTGCTTCGGATGGGAGCCCTTATTGCGCTGGTATTCGTCATCGACTTTTGGCAGAGTGAACACAGTTCGGATTATTTCGGTCAACAGGCCACCTGGTTCGGTCTCGTGCTTCCGGCTGCCCACCTCACACAGAGCACGCAGAATGCATTCAGTCCCGTTGAAGCCTTGTCTTCAAATACGAATACAAATTTTTAGTGTGTGCCAGTTTATGGAGTGACTGTGCAGCTTACCTGTTAAACATGGCTTCGAGCTTGGGATACAGTGCCAACCTTGAGGAGCGGTGATAGCGCAGATGGATCCGGTCCAGCTTCTCCAGGTGTGGGTCGGTGTGTTCGGCAGCAACGCTTCTCTTTCCCATGATGTGATAGACTGCGTGTTGTTTTGGTCTCGGTGGAGTCTGTGGCTGCTGCTCAGGCAGCTGGTCCTTGTAGGAGACTCTCACTGGTTGTCTGTGGGGAAATGAATGTGGCTTTCATCAGTAAAGAATGCCCGAGATGGGGGAGCTGAATTGGATTTAATGCTTCGCAAAAGGGAGCCCATTTCCAACAAATGTGGAATGCGTGTTTGTGTAGCCCTTCAGTCCGGGCAAGACTAGACCGCGTGTGTATTTCTCTGGTGGTGCCAGAAACACCGACGCATCAGTGGCAGTTGGTGCGACGGGTTCTTGACCACCCGTCGAATATTCTTCGTCTGTGCCGTCGGTGTCGAACTTGCATAAGGTGGGAGACCCGATTGGCCTTACCGGTGGGGTGTTGGACTGTAAAACATAGCCTAGGCCCCAATTTTTGTTGAGAGCTCAAGAATATGCTGACTGGATGCTGAAACTCATCAACATGCCAATTTCCAGCAGCGACATTGCAGAGTTGAGTGTTTCTGCTGGTTCACATCAACATTGGAGAATTTGCGAAATGGAATCGGTGTCTGAAGGTCAGGTTAGGTTGAAGTGGACACAGCCAAGAGAGCAGCCACACTTGGGACAGAGGTGTTTGGTTGGGTGTGTCAATTGACCATCTACGATCCATTTGAGCAAGCATTTCTAGCTCTAGTAGATGTTCTATGGTAGCGTGGAGGGATTTGCTCTCCACCCGGAAGGAGCACAGAGCTTGCACCCTTTCTAGCGAGTTCGTCCGCTTCGGAATTCTGTGGAATGTCACTATGTCCGGGTATCCACATCAGTTGGATGTAGAAATACTTGGCCATCTCGTTAAGGGAAGCCTTGGATTTGAAAGTGACTGAGTTCAGAGATTTGATCGCTGCCTGGCTATAGACACAGATGACGACATCTTTTCTTAGCCAGGATAGGGCTTCCTTAATCGCTATCGGTTCAGCCTGAAAGGTGCTACAGTGATTCAGTAATCGGGCTAGCACCTACACCTGTATCCACCTTCAATCTGTGAAGATTCGCAGTGGAGCCTCCAGCGCCTGGTGTTCAGACTCCCAGTAAGATCTGGGTATGTGCTGGTGGAGAAGTTCTTCGCGAAAGAGATTTTAGGTAACGTGAGGTCTGTATCCATGGCTATACCTGCTGAGGATCGTTGGGTGTCCAGTTGTGCAATGAACTCAGGCTGACCGCCCTATTGGCTACTTTGTGTCTACCAACTAGTTCCATCGGTGGCAGGTTAATGAGTATGTTTAGAGCTTCGGAGGAGATGGTCCTTAATGCTCTGCGGATACTACTCCGCACTCTGACGAGTGCTGTGAAGTTGGTTTTCTTTTCGAGTGCAGTCTACCAAATTGCGACACCATACAGCAGTATGGACTTGACTACTGAAACAAATAGCCAGTGGACCATGCGAGGTTGTGGTCCTCAATTGCACCCTATGACCCTTTTGTAGCAATAGGGAGCCGTGGATTCAGCTTACCGCAAAGTTTTCGGGCTAGGGGCAATCAGCTGTGTAAACATATAAGAGTGCATCTAAGCATTCTACTACTTTTTTTGAATCTACGTCGCCTGTCCTCAGATCTGCGAGTGTTTTTGGAGTGAGTCGGGGGCTGGGGTAGTCGTAACCTAGAGACCAGATGTCAGAAGTGAGCGTGCGCCGCAGAATGGCATTTTTAATATCCTAGATCTAGTATCCATAAGAAGCTGCCCCGCTCAAACTAGAGGAACACTGTTCGACGTCAATTCCTGGTGTTCTAAATCGAATCCGAACTTCTCTCGATGTCCGAGCTCCTGTCGATGTCCGAGTTCTCACCTCGACTTCAACAACACATTTTGTGTCGATGTTGGTAGGTTCCAACATACAAAAGAAAAATTGGAGGAGCGTTTAAAGTCGGTCACAATGTGATCAATCTGGTTGGCTGTTCGTTGCTTAGGGCCCCAGGCCTCCTAATGGATGTTGAGATGTCTGAACCACTTGCTAGGTACAAAGAGCTACCCATGACAGAGTCCACCAGCAAACTGTGCTTTCCGATAAATTTAGCAAAACATGTGCTCTTTACCGACCCCCTTGCTGTCTTGCTAGGTACCGGCTAAGTGCAGATTCCTGTGCCCGCACTTAGCCCAGGAAAGGTCCATTCCACAGGCGCATGGATAGTCGAACAATTCATCCACTCATTCAACCCAAGAGGACCATTTCAAGATTGCTGTGAAGCGAAATAGTATTCTAATAGGTACCTAGCTGAGTTCGAACTGATTGTGGCAGAAGTAGACTCCTCATAACTCCTTGATCAGTCGAGAACCAAGAGAAGTCGTGTACTATTTTCAGCTATCTACATTTCACCCTTGTATCGGTCTTCGGACCGAACGATGGGGTAAAGTCCAATCAAACGTAGTCTTTTGATGAATCAACACATTTTCTGTGTACATCTGTGTAGAATCTGGTACATTTTGTGACTCACCTTTGAACATAAATTGGGTCCCTATACGTTGCTCCAGGATCAACTCTTCGGTTGTTTATGCTTTTCAATTTGTATTCAGCGTTTGGTACTGTGTAGTAATTCGGCTTATTTCGATCACTTTTAAACACCGGCCTGTACCCACCCTTGGCACTCGTCTGCGGCTGAGTGTAGGCAACTCGGTGCCCGTACTCAGCCGGCTGTACATAAATGATGTTCGAAATATGCTGGTTTAATGGCTTCGTGTCGATGTACTGGATGTTGTCAATTGAATCGTTGCGCTGCAGACCAAGTGTGCCGTCGTTCAACTTATCCCTGATTTCCTCCTCGATTTCACTCGGTGGCTTGCTGGGCAACTCCCAGGCAACAGCAACGGTGACGCCCATAATCGCGTAGTTTGTGTAGTCAACAATTGGTATGATCAAGTCGTAAACTGAAAGAAATAAACGAGAAATGTATTGCACGAGGCTGCATGAGTCGGTACTCTCGGGAATTCGTTGCAACGGCATCCACCAAGCAGCAAGGCAAGTGCGTGAAGTCCTGCAGACAGACTCGCGACTTTACTACACACTTAATGCATGGAATGTGTGAAAACACTCAAATGGAAATCAAAGCTACCGATTTGAAACTCAGAAGGCATTGCTTGGAAATAAATGACGCCGAAGCATGTCTTATGAAAGCACTGATGAAAAAGAACGAGTGTTTACGGCCAAAGGATGCTTCAGTATTGATCCACAAGTCGGGAGCCGATTGACTGCTAGTACACACATTGGCTACCTCGACATTGGCTACAACTCAGTTGTAAAAACGCTAAAGTGCGGTTGAAGCTGGCCAAAGAACCCAGAAATTAGACATCAGATGACTGGTTAGACAAATAAAAAGTGAATCAGTTTCAGTCAATATAGCGGGCACGGTGGCGGAGGGACCATCAAAAGGTACTACGTTAAAGAGACAGTGAAGGACGGAGAGACTGTTATGGTATGGAGCTGCTTAACAAAACTCTATGGAATAATGAGAATTGCGCATTTTGCAGACTTTTGCCTCATTTTGTAGATAGGACCGATCAGAACGTCATATATCAACACGACGATCCAAGGCACTCTTAAAAAATAGTTAAAAGTACGTTTACACCGCACCTAAATCCAACAATTCAGCCCAAATGTTCTGCAGTTTGCCATGCATTTTCCAGCATTCCGAAATGTTGGATTGCAGCTAAATGCTGACTTTCGTCGCTGCATTTGTTAGTTCGTCAAATCGAACAATCCTCTTAACAGATGCAGCCCGTTATTTCATGACTTTGCAGGCTGCTGACATGTGTCTGATGTCTGAATTAGTACTTAAACTCAACTTTATTGTAAATTAGATACTTAAAAAGGTTCAACCAATTCTGATTGGTTTGGGTGCGGTGTAAATGTACAAAATGACTTACCCACTTACTGCCTACATCTGACCAACGACCCTTGGAGGGTATGAGCCTGAGCGAAGCCTTCAGCTCAATACGGTAGAGAATTTGTGGTCAATCCGGAAAAGACAAAAGTTTGGGACAATACCGATCAACCGTAACGAACCTGGATGAGCTTTTTCAGCGAAAACTGCTGGCATGGCGGAGTACTCCAATTGAAATTATAGAGCAATTGCTGGAAAGTATGCCAAAATGTGTAGGAAATGTAAAAAGGGGTAAAGTACCGAAAATAGGCTGTATTCCAAAAGTTGCTGTGTAGCACAGAATTGAGTACATTCGAGTTGTTTTTGTTTTCGGTTTTAGATTATATACAGTTTTGCTTGGAATTGGTCATGACAGCACGAGGTGCGTTCAATATATTCTCGGTATCGGGGTGAAGGTGTGGTTGTATATATAAATTGACTTATTTATCAAGTAATACTATTATTTTAGTGCATTCATGTAGAATTATAAATATATATATATAAAATTATATATAATAAATGTGATTATTAATTCGCGTTTTATCTCTAGTTAAACAGAATCATAATGGCAACTGATTTTAATTTTTTTTCTTTTTTTCACTTAAATATGCCGAACTTTGTGCCTGAAAAAGTGTTTTTAGGGGGAGTTCTTCTTCATTACTTCAACATGAAGAAAACTGCTGCTGAAAGTCATCGTATTTTGGTGGAAGTTTAGGATGAATATGCGCTAATTGAGAGAACGTGTCAAAAGTGGCTTGCACGATTTAAAAGTGGTGATTTTGGCCAACCAGTCAAATCAATGGCAAAGCCGAATATCCATGGCGCGACGGTAATGCTCTGTATTTGGTGGGATCAGAAGGGTGTGTTGTATTATGAGCTGCTAAAACCGGGTGAAACCCCCCCCCCCGCCTTATAGCCCAGACCTTGCTCCTTCTGACTACCCTTTGTTCCGGTCGATGCAGAACGCCCTCACTGAAATACGGTTCACATGAGAGCAGAATATCAAAAATTGGCTTGATGCATTCTTGGCTGCCAAGCCGGCGCAGTTCTTTTGGGATGGCATCCACAAATTGCCAGAATGATGAAAAAAGTCATAGCTTTGAATTATACTATTGTACATGTTTTTGTTAAATAAACGTTCAAATTTTGAAAAAAAAAAAACAATAAATTCGTTGCAAAATAAATAATACACTATTGAAATAAGCTAATTCAGGGTGTCTCAAATTACTAAAAATGGATTCGTCAAATAATTGTAAGTCGTCTTTTCGAAAGTGATTTGCGGTATTTGAGGGAATATTGCATTATTATGCAACCTTTAGCGAAGTTACTGGATCAATAATATTATTTCCGGAAGTTTAATTCCGTCCTTGGCAATATTGAAGAAAGGCTTACATATTCCGAACATGAAATGCTGTTGAATCCAATTATTTTACAATTCAATGTCTCATCAACAGATTTAAAGATTACTTCTTTTTAAAACCTGAAGCTACTGAGACTATTGTGGCAGCTGTTCTGCCCAAAGATGAAAACAAAATGGTTTAGGGTATTTGCGAATATACCTCATTACTTGTATACAGATGACATTCATTCAATTGTTAAGACTAAAGCAGAATAAGATCTATCAGCTTCTGGGTATTTAGTTGAGGATGGGGACAAGGAAAACAGCTCCCCTCTAAATAATAACACTCCTGGGAAAGGAGAGTTATTTAAAATATAAATTTCGTGTGTCCCATTTACGAGGTTATTCCCATTTGTGGGGTTAATGAATACCCCGCACCGCAAGGCCTTGCCAGACCAAAACTTCGAAGAATTGGTCCTCTTAAAATTAAATGAGTTTTTAAACTTTAGTATAAACTAGCCCAGAATTGAAAAATCTATCTTGTGCTTAATTCAATATTACTTTTTTTTACTAAGCAATGTATTATATAAACTAAAATAAATCACTAAATAAAATAATATAAATAATATAATAACTAAAATAATCACTAAAGAAATGCACACTAAATATTGCTGTCAACTAATACTGTTTAAGTACTCGCAAGTACTGCTCAAGTACTCGCAAGTACTGCTCAAGTACTCGCAAGTACTGCTCAAGTACTCGCAAGTACTGCTCAAGTAGTCGCAAGTACTGCTCAAGTACTCGCAAGTACTGCTCAAGTACCCGCAAGTACTGCTCAAGTATTTTAATAAAAAGTACTTGAACTTGGTTCGTATAAAGTACCGAGGTAGTGAAGTACAAGAACAATTCCAGCTACAGGTACTGGTACTTGTACTTGCACTTGATTTAGATTTTGTACTTTCACTTGTCTGCAGTCCTGAATTTTCGATGAGTGTTTCGCCACCAGTCATCTTGCAGGCATATGCGATTTTTTGATTATCTAAATCTAGAGGGACCGAGATCGGCACAACTGGAGTGAGAGGCAAGGTTAAGCCTCAAAAAAATGCCAAAAGCAAACGCAAAAGTGTTTGGCGCGCGAATGTAATTCACACTTGACTAGTTAGTCCTGAAACACAAGCAAAACATTGTCAACCATGCCAACTGACATGCTAATTATTATATTTTTTGCATGTATTCAAAGGTTTTTAGCGCGAATCAGTGTTTGGATATGTGATTGGCAAATTGAAGCGCTGGGGAGCTAGATTAATTAGTGAAGAGAACACAAATGTAGTTGATTTAGTGTGCAAATAACATTTAATCTGAAAATACATTCATCGACTCGTGTCGACATTGACAAGTGCGGAATTTTGTTAATTAATAAAATTAAAGACGTGCCCACGGCGAAACAACACTCGACGCAATCTAGGAATCGTTCGACACAGAATGGAAAATTCTTATGAAATACCTAGTGAATGGATGTATCCTACGTGTGCATTGCATTTGATTGAATCAACACGCGTCGAAGGATTCCAGCAAATGAAGCCCCTCATTACGAGAAGCCATTGTGAAGAGCAACACTTCATCAGCAGTGCATTTTCGAGAAACATTTAAAATTCACGTTAAAATACCGTAGCAAGGAGCACCAGAACCCTTAATAACCGTCAAACAATTAGTTACCCATGCCATCTCACAGACAACATTCTCTCGAGCACTTTTATATTTGAAATTTATGTATCTTCCCGTTTTGAAGTCGGTGATAAATGCGAGCGTTTTTCTACGTACCTAGCTGGAAGGAACTCCCTTCGGGGAAGAGCAAGTAACGTCGCTTCCGGTAAAGCAGAACTTCCGACTCATTTCGTTTTGCTTGGACGTCACTTCCCGCAAAGTTTGAACTAAGTGTTTCACTTTGATTAATGGGAGTTGTTGTACTTTCAGCACCAGCATTACCGGTAGAGCCATCTGAGCTATTCTCGTTATGAGGGATGGACGTATGAATATTGCCGCGAATTGTTTCGACTAAAGGAGGCTTTCCGTTGCTTGAAATTTCAAGTATGCCTTCACTCTTGAAGGCGACACTTGATGCTTTATTCACCGACGAGTTATTCGAATTTGAAACAATGCAGAAAACAACTAATCCAATAAGCGTCGAGCACGTCAAGCGGATGTACCAATTTGAAAAGGTTAATCCAGGCTTCATGGCTTTCCTCGGAGTGGGATGACGAGACTGATTCGGTATTTAATCCGTGTGTACTGGCGGCGTTAAATTGGTCGGGAGCTTCTGGTGGATTGGTGTACACGCTCGTATTAGAGCAGATGAATGGCTGTGTTTGCGGTAATGGTTATGCAGGTATTTAGGGTTTTGTGTTCAATTTAAAGTGTTCACTTAGCACCTCAAGACTGTGAGAGAGGTCTGTGAATTATGTATACCCAATGGAAAATAGACTGATGTGGCTTATTGTCTGTTGAACAACAGAAAGCAACCCAATTGAAGGCACTGGATGGAGTACTTAAATGGCATTCCATACTTTGAATAGAGTGCATATCTGTGGGTGACATGAGACGTATTCAAATGTTTCGTGATGCACGGGAGTTGAGGAGGACAGGCAGGGACAGGCAGGGCTGCCATCTCCTACTGATGAGCGATGTACTTCGTATGGCACTCTCCCCACGAAACAGAAGAATAAGATAAACTCTCAATAGCTCACAAAAAACACCTATGCTGACTGAGTGTTCCTACTTAAGGACCTCACAAAGTCGGAGAGGGAGGCACACATCGTAAAAAGAGCCTCAATTGCTCATATACACATAGAAAGGGCTGGTGAGTTACTTTAGCTTGGAAGTGCGGTTTCAACTGATGGCTCAGCCGATGTGGGATCACAGAACCAAAACCAATCGACTGTCCACTACGCACGCAGTCGGTTATTGATAGAACCAATTTGCCCCCACACTCTGTGTGCTACCAACTACCGCAAAATCGCCAATCTTCTCCTCCTCGATCGACTAATTACTGGTTGCACAGACTGCCCTGCGCTTCTCGAGTTGATCGATTCTCAGGCCTTCAGGTCTTTTCCCGTACTAATTGCGGATTCAACTCACCTGTGCCAAGATTGTTATGTTTGGCTAACACAATGGAATACTCAGACGTGCCTGTCTCGCTATCTCCCTCTTTGGTTTGTTTGAGTTCATTGCTTGATAAATTGGGGGTGCTGCCACCAGTATCAATACCGAAACCTGGATCAATGTATTGACAAAATTAATTTGTTTGCGCAAACTTTCAGTGTCCCATCTTAGATTGATGTGGAGACATGGAAGTGATCTCTATATGGACTTGTCATTTTACATTCTGAGACCAGCCGGAAATAGAGCCATGTCTCATACGTAGTACATACAAAGAATGGATAGGTGGGCTGGTATTACAGAGGTACAGTACAACCTCGGTTGTTCGACCTAATAGAACCCACGCTAGTTCGAACCACGAAGGCTTTCCGATTAAAACCTTGTGTTACACAGCTTTTAAGCAGCTAAGTAAAATCAATAAGGTCGGACTCGAAACGGACATAATTTGGTGTTCGAATTAACGAGGTTGTCCTGTAATAATAGAATAATAATAATATTCGTGGTGCTATAGTCCACCTTGCTTCGCAGCAACCACACGTGTTGTGCGTGCTATTGTTCTCCCACGAGTGGAAGGGACCTTCAGTTTTATGCCGACTCCGCAGGGCCATTTTGAGAAACTTTCTCGAGACAGTCACACTCTTTGAGCTCTTTGACTCGAAAGAAAGTAATTTGGTTTGATTGTTGGCTCACTGATCCATATGAGATGCAGTTGGCTGAAGAGAGTGAATTGTGGATTCCTTAGAATGTTTATGGTACCTTAATCTGGGCAATTGGCCCCCTTCTCCGACGTCGAGCATGCATCTTCCAGGTGGATTCATTCCTACGCATTGGGGAAGTTTCGCATTATAACCGAAATCAGATAAAGGTTACTACCAAGTGCCAAGCCCTCTGTACGCTGAGTCACCCGAATTCGGACTTCCCACTGCACTTCCACTTGAACTAAGTGCATACTTCATACATTTCGAAATGACACTGCCAACGAATCGGAAAATGCCATGTAATTCATCCGTTAACTACGCCGTGAGCCTGTCGATGTACCCATCTACATTCTCTCGAAGGCGTGCTAACAAACTGATAAACAGAAAGACAGCATTAATAACCAGAGCTCACTGACCTGCCTGTGGTGCTAATTGCCGTCATCCAAGTGGCACAGTTCAGTAACCGCATCCATGTGCCATCGAATATTTCGATGAAGGTGTTAATTTTTCGTTCTAGTTCTTGAGGGAACAGTTATCGACTCACATGCAGATGGATCGGGCAGTGGACGTGCGTGAAAATGTTCACTCAAGTGCGAGCCATGAAATTTTGAATCAATTCGAGATGTGATGAATACTTTGAATTGTGGATTTATGATGTTTTTGGGGTCGATGGGGAGTTCTTCATTGCGTCCGCGTCCGTTTTTTTCCGTTTATTTGGTGGCATTACAGCCCTCTTTGGCGATTGTGGGTAGGTGCGTGGACCCCTGCGCAACTGAAACTGGCTGCCTGGTATGACCACGGCTCCACCTCACTCACAATGCTCCAAGAGCAATAACTGTCCATAAAGAAGCTACTCGACTTGTGCCTTTTGGAGTCGGCATAAAACTGTAGGTCCCTTCGACTTGTGACAGACCAATAGCACGCACAATACGAGTGGTTGCTAAGGAGCTAGGCCCTGGCCCTCTACTCGCTCTATACATATTATTGTTTTTATCACAGACCTCGGCCGAGTTCATACAAGTCACATTGCGGCAGCCCTGCAAGATTTGCGTTCATAATTGTAAATAAACTGCAGTGACTATGCATGAGAGCAGTCGGCAACTGCGTTTAGAAAGGCTATGTGACAGTCAAACTGCGATCCAATTGGCAGTGATTTTTGTTTTGTCCACACGTATCAGGTTCGCTCGGTTGTATAAGACCTCATTGGAATAGAATTTACTGTACTGGGATTCAAGACAAGCCCTCTCGAACAACCGAATCTTTTAAATCAAGCTTGCACTCACGTTGAACCACACGGGACAGCCATAGATGAGCATTGGTCGGATGAGGGCCATGTAGGAAATCACCTTCACCCTCGCATCGAGTTGGCTGTTGTAAAACAGTCTTTTTGTGAAGACAGAATCGCCTCGGGCCCTGGCTAAACCAGCATCTACATGTTTGTTAAAAACATGTAAACTACAGTCCTTTGCGCCAGTGGTTGTCCATGTTCATGTTTCACCAATTCTTTTTCATATCCGCCGAGGCCTCTAGAACAGTATTGTTACCGACTTCTGAAAGTTGATTTTCAACTCCCAGTCATCGTAATCTCTCGTCAAAGAATTGAAGTCACCCTGCGTGAGTGTAGAGATGTCCTCGATCTTTTTGCCCGATCTGTACACGATCAAGTCGTCGGCGTACGCAATTACGTGAGGAAGAGAACTTATCAGATCGCTCAAGTAAATGTGGAACAGTATCGGCGAATTAACGGCACCCTATTGGAGACATAAAAAATAATCACGTTGCCATTCTTGACGACGAACCGTCTACCGGTAAGCATGTTACACAGTAAGTACAGCAGTGGTTTGCTAATGCCCAGCCGATTGAGCTTGTAACAAAGACCTCTAACCATACGGTGTCAAAGGCATTCTCTAGATCAATGAAGCAGGCACCCGTACATTGTTTCTGGCTCTTATTGTTGGAGCTTCCACTCGAAGCTATGGGCTGAGAAAGATCAGCGGTCAGTTAGGGATATGAAATCCGGGACGGTCATGCATACCAAGGCATTTGTTGGGCATTTGTTGGCGCGTTTTCAATTCAGGGCAGCATTGATGAGTCGGATTTGTACTGGGATTACCCTTTGTCCATGGGTGCCATGGCTCGGTACAATCTTCCTTTTGTTGACGCGGTCGCCTTTCACATTCGCTGTTCTGTATATCGGTTCGGTTGTTCGTTTGCGATGCATACTCAGGCCACATCTGCCCTGGATGGATGACTGTGCGCTTCGTTTTCGTGCTGGCCACAAGCGGCCCATCAATGACTACAAGCAGGTTCTCAATGGTCACAAGCAGCCCATCATGGATCCCCACATCACATGCTGCTCACAGGCGGCAGAAGGTACACAACAAGGGTATCCTAAACCATTCCTTATTCATTTCCCTTATATTTCCTCTTATACATTCACAATCACTATGAGTTTTGAATGAATTCGAATATTGAGTCATGACTCTCGTTCGCAACGTCACATGCTAGCATGAATACGGCGTCGGTTCATCTTAGTGTGCACACTTAGCTTTTTTGTCTGTATTCAAATATTTTCCAACTAACCCCGTCAGGCGCCGAACAGGTGTCCTTGAGGCTAGGTAGGGAACCCCTCAGGACCCGAGCAGGTGTCCTGAGGCTAGGTAGGGCCCTTGCTCTTCTCGTTTCAGGTTTTCCTTTTTTTCTGGGTCAAATTCTTTTCTTCTCTTTTCAGGAACACGGGCGCGTCGCGGTTTCGTCTTGAGGGCCGGCTTGCTCACGCATGACCCGAGCCTCGAAGCTTGCCATAGACTAACCCTGCGTCGTCGTTTCTTCAGCCTTGCACTTAACGCAATTGACTTTTCACAAACTAAAAATTGACACTCCTTGACGGTTTCAGAGGTTTGTATTTTTCGAACTTTTGGTGATGGCAAGCTTTGACCGCATCGGAATCAGAATCAGAATCCGAGCATTAGCATGCGATTCATTATCGTCTTCTCAGTTTGTAGCGTGCTCGTAGTCAGACCCGGAGTTGCGACTGCGTCCGTAGCCAGCCCCGTTGGGGGCACAAAGTGCAAGCCAGTGCGAAGGCATCGGACAAACCGCAGTTTTTAGTCAGTATGAATCTGACACTACTATGTGCACACGGGTCACATAGTGTCTTATGAAGATTTTCACCAACACAAACGAAAAAGAAAAAAAAAAAAACACTCTGCAATGGTACAATGATTTTTAACCCGCAATACCGCATTACACTTATTCCCTATTTATTGCAACTGAATTGCGAACAGCGTCTGATTGCAGGAGACAGACAACATTCCTCTGCCTCCGGAGTCTCCCTGTCCCCCCATCCTGTAAGCCTTCTAGTCCTGGTCCTGAGGACTATCTCTAGACAGATCATCAGTACAATGGGTGTCTTTTGAGCCAGAAAAGCAATGAAACAAGTTCCACGTCTCGTTGTGTGCTTAGTTTCGTGAAATGCACCGTTTGCAGAGAACTGTCGACGGCATGGCTTGTTAAGGAGGTGTTAAGGGATAAAATCGAACCAAATTCGGTTATAACGACCACTCTTCAGAGACGAATTTCCCATCGTTACCGGAATGAACAAGACCTTATTTGTTATTGAATGGGAATCCAAACTTTAGCTTAACTTCGTCGTTATAACCGAGGTCGATATAAGCCAATTCTACTGTATTCTCTGATTATGGCCAGCTCGGACTGTTGTTTATGGAGATAAATAACATTGAGTGGAGCCATCCCCATGTGCATGATAATGGGAGCCAAATCTTTAAACTCGTTTGCCCCGAAAGCGTATCTGCGAAGTCGGTGGCCACTGTAACTTGAAAATGGCTTTCACGATCAGTTTGAAATATTCATCGCTTATTCTATATTATATTGTCCTCAGTTCGATTTTCAACTTCCGCCATTCATTTACAGACGAACTTCTCTCGAATTTCTAAAAGTCGAACTACTCCAAGAATCATTTCAACCGCAACTCGAATTTTTCTGTTTAGGGAGTGCACTGAACTACGTCTTTTCAGAGGCGTAGAAAAAAAGTCGCCGACAGGGACTCCTCTTTCTTATTTAAATTTCACATTCATTCGTACGCACGCGGGGTGTTTTTTTGTATTATGCCCACGATCTCGAATTAGATGATGGCCATAATAAAACAGTCCAGATATGGGCAATAGTTGCACACCTACTTCTGTCAAAAAATAGCAGTCATGTTCTGTTGAAGTTGCACGTGGAGTTCCCATGTCAAAGAAAATATTGGTTCGCATACACGCTGTCCACATTTTATGCTGATGATCATAAATGCACGTAATATATCCACAATTCCGTCAAGCTTATTACAAAGTGAGTGAAAAGTGACAGCGATACGTTGTGACAAAAGTGAGCAAATTTACTACAGCCAGTTTGGCAAGTTCGGGGTGTTCGCTCTTAATAGCATGCCAAAATTCGGTCAATGATGCAGGATCAAATACAAGTTTAAATGAAGAAGAACTCTGAGAGACTCTAAGAGACTCCTCTTCCGAAATGATAAATGTTGTTGGCTGGGTTTTCATTAGAAACGCATTTCGTACCCACTCGGCGTCAGCAAGGATCTGTCTAGCGATCAAATTCCCTTTGTCTGCTCTGAGCTCTAGTGTGCTTCCTTGCAAGAATTCAAACAAAACAAGCCAGAAATGATTTCCGGATTTTTAAATCTGCCAGTTTGTGCGTTCCGTAAACTTTAGAAAAAATGTCCACAGCATACGCTAATTGTGTTGTCCCTTGCTCATCATGCAATATAGCAAGAGGTTTGCAGATGGAGGCATATTTTTGTCCAGTTTGTCATCAGGCAGTACAAGTGATTCGTACTGACTTCCCATGCCTTTGAACACTACTTGTAACAATCTCGATTCGAGATAACGACTTTTTTTATAATCGTTACTTACTCATCACGTACCTTTTTCAACTCAGTTCTTTAAAAAATAATTGTATTTGCTACTCATAATTAGAAGGAACCCCAGGGTTCCGTCGAACTCAGTTTAAAAGGGTATATAGCATCGCGTGGCGGCCGTGGCGTGGGTGTGTGCTACGACCCCAACGCAACTGATACTCGCTGCCTAGGTTAATTTTGCGGTCAGTACGACCAAACATTTTCACGCCTCTCCACCTCTCCACCTCTCCACCTCTCCACCTCTCCTCCTCTCCACCTCTCCTCCTCTCCACCTCTCCTCCTCTCCACCTCTCCACCTCTCCACCTCTCCACCTCTCCACCTCTCCACCTCTCCACCTCTCCACCTCTCCACCTCTCCACCTCTCCACCTCTCCACCTCTCCACCTCTCCACCTCTCCACCTCTCCACCTCTCCACCTCTCCACCTCTCCACCTCTCCACCTCTCCACCTCTCCACCTCTCCACCTCTCCACCTCTCCACCTCTCCACCTCTCCACCTCTCCACCTCTCCACCTCTCCACCTCTCCACCTCTCCACCTCTCCACCTCTCCACATCACGACAAAATTCGTTTTTTTTTTTGGGTCGACTAAAAACCCAAAATTTACCAAAGTGACCCAAATTTGATATATACTGCTGCCTCTAGCCAAGTACCCCAGCGAGCAAATTTAATTTTAAACAAACTCACGGGTTGAAGTGGTAGCGGCAATGCGGTTCCATCTTCATACAAACAGCAAAGCCGGGATGGACTTTATAAAAATATTTTTTTCATGTTCTTACGTACAATTCACGTTTCTTACATACTAGACAAAAATGCTTAAAATTAGTTGGACAATAATTCTATTTTAACTTACAAGCCCTCGGCGGGGTCTCTAAGCTAAGCTTAAGCTTAATCTATGTCTTTCGACTCAACCTAACAATGCCATTTTAACTAAATTTAGCTCATTTTAGCTAATGGATATTTCATATTATACAAATGTACTGCCCAAACTCGATTTACGCAACTAATAGAACCTACATTGGTAAATATTTTGGTTCAGTGTCTTGGAAGTGTTAAGAATTCGCTTAACTACTTAACTTTTTCAAGTCTCTATTGTTTTTTTCTCAGCACGGATTTGATCAATCTGTTGTGCACATGTACCATGTGAGTTAGCGCACCACGATTCATGGTTATCGAATCTTGGCAAAATCATTAACCGTGCGTAACAAGCACAGCGCAAGTGCTGACAATATGCACGCCATGCATGTACAAGAAAATCGCAAAACCGTCATCTATATGGAAGAATGTTGTCAACATCTTGTCCATGTTCCATGTTGCGTCCATGACGTCCATGTGCAAATTAGTTGCACAACCTAAGTTCTCTGTCAATTGGCATCGTAGTCCCTCGCATACCATGCCATTTCTGTGCTCTGGTCAAGCGCGACCAAGCTCTAGTATCCAGTGGCCTTGCCGTTGATGTGGTTGTTGTCAGTGCGATCTCGCGTTCACTATGGGAAATCTTATTTTCAAACACATCGTGATCATTTACATCAGCCAGGTCCTCTTATCCGCAGCTGTGCATTGTAATAAAAGTGTAACATCACCTAATCTTGGCCGTGCAAAGAGGTACCTGGACTTCCAAAAATCCACTCGAGTTTTTGTATGTATTCGCAGTTTGGAGATAACGTAAAAATCAAATGCCTTTCAAATGTTCAATAGTTTCGAGCGAATTTGAAGAACAACATTTTAGATGTCAATACCATACTTGCGTATGCGTTCGGCTTCAAGGCGAACTTTCCCATCGAAAACGATAAGAAGAAAAAGATTGCCATGAAACGGGGAATCTATGAAGTACTGGAAAAATTCATGGATAAGTAATAACTAGTGAACTGTGCCTACCTGATGGGGCTGCAAATGTGTGTAACTACCTGTACTTTCAGTCAGGGTTTCGATGGAAGAGCGTGTATTCTCAAGTCGTTTTGCACATCACTTCGCGGCGGATGGCATACCGAAGGGATCTTATTTAAGACGTTCAAGAAATTTCTCTCGTAAGTACATCCATCAATCCTACATTACTCTCCTTTGGTTTCGTTGTACCCTCTTTTGTGAAGGTGAAATATTACTCCTTGCTGTTACGATTCTCAGTTTGTCTCTCCTCCATTGTGACTTGGGCTTAAAATAAAGCAACACTTCGTGTGCTCACAGAGTGTAGTGCGCATTTAAAGCACTGGCAAAAAAGTAAAACGGATTGAAGTCTTAGCTCTTGGATTGCAAGAGCTTGCATGGTGGACAAAAATGAGAAAAATATGCAATTGCATTTGAATGCATCTGCCGATATGTAAACGAGGCCTGTTAATGGGATCCAATTGAGGCTGCATGAGAGACCAAAGAAAGGAAGGAAAGTCTGTCCACACCGTGATGAAATTTTTGTTGTCTATTCTAATTGAGAGGATTATACTTAGCAGAACACACGAGTTAAGTGCTCTTAATTCGTGCGGTTTTTTTTTCAAAATTTGAACGGTTATTTAAGAGAAACATGTACAATAGTATTATTCAAAGCATTGCCCATCTGAAGCTATGACTTTTTCCCATCTTTCTGGCAATTTGTGGATCCCATCCCATGAACCTCGCAAAATACTTTTCGCGGCCCCACCACATTCCAGTCACAGACAATTCGCAAGGAGTAATAACTGTCTAAAGAAGACTGGATGGCGCTATTGGTTAAATGCCTGCCCTTGGTTAGTGGGGTCCCCGGTTCGAATCCCAGAGAAAGCAAGGTAAATACGCTTTTATCTGGTTTTGAAATCTGATCCAGTCACCATTCGCCTTGGGTCAAATTAACGCCACTATCGCTGGAGTGGTCGATCGGTGGTAGTAGTCTGACTGCGGGTATCACAATGAATCAACAAGCGCACTCAGACCATGTGCTGGTGAATTCCAACTTCCCTACCCCACCTAATAAATGTTTACCACACTTGGCCGTTCGGAGTCGGTAGACCTAGGAGTGTAGGCCCCTTCCACTCGGGAAAGAACAAGAGCACGTACAAGACTAGTGGTATAGAATAACAGCTTCTAACAACACTAGCGCTGTAGAAGCTAGGCTCTGGTCATGTACAGTCTGTAGCGCCACCCATCTTAATTGTTTTGTCTGATCACTCTGTTTGGTACTGTGTGATAGTGGTAAAGCTGCGAATTATGCAAATTATAATAAAAAGCTTCATCGTGTGTGGAATTGAACATTAGAACATAACTATCCGCCGTGAGTGTCGAAACTCATAGCTGCTATCCCCGCGAACAGAACGTACTTGAACACACTTCGAGCCAAGGCATTTCTGAGAATTCTCTGCCTACATTAGTACTTATCATAACTGTGAGTAATTTATTATCCAATCAGGTCAGGACCCAACAAGTGTGCTTCTTTGTGAACACTGTCGCAGTTCCTTTGTTCCCCCTTTCCCTTTGTGATGTCACAAGCATACCTTCCCATGTTAACACCAAGCCTTGCAAAAGCACTTTAGAATAAGCAGTGCCTTTTCAAATGTACCCTCTAATTCCTTAGTTTGGGGGGCGAAAGTCTCAGCTGTTCGCGGCAGCCAACACGTATTCATAGCACCACGGGGCGAAAACCCCAAGTATCGGAAAAAACACTATCACGTGGAAAAAGGAAGGGAACGACGAAGGAATCGGATATCTCCATCCTATATTTTTTCCCGTACTTTCCAAGAAACTTTCAGAAGTCTGTCAGAAAGTGAAATATTTCAAATTATGTACTCCTTGGATGTTGGCGTAAGCGAACACGCTGAAAACTAAAAAAGTGCACGGGGTTGTCGGAAATATTGAACACACCGAGATGACAGACATGAAAACTTATATATTAAATTTAATATTTTTTAGCATGTAACTTGGGGGCTCTCTGTTCTCAAATACTCAACTGCGGGGAACATAATTACGTTAATGTATACTGTCCGGTATAAGAGCAGCCCAAATATCCCACTTCCCAAGAAAACACCATTCTGTCTAGAGAAACTAAGTGAAATCTTCATTTCTCACACAAAATGATTTGAAACCACTCGAGAGCAGTGAACACTATTGACTCTTATTGCCTTCACTAGTAGAAAAGCCTGTCCTACGACAGGAAGAATTTCATGCGCATTTATATAATCAATGTAATTAAGTAATTTTACTAAATAATATTGAGTAGGTATTTTAATTCGCGCGGTTTTTATTCCAAAATTTGAACGTTTATTTAAGAAAAACATGTGAAATGGTATTATTCAAAGCATTGCCCATCTGAAGCTATGCCTTTTTCCCAATTTTTCTGGCAATTTGTGGATCCCATTCCAAAAGAACTGCGCCGGCTTGGCAGCCAAGAATGAATGAAGCCAATTTTTGATATTCTGCTCTGATGTGAACCGTATTTCAGTGAGGGCGTTCTGCATCGACCGGAACGAATGGTAGTCAGAAAGGGCAAGGTCTGGGCCATAAGGCGGGTGGGGTAAAACTCCCCATCCACTGTTTTCCAAATAGTTCTTAACCGGAATATTATAAGAGTATATATTATTGCCTCGTATCTGGGCGCCTTTTACAGGCGTTTTTCGGCTACTGCTCTCTTCAAACGGATTAATTGTGTTCGGTATGGTGTTCCATTGATGGTTTCGCCCGATTTTAGCACCTCATAATACAGCAAACCCTTCTGATTTCACCAAATACAGAGCATTACCTTCTCGCCACGGATATTCGGCTTTGTCGCTGATGTGGCTGCCATAATCACCACTTAAATCGCGCAAACCACTTTTCGCACGTTCGCTCAGCTTGCGCATGTTCACCATAAACTTCTACCAAAATACGATGGCCTACGGCAGCAGTTTTCTTCAGCTTCCAGTAAAAAACTTTTTCAGGCACGAAGTTCGACATATTTGAGTGAAAAAAAAGATTATCGTTTACGCTTCAAATGAATGACATATGCTGAAATGACGCACAATGAACCCCCTTCCGTGTGTTGCCATATTATATATTTTTTTAATTTACATTTATTAACCTCATGGAAATTTTCTACACAGTAAATATTTCTGTAAGTACTTCATTATTTGTGAAAATTTTGTCCGAACCTGAAATTATTTTTCGTTGATGTGGACCCTGCTTAATTTTAATTTTCAAGTCACGTGCGCGACGAGCTCTCGACATTGCAACGTAAAGTTGCCCATGGCTAGATACTGGTTCATGCAAATAATTTCAGACCCTTTTAAGTGTTTGCCCTTGTGACTTATTGATTGTCATAGCAAGTGCTAATTTGATAGAGAATTGACATCTTCTCAAGACATATGAAAGGAAATTCTTGGAATAAATAAAGAGGGTCAACTCTGCAGATCCTGTCAGTTCTACTGTTATAATAATGTTCGTCTTTAAGTCTTTTACAATAAGACGCGTATCATTACATTTGTGCTTAAATTTCTTAGAAGTAAAGGGTGATTTTTTAGCTATTATCTTTTTGGCAACACTGGTTTAAACAACTGACGCACGTTTCGTGTTTTGTTTCACTGTCAAACATCTTCAGTTTGGTCTATAATTTGACTATGAATCGTCGTACAAACGAACAACGCTTGCAAATTATTGAATTTTATTATCAAAATGCGTGCTCTGTTAAGAAAGTTCATCGCGCGCTTCTTCCATTTTATGGTGTGTTCAGCGACGAAGCGCATTTTTGGCGCAATGGGTACGTAAATAAGCAGAATTGTCGATTTTGGAGTGAATATCAGCCAGAAGCATTGGAAGTCACAGTCACAGTTTGGTGCGGTTTATGGGCTGGTGGCATCATTGGACCGTACTTCTTCAAAGATGATGCGAATCGTACCGTAACTGTGAATGGTGAGCGCTACCGTGAGATGATATCCAACTTTTTTTTGCCCAAAATGCAAGAGCTCAACTTGTCATGCAAGTGGTTTCAACAAGACGGTGCCACATGCCACACAGCATGCGCAACAAGAGAGGCGAGTTCGGTGAACATTTTATTTCACGTTCGGGACCGGTCAATTGGCCGCCTAGTGTGTGCGATTTAACGCCTTTAGACTATTTTTTGTTTGGCTATGTTAAAGCTCATGTCTATACAGACAATCCCGCTTCAATTGACGCATTGGAAGACAACATTGAAGCATTTATTCGAGAGATACCGGCCGAAATGTTGGAAAGAGTATGTCAAAATTGGACTAAGCCCAGATGGACCATTTGAGGCGCAGTCAAGGTCAACATTTGCATGAAATAATCTTCAAACATTAAATTATATGGACCGTACTATCGATTCAAATAAAGATGTAATGCATTTTTCTGAATTTTATGTGTTTTTTTTTTTTTTTTGAAAAACTTTCCTATAGCTTTTAAAAAATCACCCTTTATTATGATTCCGCCAATCTTCAAATTTAATTTATTTTCCAGAAGGATTCAAACTCAGATTCCTCAGAAGAATCATCAATAGAGTCGAAACTTAAATAAGTCTGTGTTACTCCACCAAGTATATTTAAGGCTCGTAATTTCGAAAATACTTTCGAACAATTTAATGGGTGTATTTCCTAACATTTGAAGAAGAATATCCTGGCATGTGCAATGTCCAGAGCGAGCAGCACCAGCAGATAAGCGTGCACTGTGAAAACGGGCATTTTAATTGGAATTGGTGCATGTTTGTTTACTATAGCTTGTTTTGTCTCTCTAGATTTTTTTCATTTTTTCCATAATTAAGATTTTTTCCATTTCGAAAACTGTGCACAATAGCGGGTTTCCAATAAGAAAAAAAAGTCCCGAGGGAAATTTATGCACAATAGGCATGAATAAAGAAAAAAAAAAGTGAGGAAGCTCTCTCGAAAGCTGATGCGATCCCTGATGCACACAGAAAAATTAGGAAAGCTCACCCAAAAGATGTTTTTTATTTTGTCGACAAAATGCTTCTTGCAAATAGAATACTTCGGAAAACAGAATATGAAATGTTTCTTCATACAAACAAAAAACAGAAAGGATTTGCCTTAAAGAAAAAAAGAAGATAGCGCGCTCAACAAACCAGGTTTGAACACAGGCACAAAACCTGCAGACAATGTAAGCTATGCACCAACCCAACCTACCCAATCCGCCAATCTATACAACGCACATTCGATGTACTTAAACTTTACTACATGTTCATCTCCAATGCATGTGCGGACGTCTGATCCATGGTTTTGTGCGCATACTCTTCAACCACGTGATTTTTTTTTTTTGGTTTGCGCCAATGGATGTGGAAACTAATTCAAGATACTGGTGACCCGTGCTACCTGCATGAACGATTCTCGGGATATTATTCTCCTGTTTCCTCGCGCCTACGTCCTCCTAACCACACCCAGCACTCTTCCACCACTCTCCCCGCGGAACTTCCATTAGGTATTACCTCGCCGGGCTGGTTAGCGATTTACGCCATATTCCGGAATGCGGTCTTGAACTTTTCTTTCTGCTTCGGCCTGCCGCAATGTTAGATTAACTTTTACTATGTACGAGCAAAGCTCATTCCAACTATTTGCTGATCTTGTCATGGACGCGATCAGGTTATCGGGGCTTGATAGATTTACCATCTGCCTACCTTGCGCTAATCGACCACAGTTGAAATCTACGTGGTCTGCGTCCTCTTCAACATTTGGACATTTTGGGCACAGCGGCGAACTAGCATGTCCACCCTTGTGTAGATACTTTCGATAGACGCCGTGTCCAGACAGAAACTGTGAGATGTGGTAGTTACAGTCTCCTTGTCGATAAAGGGAATGAGCCTATGAGTCCATCCTCGTTTTGTGGAGACATCCTATCTGGCTTGCCACATTGCTATTGAAGCTGCCCGTTGTTCCATCTTTATCAGTTTGGCCTGCTGCCGGTCGGAAGTTTGTCTAAGGTACACTCTCCTAAGCTCGTCCTCTGGAAGCGTACTCCCTCTGGAAGCGTTAATCGTAGAACGCCGTCATACATTGTATTCCACAATAGAGGTCCGTCGACTGATCCTTGTAACACTCCCGCCGATATAGCATAGTTCCATCGTTGGTGTTGTACATTAGCCTTCTCTTGTTGAAGTAGTCCATGATTATCCTCAACAAATAGGGTGGCGTATTCATGGCAACTACAGACCTTTGTATGTGCTCCCAGCCTGCCGAGATAAAGGCATTTTTAACATCTAGCGTAACTACTGCACAATACTTCTTCTCTCGTCATCTCCATATTTTCCCTTGGATGGCTTCCGCGCCTAATTTAATCACAGATTCTAAGGCGTCCACCATTGAGTCCTTTTCTGAACCTGTATTGGTGAATTCATAATGCACCATTGTCTTCCGCCACCGCCAGTAACCAATCGTAGATAACTCGTTATAGTATCTTGCCTAGTGTGTCTAATAGACAAATTGGGCGATACGAGGACTGGTCTCCAGATGGTTACTTTCCTTTTGATAGTAACACCAAGTGCTGCAGTTTCCACTGCGTGGGGAAGATCCCCTCTTGCAGGCATTTCCCCAAAGTGTACAGGAAGGCGTCTGGTCTAATCATAATGGCCGCTTTGTTTGGGTCCCATCCGGTCGGGAGCTTTGTTAGCTTTTACCTTTGAGATAGCTTTATGAAGCTCCTGTAGCGTAATTAGAGGAATCTCCTCTGTGCTGATCCTCAATGTATTGGTGTTAATGAACGGCTGTCGCCGTGGGAAAAGATGTTGGTTGGTTATCGGTGGGCATCTATTGCCTTTTAGTTTCGCACAACTATTTGTGTTGACATGTGTGTGCTATGAGTGTGCTCGCCATCTGCGCCACAGAATTTTCGTAGAATTTGCTTTAGTGCATAGTCCTTCATTTCTTCATACCTCTGTGATCGCAGGACAATATGGAACATGCTTGTTTACGGAGCACACGATTTGAACTCAGAAAAAAAATTCACCTAGAAAATGTGAGCTGTGGAATCGGCCAACGGCCAACAGACCTGACAACTTCCAGTAAATACTAACTAAAAAAAATAAATACATACAGTTCATACATCATACTCGCGAAAATGCGAGGTGTTACCCGCAGCATCAGATTGAAGAAGTCACACAGCTATGCACGTTCTTGCAGGATTTCGATGAATGCGCTGTCCGACTAATTTTTAGGATGCCGCTAAACAGCTGACTAAGTTCATCGAAATCCAACCATTACGAAGGTATTTCTGCCAGACTCCAGATTTGAGCTGCTTTCCTGAAAGCCGCACTGGTTCGTGGTAGAATGTATACCATATGGGCAAGTCACCTCCTCTAGAGATTTCTTAAAATGAATTATTATCTACAAGCCATGGCAATTCTGTGATCACAAACAATAACCGTCTGACTCGAGTTAGGACAAAAATGAGTTGTGAGTTCCATTATTTTCGTTTCTAAATCTGCTTCTCGATACTAAGAATCTGGAGAGACCACTTCGCGAATGTTCCACTCAATCTGGACTATGATCGACGAGAATTTCGTCCACCCGACCTAGACGAGGTCAAGATAGCCGTATCAAGACTGAAGTCTAACAAAGGTGCTGGGGCAGACAGTCTGCTGGAGATGAGATGCTGGAGATGATCCTGTGGGGCGAATGCACTCATCTGTGGTTGGAGGAAAGCATGCCCGACGAGTAGAATCTCAGTATCGTTTTGCCCGATCCACAAGAAAGTAGACCCCTTTGACTTCGCCAGCTACTAACCGTCTGTAGCAGACAGACAGCAGCTAATACGGCGGTCAGACTGAGATCACTGTACAACTGAAAGGAACCGCCGTAAAGTGGTTCGCCCCATAGGCCAAATGTCTAAATATCAAGCTTAAACAAACTACAAAAGTGCCAGTTGGTTATCGGGTGGAGCTTTAACATCGCAAACAAGATCCTTTCTGACTTTTTGTGTCCCCGCCTGAAGCCGTTCATAAGCAATCTGATAGATCCATATCTGTGTGGCTTCAGACCGGGGTGGACTGCGGCAAATCGACTAGATCTTCACACTAAGGCAGATCCTATGAAAGACACAAGAACACCCAACACCTTTTCGTCGATTTCAAGGCCGCATATGACGAGCTATACAACGCCATGTCTAATTTTCACATTTCTGCCTGGTTGTGCAGTATGACCATCGTGCAAGAACAAGGAACAAGGTTCAATGCAACAATGCAAAGGGGCGTCAAATGACAGTAGCGCGTATACGAGGCAACTCGATAACAAGGTTGACCTAGGTCAGGAAGTACGCTCGGTGATTACTTGGGGATGCATAGTGGGTGGTCAATGTGGCCTTCAGCACATCAAAATACAGAACACGGAGCTTTACTTTTGATTCCTCAAACTCAACACGATCTTCCAGAAGTCCGTACAACTGTTAGCGTACGCGGATGACATAGACGTGATTGGCAGAACAAAGCGAGCCGTCAATGAGGCGTTTGCTGGCATAAAGATGGCTTGAATTGGTCTAGAGGTGAACGGGAAAAAAAACGAAGTATATATAAAAAGTTTCCTGGCTGGAGGAAAAAACGACCCCTATGAACTTTAGAAGGATGTGCTCACAGTTGGGATGGGAAAGATTCTTCGACTCCACATGCTGTACACACTGCCACACTAACTTTCTCGGTCCACTTCTCCTCAGAAAAGGCTTGAGAATTGACTGACCGCAGATACAACTAAACTCGGCCTTTTAAACAACAAACAGCTTTCCCAAGTCTGTCTCAGATGGAAGTCAGCGTTCAAGATCGTGCATGTGTCGCCCGTTCGTTAAAATTTTGTGTTGGCACAGGCATTTTTCAGCCTGGTGGATTGCGAAGCCTTACCATCATTGTTAGCGTGACTATCGAGGGCTTAAAATGTGTACGAGGACTCTCCACGCAACGCAATCTCTTGTCCTTACCTGACGCTGATCGAAACCACGCCGATCAATCAACTCTCCTGGAGTTAGGAAGCGACTGCCTACACGATGTTATGGCACATTGGCGTATTATGGCCAAACCATAGAAGGATTTTCTTTTCCGTTTGAAGTGGTTGTTATCCTTGCTAAATTCCTCCCATTTCGTGGTCCCATTGATGCTACAGCTAAGATTCCATCACAACGAGTGGATGACATCTCAACACCTTGGCTTCGGCGTTCAGCCTTTGACTGCAGCAACCTTGACTTCGGCGTTCAGCCGACCTTGATTCATCCTAGTCGCCCCCCGAACTCAGAATTTTTCCGAGCTAAAATTGCCGTTCAGCATGGTCGCAGAAAAAATCCATCCGAGGCAGTGGCCACTATCAAAACAAAACCTTAGCCAGTGTAAACAATAACAACCGGTACCGACAACACCCCTAATTGGGGGAAATCATATTAGACTGCATGCACAAGCCCCACCCTGCGAGAGTGTCGTAAGTGTTTGTTCACACAATCAGCCATTTCGATTCGAGCATGATAATTTTCAGCGGAGGATGGCGAGCAAAATTGTCTAAATTCATGGCATGCGCCGTGGTGTTGAAGAGCTTATATTTTTGCAAACTTTGCCGTTGATAATCAAAAATTAACACGGGACTTTATCAGCGTAAAAACAAAAAACCGAAACACATTCCCAAGTTCATTAAATCTGTCTCCTGCTGTCACCACTGGATTGCCCATTTGCAAGGTTCGCGATCATGGGTTATTTGCGGTGCAGACTTACGGGCAATCGTTTCACAATGAAATCGGCTCTAGTTTTCGTGCTTTTTGCTGTACATCCGTTCCTCATCTGTGCTGCGGACGACAGGCGTGTCCTCGCAGAACGGGGGACACTCACAAATTCCTCAGAAGTAGTCCTGCATCGGGAAAGGAGGCATTTGGACTTTATTAAATCCACCCGTGTGTTTGTACGTTTCTTAGAAATTCCTGTTTAAACAATCTTTTACCTGAACTGTATGCTCTTTCCGTCAGTTCCGCGCCAACATAAAGCAGAATGTGTTCACATATGGCTCACTGTGGGCCTTTGCCCAAGGATACAAGGCGAATAACCCGATGCTTAATGACAAGGGGACAAGGCCCTTCCGCCGCGACACCTACGAGATGCTGCAGACGATGATGGACCTGTATGCTATATGATAATACATTTTTTAGTCCTCTTTCTACCATGACAATCAACCTTAGGCACGGATTTGACGGGCAGGCGTGTATTCTGAATTTATTCTGCACCGTTACAAGGAACGTGGATGGGGAGCACTCGGGAGGGTTCCTATTCAAGCTCTTGCGGCATGTTTTTAAGTGAGTAGAGTGTGTGTAAAATTGTACGTGTCCTTCAGTGTCAAAGTGTCAACCGTGTGTGCGCACGTAAATTATTATGACCAGTTGATGGTTTAAGGTGGATGTGAATAGTCTCATGAGACCTGCGTGTCTCCTGAATTGAATGCGGATACGGTGTTTACGAGTGTGTAGGAAGTGCAAACAGGAGGCGGGCATATTTTATATTATCATCGACTGTTTCTATGAGTATAAGCTGAAGCCCCAGGCTTCACTCCCGTGTCTTTAGATTGCATGGTGTGAGTTTGAACCTTATTTTCGTACCTTTTTTCATTTATCCAACAAGTTTCAACATCTAACTGATTTATATATTTTTACTGACTTACAGTCGAACTCAAAAGTGAGTAAACGACATAAAGTTGTTTGTGTTCTAAAAAAAAATGCAGTTTCCTATAAAAATTGGTAATTCACTTAAAACAAAAACAAAACAAAAAATGTGACGATATGCCACAAACTATAAGCACAGCGGGTTGTAACCCAAAAATGCAACGAAATTGACAACAAATTTCCCTTCTAAACTTAGAATTTTGATCAGTGGACGTTAAATTATTTAAGAAATTATATAAAAAGACCATGCTATCATCCTCCGTGTCTAACATGTGTGCTAACTCGTGTTTGACCCGTTGTGTCTATCGTTTTTGAATCCTTAGATATTTTTCTGTTTCCAGTGCATTACTAATTAATGTACAAATTCTTTTGGCACTTTTGAAGGGTTTTCATTGCAGGCCCTTGGCATTTAATCTCGCTGGAGAGCCACTCGTTGTCTACTTACATTTGGTTGGCATGTTCAAAGCAGTGTTATGCAGTGAAACTTCTCTAAGGCGGACAGCAGCGGGACCATTGTGAATGTCCGTTGTGTAGGCGTGTCCATTCTTAAGGGGTCAAAATACGCGAATATCTTCATGCCAGGACAAAATGTCCGTTTCCGTAAAAAGAAGTTTCACTGTGCATGTACAGTACAGCCTAGCTAGTCCGGACACTCGATAACCAGGACTCTTCAGTAGTCAGGTGTCGGACACTTCCAAAATGTTACCTCTCCAGTCTGGACAGAATATTCAAATGCATACATATTTTGACTCTGTTCTAGGTACTTACATACGCATTACTTGTATGTTCATACAATTGAGGTGCAGAGCAAAGTGGGCCGTTGCAAGGTTGCGTAAGTGTCTGTTGTTTTTCACGCTCTGTTGTACATAGTATAATATGGCGAGCCTTCTCGTTATTGTGGGCTGTATACGAAAGCGTTTGAAAGGTTGTCGTTTGTTCACTTCATCGTATGTTTTTCTATAGTCCGGACATTTTGCTTTTCCGAAACTCTATGCGTCCGGACTATCGACTCTGTACCGTATATGCGAGACAGTCAAACCTCCAGAAGTCGAATAGTCACGGGAACAAATACAGTCAAACGTCTATAAGACAAACATCCTTAATACGAAGTTTTCTCGAACAAAATTTAGTCAACGCTTCAGAACTTTGGCTTAAATTTTCCATATTTTATGCTCCATAACTCGGACGCTCTATAAATCGAACAACATATTTGTTCCTGTGGCTATTCGACTTATGGAGGTTCGACTGTATTGTGTTCGATTTATGGAATGTTCGAGATCCGAGGGAAATTTTAAATCCTAAGTCCCTTCTAGTCCTGATACATTTACTCTATATTTGACAGCATTAACTTCGTCTACATACGGCTACAGTGTTCCACAAAAGTTTGCGTACAATGGTGCAATTTGCAAAAATGGCTGTAATTCACGTCATATAAGTTAGAAATAATCAATGCTTCCTTCCGCACCTTGTGGGTGCGGATCTTCCTTTCAAATACTTCCCACACTCGCACAATTGGGTTGATGTCTGGGCCTTGTGGCGGTGTTCGTGACACGTGGGGAGTGTTATTTAACAGTCACAGACGGGCATAATTTGCTGTATGTTTTGGGTCTTTATGTTGATGGAAATAATAGTATTTCGAAATACCCAACTTTTTAGAACTTGCTCTTAAATTTCGTACTGAAAACATACTGGTTCATTATACCTTCTACTTTGTCCAACTTTCCGGCCATACAGCTCCCGACCACCACGCTTCCACCGCCGTGCTTTATTGTCCTTATCGTGTTCCTTGGATCAAAGGCTACGTTTTTCCGCCACCATACCCTCAAACACCCGTCAGACCAAAAAATGTTATATTTGGATTCGTCTGAGAATATAACAGAACGCAAGAAGTCTGGAGACTTATTCACGTACTCCTCAGTGAATGCTATCAGTTTTTGTCGGTTGATTTTGTTCGTTTTTTTCTGGGTGTGCATGACTTGAACCAATCTTGGACTTCTGACAGTTTCTGGGTGGACTTTGGTGTTACTGCTTCTCTCTTTCACTGTATTTGCTTCGTCTATATACATCTACATATGTTTAACGGGTTCCCATTTCAGTTTGGTACATCTACAGTTGCGTACAAGTCCGTTGAAATGACTACAGCCCCAGAGTCCAGAGGTTCCAACAGAATTCACGCAGTTTCGCTGTGTTTGCCTGATGTCGCTGGGATTTCTTGAACACTCCTCTGAAACTGAGATGTCAAATTTGGACTGAATCTACGGACTCCTACGATTTTTTTTTAAAAGTAATTCATGAAATGGTTTAAAACCATAAACTGTAGAGGTATCAAACTTTACAGCTGGTAGTTCCCCTTTCCACCGACGAATTTGACAAATAATTACAAATTGAGGATTAGTCACGAGGCACCACATACTGTTTCACATTTACGTGCATTTGTTTGAATAAAAACGCATTTTTAGGACCTGCCCTCATGCATAGTAAATGAATTAAGTTAATAGAATCCGCTGCGTGCGTGAGTTAAGAGCCCACAGAAAATGTTCTTCAAGCAACGCAAATAGCTGACGCAATGACGACAAAATGCGTGTGCAAGCCACTTCTGTATAAATCAAAGACATTTGAAATTTTAAAGCACCTTAATTATTAGGAATTATTAAAAAAGACACTTCTGAACAAAAAAACAAAACGTATTCATTCGTTCAGAAAATATCTGAAAGACAAACGCATAAAGACCGCCCGAAAGAAATTCCATGGAAACATCTGTGAACTGCACAAAGAGTTAAGAGTCATCCGACGTGATGGATTCCACTTGCGGGTCGCACTTGTTGTCTCTCTCTCATTGGAGCTTATGAGTTGTACACTTCTTGACAGAGCTCAGTGCATACAACGCGTTCTATGGACTGGACCCCTTGTTAGTGCAAAATGTGATAAAAAAAAATTAATATTCACCCCTACTCCGTTTTATTCATATGACTCGAGACGTTTTCGGAGTCATGTTTGGAGTGGAATATATTTCAAAGCTAAAGCTAATTGCCAAATTAAAAATTATGCCTCTTCATTCCGACTTTGTTTTGCCGACAAGTTTAGAAAGACTTGTATCGACAGATTTCTTTAAATTGTTTTCAAAGTCCTTCAGTCTCTGGAATTATATTATTTTATTTTATATTTATCTACAGACTACATACGCTTTAACAGATTCTTTGATTAATGTAAAATTTAATTAATTAAAAACAAATATTAATAAAGTCATATTAAAGAGCGGTCACAACATTCACAACATTTGGATGTGTATCTTACCAACACATCCAAACGTTGTATTTTCTGACACTTCTTGACAGAGTGTTCTTTCAGTTGTGAATGTTCGTTGAATAATAATAATAAACGGCTGAAACTCGTTGAAATCTATGTTGACTAACTTCCTTATCGAGTCCGCCATCCATTGATTGTCTGAGCCTGAGGATCCATCGTTTAAGATCACTCTTAACCGCATCCTTGATCCTGTGCTAGATGAGGATGAGCCAGTGGTGACTACTATTTTTGCCTTCTCCCGGACTCCAACCACATTTTAATACAACTACGGTTATGATTGGTTATGAACTGGCAGGACCCCAAGGCACCAAGCATTGTCCGTCCACAAGATTTTTGTAGAGCACGGATTTGCTCCGGACACGGTGGACCAGGTTCTAGCTTCTACAACAACAACTAATGTTGTGTTTCTTCAATCTCCAGTGACTGGGGCCATACACAATATAGTTTCCAGAATACCGCAATATAGTTTGGCATTGCCAGTGCCTCGAAGGAGGTAGAGCTGTTCTCCAAGTGGCGCTGTTCACTCAGTTTGACAGTTTCTTCTCCCAGGTCCAGTCCATCTGCTCATGCGTATGATCATATTTTCGTGTAGTAATTCGAAGAGCGATCGAACCGTGAGATGCACATGAAGAGGATTGTTCGGCCGATGACATTGGGTGCTTTTCTGGTTCACTTGCCGCCGTTGGAAGAACTTCAGCATGATGCAGTTAGCGGTGTTTAGTGGCATATTGTTGTTGTACCTTTGTCAACATCCTCCGGAAATTTTGACCTTCATCGTAATCGTTGTATGATGTTCCGTTCAGTTGCCTCCTCACATAAGTCGTTTAGATCTGGCAAGTCTTCTTTACTTCCTGGGTACAGTTTCAAGCTACCAACTGAAGTGCTAGTTTCGTTTGGTCAATCTTGTTCTCGATTTAGTTTCGAACAAGGCCCAAATTGAGTTCCCCGCTGGGGCATGATATCCCCTGATTCCGTTCTACTTCTGTCGTGCGTCCTTCGATACTCCTCTTGAATTTTCCTTTTCTGCTTTGCCGCCTTCATTCGTAATTCGGATCGATTTTGAACGGAATCTTAAAATTCGGAAAATTCTCGAATGTCATCCTTCAACTACATTTATCGTCCAAAAAGCACTTCGAATGTTTGATGAACAGCTGTATCAGAGGATCGTATTTAAGCCAGTTATTGGGTTCCAGGTCAGCTAATTTTGTCAAGATCGGAATCATAATTCGGTTCATTCGTTCGACTTGGTTTCGACTTCACTTTCCGTATAATCACGATAGGGCTTGCATAGTCTGACAGACTCTCACGCTTATTCTTCTTGACAAATATCATATATTTGCAGCATTATCTCTTTCGCAATGAATTCTGTTCTATCTTCTTTTAGTCGAACTTCCACAAGATGTCTTAATTCAGATGCGATGACCAGATCGTATGGCATAACAACTTCAGGAGCAATATGAATTGTGATTTTCACTGAGATGCCATCGACTACGACATTTACTTGGAAACTTCCTAAAGTTGTCACCAGATGAGGCTCAATTCCTCAAGTTCTGGTGATCCCAATCGGAGATGTGAAGTTGAAATCGCCTCCAAAATCAATAGTTGACCCATTATGAGAACGTTCTAGACCATCTTTGGATTTCCTGATGTCTGCGCAGCTCTGTATTGATTTGGGACAATCTTTAGCAAGAAAGTCGTTGTAAACAAAATACTTGAAGCTTCTGTTTTAGTTAGGGGGGTCCTTGCTTAAATGACGACCTTCTCCATAGTTGAAACAACGCAGCTTTTGGTCCTGTCATCCTCTTATGTCACATGCTTTGGCTGCCACATCTTTTTTTTGGACTGGTTTACTTCTCCCTCAATTATTTTATGTTCTCTGCTCTGTTTATGGAGCAGGGACTTGTTGATTTCGGCATCTTTATTATACTGCATTTTTGACTCCACTGGTGTATCAGCGAGGGAAGCTATTTTCTGTTGACATACTCCTGATTGACTCGTAGTTATTTTCCTCGATGGAACTGAGGCGTCGATGGACTATTTTACTGGTGATCGTCTTTTACTGGATCCTTAATCAGTCGTTTCTTAATTTATTCCCTCGAGCTCCACCTTTTGGCATTCGAGTCGTATGAACAGTATTGCTGAACAACGTAGAAGTTGTCGTGCACATACAACGTCTCCCTTCGCCGTCTTTGTCGCTATTCTCATCCCCTACTTCGTCGTCTTGCTCCTCATCATCATCGTCTTCTTGCCCTGCATCTTCCTCCACCCCTTCGAGTGGATTTTTCCCAGAAAGTCCACCAGCTTACATTTCTTTCTTCTTTTTTGAATAATGGTTTCGAAGTTTTTCCTTTAACTCCAGCGCTGTGAGAGCACCCACGTTAATTAGGGTGTTATCACCGTCGTCGTCATCGTTGTTAACAGCTCCATTCAGGTAACAGCTTCCGTAAATTTGAGAAAGTCGCGTAAAAAAGTGTCTTGGGACAAACCGTAAATTTGAGAAAGTCGCGCAAAAAAGTGACTCGAGACAAAAACAGTCGCAATCGTCCAAAATCGCTGCTAACTTTAAGGTCTTATCACGCCTTGAAGTGGTGCAGTCTTTTATTGGCATTTTCTTACATTCGTGTTGAATTTATCGCTTGTGATAAACACAGCGACAACGATGAGTGGAAGAAATATGTCTCACATAAACTAGTCGGCGAAGTCGTTGCATTGCCTGTCGGCGCCCCGTGGTTTCAAGACAGGGTCAAACTGCGACGAAAGTCGCATAGCGGTGACCCTGCTTCAGCCACATCAAGAGAGCTTAGTTTTCGTCGTCCGACATGTGTTCACTCTTCAAAATTTGTGTCCTGAATGTCCATCGCCGAGATAATGGAAGATGGCGGTATCCAACTTCTACATCTCTTTCCTCTTCTTTTCATCTGACAGCTTTTTTTATGTGTGGTGAAGCCGGGAATTTTGTAAGAGCATGTTTCACACATATGCAAAGAAAACTCCACTGCACTCTTCTTCTTTACCGCCCAACACCGACATGGTCAATGGGTAAAAATGGCAGAAGTTGGATATCTCAATCCTCCATTATCTCTGCTCCGTCGCTTGCTTCTTCATATCGGAAATCTTTCGTCCTCGGTTTTCGCTGAAACAGCCTTGCCGTTTCATCTGTTTCAACAGGAGTTTACTGTCGTTTAGCTCTGCCAAAAAGAGAACTACTGTTCCCAGAGAATTTTTAAGCACTTTTCCCCTGCTTGGCATATAAAGGGTGATTTTTAAAAGCTATACACATAAAATTCAGAAAAATTCATGACATCTTTATTTGAATCGATAGTACGGTCCATGTAATTTAATGTTTGAAGATTATTTCATGCAAATGTTGACCTTGACTGCGCCTCGAATGGTCCATCCGCTTAGTCCAATTTTGGCATACTCTTTAAAACATTTCGGCCTGTATCTCACGAATAAATGCTTCAATGTTGTCTGCCAATGCGTCAATTAAAGCGGGCTTGTCTGTATAGACATGAGCTTTAACATAGCCCCACAAAAAATAGTCTAAAGGCGTTAAATCGCACGATCTAGGCGGCCAATTGACCGGTCCCGAACGTGAAATAAAATGTTCACCGAACTCGCCTCTCAATAAGTCCATTGTTGCGCGTGCTGTGTGGCACGTGGCACCGTCTTGTTGTTGAAAAAAGTTGGATATCATCTCACGCTAGCGGTCACCATTCACAGTTACGGTACGATTCGCATCATCTTTGAAGAAGAACGGTCCAATGATGCCACCAGCCCATAAACCGCACCAAACTGTGACTTTTTCTGGATGCATTGGTAGCTCTTACAATGCTTCCGGCTGATATTCACTCCAAAGTCGACAATTGTGCTTATTTACGTACCCATTGAGCCAAGAAGCGCGCGATGAGCTTTCTTAACAGAGCACGCATTTTGATAATAAAATTCAATAATTTGCACGCGTTGTTCGTTTGTACGACGATTCATGGTTAAATTATAGACCAAACTGAAGATGTTTGAGAGTGAAACAAAACACGAAACGTGTGTCAGCTGTTTAAACCAGCGTTGCCAAAGAGATAATAGCTAAAAAATCAGAAAAAGCAGACCTGTAGTCTTGAGTGGGGCGGAGAATAGTCCAACGGTGGAGGAAGTCCTTTTGGCGTTTGAATCGCTAAAAGCTGGCAAATCCGCCGGTGTGGATACAATCTGGCCAGAAATGCTTAAGGCAATGGCTGAGGAGGGGGTTTTAGGACTCTCTCGTGTCATTAAAGTGGCCTAGAAACGCGGTGAGACACCTCGCGCTTGGTAAATTGGGCTGATTGTCCCAAGATGGGATAAAAAAGATTGCTCCAACTACAAGGGCATATCTCTTTTAAGTCTCCCAGGGAAAGTCTACGCTAAGGTTTTGGAAACGCATTCCAGAGCTATGGTCGAGCCCAGAATGGGGGATGAACAGTGCGGTTTTCGTCCTGGTAGAAGTACACCGGGAGCTTTACGAATGCTGGTACCTGAGAAGGTTTGAGAGTATGCCAAGCCCATCTACACCTGTTTTGTGGATTTGGAAAAGGCATACGACCGAGTTCCTAGAGGAGATTGAAGGTCCTCTTCTGAGGGCCATTCCGTCTCTATACACAAACTGTAGCAGCTGTGCTCGGGTTGACGGTGCTAAATCAACACCTTTCACCGTGGGCGTTGGCCCTCGCCAAGGGTGTGTCTTGTCACATCTACTATTCATTATGGACTGGATGTTGCAGCGCAGCCGAGGCGAGGAATGTTTTACATTGGGAGAGTTGAGGTAAGTTATCTGAATCTGAAATTTGGGTAATGACCGACAAACTAGGACCGCGAATACAAGCTGCTGAGATGAGATCTCTCCGTGCTGTTGTGGGAATTACTCGCCGGGATAGGGTGAGGAGCTCAACAAAAACTGGCCTGATTACGCTTGGGCATAACTCCTGATGAGTTAAGAGTCGATGGCAGAGGATCGAGTTGCCTGGAGATCTCTCGTGCGTGGTTTAGCACCGCGACCCCTTTAGTGGAGCATGCAGGTCAGAAGATGATGATGATGATGACAGAACTCCGCAGTGCACGTCCATAATAGAATAACTTCCCTGATTTTCACATTCCTCGCAATAGCATAGACGCCGCAGCTGATTAGTGGTTTTGCGTGATTTCGTTTTTGCTTAGCTACGAGGGGCGTTCAATATATTCTCGGTATCGATATGAGGGAAGATGCGAATTCAATTTAAATTGTTTTTATTTTTCAATATAATAGGGGACTAACATCAATGCATGTGTTACAACTTGAGACAAGCTTTTTTAAGCCATCAAAAAAATAAATTTCCTCTTTCTGAAAAATACCCATTTATTGCCGGTTTGAGTTCTTCATCATCCGAAAATCTTTTTCCACGATGACATTTTTTCAAATCCGGAAACAGGAAATAATCACTGGGGGCGGGTCTGGACTATATGGTGGGTGTTGGATTTCTTCGAATCCACAGTCTCGCGCAGCAGCCTTGGAAACTCGCGCGGTGTGAACAGGAGCGTTGTCATGAACAAGCAACACACCCGCTGCGAGTTTACCCCGTCTTTTCTTTTTAATTTCCTCCCGCAAATTATGCAAAGTGGAAGCGTTGATGGTTTCACCTTTTTTTTTGTACTCCCTTTAAGTCCCAAAAAACTGTGGCCATGAGCTTCCCGGCAGACGGAGTGACTTTGAACTTCTTCGGGGGGTCCGTTCCTTTTTTATGCCACTGCATGGACTCTTGTTTGCTTCCAGGGTCATAATGGTGGACCCATGTTTCGTCACCAGTAGCAATTCGATCCATAACACCGTCCGCGTTCTCACTACTCATCTCCAGAAGCTCTCTGCAGCATGCGATTCTCACTTTTTTCTGAGGCGCTGTGAGCATTCGTGGCACCCACCTTGCACTGACCTTTGAGAGGTTAAGATGGTCATGAAGAATGGTGTGAATGGTACCAATTGAAAGCTTGACGATCTCTGCCATCATTTTCACCTTTATTCGGGCATCCTCAAGAACAAGTTTTTCGACTTCTTTGATGCTTCCGGAGCGGGAGTCGTCTTCAATGCTCTCTCTGCCTCTCTTGAACTGACTTGACCACTTTTGCACAGTTGATAATGAAAGTGCGGAACCCTGGTAAACAGCCACCATCTCTTCATGAATGGTTGTTTGACTTTTTCCTTGCTTAGTGAGAAATTTAATTACAGCGCGATGCTCAATTTTCACCATCATCGTCTCAGTTGCCATTATGATTCTGTTTAACTAGAGATTCTAGTTTTAACTAGAAATTTTACATGAATGCACTAAAATAATAGTATTACTTGATAAATAAGTCAACTTATATATACAACCACACCTTCACCCCGATACCGAGAATATATTGCCCCTCGTATGTCAGCTCAAACATGTAGTCTTTATGTACTTTGCTTCCAAACCTTTTTCAGGCCAAATATAGGGAAATATGCAGTGTATGAGCAGGAGTTTAAGGAGGAATGGCTAGAGGATCCTCTTTTAAAAATCTGCTCCGTGAAAACTCTGACACTTAGGTTTTTTTTTGTGAGATAACAGTGAAACTTCTCCTTACGGATATACCTCTAAAAGGGTACGGACAATGAAATCGTCTTGGTCCCTGCACGAGGATATTCGTGTATTTCAATCCCTTCAGAACGGGCACCCCCAGGAGACCACCAGAACGATCACTCCTCTCTTTGGTGTTGTCGTGGGGTGCACATATGCAAGAAAGTTACTAAAAAAAACTCAAAATGAATTGCTCGGTGTGTTCTTTAAAAATATATCGAAATTGCTCTTCCAAAAAAAATAGACGTCGCTTTTTACTCGACCTAATACCAGCAACAACCAAGCATAACAGCAACAATGCTCATGCTGCTCCTCAGACCAACACACATTAAGCGGGAGGCCCCCGACGAGTCAACCATCTAATGTGCGAACAGTCAATGCACTCTGCTGATTTACTCCAGTCATGCGAACTTTGAGGAATTAAACCGCCGGTTTCTTCAAGAGTTGACTGAGTTGAAAATGAAGAACTCAGATCAAAAGCAACTCCATCGAAAATGGCAAAAATCGACAAATTGCGAGTACTTTTGCAACTGGTAACAATTTCGAATATAATTGATTTCGAAACGACGACAACAAGCTCGTGGGAATGTCTATCTAACGAGGCGTTAAACGACTGTTCAGCTCTAGTCTTCACATATCGAAATGGCGGTTCGACTAAATCAAGGCAATTAGCGCAAGTCTCCGTTGTGTGTCTGTGAAGGTCTCGCGGGGAGTGTACACATCTCCTGTAGTCAAAAATGTTCCGAGATATTTTTCTCAGAGATCTTGTTAATAGAATCAGTACACTCGCTAATTTATGTGAAAAACTATGCTCGATTTATGTTGGATGCTTGGCTCTGGCGAGTGCCGTGCAGTTTCCCAAGATTTAGGTTAGGGCATTCCTTTCGTTTCAAAGCGGAACTGTGGCCATGAGCATTGTCCGGTAAACATAATTCAGGCGCATCTTTAATTGACCAGTGCCCCGCACTGAAGGCTTTAGATGATTGCTCATTTCCATGCACAGCTCTTGCACAACGTATACGACTTACCTAAGACTTCGCCCCTTTAGGAAATACGCTTCCGCCAGGCAAAATGCAAATGTGAAGCTCCATCCATGGAGGTCGGGTTTCTGGCGAATCTTATTTTAATTTACTGGTATTATAATGGTTTCTCGTCTTGACCTGGACCCTTTTGACTCTGAGTCGCTGTACGTGCTATTGACAGAACTACGTATCTGCAAATTTTGAGGTCGATAATCAAAAATTAACGCTTCGTATAATTGAAGTAAAACTAAACACCACAAAATCCCTTACTCATTAAGCCGAGGCTTCAGACTTTGCGTGAGACTACATCACTTGATGCCCAACCTTCAAAGTCGACCGCGATATTTAGTTATTTTCTGTTCAAAGCTCCAGGCAAGCGTTTCACAATGAAAGTGGTTCTAGTTTTCGCGTTGTTTGTAATATACCCGTGCCTTACCGCTGCTGCTTACGATAAGGATGTGGCCGCACCCAGAGGCAGCATGACAAATTCTTCAGTTGTGATCCTGGAACGAAGAAGGAGACACTTGGACTTTATGACTGCTACCCGCATGTTTGTACGTTGCTTAGAATACCTCTTAGACAGACATTTCCTTGAACTGTTCGATTTTTCCATCAGTGCCGCGCCAACATAAAGCAGAATGTGTTCACATTCGCTTCGCTGTGGGCTTTTGCCCAGGGATATAAGGCCAGCACGGCGATGCTTAATGACAAGGGCACAAGGCCCTTCCGCCGTGATACCTTCGAGATGCTGCAACACGTATTGGGCATGTAGGTTATACGATAATCAATTTTAGACCCTTGTCTCTAACGCATGTATGGATAAACCCTAGGCATGGATTCGACGGAGAGGCGTGTTTACTGAACGCGTTTTGCACAGTAACGAGGGGCGAGAATGGGGAGTACTCGGCTGGATTCCTATTTAAGATCTTGCGGCATGCTTTCAAGTGAGTAGAGTGTGTGTGGCATTGGTCGTGTGTTTCAGTGTCTGGCGGCGTCAGTGCTTGTTAATTTTTATCGGTGCCTTAAGAAAGATGCGCTGGGTTACTCGAATGAAACGGAGGTGTTCATGGGAGTGTAGGCAGTGCAAATTTGAAATGAAAAAAAAAAAATTTTTTGTTCATTTCCTGGTGTCGGTGGTTAGTGCGCACATGAGTTGATTCTTTGGATGAGTGTGACAGTGCCTGTAACTGAGCAAAATGAAAAGCACATAAATCCAGATTCGGTGGAACGTTTATATATTTCGTTGATAATGATGGTTGGACGCATAAGATTTTGAGTAATTTGCAATCTCAGAAATGTAGGGCCTCTGACTGCATTTAAATTATTTAAATGTGCCAAGAAAATACTGTGCAAGCATGGTAATTCGAACCTAGAGGATACTCTTTTCTTTTTTTGTTTTAAACAGAAGACTAGTTTTTAGTCAGAAGACCAACTTATGCATATCGCTGTATTTGTTTTGCCATGTCTCTTAATTCCGTACATCTGTTAAATCGTGTAGGAACTACTGTAATTTATACACATACTTGCCCAACTTAGCAGCTCACTCGATCCCTCTGTTTCTGTTCGTCGACGGGAGAAAATCTCCAAAATAAATAAGCCTAAGTACCGAAGTGCTATTGTTTTAGGATCGTCTCTTTTCAAAAGTCGTTTTCAAAGAAATTCTTCGAGCAATGAAACAAACGATGGTTGAAGAAGGAGAAGAATTTTCATTTATAAAGAATATTAAATTTACATGTATTTTTAAATTAACATTTTCGAAAATAAAATAGGAATCATTCTATAGTCTATATTTGACTAGAGGCGAATGATCCTTCAACTAAATTATAAATTTACATAAAAATATATTTTGTTGGGTACTTCGCAAAGTACAAAAATAAGAAATAAGTTCAACAAGTAGTTATGTCGCAAAGTACAAGACGAAAATAAATAAGTTAAGCAAATATATCGCACAGTTGCTGCTTAAATGAAACAAACTGACGGAAAGTCGATTGTACGCGTACACTCCTCAGCACGACTCAAAAGCACGTGACACATTAAATTATCGAGTGTGGGAATCAAAACTGTCTCGTGAAGTGGCTAGACATTTTGCACTCGTAATTCGAGCTGCGTGAACTCGCAAGAAAATTTGGATTCCCACACTCCTCGCAATTCATGTGTACAGCAGAAATTAGCAATAAGAAATTAGTGCTGCGTTTTATGTGAAATATTAAACAGTACAAACTGATAGTAAGAGTTAAGTTAAAGTTAAAGTAAATTTATAACGAAATGATATCTATCCATACTATGAAGAGACATTTTTAAAAAATAGAATAGAGTTGAACAAGTTTCCTAATATGTATTGGCAATTTATTAAATACTCTTTGTGCTGTCGTGGAATAAAATTTAGCGCAACCAGGTTTTTTTTAGAGAATGGAATATAAGATATTTTCATATTATTTATTCTTAGTCCGTATATATTTGAGCATCTTAATGTGATGTTATGTCCGCTTCGCATGAAAAAGATCTTTAGAATCTCACAAAGGTAAAGGTGGTTTAAAGGAAGAACACCCAAAGATAGGAATAGTGGCCAACTATGTGCTAATCCATTTGGCTAGCAAATTATTCTTATATTATATGTTTTTGGTTTGTTATTATGTTAATACTTCAGTCGTACCCCCCCCTCCCCCCCCACACACAAACAACTTGAAATACCGTATTACAGTTTAGACTGGACAATGCCATAGTAAAACATTAATAATATTTTTCGTCAACAGTGTTCCTTTTGTTATTAAATAACACAAAAAAAGGTACAGTGGTGAGAACAAAAAAATTGACATATTTGAATTATAAGATGCGTAACGTACAAAATTTGGCGTTTGAATTATTGAGTGTTCGAAAGACCGAGGTAGCACCGTAGTAGAATTTGACTCAACTATGTTTTCTGGCATAAATGAAGTATTACCGAGATGGCCGACTTGACAGCTGAGCCACGAATTTGAGAGGCTTATCGGCAGTTATTAATGAATTTTTGATGGTTATTGACGAAACAATGTCAATGACGTTCTCTGATCGGTCAATTTGGTTTGAGAATACGATATAAATGGTTGTCAAAAATTTTAAGGTCAAGGGAGGTAGAGACGTCTGAGAATATTTTACAAGTCAGTGACTTTAAATACTCTACAAAATACGTTTCATAAGTCAGTGACTTTCATCGATCAGTATTCCTGAATCTGTATTTCCTGACCCGTATGCTCCACTAAAAAGGTCGCGGGGGTAAACCACGCACGACATATCTGCAGATAGCCCCAGTGACTTTTTCAATTGAAAACATTTTGCAAATGTTTTCAACGCCTCCTTTCAGCACATTTTGAAGTTTAGCATTAAGGGTTATGTTTTACAATTGCTCAACTTGCCGGAAATGTGGGAGTTGATCAACTTCGGAGTTGGTTTCAGCTCGTAATCGACGACTTGAAAATTTATTTTGTTCACTAGCTTAGCCCACAGTCTGAAATTTAAACTTTCATTTTTTAAATTTCCCCTTGGACATTTTTGCCAATTGACATACAATGCCATTTTCAACTTTGAATTCATTGTATGCGCTGTTTACGTGTTGGGCGCTATGAGAATTAAATTCGCTTGACAAAATTTACAAACAGAATCCTATGTACATACATATGTGAATGTTATCACTTGCCACCGGGTAAGATATGGAGAACAGCGCAAGCGACTATGCACAGTTGTAATGCTTACAATAGTACAGTCTGCATTCGCTTATTGAATTGATCAATAGGTAGTGTGTAATTGTCCGTAATGCACGGGTCTGTTAAGAAATGGAAAATAATCCATCAAATGTTTCATTATTTCAAAGCAAATCGAAAGGGCCAGTACCTTCTCTCGTGTCATTGCAATGAAACCTGTATAAGTTCGAGCACCACTGTCCGCTTTGAGAGACGAAAATGATAAATAAAATCACAATCATCTCATCTACACACGTGAGGAAACTACGTTAATAGAGAGAGAGAGAGAGGGAGAGAGAGAAAGAGAGTGAGAGAGAGAGAGAGAGAGAGATGAGAGAGAGAGGGAGAGAGAGAGAGAGAGAGGGAGAGAGAGAGAGATAGATAGAGAGAGTACAAGCGTGATGATCTCCTACCTTAACTTCTGCAATTTCTGCGAGTTGACAATATCAAGAGTTGATAAATTCTTCACTCAATGAAAGCAAACTCAGAAGTTGACGAGAAAAATCCCAAAGTTGTGGTTATCTTTTAGTGCACAAAATTAGTGCAGTGTCCTTTCAATTCATTTTGTTATTTCCCCTGCACACACTAGATATTCTCAAGGCCCTCAGAAAAGGCGTTGGTGGCAGTGATGACCTCTTATGGCTCAGCCATTTATTCAGAATTAGAAACAGGAAATATACATGGGTTACTCAATCTGGAGAATATGTTGAGTGGGTAGCAATTAGAAGTCTAATTTTGTGCATGTTTGCCACTCCTTCGGAGAGGTTACACATTTGTCACGATGCGGATCCTTTATACTTTCTGACTCTCTTTATAATTTAATGCCTCTCATACTTTCAGAGTTGGAAACTTAAGCACAAAAGAAAAAAGTGCAATGAATGCCTTCCAGGTCACAAAAAAGTGTCTCGTGACAAAAATAATTTGAGTTGAATTTATTGCTTATAACGTAGACTTTCCTTCAAATGTTCTTTGTAACAAAATAAGTGCCTATTCTATACCAACAAATAAATTTTCCAGTTGTGCGATATAATGTAAATATCAAATCTCTGTGCAAGCTGCGTACTCATCAAACATATGTACTACTTATTCTATGTCAAAATAAATGTATCTATCTATCTATCTATAACGTAGACGAATACGTTTCACATAAAATGGCCGCTGTAGTCATAGTCTCTCGGAGCTGGCAATTGTCTGAATTCGTTGCTCTTTCTAAGGTTTTATCATGCTTAGGAGTGGTGCAATCATTTAGTTGCATTTTCTTTAATGAGTGCTAATTCGTGAAGAAAATATGTTTCATATAAAGCAGTCGCCGTGGTCTCGGTTTCATGGTCTCTCGGTGCGTTGCGGCCTCAAAAAAGGGTCAAATTGCCACGAGTCTGAACCAGAGGCACAATCCCGACCTATTTTCCTCTTGTATTGTGTTCGTTGTCGTCGTAAATTCTTTCCTTTTCATTTGATCCATCATGGAGTGTTCCAGCAAATTATCTCGACAGCGTTCGACTTGTGTGTGAGATGCTGTCAGTTGTCTCTTATCCCGTGAAACAACGCAACAACGTTCTAAGTCCGGGTATAAATAAAACCAAACTGGAAAAACTAATTAGTCGTGTGCGCCCATTGGATAACCTGAATGACGAAAGAAAAGTTTGGTTGGTCTTCTCACTTTGTGTCGCTCTCGTAATCAACTCATAGTTACCACAAAGCGAGGCATATGCCCACTGGGTCAAACCAAAAGTTCACCGCGGTGGCTTAGATCTCGGCCAAACGTCAAGAGAGGAACAAGCATCAGTTTTAAAATGAATTCGACTCAGAAACTATTTCTTGCCGTCTTTTGTGTAACGTTTTTTGTTCAAAATTTCGCTTGTCAGTATGATTGTGAAGAAAAACCAGGCAACGGTACCGTGTTGTTGCGTCGGCGACGGTATTTAGACTTCTTGAAAAACTCTCGTGTGTTTGTAGGTTTTTTTGTGACATTTTTCTGCATGGGAAAATTTAAAAGAAAAAACAACTTTATTTTCATACAGTTTCGAGCGAATATAAAGCAAAACATATTCACGTGGGGTGGAATTTGGGCGCATGCCCAAGGCTTTAAGGCGAACATGAATATGTTGAACGCAAACAAGGCGTTGCGACCCTATCGCAGGGATACCCTGGAAGTAGTCCAGAAACTGTTGGATCTGTATGTTCTCCTACACAAACGCTGGTAAATGTACGAATTTCAATTAAATTTTCTTTTGCCATTCAAGCCATGGCATGGATGGACAAGCGTGTTTAATGAAGGCATTCTGCATGGCAACAGGAGGTTCAGATGGCCAATCATCTGGGGGATTTCTAGTGAAACTCATGCGACACATATTTACGTAAGTAAAAATTGTAAAATAAAAATTGCGGGTTAAGCTGTGTTGCGTTTGAAAGTTAAAAAAAAAAAAAACTAAACAATTTTGACTGCCAATTGTTGGGGGATTCTTAGATCCGTCAAGTCCAGTTAAAATCCTTCGTCTATTGATTGAGTCTGGGTACCTGGGTTAGTATGCTGAGGATGGCACCGGATCTCTCGGTATAAGATCAAGGATGGTGCTGTGACCATAGGGGTTGGCTGTCCAATACGAAGACTCTCTGATCAGATTGACGCCATGTGTTGTTGTGTATTTTATGTGTGTTGAGGGATAGATCGCCGTGGTGTTTTTGCATGATAGAAGGAGAACAATTACAATACGTCGTAGAGTTTACATTTTAAGTGGAAGTAGAGTCATCCCGATTCTGATAATATCACTGTTCAGTTCACTTTATCTACAACGGACCTGGTTGAAATATTAACAAACTGGATCTTAGGTTCTTATCAATTTACTTAACTTACAAAAGAGAGGTCCGTCCTGCCTGAGCAATCCAATTCCTATTAATTTCATGTGCTTACAGAAGCAGCTTGATAGAGCAAGTTATGTAGATTTTACAATAACAGCTGCACATCGTCCATGCAGACATTGCACTGACCTTGTTCACCATGATCGCCACTTCCAGATCTTCTAGCCGCAAGCGATCCGCAAGCTAGCAACTTTTCGATGAGTTGTTCTCGCCGCTAGCGGTCTTGGTCTCAAATCACCAAATACTCGTCCTTCCAGCCGAAAATAACATGGCGCACAGAAAATCCAGGGGGTAGCTAGGGGGTGGGCACAGGGGCAATTTGGGGCTGTTATTTTCCTCTTATATGTATAGCATTTGCAAAACGGATTCTTTTTCCAGTCCAGCGAATTTATTTACAAAGCTTAGCAGCAGAAATGGTAACCAACTGGCAGTCTTTTCTTAGTAACGAAATAATTGTTTTTTGTGGATACAATTTTTTTATTACCTTCGCGTTTTGTGAATTGTGCTATATATCGAATACAAAGTGCTGACAACTAGATCTGTAGACAACTAGATCTATACCATGATCTGTAGAAGCGACGCGCAGGGTATAGAATATCTAATTTGAATTATGTGTTACCAAAACTTACCCGGTTGCTTGAAATACCTTCTAAATAAGGAAGAAATACCTGCAACGTACCTCTGCCTAGTTTGATCCATCCTGTTATTTGAAAAATCATAGGACAACAAGAAGAAAATCTGTCTATACAAATGTAAACTATCGATTTTAAACTATTGATGCCTACTTATCATTATAAATTTGTCAACGTTCTTGTGCACCATAAGGTGCCAACTTCTCAGCAAACGCTCAAACGCTTCCGTCACGTATAGACGGAACCTACAGTTTTATGCCGACCCCGAACGGCAAATTTGGGAAGCTTTCTCTTCATCAAGTCGAGTATTCTGTTTTCGTAAGCTATATAGAGATAATGCCTTTGGAAAAAAAGCGTTATATCGATCATTCATCATTCATTATCTAGGCCTTCCTTATACTGAACCACCATTGTATATCTATTTTTTTTTTAACAAGAACAACACCGTATAAAAATGTTCTTAAAAATGAAAAATAGAACAAACTGTGCTAAAATAGTTGATGATACAGCCCGTAGAGGGCTAGGGTCTGGCTTCTCAGCAACCACTCGTGTTGTGCGTGCTATTGTTCTCCCATGAGAGGCATGGACCTACCGTTTTATCAGAGATAATGGAGGCATAGAGATATCCAACTTCGGCCATTTTTCCCCTAGTCGACACCGGAGATGTAGGGGTGTTCCCTTGTATTTCACTTTAACACAACCCATGGATCCACCACACAATGGCAGCCGATTCGTGGATTTTAGCGGGAAAAAATGGCGACAGATTGCCGAATTCGCGCACGATCCATGCATTGTTGTGCGGAGGGTGCTCAAAAGTTAACTCGTATTTTTATATGGAATTTCGTGAATAAAAATGTAATGCAATGTCCATTGAACTTGAACTATTTGACCTCAATTCAATTCTTAGATTAAACACCTACAGCCTCAAATCTGACAAACTGTCCCAAAAGTTAGTTCCACTCTACATCCTTAATTAATGAATTCTGAAAACTCATAAGTTCAAATTACTTTTGATAACAACAATGTCAAGATGTTGCAATTATAAAAAACGTTGTCAAAATTTTAAGTTAATTTCCATCAATATTTTTGCAAAATACGAAATGAGCGAAGAACTTTGTTTTCAAGTGATTCATGCAAACGTTTCAATAATATTGTTGTTATTTGTTCTCAGACTATAACTTGCTCAAATGAGAGCTTAAGGAATCGACTTCGTGAACATAAGCTTTGTTCGTTCGTTCACCCCTCCATACTGTGCTGAAATTTAACACCAAAATTTGAAATAACGTACAAGTAACGATCGAATTTTCAAATAAGAACTTCAATTCACCCCTCTTCTGGGTTGGCTGTTCGCCAGCTGATCTCAAGAGCTAAGACGTACTCACAGACTGGGGACAAAAATCATATAAAAAGCGCTGTCAGATGAAATCCAGGGGCAAGAGAGATACAAGATGGATATCTCCATCCTCCAGTATCTCTGCTCAAAACTGAAGTCTGCCTACATCTTTTGTGTGACTTTACTGTTTCATACTGTTTCGATGGAAAAAACAAACTTTTAATTTCTGTGTACGGAATCAACCGATTTATTCAAGGATTTCTTACCAACTAGCTTCAAGACAATTTTACACTTACTTATTCTTACTTTACTTTGCTAACTGAGCTAAAGGCATTTTGCGCGTGGGGACGACTTACGGGATATCGGATCCAATTGGCGTTATTCTGCTTGCGCGTGCATCGAATATGTGGGAAAAGATAATGAGAATGAAATTAATATTGGAGTGAGCAAATGGCGAGGGTCGTAGTCCGTGTAGGATAAGTAACCTGTGTGCACGCTAAGCACCAATGTGTCGCCAAGCACAAATTGTTGAGTGTGGACGCCGCTTATGAAACCGGGCATATTACATTTTTTTCCCTGTGATTAGAATTTGGTTCCACAATTTGGTTGAATTTATTGGGTTTACAGAACTTCACATCGTCTGCATCGTTCGACAGGTCTTCGATAATATTCAGATCGAGGGACTGAGCTGGTCGTTGTAAATCAGTGGCATTGATCAGTTAACTTTTCGGGAAAAGGGAATATGTAACTGGCCCCACGCCGCCATGTTCAGACAAAGCTGCCCATGCCATTCTTAAAGTGTTTTTTTCCGATCCCTTGTGGTCGTTTTATTGGTGATTTCACAGAAGATGTTCTGGCTCGTAAATATGTGATATTTCGTGTCCACCACTGTATACATGGCTGCTTCTATTTTGCTAGCTGGCAGTTTACAATTTGTAACATGTGCTGGCGTTATGACGGCAATACCATCTCGAATGTTGGCTCGTCCACAGTGTTTGGCTTGTAAGTGTAAACTACGCACTTAACGCAGCCCCAGTGGTCAAGTCACATGATCAAGGCGGACAGTTGATGCCGTGAGATGACCCGGATCTCCGAACAATCCAATTAGTGATCTGACGACGTTATCTATGGTCGCCTGGCTTCAAGTCTTGAGCAATTACAATTTTGGCAAACATGGTGATGCCAGCTGATCGGCGCTGAATCGAATCTTTCTGTTACGGCGGTTACGTCTCTGTCCGGTTGGTGGCGCAAGTCCAAAACAGGGTGCTCACGTTCAAAATTTCGAAAGTCAGTTTGTGTATTAACAACTGAGCTGGACATTCTATTTTTTAATAATTTCGCAGGTTCGGCAAGAATTAATGCATGCTGGCAACGGCAGAAAGCATTGAATATTTTGACAGTTGCTGAATCACAAACATCATTGCTTTCAAGTCACCCTTGTGTTGCTGTCAAAACAGACGACTTCAGTGAGACCCCAATCGGCTTGCTCACGGCATGGTTTCAGAACCGAATAGCATGGAAAACCTCCGACTTTTAATCAGAACGTGGCAGTTTTTTTCCAGTCTCTTCAGACTGGAACTTAACACGGGAAGAACGCACCTTGGCTATGGTTGGCTGATGGAAACCTGTTCTCATGAGCTGTACCTACATGTGTCTGCTTGCATTAACCATTAGTAATTTTCTGCCATATTTCCTTGACGACAGACGGCTATTTCTTTCGTCCGTGTTACAGACGCGTCACCTGTGCTGTTTGCAGCTTCAGTTAAAGCTGGCATTTCCATTTGTTTGCTTGTCACCTGGTGCTCAATAGCCCGCCGAATTAAATTAGGCATCGCGTGGCAATATAACGTTTTCACACCACCACCCTGGCCGTTATAATTTGTCATAAATTCGGGTTGCATGAACTTCCATCAGCCCACATGATCTACTGTTTAATTAACACACTCATGAGACATGCCCACAAGCGTGTGGACTGACACACGAAAGTAGATACGAACCGTACTCCATCAAAGTTGCTCGAACCGGAATCTGTTAATCGATTCCAATCGACTCTAAAATACTCCATCATGCAGTGCATTCGAATAGTGTCTCTACTTGGGATATGTTTAGTGTTTTTGTGTGTGAAAAATTCCGCGGGCACGTACATATGCAAGGCAACTGGTGACAACAGCACGGTGTTGAGTCGTCCCAGGCGCTTTTTGGACTTCCTGTCAGCCTCTAAAATGTTTGTAAGTCAAATGGAAAGTCTTTCATCGTCTCGGTTTAATTAAAATGCTGTGTGTTTCAAACAGTTTCGAGCAAACATAAAGGAAAACCTGGTTAGTATGGGCTCGATTTGGGCGCATGCCGCTGGCTTCAAGGCAACCATGAATATACTGAACGCCAACAAGGCCTTGCGGCCCTATCGCAGGGACACATTCGATGGTATTCGTTATCTATTGGAAATGTAAGCGATTCCTCTTAGTGCATTGCTGTTTGTGCCGGTTACTTAACTTTGATTTCGATTTAAGCCACGGCTTTGATGGCCGGGCGTGTGTGTTGAAGGCGTTCTGCACTGTGACGAAGGGTTCGGAGGATGGCTACTCGGATGGGATGTTGTTTAAACTTCTTCGTCATTTATTTGTGTAAGTAGAGATTATTTAGATCAGAGCTAGTGCTTTATTCACAAAATTTTGTTTACAGTCTTATCTTGAGTTATCTTTTATGACTCGATTTATTGCTAGTGTCTAACCCGGTCATTTACTGCTGATTGTGTATTGTGTTGATTTGCCCGTTGCGCGGTTGTTCAAAGCTTGATGTTGTGTCTGACTTATGACCTGCATGGTCAATCACTGCTGTTTGTTTATTGTGCGGATTGGCTCTCGGTGGATTGCTAAGCCACTTGATGTAGTGCGTGGTTGACCAATATGTTTGTGCGACGTAGTCTGCAGATGTATCGTATATTGGTTGGGGTTAATTTTTTTTGTTGAACACTTCAACGGTGTTTTTTTGATATCCTGTCGAGATACTTACTTAACCACTGTTCATTCAGGCTACACTATTTTTAACCAGTTTTCTCAACTAGTGACGGACAGTAATTCGATTCTAAAATAATTGTTAATCTAAAGTCAGCCAATCAGAAACATTAAAATTAATTAAGAGTAACAAATATAAATCTCTAAGGAAAGATAACGCAATATCTGAGATGATCCTACCAAAAAGTATGGGTCACAGTGTGCATCGATATGAGGCTTGGTTGGAGTCGTATGCTACGTTTCCACTGAACCGAAACCGCGGGGTCAGGATGAAGTTATACTGAAACCTCAGTAGGCCGTTTCCACAGATCTAAAAGTGGTTGCGCTCTCAATTTTCAAGTCACTCCCCCCCAATTTATAAATGGGCGCTAAAAGAAATGTCACTCGCTCTCAATTTTTAAATGGCCGCCAGAACAGCTGTCTGTTGACAGGACATAATAGTGTGAGAACACCAGAAAATAGAAAGAGACAAGATGAGAAAGGGAACACCAAAATATACTGAAATTGACGCTGCAGGCTTATCCGGGTTCATAGGTTAGAAGAAACTTGATGGAACCCCGCGGTTTCGTTCGGTGGTAACGTAGCATTAGGATTTAATCCCAAGGTGGACAATGTTTGACAAATATGATGTATTTCGTCTGTATTTTGAATCATTTCAGTTGTTGAAAGTTATATTCACTCGAGGCACCGCTTAGATCTCGTTCTTGTGCATTATTGTTGTTGTTGGATCAGTCAAGCCATTGACTAACATTTTTAATATTTCACGGCGAGTTTTTGGATTGCTGGAAGTATTCTTTCATCACTCCAATTCATAAATCTGGACCTAGAAGTTCTGTTGTCAACTACAGACCAATAGCTAAACTCCAATTAATCCCGAAATTATTCGAGAGAATTCGAGAAGTTCGAAACCATAAATCACAATTTCAACATGGCTTCGTGAGTGGAAGATCAACTTCGACCAATTTGGTTATTTTTACAAACGTTTGCCCAAGTTCCATGAAAGCGAGACTTGAAGTTGACTCTATATACACTGACTCCTCGATTGCGTTTGGGTCAACATAATGTGCTCATAAAGAAGTTAGGGATGATTGGTTTTCTTTTTGAACACTTGAAATGGATAACCAGCTAGTTTGTAAAAATAGCTAATGATCTGTCACGGGTACTTTTCAGTTTCTCTGGGGTAACTCAAGGTAGTCACCGTGGCCCTCTTCTGTTTCCTCGTTTTAGTAACGATTTGCCTTCCTATGTTTTCTATTCTAACCGCCTTTTATACGCTGACGACTTACACATTTATAAATCAGAGCGATCATTGACGGATGATATGGAGTTGCAATATGATGTCTCATCTGTACAGAATTGGTGCGATTTGAATGGTCTACATTTTTATATGAGCCAGTGCTTAGTTATGGAATTTTCTAGAATTTTATCATCCATGAAGATATGAACAATATTAACATGGGTTGGCATAAAGACCTTCGACATTCCACTGACTTTTTCTTAGCACATAGACTATATTATTTCAAAGGCCAACTCCAAGCTGGGATTCTTGTTTCCAAATTCAAACGTTTTTAAAGATCCTTACACTGTACAGTCGGTGCGTGTTTCTCTAATGGAATATGTGGAATCCTTTATATAACAATAGCGCTATTCGTAGTGAGAGAATACAATACAGATATTTTTCCTAGTTATGCTCTTAGAAAGATGTCGTGGAGTTCAAATATTCCAGATTACAATGCTAGATGTCAGCTTATTGATCTAAAGCAACTGCATGTAAGAGGGACTTATTATTCAGTTCTTTTCACTCGTGACGTCGTCACTGCTCACATTGATTGTCCGAGACTACTTTCCATGTTCAGTGTTTACATCGCTGTCTGAGGCCTAGAGATTTATTTTATGTTTCGAGGCATAGTACAAACTATGGGCAAATGATCCTGTAATTAACGTTTGCATACAATTCAACATAGCTGCCAATGTTTGTGAGTAGAGATAGATGAAATTTTAAATCTTTTGAGTAGCAATTTACTCTAAACTAAATTAGGACTGTATTTATTGTTAATATGAATTGATTAAGACGGAAATAAATAAACAAATATTTGTTTTTTGTATACACGCATTACATGTACACTCTTACCACTGGTTTACGGTCTTCTTTTTCATTTCAGATTGGACGAGGAGGACAAACGTCACTTTTCGTATTTGAAGGATGAAAACTGCGAACAGTTTCTTGCTCACCACTGCCCGCTGACTTTTAACAACATTTCTCCTTACACAGATGACATCTAGCGAATTCCAAATGAAAGACTCCCAAAATAAAGACTTAATTATTGAATGCATTTGTTTATATTATTTTTTGACTGACAAAACAGATTGACCTGAGCACTAACAGTCATAGGTAGGTAGGGTAGGGAGCGCCCATCCCTCCCTAGTGAATTCACCAACGCACTTGGACATGTTGGTCCATTGTGATACCGACAGTCAGACTACTACCACCGATCGACTACTCCAGTGATTGTGCAGTTAATTGGCAAATGGCGACTTGACCAGATTTAAAAACCAGATAAAAGCGTATTAACTTTGCTTTCACTGGGATTCGAACCCCTCTTACTAAGGGCAGGTAACGTTGTCATCCACGTTGCCACACTCACAGCTTCTAGACACTCTAAAATTGCACAATTAAAGAAAAAAAGAAAGTCGTCGTGAATGTCTGGGGGAGCTTTCTCAATCACAAAAAACAGGGTTTTTTGCAAATGTCGAACCCGATGCAGAGGGGACATATTTGATCCTGATTCGCCGACACAGTCACAGATTTTGTCTAGTTCATGATGTCGTTGGAGATCGGCCACAGAAAAAATTAAGCCATCTTTATTTTATTTTGTCTACGATTCAGCGTCCTTGGGAAAAATTCTTTTGTGTCGGCGTTTTTTGGGCCTTGGCTACACCATTCCTATGATCAGTCATCGAATTGCAAATGAGGTGTACAAGTTCAAACTGGCTACAGAAGTTGTCTGCTGAGGCGGCTTTTACACTTCATCAAACCATGCCTTCACGCGGTAAAATTTGATCAAATTTCCTCTCTTTTTCCCACTCACTCGTCACGTGCTTCCGATACCCAACGCTGAGAATATGTAAGGATTTCTGCACACATGCTACGCGGGAGCCACCCGACCAATCACGCAGTTGAAGCGACGGAATCTGATTGCAACTGAGTTTTTCAGCCAAGGCGGCTTTCCTCAAGTAGCAGGATGTGTCGATGGAACTATGGTAGAAATAGATGCGCCAACGTTTAATGAGGAAGATTACGTCAATCGCCATGGTAAACATGCAATTAATGAAATGATGGTTTGTGGTCGCGATCGAAGTTTTTATGCGGTAAACGTAAACTGGGCTTGAATTACTTGCGTCTGAAACCGAGGTTTGCTGCAAAGATTGATTATGTCTGCTGTATTCTTTATAATAATTCTGTAAAGACGATAGAAAGCGGACTACATTTCAAAGCTGAAACTGATGCAGACATTGGAGAAGGTGACAGCAATTATGAAGATGGAGAAGATTATGCACAAGACCACGCATCACCCGCTAATATTCAGAATTTGCTGGATTTCTTCGGATGAGAACAATAAAGTAAACTAATATTAAACTTTTTGTGTGTACATTTGTATTTTTTAATATGCGGTGTAACTTAATGTACGGTTGCAGATTTCAGAACTGCCATCTAGGCTCAAACCATCATCCAGTGTAATTTCGTTGGGTTTTGGAATTCCAAAGTGAATTTAGATGGCGGTTGTCCTACTCGTAATTTTTTTAAAAATTTAATTTGTTTGCATATAGCTCCGATTCTAAAGCTTCCCTCTTGATTCCTTCTAAGGAATCTACTCGTTTAATTTTTGCTGCACTAGGTCTTGCTTCAATAGATCCCGACTGCGGTTGACTTGGTTGAGTTGCGATCCCATTCGCTTCAGGCAATCCTAATCCTCCCACAACTGGAGAATATTTTCCAAGAATATCTAAGATTGCCTCATCCACTGCAGCGAGCACTACAGATTTTCCACCGCCAGTTCCAGTTTTTTGGAATTATCTCGCCCTGCCTTTGAGCAAAGCAACCGTTTCTCAATAGCGTCAAAGTTCCCACCACGGCTAGTTAGGAAGACTCTACGATGTCGATTTTATCTGCGTAACACAATATTCGGACTCTGGCTTGCGAAAGGCGGTCTTCAACCGTCTCATGAGCTGAACGGAACAGCGCAGGTGGATTAATTTTCCCGAGATTCCGAAGTCGTCGCATCCAATCCGCTGTCTTGGCGGCTTCTATCAACCGGCTACCGGAGCGTCAAGTGAATAACAACCGAAGGAATTTCAAATCGAACATCTCCCCATTCACGGGAAATACGTCTGCGGACAACGAATGCGCTACAATTCTGAAACAATGAATGCGAAATGCGTGCATCGTATTTCGTAGACACTCTACAGAGCTGTTTGCAGTTTTCCGGCATTTAGAGCTAACATGCAGATGAGACGCTGTTGCCTAGCTCCCTTTTTGAATTCGTACTAACCAACGCATGGTTTTAACCCTTGCCAGGGGCCCACAAAAATCCATCGAATCTACCGAATCGCAATATTTTCAATCATGTCATTTCCCAAATCCCCTGCCCTCGTGTCATACACATCTCGAATTTCAGTATGTCCGCGCAACATGCAACTCAAAATACGCTGAATGCTCTCGGGAAGATTGGCCCATTGTCGGTTACTGCTGCCGCGAATGCATCGTTTGTATACGATCCTGCAAATCACATTCAGGCAGCAACAAAAATCAATCATTGTCGATGATTTCTGGAGAAGAGCAACCGATTGTCTATTGAAGCAAGCATCTACCCACGGGCAGATGCCAAAAGAGCGGCATTGCTGTGCAGAGCATACACCAGTGGTTGCCCTCTGAGTTAACATTGTCTGTAAATTAGGTTGTTTCGGCGTTTTGTTGTTTCTGCTCCCGTTGCTGGCTTTCAGACCTAAAGGCTCCGGCAGGTCGGAATACTGACGTATCCAGCGGGATATTAGTAAGCTGGCGGCAAGGAATGTAGTGCAGTCTCAAAGAATATTTTCCAAGGAGGAATCAATTGAATGCATCACAAACTTGCTGTGATTTCAATTAATGCAAAGAAAAAAGTTTCTTTTACTCCACAACAGCAGACGTTCTTCAAGTAATTCCGTGAACTCTTTGGCAGATTCTCGTCTAAAGCTCGCCGTGAAGACCAAGACACTGTCACGAATTCCTCCCAATTTAGGGCACTTCTGAATGAAGATGATGGGACTACAGTTCCAACCAAAGCAAACACGAGTACTTGCCATTGTCACGCAACGGGTAAGTCAACATTCCCCCAAATAATGTTATCAATCAAATTAACACATCTTCCTTTCCAGACCAACGCGAGGGACATACACCGAACTTTGATTACGCGTTCCCATCCACCGGCACACATGTCATACGCAAAGTACACATCGCTTCAGTTGACAGCAAACCCAGAGCCAGTCAGTGATTACTTCTCAAAGCAAACGAGTGATTTACAAAGCAGTGCAAGCCCAAATGTCAACGATCTCACAATGAAACTGTGTGTGATTCTTCTTCTAATGCATTATCTCGCATATCCTTCCCATGGACTCAACCACACTTCCAAGCAGACAGGCCAGCTCAGTCGCAGCAGACGGCATTTGGATTTTCTGAAAAGCACTCGAGTTTTTGTACGTGACTTCTTGAAATTTGCTGCCAAGATCGAGTGCAATTTGAAGTATTTTTTTTTTCTACAGTTCCGCGTCAACATTAAAGAGAACATCTTCACGTGGGCATCGGTCTGGGCACATGCCATTGGCTTTAAGGCAAATATGAACATTCTGAATGAGGACAAGCGCTTGCGACCATACCGCCGGGATACATACGAAGTGCTGCAGGAACTTTTGGACATGTAGGGCCTTACCAAAGTGTAGTGCATGCGATTAATACTTGTGTTCACAGGCATGGATTAGACGGACAGGCGTGTATGCTGCGGGCCTTCTGTACGGCCAGAACGAGCACGGATCATGAGTCGAAAAACGGAATACTGTTCAAATTGATGGCACATATTTTTAAGTGAGTACAATTTGATTTTACTTTGGTTGTGATGTGGTCACAACCTACCTTGTGAGGTTCCAGCTGACTCGAGGAAATAACCCCCCAAAATGGAGGATGAAATAACTTCCCAAAGTTTATGTGGAGGTAGGGATTTATTTCATTTGAAGAAAAAAATCCCAAGACGGGGGACTTGTTTCATGGGGTTTTGGGGATTTATTTCATACTTCAAATTGGGGTCATTTCATGATGAAGGAAGTTCCCAAATTGAACTATGAAGGAAGTTCCCAAACAAGGGGACTTATTATTACAGGAATACCTAGATTTAGATCGCTAATTGGTTCTGACAGGCTCGACGTAAATCGAAATGACGTTATTCGTAAATCGAGGTGTTACTGTACTTTTACTTGCGCGTTCTTGAAAGTCTGGTGTATTTAAAGCATCAGGTGGGTGGCTCGCTTTTAACCCTGTTTTTCCGCAGGGTTTAACCCGCTCACGCGACTTCTTCGCTTCGCCACGGGTCAACAACTGTCTGACAGGCGCCTGGCTTAATTATATTTACTCCGGGGTATTTAGTAGCATAATTTAAAAATTATTTCAAACTAATTTCACAGTGACCAATTGGTGACCAATTTTGGGGGTTATTTTATCCTCCTTTTGGGGGCTTATTTCCAGGGGCTATTTGTATTGTTTCAAAAACCTCCCAACAAAACGCACAAGACTAGTTGCCATGGAGTGGTCAAACATTTGCTCCTTTCGCTCTCTTTTCCTTGTTTGCTTCTCCCAAATTGAGAGCATATTGTGAAACCGAAGTCATCTCATTCTGGGAGAAGAAAAATGTAAAGTCAAATGTTTTTGTCTCTAGTTCCGCATTGTGGCCAGGGCTGCCGGAATTACTACCAAGGCTGTTCTTGCACTACTCTCGCGTCCAGTGTACTCCGTACTCAACTCTTCTTGGAAATGCTTCCCTTCTTTATTTATTATTTTTATATTTTATTGTTATTTTCACATAGTTGTAAACGACAATATTAATTTGAAGAGATCCAAGAGTACTTTGATGTTAAATTCCACAAGATATTAAAAACCTCTTCCACTAGGTGCTTATCGTTTGAGCAAGAAGTCAATGGAAAATCGGAGCCCTATGCATGATTTCTTATCTTTCGAACTTTTGTACCTACTCCCTTCCAGAGCAAAAGACTTCCATCTAGACCTTTCAAATACTTCTTAGCGGACATTTTGAAACGGCAGCCCTGATTATGACTTGTGCTCAAGAGAACACCACAATTTTGATGGTTCTTGTGATGCTCCCATGCTTTTGCTCAGAATTCGAAAACCCTTAAAATTTGTGACTCACCATGCAGCCACAGATGTGTGCCAGAACACGGGTGTTTAATTACAAATTTAGGTCCTCCGCAGACCTGAGTGGGTCCTTCAAATGGACTGCGTTTTTATGACTCGTCTCCTTGTGACTGTAAGATCTTAAAGTCTAGGAAACTCATACTGTTTCAAAATTAAAAAGTTTCCAACAGCTTCGTTTCAATGTTTTGTTGTGTATGTTGTCCGTTGCACTGTGCGGAGCAGTTTATCGTCGATATTGTGTGTAGTTTATTTTCCAATTCCAATGATTTTCTGAGTAAAATGCATTTGGACTGTAACATATCTTAGCCCACAACATTACTGGACTCAAGTCAACTCAATAGAAATCCGCGAATACAAGCCAATTGATCCAATATGATTGATTCTGAGCCCAGGTCCATCGTGGATCAGAAGAAGGTCATAAAATCCACTTAATTCAGGGCTTGCCAAATTATTCACCTTCCTAATGCGTAAACGGCAGCGATCATTTGAATTTTTTCCCAGGGATTCTATTAGGGAGACTTCTGACATTCTCTGACAAGTTAATTTAATTTAATTATGGTTGTATCTTAATTCCACGCAGCGAGCGCCAAGCTGGTCAGCTCTGGAGGAATAGTCCAATTTTACTGAGCGTCATTAGTACCACGACTAGGATAGAGTGCGTGGTAACACAAGTGAGCAGCTAGCTTAAGATCGTGTCAGCTGGAGAGGCTTGTTGCCTGAGGCCTAGGTCCGTCTGCGGCAGCGCTACCAGAAGAAGAAAACATGCTGCCCTGGATTTCTTCAAAATAATTCTTGAGCTGGTCTTGCAAAACTCACTGATCAACATTAGAAGCGCAAAACCACCATGACTAGGACAGAATGCTCGGTAGCACAAGGGGCTTACACTGGCCAAAGTGAGACTGCACCCAGTCTGTTACTTTAGGCAAAGGTTTATTATTTTACCCAAGCTGGGCAGGACCTCAATAACTTTCAGGCAATCACAGGCAACTTCTATTCGAGCATCAACAGCTTCAGTACTAGGCCAGGCGCACAATCGCTCTTTTAAGTGACTAATGAACATTCTCACAATGTAGCGAAAGATCAGTTTGACCTTGAACAAGACTTCGGTCTTCTTGGTTCTCCTCCAAGCCGCAGAGACATGGCAGACAGGCACAGTTGAATGAACAGCTTTGCATACAATTATTGATCAAGTTTGCTTGGATTTCTATTAGAGGACAAAAATTCAAAAAACCTAATTCAAACTGATTAGGAACCCCTCCAGAGTGGCGGGGAGTAAATTTTTTGTTGCCCCTCCAACTGGTCAGTCCGCAGACACTCGCAACGCAACGTTGCACTGATTCCATTCCAACCGTTCGATGTCGCGTCTAGCGGAATGATCTCTTTGCAGCATTGCTGACCGCTTTACAGTGGAAAAAGGAAAATTACTTTCATGGCAGATCGTCGAGGAACTGTCTAGTGTTCGAATTTAGGTTGACTTCCAGAGCAGGCTGGTGAGTGCGAGAAGCCACTCAGAAAACTCTGTCAAAAGGCTACACTCGATGAGAGATTCTTTTGGTTGTTTAACTGATCAAATGATGTGTGCAAACGAGTTCGCTGCATTTCGCGGAGGGGAAACCAGATTATGCCAACAAAGTCGAACTCCTTCGACCTCCTTGCTGGTCCCACTTTGCCAGCTAAACCGCCCGCTGACAGAGAATACTGTTGGGCTAGGCTGCTTCGATTTATTTACGCAATCGACTTGAGGTTACTGGCAAAGTATTCGGTTGTGGTTAGTGGAGGATAAAATCGTTGTCGGCACCCAAGGGGAGTTTGTTGTGTTCAACGGACAATATTGCTTGCGGAATAATGGATGTACAAGAGGCATTACTCGATAAAGGTTTGTGATTGTGCTGACACTGTGTGCATCCCCGTTGGCTGTTTCAGTTCCAAGCTAAGGGTTTCAAATTTACAGACCTTAGGATTTCCGTCTTCAGTTTTTCCCTCATTTGGTTCAAGCCACTCGATTGATCTCTTCCTTCAACTCACGGTTAGCTTGGCTACAGACCTCGATCAGTTCATATCGAGAAATTCTTCCGCCAAAAGTGTGTGTGTTTATTTAATTTAATTATGGTTAATTCCACGCATTGAGCTCCAAGCTGGTCAGCGCTGGACGAATACGCCAATTTTACTGAGCGTCATTGGTTCAATATTTTTCACATTTACTTGATAGGACAGTTCACGCTAACGTCGCGACTATGCACGGGTATAGACTATGGCACGAGGTCAAGGGGTCTAGCCCTTTGAAGTCGGAGCAAGGCTTTAGTTTCGTCAAGGTCGGGACTTACAGCAGAGTTTGTATGCTCTTCCAGGCGGCGCTTATGTTTTTAAGCGAAGTTCTTAATTTCCGGTAAAATTCCAAGATCCCTGTTTTCCTCGTTTGTCCCTCTACCAACAAGCTTGTCCAAGAAGCGCCGCCACTGACTAGCTGTCTCCAGTTTCTCACTAGAAGTTGGTTGAGGTCTTTCTTCACCTGGGTTGTCCGCCTTCGATGCCGGCGTTCTCTGTTCCGTTTACTGACAGTCTCGAAGTCGAAGACTCTTCCGACTGGAGCTGAGTTGTTCATATGTAGAGCACATGGACCGCCCACCTTAGGTTTTGGAGCCCTAGGTGCCTGGCTGGCCCTTACAGTCGCTGAACTAAATCTTCTTCTCCAGACCCAAAATCTGACGCATTTATCGAAAAGACCAATGAATTCTTCATCCGCTTTTGAGATTTTCCATGTTTCTGCGCTGTGTACATAGCCCTTGGAGAGACGGCTCTATTACTCATTTGCCTCTTGAGAATTACTGTCGAGTTGGTAGGAGTCTTTCCGCGCGTGATCTACAGATGTCGATCCGAGCCTAGGTAGACGAAGTCCTTAACTACGGCGGACTAGGTATAGAGCTGCCCATTGTGACGCTCTGTATGTCCTTTCTTGAGGAGCGCATTATGTTATTCGTTCACAGTCAGACCCATTTTAGTCGATTTTTCTGAATTCCAGCGGCTCGCTGTGTTTTGTCATGGGCGTATGATAATAGTTGAACGGAAGATCGTACCTCTAGTGTTGGCATTGTTAGTTAAGGATGCTCTTGAAGAAGTCACACGACAGCGCGTCGCCTTGTCTAAATACTTCTCTGACATTGAAGGTTTCGGTGAGTTGTATTCTGACCTTGATGGAGCAACGAGACTTCTCCTTCGTCAATACACACTGTCCCAAAAGAGCCACCACAATAGACCCAACGAACGATTCGGTAAGTTTCGTTAACCATGACTAGTGGGATCTGAATCGTAGCCACGCATATAGGAATTTGACAGATGAAATAAAAAAAGGGCCAATAAGAAAAAATTTCAAAACAACTGTTAATCAATTGGTATCTTTATGGCGTAAATGTATGCAATTAAACTGAAAGCGTTAGAAATTCCTTCTATTACAATAAAATAAAAGAAAAAGGAAACGCGGCACGAAATTTTGGCAGCTGCCTATCCACGCAAAAGTTCATTATGGCTTCCGTTTTTAGCAAAAATCGTGTAACATTTAGTTTTTGCTTTCCTTGAGCCCTAGCTAAAGGTATTCATAAGTTGAATGTTTCAGTTAGATTTAAGTTGTCTTGAGCATCCCTTCTGGAATGCTGCTTCATTGATTTCATTGTTTCCTTTCCTTATTTCAGATTAGACGAGGAGGATAGGAGGCATTTCCCATACTTGAAGGAAACCAACTGCGATCAGGTATTCCACCATCATTGCCCACTGAGCTTCAATAACATATCGCCGTACACGGATGACCTTTAAGAAAAAGTAAAATAAAATAATTTGAACTCTGGGGACGTCTTTCAAATCATCTGTCAAATTTCGAACGCTTCAATGAGACACTTAAATAGCTCTTCTATTTTTGGGTTTTTTCCGAGCATCTGTCTCTTGCTTTTTTTTTGTTCTCCTTTTGAGTTGGAATTTTTTGCAAAACTTGGGTTGTTCGTTGCAGCTTCAGGGGATATGCATCGTAGGGTGAAGCTTATGCAACAAAAATGTTTGACAATGTATTTTTTTTAAACTCGCAATCCACACCATTTGAATCCGTGATAGACACTAAAACATACTGCAATATGAAATTTAATTTCAGAGCTACAGAGCTTATTTAAAATCGTGTGTCGTCCTAATTCTTTGGTCTGCTATAATACGTTCCACATGAGCTTATCGCAAGATGGAGTTTTATGGAGTAAAACGACTACCTTACCGACAATCGTAATACCGACATCACAGAGGAGTTTCGACACAAGTCGTTAAACGACTTTCGTAATCGGGGTGAATATGTAATAAATATAATTAGGTCAATTAATATAAGATAAATACTAGTCTTCATATTAAAACATGCAACAATAACAATCAGCTTCACTTTAGTGTGCTTTTGGTACTATCCACTATCCACGTTGTTAATTTTGTCATCGAAAATAGATAGAATGACTGTCTCCTCACATAAATTTGTCATATCTTTGTTAGGTGCTTCAGCAGCCACCAGTGAATTCTTGCCAAGGTTTAATGCTGTAAACTGCGAGGTTTCATCAATTTTCCGAACCCACCAGGTTAGCGATTTAAAAAGCGTTCAAACATTTATTTGAACGGAACTCTTTTTACAAACTAGACTAAAGGTTAGGGTATTGGCTCAATAGGGGACCAACTTTGTTGTACTTTGCTTAATTTAATGTTTATTATTATTGTCAGTTTATTGGTTATTTTTTATGTTCTACAATGGCTTCTACAGGTGCTTACATCGGGGTTCAAGGGCTGGGGTGGTGATGTTTTAGCCGACTCAGCCTCGATCGTTATTGTTATCGCTGCTCTGGAAGAATACATGCAGCTCCATGTTCGTGTTCGACGTCGTTGGAAAGTTCTACGCGTTAGCAGATTTACCGCGTTGAGGTAGTGTTGTACGGGGAGTGTGGTTTTCAGAACCTACCTCCGCCACACATTTTCGAGGTCTGGAAACCTCGCGGTTTCTGATAAAACTCGTTTAATGCTCCTCGAGTTCATCCGTCCGTGAGAGTCCGTGAGAGACGTGTCTCTTCCTATTTTCTGGAGTTCTCACACTATTATGTCCTGTCAACAAACAGCTGTTCTGGCGGCCATTTGAAAGTTGAGAGCGAGTGACATTTCCTTTTGCGGGCACTTATAAATTGAGAGCGAGTGACTTGGAAATTGAGAGCGCAACCACTTTAAGCTCGGTGGAAACGACCTATTGAGGTTTCAGCTCAAGTTCACCCGTGCCTCGCGGTTTCGGTTCAGTGGAAACGTAGCATAACATGCAATGTGACGACAAATAAGCAAGTTGGGCCTTTTTATCCTTTGCAATCATTCGGGAATCAAACATATTTTTGACGATTAGCCATCCACCGTACCTTGTACATAGCTTCGGGGGCCTGGGTAATAATTTCTTCTCAATATCTCCTACATACATAGCATAGTGTGGCCAATTAGCGGTAATCGTCTCTTGTAAAATCTTTGAAGCAAACCTTCTTCTTTTGAACTTCGCCCATTCAATCCGGGTAAAAGTTTTCCATCACAAGGGACTGTGACTTCGTACATTGTTCTGAAAATCAGCTTCTCTCCCGAGTACGAACTTGCTGAATCGAGGATTTGTTAATAGGGAAATCATCGCTACAAGTGCTTCTACGAATGCTTGAAAAATGTAACCGGAGTCTCTTATGCTTAACTGGCATCGATCTGAAGCTGCGACATGTTTTAATATGTGCATGAATGTGTATATACATGTGTTTGTAAATGTGTGTCTGCATATATATATATGTTCGTACAGTAAATTCTCTCATTGGTGGACACCCTGTTTAGCGGACAAATCGCTTTAATGGACAGAGCATATTTAATTGGAATCTATTGAAAGAATTTTCTCAATAACATTTTATTTTTAATTAAAATCGGTTGTATTGAGGACTATAGGCTCGGGTTGTGCGAAGGTGGACGAGATTTGTCCTAGAGTATTCTCTCTAAGCTAGTTTCCTTTAGGAATCTGAGCATGAGTGCTGGTTCTAGTGAGTTCTTGCCAAGAAATCTTCGTCTTTTGTGGGCTAGTGCCTCACAAAATCCCAATATATTTTCTGCAATTTCATTAAATTCGCCGTGGAATCTGCAGACACCTTCTTCTGATGCTCCTAGTTTCCTTAGGGAATCCCTAAGTTTACACTGCCCTGTTAGGAAGCCTGTTAGGATACGGAAGTCCTCAAACCTCTTCGGGTTATGTTCATACAAATCAAACCACTGTGCAGCGTGTAATTGCGATACTGTAACAGTGAATCATGCACAGTTTTGGTTCTGTAGACTTCGTTCCGATAAATTCGATTTAAAAAATGCACCACCTTCTGGAAAGCCAATCATCGAAAATGTCTCGGGTCTGACCGTCATGTAAGCACTGTTTCGATTGCTCACGAGCTAATGAGAGAGGCTGTACACAAAAAGAAAATCGATGTATGGGTACTACTCGAGTTAACGCTAAAGAACCTCATGGATTGCATTTCCATCAGTGAATGACTGCAACAAATTGACCCATTTTTGAAGCGGATGGTGATGAAAAGTGGATCACATTAATCAACAATCAAAAGCGGTCGTGGGCAAATCGCCAAGGTTTTCCAGGCCAAGCCAGGTTTGATTGGTGGGATTGACAGGGCAAAAGTTTTAATTCGGATCTGTAATGTCAACAATTCGGCCGTCTGAAGGAAGCAGTCGAATGCTTTGGCGCATAGGAGAGAGTTAAATTTTATTATTTTTTTTATTTCATTTTAATTTAATTAAAAGAATTGTTCCATCAGAAAAGGCGAAGGCCCCACACATTGATAGGGACATCGGACATTGTTTGCGAGGTGATTACCATCTGTTCCTGTCCAAAGCGAACGATATATTGCTGGTGCGAAGTTCACTTCAGGTTTTCGCCAGTACTGGGAGCGACATGGACTTTTACGAGGGCGGGATAATTGGATTCCCATTAAAATGGCACCAAAAAAACCGGGCATATTTGACCTTAATCAGACTTTTTACGCAATCATAATTATTAACTGTGTGATAGGTAACACTAGGTGCTAGGGGAATAAAGCACGGCAACACTGGTTGTTGGGGGCAATCATTATCTTGGATTCATTAAATAAAGTGTGTTTAAAGAGAAGGGTAGTGTGTTTTTGCTTCTAAGTTTTTTCATATTTAACGTATGTAAAACCTGCACCCCTATCAAGGATCCCCGTCTCCCCCACACACAGTCTTCTCACTTAACACATCCCTTCAAAGAACTTGTTCTTTCAACCTTGCTGGAAAGTTGCCCACAGACAATTAGATCGCAATTAACAATGTCCCACACTCGTAATTCCATCGTTGGTGAAGCGGCAACATCACCCACAGGCCACCACACATATTGTTCCTGGAAACGGGTGGCACACCCTGCACTGCAGCGCAACCAACGAGGTGTTTTTTCTAGTCTTAGGAGTCCGTCACAATTTCAGCAGACGTCTATTTAGCGGGTTGCACCGCATTCATCCACCCATGCCGATGGCATTGTTTTCTCTCAGAAACAGAACAACTGATAACTGAACGTTGCTGCATAACGAAGGGGACTTCAACACCCTCCGCACCGCACAGACTTCTTGAACTCGTTGAAGATGCTGTATCCACCCATAATCAGACGCCTTCTGTAAAGGTACAACGTGGTCGTGGGTGCTGTATGTTCAAAGGAATGACTGGGGCTGTAAGAAATTACGTTTAAATTTAAAAGCTTGTTGGCGTATGACTTACGCATTGCTTGTCTGAACAAAGCCAGCAAGGAATAACGTGGTTTTAATTCACTACCCCACTCAATCCCACACACTTCTGCTTCATTTCCATTAACCCCCACCAGTGATGCAAATTGAAACCTGTTATCTATACTAACTGCCTTCGGTTAAGTTCATCGGTCGATACCTGCACCCACAGACACAGGCTGCACCCAGCAGCGCCTTGTGGGCGACAGAAAGCCATTTTAGAAAATTTCATAATTTTCTCTTTAACCCTTGGAGACAAGTGAAGACAGAGACAAATGTGTATTCATTGCACGTAAGGCAATCTCTAGTTTTGCATTCAATTACGAGTGCAGACGGCTTCACTTATGAAGGGGAAAAGCTGAGGCAAACAGCAAACAACACCAGGACTTCCTTGTTTGTAGCCCAAGGCATGATTCATCCTTTTTTTCACATCGGTCTTGCGCGTGTTGAGCTGTCTGAATGCAGGTCCAGCGAACTGCTGCTGGGTGGCTTGACCTTTCAAACTAATCGCATTTCCCACGCAAAAACCCGACGACACCTTTTTCGAGTCCTTAATAACGTATTCAGTGGGGGAACGACTGCCTGTTGATTCTGTGCCTGGTAGTGCGCACGCCTGCACGCACACATGCAACCACATTTCCCCATGCATTCCAGGCTGGGCCTTCCACAGCGGTTATTGGGCCGAGGAGAAAGCTTTTGAGGTACCCCTTCGCAGAACAGATTGTTGATTCCCAAACTGTTGCAGTTTCGAGGCGCAACACATGAGCTTTGCCCTTTGTCTCACCCACATCCTGGAAGAGAGCACGCGTCCGCCCCCGCTGCCGCCTACACACTGCTGGGCGATGATAGCTGAGAAATCCGATCCTGGGAGTATGTACTGGAAGGTTTGTGACACACAGACACACTCCCTTAAACCGTCGCTCCAGTTCCCCAATTGTCGGTCGCGTGTGCACATACACACACAGTGTGTGTGCTTCCATAACGTCGTCGTTGCGCTCTTCCATAAACGGGCCCTTTCAGTCTAGGATAAACTTTATAGTCGGGCACAACAAGTGCGTGTTATTCATACGGTTCAAGTGGAGGAAAAGTGAAATATTAAGAAGATTTATGTGCATTTGGACACCTTCCGCAACACCACCACCTGCTGCCACTTCCAGTACCCCCCGCCGCCGTAACCGTTGCCACCGTAGCCACAATTGCCATCACTCTCACCCCTCCGTGTAGTGCAGTGTAGTGTAGTGTGTCTCGTGTCCAGGATAGTGAATTGTTAATGCGAAAAAAAAAAATGAAATAAGTGCTTAGGTCGCAAGAAATCAATGAATTGCCGATATGCATGGCCTCCTGGCTTGGCCAATTAAAATGAAAGTTCACTGAATCTGATTTCAAAAAAACGGGTCAGTGCTCTTCAATAGTTATTTTTTTCCAAATTGGGGAGCAAAATTCGCAAAAAAATAAAATCGCCGACGGCAGTGTTCCTGTTTGGTGAACGCTATCTCCTCGGGCTTTGTCCTTTGCCAAGCAAAACTTTTGCTCTTATTTTTTTCCATAAATTGCTCGTGAATTTGTTTGTGCTCGTGTGGCCCTACGTACAAATGTACATCCCGTGGTACACAGCATTTTAGTGCTTTGATCATTTGCTAAAGCAACTCGTGCATAGCACCAATTGAATTTGCGTGCGATTGTGTGTTTATGTATAATTTTTGGATGTTCACCCATCGAGTGCGTTTGTGCGTGTGTCTTACGTGATCCCAACGATTGAACGCGGCCAGTGATTCAATACTTTTGCTACAATCGAGAGAACTAAACCAGCCACACAAGCCTACAACGCTAACTACTTCCTAGCATGGATACCATTTGGATAATTGTCTTCTTTATGGGATTACTCAATTTACAGCCAACAAGTGAGTTTTTTTGATTGTCTAGTTGACCTCCCATTTCGTATGTGGGCCCCTGTGTGAGTGTGTATTTTGAGCAAGTAAACGTACTTTAGCTTCCGACCAGGCAGGTGTCGTTGTACATTTGACAACAACAGTTTTTCGTGTTCAAATTTCGGGTCGTTTTAATAATGCATCGAATGCGTACATTAGGGCATTTGGCCGACAGCAGGCGGGTACTTTCTCAGGACATGCGGGTCTGTGTGTTATTTTTGACATGTTGTATTGATTTTGGTTTCATTTGAGAACTCAGATTACGGATAATTATCTGATCCCGGTCGGTGCTCGAGGGCACATGTTATTATGTCGAGGTAATAAGGTGTGCGCGCTTACAGGCGATCGATTCTGTTGATAAACGACACTCGGTGCTTAATGTATCATTTTGACGAGGCCACTGAATTGCTGACAGGACTTCAGTTTATAAATTAATTACTCGGCAATGGAGTAGACTCCATCCGCATGAATAGACAGCACGTACGCGTTCATTGTGGAATGTGACGAGGGACGAGTAAATTGCTTAAACGTGCTGCTGCAACAAGCGAGGCAAATCGAACAAAGCACTTAAATCTGAAAAAGAATCACAAATAATAACAAGTTTTCATAAATGTAGTTTCTTGACGTAAAAAACCGGACTTGACATGATTTTTTCGAATCGGAGAGGGTCTTGACACGAGAGGGGCAGGCATCTTACCAAGCACCTCATTTGGGTCCACGGATCCATTTGAGCTAATTGCGGGGTTGGTCAAACCGCCAGGACTGTCATCGGCCTCACCATACACCGTTGGCCAGTGCTTACTCCTCTCTATACCAACAGCATGCGGAAGGTACGAGCTCCAAGGCGAATCCGATTGTTATCAACTTAACCCTAGATGATAGAGATGCATATTTCACACACACTGAAGTTATCCTTCGTCGAATCGACGAAGACTCATTCAATCTTTGCACTTGGTACGTTAGCCATGAGTCTTAGACAGTAATTCCTACAATTTTGCTACGAAAAGTCTGCCATAAGGGTTGAGTGACTTCATAGCTTGTGATCTTCGATCCGATGAAGGACAACCAAACGATGAGTAACCAGAAGTACCACTTAAGTTCATAGTTTCGGAGTGTTTCAACGGAGTTTACGGAAAGTTTCAACACCGATTGTCATTTACGAATGTAGGGAGGGGTTCATGTCCAGACCAGGTGGCGCCGTTGGTTAAGTGCCTGCCCTTGGTTAGTGGGGTCCCGGGGTCGAATTCAAGTGAAAGCTAAGATAACATGCTTTTATCTGGTTTTCAATTCTGGTCAAGTCATCATTTGTGGCGGTAGTAGTCTGACTGTGGGTATCACAATGGACCAACACAACAATGGACCTGTCCTACCTACCTAAGTAAGCCAAAGCGAACGGTTAGTACGATGGTTTCAACTCACTAGGAGCTAGGATCGCCCAGGCAACGAGGAGTGGCTGACAATTTGATCGGCAGGTGGTCTTTTAAATGATTAGGTTTTCGTTTTTAATGTCAGTTTCTCGAATCAGTAAATTTTGCCGGAAATAGCAATAGACCTTGAAAAACTGGTTATGTTCTTAGCTTTTGATCACAAAAAGTAACGTCACCATTTCCCTCATGTTTCTTGGCATCTAGCTTTGTGACATGTGGTCTTTCTGTTAAACTAAACGAGTGATTTTATATAAGTGCAAATTGAAAAAGGGAATCAGAAGGAGAGATTGAAGGAGAGAAGGACAAATGTTTGACATGATGAAGTTGACAGATCTGATTTAAGCTATAAATGCATTTCACATTGAGGTCTCAGCACTTTCATTGTCTAAATTCAGGAACTCAGGGTGTATTTGTACAATTGTAAGCCCCCTCTTTTTTCATTTTCAGGTCAACCAGCTAAAGCTATTCCCTCTTAATGCAAATACAGTCTATCTTGGGTATATGAACAGTTTCCAGAGTCTGGATAAGACTCCTTCTTAGGGATGTTTTACATTTTAAAAATGGTCTCTGATTGGTTGAGACAGGAATCCTGAAAGAGTCATTAAATTCCTTCTGATTTTCTTCTGTACTTAGGGTACCGCAGCTAGGACGACATATCCCGTTTTTTTTGGTTCGAGATCACGACATCCAGACCGTGAGAAATCTCATTAATGACATGGCCAGTCGGTAGAATCTTGATAAGTTGAACTATCCAATAACGTGAGCTGGAAAAATAATGCATCACCGTCTCAAAAATGTGAACTCGTGACCATTTTCTGCTGTTCGGATATGTGCATTTTTTTATTTGAATTTTCGTCTCGCCTTTGTTTCTTTGTTTGCTTGCTCGCAAAGTCTAGCCATTTTAAAAAGCAAAAGGCGTATATGGCGCTTTCCCAGTGCAGAGTGGTTGTACGTTACTCGCATACATGTTCATTTCTGTCCTTTTGTTCGGGTGTTCAGGTTAAATGTTGGTTTCTTTCTTTTGTGCCTTGTGCTGAGTGGAGTTCGTAAAACTATAAATCTACAGCTCCTTCGAAGCAAAAGCAACACCAACTCCTTATAATCAATGAAAAAGCTGACATTTTGAGGAAATAAGAAACCGGTTACTCTGGCTTAGGTCTGCCGCAGAAGTATGGCGTTACAAAATCCACAGCAACAGTCATAAAAAAAAACCCAAAATATTTCAGAGACCTTAAGATCCTCCATACCTCAAAAGGAAACTGGCCTCTTTGAATGACTTAAGAAACACCGGGAAAAAATGTGGCAATTTCGATTTAAAGCGTTGAGGTAGCGTTGTCCGGGGATTGTGTTTCTCAGGTTCCTGATTTCCTCGTTTGTATGGTTGTTGATGTCTAGTAGCTGCTTTCTGAACAGTGTCACCATGTACGTAAATCCTATTATTGCTGCGGTGCCTTTGATGGTCCCTGAAGGTGAGTGCGGTACATATTTGCAGTATTTTTATGGTATGTCATGGCGCTTCACTTCAATGTTGGCTGCGAAGGAGTCAACACCAAGAAGCGGATCTCTCTAAAAAAAATACTTTACTTTCAATATTTACCACTCCATTCAAACAAAGTCGTGCACATACAGGAAAACGTCAAATCTCATGTCCAACTTTTAACAGAGCTCATGCCATTTCGTAAAATCAAGATTCTCCAAGACGAGTTAGGTTTGGACATGGAGTTTTGTGCCCCCGTTAGATTTTTTCACATCATGTTCGTGAACAGGGCATGGTTTATGTCCGGTGGGAGGCGGCTTGTAATAATTTAGGGTTGCCTTTACTCGTGAGAGAGGGATTGCCATGGCTATACAAGCTCAGCCTCGGTGTGTAGGATCATGAATAGGTACTATGTTCGCCTTGATCCCTTGTCCGCCGGCGTATTTGAGGTTAGCTTCAAAAGTTAATCAAGCATTTTTGACAAATAATCACGAAATCATTCAAAATGTTTTAAAAAAGCTGTCAAGCAATTTTAAGGGTTGTAGCTTCAATGTAGCCTGAACAAAACCCAGATAAATGTTTTCCTCTTTTGGTGGGTTTACAATTTTATTAATTTCATTTAATTTATAGTTAATTCTACAAATTTACCAAAACACTACTAATAGCTGTTTATCGTACATTTTGTCGAGAGGAGGCGAGTGTGATCACCACGAGGTGCCAGCACAAAAAGGAATATTTTCTTGTCTGCTGGTCTCAATTAACGATGCAAATTTGAGTTTTGGTTAATAAGTGTCTGCAGCTAACGTTCGCCCGTCTATCTTCATCTCTTAAGACCTCCTCTTACTCTGATATTTCTCTCACATGGATGTCCTCGAATTGTTTGAGTGCTTTTTATATGAGCCACGAAGTGAAACTTTCAGAATCACGAACTTATTAGACACCATTTTCCAGTAAATACAAACAAGAAGTTATGCTTCTTGCCTCTAGGTATGCAAAGATGCGCATTGAATTATGAAGTTGTTTTTTATCGACAAAAATCACAAAAAATGTTACCAAGTGGTCCACAAATTCACTGCCAAAAAATTCGCCATGAAGAGTTAGTTTTCTCAAATTCGACTTGTAGCTCTGTGCCAGTGTCAGAGTTTGCGATGTTCGCAATTCGCAGTGTTCTCATATTAAAATCATATTATTTGTGGACCGCGTCTGACACTTTGTGGAACGCATTTTCAGTTTGACAAGTTGTCAACGGAATCTTTCAAAATTCAAGTCCTCTTGTATAATTGCTGAAAATGTAATGTTTCGTAAGAAAAAAAACTGTCGCTGTACGTCGCTCATATGGAGAGCTCCTCGACTACTCGGGTCTACTATTTGAAAAGGAAAGAGAAGTGTTTTATAGAATCTGCTGATGATGAGGCCAACAAATGTCCACAAATCTTCACCGCAAGGGCCATGTTTCCCAAGCTCTCAGAGCTCAGTAGAGCGTTATCGAAAGCAGGCATGAAGTATATAAAGATGCCCAACTTCAAGCTGATTGACCACTAGCATCGACGAATTTGAGAGGCTTTTGGACAGTTACTCACAAAACAACGTGAGTGTCGTTCTCTGATTGGTCCATTCGGCTGAAGGAAACGACATAAAAATGGTTGTCTAAAAATGGCGAGAGAGGTAGTAATACTTCATTCCTGATCGAAGGCATACGTCTTTGTGAACCCATGTTATTTTGGAGACAAGATGCCTTACGAGAGGGAGTACAGGACATCGCTGAGAATACTGTATACTCTTGGACGGGGATTAATCGAAACCCAAGAATTATTTGATTCTCCATGCACTTCCAGGCGAATCTTAGACCACCTTGCTCAAGCCTGTTCACTGTTTCTACAAGCTAATCACAGACTCGTGTAATCCTTGGTGAATCTCTCTGTTCTGATTCAGAAGAAGGGAGAATGTTTAATTTTCAGTATTTTTCGTTTTTGTCGTGGTTCATAATTTTAACTCCGAGTTTAACCGAAAAGTATCAGTCCATTCATTCATAAAAAAGTCTCGAATTCAGTGCTGAATTTCACATCCCCCGTCCCACATCGACCGCGTAAAATCAACATCAAACAGCAGCTTTGATAGCACACTAAAATGGGAAGAGTCTAATTTTATGCATCTACAAGCCAGTGTTATCGCAGCCAGTCACTAAATCAAAATCTTGATATGAAGCCATGAATGGGACTTGCATTGACTCAGTCATTGTGTAAATACAATGGGTTCATTTATTGGGATAAGCACACACGTAACTTCGCCGCGGCCGCTGAAATCGAAACAGTAAATATTTTACGAGCATTTTGAAAATAACTTTTATAATCCAAAAGGGGCCAGGTCTATATTATTATGTTCCTACTTCGGTTAGCTGATCAGATCCCCGGTTATGTTTGAGTTTGGTCCAATTTGTGATGTGAATGACAATCCTTCAGAACAGCAAAAGATTTCTTCTGGTGAATACGTGAAGAATGGTGGATATTTTTAATCACGATTCGAAGCTGTTTCCGAGGCTGTAGTGCTCTTCGCAGCGTATGACCAGATGTGTGAGATAAACATATGAGAAGGTGGAGAGGATTCTCTTTCAGTAAGAGCAGAGGAGGTGAACAACCCCCACGTTTATGCTGATTAATTTCGGCTGTGACCACAACACCTAACCCGCAAGATGGCAGATAATCGACTGATGCAAAACAGAACTTCATTGTTCAATTATTCATTGTTGGAATTGTTAACTAATGAATGACTATAAACTGCAACGGGTGAAGGAACAAGTTTACTGTGTTGTGGTTTGGGGTATCTGCATTGTTGTCGGCCAAATCATAGCTGAAACTCCTTTTAAGACATCCGAAATTCATTTACGAAATCCAAAAACACAACCTTCTTCGCGTTGGGCCACGGGGCTAAAATTACTTTGTCTCGATTAACACGTTGCGCCGCACAATGCATTGGTTCGATTTGAATGGGAGCGACGAAAAAAATCTGTAAAAACTAAACCAGTGTACCGAACTTAATGAAATTGGAAACAGTGCAAATGGTATGAGGAACGCCCTCACTGAAATACGGTTCACATCAGAGCAGAATATCAAAAATTGGCTTGATTCATTCTTGGCTGCCAAGCCAGCGCTGTTATTTTGGGATGGGATCCACATATTGCCAGAAAGATGGGAAAAAGTCATAGCTTCAGATGGGCAATGCTTTGAATAATACCATTTCACATGTTTTTCTTAAATAAACGTTCGAATTTTGAAAACAAAACCCAATACGAAGCCTTGCATTTGATAAAAAAATCTATACAATTAACATTTTACATACATTCTGTATTTATTTTTCAATAAAACTGTTTTATATATATTTAATTTTATTTTATATTGTTATAATCGAATAAGCCCTGGGCTTCATTGCTTGGTGGAAGCCTTGAATTTTGTAATCTAGACATCCGATGATATCAGCATTTGATAAAGAACGTATTCATTAGATCAATTTAAAGTGTAGCCGAGTTAGAAATATTGTTAAACTTAAAAGGCTCTTCCTGGCGGATGGGCAGGTTTCGGTTCCGGTGCAGCTGTAACTTGTGCATTTGTTGAAGTGAGACTCCAAAGAATATTTTAAAACAAGAATCAATTTGGAGCCATTTGGAGCTCGTTGTAGCTAGTCTACTGAAGTTTCGCAAATTTTTAGACAATTTATTTTAAAAATTCATAGCTGCTAGACGAACAAGAAAATCAAAGTTGAGAAAACGATTAGGTTTTATATGTATTTATATAAATTATATATAATCTATGCATTTTATGCATTGCAAATATATGTGAACACTGCGTAAATATTTCTCCATATCATCGAAATGTGTTATCCAGCTTATATACTTTAAGAATGCAAAGCTCCTAAGTGCATAACATCAATGTAAAAATGGAAGTAAGTCTAGGTTTCTTATTCGGGCGTGTCATTACAGCTGAAAAGGCAGTATTTTGGGGAATTCATAATCTAGCAGGGCGATTCCCTCTCGGTTAATGCCGTGTACTTTTTCAAGACTTTATACCTAGCCCATGTCTAGATGCTGCAGATTTAGTTTAACCATCCAAGGTTAGCCATTTTAAGCAAATGTGATGTAATTTGTGCCTTACCTAGGCCAAATGGAATGTGTAAGTGCATAGCTTGTTTGGGGTCTCCATGCCCAGGTAGGGTAACTTTGACCTTTTCCGACGCTGCCTTCTTTTCCGACGAGCCTACTCAATGCGGCATTACTAGACCAATTTGGAGGTTATGCTGGAAAATGCTGCAACCCTGATGGCAGATGTCATCGCAAGTTAGTTACATATTTGTATTGCCGTTTAATGGTCCATTTCACTAGCTTGGTGAGAACAGATTGCATAATATCAAGGATCGTGGATATGTGTTTCCCAGCTACTGCGATGGCGATATCATGGGCATAGGCAATGTCCCAGTTGTGCCAGTTAATGCAATTAATTTTTTCTAGGGATTTTATTTCAAATATTTTCTTGGAAATTGTGTTTCATAAAATATGAGCACACTGAGCCTGTCGCCTTTTGACACAACATTCTCCTAAGCTCGATAAAACGCCTAGCAACGCTTATCAAAGGCCGAACGAGTCGTTGAGGAATATTATAGAACAGAGCTGAAAGGCCATTAGGGGAAAGTTCAAACCCGGTAATGTGATATTTTACGTTCCCTTCCACAATTGTGGCTGTGCATGGGGTTGTGTATGTATGTACATGACACTTTTTACGGCCGTTTTGACATCATTGCAAAGCAATTAGGGCAAAACCGAGTTTTTACATACTTACGCGCAGCAACTTTCGTTTGGCAAATAAGGGAAATCACAATAATTTATTCAATCAAAGAAATATAGGAAGGACACGTTGAAGAAGCCAGCAATTGGGTCGCATCAAGAACGCTCCTGGAAACTTAAGTACAGCTCTGCTGTAATCCAGTGCGAACACATTCAAATACATCCCATAATTATTAAATAATACTCACAATATATTTATTTCAATCCACTTATTTTAGGTCCAGCCCATAAGGAATTGAAGTTACTAGAGGAAGGAAATATAGGAATCAGGGAAAAAGGAAATTTGACAGTTGGAATTTAATGTGAAAATGATCACTGTTCCACAAGGTATATCACGTTACCAACAAATTCGTTTCAAAATCATTAACACATTGGCTGCCATGGCTGTCAGATGTTGTGATGATGTGCATGGCTGTCAAATATGATAACCACCTACAATGTCCTGCGAGGCTCTGGTTTTCAAAACTCAGAGGCACTACGTACAAGTCCGGTATGAAGCGATGTTGCCTGACATCCCACTATAGTACGAATGTTTAGAGAAAAGAAAACTTTTCGAATTATGCCCAAAATTGGAAGACAATCTGGTTTTGAAAAAAAAAAGAACATGTAGAGACTCGAAAGAGTTATGTTTTTGGTGTGATTAACTTTTGTGAATTCTTAATGCCCCGATAATGGGCCTATACTTGGCCTAGGTGTGTCTGTTGTCCTTTGCGCTGCCAGTAGCCACTTCAACCTAACACCCTATTGCAAGTGTCAAAAAATAAACGATAAACTTATGAAAAAATTCGACACGTTGGTTCAGAAATGAAGTATTATAGAGATCCCCAACTTCACAGCGTTAGGCCCATCGACGAATTTCACAGGCTTTCTGACAGTTTTTCATGATTTTTTGACAATTATTTAAGAAATAATGTAAATGTCGTTCACTGATTGGTCAATTTGGCTTTAGTGAACGATATAAAAAATGGTTGTCAAAAATGTGAAGGGGCAAGAGAGGAAGAAGTTGGGCAGCTCCATCATACTTCATTTCTCTTGCGGTTGTCGCTTGTCAACGAACGATTGATCGTTATCAATTTGTCACTTGTGAATGGAGCCGAAGTGGTATTGTGAGTGTCCTTTGAAATCAAATTTGTGTGTCAAATTTTTAGTCAATCGCGTTTTTGAAGACGATAGAGCACACCGATACAAAGGAAAATGTAAATATATGTAATATTTTGATGTATTTATAATTTTGTTTAAGCTTTTATGGTTCTAGGCCAAAGTGGTAAGCAATCAATAACAATTAGCACGATTGGTCCAACTGATGGTGGTTTGCCGAAAAAGCATTTTGGACCAAAAATGGGAAAGTTTGTAATTGGAGCTGAACAGTTTAGGTCAGCCACAGTTCATCTCTTAATTACCAGGAATTGTTTACAAAACTGAAATGGATTTTACATGCATATGTACGGAGTTACATCCGTATGTACTTACTGTACACACTTTTCTCTAATTCTATAGCATTGGAAGCATCCCTTAACAGCCTTCTTCTAAGAGTTTCCAAACAAAATTCAAGAATGTTCACCATCGTCAGAGCAGAATTCCATTGAACTCCTTTTTATTCCATTCGTTTAATTAAATTTAGGAACCAAAAAAAAAGGAAATTTCCAAATATCCTGTCTCATTAGCAATTTGTCGCGCCGATTTGCTTGGCGACAAATTGGTGCTTAGCGTTCACACAGGTTACTTATCCTACACGGAACACGAGCCTCTCCATTTTCTCACTTCAACAATAATTTCATTGTCTTTATCTTTTGCCACACTTTTCGAAGGTCAAGATGCACGCGCAAGCAAAATAACGCGAACCGATGAATTGTGCAACGGGATCCGATATCCCGAAGCCACGCGCAAAATGCCTTTAGCTGAGTTAGCAAAGTAAAGTAAGAATGGGTAAGTGTAAAAGTGTAGTTGGTAGGAAATCTTTGAATACATCCGTCGATTCCGGACACACGAAATAAAAGTTTGTGTTTTTCCATCGAATCAGTACTAAACAGTTAAGTCAAACAAAAGATGTGGGCAGACTTCTGTTTTGAGAGCAGCTTCCAAGTGTTTGCCCATAATTGAGGAGCGCACACAACTTTCTGTTTTACTTATTTATGAAATAATGGAAAATGAGGACGAGCAAAAAGCGAGTTTTGGTGAAACCCTGGACAAAGCAAAGAAATTCTCTTCCGTAATATTGTTCTGAGAATTAAATGAAAATTCTCCCGATGATTTTCGCAGTTATTTGCTTATGGATTCATCGGCGTATGAAGAGGTATTTGGGGAATATAATCCCACACATCAAAGAGACGCTATTACATTGCATGGACGTTCGGCTGCAACTCTAAGATTCTTGGCAATAGGAAGACATTTCTCAGATTAGGCACTCGTATTACGAAACCCGCACAAACCACTTATATTTAATAATGGGATTTTAACACTTTATTATTGCATTGTTAACTTTTGATTATCCCTACCCCTCTAAACTGTCTATGAAAAAAGTCGACCAATTAGAATGTTTTGTGAGATCAATCGCCTAATGCAGCCTCACATTAGGTGACAATCAAACAGTCTTCATCGACTGAGGTTTCATAGTGACATCAAATTTTTACTGTGCTCGTATTTATTTGTAAATTATGCTAACTTGCAATTAACAAAAATAACCGAAAAGTGCTGACTACAACGAAATATAAAAATAACAAAAAAGTGCTAACCCAATTAATACAGTAACTTAAGCCTCATAGATGCGAATAAACAAAAAAAAAGACACAGCCAAACAATGAGCGATGAGGCATTTTTGGTTTCTTGCAACTCTGAAGAGGTGCATGTCAATCAACAGTCTGTATAAGTGAAGAATCGAGACGACACTATTTTCCACACCTGATGTCATCTTTCAATCCGCCAATGTGCAGTCACTGAAATCGCAATCAGGAATCAGAAATGTACTGAAGTTGTACAACATGTGTTCACACCAACCTCAACAGGTCCATCAATCAAGCTGAACAATCAAAATGTTTTGTCTACCGCACTACAAGTCTGCGGTTTGGTTGTAACGAGCGCTTACATTGACGAACCACGATTGTTGAGTGTGAACGCCGCTATTCACATCAGACAATATTTTGAATTGTCATAAATTTTATCAAATGTGTTACACAATACCGGAACTTTTTGGATTGACAACTTTATTAATCATTAATTGATTTATTATTGATACTCGCAATAGGGGTGTAACAACGAAGCGTAGCCTTTTCCGTCCCAAGAAGCAGTCATTCAATGTTTAGTTCCTCGGGCACTGCCGTGCTTCTCACTCTACCCCGGCGAGTAATTCCCTCAAAAGCACGAAGAAATCCATCACCATCTTATTCTTTCGATTATTACCCAAATTTCATGACCATAGGTGAGAGGTGGAACAAACCGCCAACTTGGCTTTGACACCAAACTCGACCTTCCTGCTGACAGATCTACCAATCTGTTTCAAAATTGACCCAGCTAGACCAATGCTACAGGAAACCTCAGCATTATTCCGTCCATCACTCGTGAAAAGACCCCGAGATACCTAAGTTTCTCCATCTGCTTCAATGGGACTCCATTATCATGTAGAGTGCACCGAAGGGGTGTTCTGGAAATGACCATAACCTCCGATTTGTCCACGTTAACCTTCATACCTCTCGAGTGCGCGCTGGAGTTCCATCTGGGAAGATGAGAGGATAGCTGAGCCATCTGCAAAAAGAACATGCCTAACCTTCAACTCTGCCAATGCAAAACATTCCTCGCCTCGGGTGCGCTGCAACATCCAGTCCCTACGTGCAATAAAAAGGAGAGGTGACAAGACGCAGCCTTGGCGAAGTCCAACGTCCATGGTGAAAGGTCTTGTTTTAGCACCGTTCACCCCAACACAACAGCTACAGTTTGTGTATAGAGACGAGTGGTTACCGTAAAAAGTTAAATTTTAATTCATTTCATAAATGTCGGAAATGTCGGGAAATTGGAAAAATCAAGATTACACTGTGGTACAAACATCACAATTAATTGCAAAATTAAATGCGATATTTGTCAATTCAGAAAGGATCAGAAAATAAGTTTGCGTGTAAAAAGTGAGGTTATCCAATTTGATTGCGGGCATTCATAGCAAAACATGCATTGTGTGCGTTTCTTTTTTTAATCGAATTTTCTTTTGAATATCTTTGGTGAGAAAAGACTTGACTAATGCCTCTTATTAGGCGACCAAACCTTGAACGACGTACACTTCGTGCAATAATTAGTCAGAATGTCCGTGATAATCAAACGCAAGATGAACGTGCACAAGAATGTGAATGGAGATGTGCCATTATTGCACAGGTTGGAGCTGCACAATCACAATCTCAAATTCGCAAAACTGTTACTTGACGAAGACCAGTCGTAAATGTAGACTTGAATGGCTCTGCTTTCTAATACGATTCGCTGCGTTGATATAGGGTCATTGTCTGTCGTACACAAGCAGTGCATTGCATTGAAGTTCCAAAGGATCAGCGAAGAATGAGAGCATCGATAGCTTCCGATAGTTTCCTAAAAGGCTACCGACAAGAAGGAAGCGACCAACTATCCGAGGAAACTTTTGAGTTCGATTGTGCGCCAGGAACTTCGCCGCATAATTTACAGCTGGAGGCGGGATCTGTCATGATCATGTTGAGGAATCAGAATCATCCGCAATTGAGCATAAGTACGCGGCTGTCCGTCAAGAAACTGATGAACAATGTGATTCAAGCGACGAGAGGAAGTAATTATCGCACGAACTCGGATTATTTCAACTGATCTTCCATTCCAATTCAAGCGTTGCCCTTTCGATTGGCTTTTGCCATGACAATCGCAAGGCAAGGCCAATCCCTGGAAGTCTGTGAGATTAATCTCGAATTTTCCTATTTTTCGCATGGTCAGTCGACCAGTCGGGTGTTGCAAAACGTGTTCGTTGCTTGTTTCTCCGCCGATTTTGATTCACATTGAACCTGTATGGAGTTTATCTGAAGGCGTTAGGTTGGAGCTGGATGTACAAGAGGAGATTGGATGTAAGAGAAATTAATAGTATTATTTTTGCAAATGAAACAAAAAAAGTATTAATGCTTGGAGTTGAGTTGAACCATTTCAGACTTATCCGGACGACTGGGCGCACTTGTTTAAGTGCCTGCCCTTGGTGGTGGGCACTCACAGGTCCCAGTGAGTGGTTTTCAAATCTGGTCCAGTCACCATTTGCAATTGGGATAAAATTAACCGCACTGTCACTGGAGTAGTCGATCGGTGGTCCTTCGTGGGTATCACACTAGCAGCCTCCTTCCCTACCGTACCCTATCCAGACATCTATCAGAATACGTGTATATCTGCCTAGCTTCTATGAGGTCTGTTAACAGTTTTGATCGCCACAAAATTCGTCCTCGGCACCCAGGATGCTTTGCCAATGCATTTGATGCAGATTTTTGTAGTTTTTTTTTGTGATTGCAAGTATAATTAACGAATTGCTTAGCGTTGTCGTCCCATGAAATTTTCTTAAATTTGGCTTGGTAGCAGTCCTATAAGAGTATGCACACAAATCAAAGTTAACTATTCTCTCTGGGAAATAATTCAAGGTAGTGAGCACCTAATGATGAGTGTTTTATGCTCGAATTAGCTTCGGTTACAAATCTGCTGAACAACACCGTAGCCGATGACTACGACATGGGAAATCTCAATTAAGTCCGTATACACGGCAGGCAATAGCTAACAAGAGATTGTGATACTGAATCAGGCCCAGCTCAGAATGGACGTAGTGTGCTCCTGTGGCAAATCATTGCCAAAGGCAGCAGCTCAATAGACCAAGAACCCAAGCAATTGCTTTTCGAATTAAGACCTCAAGTGCCTTCATAAATTACCATTTCTTGACACAAGCTGTGAGATTGATGGCATGAAAGAACAGCAATATTGATTAGAAACATTCAACACATTTCATGGGAATGCGCAGCATGTGTATCCACGGGTGTACTTCCTGGAATATGTCAGATCTTATATTTCACAGTCTATCAGACTTTTATGCGCCCCTACATGGCAAAGTGTGCCTTTCGTTTTGTGCGCCTCACAATTTGTGATTAATCACTTGCGGATGTTTGGCTAGGAATGTGCTAAGAGCACGTAACGTAACAACTTGATTCGGTGTGGAATTCACAAATTAAAGTGAATTTTTAATTTTTTCTGTGAGCGTACTTTGACAAAGAACCAACCGACTCTGTCATCGACTAGTGGACAAAAGCGATTCAAATTTGTTTTTACTGTGAACAGGAATTATTTTTTACAATTTGCGACTACAACTAGACCTGAAACTAGGGTTAGGGTGTTTGCACAAACAAAACATTGTTCAATTTAACATTTAGAATTACGACATCGGCTTAGTGTTTATTTCTTACATCTCACCATGTCCAGCGCATACGTGGTGTTGTTCAAATCCGTGTGCTCATGTTGGTCCCTTTGGGATGGGGTGGTAGCCAGCCTTGATGCTGACTGCTGTCGCCGCTCTGGTAGAAGCCAAGCTCTCTGTTCAATGTCGTTGGGAAATAATACTCGCTTAGCAGATTAATGCTGGTAACAGATGTGTAGAATTTCTCATTTAGATATATGTAGCTGAACACATGTAAATTCTGCATGCGGAGCAGCGCTGCATTCAGTCTCTATTTCAAATTTGTCTGCGCAGAGACCAGAACCTACCAAAACACAAAAAAAATGTATATTTTAAGTTTAGAGTTACTACCACTGCCATCTGACGTTTGTTTTTTTTTTTCCTTCCCCAAGCAGTGACAATGGAGAAAAAAATCCAATAGGAAGTAGGCACTACCACTGATTTATTATATTTCCAATGCGAACAAACTGCTATAATCCTGCAGCTGATGCAACTGACGTGCCAAAATGATTTTTAACTCTGCACATGTGTTTCGTCCGTGCACATCGGTTCCAGTATTAGCGCGTTGAGGTGGCTTTGTTTGTGGATTGTATTTCTCAGGGTCCTGATTACCCAGTGGGGATGGTTGCTGATGCGTAGGAGTTGCTTTCCGAACAGAGTCCCCTTGTAGTTTTAACAGAGGGATAATGCGTGCTTCGCCGTGATGGGCCTTCTTGTTGCTGTGATCCTTTCGACCATCCCTGTTGAAGGTGAGACCAGAAATGAAGTACGAAAGAGATAGGCAACTTTCCAGTGGAAAACCTGGAACACACTGAAAATTCGCCCTGAAAATTCCTAGTCCATCACAGTTCACCTCAGATTTGACGTTTGTTCTCTCAAGTACTCCTAGCACACTTGCTTGCAGTATAGAGCAACTCATGGGTTTTCGACGGGAATAATTAGCTTCTCTCAGCACCCACGTATTCACAGACGCATGTCTGTGCAGATGTTATAAAAATCGTTGTCAAATGATACCAAGGGGCAAGAGACGTAGAAGTTGCATATCTCTTCAGTACTTTACTTCTGGGTGCGGCCGACTTTTCCCATGTGTCCTACAGCCAACGCCTCTACTGTTCCCTTGACCATGATAATTTCTCAAAAAGAATTATGGTCCGCCGGCAACAGGAAGAATTTTTTTTCCAATCGCTGGCTGCTTAGGTGGCTCCAATGGCTAGACGAAAGTTTGCACAGTTCGAGTTCGTACACCACAACGGTCTCAATGTGAAATTAACTTCTTGTTAGTCGCCAGTGGCGTCGCGTGGAGTCTTTGAAAAGGAAAGTCGGTCAAAATATTCACCTGCCAACGCTTTCTGAAATTATTTTGTATATTGCTATTTTGCTTATCGCATACAAGTACAGCACTGAACACTACTACGCTCAGAATCACTTTAGGTTACATTGCAATCTGCTTCATATTTGATAGTTTCAAACAGATAAAAAGATAAAGATAAAATCCAAGAGAAACCAAGACAAAATCAGCAAATGTCGATGACGAGCAAAGGTTGAATTATTTATGAGTCCCAGAAGCTTCAAAAACGAGCCATTTTGAAAATAAATGAGTCCCAACAGGGGAAGACATTTTGATTACACTTGCGCTATGAAACATTATACCTACAAATTTTGATTCATTTAAATATTATTAAATATAGTATTTTCTAATTTTTGATTTTTTAGCTATTATCTTTTTGGCAACACTGGTTTAAACAGCTGGCGCACGTTTCGTGTTTTGTTTCACTGTCAAACATCTTCAGTTTGGTCTATAATTTAACCATGAATCGTCTTACAAACGAACAACGCTTGCAAAGTATTGAATTTTATTATCAAAATGCGTGCTCTGTTAAGAAAGCTCATCGCGAGCTTCTTGGCTCAATGGGTACGTAAATAAGCAGAATTGTCGGTTTTGGAGTGAATATCAGCCAGAAGCATTGCAAGAGCTACCAATGCATCCAGAAAAAGTCACAGTTTGGTGCGGTTTATGGGCTGGTGGCATTATTGGACCGTACTTCTTCAAAGATGATGCGAATCGTAACGTAACTGTGAATGGTGAGCGCTACCGTGAGATGATATCCAACTTTTTTTGCCCAAAATGCAAGAGCTTGACTTGCATGACATGTGGTTTCAACAAGACGGTGCCACATGCCACACAGCACTCGCAACAATGGACTTATTGAGAGGCGAGTTCGGTGAACATTTTATTTCACGTTCGGGACCGGTCAATTGGCCGCCTAGATCGTGCGATTTAACGCCCTTAGACTATTTTTTGTGGGGCTATGTTAAAGCTCATGTCTATACAGACAAGCCCGCTTCAATTGACGCATTGGAAGACAACATTGAAGCATTTATTTGTAAGATACCGGCCGAAATGTTGGAACGAGTATGCCAAAATTGGACTAAGCGGATGGACCATTTGAGGCGCAGTCAAGGTCAACATTTGCATGAAATAATCTTCAAACATTAAATTATATGGAACGTACTATCGATTCAAATAAAGATTTCATGCATTTTTTTGAATTTGATGTGTTTTTTTTTTTATAAACTTTCCTATAGCTTTTAAAAAACCACCCTTTATATATTCCAACGTATTTGATGGAGCAGTTGGTTAAGTGCCTGCCCTTCATTCGATGGGTTCCCAGTTCGAATCCCAGTCAAAGTCAAAATGCATTTATCGAGTTTCCAAATCTGGTCCAGTCACCATTTGCCGTTGGGATCAAATTAACGGCACTATCACTGGAGTGGCCGATCCGTGGTAATAGTCTGACCGGGAGTTGCTGCCTGGCAGTGTACAATGGACACGAAACGTTGTCTAAGTGCTCCAGGATAGTGTTTAATAACCTCTGACATAAAATAATATTTAGTTACTTGCTGAGCGTAACGTTTTGAGAAAAAAATATATTTGCCCCAACCACTGGGCGAGTTAAAATATCTTTTGCATTTTTTAAATATTAAACTTTATTTTATAAGATTGAGTTTATGTTGCTGACCCCTTACCACTGGTGGGGGGAAGTCAGATGGTAGATGAGTGTCTCCGAAGGTTTGACGAAAAAGTGATCCTCCGTTAGTTGGGCCTGGACATTTATATCCAGTCGTGGTGTGACGGATGTTGCTAATGCATTGCAAATTTGGATATTTTCAAAGTTGTCATCAGCAGGGCTAAACGTTCATCTTTGTTGATGGTGATGCGTTTCTGTCATCAATGGGGTTGAAAGCTGGTCTTCGTTGGCTATCGACCTATTGATGATGTGGTTATGTCATCAGTAGGGTTGAGGGCTTTGGTGTTATGATGATAATCCATTACTGTATCCATCGACTACTGTGTGTGTGAATGTTGGAGGCACTGTATATAGGCGAAGTCATCGGTTCCATAAAAAGAGGTGGAACGGGGGATCCTTTGTTATTGGTCGGCCCAATGTCGTCTTCAATTAAATGCGTTATCCAACGTATGGTTTCCTTGTCAAATCTTATGTAAAGTCTTGTTTATATGAAGTGCATGCTTCCAAACGTTTATTTGTATCGATTTCGTTTTAAACTCGAGACTAAGGGCCCATATCTCTTCACACATAATAACATTCACAAAAGAGACACAATCGCAGAGATCTTGGCCGAAACGGGCAGACATAAATATTGCGCGTTTCGCTCAAATGATCCCACATGAACAGAGAACGAAGTTTATTATTTTGAGATTTTTTTCCTATGGAATCAATTGAGCGAAATGCGCAAGGCTTATTTCTGCCCGTTTCGCTCAAATTCTCTGCGACTGAGACTCTTTGGAAAAGTGTGTGTATTTGTCACAGGCATGAGGGATTTTTGTGTGTGTATAGTTGTTTGTGTGAACAGATGGTATGAAGAAAGCGTATATTTTTAAGGCTTCAGAATGCGCACATTTGGTAGGGCCGACCCTACATATGACAGCATGACTCAAGACGGGCTACACTGCGTTAAGCCTATTTTAGGCATTACCGCCAAACTGGTCAGGTGGTGAATGATGACAATGGAAAAATATCGTTGTTCCATCAAGGTGGGACAGGAGCTCAATAACGCCAATATCAAGCGACGCACTGTCATGTGGCTCATTCGACAGCTTTGGAGAAGATTGTCCATGGAGACGAAGTGGCTAAACATTCTTGTGAAATTGTTCGACCAAGACAATCATTTTCTTAAAACGATTTTAATTTTTGTGTGAATTTCCTTGAAGTATATTTGAGTGTCAAGAATCGCTAACCAACGTTGGATTAGTCGATTTTTTTCTTAACGTAGGTCTACGGTTAAACATTGTGTCGTCTTAAATTTGAAAATTTGGCATTTTTTGGCGATTTTTGTTTTAGCTTTGGCGATTTCGCTACTTGTAAATTGACAAGCCTACTTGCTGCTAGTTACAAAGTAACCCGACATCTCTCGGGTTAGTATGATTTTTCGCTCTTCACTTTTCTGTTGCTTTGCGGTTGTCCTCTTATGGGCTATGAAGTATTTGTCATGTGTTGTTGGAGAAGAAGAATGCAATGATGTGTGAAATGATATGAAAACGAGTGACGAGTAGGTTGTGGTCTTGGGTGTTCGCAGAATTTGTCTCTTGCGTGTGCAGGTGTGGAAAACATGTTGCTTGCTTGTATCGATACAGTGTGGAAGAGTGGAATTTTATAAGGTAACTCTGTAGAAATCGCATTAAATGGACGGAAATGGTGTCGTGTAACAACAGTTCACGAATTCAATAGTACACATAAATGCAATCGTTGGCTATAGCCACACTTCGCGAGCAGTTACTGTAAGGAGAAGTACATCCACGCCAGACGCTGCACTGCATAACGATGGCAAACAATCAAACATTGTTGCGCCACTCTTTTTTTCCAATCGACCATCTTTCGATAAAACTACAGAACATTGAATGCCATGGTAATTCCCTTCGATTGCTAATCGATACCACTCCGTTGACCGAATCCACGCAAGAGTTGATTAAGTCTGCTTTGTGTAATTGCGCGATTGCAAGCGTTGTTCACTTCCATGCATGTGATCATGAAATTACAAAGTTAAATTGCATTTTTTTTTTAAATATTCGCTCGAATTCAATTGCCAAAAGCTGTTATTATGAATGCGGAGTGTAACCATATCCCTGTTAGAATTAAGTGGTCACCGGCAGATACGAATTTAATACCACAGCACGCTCCACTTACACAACTTGTAGCAACGCACTCCTGTTACATATTCATTAGCAGCCGAAGTTAATTACATTAACCATTCACTTTTAGCGCATTTAAACGGAATAAACGATAGCAATTATTCTACGGAAGATTATAAAAACATTCCGGATTACAATCTCACCCACGCGTATTCAATTTGACCGAATGAGCTGTGTTTGGTGGAACTCCATCAGTTTGGATTATGGCTGTATGCAAATGTGATGCATTGACTGGTTGCATTCCATTATGTGTAACTGCAGTAACCAACTACTATTGTCGAGGTCAATGGTTCTGGATATAATTTCATTTGTTCATAGGCATCAGTGTTTATGTGGCCCTTTGAATGTTGGTTGGGTACTTTGGAAGTGCTAACTAAATATCTGTTTATTTAATTAACGCTCTGCTCGAATGTTGTTTTGCGTGGTAGTGCCCTTCTTCTGAATGATACATTAGTCCTCCACAAGCATCGTTCATGAAATGCATGAGTTCAAGACTGCTGCAGAACAGCGGCGAACAGGGCTCAACTCGTAACCACTCTTTGGGGTGTTGTGATACTCACACAAGTCAGTTGGAACTTGCAATGACGAATGATTGGGCTGATTGACAGTAGAGCTAATGAGCTGCAGTTCTTGTAGGAGTATGCTTGTTCTAGAACATCCTGGTGAGGTAATTACTGGTCCTGCAATATTGCCGTTTTCAGATGTCTTCTTCAAGTAGAGAGTGAGTGTTTACAGTACCGTGGACATGGTTTGTTTATTTATCTAGTGCCTAGGATCAATTTGAAGCTGCTACTCGTAGCTTTGTTGCATTGCACCGATGGACACATAGAATTCCTCTGGGAAACAGCCGAGTGTTATGCCTTCGCTCTTTTTCAAACAAAATAAAACCATACAACGGCTTGACACCCGGATCAGGTGGTAGTTGAAATACTTGGCCATTACGTTGGGAGACAGCTTAGGGCTCTCCCTGATTAATTTATGATTGAATCGAGCTTTTCCATTTTAATTTCTACAATAGAGTTTACAACTAGACTTACAGACTAAAGATTAGGGTGTTGGCTCAACAATAGGGGCCCAACTTGTCAATGCTTGTCGGTTAATTGTGTATTTTGTATGTCCTACAATGGCTGGCGCTCACATTGGGTTGTTCAAGTCTGTGTGTCCATGGTGGTCCTTTTAGGATGGGATGCTAATGTGGTAGGCGAATTAGCCTCGATGGTGATGGCTATCGATGCTCTCGGAGAAACCATGCAAATCGTTGTTCAACGTCGTTGGAAAGTTCTGCTCGTTTAGCAGATTCAACGCGTTAAGTAAACGTTGTCCAGGGATTGTGTTTTTCAGGCACATTACACCATGTCCGGTTCATGAACATGATTTAGTGGAGACACAAGCATCCATGTTCCCACAAGCATGTGTCGGATAATCTTGATTTTATGACATGCCATGAGCTCTGTTCAAGAGCTGGATATGAGATTCGACGGTTTGGTATATGTGCATGATTTCGTTTGAATGGATTGGTAAATAATGTAATTTTTTGCCATTATTTTTGAGAACGATCTACTTCGTAGTTGGTTGCCTGCTTCTTGATGTTGACTCTGTCACAGGCAACGTCAAATTGAAACGACATGTTGTTTGGGTGGAGGATGTGCCACATCTAGCGAGTTTGCCGGCTTTGCAGTTGCCCGGTATGTCACAGTGTCCCGGCAACACATGAGGTGTATGTTAAAATGCTCAGCCATCTCGTTAAGAGACAGCTTGCAATTAAGGGATGTTTTTGAATTAAACATGACATTGTCCTGGGACTTGACTGTCCGAACAGATGGTGATATCTCTTTTGGATATTACGTTGTTCTTGGACCAGGACAATGCCATCGCAATGGTTTCTGCCTGGAATACGCTTCAGTGGTCAGGGAGCTTCACGGAGATAGTTATGTTAAGGTCTTGAGAATAGCCACCAGTACCTACACCCTCGTCTGTCGTTGACCCATCAGTGAAGTTGCGCAGGGGATCAGCCAGCGTCTGATTATTAAATATCTAGTCCAGTCTGGGGGGGATGCTGGAGGGAGAATTTCACAGCTGTGTTTGACAGCTGTGTTTAGTACTGTCCACCAAACTGAGACCCCATACAGAAGTGCCGGTCTGACAATTGAGATGAAGATCCATTGGGTGATGCGTGGTTCCCCATTTACAGCCTATGGCTTTTTACAGCTGAACAGGGCAGAAGAAGCCTTCTTGACCCTCTCCAAGATATTGAGTTTCCAGCTTAGCTTATTGTCGATGATGAGACCTAGAAATTTCGCACTGGCGGTTAGTTGTAAAGCGGTGCAGCACAGCGTCAAATTGAGGGACTCTGTACCTTCTGGTGAATAGTACGAGATCCGTTTTCTGGGGGTTATCACTGAGGCCGCATGTTTGTATTCATGCTTCTAGCTTAATGAGGGCATTCTGTATAATGCCTCTTAAGGTAGAGACAAATTTGCCAGTTGCAGCTATGGCAACATCGTCCGCATGGCAATAACAAACTTTACATCCAGTCTCTTCCCGTATTAGTAGCAACTCAATCACCGCTACGTTCGAAAGAAAGGGCGGGAGTACACCACCTTGCGGGGTTCCTCTTTTAACTCCTCTGCGGATCGTAGCATCTCCCAGATTAGAGTGGACTACCCTGCTGGTCAGTAGCTGATGAATAAAAGTCACTGAGGATTTTCCGATCCCAAGGTTGTTAAGCGCAAGAGAGATTGCCTTAGGTTCGATGTTATTGAATGCACCTTCTACGTCAAGAAATGCCACAAGGGTATATTCTTTGTAGTGGAGAGATTTTTCAATTGTTCCTATTAAGTGTAGGGCTGTCTCTACAGACTTGCTCTTATTGTAGGCATTCTGCGCAAGTGAGAGTCTGCACGAAGGGATAGTTTGCCTGATTTGTTAATTTATTAGTTACTCCAGGGTCTTCAGGAGAAATGAAGAGAGACTGATAGGTATAAGGTCCTTAAGTTTGACATGAGATCATTTCCCTGCTTTTGGCATAAAAACTACTTTTAAGCTCTTCCAAGAGTTGGGAACATGGCCTAGTGTCATTAGGTTCTACACGAAGAAAATTAATGACGAGACATTGGCAATGTCTTGACAAGGGAAATGGGAAGTACTAGGGCAGAGTAGACAGTTTCGTTGCTCGAGGCTTTCTTTCTTCGAATTTCTGAACTGTCATACCAGGAATGACATTTTTACGAAATTTTTCTCACACATTACCATGTCTTATGCATCAATCTCCGTCAGTCCAGCCGAATCCGCCACAGAATTCAACTTACTTCATTCTCGCAATCTCAAAGTATTCTTTTTCATTCCAAGCTTCAGACTTTCATTTTCCCATCATTCCAGCAAGAATTTCATTTGAAAAGTGGTAGTAGCCTTCTCTATCGAAACTGGATGATTTGAACGCAATACAATCATCCCAAGTGTAGACGCCGCCTTACTGAACATCGAAAGAGGTCTGCTTTAAGTAATCCATAGACATTGTTTAATTTGTATCCATCATCGAAATGCACGTCCAAAAACCCCACTCCTCAGGGGTCAGCGCTTTAAATTGAAATACGCACAATTGGGTTCCGAATTCTTACTAATTGTTGCGTCGTAAAAGGCGTCATTTTACATCCGATTGCCGAGGAAGTGTTGTCTCAAATCAGATAATTTTTACAGCGAAACTTTTCGTAATTTTATTTCCACTTGGCCATTAAGGCGGTTGAAACGTTGTTAGACTTTACAGCTTTCACAATTCAACCGAAAGACTGGAACCATGGTGTAGATAAACACTTAAAAACTAATAACCGCCTTCATTGTTAAATATTTAATTGCAGTAAAATTGAAGTTGTTGTGGGGGTTGCCCCTGCGACTGGCCAATTGATGAACAAGGTGCGTCAGTGACAAAAAAATTAAATGTCCCTAGGAATAATCCAATCAAATAAGGGGCATTTGATCACTTTATTCGATTAAGACAAACTTTAATCCTCTAAAAATAAATCCTCTAGACTCAATTCCAGAATGGGCTTCACACTTCACACTTTTTTTCCATCGATAGTTTGAAAGCCTGTAAAAATCGAATAAATCAACTTACGAGAGCCGTAAAACATCGCAGAACACAATCCCTATTACAATTCTGAAAAAAAAAGAAAACCATGCAAACTCGTACACACGCTGTTGGCTTTACAGCGTTAGTAACAGTTCACATATTCTGCCGTGTCAAATTGGTGATAAATATCAAACTGAGAACGGCGCGGAGGAGGTGGTAAATTTGACGGGATAGTGGTATCAACTGTAAAAAACCGTCATAAACTTTTTGACAGGCGGAAATAAGGTTATCAAGTCAGAATGATAGTTCACTTCCCAAGTGCTTGGGAGCGATATCGTATTTTGTCATGGCAATTTCGTGCAACATTGGGGCTTGGGGTGTGCGTCGTCAAGGGAAGCAGCAATTTGATGTTGGAAATGTGAATCAAAATTGAGTTTCTTTTCGTGGAATGAGATGTGTACGTAAATTCGACATGAGTTGAAGTTACGGAAACAAGCTAAGGCCTGGCAATAAACGACTGACCGGTGATCCAACAAAAAAGTATGTACTTCTAACATCGTTGCTGGTGAATCACTTTGTATTATTCAATGTGTATTTGGAAGGAGATTCGTTCCATTGAAGAAACTAATAAGCAAATGTGCCAGGGAAGGACTAGCAGTACCCCCAACTTTATTCGCTTGGGGATGTTTATTTGGTGGCTTTATAGTGACTTGGCAGAGGCTCAAGGATGGATTAAATGTGCTTTGCTTGAGCGCAACTAATGTATAAAATATGTGTCCACCATGTTCCGCATTCGGTATTTCTAAGTCTTGCTGCTCGCTCAATACAATTGATGCTCGATAATGGAATCCATCCCTTCTTCATTTTTCCTTCCATTTTATTTATTTTTTTTTTTTGACGTTTGATGAACAATTATTTGTTTTTTTTTTTGTACAGCGACTAGGTAGTTCATTAACATTTATTGCCATTTTTTTGAATTGCCTTTCATTGGCGTTGGTAGGGACTTTGACAGATCGGATAAAAGCACCGCCCGCTTAATGTCACCATATTTGAGTGCACGGTTGATGTGCTATTATCCGGTTTGACTGTACTTGCTCACTTTTTGTTATCGAAATCGCCTTTTTCCGAAAAACGCAAGGACGTGTTACAAATCTTCCAAAGGACTCCATCAAAGCCATTTTGAAACCTCTATTGTATTTGCTATACCATCAAAATGGAAGGGTTGCCAAAAATGGCTCGATCGCATTCCACATACAGGGCTAGTTAAAGAAACTAATTCAACTCAGTTTAAGGTTCAGCTGAACTTAAGTTAAGGCCTTCACTGTGACGCTCTAATTGACTTGACACTCTAATTCCCGAAAGAATGGAAAATGCGCAGGAGTGGTGACACAGGCTCTAAGTTGGGCGACACAGCCGCAACGAATGTGTTCAGTGCGCGTGGGTGCGAAATTGTGTCTTATCTGAGAATCAGGTCACAGTGACATCCCAGGCAATGCCTAGCCAGACATCTGCCCTGCAGTGGTCGCTTGCAGAGGAGGGCTTGACTCTATCAAATTCAAGCAGGATTTGAAATTTATGAAATAGCAAACATCAGATTGGCCAGACTGACAAGCTGTGCAACATCAAGACAAATGTGGTCTGAGTACAACGGATCCAAGCAAAACATCTCCTTCGGCGAACTCGTCCTGATATCGCCGGTTGCACGCCGGTCTAAATACAACTGATCTATGCAAAGGATCTCCTTCGGCGAACTCGTCCTGGTATCGCCAGATTGGTAGCGGTCACAGGTACGGGACCCATTTAGTGAAGGAATCACCCTCAGACCACTCGGAGTTAGAAGGCCAGCACTCAGAACAATTACGATAGTGAACCTTAGGCATACACGCCAATTCCTTTTTGGGACTTTCTTCTTCGATTTTTTCGAAAGCGAGCAATATCGGCACTAGATCGGCTGCCCACTACCTTCAGTTACATGAAAAGTTGATATAATTTGTGTTCTAGCCAAATGATGTCACATTAAAAAGAGGGATTTTTCAAAGCCTAAGGACAATAATGGGAAAAGGTCGGATATGCTATAAATTAACATTCGATAGCCGCATTTGCTATCCAATGCAGATAGTGAAATGCTCTCGATGGAAGAATCTCCAAAGTTACCCATCGACGTCCAAAGGGTCCCTCCACTCAAACAACAAGTGAGGTGATGGAGCCACTTATCGGTCCCTCTAAGTCTTTTTTCTGGCATCCAGTGTAGCACCCCAAGTTGGTTGAGGTTCTTCTCCACTTGCGTGCACCTCCCTAAAAGCGGGCGTTCAAAGTCGAAGACTCTTCGGCCCGGACCTGACTTGTCCATACACTTTACATGGCGCAACCATCGTTCGATCCAAGTTGGGTGAGGTCCTCCTTAACTTCTTCATCCGATTTTGTGATTGTCCATGCCTCCGCGCCGTATAACAGGGCTAGGATGATCAAGGTCTTATGTAAAGTCAGCTTAGTCCTTCGAGAGATGGCTCTATTGCTGAATTGCCTCTTGAGCCCATAGAAACAGTGGTTGCCAAGAGTTACCCTGCATTGGACCTCGGCACTGGTGTCGAAGTGAGTACACTCACAGCCAGGAAAAATGTTAACCTTTTGGAAAAAGAAAATTACAGGTTTGTGTCACAAACGGTTTAACTGTTGTGCCTCATTTCTAAGAGCGGTGGCCGAGTAATGGAGGGGCCGACCTCCCTTATCTGGTGCTGTTCCCAACCCCAACAAATTTCCAGTACAAATGGCTCCAGAAAAGCTTCACAAACTTCGCCCATCAAAGCCGACACAGAACTGTAGCTCCCATCCACTCGTGATGAAACAAATAGCACGTACAAGACGAGTGGTAGGTCCAGGTCCACCTCTGACTGTAAGGCCACCCATATTGTTGTATGCTTAATCAAAACATTCCTGAGCGTGAAAACACCAAACCATCCTCCTGCGTAACAAATCCCAGAACAAGGTAAGTGCAGAGGAATATGTTCACAACAAGTGCCCTCAAGGTCGACTCAAAGATGCCGAATATTTGGATAAGATTTGAAAGCCAACACAACAAGCGTCCTGTGCACGTGCTTAATATTTTTCGAATTCATTTCCATAAATGTGAAAAACAAAACTGCTCGTTGACTTTTCCAATAACGCCAAGCGGAGGGTTGGATGGTGGTTTTATGGCAGTTCCCCGACACCAGTCAAAGCCGAATGTCACTTCTTCCCTCTTCAACTTGACGCTCCACATCCAGAAGTAATGTGCATACGGTGTGGTCCCCGACAAAAACAACAAGACAAATGAAAAGAAAGAAAAAACGATTTAATGGCTGAACATTTTGCACACGCCATTTCTCGGAACACATTTCCTTCACTCACACTCTGCTCGAGAGTAACCGCCAACTTTGCAGGGTGTTTGGCCGGATTATGTTTTGTCCTAAAGTTCGGGCGACAATGAAAAACAAATTAAAACAAAGCGACATCCTATAATACCCAATCTATTACTTTTCCCGCCTCATTTTCGTTCGTATTCCGCTTCTCCTTCTGCACCTTCTAGCTTGGCAGCCGTAAATCTTATTCAAGCAAAACAATTGGGATAATCCCAAAGATACAAATTCTGGCATCGCCATTCGGTACCCAGAGTCCGCAAGCTGAGGAACTGGGGCGCCCGCATAAACCCACTTCCGTCGGCTGCCATACGGAAGCTTCGCCTGCATAAGCCCGCCCGAATTAGTTACAAGAGTAACAATTCAGAACACAAACAAAGAGCGACAGGCATAAATCGCATGAATAGAAATTAGGGTGAATTGAATTCGAAACGAATTTATTGTGAGGGATTTGCTGTTGTCCCCACGACCGACGCACGTCCCAAAAGGCCGCCCCAGCACCGATGTCTGGCATCTCCCTGCGTCGCCACATCCTGTTGTTTGTTCGGCGACGAAAATAAATTGGCTTATTAAGTTCATATGTTTTGTATGCCCATATCTCAAGCAAATTCGCAATGTCAGCAGGATTACCGTGATCGGATGCCGGGCTTACGTTGCCTGGCCTGGGCTGGGAAACACACATGACCCCGGAGTCACGATGTCAAATCGCGCAGACCATTTCATGGCCCGATTGTTCCGAGATTGCAGTTTACAAGCCAAGGGCGCTGATATCGTCGCGACGGCCGATTGGGAAATCAATTAACTTCGCCCGGACATGTGGGCTTCACATATTTTCCACCTCAGGGAAAGGTCGCGGAAAGGCAATCCTCAGAAGTCCATCGTAAATTACAATCTGTTGCTGGAGCTGTTTGCATAAAACTTGGAAACGACCTTTAGGAGACTACCTTTCGCCATCAATCCTCGAAGTTGAAGGTTAAGTGTGACTCAGACACTCGCTGTGCGAAGTTATGTGCCATTTGTAAGTATTTGTCAATTCACTACCGTCCCCTGCGACGGTCGACGGACAACGCAGTGTTTTGTTTCCAGTGAAAACTTGGGCAACTTTGAGCAGAGAATTTAATTAGCAAAATGAATCTGACGGGGAAGAATAAAGTTTGCTTCTCTTTTGTTATAGCAAGGCATGCTCGTGGAACACGATACAGCAGTGTGGCATGTGCGTTCTTCTATTTTCGAAAATATCCCGTAGACTGGATAAATATTGCTGATTCCCTCGTCAGGCAATTCTTCATGTTGCACGAGAGCGTCTGTCTCCCATCTGTGAGGGCCAAGGTGGCCGACAACTTTCGTTCCATCGGCTAAACAAAATCCACTTATAGACTGCTGTCTGCTGAGTGTGTGTGCTTTGTCCTGGAAATGAGTGGGCGGTTGTTTGGAAAGCCTACGTCAGGAGCTCAAAAACTTATTTCAATAAAAATGATGAAGGGACTAGTAGAAAGGCTGTCATACGACAGACTACTACTACATCTGCGATATCTTAGTCCTTGAAACGGAGATTCGCTCGATGTGACCGAGCCAGAGTAGTAATCGTTTTTTGGACTGCATTCACATCTTAGTACAGCTTCTCCTCCAATCGCCCTCCTCACATACCGGGCCGAAAAATCGACGGAGAATTTGTTTCTCTCGTCCAGAGCTCTGCTTCCAATAGTTTTGAATCAATTTGTCTCGCCGAGCCGAAATAGCTGCGGTTTGATAGAGTAAGCCTGCGTCGAATCTCCACCAGGCTGTCATTCGTGAGGTTCATATTTACTCCGAGGTATGGGAACTCCTTGACCACCTAGAAGTTATTGCTGCCAGCAGTGACTTTCTGTCCTTGGCCGATGATTCTTTGTTTGTTGACAACAGATATTTGTATTTTCTTCAATACAGATTATCAAATGTTTATTTGGCATTGCCTGTAAAAAATAAAAGGCATATCATCAGAAAAATTTGAATGCAGCGCTTGCACAAAGCGTGAGCAACGCACCAACCCACTCCGCCAAAGGACTCCATAACTTCTAAGGGTTGTTTTTCGTTCCCATTCGGTATAGGTGTGACATACTTACACACATGGTGTATTACTATAGAACGATCCGAATACCTAATGAGGGAACCGAGGCACATGTGTACTTTGGATAAGATATCTTCGAACATTGAGACTACCCTTCATTCTGCAGGCGGGTTGGTCTGTGACGATTAGGATTCTTTAACTGAGCAGCGTATATCTTAACCCTTAAATGCCTAAGTTTATTTTTATTTTTTGAAAAAAATTATATGTTGTAGAGGAGACAATTCTGAAGAACTTTCATTCAAAGACCTTTCATATAACCCACCTGGGTATTTGACAGGTCACTTGAGGTAAAGCGAGTCCAATTGGGCACACTGGGCATTACCAAAAAATGTGCATTTATATAGACTTTGCTTTTTTATTGGAAACAACTTTTATTGGAGAACATCATCTAAACGGCGCATCTCAAGTTCTGTGAAATTCCATGAAACAGTTCTTCTCACCGGTGAGACGTAGGTAAACTTGACATTTCTGGCAAACAAAACGAGTTCGTGAGTTGCTCCAGTTTTTTGTTTGCATCGATGTCGAGATGTATCGTGCTCCGGCAAGTGGCTAATTGTGTCGTAGATGTACATCCTTCGGGGACAGTGGAGCAACATTGACTCGACCCAGCTGGGCTGCGATCTCCGATTCCAAATTCGATGGACGACCAGGCTTCGTACCAACGGTATGCCGGATTTTGTAAGACAAGTGGTTACTTCCACGATAAATTCGTACAATTTTAGTGGCTTCGTAGCTTGTACTGTTTAATCGAGGTGGCGTCGCGACGCTTGTATGGACGAATCGATACAACATCCAAGCGTTGATGATGTTTATATCATATCGTCCATTAGATCGATGCCGCCCATGTACTTGTTGTATTCGCGTATGACGTTTGGACACTCAACTCATTCCATCGATTTGAATTTTTTGTTAAAACGCTGAACACTGGGGGCTGTTGTCGCTGCCGCTTCATCGGACAATAAATACGGTTTGACTCCAGCCATCGTGGAAGTCATATTCACAACTTTGTTGTCGCTCCACGCGACTGTGGAAACTTCGATGCCGTCACGACATTATGTTATTTTACAAATAACATATTTTATGGCGTAAATGCCCAGCGTGTCATTTTGGCACGAACAAAAATCTCAAAAATATGATGCATAATATAATACAATTATCTATCTTGTTCACGTTTGCCTTGTTCTACAGGGCTTCGTTATTATAGTACTTTTTGTAGTCAGTCTCAGGTGTACAATACAGGTCAGGTCCGAAGATACTGTCTCTCGAACAACCTCATCTTTTCCATCTGGGAAGGACTCACGTTGAACCACAGTGGCCAACCGTATGCCATGATTGGCCTGGTAAGAGCCATGTAGCAGATTGCCTTCACTCTGGTCTCACGTTGGCTGCTAAAATACACCCTCCTGTCACAGCAAAGGCCTATCTGATTTTTGTCAGACTACTATCTATTTGTTTGTCAAATCTGTAGATCCAGCCAAATGCCAAGAGACCTAACTACACTTTTCACAGCTAACGGCCGTCCTTGCGGGTCAACTACGCCGAACTTGCGCCAGTTTAGTCGAGTATCCCGCAAAGGCGTGTACAGCGGAGTCCTGAAAAGGGTAGTTTCACGCTTCAAGAAGTTGATAACCAACTTCCAGTGGTCGCAAAGTCGCTGAATTTGTTTGAAGTCACGCTACAACAGGCTATTTATTACCTCGACTTTAGGACCTGATCTGTACGCTACTAGGTCGTCGGCGTACGCAATTAAGTGCGGCATGGAACCTATAAGTTCTGCAGTGAATATTGAGAACAAGATCGGCGAATCAATCGCCCACCGGTGGCGGACCATTTTTACTGTCAACGGCCGTGGTAGTTCCGTCGCTAACTTTCTGCCTGTTTTCATGTTATAGACCATGTATAGCCATGGTTTACTTATGCCGAGCCTGACCAGCTTGAGGAAGAGGCCCTCCAACCAAACGGTGTCGAACGCTATCTCCAAGTCAGGCAGGCACCCGTCCATTGTTTTTTGCCTTTATTCCACTGAATGTCGGACACCAGTTTGAACGCGGTATGTATGGTTTCGTGTCCCGCCCTGAAACCGAACTGGTTGTCCGGTATGATTTTATTTTCCTCTACCCATTGTTTTAGAACTCGAATGGCAATCTTTTCAAAAACCTGGCTTAAGCAAGGAAGAAGACGGATCGAACGGAGATTTGTTGGAATAGATTTGTCTTTGTCCCGCTTAGGGATCGGTTGCACCGCAGCTGCATTACTTGGCGTATTGTTGAACAGTGTTGTGTAAATCTGCATTGCTTCGGGGTGAAGATGAAGAAGAACAATATTCGGTATTCCATCGGTTCCCACCCACATAAGTGTGCCTAAATATTTTTCAAAGCAGTCTTGGAACGGAATTAACTTTGATTCCATTTGATTTGAATTCAATTTCATTCCTGCTTCCGGAGGGCTCCTTACCTTCACTCAATATGTCGCCAGCGTGTGCTGAAATCAGTAGATATCACATGAACCAGCCCGATATCCTTGACACAAACACTGAAAACGGTTCCAATACTCCTAGCACCCGCACGACACAGAGGAAGCAACGCGGCAAAAAAAAAAAAAAATAAAGTGAGCAGGATGCTACTCGAGTACGGACAAGTGAATCCGTTGGCTTATGCCGATTTTGAACGTCAGATTGAGGAGCTTTGTCCGGGCAGTTTAATCTTTGAAGGATTCCCCTGATATACGGGGGCATGTACTTTGAAGGGAATGTGATTAGTTCAGCAATTGTTCGTTGTGCACTCTCCTTAAGTGAACCAAAAACTGTCGTCTCAACCATGTCAGATGCTGTAAGACGCGATTTACTTGTCAAGAGCCTTGGGAAAAAATGAAGAGTTTTGTCAAGAAGAACAGCATATGTCATCAATTTTGAAACCAGCTGCTCAATGAGGCCACTCGTGTGATTATCACAAACTGATATAACAAATGAACTGTGCATCGACTTAGCCAGAGGAGTGAAGATCCAGCGATTGAGGTGGCTAGGCCATGTAGAGCGGATGGAAACCAGTACTCCGGCCCGGAAAGTCTTTAAATCCACCCCCGAGGGACGGGGCAGTAGAGGAAGACCACGACTCGAAAGTGGAAAGGGATCTCAGCCAAACTGGAGGCAGTTAGCTAAAGATCCAGCTGGCTGCAGACGCTTGTTGCTTGAGGCCCCGGTCCACCCCGGATTGTAGATAAATACGAAATCGTGTAATCAAACATAAGAGTCCACGTTCCTGCGCAAAATAAACAAGAAAATATATTTTCGCGCCACTCCAATGCGCATTAAGTTGGTAGGTTCAGCAAATAATCGAAACAAATTTACCACGTTGACCAACAATCACTTGAATCAAATAACTCTGACGACGACCAAGACTGTTGAGTAATTGCTCTTTCGTCCTCCCTGGCAGGTGAAAACACAAAGCCTCAGGATACACAATTAACGCACTATCTACCAAGCTGATCTCATGAGCGGATATTTGTCAACGGATGTCGAAAAGGGCAAAGGAAACAAGAACAAGAAAAAAAAAAAACAGAAAAATTCTCAAGACTGACGTGTGTTCTTGTTCGTGGCTAATGGACGTTACATTAATATTCCTGCAAAAGACTCAGACTACGGTAACACATCATTAAATATTCATGAGAAAAACCAAAGATGTGTGTCGTACAGCAGACCCTGTGGTAGGGTCACCCAAACCTGCTTGGCTCAACAAATCAATGCGAAAACTTTGTCTCGCCAACGGCTGAGCACTACGACTACGTACACACACGGTGTGTGGTGTGGGCGGGTGACTTGTTAGATTGTTTCATCATTCAACATTTGTCACACAATCTTTGGAGATTGCTTTCATTGAGGCGGGGTTTCGCAACGGAAGATGTCACATAACGCTTCTTTGGAATGTCAAAGACGTACGCATACCTTACACCGCTGATCGTTAAAAACAATTCAATTTCAGCCCGCAAATTATTGCCGAACTTGTTATGGTCGCATGTTACTCGGGTATTCATCATGAACAGTTTAACTGATTCACCCATAGAGTCCTAGATGAAGATTTGAGGAGGTCCTTTTCGTCATGCGATGTTGCGAGTTGTAGGAGATTATGGGAAGTGGAGTGTGATGGAATTGTCCTGGGTTTGGCTTCATTCGATAATCGTTTGGGGTAAGAAGTGTCGTGAAAGTTTTACCGTTCAACACTCATTTTCACATTGATGGCACCTTGCGGCCTTTAGCCAAGGTTCTCAGTATCCTGGGATGCTTCAGACATCATGGACTGTTTGCTGTTGATTGTTGAACATGTTAACCCTGATGCAACGGAATGACGGCACTTTAAAATTAAAGATGTAAAATAGAATACAACAAGGGGTGCGACGGAGACAACTAATGGGCAATTCGATGAGGGTGTTTAATTATTCATGTTTACAAGAGGAAGAAGCACAGTGCCACACTCTGCATACTGGGAACACCAATTTGCAGCAAATCTTCAAGAAAGTGTGGCGTACCATTTAACTAAAAATGTCACGTAACCACTTTTAATTCTTCTGCCAATGAGTCTTCTGTCAAAAGCACGCACCTTTGTCTTAACTTGCGCTACTTGATATGTAGTGCAACAATATGACGTTTGTCTACAGCAACTGAAGACCGTGGTTATTTTGAGAGAAACACTATGTTCTTGTGGGAATAGAGTAATCTACGCAGATCCCTGTTCGGGTGCCTGTTATGTATTCGTGAACTTTTAAAATGAAAAAAGGTGTTTGCTGTCTATTTCTGTAGACTTAAGCCCTTCTGTCATTGAGTAGGTCCAGCCAGACTTTTGCATTTTCGAATTCATTTCTTCTTTATTGATTTTAGAGCTATCTTCACCAAATTTCCTGACTTTGTCAGCGTACATATGCTTTATACTTTACCAGTTACCATAATTGAAATGAAAATCCAAGTGGGTGGGGAGAAAGGGGCTGTATAACAACCCCTTGAACCAACGGAATAGGTTTGGCTGGACCTTCCTATACAGTGTATGGAGAGATGTATTTATTTCGGCATTTTGCACTAATTACGTTTGTTTATTGCGTGTGCAGGCCATTGGTTCACTTGTACAGTATAATAATTAGAGCATTGTTTTGTTCGGTTTAAGGGTAAATATGAGAGTGGAAGTATAACTATTGTCAGTCAGTAATCATTACTGAGTAAGAAGCAAACTGGAAACGACGTTCTTATGCGGAAGTAAATTATTATGGCTGACGAAATAAATGGTTTCAACTGGAGCCGCATGAGCGAAGAAGAAAGGGAGCAATACTTTAGCAGGCTTGCCAAAGAAGTACGAGTGAGTGGATCTGAAGCAGTAGATTTTAGTGGCGATGCCGATAAAGACTATGTTACCGATGGAGATGATTCCGATTCAGACTCAAACTTAGAAGATGGGAGAATATCGGATATAGAAGGTAATGATGATGACGAGATGCTGGAAGAGCTACAAGCAGAAAACGATCGAGTTCGTGCCAGAAAGACTAGAAAGACGTGAAAGAACGAAATAGTACAAACAACCCACAGCAACAGGTCGTTTAGGAGCACACAATGTCACTCGAGACGTTGGTGTCTACGCAAGATGAGGAAAGCCTCGTGGTCATCTTGGTATCTATCAGAATATGTGGATAATGTGAAAAAATCATTATTTGGAAACTGCGTATGCACCGGCAGAAGTGATAACCGTTGACGAACAACTATTCTAATACGAAGAACTATTCACACTTTAGTGCGTTTCTATACAGAGGAAACACACGCTTTACGCAATACATACCGTCGAAGCCTGCGAAATACGGACTAAAAGACTGGTGGCCTTGTGATTCCAGCAACGGATACCCTTGCAAAGGAATTCTGTATACAAGGCAAATAAGAAGCACATCAGAGAGCTGTAAAATTGGGCGAGAAAGTGGTGATCGAATTCACAACCAAGTACCTGTTGTTGCTGACAATTTTTTTTACAACTTTTGAAGGTGCGGATAAACTTCGAGAAACTGGACTGGCCTTTGTTGAAACTATTCGACGGAATAAAAAGTGCATCCCGAAAGAGATTTTTCGTAGTCGCTCAACATAAGCAACTATCTCTGGATTTACAGCTAATGTCACAGCAGTGTCTTAAGTGACGAAAAGGCAGTCATTCTTTTATCACCAGTTCACTATGACACCGAATTGATTGAAACAGCAAGGCAGCCACAAGCAGTTCTGTTTTATTACAAACAAGAAGTTGTATTGAGCTGTATATTGAAATAGCGGCCAGTTTAATGGGCCATTAAGGAGCTCATCGAAATGAGTCCTGTGTTGCGGGGCTGTCAGCGATACAGCATCGACGTCAAATGTTGGGAGAATGTACATGTAAACGACAGACGAAGTGATGGTCATTGTCTTTTTTCTACAACATGATGGATGTCGTCTGAGTTAGCATCTTTCATAATTTACCAAAAATCTTAAAGGATGTGAGTGCTGCGAAGAAAACCAATGCGCTTCGACAATGTTTACATTCTTTGACGTGACCCCTCAGATCAAAGCAAGGATGAACGAAATGGCATCGAATCTTTCTTCGGAGCCCCTTTGCAAAATAGAATTCCACAGCCCAGCAGTAGCCAGACATCAACAGGTCAGAAAAAGCCATGTAGAATTGGCAGAATAAACGATAGCGTTGAAAGAAAAACCAGATTTGCATACAGTGCCTGCGAAGGGCCTGTTTACAACACAGTGTCCAGTTGCCACAAATGTGCAGATGAAGAAAATACTTTGTGATATCACTGTTATGTAAAAAATTAACAAGAAAATGAATACCATGCGCAAAAATAAACTTCAATTATTTCCTTGAATTCCATAAATTTTCATACAAAATGTGAGAAGGTCCAGCTAGACCTATTCCATTGATGTTAAGGTCTTAGAAACCATTGACAGAAGGGTTAAAGTGTCGAACTGAGTTCCACGAATCAGCGTATATTATCATCATCTCCTGACCCGCATGCTCCAACTAAAGGGGTAGCTGGGGTAAGACACGCACGATTGATCTCCAGGCAACTCGATCCTCCGCCATCGACTCTAACTCATCAGGACATCATCAACATATATTATTAATTCAAAATTTACATCTTACGTAGAAAACACTGGGGATGGCAGACCCGTAGCCTTGAGTGGGGCGGGGAGTCGGTGGAGGAAATCTGTTTGGCGATTGAATCGCTAAAAGTTGGCAGTTCCGCCGGTGTGGATGAAATCCGGCCAGAAATGCTCATGGCAATGGGTAAAGAGGAAGTTTCATGGCTCTGTCGTGTCATAAAAGTGGCTTGAGAACGTGTTGTGACCCCTGGTGAATGGCAAACTAGGGTGATTGTGCCACTTTTCAAAAAGGGGACAAAAGAGATTGCCCCAACTATAGGAGCATATCTGTGCCTCAGTTATGCTCTCATCTTCCCAGACGGAAAGCCAGCGCGCACCCGCGAGGTTTGTGGCCGTATGTACTGATGCTGGAATGAAGGCCAACGTGGACCAATCGGGGTTAAGGTAATTTCCAGAACGCCCCTTCGGTGCACTCCACATGATAATGAAGTCCCATTGAAGCAGGTGGAGAAATTTAGGTATTTCAGGGTCTATTCACGCCTCATGGACGGAATAATGCTGAGGTTTCCTGTAGCATTGGTCAAGCTGGGTCAATTTTAAAACAGCTTGGTAGATCTGTAATCGGGAAGGTCGAGCTGGGTGTCAAAGCTAAGTTAGCGGTTTTCAACTGAGTATTTATTCCAACTCGCACCTATGGTCATGAAATTTGGGTAATGACCGAATAATACTGCTGAGATGAGATTTCTCCGTATTGTTGTGGGAATTACTCGCCGAGATAGGGTGAGAAACACGGCAGTGCGAGAGGAACTCAACATTTAGGAGCTGCTTCTTCTATCGGATATGGCTATGCTTCGGTGGCTATGTCACGTGGCACAAATGTCCCCATCATCACGACTTCCGAGGCAGGCGTAGACTGCGGTTTCATCAGGTAGGCGAACGCTTGGCAGACCCAGGACAATGCGGTTGGACCAAGTTCAAAAACTCGCTTCGTTATACTTAGGCATAACTCCTGATGAGTTAGAGTCGTTGGCGGAGGATCGCGTTGCCTAGAGATATCTCTCGTGCGTGATTTACACCCGAACCCGTTAGTGGAGCATGCGGGTCCGAAGATGATGATGATGATGAGCATGTATTGTGCAAATGCTATGCAGGAGGCTGAGGAGGTTAGGTTTTTTTTAGGATGTAATGTGATGGTTGCTCACATCCCATTGCCGGCCGTAAGGCCCATGTAAATACCTTCATTTGTGGACTGCAGATTCTAATTACAGCTCTATGTCGCTCTTTAGCTCTATGATGGCTTGAACCACCCCGTGCTCTTCACGAATCTTAGAAGATCTAATATATCCGCTTTCGCAAAGTCCGCAGTCTGTGTGAAGAATCTTTTTCCCAGCGAAGCTAGGCGCCGACTCTGGAGAGCTGGGCAGTAGCAAAGCTGATGTTGGATCGTTTCATTCTCTTCCTCGTCACCTCCATCCATTTCCGGAGCATTGCTCCGATGGGGCTGTGCCCAGTATTGTATTTGAATTTACATTCCTATGCGATTACCTTTCGATGGAAGTATTTTCAACTTCGAAAGCTTTTTTTCAACGGAAGCTAACATCGTGCCAAATAACTCAAATAGAGAAACAGACGCTTTGTCAACATTTTAAGACGCAATGTATTGCTGTGATTGCGCGCGTACGATTCAAGGTCATCCGACGAATGAGATTTCTTAGAAATGACACACGAGTATACGGAGATTTGGATGCAGCTTGGTAGGCTTATAATTAAAACGTGTTGTCTGCCAATATCCCTTTTGGAATCTTTTCAAGCAAAATTTAAAAACGTGCACTTACGTTATCGGCTGTCATAAGGCTTATACCACGAGGTCCATGCACTGCATTTATGAGATCCAGAGACGCCGAACTTACGCCTTGTGTTTTACTTTACATATCAACTTTTTACTTTACCTTTACCTTTACTACACTTGGTTCAGTAAGGGCTCAATCGAAGACCTCTTTCTGCTCTTCGGGTCGCAAACCCTGGTTGCTATACAATTCCACACTGAGCGTGGAAAATGCTTGAGTGTTTCCAGGAACGAAGGCGTATACGTAACGTTTTTGCAAAGACGCGTAGAATTCTTTCTAGAGTGTAGCTAGTGCAGGAACGGAGGCGTATAAGTTATTTTTTTGCAAAGAGACGTAGAATTGTTTCTGGAGTGTTGCCAGTCTAGGCACTGAGGCGTATACGCAACGTTTTTGCAAAGAGGCGTAGTATTGTCTCTTGAGTGTAGCCAGTGCAGACACGGAAGCGTATACTCAACGTTTTTGCAAAAAGACGTTGAATTGTCTTTAGTGTCGGAGTCAATAAAAGCTATAATTGTCAGTTAAAACCTAGGGACGTATACGTAACGTTCACATCTCCGTCGAGGGTACAGCTTCGTTTGCAAATTAACCTCAGCAACTGTAACGAGCAACATACCAACACACAATTGTGTGAGAATGTGAATGCAACGAGTAATATCTGGCTCATTTGAGCAATTCACATAGGCACAAGAGAACAAACGGCGGGAGCTGTGCAAGCGAAAATAGGCTATAAACTTAATATCCGCGCCTACATTTTATGGCCATGAAATGACGCCATGTTCTATCTCGGCTTGTGTGCTCTGTTTTGATTTGCCTGAAGTTTGTTGGCAGAATAAAGTTGATTTTGATGCTTCCCACTAATGTTATGGAATGTTCGAATGTATCAACGACAACTGAATAAATGTTGACTCACAGTGGTTACATCTTGTTTGGATTCCATTAGCTCTCCCCTTCGGCGGAAGCGAGTCCAGTCCCAGTGTTTGAAAAACATATGCAAATATTTTTAAATGTCAAAACAAACACGATCAGAAATCAGAATTTCTGACGTGCGGCCGAAGTGCATTTGCCATGCACAACCCAGATGTCATTTCCGCCCAAAAAATAATGAAAAAAGAACAATACTCATGTATGCGCAATCATAAACGACATTCTAGAGTGATTATAATAATTCCCATTTTGTCTGCATATTTATGAACATCCTGGTAGTATAGATAAAAACAGCCGAAATGATTTTTCAGAAAACGGCAAGGCACAAGTGTAAGCCGCCTCCTCCACACTTCCGCGGAAGGTTATGTTTGTGGGGGACACATGGAAATGTGTATGTGCACACATAAGGATGAGTTCATCGCGTGAAGAATACCATCCATCAGGCACAGCTGACAGGCATAAAATCCATATCCAAGTGAAAAATATTATGGAACTTCTACCACCGAAGCGCTTCTCACTCGGCGCTGAGCCACATCAAAATGAGAATAAGCGATAAATAAATGAGAAAAGACACCTGCCACTCGGGTGACGTTGTGGTTATTGCGTTTAAAATATTAAAAATTTCACTCGAATGTATTAACATGTCGCTGGTATTGTGCGCTGTCGATTACATCCACGAGATGAGATTGGCAGGCAAGGCAAAAGCTGATCCGCCTAACTTCGTCGTCATTCGATGGGGCAGATATCACATGTGTGCGTGGCTTTAAATTCAAGCTCATTGTCAATCATTTTTCAAAGATTTTCGATACACTTGCGACTTTTTTATCATCTCAACGGGAAAATGTTCTCAGTTGCTTGTGTCAATTTTGTGGGCACTGTGCCGTCACACTGTATTTTCATCACGCCCTCATGGTAGCACTTGTTGGCAAGTCGTATTTCAGGAAGCCATGGCCCATCACTTGACAGGCAAGTGAATAAAGGGTACACGGTGGAAACCTGTTATGAGCTGTCATTGATTGTATCTCATTTCACCTCGAAGAGGCGGATTAATTTGCTTTCCGCAATCGCTTTTTCAAGGAATGGAGGGCAGCCGTACTTTCGGGGATTAGAGGATGAGAAAAAAGGGTGTAAGAGGAGAAATTTCCCCTTCGAGCATCGCACTGGGTTCATCAGGATCTTGTGAGTCTACCCACATATCTTAACTAATCTAGTCAATTATATAAACTAAAAATTAATGTTTAAATATAAAAACGCCAGTGCAACATCATTCGAACAGTAATCCACTGAGCCTTGTCAAGCTTCAAGACAAACAGCGGGTTGGCGATATGGTGAGTCTTCTCAGATGACTGCAGGTTGAGCTCTGGATTTCCCAACTTTCATAAATTGGCACTCCACCTCTTTCGAGTCACTAACTGCTAGAGATGTGTGGTTCCGGACATGTATAGCTCTCGGCACTATGACCTCTGCCAAAGACACATGTGGCAATTTATATATACAAATTCTACACAAGCCACACATACGTATGGAACCACACATAGTTGTGCGCACCTGAGTCGGAACAAATGTTCGGACAGAGACATATTTCATACGTCCACACATCTATTGGACATAGACATGTAGTCCAATACAACACATGTCAATGTGAGCTCAAGCCACACTCAAATCAAACATGTACATGTTTGAACATCCATGCCCTGCATTTATGAGACGCCGAACTTACGCCTTGCGTTTTACTTTACATACCAACTTTTTACTTTACCTTTACCTTTACTAACCGTGGTTCAGTATGGGCTCAATCGAAGACCTCTTTCTGCTCTTCGGGTCGCAAACCCTGGTTGCTATACAATTCCACACTGAGCGTGGAAAATGCTTGAGTGTTTCCAGGAACGGAGGCGTATACGTAACATGCCAATCGAACTACATAGATACATCCTTGAACTAGGGGTAAAATCAACAAATCACTCTTCTTCAATCGGTCGGCACATGACCTTCATATACAGGTCTGTGGACTTGTATGATTCCTTAAAAAAGATCCGCAGACAGACGCCGCCATTATCCATGGAGCTACACAGTTCCGTGGACATGTTCAAAGCCGACATGTCCATGGAACTACATAGTTCTGCGGACACGTTCAACGCCGCCTTTACCATGGAGTTGCACAGCTCTGCGGACAAGGTGAACGCCACCTTATCCATGGAGCTACATAGTCCCGCGGGCATGTCACCGGCAATCAGTTCCAACTGCGAAAGGCGTCGTTCCATGTCAGTTCCGCCGTCGGAACTATCTAGCACAACTCTACAGTAACTACACTCAAAGGGCATTAATGCCTAGACGAAGTTTCTCAAACTTCACCGTTCGATGTCGGGCTATAACTGTAGGTTCCATCCATTCGTTTTACATAGAACAATATCTAGCACAACACAAGTGGTTTCTTTGAAAGCTAGACCCAGGCTCACATCGGACTGTAGCACCATCAAGGACTACTTCATTGCCTTCAGGTTGTTCCCCGGTTTCATTTTAGCGGGCTTCCACTACATGGTCTATCGGCACAATTCTTGAAGGTCATTTATTTAAATTTTTCTATATTTGCATTTAACATGCTTATTTGATGTTTGTGTCATTGTGATGCGTTAGTTCGAAAACTCAAAATCAACTCGAACTATCGCAGGCCGAGGTCATTTATTCTGTTCGTAATCGTCAACAATACGCAGTAAAAAGTAGGCGTCGGGCAGATTGCGCAGCCGAAGATATGTATCATCGACGGTCAGGCATTTGCCAGGAACACACTTAACTGGACTCACAGACCGAATAAATCGGCGAATAGGCACCAGTTTACCGCGTATACTGTGCTAAGCCCTACCCACTGAACATATTTCTGCCCAACATCACAAGCACAATCTGAACAGCATCGGCAATCTTTTCTTTCGTGGGCAAGATATGCCATCTCGCTTCACATTAACTTTTTCTGCGAGAGCGTCAACATCAAGAAGCGGGCAAGTTGCCCACCAATAAACGAAGTAGATCTCACTAAAAATTTTTATTTACCACTCCATTCAAACAAAATCGTGCACATACAGGAAAACGTCAAATCTCATGTTCAACTTTTGAACATTCCGTAAATTCAAGATTCTTCGACACGATTAAGGTTTGGACCTGGATTTTTGTGCCTCCACTAGATTTTCTCACATCATGTTCATGAACCGGGCATGGTCCATGTCCAGTAGAGACGGCGTGTTGTGACGAGTTTCGACGATCGGTTATCGAATCGTATCGATTGGCTTACGGCTCGAAAGAGAAGAAGTAGCACTGTGGCTGCTATGATTGGTGGCAACAACAAACGTCGCGCATTTCGGGCACATCAACCAACTTCTGCGTAACACCATGGTCGTAAACATCGTGTAAATTGGTGTTTTTTTTTTTTGTGGGCTGGTGAAGATATATAAGAAATAAGATTTCGCAAATGCTGTTGGGCCTGCAAAAATTTCAAATTAAAGCGCCAAAAAAAAGCAAAAACCAAAACAGACCTTGACGAGAAGCGTAGTCTACTGTCGACACTGATGGCATGGTGTCATTGGATGGCACACAAAGTGATTTTGCTTGTCATTCGCCTTGAGCGCCTCCGCCGGTTTAGCAGAGCTTTCCAATAAATAAAATAAAATCAGCATCACTGTTGTCACTGTTATAAACGTCGGAGCCACTTTCATTCTCGCCTGGTGAATAATCTGTATCATCTTCCGAGAATCCGGCCAGGTGCTCGCTGTATTCGGTTTGCCGTACTGACTGTTAGCAGAACTGCTCATAGTCAGACATTTTGCAGGAATCGTTCGAAAGGAATTTGGAATAATTTACAGCAGAATGTTGATCAATCAAGTAAAAGGCTGGCTCAAATAACCTTATTTGAAGGTTCAAACACTTTTTTCTACATGCCTCCAGAGCCCTCTGGCGACAAGCATTTCTCTACGGAAACGAGACGAGAGAGTAACCCGATGAGCCGCGAGCTTTTGGAAATGGCACTACAGTTATTGGGAGTTTTGTCTATTTGAAAGAAAAAGTTGAGTGTCAATTTGACACACACTACTGTTAGCAAATAAATGTGCTCCTAAAAATAGTTTACCGGTTGGAAATCATGAAATCATCAATAACATCAAACAAATAAAGATCGATTGGAGCTGAGCACAAACCCTTGTCTGGCGACAGTGTCTGAAAATATCCTTGAAGTTCGTCAGTGTGATTGCTGAGAGGGCCGAGCGACTGAAGTATTTACAAACCCTCAATAAAAGCATTGTCAGTCTTCATCCAAGCACCGGCCGTTTAAAAATAGAACAAAAAAAAAAAGCAAAATACAAATAGGACAAAGTCCGCACTCTCAAAAAGCAGCAGCAGTTCACTAATCCAATTCAAATAGTTTCTCACTTCCGAGAATGTGTGTACGGATTTGCAGGCAGATGTATATGCGCAGATAAATGAGTGCATAAAATGCTTTAACATTTGCACTTATGGCACACGTGCACGTACAGCGCCGCATATAAAACATTCGATTGTGTGCATTTAAAATGAAATCACACGAACAAAAGGATACGTGCTTGTGCCAAAAGCTCTCCGTGAAATGCCAGCTACAATGGAAATGGGGTTAGCTCATTTCAATACTCCTGCATTTATTGGTGCATTGGACAGGACTCACGTACCGAGTGTAAAGCCCGATAAAATGAATGATATTTAAGTTAAACAAAAATGATATTCTTAATGCAAATGGAAAGTGTTCGTTCATTCGCAAGCCCACATGTGGGAACGAATCATGTTCGCGGGCTTAACAAACATCGCCAATTAATTGCCTGGAAACAATCATCGCCACGACATACCAGAGAATATCTCGGCATCGCAGTGGAGTGTGGTGTGGGGAGTGGATACGTAATGACTTAATCCTTGAATACAGACGAGTATTTGCAGGCGGAATTATTGGTATTGATATTCTGCTTAAGGATCTCAACGGACGGGTGGCTTTGGGTCAGTTAATGATCGGCACTCGGTCACTCAATGCTGTCATCAATTCTGTTGCAATTAAACCACGGAATAAATCATCACTATCTCATCGAAATTAAAGCACGCAAGTTTCTTATTTAATAAGCAGTTGTCCTTTACTGCAAGTATGCAAAGATGCGTTCAAATGAATGTTGCTGGGAACTGTATCAACTGCAATAATGTCGGACAGTCGAGTTGCCATTTGCGGCAGCACACTCCGGCATCATCAAATCCAAGTTAGTGTGGGAATGCCAACAGAAACGTGAAGAGCTGAGTCGGGGAGTCAAACTCTACTGGATACCTTGCCACAGAACGCATTAAAATGGCCCACTCCCTAGCAAGGAAAGGACCATTAGAACCCCCCACTGGCCTCTAACCATTCTGCGCTGTAGGGGATCATGTCCGCAGAGAATAATTCAGGGAACTAGAAAGAAGGAACCTGCTGGAACAACATGAAACAGGCCAAGACACTCTTGGGTCAATATAACCCAAACGGGTTTGAGGCATGTATCAAAATGAGCAAGAGCTCTGAAACGAACTGATTGTGAGGACAGCAAAGGTATCAAAAGAAGTCACAATGAGGGCGAAATTGCCCTCATACCAGTGTGGCCTTAGACCAGGAAAATTGCCACAAATTGCAAATTTTGGAAAAAACCCAGGAACAACAAATCGATACCCATCATCACTTCATCGATTCCAAGGCCGCGTATGACAGCATATATAGACACGAGCTGTACAGAGCAATGTCTAGTTTCGGAATCCCCACCAAACTCGTCCGTTTGTGTGGAATGACGATGGAGAATGCACGCTTCTCCATCAAGGTCGGTAAAGACTCAACCGAGCCGTTTGATGTCAAAAAAGGATTCAGAGAAGGTGACGCGCTGTCATGCGACTTCTTCAACATCATCCTTGAAACTACCACTACTCGCCGACGATATTGATATAATCGGAAGAAATCATGGTAATGTCAATGGCATCTCTGTGAGTATTGCGACCGCGAAAATGGGTTAAATGGTAAATGAGGGCAAGACTAAGTGAATGCTGTCAAGGAGAAGGGACTCCCAACACCGACGTCTCGGACAGAACATCACAGTAGACAGGTATAACTTTGAGGTAGTCAAAGAACTGGGAACTACTATAAATTCAGACAACGACACCAGCGCTGAAATCAAATGAAGAATAACTCTTGCAAATCGCTGCTGCTTTGGGCTAAGAAAGCAACTGATAAACAAAGCCTTCTGTCGAACAACCAAAGTGAACCTCTGTCAGACCTTAATCGTCCCTGCTATATGGCGCAGCGGCATGGACTTTGTCAAAAGCGGACGAAGGTGCTTTCAGAGAAAAATACTTCGGGCGATTTTCGGTCCCGTCTGCAAAGATGGTGAGTGGAGAGGAGATACAACGACGAACTGTACATGCTGTTCAGAGGCATCGACTTAGCCAGAAGAGTTAAATATAACGATTGCGATGGCTAGGTCATGTAGAGTGGGTGGAAACCAAAACTCCGGCCGGAAAGTCTTCGAATCCACGCCGGAAGGACGGCGCAGTAGAGGAAGACCGCGACTCAACTATGCGTGCGGAACTGGATTCAGCTAGCTAAATATCGAGCTGGCTGGAGACGCTTGATAGTTGAGGTGCAGGTCAACCCCGGACTGTAGCCCCACCATAAGCAAGTATATGCCCTCAACAAGGATATTTGAGAACATATTGCGATCAATTGCGCCCTCCCCGAGATGCGCTGCTTTGTAGACATTTCCCCTTATTCTCTTAGTCGTGTCACATGTCACTGTGACAAGTTTGTATTCAGTTAGTCACTAAAATTTAGCATAAAGTGACTAAGACAGTACAGATTTCTCACAGTGACTCCGACTGACTGGTGGTCGGAGGTTTGTTGACATGTTGTCTGCTAGAGTTAGAAAAACCAGGCGACAGATTATGTCACCGGCGTTGAGCCGGTGCCTCAAGCTGTATATTTATCCTTTATACGATAATAACATATGGACAAATAGAGCAGCTACAAACTATATGGGCTGTACAGCGACATGAGAGCGACTACGCGTCTGCGGATTCTAACTTCTAAGATGGCTGGGTCTTGTAGAGTACGTGGACAACACTGCTTCAGTCCGAGAAGTTTTCGATTGCGTGTGGATCAGAGAACGCCCTCGATGCAGATGGCACACACAAGAGGATAGATGCCTTCGCTAACTTGGCATTCTTATTTAGTTCCAGGTCGTGCCAGTTGGAGGAGCTTGTTGGTTGAGGCCCGAGTCCTAGTTATAGATCGTTCCAGTTGGACGAGCTTGTTGGTTGATGCCAGAGTCTTGTCGAGAAGATCTATGACCATCATCTTAAGTTTATGATTCTCACTATTGCTTTGTTGGTGCTGTCGTTTGAAAAGAGAACAAAGTAAGGTCGCCTGAAGTTGGCGCCTTGTTACTTTGACGCCCAATATTTCTACGATTTGACAGATTTAATCAATTAACTCCATCGCTTTATTAAGAGGTCCAAATGGTTCGCGGGTTAGGATCTATTAGACCTTGTGGTAACACAACGGGCCTACGTTTGGCCTAAGTGTGGCTACCCTTAAGGCAGACAGCCGCTTTAACCTAACCCAACCTAAGGTCGCCTGTTGCTGGGCGGACATTGCGAAGTGTGTAGAAGATTCTATTTCTGCTCCATCGTTGTGCTTGTTGTGGGCCCGGTCTCTCTGCGTATCTTCTCGGCCGGGTCATTCGGCTATTCCTGCAACACATGATTGAATTCTTTGGGAAGGGTCATCTGTTATTGAGGTCTTATAATCTGGCCGTGCCTTCCTAGATGGTAAGCGGTTAGTCAAGCGAGACCACCTTAAATTGCCATTATGGTTGAGACTTCCACGGAATTAGCCTTGATAGAGGCCTAGTTCTATTGGCTTAGAGTGGCTGGCTGTTGTTAGTCACACTTTGGCCAGAGTAGACCCTTACTTAATGGTTCTGGTTGATCCTATTCTTGAGCGTCTGATAAAGCGGTGGAAATGACTGATACTGTTCTGCTACTTAGTTCTGGCCACTTCTCCTGCGGGAAGGGAGATCGCACTAGTTGCACACAAGATGTACAATAAGCGCTTCCTTTTACTCATCTTCGGAGATTCTGCTATAGTCTATGTAAGGAGGTCTACTTTTGAGGTGTGTTCGGATGGCACAATGTCGGTTATGATGCGATCAATTTATGTGAGCTTTAGCCATGTTGCTATGAAGCACCCGGTACCGGTAGACCATCTGCGGCTTGTGTCACTGAGCGTTTTAAGCTTCACTAAATGCTAAGCTGTAGCGATGGGCATAGAAAGCTGGTCTCCACCGGGTAAGAGCACAGAACCAGTGCCATCCGCTTCAAAAAGTTTTGCGTCTCAGCCTCCTTTAAATTGGGTACTTGACCATCTCGTTGAGACATAGGCGGCGATTCAGGGAAATATAGAGGTGAAAGTGACTGAAGGCTATTGGCGGCGGCTCACTTAGATTTCGTGGACGAATCCTGGGCGGAGCTCACCCCGAGACCGAGAATACCTTCACGACAGTGCTAGGGCTAGGCATTCACAGGGCAGATGTTGGATAGATACAGCTTCCATATAAGAAGTGATTTCCGTCTTATCACCATGCTGGCCAGGGCCTGCCAAAATAGAGTCTATCGGCGGAAGATTAAGGATTACGTTCAGGCAGCCTGACTGTCGAATCGTTTCTCAACTTAGTCACCAGACCCATTTAGCCCCTTCGCTGAAATCTTATTTGTAAATCCAGCAACCACTTGTTGTTCGCTAATGCACCTGTCCATTCATCTTCTTTGTGCAAAGTCATTTCTTAACCGGACAGCTGTTTTATACGTCAGCACTTTATCAAGACATAACCCCTCAAATGAATCAGTTTTTTCCCCTCCTTCCACTGAGTCGAAGGACGGAAACTGAAACACTAATTAACTCCCAGCCAGTTGAGGAACATGCCTAGTTGCATCGAATTTTCCACCCCATTCGAGTTCCAGCACCAGCCCCAGTCGCTAATTGATTCGCAAAGTCGCACTAATGCTCAAAGTTGCGGCTTAGCCGCCAATTAGCTGCACGCAAAAGTGAGCTACTTTGCAGGAAAGCACGCGTGGGCAGCAATCACATGTGGATTTAATGCTGTTTGACATTCCACCATCTCGGAACGTCTGGTGTGTTAGTTTAGTTGAATTCCACAAGTGCACGGGCAATTATTCAGCAAGTACAAGAAATTTCGTTCTTGCTTGCACGCTTGTGATTTTTACATACGTCGCGTCGACGTGACGAGTGTAGCTCGTAACCTGAATTTGCTGCTTACAGCTTGTCAAGAACACTTTCTGCTGCTGGCCATGAGCGAGTGCTTGTTCTTTGGGTCTCTGCAATGTAATCGGCTTAGTGTTGATGTAAGATGCACGAATGTGCATAAATCGCTGGAGTACGGCTAATAACCCCAGTGCTCATGCCGAGTGCATTGCAAGTACACTTACATCTTTTCCGTGTCATTTGCCGTCCTCGTTGGCGAGAGATTAAGAGAAATATCAACTCCAGGCAATTTCCTCGCATATTTTTCCTGCTCGTGACTGGGCAATATTAATCACCAGCAAAACAAATCGTTTTATTCCAAAAAAAAAACAATCCACGGCCACTACACACACATGCACGCAAGAAAAAGTCGCAAATTTATTAACATTGGCCAAACGATTTGGCTGGTCGAGTGGTTGGAGCAACACCGACCGCGTAGCCGGACAAATTTGAATGTCCTTTGAATGTTTTCATTTGCCCGATGGCAATTATTGCGAATTCCCCCATTAATTGCTCGCATTTCAATTATTTCAATTAATCAATTAGCATATGCCCCAATTAGTTCGACGTGAGCACGCCGAGTTCACTAACTTCCCGACACACCCTGGGAATTTCAACAATTATAAATTACATTAAATATGCGTTTGTGTACGTGCGCGGGTGTCCCTTCGTAGCATGTGCATGACTCCATTTGCATCATAGACGGCGGCCCAGCCTGTATCACTGCCGGTGCGGCTGAGGAAAAAAGACCTGGGGGGAGGGGGAGGCATTATGAAATGCAGAAAAAGAAATTAAATGAAAACAATTCATTTAAAACATTCCCAGCATAATTATCTAGATACAAACGGAGCTTAGTGGTTGCGAGAACAATGCTGTGCCGAGCTGAAAGGGCCGAGAGGGAGGGAGTGAGCGAGAGGCAGCAAGTTGCCGAGAAGTCATGACTTTTGACTTTAGAATTAATTTATATTTCAAATAAACTGCATTGAAAGGACGAGCTTTGTATGTGCCCCCCTGCAATCCGTTGCTGGGAAGTATTTTGAAAATTTCTCCTTTGGCACATGGACGACCATGCGATAAGAGCTCTTTACGGCTTGTGGCTTTTCCAGATAAACTATTTAATTAAAATCATAGAAGAATTTTATGGATTTATACATTTAATAACAGCAAAAGCCCTCTCCTCGGGTTGGACCCGGCTGGTATACAGCTGAAGGCGGTTTGGATGAATGCGGGGAGAGGGAAGTCTAATCCGATTCTGTAACTTTATTCAGGCAAAGTGCACACACATGACAGGTCAGATTAGAAAAATTAAGCAAAGCCACAAAAATGTAAATTTGTGGAGGTTAGTAATGCCTTTGGGGGCACATTGCTCTTTGAAATCCCTTTCTGATTCCACATCCCTTCCACAACCATTCGAAGGTTCGTTCAAATGTTTGAGGAAAACCCCTTTCGTGGATACGACAGTGGATCCAATTGTAGCCGGGGGCTTAGTCTCATGTAAGGGTTCCCAGAATCTAGGTGTCAAGATAAACCTACATTCCGACCATCTGCCCGCTAAGCCCAATAGCAGAATTCAGCCACCAACAGGGTGTACGTCCTCTAGTCGAGTCGAGTCGAGTTTCGAGGACCACGTGTATGACACAACGTCACACTCCTCTCGATCACTCACTCTGACATGTTTGGCCCCTGAAACTTAATTTCAATTTGACAGATTTCCCTGACAGCTCAAGCATCCCCCCCCGATACTTGATTCTGATTTCTGATGTCTGAACAGTGCTGGCAAGCATCCTTCATCAATCTTCATTGATTTCGCGAATGGCCAATACTTATTCAATAGCCTCGTAAATCGCCATCGTTCAATTATCCTCTGCTCTGGCTAACGACGCGTCCACCCACGGGTTTTCATTCAGGAATCAGCTCTTTGCGAAATGAAAAATTATGATTACAGTGATTCTTGATTCATGAGCCAAGGAACAGCTTCTGGAGGTCCTCTTTCCCAGGGTTCTGATGGATGTCATCGAGTTCCGTTGATATTTTTCATTACTTCTCCCTTCCATCCCTCCGTCTCCAACGGAAAGCTATTCAATGTCCACCTCACCGCGCTAGCCGACGTTCACACACACCAACCCACTTGTGATTCTTTTTCACACAAAATTGTCTAAATATATGCTATGTCCTCGCCTGTGTTATACAGGACCGATTGATTTATGATCCAACGTGTGGTTAATTAATGACTAAATTGAAATCAAAAACCCATCATTATGCGTCAAAAATTCATTAAGCAAATTTTGTGGCAGTCGTTTGACATAATTTTCGGTCGAAACAAAATGTTCAAATTTTTATCTAATCGCTTCCATTAACATTTTAATGTACGTACGGCACAGGGACGTTCGCACTCGCATGTATTTATTCGACATGTGCGGCAGTGGGGGCATGCATCAATGTTAAATGATGGAAATTTGTATTCGCTTTAACGTCAGATTGCGTGCGGGCTTATTCGAATTTTGTTCCAGAGATATGTATCGGGACAGAAAATCCGACTGGTTACATAGAACATACTTCGTGTGTGTAATTGAGCATATTTTTAGATAAAAGTCAGTGATTAATTTGCTGAACCAGAATCACTTGTCATTTAAATGAACGACAGTGGTCACGAGTGTGTGCTCATTGCTTAATTGCCTGCTATAATATACAGTGAAACCCAATAATTGGGGCACATTGAATCAACGATTTTCAACGACGTCAGAAAACCGTCGCCTGAAAAGCAACCCCCAAATTGGGACAAGATCAAAGAGAGGTAGAAATTACATGTTTGAGAGCTGGTTGCAGCTGGTCTGAAATCTTCTTCATGATACTGATAACCCGTGCTACCAGATTTTATTCTCCTCTGTCCTCGCGCCTACGTCCTAAACCACACCTCTGCACGCTTCTACTACAATCCGCCGCGGAACTGCCATTAGGGCTGGTTAGCGACTTACGCTACATTCTGGGAGGCAGCCTCTTCAGCTTTTCTCTCTGCTTCGGCCTGCCGTAGTGTCAGCTGGACATTCATAATGTACGCGCATAGCTTATTACAGCTATTTTCCGATCTTTTCGTATTGGTGTTCAAGTTCTCCGGGCTTGGTGGATTCACCGTCTGCCTATCTTGCGTGAAAGGACTACAACTGAACACTGCGTGCTCTGCGTCCTCTTTCATATTTGGGCAGCGGCGAACTATCATGTCCACACCTGTGCAGACACTTTCGATGCCCGACGTGTCCAGACAGGAACTGTGAGAGCTGATAGTTACATGCTCCTGTCGGTTTTGCTGTCCAAGACTGGATAACGTGAATGAGTTTATGGGTCCATCTTCCTTTGGTGGAGGCATCCGAACTAGTTTGCCACATTGCCATGGACGCTTCTCATTCTTCTACCTTTATTAGTTTGGCCTGCTGCCAGTCAAAAGTTCGCCTGCAATACACCCTTTTGAGCTCGCCAGTCAGAAAGTGTATGGGTACGTAAGTAATGTATGGAAGGGGGCTGCTTCTGAATTCGCCAGCACACTTAGACCATGTTGGTCCATTGTGATACCCACAGTCAGACTATTACCACCGATCGACCACTCCAGTGATAGTGTCGTTAATTTGATCCCAACAGCAAGTGGTAACTGGACCAGAAAAGCGTATTTCACTGGGATTCGAACCAGGGACCCCACTAACCAAGGGCAGGCACTTAACCAACTGCTACATCCAGTCGTTATGTCTATGGGTAAGATTCCTGCTATGACAAAATCTGCATCATCAGATGCGGTTCTGAAACCGCTGATTGTCTTTATTGCGGTTAGGACCTAATTGGTTCGTATTGCGCTGACCACATGCGCCATCTCCGATTAGTCGTTTTAATTGTTTCAAAATTAGTTCCGCATCACCGACCGTCACTTTTGGCGATTTCCTCAGATTGACAGTTTTCTGGACCTTCAAAGTGGCCCCACTTCTTTGCAGAAAGCTTCTTGATTTCGGCAAGATACCATAACTGATGCCCAGATATTTTTTGGAGTGTTCGTTATTCACGCAGTATACACAAGAGCATTCCATAATCCCTTTAGATGCTCCCGCTTCCATTTTAGTGCCTTAAAATCTTGTGAGTTCCCCTGTAAATATAACATGATTTTTTACGCTTATTTCTGATATCCCATCACAACGAATGATGGAATGTGTTGCTTGTCTTCCCGCTCGTTGTCACTCATTTTTTGTTATACGACGGCGAACATAAAAACTGCTGCAAGTTTGAATGCCGCAGTTTTATCGACGCACGCTGAATCGAGCTTTTGTTTCGTTTTTTTCATAAAACTGAAATTCATTTCGAAAGAACAATAAACTTGATTCTAGCCATTATATTATATTTTAATTTGCAGGCTAAGGGTTCATAAAACGATGTGCTAATTGTTGGTTTTATTCAATCCGAGCGCCAAATTAACGTTCGTCGGGGATTTTGTGTCGCGAGTTGATCGCTTGGTTTTTGCAGCTAGTAATCAAATTTCAGCAGCTTATGTATTATTAAGTGTTGGATGTAAAGAATGAACCGCTTCTGACACGCTTAAGAGAACAATTCTTTGCAACAACTTTGAGCACGAAGAGAGTCAGGTTGATGTGACGAAGGTCTAATAACGACACTTCATAAACATTGCCACTTGAGTTCAACGAGAATGAATCAACGAGAGATTGAATGCGTTAACTGGTGTTCCAAAAGACGTATTTGGACCCGCCTACCAAGAGCAATAAATGGAGAGAAGTCGAAACGAGATGAAAAAACGGGCCCACGACCGTAGTAGGATAGATATCAGCCGACTACAGTGACTTGCCCATATTAAGGTCATTTATGCGAGATGAGGATAATTTAGCTTAACTTCTGCATACATTCAGTCTAGGCGAGGACGAGCTTAAAGACGAAATCAGTTGAAATTTCTTGATCGGGAAAAGGTCAAAGAGAGTCAGGAACGCCCAGCTGACGTAAAACGTCTTATAGTTAGTTGATCTATTTTTGATTTTCAAATCAAATGTTCTCTCACGAAATGTTGTCTGCCAGATTTACCCCCACTCTATGGCGGCGTTTTTGAAGTGTGTGCCAAAATAAGAGAACGCAATTACAATATGCATTGGCTCCTCCATGAAAATAGCGGTAACTTAAAGAAAAGGGCGCCCTAATCGTGGATTTACCACGAACATCTCGGCACATTCGTGAATTTGATCACGATAACGTATTGTTGTTATGAGGGTGTTCAGACGATGACTCGTATTTTTAAGAGCACACACATTTGTTTGTTGTAAAGGGGCTTGTGTCAATAAAATTGTAGTTCTACTTCGCATCAACTTTCGATCTATGGTCGTCTTTGTGGTTATGATTTTTGAAGTGTAGCGACATTAACCTTCCCAGTCGTCTACGAATTCAAGGTCTAAGATGGTTAGTCCATGTGGAGCACAATGACAACACTGTCAAAGCAGAGTCTCTGACTCCGACAATGCATTAGAGGAAATCCAGAGAAGCGACGGAGCACACAAGTGAAGAAGTACTTCCCGGTTAATGCCCATGTTCCATCCGGACTGTAGCACCACAAGAAATGGAGGTATAAGACTTGCCATCAGTTTAATTCGTCCGAGTAACATATAGCCGATTTATAAGCTCCTACTGGCAGATTAACTCTGTTTTATAGAACTCATATTCACGATCGGGGAAGGGTATCTGCTGTTCATGACAGCTCACATGTATAGACAGTCGAGAGAGGTGCCTGGACACGAGTTGCCATGATGACGTGACGGTGTCATGCCGTCTGCCGTCACGGCATATGACTCGGTTTTAGCCGCGGCTATCATCGAAAACGGCGACGTAGATAATTGGACGCTGGTTGGAGCATCCGTGACATGAAATAATCCATTTAGTTTCGTTAAGTATCACTTTCCAGAACGTATCATGTGTTCACAACAGCTCACACGCATTCACAGTCGAGAGAGGTGCCATGATGACGTGACGGTGTCATGCCGTTTAACGTCACGGAATACGAGTCGGTTTTAGTCTCAAGCCGCTCCTTTCATCGATAACGGCAACTTAGATAAGTGGACGCTGGTTGGAGCATCCGTGACATGAAATAATCCATTTAGTTTCGTTAAGTATCACTTTCCAGAACGTATCATGTGTTCACAACAGCTCACACGTATTCACAGTCGAGAGAGGTGCCTGGACACGAGGTGCCATGATGATGTGACGGTGTCATGCCGTTTAACGTCACGGCATACGAGTCGGTCTTAGTCTCAAGCCGCTGCTTTCATCGATAACGGCAACTTAGATAAGTGGACGCTGGTTGGAGCATCCGTGACATGAAATAATCCATTTAGTTTCGTTAAGTGGCAATTTCCCGAACAGCTCGTCAAGCATATTGTAAACTACTCCTGAACAAATCGAATGATTTGTCCGAATTGGGCCAACAATTGATTATTTTCTAATTCTGATTAAGAGTGGATGTCATTGTAAGCAAAGAAACATAGAAACACCCACCGAGCACAACTTGAGTCAAGGAATCTGTGAATTGCAGAATCAATCTTGAACAAAGTCAAATTTCTTTAAATATTTGACCAAACCTTCGTACAAATTCAAAACTAAAGCGTCTCTCTGCATGTTGTGGCTACACCAACAAACGATTTTTTTTCGACTGTTTGCCATTAAAGCGACACATGCTCCTTTATGATAGTTCTTCGTCACCCAAGCAATTCCGCACGACAGACTGGAGTGCAATGCGCTCCTGAAGAATCTGCTTAATGGATCCTTATCCTCCCTGTGTGCTTCATGTACGACATACGGTCGTCTGTTGTCTCGCCGCTGTTCCATAATCCATGAGTGTGAAAATCGCAAATTATCCCTTCTCATAGAACAAATATCAACATGGCTGCCTTCATGCGCTCATCCGCCTGGGCGCTTGTGTGAATACTTTATTTTAAGTGCTTAAAGAGTCCATAAGGCACTTCAGACTTTTCGCAAACTTGAGGATGCAAAAGTTGAACTTTCGCAAACCCAATGACTTTCCAGTTGACAAACATCTTAATCAAAGCGTGCTCGGTAAGGCAAGTAAATAAATAATATTGCGTAAGTATGTCTTCCCGTTATCCGAATCAAAGAAGAAAACAGAGGGACGTCAACCACATAAAAATCAGGATTCCACAGAATCCACATTGTTGTCCTCTGTGTGGTGTGGTTACTTTGTGTGCCGTACTTTTCGGCTACGCCGTGCCGTGACATCGCAATTTAATTTGTAACCGTCCAGAGGCGAAGCGAACAGAGTGAGAGAGAAAAACAGCAATTTATTTCGTCGGTATGATAATACGTGTTTGCGTGCGTGAGAGGATTCTTGTATAAGCAGGCCTTCGACTGCGACGAAAATTGTTGTAATATTTTTTCCTTTCCCCGAATTTGTGGACAACAAAGTTGACGATGCCATCTTCCCTGCGATGCGACTACCATTCGACTGTCGTAGACAAGAATAGAAAATACATTGTATTCTGTGTGTACGGAATTTGATCCGGGCGTATGAATTTTTACGTCATATCCGCATTAGCATATTTATAATAATCCAAATTCAGCGAGGGTGGGTCGGCGAGTGTGTCTGTGCGCCGGAGTTATCCAAACTGAAAGCTTAAAAATTACAAAATTATGCACTCTAGCATGAGATTTCCCATTCAGTCGTATTCCTCGGATACGCATCTCCACATTTATGAAGAGGAAGACGAAAGATGAAACTATAAAACGAGTATGCCTTTTATTGAATATTTTGATTAAAATGCTTGTTATTGCCTTTTTCTTGATCAGATTTTCTTTCTTCCTTTCATTTCGCTCAGGAGATGCCACGAATGTAAGGGAAATACTTTCTTGTATGTAGATATGTAACTGCCACTGAAAGGTTTCGATATCTAATTTGGGAGATCGAGAGAAGATTGCGAGTAAATAGGAACTGAATGCTTCATTCGTTAGGGAAGACTGGAAATGAAGGTTCGATATCTGAGGTTATTATGTCCGGATGGGCTGAACTCGGGCATGGAAACTGTTTTGGGATGAGCAGCGATTGTCCCTGGAGTCCTTCCGAGTGTGTGACTCCATTCTGGCTGTATGTTGAATCCTAAGAAAGTTGTGACTCTATGGGTTCCTGTCTCCTTACTTACATATTCAGGGAACTGAGATATGGCGGAACTTATGTAACATTGGGACTTATCGTAAAACTAAAACCTCTTGCTTAAAGGGCAGTAAATTCAAAACCTATAACAGATGTACCCCGCCATGCTTGCCTGGTTGAGAAATGACTAACAATACACACATTTCATAGGCGCCATTAGCCGGACAGTTAACACAAGTCTCAACTTTGATTTTCTCTTATTTTGGAACTATTTAAGCTTCAGGCAAATAGATGCAGGCGTATCCAACCGCTCTCGCTCTTCCCTAGAATCCAAGATTGGGGCGTACTTTCAGCAATGTCCTTTCGTACGTTGGGAACACTACCATAGGTTCAACGAGTTTTGCATCAGCATTTTCACTAATTAGCCTTTTAAATATTAGTCGGTAATTTTTTAACACAAATAATTTGCCCGAATATAATCTAAAGCTCGTGTTAAACTGCTGTCTTCCATTGTACATATGTTATTTTTACATTACTTTACATATTGGGTCTATAACTTAATTCGTGCGGTTTGCTAAGAGATGGCGTAACTTGTATTATTCCATTGGAAAATCCGTTGGAAAGCTAGTGTCATTGTACGTCATTTCTGTATAATTCATTAAGTTGAAGCGTAAACAACAATATTTTTTTTTTCAATGTCGAACTTTGTGCCTGAAAAAGTGTTTTTGCGGGGAGTTCTTCTTCATTACCTTAATATGAAGAAAACTGCTACCGAAAGTCATCGTATTTTGGTGGAAGTTTATAGTGAACATGCGCTAGCTTGGCGAACATGTCAAAAGTGGTTTGCACGATTTAAAAGTGGTGATTTTGGCTTGGAAGACGATGAACGTCCAGGACAGCCAAAAAAGTTTATAGATGAAGAACTGGAAGCATTACTCTGTGAAGATTATTGCCAAACACAAGAAGAGCTCGCAGAATCTTTGCGTGTCACACAAGCAGCCATTTCAAATTTATAAAAGCAGCTGAATATATTCCAAAGCAAGGAAATTGGGTTCCACATGAACTCAAGCCGAGAGACGTCGATAGGCGGTTTTGCATGTCCGAAATGCTGCTGGAACGCCACAAAAGGAAGTCATTTTTGCATCGGATTGTTACTGGTGATGAAAAATGGATCCCTTACGACAACCCCAAGCGCAAAAATATCATATGTGAAACCCGGCCAACCAGCCAAATCAACGGCAAAGCCGAATATCCATGGCGCAAAGGTAATGCTCTGTATTTGGTGGGATCAGAAGGGTGTGTTGTATTATGAGCTGCTAAAACCGGGTGAAACCATCAATGGACAACGCTACCGAGCACAATTAATCCGTTTGAAGAGAGCAGTAGCCGAAAAACGCCCTCAATATGCGACCAGACACGAGACAATAATTTTCCATCATGGAAACGCTCAGCCCCACGTTGCTATTCCGGTTAAGAACTATTTGGAAAACAGTGGGTGGGAGGTTTTAGCCCAGGTTTTGCCCCTTCTGACTACCATTTGTTCCGGTCGATGCAGAACGCCCTCACTGGAATACGGTTCACATCAGAGCAGAATATCAAAAATTGGCTTGATTCATTCTTGGTTGCCAAGCCGGCGCAGTTCTTTCGGGTTGGGATCCACAAATTGCCAGAAAGATGGTCATAGCTTCAGATGGGCAATACTTTGAATAATACTATTGTACAAGTTTTTCTTAAATAAACGTTCAAATTTTGTATTGTCGTAGTATTGTTTCAAAGTATTAAAGCATGAATTTAAAATTTTCATCAAAGTTTCAGTAGCCGGACACCCTGTCCGGAAACTAGGATACGTATACAATTTGGGCTCATTTATAATTCATGCTTGCAGTTCTTACGCATGTTATCTGCAAAGCCAACAAAAGCATTTAACAAATATAAATGTTTAAATTTATTTAATTCAATTATTTATAGTTAAAAAAGTCATGGACAATACAGTTAACAGTTAAAGGGTATTTCAATTTACAGTTAAGTACAATTTACAGAGATTTTAAATAGATTTCTTTTAATTTTTGAATGGTTTCTCTTTTTGGTAAGTTGCGAATTTCTCTTGGCAGTTCGTTGAGGATCATCGGAATTGCCACGTTAAATGTTCTTCGACCACATTCATTCCAGTACCTCGGAACTTCTCATGGCTGCTGCTGTCGTCCTCTAGTGTTCACCATCTGCTGTGTCTGGATCCTTTATGTGTTGTCGTCGCCGAAGTTTACCAAGATTTCCAAATTGTATATTCGGCAGATGTTGATTTACTTTTTGGTTGCTGAACTACTCTGGCACCTCCTGTTTCTGGCACAAGTTTTTGTAGTCTTTTGTGGACTTTTTGCAGCGATTCCATTTGTAGCGCTCTTCCCCATATTTTATTTGTGATTCCACCAAGCCCATGTAGCACTGTGTGAGTACTATTGGTGTACAGAGTTTGCGCAGGCGTACGCAGATTGAAACAATGTCTTCTTCAATATCTCTAAATGGTAGTTCCATTTAAAGTTGTAGCAGTCATCAGTCCTAGGCTTGACGTTGACACATAGTCAATATTTCCGGTGCAGTCATCATCGTCTTCTGTTATTCAATCACAGTCAAGTCTGCGCAAACAATTTACGAAGTGCATTTTTTGCTTAAGTTTTGTCCACACTACAGAGCGTCGTATTGTCTCAATCATTTTTTGACATTAAAGTTATCGTTGAGTTCATTGACCGACCTTGATCCAGAATCCTCCATCGTTGTCCTACACAATCTGAAGAGCTCGACGGGAATGTCAAGACTAGACATGCCGTTGTAGAGCTCGCCTCTATGCTGTCAAATGCAGACTTGAGATCGACGAATAGGTGATGGGTGGCGACCTGCATTTATTAGATTCCTTCCATTAGCAGCAGTAGATTTCGATGATAAGGAATCCCCTCCTATCATAGTTCATTGCGTGTGGATTAACTTCGCATAGTCGTATTTTAACAAGGCCCTCAACGATGAAGTTTCAGTGTGACCATGCATCAATTGAACTCGAAAATTGTTTGTCGACACGAAATCCCACATTCACCCGGTCAAGGTCACAAATTGATTTCTTAAACAACTAGATGGTGTCCCATGAGTAGGTGACAACATACCGCACAATACAGGCGAACAAAATGCCTGCACACCCCAGCTCATATCGTTTTGGGATAGAAAATATAATTCGTCTGGTCTATGTACCGGGCGCCATTTAATATTTAACAAATTTCTGTCCGATAGCTTCGCCAGTTCATGAACCAGACTCAACAAGGAGTGTGTTTTAAGATTATTGCATGGTATTCGACACAAAGGGTGTCAATTTGATCATTCAAACAAGCAAACAAGTTTAGGTGATTATTAGGTTCTGAGGAAATTGGAGAGTACTTACAGTAAGTGACGTATGCTAAGAGCATGCTACCATGGCTGCGGAATCAAGTAGGCACAAAAGAAGAGGCAGGCGAATGCTGTGACGGACCATAAACTGACAATAAACCTGTTTAGAAATGGTGTGTGATATCCTTTCCAAGTTCGTGTCATACGACTGTAAAGTCATTACATGACTTTGAACTGGCACACAACATTCTACATCCTGTGTCTGCAAAGCAGATTATGAAACACCTTTGGGAAAATTGTCTCCCTCCAGCCTGCTGTAGCAAGACCAGTCTGGTTTTACTTCCGGAAAAACTCCAGCTAGCCCACGGAACACTTCAAAATTCTTCCTAATATCCACGAGTTCCGTGAAATGTATCAAATATGAAAAATTGATAACCACAACTTGTGGATCGCACACCCAACGGCCGGACAAACAACGAAACCAGCACCACCTGGAGCATGCACCTGCATAACCGCCAACATCATCGGTCCTCAATTAGAAGTTATCCGCAAATAGAACTCCTCAAGTGGGGCCATTAAGCCCCACACCGGCAATGAATTAAGAAATCATATTTGAAGCGATGAAATTAAACGGGAACAGCTCAGGTCTCAGAATTCATTCAGCGCTCCCATTAAAAGCGAGCAGCTGCTGAAGTCGCTTTTGGCTAACAAATGAAAATAAAGCGTGCATTCAACCGCGAAAATCGATACTGTTCGCTGGAGGAGCACGGCCGACACCTTACTCCATTCTCGCACCGACACGAGCTCCATTGTCGTTTATCCTCTTCGAGAATGAAATGGGTGCGAAAATAATGTTCGTAATAAATTACGAATTGCAAATTCTTTTTCTCGATTTTTTTCCGTTTTTGTTGGGCGCAAAACTTTGATTGCATGGTTAGCACGCAAACCGAATCAACCTGAGCGAACTTGAGCGCTCCTCTTCTGGGCTGTGCTGTGCTGCGGAGCGCCTTTACCTTTCGCTCCATGTAGTGCTCGTTCCATGCTTCGATTGCTGTAATTGAGAAGCGATAAATTGCTGTAGAGGCTCCCCATTGCACTGCAGCCGGATCTCGATAGGTGGCAGTGGCGTTGTCGGTGGAAGCGGCGGCGGCGTTGGAAGAGTAATTCCATTTTGTCGAAAATAATTCAGAGCTCCATCAACGTTTTTTGGGTCAAATTATTGCCGGAGCTGATGGGGAATGTAGATTTATCGAGTGGAGGAGGAATGGGTTCGCCGTGGGAATTATGAGTTTTCAGTTTCCTACTTTTTTGCCGATGCCTTAGCCTTAGAAGTGTAAGGGAAGTATTTATGGCTTCGGTATCGCCTCTGGGCTTCAAGTTTATAATTTATTGAATCTAGGCAAGTGACTGCGATTTATACAAATCCATGAAGTCATTCTGGGTATCATTTGTTGCGAGAATCAACAGAGCGGCCGTTGTTTGGTTGCCGGTCATGCGTTAAATGAATTTCGGTGAGATCAAAATTGATTTTCCATTGTGAGAGAGAGATGATGTAAGCCCACGGACTTAGATTGTCACGAGGACATGAATGGACAGCAGAGTTTGCTGCCGTTGGCGGTCGTGGGATGGATGGTCTGATTTAATCATTCCCCTTGGGTGCTTTTCATGAATCGAAATGAGTGGCTGTAACTCGCGGGAGGGACAACGAAATGGCACTTGAGTTGCTGTTAATATCCTATGACTTAGGTTGGTTTTGTGTGTGACGTTAAGTATGTGACGGTCTGGGTCGGGAACATTTCGTGAACTTAGCAAGGTCCTCATACCGTCGCTGGTGCCAATGGCGTCCCTTTGGCAATGAATTCTTCGAAATGGTTTCTGGCTCCTAGTCTGTTTGTGTACTTAAAGATGTGTGCGGAAATATTTTTTTCAATTGAAAATTCCCTATTGAGGCTTATTGGAAGATACTGTTGGTGTTCTGACAGGATATTTTTGTTTTTTTTTTTTTTTTTTTTTCAATGCGTGAACATGCCACAACAAATCAACACTTACCTAGGAAAGTGTATGAAAGTGTGCATATAGTCGAACCCGGAGAAGAGCACATCAACCGTGCAATGAAATATTGTGGCATCAAGCGCGTTCTGCCTTTATCCGATCTTTCTTGTAAGCTGTTTTAAAAATGCGAAAATGCAATAAATGGGTTGACTTCCCAAATTGCATCAAGCTCGCATACGTGCACACAAATCAAAATAGTGGGCATCTTCCAGGACAGGCAGGAAGTCAAATGCAGTGTAAAGTATAACTCATAGTAGATACCTATCTTTTAAGTCAATTTCGAAACGAAAATCTTCTCTTGGAAATCAAGTAAATTATGGGTACGTGTACGATGTGCTGATAAGCGGGCACGATTGTACGTGGACTGTGGTGTGATATAAAGCTGGTTGTGCCTTTCAGCAATGTGCTGGTGAAGGGTTTTGGGTCAGTAAAATATGTAAAAAAAAGACAAATGTCTTCGCAATAGTGTGCTATTAAACTGTTTGTGATATTAAGCGATGTGCTATAATCCTTGTTCGACTGTACTTAAAAGATGGCGGAACCTCTAAATTGACTTATCGCCCAGTTTGTAGAACCTATATTCATCAACAAACGAACACCAACACCACCGATAAGCCGCATCCGTATCGAAGGAAAAATGTAAATAGCGTCCAAATCTAAGTGTCAACAAATGGGACACTTACGACACCAAACGAAATTCACGGAACAAAACAAAGTGCCCACCAACGAGGAGACCGATCAGTCAGCACTGGACCAACACTGATTTAATGGGAATCAATCAACGAATGTCCGAAGTGAAGCGACCCTGCAGCCACGAAACATCTGAAGGGATACCAGGAACTAGTAGTGACTTCACAACGACTTCGTGCTTCGAGTTTAAGAATGTAATCCACTGTCGCCTGCATTCAGTATTTTTCCTTTGATTTTCCTTAGAACTATTTCAAGCATGCATCGCTTCACTACGAATTAACTCGGCGAAATAGTACGTTAAACATTGAAAACTTGTAAAGGGTGATTATTCAAAAGCTATAGGAAAGTTTTTCAAAAAAAAAAAAACACATAAAATTCAGAAAAATGCATGAAATCTTTATTTGAATCGATAGTACGGTCCATGTAATTTAATGTTTGAAGATTATTTCATGCAACTGTTGACCTTGACTGCGCCTCAAATGGTCCAACCGCTTAGTCCAATTTAGACATACTCTTTCCAACATTTCGGCCGGTATCTCACGAATAAATTCAATGTTGTCTTCCAATGCGTTTTTTTAAGCGGGCTTGTCTGTATAGACATGAGCTTTAACATAGCCCCACAAAAAATAGTCTAAAGGCGTTAAATCGCACGATCTAGGCGGCCAAAATGTGAACTCGCCTCTCAATAAGTCCATTGATGCGCGTGCTGTGTGGCATGTGGCACCGTCTTGTTGAAACCACATGTCATGCAAGTCAAGCTCTTGCATTTTGGGCAAAAAAAAGTTGGATATCATCTCACGGTAGCGCTCACCATTCACAGTTACGTTACGATTCGCATCATCTTTGAAGGAGTACGGTCCAATGATGCCACCAGCCCATAAACCGCACCAAACTGTGACTTTTTCAAGCGTTTTGCAAGCGTTGTTTGTTAGTAAGACGATTCATGGTTAAATTATAGACCAAACTGAAGATGCTTGACAGTGAAACAAAACACGAAACGTGCGTCATTTGTTTAAACCAGTGTTGCCAAAAAGATAATAGCTAAAAAATCACCCTTTACAATCATCTGAATGATATAACGATACTTCTCCCTGTCTTAAACGGTTTTAGCAGTGCCTTATCAGCCTCAATGTGCCAGGAACTCTTTACTTGTTTGCTTCCTCGGAATGTGAAACGGAATACAGTGTGAAACGAAATTAACAAGGTCTTTATTTAGTTCCAATCTAAAAATGACACCTGCTCTATCTTCAGTCGTACGGTTTTAATTAGAACCTTATGCGAGCTGAATGAAATTTAACTTCCCCCACCACTTGTCACATAGAAAAATGTGTAGAAAATTTAACAAACTCAAAAGGAAATATGAGCACAAAACAAAAAGAACAGCGTTTCATTTCACCAGCAGTAATATTGATATTCGATGTAGGTACACAAATGCAACCGTTTCCGCAAAATAATGCAGTCGCTCCAGCACCTGCGGCGTTGTTAGTCGTTGTAACCAAAACTTTATTCAGAATAAAATGGAAAATCGGTCGTTGCTGCGATCCCTTCTTTTAAGTGATGTCGTAGTAAGCGATTTTTTATGGGATAGTAATTGATCTTAGCCGGGATCTAAGCATTCGGTCGTTATAAACGATGTCCAATGGATTAAGCTAAAGTTAAAATATTCTTAAATAAAATAAATATTAGAATGTTCAATTTAGGATGTTTGTTCTTGTACGCTTAGCTTTGGCAAACTCTGTCCTCTTTGACATTATACACAAACCTACGAATTCTTCTTGAATCATGGTTGCCCTGGAGTAGTTTTTTATTATCTTGAGTATCATGAGAAAAACTATGTTCAAAATTTGGACGGCAATAACTACATTGGGATCAATGGGCTTCATCAAGACATACTTAACTTTCTAGTCTTACAGGCGGTGATGATACTGTTAAAGCTGATAACTTATTATATTGTAATGATATTAATGGCTTAATGCTGTCACTGTTCACGGTTCGGAATGACGGCTCTTCATCGACGCATCAAAGGCAAGTTTGAAAACTTTATTGCTTCAGAATGGAAATAAGTTTCCATCAATACCTCTAGCGCATGGTGTGAATTTAAAAGCAATCTATGATGTTATGAAATATATATTGGAGGAAATTGAATATAAAAAAAGTGGCTGGTCCATATGTGCTCTACTCCTTGGGCTACAACTAGGTTATACAACATTTTGTTGTTTTTATATGAGTTTTATAGTAGAGCACTTTGTGAGAATAGATTGTCCTAGAAGAAGAAACTATATTTGTGACGAAAAAAATATTAAGAATCCTTCATTGGTCGCATCACAGTGTGTTATTCTACCACCGTTACATATCAAATTGGGGCTTATTAAAAACTTTGTGATGGCAATGAAGAAAGACCAACCTGGTTTTAATTGTTTGAAAGAAAGGATGCCATCACTAAGCTAGGCAAAAATTAAGGAGGGTATTTTTTTGGATGCAGACATTAGAAAGCTTATAAAAGATCCACCATTCACACCTACTCTAAATTCATTAGAAAAAATGCCTGGTGTTCTTTTGCAAAAGTGAGAGAAAACTTCCTCCAGTTGATGAGCTGATGATGTGAAAAAATGCCGGATGCTTATCACAAAATGGGATGCAAAATGTCGCTAAAAATTCTTTTTTTGCATTCTCATCTCAATTTCTTTCCAGGAAATATGGGTGATGTTAGCGATGAGCACGGCGAAAGGTTCCACCAAGCCAGTGATACAATAGAAAAACTGTAGAAAGGAAAGTGGAAACCATCAATGTTGGTCTCTCTCTAAGGTCTTCTTATAAACGAAAGGCAGATGCTTCCAAAAAACAAAATAATATTTCTGGGTGATATTATCTGTTCATTTCATAAATTCGAAAAAGCACTTTCGCACAAAATCCCGATGTCACCTGGCCATTTTATGTGATTCTCCTGATTCTATAAGCTCCAACGACTTCAAATCACATAACTTTTTCTCGGAGTAAAAGAAAAATGTTGTTTTTGTTGACCAGACCATATTATAATTTGCATTTGGTTTTTCGAATTCAAATTGATGACCAACTAGGCCCTCTCCACAATCTCTCGCTCCTTTTACAAGCAACATAGTCACGTTTGGTGATCTGACAAACCAGTGAAACATGAAACACCATGCATGAGCAAAAAGTAACAGTTTGGGCCGGCGTCTACGCAGGATCATTATTGGGACATTTTTCTTCAGAGGAGGAGATACAGTCGTTTGGAATAGATAGGTATCGTTGGCATTAGGTGCCTCAATGTGCTTCTAAGGACTTTAAATGTCAGCACACCTTCATGGTGGCAGAACTGAGTTTAGTGAACTTAAAGCACCAATGATCGTAAATGTTGCCTTGTGCGTACCACAGGACTCCGGTATTGGTCCCATTTTACCTGATATTAAAAACTCTAGAAATGTATTCAGAAATAAAAAAATCTGAACAGAGAGAAACATTTATTGTCTGTACTTGACTTTTCTCCATCGAACAGAATCTCACAATGGACGGTAACGAAATCTGTCTTCCTCGGTTGCATCAATGAGACTCCTGCGTTTCATTCCCGTTTCTTTAAGCATAAGACAACCCTTAATTGTCCATCCCTCATATCCATGCTTCTGATTCGGGTGTGGTTCCCCATTATTTCCCGGTAGTGACTTGGACAAGCTTCATTTACTTATCAAGGAGCAATCATACTTCTCACCGCACCATATTTTATTTAGTGCGAACATTTTGCAAATAAATCCTATGACACATCATTAAACGCGTTCGTGCGGATGTCAAAAAATCATGAATTCTTTTACGAGCAGGCGCCATCCACCGTCGTCCACGAAGCAAATTAAATCAAGCTCTCGGCTATAAAGTCACCAGATTTATCGTCGTTGGTCTATATCGACAAACGAATTATGAGTGGCCTCATGGAAGCCACCATTGTTCACGGCAAAGGCGCTTGAAGAATGCTTGTGCAGTTAGAATGTACGGTTTTATGAAAGCCATTATCCAGGAAGAGATGTCTTCTTAAATTCCGTCCCATTCTTGAATTGAACACTTGACTGTCTGTCCGTCCAATGACGTTGGATGAGTAAATACTAGAAGGCTATTAAATAAGAGCCGATATGTATTCTCACAACGTGATATATAGCGAACATCGTGAACGTCTTCCGGCACGGCTACTGAAGAAATCAGAACGTCTCTGACAGGTTGGCGATATGAGGACTCAAACTTATTTTCATTCAGCAAGGTGAGCTAAAAATAAACCTCCCGCAGCTGTGACCAAAAATATTCATTTGGTTGTCAGTCGAAGAATGAAGCTTAACCACTTTTCGAACCATTTGAGCCACATGCCGATACGGAGTGAATGCAGCATACAACGTTGACGCCGTAAATGTGAAAATTTAGAGAAATTAAAATGTTTTTTTGAATTATATGCATTTTATAAATTTCATGAATTCTATTCATTTTATGAATTGAATTATTAATAATAATAAGAGCCGAAGGAGGTTGGAGCAACCTATCCACCTGCCATAAAAGGCTGTTTTTTGTGGCAATTTTTTTAGTCGTTACAGAGCAATGCTCACTGCATTCTTTTGTCCGAAGTTGGTTCAATGTGAACGACGTTTATTTTTAACCAAAAAATTCCAAATTCTGGTACGAACTCCTTTTGTGATTGATTCTCGATATTGAGCTTTTAATACGCCAATGTAATCATACAAGGCAGCACGATTAGAAATTTTGAATCCGAGCCTTCTAGTTGAGGAAGGATACGAAGACCGAACACTAACCAGTGATCACGCACAAGACAAATTGGCCTTGGTGACTTGAAGACGTCAGACCGGAAAGAATAAACAATGCAATAAATGAGAGGCCTAGAGACCTACTATCTGAACAACCTCAGCGAACTTAATGGATTCAGTACACGCCAACTAAATAGATTTGTCAGAGGCTGTTAAGCAACATAGTGGAGCTCTCAGATATAACGAGTGTGACTATGGGCAGGCAGCAATCCCGGCCAGACTACTACCACTGATCGACCAGACCAGTGATAGTGCCGTTAACTTGATCACAATGGCAAATGGTGACTGGACTAAAGTTGAAACACCGATAAAAGCATTTAGACTTTGCTTTCACTGAGATTCGAACCGGGGACCCCTCCAATGGAGGGCAGGCTCTTAACAAACTGCGCCATCCAGTCATTTTAAGTTAACAATTAGACAGTCCATGTGGTATCACAATGGGCCTACATTGATCTAAGTGTGACTGCTATTTGCGAGCAGCCTCTGTTACCTAACCTTACCAGCCCTCACTCCTGGTTTCGGAAGCATTGTAAAATTTAGTCTGCAGGACACGAATATGGAATGCTCTTCACACACTTATATTTCCACCACTAATTAAATAGCAAGTGCACACCTCTTTTCCCTTTATTCAGCTAAACCTTGGCTAAGTCTAGACTGTCGACACTTAAGGGCATTCGAAATCTCTTTTCCCACAAATTATAACAAAAAAGGTCATATTTTAATTGTAAACCTTAGCCCACACGATCATGCTGACGGTTCAGATTTGAAGCAACAATATTTTTATGTGCAACCGGAGAGTCTTCTCGGTCCATTGATGTACATCACTAAATTGTTAATGGGAAAACAAAGGTGGGTGCATCACAGTCAACTGAATAATATTACTTGACATGAACACTGCTCAAACGCACCGCCCTCTCGACGTGAAATTATGTAAAATGTAAAGCATTATTGGAATCAACTCATTTTTTAATTTTTCATTTTAAAATATTCTCGCCCGCTAGCCCAACACGTTGACCTAATTGTCCTTAAAATAGCCCAAAACATTAATTAATATTAACGTTATTTATTGCTTAACGTTATGGCAATGTTCTGCATCGGTCGCAATAAAAACAACACGGAATTCCTGTTCAATCAGTCAGCAGATGAGTTGGGCGTTGATTTAAGCTGTTGACCTTCCACCCAGAATCCGCCATCCGACCGGCCACCCAGCTCAAATTACTTGTTGCAATCAAGCCGAGCCATGCCGCCGCCGCCGCCCGCCAGTCGCCTCCAGCGAAACCACACCACCCCGACCATCAAGCCATCAACACCACCACCGCCACCAGTTGTTTGGTCTGATGGCAATGAATTCCCTGGCAATGTGCCAGCACCGGGGAAAACGAAAAAAGAAACAACTTTGGGGAAAATTAATGAATTTTCAGTCCGGCGACAGGGTGCAGCGAGCAAATAGGAGAAAAACACAAATATACATAAATAATCAATGTTTCGCCATTAATCACCACTTGTATGAATAATCGAAATACGATCTGAAACCGGAATGAAAGTTGCTGCAAAAGTTTGACTACAGTCCGCCGCCATCAGACCGTCGACCAACAAATGCGAACAATTGCACGGAGTTTCATGGTGCGGATAATCGATTTTCTTCTTTTTGATGACATCAGCCAGACACGAACCAACAAACGGCTGAAACGATGCGCCCCAGGTTTTCGTTCGGGACAGCAAGGATTTCACACCAGTGAGACTCATAAAATATTCAATTGTCACTCAATCAAATTTCATTCATCATTTGTTCAATCCGTGGCGTGTAGTTCGTCTTTTGTGACAGCAATGACTGTCAGCTTGGACTATAATTAAATTGCATAAACCTTAATTTGATAAATTCGTGTTGGTGTCACGTTTGTAATCGGATGACCGTTCTTTTTTCTCATGTTACCTAGGGAGTCATGATTAGCCGAACTAGTGGTATCTGTGGCAAGATCATTGAGCCAAAAAGACAAACCGAAGGGGGATGCACGCTAGTCACCCACATTTTGCTGAGCAGCACAAAGTGAAGCACAAACGAATTATAAATTCCTTTCTCAAATTCCTTTCGTCTGCGATAACCGGGTTTTATTTCTCTTCTAGATCAACTTCCTGGGATGGTAGACGAGTGGCTAGACAGAAAATAATCCGCGATGTGAGATTAATTTGAATTTCTGAACAGTGGAACCAGATCTGCTAATTGATGGTTCGGGTTTGACACTCTGTCCACTGTCTGATCCATGAGTGGCGCTTTGTTTGACGTTAATTTATGCGGCCAGAAATCAGCTCTTTAGGCAAGCCATATCATGGAAGCGATAGAGCCCAGTGACGTGCTTAATGATCCGAAATAATGGCATATCTTTCTTCGTAATAGCACACGTCTCAATTTGAATTAACTATAATATACTAGAGCTTGTGACACTGGTACGGAAGCACATTCATCAACCCGAGTTACCAGGGAATGAAAAAAGACTGTTGAGTGCCTGCCCTTGGCTAGTGGGGTCCCCGGTTCGAATCCCAGTGAAAGCAAAGTTAATACGGCTTTATTTGGTTTTCAAATCTGGCCCTGTCACCATTTGCCGTGGTAGTAGTCTGACAGTGGGGGTCACAATGGACTTACTTGGTGCTGACGAACTCACAAGCCCCCTTCCTGGGAATGCATTGACGGTGAGAGTCATTCGATTGACATCAATAAAAGTGAGGAATAAGCTCAAACAATGCAAGGCCTATCGCACTTATTTAAGCTCTTGGGGATAAGTAGGACTGAGCAATACAAAATGTGTCGGGTTGCAGACACAGTACTGCCAATTGATGGAACCTCCTGTGACACAGGTACTCCTTTGGCCACCTTTATGTAACAGCGCAATATTCTAAGTATATGCCTGATGGGAAACGGGCATCACATGCCAAATCTCAAAACAAATCTGGGCTCAATCCGAAGAAATCAGACAGTTTGATCTCGTTAAAAGTATCAAAAATTAGGAATTGTCACCGCACACTGCCTCCGCACACATGCAAAAATACTCGGATTTTTGTCGAATGTTGTCTGCTGTATAATGAATGAGAGGAGGAAGTTCGTACAACACTTTTTCTGTAGCAATAATGGTAATCTAAGTGACCTCAGTCGAATACCGGTCGAATCAATGCCGGAGTTTACTGAAAAATCTGGTTGGCTGTCCTAGATACCATGCTAACCCAATCCACTTGTTTGTTAGCCCACGTGGTGGTACAGCGGGCCTACTTTGGCCGAAGTGCACTCAATAGCCACCTAAAACCTAACCTAACATACAGTACAACTTTGCTGGTCCGGACACTCGCTCGCCAGCACACTTCATCAGTCCGGACACCTCCATATTTCGGACACTTTCTAATGACTCTGCTCTATAAACAAACTTACGTTCTCTGTTCTATATATGTACATTTCCCTACTAGTTGTGTGGCTTGCAGTCTGCTCTTGAGTCTAGACATTGTGCCGTTGCGATTTGCGAGGGTTCACATATGTCTGTTGATTTTTCATATTTTGTTGTGTGTTTTCATGGCCAGCGTTAAGGTGTCATTATTTTCAAGTTGTTTTAAGAATAGGACGATTTTTTTTGGGGTCAGAGCACCCTTAAATATTCATTATGGTTTCTGCAAAGAAAAGGATGTATCTGTAATAAGAGGCGTTTGAAAAGTTGTCGGCTGTTCACTTCATTTTACTTTTTCTCTATAGTCCGGACTTTTCGCTATTCCGGACGAAACATTGTGTGTCCGGATATCAAGATCTCGAAATAGCTCATATGCAAAAACTGGGGGATTAATCCAATCACTGGAGAACTTTGTTGATTTGATGTGAAGGCATACAATGGTTCTATGCAACTACTCACAATTCAGTTGTGAAATACAACGAGTTGGAAAAAATGTGTCCCTTTGTACATGATTCCATTTGATTTAGCACGGTTAAAAAAGCTCATGTGGAAATGTCTATAGAAGCGGAGCTGAGCAGGAGTAACAAAGTAAAACTTTGTTGAATACCTGGCCCATAGAGTGATAGAAGGCAATGAAATGGCCGACTTCCTCGCTAGGAAAGGGGCATCGGAACATTTCATAGGGAAGAGTTCAGGGGAGGAACCGGGAACCGGATACCTGGAACAACGCTCGAGGCATGAAGCAGGCTAAGAAGCTCTTGGGCCACCATAACCCGAAGAGGTTTTCGCATTCTAACAGGCTTCCTAACAGTTCACTGCAGACTCAGAGAGCACCTAAGGAAACTGGGAGCATCAGAAGAAGGTCTCTGCAGATTCTGCGGAGAATCTAATTAAATTCCAGAACATGTACTGGTACATTGTGAGGCACTTGCACACAAAAGGCAAAAATATTTAGGTAAGCACCTAATATCAGAGGAAGAATTGAAGTCACTGGAACCTGCTGCCATTCTTAAACTGGCTTAGAGAGAATACTCTAGGACAAATCTCTCCCACCTTCGCGTGACAGGAGCAGATAACCCTCAAGAAGCTAGACCCTGGCCCTTTGCGTGCACCCCATATTGTTATTTTTTGTTGGGAAAAAGGTGTGGCAGCTTTTAATTTCAGAAACCCCTGCTTTACTTGCACAATTTATCCGTGAAAATATTCCTTCACAAGCAGCATTAGATGTGAGTAAAATCAACGTAAATTTTGCCACATTTGCTCAAAGTGATTCAACTGATTGAGTCTCATTGTTGTTAAAAGCCGATGTCAAAAGATCTGATGCATATTTATCAAATTTTACTTATTACTCTGACAAATTTTTCATGACTCCTTAGACCAACTGGTCAATGGTTCTTGGCAATTTCTTATTGGTGCAGAGTGTACTAAAGGGTGATTTTTAAAAGCTATAGGAAAGTTTTTCAAAAAAACACACATAAAATTCAGAAAAATGCATGAAATCTTTATTTGAATCGATAGTACGTTCCATATAATTTAATGTTTGAAGATTATTTCATGCAAATGTTGACCTTGACTGCGCCTCAAATGGTCCATCCGCTTAGTCCAATTTTGGTATACTCTCTCCAACATTTCGGCCGGTATCTCACGAATAAATGCTTCAATGTTGTCTTCCGGGCTTGTCTGTATAGGCATGAGCTTTAACATAGCCCCACAAAAAATAGTCTAAAGTCTTTAAATCGCACGATATAGGCGGCCAATTGACCGGTCCCAAATAAAATGTTCCCCTAACTGGCCTCTCAATAAGTCCATTGTTGCGCATGCTGTGTGGCATGTGGCACCGTCTTGTTGAAACCACATGTCATGCAAGTCAAGCTCTTGCATTTTAAACCAGTGTTGCCAAATCAAAAAATCACCCTTTACATTAACTATTTATAAAATCTTTTATAATTTGTTCATGCTGCTGAAATTTTGAGAAATGCTGAAAAATTTACTTCATGTTATATTTATGGTCAAATCCTGTTAAGATTGCAGGAAACTGCTAAATCTGGTAACGCTGATCCTACTCTAATTGCGTTAGAAAACCTCATTCAAGATTTTTTTTTTCTTTTGGGACCTGTTTGAATTAAATATTTATAAAACGCAGAACGGCTATGTGCTGCTCACTCACTATTGACACTGACTGCACATATATTTCTCTAAAGAGATTTTTACCAACACAAGCCTCTATCCTTGAAAATTCAGTAATATGCTGCTATTTACGTGGTGGGCCCATCAATTTGGCAAATGCCCTTATTTTGGCACCCACTTCAAATGCCTCCATTTGAATTTTTGTGAGACAACGTTTGATTTGAAAATCTATAACGGTTGAAAACGGATATGAGAAAGTCGCATATAAGTAATGAACTTTTAGGAAAGAAATTCTCTGGCATTTCAGACTCTCTTATATCCGTTATTTACTGTATTTTGAAAATGAAGTGAAGAAAAAATCTTTTCGACTGAAAGTGCGACAATCGCCTTAGTCGATCCCAAATCTGTTATCGTTTATTATTGTTTAAGAAAAATATGCAATTTAAGTGGAGTTTCAAAAGCTATTCAAACGGAACCGACATCTCTCCTCATCAAATTTCGTGTACAGTGTGGTGTACCACACTAAAGATTAAATCTAGAGCGCAACAAAACTAAACGGTCCATAAGCGGCACATTCGAGAGCAACCCCTGGAAGAAAGAAAGTTTTGTATTGTCTCAAAAGTTCGAATCATAATCTGCTGAAATGTTTTTATTAACTACACACTGACACCACATTAGAATCTACAAGGCACCCATGCGATGCTGGGGTGGGTCGCTAGTTTTGTTATATTGTAAATAAGATCGGATCAAATATGGAGCCCTGCGGTATACCAAAAGAATTTTTAAACCTCACTCTCATACGGCTCAGCTTGGGCAGATTTATAAAGGTATGGCGAGAGAATTGGAGATGGTAGATAGAGTATAGAAGTAAATTGAGTCCCAGACCCATTTTACATGACCCAAATTGACGTGGCTAAATTTCGTCGCATCAACTACCACCATTTATCGGAAGTAATCGTACGACTTGTGTTGTTACGGACAAGACGACAGCATGTATAATTCATTCACTGTCGCCTTACAAGTGGTTAGCGTTTTAAAAGGAAGCCGATACAGCAGATCCTCATACATCCTCGCATTTGCCAACAAATTATAGCTATCCTCTACGATCTGCAACCCCAAGCAACAGTAGTCTAAACAACTTGCCGGTAAAGCCGCCATTCTCACAGAGCGCCGTCTGATGCTACATTCTAGAAGATCACAAGTGCCGATGGATTTGTGGGGGGGTCAAGTCTGATGCCACATTCCAGAAGATCAGAAGTGCTGATGGATTTGCTGGGGGGTGGGGGTGGTTCAAAAAGCCCCTTCCTTTTAAACTTTACCCGTTGTTAATTATCACAAGCTACTTGAATGCATATGACAAACCCGCTGAAAGGCCCAACCAGTTCTTGTCTGGAAGCAATCTAGAAATCAAATACCACAACGCTGGCTTGGAATAAAACATGTGCTGACTGCAAATGACTCACTCGAAATACCAGCCTCTCTGAACCAGTCCATCAAATCATTTGTAAGCAATCTTGATGAGGAGAGCTACCGTAAACAACAGGAAAGCATGCTTCGAAGAATCAGATACTGTGTTCACCCCATGGCCGTGATCTACATCCTTGAATGCTCTTTCCCCCGTTAAGTGCAGCTCGAAGAAGATAAACAAACGCAGCTGGTACCAGGGTGACAAGACTCAAATTCAACCAGTTTTTTTGGGTGGCTTTTGGGTTTAACGATTCCAATTTGCATACCAAATCACAGCTGGACCGTAGGGTGATTGCATTTTGACGGCATACAGGGCCGCCAATACGAGCCAGCTATCAGATTGTGCAAACCGGTGATACAGTTTCGAAGCATCGTGCCGGCAAAAGAAAAGGTCGGAAGCACCAGCCAGTTGTGGTAATGAGATTCGGCACACTCGCAAGTCCACAAGAGTTATCTGCGGAAAGCCACTGCATTCCTATTTTTGGCTCGAGCTCCCCCAAACTTATCTCATACAGCAGAATCTATAGCAGCGATTTGCATATAGAACAGGCCAGAAACACCGACACAATCACTGATGTATACACGTGTGATAGTGTGATAGTCCCTCCCGACAAAAAACGTCTGACTTCGGCTAATTTATGTCCAATTGTGTGTCTGTGTGGATGTCTTGTTTCTGATGCCATCGAGACTCACATTTAAATCCAGTTCGGCAATGCAACTGCTAATATAAAAAGCGGCACCGATTAACTTAAAGTCATAAGTCAACGAAGAGGCAGGAGCAGCAAATATGCGAGCATTCATTGTGAGTAGTAGGACCGCGGGTTTTGTGGGCGGCCATTGAGCATTTCTCGTATTTCTTTAAAGATTCTGACAGTCCTGGTGGCAGCATCCTATGCTGATGTATCCCATCTCCCCGGACACGGACACGAGCATGTGCATGGACATGAACATGGACATGTACATGGGCATGGACACGTAGGATCCGCATCAGTGCTGAGTCCAACGCTTGTGAGCAGTAGTGGATATGGAAGCAGCGGACTAGTCGGCACCACAGTGAGCGGTGGCCTGATCGGAAGTGGTCTTGTGGGCGGAAGCAACATTATCGGAGGACAATTCCTTCGAGGAGGACTAGTGAGTGGACACAACGTTGTCGGCTCCAGTCTGGGAGGACAAGCGCTTGGAGGAGGACAATTGTTCGGAGGAAGTCTGGTTAGCGGAGGCAACTCACTTGGAGGAGGACAATTGTTAGGAGGAAGTCTGGTTAGCGGAGGTAACTCACTTGGAGGATCAGTCATCAGGCCTGGCTCAACCACCGTCGTTGGACTAGATGCTGTCGACGCCATTCCCCCAACCGTTGAATACAGCAAGCAAGTGTTCTACTTCTCGGCCCCAGAGGAGGAGCAACAAACCGGAGTCGTTCAGCAGCAATTGAGCAACGTCCTTAAGAAGAACCTGCAGGTGGTCTTCATCAAGGCACCAGAAAACGCCGCCGCCACCAACGCCGCCCTTCAATTGGCCAAACAAGCCATCGAACAGAGGACCGCCATCTACCTGCTCAGCAAGGAAAATGATGCCAACCAAATCGTTGGACAATTGCAGCAGATTCAGGAGAACGTCCCCACCGTCCCAGAAGTGAACATCGTGAAGTACCGCACTCCAGAGGATCTCGCTTATGCCACACAGATCATCAAGGATCAGTACAACGACATCGGTGGCTCTTCAGACATCATAAATGGAGGCGTTGCTCCCGTCCTCAACTATGCCAGCAGCAAGGGCGCAGTTGGAAGTGTCAACGTGTTGGGAACATCTTCCGGCATTGGCGGTGTGAGCGGTATTAGCAACGTCGGCAACTTGGGACTCGTCAGTGGTGTCAATAAAATCGTTACCAGCAATGTTATCAATGCCAGCGGCCTCGGTGGGCTCCAAGTGGTTGGTGGTGTCAATAAGGTCATCACCGGCTCCACTGGCAGCTACCTCCCACCAAACCTGAAGAAGTAAACATCGTGCTTTACGCAGCACGCCAGTGGAGGATTTATTTCAACAAAATAAACATTTCTTGATGAGTTAATATATTGAATTTTTTTTTTCACTTGAAAGTTGCCGAACCTGTATGGATTAGCATTTCGGAAAGTAAACAGTCAACAGATGCTGTATCCGGTGGGTTTGTGTGATATTCGGCAGCTCATTCGTGATTGAAAGCATTTAAGTATGTCGTTCGCACACACTCGACTACTTTCAATGGGACTGCAAAACAAATCTTTCAATTTCTGTTGAAGTAGCTTGTTTGACTTGAAGATTCTCTGCGCTTCTTGCAACTCTTTGTCGCACTCCACAAGTGCGCTAAACTCAACAAGGAGGAAATCACAGTTCTTAGAGAAGAGCAAGCAGAGATATACTTGCGCCAAGTGTTTAAGCATGCGCAGAAATTTACTAGCACTGGATCATACTCCGATCTCTTCCTCTCCTTAAGTATCGGCATCGATGCGGCTGGCTCCCTTACTCCACCGGTTTTTACCAACAACGAGGACCAACACCTTGTGTTGCCGCTAACAATGATTCTGTCGTCGGTCTTGGCATTGGAAACTTCAGCGGAGTCACTCTCCATAGGCTTTTGCAAGAGATTAAGCTACAACAGTTAAATGCTGATGCTCTTTCAAAGATCAAATCTCTCGAGAATTCAAACGCAGATCTCTTGAAAATTTTCGATAACCTGGAAGCTAGACTAAATATGTTAGAGCAGCGGGCGAAACAGACTGAGGTTGACAGTGTAGGCATACCGGCAGCAGAAAAGAAGTATGATAGAGATGCCCAACTTCTACCTCTCTTGTTCCTTAAAATGCTAGAGTGTAGGAGTTCAAGCCTGCACTGTGAAATTGGATCCTTCAATCCTTCAACACCAACTCGGAAGCTTGTTAATTTTTAATCGCAAATGTGAAGGAGATTTGCAACGACTTCTTCGGAGCTTCAGGTTCTGAAGATAAATTTGACACATTTAGTCAAACGTCCGTTTCCTCCTCATCTGCATGCACAAAAATCGCACTAGCAAAGCGAATTCGTTTACAATTAAAAATTGAATAATTCTATGTTTCCTACCAGGTTCCACCACACATTTTCGAGATCGGGAAACCACGCGGTTCCTGACGATTTAAAAGCGATCTAAAAATTTGATCTAAATTTTATTTGAACAGAATTATTTTTTACAATTGACTTTACAGCTAGACTTACAAACTAATGGTTAAGGTGTTGGCTCAACAATAGGGCCCCAACTGATGTACTTTGTTTAATTAAATGTTTATTATTGTTGCCGGTTTATTGTTTATTTTGTATATCCTACAATGGCTGGTGCTTACATCGGGTCGTTCAAGTCCGTGTGTCCATGGTGGATCCTTCTGGTGGTGATGTGTTAGCCAACTTAGCCTCGATGGTGATTGCTATCGCTGCTCTGGTAGAATCCATGCAGCACGTTGTTCGACGTCGTTGGAAAGTTCTACTCGTTAGCAGATAGCGTTGCGGGGAGTGTGTTTTTCAGAACCTACCAGGTTCCGAGGTCTGGAAACCTAGCGGTTTCTGATAAAACTCTTAAAATCCTCCTCGAGTTCATCCGTCCGTGAGAGGTTGTAAACCCGGATAAGGCTGCAGCGTGAATTTCAGTTTATTTTCTCATTTTGTCTCTTTCTTTTTTCTGGTGTTCTCACACTATAATGTCCTGCCAACAAACAGCTGTTCTGGTAGCCATTAAAAATGACTTGAAAATTGAGAGCGAAACCACTCTCAAGCTCGGTGGAAACTAGGTTTCACTAAAAGTTCATCCGGACCTCGGTTTCGGTTCAGTGGGAACGTAGCAGTAGAGATCGATTTTCCCTTTTGTGACAACACTGATTCAAGAGAGAGAACAAATAAGGTAAGAAAAAGGATTTGCCGGTAGGTAGTCAAGTCAGTCGACAGGTAGCAGCACGAGAAAAAACTTCTTTGCTGAATTATAGTAAAAATAATATCGACAACACTTTCTTGCCAAGGTCAGCACGTGTATCCATCGCAAAATCAATTTATCTACACTACTATTGACGGACTCAATTGTGTCCTTCCTGGGGGATGGTTGACTACAGTGGGACCATGCAGATTTGTGCACGAATCCTAGAAGGTTTTTCAGTTCCACTCAGCTTAGGACATCCGTCCCTACGAAGAAGTATTTTCCTGAGACACTTCTCATTTTCTGTGCCAGAGCTGGGCATTCGCAGAGCGGTAGTGGGATAGAATCTGTTTCCTCCTCGTCTATGCTGCTTCCGCATGTATACCAATGGCCCTGTGCCTGGTTAGGCCTGCTGATGACTAATGAAGTCATTTTTCTCCGGAACGGCTGCTGTCCATAGAGACCCAAAGCCAGTCCAAGCCATCCAGTCACAGCTGTATCCAGGTGTGTGCCGCAAGAACACTAGCAAGTATTATTATCCCGCCGATTAACAATTAGAAGAAAGAAGAGGGGGAATATTGTATAACAGGCCCTGAAAGGAACCCCGGATGTACGGATGTACTTCTTTGTATACTACTAGGCGCAAGAGAAAGGGTGTAACACTGGAAGGGCCAAGAAGAGGTCTTGATTTCGTTCTTTTTATTTTGATGTCTAACTGACACATTTTCCTTTGATCGTCTTCTCACCACGAAACCGCTTCTCATCCATCATCGATTGGTTACCACCGTTGCCCCTTATGCTGCCCCTTATACAGAGGGCATTGGTAGACACTGAAGAACAAGCGGTGACCAGCAATCAAGTGGTCACCGCTTGTTCTTCAGTGTCTACCAACGCCCCCTGTACGTGTATTCCACTTGTGCTACTACGGAGCAGAATTTTGAAGAAAGTCGCATAAAAAAGTGTCTCGGGACAAAAAAAGTCGCAACTGTCCAAAGTCTCCAGTAATTTTAAGGTTTTATCATGCTTAGGTGTGGTGCAGTCAGTTAGTTGTATTTTCTTATAATTGGTGTTGAGTTTATTGCTTATGAGAAACTTAACAAAGTGTTTCGTGGAATAAATATGTTTCATACAAAATTTCGACGCGTCGCGGCCTTAAAAAAGGGTCAAATTAGGCCTAAAGTGGCGTAGCGACAGCCCTGGTACAGAGGCCGGCTATTTTTCTCAATTTCTTCACTTGCGTGTGTGGGCATTGTTCGTTGACCTATGGTTATAGCTTCTCCCCAAACAGCTAATACGTCTAATTTGGTGGTCTTTATTTGAGGCGGGATTTGCACATGACTTTTCTGCACATGACTCTTCTGCCTGCGCTGATTAGGTTTGTGGTGCAACACCAGGTATGAACCGGTACCCAGCGTAAATTCGCCGAGTTCATCAAGGATAGGCCAATAGAAGGCGGTTGCACAGGCTTCATCAGAGAGCTCTAAAACCACAGCCATTAGGAACGGTTTGAGTCTGAACAGTTGCGGTTGGAGCGCCGTGGTGGCTCTGGTTTACATTCAATGTGGAACAATTGAGGAGTTTGAGTCTCTCTCTCGTGTGCTATGATGAGGCATTAATGATAAATGACCCAAATCCATGTGGAACTGCATCGGGTACAACCGGGTGCTGCGGTCAAAAATCAGCAAGAGGTATAAAGTCGGCCTCGTAAGTGAGGGAACTATGAGAAAGAACTCAATTAGTTGTTTAAAATTCATGGTGTTGTTCCAGGGCTTCTCGACCACAGGGGAATGGACCTCGTCGTATAAGTCAAAAGGCGGGATATCACGTAAATGGCTCCAACAATTCAAAAGAATTCATACGACATGGTACATACTTCAATGCCAGCTCTTTTTCCGCTGAATGCGACCACTTGCCTTCAGTTGTAATTAAGATTAGAGTGGTGGGATATCATTAATCAATCAATGTTTTCGCACGATCATTGGATTTTTGAAAGTGCTTGGCTTGAGCACTATTTATCTGGAAGCGCTCATCGCTGGACTAGAAACTAATTCAAGCAACGAGTTTATACTTCAGATATCGAGTTTAAGACAGCTGCTAGGATTGTTACTATCAGTTCCTAGGAACTGGTCGCTCTCAATGGAAGGCCAACTATTTATTTTTGCAGATGCATACTCGTGTATCAGTTATGCTGAATTGAGGCCGGGCTTACAAATAAAACTGGTATGAATGCATAAGATTAAAAGTGAAAAATGCTGATATTTCAAAAAATAGCTTCGAAGGCTTGAATTAATTAGTCTATATCCGAAATCTAATTCAATTTATTCACTAATTTGTTTACTTAAACTCATGGCAACAAAAGAGGTGTGTCGATGTGAAGGGTGGATGGAGGGGTGCACTTGAAGGTGGAATAAATATACAGTTTTACTCCGACTCCGAATGGCTAAGTTTGAGAAGCTCTTTCTAAATCGCCGTTGCCGGGATTATGAAAGTGTCACATTTTGGGGATTGAACTCCAAAAGTTAAAATTCGAAGCATCTACCACGGAGAACTCCTTTCGGACTCAATTTATTTTCAGAGAATAGTCTCAGTATGAAAATGTTTCATTTTGAGGATTGAACTCAGAGTCAAATCTCGACGCATTTACCCGCATTATAGACCTCTCGGAGAAGCGCCTCAATATTTATATGTCATCAAATGCACTGAAGGTTAACAGCAATTTCCGTTGTGTAACATCACTCGGAGCCGCTGAAGTCGGTTTAATTAAGGGAACAATCACGGTGCAAGAAGCAATCTAGATCACTTGCAGGCAAGATGGCAGAGTGATGCATTGTATTTAAAGCATAAGCCATTTCAAACGGCCATTCCCAACGGCAAATGGTGACTGAACCAGATTTGAAAACCAGATGAAATCGGGATTCGAACCGGGAACCCCACTAACCAAAGGCAGGCACTTAACCAACTGCACCATCCAGTCGTCGCGATTGCACTAAAGCAAGCAAAAATTAACGAAACTCAACGAAACTGAGCGAAGTAGTTGTTTATTGTCGCTTCTCCAGATTCTCACTCAATTTATTAAGGATTTAAGTAGCTGCACAAGCCATTACTTGACCACAGCGGTCTTGCTGCCAGCTAAAATTTAATCCCGCCATCACATAAATACTTCCCGGAACTATTTGAGTGTTGTATAGCAGATCCTATTTCGCCACATACCAGTCTACATGATTTTTTTACGAATTCTTAAATTCTTGAAGCTCTTGAAATCTCTTTTGTACAAGGAATAATGTGTAAGCACATCCGATGCTTATTTTGACACTAATTACATTTTTATTACATCTCTCGTCTTCATGTTAGCCGCCGGTGAGCGGCACTAAAATAAGTAAATAAATGAGACGAAATGCGGATAATCGTGTTTCAGAGAATTACATAAAACTGAAACAAAGTTACTGCGTTAAATTTTTGTGTACACTTTGGCAATTCCCAAATGGAAACGAACATTAATATTCAACAGGTCTTCCGAGACACGACACTAAAAATAGCCACACCCAGCAATAAACTATTAAATGAGATTCACTACAATGTCAAGGTCGTTGTGACAAATTTCTCTTAGTCACCACTGACCACAGAGGGAATGACGTATACGACTCCCAAATCAAGGTCAGTAGACCAGTACAAAATCATCGTCATCGCGCATAGAATACTTGCAAAATCGATCGTCAAAAATATTTATTGCCCCTTGGGAGTGATTGTTGTATTAAGTTAGGAAGAAGATACATAACCAGAACAGACGTTGGAGTTGTTGTCTTGTACAAACGGTGTCCGTGCGCCTGTCGGTGCAAAGGGTAGCGAGGCAAATTACACACGAAACTTCGTGGACATGGGAATTCAAAACAGGAACAAAACAAACGGAGATTAGTTCATAAGTGGTTATGAGACCAGACTAATCTGTGTTCGAAGAAATGAACGCTTTTTGGGGAAACAAGAAGAGAAGAGAGGTCTGCAGGGGTTTGAAGTAAGTGCATCGCTCTTCTCCACCTCACTCAAGCTTCTGTTCAGATGAAGCTGGGAAACAATTGCTGATAAAGTAAATGCAAGCTGGACAACGATGACATGTCCGTGGAAAAGAGCAGGAAGCTTCTGACAGAATCGTTTGTCTGCCAGATGTTGTCAGACTATCATGCGGACCACTGATTTAAGAAGTAAAATTGAGTATTCGTTGGTATTGCATTGTAAATAAATGCGTCCGGAAGTCAATAGACATTTCATACGGCAGCGGATGGATAACACAAAAGTAAGCCACAGCTGACATGATTTTTATAAAAAAAAAAAAATGGTGCAGAACAGTGAAAAGTAACGCACGTCAGTAGGAGAGACTCCGCGTTAGGAACGAAACGCTTTGTTGAGCCACCATAAGAGAAGATTGAAGGCGTAATAATACGATACCGTGGCCAATACGATCGCAATCGAATAAGACCACCGAGAATAAATTAATTTATTGGTATGAACATGTGCTTCGTAACTCCAGAAAAGACTAAAGGTAATTTTGTTTACTAAAAGTTAAACACAACTTTGGGATTTTTCTCTTCAACTTCTGGATTTGCTTTCACTCAAATTTAATGGTTCCAAATTTCAAATTACAACTCATGAGTTTATCAACTCCTCATTTTCTCAACTTATGGAAATAGAAGAAGGTGTGAGCAGTGCTGCCAGAAAAATTTTGTGGGCAGTGCTGCCATATGCTGTCTTAATTTCGAGCTCTCAAAATCTTGGAAATAAATTTTGGTTGGAAATCAAACAGAAGAACTTCCTTATAGTTCAATTTATTGCATGTGAAATTTTTTTGGACAACAACACATTTTCAATTCATTGTGCACTATGTACCAGCACAGTCTACTGCCTCGTGGGTATGTACATTCAAATTGTAGCAAGAAGCCTCTTGCATTTTTAGCAAATCTTTGGTATGCCAAATTCTGTGCGAGGTTTAATTGACCATCGAACCAACGAATCGTTCTATTTAGGTTAACTGCGGAAACTATGAGTTCAACAGTGGCACATGAATGAGGAGGAGATAAGACTTCAAAAACGAATTTGTAAAACGCCTTCCCAAAAAGATGTTACATCTATGGAAGATCGAGGTTAATAATAAAGATGTTCTAAATTTAGGTTGCTTATCTCACGAAATTCGGCAAACCTTTGAATAGTGGATACAAATACTATACCTTTTTAAAATTAAACAAAACTTTGGAGCAATTGATTTTTAAAGTCTGATCTTTTCAAGATTTGATGGACAAGTTTTATGTATCAAGCAACTCTGTTTGAGTACTTCACCATCGTTGGTGTTTAGGTTCAAAGAACCCAATTGGTCTTGAACCTCTACACCGAGATACAATTTGTCAAAAGGAATAACATTCGAAGACTAGCGGAATTCAGCATTAACAACACAATCACAGTTAGTTTACAATACAAGTACATTTACTCAAAAATCGGTATGCTTGAGCAGAGCTACAGATGATCCTTCATATTTGCATATTTCGAAAATTGCAAACTAAAAATTTTTATACAAAATCTTGAAATTTTGGAATTTTATGATTTTTTAGCTCGAAAATCTTGGAAACACTTTTATGTCAGAAAAATCTTAGAAATTAGATAAATCTTGGAATCTGGCAGCGGTGGGCTTAGATGATGGATTTCTCTCTCTTCTCTGTCTCTCTCTCTCTGTGTATCTCTCTGTTTCCCCCTCTCTCTCTCCCTCTCTCTCTCTCTCTTGCTCACGTAGGTATACAAGATGATTGTGATTTCATTTATCGATTTGTTCTCTTCAAGCGGACAAAAATAAATACTTCAACTATTCATTGCCGTGTAAAAAGAGAGAAGGTATCGGCATTTTGATTTTGTTTACAGACCCCGTGAATTACAATATCATGCACTCGGATTAATACAATAGGCGAATGCAGACTTTTTTAGTGTAAGCATTACAAGTGTGCATTCACGCTTGTGCTCTTCTCCACAAGACGTTCATCTTGCCTAGAAGCTCTGCGTTCTCTGCGTATACCTGAAGTTGGAGACTGAAATCACAAAGGGAAACCCACCACCATTCATCAGGATATAAGATTAAGGTCATATGGTGACATTTCAGCAAACAGCATGAAGCAGTCCAAAAGCATATAAATCGTAATGTTAAGCTTCGCACTCCCTTAGGGATATAAGGTCGAAAATAACTTAAACCACGGACAAAAAATGACTTTTCGCACTTCAATTGAATGTTGGTCTTCTATTTGCCGTGCTGTACATTGACCTCAATACAATTGTGGAAAGACGTCATACAAAGGCCTCATTCAGGAGAAGTATGACACTCTGTAGTCCCTCTCTACTGTGCATTTACGTTCCACCATGACGGACCACAAGGGTCAAGAATATCTTGAATTTAATTCGTTCAGACGGAGAAATGTAAGAATGGTAGATTGGCTTGGGGTAAAGAGCTGACAGCATGGATGTCAGGTCATCATCTTCTGACCTGCATGCTCCACTAAAGGTTTCGCTGGGGTAAACTACGCACGAGAGATCTCCAGGCAACTCTATCCTCCGGAATCGACGCCCCAAGCATAACGAGGCGAGTTTTTGCACGCTGTCCTGGCTCCGCCAAGCTGTCGCCTACCCGATGGTTGGCTTTGTATATTCGGAAGTTCAACTCTCTCAACCTTCTTTCATCGTACCTTCGGTGACCCACATTGTCTGCTAAAGGGGTCGAATGGTCAACACATGCATGAGTGATCACCAGGCAACTCGATCCTCCGCCATGGACGGTAACTTATCAGCAGTTACGTCGAAGAGGAACTAGGCGAGTTTTTGCAGCCGAGTTTGTGGGACCAAACGGTGGTCTGCCAAATGAAATCGCATTCACTGCAGGCCTGCAAGTCGTCGTCATTTTTCGTCTCGGCAGTTTATCATCGCGATGGATTTCCAGTCGAAATTCCTCACCATTTCAAACGGCTGCGCTGCAAAATCCAATTCATACTTAAAATGATAAGGAGAGCTAACAAAACGCACTCCTGGCGAAGTCCAACGAAAGGTTTTGATTTAGCGCTACATCCTGTAGAGGGCCAGGGCGTAGCTTCTCAGCAACCACTCGGGTTGTGCGTGCTATTGTACTCTCACGGGTGGAAGATACCTGCAGTTTAATGCCGACTCGGAAGGACCAATTTGAGAAGCCTTTTCTGGTCAGTTATGCTCTTTGAGCATTGTCAGTGACCCGAAAGATGAGGGGCCATGAAAAGTATTTTTGCTCGTACCCGGTGTCGAACCTGGGCTACATAGGCTCAGGGACCGAAACACCAACCCACAACGCCACGGCCGACACAAATTGGATGGATTGAATGCTTACGGACGTGGAATTAAGACCCCAGAAATGTATGTTGCCGATTGGAACAAAGGTCTTTGTGTGATTGAAGTTGGCAAGCTGCATACATCACTAAGAACGTTAATGATGAGACTTTAGGATCAACCTACGCTCACAAGCGACTTCGACAGGCAATGCTATTTGCGGCGCTGGTAGTTATGAAACTACCACAATTAGCGTTTAAATGACTGTGTCACTTGGTGAGCCGTTAAAACTTAGTTTCTGAATTAATTTCTCGAATCCCTCTTAAGAATTGGAAGAATAAAGGAATCCAGCATAACAAAGAATTGACAGACAATTAAAACATTTTCCGGTAAGAGTAACTGAGCTCGGGACACGGCACCCAAACATTTGAATGACACCCGCTGGGGCTGCTGAAAAGGAACCATTTGAGAATACTAAACCCATTAACCACTCGCCTGTCTAAGGAGCGCAAGCTCTCTCGGGACAGCTCGTTTCGCGAATCAAATGAATTACGAATTGTCAAAACTAACAGTTGGCACACCATCCCTCCAAAGACGTCTAAACTCATTATAACTTGAAAATGCTTTAAATTATAATCCTCATTCAATAAGCGGCCATCAACCAGAATTAGTAATGCAAATCCTCTTGCGGTCTTCTCCACCCCCGAAGACACACGAAAGCTCATGAATAACTCATTTGCTGTGGCAAATGAATCAAAAATGTTCTGAATATCTGGATTCCAAAGGACATCCGCACACCGTCAGTGTGTCAATGGCGCGCCGCACTAGTGGGTATTCATAACGACATCGTACACAGAATAAATAAGCCAACTTCAAGGAAAACTCTATACATTTGCTGAGTCCGTTCGTCGTCGAAGCTGTCGACACAACCCACGACGAGTGATATAAATTGATCATCCGACTCCGACAGCAGCCGCACAAGTGCTCAACCCGCATTCGTACGGGTTACGAATGGAAACTGTAATTTTAAAGGGGCATTTTTGGGTTATGGCAATCCGTCCTTTATGTCATCGCCCGAGTGCCATTAGTTCGGTATCATTGGAGTGTTATTTTTGGAATAACCTTCAAAACTTCTGCAGAGATAATGAAAGTAATTTGTATTCAAAAAACGTGTCCCTTCTCCGGGGGGCCGGGCACAATAGAAATGTTTAATTTATTGTCGCACACTATACGTGCTGTATTCATTAGACGGTACAGTCATAGGTTCCAATTCGCTGGGCATTCTTGTAACGCTCATGTGTGGTAGTTTGTGTCGGCTCCTCCTGAATGTAGATGTACCATGGCGTCATGTCCGCCTAGCCCTGTACGTATACCTCCCGGGGTGTAAAAATATTCGCTTGCAGTGTGTGCTTGCTTTATTGTTTTGTAAATAGGACTCGGGAAGGACACATAGGAAAGCATTTGTTGTTTTTTTTTTTTTTGTCATGTCACCACCAAAGGAACAAAACAAATCTCCATCTCAGCTCAAAGGCGATGCGAACTAACCCAGATCTCGGATCCCAAATCCATCACCCCGTCAGACACGCTCCGTTTCCAAAGCAGGGTCGAGGGTTGACCAACAGCCATGGACCGGCAGATAATTACAATAAATCGTGATTGAAATGCATCTGGATACGTACTCGTACTCCACATTAAATCGGGGTAAATGCTCACGGTTTTAATTAGCATCCGGTGGAATGAAGCAAATGCAAAAAAAGCGTTACGTAATTCGTCCGTTGGCGCTGCGGCACTCAAGAGTTTATGAGCGGAATTCGAAACTTTTATATCCTCCCCCTAAAGTATGCAAAACAGACGCATTAAAACGACGAACAAAGTTACAGCAGTCCCAGCTGGCCTTGGGCAGTGATTTAACTGTGCCTTAAATCACAAGAAAATTCACTTTATAAAATTGTCCTTTTTTCTCTCCTTGCTCTCGTTGGTTTTACGCTGGCTGTGTCTGTGTGAGAGGTCAGATTTTGATAGTTTTAGAGGGGTCACGGCCACCTACTGCAGATGAGTTTGCGATTTCGATAAGAGATTTTCTCAAAAATCGCAAAACCCTTGTCAAGTTCTGCTGCTGTTCCGGAACCCCTATCACTTGCTCGGAACCCCGTCATAAACTAACTCCGAAAAAATAGCCTTGTTGAACATAGTTTATACGTTACGTTTCAGAGATTGCTGATCTTCGGCAAATTTTGGGCACGTCTAATATTCACAATTTATTTGCACGCTTTACGAGTCTGATACCATCCATCATCCAATGGACCGTTTATTGTATCTTGAACGTCGATTAAAAAGGCGATTTACAAATTTGTTTAAACGGAAAATTATTTTTACATTTCCGATTACAAGTAGACTTACAAAACTGAGGGTCAGGGTGCTGGCTCAACAATAGGGGCCTAACGGATGTACTTTGTTTAATTTCATATTTATTATTATTTTTTATTATATTTTTTAATGTCCCACAATGGCTGGTGCTTACGTCGGGTTGTTCACGTCCGTGTGTCCATGGTGGCCCTTCTGGGATGGGGTGGTGATGTGGTAGCCGACTTAGCCTGGTGATTGCTATCGGTGCTCTGGTAGAATCCATGCAGCTCGTTGTTCGACGTCGCTGAAAAGTTGTGCCCGCTTAGCAGATTTAACGCGTTGAGGTAGCGTTGTCCGGGGATTGTGTTTCTCAGGTTTCTGATTTTCTTGTTAGGATGGTTGTTGATGCCAAGTAGCTGCTTTCTGAACAGTGTCACTATGTATTATGGGTGTATGGGGACGATGCAGCCTATTGTTGCTTTGGTGCCTTTGACAGTACCTGTCGACGGTGAGTCTGGTACATATTCGCAGTATTTTTCATTCGAAAATTGCGAGCTTCGTCATGATTGTCTTAGAGATGGTGTGCCATATTTTGAAGCCGTACGTTAAAATCGGCCATATAAGCTATATAAGTTTTTTTTGGTTTGGACATTGCACGAATGTCCCCGACTGCACGATGTCATCACGACTTCACCAACTGGGGCGCTGGTGAGCAATATTGCTGGTGCACATGCGGGCAGGTGATCGTCGTCGTTGCCGTGTGAGGTGACATCGGCTGTGCACGCGGGTGTCGTACCAAAGGTGATCGTCGCTGGCGTGTGCTGGCTAGGGGGCGACTGGCGCGATGGGTGTACATTCAATCGCCGTAACTCGCGCAAATTGTTAAAAAAAAACCCTTTAGTGGATCATGCGGGTCAGAAGATGATGATGATGACGATGAAGGGTGTCACTGTATATAGCAGCTCCAACACCTTCCTTCTTGTTGGCATCTCATCTCATGTCATAAATCCAGGATTGCCGCTATGCGACGCTAAGCATGATACAACCTTAAAATGAGTTACGGTATCGGACGATTGAATTTTTCAGCGGCAACACTGCGTACATCGTAAAATGTACGACGAAACGAAAGATTCTCCCTAAAATGTGTCGTTTTGTGCTAAGCAGGTGCATTGTGGCCATGAATCCCGATAGAAATCGCACTCACGGTGGAGCTGTAGTGGCAGAACGATATCTTTTGAATAAAATGAAATGCAACCATAATTTTCGTTTGATTTCTTCCAGCTAGTCAGTTGGACATAAAACGACTGATTTATGTCAGCCTGAAGACGATGCGCTGTCATCGCCACGAAAGTTCATACAAATGTTTAAAGCACACAAGAATTAGTTTCATCGAACCCCAATCGAAATGCCTAACCCCGCAATATACCTCCGCCCAAAGGACGGAATTAAGTAATCCTTCCGAAATCAAAAAACAAAAAACTCAATTTTCAAGATCCGCATTTCAATTTGGAATTCCCAATTCCCAATCGCATTACAAAATCAATATTTATATTATTCCAGCATGATGTCGTTTATACTTGTTATCCCTTTTTGCAAAAGTCAAGTATCACATTTGCTGCGTGAAAGTCCTTTTCCAACATCGTCGCTCTGCCAGCGACAAATTCGATCAAGCGCCACCCCCTCCCGCGCCCCATATGCACCTACCAAATGTGACGAGGCTAAGAGTTGGGAAAACACTCGCAGATGCCTCGTACACAGGCAACAAAAAAAAAACACATAAGCAAGAGAGGTGAACAGCACACACGGAACCAAACAAGACATCTTATGATTTGAAACAGGATGCTGGCACCGTACAGCGCGGTGGCCTTGTTTACATTGCCGTTTGTCAACATAGAGCACATACAAGTTCTATAAAAGGATTTTCTTCCGTGTGGGGTGGGAGTGGGTGTGGGCGCAGATCTGAGGCTCTGGCGAGGTTTAGAGTTGACACTGAAATTGATTTTGCTTTTTTTTCATTTGTATCCTTCCAGGTGGACAATCCGAGTTCGATGTTCAGCTGGTTATACAGAAGTACGTGAAATATGACACGACCGTCATAATGGAGTGCAAACACAATGTCCGGCCGGATATTCTCTTCAAGGTGAGATAAACAATCTAAACGACTTTATTATCATTGATATGCTGTTCACGTGAAAAAGCGGCGGCGATAAATTCTGCACTCCACCTAGAGGGGACCAGTGCTGGTGTCTGTCCAACTGAACGATAATTAATAGTCCTTATCGCCTGGAGAATGCCGATCTGCGCAGGGCATTCTTCACCAGAATCGGGCCATAAGGTGTGGCTTTATTGGTAATAAGTGTGTTTTCGTCGGGTCGTGTGTAATTCCTAAACGACATCCGAACGATAATAAATGGCTGACCTTGTGGTGCAGGAATTCGAGAGCAAGATGTGGCCGATAGAGCTCCTCCGAGCGCATACCTAAACACCCACCGCCGTTTGTCTGCATGTACAAACCGTGTGCCCATCATCATAGACACAGACCGAATGTATTCGACGCCATAAAGGATCTTTGATAAAATGTTCTCATTTTTTTTTTATTTTTTTGTTTTGTTGGAGAATTTTTGCTAACGCCAGGGGAATTTGGAAACTTATTTGGTAAACTTCAACGGTTGTCCCATTTTGTCTCGGCGTAATAGATTCTTTCTGCTGACAGTGTGGAAAGTTCCAATTTTGTTGGACGTCGATGAGCGGGTCTAGTTGGTTGGTTGGTTGGTTGGTTGGTTGTTTGGTTCGCTTGGTAGTAAATCATCTTAATTTCGCCTGCAGGCATCCCAAGTATGCTTGGGCGTGAGGAAGTCGACATTTTTATGTCGGGAAAGCACTAAATTTTGCCATTGGGTGTATGGCACTGCGTGCTTTCGCTTACATCCGATACGGGGACGGTGCCTTCGGTGTATATGTATATCTTCCATGCGCTCGACCTGATGTCAACCGTCAATCAATAGATTTTTTTCTATCTTTGACATAGTCTGTGAGTTTTTGATTGCTACATCCCCTCAGAGGATGACAGTCGTTGTTTCTGTTCAATAGTTTGCTTGAGGAAAATTGGAAAGAGGATACAATTTGTCCGTAACGAGGTGAAATCTTTGGAAGAAGAAAGAAAGCACATGAACATGTTCCAACAGACATCCCAATGAGATGTAAATTATACATTTTGCTGATTTACGTAACAAATGAATTGTTCCCAATGCTTGGAGGAATGTGTAGTTATTTTGAAAATTATGGGGCAATTCCTAGCTGCATTGGCAACCACTGGCTTTATGTCAATTCTCCATCACGCGGCGAAGCTTGAGAATCCTTACAAGGCTAGTGGTGGACGTGTGGGTTAAATTCTTGACATTGTGAACAATTTTCAAAATTCAGGGCTCCACCCCTCTCGAATCACTGACCATGCATAGGGAGTATAGATGTGTTTTCACAAATTATTTGCTAGTCGAAGTCGGCACAAAACTCTCGGTCCACTCCACTCGCGACAGTACGCACAACACGAGTTGTTGTTCTAGTCGACTTCGACTACGACATCTTATCTGACTCGAGAGACGTGATATCGCAAAGAGGAAATTTTGTGGCTCGTGTAGAGCATTGAGTCTAGACACCCAATGTAGAAGTTCAACAAAGTAAGTCCGTATAAGAGTTCATGTCCTCTAGTGCATTATATTTTCGTCGTCACTTCGGATTGGATTATATTCCTCAAGAGGCGGTTTTCATTATGCGCACTAAGCATTTTTTTTCTTTTTGACTTAGAATGGCTAAAAAAAATTTAATACAATATTTGTTTCGTCAGGAAATGCCTTTATTATTCTTATTAAATTTTAATACATTTCTTAATCAAGCCATGCTTATGTGACTCATGCACCGAGTTCTGAAGCCTCTTTTCCGACGTCTCCATTAGTCGTATGTCAAGTCAAGTCAGCTAACAGTGCTTACCTGGGTTACATCTACACTGAGTCAAACCGAGTTACATTTATATCAAACCGAATCGGCCAAACCGATGAACGAACCGAATACATGAAAAAAAAAACTATAGACGGTTCAACTCGCTCCGAACATATGATGACGAACTGAAACCAGCCCGAAAAAGCATGGAATTTGACAATACCATACCCATTCCACAATCCATATTGTTTGCTTTTGGGGCATCATCAAACCGAGTTCTTCAACCCGAGTTACAACTCGGTCTGCTTCTATTCTAATGTGGCACACCACTAGTCACCATAGATCGTACGCCGTCCAGCAATCGGTGTGAATGAGCGCTCCTGGATTCATATGCATTTCAGAACTGCACTCGATTCCTGGACAGTTTTCGAGCCTCAAGTCATCAGAAGCATCCTCAATTAAATCGAGGGCCCAGTGGCCATCCACGTGCCTTCCTTTATTCAACTTTCGTCTTCGGAATTTACTCTAGTAGATCTGTACGATTTATGTTTTCCATTTGTAATACATTTGAGAACAGTGTTGCCAGTTTAAGTGAAACCACCTGGCGCTTCAAATAGCTAAGTCCGACAACTCTCAGGCAGGCGGCTGTAAAGTTGCTGTAAGTCTGGTGTAGGCAAAGTATGAGGTGGGTGGCTCGAGATTTCAGAAATGAGTCACATAATTTTCACATAATTATGTTGTTAGACCAAATTTACTCGTTTTATTCAAGATCTAACGATACGGACACAAGCTTTAATCCACACAAATGAAGCTTTAAACAAATGTGCCAGTTTTGAAGCAACCAGCAGGATATGAAACACTCCTGGACTTTGGAACACGACTGCAACCTGAAACAAGCCAAAGAAGCTCTAGAACTAAAAAATAAAGCTGGCATAAGAGTCCTATGTGGAGCACTTACAGGACAGGGATCATATAGTTACCACCTTAATAAAGTGGGTGTTATCAGTACCGAAACCTGTAGTCTCTGTGAACAGGCCAAGGAGACTATGGAACACATACTAATTGACTGCCCAAGCCTTGACTGAGAAAGATTCAAAATGATGACCAAAACCTCCGCAGCAGGGAAGGACCAAGAAATCCCATCCAGAGAAATTATAAAATTTCTGAAGGCAGTACTTAGATCCTTGGCCAAAGGAACGGGGTACAGTACATCTATATGGTCGCAGGACTAGTGTCTTTTGTGGCACATACCGAGTTCTGGAAGATGTAGGTCCCAACAACAACAGTGGGAGGTCCACACAATTGCCACTCTGCCTCCCTCGTGGAAAATGGACGATGATAGTGAGTTTAAGCTGTAGCTTGTGTTTAAGCTGTAGCATGCCTCACATATCCAGGGTGATACGACTGTAAACTCGGATGTTGTTCACTAAGGCAGAAGGCAACAGAGACCTTACCCAAAGCCACATCTTTTAATGATTGCAAGAAGACATTTCTGCGTGTGTTGTACTTAGTTTTGGTTAAGGCTCCACTGGAGGGTTTCATTAAGGTCTCATGAATTGCTGGTTTCCTGCTGCTCCTGTGATCGATCAAATCTGTGAGTGCAGACACATTCAGCTCGAAGACTTCCTGGAATTACCGCCTATCGCTCAACAAGATGGTCGAGTATCTTATCATCCACCAACTGTGAAGCTGACGAACTCGGGCACAGGTTCTGCATTCTTTCTGAAGCTGGAAAAGCTTGAACACACAAATCGTTTTGAAACAGCTATGGCCTACTCTCAATCAAGAACGCGCACCTAGACTGACCACAGCGAGTTGGCGGAATCCCATAACGATCATCGGTGTCAAAACCGGGCATTTGAACACGGGCCTCAAAGTTAGGTCTCTCCTACAACGATATCTGCAGAGGCTGCAGAGACGAGGGCGAGGAAGAAACCGTTTTGTTTAATTGCAACACTCTCTCCTTCTACTTTAACAATCTGACGGGACTAACTCAGTGATCTCCACGGCTTTATCAAGAGCCCAAAACGTTTTGCGGAATAGGATCAATTCAGATGAGCGTGGTAACATAGTGGTCCTGCTCTGGCCTTAGTGCGACTGCGAACGTCCCGCAGAAGGACGTTACAAACCAACCAACACTAGCCTGCCTTTGAGTGGATTGCGAGAGAACCCAAGGAATTATTGTACGTACGACTAATCGATAGGGTTTTGAGCGCATTGTTTTCAGCTCTCAGAAACATGGAAATTGAAGAATTGAATTTTAAGTCCCTTTTTCAAACACGTGGAATGTTGTCTGCCAAGGGTGCAATTTATGCTGGCTTATTACGTGATATTGATCGCATTAGTCTCCTCCTGAAAGCACTACAATTATTGGAAAGCCATCGTGCCGCCGTCGTTTGTTCAATCAAGGACCCCCTTGAGCTCTTCATATTTATTAGCCCTGAACCCTCCCACAGTTTAATCCTTAAATATGCACATAAATATCCTCAAAGACGCATGCATTTGTATGGCACAAGAAGCGATTAACAACGATATGAATTATGAATTCGCACATCACAGAATAAAGGATGCAAACGAGGCATAAATTGCTTGCGTATATGCCCACTTTGACGCGAAAGAGCAATAAAATTCATTGAATCCACCTCTAATGGAGAGCGGAGCATTTCCGTTGACCTAGATCTGCTTTAAGAAAAGGATTTCACCCATCTGACTGACTGACTCGCCCATCAAAGGCACTCGTTCCGCATGCCCGACGAGAGAAGCTTCTTAAAATCCCGATTAAATGTGCTGCCGCCCTCGTTTCATTTGCATGAGAAATATTTTCATAAATATGCACTTAAGTGTGTGTTGTGTGGTGTGCGATTCTGTGCATCTGCGCCTTTTCGGCGGTTCATATGAACCTGAGCGACTTTTAAGCGTTACGGCTGTGCTTCAGAAATGTAATTGAAACTTCTTAACGTAGGTAGGAGTTAACTAATAATAAATTCCCGACAAGAATGATGTCGACAAGCAGCAACACGATGCGATATGCAACCAATGCAGAAATCGAAGCATTCACCTTCTCCCAGACAAGCAGACGCAGCAATAATTAGCCACTTAATGTCTAGATTTTAAGCTCACTCAGAGTTGCTCATCAACATCATAATCATCTTCTGACCCGCATGATGAAACCTGTGGTATGACGGCGAGTGTGATCAGAAGAAACGTGCAACTGACGAAGCATACTAAAAGGCGCTGCAATGGAAAACAAGAGCCAAGAGGAGTACCGGGCTAGAAGAGGAGAAAAAGCTTCTCGAAAAGGTCTCTCGCAACCCTCCAGCTCAAGGATGTCTAAGAGTCTAGGGACAGGCAAAAAATACGGGCCTTTTATAAAGAAGCCAAAAAGCCATGCTACTGGCTTTAGGAAAGGCAACCAAGCTCTTCGAAACTGCGAGGGAACCTTGTTGTTGACCCGCGGGAATAGTGGATGTGAGGGAGAGAGTGATTGGCAATCAAGAGATCCCAACTCCTATCGATGAAGTAGTCCTCCCACCTAGCTGAACAACAAAGCCGCAGCCTCCGATGGCTTACCATCAGAGCTCTTCAAGGCCAAAGGCGATATTCTGGCAGGAAGCATGTACCTGATCATCTGCAGAATTTGGCTCATGACTCGAAGGACCACAATCATCCTCTCATATTGCCAGTCCTGAACCGAAAGCTGGACGCTAAGCAAAACTGCAGAGCTGATTCTTGGAACTTTCGAAAGAAAAATTCTGCGTCGGCTAAATGGTCCCGTCTGGGAGGAAGGTGAATGGAGGAAAAGACACAACCGCGAACTCTACGAGCTGCACCGAGATCTGGTTGTGGTCCGGAACGTCAAAATTCGTTGCAGCATTGACTCGGTCCGGTCGAGCGTAGGAGTATCAACGGTCCAGCTAGGAGGGTCTTCGAATCTGAGTCTCCACATACGAGACGGAGAGGGAGACCCAACCTCCGGTATAAAGACCAAGTAATCGCGGACCCGACAGCTTGGTATTGATGACTGGAAGCAGCGTGCCCAGGATCGTCAACGATGGAAGGCGGCAATTGCTCAGGCTCAGACACTCCAAGGGTCGTTGGCCTGAGTAAGTAAGTAAGTTTCAGGTTTAGATAAAAATCCAATTTGGGTCATATTCCTTCGGTCGGACTATAGTTCGATGAGGTCTAAGAAATTCTCGAACACTACTAAAGGCGATAGTGTCTAGGGAACTGCATACCAACGTATTACTGAACTCTTTACATTGCGCCTCGTTTCAAAACATATGTCCGCTGAGAATTTGAAATGTGAGATGAGCACTTAAGTGCGCTAATATTTCGACCACTGTTTGCCATGAAGTGTAAGCGTAATTTACTGTACTCTTGAAATAAGACCAATTATCCACCCAAGTCTCTGTAGCAATGTGCTGTCATTAACTCCGAGCGAATTCGCAAACAAATTGTAGATCCACTAATGATTGGACGCTTACGCAGAATGGAAAAGGGAAAAGCTTGGTACAGCATGTTTCAAATTCAATTGGACAAGTTTATCAAAGTCGAATCACTTTTAGGCGACAAACTTGTCCAGGATTAAGCTCAAAGTTGAGCTGTAGTGTTTGTCGACCGCACTTGCCGGCGATTAGATCACAATTGCGCTGAGATAAGACTGGACATGCACACAAGACAACAAGATCAGATGCCTGCCATGAGCATTATGACACATCGGAGAGCAGCTCCCATGCTCCCACGCTCTATCGCCAATACACTACAGCTTAAGGATTACGTTGTGTTCCAAACGAAATGCGAGGATGTCCGTAGTAAATGTGTGGGCAATTTACCTACCATGTCTCGTAATGGCAAGCAATATGAATGAGTGGTATAATTGCATACAAAAAATCCCCATACTTGGCATCAAACGAATATTTCCCTATAGACAGAAACTCATACCAATTAGCAGAATTAAAGCACGCCATCACGAATACGAAGCATACGCCGCAATGCCATGTAAGTGTTGCCTAAAACAAACCAATTACAGTCGCCAGCAACTGTACGAATGCGCGTCTGGATGGGTAATTAGTCCATTAGCCCCGAAAAGTCAAACCAAAATTACATTTGTCTACCTCGCAATGGCACCTCCCAAGCACCACCGGTTGGCACACAAAAAGCCAATTTGAATTTCAAAACGAGTCACCGCAAAAACCAAGAACAAGTGCGACAACAGGGCGCCGCCCGCTATTGCACGTCACGCCCAGCCGACTAATGCGATTTCTCCTCCATCAGAGTTGGACGGCATGCAGTGTGTTGTGTATCTGTGGCCAAAATCCAAATTACAAAATTAAGCGTAATGATTGGGGCGAATGTCACTTTGCCGGGACATGTCTTCGGTCTGGGGTCTGTTCGTTCGCCGACCTCCGAGACGGTATAAGCTTAAGAAGCCACAAAGAACGACTAAGCCACGTTTGTCCGCACGTCACAGTTCACAGGATTGTCCCGGAGTCACAAATTGAATTTGTCACTTGCACGAATGGACTTCTCTTAGCACGGACCAAGACGAACGTATGAAGCCAACAAACCATTACCTAAGTAGCTTTAGCCCCTAAATCAATAATATGAATCCTATTTGTGAAAGTAGTAGGTGCGCGTGTATTCGGGGGAAATCGTCCGCCCACTGGAGGATGTCGCTTCGGGCGTTCACATTCAGGTGTGTAAACGAATGTGTGAGCATGTGTGTGGAGAGCAGATGGCTCAACAAGTACCAAGACCAAGGGGATGTGTGTGTTTGCGCCATAATGGCGGTAATCTTTCCAATCGGTCGGGTTGAATGGGTGGCATGTCAACAGGCACACCCCATAATTAAACTGGGGAAAAGGACACACACGTGTGCTTAATTTCCGATTGCAATTAAACGCAATAGAGTGGAAATAATTTTGCTCCGTTTAGTCTACATATTCGGCTTTATTGCCAACTCAACTTTTAATTTGCGACATGTGGTAAATGATATCACGGGATTATCCTTGAGATACTCCGCGGCGTATGCACACGGGCCAACGAAACTAGAAAAGGGGTGAAAAATAAAACCCATTCGGTGCATGAGAGCGCTGTGCGTGATGCGTGCATATATCAAATCGCGGATTTACGACCAAGCAAGGGGGGCCAATAAATTACGACTCTGCTAGGACACTGTTGCCGGGTGAGTCTATTTCAGATGCCACCAGATATGACGTAATATAAACAAACTTGTACGCAACAGATTAACGACTTATTCCCTTTGGAGATATTAATGTTGGTGGGTTTTATGAACGCAATGGGAAGATAGAAAACTCGAAATGTCGACGTTCACTGGTGATGTGAGCGAATTAGTGTCTTAATATGCAGAGGTGATATAATTAAAGCCCATGAGCCTGCGTGTGCATGAGTGGCTTACAAAACTATCATGTGAACTCCCCTATCGATCGTTGCGTTGATACAGAAGGACGTGCCAGTCCACCGATATTCACAGAAGGTCGGAGTAAGCCTGCAAAGAGGTGTACGCTCTTTATCACCTGAAGGCTGAAATTTGAAGTGTAAACTGCGGTCTTGAGGGATAATGGAATATTCCATCAGACGTATATTGACTTTGAGTACGTTGTTGCGTGTGAGTTGATGCTCTTGAGTACGCATCACCACGACTCAAACTAGAATGTAGAAGCCCCTAGACTAGGCTACGCTATGCCCGTCAAATGGTAGTCCAAGCGAACCTTTAGTCATTCGAGCTTAGGTGAAGACAAATTGGTAGCTGTTCAGCGGGAACTACTTTTGCCACAACAACTAATCCAAGATAAAGGGTGATTTTTTAGCTATTATCTTTTTGGCAACGCTGGTTTAAACTGCTGACGCACGTTTCGTGTTTTGTTTCACTGTCAAACATCTTCAGTTTGGTCCGTTTCTTACAAACGAACAACGCTTGCAAATTATTGAATTTTATTATCAAAATGCGTGCTCTGTTAAGAAAGTTCATCGCGCGCTTCTTCCATTTTATGGTCAGTTTAGACGAAGCTCATGTTTGGCTCAATGGGTACGTAAATAAGCAGAATTGTCGATTTTCGAGTGAATATCAGCCAGAAGCATTGCAAGAGCTCCCAACGCATCCGCAGTTTGGTGCGGTTTATGGACTCGTGGGATCGTTGGACCGTACTTCTTCAAAGATGATGCGAATCGTAACGTAACTGTGAATGGTGAGCGCTACCGAGAGATGATATCCAACTTTTTTTTGCCCAAAATGCAAGAGCTTGACTTGCATGACGGTGCCACATGCCACACAGCACGCGCAACAATGGACTAATTGAGAGGCGAGTTCGGTGAACATTTTGTTTCACGTTCGGGTCCGGTGCGATTTAACGCCTTTAGACTATTTTTGGTGGGGCTCTGTTAAAGCTCATGTCTGTACACGCTTCAATTGACGCATTGGAAGACAACATTGAAGCATTTATTCGTGAGATACCGGCCGAAATGTTGGAAAGAGTATGCCAAAATTGGACTAAGCGGATGGACCATTTGAGGCGCAGTCAAGGTCAACATTTGCATGAAATAATCTTCAAACATTAAATTGTATGGACCGTACTATCGATTCAAATAAAGATTTCATGCATTATCTGAATTTTATGTGTTTTTTTTTTTTTGAAAAACTTTCCTATAGCTTTTAAAAAATCACCCTTTATAAGCACACGTTGGAAGCCTACTTATTATTCGCTTGAGCGGTTATTGAAACCGAAGCTAGCGATTTCGCTTTACATTGCTGACCTCGACGCATTACATAATTTGACATCGTGTCAGTGGAACAGTGAATACGAGGTCTTAAACCTTTTGAAGAAATAACGAAACTAATTAGTTCCCGTCTCTTTTGCATCTTGCCACATTAATACGATACATACCGTGAAAAAGAAGACACTGTATGTTTTAATGTTAATTTTAATGTTAATGACTGGTTCATTTTAAACTGTACTTAAAATGGATTTGAGTTTAGCTTTTATAACTTTTCCGGACCCAAGGCTTAAACGAGTTTCCTTGGACAGCTTCAGGCTGGGAGAGCCCGCCAAAGAGCGCGTTGGTGGGAAGCTAAGCTTTTAATACGCTGTGACGACAAGGCCTAATCAAACATGAGATTTACAGGGTGAATCTGGAGCCAATGTTTAAACGAGTTTCCTTGAACCGTTTCAGACTGAGAGAGCCCGCTAAAGAGCGCGTTAGAAAGACAATTGCTGGGAAGCTTCGCTTCAATAAACTGCGACGACAACGCTTAATCAAACAGGAGATTCACCCTGTAACAAACAAAATAAAACTCATGCTGATGATGAAGATAACATTCAAGATACCTCTTTGGGACTATTTTGACGAGGTTGCGGAAGGCGATAGTCAGCTTGAGTATTTTTTTGCCAAAAGTGATACCGCCAACGAGCTTGACTTATATCGCAGAGCAGTTAGGCTTGGTGTTCAATAGATGGAAGGCAGTACGCAATTTTGTCCATATTTGCCAAAGCTTGTCATTCATCACCACGTAGCAGTGTATACAGCAAGAGGCTCTTTCTTTGCAGGCATCACGCAATAAATGATTACCACTGAATGCAGAAACCTATTACATTTAATAACCATAGAACTGAATATTGTGGTGTTTTTGTTATTACTGAAAATAACGACAATGCGGTATTCGGCTGGATTACAAATATATAAAAATATATGGTAATTCATCAACTGAGAACGGGTGGGCCAATTTGGCTAAATTTTTTTTCAGTTGCTCGCAATTGCCAGGAAAACCCGCCGGAAAAGTCGTAAAATTTGTAAAATCGATTACACTGTAGTACAAACATTGCGATCAAATGAAAAATTCGAATGCAATATTTATCAATTCGAAAAAGATCAGAAAATAAGTTTGCGTGTAAAAAGTGAAAGATCGAAAAATGCTTTCCGTTTCCGTGTTTTAAGGGAATTTTCATTTGAATGGGTGTCGTTTTAAAGGGGGAGTTATTTGCTTGACTTATGCCCCATATTAGGCGATCAAACCTTAGCCGACGTACACTTCGTGCAATAATTAGTCAGAATGTCTGTGCTAATCAAACGCAAGGGGAACGTGCAGAAGAAAATGAATGGAGACATGCCCACATTGCACAGGTTCGCGCTGCTCAATCACCTCCTCAAATTCGACAAAATGTTACTGGAAGAAGACCAGTGGTAAAATAATGTGGACTTGAATCGCGCAGCTTTCGAATACCATTCCACAATCGCCCACAGAGGTATGATATATAGGTTCATTGTCTGTTGTATGCATTGATGTTTCAATCGATCAGCGAAGAATAAGGATGTGGATAGCTTGAATTTCATTATTCAAAGTAAAATCGCTGGAGAACTGCATTCGTACAAATCCGTCAATTGGGTTACCTACGAGGATGAAGCGATCAACTAACCGACGGAATTTCTGAATTCGATTAATGTGTCAGAAACCTCGCCGCATAATTTACAGTGAAGGTGGGATCGATCATAATCATTGTTCGGAATCTGAATCATCCCCAAATTGTGCGGTTGCCTGTGAAAAAAATGATTAACGATGTGATTCAAGCAACGATCGTCAGAGGCAAATTCAAAGAAGAGGAAGTTATTATTCCACGAGATCCGATTCTCGATCTCCAACTGATCTTCCATTCCAATTCAAACGGATTCAGTTCAGTCATCGAAATGCGACAATTAATAAATCGCAAGGCCAATTGCTGAAAGTCTGTGGGATTAATAATTTTATATTAAGATTGTCTTAAGACTTCCCTGAATGAGAAACATTTGTTTACAAAACTGTATATTTAAAAGATTATTTGTAAATATATATGTATATATTTAACCATGTCACTTCTATGCGTGGATCTTTCTTAAGACTCCCGCACTGCTTGAGACCGATCTTAAGGCTTACTTCATAATGAAACTTAGCCTACGTCACATTTGTGTCATCAGTTGCACAGGCGACCGTTTATTATTTCTGTGCTCATTGAGGATGTGACTCCAAGAAACATGTGTCGTTTCAAAGGATCGCGACGATTGCGTGTGCATTACATTTTATCAGATTTTGTTGCAGTCGCTACTTATATGGCAGGATGCTGCAACAATTACTCCCGTATTTCGTTCACTTTTTGAGTGTTGGAAACCCGTATTCGTCGCCGGAAAACACATAGAAAAACATTGTTTATCATACCCACTGATTTCGTTTCCATTCAATCAAATCACATTGAAATTTGAATTATCTGGGGTGACAGCACGTAACTCGAAACCAGAAATGAAGTATGATAGAGATACCCAACTTCACAGCTGATTGACCAGTAGTCCATCGACGAATTTCAGAGGCTTTTTGACAGTTATTCATGAATTTTTGGACATTTATTCACGAAATAACGTAAATGCCGTTCTCTGATTGGTCAATTTGGCAAGAAAACAATATAAAAAATGGTTGTTAAAAATCTTAATGGGCAAGAGAGGAAGAAGTTGGGCATCTCTATCATACTTCATTTCTGTTTGAAACAATCGAGCATTGTTCATCGCCGTTCAACTCGAAGCAAATATTTTCTGGCAGCTGTAACTAGAAACGAGTATCATTGTGACTTCCACTTAAGAATGTCATTGTGAACTATAAAGTGAAATGTCAAATTTGTTATTTTCAAATAAAAGTAAAATTGCATTTAGAATGACATTTTTTGATTCGGAAAGCGAAGATGAAGAAGAAGATCTAAGATACCTTAGATGCCAAAATCAAAAGAAGATACCTTAGGGATAATAGCAATCCATTAGAATTGTGTGAAAATGAGTAAGTATTCACATATTTATACAAAGAAAAAGAATACCATCGAAAACAAAACCATTTGTTGTTTAGTTTTGTACAGCAGCTTAGAGTGAATAAGGAATGTTTCGTGATGATACTTAGCTACTTAAATCTCCCAGTCAGCGCTAGAAGCACATCGGTTCCACCAGTTCTCTGGCTTTGCGCAACTTTAAGTGTATTGGCCAGTGGGAGTTACCAAGCGAATGTGGGAACAAACAACGGTGTCAAAGTATTTCCGATGTTCGTTGGTTGTTTTGGAAAACAAATTTTGTCCTCAATGGATATAATTCGATACATTAAAATTTCAAGAGAGTAAGGAGTATTACTATCGGAAATTAAAGTTGCCGGGAATAGTGGGATGTGTTGATGGCACTCACATTTCTATTTTGAGACCTAAGCAAACCGAGCACATTTGACTTTTTTTTTGTTTTTTGTTGATGGGCATATTTTGCTTCGCCTTCCATAATGAGGACAACTTTTTATTTATTGATGACGATAACTTTTTTCTATCGACTAAAAAATTTCGTTTCAAACGTCATATTCGACTTTGTATGCTGCCTATTTTGACGATGCAATCGAGGATACTCGATTGAATCAAAATAGGTGCTACCCATGTTCGATTGTATCGACTCAACTCGATTGTTCCAAGTTACGTGCTGGCACCCCTGTGTTTTGTTATCAATATGGAGTTTATCTGAAGACGTTAAATTGGAACGAGAAGAAAGTTCGACGGGTTCGCTAGTATATTATATGAAGAGCCACATCTCCACAAAAAAACTCTCAATTTGTAAGGAACTTGGAAGATTTGCGTGAGCAGGTGATTTGTTATAAGTGAATGTGAGATTACGCTGCTCTTATTGTCCTCACTTTACAAAAAAAAAACGTAATATCAGTAACTGTGCCCCTTGGGCTGTGACATAGTAAAACTTGTCTTGTATTTAAACGCGTATCACCGGCTGTAGCTCCAATGCATGATTGTCTTTCAGGGATTAGTGTGAGTGAGTGAGTTTAACGAAGCACCAATAATGTAAATGTCCAGTGATAAATCCTATAATGCGGTCTTAAATAAAACACCAGTCAAGTTGCCATCTTGAATTATGACCCAGTCTTAGAATTTAAAGCAATTGAATTGGACTAGATAAGCAACGACAACAAAGCGATGATATTTATGACATCAGCTTCAAGTGTACATGTTCTTGCACTTAGCTCGAAGTTTTTCGGTCCAGAAAACTGCTCTTAATCTGACGACTTAAATAAAGACAACCCGTTTTACGATTCATTGGTTTTATGCATATCGCCAAGATCAGCATATTGGCTCCGATTAGCGAATCAGACGAAACTGCGGCATTTGTCTAGACGTATGCACTTACTATGCTAATTCTATTAATGTGACTGTGTGATTTCTATTTAGCTTGGACAGCAATTCTGCACCACAGTCGGGGACCTTATGGACGGGTGGAAACTCTTCCTGTTGGGAGTTGCACCTCAAATGTCTGCATATGCGGGTGTGGGTTTGCCTGTCCCAGGCTGGCAGACAGGGTATTGGAGTGGATACCATTAGGAGGGAGAGTCGGGATCTTAAAGCTCAAGCTTGAAAGGTCAACTTTGCCTCTAGTGCACGTGTATCAAGAGTCGGTGTACGCGGCTTTCCTGGATGAAGTTGATGCTGCCCTGAATAGGGTACGGGAAATGTATATGTATACCCTGATGGGTGATTTCAATGGTCACGTGGGTGAGGATGTAACGACATGGGGGATTGGGATTGTGTGTGCGCGAGGGACTCAACATTGAGCAGCTGCTTCTTCGAACGAAGAGAGCTATGCTTTGTTGGTTTGGTCACGTGGCACGAATGTTCCTTCGTCACGACTTCCAAGGCGGTCGTTGAATGTTATTCCATCAGGTAGGCGACCGCTTGGCAGAGCCAGAACGAGATGGATGGACCAAGTCTAAGGACTCACCTCTTCACGCTTGGTTATAAGTCCTGATGAGTTAGAGTCGATGGCGGAGGATCGAGTTGGCTGGAGATCTCTCGTGCGTGGTCAGAAAATGATGATGATGATGAGGTTGTATTTTTCCAAATAGTTAAAAAGCCTTTTGCACACCACTTGATAGAAATTGGTCTGTAGTTAGTTCTGCATTTCGTTCTTAACCCCAGTTTTAAATAAACTTTCTTAACAGAACACGCATTTTGATAATAAAATTCAATAATTTGCAAGCGTTGTTCGTTTGTAAGACGATTCATGGTTAAATTATAGACCAAACTGAAGATGCTTGACAGCGAAACAAAACACCAAACGTGCGCCAGCTGTTTAAACCAGTGTTGCCAAAAAGATAATAGCTAAAAAATCACCCTTTATAGCACGCACAACTGATGTTTTTAATTTTGATGGCACTTTTGCTTGCTCCACGCGCATGTTGATGATTTTGTTTATGACTGGTGCTAATAGGTTTGCTTTATTTTTAAGTTAAATCGGTCTAATACTGTCCTGCAGATTTATTATCTTCTAAAGAATTGGGAATAGTGTTCACCTGTCTTATTGTGACTTCTTCTTTCTTAAAGAAAGAAACCCTTGAGCTACCTGTCCTATTATTAGAAGTTTTGAGATTGCAGGTATGCACTGTGTTAGCCCTTTCTGATGATAATTCTTTGGCGAAGCTCTTGGCCAGACTTTCAGGTTTCGTTGCTTCTCCCAAATTTCGTGTTACAACTTCGACGAGAATAACGCCCCGCTCGGCATCAATGGCGGATCTATGGGCCTTTGAGTGTAAGTGATGTCAACCAACATAAAATACCTTCAATTTCAAGTCATTGCTCCGTATCCATCATTTCGTGTTTCAAACATTCTCTGAAACTCGCAACAGCTCACTTTTTTCCAGATTGAAACATCATCACATGCTGGAGATGAATAAAATTGAATGCGATTATTTGTGTTTGCTTTTAATAATAATAAATTAAATTAAAGGTATAAACAAGACTTCCTCCTGCTGCTGGTATGTAAATGGAATATCAATCAACTAGTGGATTTCTCCCACTTGTCGTGTTGAAGTCTGAAGTCATAAACACCTCCTTGAATTCGCCATAAATGAATCATTGAATTCAATAAATATTCCGACTTTGCATATTATTAATGGTCTCAAATCGTTTATGGATCCCATTAAATCAGTGAATTCATGACAGTGCTCATTTCAGCAGGTTTTTGCGATATTTTGTTGAGATCTCACACATTTCTTCGATTTGGACGGGCACATGAGTTTCTTTCGCACTTTCTCATGCCACTGGTGCCGACCTTGACTTTGGCCGATTTCATAGTCCGAGTGCGTTGAACCGAGAACGAGAGAGTGAGTGACTGTTAATTTATTCTTCTAGGCAATATCTTATGTGAACTCTTAACATGATCACTCAACATGAAAACCGTTCTAAATTTAACAGCCCAATAACTTACTCCGCCCGACATGTTATCGCGATGGTTGAGCATCAGCCACAAGTGAAGAACTTCAGAGACGATAGGTTTCTTGTTTTTTTTTTACCGAATTCCACGATCGAATCGAAAGCCAATGAATAGCTCAGTTTAGGTTCAGAACATACTTCAGATCTTAACTCTGAAGATCTTGCACAGAATCACACGTTTCGGTTTTTCAGCAACGTCGTAAACGGGAAGTTGAGTGTCAAAACGTGTCTCAGGGATGAAGCTGTTGCGGGATTTTTTTTTCTCACAGAGCTATGGCGAACACTAATACATGAGCGTCAATAAAAGGGTTCTCCGAAACTGAAGTGAAAGCGGCTGGAATAAAAACGCAAGACCCACAAATGTCGGATCAGAGCATAAGGCGGTTTTAATTTAGAAGTGCCCAAGTACTGTTGTCAAAACGCACATCAGTTCGGGAAGGGAACGACAATAAAGGCAGCTCTTTTTCTTCGCATACAGAGAAGACCCTTTATGGGAATTTGAGAAAATACCGTGAACCTTGAAATGTGCAGTTTGCGCACAGAACTATTTTTTGAATTTCTTGGCAGCAGCAGTTCAATTGGTTTCATCTTGTCGTATCGGAGTCCTTTCCATTAACTCGGCGATTGTCTCGAGGATCAATTTTGGGAGCGGTCTCAATGAGATTCCATCCAACTAATGATGTCTTGTATGTTTCTTTGATTATTGTTTTTAAAATCGAACGGCACCGGAGCGTAGTGCACGTAGTGTACAGTGAGCGTAGTAAGCAAATAAAAACCGGTGCACGGGTGATTTCGAGAGGCACTCGCCACCGCTTGGTCGGTGGGACTCTTTTTCATTGAATTTCTTATGAACTGAACCTGAACTTTTACATGATTTTTAAGATGATCGCATGTACATAGGTGACAAGTGCTGACGAAGCCCCTACCACAGTCTTTGACACCAAAAAAGGCTTGCAGTCGAGAATCCTTGGATCGCCGATCTTGTTTGCCTACGCCGGTGACATAGTCACGTGCGGGACAAGTCCGAAGGTCGAAATAATAAATATTTTGCTGCAGCGTGACTTCGATAAAATTCAGCCATTTTGAGGCGACTGTGGCAAATTTTCCATTTCCTGAAGTGTGAAACATCTCTTCCAGTATGGCACATGGGACGCCTAAACTAGCGCACCTTGTATCTGTCAACAGTGCAGTCAATATCTATATTCAGACATAATGGAGATATTGCTGGTGGCAGGGAGTTTTTTCACATCAGCCATCTCGATATGCGGGTGAAGGTAGTCTGCTATATGCCTATCATCCGACCAATTATGGTTTTCTACTGCTGTTCAACTTTAGCCATTCACAGATGGAAAAATTAAGGCTATACAAGAGACTGTCGGTGGTGTGCATAAAGTCTGCTTTTCAGCATTTTGGAGGGAACACTCCATTTGGTCTGGTTCCATGACAAAATCTAGTCAGGAGTCACTTTAACTACCACTAGCAACATACCTTTGAGGATAACTAATCAATTACTGCTGCTGGTATCTACGCGCACCTATTCCGCAAACCAATTAGTGCTTTTAATAAATCGAAGAACACGGCTGATTCTAGCGTTGCTCAGTTCAGCCAGATTGTCAAAGAAGCGGGCCCCAGAAGTCTGAGTCTATGGGATGAGAGAGCACTGCAGCTGCAAAGCAAGTGTTCAACAACTTCTTCCTAAGCCAGCCCTAGTCTTGAGGCGTGAGTTCCAATAGCATAGTTCCCTGTTTGAACTCCAATAAGAGATCTGAGATTTGGCCTGCTTAATCTGATCAGGCTAAGCTACCGTTTAGAGTCGATCATAGGTCAGAGTTGTTTGGTAATGAGGCATCCTGTGTTCATCCGCTGTTTGTTTGAGCAAGCATTTCAAGCTTTAGCAGATGTTTTATAGTGGCCATCTCGTTACGTCGAGATATGCGGCAATTGAGGGAACTCTTGGAGTTGAAAGTGACAGCGTCCAGAGATTTTATCGCTGCCTGGCTATCGGAACACATGACGATTTCCGTGCTTTACACCGCATTGTTTTTTAGCCTTGACAGGGTTTCCTTAATCGCTATGGTTTCGGCCTGAAAGACAGTCATTTGGTAGACGTAGGGAAAGATGGATATTCAGATCCTAGACACCAGCCCTCACACCTGCACCCATCTTCGATCCATCTGTGAAGATTCGCAGTGGACCGTCCAGCGTCTGGTTATCTGACTCTCAGTAAGTTCTGGGTGGTATTCTCCTTTGTTTGGCGCTATAGTCCGGGGTGGACCAACAAGCCTCTCCAGCCAGCACAATCCTTCGCCAGCTGACCTTCTTCCACCTTCTTCCCTTTCCACCTTCTTCCGCGCCATCTCGGTCGGGGACGTCCTCTATTGCGTTGTCCCATCGGCTCGGAATCGAAGGCCCTTCGGGCCGGCGCTGTGGTGGCCATCCGCTCTACATGACCTAGCCATTATAAGCGTGTATCCGAAAACGCTTAACTAGGTGTTTGCTGCTGTACATGATTCATGTACATACTGTTCATGATTCAACGCAAACGGCCAAAAGCTTCTTCATCCACTTTCAATGGAGTCCATGTCTCTTTACCAAGAAGCAGGACAGAGATGATCAGAGTGTTATATAAAGACAGCTTGGCTCTGTTACTCAATTCTCTACTTGAGCCCAAAGAAACAGCGATTGGTAAGAGAAATTCTGCGTTTGATCTTGGTACTGGTGTTATTGTTCCTGTTTACTGCAGCGCCGAGTTAGACGTGGGTGGTATGCTGGTTGAGAAATTTTTCACGAAATTTTCTATACTATGGGTATAGAGCTACCCGCGTAGAATCATTGAATGTCCAGACCGAAGTTGTTCCTCGCTATTCAGTGATCCTAATCTGATCGCCGTACTAGCTGCTATCTGTCTGCCAATTAGTTCTGTGGGTGGCAGGTTAAGTAGTATGTTTAGTGCTTCAGAGGACGTAGTCCTTAACGCTCCGCTAATACATATACACGCCATCCTCTGCACTCTAGCGCGTAGTGTGAGGTTGAGTTCCTTTTCAAGTGCGGTCCACCAAATTGCGACGCCATACAGCAGTATGGGTCTGACTACTGATTTAAATAGCCAGTGAACCATTGGAGATTTCTAATACTCAGCACATACGCTGGGATTCTTCTCTGAGGCCGATATCGTCCTCCTGAAGAAGCTTTCCAGTTGAGGCATATGTCCAATCTGAACTGTAGTGCCACATGAAGTACAAGAATAATTCTCCGCTAAATGTGGTAATTCAACTAATGGCTCACTGGATTAAGGCACGTTAAAATAACAAACGGAGGCCACGGAGGCAATTTGTTTTCCTGGCCACATTCGACAGCACCTTACTCACACCTTACCTATACCAAAAGGATTGCTAATTACTCGCGCTAGTCTATTGAATACATGCTGCATTGTTGAGAAGTATTTATACTGCAATCATTCATTTCGTCGTGTGGATACATCGATCGATCAAAATTACCTTAATTACACACGACTCAACTCCGTCATTAACTAGTCAACCCCCATCAATCACAGCGTCTTTATTAGACAAAATTCGACACACGAACTGCCCGGCAAACAGCACATTAAATCACAACCGGAGGACGAGTGCAAGGGGAGCATAATAAGTGACTTCGAAATTTCGGAAGTAGTTGTATGAGCACGAAGGACGCTGACCCCACTGGGAGAATCAAAGTGCTTGCAATTAATTGTTGAGGCGTAGACGTCTCAGGCGATCGTATGTTTGACAATTTAATGTGGGGAAACTTTCGAAGTGATACTTGGTGGATCTCCGAGACCGAGGGAGACAGTTAATCAGTGACCTTCAACCAAGTTGGCAAACAAACTAGGTCACGAAGCAACTAAACAATTGGCTTTGGAACTACATAGGTCCGCAACCACAAGTCCACATTTAAGTAAGTCTGCAACCAGATCCACTGCAATCACCGCAGCAAGTATGGCACCTAGCGTCGTCGTCCATCCAGCGGAGGAGAAAATGGTGAACAGCAGAAAAAACCGAGTTGTCACTTTACAATGCGAACGCTTGTAAGTTCACCGACAAACCCTCTCTCCTGGAACCAGTTGTCGTCGTCACAAATGTAGTCTTTCTGAAAGCAACTCATTTGAAAGATTTAATGGTTTAATTTTAATTATTTGCATTGTATTGCGAAATTTTGTTCAGGTTTCGGCGTTGCACACGGCAAGAAGGGATCTGCGTCTGAGGCATCATGTAAAAATATCGAGCGAGTAAAGAAAGGGGTAGCGAAGGAGGCTGCTGGTGAGTTCGCTTAGACCAAGTAAGTCCATTATGATACCCACAGTCGGACTACTGCCACTGATCGACCACGTCCGTCATAGTGCCGTTAATTTGATCCCAACGGAAAACGGTGGCTAGACCCGATTTGAAAACTAAATAAGAGCCCCACAGACCCCACTACGCACTCAACTAACTGCGCCAACCAGCCGTTCCAGAGTAGGATTTCCCGGGGAGAATCAAAAGAGGTATGCCCCTGTAGTTGGAGCAATCTCTTTTGCCCCCCTTCTTGAAAAGTGGGACAATCACCACAGTTTGCCAATCGCCAGGTGTCTCACCACGTTCCCAGGCCACTTCAATGACACGAGAGAGCCACAAAACTCCCTCTTTACCCATTGTCTTAAGCATTTCTGTCCGGATTTCATCCAGACCGGCGGATTTGCCAACATTTAGCGATTCAATAGCCAAAATGACTTCCTCCACCGTTGGACTATAGCCCCTTCCTCAAGACTGCAGGTCTGCCATCCTCAGTGCCCTGTTCGGGATTGAGCAGCTCCGAAAAGTGCTCGCTCCATCTGCGTAAGATGTCCACCTCATTGGAAAGCAGCACACCATCTTTGGATTCGATGCCTTCACTCAGGTTGAATTTTCTTCCTCTGAGTCGGCGAATGGTTTGCCAGAACACCTTTTTCGCAGGTCTATGGTCGACTTCCACCTTCTCGCCGAACTCCTTCCAAGACTGCTCGCACAGCCAAAATCTCATGCGTGCAGAAACGAAATATTCCCGTTTCACTCAAATGATTCGTAGGAATTAAAAATTGAGTTTATCACCTGGGATTATTTTTAAGGGAAATTATTGAGTGGCTGTGCAAGAAAAATTTCCTGCAGATGGGGTTTCTTATTTTGGCCTTTTTTAATTAGAAAGTATTTGGAAGAGGGAATAAGTCAGAAGAGGAGAATAAGTCCCAAAATGTCTCAAAATGACAATTTGGTGCAAATGCCATCTCTAGACGTCGACGCATCTGTTAGATTGAACAAAGAAACACAAACAATGTTCAGAACAGAAATATTTGTGATTCCAAAAATCATTAGTTGGAAGAAGGTCAGCAATTGCGTTCACACAGCGTTCGAAAATGCGTAGGCAGCTGTCCAATCAGCTAAATTTTAAGGAATGGGAAGTGCATCGATGATTTATATTTACTTTTTTTTATCTAGGCTTCACACGTCTGCGTCTGCACGTCTGCGACAGCTAATGACTTGCAGACATGTTTGCATGCTGGTGCTCGACTCATGTGCGGAGCATGTGGGATCAACCAGCAAATTACCTTCACCCAGATGAGCATAATATCGCGAAACAACTGTGTGATCTCAGCAGCATCTCGCTAAAAGTCCTTCAGTTCGACATCGGTTCACCGCACAGTACAGTCCTTAAATCTCAATAAAGCTCAACATCAGTCATCATCTACGTCACATTGCCTGCTAGTTGATGCCAAAGGTAGCTTGCTTGTCTGCAATCATAAAGCCATTAGACTTATTTACGTCCTCTGGAGTAACAGTTTTCCCTGATTACTCCTCCGACTAATACCCACCGTTAGTAGCACTTCTAAATCAATTTGCCGACAAACTACGAGCACAATCGTGCGAGAGTGTGCCATTCCTCCTATTAAAGTGAAATTAAGTGCGATACAAATGAGCTTCCACCGACGCGTCGTCGGCTGCTTAAGGATCGATGTCATTATCCGAAGTGTCACTTTCCATCATGCTCGTTCCAGTCAGACGGGATGTGTGCGTATCAAGAGTCTAGTCCGGGACATGATACGCACACATACCTTGCCCAATGAAAGGTTAATTACTGCAGCCTCTTATCGAACGCTCATTGCGTTTACTCAATTCATTGCGAATTCATTGCGAGTTTTTATTAATACGGCACCGTTAGTTGGGACTGTTTCGTTCATTTTTAATAAGTGTATTTTCGTTTTTCATTTCCAGGTGACATGGCTGAAGATTGACAAGGGGAAATTCTTCGAGTACATCAACGGGAGGGTGCCTCCGTTCCGTAACTACAGTGTGGAAGGTGCCAGAATCGACGTGAGTATTTTTATCTTAATCTTTGACGATGCGTACACCCACCCACACGCGCACACACCTGAGGAGGCAAAGGAGGTTTGATAGTACGTCTTCGTGTGTACAATTTGCGTCTCATACCCCGGGCCGTATCGATCTGCGTCTGCCGTCAGTCGTTTGTAGGTCTGTTGGGTTGCTCTTTCAGGCGCGCTTCCATGCCAAAGTGCTGAACGCTGGTGTACAGCCAATATTTAGATACGCTGGCTTTTGCCGTTAGCTATTTGAATCAAGTGGATGAAGTGTACAAGATCCTTAACGCACATTTCTGTTTTTTCTTATTTTTATTTGCCGTGTTGCTACCTTTGGCTTGCGTTCGGTAAATCCAACGCGTTCTTATAATCTGCCTGTAAGCAACAGCACCTGATTCTGTATCTGCTCTTAAGGATATTCGTGTTTCTTTTCAGTTCATTCTTTCGCAGCGATGAGAATTTTCATTTAGCCTGGGGCAATTTTTCAGCGAGCAAATGACTTTGTTGGGGCGGACGTTTTGAAGCGACGATACCCGCCTTAATGTGGGCAACTGAAGTGCGTATTTACATGCTGTTATCCGTAGTCTCGGCTTGTCTGGTGTGCGTAAGCTGGCTGGTTGCAGGTTTTGATGTTTTCCCTTTGTGGGGTTATCGTAAATACGGTCGGCGCGCCGCGTCAGTGGGGTTCTTTATCCGGCGCTGATGTCGGTGTGGATCGAAGGCCAGCACGTGTGCTACCTTTTAGCCTGTCAGCGTGTGGTGCTGGTTAATAATTAATGCGTTGGAAATGTTGACGGCACGAACGCTTTGCGTACACCGATATCAATGTCATGTGATTGCTTTTAGGCTAATTAGCTTATTATACAAGTAAGTACAAAGGTTTGCCGACTCCTTGCTGGTTTGGTCTATTCGGTGATTTGTTATTCAACGGATTAAATTGCAGCAAGCTATGCGTGCGCTACCTAATTTGTGCTTGAGAAACATAATTGGTTGAGAAATGCTACATCGATTGATTGATAATGCAGCCAGATGCTATCGGAAGTGAACAGTTTGGTGTCAGTCGGTCGAGGTGCGGAGGAGGCGAGCAATTAGATATAATGTGGGGTTCTACGGAAAAAAAGATTAAAGCCTGTTTTCTCGACTTATGGTTAGGGTGCGGGTTTGTGGTTTGTGACTCAACTCAAATCTAATTTCAAACACTTTTTGGTCAGGTCAGCAAACAGGCAAACATCGACAGCACAGTCCTGAGACTCAAGATACTCCGACTGTGGTCCGAGCTCACCCTTCGACCACTCAGCTTCTCTAAACGAATTCAACTTTCTCCCCAACGACACCGACCGCCTACTACCCCAAGATATATTCGAGAAGAAATTTTCGACCAGCATTCCCTTCAGATCGGTTTGGATATCTGATAACCTCCCCCTGCGAATCTTCACAGATTGATTACAGACAGACGAGGGAGTAGGTGCTGGTGTTTATTCCCATGACCTTAATATTGCGTCTTCCAGGCAGAAACCTTTGCGATTGAAGAGGCACTATCCTCGCTTCATCCGTTAGGACATGCAATTAAATCCATGGACAATGTCATGTTTAATTCAAAAACATTCCTTAACTGTAGACTGTCTCTTAACGAGATGGCTGAGCATTTTAATATACACCTCATGTGGGTGCCGGGACGTTGTGACATACCAATGAACTCGCTAGGTGCGCCACATCCTCTTCCCTAACATTAGGAGGTGTTCCACCTTCCATGCCAATCGCTACAGCCTACCATCTACTCCATCTAATTTGGTCACACCAAACATAGATGGTCTAATGGCGCAGGATGGCCATCTTAACCCGAGACGATGTCGCCAATTTCGCTCACAAAAATATTGGTTCAATTCAATTGCATCCGCAAGTGTATTGTTCTTCGTTGATGGTTATGCTAATGTCATCGCTGTTTGGAAGAAATGTGGACGGATGGTACGACAGTGACTTTCTGCGGATGAGGATTCTTCATTGTCCCATCTGAGTTCTACAATTTGTCACATAAGAATGACTGCCAAAAGTCATTATTTGGATGCGTTCCAAGTGTTGTCCCAAATGTTAATGACTGAATATACTGATATTCACACGGTTATATTGTCAGTTTAATGTGCAACACATTTTCCTTGCTTCTATTACATACACAATTACATTGTCCTGCAAGTGTCCCATAAATGACAACAGACACAAAAATGTCCCAACTAAACACCAATATGTCAGTTCATGAACAGAAATGAAGTATGATAGAGAAGCCCAACTTCTGTTTCCTCTTAAAATTTTTGAAAACCACTTTTTATAAAATGTTCCCAAGCCAAATTGACCAATCACAGAAGGGCATTTACGTTATTTCGTGATTAAATGTCAGAAATTCATGAATAACTGGCAAAAAGCCTCTGAAATTCGTCGATGGACTAGGGGTCAATCAGCTGTGAAGTTGGGCATCTCTACAAGACTTCATTTCTGCATGTGAAGCAGCTCACAATTTGAATTTTTGCTGATACTTCGTCTACTCAGAAAGACAAATTATCTCTGAGTATGACCAAAATGGATGTGTGACAGATATTTTTCTCGATATGTTGGGGCATTTCTGTAGTGATGAATTTGGCATTTGTAGTGCTTCTTCTATGAGTAACACAACAAGTTTAAAAATAAGCTAAAAGAGCGGAAAGGTGTGTTCATACCAACCAGAACAGAAAAGGGTATTTTCAATTTTCCGAAATACTTCAGTATTTTTTCTAGTATTTCTATGCAAAAATAAAACCTTTCTCTGCAGCAAACCACCCGAATTCGTTTACTGAGAAATGTCAAATTCCATTTCAAAAAAAAAAAACCGTCTTCAATCCTTCATCTTCAAATGTGCTTTCTTAAGCAAACACTTATTCGTTGTGCATTAGTGCATTCCTCCTGTGTTCGAAATTGTTTGGTTTCGATTTTTTTGTTTGGCTGACCCGGCCACGCGTTGCTGTGGCTCGGTACATATAGTACGACGGATCAATATTGTGTACTGTGTTCATTCGTAACTCCTTCTATGAATTATAAAGAAACTCAAAAAAAGATGAATGAAATCGAGAATGTCGTTCTCAAGTTATCGCGTAACCAAAGGAAACGGGTATTCATTTGCACATACACTGATGGACAAAAGTATTCGGCATATGCGTGTAGTCGAATTAAAACACCTTTAACTTCTGATGGACAAAAGTATTCACAAGCCAAACACACTCAATGTGGCTTCAATATGTGCAGTCTGTTGGAAATATCTGCAATATCGACAGAAAAAGAATGTAATTAAATCGGTTTAACTTTATGATAAATTCAGCCGAATACTTCTCTCAATCAGTGTATATAAATTTAGTTTTTTTTTTAAGAAAACAGCCTACTAAGAAATTCACATTCATCAAAGTTAAAACAGTGGTTTCCTAAAATTACACAATTTCCTGTGAAAATATCTTAGTTTTTCTTTCCATACAAAGTATTACAAAACTTAGAAAAAAAGACGAATAGCGATTCATTTTTATAGGCATATATAGATTATTTTGTTTGACCTAGAGTGAGCTGGTTATATGTTAACCTTGTTTATAAATAGTATATTGACCGGTCAGGCAAGCTGCTTAGATGATGACACATTTTTGTGCTTTTTGTGCTTAGCCTGCGGCACACAATTTTTAAGGGGAAAAGCGAACTATTTCGGCATAGTACGGTATCCAAACGTTTGGGTAAATCAAATACTTGCGGACAAAAAAATATTTTCAAAAGACAACAAAATTAAGGAAAAAAAGGGTAGAGTCAAATTGAGTGCTTTCTTGCAGAACATAGGGTTCCGGTCGAAATTGTTGACCGCATTGATGAAAGTTGTTTTCCCTGATTCCCAAATTTTCGCTTGTGACCTTAGGACATTTTTGCTTAATTTTTTTTCGTGGGTAAAAGTGGGCATTTTGAAACAATGGGGTAAATACTCGAGAAGTGAATTTTTGGGCACGTGACTGTTCAAATATTCAGACTAAAAGACATCTGCATGCAGACTTACTAACAAATATTCAGGCAAATGCGACCAAGCTGGGCCATTACTCAGAACAGTAATGGCACTGCTGTAGCTACTCCTTTATTTTAAGGTTCCATCTTCGTAAATTTACAACGTAGAAGCATGATTTACCATTCGACCTCGTTAACCATTTTGACTACAATTTAATCATTCAATTTATTGTTGGTCCTTATGCATGCACAACTTTTGCCCCCTGCGTTTAATAGCCCGTACCAGTGCTAAAGCGCCTCAACACAGATAATTGTTGTAGTCAAGTGGAAGCATCTAGCCGTGATTCCGCTGGTCTGAAGCCTCTCCATCTTTGAGACCCAACTCCATCCCAGACAGTAGCACCACACAACAATTCAAACTATTTAGTGACAAATATTCTACATTTCTATTTCAATAAACATTGTTTCAGTTCAATGAGACAAACCAGTCACAAGTGAAGCTGCAAAATGTCACATTCGATGCACAAGGACACTACTTCTGTGAAGTCTCAACGGACACACCGATCTTCACCAAAGCATCCGCCGAAGAATATCTGCACGTATTTGGTAAGTACACACGCTGGTCACACGATGACCGATAAAACTAATCCAATTTAAAACTATTTTTGCATGCACAACTCCACCAGTGCCCCAGGTAGGATCACCGTCGATAAGGTTTCGCAAAAAGGACCCATTCATGATAGGCGAACGATTGTCAGCGATGTGTAACACAACCAAATCTCGTCCTGCTCCCCACATAACCTGGTTAATTAACGGCAAAAAGGTAACGCACCCACACAAGTAACTCTAATTAGCAGTATGTAAATTATGTTTGTTGAAAATTTACGGTATACATACGAAGACCCATGTCGTTTGCACGGTTTGCACCCGCAAATCACGGAAAACAAAAGCGACGCTTTGAGGAAGCCATACCCTGGCCAGACAGCAACACGAACATATCCAAGTACAGGCGCCATTAATGCAAATATACGTGGCATAATCTGAAAGTTATTTTCAGGAGTATTCTCTGGATGCCACAACAGCCCCATCTGCTCGGATCTAAATCGGGCCGGTGCCCTTGCGGTTACACAAGCATTCTGCGGATACTAACTTCAATCGGGCATCACAAGCAGGGCGATGCATGTGAGAAGTGTGCGCGTTCCCGACTAGCCGCGGGAGGGAGGAATTATGAATATTAAAATTAACTACATGAATATTCGATTGTACCTCAATGTGCCCAACCCACTGTTGGAATACTACAACCCCGCCATCGTCGTTCACATCAATGATTCAGACAACGGCATAGTCTGGTGCCAGCGCCCTGTGTCTGTTGGGATCCAGAGGAATTCGAGAATTCTGATTGAATCCCGCTCTGGCCAGAACCAATGATTGTAAATACGACGCTTGTAAAGAAGCAGAATAGCTAATTGGAGGATTTTATGAAAATGATGGCAGTGTTATTGAATTGTTTAAATAATTCAGTGCGTTCTTGGTGATATTCATAACTTCGTGCCAGCAGGAGAATACCCCCGGGACTCGCAGTCGACTTTAATAGGCCCAAATTTGAGCAACTAGTCTATTTGGTCTAGAACGGAAACACTTAAAAATCAATAAACATCTTTACTGCCAATCGAGAGCCGTAATGTGGGGGTTCGTTCGGAAGTTAACTTTAATTAGCTCTGTTAAAAATTATGAAAGTATTTTAGGCTGTTCGGCCGGATTAAATTGTGCACTTTCGGGAAGAAGCGGAATCAGTTCTAACTTAATGTTGGTCAAATTTGTGATTTTATGTTCGCTGGCACAGCTGCGTTTGTGTTTTTCTGATCACAGTGGGTTTCTCGCTCAAATTTAAACTTTGAATTCGCACTATTTATACTGGACTATTTTCTGAAGACAGGAAGCTGTTTAGTGCCCTTATTATTATTATAGCATCTCTCCCTTCGACCCTCCCAAACTATGTGGAACCACCTTAATGCTAAATGGCAGTGCAAAATTCTTAGGTCTTTTACTAGACACGCAGTTACTCTGGAAGTCCTTCACTGCTCATAACTGCCACGGGTGATCTACTGGCTATTTATATCAATAGCCAGACCCATACTGCTGTATGGCGTCGCAATTTGGTGGACCGCACTTGAAAAGGAACTGAACCTCACACCACTCGGTAGAGTGCTGAAGATGGCGTGTGTATGTATTAGCGGCGCGTTAGAGACTACGTCCCGTGAACCACTAAACATACTAGTTACCCTGCCACCGATAGAACTAATTGGCAGACAGATAGCAGCTAGTACGGCGATCAGACTAAAGCCACTGAATAGCTGGAAAGAACTTCGGTCTGGGAACTCAACGATCCTACGCAGGTATAGCTCTATACGCATAGATACAGACATCACTATACCTAAATTCCTCTTCGAGAAAAATTTCTCAACCAGCATACCATCCGCGCCTACCTCGGCGCTGCCGTAAACAGGGACACTTACAGCAGTACCGAGATCAAGCGCAGAATTACTCTTGCCAATCGCTGTTTCTTTGGGCTCAAGAGGGAATTGAGTAACAGAGCCATCTCTCGAAACACCAGGCTGACTTCATATAACACTGATCATTCCTGTCCTGCTCTATGGGCCAGATACATAAACTCCATTGAAAGTGGACGAAGAAGCTCTTGGCCGTTTTGAGAGAAAAGTTTTGCTTACGATCTTTGGTCCTGTTTGCGTTTATTCTAGAGGAGAAGATTCAACCATGAACGGTCCGTACAGCAACAAACACCTTGTTAAGCGTCTTCGGATCCACCGCCTATGATGGCTAGGGTATATAGAGCGGATGGACACCACAGCTCCAGCCCGAAGGGCCTTCGATTCCGAGCCAATGGGACAACGCAGTAGAGGATGTCCCCGAGATGGCGCACACAACTGGCAGAAGGTCAGCTGGCGAAAGATCGTGCTGGCTGGAGGGGCTTGGTGGTTGAGGCCCAGGTCTTCCCCGGACTGTAGCACCAAACAAAGAAGAAAAGCACCCAGAACTTACTGGAAGTCAGATAACCAGACGGTCCAATGCGAATCTTCACAGATGGTCCGAAGATGGATGCATGTGTGAGGGCTGGTGTCTACTTCGAGGATCTGAGCATCGAGCTTTCCCTACGTCCACCAAATCACTGTAGCGTCTTTCAGGCTGAAACCATAGCGATTAAGGAAACCCTGTCAAGGCTAAAAAACAATGGGATATGAAGCACTGAAATCGTCATGTGTTCCGATAGCCAGACAGTGATCAAATCTCTGGACGCTGTCACTTTAAACTCCAAAGAGTTCCCTCAATTGCCGCATATCTCGATCTAACGAGTTGGCCAAGTATTTTAACATCAATCTTATGTGGGTGGTACACTTTCCGGGTGGATACCCACCCTCCACGCCTATCGCTACTATACAACATCTGCTGAAGCTTGAAACGCTTGCTCAAACAAACAGCGGATGGATCCCCAACGATCGCTTAGCTTGATCAGATAAAGCAGGCCAAATCTCAGATCTCTTATTGTGGTATTGCTCCAACAAGTCTAGGGCATTGCTCCAACAAGACTAGGTCTTCCTTGCAATGATTTCTGTAGAAGCTGCATGAACGAGGACGAGGAAGAAACCATTGAACACTTGCTCTGCAGCTGCAGTGCTCTCTCATCCCGTAAATTCAGACTTCTGGGGGCCCACTTCTTTGATAATATGCCTAAGCTGAGCAACGCTAGAATCGGCCTAGTTCTTCGATTTATTAAAAGCACTAATTGGTTTGCGGAAACAAAATACAGTCGAGTCCCTTCGTAAGTCGAATAGTCACGAGAGCAAATATCGTGTTCAATTTGTGGAGTGTAAAAAATGGGAAAATTTTAATCTTAGGTCGAACGATTCGACTTGAGGATGTCCGACTTACCGAGGCTTGACTGTATACACTACGACGCACAACATTCTTGATGTCGTTCGACAGGCTCTTCTACTAGTACCTAAATATTTGAGGGTATTCATCCAATAATCCTGTCCTCCACTCAACTGTAAAAAAAAGAAACCATCTTAAGCCGTTGAAATACAGTCAAATGCATGTACTTTTAATCAACCTTTTACACAACCGGGGTATGGCTTCTTCGAAGGGAGGGTTTGCAAATTCCACAATCACTTGTCATAATAGAAACCTCATGAGTTGTAATAAAATTAATAATTTCTCTCATCAGGTCGATAATAAATATGTTCGCACTCACCACATCAGTCAAATGCCACCGAAGAACAGCAACAGTCAGGGTCCAAAGAAGCCGATTAAGAAACAAGCTCCGCAATATCCGCAACAGTACCATTTACCAGGCGATAGATACGACAAGAGCCTCAGATCCGCATCGGGTAGCAGTCACTGGGGAGGTAATGTATTTCTTAAAAGTCTAGTCTTTTCGCATTCAGTTTGTAAGTTTATGTATTCACGTGTTTATTACATGTATGCGCATGTAAGTAAGGCAATTTTGATCTGTGCGAATGTCGATGAAGAGCGACAAAGCCGCCCGGTGGTCGAGGTTTCTGAGAATATCGTTGAAAAGTTCTACTCGTGGGATAGAACTGGCTTCCAGGAACGCCAACTTCTCTCTCAGTTTTAGAACACTGGTCCTTAGTGATCCCCTCTCGTGTAATTAATTAAAGAAGGCATTTCAATTCCTTAATTATTTTAGTCTCCCCTACGCCTACAGCCCTATATTGCCTTTCTTTCACTTTCACTTCAAAAATATTTGTTGAAATTGGCACGAGTTGTTTCTGAATTTGATCACACGCTAAACAGCTCCACAAAAGTCGATTCAGTGAAATTGTGTCGCATAATGTCTAAAGTAGCAATATGGGTACAGCTCAGGAAGAAGGTTCTACAGCAACCACTCGTGTTGTGCATGCTCTTCTCTTTCACGAGTGGAAGGGACCTACAATTTAATGCCAACTCCGAGTGTCCACGTTTGAGACGCATTGAGACGTTTGAGAGGAGTACCTTCTTTGAGTATTGTCAGGGGTTCGAAAGAGGTGAGGCCCTGAACATTGTTTCGGTTGTACCGGGAGTTGCACCAAGTCAGCTAGTTTCAATTGCGTAGGAGTCGACGCACAGGCTCGCAGCGCCACGGCTGAGTTTCATTTGGTGAAATATGTGGGGTATGGTGTGCATTCATCCTAACTGACCCTAGCAGCTCTTAATAAAACCGCTTTGAATGGTTGGATGCGTAGGAGACTTAGGGTCGAAACCAGTCTCAATCCTAACCCAAAGTCAAGTACTTCTCTTCGACATCGAAGATATGAAGACCAAATGCTTCAAATAATTTGTGCCTACTCTGGTACCTTCAAGTTAAGACTTTTTGAACGAAAATATTTGCGTCCACAAGACTCTAACATCAAAAATGCCTTCAGTTCTGTTTCAGAGTAATGTATTTATTCAATCCGCTTACAATCTTTTTTTATTCCCTTTAGAAGATTGGCTCGCATTCATACATCATCAAGATACCAACCGGCAAAAGAAAAAACACAACAATCCCTTTGGCCCGCTGACAGACATGCACGACTTCACGCATAATAACTACGACAATAACTACGAGTATGTGAAGCCGCGGAAACACAGGTAAATTCTAACGTTTAATTAATAATACATGTTTTGTCAATATAGTACAATGGGTGTGTACACAAAGGAAGATAAGTTAATTAAAGGAGTCGTACTCAGCCTTAACGGGTACACTCGTCCGGACTAGAGAATTATTGCAATGTTCTATAAATACATTAAATAGTTGTGTCATTGTTAAATATCCGAAGATTGCATTGTGCTTTCGTCGAATGGTGTTGCTCTCCAATCAAGTCATAAAATCAGTGAAATCAATACCATAAAATGGTATTTTGTTTTTTGGTCCAAAGTGGGAACACTCCGGTTCTGTGTTCTTTGGCACACGTGAGAATCCTAGGGAACGAATTACATCACGAACTAGCTAAGCATGGCGTTACAATGCCGTCTGAACAATGACGCCTGTTCTGCAAGGAATATGTTGATGAAGCGGATTAATTCCTGCCTCAAAACCAATTTAACATTAACGAAACTGAATTATGAACCTAGCTATTAAAAGGCACTTACTTGTTTATCGGGTCTTGCTGCCTTCCATTGCCAACGGTCGTGACAACTGTCTTGAGTCAGCGATAACAAGGTCTCGAATACCAGAGGTTCGGTGTTCCTATCCTTCTCGCACCAGAGGTTTAGGATCCAAGGAACATCTTAGCTGGAGTATTGGTGTCCATTCGCTCGACCTGACCTAGTTAGTGCAGTCGACGGATTTTTACGTTCCGGACCACAACCAAAACTGGGTGCAGCTCGTAGAGTTCGCAGTTCTGTCTTCTTCTCCGTTCACATTTCTTGCAGACGTGACAAATTTCCGACGTAGCCTTACGATGACACCAAGAATCAGTTCTTTAATTTCACTAATCACCCAGCTTTCAGGACTGGCAAAATAAGATGTTTTTGGACCATCATTTTAGTCCTTAGGGTAAGCAGTTTTCAGCCCAGTTGTTTTGACAAACCCAAGGAGAAGCTTCGATTCTGAGTCGGATCTCCCCTAGGGTGTCTTTTGCGGAGTCCCGAGTGTGCCTCGAGGAAGATAAACTCCTTAATTGTCGATATTATAGTAGCTGTCTATCGTGATGCTTCGTCCTCGGCGTTGAACAATATATCGATTTTTACTTGACTACAGTCAAATCTTAATATGTCGCCTACAAGATTCTGTCCAGCGCATAGCGTCTAAAGCCCTCTGTCTCTAAAGTTCTTGTCTAGAACTGTTTTGCGCCACACTATCGGCACGCACCAGCGCGGCTACCGGTCAGTTAAATCGACTATTGTCCAAAAACTCACTCTTGGCCAAATCCTAGCGACGATTCGAGGGTCTTGCTTGCGACAGCATTTATTACACGATGAACTGTGGAGTTCTGTAGAAGAACTGATTTGATCAGATTTCAAACGAACCGTTTGAAATCTGATCAAATCAGGCGCAACAGTTGGGTTACGCGGTTGACATCGACTTTGTCGCACTTTCCCAACGTGACGTGGTGGACGATTCATGGTATCATGACGGGCCATTGCCTAGTGGCTCACCATGCTCTAGACTCGTCCATATTCGCGCTGATAGATGCAGGAACTGCAAAGCAGCAAGTCCGGTTACCTGAAGCATATCCTTTGTTATCACTTGCCCCTAGCTCACACTCTTTTGAAACTGAAAAACAGCTCCATCGTTTTGGATAACTTCAATTTATTTTTTCACATTTCCCTTAAAGCCTTCCACTCATACTTACAGAAATACCCAACCACCCATATCGTCTTGAGACCCAATTATCTACACTTTCCGAACTGTTCTTGCTTCGCAAATTTTCATTACACAGTCAGACAAAAGTGAGCATACAGCTTTAAGTTACGCAGGCACCTTGCCTGTTAGCTTTCACTTCCCTTTACACAGGATAGAAATCAAACAAAAAAGCATTAAAAAACATTTAAGGTACTAAAAACAGAAAAAACTTAACTCAAAAAAGATTCATAAACAATATTGTAAATTAATTTTTCAGTTGAAAGTCATATTTAATATCATATCTATTTAAATTTAAATTGTGCGGTGAAATAAATGTCTAGCTATCTATCTCTATCTAAAAATTAAAAATGAAAAAATGTAAATAAAGGATGTCGCAAAATTAACGAACTTATTTTTTTTTATTTTGCCGCCCTTCATGCAGTAAATTGGCAACACTGAAAAACGACATCACAAACATTTTGAATGACTTCTCTCTTCAAACGGACTAATTGTCTTCTGTAGCGTTGTCCATTGATGATTTCACCCGGTTTTAGCAGCTCATACTACAGCAGACCCGTCTGATCCCAGCAAATACAGAGCATTATCTTCGCGCAATGCTTTAGCGCTTTGCCGTTGATTTGGCTGGTTGGCCAAGCCAAAATCTTTTAAGCCACTTTTGGCACGTTCGCCCATCTAGCGCATGTTCTCCATAAACTTCCATCAAAATACGATGACTTTCGGCAGCAGTTTTCTTCGTATTAAAGCAATGAAGAAGAACTCCCCGCAAAAACACTTTTTCAGGCACAAAGTTCGACATATTTGAGTGAAAAAATATTATTGTTGTTTACGCTTCAAATGAATGACATATACTGAAATGACGTACAATGACAATAGCTTTCCAACGCCTGTTCCAATGGACTAACACAAGTTACGCCATCTCTTAGCAAACCGCACGAACTAAGTTATAGACCCAATACATATATGCTTATCGAAAAGCAACTTGTCACTGTTTGGCACGGATGAAGGCATCATTGGACTTCGTACTTTTTCGAAAATGAAGCTGGCCAAGCGGTGACTCTTACTGGTGCTGGGCAACACAGTTGATGTGCGTGAGACATTTCCTGGTCGCTTACTCTCTCATTTCTGTGATCAGAATGAACACGCGCCAGCAAAGCTATGGAGTCCACTTGCCTGATGTGTTATTCCATAAATGACCCCATCCTATGTACTTTACGTTATTCAGTAAAAAACAATACCAACATAAAGACGTGGCGGCCGTAGCGTTGTGGGTTGGTACGTCGAGCCCAAAATACTTTTCACCTCTTTCGAGTCACTGACAATGCCCAAAGAGTACGGCTGTCTAGAAAAAGCTTCTCAAACTGTCCATTTGGAGTCGGCTTAAGACTGTAGGTCCCTTCCACTAGTAAAAAATAACAATAGCACGCACTAAACGAGTGGTTGTCCTGGCACTCTACTGGCTGTAGCGCCACCCATATTATTATTATGAATTTAAAAACCAAAAACTTTGTTTTGTGTTTAATTAAGATTTTGCGTTAATTTTGAGAAAATGTTAAACTTATTCACAACCACTGCAGGGAATTGAATATGCAGCATATTGCTTCTATAAATCGAAAAATTCTATATATAGCTTTCTTCGACAGGGAAACTTGACTTCCTGCACAATAAATTATGCAAATAAACAGCAACCGATTTAACAAACAAACGACTCATTGCCTCAAGAGCTAAATAAAAAAGTGACGTTTAACGACAACTTCGGACTCAATAACTCCTAGCTTTCACACATCATAAAGCATCTCAGTGATTCAGAGTTCAACTGTGACTCAAATTTAAGATGGACGGCGCTTTATAATTTAAGCAACACTAATGTTCGTTCGAACGAGGAAAGACTTCGCGAACCTGCTCTAAGAACTGCAACTGATTCAATGTCCAAAAGTATTCAAAAATGCACATAAGAGCAGAGGACATGCTTCATGTCAATGCTTGCAATTCAATAAAAACCACACCGCACGATGCTGGACTACTCGCATCTATTCGCATTGCAAATGATTTCAAACACCGATCATCGGATTCAGTGTGTAGCCATGACAATGTAGTAACGATACTTGACGATAACGTTTTAATGCCTAGAGAAAAGGTATGTTTGCACGTATAGGGGCCTATCTGCCTACTTGGATAATTACATTACATACGTACATTCCATCATCTGCTGTGGTTTAGTAAGTCTCGACGCTGGAGGTCTTCCGAATTTATTCAAGAAATGCACCAACTAAGGCTTGGTCATGTCGCCAATCTAAATTTAGCTTATTATAAATATTTTCCATAATTTGGTTGACGCAATTACCGGAAACAAGCGGAACGTCATAAGCTGGGTGAGCGTGATTTTGCTCGCAATTTTGCGGGCAACGCAGCTCATCGGAGTGCAGTTCATATGGTTGGCGATGCAGCCATCATTTAACCTTGGCCCAGCTTCAACGACAACCACTCCTGTTGTCCATGTCATTTTTCTCGGACTGTTGGACTGGATCCACAGTTTTATGCCTACTCAGCCCAATTTGAGAAGTATTTTAGGAACATCCTTGAGCATTATCGGTGACACAAAAGCGGTCAAACGAAGACAAGACATACCCACAACGCCTTAGGCGGCTCTAATTAAATTTGAAATAGACGCTATGAATATGTGTGAACATCATAAGCTCTGTCGCGGCAAATTATTCAGAAATCCAACAAAATATGCACACCCTGACTCAAGACAAGTCAAAAAGAAAAAAATGGGGAAATTTGTAAATGTTCTATCCGCTTAAGCGGTTAACTTTGACCCACCAAACCGGTTAGTCTAAGAACCCAGATGGTCTCATCAAATTCGAACTATTTAAAAATTCCTCTTGGCGATTAAGCATTAGTCAAGCTCGTTTAGCGACTCCCTGAATAGATGATTGCGTCAAATTATGATGTCACATAACAGATTCCATTTCTTGGGGTACTTCCCCTCGAATTCAGTCTTTAGTCTGTGATTCACTAATTATGCTTAATAGAGTCTAGATATGTTTACTGACACAATGGTAATGTAGCCGCTCGCGGAGATCCCCGTCTGGATGCTCTCCATTTCACCTTCATCTGCGTGCAGACGCTCCACTTAGGACGTAAATAATTCATTTAGACCTTTTCTTCATTATTGAAATCTCTGGTGTGCTCAACGAGCTTTAAATATGCAAATATGTCGTTAACGAGAGCTGCAATTCTAGAGTTGTCTTTCTTAACAATTTTAACACGTTTATACTTTTGGATTTGTTACATTTTCCACGCCAAACTTTCCCGTAATGCCATGTGCCTACAGTCTTGTTCAAAGTCTGACTCCTAAGGCATTGTTTTGCGAATATGAAGGGAGCAGTGAACTGGGCCAGCACCTCGAGTGGAGCCGTGAATTTTGAAAGTTATCCTCGTTAGGAACTAAACCTAGGCAAGTAGGCAATGGTTATCGGTTGGAAGTGTCACAGTTCTCCTTCACTTCTGTTCCCTGTTGCTCAGTGAAACTGAGTCACTACAGAGTTCCAGAGAAGCACGTTAGACACCTCCATGCTCTTCAGATAACCTTCTTCAATTCAGTGTTACCAGGCAATGTGAATCCAACTGCTAGGATGCCACATCTTAAGTGGATTAAAAACAAAAACTGCGTAACAAATACGACCGGAAGACTATCCAACAGAATGATTATCATCAGGGCCATGCCACCACTCACCCACACCATTTTAATTAAACTAAAACAAACGGCAGTCATTACGCGAGGAGTCTCTGTTAATTCCCCCGATGCTATCAGCGTTTCCTACGCAAATTATTCAGACGCTATACATACTGTTTGCAGGTAAGTAACCCCAGGCTAGACAAGTGGCACTAGGCACGTCATCCTCATGGCAGTTCTCACCAACACCCAGGAACACGCTTTTTGACTCGTGCAACGAGAGCCACAAATGCGAGGCACAATATACTCGTTGGTTGAACAACCCCCCGTCGCAAAGGCGCAGAAGTGCTTCCACCCGCCAAACGATACACACAGAATGTGCAGAATGTAAAATTCACTCTTTTCGCCTGTCAACCGAATAGAATTCATGATGGCATGCTTGTAAAGCTACAACAACACTAAATTTATTGTGACACGATGCCAACAGGTGAATGTTGACGCTCTAGTTGGCCTTGCCACCATCACTGCCGTGCCTTCGCCACATCGGAGTCAGCCAGGTCGCCCTAAACTTTGTTCGGCAACGCGAACGTCCTGTATTTGTGTCTCCATTCCAGGAATAACTTAGATTAGCATTTATGAGCACTGTGCATGGCAGTTGATTACATGGAGACGGTGGCATTTCCCTCGATGGGTATGGTTGCTAAATTTTCCTTGTGGGACCGCGGCCGCAAATGTATTACATTTGCGTTGCCTAATACGTTTGCGTGTTCGTGTTCATTTTCCTCTTTTTTGCGCTTTTTTTTATTTTGGTTTTTAATTTGGAAATATGCACACGTTCGACTGGAAATGTTATGTTCTGCCATCAATTAGTTGGATAACCTTGTTATAACATGCACTTATGTACATTTACCAACCACATTGTTGGCTGTATTTGACTGGCAGAGCCACAATGATGTTGGCTGATACGTGTGCCTGGTTTGGCCCGTTTGGCGTAAAGAATGCTGAAAGTTTCAAGGGCACTACCAACGTGGCAAACGTCATGCCAGCAACAATTTCGGTCTTGGGTCGCATGACGTGAGGAGTTCAAGGAGACTTTATTCTTAAGTCCAACTTTTCGACAAATAATGTGTGTGTGTAATTTTGGTTCACACATGCAGCCTACAAAAGTGGTGAACTACAATATCTTGAAACCTAGATCTTAAATTCTAACCACAGTGCAGACACAGGCTTCGCAGCATGCAGCTGGCTGTTCTCTGGGCTGTGTGCCTAAAATGACGAAAGGTCTACATATCTAAGTTTGAGGATCAATATCTGTGTTGTTAAGCGGCTTTTGCAAGGTTTCATGCACTTACTCATGTCTTCCAGGTTTGAGAGTGGTGGACACACCTACTTCTTTCTTTGTGCGGAACTCCAGTCGCAGCATGCGGACATGGGCTGCAACCAACCAGCCTCTCCAACTAGGGCGATATCAAGCTAGTTGCCTTCAATTCTGCACAGCAAGTTTGTTGAGATGCTTTTCTCACGCTTCCGGCGGGAGCCAAGCACTCTATAGGGCCCAGCCACCTTAGACGTTCGCTCACACACTAAAAACAAGACCGGAGAACACACTAAGACTAACTATACTCTCGAAGTTACCAAGGACTTCTTCATCCATTTTCATGAGATTTTTCACACCTCCACTACTTACAGCAGGACTGGGATGATCAGTGTCTTATATAAAGTCACCTTGATTTTTCGAAAGACGGCTTTTTCACTCAATTGCTGAGTCTGAGTACCGATGTTGTTCGCACTATTTACTCCAGGACATAGGTAGATGAAGTCCCTGACAACCTTAAAGTTATAGCTGTCCATTGTGACACTCTGTCCACGATGTCGATGTTGTTGGCCCTTTATAGTGGACAGCACATACTTCGTTTTAACCTCGTTTTAAGGCCAGTCAAGGCCCCATTGACGGCCCGCTACGGCTTACCAGTCACTACAATGTCGTCCGCGGGTGTAAACAGGTAGACAGTGGAACGTGCTCGGCATGCGGTTGATGTGTGTGCTTTTTGCATTCTCCAGAATGAGGTTGAAGAAGTCGTGACCGTCCTTTATGAATCCGCGAGTATTTGTCATTTGTTATCATGCGCGGATGAGGAGACAAGTGTAGTGTGATCCAATGAGAGCACAGAGCACAAGCAAAGATTGTATTGCCACCGAAAGTGTCAAGTGGCATTCGATTGGAATCGATTGTGATGCATGCTAAGCGATTTACAGCAGACCGCGTTTTGCACGGCATAGGGCGGTAGGCTCCGAATGAAGAGGTAGCTTTAAGCATTACACGAGAGCTGAAACATTACACAATAATGTCAAAACTAGCCATGGCGGCGTGTAGATCGCCGCTCTGACATATCGATTTGCACTTCTTCGTTTCTTCTCTTGTAAATCTAGAGATTTCCCACGCTTGGGGCCTATCATTGTTCAAAAATATCTTCAGGCGAGCACATAAAATGACAGAATAATCGCATACTAGATGCTAATGGCTAAACGACAATGCTATACCGACACTTCTTATTTTTCGAATTTTTTATGAGTAAAACGAGAAATTGAGCAGTGCGAGGCATTCACTATTGAAACCAGAAATGAAGTTCTATAAAGATGGCCAACTTCACATCTGATTGTCCCCCAGCCCACCGGCGAATTTGAGAGGCTTTTTGACAGTTATTCACGAAATCATGTGAATGTCATCCTCTGATTGGTCAACTGTTGCTTTTGGAAATGATTTAAAAATGGTTGACAAAATTGTTAAGCGGCAAGGGAGGTAGAAGTTGGCTACCTCTAAAATACTTTCTGATTGAACGTGTCATTAAGTGGGAGCTCGTATGCCCTAGTCTCCTAAATTGAATGACGACAGACACAATTGATTGTAAGTTGAAATATTGAGCTCGCTGGCAGCTGAAAACCAAATACGTGCAGCCCACGGTACACATACAATACACATCTATATGTAACTTGCACAGTGTATGCTCGTTTGCAAAATAATGACTGTTTCTTTACAAACAAGACTTGCTGTCTCGTCCAAAAATATGGGAGAAAACTTAGTGTCATATAGCCAAACTTTACCTCCATTAGTTGGTGCAGGCAAAGGGGTCGACTTTTTTTTTTACCCGCGGCAAATTCAAGCGTCATTGTCCTCTCTTAGTCCGTAGTGCGAGGAAGGACACGATGACTGCACGCAGTCAACTCAAGTACCGTCTGCGGAGTTACTGTTTGTTTCAAATTGGATTAAATCCTTTTCAAAGTCTTGACTGTCGGCACTAAGCTTGTCGACGCCAATGAGTGATGAATCGATTCTTGCGTGACAGTGAACCTGAGGACAAGTTTCTGCAGCAGTCAGTCACGACTGTGGAGGATTTACTTTATGAACAGTAGACAAATGACGAAGGTCGAGAGGGGTCTGTGTGTAACTCCAGAGACGTCGTGATGCGAAAATGTAAGTTGATGCACCCTCCTCCTTTACCCAACGACGTTTCGGAGTCAACGCACTAATTTGAGAAACACAATAGTGTGGGTGTGGAAGTCGTGGGTACTGCGTTAAGGTATAGGTGCCGCAATCCTTCACCTCAAAAGTACAATGAACAACTGAACAAGGTGAGCTTAAAATCTAGACATTAAATGGTGGGAAAAGGCGATTGCTTCGATTTTAGCATTGGTTGCAGGTCAAATAACGACATGCGGATCGGCTCTTGCTGCGCTTTCTTGCTGCTTTGCGACATTAGCTGACTTTGCAATTTGCTTGTGGGTTCTTGTTGTGAATTTCTTCGAAAAGAAGTGGCCATAAAAGATAATACTCAAAATCCCAAGCAAACCTCGATCGCACAGGACTCGACCTACCCCTAGCACGGTCACCTCCCTTGCCAACATACTAAAACATCTTGCGAGTAATTTAACGCATGTACAAGCCACCATTGCAGCCGTGATCAATTGAGTGTCGATCTATCTTCATGTCCTTCGTACCAGGAGTTACGCCCCCTTACTCTCTTAGTCGTGTCACCCAAAAATAAGCCCCCTCTTTGACAAATTTGTGTTCTCCTCGTCACTTTATGTGACATTTGTCACTTGCACGACGATTGTGTGTATCCCGTCCGATTGTGTGATTTTGTCGCTTGCAATTTTGTGGGTGACGCCAAGCTGCGTGGGATAAATATATAAGTTTGAACCCAAATTTTGTTATTGCCAGGAATAACAGTTGATTAATATGTTCACGGTTAGTGTTAAAATAACAATAAATCAACAATTTGAACGACTGGTCTCTTTAAAGGAGGATTAGGTGCCTTTGACGGTCCCTATCGACGGTGAGTCCGATACATATTCGCAGTATTTTTGTTTCGAACATTGCGAGCGTCGCCATGCTGGTCTTAGAAATTGTGCGTCATATTGGGAAGCCGTACGTTAAGATCGGCCGTATAAGCTGCTTGTAAAGCAGCAGTTTTGTCCTCTTGCTTAATCCATTTTGCTTATGCATCAAGGGATAGATGCGATGGAAGCCTAGGTTGGCCTTCTTAAGGGTCAGTTTCGAATGACTGTTGAACATCAACCTTTCTGTGAAGTTAATGCCAAGATACTTGGCCTTTTCGTTTGTTGATATTTTTGTACTGCCAGGGAGCCCTATCTTTATGCTTCGATTTCCCAGCATTGATACGAATACATTAGTAGTAACACTTGTTCGCTGTTTGCATTTCGACCCTTTGCGCGGCTATCTGTGGTGACGTCGAGTTGGCATAACTCAGCGAGTCATCTTCAAATTGACAGCAGTTCAGTTGGATGTGGTTGATCTGGCGTGTAGATGTTGAAAAGCCAAGGTCCCAGCTTTGATCCTTGTGCAACTCCAGCATCGGTGCTCCGCTCTATTGATTTGCTGTCTTCAATTTGAACGTAGAGGGGAATCCTATCTGGTTCCTCAATCCAGACCATATCGAAGGCCTTTTCTACATCCAGGAAGCAGGCAGCACATGTTGCCAACTAGTTGAATTCTTTTGTTAAGGGAATTTGATTGGTTTATTGTCACCTCACTCGAATTTGATTGTCACCTCGTCTAAGAGAATAACGCGTACTATATCGACCTGCCATGAATGTCAATTTTAAGCTCGCTGTTAATTTCTAAAAATTGCCAAAATGCGGAAGTCCAGCAAGTATATTTGACAAACGTTTGATGCTTGTCATGCGACAAGTACCTTGTTTTGGTGTGGCCTGCAGCTTACATATTTCATTTCGATCTAGACGTCTAGATGCCATCTCATCCGGTTGTGTTTTGATGTGACCCTGCTCCATAATCTGCACCTTTTTTCCGTTGAGTTTCAAGACCTCGACGGAACCTTGCTTCGTGTTTCCTGTGCTCTAAACTTGTGATATGCCAATGCAAATATATTGGTTTGCTCCTAAATCAGCGGGTCACTTTTAAAACTGATTTTTGATCGTGATAATTTTGACCGATATTTTACCTGACACTGGACATATTTTTGGTGAAAACATAATAAATTGTTCACAACGGAGTTTGACAGACACAAACGATCCCCGTTATTTTCATACACGGGATACTGACTGCTTTCTGCAAAATTTATTATTATATCTGGCCAGCTTTGGAGAGATTCATGCATACAGCTTATAGCGACAATTAGGAGAAGCAGACACCAAACGGCAACCAGATTCGATTGACTGGCTTAATTGCCATTGTGATTAACACAACCGATTTGGCATTTGTTGCGACATTGTGCCGAATTGTTAATTGACTTTCAAGACATGTTTGATGTGGACCATCTAAAATGAAATCAGGGAGTCCTTGAAATTGGAATAATTTAATTTTATGGCTTATTGCATCTTTGCTGAGTCACAGACTAGGTGTTGTTATTCTCTTGATTAGATTGCGTTAAAGTTATTCTTCACTCTTGTCCTAGAACTGGGGTTCCTGGGGTAGACCTGAATGAGTTGAGCCTTCATCACTCCTCGCTTCTATCATTTGTGATCACAAACCAGTCATTTTAGTGGCAATTACTACCGACCGATTCTCAATTATGATAACCATTGGAATCGGTTTAAATTGATCTTGTTTCCGCATCAGTCAAATCAGCTTTGATGTCTTATTACTTTGGGGAAGTCCAAGGTATGTGAAAGGCATTGAGACTGCCGATCATTGCGCAACGTCGCGATAAGGTACATGTTTTTAAAAATTCCGTACTGGATTTGCAAAAGTTTCAGCGACGATCCGCACGTAGCGAGCGACGTTGTAAAACTCAACTACATATATTTTTAGTCTTCTTGTAGTATTACAGGATGGCGTGACAGTCCGAGATGGACCGAGATCCTAAGTGTGGTACGTGGTATTGTTTTCTTGGCGGGAAATACCCCTTAACCATTGCCAGTGACTCGAAAGAGGTGTAGCCCGCTCGTTCCTATTTGTCAACCGAGAGAAATATGTCGAATTGGTTGGCAGCCTAGAAAAGCAACACTTAGGCCGTCATAGATCCAATGTGTTACCAAACCCACCTAGTCGAAACAAATGAAGACGTCTGACACACTTTTTGATGAAAAAGTAAGACTAGAGATGACTTTTTAAAAAACTCTCACCCTAGACAGAGAAGTCTGGAAACAACCTAGAAAACAGAGGAGGGCACCGGACTGGAGGCATTCGCGACATCGACGAATATATCCTCTCTTCGACTGCTGAACCACTGCAGTGTATTCCAGGCGGAAGTATAAGGTTTACAGGAGGCTGCACGCTTTTTGTCAATGAACCCGACTGACATTTTACAAGGATAGTCAGGCGGCCATTAAGGCTAGACCATCAATTATATAAGTTGAATAAAAATTGAAAGCCGTCTTTATCTTGTGGAGAGAGCGGTTACGTGCAACCTAACCCTGTGCATAGTGGTTTTTCAGGCAACGAAATGTCCAACGAGTTTGCAAGTGCCTTGGTGGGACTGTCATAGGGGGGGGGGGGGTTACGATAACTTTGGAGCCAATAATTGATTTTTGTTGTGGGAGTATGGGTATCATCTCGCACCGTTAATGAGTTACGCCCAATATTAGAAAAAAAAAAGTACTTAAAATTGAAAAAAAAAAATATTTAAAAACCACGGCAACACTTACAATGGATCACAAGATCGAATTTGAAAGCCAGTAATCAGTTCATCAAATGTGTTCAATCAAACTATTCATGTGAATTGTTTTTGAGTAATTCATATGCAAACTCAAATGTTTTGATAAAAAATGCAAACAAAAAAGTTGAGAGTTGAAATTTTTCAAAATTGTGGAGTGAGGCTTTTTTTCGATCATTGCTTTTTTAAATTCTGAATCGAACACAAGAAACCGAATGTTTTCTAGTGGGTGAGGACTGAAGGAAATGTTGTGATCTTTGTTACCGGCCACTGCCTTCTCGGTATGCATGCAAGAAGAATGGGAGCCCCCCACAACGACTTCTGTACGAAACTCTACAGACGAAGATGATGAAGAAACTGCGCTTCACTCCCTCGACACTTGTAACTACTTGTTCAGCAACATACCCCCAATGACCAACAAACCAACGAATTGTTTTATTTGTGTTAACTGCGGAGATTATGCATTCAACAGTAATGCTACGTTTCCACCGAACAAAACCGCGAGTTTCCATCAATTTTCTTCAAACCTACCAGGTTCCACCATCAATTTTCGGGGTCTGGAGACCGCTCGGTTTCTGATAACCCCCCATTGCAGCCCCCTTGAATTCGTCCATCCATGAGAGGTTTTCATACGGAACAAGCCTACTAATCCGAAGTAATACCGCTACAAATCGATTGATGTATATATTGTCGGGGTATCGTTACGTACCTACTCTCTATTGGCTGACAAACAAGAAACTGTGTTCTCTTTTATACATGCAGATTATAGAGTAGACCATCGCCCACAGTAACCTCAGCCTATCTACGAGTTGTACAATTATTCGTTTCAAGCATTGCAAGATGTTGTGTAGTAGCGGGAGGCATTAATGGTAGACCACCACCCTCAAGGAACTACTGCCACTACTGCTACTTCGTAATTTTCTGGAATGTCACAGCGTCCCGGTAAATACTCGTACATGGGAAATGACACGGACAGTTCAGCGAAGACTTCGAGTTAAACCTGACTGCATCTAGATCGATCGCCGTCCGACTGTCAGAATATATGACGATAGCTCTCTTTGACATCATATAGCTCGTGAGGAAAAAAAAACATTTTCCAAATCATGGATGCAAGTAACAACAGAATTCTGTTTTTTTTTATTGTATGTCGATGGCTTCCTGAGAAATTTTGGCTAGCAATTATGTATGTAAGTTCAGTCAAAATAATTGAACACATTATTTTTCATCGGTGGTTTTTGGATAGACTGAGTTAACTTAAGCAGTTTAGTGACTCATGGGTAGTTAACAAATTCATTTGTTTCTTCAACGGCTCCATCAAGCAGAAAGAAGGTGCGTTCATTATGAGCGCCGTCGGTAAATTCGTCTGGCAAACAGTCGCTTATTGCGTTGACAATTACTGTCTACTTATTATTTCTAGCGGTTTGCTTAGTTATGGTCCAACACGATATGAAGAGCGGTTAAAAGAGGAACCCCATAGGGTGGAGTGCTCTCTCGCTTCTTATGGAACGTAGTAGTGAATGAACTTCTGACACAGGAAAGGACGGGTTGCAAAGTGATTGCCCATGATATGAACCCTATATTTATTGGTGTTATGGGCATTGTTCCGGCGGTATTCTCACTCCATCAGACTTATTATCCCCTACACCCTACACACTGCAGAGATGAAGAGGAGGACGAAACCATTACACACTTTCTATGCACTTGTAGTGCCCGTAGAAGTGTTGTATTCCAACGACTTGACAGAACGAAGCAGTATCAATATTAGTTACCTTCATAGCTTCGTTAAAAGTTCTAAAAGGTCTGCGGATTAGGATAAACCTCATTCTTGTGGTAACACAACGGGCAAACTCTGGCATAAGTATGCAGTAAACTACCCAAAACTATCCCATGTGTTGGACACATCGAATTTGTACATTCCTTCGAACAAGGCAAACTACCGCATTTCTATAAATATAATTTACAAACAGGGCAAATGCGACATCCCAGAGACGTGGGGGAGTCGGAAATAAAGCTCCACCTGTACCCTTTGGTTAGTTAGGTGTTACTGGCGACTGAAAATCAAGATTGAGTTGATTAATGGATCCAGCAGAAGTCACGGGCATCACAACTCACGGGAAATTGAGAACGACCGATGTGCGGCGTTTAATTTAAAAAGACTTTCAGTTATTCGTGAATCAATGGTTCCCAAATCCAAAAGTCTCTTTTCACTCGCAACACCAGACAGAATCGGATCCACCCCGTACAAAGCTCAATATAAACGCATCCAGCACAAGTCACCCTGCGCCTGTCCCTCAGTTGAGCTAATTAGCTGAAAGTGGTTTTGATTATGAGGACTGTTGTTCAGAGAAGGTAATCCTATACAAGCTGGATTTTCCTGTCAGAAGGCATTTGGAAAAATATCGGCAACCCCTCCATCGTGCCGGGTTTAATCGGATACTGAAACTCCATTATCCTCATCATGACTTGTATCCGACAAAACACCACTCAGTATTCATACCGAAATTAGTGGCATAATTTGTCTGATAATAATAAGTGTCAGACCAAGAAACATTGGCCACTTTAAATAAATTTGCATGCACACTGCTCTGGATGTGTGCAAGTGTTTATACATTCCTCTGTATTGGGGCATTCCTCGAGAATACTCCTTCATCGGTAGACTTATGAGTTCAAGGTGAATGAGTGTTTATTTTGAAAAAATCCCAAATCAATTCATATACACACGATAAAAGCCATCAATATCCATGTATACACGTGTAGTCTCCGCGGCAGAGCATCTAAAACGCAGATCTAGTTAAAATCACAACAGAAGTCGTCCGTATGAATTTCCAATAGAGCGGCTTTGACGTCCGCCTCTCGGACATATTTGAGAAAGTAAGTCACCCAAAGCGGCTTAAGTCAAAATGTTATGCAATAGTACATGAGCCAAACCGGAATTCGAACGATGAACACGGACAAAAAATCAACAACATTTGGAATTCTAAATTTGACAAGCAATTTATGGACTGCATATAAAGTTAGAATAATGAATTTTTAGGGACTCTTAACACTTATGTAATTCTATGGTGGTTTTATGTGTTCTTGCGGTTTATTTAGAGGTTCGCGGAATATTACGTAAGAAAAAAAAAAAAATGTAAAAATAAAGAAGAGGCACTTGGCCCGAGAACTTTTGGGTTGGTGTGAAAGTGGTTTTTGACCTTGAGCGCACTTTTTGCTCTCCGGTTGGCAGAAATTATTCTTAGTCAGGTTCAAGAGGTCTCGAAAGTCTCGATTTCGTCAAAAGGTTGGCTTCTTTCGGTTCGTGTGTTGATGTGGCGGGAATTTGTTGATTTGAAGTTATGCTCTAGGTACTTAATGAAACGCTGCATTCAGCGGTGGAGACAGCCCACTGCGAAAGGGGTAGGACCAGAAGCATAACATTTGAGTTAATTCCATAACGAGTGTGAAAGTTAAGAAAATATATTTCGACAGTCTGAGTTTGAGGGAAGTGGAAACGGAAAAAAGATTTTCACGTTCCCACATCCTTCGAGTCTTCTTCTTCTTCTACTGGAGCTACAGCCCTGAATGGACCTGGGCCTCAGCCAACAAGTCTCTCCAGAAGGTACGATATTTACCCGGCTGTGGTATTTCAGAAACTGGTCATGCTCAAAATGTTGTGATTTACTGAGGATTTTTGCATTGCATTGCATTCCAGTCCCTATTGAAAACCCCTTTGCTTGTCATTGCCAATATAGTGGCGGATTACGCTGGGAAGGTTCTGAGTTCGATCCCCGGCCCGATGATTTTCTGCCCCACACTTTTGACCCATTAACCATGCTCTGAAAAATTCCTGAAAAAGCTTCTCGAAATTCGCCGTTTGGAGTCTGCATAAAACTTGGACAGTGGCGCTATCCATATTATTCTAGGACATCCGACTATCGAATCTCACTCAGTGTCATTGAAGGGAGGACTCCAAATACGTATGGTCCCACCAAACGACTGGATGGCGCAGTTGGTTAAGTGCCTGCCCTTGGTAAGTGGGGTCCCCGTTTCGAATCCCAGTGAAAGCTAAGTTAATACGCTTTTATCTGGTTTTCAAACCTTGTCCAGTCACCATTTGGGATCAAATTAACGGAGTGCTCACTGGAGTGTTCAATCGGTTGTAGTAATCTAACTGTGGGTATCACAATGGACCCACATTGTCTAAGTGTGCTGGTGCATTCACAAGCAGCCCCTTTTCCTACCCTACCCTATGGTCCCACCAAATATATACGAAATAACCTTCCCGGCTTGCAAGACTCGCTGGCAATTTTTGTACGAATTCTTACTCTTGGTGTTGTCGCTACTGAGTTGAGTGTCATGCTTACTCACCGGCATACGTTCAAACGGCCAGCAAGTTATGCCAATGCAATTATCAGCTGGCGAAATTCGCGTATGAGCGATCTGGCAAGGGTACCAAACGCTTTTGGTCAATTCTAAAAATCATAAAGAATTGAATTCTCATTTACAATGACATCCCAACGATCTGCTCTTTAGACAAATCCAATCTACTTGAGGCGCATTTGCACCAGGGACTCATCCATTTGCGCACTCGTCCAGTTATAGAAGTACTCCGCTTCTGAAGAGGTGTTCTTCTGCGCTTGCAAAACCACTGCGTAAGCTTTTTCATCTATCCTACTCTATAGGCCACTTTCCCAGCAGATAGAAGACAGTTTTTGTCGAGCCCGTGCCTAAGAAGCGGCAAATCTTCGTCACCCACCTCGTACTGACCCATAGCACTTACGTCCCTTCTTTCAAAGGTCATGGAAATGCTGATGAATTGCCAGCTTATGAAATACCTTCAATCTCGGAAGCTTCTTAAGGACCGGCAGTATGGCAATCCCAACACTGTGATCTGACAGGTTATCTCACCGAAAAGTGGAACCAATCTTTGCACAATGCCGATGAGAGCAAGGGTTTGCGCTTCATATTTTTAAGCCAGATTTATCTAAAATGCGAATCTACGAATCGATGAATCTGTTCGATGAAAGCGTTCAATTTCGGTTGGATTGGATAGGTTCAAGTCAAATATCAACCATATAAATGCTGCTGCTCCCACACTCTTTCTCATTGTTCTAAATGCTCTCTTGTCAGCTACTTCTTATCCAAATCACGGCTGATGGCAGCACCGTCAGCTTTTCATATTCGTTACAAGACGTCCGACTCCGCTCTTCGGCACGTAAGTTGAAATCCGATCTTGACAATATAATTAACTGGAGAAAGAACAATAGGGTGGACTTCAATGCTTCAAAAACACAATGATGTCTGCTGTCACTCAAGCGATCCCTTGCAAGTCAGCCATTATCCATGAATGGCGCCTGCGTTTATGACACCGGAAAACATTCCATCCTTTGTGTATCAACACAACACTTAGTTGGAACGATCACATACTTGATGTCGTCAGAAATGCTTCCTTAATTGATGCAAGAAATATTTCACACCCTCTGATTTGGCTTTAATTTAAAAGGCGTACATCCGCCCCATGCTTGGGTACAACGCTCATATCTGGTCTGGTTCCCCCAAGACCATATAGTATAGCCTAGAATCCAAAAGCGTGCGATAAAACTTATAAGTGACAACAACATCGCAGCGTTATTAGACTCGCTACGTACCGCTGCTTTTGTGTACTAATTTTGTGAGGTAGCCAACAGCATTCCTCCTCCCCATGAATACACCCACAATACCCGCGTCTCCAGCACAGTTAAATATAGAGACTCGTTTTTCGGCCGCACCACACGTATATGGAATACTCTTCCCCGCCTGATATTTCCCACAGTCTACAATCCGCAGATATTTAAGATCAATGTGCACAACTGCCTCCACCCCCTTTCTCCCTCTATACCTTCCGGCCGTGCTGTGTGCTGACCCCAGCCACATAAGGGTATTAACAGTACCTTGAGATATAATTATAAAATTATAATTATAAAAATTAATAATAAAATTTAATTATATATTAAATTTATAAAACATAATAATAAAATGTTGCTTAATTAAAATAATAATTAAATATTTAAAATATTATAAAAATTAAATTTTTAAAAAGTAAAAAAAAAACTATAAACTTCCATTAGCAATCGATGGAAATTCTAGGATGAAGCTGCCCGCAAATTGTAATTATCTGATGTAAAATGCCCCATTTTCAAAAGGCACAGAAACAGTGGACTTAATTGATAGATGGTTGCCATTCAAAATGTCATAAGTGATTAAATTGTAGAAGTTATGGCATCAGTTAGTCAAATCGACACTTCATATTCACACACCATTACAAAAAAACCAAACAAATTAGAAGTGGCGATAAATTAGTGTCCAGACAGAGTGCTTAAAAACCTGAAGTACAGACGTTGAGTTTGCTCGTTCTGCTTGCCAGCGGCTACAAGCAGGACGAACCACGTCCTGTCGTTGTTGGCAAAACATTCAAAAATTCCATTGTAAAAATAGTTTATCTAGTATTCCGTTCGTTATTAATTTTCAATTGTCGATAAACGTATGAAATTCCTCGTGTTTATATCGCTCAAGAACTCGCTATGGCAGCTTAATAAAGTTGACAACTATTCCCCTTCCAGTGAAACAAAATACAATCAGAAATTCACAACGAAGTACAGGCAACTTCAACATTCCCGCCACACCTTCATCAGGCCACATCCAGAAGTCAAGCATCCCAAGAGAAAAAGAAAAATAAAAATGTCTGCTGCAAAATAATTTTTGTTCATTAAAAATATAATCGGCATAATCACAAACACAAGTCTTAATCTAATGCTTCAATGGTGGAGGAAGGTAGCTGTTGGAAGTGGGCGCATAGATGGTTCCCTCAACAATTTTCGAGGCCAACAAGTTTCCGGTTCCCAATACGCCGACACCGCTGGCGTAGTTAAGGATGGGAATGATGCCTCCGTTGATGAGACCGGTTGGTCCTCCGAAGTTGTCGTACTGCGCTTGAATTTGTGCTTGGGCATTGACAAGATCCTGCTGGGTGCGGTACTTAACAATCCTAACTTCAGGTACGGTGGGCACATTCTCCTGGATCTGCTGCAATTGTCCAACAATCTGTGTTGCGTCGTTTTCCTTGCTGAGCACATAGATGGCGGTGCGCTGTTCGATGGCCTGTTTGGCCAACTGCAGAGCGGCGTTGGTGGCTGCAACATTTTCTGGAGCCTTAATGAAGACAACCTGGAGATTCTTCTTCAGGATGTTGCTCAATTGCTGGGTAATAACTCCTTCGTTTTGTACTTCCTCCGGTGCAGAGAAGAAGAACACCTGTTTGTTGTACTCGACGGATTGGGGGATTGAGTCGACGGCGTCAATTCCGACAACTGTTGTTCTGCCGGGAGTAATGACTGTGTTTGCAACACCATTTCCTAGAGTTGTAGAACCCAATAACTGGCCACCAGTAACGACGGTATTGGAGGGCGACAGGATGGACCCTCCGATAATACCACTGGCTCCAGACACAACAGTAGTTGTAGCGGGACCGATAATGCTTGAAGTCACCAACGGAGCAGCGAGTGTGCCAATTGGCTGAACAACACTTCCAGCTCCAACCACTGTCGTGGCGGGCTTAATGAGGACTCCCGATGCTCCCGGTCCATATTTGTATCCAGGAATTTCGGAAATCAGTGCAGAGGCTGCTGCCAAGCAGAATGACAGAACCTAAAATCGAAATTCACTTTTAGTCTTTCAGTCCATCTCACACCGAAGCCCATACTCACGATAAATGCTCGCATATTGGCGTCCTCCTTCGGCGTTGTCTTGTTACAAATAAAATAATTCTAACAATCGGCTTTCCATTTTTATAGTTGCATTGAAGAACTGGCTTTGAGCTTGGCTCTGACTACTACGAAAACCGCTGGACAGGAGTGCATACACACGTCCATACATAAATGAGTATATAATTGAAAGAAGGCGCATGGGGAGTTCTAACTCGATCCGTGTATGATTCGTGATTATATGAATATTAGACAACTTGGTGGACTGTCGATGCAAATCAATTTTTTTGCCAATCGCTTGTGAAAATCAACTTTGTCTGCGTATTAGTGGACTAAGCCACAAGAATTCCCCATCGAAGCCGTGCCGTGAGTCAGCACTCTGAGCCGGTTGCTTTGTCCGTGCAGAGACGAATTTCGAACAGAGTAAAAGTGTTTGCGAAGCCATGGAAAGGCTTTCAGTAGACTTTGTGAGAGGCTTTAGATGTGGTGAGCTTAATGTACGGTCTCTCTCTCTCTCACCTACATGCAAATGAGCTCAAATACATACATTCGGGCCAATGAATCTCTCGCGCCTGTGTGTGAAGCATAATTAAGAACGAAATGTTTGGTTGACCTTGATTGCAGAGTTTCTTTGTTCTTCTGACGACTTCTCGAACACGGTCGAAATATATTTAAGCACTGCAAGTGAAGACTGAAAATTATTCAATTCATTTTGAGAGCTATACGTTATTTGTAGGCTTTCCTCCTTGGAGGCGCGTCGTCGTTTTATTTTGTTTGGCAGTCGGCTCGCCAGTACCATGGCATTGTTAGCAGCCACAGCACTGAACTCGAGTATTTTGTGTGCATGATGAGTAAAGTTTACTTTTGGAGCGACGCCTGCAGATTCTCTGAAGTTCTCTAAAGTGCAATGAAATTAAATATGACATATCAACCATTGGCGAAAGAGGGGATGACAGGTGCATTACATCGAGATGAACTAGTCAAAAAGCCTCCACTCCTGGCCATTCCGAAGGATGACGCGATCAGGAAATTCAACTTCCAAAAGGAGTTCACTATTAAGCTCAGCACCAGAAAAGACTGGAGCAATGAATCCATAATCCACACAGACTGAACAGCACTGCGGTGAAATGGTATACAGATGGATGCAGAACTGATGAGGGAACAAGGGCAGGAGTGTTTAGACCCCTACGAACCCATGCATACGCAGCAGTATCTTTCAAGCAGAAGTCTATGCCATAGACAGATGCGCTCAGATAAATCTTGACAGAAATTATAACAACTGTGACTATCCTGGCACTAGACTAGGTGCATTTCTTAGTAGCGTCTCTTTTCGTATTGTTGATGAGGATATCTGGGTCTTTGATCCAGGGGCAAGTGACCACATGAGCCATGGACGTGAGTGTCTCCAAAATTTCAAGAAGGCATCGATGAACGTTACTCTTGGAAACGGTATGAAGATCGTAGCTCAATTATAGGGGACATTCAAATTCTTACAACGTCATTAAATGGATTCGGAAGCACATTACAGATGTTTTGTATGTTCCAGTAATTTATTTGAATTAATTCCCATCAGGAATTATTTATTTATTTTCATCAATCCAGACCGTATTGAAGGCCAGGCGTCGATGATCGTGTTGGAACTTCATTAGGGGATGTTGCGTTCAGTGTTTTTCCCGAAATCCGTACTGAATATCCAGAATGATGTTTCGGTCGGTAGACCTTCGCTTTAGACTTCGCAATGCCACTGGCTCTGCAGGATCTTGCTTATATTGCTCTAGAGCGTCCTGGGTATCATGGGGAGCCTGTCCTTCAGGTGTATATTGTTGTGCGTTTGTACCGCGTTCTGAAATAGCTTGGTAGTCGCTGCCTCATATGTTCAGTTCCCGGTGGTGTATTCGCTGGAGTCTTTTCCTCAACCTTTGCCTGTTACAATGTCTAGTGCTTACATCAAATTGTTCAATTCCGTGTGTCCGTCTTGAGGGCATCGACTACCGTTCCGATATTGTAACCCAAATTATTCTTTTTGAAACATAATGCCTCCAGGAGGCTGTGGAATTTAGAATTCCCCCTCTTTCGATTATGTACATAATACCATCTGTGTATAGGTGTCGCGAGTTTTACATAAGCGTGAACTAAAATCACTTCGGGAATACTCGGTGTTATAATCGATTTTCCCAATAGGTGGCGGTGTCGACGATACCTGGACTGTGGTGGCTGACAGATTTGTAGACTGAACGGTGGTTGGTGTTCTGATCATCACACGTCACAATATGAATAGCACCAGTTGAATGACCGTTCTACATTCTAAGTCTTGTGTAACCAAGGACGAAAATATGATTGTTGGATATGAACAAAGAACTGTGCGGGCTTATGACGGACTATGTCCTTAACTAAACTTAAGTCATACTTAGGATCTACTGGGGGTTTTTCAAATCCTCGTTTGGACAATAATTTCTCACATGAACTTTACATATCCTCTAGAGCTCATCCCATTTATATAAATGGATAGACAAACCTTTGAAAACCCGTTTAGAGACAAAATAAAAAATAATAATTTCTGACACTCGGTCTGACCGCAAAATAAAATCATACAGACTTCGTATTCGAATATAAACACATTTATTTAAATTCCAGAGTTAGGTGAAAACATGCCTAGGACAAAGTTACTTACTTCCTAAGGCCAGGTGGCAAATAGCCTCCAGTTGAGGAGACTCCTCCGAGTCCTGCACTGATGAGTTTTCCTCCTCCAATAATTTTTGTGATGCCACCGCCAATGGTCTGAAGACCACTGCCGTAATTAAGGCCGCTTGAAACAGTCTGGATTCCTCCAATGCCAATTCCGCTTCCATAACTCTGACCTCCATTGATACCTCCTCCGATGATGTTGACACTTCCTGATCCAGGACTGGCATAGTTCAGAACGGGTGCAACACCGCCATTGATGAGTGGAGAAGGTCCTCCAATGTTATCGTATTGAGCTTGAATTGTAGCTTGAGCGTTGGCGAGGTCTTCCTGGGTGCGGTACTTAATGATTCTAACTTCGGGTACTGTAGGCACATTCTCCTGAATTTGCTGCAGTTGTCCAACGATCTGGGAAGCGTCGTTCTCCTTGCTGAGAACATAGATGGCAGTGCGCTGTTCGATGGCTTGTTTGGCCAATTGCAGAGCGGCATTGGTGGCGGCATTGTTCTCTGGTGCCTTAATGAAGACAACCTGGAGGTTCTTCTTCAAAACGTTGCTCAATTGTTGAGTGACCTGTCCTTCGTTTTGTGCCTCTTCTGGGGCGGAGAAGTAGAAGACTTGCTTGTTGTACTCAACGGTTTGTGGAATGGAATCAACGGCGTCAATTCCAACAACTGTAGTACTGCCACCTCCGATTGATCCTCTAATTCCACTTCCGATCGATCCTCCAATTCCACTTCCGATCGATCCTCCAATACCACTTCCGATCGATCCTCCAATACCACTTCCGATCGATCCTCCAATACCACTTCCGATTAATCCTCCAATTCCACTTCCGATTGATTGCGCGCCAATCAGAGTGGTACCTCCCCCTACAAGGCGTGAGCCTCCGAGTCCACCAGAGATTATGTTCCCACCTCCATACGATGAGCTTCCGTATGAACTACCAATGCCTTGGGAAATTCCAGGGCCATAATTGTATCCCAATTTTCCCGCACTAGCGGCTGCCACCAGAAGAGCCAAAACCTTTAAATCAAAAATATCACCGTGAATTGCTTGTAAAACACATTTATCGCTCTAGACTCACAATAAATCCCCTCATGCTTGCGTCCTTACTCGTCGTCGACTAATGTGAACTGAAGTAGTTTCTGGAGTCAGCTTGGGTGTTTTTATAGTTGCATTATGAGCCTGAACTTACATAACAATTCTGGTTAGAGTGAGAGCGAGTGGAAAAAGAACAAAATGGAATATGCTATATGCAGAACTTAAGTGTGTTCCGATGCAAGCTTAGCACTCAATTAGCTTAGACTCTGATCTTCATTATGCAAATGTGTGTTTTTAACTCAATGTGTGATTTAGGATACACAGATGGAAGCCGTCTACAAAAGCACGGTGACCGCCAAGTGGTTTGGCTTGTGGGAGTTGGGACTATCCACCGGCGATGTGAGGTCATATTCATATACTTCCAAACCACCACTTGGGCCATGAATCATGTTTGTGATAACGATATCGAAGAGTAGTTGCTCAGTAGACGGATCTGGAATTTCCGCGGAAATTACACTATCGATTTTCGCCGACTAACCAAATCAAAATGTGTGCATGAGGTAAGCCTCGCTTTTGCCATTCAACCGAGTAAGTACATCCAGCAACGTGAGGGACCGAATTCGTGTAATTTTGTAATGATACTAATCCTGATATCCCTCACCATGCTGTGTACACGTTGTTGGCACTCCAGACCAATCGAAATAAATCGTTTTTCCCTTCCGTTTTGCTGCAGTGCTCGGAGATATGTAATTCTACTCCACCATATGTTTGCACGCAATCAACAAATTGTACATTAAGTAGGAATGTGAATGAGAGATCGAAGATAGGCATCAATGGTAAACCAACCAATTTGTTGATCCAACAAAATTGTAACGAACATCATGTCTTATGCGTGGTTCGATCGAGTTCCATCAAACTGGGACGTAGTTGTAAATCCCATTCGACTGAAAAAGTGCCGTGTTTTTTTTTTTCTCTGGATGCGACAGCTATGTAACTACAGTGAAACCTAAATGGGGCACTCCAAGGGACCGCAGCATTTCTTCATTCGTTGCGCATAATTTGGGCAAATTGTTTTGAACACCATATGAAGCTATGTCACTGAAACATTCAAGGGCCCGACCAGAAGGCACCTCAGGATATTCGTCGTCGGACTCAATTTCGGTGTCATCTTCAATTAATGGGTCTGCAATGGATGCAAAAAAATCTCCTTTCCAATTGAATGATAATTGCTCTCATACCTGAACGTCTTCCTGAACATCGTGTAAGGCCTGAATTCTTGAACTGCAGTTTCAGTAATGACATCAGTTGACGGTAGAAAACCGCCCGATCGGAAACAATTTGAAATGATTTTCTCACTAACGTTATCTCAAGCTGTCTTTAGCAAACGACAATCATATCTGATACATTTTCAGACTCTCCCAACTCTAGATATTCCAACATAAACTTTATGTAGTGTGCCTTCAGACTCTTTATAATGCCTCCGTCCAATGGCTGTAATTGGGGAGCACAATTAGGAGGTAGAAACTTCAGCTCAACGTTCTTGTTCGTCACCAACATTTTATGGAATTGTGCGTTATCCAAGAAGAGAGGAATTTTTCTTTTTGTAATATTTGGTCAAATGCATGAATCCAACATGAAAATACGTGCGATGTCATCAATGATCAAAGATTATTTCTCCAATCGATGTTTAGAAGCTGCTGAATGCCAAAATTTGTAAATGCTCTAGACTCAGCAGATTTTCTTTTGTTTTTTTAAAATGCGTTACAAAGAATTGTGACCGTAAGCCTTTGCATGTTTAACTCCAAAGCACTTTTCAAATTTTAACGCCAATGACTTAGATGGTGGTATACGAAATAATAAACCAGTTTCGTCCAAACTATAGACGTTTTCAGGCATATAATTGTTGCACAACGCGCGTTGCTTTGTAGCGTTCAACAGTCTCCATGTTAATATCAGCTCCTTCCCTGCTCAATGCTTGAAAAATGATGTTGTGTCTTTTTCATTTGAAGCCCTAAATTTGTTTACTGCCAAAATTCCAGCAATCGGAAATGAAATTGGGATATTTTTTGACCTTACTAACTGAAGCCATTGGTACACGTCCTTATCCAGCTCCAGCGAACACGATAATTTGGATCTTTTTCGGTTAAAAGTTCATAATTATTCAAAAATTGTTTGATTTTATCCTCCGATTTTATAATTCGTTGAGCTTGACTCTTACTAATTCCGAATTTTTCTGTTATCTACTGATTTTGTTTTCTTCATAGAAATCAATGATTTCAAACTTTTTTATTAGATCTGATTCGGAGTATTTTCTACTCATTTTCGAAATTCCCGGAAGTAAAATTTGTTGCAGTACAATTAATAAATTTAGTTCACTAACCAGGGTCAAAACAGGAACCAGATGAAAATATCCAAGGCAACAGCTGCCTGTATAGTAACCATTACTAAAAGGAATGAGTGCTTTGTGCCAACAACAGAACAAGTTGAGGGATTTTTTGGAGAAATCCCCTATTTTTTTTTTGCACCATACACAATCAGCTCTGATATTTGTTATTTCTGTCTTTCTTTGCTTTTTGTCTCAAATTGGAAATAGTTTTTCAGGCAATTCTAACGAAATCGTTCGCCCATGATTCAATTCAAAGGTACCCCGTTTATAGAGGTTTCTTTAAATGGAAAAACCGAGTATATGCATGAAGTGCGATTCATTTCGGAGGGGCTCCAGTTACAGAGTGTCCCAATTGGGATGTTTTACTGTGCAACTGTAAGTGAAACTGTGGAATTATCTAGAATTTTCATTCATCGAGCGACGACTCTATATCGAATGTGAACAAAAAAATAACCTTAAAAGTTATAGGGTCCGTTGGCGGAATGGGTTGGTGTGTTGCTCACCTTTTGCAGGTTCGGTGCTCAAATCTTGCTGGAGTTATGCTTTTTTTTTATATGCAATATCACTTTTCTCTGATTTGTTTTGAAAAATTAATGTGGTTCCGATCTCACTTTATGGTACACCTGGCCTTTCGGTTGCTCCGAAAGATTAGCAAACATGAACTGAACCTGTGAATGAACTTTAGCACATTGAATCTGGATCCCTGCTGGTCAGTAAGACGGTCAATGGATCTGGTGGTGTCTTAATTTCTGGTAGTTGCTCTTTTTGTGATGCGCAACATGGCGGCTGACTCACTTTTTAGTTTGAGCGCATGCCAATGGGGTTATTTTTGTCCCTAGCACTAGGCCTGTAAAAGTAACGCATGTCCAAACAATTTCCACATTTTCAAGAGCAATGTATAGGACCCCAATCAACATGATATACGAATTTGGTAGCTGGCAAAAGCTAGTGCCGGCTGGAGAGGCTTCTTGGTTGAAGTCCAGGTCCAGCCCTGCAGTCCGGTCCATTTGAAGAAGAAGAAGTAAATAAAACAAAGCGGTACACGCCCGCTTACTCGAATAACTTAAAAAAATGAATAAATAACCTATATTATACTATACACAACGAAGAAAGGGAAAACATAAGTTATTTGTGGGCACTTCCACCAAAAGTAATAGAAGTATAATGTCATTTTAACAAGCATTGAGTCCAGCCCTAGAGCCTGCAAGATACAATTGTCCCTGAGCGAAGCAATCCGTATCTAAGTATAGATCACACAATTTCAAATATAGGCCTTTAGCTTTAATGACTGGTGATTGCGAACGTAAATTGAAAGGTAGCATCGGACGGAATGGTGGGAATTCGTGGAACGGGGATGTCTTCACATTTGATGTCACACACTCCTCAGAGCTTGTTTGACTATAAGTCGAGTTTTGGCGGATTAATATTACGAAGCATTATAAAGGGCACACCGGGATATCCTGTGAATTCAAAAATGCCTAATTGACTGCAGAGATAATGGAGGAAGAGATGTGACACTTCTACCTTTCTTGTCCCTCAGATTCAACCGACAGCGTTTTTATAAGCTTTTCACAGAAGGCGTCTGTGAATACGTGTGAGCTACGCGAAGCTGATTACTGCCAACTAACACCATTGCGTTGGTCTGCACTCCTAACAAGTGTAAGTGAAAATAAAGTAGAATGAGTGACTTGAGAGCATAACTGCAATGGAATGGGGGTTTTCCACTGGAAAGAGGAATATCTCTTCCTCCATCTCTGATTGACTGCTTCATCTGCTTCTACAACTGTGTCTACGCTTGACAGCATAACATGATAAAAATCGTATGCATCGTTATTTATTGCAACAATGATAGCTCAGACACTCAGCCAACCATATTCCCTATAATTGATTTGAATATTTGGGAATACTTCTTGAATGAATTCTTCTTTTGACGTCACTACATTAAAAAAATAACCTATCATCCTAGAGTCCTGTAAATTGGAATTTTACCGTCGCCCATTTCCAGTGACTGGCGTGGTGGACACTCATGTTTGTAGTTAATTGCAGCATTTGAACAAGTCGCCGCACAGTGGTCCCGTTGTATGGGAGAGTTGGACTTAAATCTGAAAGTTTTGAACCCGTGGACTGATATTAATGAAACAGTACAAGTGCCACGAGATCTTATCATGGTTCAAAAATGGTTGCTGTAGCTCATCGGGAAACCGAGTATTCTTAAGTTAAAAACAAATTAAAAAACTTTTTTTTTTTATTAAAATGCATAAAATTATTATTTGTTTAGATTTTATTTAGAATTAAAGAAACTAATCAATTTAGTATAATAAGGCTTGCGCTTCAGTACTGAGTGGAAAAAATCTGAGTTTCATTTTCAATTCTTGGTTTTTTCTTCTCTTATTAGGTCCATACTTTCTTTTTTTAAGTTATAGCTTCACTGGCCTACAGTAACGTGTTGAGGATGGTCGAGGATTTTTCCCAATTTCCCTACTTTCATCCGATTCCATCAACTGCAGCGGTACCAATTATGAATATATATGAATCGGATGGCACTGAATCCAAGTTTGAAAAGTTTGAAGTTCACTTTGTCCCGAAGAACCATCACAGCCCCATTTGGACGAAAGGGTGAAACTGAAATTCCGTTGTGATTGGAAAACGCCACAATCTACCGCCTTAATGATTCTGGTTGCAGTATGATCAATAATTTGCTGAAGTGCGACTTCGGCTTCAGTTTCTGATACTTGGATATATTACGGGTTGTATTTTAGATTTAGGGCCTGGTTATATGTCGGAAATATTGAATGTTCAATGTCATCTGTTGCTTCTTTATGACTTCATATTGGTATTTGCTCAATTTTGTCACTTCTAAAACTATTTGGCTGATCTGACACGATGTTAGGTTACCTTAACTATTTGATAAAAAGCTACCGAAGTTGGAAATATTTCCATCAAAAAAAAGTACTCACACTGGAATGTATATTCCAAAACAATACTTGCCATAGCGAAAAACTTCAAATTTGCACAACAAATGATGAAATGAAGAATTTTGAAAATATTCTCTTTATTTATGTAAGCAACATTTCCTAATTGAAATCTTCGTTACTGTAGCCATAAACTAATAGACTATTACCCAAAGTCAGAAATCAATTTTTCCACCAACAATACCCTCATCGCTAACTTTTATGCCCATTGCGACATCTGAACCGGATATGCGTTTTAGGACACCACAAAGAAAACAAGATAAAAGCAATTACATTCATAATTATAACAATTTTATGACCTAAAGTATTCCAATTCACAAAAGTAAGCACTTCCTCGTCCTCTCGCTTAGCATTTACACAATACATGCATTGCAAGAGAAATCGTTTAAAAATGCACGACAGTGCTCCACTTAAACGCCTCGCCTTGCCTCTAGGAAAGTGGCTAAAAGCGGTTTCTAGATAATACTTATAGCTTTTAGAAAAGTTGGTCTCCCATTGGAGGCTCTTGGAGCATTTTTTTTATAGTCCATCAAACATTGAAATGGCCCCCTAAAATTGTGGGTTTACTTAAAAGCCTAGTTTAGAAAATAGGTAAGCAATATAAAAAAACTGAAGATCCAGTTTGAAGGCCAAATGTATGCCCTTTAAAAAAATATTACTTTAGATTCCAAAGAAGATAATTCTAGGAAATAGCCACATCAAATTTGGTTAAAAAATACGTCTATTTTTGTAAATTTCAAAGTCTTAACTTTGAGCTAACGGTACAGCCCGGTAGGTTTTCATATTTGTAGAACCGAAAAACATATATCATTTGGCCGAGATCTCGTCCGCTGGTGTTGATCCGGGAATCAGTGACAGTATTCATTTAAATATTAATGTTTCACAAAGGGCTGATTGTTATCACGTAAATCTTGCAGCGACCGATCAAGAGCCTCGAGTGAATTCTTGTGTGCCATTGTGAATCCATCCCAATGAGTTTGCATCCTCTTCCGGATGCCTTGGAAATCGTACACATCGGAGTCTCAATGGATTGCATGTTCAATGGCAACTCCAAAGCGGAATGAGCCACTCCTCCACCTGGCAGCAAGGTTTCAGCTATCCCAGACTTGTGCAGATATGTGAGCTAGTTACTAGAATCAACTAAGTAAGGAACGCTTTGCCCGTACCTCCGGCGTATTTAATTACATCGTTCACAGTTTGCATTTTTCAAGTTTGCTTTATTCGTGTGACATGATTCCACTCACGACGCACATTCGCATCGAACGAAGCAGTTGCAGCTCGATTCTGTGCTGACATCCCTAATTGATCGAGAACTTTTTTCGCAATCTCTAAACACTCTGACACTCTGAATGACATCCGCTTCCATGAAGAGAAGCGAACACTTGAGTAGACCTAGAATTTCCTGAAGCGATGCTTTGTTACGTTTATGTTTATGTAGCATGACTCAACTAACTAAACTTCTAGTAAGTTGAATGAAATTCTATATTTCTCATGATAATATTACCAAAATGGTAAAAAAGGAACCCTTGTAGAATCACCTCGGAGTCTGTCCGTCTGTCCGCCTATCCGACTTGGGCAAGGTATCCTCTGGCAGAGGGTTCTACGTTCGTGTCTGTATCTGCACAACAACAATTTCATACAACCCCATAATCCATCTGTGTAGGCTATTTTCGAATGCATTTCATCCCCTCCGTCATAACCGTCGCTTGTGATGTTCCCAAAGCTGGGTGTGGCTACGGTCCCATGCAGAGCCTAGTTTCAACTGCAACTACTCCTTTTGTGTATGCTGTTGTTTTATCACGAAGCACTTTGTGCAGCAATATGCTGAGCATTGTTACTGACCCGACATCGGAATAGCTGAGAATTGTGCACGTTTCTTAATTTATGCATTGAACATAGAATTCCTAGCATAGGAGTAGACGCACTTACCCACAACTCCACGGAGGCCTTAAGTGCACACAATAAAATAGAATTGGATGCTTTTTCAACCTTTGGATTGAATCTAGCGTTTTCTGAAATTTTTTAAACGTTTACCAGTTCATATCATTCACCTTTTAATGAAGAACTAAAGGTAAAGCTATCTTGTGTAAGGGAAAATGATTTACCGATAAAATTAAAACAAGCAACACTCATTTCAGACACTCGCCGTCTCCGCAAAATAAAATGACAAACACATTTCGGATTCGAATATAAACCAAATTTATTTAAAGTCGGGAGTTAGGTGAAAGCTTTCTTAGGACAAAGTCACTTACTTCCTAAGACCTGGTGGCAAATAGCCTCCAGTTGAGGAGACTCCTCCGAGTCCTGTACTGATGAGTTTTCCTCCTCCAATAATTTTTGTGATGCCACCGCCAATGGTCTGCAGTCCACTGCCGTAATTAAGGCCGCTTGAAACAGTCTGGATTCCTCCAATGCCAATTCCGCTTCCATAACTCTGACCTCCATTGATACCTCCTCCGATGATGTTGACACTTCCTGATCCAGGACTGGCATAGTTCAGAACGGGAGCAACACCGCCATTGATGAGTGGAGAAGGTCCTCCAATGTTATCGTATTGAGCTTGAATTGTAGCTTGAGCGTTGGCGAGGTCTTCCTGGGTGCGGTACTTAATGATTCTAACTTCGGGTACTGTAGGCACATTCTCCTGAATTTGCTGCAGTTGTCCAACGATCTGGGAAGCGTCGTTCTCCTTGCTGAGAACATAGATGGCAGTGCGCTGTTCGATGGCTTGTTTGGCCAATTGCAGAGCGGCATTGGTGGCGGCATTGTTCTCTGGTGCCTTAATGAAGACAACCTGGAGGTTCTTCTTCAAAACGTTGCTCAATTGTTGAGTGACCTGTCCTTCGTTTTGTGCCTCTTCTGGGGCGGAGAAGTAGAAGACTTGCTTGTTGTACTCAACGGTTTGTGGAATGGAATCAACGGCGTCAATTCCAACAACTGTAGTACTGCCACCTCCGATTGATCCTCTAATTCCACTTCCGATCGATCCTCCAATTCCACTTCCGATCGATCCTCCAATTCCACTTCCGATCGATCCTCCAATTCCACTTCCGATCGATCCTCCAATACCACTTCCGATTAATCCTCCAATTCCACTTCCGATTGATTGTGCGCCAATCAGAGTGGTACCTCCCCCTACAAGGCGTGAGCCTCCGAGTCCACCAGAGATTATGTTCCCACCTCCATACGATGAGCTTCCGTATGAACTACCAATGCCTTGGGAAATTCCAGGGCCATAATTGTATCCCAATTTTCCCGCACTAGCGGCTGCCACCAGAAGAGCCAAAACCTTTAAATCAAAAATATCACCGTGAATTGCTTGTAAAACACATTTATCGCTCTAGACTCACAATAAATCCCCTCATGCTTGCGTCCTAACTCGTCGTCGACTAATGTGAACTGAAGTAGTTTCTGCAGTCAGCTTGGGTGTTTTTATAGTTGCATTATGAGCCTGAATTTACATAACAATTCTGGTTAGAGTGAGAGCGAGTGGAAAAAGAATAAAACATGGAATAGGCTATATGCAGAACTTAAGTGTGTTCGGATGCAAGCTTAGCACTCAATTTGCTTAAACTCTGATCTTCATTATGCAAATGTGTGTTTTTAACTCAATGTGTGATTTAGGATTCACAGAGATGGTAGCAGTCCACAAAAGCAGGACTGGCTCCAAACCAGTGCAGTTCTGTTGCTTGTGGAACATTGGAGATTGTAATTCCCATCGGCGATGTGACATAACAAAGCTTAAGGTACGTTTGTTCATTTCACCCTAGATGTGCGATGATGATGTTTAATGCTTAGCCATTTTAACTGTTGCCGGTTCTAGAAACCAGCCAGCAGGCCTGGGCATGCGCATATGTAATCTAAGACCGTACCGGTTCTTAAGTTCTATGATGTTGCTGGGATGAACTGTGTGTAACTAAAACTAGTTCATGGGTACACGACGGACATCAAAGGGGGCTTTTCAAATACACGGGTATCCTTATCTAACAACCAAGTAACTAGTTCCATGCTAACTGGTTTTACTGGAATGTATCACCTTTAATTTCGATGTACCAACAAATGTATTTTATTGTTGTATTCATATGATTTATACTAATATGGCGCAATTGATAAACATACGATCAACTGTCTGGTCCAATAGTTGGTCGAACCTGTTTCCCGAATGATTTCATTCAGAATAACAGGATTAACCGCGTCCATTTATAAAAATGAGGACATGACCAATCATCACTAGCCATATTGCCGAATAGTCTTATGAAGATTGTGACCACAGTCAGTGAAACTTATTTCTCGATCTCAATCGTTTTTAAAAGACTATTTCTTGCACTTGTGCACACACCTCTCGCAGATCCATGCACATATGTTGAGTTTAACTAATGGAGTAAAATAGCATTCACAGGCGTACAAAACCAATTCAAGTATTTTTTTTTTTTTTGAGCTACCCCTGTCTTCGTCTCATTCCCCTTGTAGCATCACCCTCCTCTCATCCTCATCCTCTCATCCTCTATTTCTCATCCTGCTTCTATCATCCTCCTCCTCTCATCCTTCTCCTCTCGTCTTCGATCTCTCATCATCCTCCTCAACCTTTAATCATCCTCTTATCATCCTCCTCCTTTTCCACCCTTCTCATCCACTTCCTCTCATCACTCTCCTATCATCCTCCTTCTCTCTTCATCGACCTCTCATCGTCCTCATCCTCTAATCATCCTCCTAACCTCCTCATTCTCAGCCTTCGCATTTTTACTGGCTGAGTACGGTAGTACTATAAAGCCGCGCGTGGCACGTTTTTGAAAAAAATAATTCTTTTTTTTAAGTATTTCGGTTTTTTAAAGTGGATTATAACACTCGCACTTATTGAACGCGCTCCAATTGTCAATAGTTTCGGTAAACATTCTCTACTTCACCTTAATTGTAACTCTGATTCTGGCTGGTGTTTGTGGATAAAGTTATTTTAAAATACAGTCTCTACAGTCAGTCCCAGAAGTGAGTGCACAGCAAAAATGTGCCTGGGTCAACATAAATGTGTTTCAAACGGGACTCCAAGCAAACAGCTTAAATGCAGTTTTGTGAAGCAATTAGTAATGCACTTAAAAGGATATGAGAGTATCTTAAAAACTAGGAAGTAGAACGTACCAACCAAAAGTACCAACTCATTTTTTTCCCCTTTTTTGGATCATAAGTACATATGGTGCCATGGCATAGAGCGAATTTCTGTGCTCGGTAGCATGACTGAGGACCTCTTTGAAACAGCAAAACGATGGGGTTGTCAATATATTTATTATATTTTTGTGTCTTATTTTTAAAAAAATGTATCACAATATATGCTACGACAAGCTTAGACCTAACGGTAAAAATGAAAAGAAGGGAAAGAAAAATTAAAACATGCAAAACTGGATACATAGGATCCGAATGGATTTTATTTTATATCACTCGGTGTAATTGAACGATTTTCAATAACTGAATAATAAAACAGCCAATTTCTACCGCTGTTGCCCCTTCAAATTTTTGACAACCATTTTGTGTATCGTTACGGCATTCACATTATTTCGTGAATAGCTGCCAAAAATTCTTGAATAACTGTCAAAAGTGAGGCTCACTGTCACTTGTCAAGCACTGGCATCCGGCATCGAATCATCTTCCAGAGTACCAAACATAAACATCCGACATGAGCTCAACCCATATTTACTCGGAACAATTCGATCACCGCCGAATATCCGATCGAACCTCATAGCAACGATGAACTCAATCTCATCATAACAACCAGCAGCCAAATCACACAGACACTCAATAAAAAAAGTGGCTTCACCTCTCAATAAAATAAGACTTATAAACTTTTATAAACTCAACAAATAGAGTTTCAACTTGAACGAATGATCGGACGCCTTCCAATCACCAGATACATAATGTACTCGTAATGAAGTATTTTAGAGATATCCAACTTCTACCTCTCATGTTCCTTTAAAATGTTTAAAAACCACTTTTTATGTCGCTTTCTAAAGCCAAATTGACCACTCAGAGAACGGCATTCACATTATTTCGTCCAAAACTGTCAAAAACGTTCTCAAATTCAGCAATCAGCTGTGAAGTTGGCCATCTCTAAAATACTTCATTTCAGATTCGAACCCAATTCTGAATGTGAATTCTAAACCCATAGGAATAATCATCATAAAACGCATAGCACCTTACGATTCGGCGCAACCATAAGTCTAACTCGCATCATAGACATTCGTAAATTTTTACTGGGCATTCCGCTAGTTTATCAACACTTTGGGTGTTGTCTTCACGAAACCGGTTCATCCGGAGGCACAAAGATGCGCATTAATGCGGGAATGTTGAATCTAAAAGAGCGTTCGCTATTTTTGGATCCAGATTATGCTCGTTTTCAAGGTTGTTTCTAGAGCAACACAATTTAATTCAGTTCAACACCTCCGCAGTGTATGTGGTCGCAGTAACCGCGTCCTCATCAATCCTCAGCCAAAACTCGGCTGAGACAAGACCCACAAAATCACACCGAAGTTTGAGAGTGAATTGAACAGCAGGAACGCGCTGTTTGGAATCTTATTTTATTTTTAAATATTTTGTATCACATAAATTCAATCTAAGCACGTGCTGGCAAATCAGGGGCAATCAGTGTCTGGATAGTTGATTGCCTACACTAGGGTAGTCGATGACAGGAGCAATACCCCCGTCGATGAGAGGCGATGGGCCGCCGATATCGTTGTACTTATCTTGAACAGCTTTTACGGCACTCTCCAATTCGTCTTCCGTGCGGTATTTGATGATCATCACCTCGGGCCTAACCTGTATGCTTTGCTGAAGCTCTTGGATCTTTTCGAGAATCTCTGACGCATCATTCTGCTTGCTCAGCAGATAAATAACTGTTTCGGTTTCAGTTTCGGGGCTATTGACTTTCACTTGAATGTTCTTCCCTGCAGCCAGTTGGGGCGCCATGATGAACATGACATTCAGGGTTTTCTTTGGAATACGTTGCACTTGATGGGTGACTTGTTGCGCGAATTGTTGCTGGACTTGTGGTAGAGGCAAGTTAAATTTGTTACCGATTTGGACCGCTGGCGCTGATGGCAATCCCTGGATCGGCAATGAGCCCGATAATCCCGGCCCATAATAGTAGCCAGATGTTCCTGCGTGCGCCAAGGCTGCAAAGCAGGCCAGAATCTTTTAAGGGTAAGTCGTTTAGTTTATTTCGAAGGCAGACCAACGATGAGTAATACTCACGGTGAATGTCAGCATGGTTGCGTCTTGCTTCGTCGTCGGCCCAAAGCAAATGAAGTTATTTCCACGAGCAGCGTTCACATTTTATATGTTCATTGGGAAACTAGATTTCACAAAAATTCTCAATTCGCCACTGGCCACCAGATTCAATCTTTCAGATACACAATGCCGTGTGTATCCGTATGTTTACCGTCTTTATTTCTTATAAGCAGCGACTGGCGTTGAGCATAAGTGAGACAATCCGACCGAATTTATATCTGTATTAATGGATTATGCAAATACACTTGTAGATTTACTGATGTCGGAGTTGAATGCATATGGATGAATGATGCATGGTTTAAGCGAGCCTATACAGTCCCCGTCGCACTTCCGGGGCTGACTAAGCATGTGGCAGTCAAATGCCCGATGAGCAATCCATTACCCACGACAAAATGATCGACTGCATTTAAAGCGGCAGCCATTGGGCATTTCAATAAAGTGGACAATCCTGTAAATCCTCTTGGTATCGCAGCACAGCTTGCTTTGTCATTGGGACATAAAATGTAGGTGATCGCCAGAGTATGATAGGAGCATCTGTTGAAATTTGAAAACGAGTACTTTCACTTGATCAAAGTATTCAGTCGCGATCGCTAAGATCAACGACATTCTCTTTAGGGAACTTGTTCGATAGAGGGTCTTGCCATTGCCTGGAAAAGGAAAGGCGATGTTCAGGCAATAAACTGACGATGTTCATCGATATTGTTTGAATCGTCGATAATTAAAACACAATTTAATGACTGTAAATGAGAACTATTACGCAAGTTGAAAGATTCACTACTCTCCTTCCTGCCTCGCTGATTACAAGTGCGTGTCAGATTATTTTTCAGATTAATAGCGTTGAATATATCATCAGATACAGGGTGGGTGATTGCTGGAGTTATCGGTGGCAGCACTCGAGTGGATGTCGTTGTAGCTCTTCTATATCTTGGTTGGGATGATTAACAGTCATCATTGCTTATCAGCTTACAGGATAACTGCGGAATGTAGAGGACCATTGGCAAAATTGACACATTTTTTTCATCGCTTTGAGGTTTACTATGTACCACATTGGGCATCCGTGTGTTATGATCAGCCTTCGGGCTAGGGACAGTCCTTCTTCGGAGGGTGCGCGTCCAATGACTTCACACATCCTTTCGTTTTTATTACCATCCTTGTTAGGCAGCATGGCAAAATTTTGTCACATCGAATGCGATGTTTGTTGGCAGGGGAACGAGAGGTGCTTGAAGTTCCCGCGATTTCGGCATGTGTACAGAAATCGTACGAGCTTTCGAGTGAGCTTTCTCTCTTCTCCGCTCATTTGATTATTCTTTTTCTCAGCGTTGGGTATCGGAATCGGATACATGTTGCCCTTGTGTGACTAAGAGATACCGGGCATACAATTCACTCAGAGGCTTTAAGCCCCTTCATTTGTGCAGTACACATTCTAATTAAAATCTATCCTGTGTCGCGTGATGGCTTGAACCACTCCGCGCTATTTACGAATGTTTATCTGCATTCGATAAGTCCGCAGTCTCTGTGAAGAATCTTTGGCCAAGCGAAACTAGGCGCCGATTCTTGGGAGCTGGGCCGTAGCAAAACAGATGTTGGATCGTTTCAGTCTCTTCTTTGTCACCGCATTCTCTCCTCGGAGGAAAGAGAAGTGATTCGATCCTCGAGATTCTTTTCCTCGGATTCTGCATTCCATTCCCGGAGCATTGCTCTGATGGGACAGTGTCCTGTCATCACTCCGAGCAGAGCGCGGTTCGAGTTACGATCCATCGCCAGAAGCTTCTTTGTGTTGATTTTGTCATGTGACAGTAATTTCTTAAGAGCCATGACAACTCTGCTTCTTTTCGTATTATATCGCTTATGGTCCGGAATGTTCTGATCGGTGGCTGCAATGATGTGTCCGCCTTGCTGATGTCCATTTCAGACCCTTGTCTGAATTTGCCAGGATCTCTACTTGGAAGACACTGCAAATATCAGGGAGTGTGAATGATTCCTGTTTGTGCAAGGAGTCCGAGTAGAATCGGGCCCCAGTACCTGCGTCCATTTTTGATCCGTCGATCAAAAGGGCAATCTCTTGGCCGTTGATGACGGCGTTCGAAAGCCACTTGTCTCTGTCGGAGAACAAAATTGGTATTTTGACGAAGAAGTCATTGCGGGGAGATATATAGACGGTTGTAGCTGCGAGGCTACTGGAACCATGTCTCTTTCACAGGTCATCCATTATTTTGATTATGGCCGCATGTCCATAGTTGGCTTCTTTTCACAAGCCAGACTCCCTTAGTCTGGCATCCGTGTCCAATATAAATGTGTTGTCGAATACTGGATACGCGAGGTTTGGGGCGGAACAGAGCAGTCGTAATATGTGCACAATCCAAGAAAGCCTCGTAACTCGTGCAGATTTGTAGGTCTCGGCCAATCTTTTATCACTCGTCATCGGTGTGTACGCCTTCTCTGGTGATCCGATGTCCTTGCTAGTCAGTGCCTTTCCGGATGTGTAGGAGTATTTTGTCACAGTATTTGGTCGCTGTTCAAAGTCTTGGATATGTGCCATGAGCGACATCGATCGCTTGTTCCATTGGCTTTGCCCGACGACGACTAAAAGTCTGATTTCGCAACTAATATAAACCGGGCCACTTCAGGCAGTCGAATCTTCGGCCAGCTTTTGACGTCCCACTCGCCTAAAATTAGATGCTGTGGCAGGTCGTTCGGCACAAGTAATTCCATAATGCAATGGCAATGCCAACTGAACCAGACCTACGGTCTTCCGTACAATCACACGTTTCATTCAGTCAGATGCGTGTTATTCCGCTAGGATACACACACAATCTCTACACGCACATGTTCTGTACAATTCTTTTTATTAGCTTCAAATCAAAATAAAACCAAATCACAAATCACTTATTTTTTAATATCAATTGGTGGCAGATATCCGGCCGAGAGGACTGCTCCTACATTGCTTGCGCTCAGGTTGTCTGCTCCAGACACAAGTTTGACATCTGATCCCAGTACGTTGGTTGCCCCCAAGATGTTGATGGTGTTTGCAGACAAATCCGCAGCAGTGGCATAGTTGAGAACGGGCACGACTCCTCCGTTGATAACTGGAACAACTCCTCCAAAGTTGTCGTATTGAGCTTGGATATTGGCCTGGGCATTGGCCAGATCCTCTACGGTGCGGTACTTGATGATTGCGACCTCAGGGGCAGTTTGGACATTCTCTTGAATCTGTTGCAATTGACCGACGACTTGATTGGCATCCTGCTCCTTGCTCAGGACATAGATGGCTGTGCGCTGTTCGATGGCTTGCTTGGCCAACTGAATGGCAGCGTTAGTGGCGGCGTTGTTCTCTGGTGCCTTGATGAAGACCAGCTGGAGGTTCTTCTTCAAAATGTTGCTCAACTGTTTGTTCACGATTCCCTGGCTGCGCTCCTCCTCTGGGGCTGAGAAGAAATACACTTGCTTGTTGTATTCTACAGTTTGTGGGACCGAATCCAAGGCGTCGAGACTGAGGAAAGTAGTTGCACCGGTCTTGACCTGGCTGCCGCTGGTCGAGAGGATGCTGCTTCCTTGCAGGGAGGACCTTGGTTGAATGGATCCGTACGATGCTGATGGTTGAACGGCTGCACCTCCGACAAACGCACTCCTGCCGCTGTGGAAGGTCGTAGCAGGTTGTACAAATGTTTCTCCACCGAGTCCATTGCCGCTGACGAATGTGGTTGACGATCCTGAAGCAGACCTGCCTCCAAATCCACTACCAGACACAAATGTCGTTGTTGGTTGGACATGGGTTGATCCGGTCTGCACAAATTTCACCGAACCGCTGGATCCTGTGCTTCCATAATCATAGCCTAGACTAGCAGCACTGGCTGCAGCCACCAGGAAACCAATAATCTGCAGGAGAAACAACGAATGCTTTTTCGTAAAGGATTTCCCCAAGCCAAGGCCACGCCGAGAGGATACTTACAAAGAAAGCGCGCATGTTTCCGTCTAACTTCACGTCGAGCCCGCGAGAAATGATACAATTCCTGCAATCAGCTTTCGGGTTTTATAGCATATTTCTGGAACCTGCTTCCCATTATGAATTCGCACAAGAGCACACACACAAAAGCAGTCGACAAGTCTAGTCCATGTCTTTCCATGGCCTATTCCTGTTCATCTTTATTGCCTTTGCTTTCTCTCTATTTTGACGAGCGCTCTATTCCCTCTCTATCGATATATGAGTCTAGTGGCAACACGAGGTGAACGAACAGTACCAAAATACAGCCGCAAAAGATGGTCTCAGCGAGAAGGTGGCTCAGAAAGCACACTTATGCAAATATTTATTTCGGGATTGTGGGAATCTCATAAATATGCCGATCGATCTCCTATCTGGAGTTCAATGATCTTGGGTTTTCTTGGAATTAATCCATTTCTTAAGGACGCGAGAGCAACAAAGGGAGATCATGCTCTTGAGTCCAACTTGCTTCGCAACTTGTGGTTAGTTTTGACATTTAGTCTAAGCGACACGGGAAAACCCACCGCTAAATAATTGGTGGTTATTTTACACAATGACTGGTGAGGTCATGGCACCTAAAACGTCTTTGGCTAGGATTCTGCCTCTGCAATCATCTATTGACAACACAAAATGTTGGTAGTCGTCTGCTTTCTACGCGTAAGCGTGCCATTGCTCACTTGATCGATACAATTCTCTGTGCGCCAAGCGAAATATTCGACTCATTCCAGGGAAGAAAGTCGCTGCAGTTGTGACATGGCCGTAAGTTCACCAGGTGCGATAAATTTGTGCAAATCGACTAACTATCGACCCACTAACTATTTGTTGCTTTCTACGCTGCTGTAACACATTTTCTCACAGGGAACACCAAGCTCTACGCTCTCTTTGTCTTTACTCTCAGTATCTCCGTATTTCTTCTTTTTACATTCCTGCTTCATCGCCCTAGTTGTGCAGGACGACGATGGAAAATACTCGCTGATCCATCAAGGCGTGTCACACTCGCCGTGTACAAAAAACTGCTCTAGACAAGGCTCTTATGTGACTTCTTCAACATCGTTTAGGAGATGAAGTGCAAAACGCACACGCCAACTCTGGAGGCACAATCTTTCACAAGCCCGTTTAGATGATATGCACACGCTGATGACATTGAAGTGAATGACATAACGCGACGAGCCATCGATGAGGCGTCGACCAGCATTAAGACGGAAACGTCTAAAATCGGTCTGGCGGTCATTGATGGTCCAGTCAAGTATATGCAGCTGAGGTAAGCTCAAGTATATGCGCAAGATTGACGTCTTGGACAGAGCGTCGCAATGAGCTATAACTTAGAGGTTGTCATGGACTTCCTCTATCTCAGTGAACAGTACAGACAACACCCATACTGAGATCAACGCAGAATAACTCCTGCCAACATCCCATTCATTCGCCTCAACGGGCAATTGAGTGATGAGCACACTCTCGAAGCATGAATGTGACTTTATATTAGTCATTAATCATCCTAGTCCTTCTGTAAGCAGGCGTACATTGGGGAACCTTGCTGGCGGTGCTCTTTGTTGAAGGCAGTGCAAAAGATATCGCTCTTGCTAGAGGGATGACTGTGGTACAAGTTCGTATTGTAGCACCACACAAAGTTCTGAGAGCTAAGTTTCTGTTATGGAAAGCCCAACGAAAGAAACGATCGGGAAAATCATATCTGAGTTTCTGCGCTGATGTCATTATTTCTTAGAACTCAATGACAAGTTGTTTTTGTTCGTATACCTTTTATATTCGTGTGAGGCTTTGATTAGTTGACGAGCCTTCTCAAACCTGAAACCCATCTAATAGACCAAATTTGCATTGTATAAGGCCAAACAAACCAACTGGTTCGGATTTCTTCGAATTGTCTGAGCTCTGCCTATCTAACCGGCTGCTTCCACCACCCACTACCTACTTAGTGAAGACCACTTCTTTTGTTGCCTGTCAAAATATCACGCAAATTATCTGACCATAATTTGAATTCATAACAATATCGCCTCCCCATCAATAGAACGTGAGTGTTTCTATTCTCTAAAGTCAATTTACTCCGAGCCATTACGGCCCTGAAGTGAACCTCACTAATTTCCCCCGAGAGCTGCAGGCTATGGTGAATTGTCTACACCTCAATAGTGTCGTTTAGTTAATGATTAATCACACGGCTTTTATGTTTCCCTAATCATCCGAAGCAATCAAATATGAGGTCGAAACCAGTTTCATAGATTCAGCTACAAGTTTAGGTAACATTACATCAGAATGCAGAGAAAGAAGACGATGAGATTAGATTGGCGTGTCAATCTTCTCGCCTATAGGCACCGCAACAGTCAACGCCCCGTTGTGGCCTTCAGATTTCACTGTTGAGCATTTGAATTGTGGTTTGCTAAGTTATACATCTTAGCTTTTCTCAGAAATCTTAAGTAATCTGAAATTACTGTAATCTTAGCATGCCGATGAATAGTTTTGTTTGACTTGGTGTTCTTGGAATTTCGAGGGGGTGCGTGCGTGAATCTGTTAAAGGCCATCTTCGGATATTGCCGCAATTTAACAATTAAACACTTAAGACGCTTTTGAGTGAAAAAATCGTCAAATGTGTGTAATATAATGGCTTCCGCTTTGGAAGTCGAATTGCCTACCAGTTTTCTGATTAGCAAGGGTTTCCCCTGGGAGGGAGTTGATGTTGTTCCAAAGTTGGAAAGTCAGCTAAATCATTTGAGCATACATCCGCTTGAGCTTTTAACTCTAGACGAAAGATAGGCTTTTTTTAGGATTTTTTTTTTCAGAAATATTACGAAATAAATCGGGATTCCAATAAAGAGAATTTATTGCCCCCTATTTTCTCAGACGAAGTGACAAAAATTGTCGCCTCACATTTATCTGTCACCACACAAAGTCTGTGCTCTTGAATTCAAGTGAGGTGGCAAAAAAGACATTCAAATTCTCTTCTCAAAATAATTCGACCGATTTAAAGCGATTTAAAAGTTGGTTTGAACGGAATTCTTTTTACAATTGAGATTACAACTACACTTACAAGCCAAAATGTAGGGTGTTGGCTCAACAATAGGTGCCCAACCGATGGACTGTGTTTAACTTAATGTTGATTATTATTGTCGGTTTATTTTTTATGTCCTACAATGCCTGGTGCTTACATCGGGTTGTTCAAGTCCGTGTGTCCATGATGGATCCTTCTGGTGGTGATGTGTTAGCCAACTTAGCATCGATGGTGATTGCTATCGCTTCTTGGAATTAGTAGAATCCATGCAGCTCGTTGTTCGACGTCGTTGGAGAGTCATGCTCGTTAAGCAGATTTAAAGCGTTTAGGTAACGTTGTCCGGGGATTGTGTTTCTCAGGTTCCTGATTTCCTCGTTAGTATGGTTGATCATGCCTAGTAGCTGCTTTCTGAACAGTGTCACTATGTATGGTGGGTTTATGGGTTGCTTTGGTGCCTCTGACGGTCCCTGTCGAAGGTGAGTCCGGTACATATTCTCAGTATTTTTCATTCGAAAATTGCGAGCTTCGTCATGGTGGTCTTAGAGATGGTGTGCCATATTGGGAAGCCGTACGTTGAGATCGGCCGTATAAGCTGCTTCTATAGTAGCAGTTTTGTCCTCTGTCTTAATCCATTTTGCTTGCGCATCAAGGGATAGATGCGATGGATTACATCGGGTTGTTTAAGTCCGTGTGTCCATGAAATAATTCGACCAGTTGCATATGCTGGAGACCAATTTCCATTTGGTGGTTGTCTTTGCTAATTTTGTAATTTGGTGTTGTTTTGGGTGGAACTGGTGTAGAACTCGGGAATATTGGATTGCGTATTTGCTATAATTTCCAAATGGACTATATTTAATAATAGCCCAAGAAAAATGGCGATGCGAAGGTTTTCGATTTTCTAAACAAAATCTGTTTCTCGGTGTGATTCGTTGTCTATTGCATTAAAATGATATGATTTTGATTTAACACTAAACGTGAACATATTATGTGGCTTTTATCCCAATCAACACAAAATATGGCTTGAAACTTACATATTTATTCTACGCCTCTCGGCTCACCCACATCATTGCTTGTGACAAAATATCTTCCATTCTATCTCACTTTTTCATGAAATGTGACTTAGGGGATACACGCGATCGTCGTGCGGGTGACAAATGGCACAGGTGACTAAGAGAATACAAATTTGTCAAAGTGATGCACAGTTTTTGGGTGAAAGGACTAAGAGAGCAAGGGGAATTGTATGTGCGGCTATCAGTGCAAAAGTGAATTAACCCACAAAAACTGAAAATTATCAAAATAACAATTTTTGAGGTCCTGAGGGCTCGCTAGTGACGAAAAGCAGATTGTTTTGGGTTACACGACTTTTGCATCGCTAGCTTCATATATCAGTGAATGTGTACAAACTTTTTGCTGACGCGTTTAATTTCAAAATGATTGACCGATGACATCTCCGTTGATTTAGGGTCCACGGCCATATAGAAGCGCGTAGGATTTTGTCAATACTTTAATTTTTGGCCAAATGGTGCACTGAATTTTGCCAAAAAAAGCAAGATAATGTTAAAAAAAATGAACTACTTTATAAAGAAAAACAATCCTTACATAATAATACAATAATTATGTGGTGCCGCTACAGAATTCAAACGTCCAAGTTTGAGAAGCTACAGCCGTGATATTGTTCTATCAAAAGTGGAAGGGAACTACAGTTGCATGCCGACTCCGAACGTCCACGTTTGAGAAGCTTTTTTTCTAGACAGTTATTACTCTTTGAGCATTGCCAGTGACTCGAAAGAGATGAAGCCGTGAAAATTAATTCTGTTCGTACCGGCCGGGAATCGAATTCAGACAGCGAGTTTCTGGTACGTACGGGTCGACGCACATACCCACAACGCCACCGACACTGTCTTACGTGGCCATTGTATTTTTCAAAATATTTTTAAAATGTCTGCCATGTTTCCGGTCAATATAAAATGCTGCAATTTTCAGATACACGCGTGTGAAGTTTTGAGTAGTAGAAAATCAGGAATAATTTTCAATTTGCCCAGTACTGATATTCGAAAACCGAGTACTAAAGATGACATCATTTTTGAGGTATTTGTTTTTTCAAATTCAATTAAATTTTCATTCAATTAGTTTAAATTTACCAGTCAGTCTGCTTGCAAGTTCTAGTTGTAGTCTGCAATCATATGACGATCCCAATGACTGTTAAACAATTCCCTATAGTCCCCTAGGTTGTCAGGGAATTTATTTTAATGACTCAACGGACAGTATTTCCTTAATCATTCGAATTCACTTTCACTATAGCTATCACCATGGCCACCGAACATACATCATCAATCACAGTAATCATCAGGTTAAGCGCCTTAGCGGATTGTATGTTGGGGTAACCCCAAGAACGATTTTTACATTGGTTGGCATCACTTACATTCACATCATAAAGGTGGTTGCTTGGCTGCTTTCATGACATCGGCGACGTACGTATAAACCATCTACTTGAATCCCTCTATCTATTGATGAAAACCTCATAAAAATCCTTTTCGCGGACTAAAAGATTTAAGCGTACAAAGGGGCACACGCCTATCGTCTTCTACTATTTAAATATTATTTTTATCATCACAATGTGGGGTTAAACGATCATGTTACCAACTAAATATCATTCTAGTCGCCTACAAGACTGTCGCTCTAAAAAGATTTTTAAAATCTGGAAATTAATGTTGGTTGTTATGTATCACAGTTGGCCGAAAGATTATTTCATGTCTTGTCGAGGGTTCATATTCCCGCCACACTATTGAAATTGTATACGATGACTTCGACCAAGAGGTCCATTACCAAAACATTCTAAACGTTAGCAGCTAATATGTCTTCGATTTAGTAAACTGCTCTGTTTACTGTCGATATGCTGTGAACAGCACCCTCATCTCTGAAACTGAACAATCAAGAGTAACAACGCACTTTCCCATGGCTAATGGTGGTCCGCGGCCAGATTTGAGCGCAATTGAATACAAGGAACAATCGCCTCACTGAGTGTCGACGGATTCACTGTCCAATGAAGAGTGGACGGCATACTTAGTTGCGATCCAAATAAACCAAAAGTAAAAACAATTTTTTTTCGAATGATATTTGTTCGTTTATTTCACAGAAATTATTTTATTTATTTATATAACAGTGCCGAAACCACTGCCGGTTGTGTAGGCGGTTCCTCCAATGAGTTTGCCAGTTCCGAAAGTTTGGGTGGTTCCTGTCAAAGCACCGGTTGATCCAGTGCCAGTTGTGTAGGTGGTTCCTCCAAGGAGTTTGCCGGTTCCGACAGTTTGGGTGGTGCCAGTCAAGCCAGATGTGTAGGTGGTTCCTCCAAGGAGTTTGCCGGTTTCGACAGTTTGGGTGGTTCCGGTCAAAGCACCGGTTGATCCAGTGCCAGTTGTGTAGGTGGTTCCTCCAAGGAGTTTGCCAGTTCCAACAGTTTGGGTGGCTCCGGTCAAACCAGTGCCAGTTGTGTAGGTGGTTCCTCCAAGGAGTTTGCCAGTTCCAACAGTTTGGGTGGCTCCGGTCAAACCAGTGCCAGTTGTGTAGGTGGTTCCTCCAAGGAGTTTGCCGGTTCCGACAGTTTGGGTGGTTCCGGTCAAACCAGTGCCAGTTGTGTAGGTGGTTCCTCCAAGGAGTTTGCCAGTTCCAACAGTTTGGGTGGCTCCAGTCAAAGCACCAGTTGATCCAGTGCCAGTTGTGTAGGTGGTTCCTCCGAGGAGTTTGCCGGTTCCGACAGTTTGGGTGGTTCCGGTTAAACCAGTGCCAGTTGTGTAGGTGGTTCCTCCAAGGAGTTTGCCAGTTCCAACAGTTTGGGTGGCTCCAGTCAAAGCACCAGTTGATCCAGTGCCAGTTGTGTAGGTGGTTCCTCCAAGAAGTTTGCCGGTTCCGACAGTTTGGGTGGTTCCGGTCAAACCAGTGCCAGTTGTGTAGGTGGTTCCTCCAACGAGTTTGCCAGTTCCGACAGTTTGGGTGGTTTCGGTATCAGAAACGAAGCCGCTACGAGCGCCAATGGAAGCAATTGAGGCTCCACTTCCTGAAGAGTAAGATCCCCCTACAACATTGTTGGTGTTAGCACCTGAGATGTAACCGTTGCCCAATGAACCACCATTCAGGGCGTATGATCCTCCCACTGATCCAGCACCTCCAATGACTGTGACTGATCCGGCTTTTGCGGGGCTGGCGTAGTTAAGGACAGGGATGAGACCTCCATTAATAACTGGAACAACTCCTCCAAAGTTCTCGTATTGAGCTTGGATATTGGCTTGAGCATTGGCCAGATCCTGTGAGGTGCGGTACTTGATGATGGCGACTTCAGGAGTAGTCTGGACACTTTCTTGAATCTGTTGCAATTGACCGACGACTTGATTGGCATCCTGCTCCTTGGTCAAGACATAGATGGCTGTGCGCTGTTCGATAGCTTGCTTGGCCAATTGTAATGCGGCGTTAGTTGCGCCGTTGTTTTCTGGTGCCTTGATGAAGACCACTTGGAGGTTCTTCTTCAGTACATTGCTCAGTTGCTTGGTGACTTGGCCTTCGATCTGCTGTTCTTCGGGCGCGGCGAAATAGTAAACTTGTTTATTGTACTCAACGGTCTGAGGGACTGAGTCGAGAGCATCAAGACCGATTACAGTGGTTGAACCGGAGTTGATGGCGCTTCCACCAGATGTGAGCGAAGAGCCATAAATGTTGCCTGATCCCAAGATGTCAACAGATCCGATGGTTCCAGTTGATCCTGTCAATCCATATGATCCAACTGATGCTACAGGTCCAGCAGATCCGAGTACGTTGCCGGACACATAGTTTGTTCCGATGGTTCCACTAGATCCCTTCGATCCATATGAGCCAACGTTGCCAGACACATAGTTTGTTCCGATCGTTCCACTAGATCCTGTCGATCCATATGAGCCAACGGATGCTAGAGGTGCAGCAGATGTTACATAGTTTGTTCCGATGGTTCCACTTGATCCTGTTGATCCATATGAGCCAACGTTGCCAGACACATAGTTTGTTCCGATGGTTCCACTAGATCCTGTCGATCCATATGAGCCAACTGATGCTACAGGTCCGACCGATGCAACAGTTCCGAGAACGCCACTCGACACATAGTTTGTTGTCGGACTAGAAACCTTCACTCCCGATATTCCTGGGCCGTAGTGGTATCCCGCACCAAGGGTAGCAGCACTAGCAGCAGCTGCGAGGAATCCAAGAATCTGTAAAAAGAAAAAACCGTATCAGCACGTCCAGATCGAGTTCTAAGAACCGAAGTTTCTACTTACAATGAAAGCTCTCATGGTCACGTCCTAACTCTTCGTCGGCCTGAGACAAATGTAATAATTTCTTCAAGTCGAATTCTCATTTTATAGCATCTTTTGTGACTCCAGATTCTGATGAGTCCCACAGTGAGAGAGGGAGACGCCTAGAAGCGGATTGGCTATTTCTGATGATTTACAGACGACTCCGCACAGGTAGGTCTAGCTGGAATCATTAGCCACTTCTGTGTGTGTTAATACTCGTACTGTGCGCCCAAATGCCTTTGACTATATGCTAATATTTGTTTATTCCTATTTTCGCTGAGAACTACGGCAGCCGAAGCGCGGAGCCACAGCACAGAACCGAGAGGTCAGATCGACTCGGCTCGGAAGTGGAAGTAGCTTCATTTGCCATTTGATGGTCATGTAAATTTATTCTGGTACCAATCCACCGGTGGTTCTGACAGAAGTGTGCACGAACTCAGAAACAAACAGTCGTTAAAAGAAATTTGTTTGTTTTTTATTGTGTAATTTTCTTTCTCTGCTAAATTTATATCACGACCATTCAAGACTTGCTCGTGATGAGTCCAATTCATCGGGAATTATTCATGTGAGAATTCTAAATTCTTGAAGAATGAGTGATGGGAAGGACTTATTTTTCTTCAGTCAGCTAAGCAATTGAATCGTATGTACATGGGGTATCATTAATAACCACGGCTTTGCTGGTTTGTCTGTTTTCTCGAAATTTTGCATTCTACCTAAATAAGTGGCGGCCGTGGTGTTGCGGGTATGGGCGTCGAATGCTATGCACTTGAACTTCGGTGTCTAGGTTCGGTTCCCGGTACGACAAAAATAAGTTTTACGACCCCATCTTCTTCGAGCCGCTGACAATGCTCAAAGAGTATTCCTGTCTGGAAGAATCTCCTCAAACTTGGCCGAACTTCTCAACTTGGAAGAACGAGTGGTTGCTCTAGGCCCTGACCCTCTACGGGCTGTACCGGCTCCCAAATTGTTATTATCTTATCTTATCATGTTAACATTGTAAATAGAGAGAGAGAGAGAGAGAGAGAGAGAGAGAGAGATGAAAGCAAACGGCTAGACGGATTGTGATGAAATTTGGTACGTATTTAGATTATGGTCTGGACTGAACTGTAGGCTCAACTCGCACATGATCTTGCCAATGCGCTATAGATTGATCATTCAACAAAATAATAAATACCCTTTTTGAGGTCTGCCTAAATCGCCGCTCACGTTGTGTGTAAGCTATTGTTTTGCCCACAGACAGGAGTTGAAACGTATACAAAAAACATCCAGACATCCCAAGCACCCTGTCTGCCGTCTGATACGGATTCTAAGTCGGAACCCTCTGCCCGAGGATAACTCGAGGAAGTTATATCCTTGCCACCAATCATGGATATGCCAAGTGGAGGGAATACTCATGTATCAACCCCATGAGATAGGAATGTCATAGTTCCAGATGACGATGTGGTCATACGATCGCCAAGCTCACTAACAAAGCCACTTGAGCTCGTATGGGACAGATAAAGATCAGGAAAGGGACTAACCAATTGAGCACAGGATGCGATAATGGACGACGATCGAAAGTGAAAGGGATGAGATGCAAAATTGAAAAAATAATCGAGGCAAGTTATGGAAGTCATTTTAACAGTTGAAAAATAATTGAGACGTTCCATGTGCCTATCCTTATTCGATGCCGTCGTCAGTTGCCTTTTGCTCCCCGTACGCACTGGTTTGTGCATGTCGTGACGATCTCCCCACCCCCTAGCGGCTCTCGAAACCACTGCTGGGTTGGTCGTTGTTCCTTCGGGCTAAGCCCGACCGGCTGCCGAGCGGAACAGACCGGCCAGGAAGGCCGAGCTTGGTGTCCAAGCCAAGTTAGCGGTTTTCAACTCAGTATTTGTTCCAACACTCACCTATGGTCATGGAATTTGGGTAATGACCGAAAGAATAAGATCGCGAATACAAGCTGCTGAGATGAGATTTCTCCGTGCTGTTGTGGGAATTACTCGCCGAGATAGGGTGAGAAACACGGCAGTGAGCTAGGACCTCAAAGTTGAGCAGCTGCTTCTTCGAACGAAAAGGGCTATGCTTCGATGGTTATTTTACGTGGCACGAATGTCCACATCATCAGAACTTCCGATGGTGGCGTTGAATGCGAATCCATCGCATAGTCGATCGCTTAGCAAACGCAGGAAGAGGTGGTTGGACCAAGTCCAAAAACTCGCTAGGTTACTCCTGATGAGTTAGAGTTGAGGGCGGAGGATGGAATCGCCTGGAGATCTCTCGCGCGTGGTTTACCATAGCGTCCCCTTTTGTGGAGCATGCGTGTCAGAAGATGACGATGAATCAGCTTTTTTTCTGAAATTTCGCGATCTCAGTTCATGGATCATATGAACGCTACTAAGGGAACATAAGTACATGAGCGGGCGTATGTACTGTAATTTTGGGCATATCTCCAGAATTATTAGCGACAGAATGTTCGAAATTATCACAAAAGTGAAACTCGCCATCTTTTTAATTTTCCATTTTTTTTCACGATTTTATTTAAATGGAAAACGCGTTGCTGTATCGTGTGTCTTTCCAATTTTGCTAACCACAAACTATGGCCAACAAAATTGGCCCTTTGTCATTCCTTTTGCCAATTAACTGCAAAAATGGCGGCAAATTCAAATCTTGCGTTAATTTTGATACACCCTTTATTTACACATTTTGGAGTTTAATGTCCTTCATGCACTTAGGTCCAACTAGGCTCGTTGTGCTGCCACGTGGGCTTACACATAAGAGGAGTTAGACTGGCGTGATATTTACGACAGCCAGCCAGATTTATCAGTGAAGTCTTTGAAGCGATTCGATAAGTGTTTCTCTCAGATCGCTTAGGTCATCGAAGAAGTAGTAGTCTAGAGTGGCTTCCCTAGAAGGCGTTGTACACTTTCTTCCTCTTCCTAGTCTCGACAGCCTCTGCAGAAATCGTCAGGAAATAGTGTCCGGTGATGATTCCTACTGCGGTGCTGATTTTGGATATTTTTAAAGAGATCAAGGTATCAGGTCTCTTAGGGTCGACACTGGGCCAGATTTGTTTGGTAATTTGGCAGGTATTGCCTGTATGCCATCTGGCATTGACTTTTAGTTTGCTTTTATTATTTAGTTGTAACTTAAAGGAAGCTAAGGGTTCCGTCATCTTTAGAGAAGGTTCCGTCGTCTGGCAGTGTGGTGGCGATTTTTGCGAGTTCAGTATTCACTAATGACTCTATGGCCTGGTACCCACCGCAGGCGAATTCGGAACTGTTCTCATTAAGAGATGTGCCATGCTATCCGTGAAGATCCATATATCACGGGCGGATATCACGTTCCACTTCAGCCAGGATAGAGTTTCGCTGGTCGCCATTATTCCTGCTTGGAAAACACTGCAGTGATTAGGTAGATGGATTGATTTGTTAATGTTAAGATGTTCAGAGTATATACCACTTCCTACTCCATCTTCCGTTTTGGATCCATCTGTGTAGAAAAGTATGGCGTGACCGAATGGTATATTACCGCCATACCACAGGTCTCTTTCTGGAATTAGGGTTTCGAAGTGTTTCCTCGAGAAGTATACAGGTGAGGTGCAATCCAGATTAGTGGAGGTCAGTCCTTGTTCTATTAAGATTGTGGCATGTCCGAATGTATGCAAGAATGTACATTGAGAGCATGCTTTTGGTCGAATTGCACAGTTTGTTGCTAATTGCTAGGGGAGAAAGGATGAGTTTTGTTTCAAGTTCATCGGTGGGAGTCGTTCTCAAGGCTCCGTTTTAAACCTTTTCCAAAGGTTTTATGTGTGTGTCGACGTTGGGCATGAGCCTCCACACTGCCACGCCTTATAAGAGGATGGGTCTGGTCACAGCAGTGAAAAGCCAGGGTGCCATGTGGGGTTGAAGACCCTATTTTTGCCCGATGGCTTTGTTGCTCATACAATGGCTTTCCTTGCTTTTTCGGTTATATTGAGCTTCCAGTTCAATTTACTGTCTAGTCTAATGCCAAGGTACTTTGCCTTCTCAGAGAATTGCAAACTGTTGGCATTTGGGGTGGGAGGGACGATAAGAGGTATTTTATATTTCCTAGTGAAAGCGACGGTCTCGGTTTTCTGTGCGTGCTCAGACTCAGATTTTCAGTCGCCCAGTTGTTGAGTAGATAAAGGCCATGTTGCTTTAGATCCAAAGCAGATGTGATAGTACTCCTCCATGATGTGTACCTCTTCTGTTGTGTATTCTATGTGTATTCTTTGTAGTTAAGTGGTCTCTCAGTGAATCGTATCAGTATGAGAAGACCCGGTTACAAACAGGATACTGGATAAAACACACATCTATCAATCGAGTACGGCTAAACTGCAAACCTCTGTCGAGTTTTACACGCGTGGTAGCCATACCCCAACATCAACATTTTCTAAGAGCAGTCGATATATAAAATTGCACGTTAATACCTTAAAACCTAACGAATAAGTTGCAAACAAAAAAACAATGCCTCTTTGCTTGTATGTACGCACACAAATATGACCACCAAATTCAACCGATTGACTGACCTAACTACTCAGTGGCTTGGATCACTTCTCTGTACACAGTCGTGAGTAGTTCTTGAAAGTGTCAGCACTTGCAGTACACCAAGCAAAAGTTGAAAGAGCCAGGTAAGTCCGCCTAGAAATATTTGCTTCGTTTTCTAACGTGATCGTATTGAATGGATGTAAATTGCATATTAACTGATGATCTAAGCTATCCGTCTTACGTACAAATTCGTTGACATACTCTAACGTTTTCCGACAAAGTTGTCGACGAGACTTAAGACCCTCCTTGTGCAGAAAATTGTGTCTCTATAGTTTATGGATGAACCTCTACGACCATTCCAAAGTGTTTACATTCTCAGTGGGTGATGATTCGGGCTTTCCTTTACTTTTCGTTGTAGGCCCATCCTCATCCTGTCAAACCACGCTGTGTTCGTTTACGATTCTTTTCTTTTACACAGCAAAGCTTGATAACGTCCAAGCTATTGAACAGTAGGAAGCGTATTTCGTTTAAAAAATTGAAACAAACCAGAGGAACGTCGTATTCTTTTGTTGTTAAAGTTAGTCAAGCTGAAAAGTTCGGAGCACAAAACTACATCAATGTGCAATTTATTCCGTTTCCAAAGCCTCCTAAAATAAGGATAGACTTCAAGTTGAACTTCGTGATGCCGACTGTCCCTGATTTCTCCTGATTCACTGTACACTCTTACTCGAAACTCTCTTGATTAGACGTGAGTACGTCTAGGTTGGATATATTCTCTGAGCGCTGTCTCAGCATTTAAATTCAATTCCCAATGAAACTCAAAAAATCTTAATTGAATTGAAACCCCAGCGCATTCAGAGAGGTAGCGCTCATATTTCCAAACAGTCGTTATATTTTGAATAAAACCCCACAGCTTCCCAGTCAATACAGACCACTGTATCCCATATGCACACTCTTATATAGTCTACTGTTCAATTAGCATAAACCAGCTTCAGTATTAAAAATCTTCCATCCCCAAGAAGTATTCCCACAGCTGGGAGCTGCCACAACTTCGGTCGAAATGTCATCAATTAGCTGAGCAAAATATGAATTACATTAGCAAAGTCTATTCCTACAAGTTATATACCACAACAAGAGCGCCGTGTCATAGTGAATACATTGACTTTTTTTGGACAAAGCCAGTTCTACTGCCTGAGTGAGTTTGCGAGAAGTCCAATTAAATTCATATCTGACCAAAGCTGGTTCCCCGCCATTATTAATTCAATATAAATTCAACCAGCCCCTAAATGAAACTATCAGAAATCAGAATGACATTGCAAACCTGTTCCACCGAATATGTAGGAGCAAAAGGCGAAAGCTGACTTTTATCTTTCATCTTCGTTTTCGTTCGTATATTTCCAGAATCTTTGTACATTTTTGCAGAAGAACGGGAAACTTATATACATATACTTATATACATTTACATGCAGCACCTCTTCTGCTTACTTCTTCCTCAAAGTCTTTGGGGGGAGGTACTCGGAAACAGTGCTTCCGACTGGAGTTCCAACACCCGAAATGAAACTTCCACCAATTGAGGATCCGCCCAACACGGAGCTGCTGCCGGAGCTGCCTGAGACGTAGTTGCCGCCTCCGACCAAACTGCCTCCTCCGACCAAACTGCCTCCTCCGACCAAATTTCCTCCTCCGATCAGACTGCCTCCACCGACGAGTTTGCCTCCTAGGCCAGAGACCACACTACCGCCGCCCAAGGATGAGCCGACATTTGAAACGTAGCTGCCTCCGGTGCCGATAGCACTGCCGCCTCCGATGACGTTCACTGAAGAAGCTCCGGGACTGGCATAGTTGAGAACAGGAACGCTGCCGCCATCGATTAGGTTTGAAGGTCCACCGAAGTTGTCATATTGCGATTGGATGTAGTTCCTGGCATAGGCGAGGTCTTGAGGAGTGCGATACTTAACGATTCTGACTTCGGGAGCGGTCTGTACGTTCTCTTGAATCTGCTGCAACTGTCCGACAACTTGGCTGGCGTCGCTCTCCTTGCTCAGGACATAGATGGCTGTGCGCTGTTCGATGGCTTGTTTGGCAATCTGCAGAGCGGCGTTGGTGGCGGCGTTGTTTTCGGGTGCCTTAATGAAGACCACTTGGAGGTTCTTCTTCAGGATGTTGCTCAACTGACGCTGAGTTGCTCCCTCGTGGTGAGCTTCATCGGGTGCGGAGAAGTAGTAAACCTGCTTGTTGTACTCAACTGTTTGGGGAACTGAGTCCAGTGAAACCTGGCCCCCAATGCCGACATTGCCGATGTTGCTGCTGTGGCTGCCGTAAGAGTTGAGCACAGCGCTGCCTCCAAGAACTCCACTTCCGCCCGAATAGCCACCATTTCCTACGAGTCCACTGCTGCCGCCAGAGTAACCTCCAGTGAAGCCGCCATTTCCTACGAGTCCACTGCTGCCGCCAGAGTAGCCTCCAGTGAAGCCGCCATTTCCTACGAGTCTACTGCTGCCGCCAGAGTAGCCTCCAGTGAAGCCGCCATTTCCTACGATTCCACTGCTGCCGCCAGAGTAGCCGCCACTTCCTACGAGTCCGCCTCCAATTAAATTGCCGCCAGACACAATTTGCCTTGTGCCAGAAACTCCTGGTCCGTAATTGTATCCCAGCTTTGCGGCACTAACCGCCGCTAGCATGAATCCTAGAATCTGTCGAAAAAATCGAAAGAACAAATACTATCGAGACCCAATCCAGGAAATGTGTTTTCTACTCACAATGAATGCTCGCATGGTGCGTCTTTCTTCTGCGTTGGCTTCTGACAAATGAAATGCTCTTAACTGATGGCTTTCGAGTTTTATAGTTGCATATAAGGAACTGGCTTAAATAGGAATTCCTCTTCCTCCACGAGTATGTACCGGCATACATGCTCACCTTCTAGCCAGCGGATCGCTGCTCTCAGAGAATGGGTCAGCCGGCTAAATTCGACTTGATTTATGTTATGTCTATTATCTAATATTTATTTAAATTATGCCTTACCTACATATGTGTGCAAAAGTGTTGCGGTTAAGTTAACTGCGGGGGAAAAGGTGGTAGTGGCTGTTGCCTTCCCACTGCCACTTTCGGTGATGTAGGAAATGCGTGCGATTGGTTATCGGGTGTGTTTTTTTTGGAATCTTCCCGGCTGCGGCCTTTGCCTGTGCCAATAATTTTGCGGCTTGGGGGAACATTTAAGAGTATATAAAATAAACACGTATTCTCTGACAACATGTTCAGACGAGTTGAGTGGTTGTCACACGTATGTTCTCGCATATAACATAAATCTCATTCAGTCTGAAACCTGATTGATACTTGAACACTTTTGACACGGCTTTGATTTAATTGAAAATGAAAGTAGGCGAATAGTTCAAGTGCTTGTGTTCTGCATCTAGTTAGGCAGAGAAGCTCTTGATTAACAGGAATGACAGGGATGTTAGTTTCAATTGATTGATTCGAAAAAAGATTTGATCTCTGCGACATCACTGTAACCTCTGGCAGTGAGACACGCGAACCACCCGTAGGCTTGACAAATTACTTAACGTCACTTTCGTTTGGTCACTTTTAGAAAAGTGGTGCGTTTGGGACCCCCTTGCTGATTGAGCACAAATACGCGTTTATTTTAAGAGCAGAATCTTCAACAATTCCAAGAATTAAATTTAAGTAGGTTGCGTAATAAGCTGTATTGAGGTTGTAATTTATATCTTCATTACTTTCGGAACATGTTGGACTTCAGCCCCCTGCACACGAGTCACAGAATGAATCAAATAATGACATGACCAGAACAATCTCCACAGGCCTAGGCGCGGGGATCACTCTAATCCAATCGCATTGTACCGTTGTCGGTGCTGGCAAATTTACTCACGCATAACAATTTCATTCCACAATAATGCAATCTATTCTACATCTGCATAGGCTAGCTGATATGGGGCAAAGCTATGAACCTTGAGGTACGCCATTGCAAACAACCCGATCAATAGAACATAGCTTGGCGCCGGTAATTAAGATACTGCGGCGGCAAAAGTTGTATTGGAAGTCCAGTTTAGGACAAGGTATCGTTGGGTCAAGCAGAATTGTTCTTTGATGGCGCAATAGGCACGATCCTCGAGTTGTTGGTCGAACTCAGCGATCCGTCAATGGCGCAAAAAATGAGTTTGCCGGACGAGGGGAAGATTACGTATATGCTGAAAGGACACATGAAATCGACGATTTTTGGCACCGTAGGCAGACATTCTTTTGAGATCGCTAAGGATTTCGACTACATCGGTTCTCAAGTACGATTACCATAAGGACCGAGATCAAGAGATCGTTGGGTTCAGTTGGGGTGGTCCTCCCCGAAGGATCAAGCTGAACGTCCATGGATTGAAGGCTTAAGATGGAAGCGACATATAGACACTACTGCTCCACCTGGAAGAGTTCGAATCCGCGACAGTGGAAGAGGGTTGTAAAGGACGCTCCCGAAAGCAACGGCGCATACAAGTGGAGAAAGACGGGCACATATATTTTTAAATTCATAAACCTCCGGCAGCGGAAAGATGCTCGATGTACTGCGGTAGACCCTGATGAGCAAGCCTAATGGCTGGTTGTTCCGATTGAGTTACATGTATGCAGAATAGGGTAGGGGTAAGGGGTTGCTAGAGAATTCACCAGCACACTTAGACCATGTTGGTCCATTGTGATAACCACAGTCAGACCGACCACTGATCGACCTCTCCAAAGATAGTGCCGTTAATTTGTGACTGGACAAATGGTGACTGGACCAGGTTTAAAAACCAGATAAAAGCTATTGACTTTCATTGGGATTCGAAACGGGAACTCCACTAACCAAGGGCAGGCACTTAACCAACTGCGCCATCCAGTCGTTATGTATGCAGAGTAAGGTTTACCTGACTTTGGTGAACTGCTGAACTAAATGAGCTAAAATAAAGTGACATTGTGAACTAGTTCACTGGTTGGAGCTGTTTTTTTAAAAACTAGTTCGATTGTGAACTACAAAATTGTTAGTCCAAAATACTAGCCATATTTTGCGAAGTGGATTTATCGAAATTCTAAAATTAGGTAACTTGCTAGGTTATGTTAGGTACCTTATCCAATATTTCATCGTCGCGTGAACATACTGAGTAAGGAGCACTAAGGGAACCCCTTCAATCTGCATAGGTCTACGTTCCCATTTGGAAAGTAAAGCAAGTTCTCACCGCCCTACTGTAAACCTAAACGTTTTCTGCTCATACATGCAGTTCCATTGAACTCCAGTTGAATAATCTCTGGCTTAATAATGCATCAATGGCAATATTATTCAAATAAATGGGGGAAAATGAGATCAGTCACAGTCACCTAGTTTATGAGCCTCGCACGTTTCATGCAAATAAACCATAAGAATATCTGAACTTCACATACTGAGCCATTAGTAAAATTCCATACAAATTTTAAATGCACTAATGACTCGAAATACGGAAGTTCAGGGATAGCTTCAGCTCACTTTCGTTTGTGGAACAAGATCTTGAGTGATAAGCTGGAAAACAAATAAGCACATAAAACCCGTCGTCAGAATTTAAATCATCATCCGATCTGCGAGATGCACGGTGTTTATATATATTTATTCATTTATTCAGAATCATTTATTCCTCTTGTTGAAGGAATATAAAAGTTCTTAGCGAATAAAAAAAGAAGAAGAAAAAATAATCTTCCGTCATATCCACGAAATCACGTATGAACGTTTTGGTGGCATTTGGGATTGGGAAGCACCAGATGGTTCCAATGCCTGGGATTCCTGTTCTCGACCACTGGTTTAGTGCTCCTAATGCCTTAGTTCCTGTTCTGACGCTCGTCATTTGGGATGATTATATAAACATTTCGCAGGCATTCAATCGAACCTTACAGAATACTTGTTCATCTTCAATTAATAATTCATAAGAACAAAAAACAGCACGTTCCCATTCATCTTAGATGTACAACCCTTTTTAATCGTAACATCTGCTTGTGAGGTGTTCGTTTATGTCATTTTCGCTTGTATGAACCATTTATTGTGCAGTTAATTATAGAAATTATTTGATCGCACGCCGAAATCATGGCAGATAACCTGAAAGTGTCAGATCCTGTTGTGATTTCCGAGAAACGGGTGTGGATCTGCCCACCAACACAGAAAGGCTGAAGTTGAATAGAAGAAAGGAACTAGTTTGTCGCGGTTCTGCTTATTATTCATTTATATACAAAATTCAATGCATTAATGTATTTGTTGATGAGTGAGGAAACTGCCGGCTACACATTCTACTCCTACCTTACCGATGGCTGATTGAGGAATCTCTCGGGAACGATATAAAAAAGAACAATCAAATTAAGGAGTTAATACTCTGATGTATACGTCAATGGCTGCATATGCAGATTTTTCAAAGACGTCATTGAATGGACACGCGATTGCTAGAACAGTCCACGGCAACGTACCAAACATTCGTTGGCAATGCGATCATTCAATTCTTTACACTGGACATAAACCATGCCCTGTTCATAACCATGCCGTGAAAAAATCCAGTGGAGGCACAAAAATCCTTGTCCCAACCTACATCGTGTCGGAGAACTTTGATTTTACGACATGGCATGAGCTCTGTTTTAAAAGTTGGACATGAGATTTGACGTTTTACCACATGTGCACGATTTTGTTTGCATGGAGTGGTACATAATGCAAGTAAAAGTAGAAGTGTTAGTGAATATCATTTTTTTGGCATAATTTTTAGTGAGATCTGCTTCGTTGATTGGCCCGCTTCTTGATATTGACGCTCTCACAGCCAACGTTGAAGTGAACCGACATGACATATCTTGCCCACGAAGGAACAGATCTCAGATGGCTGTTCCGATTGTGGTTGTGATGTTGGACAGCAATGTGTTCATTGGGGACGGTGTTTTATGGCCCTTCAGAAGCGTATTTCGTGTCATTGATGCCAGTTTTCTCAATGCAAGCTTATCTGCTGGTGTACTATCGAACATAAGCTTCACTCAAGAACATTTCGTTTTCACACTCGATGTTTAAGGATGGCTTATGTAAACCATGGATTGAGGGTCATTGTCAACCATTTACGAAAATAATTGAAGAGAAGAGCACACCAACTCAACAAGGGAATATTCATGTAGGCAAGTATTTTGTTGGAATTGTGGGAGGACTTACAAGAAAATACATACAATAATTCATATGTTTAATATTTCACATAAAACGCAGCACTAATTTCTTATCGCTGCACACGCGAATTGCGTGGAGTGTGGGAATCCAAATTTTCATGCGAGTTCACGCAGCTCGAATTGCGAGTGCAACATACAATGTCTTCTATGTGGTTCAAGCATTGGAATATCACCGCTTCGAATAGATCGCACTATCGGATGGTAACAGGATGTTATGTACATAAGATTTGTGTACACACTTGTGTTTAAAAGTCTAGACACTCGTTTTTTAATAATTGGCTACATAATACGTTCACACCTACAAATTTGTATGCGTTCTCTTCGCTTCAACAACATTGCCAGACGAAATATTTATTTATTTATTTATTCATTTATGATCTACAAGTTACTTACGTACTACCAAAACTATTCATGAAAAGGTAATATTAGGCACATAATTTACAGAAACTTAAAAGTAAATAGACTTAATAATTGAAGTTTAGAAAGCATTCGGCTATAAGACGAATCAAGATTTTATGAATACTCGTTGACAACCGGAATTACTCTTGTAAGTGGTTCTGAAAAAGTTTTTTTGCAAGTTTACTTACTGCGGAATTCTTAACTAAATATAATAAATTTCAGATTTTCGGTGACGAATTAAAAAGGCGTGCGTTTCGGGTTACGATTCGTAAACAAGATATATTTTATTTGCTGTTCATTTAAATAATATAAATATGGCCGCTTAGGGGCAACTCTCTTGTAGTGACACCTCCCCACATAGTATGGATGAAAATTCCCTTGCATTGTAGAAAAAAAGAGTTTTGTAAATGCGCTCCGAGCAAAATTTGGATTCCATACAACTACCGCACATTCCAGAAAGGGGCCTGACCAAGAAGACCTACAGAGATAAGAAAAGCGGATGGAGCAGTGAAACCTTTTGTGTTACGCTTAAAGAAGCTAGGCGCTGAATTAGCCTTAGATGATGTGTAATTTATGTGTGTGTTTTGTAAAGACGAATAGTCCAAAGTCTTTAACACTTTTCCCTTTTGAATGAATAGCCAATCCAATAGAGTAGTTACGTTCAATGGGAAAACAATAGGAATCTGATTTAGTAAATAAGATTGCAACACATTTGTGAAAATTAAGAGTTAGACCATTCTGCGATATTATTTATTTATTTAAAAAGCTGACATATATTTGTAAAAATTACAAATTAGCTGTTAAGCCAGAGCGGTGAAGCCTTAGGCTAAAGCGATATTATTTGTATCAGATTTAAGTATTGGGTCTATAACTTAGCTAGAGAGATGGCGTAACTTGTATTGGAACATGCGTTGGAAAGCTACTGTCATTGTACGTCTTCAGTATATGTCAGAATACTTTTTTTTCACTCGAATATGTCGAACTTTGTGACTGAAAAGTGTTTTTGTGGGGAGTTCTTCTGCATTACTTCAACTTACTACTTTCTACTACTTTCTACTGCTGCCGAAAGTCATCGTATTTTGGTGGAAGTTTATGGTGAACATGCGCTAGCTGAGCGAACGTGCCAAAAGTGGTTTGCACGATTTGGTGATTTAGGCTTGGAAAACCAGCCAAATCAACGGCAAAGCTGAATATCTATGGCGCGAAGGTATTTGGTGGGATCAGAAGGGTGTACTGTATTGTGAGCTGCTAAAACCGGGTTAAACCATCAATGGACAACGCTACAGAAGACAATTAATCCGTTTAAAGAGAGCAGTAGCCGACAATGCAATAATGTTCCATCATGACAACACTCGGCTCCACCCCGAGTTATTGCCCAGATCTTGCCCTTCTGATTACCATTTGTTCTGGTCGATGCAGAACGCCCTCACTGAAATGCGGTTCATATCAGAGCAGAATATCAAAAATTTGCTTGATTCATTCTTGGCTGCTCGTACTCCCAGTACGAACCAGCCTTGCCCGTCCCAAAAAGTCATTATAGCTAAAGTGGACTTCAAGTGATATGACGCACGGACATAGCGCACTGGCTAGTTTCGTCGACTCCTACAATGAGTATCTTGGTTCGATTTCCGACACGAACAACTTTCATTATTCACGATTCCACCTCTCTCGAGCTCAGGGAGTATTCCCATCTCAAGCTTCGCTGCAGGCATGGACCAGAAATTAAGTATTATAGAGATGGCTAACTTCACTGCTGATTGACCCCTAGCCCATCGACGTATTTGAGAGGCTTTTTACAGTTATTTATAAATCGTTGACTGTTTTTATCGTGAGAGAACAATAGCATGCACAGTACGAGTGGTTGCTGCATTTGCTAAGACCTAGTTGGTTCCGGCTGTGGGCCATACTTACATCTTAGACGAAGACATGCGTCTTACGCTCTTACAAGTCACATTTACGTCACTTTTTTGCTTTCACAAGTGTCTGACAAAGTATAACTGAACGTCCAAAATGACCTACATCACCAAAGGCAACCTTCAAAAGCAACAAACTTGCCGAGATTTTCTTCTGACTGCGATGCACAAAGACCTATCAGGAAACAATAGAAGTACACGTCATCCACACTTGAAAGTCAAAAAGTCCACTAAACTGGTTAGGACATGCTTTTACCACCTGCCTCTAGTTCCGCATGGTAATTTGTTTGCGGTCGCGACTTGCGACTGTGACATTACTCAACGTCGCCCCTGCTACGTAATGCCGCAAAGACAAAACTGAACAAAACTTGCTGCGGACCAGAACTGACCCGACCAACTTTGACTGTGAAGGACCTTGTCACTGAGCTCAGACATTTCCTGATTCATCCATCTCCTGTGTTTTGGTTGCATTCATCGATGATTAGGATGACGAAATTCCCACGGACCATTTAAATATCACGGTCAATTGTACGGAAACGCAGTCATTGGCAGTATGTCTTCCCGGTCAGCCCCTGTTAACCGGTGGTCCCTTATCTGGTGTCGTGCCTCTTTACGAGATTGAAATCATAATTTGGTCACTAATTCCGATTCGGACAAAGTTTGTGTGGAAAAAACAAAGCTTTCCCAAAAATACGAGTATATTCCATGTTGACACCCACACCACCCTGTGCAACAATATCACTGAAAATAAAAGCGTGTTATTGCAATTTTCTATCAGGGATTAAAACCCGAGTTTGTTTTGTTTCATTCGAATGACACCCGAAAGCCACTTCGACAAACCGAAACAATTATCGGTTGTTCATTGGATTCCTTTTTTAATTTAGTTGACTTTCTGTGCACGACACCCAGTGGTTCTTGTCGATACCGAACAACAATGACAGAAGATTAAATTTATGTCAGCCCCACCCCCGGTGACCAGTGACGCGTTTCATGTGCCTTTTGTGGCGAAATCCTTATTTTGCGGAATGCTTGATTTTTAGCGTCTAAAGTGCAGATGTATGCATGTACATACAGTTCGGCTGTTGTTTCGATTGAGCGTAGGCATAAATAATTCAATTCTATTGCACTCACAGATTGCAGCTTCGGATCTATGAACTTGGATTTTATTCCCTTTAATGGGGAGGATTCATTGGAGGGACATATCCATAAATCATCACTTTAGAAAATGAGGAGTGAATTTTTTGAGTCTTTTTAATTCTCAAAAAGGAAAGAGGAACATTTTGGCATACAGTGAAACCTGCTAATCGGGACACTCTGCAATTGTGTGTTTGCTTTTCCGGCTATTTTTCATACAATTTTCGCTATATAATCGGACCACATGGACCACTCACATATGTGGTCTGCGTTGCTAATGTATTTGATCGACAAAACTAAACGTTCGCTATCTCAACATGCATTCAATAAAGGAAGACCCATAGAAACGGCTCTTCACACAATGATACCAATCACTGAGAGATCCCTACAAAGAATACACCATGGTTGCTCTTCAGGACATAGAAGGCGTCTTCAACAGCACTGGTAGAGCTAGACGTAGACGCGGTACTATTAGCACTAATAAACCAACTACTTACAATTAGAATAGCTAACACTACTCTTGGTAAACCCTCCTCAAAAGTGTATACCAGAAGCGATACACCTCATGGAGGAGTACTGTTCCCTCTGCTTTGGAACCCAGCAGTGAACGAACTGCTTTTAATACTGGAAGGGGCTGGCTGCAAAACGATTGCCTGTGCGATGATGTTGCCATAGCCTTCTCTGGAGACTACCCCTTAGGACTGAAAGATCTAAAGCAACATGATCTTAATCTACTCAACAACTGGGCGACTGAAAATCTGAGTTTGAGCTTAAACCCACAGAAAACCGAGATCGTCATTTTCACTAGGAAATGAAAACTACAGCATATAGATCTCGCACCCCAAATGCCACCAGCTTGCAATTCTCAAAACTTGCACTCCGTTGACAAAAACTACAACTCCGCTAGAAGAAGACGTAAGGGGCTGGTATTAACCCGATAATTTATGAGCTACTGGTCCACATAATGAGCTACTGGATAAATAATGACCACCACCGAGTTTGTGTTTAAGGAGACAATTGACTTGAGCAGAAAGGGGTTAATCAAAAATTAATAAATAAAGCAAAATAAATAAATCGAAAAAAAAAAATGCTCAAAAAATACGCATACCGCGTCATTCAGCGGATCAAGAACCAGTATATCGTATACGCATCTCACAACACGTTACCACAAGAATTAAAACATTCCTTTCCAGAGGTGCGGCGGTGATCCACCATGTAAACTTTGGCTGGCAAACAGAAAACATGTAATGGCCATAAACACTGAAGCCTTGACCGATCGGATTAGCAGAACAAGACCTTAGAATACTCGGCTTGGGTTGGGTCACTAACATGTTTATGATCGTTGGTCGCTCATTAGTCTGCCCGCCTAGTGCCGAGTGTATTTTTAGAAAATTAATTCAAATAGGACTTTACGTGGAAAATTTGTTAAGCTTGTTTACCGAAATTGTAGTCTACCCATTATGCAAATGTGTAGTCAAAAAACAAACAAGCAAAAGCAAACTTGTCTCAGTTCTCAGTTGGCCGGTTAGAAACAGAACAAAAATTGGAAATGAGCCCGTAGTTCGAAGACAGACAAAACTAGTTTTATGAGTGCTTTTTTCTAAGTGTGCTCCAATATTAGAAGAACAAATTTGCTAAGCTTTTCAGTTGGATTAGCTGTCCAAGACCATCTCACGTGTACACAGTTTCAAAACACAACACAGGGAAAAGTGATGCACGGTAATGCACGAAGTCAATGCCCGCACAGAAATAAGTTCAAGCTCCAAGAAATTGAATAATTAATTAGAACACCCTAAGCTCGTCACGGAAGTGAAGACACCAACAAAAATGCACTACTTAGGTCAGCTGAACTAATTGCACTCTTCCTGAAGTCACAGACGGCTTTCATACTAAAGCCTTGCATGGATCTACATTCTTTTTAATTGACTAGTGCTTGCTTTCCAGCATCAGTTGAGTTCTGTGCCACAGCGAACAATAGAGTAATTCTAATGGTTGCAGATGGACTATTTCCTGGTTGTGTGTGATTTACGTAAAGTGTCGTCACATAGATTGTCTCCGGAAGTTGCTCTGTAAATACGGCCAAACCTCCGTAAGTTGAAGAGCCACTGGAACAAATATTTTGTTCCCGTGATATGTTCAAGTTATGGAGCGTAAAGTATGGGGACATTTAAGACGACTGGATGGCGTATTTGGTTAAGTGCCTGCGACTCCCAGTGAAAGCAAAGTCAAAGTCGTTTACAAATCTGGTCCAGTCACCATTTGCCGTTGGGATCAAATTAGAGGCTCTATTACTGGGGGTTGCTGCCTGGCAGTACAATGAACACAGCCTTTCTGAGTGCTCCAGTATGGTGTTTAATGCGCTCTAAAATTTAAGTCTTCTGAAACATTTAACAAATTTTGTTCGACTCATAGAAAAATTGATCCTAAGGATGTTCGTTCCACAGAGGTTTGACTGTATTACCATTTGTGGTTCAATAAAATGAGGTGACGTATGAGTCATCACAAAACTTGATGGAAGATGGGTGTCCCGAACAATGCTGTCAACGGAATGGCTTCATCCTATTTAACCACCATAATGTAATGTAGGGTCGAGGGGGTACCTGGGTCTAGCTTCAGCAGGAAGCACTCGTGTACGTATAACTGCTCCATCACTAGAGGACCTACAGTTTCAATGCTTACTCCGTTTTGAATGAAGTTTGAGAATTTTGTAAAACCAAGGTTTGATATCTTGTGTAAAAAACTAAAATCCTTCAATTAATGACACCATTATTTCAAATTCAATGGCGTGGCAGCAACATTGGAGCGTCTGATTAGTTGATAGGTACGCAATGTTTTTATCGACAAACGAAAAATCAAGATAACTGTGTTGTTTTCTGTACGGGGTGGTGATGTGTTAGCCTACTTAGCCTGGATGGTGATTGCTATCGCTGCTCTGGTAGAATCCATGCAGCTCGTTGCTCGACGTCGTTGGAGAGTTATGCTCGTTTAGCTGATTTAACGCGATGAGGTAGCGTTGTCAGCTGATTGTGTTTCTCAGGTTCCTGATATGCTCGTTAGGATGGTTGTTGATGTCTAGTAGCTGCTTTCTGAACAGTCTCATCATATGAGGATGTATAAGGATGATGCGTGCGTGGTTGTAAATCCTGTTGTTGCTGTGGTGCCTTTGACGGTCCCTGTCGAAGGTGAGTCCGGTATATAGTCCGCAGTATTTTTCATTCGAAAATTGCGAGCTTCGTCATGCTGGTCTTAGAGATGGTGTGCCATATTTTGAAGACGTACGTTAAGATCGGCCATATAAGCTGCTTGTAAAGCAGCAGTTTTGTTCTCTGGCTTAATCCATTTTGCTTGCTCATCAAGAGATAGATGCAATGGAAGCCTAGGTTGGCCTTCGTATGTGTCAGTTTCGAATGACTGTTGAACATCAACCTTTCCGTGAAGTTAATTCCAAGATACTTGACCTTTTCATTTGTTGATATTACAGTACCGTTAGGGAGCACTACCTTTATGCTACGACATTCGGCTGCTGATCTGCAGCCACCTCTGGATGGTCTCCTTAAGCACATAAGTAGCGATTTCCCAGCATTGATACGAATACCCCATTTGGTAATCGTCCGCATTTATTCTTTCACGAGTAGAAGGGACCTACAGTTTTATGCCGACTCCAAACGGCCAATTTGAGAAGCCTTTTCCAGACAGTTATACTCTTTGACCAATGTCAGCGACGCGAAAGAGGTTGAGCCGTGAAATTAGTTTTGCTCGTACCGGGAATCGAACATAGGCAATGTAGGTTCAAGTGCGTAGGGCTCGCCGCACCAACCCTAGCAACTTGTGAATGGAATACTCTCGTGACTATTCTCGGTATTTTTACATATGTATGTAATGCATACATCTTTTCTGAAAATATCTTTGACTTTTTTCTTAATTATTCTTCTTCAATCTACCTTAAGTAAGTTTGCCACCAGCCAGCCAGCACCCTGGAGACTGGTTTTGGTGCAAGTACAAGTGCCTTTCTTTGACACAGTATGGCCTATTGCGAGCTGTGGTTACTCTAGTGAACCAGAGGAGATCCTCGTTGATGCACACCCACAGACCAAGCTTTGCCACCGCCACTTTGACTTGTGCTCTACTGTGTGAAGATTCTAGCCTCTGGATCTAAGCCGTGGACAGCATTACTCAGAGGGTCTCATTATCAAGAAAATCTTCCCGAATTCTCGCCATTCCAATCGGCCGCAGGGCGCAAATGTCATCAGAGAACACAAACTAAGATGATGCTCCGGAATCTTGTCGCCTCCTAACTGCGCATCTGTTAAAGAGAATAGAAGAAGATAAGGAAACTCACTTATCGGTTAATTATGGGATCCATATTTATTCCAAGGCATTATCAACTTCTGCTTAAATATGTATCGGGCCCAGTCGGATATTCTCCACACTTCCACATCAGAGTGTCACTTAACTTGTCACCTTAATTCTTTGAAAAGGGTTTGACGCCTAGATAGATGAAATTAAGAGAGCCCACTTTATCGGGTAACTTTCTGTCACATTGAAGGTCTGATGAACAAGGTCCATTATTTCATATCCATCATGGACTTGGTTATTCAATTTATTTCTTATGAGATTCAAACTACAGGAAACTGCTTAACTGCACAGTTTAACAAGTAAGATAATATCTCAAAAACAACAAAGATGCAAGATAAGCATCTGTGCGTCGGTCGGATAGCAAGAAAAGATAAATCCCCCAATGTGAAATTTTCAAGGCAAAACGACCATTCAATCGAAAATGCTATCCGCCATTGTATCATGCACTTAATTTTTGCCCAGACAATATATTGTATTGTTCCACGAATTCACTGTCACCCTCATGAACTCTGTGTGTTTGTTCCATCTGTCAACTTGTTGTAAGTGTAAGTATACTCAGCGAAGGAAGACGTACGCTGCTTTTTTACTCATTGCATCGATTTTTCTGCGCTGAAGGTGGCCAGCGGGAGAGACAGTTAAGCAAAAAGCTTTGCGAACAATTCCGAAATTGTCTTCTGCGAAATTACCACAGCGCCATTTATCCTGCTTGCTGTGGTAAACAACAAAAGCAATCCAAACGTTCATTGTGTTCACTCAGCATCGCTCTTTTTTTGTTGTGATGTCTCCACTCCGTACAGCAGATAGGATATATCCGACGATGTGATATCTTTTTCACACTGAGAACAAAAAAAAAAGAAAACAGTTGAAGAGCAACGGAATCATGGAAGATGCATATGGCATGCATTAAGCCGGATGTTTCTGAAAGCAAGGATATTTTCCTTCCGGAAATCCAAAACAAATTTGAAATTTTATGAAGGGCACTCGAGACACGTCACACTGTAAGAGGTGAACTTAAATCTATACTGTGTCATCTACACGCTCCATCCTCAGGTGTTATCTTTTCGGTGTGGCTTGCTTCTCCTGGTGTACACTATTCACCGAGAGTGTTCCACTGAAGTGCAGCTTGAGAACAATGAATTAAAAGGAGGTCAGGAACGGTCTCCTTTCGCCATTCGCCATCGCATTTTTGCGATCTCAATCGGAGGGACAATGCAAGCCAAAGTGTGTGCGAAGGAGTCTTCTTTTTCGTTTCTTAATGGATCTTTTGTGTTCGTCGTATTTGTGTCTTCCCACAGTACTCGAGCGGGATCTCAAGAGAGTAATCCCTTCAAGGGTATAACCCTTAACGCTTATAAATTTGAGAGTCTTTAAAATGTTCTCAATTGCAATGAGAAATTGCATTAACGAATTGATATGCTGTGCTTCGAGTGGACTTTTTGCTTGCTTCACTTCAATCAAGGATGAATCTGAAGGGTCATCCAACAAGAGTGGTCATATACGAGTCGACATCGTTGTAAAATTGTCGAAATTTAACCATCATTGTGATGTCCATTGGTAAGTAATGTACGGCAGGTCTTTCTTTGATTGAGTCGGACAGTTTGAATGGTGAAAATATCACGGGAATTTTGCAAAACTGGGGAAGTCTGTCTCAGCTTTAGCTAATGATTCTTTACATCCTTGGCGGTCTCGAAGATGCTGCTTTGTACGTCTGGGATTCGTTAGTATTTGCACCATCTTTCTCGTCATCAGGAATCAGAACGGATACCGTCGTTGCCGAAGAATTGGGCGTTATGCATTGTTAGACGTTGAGGAAACAGTATGTACAAAAAAAGGTGATTTTATGAAGGAAAAAACGCTCCCGGCTTTTTTTACGTTTTATTCACAAGAATTCAATGATACCAACAAAATAAAAATTAGTTAGGCTAAGGTACCAATTTCAAAAGTTCTCCAACGACTTCGATGGTATTTATTACTAAACGGTTTCAACATATACCATATGTAGGTTGGGTTAAGTTGAAGTGGCTAACTGCTGTACGGAAAGGCAGCGGTCACACTTAAGCCACCATAGGTCCACCGTGCTTCTAGGAATACCTATTCTGCAAACCCATTTGTGGTTTTAATAAAGCGAAGAATGAACTCTTATGTTGCTTAGTTAGAGAGGCTTTCAAAATAATAAGCTCCCAGCAGTCGAAATCGTCAGATATTCAATGTCTGATTACTTACTGTGAAACAGTGTTAATGCTGGTAAAGATTGTAAATACTTCAGTTGGACTGAAAAAAGAATATATTTTGCTAATTTTATATATTACTTAAAAGAATTGTTTATCCGCTCCAAATTGCCGCCCCTAGCAACGTGCCGCCCGGAGCCTGTGCCCCCGTAGCCCCCCTCGCTACGCCACTGCCACCTGGAGCGCGTTTACATCTTCGTATAGCATCTTCTTCTCTCTTCAGCTCTGCCGACCAAAACTCTGAACAATTAAATGTTTGCTAATATAGTGCATCAGTTGTTTCATACTTGGAGTACCTTATCAGCTGGGTGCCTTATGTTCGAGATTATAACAACGACGAAGACGAAGAAAAGCTAGAACAAACGTGTGTAGGTTAGCACGACATTACTGTGAAAATGATTGGTTTGATACAGAATTGATTGATACACATGAGTGTATCTACTTGTGTATTGTAAGTGAAGTTAAAGCCTACAGAAAATAGACAGCAAACACCTTTTTTCATTTAAAAAGTTCACGTATACATAACAGGCTGGGATCTGTGTAGATAACTCCATTCACAGAAGAACATAGTCCTTCTCTCAACCAAACCACGGGTTTCTTCGGTTGCTGTGGACAAACTCAATATTGTTGCACAACATATCAAGTAGCGCAAGTTAGGACAAAGGTGGGTGCTTTTGTCCAAGCGAAGCGGGGCTAGAGCAAGTTGTGGTTCTTACCTGATTCTACTCATGAAACTTCTTGGCGTAGCGATGGGCAAAGGCAGGCAAATATTTTGCGTTTTCTCCAAGCCCCGGGCGGCAATTCTGTGTACTGCAGGTGCAAGTTTATGTTATTTTTTGATTTGTACTAGACCTCAAATTCAAATTGCATCAAATAAAAATGTGGTGTTTTTAAATGTCCTAATGAAAATAAAAAAAGGTGGCTGTGGCGTTGTGGGGCTGGGTTTGATTCCCGGCCGATACCTCGAGTGACTGACAATGTTCAAAGAGTATAATTGTCTTCTCAAATTGGAGTCGCCATAAAACTGTGTGTCCCCTCCACTATTGATAGAACAATAGCACAACACGAATGGATGCTGGGAAGCTAGGCTATGGCCCTAGCGCCACCCGTATTATATATTATATAATGGAAATGAAAAGTAAGCAGTTAAAATCTTGTGGAAAATACTTGGAACGTGCGTTTCCCTAGTTTGAACAAATATTTTGCGTTTTCTTCTTCCCGATTCCTGTTTTTGTAAAAAAGCTTAGTACAGTAAAAAGAAAGTTATCTGACTATAAAAATTTGAGCTATCGATATTATTTTCTTTCTACGAACCTATCCTTATAATATTGTCAACGTTTTAGTCTCTCGAGAAGGGCCTGTAATTTTTATTTCACCCTTTTTTGGCTTTGTATTATGTCCCAAGGCAATGAGTTTGGATGACGTGGTATCAGTAAGAAACAGAATTTAAAAAATGTTACTTTACTTTAAAACAAAAATGTAAATGAAAAGAATAAGAAAAGTGGGGCTTTGTATCGAGTGAAAACGAGCCGAAACGAAACCAGGAAGGCGCCCCAAAAAACAGGGAAAGAATATATTCACTCAGTGCGACCATAATGACAACGGCGTCAGTGATGTGAAATGGAGAACGATTTGGAGGATGAATTGAATCGACCACTCTAAACAGAGTTTGTTGAAAATGCGATAAGCAATTTGCGTTTATTTGTACATACATGTATTTAAAGACTAATGAAAAAACAACAGATTCAGTGTACAGTAGTTTAAGACATTTTTGAGAACCAAAATAGAAAGAAATCACTCTTCAGTCATTTATAACAGACTACTTTAAATAATAATTATGTTTCTCTACATTTTATGCCTCATATCTGTTCATATTAATTTTGTATTTTGCTTGTTAACTCGAAGTATATGCAACTTCCTATTTCTGAAACAATAGCCTCTTCATCAAATGTAATATCTCCAATAGATATGTTGCCTGCCGACAATTCGGTAGTACGACAACTCAATAAAGATATTCTGGCCTGTACTAATACTCCAAATATGCTACATTCAGCTTCACGTCCGGAAATACAAATGCTTCTGAACAGACCAACAAGTTTATTGAGGTACATACAGATGTGTATTGCTGAAATAATTCATAGATGGTCAACTGGCACAGGATGACTCATTAGCCAAACACCAGCGGCCCACTTAGAACTCTCTCGAGTCCTAGAACTCTCATTGGCGTTATAACAGGGCATTGCGCCACAGGAACTCACGCTTCCCCTACAACGGCCTTCTTCAGAGACTGCAGAGACCAGGATGAGGAAGAAACATTTGTACACTTGCTATGCAACTGCAGTGCTCCCTCATCCCATAGATTTCGACTCCTGGGATCCTATTATTTTACTGAACTGAGCGTCAATATCGTTCTTCGCTTTATTCAAGACCTAACGGGCTTGCGAAATAGGTATTCCTGTATGCGTACAATGGGCCTATGCTGGCCTAACTGTGCGCGCTGTCTTTCCGAACAACAGCCAACCGCTCCAACCACTAACCTAACCTCCATATGTGTAGATATAACGTTGAACCAGTAGACAAAGGTATTTTAGTCTGTGAACAAATTACTAGGGGCGGCATGAATTGGGATCACCCCGGGCGTCCCCAACCCACGCTACGCTACTGCTTCTTGGCAAATTGTTTTATTCCATGCTACATGTTCACTTTTCGAATTTCGGGCGGTGTTTGGAGCCGTATGTGAGCATAAAGATTCGACATGATAAGCTGGCGAACAAACATTGTGCGTTTAAGCTGAAATTGTCTCGCAGAAACTGGTTGACAGCAGTCGCTCTTAGACCAGAGTAGGCTCATTATGTTCCCACGCAGATCGCAGACCGCAAACCAGGTGATGGTATCGACAAAGCGCTGGCGATGGCCTGTGGGTGACTTCCGGAGTCTTCCGATGCTGCAATTACAAAGAAAATGCACACTAGCTTCTTTCCCCACATCGTCTCTGTAGCTTCGCCGGAGTTATTGTAGGTAAGGCCTAAGTGTGAGGCGTGAGTTCTAATGTCGCTGTGGCAGCTTATGGCGCTGATAAATGTTCAGAGACTCGGTCTACTTATTCTGATTAGACTGGTCGAACGTTTTGGATCCAGAGCTGGCAATACTTGTTTCGTCATGAGGAATCCTGTTCAAGTGGACCATCTTTGAATCCGACTACATCAAGACATTTGATAGCCGCACGGCTGTCAGAACAGACGGTACTTGACATTACATCGTTTTTCAGGCAGGACCAAAAATGAAGTACTGCCGAGATGGCCGCCAATCACAACTGACTGATGGATAGTCATTTCATGGTTATTCAAGCATTTTTGAGAGATATTCGCGAAATAATGTGAATGCCGTTCTCTGATTGGTCAATTTGTCTTGAGAGAACGATATAATAAATCAGAAATGAAGTATGATACAGATGCCCAACTTCTACCGCTCTTGCCTCTTAAAACTTTTGAGAACCATGTTTACATCGTTTTCTAAAGCCAAATTGACCAATCAATTGACAAAATGAATAACTGTCAGAGAGCCTTAAAAAATCGTCGATGGGCTAGGGGTCAATCAGCTGTGAAGTTGTCCATCTCCATAATACTTCATTTTTGTAATAAATGGTTGTCAAACATTTTTAGGGGACAGACTGGTAGAAGTCCGCCGTCTCATTTTTGTCTGGGACACAGCTTCGCTTATCGCTATAGTTTCTGTCTAAAAGATGAAATTGGTAGTCAGCGTGACACGCGCCCACGGCTTCACCTTCCTTACTTACCCATTTCCCCTTTGAAATCTATCGCTAAATTACTACTTAAGCTAATACTTTTCTGCATTCGAATTGGTAGCCCGAACTTAAACCTCCGCACAGACAATATCTGTGTTGTGTGTCAACTTCCCTCTTAATTTGTTCGACTTAAGTAACAAAGGGGTACTCTGTGGCGGTAGCCTTAAGCGTTAGATGCAAACAGAGCACACAGAGTGACGAGACACCACCCGTTGGAGAGAGTCATTGAATCAACCTTTGTTGTAGTTTCAAAGCACTGGCAGCATTTTCACTACTCTGCTTTCAACTTGACACACACGCTCTAAGAGCGTTTCCATGTCCATGCGCTCGCTGACAACTGACTGGTCCCCACGCTGGAGGACACATAATTGTCAGGTCACAAGGGGGAGTCGATAAACTTTATCACAGTAGCTATCATCGTAAAAGACTGTCAGTCGAAGTGTTAACGACTTACAATCAGAGCTCTAAAAATTAGAATTTCCTTAAAAACAACATTTATTGCCTACATCTAAAGTAGGTATCTTCGGTAAGAAATCATCTATTAAATTATGATGTCACAGAGCTCGAAAGAGGACAGCAGATTGACTGGGAGTAAGATACGGAGTCTTCTTACGCACGACATGAACATCGTAAAAGTGAGAAATGGATGAGGAATGAACAAAAAACAACCTCATCCGTCTCATTGGTTATTCATTCGAATTGATGTAAAACAAACGACGTCATTATAATCCACTTCAAAGTTGAACCTCATCATTTTTTTTTTATGGTTATAAGGTTTGGTGTGGTGAAAAAGTGAGGTTGACGACCGAGCAAATGCTTTGATGGCGTTTAGGAGATGCAGTCAAAATTCACAAAATCAATAGCCGTAAAAATTTGCTGAGGGGGATCAATAATTGCGGTCAATGCCTCTTGCGAAAATACCCTATTTAATGTCGTATCTATACGACGGTGTTTTAAATTTGAAATGGAAAATTTGGAGCTGAACTCATGTGCAGACTAAAGGAGATATTTTGAAGTTCAATGGCCTGAAGCGAATGCTCATCAAATACGTCAGCGAACTCGGCGTTTTTTTTTTGCGCTTTTTACACAGCGCAAGTCAGTATTGTTACAGTGCACAAAGTCATCCTGAATCTGAAAGGTTCAATGCAAGTGCAGGGAATGTCAGGCCACAGGACAGGTTAGGGGATAGCTTCTACATCAACAACTGCTGAGTTATCGGGTAGTCTAGACGCTTTTTTTTTTTTTATTGAGGCTTGTTCCGAAAGGTTATCCATAATAATTTATTTAGGAACAATGTTGTCGATATGTTTTGAATGACGTGCAACTCAGAAATGAATTCTTAAATCAACCCTAGACTACAGAACCTACCCACGCAGTGTGATGAGTTCGGAGTTAGAGCTAACGACGGTAACTTGATAGAAACAAACCCAATCCTTCCGTAATCTGATAACTTCTTATGATGATTACAAATGTAGTCCGTATTTTTTTATCGCGGAGCAATGCAAATTCTCAAAAGACATTCCCAAAGCAATTTGATTTTTCAATATCAGAGGCCTTGGATATATTGCAGAGCGAAGGCGGAAACACTGTGCTCACTATAGATGACTGTGTCAGCATAGTTTAGGGATGTATACTTCATGCTTTCATGCATTTTCTTTGAAAGGATGACGTTTTTGTTTTATTTTTCCTGGACTTTTCCTTACCTTCCCTGGAACCTAGTTTAAGAATCGAGGATCTACAGATACTTTGGCAGTTATGCTCTCTGGGCACAGTCAGTAACACGAGGGAACCTCAGTTGCCTCTCAGGCCAACAACATTTGGTCTGTAGCTGAGCCCATGTTGCCATACATCCTTGCGTCTTGCTTCCGCAATAACAAAGCCTCTTTCGGTGGACAGACTACATGCATGTCTTCGTACAAATTTCCGTCGAAGAATTTTTCTTTCGAAGACACCGAGAATTAGCTCCGCCGTTGTACTACCCAATCAGGGTCTTGTGGAAAATGGTTTTGGTCCGTCGAGTTATGAGTTTTTGGGTCATTTTTTGACAAATTAAAGTAGGAAAAGTTGCCAAAGGCGATTCTCAGTTGCCATCTAGGCTGCTTTTCGTGGTTCGCGTTCGCGTTTGGTAAATAGCCTTTATCTGGTTTTCAAATCCGGCCCTGTCACCATTTGCCATTGGTATCAAATTAACGGCACTATCACTGGAGTGGTCGGTCGGTGGTAGTCTGACTGGGTATCACAATGGAACAACATGGTGATTTCACTAGCAGCCCTTTTCTCTACCCTACCTACTTTCGATGGAAAACGTGTGAATGAATAAGAGCGATGTCACATGCTGCCTTCCACTATTTGTGAGAACCATGAAATGTTGGGTCATCAAACTTATGTGTTCGTAGATCACCTCCTTGGAGTCACTGCCAATGCTCAAAAAGTATAACTGCCTAGAAATAACACTGTAGGTCCCTGAAAGAACAGTAGTTCGTACAACGTAAGTAGTTGCTGAGACACTAGGCTCTGGCCCTTTACGTGCTGTAGCACCACCCACATTCTATTATTATTAGATCTAGTTTTTGATGTGGAGCGAGCAGTGTGATAAAACCTGTACGGTGTTATTTGGCAGCGGACACACAGTGCGTAGCGGTGGTCCCCATGGTTTCATACGTCAGGTACTCAGGCTCAGACCATCCATGGGTCGTTGGCTTAAAAGTAAGTAAGTAACTACTCCTTGTCGCACAAGTTCAACAGTTTTCATTGCCCTACGTGGAACAAACTACGTATTGAAAACGTTTTAAAAAAAACTAGCTTAATTTGAGTTAATTTCGATGTCCTTTGACCAATTGCCTTGACGGAGTTCGACCCTTTGGTGGATGCCAACCCCGCGTCGGAGGTGTCGATATAAACATGGTGGCAATCTACATGGCACATCTCTTTGGACTGATATAATGAAGATAGTGCCTTCAGTCTTCACCCTCTCACACCCGACACTTGCACCATTTTGTAAATTACAGGCAAAATTTTTCATCAACAACCGGAACAATTGTTCCCACGTTGGCGACAGAAAAAACTGCCAGACGATTTCGTGTGATCTCAGATGGGATGCTCTGTGTTGTAATTATGTAATTTGATTTATATACATTTTTTATTTGATGGTGGAGCATGTCACAAAATAACCCACATAGGATAAGGCATAAGAAAGTCGCTTCGATAAAATGCTCCCTGAAATTGGCACATCTGACGCGTTGATTTGAATTCCTTAATATTTCTGTGTTGTGCTTAGGGTGTCCTCGCGCGTCCTGAAACAATACTGAGCGTGACATGATTTCAGAATTGTCCCATGTTTTGGAAGAAGTGCTGGTAGGAAGATGGCACGAATTCATTGAAAAATACAACCTTCGCAATAAAAATCAATTTGGTTTCCGTGAAGGCGAAAATATAAACACACTGATATGAGACTTTGCAAACAAAGTATTGGGTCTGTAACTTAATTCGTATTTGAGTGAAAACAAATTATTGCGTAAACAAGCTTCAAATGAATGAATTGTACTGAAATGACGTGCAATGACAGAAGCTTTCCAACTCATGTTCCATTGGAATAATACAAGTTACGCCATCTGTTAGCAAACCGAAGCAGTATACCAAAGCCTGGACAAAAATCACTGTTCAGTAGTTGTATTCATCGATTTCAAAAAAGACTTTGACACTTTGAGTCACAAGCAAATCCTTAGACAGCTGAACAATATTGGAATACTAGGTCAAATATTAGCATGGTTTGAAAGCTACCTAAGTAACAAGGTATTCTGGGTAAACATTGGTGATGATGTCAGTGACGATCGAGTATGGTGTCCCGCAAGGGTCAAAGCTGGGTCCACTGCTTTTTATCGTATACGTCAACGATCTGCTGTCAGTGTTAACGTCTAGTACGGGGTATGCGTATACGCACGACACAGCGATCGTAGCAGATGCAGATGCAGATGATATATGCAATGTGTATTCAATAGAGTCACTGCTTGGTATCACGACAATGAATTAATTATCAACGCACTTAAGACAAATGTAATGCACATTCGTCCGCCGAATATTCCCAGAACAAATCTTAAGATTAAGATGCATGGAGTAGGTCGTTTGCAGAGAAAAAGATGTAACGGAATAAAAGAAGATGATGACTGGAGTTATAGAGAACGTGTCAACATACAAATATCTAGGACTAACGATCGACTACAACTTCATATGGATGGTAGCTCCATCGACAACTTGAAGAAAAAAATTTGTGAAACTGCTTACGCACTTTTTCACCTAAACAACCTCAGCACATCAGCAGTAATCAAACAATGATATTTCGGACTTGTGGAATCACATCTAAGATACGGAATACTTGCATGGAAGAGAGTGTCTCAAATGCAAACGCTATATCAAGCGCTGGTACAAAGAGCCAGACGTACCAGCGATGATCAGCCAGGAGCAAGTCAGACGATACGTATATTAACCATCTCCCAACTATATAAACTGGAAAGACTGGCACATTTTGGCAACGAAAACATCAACAGAATGCAGACGCAGCAGACGAAAAACACCAGAAGACGACAGAAGCAGCTATATGAAGTTCCAAGGTACTGGAACGAGTATGGCCGAAGAACATTTAAGGCAGCAATTCCGATGATGCTGAATGAACTCCCAACGAAGCCCCGCGACTTACCAAGAAAGGAAAGAGAGAAGGAGCCTCTGCAGCTCACATTTTGACAAGTCGCTCTCCAACCCTCGGGTCCCCTGGCTGTCTGAAAACATCAGCCTTACTAGGTTAAAGCTGTTTCCCTACAAATGCCGTAGTTTTTCTAGCAATGAAGACCACTCAGTCATTTGCAATTCACATTCAAAAATTGTCCTGCAACCACTGCGCCTGCGTCTTTCTCAATTGCCCTGAATCACTAAGCATGCAGCACTACTCACACTGATTCACTAATCTGATCCAACGGCTCATGCCGTTTTTTGCTGCCAAACGAATTTCGAGAAAATTATTACATTTTCCAAACTAAAGAAGAAGCTCCTCGGGTTGTTACTGTGCCAGGAATGATGGCAGAGGTGGAGTATCGAAAAGAAACCCAGCACCAAGTGTACCAATAATGCTACTCACTGCTTTTAATGGCCTACTCCACTTGCGTACACCCGCCCGCTGCTCGAGAAGAGCACACATACCATTCACTTCCAATGCTGTACAACGAGCTCCAGTCATTCAAATGGCTTGCCTGTACATATTTTTCCTCTGCTGTGTCCTTGAAAGACAGAAAGCAACCCGAGACGTGATTCGCCCCAGCAGATGCCTTCAAGGATTCGTTTCCCCGGCCCTCTACCCCACCGCAACCGCCCCGACAACACCCCCATTTTGCGTTCACTTGCCCATGAATGAGCAGTGCCAGATATTACATAAGACTCTATGCGGGATGCGAGGAATCTGCCGCACTGGCATATGTATGCAGACGAACAACCTGAGCGCCGAGCACTGAACTTCCGCTCGCTTTTATAGTGTGCTTTCGTTTGCTTTACGTAAAATTCGTACAAATTATTCCGCTCACCACTTGATGCGAGAGAGGACAAGGATGATGCGAATCGGATTCTGTCCGCACCCACATGATTTCATTTTGTTCCTCGGAATTGAATCTGATGTCGGGCGCTGGTGCGAGATGCTTCATCGTCAAGTACATATGTACCGCACACGCACACACACTCGCCCGCACTTAGGCTCATGAATTGTGAATCTAAATTAGGTTCCCCAGCAATCACAAGAAATTTACATACATCTCGCTTTCATTTACATGTTGATTACGCCAGCCGTTCGCCGATTTGTTAATTCATTGCGGAAATGCTGAATGGCATGAGGTTTCTGACGGAGGCGCTTGTACTTCTCGCCACCACCGTTCACTGGTCACAGCTCCGAGTCCAGGCAATCTGTGACTTCAGTGCACGATTGAGTTCTGCACGGCGCCATCGATGTGCTGAGGTGAATTTAATAAGAATCATGTCAGTCGACTGTGCACTCTGTAGCCCATCCGGTTCAAGGACAAATGATGGTGGTCGCCGGATGCCATAACAGCACGGCTAAAGACGCGCTGTAGTGGGAATGAATCTTAACGTCAAAGATCCCTCTCATCGCTGGGATTTGAAGTTTACTTGATTAGGGAGCAAATCGAGAAAAAAAATCACCCTTCGTGCTCCATTCCCTTGCGCCAGTGGTTCTTTTTCCTTTCATTTGACACCGACTGACTGGCAATGGCACTATGGCGGTGGGATGGAGGCGGATGTACACGATGAGTAGCGAAGAAGTAAGCTCCTAAGCACGAAGGGACCCAGGAGGAGTTCTCCATCTTGGCGTAAACAAGGAAATCGATATGCGGGTGCTGGTGCTGGTGCTGCTGCTGCTGCTGGTAAGCATTTAAGTATTTAGAAAGGGAAAATATACTCGAGTTAATTAAAGTTTAAAGCTTACCCAGTTTTAAGGGTTTTACCCAAGGATTACAATCATTTAGATAGTATTTGCGTGGGCCACACTGTGTGTATTAAGACCGAGCTGCACACACAAACAAACGCTCTCGCTGTTTCCGCACAACACACTCACTGCCGGCGCTGGCATATTGATGAAGAATGCCGTAACAATTATGTTAGCAAGGGCCTTGGGTTGGGTCTTGGTCAGGGATTAAGAAGGACGTCAATCAGTTTTAAAAATAAGTAGTTAACTGAAAAGCAATTTGGCTCAGAGCTAAAATCAATTAACGTAGCGCTTCAATGTGCACCCTCGTGGGGTGATTTTGATTTGGCCTTGTAGGTGCTCAGCGCATTGCTTGGCAGAATGCTTTCCAAATGACATTTCATACATCGTACGTGGCCAATAGAGGAAGTTTTTGCAATAAATTTGGCGATTAAGGGATCTGAATGCTTTTCAAAAGTCCCATTTGATGCTGCCGGTCAGCCCTTGGGGGGACTCAAATGGAAACGGCCCGCAAGAGAGGATTCGCATCCTGTGGGAAATGCTGGTGGGACCACTAATACCGAGTTATAGCGAAAAAATATGGGGACTTTACCCTTATCAAAGGAAACAGAAATCCTGGAAATCCTTTTTTTGGATTACATCAAATGACTTTTGATGTATTTTGTGAATGTATCTTTATCTGACTAATTCCTTAAAGCACAATGGTTAGCAAGTGACGTGAAAATGAGTCGCCACTACTTGAGATTGTTAGGACAACGTGCAGGCACTTAAGACATCTCTACTAACATTGAAATTCATGTGATTTGTTGTCCGAGTTTGACATCAACATTTCCAACGTCTTTAGCTCAAGATTTGACATTTTGCATTGCTCAAACGACGTACACCAACGTAATGATTCTGTAGTAGTACAGCCCTTTGGTCTATCGGAACATACTGTACCCGTGTCCACCGTGGGAGTTCTTGCGGTGGCTGAATAGGGAGTGCTCTACATAGTAGCTTTTGGTCGGCTGTTTAGCTTCAATGATTCCTTGCCTCTTTTAGGGATGAATCTTACGAACTTTTTGAAGGGTGTAAGTCCGTCCAGGTTGTCACTTACATTTGCATATGTCCCTTAAATCTCAGTTTTGCAAATGTTTCGACTTTGCCTTCCACTAGTGGTCGTGGTGCCTAGAATAACTTTAATCAGTTACATCACAGTGCAAGATTGAATTAAAATTTTGGTTTAATCTTCAGTTCAACGATTTATTCGGTTTCATAGCTTCGTTTAAACCCTGAACTGAGTTCAACTTTTACTTTAAGTTAGACGATTGTGTACTCCCATTGGAACCTCAGTTTAACAACGCACTTGCATTTTGTTTCGCTCAATACAACTACTGTTCGATGATGAAATGCATCCCTTCCTCATTGATTCTTCCATTATCCTTTTTTTTCCGACATTTTTCCTTTCTTTATTTTTTGTTGTTGTCACTGTTCCGACTGTCCGAGTGTTTGTTTCATTTGTCTGTTACCTATTTCCCGTCACCAATAACGGCACGGGCGAATTATTTGAAAAACGATTGTATTAATTTTTTTTAAATATTATTTATTGACCGTGAATCATCATCCGGCAACATGGTTGGATCAACTCTCCTTGACAAAGATATTCTGAGTACTCTCGTTCTTAGCATTCGAGTAAGAAGCGATCTTTATTATAAAGCGAAAATTTATCTAAAAGGAATTATTTTTACAATTGAGTTTACAACTATACCTACAAACTATAGGTTACAGTGTTGGCTCAACAATAGGGGCTCAACAAATGTGCTTTGTTTAATTTACAGTGCCGGGATTTTGCTTGGGATAGTTGGTTTTATCACTTGATTGAGGCCAATAAACTCATTCCTGAGCAGAGACGTCATGTCTTGGCCACAAGTTGTTTCAAGGCCCATAGAATGTCGGTTGAGTTTCTCCATGTAACGTAAACCTGAACATTCCATGAGAAAGCCCGGTCCATAGCTATGTCTATAAACTCTTCTTCTTTCGGTTCCGTAGCAATATTCACAGAATGTGCAAACCCGCCGATCCGTCAAGCAAAAGAATTTTTGCACAATAAACTGTTATAAAAACCAGAGAGTTTTGTAACATTACATTATTCATTGACATTAGAAATTTGTTCATAGTTTGTTAATAGTTCTACACAAATTTTGCAAGCCTTTTAACAAAAAACACAGGCTGCCGGAAAACTAAACCGTATACACCCCATCAACTGCGCTCTCGCTCATGAGTCATGGCTAAACAATATCCAAAAACACGGACACAAACCTCCATCTACTCAAATGGATCACTAAAGAGATGATCCAGTTTTGGAACAACCAAGGGGGTATCAAACACTCGCGGCTGTTTATGGAACAAAACCAGAATCCCAAACGAACCAAGGAAGCTCTAGAACTAAGGTCTGACTTAATGTTGCTATGTGGAGCACTATCAGGACACGGAGCATGTAACTAGCACCTATATAAAATGGGTCTTACCAGAACAGAAATCTGTATGCTCGGTGGCCAGGTGAAGGAAGCCATGGAACAGATGATGATAGACTGCCCAAGTTTTGCCCGAGAAATATTCAAACAGAACCCAGGTTCTTCAATTCAATTCAGCCATGTCCAACTGGAAGCCCATTATTATGGCTAGAAACAATGGCTTGTGCTAGGCGGGACCTAAATATTGCCGCAGAGTGAATAATTTTTGGACAAATGAGCTGCCTGTGATCAGTGGCAGTTCGACTTCACTGCGATTGGAACGCAAATGGGGACCATATTGTACAATTTTCTAGTTTTGAAAAACATTCACTTCTATTCATTTTATTCAAACAGAAAATTTTAACAAAAGTACAGATCTGCGGTGGAACTGCCCATTAAACCACGTTCACATTCCAACACAAACAGAACGCCCGGGTCGAACAATTTTGCCTGATGTACCAAATTACTCGTATAATTGGTTATACATTTTTTGTCGAAGGTTTTTAACACTACCGAGTGCTCCAGTTCAGACTCAGCAACCTACTCTTGCTGTAGTTCCTTGGGAAGACCAGCAGGCGCTTCTGTGATGAGGCGCCCACATTATCAACTCTCACCAATTCAGTACCTGCCACCTGAACCGAGCAAAGGTGGGACAGCAACAGAGGAAGTGTTCTGCAGTGGCTGCGTCTTCTCCACAGGTATCGTAGAGGTTTTCCGTCGCTTAGGTCAAGCACTCTGAGATGTTTGGGGAAGGTAGTGTTTTGTGCGCCTATAAGTTGTCTGCGTCTTGGATAACAGACATTTGGGAGCATGCACTTGGTCCGTCTGCATCCTGGAGAATCATCCGGTTCCGGTTGTGTTCCAACCATCGATGGGAGCTGCAACCAGGGACTCAGGTAGACCAGCCCAGGTTCAGGTCCTGAGAATATTTCCTCCGATCTCATTTCCACCGATCCCGTGGTGACCCGGGACCCTTAAAAGTCTTAGTGAATTATGAGTGTGGATCAAATTCGGAGAGGACTTACATTCCTGAACTATCCTGGTTTGAGGATTGATCAAGGCCACAAGTACAGCTTGGCTGTCACTACAGACACAGACACTTTTCCCTTTCCACCTGTTCTTCCCCATTTATTCCGTGGCCATTAGGATCACACAGGTTTCTGCTTGGAAAACCCACGCAAATTTACCTAATGTGGTGTGCAGTCTAATGTTGTCGCCATCCACGAAGGCACCAGCCCCAGATCCTTCATTGGTTTTGGAGCCACCCGCATATTCGACTACATACTTGGTTATACAGTGTGAACGCTCTTGCTAAGATCGTTCAGCTCGATCGTATCGTAGTTGAAACTGTTCAACTTCGTCGCTTAGTTGAATGACGAGTGATTGTGCATCAGCATAAGAGAACAAGCTTGCATGTTGATGCTTCGTAATCACCACCACGAATGAAGTCTGTCAACAAAGTAATACAATGTGAACGCAAGCCTTTTTTTTCAATCCGCGCGTACAATGGAACGCTGCAATAAACATCTTTGAACACATAATCAAAAAAAAGATAACTTTGAAGTGAAGCTGTGGCAATGTCCCATGGCTACTACTTAACTACCTCTCAACTCAACAGGTTTTGAAAAATAGACTTTTGAGAGGATTTTCAATGCAAATACCTTCAACCTCGGTCATGTGACAGTGCAGTCAAATCCATGAATTTTAATGAATGTTTGTTTTCGAACCGGTTTATAAATGACAGTCCATATGGGACCCCAAGGGATCCTTATGAAAATCCGTCACACGAAAGCTACTCATGCGGCAACCACTGGAAACAGGAGATGAAACACAAGCAGTTTTAAAATAGCCAAAAGCCTTTCGTCGACCCTCGACTTTGACGAGGGATTTGCGAAACTATCCGATTCGACGTCAATGTTTTTAAAAATGCATACGCTACCCTTTCGATCCGATCCTGCATGAGATCCTGCATGAAATATGTATGCGGTGAAAATCTGTTTTTAGTTACAACCTCAGAACCAGCAGTTTCATCTGCCCTTCCGCATAAACTGTCGAAAACTTGCTCTAATTTGCATTTTTCCCCACCACTCCTTTGGTCCCAAATCGCAACTTTCCGTACAAGTAACTCACATAAAGCCATAAGGTTAGGAAGCCCTTACAAAACCCCGCACAGCAGGGCGCTGCATGTAAACAAACACATTAAAAACGAATTAAAATCACTTCCTTTGATATATTGCTGAGGCGGTTTAATTACCACCGCCACCAGCAGCCGTGCAGAGCTGAGTTGAATTTAACGACCCTTGGGCGCGTATAGTTTGCAAAATGGAAAATGTAAAAGTAAATAATCCACGGATATCTCAGCCGTGGCCTTATCGGCGAACGCATAACTTTTTATTGCCCCACCGGGAGAAGGCGACGATGACACCCTCGCCGAAGCCCTTCGTGGTTATAACCTGACAAGTAACGCCAAATCGCAGTGCACACATCATTATCCTTCCTGCCGACTGCCGTGTCTTATTTATTGCTGACCATAATTCTGCCAGTTAGGCAGACACATGAGCCAGGCAAATATAAACGTTGCAGTCTGCATTTGACATGCCACCATTCACTGTGGTCGAATGGTATCGATGATATCCGGGAATTGATCACGCAGGAACGGCCTGATAAAAATAAAATAAACCAATTTACTGACATCCCTCGCACATGTTTGCCAATGCACACACCCACGCGAGGGTGTACATACGTGTCTGCCTGTCTGCGAGCAGAACACTCGCGGTGTGCTTGATTAGGCTGGATCCGCCTACAGGGACTACAATGCTGGCAGAGCGCCATCAGCCACTAGATATCTGTATTTACAAAATAGCTGACAGCTGGCGGCAGTTTCATGCTTAAACAGCACAAATTTATTCCCATTCATTCCCGGCAATCAGGCATGTCTGTGCTCATTACACGGAGTTTCAAAAAGCGTGTGTGTGGAGGCGTAAATAATAAAACCCCTGTCAATAATTACCCCCATTTGTCCACACGTTTTCAAAATGTCAACCAATTTCTTTTATTTGCAGGAAGTCCATAAAGCATAAGAACCGACGGAGCAGTGGGGCAAATCTTTTAACTCTCCGAAGCCAAACCGGACTGACGGGCTCCGCCGCAGGATCCATGGCCAGCATCTACAGTGCCCTAGCCGAGGAGGACAATGCGCTGCTATCGACGCAGGTCGCAACCACCCCATCGCCCTATGCAGTGGCAATGTTTTCCCTTAGCCAATTGAACATCGAAATATCGGCAAAGCATCTGGACAGTGCGGGACGTCTAGAACTCACATGCCTAGCAACAATACCCTCATCTGTTGATATCGGCGAACAGTATGCCGACTTCCAGATAACTTCAGTTCATGGTAAGTTTACATAAATGGGCTTATTTCTTGGGTTGGGTTGGCGTACGATTGTCCCTCACATGTGTACATGGAAATCTACACATTCGGGTTGGTTTCGCTTGACTCTGCACTTCTCTGTGCTGAAAGCGAGACGAGTTGGAATGTTTACACACGGCACACATTTACCCAATTTGGGCCTGTCAGCTAAAGGCTGGTGTCTCATTTTTTTTCATGGTACAGTGGTATGGTATCCATCAGTTTAATCTCGAGGATAGTACATTTTATATCCACTGGTGTGTGGTTTTGAATTTTTGATTTGTTTTTTTGTATGTTGTAATCAATAACTTAGTAGAAATGGTCAGAAGAGGAGGGGGAGGAAAGGAGGCGGAAGCATGGTGAATGTGGAAGGGGGAATACGTCGTGTGGATGTGATGGAATGCGTGTTCCATAAGAGTAGAGAAAACATACTCTGTATCAAATGACTGTCGCACGCGCGGTCTTATATTGTCTACAAAAGGTGGATGCGTGGTAGCTGAAATTGGATCTGGAAATTCATTCATTCTGGAAATCTCCTTTCACTTGGAATTGAGTACACGAGTTAGCAGTCTTCTTGAATGAGCTCCGCTGTCAATATTGTATCTAGGGTCAAGATCTCCTGAGCGACACAGATCCTGCAAGTCCGTCCAGTCCTCATGTCGAAAATTTCACCCATCGTGCTCCTAGCCTCTCACCATTCTTAGTGAAAACTCCAGAGAATCATGATGTGTGTCGACCAAGTTGTCGGAAATTAGTGTTCCTCTAGACAGTCTTAGTATACGAGGTGTGTTCACAGAGGGACCAATCCTCTGTTTTCTACTTGGGACATTTCCTAGTAAGTGCACATAACGGTGTTATTCACGCACTGGGTGGCCCATGGCTTTGAGTGTGAATAGATTATTCAAGAATCCTGTTGAGATTTATGCAGTTATTGAAGAGAAGCCCTTGTTCCTGGGAGTACGGAAGAATCCATTTGCAAGAAGGCGTTGTCCTTTTTCAAGGTTTGTACAGGCTCAGGCCCTCCATGGATCGCAATTTAGTTAGCGAATCAGAGTTCTTTAAATAGAAACAGAGAAATAATTGTCTGGGCATGAGTACGATAACCTTGTCTCAAAAAATTGATAACGGTACTTTGTTGAGTTAAATTTTTATAGAGAAAAATTTATTACTATGCGAGGGTGGTTCATCTCGAACCGTCTAAAAGGTTCGAGAAGTAACAGTTTGCCATATCATCATACCTCGTTTCACGCTTGCAGACTAGTGTCCCTGGCGAAGGGTGGACCACAGCCTAGCTATTGAAGCAACCACTCGTTTCGTTCGTGCTTTTGTTCTATGGCGCGTAGATGGGACCTACCCTTCAAAGCCTACTTGTAACGATTTGAGGGGCTTTTTTAACAAGATGTAGAGCCGTGAATTTCAAAAAAATGATAAAATTGAGTATCGAATCTTGCACTAGAAGTCGACGCACCAAACCAAACTACACCATGTCGACACTCCGCCGAAAAATCAACCCGGCTTAATTTGCGGCTTTAGTGTTGATTCAAGAATTGTAGCCGGAAGACCATAGACAACGCCATGAGTTAGCGAATTGGACGCTGTAAATGTTGGAGTAGATCCGAATATTGGCCAAAAAATCATTTGCTATGTTTACACGGACTATTTTTGGTTAAAAGGCTATGTGAACACACTTGACGTTCTTGGTGCGAACACATTCCAAAAGTGTTGGATAAATTGTCAAGCATATAGCAAAGCGGCAGTATCGGACAATATTTCTTTTAAAATGAGGAATGAGACACGCTTACCGAGCTGTGATTGAATAAGACGGGGTTACTTGCCACACGAAGTTATGTACGAGACGTGAGTATTTACTCTTGGGCTAAATCAACGCTAGGAAGTCAACATCTTTGAATGAGCTCGAGGCCAACTTTCAGCATTATTGTCGCAATAACAACGTACACGCTGACTTAAAATGGAGAAAATATTTAAAAAAAAAAAAAAAAAACAACGGCAACACTTAAACTGAAGTACTACGCCAAATTACTTGTGTCAATATTTTTTTGCAAAATTCTTATGCAAACTCAGATTTTAGATAAAAAATTGAAAAAAAAAATGGTCCAATTTTCTGCAATACCTATTGTGAAATGGTGTGCTTTATTGGCTTTTTGTAGTAAACGCTTGAAGCGATTCTGAATGGAACACAAAAAACCGAATGATTTCAAGTCTTCTGGTTGTTGAGAAATTTTAAAATAGTTTAATTTTTGGCACTTACATGGTCTTTCGGCGGGTCCCCATTGCCTGCAATGACCCACGATTTCTAATTCACATTGAACATTTTGAGACTTGAAGCTCAGAAGACCTACGAATGAATGTAGAGAAACATATCCAGAGTGCCTTCGAATTGCCATGGACTGGCGACAACAGCGGACCACCATACACCATCTCCACTGGACATATTCCTGCCCAACATCTCAACCACAACCCGAACAGCCAGCTGCGCTCCCTTCTTTCGTGGGCATGATGTCACGTCGCTCCACTTCAACGTTGGCTGCAAGAGAGTCAGTATCAAGAAGCGGGAATTTAGGATTCTTTTTACCTCCACTAAATTCGTGCACATCGTGTTCATGAACCGGGCATGGTTCCTGTCTAACGCTCCCGTCTATCCTGCATTTCGCGGTCTAATCCTGTTGTGCCATGCCAAAATATCAATCATGTTTTTGCATACTAAAATCCTGCATCATTTCAACTCACAACTCCCTATTCAAGGTTCACAGAGTTATTTATGTTCACGTCCCTTACACTTTAAATCTCACTGGTGAGGAAATTATGGCACATTTGAACGGACAAAGATTCCACAATGCTAACGAAAAATCTAATATCGGTATTAATTGAATAAAGAATTTTGTTACACCAGAAATTGACATTTGACGCTGCACATTGACTGACAAGTGTGAATATGAAATGGAGACCATTATCGAGCTTGACGAATGCCTTCCGGATTCGACTGCTTGTGTTGAAAGAGTTTTTTCAGCAATGAATAAAACGTGAACTGAGAAACTAGTTTTAGAATGAAGCATTGAAAGCCAATCTTTCTGCCAAAATTAATTTAAAAATGAGTTGCTTGCAATTTTCATTACGTGTTGTTGTAATCCATGAATATTGAATTTTTAGGTCCGTATGTGTTATGTATACCCAGTGGTGGCCGTCGCGTTGTGGGTATGCGCGTCGACCCCTACGCAGCTGCAACTCGCTGAATGGGTTCGATTCCCGGCTGGTACAACCAAAAAATAGTATTTTCAGTCGTCATGCATGCCTGCCCATGTAATGACCAACATTACTTAAGTGACGTTGATCTTTTTTTGCTCAGCGTTGGCGATTTTCAGACTCAGCCATGGAGTCATCGAAAAAACTGATCGATTTGTTAGCTATACTGCAGCCACTTCATCTTCCAAAACGCCACAATTGTCCCTTAGTGACAAGGAATTTTCTAAGCAATCACAAAAGGCCCCTGTGCCTGTAAATTTTGAGTGTTGGAAGAAGCTTTCTGCACTTTATACGTTGATTTTCAGCATGTTGTGAGCAGTTTTGGGACTTCAAATTTCCAAAGTGTGGTAAATCCGGAAGAAAATGAGATTTGAAAAAATCGTGGTACATCTCGTTTACATACACAATTTCCAAGAAATGTCACATAACAGGTGAACGCTTTCCTTACTTTCCCATGTGTTAATTATTTGAAGCACAGACGTTACTAATAGCGGTTCTCTTGAATTTTTTGCACATAATTGCCTTTGAAGTCGTGTGTTTGAGAACGGTCTCAGAAACAAGAAACAACAACAAATGGCATAAAAGTGAAGAATTACAATGTGTGGTAGATTTTGCACTTTGTGTAGTAGATGTGGAAGACGTAAAATTTTCAAAAAATCGCGGTAGATCTACCACAATTGTGGTAAAGTGCCAACACTGGTTTTGAAAATTGTGAGTTGAATTCATCTGAATTAATCTAACGAAGCGTCTTCGAAAGCAACTTAAGCGCTTAAGCAAAGCTAATGTCTACTAAACACATTTTAATTCCTTCCCTGACAAAAGGCAGAATGCATGTGGCAAAATTTAACCAAGTACATCATAAGCAAGGAACGGTCATAAAAAATAAGCACAACTTCACATCGATTCAATGTTTCGGGACGGCCTGCATATGGGCAAGCACTTTACTGCCAACATGTTGGTTGTCTCTTAATAGACTCACCTTTGTAATAAATAAAAGCCTCCCCCAGCTCTCACACACATTTCAACGAGAGCAGTACACATTGCTACACACCGTTCATGGCTAGCTATGGAAGTATGTAGGCACATCTTTTAAGGATCTCCATTTAGTCGTGTTGATAGCGCTCTTTATTAGCCACACAAACAAGACCCTCTCCATCAAATGTTTCACAGGACGATTTAGGGAAAATTACCCGGCCATTCGGTGAGGTAAGTGTCCCCATAATGCTGTGCACTTAAAACGAATATTCATAAATTATTCCTTCTAATCCTTGAAGTAAATTATGCTTAAATCGAGAAATATACCTTGTGTCCAGCGCAGATGATCCTGCGCAAATATTTGTTTGCTGTACATTTCAAGATGAAGCTGACTTTTCTTTCAAAACTAATTTTAAATGCTCTATAACTCAATGTTTGGATGTCAATGACGACTGGATGGCGAAGTTGGTTAAGTGTCTGCCCTTGGTTAGTGGGGTCAACGGTTCGAATCGCCGTGATAGCAAAGTTAATACGCTTTTATCTGGTTTTGAAATCTGCTCTAGTCACCTTTTCAATTTTACGAACAAATTAACACCACTTTCACTGGATTGGTGGATCAGTGGTAGTAGTCTGCCTGTGGGTATCACAATGGACCAACCAAGGTCTGAGTGTGCTGGTGAATTCACTAGCAGCCCCCTTCCCTACCCTACCCTAACCCAATGGAGTTCTTTTGAGTCAACTAATTTGTGACTGTCACCTCTTAATTTAAAATCGAAAGCACTTATTCCAAGTTAAGACCATTTTGCAGCCATGTGATCTCCGTGGACTTGCACCTAACCCGCTACTTTCTATGATGTGAAGTTGACTCTGACTTAACGGAATTCCCGGGGTTGTCAATTAAACAACGTTCATGTCTTCTGGCTTATTTAATTATAATGCAGTGTCCTGTGATGCCGTTGTAAAATATTGAAAAGAAGCGACCTGTTGTGTATCACGCTCCAAAAGAGGTTGTAACGCAATTCAATGTCCGCTCAACTCTATATTGAAAGGCTGTTTGTCTCTTTGAAAAGTGCGTACCTTTTTTAATTTTGACGAGGAACGACCTTACATTATCCGAAGAGGTAATCTGTTGAAATCGATTACTACGAGTATGGGTCATGCAGAGACATTAAACTCGAGATCAATTTAACATCTCTGAGGATAGGAAGAAGAAGAACGAGAACACATAAACCCTAAGATAGGCAGCTGCCTGTGAGGCGGTAACATAACCTGCTGGGCTTCGATGGGCGCATATGAATGTTATATGGAAAGTGCAAAAAATAAAGAAGAAGAAAAAAAAAAACAGATTTTATACTGATGCAAGTTAAATACAGGATGTACCACCTATCTATCAGTGGCGTTCATATAACCCGATTCGTACCGAGTTACCTTCTAAAATTCCACTCTTCAACAATGCAACATGAATCTTAATATGTGCATATAAACATAATATTTGTCTGTTTCCTACACCTGCACACGCAAGAGACAAATTCTACGAACACGCAAGCCCACAACCTGCTCGCATGGTTGGCACTTCTGAAAAAAAATTGTTACCAAATGAGGTGAAAAAACTACCAAACGTTCTAAAGCTGGGAACATTAATGTACAAAAGTAAAATGATGCAGTTCGCATTGATTGTGACTTTTATCTCATTTACGAGCTTAATAAAAAAGCATGCGACATTTATGCCAGTTTTCACAGTGCAAGACGCTTAATGTCGATCCATAGATAAACACAGAATCAATACAAATTTAGTTGTGGTTTAACGTAAGCCACCGCCTGCCATGGGTTCAATCCAGAGAGTACATAATTGTCATTCGCGTATTAAAATAATATTAACGCCAAAATATATAGAGAAAGCCCACATAAGCAACAAAATATTTTGTCTAACAATGCTGCTGAAGAGAACAGAATGCACATACACTTATAGATACACACATTTTACAACAATATCTTCACATGCAGGAACATTCGGTTGTTGAGTTGGTGAGTTCTCTTTCCCTCGCTTCTGTTGGGTGCTGTTAGTGTTCAAAGACGATCACTATTATGTTCATAGTTCACGTGGTTGGTGGATTCAATAGTTCACAATGACACTCAATCCATGACTTACCTAAACCGCTCTTAAATATTGACTGTGAAAGCGAAATCTTCTTGAGTGAAGTTTATGTTCGATCCAACACTCAACCTGCAGATAAGTTTGAACTGTGAAATCGGGCATTAGTTTCAACGAAATATAACAATTGGGAGGGATCCGGCCATTTTATTGCCTCCTTCCCTGTCAACTCTTTTACCTTGGATTTGACGATGTCCAACATTATAGCTATTTTGAAGTTGGTAAAGTTCCTGTCAACATTGATAAGAAGGAGTCGGTCTACTTGAAATTTCGAGATGTATCCTGCTATTACATTAATCCCACAAAACAGATTAAGACCGCAATCAAGCCGAACTCCATCATATTGCTTTTCCAATTTCTGGTGGTTTTTTTTTTCGTTTTCGTTCCAAATTTGTTAGCAAAATTATTTTAGAAGTGGCAACCGTGAAGTAACCCGAAAAATGTCGGGTTATAAAATGTCTGGCTTGTTAGAACAAATTGGTTATCGGTCCTTGTATGCCTTTACCGTTGACTGTGATTGACTCCTCTCTGTGCAAAATAGAATGACCCACTTTTCATCGACTTCTTTGCTGATTTTGTATTGTTTTCTCTTAGATTTGTTGTTTCTCTGTTTATATGTTATCGGGTAATTTGCAAAATACATTTGTGGCACTTGCGCGGTTCGCAATCGGATCACAATCCTTCCGTTATTTTTTCGATTGCCCAAAAGCGGTTAAGGCAGCTGCAGCTAATGTAGAGGTTGTGGGTGATGTTACCCGTATTCGACGAAATTGGAAAGTGAGCGAATGCAAGAATTAATTGAGAACGAAAGAGAAATAAAAAAAAATAGTGAACTGTAGAAGATATCTAATTACAGTAACACCGAAATGTATTGCTTGTTTAATACCACGTTGGCGAAACATGGTCATTCATCGCTCCAACCTCCACATCTGGAGTAACCAATTGGATGGCCAATTGGGTTAAAAACCTACGACGATTGTCACTTTGCATTGCTGGCTGCAAATGGTTTTAAATAATAAACGAAAACAAAGCAGCAATATCCAGTGTCCTGTAAGAATCGACTTTTTCCACGTCTGCAGGAATATTCGGAGATCGTTTGGTTCATGGAGAAAGCAACTGCCTCATTGGCATTATAGTCCACGATTTGATTCGGTTTTGGGAGAGTCTGTTCTGTTGGCAACACAATGAAGGCTTTATTTAGGTTTGGCACGAACTCTTTCCAAATGAAAATGGGACAATTTACAAAATTGCTACTTGGTCCAGACCTAGCAGCCATTATGCGCTTATGTTGAAGCTTTCACCCACATAATTCCATCATTGCATCAATCCATCAGACTGTTGTCCGGGGACAAAATCAGCACCCGAATCTGTGTCAGGTTCTTCTTCAACATTCATCTCATCATCACCAACATCACCATCGTGGTAAATGGCTTCCGCTTCTTCCACTTGCAACTCGACCTCAATATCAGACGCATCAGCAGTCAATACCCGGCACATCATCTGCATCATCAACGAATAGATCCTCTTCCTCAGTAATTTCCGCTATGTGTTCTGCAGTTAGCCATCCAGATCTGGTTGCCCGATTCAGTACTATATCCGTACTTCATTTTGCTCCACCAAATACCACAAATAATTAATAATTTATAAAAAAAATCGCGTATGCGGGGTTAGGCCTACAAAAAAGCTTTGACTTTCCAACTGCGTCTGCAACCTTTTATTGTAAGTTTTGACTTGCTTAGAGCAAGTTAATCTTATCGCTGTGCGAAGAAGTAAACCCAGACAACTCTTTACTAGACCCATGTTTTGTCATGCAAAACGAATACCAAATTAAAAATGAATCATGTCTTAAATTAATTGACCAAACCTCTCAGATCGGCATATCCTCGCAAAAGTACTTGTTATCGCTCATTGCTTCCATTTCTGAATTATGTAAGTACGAAATTGATGAAATTTGTGAACTCCACTCCGCATTCTTTTATCGAAAGCATACTTAAGGTCGAATATAATTCTTATCCTTAACCAGCAACAACTCGCGAAATGCGGGGCATACTAATGCGCTCAATGGCTCTGAAGGAATAACTATTTTCTGTATCCTCGTCATTTCACTTGATAACAGTCAAACAGATACCAATTTCTTCCCTCAAGAATTTCCTCCCTGTCAATCCCATCCGCAGTCCCATACTCTTCACCAAATCAATTCGTTGTCAAGAAGTTAAGAGTAGACAACTTTAAGGACTTTAGTTTCACAGGAATCAACGTAGCCCCACGCCTCACTGCATGCGAAAGAAGTGAAAGCAAAAAACGGAAAAAGGAATTACGTCGAATACCCCAACTATCGTCGAAATGTCCTTCGTCCTAATACCGGGCATAAGGAGCCTTTTGCTAATCATTAAGCGATATAATCCCGAAATATCCCTTCTGCATTCGTTGTCCGCCGCCGCCTGCCACAGGGAAAGTCATAAAACAGAAACTCCACTTGAATCAGATCCTATCATTGAAGCTTTCAGCTCCCATCGTCTGAGTCGCCAGATTACGCCCACAAATTGCCTTACCGTCTGTTGATTACCCCTCAAAATGATAATCTTTTCAGATTTTATTGTCCTCGTTTTTGTTTTTTTTTTAATGGATTTTAGATACCATTCAATTAATTTCTTAATATCCCTTCTGCTTTCAGTTGAAGTTGTAAAGCCGATAAAAACACCCGCAGCCACCACACTAACGCCCAGCATCGGAATGGCGGCCCTCGGCAATGGCTCCTTTGCCTCCAGTATACACACATGGCCCGTTAAAATACTTTTATCCTGTCTATTCCTTTTACGGATTTAAATCCTAATTAGTCGTTCATTTTAAGTTTCCTCCTATTATTTTTTCTTCATTATATTTAAACAAACAAGGTACCTACTAAATTAGAAAAAAAAGTTGTTTCCTTTTTTTCGTAGTAGCTGATGTTTCAGATAGAGAAGGGACGATAGAAAGAGAGAGGGTAGAGGAAGTAAGAGAGAGGGAAAGAGCGATAGAGAAATCGGGAGTATTAGTAAAATTAGTGTAAAGCTGAAGAAATCACGAGAACGTGTACAATCTCTTTAGCATTTTATGATTAACTCATTAAGGTATTTTTTTAAAGTGAACGAAATACAATAATTTTTTAAATATGAAAGAACACCTCTTTTGTAAATAAAAAAAAAACAAACAAACAAATATGATAAATTTACATTTAAATGAAAAATAAAACACAAACGACAGACGGCAGCAACTAAGTTTTATCAACACACCGCACAACACACTGTGTGCAGTGAAGTGTGAGTAAGTAATGTTTGTAATTTTTTATAGTGAACATTAAATTTTGTTTTGCTAGAAAACGATATGCACTTGTATATATCGAAGGATTTGTTTGACATGAATAAACAAAAACAAAAACAAAAACAAAAAAAAAACAAATTAAAACAATAAATGCAAAAATTAAATAAATTTGTACGACTCATCTTAGATAGTGATTCAGTTTGGTTTGGGTTTTTCTTTCGAGCGAATTTACAAATCAGTGCGAGGGCAATTTTTGTAAGAAAAAAAAACCAATATATTCAAAAATGAGACACCTTATACAATCTTTTTCACTTTATTTTTTCTCTTTTGCGGCTGTGCTTGACTAATTAAATGTTTGTTCTTAATTTAGCAGCTGGTGAGCACAAGCAAAATGCACAAATTTGTACACAAAAAAAAAAAGGTAAAACAATGTGCAATTTATATCAGTTGAGTGATCTAGTCATCTTGTTTTCTCTTTATTGTTATGATATGATATATTAAAGAATTTTTATATTTACAAATATTTATTCTTAATTTTTTGTTGTTTTACAACTTCATTTTAGAATTTTATTTTTTATGGAATGATTTTACCATCGATTTCTGGTTTCTTTTCTAAGATTAAAGTGCAAAGTGTTGACGTTTCCTATTTTGCGAACAATTGTTGAGCTCTTCTAAACGCGTGTACATACAGTACGTATTAATGTTTTTCTTCTCACTACAAAAATCAGTAATCACAAAGACGCAAAACGTCCTTCCGATCATTCCTTATATGGTACTATGATAATTCTTCTAAATCACTATATATACTCTTGTAACTTCCTCTTTAAAAAAAATTCCATATATAAATTCTACAGCTTTTATGTGTGTACCTGTCTGTTCAAAATCAATAACTAAATCAAAAGTCAATGAATGTGTGAAAATCTCATTGAAATTAAACTAGCTGCAGAAGTCAAATCTGTACAGTTGAAATTAAAAAAAAAATACGTTAATTGAACAGTTTTTGAATGAATTATCCAGCCCCAAGTCAAAGACCAACATTTGTTTGACAAATAAAATACAAAGCAGAAATGTATAGCAATTGAAACCACCCCCAAAAAATTGAAAAAAAAAAGTTGAATATGTGAAACAAAAACAAATAATGTTAATCGTTAGCAAAATGAAATAAAAAATCCAATTATTTTTGATGTGCAACAATTATTGCATTTTTATGGAACAAAAAAAAATGAAAGAAAAGCACTTGCGACAAACAACAAAATAAATCAAATTAGTTGTCCTAAAATATTTTATTGAATACAAAGAAAAACAAAATAAAGAAAAAACAACCGATGAAGCTTAACAAAAAACAATCAGTGTTTAACAATTTGAAATTAAATAGATAATAATATTTAAGATTACAATATTTTAAATTTTGAAAATAAAAGAAACAAATAAATGACGCATTTTGGGAAACACACAAAAAACTATTTAGAAAACATGTTAAGAAAAAACATTACACCATTTCATTTCAAAATAAAGAGTGGTGAAAAAAAAAACACTTACAATTGACGAAAACAAAAGTTGAACATTCATAGCCAATTGACAGAAACCAAAATGAATCTACGATTTATGAAATCATACTCTTCTTGTAACATTAATAACGATCAAATTCCCATTGCTTAACATATAGATGGAAATTCTTAAGCAGATTCTTGACTGTCAAGCTATTCTCTTGTACATAGAATATATAAACATTAATCAGTGTGTTGCTTATTCGATTGAAAACTAGTGTATATACGAACAGGTAACAGTGGATGTGTAGCTGGTATATGTGCATGGATGACCCAGGTGAGAAGAGTTTCGGTTTTCCACTTGCGAAAATAAGTGTAAAAAGTCTTAAGTCTAGACATACAGAAACAAAGTGTAGTTAGGAAATTATATTGGAAACAAACAACAAATTAAAAAAAGGAAATCATAAAAGCTAGGTATGAACCCTTGTATATTATGGTATGTAGGCCTACATATGTATTACAACTCGCATTACTCACTTCTATGACCTACGAGATAACAACTTTAATAGATATAATGCTTTATGTGTGCTAGGTGTAAGGTATGTATGGTAATTTTAAAGTTAAATAATTTATTTATTTTTTACCTTTGTCCACAAGTGCAATGGATGTGTCAGTAGATTTATTTTCCTCATTTTTTTTCTTGTTAAAGGTTAAGCTTCCACGTTTATTATTTTGATGAATTGGCTTCTATATACTTTAAGTGAAGTCCAATTCACAAATTTTGGATATTTATTCCATGCACTTCACTTCTCATTTGAACTCTTTGAGAAGCCGAGTCTTGACTATTGTGTAGCCCTCATGAGGATCTACTTCCCGCATAACGTTAGAGGAGGACGATCGAGACCAGCTCGCACGTCCATTCTGGCAGAATTTTGTTCACTGTACTCGGGGAGGTGAAGTTTCCAGTTTCGAATCCATGATCAACGAATTCACATAATCCCAGTTTTTGTTTCCGGCTTCGTCGTAGGTAAAGCAGATATTCGAAGAATCCGCCCTGCTGTCGTACTATTCAATGATCAGCGTTTTTTTGCAGTAGCATCGAGTCTAGCCATCATTCTAGCACCAATCTTTGACATTATTTTGAAAAGACTCTGTGCATGTTTTTCTAAAAGTCTATTCTCAAAGAAAAGTGCAAAATGAATCAATCGGAGTTAAATTGCTCTCCCTTGTTGCAAACACCTTCTTCACTGTGCTCAACTAGATTTTTAACACTTCGTTTGTGGGAATAACTAGCTACTGAACAGAACTCCGGGAATTTCCTTTGAGAGATCGGCATAGGCTCACTATCCATCCGACTCATAGACACAACGCAATACCCTTGGAAACGCTGCCTGGAAGTGCAAATTGGAATTCGCAAATTTAACAGATTGTGAGTTGTTATTGAACTTCCGATTATCGCATTTTGGCCGTCCAATTGAATAGCTTCGTTACTAGGTTTCGTGTCGTTGCCAAAGTCATTGTTGTGTTTGGTGTCCGTGAATGGGCCGAATATTAAACAACACACAAATTATTATTGCATGCCCCCTTGCTAATCACACTCGACGACCCACTTCAACATAGCTTTAACTTTTAAGGCAAGCAATAAAATCGTATCTTTTAGCCTAGGCAGCACAAGCGTTCAAATTGAAACGCCGCCATTTCCTGGATCGTTTTTTGAGAAAAAATTTTGTAGTTCACATTTCATCCTTCATCATTGAAGTCACCTTCCTTAAAGTGCATACACATTTGAACACCACACGAACTTCTGACTGTGACGCTGCTGTGTCCTTACTTGTTTCCAATAGTAGTCCTCATGACGATCTACTTCCCGCATAACTTTAGAGGCTCGTCGATCGAAAACAGATCGCACGTCCATTCTGCGAAAAATTTTGTTCACTGACAGTCACGTCTGAACACCAATGTATATCGAGAACAAACGAAAATACGCTCGTGTGCCATTAGCCTTGTATCGCTCGATGTTCGTGTGATCATTCTCCGTCTTCATTCTAATTCCGAGCTCCGCGAACTCGATCAAGCCGAAATTATGACAATTGCAATCCAATTTCCTTCCAAATTGTACAACACGATTTACAAACACAAAATAGTCAGCTGAAAGTCAAATATGCAACTCTCCGGGTGACATTTGACCGTCAGGAATGGTTGCCAACGTAATCATGAGCGTCGCCACACTTTCACAATATTCAAGGATACATTCAGTTCAACTGCAAGACAACGGAGATGCCGTCAATATCCCGAGGCGAATATGGTCATATGCATCCGCAGACAAGTGTGAAAATACGTATTTGTTGAAATTTTTCAACTTGTCATTCGGAAAACTTTTCGACCCCCTTCTCTCGTGTGAGTGTCACAATGGTTTGATGCAAGGGCGAGGGAATGTGAATTTTAATTCCGTCATATGTCACCAAAAATCAGTTTCGACTTGCAAATGAGAAGTAATATGCCTCTGGCATTATTTAGATTCAATTGAATGCTCCATGAAGCATTCTGTGTAGTAGGTGGAGTGCAAATTGTGCTAAAACGACCATGCTGTGGGCGGAGGTAATTTCCTTACAGCGCTTTGATTCAATCAGAGATTATCAACTCACAACATCAAGATGTTTGAACTACCTACTCTGTGTTGGGTTTAAATTGACTTAAGGGCACTAAAGGCAACATTTAAGTAGATACGCACATCTGTCCAGTTTGAATAGTTGAGGCGCCAAGCAGACGTCTTCTATTGAGAGTAATATATGTTTGCTGTCGTTGTTTTGAGGAAAAAAGGATATGCGTTCTTTCTGGGATGTAATATAATTCCCAAGTGTTTCAAGTGAAGGTTTAGAGCATTTCATCAAGCCAAACACAGAAGAGTTGTGGTAACTATATAACTTTGCAGGTGCATGGTTTTGTTCCAAATAAACGGCACAACTGACTGCGCTCAGAAAACTCTAAATGCTTCCCGCGTGGGGTCACCATCGTTTCAGCACTCGTGAATGGGCGCCACTCTTGCTAAGGAAAAGAAACTACGAGTTACTCAGCTCATTCTTGGTTTAATCTTGAAAGTCAGTAGCCACTGAATACTAGCATAACTGAACTAAGTGGGTAACATAGACCGAAACGGCGACCGACTTCACGCTTTACTGATATCCTTAGCATGTCGGAGAGTCGGTTGAAGGCAAGGCAAGCTGCTCAGCTGATGGAGGGAACCCTTCTTCATAGTCTCCTGCTGTCGAATTTATTCATCCAATTAAGTGGGTGTGGGTCCAGGTGTTAGCGGTGTAGCGACTATTGATGTGTAAATGGCTGGATGGTCTTGAGGCCCTTTCCAGCATGATGGAAATGCTTGACATCACTTCTGCGGTTTCAACGAAACGCATTTACGCACAACGCTGTTGAAAATAAATTCCCAGCTTTTCATTACTGGACCTCATGTTGGGAGCCAATTTAACAATGGTGAGCTGATTAAGCTAAGAGGTGGTCACGTCTTTGAAGTATTGTCAAAACTACAAGTCGGGAAGTAGGGTCAGCATAGTCGAACTATACTTGAGACCATGTGTGGATGTCAACGGTCTTCCAGATGTGGCGGATGATTTTCGATCCGGTTTTGTTTCCCTGCGATTGCATTAGAGCAGAGATTTTGTTATAAATTAGGGACGAGAAAAGGGCATCAACGACACACTGCGACAAAACAACTTCCATTGCATTTCGAACACGAATCCAGTGTCCAGTGTTCATAATTACAACCAGCAGTGTATTCGATGGCTTGTAACCATATTTTTCTATTTGTAAAAAAAAAAAAAAATAGATCACCAAATTCACTTCTTATTTGTTTCGACTCAATACTTGTTTAAAATAAGCAATTTCTTACTCAAGTCTCACCGCTCAGCACAACTTCAGCTTAATTGATTTCATGGCCATCCATCCCATCATCGTTGTAATATTTTCCGGCACAAGCTCTTTCGATGTACCAGCTCTTATGTGAATCCTTCCAGCACCACCACACATTCATTGCAATTAAACAGTCATTCAAAATGGGATGCACTATGAATATGAAGCATACATTATGAATGCTGACGAGTGTCTCGCGTACACGGCTTGTATCTTTACCTTTCCCAGAGCCTCATTCACGGCGCACTAAAGCTGAAATGTGAATACCAATTTGCCTTAATTCTTTTTCTGGTTGTTGAAAAGTAACTGCTTTAGCGCTCATCAGGAAATGTCAAGACGAACTGAAGCAGACATCTGAAAACGTGAAGAACTCATTAAGTAGACTTCAGCGAGTTATAGGCGTATAATGAGTATGCGACGACGAACAGTTAATTAGACTTAACCGAGGGAAGGATTATGATGTCGTGTGAAGTGAAATGCACTCTCCATCCCATTGGAAGGGGAAGTATAAGTAATTACCCGTTTTCAAATGATTTCACGCATTGCGTGAGGCATTCTCTGCGGACTTGTGTACGCGCAGCAGAAGGTGGGACAACGATGGGATTTCTACTTTATTTTTGTTTTTCAAATAATTTCCTGACACATTCCATGCACACCCCCTGAAGCTCACTTTATAGTCAATCAATATTTTTGCACACTTCCATGAGAATTTTTGTAAGACTGTCCCCACCCGTTGCACAATCGTTTGCTTCTCGGAATGGCCTTAGTTAGTGTACGAAAGCATTCGAGTTATCTTCATTTCATTTATGATTCCACAATTGTATACTCATTGTGTAAATAATAACTAACCCGTGCTTAGGTGTATGAGTCGTAAGAAGAAACAAAATAAACTTAAATAGAAAAGTAAGCTCATTTTAGTTTATTTCAATCCTTATAACCTGCAACCTTTTCCTTCGAAATCTCATAATATCCAATCGGTTAGCTATGAAAAAAAAACACATAAAAACAAAACCAAAAAAAAGTGAGTAATTAATAGATCATAAGACATTTTCCGAATTTCGTGAATTTTATATTTGTGTGTAGCAAAATTACCATGTATAAACAAGAAGAGCAAAAAGTAAAATACATTATTTTCATTTTTTACAAGTCATTGAATTCAGAAAAAAAAATAACAAAATAGGTAAACAAAATAGCAAATAGTTTAACATACAAGATAAAACCATCATCAACAAGACAATGTTAAATGAAATACATATATGAAATGAAAATAAGAACAAACATTTTTTAAACAAAATATTAAATGGATATTACCAAATTATATAAATGAAAAAATATGGCTAAAATGTCTTATGCAGGTATTGACGTCTTCCTATGCTACGCTGTCTATTATTAACTAAATATTAAATTATATTAAAATTTATAGATAAGTAAATGCAAATAAGTAACCTATATATATTATATATTTACATATAAGACAGAAGTATATTATACATGTAAAACTTACATAACTTATATACAATATTAAATTAACAATGAAATTTTACCTAAAAAACAACATAAAATACATATGTTATACATTAAGAGAAAAGAGAACAAAACACAAAATGAAGAAATACTTCGGGAAGATGTTCCCAAAGTTTTTACTAATAGAATGAAAATAAACGATGTACGAGTATGTAGGAAGGAAACAAGTGAAAGAAATGCAAAATGAAAGAGTAAATACGTTGATAATCATTTACTACCCAAAAGTCATTAGCACCTTCATTCGAATATATTTCAAAATTAACTTATTTCTTTATATCATTTTTTTCTTTCTAGCGAGTTACGGATCTTTGTTTCGAAATATGTCGACCTTATTTCCTGTCGATGGGGCTCGAATTTTTTCATTAAATGATTGACATTGCTTCTATCAGGCAATTCCTTCCCATGCGACGCTACGGGACAAAGCAGCAGTTTTCAAGTCAGATCTGCTGACGATGCTAGACTAATGCTTCCGTTGAACCTTTTCAGTCAGACTTGTACCGTAAATTATGACAAAATGTACAAAGTCTTGCTTCCAACAAATACGCATATTTGCCGTGTTCTGATCACACACGAGTTTGACATCTACATGAGGTTTTGCAAAAAAATTTTAATTCACAATGAAGTTATTGCTTCAGTAACAGCTTCGACATTTCGGTGGATTCTCATATTTGGCCGTCATTGAATCGCAGTGGAGTTATGAATAACATACCATCCTTTAGGCGTTAGCTGACGGAAGGCTTCGCCCAGGTAACCCGGTCTCTAGACCGGGGTGGACATTGAATTTAGACAAAATGTATCTTTTTTTCTCTCAGTTCAGTTGGTCAGTTCAGTCAATACATCCTCAGCAATTTCCTATTAACTTGCGTTCTTTCTCATACCTTGAGAGAAAATGTTTCGCCTCTAAGTCGAGAGAATTGAATTCATACTGTGGCTGTGGTGATAGGCCAGAATTCCGTTTCTCCGACTGGGGCGAGGTTGAGGCAATAATATAGAGACTGACTCTAACAAAGCAGTTGGCAAAGACGTCCGCTAATGTTGTCCAAGCACCCTAAGATCGATTAAAAAATAGTTCAATGATTTGTTTTAATACATACAAGAAAAGATCTCTTCATTTGGTCTTTTATGGTCCATGCTCATGAGTCATGACCGATAGACGTCACCAGCAAGGGCTTGAGATTAGTTGGAAAATGGCTGATTTCTCAATTGCTTTCCAAGCCATAATGCACATGTGGGCTCCGGTCCTTGACCGCGACTCACTCAGATCAATGAGTTGGGCCCATTTCTGGCCATGAGGGGTAGCAAACTCCCATTCTGGGACCTCCCTTTTAACCAACCCTTCAGATTCCCTTATGAATCTCATTAAGATTCTCAAGTTGACCTTTTTCAAGTCGCCCAGTCGTCGAAGATGACTGCGGCCTCCCCTTTGCTGAAGATGAACACATTTCGGCAGAGCCCATGCCGAACAAATTTCATTTCTTCTTCATTCTTGGACGAAGATAATATGAAAATGTATTGGGTGAAATTTGTGAAATTTCCTGAATTTCTATCGTGAATGTCCGTCGACTTTAAGGTACACATGACCATATGGTGCGTCTATTAGCTTGCAGTTGGCTCTCAGTTTTAACCATTCTCATCGGAAATGGGGCAGACAGTGGGATGATGAGGGAAACCTGTTTCACAATCCATCTCACAACTGCCTAAGAACCAACCACAGGCATACCCAAAGTGTGTCTGTTAATTTTCGACTTATTTGCATTGATTCCCTGAAAGTGGCTCCTTCACCACAAATGTTATCTCCATCACATTTGTGGACAGGAGTAGATGTTTAAACCCTCTTTTGTTGCCCAACTATGGCTTGAAGTTTCTGCTCTCCAATTTTCACAAATTGATGCGCTCCTTGAACGAAGAATTTTATGAATTCCACGAAATCTTATTTATCAAATCAATGCGTTGCATGTACTCACGTTCCTAAACCCTTAGCCCTGAATCCTGAATCCTGTCACTCATCCTCCATAGCACGACTGCTAACGCACAACCACACGCACACTCGTTATAGCTTGTATATAGGTAGAATCTTAGCATTGTCAACATGAATCACCTGGGAAATCAACTACGGATATCCCCATAAACTTGGGTATCCGCACATATGTACCATGCAGCATCGCCTCCCCCCTAATGGCAGTCACTTGGATAAAACTACTCAACCCAAAAACAGTGAGAAGAGGTAGTGGTGAAGCACGGCAAGTAGAGAAACCGCGGGAGCAACACACAAGTCATCGTTTACTGCTCTCCAGGTGGAAAGTAAACTTACCAGGCTTTAGTTTGGCATCCTTTGACAAGGATTTACATACAAATAGTATTTGGTTCTTGTGAAATTAGGAATAAAGGATTTAGAAGGATTTTATTTTGATGAATCCGAAACAGAGGGGAGCAGGACAGGGTAAATAAATAAATCCTTTCACATTGATGTATGCACGTGCATGCTTGGCTTCGGAAAGCGTACAATTTGTCTTATTGTTGCTTTCGGCAGGTCTCTCGAGAGCAAACCTGCTCTCTATTCACAGGGAAACAATGTAACATCATTCAGTCGGCTGGTGCCGAATTGAATTTAGATGAAATCTGTGTGTATAAAGAATCTGCACCAAAATTCAAGCAGCCAACGGATTTTCCGTGATTTTAATCTTTTTCCAAGAGATGAACATTTAAACGACTGCAATGCTTGTCGAGTAAGATTTAGAAGATGCCTTTTGTGGGATTTTTTTCCCTTGAATACTCGAGGTGCCGTAAAAGTGAATACCAGACATTTGTGTTGCAGATTTTCTGCTGCTTTTTATGTATTTTTGATATTTTTTGTTTGCATTGGGAACCAAGTTTATTCTTATTTTGACTTCGATTTCCTGGCTTAGCTAAAAGATAAGAATCCATTCACTCAAACCTTTATCTTTGGCTTTATCCCATCTCTATCCCCAACAGAACCAGGTCCTTAACAAAGAAACACCACCAGTCTTCAAAGTATGCTCTAATCCATTGACGCACCACTGTCATTATCCTTCAAAATAGATGAGTATTCGTGCCACACGTCACTAAACAACTGAGCTTCTTCTTACCTCCCTGGTAACTATTCGTCGAGCCAGATATGGAAATTTATGAATGGCCTAAAATAAACACCAGATTAGTACCAAGTGATGAAAAAATTTCTCTCGAATATACCAAGGACTGCTTCATGTGGTTTTAAAGTTGGTCAGGCCTCCGCACAACAGACTGGTGTGGTGATCAATGTCTAGTAAAAAGTGTGCCCAAGAGCAGCCAGACGAGTTTTTGGACTTGGTCCGACTACATCGCCCTCTGTCTGCCGATTGAATCACACCCAGGGCGTGCCTCGGCTTGGTCCGACTACCTAGACCTATGTCTGCTGATTGAATCGGATCCATGGCACGCCTCGGCTTGGTCCGACTACATCGCCCTCTGTATGCTGACTGAATCGCGTCTAGGGCACGCCTCGGAGGACGTGGCGATGGCTGCACTCGTACTACGAGCAGCTGAAGTATAGCCCCTTAAGTTCGAAGCAACAGCTCAACGGAAGTTCCTGGCGTACCGCCGTGTTTCTCACTCCATTGCAGCGACTAACTCCCACAACCACACAAAGAAATACCGTCTTTCATGAACATAGTTGGAGTTGGAATAAATACTGAGTTGAAAACATCCAAGCAACATCCAGCCAGTCCGGCAGTCAAACTCAGCATTTCTGTAGTGTGGTAATTCTCAATGTCAGTATCAAACAGAGCAAAAGAGCACAAACCCATCGACTTGGAAAACTTGACAACTTACCAATTCGAATAAAGATTCATGTTCCTTCGCGATTTCATTCTCTCACCAAAATATACACCTTTTCTTTCCCTTAATTTATCCCATGCTTTTCAAACCAAATACTTTTCTGCGCATTGGATAAACGAAAACTACAGCAAATATATACATACATACATATAAACTAAATACTATCTACAACCTACCATTAAATCATTGTAATATGTTTGCAAATAAAAAAAATGAATCCGGTGTTTAAGTGTCATAGCAATACACAATACATATCATTAATGTTGTAATTTAACTGTGTTACAAGGATAATCGCCTTGAAAATTAAACATAAACCAAAAATAAAATGCATAACTAATGTGGAAAGCAAAAAGCAAAAACCAAAATACAATCCATACACAAATTTAATGTGTCGTTGTTATAATTTATGCATATACAAACATGAATGTTATCACTACTCACACAAAAACAAAAAAAAAAATACGTGTATATTATTATAAATTAACATTTATTCAAGAACAAAAATCGAATCTATTTATTTACCTAATTGTTACAACATTTAAATACAACATCAAAACCAAACAAAAAATGATATTCATATACATTAGCCAATCAATTAAAGCATGAGATGCGCGTACATTAAAATATATATTTAAAGATAATTGCCATTTGTGTTTGAATAAATCGCACGGACTACATTAAATAACTAAACACACGATAAGGATGATAAGTATATCCACGCCACGCCAAGGCAATTTTTTGACATCCTCGTATATTCTGTTCACCGCAGCCTTATCATATTTTTTTTTATTGAACTCAATTTCATTACCCCCCGAACTTTGAGAACCAGAACAATCATCCTTGAAATTTCATGTATGCATTTACACCAAAATTAAGAAAGACAAAAATCAAGAACCTAAAATTATTTAAAATGGAAAAATAACCAGACACACACAAACTGTTGGCTCAGCAGTCCTTTGAAAGTGAACAAAAGAAGTTGTTTTTCAAAGCTTTAAGAACGTTAGGGAAAATACATAAATATAAACAATCTGTAAATAATCTAAATTGAGACAAATGTTAATTGAGAACTTATACCAAAAACCAAAAACCCAAAAAAGAAAACAAACATTTTTTCATTTCGATCGCTTAAGTTGCAATCATGAGTGTTTGCCTGAGAACGAAACTGAGAAACGTGGAGAGTAGTAAAGCGATTGAAAGAATACAAATTAAATTTTCATCCGATCTAAGCTATAATCTGGTGAAATTAAAGGCATGATATACAAAAAGACAATTGTTAGAGAAAATAAATATATAGTTATACCGGAGATTATATATAATATAATAAATAAATGGACTAAATAAAGACATAAGAAATATTTCGGAATAAATGTTTTAAATCAATTGTGTTTTCTTTCCTTTCAAATGCTAGGCAGCAGCGGTGTGTGGTAGTTATTTGAGGGGAGACTTGTGTCATCTCTACGAGCGTGCATCTGCTTTGGAAGGCAACGATTTTGTCATAAAACAGCGACTCTTTGAGATCGGAGATTAATGTGCAGGCAAAGTTTCTTTTCTCACACCACGACCTATGTTACGGTAGGAAACGGTTAAAAATTGAAACACCGAATTACGTAAAAACCAAAGTTGACTTTATTCTTAGTCGTCCAAGCCTCGAGTGAACTATCATTTCTTAAAACACAAACTAACAGCTAATACAAACTTAAGCAATACCGACAAAAAGAGACAAAAAAGACGTTTTACAAAAGGGGAGCATGCAGAAAAGGGACACGTGATAATAGTTCGTAAACAACATGCATACATGTTTGTATATACTTGTTGCGGCGGCGTCTTTTGTTTGTCAAGCCTGCTTTGTAACGGGTTGCTTGTGATTGAGTTTGGGCAGACTGTACCCGAACTTTGTGAACTGGGAGACACATGTTTGTCTTCTCCATGTGTCTATGTATTCATGTTTATAAACATATTAGATTATAATAATGCTGCTTTTGATATGCTGCTACTGCAGAGCATGTCACTCACGGGCATGTACTATAAAAATGCAAACAAAAAATGTTTTTCCTTTTTTTTAAATCTTCAACAAGACACCATGTGACGCATGTGTACACGGCAGAAATGAAGTATGACAGAGAGGACCAACTTCTACGCCTCTTGCCACTTAGACATGTTAACATTTTATATGTCGTTTTCTAAAGTCAAATTGACCAATCAGAGAACGGCATTTACGTTATTTCGTAATTAACAGTCAAACAGTCTCTCAAATTCGTCGATGGACTGAGGGTCAATGAGCTGTGAAGTTGGGCATCTCTATAATAATTCATTTCTGGTACACGGCATAGCAGCGTCAGATTTTTATTGACTAAAAATTTCTATTTTCTCTGCTACAACTAAGACTCCTTCTAGTGTCCTTTTCAAAATGTTTTGCGGGTAGATTTTCGGTAAAATAACCTTTCATAACCATCATTACGTGGGTTTATTAATTTTACGCTAAACCGAACGGTGTCGTAACCGGGAGTTAGCGCACTCAACGTCTCATGTCCAAAGTTTGGAGGATGCCATATATCACAAATCCTGAGTTGCCAGAGTTCACAACTTCAGCCACTTCAACCAAACCTAGGTTAGATTAGATTAAAGTGGCTGACTATCTTCAATGTGGCTACCCTGAGGCCGAGGATAGGGTCGTTGTGTCACCACAAGATCATATAGATCCTAACCCGCGAACCATTTGGAACTCTTAACAAAGCGATGGAGCTGACTAATGCTAATATTGCTTGAATCTGTTAAGTCGTAGAAATATGGGGCAACCAAGTCTTGAGGTTATAGAGCCGATGAGAGTTCTGAGATTCGGTCTGCTTATTCTGATCAGGTCGCGTGAGCGTTTTGGATCGATGGTAGGCCAGAATTGCTTTGTTATGAGGTAACCAATGTCGGAAACCACATCGCTAAGCATTTTGTAGTGGTGTCCGGAAAAGGTGCTTCGGTGGTGCCCTTTCTAGCGAGTTCGACTGCTTCGCAGTATCTCTGGGATATCACTGTGTCCCGGCACCCACATAAGATGGATGTAGAAATACTTGGCCATCTCGTTAGGGACGTCTTGGAGTTAAAAGTGACTGCACTCAGAGATTTGATCGCTGCCTGGCTGTCTGAACAGATGACAATATCTGAATCTAATGTTACATTGTTTTTTAGACATGATAGAGCTCTCTTGATCGCTACAGTCTCTGCTTAAAAGACGCTACAGTGAGAAGGTAGTCGGAAGGACAGTTCAAAATTCAGATCCTTATAGTAGGTGTGAGACCCACTCCTTCGCTCATCTTCGATCCATCCGTGAAAATTCGCAGAGGACCGTCCGGTGACTGGTGTTCAGAGTGTAGGTATCGTGAGGTCGGTGTTTCCTGATAGGGATCCAAATTTATTTAGAGTGTCCGGATCTGAACTCCATCTACATACGCAGCGATTTCAATCTAATCGCCGTGCTGGCAACAACCTGGCTGACGAAGAGATCTATCGAGAGGAGGTTGAGGAGGGTATTTAAGAAGGAGGTTTCGTTTTCCTTTTCGACGTTGGCCAACACGAAAGCTGCCGCTGTAGTAGATTTGGAGTAGAACTGTTAATAAAGAATTTATATAATAATTTCATCGGACTTTTAGTTCCAAATTATCTACACGACTAACTAGTGAACCACTCACGGCTATAGACCCGCGTGCCTGGAAGTTGGGTTTCCAGCTTAGTTTCGCGTCTAAAATGAGGCCCAAGAATTTGGCACTGTTGCTAACCTAACCTAACATACAACCTACTACAACATTGGATGTTTCCAGATCCCAAACGCTGTTTTCACGCCTACTTCTCGAACAGCACCATCATTACTCTTATAGATTTTAATAATTATTAATCATCCCTCATCTTGTGGTTGTATTTTAGGCATTTATACAAGTCCTTAGCAAAGGCGTCGGAAGCTTCAAGTAGAATAAAAAAAATTATAGGTTCTAAAATGTGATCTTGACCACTTCTGTCGGTGCCAGATGATTACAACGTATTTATATAAACTGTTGTATTGTATATTTTTTAAATGCTTTAGAAGTCGGATGTTAGGATATCTACATTAGTGGTGTGCCAACCCGAAAAATTTCCTAACCGAGTTAACCCGGGTTAAAATAGAAGCAAAGCGAATTGTAACCCGGGCTAACGAACTCGGTTCGATGATGAACCGAAAGAAAAAAAAACATGGATTATTGAATGGGGCAAATCGAGTTGTGTTGTCCAATTCTATTTAGTGGCTGAAAATCACTTACCACTGCCACCTGCAGCATTTACATATTATGTATACATACAAAACCCACAATAAGCGAAGTTACCGAAATGCCGGAGGTGGCACTGGCAAGTGGCAACCCGCAAGTCGCAACGCAACTTACTTGTCTCATACACCACACAAAAAAGGGAGAATTTACTTATACATACAAAACACGCAATACGCCAAGAGCTACCCAAATACTGCAGCCTGCGGTGGTGGCTACAGGTCAGGTGCCCCGAACCAAAATGGAATGGAGCAAATCGATTTGTATTGTCTAATTTTGTTTGGGGTTGTTTTCGTTTTCAGCATTCGGTTCGTTTCATCGGTTTGAAATAAACGTTACTTGGCTTGACTCGGTTTAGGTGTAACCCGGGTTAACTCGGTTTTCTAACCCGAGTTGTCACACCATTAATTGACATCTGATCGAATCAGCCAACAGCGATCTAAAAGATAAATTGCCAGAATTAATTCATGACTTCCCCATCAAGTCTCAATAAGGTCTTAAGAACAATGAAGGCTAAATACATACAATGCCTACGACAACATTTTTAATGTTCTACTTAAAGTCGATCGAATGCGAGTTTGCTTCTATTTAATGAAATTTAGAGAAATTCAGTAAGAGGTAGCGCGGACATAAATGGGCCCATTTAAATCATCTAGGAGAGTCCGGCATGCTTCAGTTCGGCTACGGAAAAGCATGACTGCTCTGGATTTCTTATAATAGGGTGGAGCTGAACCAGGCTTTAGTTCTAGTGGCTAAAATGCTGAATAGATTGCTTCGTCCACAGCGATTTTCGAAAAATCCATTTTCTTTGTCGTTTAGTTAAATGGGCTTTCAACGTCATACACATTACATTTGCGTTTCACAGAGGTTAATGTTCACCTCGTTCATTTATTCATTGTTCATGTAAATTCTTTGCAAACCCTTCAACGCCCGATAAAGTATGGATAACGAGGAGCTAATGCTAGCTGCTATTCATGGAATGTTGCTCGGTTCAACTCAACTTGAGCCTAGGACTGCAGCACTACATCCACTTGTCCCAGTAGATGCTTATAAATAGAAAGAGCACTGAACCAACTAATGGTACGGCATGGCTTTCGAAAAAGTAACACAACAATCGATGAAACAGCAGGCGATTCAGATACGGTTAGTCAACGGTGATTTGTGCTGCGGGGTTCTGTGGTCATAGCCAATGCTTGCATGTTTATTTGCGTTTTAGCGTTGAATTAATTAGAGCAGGCAATACGGAGTACATAGTACCGCCATGGAATAACTGCGTGCATGGCCTCGCACAAGGAGACGCACCGACCAAGCGCATATCGCGTACGTAAATGTATTACACAGGGTGAAACCCTGCGCCCCCTCCCTGTTTTAAAATATACAATTTGAATGAGATCTTTTGTGTCTCTGATAGTACCGTCAGCCGTAAAGGAAGCACACGTTAAGGCCACCGTTGAACGAAATCCACGTCAAAGTGGCGGCTCCATGAAACACATATCTACACAAAAATGAGCTTAGAATAAAGCTGTAATTGCTGACAGCCCTCCACTCCTAGCATTTGTGGGAGTGGGAGTTGGAGTTGAAATAAACAAAGAAATTGCAAATGGTGAGTTAAAATATTTCGTATGGTGCATATAAGCCGTGTGAACGTAAACATTTCAAAATTTAACAAAGCGCTTAAGGTGGCTGACACTAATGGTGCGTGGTTCGGCCAGGTTATAGAAAAAGCCAGAGCGCGCTATCAGTGCAAACAAGCTGAAGATTGGCTTACTCTTCTCCTTCGTCTCTGCAACATTTTCAGAAGTAATTATAGGGCAGAACCAGTCGGACGTCTTGACTTTGAATGGAGCTGTGTAACGCCGATGAGAATCATTAGAGCCTGGCAGATCATCTCAGTTCGCCTCGGATCAATAGTTTCAGGCTTCTAGAGAGCGTGGACTGTACATATCTCTACTGGAAAAGGCAGCTAAACTTGTGCCCTGTCTACGGCGTTCGCGCAGCTTTGTTAAATTTTGTGGAATGTCATAGTTTCTTCACATGAGATGGATGCTAAAAAGATACGACGTGCCGTTGAATTACTCTCAACTCTCGGTTCAAGTGCCACCTCTCGAGAGGCACTGGCAATGCTCAGGCGTTGATTTGGCGTAAAACTTTACATGTAGCAATAGCACGTGGATCACGAAAAAAGTCTCAGGTGCCTCAACTGAACTAAGCAAAACTCGGAGAAGCTTTGATCGTCGATCGTACAACTGTTTTAAAATATTTAAGAACCATCGGAAAAGTTCACAAAGATGCAACATTAACTAAGGGCATCAAATGACTCGTGCTTTGATAAGCACGAATGGAAGCCCCGATGTATGGCGAAAGTGCCGAAAAAAATCATGAGCAGATCAAATAACTGTTACCAAACGTTAAGCAATATCCCTGAAAAAAAAGGGACTGCTGCACTTCTTCTTCTACTGGCACTGAAGCCCGCAGTGAACATGCATCTCTAGCAACAAGCATCAACAAGATAGAGCCATCTCTAGCTAGCTGCTTCTACCTGACGTACACATGTGTGGGCTATCGTAGGCTTGTGTGCGTGTTGAAGGAATCTGAAAATGAAAAAAATCTCAGAAGGTCTACGCCGGAATAGGGAATTTCTCAAATCGCGCCACATTAAAGGCATCTTGGACGCAAAGGAGTCATTGTCCTTCACAGAGAAGGAAAGGAACTCAATAGCAAGGGCAACTGAGGTCATAGCAGTTGATGAGTACACCAGATCAAAAAATCCAAGTCAACCCAAAGCCCCAGAGAAGGGTGTCGTCAATAAGATGGGCTCAAAGCAAGCAGCTGGGAAAACCCAATCGGCTAGTGTTGCGTGTACTCATTTCAGAAAGTGAATTGGTACAATGTGCTATATCGTCTCAGATGTAAAATTTGAGTGTTGCTGTTTTTTTGAAGTGTTGGGACATTTCTGTAATAAGTAACACAACACTACAATCGACAGTACCAACAGGAGCTGCGCCTCCACATTGCCTAGTCCCACAAAAATGGTCCTTTATTAAAGGAGGCACGATGCGCCGACGTCGACTAGAATGCACCGACCACCAAAGAGAGGAGGTCCAATGTTAAATTCCGACTGATCCTCAATAAGGACAAGATTCAAGAGCCAAAGAATATCCAGGAACCCAATACATCCTGCTACAGAGGATTTAGAGCTGCCCAGTGGTCGGCATTTCTTCAAGCGTGGAGGTCGAGGAAGCTCTAGCTAAAGCGATCCAATTTCTGCCTCACCCGCCATAGTCACCAGACGTGGCACCTTCTGATTCTTGCTTTCATCGATTCAGCAAGGATATTCAGCACATTCCTATTTACTAAGAGTTTTCCCTTCTTCACATTCTGGCATACATCGATTCCAAGAAAGATGAGAAAAAGTCAACCCGCTATGACCAATTCTTTATTCATTGAATAATTCAAATAAAATCATTAGTTATACTCCCTCAGAGCATTGCCAGGGCCATCCAAGAGGTAGTGGTGTGAAATACAAGTCTATCCCTCTTCATGTCGAAACGAATCAACGTCCCAGGTCAAGCTAAAAATATCTTCAACCACAATCCGTTTATCCGATCTCTCATTGGCTACTAAATCTTCCCAAGGGATCTCAGTCCGACCGGCTTATCGCAGGAAATCCATTCAACGACCAGCAATGACTGTTTAAATGCAATGCAATCAATTCCATGAGGTAAAGCGCACAGCAAAAGCAAACTCTTGCCCCGTAAAGTGCAGTCATATGAAAAGGGCATCTCACAGCCATCACGGATTGCAGAGGCGAGCTCCATTTTATGTCACCGCACCTGAACACCTCCGGAGCATATGAATGGTGAGGACTGCTCCGATTGGTTTTACAGACCAAAGCACTCAAAAATCCCTTTATCGAACGATTTAAATAACTTCTCCGGAACTTCGACGCCGTTTCACCAAAACACTTGTTCCTCTACGCAATCACCGGTTAAGCAAGTGTATTGATTTTCTCAGAAGGAAGTGGCCGCAGGCCCACCTTCAATCCAATCGACAGAATCACTTTCCGTCGACCACCGCACACTCCGTTGGGTTTGGGATAATTTTTGCACCCAATATCTTGGCATATCCTTCAAATTCGCAACAAAGGGAAAAACGAACATGGGAAACCTTAAATGATCCTTTTCCAGGTCAACGACTCACAAAGGGCAGCCGCCAATGCCACCAAAAAGGGCAAACAACTCCCCAGCACCATAAAAACTGCCGTGACATTATCTCTGGGCATTTGAGTAGAAAGATTTTATATGAGCTTCTCTGTGTGTGTGTGGATTTTACGATAAATCTCATTGAAAAGGGTTAATTTGCCAGATCTAAACTTAATGATACACGCTTCAAAGGGCGACCAAAATCGAGGGGATAAGCAAGTGCCAGGAGATCGAGACAAAGGCAACTCGCCAGACTGTGCCGTGTATGTGTCTGTCACCACGTTGACTGTAACTCATCTTCGGACGATTGAACTACAAATAATCTTGGTTTCCATTGTGCCATGTGTGTGCGCCGCCGAGCGGAGCTAAACCTTCAATCCGCCCGTGAGCATTTATTTTCCGTGCAATAAACGATGATGGTGGCTGAGGGATACGAATCAAAGGTCAGGATACCCAGCGCCTATCAATCGATAAACTCGAAAGTTATCGAAGGGTAGCCCTCATGTGGATAGTTGAGCCGAGAGGGCAGAGGCGGCAGCGGACCACTATTGATTGGGGTCAAAGTAAATGGTGCCTTCGCATGCAAATGGCCAATTAACACCGTCTCCCCTTCGAGCGAAGCTTCATGTAGTGGAAGTAAATTAAAGGAGTGCCGGAACAGCTGCACGTTTAAAGTCAAGTCAACTCCACCGACCATCGACCATCGACCGCAATTAAATTTTATCATCCCGCCGGAGCTGAGCAGGGTTGAATCTAATTTCGTCACAGGGTTCGACTACGACTAAATTGGCCGGCAACTGCGTTTGACTTTTTTTGATACCTTTAGGACGCACAAGCTCTGCGGTAGGTGTTGGTACCTTGGACTTAGAGATTATTACGCTTGACATTATTATTGCTTCTGGATGTAACTGCACGGGTTGCCGCAGGACCGGAACAACACCGTGCGGGCAGATAAAAGCGCACCCAACACCGAACTCATTATTTCTCCTGGGTGCTCGTAAAAATTTAAGGTTTTATAGCATCATTTGGAAATAACTACGCTGATTAAATTGGATCTGAAGGCGCAGTTAACAGAGCGAGCTTATTTTTTGCCTCCATTCGACGGACGGCACTGATGTCTGGGCAATGGGGGGCAGGCACGCTATGCACAATGAAGTGGAATGGCAGGCGCTTCTCTCAGTACCACTTATCACTACTTGAGCAGCTATCAATCTTCAAAAGGATTTTCGCTCTTCAATCAAGTTGGATGGATATCTTTACAGCGCTGTCCGATGTGGATGGTGGCTGCTGCCACTGGACCATTGAGTGTTTTACTGAAGATATCCGAAGACTGTTGCTGTTGAGCTTGACATACAATGAGTCATCATGAGAAGAGGTCTCTCCAGGAGGGATTTTCAGCGCAGCACTCAGGACAGAGGAGATTCGCAACAAACTGAAGGGGTCCAGGTGAGCAGGAGACAATGGTTGTTCTTTGGCTGGCACTGCAAATTGAATTGAGTGGAGTTTCATAGAAATTCATTGAAGTCGAGCTAGTTTTCAACAATTATTCAGGATAAGGTGGAAAATGCATTTTGTCTTGAGGGAGACATTACAGAGGTCAGAAGAACGTCATTCTTTCGCAAGTAAACTGATTTAATTATGGGTGCATTGTGCTTACAGACATTTCTGAATTTGAAGGCGGTTGTCATTCACTCGAGTCTAAGACTTTGCGGAACTTCACGGCTCGACGCATAAAACATGAACTAAACTGAAAGTTTATCCCATCCGATTTTGTTCCACAATGTTCCAAATATAACTTCTTGCTCACACCGCCCGCGGTTCGAATGCTGCGATATTTCAATTAGCAGAGATTTCGATACGGAAGGTATGTCTACAATAAATTCTAAGTTAATGCGTAGGTTACGGGAATCAGATATCAGACTCTGCAGATAAGCACCTCTCCAAGGAGCCCGTGTATCCGTGAGCCTGGAGCAGTACAAGTCTATACTTGAGATGGGTTTCAAACTGGGTAAAGTGCGAGACGGGGAAGACGATAAATCTTGTGCACGATTCGGATTTATTCAACGAAGGGGGTGAATATAATATCTCGAGCCCGACGGCATAGCGGGGTATGTTCCAGTAGGCAGCTCTGAGGAATACTGTACAGACTTAAGTACTATCAAAGAGGACTACCAACAGCTCTTTCCACGCACATAAGCAGCCTTTACGGAGTACGATGTTGAAATCGTTAAGATTGGATACTTCAATGCATTCCAAAGCGAGCTTTTTCTTCTTTTTTTGGCGCTTCAGCCTCAAGCAATAAGCCAACTAGACTGATCTCTGGATAGCAGGCGCTCACCGTTGGTTAACGTCCTTCTCTCGGATCCTCTCTTGGGCGCGCCACCTTACACGTGAGAGTTCACGAGCTTGCACGACCGACCTTCTCAAGAATTCTGTTGAAGAAGTCGATGACGGCGTGGAAGCTGCGGGAATTCTCCATCATCATTGTGAATTCTCCATCATCATCGAATTCGGAAGAAATGTCAAAACTAGACATGGCGTTGTAAAGCTCGTCTCTCTGCACGTTGTCAAACGCGGTCTTCACACGGTGGTGGGTATCGATTATAAGTTCATGGATCTATCGTTGTGTGAAGATTTGGTAGGGACCCATCAGATGGTTTATAAACAACTTCTCTTAAGCGATGGTTAGGTGATTCATCCCTCGATACTTGGCGCAGTGAGAGGGGTATCATTTCTTGTGGATCGGGCAAGCTTTCCTTCTTTGTTGTTTAGCTATTGAAATTACTTGAGAATATACCGTCGTAAGATGTATGTAAACGGCAGAAATGTTCATTCGCAATCCAATAGCCAAACACATGCCGCATGCTCTTGCTTCATGTTCTACATGGAAGATGATGTGCCGTACGTGATGGAATGCAGTTGATGTCCGGTGGACCAGACGACAGATCAGCATATCGAGTGCAGGTGCTGCCGTGGGATCATGGGAACATGCAGCTATGGACGCAAATAGTAGCTTAGTTTATTGTAGGAAAATATTTTGTAATTTAGTTGCCGCATTCATTTTGAATAACTATTTTTAAAAAATGAGCAGTAATAAGTTGAATTGTGCAATGAACACGCGGAATAACATGGGAACCCGGTGGAACGTTCATATGGTGACGATGAACAACGCTCGTCCAAACACCACACCAGAGAAAAAAGCCACCTCATAAGCCAACCGCTCTGTCACTGAATTTAAAATTGTGTTAAAGCTTCCAACCAAAGGTAACTCTACCCCCGACCACTCCAGGATCGACAATGTATTCTTTATTTTTAAATTCTTAAATATATCTTTGGTATTTCTGTCATCTTAGTGCGCACATCATTCTGTTGACACTGCAGAAAGGAAATCCCTCTTAACTTTCCGATCGCTCCCGGAAAAGTGAAAAGGTCTCATGAATTTCGCCACATAAGACCGAAGAGAACGATGAAAGGACGAAGAATAGTGCCTTGTGTTCGATACACTTAGCATCTAAACATTGTGCGGCAGTCTATTTCTGTTCTTGACGAGGCATTATTACATTTCAGACCAAGAAAACGGAATGATAACCTTTCAGTTCGTTGGAATTTCGGTCCATTTCAGCGGCTCTACTAATTTGCCACACATAAACAGGGCGGCATTGAGTTATTGAAACTCAAATTGCCAGAACATTTCCGACGTATTGTCGGTGGATTTTCAACTGAATTTGACAAGGCGTGTCCTTCATAAAGCCCACTTTCCCAATCAGACAGACAGTGCAAGGTCAATACCAGCTAGTGATGTCTGCAGGAAAGGCACAGACCCCTTTCGGCGAAATTAAAAGACACGTTCAACTAAGCGCCACGATTTGTTCTGAGTTCTGCGAATTGTCGCGCCAGCCATTTATTACATTAAGCACGCCTAGGACGTGGAGTTATTTATTTTCCTCGATGTGAATTCTTTTTCTCTGAAAAGTGCAAAGGTATAGTGCTGGCAAACATTCTCTCTGCGTAATTTTGCCGTCATTTTTGCACGCACCGTACACACGCACATATGCACATACTTTCACCCTGCGGCAGTAATCACGTACGCTACAGTGAAGGCGCTTGTACGTGGCACATAATACTCCTGCCTACGGTGTGAGCAGCCTAATCAGTAATCCGTGTTACTTTTGCGGAATGTTGATTTCGTTATAGTGCCGGAGCTACTCTAGAGCCGGAGCATCAGAGTTTCATGTTTCACCCCTTTCTGGGGCGAGGTAAACTTCCAAAGTGTGTATGGAGCTGCTGGCAGAAACTGCTGCAAAAAAAGTGACAAAAATTTAAGGCCTTCTTTTGTGTGTGTTTACTTTTGGAATTGGGGCAAAAATCACTTTAAACTTGTGACTCAATGGTGGTGCGTGTGAGCTGAGCTCTACTCCACCACGCATGCTTCGAGGCGAAGGCAATGGGGTGCTGGAAGCGTTCTGGGGAACTTATGGCGGGGAGCGTTATGAGATAAGCATCAACGCCTTCGTAATTGAGGAATGCTTGTTGCATAATTTCTGAAAGAAACTACAAAGTTTATAAAGTCATCGATTTTTATCGTTTTGTCTGTGTCACGTTTTGAATTTGTGCCGAAAATGTGAAGGGAATGGCTGATTGGCGGCAGAGACAGTTTGTACAAGATTGTAGCTATATAAGATGGTTCTGAAATCACTGAACTAACTGGCTATCAACTACAGTACTCCGGAGTCAAGACGACTTTCGGTAAAGGAAAACAATGCATTCTGATGCATTCAATGCGTTCCAATGTTTGTGTATCTTTGCAAAAACGACCATTAATTTACGAGTGTTTTCTCAGTTTAATGAACTGAACCAGTTCAACGATAATTTCAATCAATCAATGGACTTGAATGATATCTTTGACACTTGCTCGTAGACAAACGCATAACTTAAACGACTAGGGTACGAAAGGGTTTTCCAATTCCAAAATTCGATCTTCCAAATGTTTGAACGTTTGACAGACAGGGCGCGCTACCCTTAAAACAGTGAACAAACTGTCAATGTCCGAACATTGACAACTTTTTCATCATAACGAACGAAGAAAGTTCTACCAGAGCCTAGCAACTAATCGTGTTGTGCGTCTAATGTTCTTTCGCGAGTGGAAGGCACCTTTAATGTTATGCCGACTCCGAAAGGCCAATTTGAGAATCTTTTTCTAGTGAATTATTACTCTTTGAGCATTGTTAGTGACTCGAATGAGGAGGGCCCCGGAAATTATTTTGCTTGTACCTCGAATCGAAAATAGTTAACGTAGGCTCAAGTGTGTAGGGGTCGATGCACTAACCCACAACGCCATGTCGCCAGAAAGTTACAAATACTTAAAACTTAGCGACGGCATCTTTAATGACCAATGTCATCGCAAAAGCATCTTCAATCATGCTCATTTTTGGCCGAATGATTTCGTCATCAAACAGAACATGCCAGGTCAGGGGATAACCTCCTGTGCTTCAAGAAACACTACTTCATCCACAGAAAAAAAAACTGCATGGGGTGGCTTTCATGCCGGTGATGTGACGTTTTTGATGATAGTGGATGTTTTGGATGAGTGTAACACACGAGTGTGGGAACACGTAGCATTTTGGAGGAAACACTCCATCTGGTGTGATTAAAAATTTGTTTCGTTAAGCTAAACGAAACCTTTCCACTCACAGTGTGAATAAGAGTTGACTTCAAAGAGGAATACTTGGACGGATTAAACTTCAACTCTAAAAAAAGAAATCTGGTCTGATCGAAGATGACGATTTTATGAGATATTTGCAATTATATCCGCGCTTGCCGTAAAAAACCAACCTTCAGCCAAACAAAAAAATCAAAGATCAAGTTCCCATGGCGTGCATTTGAACACCTCGCAATATGAGTACAATTGATAGCAATTGATAGCTTCAATTGTACTGGGAAAACCAGAAATGAAGTATGGTAGAGATGCCCAACTTCTGCCTCTCTTGCCCCTTAACATTTTTTCAACCATTTTTTATATCGTTTTCTAAAGCCAGAATCAGAGAATGACACTTTTCACGTGACTGTGAAAAAGCCTCTGGAATTCGTCGATGGACTAGGGATCAATCAGCTGTGATGTTGGGCATCTCCATAATTTCAGGGGAAAACTTACTTGGCGCGGTTTAGCTTCTCTCAATTCCTCGATCGATGAGGTATATTTCATCCTTAGATTTGCTTTTGCGCATGCAGCACAAAATTTGTCAAACTGTGGATTTATGAGTCCCAATGTCATCACCAACTCCAGCTTGGATTCCGGGTCACCAATGTATCGCAGGAACATTTTCGTTTTCTTAATTCACGGCGTGGCACCACCACGGATTTCTTCAGAAATATCGGAAGGGAACTGATTTCTTACCGTTCCATGTTACGAAAGTCGAATCCACACAGGTTCTTGAAATTATCCCCTGTCAGCCGTATCAATAAAAAACGCTACCCGCCCTTAAAATCTTGTTTTAGCTAGCACACGGCTAGTGAACTTATTCGTTTCATAACATTTGTAATTCATCATCATCTTCTGACTAACATGCTCCACTCAATATGTGTTATTAATAAACACATTTTATCTCCGCATTAGCTGTCCACTCTTTGCCAAATTGTAAAGGGTGGTTAAATTTTAAGAGCCGATGTTGATTTTGAATAAAACACAAATGTGTGCTGCGACCTCCGCGGTACACCTCCATCCGATGGTCCAAATTTTCGATGACGCTGAAGCATAATTGAGATTCTATGCCGTTAATGTGCGAATTATCTCATCCTTTAGCTCTTGAATTTTTGCTGGCTTATCGACGTACACCTTTTCTTTCAAATAACCCCAAAGAAAAAAATCGCCACCACTTGAGATAACACAGCCATTGAATTTGTCGCGCAAAAGAGCCATTGTTTCGTTAGCTGTGTGGCAAGTGGCACCGTCCTGTTAAAACCACATATCGTCCACATTCATATCTTCCAATTCGGGCCGTAAAAAGTTCGTTATCATTTCACGATAGCGAACACCATTCACAGTAACTGCCTGACCGGCCTCATTTTGGAAAAAATACGGCCCGATGATGCCGCCAGCCCATAAACCGCACCAAACAGTCACTCTTTGTGGGTGCATTGGTTTTTCGACAATCACTCTTGGATTATCATTCCCCCAAATGCGGCAATTCTGCTTATTGACGAATCCACTGAGGTGAAAATGTGCCTTATCACTGAAGATGATTTTCTTCGAAAATGCACGTTTTGATTTGAACTCCCATTTTCATAATAAGCCTGAATAACTTTAACGCGTTGCTCGGTTGTGTATCTTTCCATGGTTCAAATTGAGTTAGTCTGAAATTGAGAAATGTCAAATGAATGCAGAAAAAAACTTCACGTTTAGGTGTGGTTCACATTCGACATCGGCCCTTAACCGCCCTTTACTAAACATTCTAGTACATCTGGCATATACCACCAGCTGAGACTGACGTGCGCGAAATTTGTTTATGTTATTTATCCATTATATATAAATTTAAAAACAAAAACTAAGCGTTTAATTTTATAAAAAATACAACTTTTATTAAACAAAATTTTCGCTCTCACAGGCGTGACGGCTATGACCCGTGGCGAATTAACGACCCCATATCAGCTGTATTTGTATTGCGATAGATGATAGCGATGTTGAGTTCGGCGGAAAGGTCCTTGGATTGTTTCGGACTCTGTTTGTCCGATAAGCTGTTGTGTGTCTTTCCAGGGAAACCAGTGTGATAACTTATTGTACTCTGTATATGTCAATTCCTTGATTTCATTTATGCAAACTCCTGTGCCACTCTTGCCCTTATATTTCCCATTGTCTGCTGGATGAAGCCATACATATCCACCCCACCGCATAACACATTGCAGCCTTTACTTGGATATTGACTGGAATGTGACCACTGCTTTTGTCGCCTTCTAAGGCATCTCTTACAATGTATGCATGTTGGCTTCTAAGAAGCGGTATTTCTTCTTCTTCTTCTACTTACTCACATCCTCCTGATCATGAGTAGCGATTAATAAAACATGTTCCGTTCAATTATGCTCTCAAATCACAAGTGCCCTTTTATTTTGGGTGAACGGTGAACAGCCCGATGCACACTCATCGTCGCTGCCACCTAATCAAACATGCAATATGAGATGCGACGCGCATTCGTAAAACAATTAAATAAATGTAAATTGAGTGGCGAGGAGCGCCCTCATACAGTAACCATAAACGGAAGTTCAGCCTTCAATTTTGATAATCAACTCCCCGTGATTAATAGTTACCCGCTTTTGTATGCCAAATTCTGTGAATTAAACAATCCGCTCTTTCCCACATGTCAGTGAAAGCTGACACACATTTGTTCATACGAATTAAGAGAACACATGTTTAAGTACAAATTCGTCGGTGTAGGGTGTTTATTAATACGGCTGCCTATGTTTAAAAAGATAGGTGCGTTCCATTTGAACCGAAGAATGATGGCCAAATCACGCTTCAGTACGCGTTTTATCGAACTTACGAGAATCACTTTTCCACATCACAATGAAAGGCGCGCTTTTCATAAAATTCAGTTTACCAGAAAAAAATGCAGTTATCTCACATAAAATTAAATACGTACACAAGTAGTTGGCTCCACCTGCCATGGATGAAAAATCACGAGTAGATAAAAGACATTTGTTTCACAACTGTCAAAAGCCCAACTTTGTAGAAGTAGCTCTCCCTAGAAATGTGTGCTCGATAGTGCTGCTCTCCGATTTTTTAATGAATTTACGTATATTCTACTTAAAATATCAGAGGACGACCGCGCGAACACGCCATTGTAATATGGGTTTAAGGTATACAAGATTACGCCTTACCAACATCCGCCATGTTTGCCACATACCTGTGCGGATACTTACTTCTATGTGAGGGTGTGAGCATTGATTGTGATTTTGGGCGCGAGAAATCTAAAATTTAAAACCTATTATATAGAAGTTTGTGCAGAACAAAATAAAGATTATTTTTCCAATATGAGATGTGCAGTTGCAATGCAAACAATAAATCTTTTCACATTATTTCCAAAAAGTTAAGAGATATTTGATTATTATTCAATCCAATCATGTTAGTTAAGCTTCTCCTGGCCGAAATACAGCAACGTTTTGGTCTTGACTATATCCAAACTTATCGTCTTAATCCAGATGTCCTGGAAAGTGTCTTTGGTGTAATTCGGAGAAAAGGGCAGCCTTCATGATCACCCTTACCACCAAGAATTTAAGTACAGGCTGAAGTCGTATATTCTCGGGTAAAACGAAGGAGTTCTTTCCAATAATGCAAATGTTGCTCAAGATGACAGACCCGATTTTGGATTGGATTGTACTCTCACAGATAATTCCTTCTTGCATTTGTTAATATTCCACTAAATATTAATCTCTATTCTCCTGTGAGGCACAATTATCAAAAGTATATGGGTAAATACTGGTAGCATTTCCACACAAGAAGAGGACGATGTGGAAATGGAGTCGATACCAGGTTTTATTTGTCCTAAATTGGATTGCTATATTGGATAATTGGATGACTTGCTAATCTCCACTAACTTTATAACGACGCACTTAGAGCTAGCAGAATATGTGGAATGCGAGGAGAGAGTAAAAAGACTGCTTCTACAACACGAATGTATTTTAAATAGTTAGGCATCAACATGAAAGAAAAATTTAATAAAATATTTCACTTAAAGCAAATCCATATCTTTCACTCGACATTTTTGTATTCACTTCGATAGGTACAGATATGTAACTGGTAAAATTAATAATTAATACGATCTTATAAGTTTTTTATATATATCATACGACGTATATCAACGACGGGTCTCACATTTCACTTCTATAAAACCGTATTCCATGTACTAGTATTCTTGTATTTATTAGTTTGCCAATCTAAATAAGGGTACATACTGAATAATAGAATTATTATTTCAAAAACTTGATTTATTTAACAAATAACTGAAATCTTATGTCTTCCGTTCCGCATTTTGAATGTAAATAAATATCAAATCCAGCCAGCTGGCAGATCACACCGTCCCGGACTCTCATTCCTGCTTTGCCTCCATCTTTGTACCCACCCATAAATGCCAAGGATAAAATCTTCAAAGGTCAACTTGTGGCAAAGATCCTACATTTTTTATTCCCATCAAATTGAGGGTTCACTTTATCAAAATCACTTAACTCTTGTGTTTTCACTGGAAGTGTTCCTTTAGTTTTTATTCACACCACCCAATGGTGTCTTTACCGTCAGTTAAGACCGCTGCAGGGACATGTTGCAACGTTATTTCATAGGTCATTGGCATGAACACCTCTTTTTACGAACAGTTCTTCAAGGTCCCGGCATCAAGCCATTCGTGTATTTTAACCCCTTCGGAACGGACGCCTCTACATAACGGACAATCATGGTGGTCCTCTGCCCGCAGAGAAATTTCACTGTATGTGATTTAAACTAAAACAGTGGTGAGGTTTAATATCTTTAGTCTCTTTAGACTGGGTCTACTCCACGTCATTGGTCTATGCCAACAAGCCTGGTCCTCCGATACCTTCGGCAAATCCATGAACACGAGTTTGATTTTCTTAAATTGTTCATCCCTTTTGACTGATCTTTCGTACAATGACAAGTAGTAGGAATACTGGGAATACATTTAGTTAATAGCTCCCATAGGCGGACAGCGACGGTCGCAGCCCTTTTGTCCAGATAAGAGAGCTGTCCGTCCACGAGAATGTATGTACCTTCATCACTACCTCAAATTAAGGGAAATGGAGTAGATTTTGCTTTCGAACATTTTTTCTCCTCGGTAACACTGCCCCCTTCTCAGTCTCTAAGAATAATACACTCAAGTCTGTGAGTGAAAACTGAAAACATTCAACTGCGTTTTCGAACAGAGCAAATAGTAGGGCTCATTTGCTTCTTTGTCCCTTGGCAACATATGTTCATAACGCTGAAGGTACTTAGTTCTCCACAGAGCAGTTGACGTCTTAAGTGTTCCTTCAATAAAGGTTTCCACGTAGCCGTGTGTTGTTTTGTTTCCTTTTAAAGAAATACTCTTTGAAAGAACATCACCCTTGCTGGACACATGCTAAGTCAATCCAATCAGAAATGCATGCATTCTCATCGCACTATTTGGAGATTGAAGCGTTTTAGACAAATACCATGCAAAGCTGGTGTATTCATCGTACCTGAGTACGCTGCGCGTTCGCAAACAGATGGAGCTGTAGATAAATTCACGGCAAACTGCGCACATACGTTTTGACAGACTTATGCTCATTCGAAGGTAGTTGCACCTCAGCGGGTGCGGAACACGTCCTGCTTTTCAAATTGGTCTCTATATTTGTACATATCCTCAGTTCGTTGAGAACACATGACAGGTTACTTCCGCATAGCGGTAATCACCTGAAAATAATTAAAAGTAAACACCGAACAGAGCCCTAGCGCCTAGCCTTCAATTGCAACCCGACAGGATAAAAACGAAATAAACACACACAGAGACACACGGCCATTCAAAGTCATTGGCAGAACGAGCGATATGGGGAAGAATGCTGACACCAGGAAGGAAGTGAAAGACGATTCATAAACAAACAGCACAAGGAGAAACAGAAAATTAAATAAAGACAAACATGTCAGCAGTCGATGTACACGTGTTTTCTTTGCTTAGACACCTATCAAGCCTACACTAAACAGGAGAATAATAGGAATCCTGTCGCGAGCTAAGGATCTCATTAGATTCCGTGAACGTCGACTATATATTTCTCTCTTCAGACAATTTCTCGAAGCGATGCGCTGCTCCGTGGGCCCCGCTTTGAATGTCCCGACTGCGAAAACAAAAGAGCCTTCCTCGTGTGTAATAAGAGGATATTACAAAAAATATAATAAACATGTATACATCCACCCGCGGGCATGTGCACATTGGATAAATTGGTGAGTCATCTATTTGCGAAGAAGCCGAGCATTAGGATTTTAACATTCAGCCTTCGGGCCTTGCTCGGCAGATGAGTTTTGAGCTTCATTTGCGGTTTGTCAAAGGCAAAATACACAATTCCTTCGCGGCCTTCTGAGATGGTTTCCTGATGCGATGCGAGGGATGTGACTCGCGTGGTTGATGTGCTGTCATTTGTCGGTGATTTACCTAAATTAAACAATTTTGACAATTTAATGAGATAAATGTTGCCGGGGGGTCTACGCATTTGGCCTGAGGACGGATTCTCGCTGTGCCACTTAACCACTGAATGTTTCGATTCACCCTGTTTCAGTATACGTCATAGTTTTTGTATTGAGAATCGTTGAATATCTAATGAACTTCACTTTCATCGCTGAACGACGGTGACTTCTGACTTCCTGTTCTATTGCCACTGTGTCCTTTCCCTTGCCAAAGAAGAAGGATTCTGCATTCTTCGAGGGGGAAATAATGAAGCCTCAAAGACAATCAAAATGGTGAATACACAGCTTTACTCAGGAAATTAGTAGAGTCCTTTTTTAACAGATCTTCTTCTGAAGATATTTTGCTCCATTTTTCTCCTCACTTTCTGTGGAGGAGATGATGTGAGGGAATCCCACATTTTTGCAGTGACAGTAGCCGTTGAAGGCAATAAGGACGAGACGCAAAACGTCGGTTTCTTCTAGTCAATAAAGCAAAATTCCCTTCGTACAAGATCAGAATATTTCCACAACTGAATCCCATCGAAACGCCCAGACATGGCAACAGACATCTGCCAGAACGAAAAGTGATAAGATTTCGTTGCTCCCTTAAGGGTATCCCCTCAACCATAAGGCCATAGGCCCCATGTCTGAAGTGGGTGTCAGCTGAGAGCAGTTGGTATATTTATATCCAGGTTGGCACAATGGTCACAGAGATTTGACCTGCGAATATCTCAAGTGGCAGGCATAATGTAACAGAGTAACATTTTTAAGATGGCACAGGTGCAGATGGCACTGTTGCTGTGCCGGTTGAGGTAGCAAGGCAAGTATCTTTAAAAATCTTCTGCTTGGAGTGCACATCCATGTCACTGACCAGTGTTATGCTAAGTTAGGTTAAGAGTGGCTGACTGCAAAACGCAGTTGCTGCTTAGACAAGGCGGTTTAGTGGACCTAGTGCCTGCTGCCACTTTGTTCGTTGGGATTATTGAAATACTAAGCCACTAGATGTTATTACCTTCGCCTAGACATAGCGCTACAAGATCGGAAAAGGATATTTGTGCATGCAGCTTCTGCCGAGCGATTAGCTGGAAGCTTGGTAAGACCACAATCCGCAAATCTGATAACAGAGGTACGTCGTAAGGCCGAGTACTCTTCCCTCTCTTGTGGAACGTTGTGGTGAACGAACTGCTGGTGACACTGGAGGGACTGGGTGCATGGTCATTGCCTATGCAGGTGATGTTGCCATTGCGGTGTCTGGTAAATTTGTACCCACGATCAGAGTTATTGTGCAGTCTACTCTCTCGAAGCTAGTGAAATGTACTAGGAAGCACAATATCCCTCACTTTGATCCTGCCTCATTAAGACCCCCTTAAAGAGCTTAATATCCACGAACGTGTCAAGAAGGCCTCCACAGCTCGCCACTGCTGTAATAGAGCCATAGTTTACAAATGGGGACTACAACCCCGTATGGTCCACTGGCTATTCGTTTCGGTAATCAGACCCATACTTGCTGTGTGGCGTCGCAATCTGGTGGACAGCACTCGAAAAGAAAATCAACTTCATACCACTGGCCAGAGTGCGGGGGAAGGCGTGCATAAGAATCAGGGGAGCATTAAGGACTTCCTCCTCCGAAGCTCTAAACATACTCTTTAACCTGCCGCCAATGGAACTAGTTGGTAGGCAGACAGCAGCTAATACGACAATCAGACTGAGATCGCTGCACAACTGGAAAGGACTTCGATCTGGACATTCAACGCTCCTCAGTAGGTATAGTTCCACCCACAGATACAGACCTCCTCTTCGAGAAAAACTTCTACTACTACTATAAACCCTAGCTCAAATAAATAGCAGATGGGCAAATGGCGCAGGATGCCTCATAACCAAACAACGCTTGCCTACGATCGACCCCAAGCGATCGCTCGAACTGACTGGTTTAAGTATGCCGAATCTTAGAACCCTCATTGGCTTAATAACAGGGCATTGTGCCATTGGAATCTACGCCTCTAGACTAGGCCTTCCTCACAATGACTTCTGCAGAAGTTGCAGGGACGAAGATGAGGAAGAAACCATTGAACACCTGCTGTGTAGCTGCAGTGCTCTCTCTTCCCGCAGATTCAAACATCTGGAGGCCTACTTATTCCATAATCTGGCTGAACTGGGCAGCATTAGTGTCAGTCATCTCCTTCGATTTATTAAAAACACTAATTAGCTTGCGGAATAGGTAGATCCGCGTGGTAGCCCATTTTGGCCCACGTGTGGCTGCTGCCTTGTCACGCAACAGTCAGCAACCTCAACCTAACCTAACCCAAATACCCATTCTGCGGGCGTGTATGCCAATTACGCAGTGTCCGACTATGACGTCGATGAGGTTTATATTAAAGTGCTCTGGCATCTGGTTACGAGACCGCTGGCAATTAAGGGATGATTTGACCAGGAACTTAATGACGTCTTAGCTGTCTGAACAGACAGGTTAGGTTAGGTAACCCACTTACGTGGTGGTTCCACGACTTACTTAGGTCCAGTTGAACCACAATGGAGGTTGTTAGCCTTCTAGTTTTTGCTCGTGTCCTTCAGATGTTGTTGTGCTGTCTAGTACAGCCAAACAGAATTCCTGACGAGTGATGAACTTGAAAATAGAAGTGGTGGGTTGGGAACGGTTGTAGATTCAGATTTCTGAAGAATTCTCCCAGTGTTCTTTGCCTCAACAGAAAGAGAGTGTCCTCTATTTCCTCTTCGTCCGCACCTCCCCAGCCTGCGTTGAAGAAGATTGTTCGTCGAATTGAACGAAGGCCATAACATTCGAGAGGTCTCACAGGTGGGCGGCTCTTTTGGGATGGGATCCACAAATTGCCAGAAGGATGGAAAAAAGTCATAGCTTCAGATGGGCAATGCTTTGAATAATACTATTGTACATGTTTTTCTTGAATAAACGTTAAAATTAAAAAAAAAAAAACCGCACGAAGTAAGTTATAGACCCAATATATGAAACGAGGGTAAGCCAATCAGTTTAACGAACAGTCACCTCAATCCATGAGAATGGAAATATATAAAACCATCCAATAGGATCCTTGGCCTTTGTCCCTGTGAAGCATGGACGTCCTCCCAAAAGTGCCCTCTAGTCAACGGGAGCAAACCATCACCGCTACATTATCGAGGATACCAGAGCAAGGTTCCCAAAAGGACCCCCATGGACACACGGACTTGAACAACCCGATGTTGGCACCAGCCATTGTAGGCCATAAAAAATAAACAATAAACCGACAATATAACATCAGGTTAAACAGAGAGATCAGTAGGGGCCAATAGGGGCCCATTGTTGAGCCAACACCCCAACCTTTAGTTTGTAAGTCTAGTTGTAATCACAATTGTAAAAATAAACCTGTTCAAATAAATTTTTAAATCGTTTAAAAAAAACCAGAGCAAGGAGTAGACCATCAACTTACTATGGCGGTGGCATTATCTTTGTACTGGAGTAAACCATCAACAGCGCAAACCACACTTACAAACCCCTGGAAGCACTGAGAACTGAGGAAGCAAACACATTCACCTCAGTCATTTCTCCCTCTCTGGATGTGTGGAAGAAAACCATTAACCAGCACATCCAGGTGCTAATGACACGCGCCGGTAAGTAAAAACAAATACAAAATACACAACACATAGTATGTGCAACGTCTGGTTCCTCTCTCCTTCTACACACTTCTTTCTTCTTCTTTGTTTGGCGCTACAGTCCGGGGTGGACCTGGGCCTCAACCAACAAGCCTCTCCAGCCAGCACGATCTTTCGCCAGCTGCCTCCAGTTGTGCACACCAAGTTGGTTGAGGTCCTTCTCCACTTGTGTGCGCCATCTTGTTCTAGGACGCCCTCTTATGCGTTGTCCCAAAGGCTCGGAATCGAAGACTCTTCGGGCCGGAGCTGTGGTGTCAATCCGCTCTACGTGACCTAGCCATCTTAAGCGTTGGATCCGAAGACGCTTGACTAGGTGCATGCCGCTGTACAGCCCGTACAGTTCGTGGTTGAATCTCCTTCTCCAGACGCCATCAATACAAACAGGACCAAAGATCGCACGCAGAACTTTACTCTAAAAAGGACCAAGAGCTTCTTCATCCGCTTTCAATAGCGTCCATGTCTCTGCGCCATAAAGCAGGACGGAGATGATTAGGGTGTTATATAAAGTCAACTTGGTGTTTCGAGAGATGGCTCTGTTACTCAATTGCCTCTTGAGCCCAAAGAAACAGCGATTGGCAAGAGTAATTCTGCGCTTGATCTCGGTACTGGTGTTATTGTCCCTGTTTACTGCAGAGCCAAGGTAGACGAAGTCCTTGACTACCTCAAAGTTTCTGCTGCCCATTATGACGCTCTGTCCGAGGCGTCGATGTTGTGCGTCCTTTCGTGATGACAGCATGTACTTTGTTTTGCCCTGATTAACTGCCAAACCCATTTTAGTCGCTTCCGCTTCAATGCTAGCAAAAGCCTCATTGACAGCTCGCTGTGTTCGTCCAATCACGTCAATGTCGTCCGCGTAGGCAAGCAGTTGAACGGACTTTTGGAAGATCGTGCCTCTGGTGTTGACATTTGAGTTTCGCACGATCTTCTCAAGTATGATATTGAAGAAATCACATGACAGCGTGTCGCCTTGTCTAAAACCTTTTTTGACATTGAAGGTCTCGGTGAGTTCGTTACCGACCTTGATGGAGCAGCGAGAGTTCTCCATCGTCATCCTGCACAATCTGACGAGTTTGGCTGGAATGTCAAAACATGACATGGCATTGTATAGCTCGTCTCTATGCACGCTGTCATATGCGGCCTTGAAATCGACGAATAGGTGGTGGGTGTCGATCTGCATCTCGTGGGTTTTTTCCAGGATCTGCCGCAGTGTGAAAATTTGGTCGATGGTGGACTTTCCCGGCCTGAAACCGCACTGATAAGGACCTATCAGGTTATTGACGAATGGTTTCAGGCGTTCACACAAGACGGCAGAGAGGATCTTGTACGCCATGTTAAGGAGACTGATCCCTCGATAGTTGGAAAAGGGTCTTCTTTCTTGTGGACCGGACAAACGACGCTGAGATTCCAATCATCGGGCATGCTTTCCTCCGACCATATCTTAAAGATGAGCTGGTGCATGCGCCCAACCAGATCATCTCCAGCTGCTTTAAACAGTTCCGCGGACAGTCCGCCCGCTCCAGCAGCTTTGTTCGACTTTAGTCTAGATATCGCTATCTTGACCTCGCCTAAGTCGGGGGGACGGAATTCTTGGTCATCCTCGTCCAAATTAAGTGCAACATTCTGCCTGACAGCAGAATTTGTGTCGTCATCGCCGTTTAACAGTCTGCAGAAGTGATTTTTCCAAATTCTCAGCATCGACTCCTTCTACACACTACGAATGCAAAAATAGGATCATCACTAAATATAGGCGTCTATGAACAATACTCTTGTTCAGTTATCCAACTCACCAATAACAATTTTATCCCTGCCGGCGCCTCCCCTGCGTTTTTCACAATATTTCTACCTCGAACTTTATGAACACAAGAACTTTACGGTGCGGAAACTGGGATAATCTGTTATAATACGCAATCATCATTATCATCATCGCGTTGTGAAACCATGCACGAGAGATCTCCAGGCAACACAGTCCTCCGCCATCGACTCTAACTCATCAGTTATGTCCAAACATAACGAGGCGAGCTTTTGGACTTGGTCCAACCATCACGTCCTGGGTCTGCGAAGCGGTAGCTTGCCTGATGGCACTGCAAATATAAAGCTTCATATATGTCACCTTCAGCTTCACGTCCTTCCGTTTTTTTCCAAAAAGTTTATTGACGTTTATACACATGTGTGTTGCTCAAATGAATCGTGCGCACCCCCGCTTCTGCCACCTCCGCTTCTGGCACTCCTGGCCTTATTACCAAACAACACTGGCCTAAACTCTGTCCTTAGAGATCGCGAAGTCTGATCAGATTGAGCAGGCATAATCTTAGAACTCACATTGGCGTTATAACAAGAACTAACGCCTCTATACCAGGCCTCCCCTTCGACGACTCCTGCAGAAGCTGCAGAGACGAGACTGAGAAAGAAACCATGCAAGAGCAATACTCTATCATCTCACGGATTTTGACTTCTGGAAGCTTATTATTTTGCCAGCCTGGCTGAACTAAGAATGAGCCATCTTCTTCGCTTTATTAACACCACTAACGGGTTGATGGAATAGGTGTTCCGAGATCCGCGTGGTACCACAATGGACCTTTGTGTGCCTGCTGTCTTTCCGTACAGCAATCAGCCACTTCAACCTAACCTAACCTACAGATGCGTGGGTATATGTTGAAACAGAATGCTTTTTAGTGTGTGAAGAAATTACTACAGGCGGCCTAAATTGGGTCTGCCCGGGCGGCCCCAACCCACGCTACGCCACTGATATCAGCCGGTGGTAATTCCAACAGCTTCCTTGGTCTCCATGACCTCCGCTTTAAAAAACACTGCCGTTGTCAAGTAATCTGATAGAATCTGATAGCGCATGTTTAATAATTCGGAGAAAATGCCTACGCCCAATTTTGCAGAATATCCTGTTGCACAAGTATAGGGCGTAGGCCGCTTTCTTTGCTCTTTCGTTGACATTTGGTTTCCAACTGAGTTTCCTGTCTAGGATTACACCAAGGCAATTCGGGCTTTCTTTTCGATTGAAGGTCGTGGCCTTTTCAAGTGCAAGTATAATTGCCTCGGATTCTACGTTATTGAATGCTCCCTCGATGTCCAAGAATACGGCAAGACATTGCGGCCTCTTGCAATTGTAGGATAGGCGAGAGAGTCAAATGAAACAACTTGTGAGGAGATGTACTACTTACGACAGTTTATTGAGAAGGAAGAAAATTGACATGACGGGTTGTATTTATACTTTCATATGAAGCGGTACGCTTATGTAAAAGAAATGAGATAGTGTGAGCATCATACGATATGACAATAGTTTCCTACTTTCGGTTAATATTTACTTATGACAATCTTAAGTATGTGTTATACGAGAACACTTACAGTAGTGTACAAAAAGAAGCCTACACAATTACACTAACGACTTCGATTCTACGCCCTTGCCTTTCATATACGCATGCTGAGCGCAGGTGATGGTGTTGTGCTTAAAATTACTTCAAACAAGCATTAATTAGTTCGAAGCTATCCAAGACGAACGATGTAAGGCTTATTGGTCTGTTCTGCTTAACACACCGTCTCCCCTGGACATATTTCTGCCCAAAATCACAACCACAATCTGAACAGGCATCTGCGCTCTTTTCTTTCGTGGACAAGACATGCCATGTCGCTTCAAGGAGCCGTGTGGCTGCGAGAGAGTCAATATCAAGAAGCGGGAAACTAACCAGCAATCAACGGAGTAGATCTCACTAAGAAAAGTGCCAAAGAAATACACTCGCTAACACTTTTAATTTAACTCTCATTATTTACCACTCCATTCAAACAAGATCGGGCACACAGGGGAAAATGTCAAATCTCATGTCCAACTTTTGAACAGAGCTCATGCCATGTCGTAAAATCGACATTCTCCGACACGATGGATAGCTTTGGACATGGATTTTCGTGCCTCCACTACATTTTTTCAAATCATGTTCATGCACCGGGCATGGCTCATGTCCAGTGTAAGGGAAAATAACAACTTTGATTTCCCTCCAGGTAACCGGCAAATGTCTGTGGACTAGACTACAATGAAGGAGCTCGTTAAGGATAGGAGTTATAACATACTTGGTCTTTTGTAACATGATGGGTAGAATGCCATCAGCTCCTGGGGATTTACGAAGTTCGAAGGAGTCAATGACTAATGTGATTTTTCATTCTCTGGCGGTTCCATTTGGAACGTTGAGCTTGGAAGCTGAGGTGGTCTCAGTTGTCGAGAGGTGATTATGCGTATACCCCGGGAAATGGGTTTTCAGGGGTGAGGCGGAGTGTCGCGCGACGACAGTGTCCAGTTGCCTTCCTTGTCATTAATAGCCAGTCAGTAGGACTTTTTGATATGATTTTCCAACATTTAGCCATTTCCGATGTCTTTGTGATCTCACAACAGTGGGTTCTCCAAGAATAGCGCCTAGCTGTTGATATTGGCTTTTTTTATGTCCAGAGACTGTCCTTGTCGGAGTCGACTTCTAATCTGGACGTTAAATGGAAATAGAATTCTTCCTTAGCAATGAGGCCTTTACTCCACCACGGGGGAGATTTCTTGTTTGAGGGCTTCCGTAAGGGACATGTCTTCACGAACGATTCCTGAATGGTGGTAGACAAATCGTTGGCAGTTTGCTCGACGTCACTAGAGCTGGCTATTGCCTTCTGAATTCTGTGCCTTGTTTGCCGCAGCCAGTGTTTCTGGGATTTCTCAATTTCCTAACCTTGGAGCGCTCGGCATTAACCGTAAAAGTTATCAGTCTATGGTCCGAACAGGACGGAGATTCTGAGAGTGGCTAACTGAGATCGAGTTGGAGTTATAGCTGAGTCTTAAGCCTAGGACGTCCCGCCTATTATTGGTGACGAAACTGGGATCGTTACCAATATTTTCAATACGCTGTAATAAAGTCGAAAAGATAATTACCTTTGTCGTTTGAACCAACTGGTTGCGTGTCGTGGTGTGAGTTGCTGTCATAGCCTAAGATTAAGTCCCACATTTGCTTGCTGGCTTCGATTGCAAGTTTCTCGGTAAGTAGGTAAGAAGATGTCAACAACAGCGGGTTGCTATTGCTGTGCTCGTATCGGACTGCTTGGTTTTCGTCTCTGAAAGTAGGTAGAAGAGATAAGTTGAGAGGTTTCCTAGCTACAATACGGGTTCTTATCTTATACTTACATTGCCACTTAGAATCCCTAAGTAGGTTTCTCCTGTGTATCTTCTGCATGTGTTCCCTGCAAAGCCAAAGACCGTCTTCTAGGATAATGTCCATTTTAAAGAGAAAGACTAGACAGCCGACTTGCCGTGGTGGAGTTAAATGTGAGCCAGTGGTTTCGATTGTTTTCCTGTCGCCCGTTACTGCCAGAGTTCTGAGGGAAATTCGCATATGGTTTTGAATACCTTTTGGCTGTACGGAGTGCTTGCAGTCCTGACTGAGCAGTTCGAAGCTGAAATACCGAAGGTTGAGCTCAACCTTTCCCTTCGGAAACTTGCTTTCCGGATTGGGCAGCGCTTGATGTCACAGTTGATGCAATGATCTCTCGGTTGCTCTGGCGAGCATTCCCTTTTCTTCCTCAGTCAAGGTTTCTGGGTGCCATTGAACTGAATACATATCTACCCTTTTGGATGTTGCATTTTGATTTCTTTGTTGCAAAGCGCGTGACAAACAAATATTTATGACAGCTACAAAATGAATCTTTGGCAGTTCGTGTGAACTGCAGTGGCAAAGCTGATCCCATAAAGCAGAACAAATGTGAGCCAGCCATTCGAACTAGGGCAGACTAAAGGCCTCAATTACATAATGTAGTCCACATCTCCGTTATCGACGAGGAACGAGCTGGGACGCACTAGGGCTAGCAGGGGCTAGCAAGAGCTCACAGGAGGTTGCAACAAGCACGTGGGATGACACTCGACGGCAAAATGAAGGAAACCGGTTTCGAAAATTAAGTAAATACCGACGATTAAATGGCCCAAGCACTACTTGGTATATTTCCGTGATGCCATCCTTTGTACTGGCAGTCAACCAGTCTTTAAACAAAAAGCTCGAGCACTTTAAAATTCACCGTATCTGGATGGATGGCCACAGTGGCTCTCGCTATAGGCTCCCAAATCCATCCCGATATGGACACAAACATTGTCACCGAGTACCAATGCTCGTTTATCCCCACAGAAGGTTACGCACAGATTCCTTAAAACAGGCGAGAAATAAATGTATTTCACAGTAACCCATTGAAATTGTATTCCATGAGGAGACGCAAACGAAATGCATACTGTCAGGGTTATCGAATGGATACCTCATAAATGGGGTTAGGTGAGAAAATTACTCTGCCATCTACAGCTATTCGACGAATTTCAAATCCCCTCCAATGACACAAGATACCGCAAACGGCAAGCATCCGAGCAGCCACAAAATCCGGTAGCGTCATTCATTTGTCCCCTCTGAACTGCTTCATATGTAATTCAAATACTTACTGTATTTGAAGTCCATTCGGTGAATCGAACGGGCCCCAAGCAGGATCCTCATGCATAATTCAGTGTTTTTCCTTGCAAAACTTAATTAAAATTTACACAACACCACCAAGCTAGGCATCCGTCCGCTCGTACAATTGTGTGCACAGCCGAGTGCTTAACTTGTCTGACCACTGCCTTCAGCGACAGCGACAGAAGGATATCTCCCGGGAGCCTCCAGTTATTATTCAACGTAACCAAAAGACAAAAGGTGCCTTTGGCGCGGCACTAAAATCCACAACCATCACTATGCCCGTGCCAGATAGGCTACGTATCAAAAGGGGGAGCATTACTCCTTGCGCATTGCCATATCCCGGAGGCAAGGTGCTGGCCTATTGCGAGAAAGCAAGAACAAAAAAAGCGAGGAAGTGCGAAATAAACTTCAAATTGAATTTCTTCTCGCAAATGGAATACTTGTGTTCTGAAGCCTTTGCAGATACAAACTAGGTCTACGAGCGAGGGAAATACAACAACCCCGCTTATACGGCTGGTGGATTGAACAATGGGGAAGTGTTTGTTTCGTCCTGCCGGCAACACGATGTAATATTAAATTAATTTTTTTGTCTAGTTCCATTAGGGTTGCGAACGACGCGACGTACATTTCATAACAAGAATAGATCTCCAGGACTGCTGCGTACGTGACGTAATGGGAATTGAAATCTGAATTGTTTATGACTTAAGTGAGCACCACTTTCACCGAACACTAAGGACGCTCCTTAAGACTCATGTAAGCTGTTTAACACGCCCTTTCGTGAACAAATTCCAGGCAAATAATGTCTGACTGCTCTAGATTCAAACTGAATGCAGGCGCGAATTATCTGAATTCACGCGAATGTTTGGTAGCTGATTCACAAGCATTAGGCGTGTTTTTATACAAGCGTATATATGCTTAAATTATATATGCGCAAAAAAAAAAAACAATCATCGACTCTTAATAATTCATCTCTGCAGCACCGACGACATTAATGGCATTTGTTGCAGTCAGGGGTGGAATCGGGTAAGGTGATGGTTGAGAGTGACCATCACTTAAAATGCAAAAAAAAATATTAATATAAAATATATTAATTAAACACATTTTTCATTGAATGAGAGAAGCAATGAAAGCAATAGATTACGAAACATGAAATGAAAGTAGAGCACAGACACGAATCAAAACCTGCAAAGACATATCAAAATTACCCAATACATCAACCACAGCTACAAATGCTTGATACCGTATGCCACATACACCAACCTAATGGATGAATGCGTAAATTCAGCATGAACACACAGGTCGCTAGGTCGCTTTTACTTTACAAGAACGAGTATTTTTCTAATTATCCCCTCCTGGAGTAGGCACCCTCCAGTACACTTACGACAATCATATTAAATTATTTCGAAAGTACAGGGATTCATTTTATGTTCCAGGTCGATATTGTTTGTGCAGCATTTTGTTTGTAGAAAGAAGTCGATAACAATTTTACGAAGTGCAAGTGCTGCCAGTATTTTGAGGTGCATCACTGAAAATTTAACAGTTCTGGGTAAACGTACTTTAACACAGAAACTATCATGGGCTAGTGTAAGCCTCCATTGTTATTATGTAGAGATGAGCTTGAAGTGACCCTATTTTACTGCCAAGTAGGTCATCACTCAAACTGTTACGTTTACTATTTGTAACATCCGTTATAATGGTAAATATACTCTCCGCTTCTGCGTCTAAATGTGGTAAACTTCAACAAAAATGAGGAACTTCACAAAGATTAGGAAATATTTGATTTCCCTGGTAATCCTTCGACAAACTTATCCCCCTTATTCTCTTAGTCGTATCACCCAAAAATATGTGTCACTTTGACAAATTTGTATTCTCCTAGTCACTTTAAGTGACATTTGTCACTCGCACGAATATCGTGTGTATACCCTTAGTCACATTTCATGAGAAAGTGAGATAGAATGAGAAATTCTGTCGCTTGCATTTTTATGGGTGACGCCAAACGACGGAAGATAAATATCCGGAATAAAAGTTGATTAATATGTTCACGCTTAGTGTTAAAATAACAATAAACCAGCAATTTGAGTGTCAGGTCGCTTCAATAGAGGATAATTCCAATTACACCCAGAAATCCTTTTTTGAATACATTCAATCTGAGAAATATATGCCGTCCACCACGATGTAGTAGCTGCGCTGAACCATAAACGATGTCACGAAGTCGCCTGCTTCCTGGACGTAGAAAAGGTCTTCGATACGGTCTGGATTGAGGGACTCATCTACAAGCTGGACCAGGTGGGACTCCCCCTCCAACCTCATCAGAATAATTTATAGCTTTCTGCATTCCAGAAGTTTCTACGTTCAAATTGAAGACAGTAAATCAACAGAGCTGAGACCGTGGCTTTTCAACGTCTACACGGCAGATCAACCACATCCAACCGACGCAGTGAACTGCTGCCTACTTGCAGATGACTCGCTGGGTTATGCCAGCTCGACGTCACCACCGACAGCCGCGAAGCGTTGAAATCCAAACAGCGAACAAATTTGACTACTTTACCAAATGGGGTATTCGTACCAATGCTGGGAAATCGCTACTTATGTGCTTAAGGAGACCATCTAGAGATGGCTGCAGATCAGCAGCCAAATCTCGTAGCATAAAGGTAGTGCTCCCTAACGGTACTGTAATATCAACAAATGAAAAGGTCAAGTATCTTGGAATTAACTTCACGGAAAGGTTAATGTTCAACAGTCATTCGAAACTGACACTTAAGAAGGCCAACCTAGGCTTACATTGCATCTATCCCTTGATGAGCAAGCAAAATGGATTAAGCCAGAGGACAAAACTGCTGCTATACAAGTACCTTATACGGCCGATCTCAACGTACGGCTGCCCAATCTGGCACACCATCTCTAAGACCAGCATGACGAAGCTCGCAATTTTCGAAAGAAAAATACTGCGAATATGTACCAGACTCACCTTCGACAGGGACCGTCAAACGCACCACAGCAGCAATAGGCTTTACGACCATCAACCCCATGCAGCCACCATACATGGCGACTCTTTTCAGAAAGTAGCTACTAGAGCTTTACAACCATCCTAACGAGGAACCTGAGAAACACAATCCCCGGACAACGCTACCTCAACGCGGTAAATCTGCTGAGCAGAACTTTCCAACGACGAACAACGAGCTGCATGGATTTTACCAGAGCAGTTATAGCAATCACCAACGAGGCTAAGTCGGCTAACACATCACCACCCGATCCCAAAAGGACCTCCATGGACACGCGGACTTGAACAACTCCATGTAAGCACCAGACATTGTAGGACTTAAAAAATATACGATAAACCGACAATAATAATAAACATCAAGTTAAACAAAGTACATCAGTTGGGCCCCTATTGTTGAGCCAACACCCTAACCCTTAGTTAGTAAGTTTAGTTGAAAACTCAATTGTAAAAAGATTTGCGTTCAAATAAAAATTACTGTGCGAGTCTCTAAATTACTGTGCATCCGAAAGTCCTGGCGACGCTGGTATTGCGGGTGAATTCATGGAGAGGAGGAAGGCAGTTAACAAGCTCACTTGAGCATCGTTTGTCAGATTAGCGTAAAGTACGGACAAAGAAGACGTCGATGTTTGAGCGGGTCTCAATGACTCTGTAATATTGTTGTCTCCTACGAGTATAAGTTTTAGAGCTAGCTTTTGAATTCTAGTAGGTGCAGGGTGGTTTTTGGGGCAATAGACCAGATATGAGCGATGTACTCATGCCTGGGGCGGATATACGTCTTATAAATTAATGCCAAATCGGAGGGTGTGAAATATTACTTGTATCGATTAAGGAAGCCTAGAAATTTCGCAGCATTTTTAGCGTCCTCAAATATGTGATCGTTCCAAGGTGATCGTGTTGATACACATACCAAGGATGGAAAGTTATCCGGTTTTAGAGACACGGGCACCATTCATGAATAATGGCTGACTATCAAGGGTACGCTTGAGTGACAGCTACCAGAGTTCATGAAGCACTAAATTCCATTCGGTTATTGTTTCCTCAATTACGTATGCTGTCAATATCGGAATTCCGCGTGCTTGACATACGCTGCCGTTCCAATTCTACGGCCGAAAGCGGGGTCTTGGAACGAATATAACAAGCTGAGGGTGCTGTCATCAGCAAAGGAATGGATCATTCGATTAGAAGCAGCAGACTAGGGATCATTTATAAAAAAAAGAAAGAGCGTCGGAGACGGAACAGAGCCTTGGGGAACACCAGCATTTATTTGTGTGACAAAAAAAAGAAGACTGTGACACGTTGTTTTACCCTGTGACGTTCTATTTTTACTAACTCTAAACGCTCTCTCTCTCCCCCCCCCCCTCTCTCTCTCTCTCTCTCTCTCTCTCTCTCTTCAAATCTTTAGCTTAATTTTTCAGTTGTGGCCATTCCGGTATGCAGCATCAAGAATGACAATAGGACAATATTCTGGAAACTCAAGTTAAGCTCGCACATTAATTCGCTTTGTTTCAATTGTTACTTGATGTCTTTCTTTATATTTCCTTGGATAGCTACGCTTTTACAAACTCTTACGAGGCGGGATCATATACAAACTTTGCTTGGCCATCTTCATCTTGTACTTCTGATGCCGCAAAGAATGCGTTGCGTAGCTTCTTTCATGCTCTGAACTTCGAAACTGTGAAGCATACCCTTACAGTTATTCGGACGATGTGCCGAAGTGCCTAGCCCCAAATCTATCTCGTAAGTTTAAATAGAACACGCCTTCATTACTAAAATTTCCTCCCCATAATCACACAGACCTTATTACGGTCATAATGTTACTCGTTAATTTTCACCACAGCGTGTGTGATCTGACCGAAGTTAATCTTGAACAGAACTGCTCTTGAAATAGTATATATCGCGGATGCAGCTATCCATGAATGCTCCCAGCCTTTTGATAAGCATACGACACTGGAGCTGCACAAAGCTGTGTTGAAGACAACATCTCCAATGCATGTGGGCAGTCTCATCAGGGCCGCTGTGAATAATACAATTAGTGTAAACCATTTAACGCACAAGAATGGATGGGTAATTGCCCAACGCTCTTCGCCAACAGTGGAGTGCAACTCTCTGTGAAGCGCACACCGCCTGTGCAATGTGGCAATTGCCGCCAGAGGATGTGTTAATAATTGAGACTTAATCGAATTAAGAAACAAAACCATCATGAAGTCAGCTTGTCGACAAGCTCCTGCCAGAGGCAGGTGTGCTTCGGAAAATAATACTCAGCGAAGGACTCAAGTGCAGTCTTACAATCAAAAAATTATAAATATTCACAGCGAAGAGACTGTTTCGGCGCCACTTCATGCATGCTATGTCTTGAACATCTGTTATCATTTATTTATTTGAACCCCGTGAGCTACAAAGCCTACAGCAATTTGGAAAAGTTAATTAATTAAACATTTGATTAGATTAACTCGGCGAGCACGCGGTAAGAAAATGTTAAACCAAGAATGCGACAGGATACAATACATAAGCATCCAATGCACAATTTTGTAATTCCGTTAATTATCACAAAAATTAAATGTAAAAAAACAACAATTCGATACAAATGGTTAAGTACGTGACAGTGTAGGTGACATACCCGACAGCAGTTTCACGACGTCTCACGCTCGCAGTATCCAGAAGCCCTTTTTTCCCAATAACCCAATTACCTTCTGGACACCACACTGTAGGTCCCTTCCACTCGAGACAGAACAATTGCACGCTCAACACGGGTGGTTGCTGACAAGCTAGGCCTCTACGGACAAGCCATCCTCATCGTTAAGCAAAACGTTTCATGCCTCAAGTCGATTATGATTTTCCTTTGACTTCCTCATGTGTGCACATATTCATCAATCTGTGATAAAATGTCTTAAGGCAACGTGCAGATATATTTAAAAAAATAAAAAATATATTCGCATTCCGTTCGAGTGCGCATTTCTCTGGAGGCACTTCCCGGACCCACAGGCACCCAGTGCGTCCCCCTATCTCATAGCTCTCATTAGATCCTCGCGGAGTAAATAACATTTTCATCATTGGGCCTGTGATGATGGCGATGCTGGGGGTTGTAATGCATTCAGCTCAGTTCATCTGTCAGTTGACAGGCATTAACTTAATTAAACGCTATGCTATCGTTTTTCCTCGGCAGAGGTGCAGGTTTCCGGATGTTTTCGCATGCGAATGTGCTATGCCTACGCGGATGGCAGTTTTCCGCTTTGAATATATACATTTTTTTGCTTTTGATGAGCGAACACAAATTCCATTTTAAAGGCTTCTTTCGGCCGATTGCCTCGTTAATTCAGTTTAAATGGATCAATGGCGCCCTGGCCAGACCGGTTGCCAGCAGTTCTGCAAACATTAATGTGAAGGACGCTTATATTGACGGAGTAAATCACGTTAATTGACTTGTTTACGTTCGGCGAAAGCGTTAAGGATACATGCACTGGATATGCCTGAACTGGCATCGTAAATACGTAAATAAATAAAAGCGAGGGCGTTGCATGCTCATATCGAAACCGTAATTTTTCCCCGGAATTGAATAAATGAAACTGGGCTGAGTTTATTTACACACTTAATCATATTTCTGAGGGACTTCAAGGACCTGAAAGCTGATGATTTTATTAACGTGTTGCTTTACGCATGTTTTACGATGAAACCTGCTACGGTGTTCGCGCTAAATGTTCGTTCGTTCGGTGTCCAATGCAGTTCAAAGAAATTCTTTGACAACAGAGGAACACAGCCTGGTTGCCACTTAACGAACATTTTTAAGAAATAACACAATCATTAAAATTTTACGAATATTTACACAATCGATGAGCAGCGGAGTAAAAAGCCTAGTTTAAAATGTTGCTATTGCCGACGTGATGTTGCTAGCGACAACGGCGCACACACAATTTGCTTTGATTTTTGTGAGCAACATCAAAACGTAGGACTACAAGTTAAGGAATAATTTATCGTTCGCATGCCGCATTCCGAAGACTACTCCACGTCTCAAATATCAAGTGCCAAGAGATCCGTTCTCGGACCACAACTCGCTGAGGAAACCCTTCCCTGAGACACCCAACACCCATGCCGCTTCAAGTGGACACCATTCTGATACGCGACACATCGAACCATAACACAACCGCGCTGACCTGCTGAGGATCCATCATTTGTAAGGGAATGTTCTGGCCAACAGAACTAAAATAAAAATACATTTTTTGTGAAACTTAGTCAACATAGCCCTAGCTGTTTCAGCTAACGTAGTCAATTAGAGGAAATGCCATACCAACCTGCATCATCGAAAAAATGTTGTCGCCACTCAAAAACTGCTCTACGCTGGAACTTGAAGTTCATTGAGTCTTTGTCGGATGATCCTTTTTCAATCAGACGTTAAATCAGGCACACGTCCTTGTCTCCACTCAAATACTGCTCTGCGCTACCTGGAGTTGATGAAGTCTTTGCCGGGTGAACACTTCTTAATCAGACGTCAAATCAGGCACACGCTCTTGTCGCCGCTTAAAAGCTTGGTCTACGCTGGAACTTAAAGTTGATGAATCCTTTGTCTTGTGATCCGTTCTCAATCAGACGTCAAATCAGGCACACTTCCCTGTCGCCACTCAAATACTGCTCTACACTGATACCTGAAGTTGAAGTTAATTTCCAGCAACCGTAACAACACAGATAAGGATACGACAACGGATTCCAGGAAATGACTTCAGGTGTATAAGTACCGCGTAGAAGACCGCTTACTTACTTATCAAGGAATCGACTCATGCAGGGTCTAAGACTGAGCTATAGCTGCCTTCCATCGCCGACGCTCCTGCGCAAGCGGCTTCCAGACATCAAGGCAGAACCACAAGGTATAAGACTAGACATGTACCTAGTTCTGCCATATGACTGTGACTCTCGACTCACTCTTTTGTAGTGCCCTCGATTTCAAGGTTGTGTTTTTCAGGCTGGCTCGTTTCGTCGACCCTGCTACGGTGGTGTGGAATTTATTGATTACTCTGTGCCTTCAGCGTGTTGACACATACCCGCCGTATTGTCTTCTCCAGCGCGAAATTAACCTATGAAACCCGGTGCATATTTCGCATGTTTTGCTTCTAGAACTGAACTGCGGAGTGCATTACACAAATTCTCCTTCTCTGTGGAGCAACGTTGGGGGCTTTCGAAATAAATGAAAGCTACATCCAGCAGCAGACTACATCGAGAGTGTACACATTTTTGGTCCATAGTCGGGCCTTGAAGCAGAGCTGTTTGGTATAAGTAAAATGCGTATTTTTTTGTTCCCGAGCATATTTTCATCTGCGATTGTAAACATGTTCATGCCCCAGTGGAAGCAACGAACAAACAAATCGATAGACACCAGATGCTTCTAGTCTGTTGTACTTTTTGTGCACTGGTGGTGTGTAGAGTGAGTGCAGCTAGAGTAATTAAGGTCAGTACATTGTTCAATAAATCTCTCGACAAAAATTGTTTGGATTTTGCATCAATAAATGCCATTGATGTCGTCATTTTTTTAAGATATACGCGCATACTAATGGATGTCAATTTATTAAAATTCATATTCCGAAGTTCCCATGCCTGGAATTTGTTCGTACTCCCTTGCTGGGGTACATAAATATGAATGTATGTGTATCCGTATGAACGTTCACTCAACGGTGAGTTCATCTTAATCTTGTAACATTGGGTGTCGTACTTCCTGCAGGGACTATCCATGGACTTGTGTGTATGCATGTTTAACCCTGCAATTGGGCGTTGTTGAGTGGTGTTCTTCCCTGCATGGATGGGAGATAATATTGTGTTCAGACATCCAATTAAACCATTTTAACCGGGCTCATAACGACATTATGAACAAGGGCAGCTTGTTCTTGGTTTAATGTGTCGAGTCATGTTGAGGTTCGGCGCATTCTGATTTTCATTTCTTGTGGACAATGCGAAGAGGTACCATCAAAATAGCTTTAAACTGTGCGTTCTAAGGTTTATTAACAAACTTGGCTTGGTTTTGCAACTGTAGGCTATCCTTTCCTCTCCCACAGTATGCAGAACCGCACTATAGCTGAATGACAGTTCGTATAGGTCTCATTTTGGGCACGAACATTGACTGGAAGCCCACAGGAACGTGTCGAAAAGGCCTTCACTGCTCTATACTGATGTAAGAATGGTATAGAGTGCAAATGGGGACAACAGCCTCGGATGGTTTACTGGCTCAGCTGTCAGACATAAATACAGAAATAAAGACTTCAATGGCAAACCGCTGCAAAGGCTGGAACGGATGGCGTGTGTCAGCGGAGTGCCAAGAATCGTCGGAGTTCCTCCTTAATACTCCGCCGATAGACTTATTAGACAGCAAGGCAGTGGCCAGCTTGAAATCAGGTTGAAATCACGGCATATGTGGAAAGAACACCGCTATTGACACTTTGCTATCCTTGGCAGATATAGACCAACGATACCGATTCCATGGCATCCAAAATCCGGAGAATGATTTCTGAACCAGCATCCAACACATCGTACTGGGAGTCTGAACTGGCCCTCTGCGATTCTTCAGGACTTTATCGAAGATTGATGGAGGCATGGTCGCGGGTGCCTGCTCTAATTAAGCATCCAGCTATCATTTCGTTTAAAAACAATGTAATATCAACCACATAATCGTTATCAATTGTGACAGAAAGTCACTTTCAACTCAAAGACTTTCATGAATTGCTACCTCGTTTCCAACGAAATGAGACGGTAATAGCAAAATGAAGGGATCCAATCGGGGATTTTGCTCTCTCTCTCTCTCTCTCTTTCTCTCTCTCTCTCTCTCTCTCTCTCACTCTCTACCATATATCTAAAATTATGAACGAAAGAAATGCACAAGTGCCTCTTTATGTATATGTTTGTAGGAACTTCATGGAATCGAATTTATACTATCACCGAACAAACTCATAGCAATGAAGTCGCACTAGATTCGCAAAATTGCCACCACTGCAAAAAACAAATAAGGCAACTCATTTTCCACTCAAGACCCTATTCGTTAGCTCAGCCTTCTCAAAAACCCCACAGAAACACATCAAAAACATCCCTTTTCTCAAATAATCATTTCGCATCATTTCATCGCTTTGCTGCCGCTGATAGATAGATAGCACTGTCAATGAAGTCATTCTTCAAAACTAGCAACGCTTCGTCCAACGGTAGCTTATTCTCCAGAGATCGCTGACAGGGAGATGTTGTTGACAACACAAGTAAATGCACCACCCACCGTCTAATAAACATTTTTCACTTTATCCCTGCCAAATTCAAATTCTCCATATATACCTCCAGCGTGTGACAGTGCCATCAGGCAGTATCTCAACCGAATTTCCATCCACCTTGAGATATCACATCCAATTTTTTTCTCCCATTTTCAGGACAACAATTTAAGAGGAGCCAAGGAAAATTGCATAATACTCGTAGTCAAGCTGAATAAATTACCATCACCTGAGGTGCTCCGAATAGCTCAGGTTGATATAAGCAGATGCGAGTGCGAGCGGGTGGGTGCGCCCCCTCACACTGGGGATGCAACACTCGAAGGAGACTAATGGCAACCTGTAATACCGCATCCTGCCAGGGTGTTCACGAAGTGCACAGAACTTTCGAATAACTCCTGGGTTATTTGCAGAATAACTTCGTTCTATGGATCGATGGGTAACCATTGCATCAATAGCCACCAGCATACAACTTGTGTAATGCACAGCCCCGCCGTCCTTCGCGATATCATGCTTGGTAGTCGCATATCTCTTCCCCTTGATGTCTTCCGAAGCACTAACTTTGCTAATAAATATCTAAGCATTCGCAGGTACTTAGGAGAGAGAAAGAGAGAATTGTTTGGTTTCTAACATGTCTGCAAGTATGTGTAAGATAATTCAAAAACTCGCGGCAAATTTCTTTGCAGTAATGCTAGAGTCTTAAATAATTGAGGATACTGTACGCTGTCTGTGGTCGGATTGAATTGTTGTATATTTGTTGTTTGTACTGCTCACCTGACACGGTTGACTTGCATCGTTTCTTTGTAGTGACTTGTATGTTGCAAATGAGCATGACATGGGGTTAGAAATTGTTTTGTTCCTCAGATGCACAGAGTGAAATGGAATGTAACTATTCTGCCGGCTGACATCGATCGCAGTTGACCGGCAGATATCTTTCCCCTCAAACTGTCATCTGTAGAACCTTACTCTTGCCTTGCGGAGACGAGGCTTTTTCATTCAAGACCATCAGTATCTGTTGGTGGCTTCAGACGAGCGGACACTGGCTGCGCACAAGGCCACGGACAAGGCCTTTTCATTCAAGACCATCAGTATCTGTTGGTGGCTTCAGACGAGCGGACACTGGCTGCGCCAACTATTGACGGATGAGTTAGGCATGCAAGTTCTGTTTCCGGCCGCTTTGGCTGAATTCATGATGGTGTGATTTCAGGCCAATCCACAATAGGCACAGGCCTTTAATTGCGGCAGAACCTTATATACTTACCTCTCCATACACAAACAGAAGCAGCTGAGTTCGTTGACTGTGCTAAATCAACAAGTTTCACCGTGGGCGTGGGTCTTCACCTCCCCTGTTCATTATAAACATGGACTGGGTGTTGCAGCGCTGGGAGGAATGTTTCGCATTGAGAGAGTTGAATGAGAGTCATCTTCTTTTTGCAGGTGACTTAGTTATCTTCAGATTATCCAGACGGAACTCCAACGTGCACTCGATATTTTGGTGCCTGTATGTGCTGATGCTGGGATGGAGGTTAGCGTGGACAAATCTGAGGATATGGTAATTTCCGGAATGTCTGTTCACTCCACTCATTGAAGCAGGTGGAGAAGTTAAAGTACCACGGGGTTTTTCTCACTAGTGATGGGAGGAGTAATACTGAGCTTTCCCGGTCAAGCTGGGTCAATTTTGAAAAAGCTTGTAAGATCTGTTATCAGAAGAGTCGCGCTTGGTGTCAGAGCCAAGTTAGCGGTTTTCAGCACAAATTTTGGTAATGTCTGAAAGAATAAGATAGCAAATCCATGCTGCTAAGATGAGATTTCGTCGTGATTTTGTGGAAATTGCGCGCCGGGATAGGGTGAGAAGCACGGCAGTGTGTGAGGTACTGAGGAGCTGCTTCTTCGAACGGAAAGGACAACGCTTCTATGGGCTGGTAACTTAGCAACAATGCTCCCATCATCACGAATTCTGTGGCGTGCGTTGAATGCGATTCCATCAGGCAGACGACCTCTTGGCAGACCCAGGAGGAGATGCTTGAACCAAGTAGCGCTTCGGCATAGCTCGAGATGAGATACAGTAAATGGCGGAGGATCGAGTTGCCTGGAGACCTCTCGTGCGTGGTTTACCCCTGCGACCCCTTTACTGGAGCATGCGGGACAGAAGATAATAATGATGAAGGTTAATTGAATATTTTCTTCCTCCAACTCAGTTACCTTTTTGAGAAAGTCGGAGGTGATTGTTTTTCGACCACGACCTGCTACTGACCTGCTTGTTCCGGCAAAGCTCCGTTCAGTTGCACTTGCAATTTTCACTGGATAACTCCATAAACAAACAAGACGCTGCTGGATTTGAGATTGATCTTTGTAGTTTACTTCTCAGAGCAGTTCGTCTAATTCAGACAAAACCGTGTACAAAAGAAGGATTAAAGTACCTACATAGAAAAAGGAGATAAGTTCCTATTCATATCATAATCTGATATGTAACTAAATTAGAAAGGGAAATTCTCAAGGGAAATTTCTCTAAGATTACGGTTATTAAAAATATTTTTATTCGTAATTATTTCTATCAAATTGGTTTTTTCTTAGTGCAAAAACGGAATCAACCCCAGTTTTTATAAACTGTGAATTGGGCTTGCACTTCTCACAACGAAAATGTTGATTGTTCGAGTTCAAGAACTTAACTCTTTGACGTCCGAATTATTTATGGTTGCTTAAAAAACTATTAGAAAAATAGAAAGAAAAAACATCCGAGCGCAAAAGATGATAACGAAAACACGTGCACGCAACAGGGGGCATTGAAAATTCGTTGAAATTCGTTTGGAGTATGTTTACACAAGCACACTGGAAGGGAGAATTATAAACGGTGCAGTTAATTTTAAAAGATAACTTTCTTAATGTAGCAAACTTATTGATGTTTGATAATGCGTTTTGAATTCTTCTTCTTCTTTGGTGGTCCTGGGACTCAAACAACAAGCCTCTCTGGCTTATCTCCAGTGCCGCAAGCCCATTTGGCTTAGGTCCATGGGTGCGTCACCTAAAATGGGGGTGTTCTCTGTTGCGTTGTCCCACAGGTTCAGAGTCGAAGACTCTTCGGGCCGGAGTTGAGTTGTCCATGCGCTCTACATGGTCCAGCCCCCTTAGACGTTGGACCCGTAGACGTCTGACTAGTCTCTTGTTGCTGTATAGTTCCTGGTTGAATCTTCTCTTCCAAAAACCGTCAACGCCAACAGGAAAAAATACAAGATCGCACGCAGAACTTTTCTCTTGAAAAGCTCTAGGATTTCCTCATCCGCTTTGGAGAGTTTCCATGCTTCCGCGCTGTACAGCAGGAACGGGATGATCAAGGTCTTATATAAAGTCAGTTTGGTCCTTCGGGAGATGAATCTATAACTCAATTGCCCATAGTAACAGCGGTTGGCAAGAGTTACTCTCTCTTTGATCTCGGTACTGATGTTGTTCGTACTATTTCTTTTAGGCGCGTTCCTTGACTACCTCGAAGTTGTAGCTGCCCATTGTGACGCTCTGTCCAAGACTTCGATGTTGTATGTCTTTTCTTCAGGACAGCATATACGAGTACTTCGTGGATTTGAAAGCGTTGATATATCAGAATTCAGCTTGCACTTATCACAGCGAAATTGTTTATTTGTATTTTGTATATTATTATATTATGATCAAGAACTTAACTCTTTGACGCCCGAATTATTTATGGTTGTTTAGAAAAAATTAGATAAAAAGAAAGAAAAACATCGGAGTACAAGGAATGAAAATGAAAACACGTGCACGTCACTAGTCGCGAGCGGCTGCACTTAGCCTTTATCAACGAACTCCTACTCTCACCTCCACTTGGCGAAATCTGGAAGCCGAGCACCTTCGATCGAAGATGGGGTAACCAAGCCCCGTGGGAAATCGTTGGCAGCTGCACACGAGAGATGGAGGAGAGTGAGTACCTAGCAGGGAGCATCTATCTTTACGGATGACGGCTGTTTAGCTAGAGAACTGTCTGGCTAACATCGGATTCCAAAACTCCAGTGAGAAGAAGGTAGCCTTCTAGGGTACTCCGACATATTCGGATCTCAGGTCTTGAAATAGAGAGGGCGGCGGAAGACTCCTGTAGTTTAGGGCCAAAGGCGGCGCTCACAGCCTATACACCCGGACCCTTCGCATACGGCCTGGCCTCCCAGTTGGGGTTGTGCGTAAAAACAAAATTGTTGAGAGAAAAGCAATGGCCTCGGATAGCGGCGTTTTGAGTTAGAATTATATAAAATAGGGCACTTTAAAATAATACGTTCGCTCTCAATGATTACTCATTCACTTGTCTCACTCAACCTGATTCCGAACGTCCAAAACTGCCTGATGTTGGAAACCTTAGATCCTCCCTAGTTACCCTTCGGCTTCATATCGCTCTCACGTCGATGTTCTCCAAAGTAGATCAAGTTACATCATGCTCAAGGGTGGCTATCAAGTGCAAGGGTATGTGCTGGTTTAGCTAAGTGTAAGATCGAAAATAAACTTCATTCAAGACGATTTCGTTTTCACAATCAATGTTGAAGGGTGGTTTTGGTAAACCATGGTTTGAGTGTCGGTGTGAACCATTTATGAAAAAAGAGTACACCTTCTGACTGCCATATCGGCTCTATTAGACCCACCATGACCTCCGTACACCTTTGTTTATGTTCTCGTGTGTGTATTATATTCCGAGTTTTCTCTAGTTTGTACGTACATGGCATGGTAAACTCTCAGTCCTTGAAGAGCGGAAAACAGAACACACCCACTCAACAAGGATATGCTCATGTAGGTAAAGATATCGTGCTAATATGGCTGCATCTATAAATTTGTATGCGTTCTGTCGTCTTCAACAACATAGGCAGTCAAAATATTTGCTTGCTTATAGGCGCACTTTTTTTTGCAAGCCTGTATCCGCTTAGGTTACCCGAGATATTTATCGCCGCTTGTGAAATTAACGCAAATTAAAACAGTGCTGCCAGTCGTTAGTTTCTAGGTGTTATCGATAATTTGCTTAGAAACGCCCCAAATTCATCCATGAATTCACTTATTTGACAATGAAAAAAATTATTTGGAACAAAGACGCTGGAAATGGATGAGGAAGAAATTTATTCGTATTCTTATATCGTTTTCACAAAGCAAGTTGGCCGACCAGAGAACGGCATTCACGGTATTTCGTGAGTAACCGTCAAAAATTCATGAGTAACTGTCAAATTCGTCGATGCGCTAGGAGTCATGATGTTGGCCATCTCGTTAGTACTTCATTTCTGCATTCACCTATCGACATTTGATGTCAGCACCCCTGGTGGCATTTTTTTTATCTTATGGTCATTTAAAATTCAGACCGCGAAGCAATTTATTTGCAAACAGCAGTACAAATTGATTGATTCCGAATGCAGTTAATGGTGGAATATCGGGAGAAAGTATGTTAATTTTGTTATAAGTGCTTGTGAAGTGCTCCGTAGTGATAGTTTACCTGGAATCGAGTCATGCAAAATGAAAGCAAACCACTTATGCCCCGGTAACTATTTGTTGAGCAGTTTATCATTATGTGAATAGTGTTATTTAACTACATACTGTTGTACTGTATTAAAACATTATTTGAATTAGTGAAGTGCAGCTGAAATTCGTACACTCTTACATATCATGTCCTACCTGTAGAGCAACAATTCCAAGGCGACTTCTTGGCATATTGCAAGTGAAGAGTTCATTGAAATTGGTTTTGTTTGAAAGCAATACATTAATTTTTTGTTATAAACAATTTCTTATATTAGGTCTATAACTTAATTCGTGCGGTTTGCTAAGAGATGGCGTAGCTTGTATTATTCCATTGGAACATGCGTTGGAAGGCTACTGTCATTGTACGTCATTTCAGTATATGCCATTCATTTGAAGCGTAAACAACATCTTTTTTAACTCAAATATGTCGAACTTTTGGCCTGAAAAAGTGTTTTTGCGGAGAGTTCTTCTTCATTACTTTAATATGAAGAAAACTGCTGCCTAAAGTCATCGTATTTTGGTGGAAGTTTATGATGAACAGGCGCTAGCTGAGCGAACGTGCCAAAAGTGGTTTGCACGATTTAAAAGTGGTGATTTTGGCTTAGACCATTGGGTTCACCGTCAGAACGTAATGGGCAGCCAAACAAATTTGAATATGAAGAGCTGGAAGCATTAATCTATGAAGATTGTTGCCAAACACAAGAAGAGCTCGCAGAATCTTTGGGTGTCACTCAAGCAGCCATTCCAAAACGTTTAAAAGCAGCTGGATATATTCAAACCCAAGGGAATTGGGTTCCACATGAACTCAAGCCGAGAGACGTCGAAAGGCGGTTTTGCATGTCAGAAATGGTGCTGGAACGCCACAAAAGGAAGCCATTCTTGCATCGGATTGTTACTGGTGATGAAAAATGGATCCATGACGACAACCTCAAGCGTAAAAAATCATATGTGAAACCTGGCCAACCAGCCAAATCAACGGCGAAGCCTGTATTTGCTGTATTTGGTGGGATCAGAAGGGTGTGCTGTATTATGAGCTGGTAAAACCAGGTGAAACCATCAATGGACAACGCTATCGAACACAATTAATCCGTTTGAAGAGAGCAGTAACCGAAAAACGCTCGGAATATGCGACCAAACACGAGGCAATAATTTTCCATCAAGACAGCGCTCGGCATCGTGGGGCCGAGCGTGTCTTGGCTAGGACTAACGCTGCATCATCCGAGACTGTCCTGAACTCACATATTACTCGTATCTTGCAGAGCCTATGCTCTGATGCCATCATGTCCATCCTATTTTCCGAGTTGCAATTGTCTACTATTTGATTGTCTACTCATAAAAGGACTGAACTGACTACCCATGAAAGTAGTACTCTGCGTCCATAACCAGGTCCACCGATGTTCGAAAGCATTCGGGATAGCGCTCCTTGCGTCAGCGATGATTTTGAAAGACAGCCTGTTGTCTTACATAACACCAAGGTTGGTGTTATGCTGGTTGCCTACTCGGAATGTTGCATACTCCACCTTCTTGCGACTGGTCATAAGGACAGGCTCCGTTTTGTGATCAGCTAACTCCAAACCAGCCGTTTCTAAACAATCTTTTATGTTCTCAACTGCCGTACTTTATGCACTCACGAGTTCTGACGTATGTGGCAACTGGGACGGCAGCAATATCGTCGGCCAAGCCAATTACATGCACTCTTGCGGGTTGGCATAGTCGTAGTACTCCGTCTCACATTATGTTCCATAAGAGTTGTCCGACGTGACGTCGTATTGTTTCATAGTTCGATAAATCTCGATTAGGCTCTACCGCCGCCAGCAGTCCACTATGGATAATGTGTTCAAGTATTTTCCCCAGGGACACGTGTGGCGATACGTGGACGGGTGGTTGATTCCCATTTGGTAGAAGCACCAGGTTTTCACCTTTCCACTGAGTGAGAAAATCCCTTCCTGAAGGCATTTTTCTATTGTTAGCTTAAAGGCATCGGGCTTAGTGTTGACGGCCACCTTGATCGCCTTGTTTTGGATTTCGTCCGGTCCGGGGGATTTGTTGGGAGCCAAATGTAGCTCATTAGGTCGATCAACAGGCAGTTGTTTTATTCCTTGTACTTACATAATCACGCAAGTCAACGCAACTTAAGACCCCATTCTAACTGCAGAGCATTCCATGTGACAGTCATTGACGTGCTTTGGCCCGCTGTCTAGACTCGGACATACCCCCGATTCCTTCAAAAAGAGCCTGCTGTAATCGCCTATCACTGATTCCCAGTTGTCACATCCAAAAGGTGCTTGTCCATGTTCCGGGCGTTCTCTCGAATTATTAGAACTCACTACATCTATCAATTCAACATTTTTCGTCTACCGTCACGAACAACTACGCCATTCAAGCATTTTGTCATCACTTAAAGCCATCTGATGGATACATGCATCTGCGTGAATATGCCTCATAATTTGCAAAATATAATTGACGAGCATCAGCAGAAGCTCACCTTCATTTCGCTGGTCTTCCGTGTTGCTTTCCGTCGACGACGGTCCGCCTTTGACTTGTTTGCGCAGTTATTGCTCACCTGCCCATGAAAATACTTCCGTTAATTATATTTTCTCGTGACTTTTCCTCCGAAAAATCCCCATCTTGCCACATCATGGGGAAAAATCTGATATTTATCATTGCCCCGGGATTTTTCCTGTTTACCAAAGGTGAAAAAGTATTTCCTCAATTATGGCCAGCGTCTGGGTGGGCTCTGTTTATCCCAGCACGGCCAGTCACTGCTGTACACATAATTAAGTAATCACACCGAAAAACATTGTTGCTGGATGGCAAACAAAGCGAGCGGTGGAGGTCCCTCTGTAGGGGAGCATCGTGAAGGATACTAATCGTCGGTCCATTGCCTGTGCCCATCGGCTGTTGTCGCCGTTGCGGCATGGGTGGCGTCGGCCACGTCGATGCTGAAACAGTCATCCTGGAACAAATCGCATACGTTCGTTCATCCTCAACCGGAAGCCATTAGAAACAAACCGTAATAATTACGGGCTTTTTATTTGATAAACGATTCCGAAGGTATTCTCTTCATAGTCCAACGACTATTACGTGCACAGGTGGGCAAACGCCCATCGAACGCCTGCCTCAATAGGCAGCTTGTAGCTACTCCACTGGCAGGTAAATGGAGAGATCTGAGATGAATGCGGACGGTTTACGGCCTATTGTGCTGGTGTCGACCGCCTTCCCCATGAATGCCTGTTTATCCTCGCAAATAACTGATGCCTCTTGAAGGAAGCAGTCCCTGCTGTATCTGCTCCTTGATGCTTCTGCTGGCTCGGCGCCTGTTTACACGTGGCAGCATATGGTTACCGTGCAGAACGGACATGCCTTGAAGGCACACATATACGCACCCGAGTTATTCTGCAAGGTGAGCTTTTATTTAAGAGTTTTTATTGCTGTGGCCATCATTTCTAGGATTAAACATAATAGGTTCTGGTTTTACCGTGTACTTTGTGTTATGGGCCCGCTCCTGTGGTGCGCTACGGCGGACATTTATGGCAGTGCGCCTCGCCTCGGCTCGTATTTGCGGATGTATACGTTACATACCCTCGCATTATGGGTGAATTGAACTTGAGACGTGGTTGTTGGCAAGTAGTTGGAGCCCATTATCGTATTTATTTTATCTCCGCCAATAGGGTAGCAGGCACGTACAAAGTCAGCAAACATGTTTCCCTCTCGTTGGCATGGGAATAATTATGTGCCACAGGAATTGGATTAACTTTGTTCGAACAGTTTGACCGAAGATACTCGTATCTTGTCGCAGTGGTGCGGTTATGTTTTGAAATTAGCTTTAACTTGTTTGCCGAAGCAAACGTGACGGGGCATATGCCAAGGGTGCTTTTGGGGGCAAACATGTGTCGAACAATTAACATCCCGCGGCAATAAATCCACTTATTAGCTTGAATGCGTGCGCATATACGGGTTTCGCTAGCACGCACTATTAAATAAATGACACTCGCGTGGAATGACTGTGATAGAGGATAATGCCATGCGAAGGTTTTAGTTTTCAGGAAGTTTAACACATTCGATTTGCGGGCCATTTGCGCACTGAGTTTAATTAACGCACAGAAACGTCGTTGAACATAAGTGCGTGTATGCGCATAAAAACACACAACAAGTTAGATATCTTGAGAAAACAGCAATTAAGGTCCGGACAATACGTGGCCTTTATGAGAAAGATCGGTCATCACACTCAGAATGTCTCAAATAACTATAAAAATGCAATACGTGATGCGTCTCACAAAAACGTGGCATATGTCAAGTAAATCGTTTGTAAAGGATAAAATCTATGCGTCCGTCTATTGTCTAAGGTCTGAAATAACGTTTTGTCTAAAACGCGCGCGTTTTAGGCAAGTAGCTATTTGAAGATCACATATTTGACATTTATGAGGAACGACTTGGTTTTTTTGGTGACATTTAATGAACTTTCACAATTTAAAAAAAATAATCTGTCGATCCAATTACTCAATGTCCGAATATAAGAGCGGAGACCGACTGCGGACATTTTGCGTGCATTGACAGTGGACGACGAAAGAAGCGCGGACAAAAATAAACTTTTGCACTCTTCTGAATTCTTAAAAACAGGGATATCCGAGTAAACCCCGCAGCCTTAGATTTCTGTGTTTAGAATAGCGTTGAGCAGTCGAGCAATCTTAGCCTATTGTGAATAATCATCATGATGATGGATCATCATCTTCTGACCGGTATGCTCCTTCTAAGGGGTCGCGGGGGTAAGCCACGCACGAGAGATCCCCAGGCAAATCGATCCCCCGTCATCGACTCTTACTCATCAGGAGTTAAGCCCAAGCGTAACCAGGCGAGTTTTTGGACTTTCTTCCAACCATCTCCTCCTGGGTCTGCCAAGCGGTCGCCTACCTGATAAAGTCGCATTCAACGTCCGCCTCGGAAATCGTGATGAAGGGGACATTCGTGCCACGTGACCAGACTAACGAGGTATGCCCTCTCCGTTCGAAGAAGCAGCTGCTCAACGTTGAGTTCCTCAGACATTGCCGAGTTTCTCAACCTATCCCTGCGAGTAATTCGCACAAGAGCACGGAGAAATCTCATCTAAGCAGCTTGTATTCGCGATCTTATTCCTTTGGTCATTCCCCAAATTTCATGGCCATAAGTGAGAGTTGGAACAAATACTGAGTTCAAACCCTCTAACTTGGCTTTGACACCAAGCTCGGCCTTCCTGATTGCAGATCTACCAAGGTGTTTCAAAATTGTCCCAGCTTGACCAATCCTACAGCAAAGCTCAGCATTACTCCTTCCATCACTCGTGAAAAGACCCCGAGATACTTAAACTTCTCCACCTGCTTCAATGGGACTCCACTAACCTGTAGAGTGCATTGAACAGACGTTCTAGATATGACCATAACCTCCAATTTATCCCCGTTGACCTTCATTCCAGCATCCGCACATAAGGCCACAAACCTTTCGAGTGCGCGCTGTAGTTCCGACTGGGAAGATGTGAGGTTAACTAAGTCATCTGCAAAAAGAAGATACCTTACCGTCAACTCTCCCTCTCCCTCCCTCAGAAGAGGACAATCAATCCCATACTCCTGCAGAACACTCCAGTGTTTCTAAGTCTACAACAGAACTGTAGATGGGCTTGGCATACTCCCAAGCCTTCTCATTTACCATTCTTAGAGTGAAAAGATGGTCGGTTGTACTCCTACCGGGACGAAAGCCGCAATGTTCCAGCCCCATCCTGGGCTCGACCATAGCTCTAGAACGCGCTTCCAACACCTTAGCATAGACTTTCCCTGGGAGACTTCAAACAGATATGCCCCTCTAGTTTGAGCAATCTCTTTTGTTCTCCTTCTTGAAAGTGGCACTACCACCCCAGTTTGCCAAAAACCAGATGTCTCACCACGTTCCCAGGCCACTTTAACGACACGAGAGAGCCATAAAACTCCCTCTTTACTTATTGCTTTAAGCATTTCTCGCCGGATTTCATCCACACCGGCGGATTTGCCAACTTTTAGCGGTTCAATAGCCAAAATGACTTCCTCCACCGTTGGTCCACTCAAGACTACAGGACTGCCATCCTCAGCTCCGAAAAGTGCTCGCTCCATCTGCGTAAGAAGTCCATCTCATTGGAAAGCAGCACACCATCTTTGGATTCGACTCCTTCGACGATGTTCAATTTCCTTCCTCTGAGTCGGCGAGTGGTTTGCCAGAACTCATTTTTCGCAGATCTATGGGCGCTTTCCAACTTATCGTCGAACTCCTCCCGAGATTACTCCTTAGCTGTTCGCACAGCCAATTTGCAAGTTCTTCGCACCTCAGTGTACCGGACACGAGAAGCAGAGTCCCCCAAGAGAAACCAGTCTCTGTAGGTCTTCTTCTTCTCTCTAATGGCTTCTTGCGATCCGGGCGCGACCACGCAGTTCTTTTCTCACCACCAGCTGGCACTCCAAGAACGGTCCTGGACATGCTGCTTCCCTTCTTAGGAGATTCGGTTTTTTTCACCCTCTCGAACTGGAAGACCCGAAATCGAACACTCTCTTAGCTGGACATGTCGTCTTTGCATGCACATGCCGTCAATGTGGCGGAGCCAGTGTAGACCACAGTCTATGCAACGTGCAAAATGAGTATTCCTCACGAATTATTTGAAAGTCTGTTCATCTAAGGCCTCGCCGAGACGTCGTGAATTGGACATCATGATTATGTGATTACACCCCTTCTCAAGTTCCAAGTCGGTGCCCCCAACATAACACGTGCCAACCCTGCCACTCAGTCTCAGCAGCTGCGGTCATTTGAGCGATGCCATATTCCGTTCATAATCCCATTAAAAGACATTTCGAGTAAATCAATTTTAACTTCTATCCGTGCCTAATAGAAACCCGCCCGGCTCTCGTGGTTGTCTGCAAACTTTGAATTTCTTGCGGTTGATGTGGTCGGGTTATGACGTCCATTTAACCATGGCACGGACGTGGATAAATTAGCTCTGAGACTGCGGCTAATCTTCTGGACTACGCAGTGGATGCACAGTTTACATACGTGTAGTTTCCGTACGCCCCATTTAGAAGTATTCTACTGTTTAAGGTTGAAAAGCAAACGTAACCTTTAAATTCACTGAAGCAGCTGCTTTCACACCTTTTCACTGAGGGACTGCTTGGTGTCGTGAAACTCACTGAGGACTTCATGCGAACACATTCAAATAAGCTTGTCCGTTTGTGCGTTCTTATCACTCTTCCCTTTTGGGGATTCCGAGAAGTGTACTAGAACCGTCCTTAGTAGTTCTTCTTCCGCATACGTAACGACAAAGTACACGAAATTGTTTGCTTTGTTTTAAGCAAAGTGTTCGCACTCGCTCTGTGAACGTCCTCGTGCATTCCTGTCCCTAAGCAGAGAACACACATACATTTTTTGTCGCTCTCCAGACATCATCATCATCATCACTCGTTTGTCTTTTGTACACACTTGCATAGTCATGTGGGGCAGGACCTTCCGTTTCCTTGTGTTTTCGTCGCATGAACATTCAGAGACATATGGGTTGTGCTTTAATGCGGAACCAAGTAGAAACGAAAGGACTCAGATGATTAATGTCGAGTGTCTGTGGGGGTGGCACGGGAATACGCCAGCATCATGCCGACCCATTCTGCACCCAAACACCCACCCATGAGCAACTGTCACTGCACTAGCGGGGGCTTTAAACATTTATAACGTAATATGATTGTGCATACTTATCCGACCATGCAGCGGGACCCTACGCGAAACGGGAAGCAAAACAAAATTCGGATGGATATGCATTCAGCTGCGTCAGTTCACATGTGCATTGGGATCAGATTGCGCTCCGACGTTATGGTGTTGAATACGAACCTAGAATTTTGCTCACTGACTCGCGTATTGCCTGAAGTTGATGTGTACTCCAGAGGTGGGCCAATGCCTCTGCTGGGGCAACAGGAAGATGTACCGAAAGGGTACTCTCCATGAGGACACACACCGACGGTGGCAATAAAAACAATGAGGATGATGATGGTGCATGCACATTCGTGGAATACCTCCAAAACAGTGACAACGTTTTTGACAGCACCGGAATGAGCTCAGGCATAATGTGCGTAGTCCTTGAACAACCAGGCATCAGCAATTTTCAAAAGTGCAAATACGAGAGTAGAGAGGTCTTAAATTAAGAGAAGTGCACGATGATGCTTAGGAGGAGCTTGCGCCTACTTAGGGAAATTCAACGACAGTGCTGAAAGCAAGTGTGTGTGAGGAGGTCCTCGAGTTTACTCATCACTCAGCCGGGTAAGGTAGGGACCTTCACCTTTCCTACTCGATTCGTGTATGTGGCTCTCCGTGAAAGCGAATACGATTAGCATTAAATTAAGGCCTCGCCTACCAGAAAACTGAACTAACTGAGAAGCTCGAGAACCTTAAAACAATGTCTATGTGCACACGCCGTATTATACACTGGAATTGGAAATTTGTTTCAAGAAATACAAACCGAAATCGAATTTTTCTTTGAAGCTGTTTTCATTTTCTCGCACCGGTTAAGTTGGTGTCCTTCGTACACGAGGGCTTCATGTCTTGCGCGTTCTCAATGGTTGGGTGTCCATGACTCTTCGGTGTTTCTGGTTATTCTTTTAGACCTGTTTCTTGAATTTTAAATAAAGTGCATAAAAAGAATTTGAATGAAGAATATCGTGCTCATACAAGGTCTAGATTGATTGTTCCATATTAGATCAGTGTTTCCAGCGTTGACAGGGGTTCCTGCCAACCTTCGCCAGTACTGTTGGCTTCAGAATCCTAGATCGTAGCTGGCTTATCGGTTTAGATGTGGTCCATTCGGTCACGTATCATTGATTAACGTACATTGAGGTCGAAGCTCTCAGAGTTCAATGGAACCGTTGTCAAAACGTCTGCCTCGGATGTGTTGGGGTTTAAAAAGCCTCAGAAACAAACGCCTAGTTTGACAACGAGTGCAGTCATTCGCATTCAGCGAAGCAAGCAATATATTTACGCGACGCTGGACAGAAGTGGGAGCGCGGTGCGTGAGCTCTACTAACTTAAGAGAAGGGAAGTGCAGCGGCTTTTCAAACATAAAAGGTAAGAGCACGAGCAGATAGGATTGAGGAAAGGGAGAGGTGTTACGGCAGAAAGGATGTCCGAAGGTTCTGCCAGCGCCTTAAAGAGCTATCCAATGGGCATAAACTTCGGACAGAACCTATCGGGACGGAGAGGGACAACTCGTAGTAGAGTCGCAGTCAAAACTGAGAAACTGTAACTGATCACTCGTATTAAAGTCGATAATGAGAATCTGGAAAGACCACTTCTTTAGACTTTTACACGGCTAGGAAGACACCAGGCAGAAAGTCCCACTCCACACAGCGACTATGATAGAAGAGAATACCTAGACGAAGTCAAGACAGCGATATCGGGACTAAAGTCGAATAAAGCTGCTGGTGTAGACGTGTCTGCGGAACTCTTCCAGGCAGCTAGGGAGGAGTTGACAGGGTACATGCACTAGTTCTGTATAAGAACTTTTTCATCCCTGTCTTAAATTATGGCCTGGCGGGACAATCTCAAGAGCACATGAAGAGGCCTTTGGACTATTTGAGAGAAAGCTTCTGTGTGCAATCTTTGGCCTTGTTAGCGTTGAGGGTTTTTTTAAAGAGCAAGATGCAACCATGAACTGTACGAGATGTGCAGCGATGTGAGCCTAGCCATGCGTCGACTAACATCTACGCCTAAGATGGGTTGGCCCTATAGAGAGCATGGACAACACTGCTCCAGTCCGAAGAGTCTTCGACTCCGAACCAGTGGGACAACGGAATAGGGGACGCCCACGGAACCGATGGCGCACACGAGTGAGGAAACACCTCAAAATGCGAAATTCGAGGCAGCTGGTTTAAGACCGTACCAGCTGGAGAGGCTTGTTGCTTGAGGTTCACCCCGGGCTGTAGCATTATTAAATGAAGAAGAAAGAGACTCGAATTCGCGGATGGTGGAGACAATACGGGACGAGCACTATGATGCACACGAACCATCCTAAAATGCGCCCTAATTTGAGGTATGAATGCATATAAATTTGTATCCAGGTCCAAAGTATTTTACTCAAAAATCAAAGAGGAATCCTTAAAAAGGACTCGATACAAACCGTCAGTTTCTAATAAATTCAATCTTTATACGCAATTAAGCTCGAACATAGAAGCATAACTTGCCATTCAGATGCACAAATGTATCAATGATCAGATTATACTCAGAGCCAGACTGTACCAAATGGTCTTCATCAAACCGTACGAAGAGGAAACTTGCGAGACTATTGGTCTTTTTGTTAATTCTACAAACTCAACTTATCTTCATTTCCGCCCCCATTTGTCCAGTCAAACGATTTAATTGTGAGTGCAAAGACATCAATGCCTGTTATTTATATGCCTGTATTTTCAGATGCGTGCTGAGATTTTCCAGTGAGATACGAGCGTCTTGTCGTACAAGCACTGAGTGGCGTAATCTGGATTGGAGCTGTACAATGAGTTCGTCGTTTTATTTGATATCATCTGTGGTGCCACTCAGTACGGTTACGGAAATTCAGCAATTAAAAAAATTAGTTTAGACTTTCATCTTGTTGGATTCTGGCAGCACACTTATTTGATTATTAAACATTAAGTGGTGGTCTTTAAGGATAGAACGATGTGCAAAAAGTGCCATTATCATTCATCCCACCGTCAACTTGTGACACTTCTCCTGTGTCCCTATATTTATGAAATACTTGCATCGAACTTCGGAACTATGTGTGTGCTGTGAATATTCAGTTAACAGTATCAGTTTATGCATAACTAGCAGTAGTCCCTCGATAATGTGAATTACCGATAGATCTCTAAAATTAGTGCTGTAACAAAATGTATGTATTCGTTACTGAGTAACGAATATTCAATAAGTACCATGTATGGAAAGGTTACTCGTATCGCTAGTTATATGTACTATGGACAACCGACATCGATACGTTCACTCTCGCATGGTATGGTATACTCGAATGGAAAGGGTAGGTGTGCCATCAAACGAAGCCCAGGCGTGATGTATATTGTGTGCATACCATGCTCTTCTCTTCTAGGATACTTTTTCTCAATACTGATTTCGATGCGTAGTCAACAATGGTATATAGTTGAGCCACATCACGCATTGGTATGGTCTGACGGGTTAGCATTGACATGCTGTGTGTACGATATTTCCCTTGTGTCCAAATAGGGACTAAATAGCTGTTATTTGAGAGAATATAGAAAAAAGTAAAGACTTCAAGTTTCAACAGATTTACTCTGCCGAATAGCCAACATGCAAATTTAAAAAAGCTCGACATTTTAAAGCTGGTCAAGGTTGTCCAGGTTGTGTGTACAAATTCAAGCAAAGACATGACGTAAGGGCATTGAGAATATTCTGCGAAACGTTCTCATGTAATAAAATCATACTTAACCCGTTTTTGGATAAATTACATGAAACAATCCGTCGAAAACAGTCGTCTTGTCTCCAGAACATACAGCACCAGGAAGAAAAACCAAAAAAGAAATTCTAGTCTGCTGAAGTTTAGGACAGAAGCATTAGAAAGATCAAGTCAAACGGTTTGCCACTCTAAAGTAAGAAAATATATCACCAAAAATTGCCAATACCAATGTCTTTGCCAATAAGTCTATATATTTATTATTATTTATTTGTTTTTAATTGAAATGAATAAAATCATTTTACCTGCGTAGCATTGACGCTGGGATCATCATCATCTTCTATGTCAACCCCCCTGGAATATGCCAGTCGAGTTTGGTCCACCACACAACGATAAGCGTTCAAACCGTATTGAAGATGTTCAACGTAGATTTGCATTACGTGGTCTTCCGTGGTCCCACAGGCTTGCTTTAACACTCTTTATAGATCGCCTACACTTGATCGGCTTGAATACCCTAAAAAAACGCGGTTAATTAGTCGACGGCTTATTTTTGTACCAAGTCTTTATTGGAACAATTGACTCAACCGCCCTTCTGGAAACCTTGTTCCTCTTTTCCGACCTCCCCTCCATCGTACCAACTACGGCCTGTTGGAGCCCACCTAGCAGACATATCCCAAAATTGCCTTGTTTGTCACTCATCCATTCATTAGATATTCCTTATTCACTCTTAACTGCTTCCTTCAGGTTATACATATATTAATCTAAGTTAGCTTGTAGTCGAATTGTTAGTTTTTTAAGCTTTTAGTTTGTAAGTTTATGTTTGTGCTAAGCCAAAATAAATAAATTCAGTGCTAAAGTAAACCACATACGGGAGTTCAACAGATAACTCGATCCTCCGCCATCGACTCTAACTCATCGGGAGCTACGTCCAAGCGTAACAAGGCGTGTTTTTAGACTTGGTCCAACCCCCTCGTCCTGTGTCTGCTAAGAGGAAGCTTACCCGATGGAATCGCATTTGAAGTCCGTCTCGGCTGTCGTGATGATGGAGACATTCGTGCCAATACAGAAGCATAGCCCTCTCCGTTCGAAGAAGCAGCTGCTCAACGTTGAGTTTCTCGCGTACTGCCGTGTCCCAGGATAGGGACGCTTGAATGTAAAAAATCATTTTGTGTTGTTCTTAAAGGATTGGAAAATCGTTGAGCTTTTCCTTCTACAATAATATTTAATTGTGATATATTTTCATGCAAATTGTAATAATTTTCATTAGTAAGGTAGTGTACACCACATCTCTGAAAATTGTGCAATGCCATTTTGAGGTAAATGTAAATTCATAGCTACAATAAAGAATACAAATTGCTGACATTTTTTTGCAGATATCTTTTGTTTATGGGTTTTTTTTATCAGCACCTATAACAAAGTTATTGGTTTAAATCTAAAATATGACACAAATATGACTTGATTCCAGTTTTCCACCAAGAAACATTTATCGCTTGAATTATGTTATGTTGGATTAAGAACATGTGCGTGGACTTATCCTTCCACACATCCTTCCAGACTTATTGCGATGGTTTTGGGGATGCTAGACCATAGTCTTGGGCGAATTTTTAGTCATCTCTATTTTTTAGCGAATCTGAAAAAAACAGAGTAAAGACAATAAACTAAAACTGCCGTCATATGGCAAAAAAACTTATGTCAAAAAATGGGTTTTTGAGACAGCTCAATTTTAGTCTAATATCGAGTATGCTAAAATGAAAGAAAGAAGAAAAAAAAAAATGCGTTTTTAAACTTAAGTTCTTCTTCTTCTATTACCGCTACAGGCCTCGGCCTCAGCCAACAAGCCTTTCCAGCTGGAACGATCTTAAGCCAGCTGCCTCTAATTTCTCACGCGATGTTATCCGAGCTCCTTCTGCACTTGTGAACGTCCTCTATTGCGTTGCCCTACTGGTTCGGAGTCGAAGACTCTTCGGGTCGGAGTAGTGTTGCCCATACACTCGATGTGGCCGATCCAGTGCAGTCGACGGATTTTTGCATTCCGGACTACGTCAACATCCTGGACCGCTGGTAGAGTTCGCTGTTGTATCGTCCAGTTCAGTCACACTCGCCGCCGACAGCACCATATAGCCACCTCAAAATGTTTATTTCGGAGGCAGCAGGAATCAGATCTACAATTTTGCTCATCGTTCAGGTTTCGGTTCCATATAGTGATCCATTTGTAACGGAACGTTTCTTAAGCAACAGCATGTATATTTTTTTGTCCTCATTGACCTTAAGACCAGCTCCTTCGCCTCCCCTTCAATTGAATGTTTCCACTACGGCATGTTGGGAATGCGCTACGATGTCGATGTAATCTGCTTAACAAACAACTGGGCTCATTTAAGACGCGTGTCACTCGTGTTTAAAGCTGGCCACCGCTGTAATCAAATTGAAGAAATCAGAAAGAGACAGCGCATCTCCTCGCCAAAATACGGTGCAGGCTTCAAAGTCCTAGAGCCGAACTGCACGGCGCATAGCGTATGTGTTACCGTGGTGCGACACAACCGGCTCAATTATCACGGATCCCGAATTCGGCCATCGCATCGAATAGTTCCATGCGATGAATAGTGTCGTATGCGGATTTAAAATGGATACAAAGATAGTGCGTATAGATTTGAAGCTCACTGGTCCTCTTCAAGATTTCACTTAGTGTGAAGTATATAAAGTCGAATTGCCGAACCTGATGGCGCTCTGGTACGTGCTGATTAGGGCAGCTCAAAACGGCTTTGGACGTTCACACGTCACGCAGGGTAAGATCTTGTAGGCGACGTTGAGCAGGGATATACCTCTAAAGTTGTTGCAAGAGGTAGGACCGCCTTTTTTGTGGATAGGGAATATGTTACGATGATCTCGTGCATGTCCCTCAAGAACATCGGCGCCAGCCTTGAACCCTCGAACGAAATGCCACAGATCCCTTAGCTTATTTATAAGGTGTATTTTGAAATGCCTTTTTTGACATTTTTTGGGAGCCGTGGTGTTGTCGCTTGATCCTACGTTACCCAGATTCGATTCTCTGTGGGAGGAAAATGCTTTTCAAGGCGTACCTCTGGCCTGAAATAACTGGCCAATCGGAGTCAGCATAAAACTGTTGGTCACCTCCACTCGTGAGAGAATAACACGCACAACGGGTGGTGGCTGAGAAGCTGGCCCAGGCCTTCCACGGCCTCCAATATCAAATATTATTATTTTGAGACGTCTCTAAATCCAACCTGAGGTATTTCAGAAGGACAATAAGTCCTTAATGTCTTTCGCAGAGATCTCACGTGAGATCTGAAGTGAGTTGAAGAAGGAACTAGCAAGCTCTCGCTGAGGAAGCAAAAGATATGTGTTAAGGTCTACCTCGCAAATGTGTTGATGCAGCTGCCATAATCTGGGATACCTAGTTTGGCGGCATGGTCTCTTATAGGCCGCAAGGCTCGCAATGTCATGACGTGTTCGCCGAAGGATCGGTTGTGCTCAAGCTTGAAGTTACGCAGTTTGTGGTTCTTCTAAGGTTTTCCATAGCAATGGCGTGTGAAGAGATATTAGCCTTGACATACACCTCCTCTGCAACGAGCCCGAGGCAGATCCCGGCCTAGCCAGTTCATGGGCATTCTCATTTCCTCTTCACTGTGACCTAGAACATAAGGGATATTTTTAGTGGGCCTTCTATCCGCGCTAGTACATCTCGGCATTTTGAATATGCACTAGTGGAGCCAGTACATTTAGTGACTGCTTGGCTATCAAATTGGGTGTAATTTGAGTAGACAACTTTGCTTCCCGGATTGGAAATAGTTCCTCTTGCAGTACACTGGAATTGTCCGGCAGTCTGTTGGCTGGGAGTGCACCCCACCGACTGCTGCTAGAGCCGTCAGTGTAGATTGTTCACACAAGATCCCTGCACATCTGACCTTTTAAAAATCCTTGTACCTAGTCCGTGAGAAGATAATCTTGCAGAGCAATGAAGGAAAAACGCCTTTCCCTGACCACTATTATGGTGATTAACACAATTGTCAGTACACAAGGGAATCGATTCACTCACCGAATTCACATCATTTCTTCTGACAAGTACCCTATTTAATGCGCATCAAATCCTTCACTTTCAGACCCAGCAATGTAACCCACTGTACACGACACCCTGCAAGTGACAGCCACACAACGAGGGAGTGACATCTCGCGGTACACTCTCGCCATCTCACTGTCACACACAGCATTCATAGAGGTCTTGAGCATACCGACGAGCAGAAGAAACAAGAGCACAAATGAATCAGAAAAGTGATCATTTGATTGGCAATCCAAACCCACTGCCATCAAAGTCACCCGGGTTTTATTGGTCCCACTGTGCGTCAAGGAATTTCTTCAACACGCGACATCCATCTAACGTTCATGCTAGACACACAAAAGGAGAAACAACGAGATTGAGCGTCGCGGCCGTCCCCCACTCCTCGTGCCAACCGTCCGACCAGGAACACATCGTTTGCTTGTAAAATAAAACATTCGAATGATGAGAAATGCTGGCTTGAATTTCAATATGATGGCAGCTGCTGCGTTCCTACATCTGTCCAAGTTTCCCAGTTCTCCCTCTGCTGTCGCAGTGCCGCATCCAGCGGCTACGGCAACGAGGACAACGGCAATGAACCAACAATGCAGTGTGCAGCTCAAGTGTACACATTGAATTTGTCGTCCATGTCACAAGATAAGGGTGGGGCTGCTGATGGCTTGGTCAAAATGTTGTACTGACACATGGTCGACTGCAACTGGAACATGGACATGTTCATCATCTTACAAACACCGGAAGACTGCCCGGACCGGGCCAGAAATGTGTGCTGTGGAAATTTATTTCCGATGCCTTTCAATCACTGCATGCACCTGAGTGGCAATATGTAATTAGTTTTATTTTTCATTCGATGCACTGGTGCTGCCCGAGCTTCCACTTTGCTTTTGCTGACAGGACAGAATCCTGTCGGATGACTGCTGCGTCGTGGGCACTGGACCACCCGAAAGCGCCCAACTGTTGCTCGTTGGGTGCAGCATGGTCCTTTACAGGCTACCCTCTGCTCCATCGGAATGTGGAATTAATTGCGGTAATGAATTTCGAGCTTATTCGAGGAAGGAGAATGAAATTTAATTTCCAACAGAATTCAAATTGTTAGTCGGAGATCTGTGAAATTGCAACCATCTACTTTGCAATCGCAATCATTTGGAATTCTCAAACGGATTCGCAAATTGCCGCCGAGCTTGACCATGGCGTTCGCTCATACAAGTTCTCTTGAGGAGACTGCAATTTTGTGAAATTCTTCATCTTGAATAGGAAATGTGGGAAAAACAAGGCCAATGAATCGATTTTATGCACAAAATGGAGGAGTTAAGCGATGCTTGGAGCAGGATTACAATCACCATGATGCATTCGAGTTGAAACAGAAAGAGAGAGAGAGAGAGAGGAATTTAATTTTAGGCGAGATCCTATCAGTGTCGTCAATCCTTGACAGACTAGACTTGCACAAACTTCGTAATTGAATCTAGCAGTGTTTTGGTTTCAATTGAAAACTGAACAAGAATGAATATTGATTTGGAAGGAGTGCGATGAAAACTTTGTTGAACTTGGAAAAATTTGTGATGTCCTCATGGTCGGGAAGTATTAAATATGCACGAGTTGCTGTAGGTGCTCGTACATCGGTTTTTGGCGAGGAGCAGGAGTCGGTCTGTGTGATAGAACTGATTGCACGACTAACCTGTGAATCTGTCTGAAATAGTGTGTGGTGTCGTTCGACAGATGTAAGTTGGCGACAGTGGCGTCAATTTTCGTATGCAATGTAGCATGTTTTCAAAAAAAGGGACAGTCGACTGTCTATAATTTGACACTCGTTTATTCGAATCCAGAAATGAAGTATTATAGAGTTTCTCTGGCTGCATGGCATGTGGCACCGTCTTGTTGCAACCATATGTTGGTCACATCCATATCATGTAATTTAGGCAATAAAAATGGGTCATTATTGCACGATAACGGACACAATTAATTGCTACTGACTGACGAGCCGCATTTTCGAAGAAGAATGGTCCGATAATGCCTCCAGCCCAAATTCGCACAAAACAGACACGCGCTGTGGGTGCACTTGTTCTCAACAATTACTCGTGGGTTTTCCGAACTCCAAATGCGACAATTTTTGGCGATTAACGAAGACATCAAGGGACTGGAAGCATTGGGCAATAAACAAAGGCACCCTCCTTATGTAGCGTTGGTTATTTTTAAGCCAGAAAAATTGAGAATCTAGTTTGGAGTTGTCCGCCGTCGACTTAATATCTAGGAGTGTTTTTCAATTTAAAAATTACAAAAAAAATCAATTAAAATGTAATATGCCTAAAACCTTGAGAAAACAGAATTTAAACATTTTGTATTGAAATTTGTACCAGATTATTTTTCATCTGACGGAAAAGTGCTTTTATGCAAATTGCGTGGTATAAAAGTTAACAATGAAAAAATATTTTATCAAGAGATCAAAGCACCAGCAAGCAATGGCTTTAAAGAAAGAAGAGAAAACTGTTTCGTTACTTGAACTGAAAAAAATTAATTTTACGGCGATATGACAAAAATGTTGTTAAAATCAATAACCCCGAGGTCCAGACTTTCATAGTGCAAGAAGTACACGCAAAGAAAAAAGTGCCAGATGAGTCAACACTAAGAAAATATTAAATTGGAGAAGCCTTGAAGAGCTCCACAAAATCCGAGCTGGAGTTGGTGACGCAATTATTTTCGTATCCATCCATGAAACGACAGACAACACAGGGCGCAATCGTTGGCCCTTTGCTAGCAAATAGTCGAGAGTTCATGAGTAAACTCGACAACCATTGCCCAGTTGTATAACAATTCAATGCGGTTGCTGTGGTCAGATGAACTTAAGCCGGAGGAAGTTTTGTTATTCATAACAGACTCTGCAGCATATATGAAAAATAGTGGTAAATCACTGCAAATGTTGTATGCGAAAATAATTCACGTAACTTGCGTCGCTCATGGTGTGCATAGAGTCTGTAAAAGCATACGCAGTCACTTCTCAAAAGTCGACGCCTTGATATCGAACACAAAATATTTTCAAAAAGTCCATCCCGGATTACTGTTGTTAAGGAACCTGATTTGCCGCTACCACCTCAACCCGTAAGTTTGTTGAAAATTAAATTTGAATTTAAATTGTTACATTTACGAGGGGCGTTCAATATATTCTCGGTATCGGGGTGAAGCTGTGGTTGTATTGACAATTGACTTATTTATCAAGTAATACTATTATTTTAGTGCATTCTTGTAAGATTTCATATAAATGTGATTATTAATTCGCGTTTTATCTCAAGTTAAACAAAATCATAATGACAACTGAGACGATGATGGTGAAAATTAAGCATCGCGCTGTAATTAAATTTGTCACTAAGCAAGGAAAAAGTCAAAAAACAATTCATGAAGAGATGTTGGTTATTTACCAGGGTTCCGCACCTTCATTATCAACTGTGCAAAAGTGGTCAAGTGATTTCAAGAAAGGCAGAGAGAGCATTGAAGACGACCGCCGCTCCAGCTCCCCGGCTACTGCTTGTACGGAAGAAAGCATCAAAGAAGTCGAAAAACTTGTTCTTGAGGATGCCCGAATATAGGTGAAAATGATGGCAGAGATCACCAAGCTTTCAATTGGTACCATTACACCATTCTTCATGTGTTGCTTCTTCATGACAACGCTCCTGTTCACACGGCGCGAGTTTCCATGGCTGCTGCGAGAGATTGTGGTTTCGAAGAAATTTAACACCCACCCTATAGTCCAGACCTTGCCCCTAGTGATTATTTCCTGTTTCCGGAAAAAGTCTGTCTTCGTGGAAAAAGATTTTCGGATGATGAAGAACTCAAGTCGGCAATAAATGGGTATTTTGCAGAGAATGAGGATATTTATTTTTTTGAGGGTTTAAAAAAGCTTATCTCAAGATGTAACAAATGCATTGATGTTAGGGGAGATTATATTGAAAAATAAAAACAATTTAAATTGAATTCGCATTTTCCTTCATATCGATACCGAGAACATATTGAACGCCCCTCGTACATTACATCAGGTGTTAACTCGCTGGGGTACTTGGCTAGAGGCAGCAGTATACTATGCGAATTATTTTTCTTGTTAAAAAAAAATTGTAAGCGTTCTTGAAGACGATGCAAGCTGTGTTGTGTTTGCATAGGAATTGATTGAAGATGAAGCAGTACAAGCGCAGCTGGCGTCAATTTAGGGTTTTTAGTCGAACTAAAAAAACGAATTTTCGAAGTATCAAATATTTGTATTTGTAGTAAAAGTAGTAAAAGTATGTCATTTTTACAAAAAAGAAGAAAAACAATTGTGCGGATACAAAACCTAATTTTTCAATACTCAGACAACATGTTTTGAAAATAGTGCCACTATTTTTTTTATAGAAAAAACACACTTAGCTGCATTCTTCGTGATTACCACGTACTAACTGTTGCGTATTTCTCGACCGTGTATGAAAGAAACATAGATGGTTGTTTTTGTATTTATTTTTCATACCAAAAACCGGAAAATTCTCTTATTATTTAACAACAAACGATGAAGTGTCCGGCTACTAACACTGTCCGGATACTAGTGCTATTACCCCATAATTGTTGCAGACACAAATTTCGAATTTTAGTCAAGCTCTTGTTTATGTGAACTTATTCCTCCCTCTGACTTTGTAATTTAAACTCATGTTGTTTTGGTAATTTGAAATTTTCTCTGTTCCCGAGAGTCGACTGTACCATAATTTAGACACACCTCATAAACTCAGTCACACTACCACCTCCACCGCGTGTCAATCGTTCACAATCTTGTACTGTTCAAGAAGGATTTCTCTATGACCTTCTTGGTCAATCAGTTCCTGGGGGAAACACGTCACATGTGTTTCTTTCTGGCACTGTTGCAAGTGTCAGACACATTTGATGATTGAGCAAATCTGCGGGCGACGTGGATCGACTCGTTCCCTAGTTGATGCGATCCCCCTTTTTTTTTAGTCCCAGAGGCAACATTTAGAGTATGGTAGTGCTTAATATGAAGATGTGCTGTGCCGCAAAATCAACGCAAGATTTGAACAAAACAGAAAACACAATGCGTATTATTTTTATTGAATCATAAGGTACGTCTCCACGGCTTTGCAGCAGGAAATGTATCATTCAGTAATTGAATTGTTTCACGGGCTGTATGGCACTTGACACCGTCCTGTGGAAACCACATGCTGGACACATCAATATCACCCAGTCTCGGAAAAAATCACACTTTGTAATCATGTCGCCATATCGGCCGACCATATTTTGTATGCAATTTTTGAACTGTGCCCGCCAAACTTTCATTATTTTTGACATATTATTCAACAGTGACATGACGTTGTTGTTTCTTCGAACGGAGAGGGCTATGCTTCGATGGTTTGGTCACGTGGCACGAATGTCACGATTTCCAAGTCGCGCGTTGAATGCGATTCCATCAGGTAGGCGACCACTTGGCAGACCCAGGACGAGGTGGTAGGGCCAAGTCCAAAAACTCGCCTCCTTACGATTGAAGAGTTACATTCGATAGCGGAGAATCGAGTTGCCTGGAGATCTCTCGTGCGTGGCTTACCGCCACGACCCCTTTAGTGGAGCAAGCGGGTCAGAAGAAGATGATAATGATGTTGAAGTGTATTTGCATTTAGTGCATTTAAAATGGTACACAATCGCAAACCGAAGATTGTGCTGAAGATTGTTAACGATCAACCCACACCTTACATGATTCCACCCTTGACTGTTACAAAGGTCAATGATGTGCTGCCAAGATTTTATGATGAATTATTAAGCGCCGATGATCTTATTTTGTGCACTTATAATTTAAGCGTATATACGCTTGCAAAAAAAACACGCCTGAATTTGTTGTTGATTAATCACATCAACTTTTGTTCGAATTTTTGACAATAATTCCGCTTGAATTCGTTTGATTTCCTCTTTCTTAGCAGCACGATGAGCCTCATTAGTTCTCCTTGATTTAGAGGTTAAGTTATATCCCAGGTGAAGTATTGTCAGTCCCAGCCTAAGAGCTCCTTTATTTTTGATTGCAACTTGGAGAAGTCATTCATCTCTGAAGGATTAGCTCCACTGATAATGCCGCAAACATCCGATCCCGAAAGTCATAAGCTCTGCAACTTGGTTATTTTCGTGCCCATTGCAGATGTGGACGCTATAAAAACAACCAATTTATAATCATAAATATTTTAAACTGAATCAATTCTATTTTCCACCACTACAATCCCTCTGTAGACATCCAGTACTTTGTAAAATGTCATAAAAGGCACCTGCGGCCAAAATGGCTAAAAGTTGCCAATGGTCTACAACATGAATAGAGTTGTTTCAGCTCCCAGAAAAACTAGTTCTTCCGTCTTTTTTTTTCACTCTTTTAGAGCAAAAACACTTCTATTTCGTGTTGCTCTTGTGTCAAACACGTCAATAACTTAATAAAAATCGAATGTCAACGAAAGAAGGGAGAAAAAACAGATTACTAAGAATTTTAAGGGATATCCTTAGGTGTCCGAGTTTGGGCACGGCAGATGTATATGGGTTAAGCAGTTTGAGGGCCAATCGTATGACTTTGAAAATGAATCTTACTTCTTTCAGTACCGAAGACTGGAAAATATTTCTTTTCTTCCGAGGGCAGGTGGAAATTTTGGACAAGACTCTATGGCGACCGTTCGCACATAGAAGTGCGAGATTTTTACTCACTAACACCATCTCCCTTTATATGTTATCACTACAACTAAGCTAAGCACTTAACCAGTAGTTTGTATTTCATTATTTAAATACTATTGACAGCTAACTATCCAATGAAAGTTGCTGTTAATACAGCAACATGCGCGGGTGTAGACTATCGCACGGGCTCAAGTTTCGTCAAGGATGGAAAAAACTGCTGAGTTTGTACGCTTTTCCAGGCGGCGCTCATGTTTATAAGCGAAGATTTGCCTTCATTAGGGACAATTCGCCAGGAGTTCATCTATTCGTGTATCTGATCTAGTGCAAGTTGTAATTTTGCTGTAGACTCTTCAACCGTTTTGGCTGTTACCAGAATGGCGATGTTGTCAGCAAATGTGTGTTCCACTTGCGGTAAATCACAAGTATACAGTAGGTATAACAGAGGGCCAAGAGCACTCCCTTGCGGCACACCAGCAATTATGTTTTTAAGCTCAGAATATTCATCGGAACTATCGGAGAGATAGTTCGCTTAAATACTATAAATTTTCCTCGGTAGAGATCAGCAAAGTTTATATTTCAGTCCTTCATGCCAAACCTTGTCAAGGGCTTGGGAAACATCTACTACATCAGTTATATATATTATACGATGTACTTGGTCAGTAGTTGAGTGTTTACTTCTAGAACCAAATTGGTGATTGGGAATAAGCTGTTTTTCTCCCACAACCGAACTTAAAAGTCTAAGCAGAATTTTTTCAAATACTTTAGTCATTACCGGGAGCAGTGAAATTGACTTTTTATCGGTTTGTGGTTTGTGGATATGGTACCATTATAACTTCCGCCATTGACTAGGGACATATCCTAGTCCAAGCGCGGCAAGTAGAGTAACTTAAGAACGGCTTTCTCGTAACCAGAAGCTTTCATCGGCTTGATCTGTTTTAGTTCCTCCTTGAGCTCTGGCAAAGTAGCACTTATCATTACGTAATTGTCGTCATTTACGTCAGGTCCATTGTAGCTGACAGGGAGCGTATGGCAGTCGAGTGGCTTAAACTTTTCCTCCAGGTAATCTGTGAAAAGATTAACATTCTCTTTATCTTCTTTCGCCCACTCGTCCCCATTCTTCCGGATTGGCGCGTTGTGTACTTCAGTTTTTTTTTCGTCCCTTCGCTGTTTCCAGAGTGAGTAGTTAGACTTTTTTTTTTTTGAAGATAAGTTTGCTAGATACGCATTTAAATTTTTTTCAATTATTTAGAACGCTTAACAAAAATATTTAAAGTTGGCAAAAAAGACATACTTTTTTGATCGTAGATAGATTTAAAAGGTGGAACTTTGAGCTGACGGTACAAGCGCATGAACCAACAAGAAGCCTTAAAATTTGGGATTTCTTAGTTTCCATATTTGTAGAATCGGAAAATCATTCAGACCCATTTCTCTGGAAAGACTCTATTGAACCACTGTTCGGTGCAACCGGCCAGTGATGGCGTAATTGATCCAAGCAGGATCTGAGTGGGTTACAACCGATCCACAGGTGACAGTCACTTTAACCTAACCTAACCTATCCTGACTTGGTCCGCATGACCAACATACGATTCAATTCTATCAAATGCATCCATACGCTCACGTACGTACGTCTGCGGTGAAACTTAATACAGTTCTCCTACATTTCAGATAAGTACACATCAATATGTTTCCCTCACTTCACAAGTGACCGTAATATGCGACAATTTCACGTACTTCCTCCCCAACTTCTACAGCCTCTCTCCACACAAATGGATAGAAAAAAATCACAGTCATTACACCATTTCTATCAAAATCATGAAAAGTTATTAAGCAGAAAAAACGAGCACTCTCGACAATAGATCCGTGATGACGCAGCATCACGGAGTAAATCAAACAGATATCACAATGGCATTTTGATTACCAGCCAGCAGAAGAAAAACGTGAAAGCACGGACAAGGAAAACGACAACAACAAAATTGAAACACAAGTGCGTTTGGATGTGGTCTCGCCCTTCTCGACATGCTTGACAAGTGTTTGGGTTGAAAATGAAAACTTCCGCGCCACTGGGACGGACGGGGGCGGGAAAAAAATGAAAGCAGAACTTCTGTAATCTACGAATGTTCAACAACATGAAGCCCGTTCTATGAGCTTGAAGTTCCGTTTTCCGGACCGGGTGTTGCTGCCGCTCACTGCCTCTCAGCCCCCTCCCAAACCACCCATACACACAGGTAGTCACACCCGATGTAGATAACAAAGAACACGAAGGGGAGTCTCCTTAGATGTGGTGTAAACTGGATTGAAGTGAAGTACAGAGGTGGTTAACCAGAATGACTACACTCGAGCTAAAACTTTTACAAATTGGAGGCACTCGCTCTTACGACGTGGAATATGGTTCAAATACGGTTTCGCTCCGATTTACAGCCTTTTGCACTGTACGGTTCGTTGTGATAATTTAAGTGTTCACAGAAAGGATGAGAAGCATAGATTCTGGTTTCATATGGATGTGCTAACAACTTCGCACGCTTTTGAACAGATGTACATTCGAACTTTTGCTTGCTGCTGTAAGGGTTGATTCTTAAAATACGGAGCTAGCAAGAGGAATACAATTAAAGCCTTAATATGATGGCTTCTGGATGCTGTTGGATCCTGAGTGGCTATTAAAGAGGGTGGATTCAACGGTTGACTGGTGCGCATCCAATGCAATCAATCAAGGAACGGCTGCCCCATGAGGAGACTGAAATTCTTTTATGCCGGAAAATCCTTCGTTGCATCATTTTAACGTGGTTACTTGAAAGTTGAGGTGCTATCTATTGACTTCTGAACGAAACCCCATAAAGCATCCTGCACAGTAGCAGATGTAAACATTTTCTCCCTTTATCAATGTAAAATATTATTTTATTTTCTCTGACAGCAGACTATTACTTACCGTCGATGGAGTGGACTGCCACAGAATAGATCGGAGCTGTCTTCACCCAAATGATGGTGAACTATCCTTACATGGAGTCAAGATACAGTACAGTTTCTTTGCGGTAGATAACATTGAACTTGGCATGAAGTGAATGCGTCGATGAAGAAGTCCTAACACATAAGAATATGCTCAATGTTGAGGGACTTATAGGTTCATTAGAAATGGAAGAAAGGCGTAACACATCTCTGCTTGGTTATACAAATCAAGACAAGGCCAAGTGAGTGAGTATGGCAGTCAGTGAGTATGGATAGATGGACTGAGGATTGATACCCCTTCAGAAGCCCAGAGTGTCCTTGGTTCACGTAAACGTATCCTACGCTGAAACCGAGGGTCGCTGAGTGAGTGAGTGAAGTGAGTGACTTTTTGAAAAACAAACAATGTTTTTCCGCTTTCCGTTTTATTTCTGGACTTTAGTTCGATCGATTTAATCTAACTTCCTGACGATTTTGTTATTCCCTTGTCTCAGTAAAGAAATAGCAATTTGCAGCACTACTTGAAGACGGTTGCTCCTTCTGTCGACGGCAACCAACCAGAGGATCGTTTTTCTTGTCCCAATATTTAATTAAATTGTGATGTATTCACTCGTAGTGGTGGCTGTTGCGTTTTTGGGTTATTTCGTCGACCTCCGACGCATTTGAGCCTTGGTTCGAATATTCAGGGCCCCACCTCTTTCGATTTACTGGCAATGCTCAAAGAGTATATCTGTCTCGGAAAAGCTTCTCAAATTGGCCGTTCTACGTCAGCATAAAATTGTAGGTCCTCCCTACTCTTGAAAGAACAATAGCACGCACAAGACGTGGTTGCTGAGAAGCTAGGCCCTGGCCCTCTACGGGCTGTAACGTCACCCATATTATTATTAAACCAACTCGTGTATTTAATATTTCATACAAGGAAAATCTCGTCGTAAGAACGACGACCCATATTAAACTCGCGCGAGAGATCTCCAGGCCATTCCGCCGCCATCGACTCATCAGGAGTTAAGCCCAAGTAGAAACACCAGTACTCTGTCCAACCACCTCGTCCAGGGGCTTACAGGTCGTCTCCTACCTGATGGAATCACAGTCATTACACGCATCGAAAGTCATGATGATAGGGACATTCGTTTCGTACCACGTTACCAAACCATGGAAGCATACTCCTTTCCATTCGAAGAGGCAGGTGCTCAACATTGAGATCCCCGCACACTACATTGTTCCTCACCCTATGCCATGAAGCGACTCCCACAATAGCATGATGAACTCTTATCTCGCAGCTTGTATTCAAGATTTTATTCGTGCGACCATTACCCGAATTGCATGACCATAGGTTAGAGTTAAAAACCGCTAACATATCTTTGACACCAAGCTCGTCTTACCTGATTGCGGATCTTCCAGGCTGTTTCAAAATTGCCCCAGCTTGGCCAATCCTGCAGAAAACACAGGATTTCTTCTCCCATCACTCGTGAAAAAGACCGGAACACAGAAACTTCTCCGTCTGCCTCAATGGGATTTCACTAACACGTAGAGTGCATTGAACAGGCGTTCAGGAAATTACCAAAACCGCTAATTTGTCCACGTTAACCCCCACCGCAGCATCAGCACATACAGCCACAAACATATCAAGTGCACGTCTGAGTTCCATCTGGAATAATGTGAAGATCAGTTAGTCACAAACAAGAAGAAGATGATACAAATGGAATCGATGTCCGAACAGAAAGTCATCCTTAGTTCTTAAGATTTGAAATTTTAAACTATCTCGATAATAATATTATTATTTATCTGGGGGATGAAAGATGTAATGCAAACAAACTTGTATGTTTTATTCGATGTACAATATCGATGAAAATCACAAACAAGTGATACGCACTAAAAGGAAAATAAATATATTTTGACTTAGTTTTAGGTAACGTACTTCCCTTCTCTTGGGAACACATTTACCCTTATTCTCTTAGTCGTGTCACAAGTCACTGTGACAAATTTGTACTGTATTAGTCACTTTATGTGACATTTCAAGTGACAAATTTAATACAAATTTGTCACAGTGACACGTGGCACGACTAAGGGAATAAGAATGATTATCACAAGCCCAAGACATGTAGGCGAAGTCTGCAACTTATTCCGTGTCTGTTACCGTGTCTCTGCGAACGGGATCGTGTTTCCTTGCCTCATTTGTATATGTTGCCGAAAGTATTAAAGTGGAAATTCAACTGTGTTCAGTGCGTGCTTTCATTAGATGGATCGTATAAAATTCGAAATCATCCAATACATCAATACATCAGATCGGTATAATGAAAGCAACCGTACCTCTAGGTTAATCTCCCTCAAGCGTCTGCGAACATGGGGAGTTTCTAATTTGTTTGTGATGTAAATTTCGTTGTTGCACGGACCATTGTGCGTGTTTGGGCTGTTTTTCTATTCCAAAGACGTTAACAATTACTATAGTGAACTGCATTTATGCATTTTATTCGATTAATTTTTTGGTGAAAACACACAACTTTATGCTGCATACTACTATATATTCAAGCAATAGCTCATGTCGACAGTTCGTCCTTGACCAGGGACTTCAGATTGATAGACTACTCACATGTAAATCTGCAAACATCTTTTTTTATTCGGTCATTCCAGGGCATTTGATGGCCACTAAAACTTCGATTACAACCGCGTTTGGTTGATTTGAAGTCGTAAACTCGAATTGATTTAGACAAGGTAGTATGCACTTCGAGCGACCTCTATAAAACCAGGTTTTATTGATGGCACAATTGACCATTGGCTTGTATTTCAGTTAATGTTGTGCAATTTGTGTACTTGTCAAATGACTAGTAAATGGGTGCCAATGTATATCAGGTTGATGAGATACCATCGACGTTAGAGTACTGTGTGAGATTAAGCAAATATTCAATAACGATAAATGCATCAATTAGGATTGCTTAAGCACTGAGAACCATCGTACGATTTCTCGCAAGACATTCCACAGTTGACAATAGCTCTTACAGGACTTGCAAAGATAAAGACCAGGGAAAACAATTTTGAGAATGATTTTCACTGCAATACCTCGTTTCCTGATTCCTGCTCGGATTTCACCTGTGAGCATATTCTTATGACAACAGCATGTTTTTTTTATTTATTTTATTAATTAAGTTTTTTTTGTAATTTTTCTTAATACTTAAATGTACAGCTATGATAATTAGTCTTAATCATATGAATTTTTAGTTTAAGTCGAAAGACATAGGATAAGTTTAAGTTTAGCTTAGAGTGCCCGCGGAGGGCCAGTAAGTTAGAAATAGTAACAATGTTCGTCCAACTAGTTTTAAGCATTTTTGTCTAGTATGTAAGCTATCGGATTATTGAAATAAAAATGAATTAAAAAAAAAAGGTTAAGTATGTGGCAATCTTCGAAAGATGCTATTAGCCCGGGCTATCAGCATGCACGATTCGCAAACTCAAGTAATCGATTTTTGGATTAAGCCTACGTACTGAGCCACACCCTGCACACTTCTACCTCTCCCCGCGGAATTGCCTGCATATTTTAACGGCCACTGCACAGGAGTCTTTTATGCTACACCTCCAAGCATGTCCTCCTAAGGCTGCTGTCGCAATGTCGACTACTGACTGGATAGCGTCGACCGTGGAGCGTGCCTTTCGAAATCCAGACTGGTGGTTTGAAAGGGCACCCATCTCTCTCAGCAGTCCGTCGTAAAATATACGTTCTAGCATCTTTCTCATAGTGTCAAGAAGACATATTCGACGATATGATGATGGTTCCCCTGGAGGTTTATTTCCTTTGGGTAGTAGTACTAGATGTTGCAACTTCCACGGTTCAGGGAAAACTCTTTCCTAGAGACACTTTTGCAGTGTTGCGATGAAAGTTTCCAGTCTGGAAGTCTGGAAGCGGCCTTTAATGCTCTGTTCGGAATACCATCGGTCCCAGTCTTTTTGTCTCCTATTCGATTAAGAGCTCTTTGCAGTTCTTCCAATGTGACACCTGGGATATGTCCTAATTCCGTGTTCCGCGCGATTGTTGGGGAACAAGTACTAGACAATGGTCTTCAGCAGTTTTCGACACGTTATTTGTGGGGACTTGCAGGACGTGCCCCAAGGATTGATATCCGCTTCGTCGCATATAAGTTTGAAGCATCATGATTTACTTCCTTTGATCGCCCTTGTAAACTTCCACCGAGTCTGTTTGAAGTTTTCTGGGCCTCCTCCAGACCTTTAGACTTTGCGTCTAGCTTTTAGGCACTTTTCTCTGAGCGTTTTTATGTCTTCCCATGGTACGCCTCTTCGATTTGCTGTTTTCCTGGGCATTCCGAATCACAAGCCGCTACGATATTTTGATGCGAAAAGTTTCGGCAGATCTGTTTGTATCTGTTGTAGACCTATTCAGCATCTCCTCGAACATACCCTTGTCGAAAGGGCTGCAAAGTTATCTTTGTCTATGTGATCTTAAAGGTAATCGCCTGGTGGTCCCTATGGCTGTACTCCTCGCTGACGCGCCAGCGTATGTTGCATAGGATAGAGCCACTCGAATAGGTCGATGACTAATTACGTTCCTTCTTTGCGGTATGTGTCTCTCCTCTTTCTAGACTCGCGAATGCTTCAAGGAGGTTACAGCCGCCATTCCGTAGCCTAGGCATTAATGTCTCCTTCGGTGATCAAATCATTTGATTGAGGGTCCAACTAGGTCGCGCGTAGCAGCCCTAAAAATTGATGCCGTTCATTCTTGCGCGTACAAAACCTTCCGCATCACCATTAGTGTCTTGAAAAGCTTTTTCCCAGCATATCCATATTGTGGCATGCCTTGCCTTGCCGCACACCCAGATACTACTGTATAACCTAACCACATCCACTTTTCCTGTCTAGGATGTCCTGCGCTATCTCACAATGATTAAGGTTTACTTGTATGGCCTTCATCATTGTTTGCTAGTGATGGCTTTCCGTAAGACTGCGCACTTTCCGCTGCACGCGTTCTTCGGATAATTTTTCCTGTAGAACATGCATGAAGGCCCCCGATGCAATTTTTTGCTACGTGGCCTTCTGTACAGCATCTCCTACATAAATTAGAGCGGTCTTCTATTCATTCACATCTCCTTGCTATGTGCCCAAATTCTATGCATTTGAAGCACTTCCTCAGCATCTTTTTTGAAAAGTTCGGCAGTTTACCCAGCGAACCTTCTGTCTTCCTTCTTCTGCCATCTTTTTACCAATTCCTGCAGGAAGGCTAATTAGTGCAATGTGTGTGTGTCCGTACATTTCACGTATCGATCTGATGTCGGCTGTCGCTATCTTTTCGAATCCGAAGTGCTGTCTGATTGCACTTGAAAGTTTTCCTCCTTTGAAATACCCTCGTCCATGTCCTTGCACTCAATAGTGATTCGAGTAAGGGCTCTGCTTAATGCAGCTTTTACGTCCTCGGCTTTGAGCTGTATAAGTAGTTCTCCTTTGTAGGACAACAATATGTGAGCGAGTTTAAGTGTGCACATTGCTTCTGTTGTCACTTAACGTGCCTAATTTGGACCGAAGTTCACAGCCATTGGTTTACCCATTAGAATCCGCCTGCCAAGAGGAGAACTTTCAACTTTCCCACTTGGGTATTTGTTCCACAAAACGACAAACACTTATCCTGCCTCAGAAATCTAATAGATTCTTAAGTGCTTTCGGCACAAATCTCCGCCAAAAATGCACACTCAATGCACTCGAGCAGTAGCCACCGCGCCGTGGGCGAATCGAGTGTCCACTACATGAGTTAAGTATAGCATTTGTTGACGTAAGTCTCCTGGCAAGACAGAGTCTTATGGGGCCTAATCATGTGGTAAATCATGTTCAAAAACTTTCTCGTCGACACTTAAGCCCGTCCGTCACAACTACGCCGTGCCAAGTCACGTCTACTCGCCGTCCTTGACATCAATAGTCCCGACGGCATCTGCAATTAAAATCATTTAATATTCCCACACTCATGCATACTAGATTTCGTTTGCGGGGAAAAGAGTTTGAGTTGCGCTCCGGAACACGGAAATATGGCGCACAAATCGATAGCATCCGCGTGCTGGCTCCACCGACCGACACACCTGGCTTCATTAATTTTTCTCTTTGCTCCTTTGTCATGTTCAATCGTGTGGGGCGAAATTAGGTACGTTGTATGTATGTACAGAGAGGGGAAATGGTTCCTTCACAATTAATTAGCAGCAGATCCATTAGACGAACATGATCTGCATTTTTCGGCACCGAATGCCGCCTAATTAATCTTGATATGCTGGACACGTTGCGAACACGCTCCCGGTTATATTTAACATCGTGTTTGATGTGTTCTTACCTTTGCATTGGTGAGAAGCATACGCGCCGAGCTGCAGATCCCGCAGAGCACAGACCGATGATATATTATATCCGAATTGAAGGTGGTGAATAGATGCAAGATGACTTGGTTTGAGTCTTTTTTTTTTTTTTTAACTAGGGTGTGAGATGAGATATTGAGTTTTAGTGAATAAGACTCGAAGGGTGGATTCAAATTGGGAGATATTATATTTTGTGAGTAAATATGGCCAAGACAAAGCCGCGCAGCAGCTATGGTACTAGTCTCGTAAAATCTTTAAAAATGGTCAAGAAATTGAGAAGGAATTTCTATCATAGCTCTTGTACTAGAGATGCCGCTACTATTCGGTATTCAATTTTTATATGATAACTCCATTTTATAGGGTGATGCATTACCGATTGTTGTTAAACAGTCACCATCCTGTTGAAGATTTTGGTGCTTTCCTTGATGTCTTGGAATTTGCGTTAATTACGAGACCATTATCATGACACCAAGCATCAATGACGTTGAATCATCTGTATCATCAGCGCACGCATTTTAAATAATAATACTCTGACAGGGAGTAGATATCACTGTCATCCCTGCAGTCACTTCCTTGCTGCATTCAGTAGTAATTGGTTTTCAAGACGTCCGCTCGTGAGGTAAACATCTCCAATAAAAACCAGACATTGAATTTCGACAAGTGACGTAAAATAAACGCACAAGTGTACCTGGCAGCACATGTGTGCACATGTCGCGTAAATCTCAACGTCTGTCGGTTACACACGCTACTGAAATTGAAGCGTACTTTTCAAATCCTGATTATATTTCGAACCAAAGCTACCAGCACTTTTTATATAGTCAGTGTATTCGTATTCAGCATTCAGACATACGTAAATACGTAGCCGTCTTTGCAATATTACATTTCAGCGCGCAGGTTATTTTATATTTATCTCAAACTTACCTCAAGTGCAGCAACTTTTGTGTCAGATAGGAGGGTTTAAAATATGCGCCTAAATACGTGCGTCACTGTTTGCTCTCTGGTACAAAGCAAGATCCTGCATTTTATGGACTGCATGCCTAGATTTCAAAAATCAGTCGTAATATATTTCCACTAAAGGCTTAAAGAAATGTCTTCGACTTTCGCAAAAATGTATGTAAGCATTTAACCCTTGTGTTTAGGAATTTTAACCAAAATATTTTTATTTATTCAAGCAACAATCGTAACGAGCTTCTGAGAAACCTAGCTAACACGAAAAATAAAGCCACGTATATAAACGAAAAATAGTATGTTTGCGTCGCAGGGATATCATTTTGACCAAGCACCCGACTGATCCCCATCGAACATAGAAGGGTATGCATTAAGTAAATACAAAACATTTAATAAAATAGCAGGCTTTTTTCTTTCCTAACGAACACTCCTATTAGACGGACATCCCTCTTGTGTGGACATTTTCTCTTCAAACATTTTATTTTTCTAAATTTGGGCGATCAATTAACCTCAGTTGGTCCGTCTAAGTCAAGTGCTCCACCCTTTTAACCGGACGCTGGCAAAATATCCTCTCTTGGCCGGACTCAAATCCCTTAGCAATGGACGAAAGGCACAAAATTATGTATTTATTTCATAAATTGTGCGTCGTAGAAACCTCATAGTTGGAATAAAGTGTTTGCGATTATGGTTCATTCTGAGAGCACTAAAATGGCGAAAAAAAAACACACTTTTAGGCACTTTTCTCTGAGCGTTTTTATGTCTTCCCATGGGACGCCTCTTCGATTTGCTGTTTTCCTGGGCATTGTGAATCACAAGCTGCTACGATATTTTGATGCGAATAGTTTCTGCAGATCTGTTTGTATCTGTTGTAGACCTATTCAGCATTTTCTCGAACATATCCTTGTCGAAAAGGCTGCAAAGTTCTTTTTGTGTATGCGATCTTGAAGGTAATCGCCTGGTGGTCGCTATGGCTGTACTCCTCGCTGACTTATATCTTATATCAAAATGAGTTCAGTATTTCACATTTTTAGATTTTTCAATTTCTTTAGTATAAAATTCCGTAGATAAGGTAGTTCGTGTATTAAACATTCCAATTACTAATATTAATTGTGTTCGGCTCATAATCAATTCACATATAAATGTGTTGTTCGGTCTCAAACAGCCTAGAAGTCTCTTCTATTGCAACACTGCCCACAAAAATCAAACTTACATTTTAATTGTATAATATCGACACAGGAAGTCAATTTCCACAAGCCAATTTCAAGGAAAGACCACCGATGTAATGACTCTGTGGGACAGGAAGCAAGATTTATGATTTCACACAAATCTTTCAAGGAACACTAGTGTACACCCAAATATGACAGAAAAATTAGTGCACTCTTCATTGCATTCTGCAACATTAATGCGGTATGCTTGCGCTCTTGCGTCATTGTTCACAGTTCCATCCGACCGCAGTGTCACTACGAATAGTGAAAGGTAGCAATCTAAAGTAATATCTGCCAAAAGTCTGGTTTATTTATCTAGTGGCTTATATCATTGAGGGAACATGTCTTTATGAGAAAGTACACCAACACGTTTCTATTTTACACGAAACTGTAACATACTTGAACATCCCCAGATATGTCGGTAGAATGCTATCCATCCACCTACCATGTGGTGCGTAGAATATCTCATATAGTAATACACATTACAAAACATATTGAGTTTACCAATAAGGATTTGATTTAAGGGGACCCCTCCCCCCCATTCACGATTTCAAATTTTGACGATTTTCAATGGGCTGGTAAATGAACATAATTTATTTTTTAGTCTTGTAACTTTGCATACATTTATTTGACGACTTAAAAAAGAAGAACAAAATTTGACATAAATTGCATTCTTTTCGGCGGCGCATGTGATTTCCGCCCACTGGAACATCTGAAACCGAAAATTCCAACGGGATTAGAAAGAGTACATGTTTGGCTCTGGCATGAACTAGGATTATTAGTTTCGCATACAAATTAACAAAATGGCGGAACTTTGAATTTTTATTTTTTTTTGAAAATCGCCTTTTTTTCTACCGCACAGGAATTTAAATAGTAAATAAGTGCTTCACCGATTTGATTTATCCTCGTCCACACCGTGGCTGTATATGTATAGAATAACGTATTAAAATTGGTAACGATCGGATTAATAGTTTTTGAGTAACTTCATGCTCCAGTTTAATAAAACCAACCTACATTCAATCAGCTAAACCATATCCATATAAAATTCCTTCCGTTTCTTCATAGGCTTGATTTTCCTCGGCTCGGTGGTTTCTCCGAGCAATTCTCTCTGGAAGCCTCAGTGAGGTCCTCCTCAACCTGCGTGGTGTGCGTCTCGTTGTTTGGCTGCTGCCCGTCCAATTTCGACTCCCATTGTCTCCATTATTTTTAAAATTTTGACAAAACCTTCGTTAAATATTCATGCCGCTGTTTGGGCAGCAATTTCAACAATGTTTCTACCGTTATTGATGTGTTTGGGGGCAAAATTCCAGAAACAATTCATGTGGTGCGGATTTTCATCAAATGAAATTTTATGATAAAATGAAGCCCAAATTTCATTTTTCTCTTTCCTAGTCCTTATTTCGGTAAGTAGGGGGACTAGAAGCAGATGTTTTAAGCATGTAGTCACAAAATATGCAGAAGGAAAACACATGAAGGGACAGGGACACTAATGAGAGCTAGGTACCTGCGAGGTGGCCAATGCTCCACGCGCGCTCTCGTTACTCTAGTTATACGAGTAGGTTCGAATTAAATAAAAATCAATTTTTTGAAACCCTGAATGGGGTGGGTGGTGGGTGGGAAAGGGTTATGCTTCGGTGGTTTGGTCATTCCATCAGGTAGGAGACCGCTTGGCAGATCCAGGACGAGGTGGTTGGGACAAGTCCAAAAATTCGCCTGTTTACATTGGGGCATAACTCCTGATAAGTTAGAGTCAATGGCGGAGTATCGAGTTAACTAGAGATCTCCTTGCGGGGTCAGATGATCATAATGACCGTCATCATGGAATTCGACGTCTTTCTGTGCACCAGCTTTTTCTAGACAGAAGTACTCATTGAGCACTGTCAATGCCTGGAATTATGAAAGTTGGTAAAATCGGTTATTGTACCTGGCATCTTCTGCGTAGGACTCGAAACAGCAACCCCCTTTGCCGCTACTGCTGACTCACGAACTAGGGCCACTGACCACTGGTTCACTAGATATTTCTTCCCTGCGCTTTTTGAGAACTCATTTTCATAGATTTTGGTTCATTAAACTTTTAGCCGGTTCCAGTCGGACCAAAATATAAGTCCAAAATCGAAGGGAGATATGATGGCTTATACTACCTCGCTAAGGGGTTCAACGCGGTATGATGACTTATATTACTTCGCTAATGAGGTCCATCGCGACTATGTGTAACGATCATGTGCGCTCTTGGAAAGTGAATGGAGTTTCGTTCCGGAATAGTGTGGAATTCTATTGCAACCGGATGGTAGGAACCAAAAACCGAGGAGAGTGCCTTAAGACATTCACGCAATTGGAACTCGATGCGAACTTAAGGCGTTGGCTCGACAACTCTGGACTCCTGGGACTACAGACCCGCGATGCAAACTCTTGGTAATGAGATCACGAATATCCAAACTCTGATTTAAATTCACTACACTTAAAACATTCAGTGACTGCATTAATCATTAACAAGATTCTTGTAGATTGTAAAACGTTCTTTGAATCTTCACGTCTTACGCAGCACTTCTACCCAAAATTACTCTCGCCAGTCCGCCAGTCAGTTTCACATTAAGCCAACTGTCCTTCGGTTCGTTTATAGAATTCTGGGAAAATTAACCCAAAAATAGAATATCCAGAGAGAGAGAGTAATTCTTGACTTCTCAAAATAATTCCAAAGATCAGAAGAACCTAAAACGACTCATAATTGAGGTCCTTAACATGAATGTAATTATTTTCGCTTATCCATTCCAACATTTAATTGAAGATGTATTTCAGAGCAATGAGAAAGATACACGTTGTTGTTCTTTTAACCTTTGGAAGGAACCTGCATGCATAAAACGATATTTTGAAAATTCAGATTTACCTTTTGCCCTTTGCGTAAACTCGGGATGTGTTTCTGTGCGTCACGCCTCCTCTCAATTCAAAGCGCGTGCATTGCTGATGATATGCCTCCTATGAATGGCTCTTATTATTAATAATATTAATATTATTAATAATTAATGATGTTGAAAATAACACTTCATAGTGCTACTTCATTGTGCTTTGCTAGCTACATGCGAACCTTAGAATTGTACCGCACAAGGTATTCGGAAATAGCTCATAGCATGGAGACGTGATATCTGCAAAGTCCTTCTCTCTGTTTCGAGCTACCCACAAGAAATCGATGACTGAACAATGAATTTGACAGAGGATGAGGAACTTTACACGCTACAACACGAGCTATCTTAGTGCGACCTTACTTAGTTTTTTTTTTTTTTTTGCCATACTTTTCAGGAGACGCCCCTACAGTAATTGCTGCTTGAATGCCTAGGTGGAAATATCGGCGTTGGGTACCCAAAAAAAGATTGTTGTAAGCTAGATACTTGGGAAAGGGATTCAGTGTTGAAATGTTTAGGAAAATATTGCGAATTATTCGATTCACTTGCACCCACTTATGGAATTTCATATTCATGCATGCATTTCATATGCTAAACATGAACAAATCGCACGCTAGTTAAATTTATCGAAAAAAACATTAATTCCCATCACTTGATATGGGTAGGTAGAAACTCAGCGATGATGGCATGAGCAATTTTCATTTTTGGGCGAAATTTTAGAGAATGTGTACGAGTTAGAGAGAGTTTCAACTGAGAGGGAGATTAAGAGTGTTTTGGTATAGAAAATAGAGAGGAATGCATAAATATGGGTTAGAGAGAAAATCAGCTCGGGGATGTATATTAGCGATGAGACTTTTTTAAAAAATATCCGAAGTGCATTTGGCAACAGATTAAAATGCTTCGCAGTAGATTTCAATATATTCAAATATAAATTAAATATTCGGTTCGTGCGGTTTTTTGTTCAAAATTTGAACATTCAAAGTAATTCAAAGTATATCTGAAGCTATGACTTTTTCCCATCTTTCTAGCAATTTGTAGATCCCATCCCAAAAGAACTGCGCCGGCTTGGCAGCCAAGAATGAATCAGTAAATTTTAGATATTCTGCTCTCATGTGAACCGTACTTCAGTGAGGTCGTTCTGTATCGACCGGAACAAATGGTAATCAGAAGGGGCAAGGTCTGGGCTATAAGGCGGGTGGGGTGAAACTTCCCATCCACTGTTTTCCAAATAGTTCTGAACCGGAATAGCAACGTAGGGCCGAGCGTTGGCATGATGGAAAATTATTGCCTCGTGTCTGGTCGCATATTTCGGGCGTTTTTCGGCTACTGCTCTCTTCAAACGGATTAATTGTGTTCGGTGGCGCTGTCCATTGATGATTTCACCCGGTTTTAACAGCTCATAATACAGCACACCCTTCTGATCCCACCAAATACAGAGCATTACCTTCGCGCCATGGATATTCGGCTTTGCCGTTGATTTGGCTGCTTGGCCAAGCTAAAGTCACCACGTTGGCTCACCTAGCGCATGTTCACCATAAACTTCCACCAAAATACAATGACTTTCGGCAGCAGTTTTCTTCGTATTAAAGTAATGAAGAAGAACTCCTCGCAAAAATACTTTTTCAGGCACGAAGTTCGACATATTTGAGTGAAAAAAAGTTATTGTTGTTTACGCTTCAAATGAATGACATATACTGAAATCACGTACAATGACAGTAGCTTTAAAACGCATGTTCCAATGGAGTTATAATAGCGGAATACTACAACTTACGCCATCATTTAGCAAACCGCACGAATTAATTTATAGACCCAATATATATACATTTTATTGTTATTATTATTATTATAATAATTAATATTATAAAAATATAATCAAAGTTCATCAAAGTAAACATTTAGAGCATCCATTCCTGCATTCTCTCACAGGCTGCGAATGGAAGACCAAAAACCAAAATTTCCACACAGCGATTTGGTGCTGTAGGATGATTTAGTGACTGAATAGCTGATATAACATAGAGAGTGTCGGAGAAGTGAATTCACTTAGGAAGAGTCAATCAATTCGCGTTGAGCACCCTGGCTCTGCATTCAATCAACTCAGAAAACTTACCCAAAGTTGTTAATAAGCCACGTATCATCATTGTCAAACGCCTCATGCACATATTCTCGAGAAGATGAAATGAAATGAATACCTAAGTTTCGGTGACTGGTAAAGAGCTAGCACGTTGCACTCGCATGGGCATGAGTGTGGCTCAAAGCAGTATGCGGAAGCAGGGTCTTGAAATTTAATGAAATATCGAATGAAAATCAATAAGCCCTGCATGAGTTAAGTAGATGTATGCTTTTGTGGTGTTCATGCTGTTCCCTCGCATACTTATGTTCCTGACATTCCCGAAATTTGAGTAAACATGTACATGCCTCTACCAGTGAATTCAAATTCGTTAAATGCCGATGGATGAATGTAAAACAGTGTACATGGCCTAGACAGGGAAAATATGTGTTCCCTTCTTCGGGTAATTTCAACTGTGATTAGCAATAATTACCGCTTGCCTGACTACTGGCTGCCCTCTGTGAGAATTTTAAATATTTACTTTTCTGCATGGTCACGCTTACCATTCGCATGTCAAAGTGTATTTGAATTGACCCATGTTCCGACTGCCTTAACGTAGAGCCCCCTACGGAGGGTTAAAGACCACTCTGGCGCAACTAATCGCAACAGAAAACAATCAAGAACTATGCGTGCAGGACAATTAAGGTAAATTATGCGAAATAAGTGGCATGGCCTTGACACATACACACCAACACGCACACACTCACGAACAGCCGAAAACTAGGCATCAAGTTTCAGCAAAGCGATTACTGTCAAAGAACAAATGTTAGCACGTAACGTAATTCCTGGCTTAAGATAGTGCCGCATACCAGAGGCAGCGCCTAATCGGTAAAGTGAAAGTATTTTGCCAGCTTTAGTCGACGCAATAAATTGGAATTTAACTTCATTTAGGCGCTTCGAACAAATCCGAGCGATATACGAAAGAAGACTGTGCCTGCAATCGACAGAGCATCGTTATCTGGCTTAGGTGTGCCATCCTCTCCATTCCACACAATCGCACTCAACCTTCCACACGCACCCGATGTGGTTTCAATTTCATCTTTCATTTTATCTCGGTACTCGCTCCTTCCTCTGCGGAATGTGACATTCAAAACTAATGATAATAAATTTTCGTGTTACGCTTCCGAACGCAACAAAGATAAGAAACCTAAATAACTCACAATACGAGTAGGAGCAGCAATCGTCTCTGAAGAGGGAGTCTGCTTCTGATGCTAAATACCCCCTTGATCACTTGGCTGGGTATAGCTCGGAGGGAACACTTATGTACATAGGTCCTTTCTTGGCGCAGAGAAATTCTAAACGCACTCCCTGCCCTGTACGGAGAACGCTTTCTCCCTCTGCTGTGGCTTACCCTCACTCGATAAGTGGGTTCTTGTGGCGTTCTTAATAATGTTTTGAAAATTGTAAGGTGATACAATGGTTAATTTAAAATCTTCTGAAAGAAAGAAAATAACAGCACGTCGAGAGAATGCCTTTTAAAACGTCGATTTGAGAATTAAAGTGGGTAATCCTCAAGCGTCCACGGTATGCTCGTGGGTTGGCCGCTTAAATTATTCACCCACTCAGCCTCTAGAGGTAATACGAAGAGAATTACATTCCGAGGATGATATTCTTAGTGCCTTGTTCTGTGGGCGCCGCGGATGACATTCTGTTCCTAAGGACTGCTTTCTGGGCGTAACTCACTGCCTTAGCTTTCATCAGAATCATCAGAAGATGCCTTTAATGATTGATGTAGCAGCCAGTTATTTGAATGAGCTAAACGAATATGTTTTCCTGGTCAAACAGTTGACAGTCGACAGTCAATCGGATTTGAAATTAAATCAACATTGCCGGGTTACCTTTCTATCAGAGGCATTCAAAGTTCATGCACTGCCGTCCATTTAACTTCAACTTATGTTTCAGGCAAGAGAAGTAATAAGTGCAGGAGGGTTCCCGTGTCGCAAGTCGTATGAGAATTAGTACTGTAGCAAATTGTACGTTTGTATTCGCTACTGAAGAACGAATATTCAATAAAGCACCATACAACGAAATGTTACTATTATGGCATCGTAACATTTTTTTGCCGTCAATAGACAACCGACATTGGTACTTTCTCTCCCGCATGCTCGCATGGACATACAAGAAAGACGTACCACACACACACAGCACGGATAGGGTACCATCAAACTATACCTAGTTGTGCCCCATCACCTATCGGTGTGGTTGAAGAAGAACAGCATCAAAATCGCTGGGGTAACCCACGCACAAGAGATCTCCAGGCAACTCCATCCTCCGCCATCGACTCTAACTCATCAGGAGTTATGCCTAAATATAACTAGGCGAGTTTTTGGACTTGGTCCATCCACCTCGTCCTGGGTCTGCCAAACGGTCGCCTACCTGATGGTATCGCATTCAACGCCGTGATGAAGTGGACATTCGTGCCACGTGACCAATCCAACGAAGCATAGCCCTGGTGTTTCTCACCCTATCCCGGCGAGTCATTCCCACAACAGTACGGAGAAATCTCACCTCTGCAGCATTTATTCACGATCGTATTCTTTCTGTCATTACGCAAATTCCATGATCATAGGTGAGAGTTGCAACAAATACTGAGTTGAAAACCGATAACGCTTTGAAGCTGTTCCAAAATTGACCCAGCTTGACCAATCCTACAGGAAAGCTCAGCATTACCCTTCCATCAGTCTTGAAAAAGACCCCGAGATACTTAAACTTCTCCACCCGATTCAATGGGACGCCACTAACATTTAGATTGCATTGAACAGGCGTTCTGGAGATGACCTCCGATTTGTCCAAGGTGACCTTCATTCCAGCATCAGCACATAGGGCCACAAGCCCATTTGTGTGTAAGAAAGAGTGTAGTAACTTAATTCAAAGTCCCAGAACCCTGACAACTCTTCCACGGAAGCCTAGGGCTACATACGAGGGGCGTTCAATATATTCTCGGTATCGGGGTGAAGGTGTGGTTGTATTGACAATTGACTTATTTATCAAGCAATACAATTATTTTAGTGTATTCATGTAAGATTTCATATAAATGTGATTATTAATTCGCGTTTTATCTCTAGTTAAACAGAATCATAATGGCAACTGAGACGATGATGGTGAAAATTGAGCATCGCGCTGTAATTAAATTTCTCACTAAGTAAGGAAAAAGCCAACTGTGCAAAAGTGGTCAAGTGATTTCAAGAGAGGCAGAGAGAGCATTGAAGACGACCGCCGCTCCAGCTCCCCGGCTACTGCTTGTACGGAAGAAAGCATCAAAGAAGTCGAAAAACTTTTTCTTGAGGATGCCCGAATAAAGGTGAAAATGATGACAGAGATCACCAAGCTTTCAATTGGTACGATTCACACCATTCTTCATGACCATCTTAACCTTTCAAAGGTCAGTGCAAGGTGGGTGCCACGAATGCTCACAGCGCCTCAGAAAAAAGTGAGAATCGCATGCTGCAGAGAGCTTTTGGAGATGTGTAGTGAGAACGCGGACGGTGTTATGGATCGAATTGTTACTGGTGACGAAACATGGGTCCACCACTATGACCCTGAAAGCAAACAAGAGTCCATGCAGTGGAATAAAAAAGGAACAGACCCCCCGAAGAAGTTCAAAGTCACTCCGTCTGCCGGGAAGCTCATGACCACAGCTTTTTGGGACTCAAAGGGAATCTTGCTCATTGAGTACAAAAAAAGGGTAAAACCATCAACGCCACATCCTACGCTTCCACTTTGCATAATTTGCGGGAGGAAATTAAAAAGAAAAGACGGGGTAAACTGTTCACACGGCGCGAGTTTCCAAGGCTGCTGCGCGAGATTGTGGTTTCGAAGAAATCCAACACCCACCCTATAGTCCAGACCTTGCCCCTAGTGAATATTTCCTGTTTCCGGATTTGAAAAAATGTCTTCGTGGAAAAAGATTTTCGGATGATGAAGAACTCAAGTTGGCAATAAATGGGTATTTTGCAGAGAAAGAGGAAACATTTTTTTTGAGGGTTTAAAAAAGCTCACCTCAAGATGTAACAAATGCATTGATGTTAGGGGAGATTATATTGAAATATAAAAACAATTTAAATTGAATTCGCATTTTCCTTCATATCGATACCGAATATATTGAACGCCCCTCGTATATATCGACCATCGTAACACAAAGAGGCGTAAGTGACAAGAATGACATTTTGTTAAAGTAAGTTCTATGGTCTCACAAAAGAGCGTAAGCGAATTTGAACCTGTGTTGAGATTTTGTCTTGTTCTGGAACGTAAGTGCCATTTTGCAGTTGTCTCGGAGCACGAATAGGTGTATGTGAGCCAGTTAGAGTTTCTATTTTTTTGAACGGAAATTACTCCATATAATTTTGCATAGTTTAGAATTTCCCTTGAACGGACACGGACAGCAAATACACATTTATTATGCGGTTGGTATTAACCAACCGGAAATTGAATTACATAAATCAATATCACTGAAAACTGACCGTATGGGCAATCCGTAACATGCGGTTGACCCTTCACATAGTCTCTGGTAGTATTTATATTATAAATAGAGGTTATGATGGTTATAAAAATGCTAGATCACAGATTTAATGTTTTATTTCTGAGATCGTCGTGTCGGCCGACTTGAAAAGTAATAATTTGAAAACAATAAATGTTATTAAGTTTTTTTCTCTTAGGCGGACACCAAAGCAAGATAAGACATATCATTAGACGTATAATTTGCCAGCGAAAAAAAATGCGTTTTTTAAAATTGCAGTCTACGGCAAATACATTACATAGTTTAATTGTATAAAGAGCGATTTTTTAGCTATTATCTTTTTGGCAACACTGGCTTAAACAGCTGACTCACGTTTCGTGTTTTGTTTCACTGTCAAACATCTTCAGTTTGGTCTATAATTTAACCATGAATCGTCTTACAAACGAACAACGCTTGCAAATTATTGAATTTTATTATCAAAATGCGTGCTCTGTTAAGAAAGTTTTTTACCGAAAAATTGTGTTCAGCGACGAAGATCATTTTTGGCTCAATAATAAGCAGAATTGTTGATTTTGGAGTGAATATCAGTCAGAAGCATTGCAAGAGCTACCAATGCATCCAGAAAAAGTCACAGTTTGGTGCGGTTTATGGGCTGGTGGCATCATAGTTTATGGGCTGGTGGCATCATTAATGCTCATGCCTATACAGACAAGCCCGCTTCAATTGACGCATTGGAAGGCAACATTGAAGCAATTATTCGTGAGATACCGGCCGAAATGTTGGAGGGCATTACAGAAGCTAGTCCTCTCTGAGTATTTTACATTTTTTTATAAATATAAGCATTCTGTTATTCAATCATAAGATTAAGCATGTCAAAATTATTGTTACATGATGCAATGTTAAAAATGTCAAGTGAAATACGTCGGGCCCTGATTGCTGAGCCGACATTCCTATCTTAGTTATAAGTCTAGTTGAAAGTCATTTTTATATAACGGACGAAAAATAAAGCGAATAATCTAAAAAAACTCAGCTTGCATTTGTATTCGTGTGGTCGAGTTTGTGCAGTTTTGTTTTAGTCGTATTCAAAAATTGATTTATATTGATAAAATAAATAAAAACAATAACCGTGTAGAAAGTTCATAAATAACGATAAAATAAATTAAATAAAATGAAGGACATTGATTGAAAAATTATTGCTGGGTGAATCTACCGGCAGTTGTGGTGATTTTTCCGGTAGTGCTGCTGATCCTGATTTTACAAATGAAGGTGGGAACAATAAGGAAACTCATCAAGTGATGAGAATAGCTGAATGGTTCATTTAGTGAAAAGGAAACAGAAGATGGACAAGTGGAAGGAATGAAAGATTGGCGAGAGATCTGCGGACAACAGATGCGAATGTAAGAATTGTGGAGAAGAAATATTTGCAGAGTGTTTTCACTGTATGAGTCACGACGAAATAGCAGAATAGAGAAGACATTGTAGACGAAGAAGAACAAAGAGGAACCCATGCAGAAGACTTTTCCATGGAGGGGTCCAGGCGTGAAGCTGATAGACCTCAAGGAAAAACACGTCGAATAAACCATTTAAAAGATAGAAAAGAGCTGAGAAACTCAGGAAAATCGTATACGCAATACAAAAATATGAACCTTGTTGCTGCAAGATAAAATCAAGAACCGTACCAATGGACCAGGCTGAGAAGGATTAAATAGAACACGTTCGCTTTTTACTGACGAAAAAGGAAGGATATAGAAACTCTGCGGTATTTTGAAACCAATCAAATGGTCAACATGAAGGTGACTCTGATCACAGTGCCATTTCATATGCCATCAATCATGCAGGCGATCTCTTTTTCATCTCAAATTGTGCCCATAATCCGGCTGGCAAAGTAGCAGAAAACCATATGTCGTCAAACAACTTGAGGCAAGCGACGTCTATGACGGAAAGAAGTCTCGAAAAACTTACGAATCCTAAGCGTAAGACAAGACAATGACAGACACTTCAATCAATTGGACAAAAGTAAGAGGGATTACAGTAAAGAAAGACAATTGCAAGGATAGAATTTAAATCACCTCACAACAGCCAGTCTTATAGATCAATATCACTGCAAGGAATGTCTGAGATATGAGATTTGATATCATTAACTGAAGGACCAAACCCCGTCCTTCGATTTGATGAACACATTATTTTGCTTAGCACATTCATAAAAATATTTCCGCGTGCAGCATGCCTTCACAAATCGTGTGATAGAAACCGAAGGAATTAAATTAAAACTAAGCCCGTTCGAAATGCATAGCAACAACGGCACACAGTCCCAGTCGCATAATTAAAATTGTTACCGAAAATAATTCAATTTGTTCATTTTAATGAATTTAATGACCAACCACAATACATGCATATTTTCATAATTTTCTGCATCATTGCACACGCAAAAATAACGAAATGTTCATGTCCCTCTTGCGTAATTTGCAGCAATTGGAGCCTCTTGTACTACACCGTTCCCCTTCCACCAGATAAACTTTTAATTGAATTGAATTAATTTTTATTTCAGTAAATGCTCATACAATATATGTATGCATGTAATTGCTCATTGCCTGAGAACGTGTACTGAAATACATTTGAAATACGGCCAGCATGTCCCCTGAGGAGGGTTATTAAAAATTACTCATGAACTGCAGAGTGGGGGCGTGAAAAAGGGAAAATATTTGCTTAGTAGAGCGCCGCAGTCTAAGGACCCCATTGATTCAGCCTAGCACCCATACAAATGCAGGACCGTAAAGAATTTAAGCCACGATTACATGCGATTCGGTGTGACTCTTGATCTTTCAAAGGCAGCCTCGCGTGAATTTCATTTCCAGGTGACGCCATTCTAGACACCTTCCACTTATTCATTTTCATTGTTAGCACCGCTGAAGGAGCAGTATTTGCACTTGTTGCGATTGCGACACATTCATAAACTTCAAGTGGCCATCCATGTCGATTGCAACGTGCGAGTACACAGTCTAGTCGCTGCAATCGGGGACGTCGGAGGACAACTTGCACGGCACGTAAAGTTTTTTCTAAGGTAAATGACGTTCCGTGTTATTGCAGTCGCTGGTGTGCATGCACGTGGTAGACGGAGCCTCCACGCTATCCAATCCACGGAAAGAATACATATATTTTCGAGGAGCGAACTGGATTGCTTTGCCGTGGGCGGATGACTTATTTTCACATCGAAGTAAAAGCGCGATTGCATTACTCCGTTCCTCGTGAGTGCCGATTTAGATAACACTCGCAATGGTTAATAAAGAGTATTGCTGAATCCTGCTGTGCTTAGGAGTCCAAGTCTACGACTAGGTCTAGCCAGGACGTCATCAAATGCATTACCGTCTGCATAAACCATGTTTCCTCGTTTTGTCTTGAAGTGGTGATAAAGATGAGTTTAGTGGCCCGCACTAAACCGCAATGAGGCGTTTAATGGGAATAGAGCGGCTGTAAATGCGATCTCACGTTTAACGACCATTGAGATATGAACGACGAGGATGAGGACGAGGACGAGGACGAGGACGAGGATGAGGATGAGGATGAGGATGAGGATGAGGATGAGGATGAGGATGAGGATGAGGATGAGGGTGAGGATGAGGATGAGGATGAGGATGAGGATGAGGATGAGGATGAGGATGAGGATGAGGATGAGGATGAGGATGAGGATGAGGATGAGGATGAGGATGAGGATGAGGATGAGGATGAGGATGAGGATGAGGATGAGGATGAGGATGAGGATGAGGATGAGGATGAGGATGAGGATGAGGATGAGGATGAGGATGAGGATGAGGATGAGGATGAGGATGAGGATGAGGATGAGGATGAGGATGAGGATGAGGATGAGGATGAGGATGAGGATGAGGATGAGGATGAGGATGAGGATGAGGATGAGGATGAGGATGAGGATGAGGATGAGGATGAGGATGAGGATGAGGATGAGGATGAGGATGAGGATGAGGATGAGGATGAGGATGAGGATGAGGATGAGGATGAGGATGAGGATGAGGATGAGGATGAGGATGAGGATGAGGATGAGGATGAGGATGAGGATGAGGATGAGGATGAGGATGAGGATGAGGATGAGGATGAGGATGAGGATGAGGATGAGGATGAGGATGAGGATGAGGATGAGGATGAGGATGAGGATGAGGATGAGGATGAGGATGAGGATGAGGATGAGGATGAGGATGAGGATGAGGATGAGGATGAGGATGAGGATTAGGATGAGGATGAGGATGAGGATGAGGATGAGGATGAGGATGAGGATGAGGATGAGGATGAGGATGAGGATGAGGATGAGGATGAGGATGAGGATGAGGATGAGGATGAGGATGAGGATGAGGATGAGGATGAGGATGAGGATGAGGATGAGGATGAGGATGAGGATGAGGATGAGGATGAGGATGAGGATGAGGATGAGGATGAGGATGAGGATGAGGATGAGGATGAGGATGAGGATGAGGATGAGGATGAGGATGAGGATGAGGATGAGGATGAGGATGAGGATGAGGATGAGGATGAGGATGAGGATGAGGATGAGGATGAGGATGAGGATGAGGATGAGGATGAGGATGAGGATGAGGATGAGGATGAGGATGAGGATGAGGATGAGGATGAGGATGAGGATGAGGATGAGGATGAGGATGAGGATGAGGATGAGGATGAGGATGAGGATGAGGATGAGGATGAGGATGAGGATGAGGATGAGGATGAGGATGAGGATGAGGATGAGGATGAGGATGAGGATGAGGATGAGGATGAGGATGAGGATGATTATGAGGATGAGGATGAGGATGAGGATGAGGATGAGGATGAGGATGAGGATGAGGATGAGGATGAGGATGAGGATGGGGATGAGGATAATTTGGTTTCTAAAGACAGGTATACTTTGAAACCAATGTGAATTAATGGACTGTTGCGCAATGTGATCATTTCTCAATGATTTTTATCAACTTTTGCTGTCAATCCTGTTCTTTTGAATAAAATCAACCTCAGGAAACAAGTTCGGTTGTTATATGAAGTCCATCGTTGTTAGAAAGCACTGTACCCGATTGTCTCATAAATTGCTGGGGTGTATGAGTTGAAGTCACGTCAAGAATCGGTTAGAATACATTCGTTCGCACATCCGACAGAATGGTGATAACTTACAAAGAAACCAGTTCGTACGAAATTTTTTATTTTGCAGGTAGACGCTTAGACTTGTTGGACAGGCCCCCTCCGGTGATTGTAAAGCACGTAGCTTGTTTTTGCAAACGCTCATGACTTAAGTCATGTCGACGATAGGACTCTTACTTCCGCTGGTCAAAGTCATCGTTTTAAAACCGCTTCCAGTTATTAGTATACTAAATCAAATTGGGCACTCGTGAGAAACAAAGCATAAATACTATTATAATTTGCATAAAGAAGATCAGAGTTTAAGCATATTGAGTAGCAAGCGTGCATCTGAACACACCTATTTGCCGTGCAAATTATATTTGTTGTTGCCGCTCTATTCTCCCCAACCAGAATTATGTAAATTTCGGGCTCTTAGTGCAACTATAAAAGCACCCAAGCCGTTTGCAGAAACTATTTCAGTTCACATTTACCGACGACGAAGTACGAGTTGGACGCAGGCATGCAAGCGTTTATTGTGAGCTTATAGCTAAATGTGTTTGCGATAGAGATTCATGGTGATTTATTCTGTTCTAAGGTTGTGGTCTTCTTTGCGGCAGCAGCCAATGCGGCAAGTTTAGGATACGGTTATGGTCCAGGACTGTCGGGAGAAAACGTTATAACCAAAGCTCAACTCGTTGGAGGATCGTCGTTCGGTATTGGTAACATTAACTCTGGCATTGCATCACTCGGAGGTGGAGGTTCAAGCCTGGTGTCCTCCCAATCCAATTTGGTTGGTGGAGGAATACACTCAGTCGGTGGGGATGGCGGTACAACAGTGGTTGGAATCGATGCCGTTGATTCTGTGCCACAAACTGTTGAGTACAACAAGCAAGTCTTCTACTTCTCGGCACCAGATGAGGAGCAAAACGAGGGACATGTCTCACAGCAATTGAGCAACATCTTGAAAAAGAACCTTCAGGTTGTCTTCATTAAAGCACCAGAGAATAATGCCGCCACCAATGCTGCCTTGCAGTTGGCCAAGCAAGCTATCGAACAAAATACTGCGATCTACCTTCTGAGCAAGGAGAACGACGGTTCCCACCTGATTGGGCAACTGCAGCAAATTCAGGAGAATGTACCCACGGTGCCCGAAGTTAGAATTATTAAGTACCGTACTGATGACGATCTCATTAATGCCCAAGCTTCAATTCAAGCTCAATACGATAATATTGGAGGGTATTCTCCACTTATCAATGGCGGTGTTGTTCCTGTCCTAAATTATGCCAGTGGCGTTGGATCAGTTTCGGGAGGATTCAGGGGTGGGTTTGGTGGAGCCCATGGTATCGGCGGCGGAATCGGAAGCATTTCACTCGGAGGAGCTTCTTATGGACCTGGTTATTCACAAATTGTTGGTGGACGGAGTAACAGCGGGAGCGGCTTTACCAAATTTATCGGTGGAGGCATAACTTCAACCGGTGGATACTTGCCACCCCTTGTAAGGAAGTAAGTGTGTCCTATCCTATAAACTGTTCCATTTAAAAAGATAAATTTATTTAAATTTAAAACTGATATCTTGTGTTGATTTATGACAGATCCTCGAGGTCAGCATGTATGTGTGTTCTTACGTTTGACTTGTTTTCCTTCTTACGAGGGACCACCTCTAAATGCCATTTTGGGCATTTGTTTAGAGAGAGGTAATAAGACCCGCCGCGCAATGGGTCAAATGCTTTGCTGCTCGGAGACCATTTCAAGGAAATCAGTCACCCGTTTGCATACGCAACTCCGTCGTGAAACTTTGGAGTACTTGCACTGAACTTTCTATTAGACAATTCTGTTCGAAGGTCATCTTTTTTCGTGTGGCACTACATACAAGCCTCTCTAGTTTGCGCCTATCTGTCTAGCGCCACTTCTCCATTTTTGTGTGCTCCACCATAGGGCCGGGAGTCCTCTGTTGCGCTCTTTCACAGGGTCGAGTGAACTCATGTCTCAGTACATATCGCTCGAAGGTGAAGACTCTTTGAGAAGGACTGAAGTTGTCGATGCCCTCTTATAGGTCTAGACAGCTTAGGCATTCGATCAACAGGCGCCTAGTCTCACTTTACGCCAGTCGATTTCTTGTTTGAGTCTTTACTCCAGATGCCACATGACCAAAGACTAAGGAAATAGTCTAAAGGCTTCTTCATATGCATTTGAGGTATTGCATGCTGGGATGATCAAACTCATAAAAAAATCTCTCGGATTCATCCTTTAAGAATGCCCTCAACTAGTCTCATGCACCGAAGTAAACTGGGGTTGGCAAGTGTTATTCCGCATTCGATCTCTGAGGTATCCCATACGCCGATACAGTACATTCTTCGTTTTTCGTTCACCGCCAGATATATTTCAGCACATTCCCTGTTACATGCGAGCCTTCATGGTCTCGATCAATCACATCAATGTTACCCGTATCGGGCGCCAGAGAGAGCATTCTCTCTCTGAAATAAATCAACACCAAAGGAGTTCGGAATTACAATACAACATCACCAAGTTTGGATTTTCGATTGGTCTAACCGTTGACAAATATCTGGATTCCCCTCGCAGTAGCTAACTCTTGGCACATTTCATTTGAAATTGATGTCGACGAAAAAGTCACGGCAAATAATCGGTTTTCAAAATAAATCACGGCAAAAAACATGTTTGCAGAGATAATAACTCAATTAACAGCATTTGGATGGAGTTCAGATCAGCATTCATCCATTTCCTAAACCCAAAAGACAAGGATAACGATACCACTGTGAAGAGGAGGATATTCGAGGGATGGACGGGTAAGTGTAAACGGAATAACTAATTTATTCCTTGACGCAACTGTTTACAGAGAAAAAGGGAGTTAATGACGAAATGAACTAGTTAAAAAATGAGGAAATGCCTGATACTTATAAAAATTACCCTCAAGCTCAAGCCCACTTATCAGAGTTTGGGAACAATCATCTAAATCTATCACAGGCCATGGATGTCGGACTATTTGAAAAGTCATAGACAATTCACCTTATCTAGTATCACAACATTAGCTTACAGGCTCTGTAATAACCTGATTGGAGCGTTTTATGGCTCTCTTTGGATGTAGCTTGTTTCTCCGAGATGCATGGAACTCACCAAATAAGCCTAGTGTTTTACTATTTGTTTCTGGTTACGCTCGGAAAAGACAGATGAAGCCAACTACAAACATGTATACATCAAGTTAACTGTTGGGACATACCACGATCGCAGCTTTCGAGGGTAGCCCTTTAGCTCCACATAGCCTAGCCGCCACACAATGCGACCAGAAATATCTAGCTTGCCCAATGGTTATTTTAAACAAAAAAGCTAGAATCAGAACAGGGTGTAGTTGATACAGTCGTTTACATGGATAAATTCGCGGAGCAAATAAAACCGACTTAATGAGTAAAAAATAACCCACAAATCCAATCGGCAGCATCGCCGAGTAAATTACAAAACTCATGGCGAAAGTGACACCAATCCTTTCTCAATTCTATTTTAAATTGAATGAGATTGTCACTCAAAAGATCAACAATTTGCGAATTCCTTTGTAGCTCTAGCTTAACGTGAAGCACTTCAGTTGCCTGCCACACCATCATCCATTGCCAATCGGGAAAAACTTCAATTTATCGAAATGGGGAACGAAAGGAAGATATATGCTTTCTTTCCTTCGACTAAGCGAAATCTCTTGGAAAAAGGACGAATTTCTGATTCTTATTCTTTTCTTCTTCTTTTTTTGTTGCCTGCCCATGAATTCTGCACGAGGTTCCAAGACATCACAAGGAAGTAGACGGCTGGAAAATTCATTGCATGGAATCCCACGTTCAATTCACCAGCTGGCAGAGTATGAACGGAGCATTTGGGAGTGCACTTATACATAGTGGAGGAAGAATATATTTTCTCAGATTTGTCAGTATGACAGGGATTAGAGAATAGTTCTTCAGGATTTAAGAAATCGCGATTTTTGAAATATTTGCTTTTTGATCTTACTTTCTTACCAATATCCTATCTTGATCTGAGATCACGGCTAAACGGCTGGACGGATTTCGATGAATTTTGGTATGAAGTTAGCGTATGGTCTGACTTGAGGTACAGGTATAGACAACCAAGTACTTTTTTTTAAGGTCTATCGAAATCGCCGGTCGCGCTGTGTTGCAGCTGTTGTGCACAGGGGTTGAAATAGATTCAAAAGTATCAGATATCCTAAACACCCTCTCTGCCATTGTTATTGTGCACACGCGGATACGAACGTAGAACCCTCTACCGGGGGGTAACTCGAGCAAGCCATAAACATGTCAACGCCACCAATCACGGATATGCCAGGGCTAGGGGTTGCTCATTTATGCACCCCATGGGATAGGAATTTGATAGTTTCAGAAGACGATGCAGTCATACGATCGCCAAATTAAACGATCACTAACGATCTTCTGACCCGCATGCTCCACTAAAGGGGTCGCGGGAGTAAACCACGCTCGAGAGACCTCCAGGCAACTCGATCCCCTGACATCGACTCTATAACTCCTTATGAATGAGTTATGCCCAATCGTTATAAGACAAGTTTTTGGACTTGGTACAACCACCTCGTCTGCTAAGCGATTGCCTACCTGATGGAATCGCATCGCATGATCTTATGTTTTGCCATGTAATGCCTAATTTGCAGAGCAAACCTGTCACAACAGAGTAGCAAACGTCTCCAAAGACAACACTGACAGCCTTTCTTGAACAATGTCGAAATGATAATTTCTCAAAAACTAAGCTCTGCACCGATGTTCCTCGGGACTACATATGGAACTTATTATGAAAAGAGTGGAAGCGTGGTTTTTGGCCAGAAGTTGAGGCAGGTGAAGCACTCGGCCGGATGTACATGCACACCATGCACGTTACAAGCTTCGAATATTTATGCTTTCGTATGTTGGTCAACCGCATAGGGACCAACCAACTTCCGAGAACTTAAATCGATCGATGGATGAAAACAAGCTGCGTACAGTGGGGTGTGCGAAAAGCTGGGATTGTTAGAAGACTATAACCATTGGGATTCTACTATGCAGTAGCAGTATTGTGTCGCTCACCGCAAACGTTGAGAGAACTCTTTGCTATATTAATTCGCACTTGCAGACTGTCCAACGCCTAAAACTGGCCATCGCCTAATCACAGCTCAGATTTGTCTACTCTTGTTATAAGGGAACTTAACTATGACACCGCAACCTTAGGACTTCGTGCTAGTCAAATGGTACCTCAATCATTGCCAAAGAGGACTCTACCGGAATCCACCAGTTTAGTCCTCTTTCACAACTAGACACATTTTAGCTGCTTTAGTTTCAATACCAGCAAACACCTCATAGACGGTTCGCTGTGTTCTGCCAATCACGTCAATGTCATCGGCGTATGCTTACAGTTGTATGGAAGATCGTACGTCCTAAGTTTTAGGCGATCTTCTCCAGGACGATGTTGAAGATGTAACATGATGGTGGGTCGCCTTGTTTAAATCCTTTTTTGCATTGAAGGTTTCGGTGAGTTCTTTGCGGACCTTGATGGAGCAGCAAGAATTCTCCATCATCATCATGTACAACATGCGATGTTTGAGATGACTGTCAAAACTGACGTTGTCGTCGTTCAAACATGACATGACATATCCGAGTTTGAAATCCTCTTTTTTTTCAGATACGTATAGTGGACCGATGTTCGCAGAATCTACAGACGACGCTTCATTTTCACATTCTGATTCACTTGAATCACACTTCAACCCTGCTTCTTACGAGTATCTTCACACAAAATTCATTAAAATCCAACGGAAAACGACCCAATCTGCCAAAAAGTCACAATTTCCAAAAAGGCATAGCTGGTTTTCTAAGCGCGAGCCTACGGGCTGGACGCACGCCGTTGCGTGAGTGCGTTTAGACTCCACAGAAAAAGGTCTTCAAGCAAGGCCATAAGCCGACCCAATGAGAACGTTGCGTGTTCAATCCACTTTTGTAGAAATAAAATAAATTCGAACAAAAAATTCCGATAAAAAATAGTTGCCAAAAATTGTACGGGATAGGGTGGGAAACACGGTACTGTGCGAGGAACTCAACATTGAGCAGGTGCTTCTACGAACGGAAAGGGCTGTGCTTCGGTGGTTTGGTCATGCAGCACGGGACATTCGTGCTTCATGACGACTTCCGAGGCGGGCGAAGACTGCGGTTCCATCAGGAAGGCGACCGCTTGGCATACCCAAGACGAGATGATTTGACCAAGTTCAAAAACTCGCCTGCTTACGCGTGGGCATAACTCCTGATGAGTTAGAGTCGATGGCGGAGGATTGTTGTTGAGTTGCCAGGAGATCTCTCTTGCACAGTTTACCCCAGCGATCAGGGTGATGCGGATCAGAAGATGCTGGAAATTTTGAAGGAGCAAGAGAGGTAAAAGGTTGCTGTCTGCATAATAATTCATTTCTGGTTAAAAGTTGATCAATTTCATCCGGCGTGATGGATTCCACCTGTGGGTCGCATTTGTTGTCTCTCTCCCTCTCATTGGGGCTTAAGAGTTCGACAAAACGCAACGCACGCTACGGATTATATGGGCTGGAGCCTGAAGAACTGCACAGTCAGGTAAAGCAATCATGAAGGCACAACATCCTGTCCAAAATATTTAAGAGTATATTGGTGAGTTTCTCCCTAATAACTCGTGTAATGTTGTCGTTTGTGGCTCAAAATTTTAACAGTCTTCGGCGAGGAAAACTGCGCAAGGAGCTTATTTCACAGTTGGTCCGTCGATTTACGTGCTGTGTGGCATATAGCGTCTTGCTGTAAGCGGGTTCAGCTCGTGCTTTTTGGATTAAACAATTTAAATCGAAATCAATGATCGATATGGGGCGCGATTGACGGTGTGGGATAATGATTTCGCTCTCACATTTTCCAGATGCATTGACAGCTCTTGTGTCTCCCGAGAGTGAGCTTCGTCACTGAAACTTTTTTCACACTGCTACAATTTTCATAACAAAATTCAACAATTTCTAGGCGTTGTTCTTGTTCGTGAGTATTTTTGACTCTGACACTGGTCTCGAATCTCACGTGAACAATGAAAAAGCCAACAATAAACAATCGGAAGACTTTGGTATAAGAAATGGAAATGCTTTAGGTTAGGTTACAGAGACTGTCGCCTTCAGTTGAACGCGGCCCTCCTAGACCATGATCTGCGTCCATTGTGTTGTTACATTGCCATTATCCCCCATTCATTCCTGTGATGCATTTTTGTGACAGTTGCGTCCCTTGAAAATTTCCATCTACAGCAATCGCATCGTAACTACGTTTTTCAGTCACCTCATCTCTTCATCGACAAAACAACTTCTTGACTCACTTCTCTGAGGAGAAGGTCATTCTCCATGTGACACCGGCAAAGTCCACGTTATTAGCATAGAACTGATTTGCATTAAGAACCCATCAACTTGTCACTATTCACTATACACGAACGAGTTAGAAGTTATATCTCTTTTTGTTCCAATTATGTGTTCAAGCATAAATTAAGCACTTGGCTAGTTTATTTCTTCTTAATTTCCTATCCATGAGAAACTTTGTGGAAGAATGAATAAAACTATTCGAGAATAATCTCGGTCGAGTTCTTGTGAGTTGACTTTTCGAATTCATCGATGTTTATTGAGCAGTGGCCTTGGCAGCGTCCTCGCCCACACTTGCAACGGTGGCAATGTGACAACTCAGGTTACCCTCGGTGCATGAGTGGCGATGTCAGGTGTGGTTGGGGTGGGAGATGTGCTGAGTTAGCTTCTGGCGTATTTTTCTATTGTATTTACTTTGGAATTAGATCTGATTTGAAAATCATTTCCACACTTCAGAGTGAAATAACACAAGACGATGCCGGTCGTCTGCGCGGTTGCATGCACTGTGTGACATGGATCCGAACGTCGGCAGTTCTTGAGAAACTTAGAAACTTGTACATGGACTGCAGAAGAATGATGCTTATGCTACAAAGTTCGGACCGGCTGCTGAAGTAGTTGGGGCGCTGCAGTTACAAAGAAGATGAACAATAGGTTCTGCATACCCTTCGTCTCTGCAGCTTTAGAAGTTCAATGGCGCATTGCCCGGTTATGACACCGATAAGATTTCTCAGACTGAGTGAACGTTGCTATAATCGTTTCGTGATGTCACAGTGGACCAACTACGACTCTTCTGATCAGGCGTTTCAAGATTCAGTACATGCTTTATGGTGCGATAAATCCCCCTTCGGAAAGACCACTGATCTTGTGACCTTTCTAGATAGTTGTTCTCTTGACAACCACTCGCACCGGCATAAGTTAAATGTTAAAATCCTTAAATAGAGATTTCATCCCCAAGAAGCTTACAACAATCAAGTTAGCTTCTTCCGAGCTCCGGAAGAATTACATGATTGTGGGGTTGTCCTCCAATCAAGCCCAACATTGTCTTCAATAAAGGCCCATAACATATTACAGCCACCAACGTCACCCGGCAAGTATGTATGCATTCTAGGGTTGCTCATTATGCATCGATACATCGAAAACAAACCGATGTTTGCTATTCGATGTATCGAATCAACCGGTGGCTTCCATGTATAACGATGTATCAATGTATTTTCGGCAATACAAATGCGACGAGGAAACATGACCCATTTCGCACGGACAACAGACACAGAAAAAGGCGCGGACTTAGCTGCAATGTCTTTATTGTTTGTAATTGTGGCAATGTTTTTCCAAGCGGAGGCAAGTAAGCATCCGAATAAAATATGTCTAATGCAGGCCACTTAACAACGAACTGCGATCTATGTTCTATGCAACGATAAGGAAACTAAGGATGCTTCCTATATTCGTGGGGAACTTCAAAATAAACCAATCAGGAAAATGTACCTGAAGTTTACTGGGAATCACGCTTAATTACCACACCCGGAACGTCCTGGGTTCAATGCCCAAGCGACAAATCAAGCGCAGTAGGACAAACTTTGGCAGGACATCATTGGGGGCTGTTGGGCTCGACAACTTTTACGGGGTCTTCATACGAAACATAGTTTCAAGAGTTATCGTCGTCTCCCCCTGAGGATAAGAGTTCTGTTTGTAGCAGGACATATGTCTGCTTTAGTAATAATTTGTATTTGATTGTTGCCTATCACGAATACGTTGCAAGGAGTGAAGACAGAGCACGCGATGAAGGTATATAGGCAGAGAGGAGATCTCACTATCTGTGTACATTGGTCTTCAGTGTCTGCGGATTGTAGTCTGTGGGAAGTAGTGGACTGGGAAGAACATTCCTTATTCGTGAGGTACGACGAGTTTCCGAACATTGCTGGACAGACGAGTACAGCGGATTAATTATTGAATGACAGTATTATATTGAACTCTGAGGAGTGCATGGTTCGAATCCCAGTGAAAACAAAGTCAAAATGCCTCTGGGTTTTCAAATCTGGTCCAGTCACCATTTGCCGTTGTGCAGTGGACACTGTTGTAAAGTCTGAGTGATCCAAACCTTTGACAAAAAAAAGTCAGTAAGTATGTAAGTAAGTAAGTAAGTAAGTAAGTAAGTAAATAAGATAGTAAGATAGAGTATGTAAGTAAGTAACTAAGTAAGTAAGTAAGTAGCTAAGAAAGTAAGCAAGTATGTAAGTACGTAAGTAAGTAAGTAGCAATGAAAGTAAGTAAGTAAGTAAATAAGATAGTAAGATAGTAAGATAGTAAGTAAGTAAGTAAGTAAATAAGATAGTAAGATAGTAAAATAGTAAGTAAGTAAGTAAGTAAGTGAGCAAGTGAGTAACTAAGTAAGTAAGTGTGTAAGTAAATAAGTAAGAAAGTAAGATAGTAAGTAAGCAAGTAAGTAGGTATGAAAGTAAGTAAGTAAGTAAGTAAGTAAATAAGATAGTAAGATAGTAAGTAAGTAAGTTAGTAAATAAGGTAGTAAGATAGAGTAAGCAAGTAAGTAAGTAAGAAAGTAAGTAAGTATGTAAGTATGTAAGTAAGTAAGTAGGTAAGTAAGTTAGTAAGTAAGTAAGTTAGTAATTAGATAAGTAAGTAAGTAAGTGAGCAAGTGTGTAAGTAAGTAAGTAAGTATGTAAGCAAGTAAGTAAGTAAGTAAGTAAGGAAGTAATGAAATGAACGATGAAATATAAATTCTATGAAATGAGTATGGTTCCTTTTTTAGTTTTACAAAAGTACAAAATTGGTGTCACAACAAATGTCATTAATTGAAGGATTTTAGCTTTTTACACAATATTTGCAAATTTGCTATTAACTGCCATTTATTTTTTAAGCTAACTCCTTCCATGTTATAATTTCCACTTACACTGCAAATAACATAAATATGCACTTGACGAGCATAACTTAAGGGCAGAATTGATTTAGAGGGGTAAACAGCTGATCAAAAGACACAACTTGCGAAAATAAGCTTCCAAATTATTTAGTGCACGCTTCGCCATGGTCTTTTTGGCTCCTTGCTGTAACACAGTGCATGCTCTGGTCCTGATTGCATTGAATTTAAAATAATGTGCTTCAATGTAATGTTCAATGAACCACTTGATTATTGATTCGAACACTTATGACAAAAAATTTAAGAATACCAAAGCGCGAATATCGTGACTCTCGCAAAGATTTTTTTCAGTTTTTACTTTCCCTTCTTTCCTTCCGCTTTGTCTGCCTGCATTGAGCAAATAATTGAATTGCACTATCACTGTCTGCAGGATGATTCCCTAAAGGTCGCAGTGCACGTGCATACGAGTTTCGCCAGCAACACTTTTCGTCACTTCCAATAACTAAAAGCAAAGTCCATTAAAACTCGCCCAGTGAAATTATTGGCATTATCATTATCTTCAAATTACCACGCGCAGCTTCGAGTCGTTACATTTGCTCTCATATAATTACGTCAATTTAAAATCCGTCCACAGTAGATAATTCAATTAAAAATACCCTTGTTCACACATCTCCGCTTCTGGGCGAGCCATGCAGCAGAACCATACGTTGTCGACATGGTTACACCCACTGCCAGCACTCTCTCAAAAGCACTTAAAAGCAATGACTCCGTCTAAAACCCACGACTCGCTAAAACAAATATTATTGCTAATAAAAAGGAAGTGCATCGCTCCAGTCACCCAGCTCATCCCATTTCAGGCGTTAAGAAGCGAACGACGCGACGAGAACAAAGGAGTAAAAGTGAAAAATGTCCTTGCTTTATCCTGCCAGCGCACACAGCAATCTCCTCCTTCGCTTCTCTTCGCGCAAATGGCTGACTTTAACTCTACTGCAAATAAGAAAGCTGCCATAATTAAAGCCGTAATCTACTCCTTTAGCTGATCAAACAAATACACGCAGCTTTGTACTTTAGAAACATACACACGGTGTGTGTCCGCATGCATATATCGTATTGTATAGAGTGGTGACGTTGGGTGGGCGTGGTGGAGTGGAGGACGACTTTGTGAGCCAAGCAGTTGAGTTTATCCATTACGCCATCAACGTACACTGTAGTCATAAACGCGACGCTTGGATTGCCATTCAATTATTCCTCCCAACAGGAAGATGTGCCACAGTTCGCTACGAAAACGGATTCACCATATGTTGGCACCAATGTTTGTTTCCAAGGAATACAACAGCGGAAGGGTAGCATTTCTGTTCCCCACCTAGTTTGACATAGGGTAAGTTTCGTTGTGATGAGCAAGGCGGGAGTCGGTCGGTGGTTGGGTGGATAAGTTAATGCGTTCAAATTTGTGTCTTGTCTTGCTGTTTTTCACAGTCCTGTGCACAGAAGTTAATCTCGGGAGTCAGACGGCAAGTCAGTTTTTATTTCGGTGGTTGGTGAAATGTTCACTATGGCGACAGATCCCTGCGAACAAATTCGGGTTTCAGATGCCTGTCACACTCGTCATTTCCAGGAAAACGTCTCAAAAGGATATTCACAAGACCTGAGTGTGCAGCCGCTTGAGGAGCATGTTTCGTTCGGCTTCCATACGAATGATCCTACCTCGAATGAACCCCCCGAAGAAGCTAAGTTTAGAACGATGAAATTCTGCGAAATCGGAGAGAGCTTTTCGGTATAAATTTTCACTCAGCGTGACCTCGTGAAACCACAGTCTTCATTGCGAGTGCTGTCAAGTTGGTGGATAGACTTATGGACATTTTGTTTGTTGTATCACATTTGCTAACTACAGTGATACAAGAAACTGTATTGGTCACCCCTTGATCATCCCTGCTCTAAGCCTGGACAGTCTCCAAAGCAGATGAAGAAGCCCTTGGTACTTTCGAGAGAAAAGCTCTGGGTTCTTTGGACTCGTTTGCGTTGAGGATTTTTGGAGAATAAGATTCAACCATGAACTGTACATAGCGACATGAGCCTAGTCAGTCGTCTAAGGATTCAACGCCTAAGATGGCTAAGCCATGCAGAGCGCATGGACAACACTGCTCCTGCTAGAAGAGTCTTCGACTCCGAACCAGTGGGACACAAGTTGAAACGGATCTCAACCAACGAGGCGTGCAAAATTTGAGGCCACTAGCTAGATTAGGTTAGGTCGATGGGTAGACATAGTGGGGTCATCTCACTTAGGTCCTGTTAGATCCATTGTGATGCCCATACGGGGAAGTTAACCTTTCAGATCATACTCGCGTACTTCAGGTGTTGTTGTGCCTGTTCCGTCCAGCCAACCAGAAGTATCTGCTATTTCTGTGCGATTCTGGAAAGATCAAAGTACATTCCTTCATCGAATGACATCATTAAATGATAATTAAAAAATAATGACCACTTTTTTATATGAAAAAAAAATATCTAGTTGAAGCCGGATGAAATACGCAATCTATATATATATAAAAGAAAGTCGTGTTAGTAACACTATTTATAATTCGAGAACGGCTGAACCGATTTGGCAACTGACAGCTAAACGTAGTGTTGTCTATGGTTAAGTATGTCTGAAATTTGAAAGTTGACCGGTTGATGTGTTTATTTCGAGTTTCGAGATTATTATGCCGATATTATCATTAACAATACCCCTACCAAGTCGATCAAATCTTTCACGACCGTAATGCAACTAGGATTCGAAACATTGTGAACGAAAGGGCTGAAGAAGAACAAGAAATCGCACTTGAACTCTCTGAACAATTGCTGACTATCGGTAGTGGTCGAGTACAAGTCGACGAATCGAGCGGATTGATTTCATTTCCTCCGAATTTCTGTAACTTTGTCTCATCGGAAGACGAGCAACAAAGTATTATTTAGAATTAAAGAAACTAAACAGTTTCTGATACTTGGATGTTTTCCGGGTAGCACTGTATTTTAGATTTTAGGACCTGCTTACATGTCAGAAATATTGAATGTCCAATGTCATCTGTTGCTTTTTTATGACTTCCTATTGGAATTTGCTCAATTTTGTTTGAATTATCAAAGCCAGTGCTTCATCAGGACTGAAAAGCGATCTGTGGGACGCGTTTGGAGAATCATCCGCAGCATTTATTAAGTTGTGCGATGTGGAGGATTTCAATTCGTGAAATTTTTCTTTATTTATCACAGCATTCATCAAAGTCTTCATTTGGTCTTCCTCTTTTGTTCCAAGGTAACACATTCTCCGATAGCACATTGACACGAACTTTTACAAAATTCATTTAATTCATTCTGAATATTTTAACCAAAATCGTTTGTTTTGTGTAACTACCTTATACCGTTCATTAAAATGTAGCAAACAAATGTTTGTCACTTCTAAAACTATTTGACTGATTTGACACGATGTTAAGTTACCCGTTGGAGACTCTTGGACCTTTTTTGTTATAGTCCATCAAACATTGAAATGTCCCCGTCAAAGGTGGCTTTACTTAAAAGCCTAGTTTAAGAAATTGGTAAGCAAAATTAAAAACTGAAGATTCAGTTTGAAGGCCCAATGTATGCCCTTTAAAAAAGTATTACTTTAGATTCCAAAGTAGATAACTCAGGAAATTTGCTTCAAAAATACGTCTATTTTTGTAAATTTCAAAATCCCAACTTTGAGCTAACGGTACAGCCAAACGGATCATCAAAAGTCAAAAACATTTTGGCTTTCTAGGTTCTCATATTTGTAGAATCGAAAAACATATACCATTTGACGGAGAAAAATAAGTCTCTTCGGGTATTTATTTCCACTGCGGGACCACTGTGTGCCGTGGCGTAGTAGCTGGTGTGTCGACTAATCGCGACCAGCTGGCGAACTAATGAACGTGAGTAGGGGTTCAACTCGATATAACTAATGCATGGCAAGTGTGGACATAGTACACATCAACATCATGTTCTCAAATTTCTGAAGTAGAAAACGTATGGACTTAAAGCTCACCGAAATGAATTATTTTCGTGAAGCTGGAAACCTATTCTTTCTGTCAATCTTCAAACATTCCAAGCTAATTATTCGAAGTTGCTTTTCATATTCGAACTTTATGTAGGCACCATCCGTCGTTTGATTTTTGTCGTCTGTCCATTCAGTTGTACATGTATATTGTCATCCTGGGATTTTCGAGCACCTAATGAACATAAAAATCAATGTGATTTGAATTCACTACTGGATGCTTGTGGCATTGACATGTTGATGACATGCTCAAATGACCATTGCCGGATGTCATGCTGTTCACGCCGGAAATACTTCTCGTGTATCTGGAACAGCTGAATACACAGAATAAATATGTATTACACCCTAGGTCAAAGACCATTTTTATTTGAGATTCTAATTTAGGGAGTGGATACCGAACTGAGTCCAAGACGTGAAACGAAGCAGACGTGGCTGCAGGTATGTATATTTTTAATCAATCACGTGACATACACTTGCCGTCAGATGAATACCGTCCAGAGCCATGGCACACAGAAAACATGTGTGGCATGGTGGAGAACTATAAACAAGAACATTCGACAAACAGGTCAATTATTATGAGTGTGAGTTTCTAGCTTTCGCAGAACCCACCACTCACAACTATGTATGTATGTTCGATTTGAAATCCAATGTACCTTGTATGTAAGGCTGGGATGAGTCACCACCGACTCTAATGATTGACACATTTTATGTGCAGTATAGAGTTCAACATTAGTAACTGATTGACGTGTTCCTTCTTCATCCTATTTTCAGATCAATAGAAACTACATGCGACCGTGATCTAAAACTTCGGCCCACCCCCCTATGGTCACATTTATAAGCAAGTTTATCAAATCTAGGGATCCCAATGTCCCAGCCATTGGAGGATGTATCAGTAATTTGGCAAACATCCACCCTCGATGAGTTTCAGACCACAGTCATACCCCCAAAGCTAACTGTGGGCTCCAACATTCAAATTAAAAGTATAAATCCTACAGACACCGGCTCCGTTCTAAGAACATAATCACCCTGCAGCAGATTGAGCCATCAAAAGGACATGACATCTTCAAGTTTAATAAGGCGAGATAAATAAAATATACACCCGAGGTCCGAACACCCTTTCACTTATGAATATGCGTTTGCGTTGAAACAAATTGCCCGCTGTTCATATAAATTGTCTGCAAGAGGCAAACACTTACCCCTTTCGCTTTTAATGAATCCATAAACATTCACCACCTTCCGCAGGGCAGGCTGTAGCCTTGCCTTTTTTTCGCTCCCAACCGGACAATCCACACCGAGGCAAAAAGATGTATGAGCACCGGCGCGGCGCGTTGAACCCGTTTTGAAATATTTAACATCTAGTCGGCACAGGTTACTCTGAATATAAATTATCACCAGGATATGGGCCCGCTCACACATGCTGCACCAGTAACAGTGATATGTGTAACATAACGTATTTTGTGGGAACTTGGAGAACTTGGGGCAACGCTTGCGTTAATAAATAAGAGGACAATTTTTGGTTCCCCGAATGTAATTACTCCCTAGGCAGTAACATTTCCATGGATATCACAGCCGCCAACCCGAGCGGTGTAATTAAAAATACATTTTAATCTCCTTGCAAAATAGTATAATTCGGTGAAATTTATTACCAGCTGGCGTGTCAAAAATTTAAAGGATGTCAGACGGCCCGCACTTGGCTTGTCCTCTTTAATGTGCTCACATGAAGCGCTGGCTGCGCTGTGTGGACCGTGGCGTGATAATTACGATACATTAAAGATTAATGAGCGATTTTCACATAGTTTAGTAACGACAGTCTTAGCAGCCTTGGCTGAAATGTGTGACGGCATTAATATGACTTCTTTCCGACGCTGCTGGTGAAAGTCGAAAGCTGTAGCGTGTGGAAGAATTTTTTAATGAATTCCAACGTCTGCTGCTGGATTAGGGTGCACTCATCAAGGAAGTTTGAAACATTTTAGCGCTTGCCATTTCCTGGAAACGAATTTGACCCTTTAACGCCATAAGGAGCTTTTTCCGGCATTTTGTGGGAAGTGAATAGTCGTTAATATCAAAATGTTGAAATTTGCTCCGTAATGTTATTTCACGGCTCTCCAACTGTTTGTGACAATCAAAACATTTGCATCAAATTTGTTTTGGTGCCTGTCATCCAATTGTTTCGTCACTTAGAATTTGTTGTTTAAATTCAACGCCAACAACACGCTTTGCGCGAGTACCCGTAAATGGGGGGAGCTCCAGTGCCATGCCACATCCGAGCACTGACATATATTTCCCCTGAGAATTGGTAGTAACTCAGAATTGTAGTCGACACAGGGTGGTTTACTTAAATTTACTTACCTCCAAATCCATTTCCACGCTTGGACACAGGGTGGCTTACTCAACTTTACTTACCTCTAAATCCATCTCCACGCTGGGACCGTATTTTGTTTTGGTGCTCATTTTGATGTGACGTCATTATTGACAGCTTTTCCCCCAAGACGACAATGAATGAAACGTTGCGGTCCATGTTGTGGTCCATGGGAAGCGGTGTGATAACCGATTTCTTATTACGATTTTCACTTGAGCGCGCTGAGGTTCTAGGCAAGGCTACAGATGACTCGACGTGGCAGATAAGCCAATGTTCAACAATGAGTATATTGCGCACTAACATCAATCGGTTGACTTGATTAAGTTGATATTGCCGCAAATGTATGCCGTTTTTGGACCCATGTCCCATGTCTACCCCGGACTGCAGCGCCTCACAAAGCAGAACGAAGAGGACGTTGGGTGAGGTATTACAAAAGCGAAGTCCAAACTCCGTCGTGCTCATGGACACAGAGCTCCAGCTTAGTGGGATGCGAGCCATTAATCCGAGGCTCCTCATCTGAGAGAGAATAATTCCGAATTTCCGGTGTAGTGTATTGGCAATACTACGGTAGTGCGTAATGCTCATGACATGCATCATAGCTCTTATCGTTGCTGTCTTGTGTACATGTCCAATCTTGTCTCAGGGCAGTTGTGATCTGATCACCGGCAAGTGAGGTGGTAGTGGTGAGTGAATACTACATCCGATCATGTCTTAATGATTGGACACAACAGGTCATTTATCGGACGATGGAAGGCCGTAGGCCTGATCGGTAAGCACATGGATTTTGAATACAATGTAGACTGTATCACCCAAAGGTACACTTGAGCCTACAAAGGGAGGTTACTACTGGATAGGGTTGCCATGGCTATCTGAGCCAGCGTAGAACTGAATTTTTTTTTAACCCCGGACTTTGGAGGACTTCGTCTCCTTTACAAAAAAGAGCACAAAACCAAAACAAAATCTTGGTGCAGTAGGTAGTTTGACATTTAGAGGGCTGGCACCAGAAATGAAGTATGATAGAGATGCCCAACTTCCCTTGAAATTTTTGCCAACCATTTTACATAACGTTTCTTAAAGCCTAATTGACCAATCAGAGAGACCGTCAAAAATGCATGAATATCTGTCAAAAAGCCTCTGAAACTCGTTGATGGACTAGGGGTCAATCAGCTGTGAAGTTGGGCATGCTGTCACATGGGAGTCAAAATGAGACCTGTTTCATTTTAGGATTTCTATCAGATGAGTACTGGCTCTGTTTTTCTTTTAAAGTTCGATGATTTTTTTTTTTTCAAAATTACAATTTTGAAGAGGACAATTTTGGAATACGTTTTCGGACGTTCCGAGCCGAGGTTAAAAAGAGGACATGCCCTCCAAAAAGTGGCCCATGTCAAACCTACTATTTGAAAAAAAATGTGTTTTTGTAGATAATTTCCCAGCTGTCCATGTCAAGGACATTAAAAAGGTCATTGAGAAAGCATATGCCTCCAGCTTTAACAAGGCGAGTCCCCATCATCAACTTAGTCCGACTTCACTTCATTTATGCCAGCCGAAGCATCGCTGAAAATCTACAGTCCACTCCAAAGTCCAACTAAGTTCGAGTACACCCACTAAAGCATAAAATCACGTCCATACTCAGCACGTCTTTGCACAGCTTCCAATGTTGTCGCTTAATAATTAACAGCCGAGCACCGTTCCTCCACAGAACAACAACTTAAAAATGAATCGAAATGTCTGCAATTGTACTTCCAACAATTACCATAACCAAAGTCATAACAGTTTCGAAGTTCGTTCATTAAATTCTCCCGCCTGATCCGCCCAGATGGTATAGACATGTCGCACTCCCAGCACCGTGGCCGTGGCCTTCCCCTTCGCCACCCGCTCAGCGTGGCAGCACGACTAATTGCAACGAACCCATCCGTCGTTACTGCTGGTGAAAGGCATGACTACACGTTGCCAATATTAATAAAAGATGATAAATGAGTGTGGCTTTGCAGAACGCGGTGCCGAGGGGACGAACTTAAGTATTTCAAACCCCCCTAGTCCCTCCCCACAAGACTAGAATAGAAGAAGCGACCACTTTCTTTTTTGCTCACTCAATTTTTCGGGGAGTGTGAAATAAGTTTATAATAATTTTTAATTTTTCTTGCTGGCTCCGTTTAATGGGTTAATTTTGTCAGGTCCCGGCAATGGACACGTATACCGTGTGCTTCCAGTCCAGTCCTTGATGTACACTCTGCCCCTCAGCGAGGTGAACAGCCCGTCTTGGCCGAAAGCCAAGTTTTAATGGCCTGCGAGCATTGTCGTGCAACAATTTTGGTCAATTTGCCCACGGACATAGCTTCGCAAATGGGCGAATCGACGCTGTTCGTGTTCAGTCGGGGCGAGGGGTGGGGGATCTTATTGTGTCATGAAAATTGATAGTAGACCCCTCTGCGGTTTGGCAGTGGTGTCGAACATTCGCATCTGTTGCTTCATCGTGCAACAAATCGGGTACGTGGCGGAAATGGAATTTCGAGCATAAGCTTGGCCAGCCCGCCGCGCCATGTCGGTCAGACAAAATGGATTACTTGCCGCACGCCAACCGCTTGGTAATGGGCAGTAAATTTTATTTTGAATCTACCGAGGGAGTCTCAGTAATTAATAAAATTTCGGCGTGAAGCTAACCACATAAATTTACATTTACCAGATAGCCTGATATCGCTGATTACTGGCCTAGTTCGTGGAGCAGAACCCACTGGGCCCGTGGTGCTGGCGGTGCTCCAGTTTGTGGGTGTTGATTGCGTTTAAAGTTATTCTAAGGGATTTGTACTTTTTACCGCACTTAATTTGGCATAATTAATATTTTACACCATTTATCACTTGGGAGTCATTTGTGCGGAAGTATTGCGGGCAAAACTTTCAAAATTGTTTTCTTCAGACTGTCTTCGTGTAGCCTGCTCTGCTGTTATGAGTGTCCTTGCCTCCCGCGAAAGGAGACAAGGGATGTAGGCGCACAAAAAGGGGACGATACACGTTTCATTTACGTGCCCGTTACTAATTAGAATTTATTTGAAACATTCTCGGTGAGCACGAGGAATGAAATGAGAAAAAGAAATTTCACTTCATCCTGCGTACGTACTCTTGGACGAGTCATTAACTTTAAAATGTAATCATTTTTTTGTTGCTGTGATCTCTCTTTAACTTGTGTAACGCCACCCTCTTGTAATTGTTGAATAAGAACATGCACTGTCACGTAAACTGCTGTTAAATCATGAGAAGACTGGTGTCTTACCTGAAATGAAAGCTGTTCACTGACAATAAAATCCCCAGGCGATTGCAATTGCTACCTGAGAGGGAAGCGTAATTCTTTAATGAAATGAAGAGGAAAGTGCTGCATGTAAGGGATGATCAGTCAGGGCTTGCATCACGTGCAAGAGCGTCCTGCTTCCGTAGTTACAGTGAAGAGTACACTTTCTGGGTTATTGAATCAATTAAAATGTTAACCATTGTCATGTGTCTTGGCATGTAGCGGTAAAGTGTTAAGCATCCATTTGGGAAGTATTCACTGAACATATACTGGTCTCTATCCCAGGTTAAGAAGTTTATTTCGTACTGATTGACTGAGACACCCTGTAACTTCTTTGTTATGAATCATGGCTTATCTGATTAATTGTTGGATCCGTCGTTCACGCAGGAAGGCCATTGTTCGATCCCGGGCATCCCTTCTCTCTGATCTCTGACAGTGCATCCCGAGAGTGTTCTGAATTCGCACATGACTACTTAGATTGCGTAAATTGACATCTACCACAACCTTCAGGAAATCTAAGAAGTCTGTCTTCTCTTTTGCTTGTGCCTGTGCTGGGCATTTCCAAAGACGAGACCTCACCTGTGAGCATGCTGCCCTATGAGAAAATATCGAGTTGCGATGCAGAGCAAAAGATTTAATTTAACCATGGATAGCGAGATAATATATTTCGTTCATAGTTCAGCCAGAATAACTTCTTGGCAGTCCGGGACTTCGTGTATCTCAACACTGCCCTAAACAGTACAATCAGCAACAGTACCACCATTAAACACAGAGTAACTCTCGTCAACCGAAGGAGTCAACGAAGGAGCAAGCTGATTTTATATAAGACATCGATCATGTCAATTTAGTCGCCTCGAGAGAAAGGTTCGACGTGCGGGTTGTGGTCCTGATTGCGTTGATTGCTTCTTAAGAAGAAGTCACAAACACTATGGACTGTTGAGCGACATGAGCCTAGCCCAGCATCTACGACACTCACGAAAAAGGATATGCACACAAATGGAGAAGGGCCTCAACCGAATTGTAGAGCGTTATTGGAGGCAGATAGTCAGAGATCAGGGTGACTGTGGCTAGATCACGGTGACTTGTTGGCTTAGGCACGTGTCCACCCGGGACTGTAGATAAGGAGGAGCAAGTTAAAATTGTCAAAAATCTCACTCATTACATGATACACACACACACATCACAGGCATACAACAAACAGACAGCGGAGGGGCTTTCCAAATACTTTCCTTGTAGTGTAGTGCTCGGGAAACAACAATTGATTCAGAAAGTGACTGATTGCATGTTGTACAATCTTGTCGAATTTCGTGTCTAGCAAATACTTAGGAATATGAAACAAAAGCGATCACAAACAATACCGTGTGTTCACTAATTGGATTCTTTCCCACTTAGTTTAGGTGAAGTCTGTCACACTGTGACATTCAAGAGAATTGCGGAGCAGACGAACTCGCTGTACTCTTTCCGGGTGGAGACCCACTCTTCATTCCTATCGCTACTCTAAAACATCTGCTAAAGCTTGAAACGCTTGCTCAAACAAGCCGCGGATGGACATCAGGCACAGGATGCCTCATCACCAAACTACTCTGGCCTGCGGTCGACCCAAAACGATCGCTTAGATTGATCAGATTAGGCAGGCCAAATCTCAGATCTCTTATTGTCGTTCTAAAAGGGCATTGTGCCATCGGAACTAACTCCTCTAGACCAGACCTCCCCTACATCGACTCCTGCAGAAGCTGCAGAGACGAGGATGAGGAAAAAGATATGCAACAGCAATTATTTAGACTTCTATAAGGTTATTATTTTCACTGCCTGGCTGAACTAAGAGTGAACCATCTTCGGGTTAATGGAAAAAGTATTTCTAGATCCGCGTGGTAGCATAATTTAGCTTACGCCTCTAGACTAGGCCTTCCTTACAAGGATTTTTGTAGAAGCTGCAGTAAGGAGGACGAAGAAGAAACCATTGAATACTTGATATGCAGTTGCAGTGCTCTCTCGTCAGGATTCAGAATTCTGGGGGCCCACTTTTTCGATAATCTGGCTGAACTGAGCAACACTAGAATCAGCCTTCTTCTTCGCTTTATTAAAAGCGCTTATTGGTTTGCAGAATAGGTACCCCAAGATCCACATAAGGATCGATCCAACTATCACTTCGACTGGCGAATCATTATAGAGTCTTTCAGACACAACGGAAACGGGCCTAAATGTGACTGATGCCTGCTAGCACTCAGCCTTGTCAATGCCTAGCCGTAGAACCCCCTTTTGCTGTTGGACCAATTTGCATCAAATTCTGTCTCTCTCTCTCTCTCTCTCTCTCTCTCTCTCTCTCTCTCTCTCTCACCCTCTCTCACCTTCACGTGCTTCCAATGCAAAAAAGAAAGGTAAATTGCGAAAGATCATTTGGACTTCTGCACAGGTGCGACGCTGGAGTCTCCGCCACATTTCCCTTCCCTTGCCTACAAGCCCCGCAGTTTAATCGACGGAATCTTACGAAATTTGAGCGTATAAAAGTGGCCGATTGGCTGGAAGCTTTCTGCATCCAAAACAAAGTACGACCAAATTTAATGAGGCAACCGGAAAGTAGGTTCGTTTAAAACCAACCGGATCCCCAGCTGAGGAAGGAATTAATTATGCACGAGTATACCGTCATAACATGGAAGGATGATTTATATCTTCTCATGCAATTAAGAAATTATGGCTGTAAGTACATGGCACAGTTGGTGTTGTGTTCACTTTTAATTGTTTACCCAGTTGCCCACAGTGCCCTTACGAATAGCAAATTACCAGTATTACCTCCCCGCAATCAAATTCCCCAAGGACGGGATAATCACACAGGACATGACCCTCAGTTTTGAACTTGACGCTGAGCAAGGACGTTTATGTTACCCTAGACAGAGATTGTCAGAAGCATAACCCCAAGATGTGTTGATATACGAGTAAATTGTGTGTACTTAAATATGAATGTGTACTAGGAGTTGTTACTCATAGAAATCACAGCACACTGGTCAGAGTGAGGACAACAGCAATTCCCAGCACATCCCTTCCTGAATCTTAACGTTGTTATGTCTCTAGCTCGGTTATCTGCCCCAATTACGAGCCACAATAATCTAGTCGTAGTTTAATTTATGTCAAATGAGGGTCCGTAAATCATGAATGATATTTGTGAATAATTAAATCCGACAAAATTACCACCAAAACGCTCAGTCTTTGTGGCAGAATTCGTAATGACCAACATTTCTGGTCTTGTCAAACAGGGGGCATTTTATGGATACATACAATTTATGATTGTTTAAATAATTCTTAGGACGCTCACAGATAGCGGTGTCTGAGCAACGCACAGAAGATCCTACGCCTGGAGCCGTTCAGCAACTACCGGCTGGGTCCATACCTGTGTGACTTTAGGCTAGGAAAATCCACCATCGGTACCAAATATTCAAACTGTGGCCGTATGACAGCATCTATGGAGACGAGCTATACAGCTCAATGTCTAGTTTTGGCATTCTTCCACAACTAGTCCATTTATGTAGGATATCGATGGAGAATGCACGCTGCCCCATTAAGGTCGGCGAAGACCTAACCGAGACCCTTGATGTCAAGAAAAGGATCAGTCAATGCGAAGTGCTGTCATGCGAACATCATTTCTGAAAGATTTGCTCAAAGCTCGCACACCAACACACACCAACGCACATTCATTCAGAAGTCCGTCCAACTACACGCATTGCCGACGATATTGGCTTAATCGGAAGAAGGCAGCCTGCTGTCAATGACACTTTTGTGAGTATTGCGACGGATGCAGCGATGATGGGCCTAACGGCAAATGACGGCAAGACCAAGTACATGCTGCCAACGAGAAAGCAAGCTTTAAGGTAACCAACGACTTTGTCGCTTTGTAAAAAGCGGTTATTGGCTGCTTTGAGAGGGTAGGGTCTTTGTCAAAAACGGATATTGGCTGCTTCAAGAGGGACATTCTTCTGTTGATTTCGGCCCCTAGATAGTGAGTGGACGAGCGGATCGACATTGATTGGTCCGATGAATGATGATCCCATGGTTGAGATGGGTAGATCATGTAGAGCGAATGTAATCCAATGCTCCGACTTCAAATCCGCCTTCAATAGACGGTGTAGTTGAGGAAGAGCTCGACTCAGACTCGACAAGTCTAACGGGACCTCAGTCAATTATGCGTGCGAAACTGTAGGCAGCTAGATAAGGACTGAGCTAGCTGGAGACGTTTGTTGGTCGAGGGTAATTTACATCGTGGAATGTAGCGCCACCTTAAGTATGAAAGGAAGCTGGATGCAGTCCCTTTCAACTTGAAAACTTTCTCGAACTGCCGAGAGGTGGTTTAAAAGCATTTTAGCATGCAACTTAGATGGACTCCAGTACATTGTTCGGCTCTAGTTCGGTCCCCTTTTCTGGTATATATGCTAATAATTATGCATCTCGATTGATGATGGAGACGAATTATCGCATCATGCGCCTAAATATGGTCCAGTCTCAACACTAAACACTCACACTGCCCGAACTAACTGAGCCGGACGTCTCTGAGGACTCTCATTGGCGTTATCACCGGGATCTTGACTGTCAGCCATCTTTATCGATTTGTTGAAAGCAACATTGGTTAGCCATGTAGATGTAGTAGGATCCACAGTGGGAATGCGCTGGTTCTGGTATTTTATGAGGAACAAAACCTATATTAACTATTCAGGTACGACGGTTGGCCAGAGGCTAAGTTTTCTGACAGCACGGGGGGATTAGAGATTGGGGGCCTCTAAAACGTAGTTTCCGCCTGACTATGGGATCTCCCTCTTATAGGAACGTCATGATTACCGTGGCTTATTTCCAAATCAAAGAACAGAGTTGGAAATATTTACGGAAATATCACGGCTACTGCTGGATAGACGTAGACACGTCTGCAGAAGTGTTATAGCAAGTGAACGGATTGTTCCTCACACGTCGTCTACACTGGACATGAACCATGCCCTGTTCATGAACATGATATGAATAGTGGAGGAACAAAAATCCAGGTCCAAACCTTCATCGTGTCGGAGAGTCTTGATTTTACTGCATGGCATGAGCTCTGTTAAAAAGTTGAACATGAGATTGTAGGTTTTCCTATATGTGCACGATTATGTTTGAATGGCGTTGTAAATATTGAGAGTAAACGTGGAAGTGTGAGATCAGAATTGAAATGATAAAATTGGTGGTTGATTGCCCACTTCCTGATGTTGACGCCCTCGCAGGCAACTTTGAAACGCCATGCCATATCTTGTCCACGAAATAAAATATCGCGGATGGCTGTTCAGATTGTGGTTGTAATGTTGGGCAGAAATATGTCCAGGGGAGACGGTGCAAGAACTAGGATCGAAAAGTAGAAACATCGTCAAATTTTCGTTTCGATAAGTTCCGGGGCTTAAACCAGTAAACAACGTAAACGATTGTATACGAAATTTAACGAAACTGAACGAAGAGGTTATTACGGAACTAGCTTCCATTGCAATTTTGTTCGCCTCTCCGATTGACTGACTATTCCTTAGTTCTGTGATATATCGCAAGTACATAGCTGGTAAAGAAGAGGGCCAAGAACACTTACTTGTGGTACTCCATTTTTATGGATTTGAATACGGAGTGGTCCTTTGGACTACTTTCTTCCAAACGATTCCAGCTTTATTGTATGTAAGCGTTTAGGTCGTTGTTATTAAGCCTGTATTTTCGACTACAAGAAATAACGAAGATGGCTTAAATGCGACATTTCTTGCGTTTTTATTTTTTTTTTTTTCTAATTGTGATCCATTTTGCTCACGAATAGGCACCACAACTCATTGATTCAAGCCTTGAACGAAAAGGCATCATCAACGATGGCGCTCCAAACTTGGAGCGCTCATCGACTAACTGTGCAGCGATGGAGACATTTCCCTAAAAAACTTCTTCTACCACTCGTGACTGAAATGCCATTTGAAATACGCTGAGCAAAAAAGTGTACGTAAAATCACTTCTCACCCATCAAATCAGTTATCAGTGTGTATGCTTCAATGAGGGTGCTTCGTATTCATATATTCATGGTGCCCATTCCATCGTCTACTCATGAAATTTATAAAGCAAACCTCATTTTCGATGCAATCATTGTTGTTGTGAAAACATTGAAAAAACAACACGTATTTAAAAAATTCTTCCGTTAATTAAAATACCCCAGTGCAGTTGCTGTGAATCAAAACAACCCCGCTCGAGTCGGTAATGTATTCCAGTTTATTTATTTTTTTAATCACCGTTCGTTAACTACAGCCGCAAAGCACTGGCAATTGGAAGCATAGATCAGAAGCATCCTCAGCGACCTCACTAAATGCCACTGTTTTCATTCGTAATTAGAATACAATACAAAGTAAACAGAGAGAGGGGAGAGAATAATATTTTCACAGCAGAGAATTTTAATTTCCATGAAAGTAGAATTCTTTGACTTTTTTGCTCTCTTTGGTGTCGCCCTACTTGCCGCAAGGTAAGAGGGTTCGGAACAAGTTACTTAGCATGGAGTGATAGTTCTCAGTTGTTGCTTTGTAATTATTCAATCTGGAGAATTAGTTGGTTCTCGTTTTCTGTGTAATGGTGGGGATACAATTTGCGGCCAAGTGTGGAAGTTGCAATAGTGAATTATGGTTTGGATTTTGGTTTAAAAATGGAAAATATCGCAAATAATATGGGTTCAATGAAATTCTTTAGAGGCAAGATAACTGCACCCGTTTAAAATCAAAAGCTGTACACATTTTGGGAGGGGTCAACTGCCAGCGATATCATATGAACACCTCGCCAGCGTAAGCACCCCACTTCGTACAAAGAGTACCTACTCTACTTACTTGCGATAGTACATAGCTGGTAAAAAAGAGGGCCAAGAACACTTGCTTGCGGTACTCCATTTTCATGGATTTGAATACGAAGTGGTCTTGTCCCATGGGCAAACGCACCAGTGTCTTCCAAGCGGAAGTCTATGTCATAGACAGATGTGCTCAAATCAATCTTGACAGAAGCTATGCCAACTGCGACATAGCAATAATGTCGGACAGTTACGCCGCTATCCTGGCCATTCGCTCTATATCAAGCTTGTGCGGGGATGTCTCCAGAAGCTTAAACAGCTGAGCAGGTGTAACAGAGTAAGACCCTGTTCTATACCTGGTCATATGGAATAGCAGGAAATGAAATGGCCGACCCTTCGCTAGGAAAGTGGCATCGGAACCCTTCATCGGAACCCCGAACCATTCTGCGCTGTAGTTCAGAGAACTAGAAAGGAGAAACCGGGCAGGCAACTCTCACAGCATGGAGCAGGTTAAGAGACTCTTGGGTCAAAATAACCGAAAGAGACTTGAGGCATGTGTTAGAATGAGCAAGAACAACCTCCGTATTCTAACAGGTGTCCTAACAAGTCACTGGTAATGATATAGAAACGGCGAGTGGCAAGGGTTATTCCCTGTGTGATCTCGGTGCTGATGTTGTTTGTTCTGTTTACCGATGAGCCGAGGTCGAAGAAGTGCTTCACTACCTCGAAGTTAAAGCTTACGTTCTGGCCGAGTCGGTGATTTTGTGCGTCCTTTCTTGATGACAGCATACACTTTCATCTGTATTTTCTTCGATTCAGGGGACAAAATTGATATCAAAATGTGTACCAATGGTAGAATATTCAAAGGCTAATAAAGCCAGCTGCAGCTAACGCATCGTGTTCAATGGCCATGTATACCAACTTATGGCCTGTGGCTTATGCTACGTTCCCAACGAACGAAACCGCGAGGTCCATTAACTTTCTCCGAACATACCAGGTTCCAGCATATATTTTTGCGGTCCGGAAACCTCACGGTGTCTGATAAACCTAGTTAGAGCCCCTTTGAATTCATGCGTCCATGAAAGGTTGTCAAACCAAACAAGCTTACAGCGTGAATTTTAGGTAAATTCAGTTTAGTTGAACACTTAAAGATTGAGAACTAGTGACATTTCGTTTGGCGGCCACGGGCACTTATTAATTGAGAGCGAGACAGAGCGACGCATTACCTATTAAGTGATGAATTCGAGGCCCGGATACATGGATGCATGTACGATGTTAACAATGTGCAAATGGGATCATATCTAATTCTCTATGCCATGAGGGCGGGGTACAACGGATGTTTGACAAGTCAACACTGCAAGATGGCGCTCATTTCCTTCTGGGGATAGACAAATACTCGTAAATTAAATAAATCTGTCATATAATTCGCGAACGAACAACAACAACTTTCGATAAAAAAGTTGGAATATTGTTAGGAAATTCTATCGCGGTGCATGGAGACTACGTTAAAAATAAAATCAATATTTAGAAAAAATCAAGTACGTGTTATTTTAAGTTCGAAACCGCTAACTTATCGAACAGCCCTCGAATTTCCAGGGCTCGGCAGAAGTTACGCTGTTTGTGCTGTTTACCGCGGAGCCGAGGTCGACAAAATCCTCCCATTTTCAGAGGAAGCCTGTTGTGGATGTGTTTACACGGTCAGAAACAACTTGCGTTAATATCATGCTGAGAAAAACAATTCACTGCAATCTGCTCTAAATGAATTACAATGCAGTCAGGAAGTTCTTAGCAAAACTTTATCTGGACTCGTATCAAAAGAAAGCCAGGATACCTGGTAGCGCAAGAGTATTTTCCACGTCAGTTTGCATTAAGGGGAAACTTCAAGGCAGAAAAACAGAAAAACCACAGAATTACAAATTAAATATGTAAACACCCACTACCCCGGCTCGCTTTGAATGGAGCTAAAGTCGTTTAACTAATGGAACAGCATGACATCACCGGCATTGGCCTTGCTGCTTCGTGTAGCTGGAAAATCACAGCACCTCATAAAGTATGCCCAAAGTATATTGTATGCTAAATCCCATGACCCTCGCCTGTGATTGTAGCATTACGCAGTTAGTGCGTCTTGACTGAAACAAGTGCAGGCTGCAGAATATCGAACGCGAACCGAAGAAAAAAGCTCTCGGCCTGTCCCAAATGCTTGGAATCTGGAATGGAGGGGAACGGAATTCCTTTCCACGCCCAAACCCCCAGCACATTTCGGTGTCACAAACACTGCGAGATGTCTTCAGGGGACAGAGCAACAATTGCTTTTCATTTCACTTGGCCGAGTGAGCAACCTGCGAGAATCCTGGAGAGAATCCGAAACGGTTCACGGTTGCAGTCCTGCGCACTCAATCGCACACAGCAACAGGCAGTTTGAGATAGTGTTCCAACTTCCAGCGCTTGCATGTATTGCTATGTACACCGCTGAATGGGGAGTGCTGTGCAAAGGTTACGGAGAAGAACCTATCGGAATTCCAATACTCAGTGTGTTGCTGCAGGGCACATAATTCAAAATCCTAAAGTCCTCGATTCTTGCTGCTGAACGAAGGAAGAAAAATGTGAGCACAATAAAATAAATAAATAAGTATTTCGAGACATGCTGGGTTACAGGCGTTCAGATCCGGATAAGGGCGATGTATAAATTCTGCGAAATTCATTTGCTACGTATCGTTCAAGGTGATATGATGCAATAAAGGAGGCAGCATCCACTGCATGCACTCGGTTGTGTAATCGAACATACTGGAGGTCTTCGCAAACAAAAAAAGAGAATGCACTTGTAGGGAGCTTGACACAGTAATCAGGTCAATTGACTTTCTAGTTGAAGAGCCATTCAACTAAGGACAATGTTGAGAAACTTCAGCTATTAAGTGATTTGTAGGTGTTTTGTAGATATAATAACCCGTCTGTCAAGTGGCAACTGCGATAGAATTCCCAGGCATGAGTTAAAGAAATGAACAAATGTATTAATTATTTGTAAAGTTTCTATTCAAGCGCTTGTTCACCGCAACACTGCTGGTTTTGCACCCTTGAGAATGAGCAATTACCTGCGGTTGAGGATAGTCTTCGCTTCCTGACACCGTGGATTCTTTTGCACATTTTACAGGTTTCGTGGTCTCCATATGGTGCCGTTCTTCAGGTCCTGCATGTTGTCTCTTCAATGGCTTTCCATTTGCTTCCTGAATCGATATTTCTAGGTTGCATTGTGCGAATAAAACTCCACGACCTCTAACTCTTGATTCTCAGTCACCTTTAAGTCCACTCCAAGTGCAGATTGGGTCAAGTTAGGTTGGAGTGGCTGACTACGATGAAAAGGTTGCCACACTTAGGCCCAGGCATGCCCGGTGTGTTACCACAAGGATGTAGTAGATCCTAGTGAGCGAACCATCCAGAGCTTTTGATAAAGCGAGACGGATGACTACTGCCAACATTACTTAGCTCTGCCAAGTCGTTGAAATATGGGGTGTCCATGAGAGGGCACTTCAATTGCAAGAAGGGTGAGCAATGGTTTCTCCGTCCTCTTCATCCCTGCAACTTCTGCAAATTCGTTGTACGAGATACCTAGTCTGGAGGCGTGAATACGAAGCCGATGGTAGGTCTAAGATTCGACCTACTAATTTGACAAGGCCGCGTTAGCATTTTGGATCGATAGTAGACCATCGTTTTTTTGTGATGAGGTGGATTAGGTGAGATTCAGATACGCGTAGCAGTCATACTTAGGCTGGCCTTATCTTTCTCATCTCTGAAACTTTTGCAGAAGCCCCATTCTGAGGACGTGTGTGTCAATGGTGCAGTTCCGTGTGTCAACGCAACACCCCATCTGGAGTCTTAATTACAGGCCTCTTTCAGTTGGCCAGACATGCAGTACCGCCAGATCATCTACCCACGATGGAATTAATTGTTGCATGCTCGTTACAAGTTGATTTGATGCGAGAGACTTTGATTACAGATATCCGCCAGGAAATGATGATGATCCCTTCCAACAATTTCGTTATGCACACTTTCCCTGCGCACACATACCTCCGGTATGAAGCCTAAGTAGTCTACGAGCATACTAAGTAGAGGCAGGACAACTTTGTTTTGACGACTGGAAGTTGTTTGCCCGGCATTCTCAAAAATTGAGCAGAAAAATAATCCTTCGAAATGCAAAGATAACATGGCATGTCTACTAGTAAGAAAGTTATTTCAATCAATTCCTGCTTGAGAAAATATTCGTCAAGTCCTAAAATGTCTGCGTGAGGTGTACATTTTGAATACGATCGCAAAATACCAGCGACCGTGGAGCATGAACAAAATAATTCTGCGTCGGATATATCGTCCAGTCTGCGATGAAGAGAAGTAGACAATAGCCGCGAACTCTACGAACTGCACCAAATTGTGAATGTCGAAATGGGTCTATCGCGCTGGTCTGACACATCGAGCGCATAGACACCAATTCTCCAAAGCGGCTTTAAGACAACTCGATTCGAATTACTGCAAGTGACAGTGTGCCCAGGACTGTCAAGAATGGCAACTGTAGCTCAGGCGCAGACCCTCCATGCATCGCAGACCTGCTAAGTAAGTAAGTCAAACATTATTAAAGATGTTCAGTCTAATGGGGAGATTCAATAAATGGAATTAGTAGCGCACTGTGGTTGGAGAATAGCGGATTGCTTCAAATGTGACACTAAGCGACTTTACTTCAATAGTTTCGATCTTGTTGGAGAATAGCGGATTGCTTCAAATGTGACACTAAGCGACTTTACTTCAATAGTTTCGAACTTGAATTTGGAGCAATTATATCCAGCAAAATTCCACATGACTACTTATAATTGATTTGTACTTAGAAAAATGGAAGAGGTTTTGTTTCAATCCAAGGGACAAGCAGCTGCGTTCATGAGACTCTCTCTCGTCTTATTCTCGTCCTATTCTCTCGTCAGGCAGAATCTGGCAGCTCTGCACAGCTCTAGTGGTTCCACATTAAGGTAAGCAACTTAAGTCTCTTCATGGCTACAAATTGCCTTTATTGCGAACACCTCACTTCAGAGAAATAGCTGCATTACGTACAATATCGTGCCCAACGACCATTTAGTCTAGGTCCCATACTTGATCAGACGTTGCTTCTATCCCTCAATGCATTGTACCTGCGATCCTTTCAGATTCGGTCTGTTTTTCCTTCTCTGATCCAATACGGCACCGCAGTGTGCCGTTCCGCCACTACCCAGTGTCTCAAAACTGACGGAGTAGATGAATTGTACCCACACAGCTCAAAATACACTGTTCAAGCATCACCACACTATTAAGAGTTCAACAAAGTTTATACACCCCGTGCAGACTGACCCGCATACACATTCCGATGGCAACAAGCCAGCTACAAGTTCTTCCGAAAGCTGATATATTTCGATGACACCACCTGTCGAGGCTCCCGCGAATTGAAAGAAAAGGAACGCGACTCAGAAGCATATATTTTGTGACACTCACTCGGGTAGAAAGTAAAGTCATTCGCGAAAAGAGCCAGAAGAGTTCCACGAATTGAGATAACTAGGCCATTTAGAGGCGGATGGAAACCAATGCTCCGGCCCGGAAAGTCTTCGTATCCACCGGCGTAGTAGATTAAGACAGCGATTCAGGTGGCGCACGCATGTGAAAAGGGGCCAACTGAAACTAGAGGCAGCTAGCTAAAGATCGAGCTGGCTGGAGACGGTTGTTGGTTGCCGCCCAGGTCCACCTCCACTGCGCCGGCACCTTAATAAAGTAAGTAAGTTCTCGAAAAGAAGTTCATTGGCGAATATGTAAAGGCTGGCTGTAGATAGAAGACAGACATGTACGTTAGTACTAGTAGCTGGACAGTAATGTGCGTGTGAACATAAGAAATGACTTATCGTCTCCTCCTCGTCTTCATCTTTATAACTTTGAAGAAATCATTTTTTGGAATACTCGTATTGCCACCGTGCCCTTTGGCAAACGCTGTAACATTTGCACCGAGTTGTTGAATAATTACGGGCTTTATAAAGTTTAAGAAGAGTATTGGTCCCAAGACCTACCCTTGAGGTACACCACGGTTAGTACTCGTAGTCCTAATGGTACCCATCGTTATCATTTTTCCGTCTATCATTCAGAAAGGCACTTGTAAAAGCAATACACGTTGATTTTCTTAATAGCCATTTTGTTCTCTTAAGAGGACATTGAGCCTTGAAAGAAAGAATGTGAAGGTGGAGATCACGGTAGGGCAAGGAAGACGGACTCCTTAACTACGTTCAAATGTGAATAGATTTTCACTCAATAGCATACCTCGATTGCTTAGCTTCAACCAAGTTCACGCAACGTTTTAGCACTTCTGCTCTAACTGGTCCAACATTTGAATTGAGTAACAGCACTAGCGGTAATTATTTTCCAAGTAATTGCCAAATGGTGGTCCGCATTCTTGACGTGCTCGCCAGCGGTATTAAGTTTGCAGAAGAGGTGGTATATTCGGGTTACAAATAAAAGGATGGCATTAATTGTACACACCAATTCTCACAACACAGTAGCCCCAGTTAGGAAAAACTGTCAAAGAGTGCTCAGGCATGATTTGCTATTATTTGCGTCACAAGGGAGCAAATAATGCCACTGCTCGTATTTCGGGAACGTGTGTGCATCCTTCGGTACTCTGACACAACCCATATTCCAGCCCTCCTACACTGGAACAAAGCTCAGTGGCGTCAAGCTCAGAAGTGGAAAGAAAAAATCCATTTCGAAATAAAACCGACTCGCTCTAAGCGCGCACAGTTCCTTTGACCTTTTCTGGATTTGGTTTGGATTTTTGGGTCTTCCGCCCCAATTTCCCTTGATTACGTTCTCCGGCCACGTTCACTGTCTCAAAGGCTGATGTTTATTATTATGTGCACCCTTTCAAAGTAAATGACAAACGTATAACCGCTTTAAAGATGACGATTTTCAACGGCGTTCAAGAGTGAACACCCCCGGACTTTCGTGGAGACCAAACCGCCCAACTCAGATTAAACTTTGATGAGACAGGAGCGTCGTGACCATCAAGTGGGTGACATTTCATCTACATCTCGACTTATCCGTTGCCACAACCAAGCAAATTGCTTACCCAATTTGGTCTAGAAGTCCTATCCGTTTCGCTGCCATTGAAATTCATTCATATTTCATGTGCCTCCTTTAAAGAAAACGAAAACAGAAAAAGCCGGCCATTTAAAGTTCATGTGCGAACGTGGGTGCATTCTTAGGCACACCGTATTGTGTAATTCAATGCCAAGTAATTCCATCAAGTGGATGTACTCATGTATAAAGTATGTGCGCGCATATCGACACATGCCTACTTAGGAAATTAGCTTTTCTGAAAATTATACCGCTCTGTGGATACACAAGTGCGCACCTATAGCTAATTCAATTGAATCTGCTTTAAGGGCGATCTCTGGCCAAGAGCATTTTAGAGGGATGCATGATGAGCTGTGTAGGTCCGCTGCCGTTGGCCTACATTTCGTCCTGGCTCCCAGGCAACGTACTGCACGATGCCGCGACCCCTCACACGTGCCCACTGTCTGTGCTACATCCTACTTCTGCCATGTACATAATAGATAGGTCGTTTTAAATGCATCCAAAGGCATGGCATGATATTAAATTTTCAGCAATCGACGGGAGAAGATGCCACACATCACTGTCTTCTATTCGTCGTACAAGGCGCAGACTACCACGAAAAATCTTAAATTACCAAAGTGTTTCGCTTGGACTCTCCTTCCACATTTCGTGTGCTTAGTACGGATGTGCGTGGGTCCCTCTCGCTCATCATGTGACGGTATCTTTCGGAAGCAGCAACAATATTGAGTAATGGCATCCATATGGGTTTCCGGTCCTTGCCTCACATGCTATACACTCGTACATAGCAACGGGCGTACATGCGAGTATTTCCAGCACATGTCGGAAATACAGGTAGCATCTTTAAATACGAACTTGAGAGATTTTTTCCCTTGTATTGGCGTGGATGTGGGTCGTTGATGGTGGTGCAACGTTGTTGGTTATCCACCATAGACTGCATGGCTTCAGGGGGCTCACGAGGTATGCTTTAGCCAATTGGGTTTTTCCTTAGAATGCATCTTATTGCATTCAGGTGCACAATTAAATGAATTCCAATTATGCTGCAACTGTGGATTGCACTTGAAGTAGATCAGTAGTTTTTCAAGGTTTTTTTTTTAGGTTTTAAGAATTTTAAAGTCGCACTTGTCTAAGGTGGAAGTGCATTACCATCAATCTGAATCCGGGCAGAAAACCAAGGTGTTCTGGGCAGCGTGGCAACGGGGCGTGAAGTCATCCCATTAATTGAAATAGAAATTTATAAGCGAAAATTAATGAGTTTTTATTTAATTTTACTTTATATAGGTTTTCCAATTGGGACTTGACAACTTTCAATTTAATTTGTGCAACATTTTCATCACGATAAAGTACACGAACGAGCAACGTCTGCAAATTATACAAATTTTCTTTTCTTTTCAACTTTAAGTAAGTATAGTGAGCGTGTTATCGCAAAAAATGGGCCAGTCGATTGGCCGCCTCGTTCGTACGATTTAACGCTGCTTGACTATTTTCTGTGGGGCTACGTTAAGTCATTGGTTTATGCCAACAAGCCGACGACGTTGGAAAAACTCAGAGCCAACATTGGACGCGAAATAGCGGCCGTTTCGGCGGAAATGTCAGGACGAGTCGTTGAAAAATGGGTCGAACGAATCGACCGCTGCAAGTGGAGTTCCATCCATAAATGTTCTGAAAATCAAATCGTTTGCGTTTTTTTTTTTTTTGAAATTGTCAAGTCCCTTTTGGAAAACCCTTTGTACGTTACTCTAAAATTTTGCCCAATCGGGCGGGTTTTTCATTCTTCACTTTTATATATACGCAATTGATTTGCGGTGTAAGCTTAAAATACACATCTGTCCGGCGTCAAAAGCGAAACCTGAATGAAGTCGCATAATAAAATAGTTCAAACAAGCTGTTTAGCACCGTGTGGTGGATAGAAATTTTGCTTTGCCTCCAACACCGAGTAGTTAGTCGTTTAATCATGAGTCTTTGCTAGACATTAACTAATTCTTTGAATAATTGCTTTCCACCTTCGTTTTCTTAAGGCGGATAGCATACAGTCATCTGCAGAGAAAATGTTTCAAAAAAAAGGCTCACTACTAGGTACTCAAGTGGCTGACAACTGAATCTGAAGGGGCTGACTACTCCAAAATCACATGTGTTCACTAAAATATTTAATTTTTATTATTTTATTTTAAACAAAAAAAAACGATTTACCACCAAACCATCGAATCAGAGATCTGACAGCGTTTTTTATACGACGTTACGATACGCGATGAAGTCGGGAACATTCTAAGAGTGTGTGTGAAATGCAAGGGAATCGCTGCGCAACACACTTATTCTTTCCTGCTCAATGCCGACGTGGACTAGGGGTAAAAATGGCCGAAGTTGGATATCTCCAACCTCCAATATCTCTGCAAAGAAAGTGAGTCGAACATCCATAACTCGAATTTTCTATGAGTCGAAAAAATCTTCAGAACATAGGAGCAAGACTTAAATTTTCCTATATCTTACACTCCATAAGACGACTCTCTCTTAGTCCAAAACTTCCTTAAATCGAACTTTGCGGCGTGTTTTGTCGTTTATTTCCACATCGCCTACCCCAACAGCCATTCAAAGCATGCACAAACAAAAGAAAAAAAAAAAAGCAAATGAAACCAATAAGGCTAGGGGCGCATATGCGTTTTTTCATTGCAACGATGGGAAAATCGTGGTCGCAAAAAATTGTACCATGCACGCACTTGTGGTTTTCTGTAGTACGTTTATTTGGTCTCAAACAAAAGCTGTGATCTAGCTTTTTAGGTCAGCGCACACATATGCGACTAAATAATGCAAAACAAAGTTGACCATTATTTTACAGCAAAATCGCACGTTCACATGTTTCATGACGGGTTATACAATATGTATAATGTCTGGAATCTGGTCGGTGGTGAAATAACATTTTATTGATAGAAGCAGAACAAAACGGCAATCTGTACATATAAATATGATAAAATTTATTAAAAATATAGTAATCGAAATTTAAAAGAGAAGTGAATTCTGTGAAACTGCCCAGTCTCTTACCCTTATTTTACACACACGAAGGTTACCCATCGTCGAATCGACGAAGTCAAATTTTAAACATACTCGTACGTACTCCCTCTCTAATCTATGGTTACCTTGAACTTAAAGTTTCTCAATTAAACTCCCGTAAATGTATTTAAAGAGTACTGTAATGGCTGGGTATGAAAAGGCAAAGATTATTTTTTTAAAAAACAAATTTTCATAGAAAGTTCACAAAATTTGTTCCCCTTACTGAAAACAAAGGGCCAGACGACCAAACAAGTTGTTCAGTCCGTCCAAGAAAAAATAATCCAGCTGATGGTATAGCTCCATTTAGCTTGTGAGCATATACGATCTCAGTCAGACTGCGATCATCTCCACATCGTATCGCCCTTTTATACGCCCAATTGTAAAAGTTTGGTCTTTCAAATTCCTTGGAGTTACGATTGCGCGTGTAAACGGAGCACATTCTAATTTTTAATTTTTTCATTGGATTAATTCATCAACCAATAAAGAGTAGTAATTTCTTTAAAAGGTATAAATGATATGAACAATATAATAATAAATAAATAAATGATATACAGGATGCCTGTATATTTATTACAGTATATTTATTTTAGGTTTTTCAACTGCTGCCTGAACGAAAATTCGACCATGGGGGTGATACATTTGTCAAGAAAGCACACAAAATGAAACTGGTGTCCGATTCAGCGAATGGTAACTATTTTGGGTTAAGTAATATTCCACTATATGTGAAAAGAGCAACAACACAATACATACTTCCACGTGCTATCCAAGTTGTATACTTCTTAAGTCACAAGTGTGCTATGATTCATACTAATGCGTGTCCCATTTTCATTTGTGGCAAAAAATTGTTGTATAAAATGTAGCTTGTTGCATATTTTGACGGACAGTTACCGAACTACGGTATGATAGAAAACGTTCGTATTGATCTGTTTCACACTAGATATCGATCGCTATAAGCAACTGCTATCCTTAGACCGTATCATTGCAGGTCATTGGATCTGGGGAGAGCACCCCAACAAATTAGTCGTCGTTGCAAACATTTGCTTCAAAATTTGTGTAGGCGATCGGAAGTTAGGAAGCGCGCAGATCTGACGACACACAGACCGCCGGATGCTCGTTTTTTATTCCGTGACACTAGTGATTTACGTGAGTTGCCGACCGCAAGCGTACTCCACCAGTTATCACAGTGGTAGGGCAGAGAACCAATTAGACCTCATTGTATTTCATCAGCTGCCCTAACCTGCCTAGCTACCTGTGATTGAATGTCTTCCTTCACTCGCGGCTAAAGTCCAAACAGTGATTAGAAAGATCCGAGAAATGTCATGTCTTTGAGTTATTTTCTCCCACAGTTGCTGTCTTCACCGTTCTGGGAACTGTTGTCTTCCAGATTGCATGATTGTGGCTTTTTGGTTCCTGATTCATTCTATATGAAGTGTGTTCAGGATTCGACTTGAAAACTCATAAAGCATTTCATAACCAGCAATTCCTGGGATTTGCAATATGACATGTGCTGGTCCATGTTTCGAATAAACTTGACAGCCGAGGGCATACTCTTGAAATGGTCTCTTGGTGAAGTTTGTTCATGTACTCCCAAGCAAATGAGTCGAAGTTCTATTTATAAACGATTAGTCGTGAAAAGCTTCTGATTTTTTGTCCCCGCAAGGTACACGTGTGGGATGAAGACGACAAAACCGTGTTCCATTTGCGTGGGACACACTGAGGACTTAAAGGTCACAACATGGATTTGTGGAAGTTCATACTCGTAGATGGTTCATTGCTGAACTTCTTCTTGAAAATCTTCTAGAAATTCTTCTAAAAAGTTGTTATGACAAAGGTGCATTTGACAAAAACTTGTATCCTTTATCCAACGAACAACTTGATAAATAAATTTCTATCTGTGCACAACATCCATTTCAAGACTTACGACTGGGTCGCAGAAAGAGGTCGTTAGTCTAGATATCGGTTACAAAATCCCGCGTGTGAGCTTGTGCGACGAGCCCCTACGCACTTGAGCCTACGCAGCCCAGGTTCAATTCTCGAGAGTTCTCAGAGAGTATAACTGTCTAGAAAAGACGTCTCAAAATAGTCCTTCGGAGTCGACATACAACTGCAGGTCCCTTCCACTCGTGAGAGCATGCACAACACGAGGAGTTGTTGAGAAGCTAGGCCTGGCCCTCTACGGGCCGTAGCGCCACAGATATTTATAGTGGTTGGTAATTGAGCAGGAACAGGCTCAGGCTGTGGTAACCTTTGAACACTGTTCAAATTTATTTTGAAACATTCGCACTTGCCGCATCCATGGACATGGAGGGAGCCTTCAATAATGTAGAGACACTTGCACTAGAAAGCGCCAAAGTGCCTTATCTTACCACCGTCACAGGAAGTCTGCTCAGCAAAAGAACTATCAATGCAACCAGTTACATTATCCCACATAGTTACATCCTCAAGGAGCACAAAGTGGAGACATCTCTCCCCTTTTGTGGGTGCTAGTGATTTATGACTTAACGAGCTAAGAAATACGGAAAGCAGGACAATCGCATGCGCCGAGGAGGTAGTGAATATTGCACGCAAATTTCTGCCCTCTCTTAGTGAGCACAAAAACTTCGGTTTTGGTCATATTGGCCATATTCACCAACAAAAGGATCAAAAGCGTCACCGATTTTTAACTCATCAAAAATAAAGTTTAAGGCTCTCTCTCTCTAGCGGAAAGCTCGGCGTAATCCTAGATATGAAACTGAATTCGAAACTCAATGGTAATCAAGAATGCGGCCTGCGCCTTTCAACTGAGCAAGAGGATATTCCGCAAAAAATCCGGTCCTAACCTAAAATCGCTAAAACCCTGGTGTTGAAGTCTGATTCAATAATTTCCATAAACGGTGCACAATGACACTCAATGCATGACACTCAATGCACCCTTAAATATTGAGTGTGAAAACGAAATGTTCTCGAGCGAAGTTTATGTTCGATCCTACATTCAGCAACACCAGCAGATAAGATTGCACTGTGAACTCGGACACCAGTGTAGTAATCGACGCACATACACACAAAGCACGGCCGTCACACCTTTTAGATTTACTTTCCAAATGCCGCCCAGAGCAAGTACAGCAGGAATGTAATCCATACCCGAAATAAAGTCCAAAATCAATAGACTATCCTCTAATGAAGAACTCTTTTTTTGCCATGTTTTTTTCAGCCAATCAGTAGAACGCTTTTGTCCCGTAGGGCGAATCAATACCTTTTCTGTTTCTGTCCTTTGAATATCCCATGCAACAGACGATGCTCGGAATATAAAAAAAAGCCTCGGCTTTGTAAACGCATGAATGGGAAGGCATATTAACAGTCCCGAGGCTATTTTCTATGAGGTCTGCGAGTATGCTGCATGCACCCACATCCTACTTCTGCCTAATGAATGTCAAGGGAGCATAATGGGCCTCATGACAAGCCGGCTATTATATGAACCCATTACACTAGGCGCACAGTCAATGAAATTGATTCAAAGTCCTTTTATTTCAAAACTTTTCAGTCGGTCTTTCACGATTGCATCTACTCGTACACGTCCCATGACCGTGTATGCATGCATATGAACACACGCTTCTCTATGCTTATGCATTCAGTCGAAATGTGGACCCGTCATTTAGTAAGGACGTCAGTAAAACGTGACCGCACTCCCGCAAATACAGTCTGAGTGAATAATCACTGCACATCTAATCGCCCACATTTTTGCACTTGTAGTGTAGAATGTGAAATGAATTAAAATAGTTTCATAAAGTGAAGAAACAGTGATATATGCTTTCAGAGCTGAAGAAATATTCAGTTTCATTTACAGGGTGGGAGTTTGGTGGGCTTCAATCGGGGGATCACTAAAGTGTCGTAGTATTATTTGATATTCATTCTATTTATTTTTTTTCGTTTTACTTTTGAATTTGAAAATATTTAAAATTATTCGCAAATTTGAATGAAAAGTATTTTAGTCAATTGTGTCACAATTTATTAACACCACTGTGCGATCTAGGTGCACATACACTGCAGTGTAAAACAATTGATATTTGGTTGCTACCCATTACCTTTGACTCATTGAAATGGTTTTCGTTTCAGTGCTGATTGAGTACTATTTTCTGGAGCCACAGTGTTTCTCTGAGAGTTCTAATCTTTGTATCGTACTCATCGACTCATGCCCCTGATACAAGAGATAATATAATAATACCGGTGGCTCTACAGCCTGTACAGACAGTACTACTCAGACACCACTTGTGTTGTGCGTGCTGTTGTTTTTTCACGAGTTGGAGGGACGTACAGTTTTATGCCGACTATTTTGGAAGCTTTTTCTATACATTTATACTAACTGAGCATTTTAAGTGCTATCGAAAGAGGTGGGGCTGTGAAAATTATTTTGCACGTATCGGGAATCGAACCTAGGTAACGTAGACTCAAGCGCGTAGAGGTAGACGCCCCAACTAACTCCGCAACGGCCGCCACTTTGACCTCAATTGTCAAGCAAATAGTACGAATATATAAAAAGGCAATCGTTCGTCTAACAATCTCTGGAAGGACCAAGGTTCATACCTGTCCTTAATCATGCCTGTCCTGGTATGTGGCCCTCAAGCATTGGTAATGCATGAGCAGGTGAAGAAGTCCTTCATATTTTCGAGAGAAAGGCTCTGCGTACCATCTGGCATTTGGAGGAAAAGATTCAACCTTGAACTGTACGCGCGAGCAGGGAGTAACCCGGCGTCTACGTCATCTACGCCTAAGGTGGCTATACCATGAAGAGCGTATGCACAACTCAGCTCCGTCCCGAAGAGTATTCGACTCCGTACATGAGGGACAACGCACGCTTACGTAACCCTAATCAACACTGAAACCACCCCGCTCAGCGACCACTACTCAGTCTAGTAAAACCAACTACCTATAAGTGACAGACCACACATAGATTTTCAACAGAAAAATAACCCAACTGCGCAACTAGCTGTACTGCCCATATTTATCTTAAAATACTCGTTCGGCTCACAAAGTTGCGGCTAATGTGCTCTTCAAGCCCGCCTTAAGTCCTATAAATAAATTTGCAAGCACCCTTAGGCCGATGTCATTATCACAGCGCAGCATTAGCCTACATCTGATTTCTGCACAATAATCCCATGAGCAACTCAAGAAAAAACAAAATACAGCCAAACAATTGAAATCCCCCTCACGCAGTCAGGTGACACGACCCAAATGTACACCGCCATTGGCACGTACGAAAACGCAACGTGCCGCTCCGTTCAATGCAGCACTGCCTGCACGCACTTTAATATCCTTTCAGGGATCAGAGGACGTGACTGTATTAGCAAGGTACACCGCCGACGCCACCATCAACAGCACACGGTGTTCCGAATTTCCTAAGAAAATTCAATATTCAATATCAATTCATGATTATTATAACTCATGGGGTGTTTCACCTCGACAGCCTTCATGAGACCCCAACACGGCAAAGTACTCCCTCCACTGATCGAATAAAAAAAAATCCATCTACATTGGTCCCTCTCATCGTCCTGTTAGTTTCGTCCTGAATGGATGGTATAAATTCATTTTACGGGCAGGGTGCGGGCGGGAAATGTATCTATTTCACATGTAGCTGCTACTTATTCAGCATCCTTATCCAGGGTGTGAACTAACATTTACCCAAATCCCACCGGCTCAGCGGCGGTGGTGGCGGCTGCAGCGCCAACTGCCACACCATTGCATAGGAAGGAAGCAACGACGAGAGCTGCAGCAACTAGATTCGCAGGATGTACCAGATCGCCCTCTTGCCGCACGAACTCGCATTCGCCACATCGCCTCCAAATGCATTCCCAGAAAAGATGCCGCATCTTCAATTTTACATAAAAATGGGTTTACGGGAAATATACTTTTAAGCACCAGCCCAATGTGCTATAAATTCGTTCGCTCGCTCGCTGTGTGGACTGACAAAATGCAGCCGCGGATAGGAAAGAACGACTTCCCAGGAGTGCCTGAATGCCTTGGGCACAAGTGGGTGGATGCATGTCCTCTGGCGAAATTAAAAAAAAGAACGCCACTCACTACTTCATTTTCTATATGGGTGTCTATGGAGTCTTCTTAGCAGTGGTAGATTTATGGTCTCGTTTTGTCAACTTTTGATATTGTTCGGTCGTTGTCGCTGCAGCCCGGGATGGATCAACAACTGCATGCCACAGATGGGCCTGCAGGATGCCGAAGAATGCGAGAACGAAGATGGGAAAATGTTTAAGTTTCCTCCGGGCATTATCTGCATCACGATGGCGGTGTTTGGCGGGCGGTGCTCTACTTGGCTCACTTAGTATGTGGGGTATGCAAATTCGAATCTTTTGTAATTGTGTGCAGCTGTTGTGTGAAGTGTGGTTGCAGATATCGGTATTATCATAATAACAGCCAAGGGTGGCATGGGTTTTTATGAGACGTGAGTAAATCTTTTCAAACCTAAGGACACACATTCTTCGGTAGATTGTGTGCCCCACTCAGTTGAACTCAGCTGAAGTCACAACAAACGTTGAGTGAATGTAACAGCATTGTGTGCGCTTCTTGAATAAGATTGGATTCCTTATTGGGTTAGTGGCTCTTGCAGTGGAAGCTCGCAGCTCAATCCAGACGAGTGTTGCTCACAACTTGGAAAAAGCATTACGTGCACAAAACTATGAACTGTTTGAATGTTTTTCATTCGGGTGTTCTGATTACAATTAGGACAGCCAACGGAAGTTTTTCTCTTAGCCCCCAATTTCGGAGTACTTGCTAAGTTGTCAGTTTGACTAAATTCAGAATTCACGGTGAGTGGTGCTTGTCATATTTCCGCTTTTACAATCATCACTGGAGAATGGAATAGTTGGGGTGCCATTAGATGGGATGCCATGAATTGTTTGTACAGAAAATTATACTTTCGTGTGGTTGTTTGTGATTGATCAAGTTTTAAGCGGTGTACTCTTTGCGGACTCTTTGCGAATGGCAAATAGAAAGAAAGGCCCACATTGTGTTGCTTTAAAATTCATCAAATGTCCAAAATAAAATAAAAATAAAATGGAAGGAAATTGGGAATGGGATGGATTCCATTATTGAACATCAGTTGTATTGAGAGGAAAATGCTCTCCGAAAATCTCTGAAATCTGAAACTGTGTTGCTGAACTAAGGTTTAAACGGGAGTACACACCCCTGTTTGACTTAAATTAAAATTTAACTCAGTAAACGAAACTGTCAAACCGTATGAATCTCCCAAGTCGAGCTTAAACTTGCACTGTGAAACTGGGCATCAGCGCATCAGTATTGTTTTCTTTTCTTTAAATTGTATTTTTATTTTTGTATGTTACACAGACAGCCGTGGCGTTATGGATTGGTGCATAGGTGCTAGGGGCGATTCTCGGTACGAGCAAAATACTTTCCACGACCCCAATCTCTTTCCAATCACTGACAATAGAAAAAGCTTCTCAAAGTGGCAGTTCAGAGTCGGCATAAAACTGGAGGCCTCTTCCACTCGAGAAGGAACTATAGCTCGCAAAGAACGAGTGCTTGCTGAGAAGTTAGACACTGGCCCTCTACTGGCTGTAACGCCACCAATTTATAAAGGGTGATTTTTTAAAAGCTATAGGAAAGTTTTTCAAAAAAAACACATACAATTCATATTTCAATTTAATGTTTGAAGATTTTTTCATGCAAATGTTGACCTTGACTGCGCCTCAAATGGTCCATCCGCTTAGTCCAATTTTGGCATACTCTTTCCAACATTTCGGCTGTATCTCACGAATAAGTGCTTTAATGGAAGACAACATTGAAGCGGGCTGGTCTGTATAGACATGAGCTTTAACATAGCCCCACAAAAAATAGTCTAAAGGCGTTAAATCGCACGATCTAGGCGGCCAATTTACCGGTCCCGAACGTGAAATAAAAAGTTCACCGAACTCGCCTCTCAATAAGTCCATTGTTGCGCGTGCTGTGTGGCTTACGTTACGATTCGCATCATCTTTGAAGAAGTACGGTCTAAAACTCTAACTGTGACTTTTCTGGATGCATTGGCAGCTCTTGCAATGCTTCTGGCTGATATTCACTCCAAAATCGACAATTCTGCTTATTTACGTACACATTGAGCCAAAAATGAGCTTCGTCTTAAACTGACCATAAAATGGAAGAAGCGCGCGATGAACTTTCTTAACAGAGCACGCATTTTGATAGTAAAATTCAATAATTTACAAGCGTTGTTCGTTTGTAAGACGATTCATGGTTAAATTATAATAATTGTTTAAACCAGTGTTGCCAAAAAGATAATAGCTAAAAAATCACCCTTTATAATATATTTAAGTTCCCCACAATATAAATCTTATTGTTTCCGTCTAAAGAAGTGACATTGAACTCATTCTATAAAATACAGAATCTCACCTTGAATTGCTCATAATTGCATACAAAATTACAAGCATTGTTGACTATTTTCTATAGAACTATGGCAAGACGCCTTTTCTATGTAACTGCTTCAGATGAAATGCAATACCAACCAAACCTTTGCACCGAACTGCGTAGTTTCCTTGAAATCATTAATGTTTCGGGGAGTATCCTGTTGGAATTCTTTAATCGTAATCAATTCCGTGATCTGTAACAAGTCACATAGCACTTTGCAGGAATTTGCAATTCCGCTGAAGTGAAAAATAACTCAAAAAATGTCATTCGCCATCGTTGTTCCCTCCACACACGCCGGGAATCAGCGGATTGTTGTCAGGAATGCCGCCTTTTATATCAAATTGTTCAGCAAAAAATATAATTTAATCTTTGAGATGAAATATTAAAATTGTTCGGAAACACTTTTTCCATTCACCCACGCTGGCAAGTGAATACGATTGTGTGTCAGTAAATTTTTTTCATATTTTCCTGTCCTGATGCCTTCGCTCCTTTCCGTCGTTAGAAACTTTTGATTGGCATTCCTGTTTGATAAACTGGAAGCAGGAGTATTCCGCACGGACATGAATGTTTCATTCAGGTGCAGGGAATTTGAGTGGTGAGGGGAGTATTTCTGCTTTTAATGTCACACTTGAGCCCTTTATCTTCTGTTACCGTGGTGTAGTGTTTGCGGTAATGACGCGTCAATGTTACATTTGGGCTCTTGTCGAGAGAGTTCCCAGACGCTTCAGCGACATAAGATAAATGAAGAATTTCTGTTATTTTTTCCATCGGACATCAGCATTTTCTTGTGACTATGCATGAAATGCTGGAAAATTTATTGCGTGAAAGTGGGTAGAACTGAAAAAATTTAATAAACTTTTCGTCAAGTAAATGCATTCGAGAGTGTTTGTACCACGAGCCCGCAGTTAAAGTACTTGTACATGAAAATCAATAAATTCCTACAACCAACTCATATCAGGTAAATCTGGAATTTGTTTCGAGCCGCTGCTGGTATCGAAACGAATAAAGATCAGAACGAGTTCATGCAACGAGCATTTATTTATTTTGGGGTTGTTCTATTGCTATTCCCCTCACCAGTAGTTGGGTGGTAAAAGTTCAAATCTTGATATATGGTCCTTCGAGCCGAATTTGTACCAGAGACCTAGGGATATTTGTAAGTAAAAAGACTGAGAGAAATTATTTTTACACGACATTAAGCAGACTGCAATAAACTCCTTAAAACTCAGATCTGTAGTGTTAGCTGATTAGTGGACAAAAATGCAAGCCGTGACGGTTGTCTAGCCTGAAGCATCCTCAAAGAAATATCACCAAATTCTACCAATCGGTTGTTATTTCCTTAGGCGCAGATATTTTGCGCAGCAGATATTCTGCCTCGCCGTTATTTCTTCCGAAAGAAAGTAAGTGAAAAGAAAAGTAGAGGTCCACGTTAAGTGTGCAAGTGACACTTCAATTGCCCCCAACATCTGTTGCGGCTGCGAATCTACTCCTGCAAAAGATAAAGCCAACATTTATGAAACCTAGGTCTTCTAACCCGTCGGGAGGCAACCCCCAACCACACCTGCTATCCACAACGAGTTCTGGAGTTCATTTGAGCTCTCTCCAACTCATTCCTAAATAACTCGATTCCTCTTCAACAGTCCCGCCACTTTGCCTGACCGCTTAAACGGATTATACTGCGTGGCGTACTTCGCAACGGAGTTTCCTTTGTTGGGCGCCACTTTCTGAAGTTTATAGGTTCTTGGCTCGTTCAAACAAAGCCAAAATGTTGTCAATCTAAATACAAAATATAACATACTTACAGGGCTCTCATTTACGCTGCGAATTTTCAAACACGACCATACTCAGCGTCTCCATCTGCGCGACTCTATTAAATCTCATTATCCTATATCATTGGTGCAGTACATGCATACCACAGGATGTTTCTTAAACATTTGTTTACGAAAGACTGCAACTTGCGTGTGGTAATGTGTCCACTTTACAATTACTGCAACCAAAAAGGAGCCCCGTTGGAGCTGAACAGTCGCAATTTGGTTCTCTTGGCTGATACGTTGTTTTTTCAAATTGAAGACTGCATTCCGAACACAGCTTTAGCAAAGCTTTAGCAATGGTCAATGGCCGGTTTAGATTAGTTAATCAACCTCCGTGGTTAATGACGCAACCACTTTAATTTTTCCCACCTCCACTTTACTCGACTCACTGACAATGCTTATGGAGCTATGAAGCAACTCAAGCTTCGTCTCTCACAGTTATCTTTAAACTGTAGATTCCATCCACTCCTGTGAGAATAGCAGCATCAACTTTTGCTGATGAAAGTCTATGACTGACGTCTGACTGTTCTATTTTTCTACGGTTGAAGCTCACCACAGTTGTATGCCGGAAGGTCAGAAGACCACGGCGTTTAAGATACTTTTGCCAGGTGGAAATAATCCTTGCCTCTTCCCGTGTTGAGTAAACTTAATGAGAGGAGGAATTGAAACCAGACAACCCAGCGTAGAAGTCGGCGAACATCTAGCCTACGTCGTTCATGGAATGCCTAGCATCCGTGACATTTAAATTTGCTGCCTTGAGGTGGAGGAACCAATATTTTTTCATCTTGGTCGTTGAAATCTATACGCCTCCTACCGTGATGAACCACCTGATCAGTTATCTCCAATTTCTAAGTCTTTATGAGTCTACCTTTGGAAGGCTTTTTTAGGTGTGCATCCAAAATTGTCACATAATTTATAATGTCCATTTCACAATGTTGCGTGCAGCGCCTAGTTTTTCATCCTACGCAATACAATGGTTCCATGCCATTCACTGGATCGTGCTACATTTTAACTTTCATAAGAAAAATGAGGGCGTTGAGAGCAACGTAATATCACGTAGGCAAGCACTCTCTCACACATGCTGAAAAATTTTGGTGCTGTAGTCTTTTCACATTTCCCTGCGGTACTCCACATTTTCATTGGACGGGGATGTTTAACAGAAATTAACAGTGTTTTGAAAGGCAAAAAACAGATGATTGTGACATATTTAAGCGACAAAGCAGGTATCGTAACTAGAACATTGTCGAAGTACCAACACTGCATTGTGAAACGGGCAAAATTTCTGAAAATCGTGTCAAAGCCTCTCCAGCTAGCACCATCTATATCCAGCGGCCCCAAATTTAGCACGCCGAACTGGTTGACGCCCTTCTCCGCTTGTGTGTGCAATTGGTTCGTTTTTGCCCTCATTCACCGATAAGCCAATTTTGGCCACCTCCGACTCATTGCCAGCTTCTTGGACGGCTATCTGCGAACACAGCTATCACGTCAATGTCGCTTGGCTATGACAGTAATTGTAAAAAATTTTCAAGGACGTGCCTTTGAGTGCGAGTGGCTGCTGCACGATCTTCTTAAGAAATATGTTGAAGAAGTTGCAGTTACATTACATTGTTGAAATCTGTTTTTTTTTTTTAAATTGATCGTCTCGGTGAATTTAATGAGTTTAATTGTTGTTGCAAATATTTGCTATTTTGATGTCTTAATAAATTTACCCCGTCCATACCGTTGTGCAGGTTCTGCGACTTTATGCAGATCTTGCTCATTGCCAGACACAAAATAACACTAAATAAGGGATGTATTTCCATGCCTTAATCAACCACAACTAACGTACTACGTCATTCTGTCACAGAACTGCGGTGTGGCTACTGATGGGCAGTTATTTACAGATCAAGCAACGAAGCCAACAGTTTAAAAATTCAACGTCGTTATCTCGCCTTATTCTCGTTATCCCAAACGTCTGCTGTCTGAAGTTTTCCTTGTCTAGACGCCACACATTTTCAAACAGCCATCCAAGGACATCAGTATACCCATAGAACCTCCGTTCACCGTCGTCCAATTTAAAATGAAATCAAAACAACAAACCCTCAGCCGAATCAAATATATTTATTTCCTAATTTTCCCCGAGTCCAAAGGACCCCCCCCCCCCCCCTCCCCCCACCTTCGTTGACAAAAGCAATGGATATACATCTTAATTCACAAAAAAAAATCGATTCGTTCGTTCCAGAAACCACTTCTGCTGAAAAAGAAAAAAAAATATGAATCAAAGTCAATAAAAATCAAAGCGTGCGTCGTATCGTATACTTCTTCCTCTTCAGGTCATCCTGTGCCGTGTCCCTCATGCATACAGAGTGCCAGCAATGAGTCATTGCCCCCGGTGTCCTCTCCGTTACGGCTCATTTTTATTAAAGTCTCCTCCAATTTACATGCTGTATCCACTCTAAAGATGTATCACGTCGACTCTACATTGGTCGTTGCAATTGTTATTCGTACATGTTTATGTGCGGAAAATATATGCATAAACAAAGAAGACACAATGAGAAAGAGAGAGGTGGAAAGAATGAAAAAAAAAAATGTGTTCTTTAAAAATGTATTTACATATACATTGTCAATAAAATTAAAATTTTACTGTCACAATTTCACCAGCAAAAAAAAAAAGGAACGCGCTCTGAACAGGAGAAACGTTGTGTACCGTTGGCCTGTTCTTCCGCAGATTTTTTTGGTTATTAAACTTTAGTCATTCAAAGGGATTGTGTCGGGGGGTTGTTTATCGACCTTGTAGGCCTTGTAGGAACACCGCGCAACTCACTCGTAAAACCGAAGGTCCTGGGGACAAGAAGGAGTGAGAATGTGCCAGACACACTCAATTGTTCCCTCTGTCGAAGAAATGAAGGCACTCCTTGATTGCGTTGAATTTATTAGCCCATTTCCTCTGTACCTCTGGCGCTTTAATTTAATACTCTTCACACCTCGAGGAACAAATGCATTGTGTATTTGTTTAACTCAATTTTCTAGAAGACTACGTTTACGAAATATTCCTAAAAGGGTCTGATTTGGTGAATGCTCAATGTACTTGTACTTCAATTTCGGCTTTTTCTCACTTCGACTGGTTATGTCGAATTTAAATAATTCCCATTTAATTCGATGATACTAGCTCAACGCAGATGACAAATGGGTTTGCTGAAATTAGCCAAATAAAATCATATTGCAGCGACACTTTAAAATCCCTTTAACACGCTTGTGGCCCTTTATTTAAATAATGCTGTCATCATTGCATTCACGCGTGTTATTTCATCCACTTGAACACACACAACCTGTTCACTGATTGCTTACCATCTTGCATCCGAAGATACATACAAGGACTTTCTCTTGCCGTCGGACCAAGGAGGCCGCGTTCTGACCTCTCGAAATGAAGTACGTTCTCACCTCTGCACAGCTGACACGCCTTCGTCATGACCAAATATTTGATTTGACTTGAAGCAGCTGTCTTGCTTGGCTAAATTTTAATACTGACATCGGTTTTGCTTTGTTTTGTCTATAACTTCTAGACGCCTAATGTACACCTGTACAGAGTAGGTTCTTGTGAATTTCATTAAATGTTGAAGCTGTTAAAGTTTGACAGACGACATGACGGAAGTTTGAAAGGTGGAATCTGAGTTACAGTGGCGGATCGTTTGGAAGGCGGAATCTGACTTACAGTGGCAGATCGTTTGGAAGGCGGAATTTGACTTACAGTGGCAGATCGTTTGGAAGGCGGAATCTGACTACCAGTGGCAGATCGTGTGGAAGGCGGAATCTGACTTACAGTGACAGATCGTTTGGAAGGCGGAATCTGGCTAACAGTGGCAGATCGTTTGGAAGGCGGAATCTGACTTAGTGGCAGATCGTTTGGAAGGCGGAATCTGACTTACAGTGGCAGATCGTTTGGAAGGCGGAATTTGACTTACAGTGGCAGATCGTTTGGAAGGCGGAATCTGACTTACAGTGGCAATTTTGATAATCGATGAGACCCATATCACACTCTCTGGCATTGTTAACTAGTAAAATTTGTGGAACTGAGAATCTGCCCGATATCGATGAAACACACAACACAGCATGACCAAAAAGCGACTCTTTCTGCCGGCGAACCATCGATGAAAGGCAATATCGGTAGATTTTGGCTCATTATGTCTACCCACAAATGTGTGACTGACTTCATTGTCCGTAGGACCACATCGTTTTGACTGTTCTTCAATTGCCGTGATAGCTTCCACTATGGCACGTTGGGAACCTTCGTCGATGTCAGTTGCGTAGCTCAACTGTTGGACTTGTAGAAGATTGTGGCTTCTGTATTTACAGCACTATCTTGTCCAGTATCCGATTGAAGAATTAACACGGTGCAGGTTTGGAGGAACTTGGAGGACGGACGGCTTTGAAATCCAAGAAAGATGGTGAGTAATAATTTGATGCTCGCTAGTTTTCTTTAGTTTATGGTTGATTTCCAGGATTGAAAAAGCAAAACGGTTTTATACGTTCACGCAGTACGCTGAAAAAGATCTTCTTGTTGACGTTCTGCGGGAATATTTACTTACCTCGATAGTGCAAAACGTAGGGTAGGTTTTTGTTTTTGTCGCTGAAGATGAGGTTTCAGTGTGTTATTTATTCGTACTTACCAATGTGACCGCTTTGTCCTGGTCTACTAGTAGAATTAAAAATAGCAAAAACTTCTAATAAAATGCAATTTTATTCTCGAGTAATTATCTACGTACAAATATGTATTTACGTTCATATAGCAATAACATACGTCTTGCAAATGAATGCACTCTATAACTCGGTATGCTGCTTTACATGTACCTTAATGCAATACAAAGTATCCTTAGGTCTACAATTATGATCTAAAACTAAGTTAAAAATGCAATAGCCCGCAAGCTACATTCGTGTGGACACATGAGTCGAGTACAAGCTAATGGAATGCTACATTTCAAAATAATACAAAGAACATAACCTCTTCGTTCGAATGCAAACAATGTACACTGAATTCCGTCCTTTTTTTAGAAAAGAAAAAATATTTTGTGATTGCCACATTTTTCTGTGTCAACTAAGAGCTAAATGTTTTTATGTATATGAATATCTAAATTAAAATCTGTTAAATTAAACGACAAAACAAAAACACACACGTACATATGTATACACTTATTTGCAGTTGCCGAGTTCTTACACGATAGCAGGGGAGCTTTTGGCTGCCTGAGAGTCGCAACTAGGGAAGGGCATGTTCAGCAATCTAGGTTTTCTAAAATTACAATAAATGGAATATATTAGTCTGTGCTGTGGAAAGAAAACAGTGGATAAAATATGAAGAATGAAAAGGAGAAAAAAAATGTAATGTCATGTAAAAGGAGTTTCTAGCAAGTGAATGAAATGATATGAATTATGATTCTTACAAATGTTTCACTAGCAGTAGGAGTAAGTGGTTAAATGGGCCCCAACCTTATTTATCCAATGAAGGGATGTGCGTGGATGTATCGGGTTACAAAAAACGAGCAATGGGGCATACGGGGACGGAACACTTCTCTCGTTGGACTAACGTAGTATCCGGGTGGGAGAATATGTTAAAAGAGCATGGGATGCACAGCTTTTATTATACATTTATTCAATGGGTTTTTCTGTCAGAACATCCATAAATGACTGCAGAATGGGGGCATTGTTTTTTGGCTGCCAGTGAGCTAACTTCTCGACATCATTCGAAAGCAAACGCAAATTAAATTCAGTGTATGTATACAACGCTTGCGGAGTAAATGTGAATCCCTTGTTTGACTCTGGTCCGAACCGTACTCATTTACTTTACAATTAAGCGACTAAGTTGATCGTTGCCGAAATGTTTTCTGCGAATTGAGAGGTTACTACAAATGTAGTTTTTTACAGACATTTAGATGATGCATCTGGGATGGTATGTTTCCCAGTATACGCAAAAGAAACAAGACAATTTGTCGGGGAAAAGGGAGTTCAATGGTCCTGAACTGGTTAGATTAACTTGAAATCATCCTTTATGAGGACCATTTTTTAGCTCACTTTCTTTGACAGCCTTTGTTATGCGTTTCGGAATCGTGGCGCAGGAGCGTAACCCCTGCTGTTAAGCTGATCTCAATGGCAAATGGTGGCTGGACCCAAACCTGATGAAGGCATATTCCTTTAGCTTTCACAGGGAATCGAACCGGGGACCCCATTTACTAAGGACAGGCGCTTAACCAACTGCGCCATCCAGTCTATTAAGGTTAAAGTTGACTTAGCTGTGGGAACATGGTCGATTTGGAAACACTCTGTCTTTTATGTGTTCTCGTTGTTTTGTTCCTCATTTGATGTCGAAAGCTTAAGGGAATCGAATGCCAAGTCCAGGTCAGCACTTCTCCATCTCTTGATTTGCTGGCAAGAGGCCGTTTAAACATGTATGCATGTATGTATGTTGTAACCTCCATGGATCTCTCTCAGGAATTGCGGCAAATCTCGTAGTCTTCAGTTAAGCGCACAACAAACAGCAGTCTCCAATCGAAGCAAGTTATGCATTACTTCATTTTCAATGTTATAAGAAAGTACTCGAAAGCATTTTGTTTTGGAGTTTAATTTCGTCTTCGACTTCGGGACAACGTAACAGAAGACACCCTCATCTAAGTTGGGGTACCCAGGGAAGTTTAAAAATGTAATTTCCTTGAATTTCATTCACACGCTGCGGTCACAGGCTCAGTTCACGGGTAAACATTCGTCATCTCTTCCCTGGACACGTTTAAGTGTCAGTGTTTTGTTGGGCACATAAATCGCGGCCACATGTGACCGACGAATGGACATCAACCAACTTTGTGCTTGATACTGGGGCAGCTAGTCAGAGATCGAGCTAGCTGGCATTTTGGTTGAGGCCAAGGGGTACCCCGGACCACACAAAGAAAGCAGAAGAAGAAGGTTAACTTGCGGCCGTGGCAGCAAATGATGATAGCCTCTTCATGTTTAGGAGGAAGCATTGACAATGAACGCCGCGGACGTGCAATTTGAAGAATTTAACAAAGTTTGACACACGAAGTCTTGAAACAGATTACATGCCAATTTTAGGGTGTATCTCTTAAGCACGACTAGATCCATTTGAATGTGTGAGACCCTTCGCAACGTGGCAAGTATAAACTTATCTCACTACACCAGATTCACGTAATCACGTGTGGGTCCCAAATATATGGCAAATTAATTCACGTGATCACGTGAACGTTCTAAATAAACATAGGAATGCTTTCTGCTTTTGTAAAATAGAGTTAAAAATTGGCATATGGATTTTATGGACTTTCGTGAAGAAATTTAAATATCGTATTATTTCACGCATGTGCTTATGAAAAATTCAGGTAGCATAAAGATACACCCATTATCTGTGAAAATGTAATGAGTGGGCACATAATAATGGACGCCCAATCTGTCTAAAGTGCTGCGACGAGCGACCGCGATTTGTCAGGAATCAAGGTTTTTACATTTTTAAGAAAATTGTCAAAAAAAATCTAAATATATGAATAAGCTATTTTATTTTTTTCTTGCCGACTTGTTATACAGAATTCCATTCACACGCTGCGGTCACAGGCTCAGTTCACGAACAAACATTCGTCATCACTACCCTCGGAACGTCTAAGTGGCAGGGTTTTGTTCGGTAGATGAATCGCGGCCACCTGCGACCAACGAATGTTACATGTGAACGAAATATCATATTTTGCTATATTGACGAAAGTCCCTCGACCTCAAGTCGAGGGATAAGTAATTATGTCAGGAAAGTGTTTAATGAATTTATATAATTAATTCTTGAAATACTCGGCGGTTCATAAAAGCTGCAGTTCCACAAGGTATTGCTTTGGCCACCCCATTTAGCAAGGCAAAGGAACGGGCACTTTAATAAGAACCGATCGATTATTAGAAAGTCATCAATAAAATTAGAACTTCATCGGGTACAAAGAACACATAACTATAACTAGCCTGGCGTTCTTATAAATGATGGTCAAATGCTCTGCTTCTCCTTTGTATAGCGTTTTAGTACGGGGTGGACCTGGGCTATTTAGTTATAGTTAATATCAAGTTAATTAAGATCCTTCCCCAGTTGTGTGCCCGACCTTAGACGCAGGTGTCATCTGTTGCGTTGGCCTACGGGCACGGCATTGCAGACCGGTTGAATCGTCTTCAAATACCTTACGAGGATGAAGTAAACATACCACATCTCCTTAATCAGTGTTGCTTCGTGAAGAACTTGAGAGTAGATACAGGCACAGCGATGTGTATTCTGTAGCATTTGGAAATGCTGCACATTACTTTACATCGGCAAAGTACTAAACCTGTCTGAACGAACCTGGGGTTGTACCAAACCCATAAAAGTCCAAAAATGTAAACTCCAACTCCTTTCACAAAAAACCAATATTATGGGTAAATGATAGAAAACATAGAATCAGCGTTGCTTCGACAAAGATCCGCGATGTTGGAAGTGGGATGGAGTCCACAAACCGTCAAGCCTGAATTTTTGACATTTGAACTTCATTCAGGGAAAATAACAGCTCTTCAAGAGCTCACGCAGTCAATTTGTGCCGAAAAGGTTGACACAGATCTGACAATTAACCTGAATATAAATAACTCATGGCAATTGTCAAAGAAATGTCATATCTTTGAGATGGGAAAACAATTAGCAGGAAGACCCTCTTTAGTACTCGCTTCTCACATTGACACGCGTTAAAATGGCGATGAGGTGGACCTTTGGTATAATCATTTCAGGGATTACGGAAAATAGAATTTTCAGATGTGAGATATTCACTTGACGGGCATGTATACAGAGGCCATCTCTCTTGGCAGTGCGTCAATTAACTTGAACCACATTCAAAATTCACGGTTCTCCCTCTCTCGACTCACTGACAACGCTTCTTAGACTTCGCCCTTCGCCGTGCATCGGCGTACGCCAGAAGACACATTGTGTTTTCCTTATCAAACTAGTTGCACACTTGGACGGCATAAGACTCTCCCATCAGTGGAAAATGAAAAAAAAAAAAAAATATGGAAATTCAAACAAATAAAATAGTGGCATTTTCCTTTGCAATTGTGTCGAGGAAATGGAGAACAATGCCACACAGATGCATCCTCCAGCAAGGCTCCCCCTATTCCAGCAACCCCAGTCCACAGACCCCACTTCAATTGTTCTTACCTTGTCCTGCTCTCTCAGGGATATTGATTGACAAGCGACTCTGTGGTCGTTGTACACTCATAATTGCAACGATGCAATCAGTTGCAGATGATCAATCTTGCGGATGGGTGACTTAAGGCTAGAATTGATAATTTCGAAAATTGTAATCTAAGACGGAACACAGTCGGTCAGCGTTGCGCTCGAAGGCCAATGACCACTGCACCGTTGCGAGTGCGTTCATGGGCAGTGGGACGCAGCAGCGTCAGATAATCGGAAAGAATAGAAAAATCCATTTGGAAATGACTCACTTTTTTGTGTCCCCTTCGCCGCTCGAGGGATAACCTCGTCAGTTCCATACGCGTGTCCTTCACTCATTTGCTTAGTTTGCATCTGTGTCTCTTGTTTTGTTTTGTTTTTTGTTTGTTTGCTTGTTTTCCTTCTGTGAAATTGTTTACATCAATTTCTGGAATGGCTCGAGTGTGTGTTTGTGTGTGTTGCAGGGGTACGATGTATGATAATGGTTTGAGTATCTTGTTTTGGAGGGTGTCTGTGTATTATTCGCCCGAGAATATTAAATTACATCAGGACGATGTGGACTGGTGGACTGGTGTACTGTTGGACTGGCGGACGGAATTCATTTGGCCTTGTTCTTACCCTTTCGTTTCACCTTGCGTTTGTTGTTATTAGTACTGTCTGGCAGCGACGACGTCGGACTTGGAATTGTGCTTGAAAATGCGGCAGCACTAGTTGCTATGCTCCTTGGGATGCCACTAGTTATAATTTTTGTTACCGTGGTCGTGGTGGTTGTGACACCATTCGTTGTGCTGGTGGTTGTGGTGCTGGTCCTTCGAGTTTCGGATGATTCGTAATCCAGTTGCTCTTGGTCTAGGACCCGGTCGGTGTTTGTGTTTGAGTTGGTTTTCAGTGCTTGGTTGTTGGCCAAGTCCTCGATTTGACTGCTTACTTCGGCGTCGTTGCTCTCGGACTGAATGTCGTATTTCACTGTTAGCAATTGTTGCTGTAGCTGTGCGAGGGAAGATGGCAGTGACTGTTGTTTATCTTCTGCAGTAATTGTGTGTGGAGCCGCACCGTCTTCGGCGCCATTGCCATTCCGTTTGTTTGCTTTACTGAGGTTGTTGTTTTGGTTTATTAAATTTCCGGATACTGGTCGACTGAGATCGAGAGGTTGAAGTGTCTGTATGTGCACCTCGTGCTGGAGGCTCTTAGTTACAACATCTGGCTTTCCGCTGTTTGTCCGCGCTACTTTGAGTTTGGGTATTGACGTTTTCTTCGGATTTGGTGCACTGAGGTCGAGAAGTTCGCTCGACACATGTTTAACATCTACCTGTGCAACCCTTGTTGCTGTCGTACTCAGTGTCAAGTAAATAGGGGTTGCAGTGTTTGGATTTTTGTACACCTGGCAACTGTCAATAGAGGATTCGTTTTCAATTTCATCGCCTTCGTCGTCGTCATCATCGTCGTCCTCATCATCATCGTCATCGTCGTCATCGTCATCATCGTCATCATCATCATCGTCGTCTTCCTCACTTTCATCTTCATCATCGTCGTCATCGTTGCTTTGAGCCAGGAACTGCTTCAATTTCATTTGAATTTGGTTTCGATTTGAATCCGCTGCATTTCCGGTGCTTGTCGTCATTGATGGAACCACAAAGGTTCGATTGGCATTCGCATTGTTGTCCAGTTTGTAGTTGATGAGGTCATTTCCTCTGCCGCTATCAACCTCATCCTCGTAATCGCTGTCATCGTCGTCGCCATAACACCGCTCCTCTGGTGGCTTTTCCTCATTAAGGCTCCTCGATAAATTCAACCTAACTCTTTCGTTTACCAGCAGCTCCTGAAGGACATTTTTCATTTTCGCATTTAGCGACAACTCGGGCTTATTACGGTCATATTCTTCCGCCAAGGATGTCGTGGCAAAGGAGTTGTTCAGGTCCCTGGAGTGTAATAGTGTTTTGGGCGGATGGACTTCAGACCGTTGAGCAGACATCTCCTCTACTTCTTCCTCCGCATCGTCATCGTCTCCATCGTCATCATCCTCATCACTCTCGTCGTCGTCGTCGTCATCGTCGTCATCGTCGTCGTCGTCGTCCTCCTCCTCGTCGTTATCGTCGTCACTGCCACACAATTCCTCATCGTTGTCCACAGTGTCCTCCTCATCGTTATCGAATGATGTGTAGTTGCAGTCTGTCGGCCGACCTACTGCTATACTATGGGCAGAACCATCACCGGCTATGATCGGGTTTATAACTTCCACAATTGTGTGTTTGGGAAACGAGCCACCATCTACAGCCGTTGTGGTTGGCGTTGTTGTTCCCTCTGCACTGATGGGCTTCTGAGAATTCTGCTGCATTGTTAATGTACTGCGCGTAGTTCTCGTTACCATTGGTATATTGCTGCTGCTGGATTGAGATTCAAATATTTCCACGGCATCATCCTCTTTGTATATTTTAATGGCATCACCATCTTTTATGTCATTATCGTCGTTCTTGCTGTCGTAATCGTTATCATCGTCATCTGTTCGAAGGAATAACTTTTCTGAATTTGCATGCACAGTCACTATCGATGCAGCATCGTCGTCATCCTCCTCACTCGCCGAAACTGTAGCGGACTCCCTTTCAGGATCTTGCAACTCTAAGGATATAATTTTCTCTCGGCATGTTTCCACCTGAATTGACGGGTTGAAAGATACATACATACACTTAGCTACATTCTATACGGATGTAAAATGAGAAGAAAAAAAAGCAAATTTGTGTGCCTGCGCAAACATTGTGTGTGTTGCTCAAGGCGATAGAGTAGAGTATAGTGTCCGTGTCCATAAACAAAGCTTTAAAGTCACAGACTTGAAAAGAATAACCGTTTGCCCCAAGGAAGTACCTCAAACTTTTGTCCTATTTACATAATGGCTACATGCAGAAAAGAGATATTGGTTAAGAATGTACGTTCGTTTCATGCAAGGCTTTAAATACTCATATAAGAAGCAAGTGATTGAAAATAAAAGAATAAACTAAAGCTGCAATTCATTAATTTTAATGTAAGTTCGTTTGTGTAAGGCTCTACATAGCCTACACCAATCGTTCATAAGCGTCTTCTAGGAAAGTAAACAAATTATTCTACTTTTAATTTTAAAGCCGGATACCATAGAAAAAGTTCAATAGACGCTACAAAAACAAAAACCCAATCCAGTGTCTTCAACAGTTCTGAATGTACGAACACTGAGTGTGAATTTATAAAAAATTGGAAAAAGAATAAAGTTAGTCAAGGTGGCCTGGGGACACACTTAAGCCAGATTTTACTAATTCATAGGAGAACATCCAACTACAAGTGTTCACGTGGCACGTGTGTACGAACGATTCATTCACCAGGCCATTCGGATGTGCTTTTATTTACGCTCCATTTCTTATTCTCAGAGAATAACCTACACATTGCGATTTTCTAATCACAGTGAATTAAAATTGCGATTTTAAATTGGAGCCCCTGTCCAAAAAATCACACCTAAATATCGCTGTTTCACAAATAAATCGTTCTGAATTGTATAGTCATATGTAGAGTACAGTATTTGAAGTCCAACTTTGACACTCCGACCAACGATCTTACGCTGTTTGCTGCCCTACCTCATTCTGATTTACAGACCTACTTATAAATTCTCGTATACAGAGGGCAACTGGGTTGCCCCTGAACGTTGGTAGAATAATGTATAATGGATAAAAAAAGATTTCGTACGTATACGCCATTTTATTTGCATCTGCTACTCAGCATGCGTTAAGATTGAAATCGTTTGTGAATCAAAATGGAAATGGGGTTGTGAAAAATAGCAATTTAGCCTGGAATCTGATTTTAAACTCCCGTTGATTGTGAAAAAGTCGCAGTTTGGTTCACAATAGCAGTTTGGAAAGCAATCGCAGTTTGGAAGGAAATCGCAGATTGGATTGCAACCGCAATTTCGCAGTTTGGGTCGCAATCGCAGATTGGATTGCAATCGCAGTTTAATTAGCAATTTATTATTTATTTACATATATATATTATTATTTATAAATGGACAGTTTGGACCGCAATCGCAGTTCGGAAGGCAATCGCAGTTTGGATGCCGATCGCAATTTGGAGTAGCAGTTTGCATCGCAATCGCAGTTTGGACGAAAATCGTAGTTTGGATTGCAATCGCAGTTTGGATAGCAATCGCAGTTTGGAAGGGAATCGCAGTTTGGATTGCAACCGTAGTTTGGATAATCGCATTCAAATCGCAGTTTGGAAGGCAATCGCAGTTTAAATTACTGTCGATCACAGACTGCGTGAGTGTAATCATTGCAAACAGTGGGGCAATGTTGTATATGTTTTATTTTCCTCTTGCTTCATTGCTTCTTCGCCTACCACTTTTGATGCTGTGACCTATCAAAAACAAAAAACAAAAAATAACGCCAACCGAACATCAGTATCTGAGATAACATCCAATCACACGCGTTCCGTTGACACGTCCGCAGGAATACAATACACTACACCAATCTCAAGTGTTCACGTGTACGTGCTAAATATACAGCGATGGTTCTATAAGTACCTGCATTCGAATACAAGTGAGAATTTGACAACTCAGAGAATTTGTGTGCTGAAATCTGTCAAACGAGACCCTTGCGGGATTGTCAGTTATAAAGGAATTTTTTGTCTACACAAAACTCTTTATTAACGTTTAATATAAATTTGAAAACATTTTCCAGAGCAGTAGCAATGACAAAAGCAGTCGTTGTGTGAAGAGAATGCTAAATCTGACGTTTCGTAATCTTACTGCTGTTTCTGTCCCCTCAAACTTCCCACAGCAACACATCCTGTTTGCGAACACGTTTACATATTGACTAACCATCGAACGTGATCAAGTGAAACTCCTGAAATGTACCTGAACACGTACGTGTTCACGTATGTATTTTGCTGCAGAAGACCGGGAGTTATGTGCCGCAACATGCCACTGGACCCTCCACCTTAGAAACAATCTACGCACTATTCTTTGCCAATTGTGTCAATCATCAATTCTTTATCTTATAATTAGTAATAGCATCTTCTTCCATTTTTTTATGCCTTCACTTGTTTACGTCTTTCGCTAATCATATTCCTTCAATTTCCTATTTGTCTACTCATTTCTGATCACAATGAAAGAATACAATAAAATTTCTTTATTGTTTCTACGTTTGTTAGAAAAGAGTTCCGATGTGGCACATAAATATTATGAACATTTAAAATAGAAAAATCTGGTTCACGTGAAATTAAGCCACGGAGTATGTGCCACGCACTATTTCACGCACATACGAATTCCAGATTCATCACGTGACGCCTCTGCCGAGCACTGGATGAGCTGTGGACATGTGGACATTCTCTCACGACACACGAGTGGAAGCATCCTACAGAATTATGCCGACCTCGGACGGCCAAGTTTGTACTCGAAAGTAGCGGACCCGTGGACCTTTTTGGAGTGCGTAGAGCCGAGCTGCGACTGCGATTTATCGGGAAAAGGGGTTTTATATTACTTTTTTGTTGCATGAAAGAAGAATAAGTTGAAGGTACCTCACATCTTCTCGAAAATCTCACAAAATTCTCGAAAATTCGATGAAACGCATACCAACGCATATTACAGGCCGACCGTCCGAACGTGCTGTTGTGATTTTAAGTGGTCGTTTAAGATCTACTGCTGGGTGGCATGTTTCCTTTCTCTTAAGGGAGGTGGTACCTTCTAGCCATTGGTTGTTTTAATTGTGTTTATCTTACGAAGATGGTAGGCTGTAGTCTGTTGGGAGCTACTGACTTCAATCGTGAGGGAGTTGCACTTACAACACGAGTCACAAGACCGAACTTCACAACGAGCTGTATCACCACCAATCATTGCTTGGCAGTCCCGCCTCACTCATTCGGGAGGAGAATGGCCCTGAATGAAACGAGGCATTTACTTAAAGCGCTGTGCCACGTCGTTTTGTGGGTGGAAGTAATCCTTTTAAAAGGAATACCTTCCATGTGTCTCACTATATGCAGCGTCAGTATTAAATAAGCGACTTAAACTTGATGAGAACCCCAAAGAGTGGGGGCGTAACCTAGAACAGATAAATCGGGGATGGCGTGTAAAAAAGAAAGACACATCAGAAGCATCGCCTCTTTAAATATCTTCAAATAATGCACATCAATGACGATGTGAAATGATTGTTTTCAAATACCCACTCCTCCGGTCATTGTTTATCCTGCCAAAGTTTATCCTTGCCACTTATGAATAATTGTCGCAAAACCTTCTATTTTGTGTGCACAGCACAATTCTAATTAACCCTTTTACTCGTCATTCGCATCCTACTTACTAAATTTCATCAGATGCCCAACTTATCTGTGATCCTTTGGCCCATACACGCGCTATATAGAAGCTATTCTCATTTTTTCCAGCACCGCTATGGGGGCCAGCTTATAAATAAAGTTCCACTAGGCGCCTGTTGAAGGTTGCCGGGGTGAGAACAACAGAAACGAATCCCAAGACCAACGATAACGAGGTGCCCTTTTTTAAATTTGTTTTGGTTTTTAGAGAAACAAAACACCAGTGAATACCAAAAGCTTCCGGAGCTTAATTATTTCTGCAAACCCCCTGGAAAGGGAGAAAAAGGACTGAAAGTGTCCCTCAAACTTGGCGAATCCTATGTAATGTGGTGGTGATTTTTTTGTTTTCCTTTTTTGGTAGAGTAAGTCGATAATAAAATAACGAAGCAGGGAAGGAAAACAAACTAGGCAGAGGAAGTACTGGCGCTGGCTTGAGTTTAAGGTAAACAAAGGCAGAGAACCCCCACAACACAAAAAGCTATAAAATCCTTAAAAGGATTTGGCACTTTGACTGTTTTTAATTCCTCCCATGCAGCGGTGGCTAAATGTCTGAGTTTTAATTTTTGGTGGTAAGCCAAGCATACGGAAGGAAGGCGGTTAATGTACACGCAATGGGGTTGGGTATGGTATACACCTGGTGTCGGGTTCTGCTTCGACAGATTTAATGCAAAGTTTCCTCAAATGATTATCATTTTGGGAAAGTTTCACGTATGCGCGAAAACTTCCTGGAAGAAGTTTTGAATATTCAATCGCCTCTCATTTTCGACATTGTGTTGAATTTAAGGACTTCCATGCACAACCAAATGGGATTTCTGGGATTCAACCCGTTCATGGAGAGTGGGCTACAGTTGGGGACACGTGGGGATGGCGGGTGTCTATGAGAGTGGAGACAGGCGGGACATGAGTGGCTTTAAGTTTGTCCTGGAATTATCCGATAAGACGTGCCGAAGAAATAGTAATACCCGAGTGTTGACAAAATGTAAGCAATCTACACAAAAAAAGGCGACTGTTGTTAGGCAAGAAGTCTGGACTGGGATGGGTCTCCTTTCGAGTGATCTGGCAAATTCCTATTTCAAGTTGTGGGTATTCCATCGATTTGAATAGTCGATTGTACTCTTGTCTCACAAACATGGCATAAAACACGTGAGTGGTTGCAGTGGAAACTATTACAAACAGGTAAGCGACGAACTTAAACAATGACATTTTGAGTAATGCTGGTTCATGAAAGCACTGACCCGGATAGAGAGCTACAGTTCGTGTGAAGCGCAAGTGCTTTCAATCCTCGATTGAGTGGTTTCAACCAAAAGATAGCTCCGGTTTTACCACACCACACAATCCACGAAACCTGCAGTTTACTAACGAAGGTTCATTTTCTCGGTAAATGAGCCACTGACATTTACACCCAAGAGCATGTGAAATGTTTATTTTTAGGGACCAGCATTCGAAACACTCACGACTAGCTTTTTCAGAGAGTCTGCAGCTTTTAATGCTGCTTGAAAATTTAGGCCAGTCAGTGCACCACCACACACGGCTTTTCGCAGCCATCAACGGATCTTTGGCCTGCTTCCGAACTCAGTAGAGAGCTAAATAAAAACGATTTTAGACAACGCAACAAAACAATATCTTTAGCAATGGAAACTTTTGGAGGAACGGACAAAATTCCGTGACCGGGGCCAATGTGGATCCAAACGAACCAAAGCATTCACAAAAAATTCAATCAATATTTGGTGTGGAATATTTGGTCTATCCGCAGTTCTTTCAGATCGCTAACGACATTGTCATCTTCATCAACGGAGAGGGCTACCGATGGATGGTAAGCAATATTGTGTCAACACAACGGGGCTGAATGCCACAATGGGCATTATACGCAAGCGACTTGAAGGAACGGGTGCCTAAGGCAGCGGCAACTTGAAGTGGCCAAAGCGATCGTGCTGTTTGACCCCGTCAGACCTTTTCTTATTTGTGTTTACTAAAATCGCAATCGTTCTGTGATCTCAAAGATGTCATAGTCCATCCCATTGTGCAGCCTCATCTCAGTAGCACACTACCCAACGCCGGCTCTATGAAAGATGTGATTTTCCAGAGAGTATGTAATTGATTGGCCTTTCAAATAAACACGAAACACACAACTGCTGCCTGTCCCATTATTTTTAGAAGTCAGAATTGTACAAATGCCCCAGTAACCACAGTAGCTGTCTCTCTGTGGAAACGTCTGGATGCCATGTGCGAAAGAAAGAATAATGGTCCTCTCTCGATTAGAATCAGGAGAGTTCCAGTCTACAGTTCCGAAGGCGGTCCAGTTTCGAAGCCGGTTCAGTCGAAAAGGGTGAACACTGGATGATGACTGCGAGTAAAGAGTCTCAAATCACTCTTCAGTCAACATGCTTAAACACAAACAAGGTTACCAATAGAATGTCAATGTGACTTCTTTATAATCATCCTTGTGAAGATCGTGCAAGACTCACACGCCAACACTAGAGATGCGATATTCCAGTTGTAGCATACACCGATGGCATAGGGTTCATGCTTGGTAGACACAGCGAGCCGTGATCAAAATGATTTATATATATGCTGTCTTCAAGAAAGGACGTCCCGAATCGATGTCTTGGACAGAGAGCCACAAAGAGCAGCTATTAATTGAAGGTAGTTAAGAACTTCATCTACTTCGGATCGACAGGAAACAGTACGAAATAGGAATAACTCTTGCCAATCGCTCTTTCTTTGGATTCAACCACGAACTGTATGGCGACATGAACCGAGTCGGGCGTCTATGAATCTATCACCAAATGTGGCGCAACACCATGTAGACCGCACTTAGCTGCGAATCCGAACCTGTGGGACAACGCAACAGAAGACGACCTCAAGCAACCCATGTCGAGACCTTAAGCGGCCAACGTCCACCCAGGAGTGCACCACAAAGTAGATGGTGAATAGAATGACTCTGTTTAACTCAGAAGGAGAGATGGATGGAAAACCTAAACAAACACGAGAATATTTCAAAGAAATGTAAATATGTACAGAAATTATATTTTTTTTTCTAAACAAATACCACCACACCGGAATCGAATTGTGACTCACGATTCATTCGTGAGACACCCTGTTCAAGACAGTGCTTATCACAATTCATTGCATACTCTTAGGTGCCATACATTTAACAAACACGACCAGTCAAATGCCAGACGTAAATTCACAGCACTACTTGCTATGGTTATCCTTCTACTTCCGCTCATCCAGTGTGATTCCAATTGCATACATATACCTAAGCAGAATAAATGCCGCGCTGGTAAAACTAAATTAAAGCAGAAAACCCAAACAAAATGTGCGTCTGTGCAACCCCCATATAGCATTTATCTGTGAGATGTAATGAACTGAAAAAAATACATACAAATTTATATAATGTGGTGCACTGAATTGAGTGTGTGGTGTGTAGGTTCTGTGTACAAAAATAAGTGTGAAATAGGTGCTATTCAATTTACAAATTGCATCAAAACGTTGCATTGAAACAAATTCAACATTTTTTCTACCAAAAAGCTAACAAACAAAAAATTCACTTAATTTCTCAAACGAAGCCGTTCAAGCAAAGCCTTTTACTGTCTTGGTTTTGAAAACAAACAACTAACCTCTGTCTCGATGATCTTTTCAATATACTCAACAGTTCGGAATTGAGGTCGCCCAGTCACTGGACATGGCACCTCCTCGGTTCGACGGACAATTTTCTCATCAAGGACCTTTTCTCTTTCGCGCACAATCACCGGCCCACGGCTCGACTTAATTGCAATTTTTGGGAAAACAATTTTATGCTAGAAAAAATATAAATATTTATAGAATCATCTGCATCAACGAGGTAAAGCGCACAGATTGTGAGAGTCAGTGGAGAAGGGGAAACACAGATGGAGAGAGGAAAAAGAAAATAAGAAAGGAAAAAAAAAGATATAGTAGATTTATTTGTTTCCCGTTTCTTATTTGTTTTTATTTCTATTCATTATCATTTACTGCAGTACGAACATAGGCATAGTTGGCGTCCAGTTGAGTTGGCACTTGGACAGGTATGGTGTGGGAGGGACGAATCACTCATTTGAAAGAGGATAGCCCTCGCATTTGCCGTTTCCAGGCGACCGTCTATCATTTACCTATTACCTAAATATTTAACGAGAACAAAGTGACCAGTCTCACCAATCGATTGGGCACGTGGAAAAGCCTGCAATGTTTAATTCACCTTAAGTGCATTCACTTCCCCGATTCTGGGGCATATTACCCCTGCTGAATTCCGAATGAGGCATCGATGGAAAGCGATTGGTTGGTTGTGTGCATTTTTGTCGTCGCCAAATGTGTTTTTATAGAGCAAAACGATTGAAAAGGGAATTCGGTCCTTGCAGCAGAAAAATTAGGGCAGATTTCGAAATCATTTCGCGTCGGAGTCTGGGAATTATAACTCATTCGTGAAAAATTAAGCTGTTTGACTTCGGAAAAGTCTACGGTGGGATGGAGGATGAACATTGAACACGGCATGACAATTCTTCGCTCATATTATAAAATCAAAAGTTAAAAGCCTCCTCCTTCTCGTTGGAAGAAAGCTAAAACATCCAATTAGTTTGTCATGAGCAGTCATAGTAAAATTTTAAAAGGGGTTTCCAAATGCTCCAAATTGACAACTTTGAACTTTCACTACGAACGCCTCCACCAATGAAAAACAACATTTTTTTTTTCATAAATCACATTTACAAACCAAAATATCGAGTCGGTGATGCCAACTAAGTGTTATCAGCAATGCTTGGTCGTAGTTCTCGTAGAGAGTGTCCATAGACGAATGAACAAATTTGAGTCCCAACTTTCGATGGGTGGTGGTCAAGCGTTCGCTGCAACCGAACCAAAGCAGTCAATTGCATGGCAACTTCAAGAATTGATGTGAAGTTAACTCAAGCACTAATGACAATCGATCATATAAAGCAACGTAAGTTCTCGCAAGTGGATGACTTTAACAAAATCATCGTCAGTGATGAAGCGCATTGTTGACAAAAAGGCTTCGTCGGCAGTCAGAACTTGGGTTATTGGTCCGGTAGAACTGTCATGTGCTGTAACAAACACCACATCTTCAGGTTTTTGCGGGCCATATATTCCATGTGGGTTAACGACATGATGCAGCCTTATTTCTTTGGACATTAGTGCGGTTTCAACAAGACGGTGCCACATTGAGACTCTTTGTGTGGATCTACGTCAAATCATTGGCCAATATGCGCCAATATCGAACAAGAGACAGCGGCCGCTTACGTTGATGTCGAAATATGTTGATGAGCTGTCAAAAATTGGTTTCAACGAATCGACCGCTACAATCGTGCCCGTGGTGGACACACGAATGACGCCTAATTGAATACATGTTTGACTGTACTTTAAACGAGTAATTAAATTGTTAATATATCTTAAATAGTTTGCATTTTATTTAAAAAAACAGAAAATGTTGTCAGGGCCCTATGCGAAAACTCTTGGCTCTTCGCTATAATAAATAAATTTATGTAGGTGAAGAAATACAGAAATACTGAGAGGGTAGTCAGTAAATTTACCAGAGAGACAAGTCTCCAAGGTTTGGGCATTTGAAGACCTTCAGAAAATGTCGAGGTGCACCATTTATAAGGACCCGATCAGAAATCAGTTCAGAGAGAATTGTGATCACGAAGTCGGTCTCGAGGATTCCATTTGCCAGCACACGTTCATGAAGATCGATACACGTTCGCGAAGACTGAAGTCGATATCACTTTCCGTGATCAACGACGTTGAATGTATCCATATTACTGAAGATGTCTACTCCGTATCGTATTTTGCTGTTTGGCATGTCGAATGCTGTACTTACGAGTGACACTCGGTTCTAGTTGAGGTATATATGTAATTTTGAATCAATTAAATTTTGAATTCGAAGGCAGTAGTAATGTAAGCAGCAATTATGAGTTAAATTCGAATGTGTTAAAAAACAATCTGACTTCCAGTGGTTAAATTTTCCAGATGCAAGAACCAAAATGTTTCAAGAAAAAAAAAAACCGTGTTAAACGCATTTGCCTATGAAAACATGTGACGGCTCAAAATTGCACACAAACCATTTGTTATGATAATGATTGATAATAAAACATAGTCTATGCTTCTCTTCGTTCTCACAGCCGTTAGATGAAATGTTAAGAAGAATCAGTTAGTAACAACACCGCGTTATATTCGTTACAGTTAGAGAATTAAAATCAAACACATGCGACTAAATTTGTTAAGAAATCAACTCAAATGAAAAACAATGTGATTTATTTTCTTTGTGAAAAACAAAAGTGAACTCTTATTGGATGCATACCTCTGTCTTTGTTTCTTCCAGAAGATCGTCCGCCATTTTGCTCATGTTTTTGATAACATCCTGAGCCTGCACTGCACCCTGTTCCAAGGACTTGAGACGGGCTGCCCTCCATGCTGCGCGTTTTTCGGCACTAAACAAAAGAAAAACAAACATTTAAGTGCTCATGTATCGAATCGACTTTGGCGAGACAAATTCCAAGGGAACAAGGACAAATCACCAAAAAAAAAAAATTAATAGAAAAAGAAACATAAATACATAAGAACAAAGTAATTAACAATATTTACAGGTTCAAGCACCCAAAGCCTAACACTATTTGAAATGTGCAGAAATCCAAAAAAGAACATAGCAAAATTTCAAAGTATGGAGAGAGTTTAAACTTACTTCGTTTGCGCCTTGACGGATCGAGCTGCAGATGAAGAGACCGATGCATCGACTTGATCGGAATCTGTAAGCGACCCTTCTTCGAGCAGTCGCGCTCGCTTCTCGGCATTCGCCGTGCGAACTGGTATACGACTTACGACCGGAAGCGCTGGTGCAGTAGCTAGTTCGAGCTGAGGTGGTGCGAACACTGGTAACTTTACCTTAGGCTTGGGCAATAGTGATGGTTTGTTTAGTGGTGACCGAGAACTAGCCGATTCCGATAGCTCCGACTGAGGAGACAATGACTTCGACGGCATTGTTGATGTGCTAGTCGTCGTAGTTTCAGTGGTTGTTGAACTAAGTGCACTACATTTTTTTTGTTTTACCATTTCAAGAACATTGTGCGTGCAATGTACAGAGAAGAGTGGTTTTGAATCGATAGGGACACAACAGTGGTGCGCACCCAAAACAATACAATTGAGTAAAAATAAAAAATAAAGAAAAAAGAAAATTATGAGTTGTAACTGAGATTTTATCCGTTTTTTTTTTGGTTTCGAATAAGGATGGATGACGGTTTGAATGGTTGGTGCTGATGGTTAGTTACAAACAGAGATATTTCTTTGCTAGATTCGTATGCAGCGGTAATGAAGGAAGTGATAATGTAGAGATATGCTGTGAAGTTGCACAAAGATGCTGGAATTCATGCGTTTTTTATTTGTTTTATGATTGCAATGGTAAACTAAGTGAAGAAAAATGAATTAATGATGGTCGTTTTTTTTCCCGGCGACACGTAATATCACGAGGACACTTGGTGTTTCCGAAAAAAAGGTGTTAGGATTATTTTATTTATTTAAATCTTAGTTTAAAATTTGCTAAAAAATCAGAGCAGTCACATACTTGTAGAAAAGTTGCGTTGAGTTAATCTATTTCATTCAAGTTGAGCGGGAGTCAGAAAAATCATTTTATCGTAGCTTTAAGTGGGGCATAGAACAGTTTCAGTGAAGAGTTGTGAAAAAGGTTGAATGAACGTTGAATTATCGCATAAAAATACATAAATATGTCGATGCACTCACAGATAAAGGAGGTCATAGATGAGCTGGAGGTTTAGAGAGAAAGCTGCGATTGGAGACATAACTCAAGTCAAGTCTTCAGACTCGAAGACAAGGAGTGCATGACACAAGCAAAGGTTGGTGATTGCCAACAACGTCCAGGAGAGCAGACGATACCTACTTTATTCATTGGGTATTTATTATACTAAGAGAAAATTTTAATGACTTTTTTACAGATAATCGCGCATTTCATAATCATCATCTTCTTCTGACCCGCATGCTAAACTAAAGGGATCGCGGGGGTAAACCACGTCCGAGAGCCCTCCAGGCAACTCGATCCTCCGCCATCGACTCTAACTCATCAGGAGTTATGTCCAAGCGTAACCAGGCGAGTTTTTGGACTTGGTCTCACCACCTACCTCGTCCTGGGTCTGCCAAGCGGTCAAATACCTGAGGGAATTGCATTCAACGCCCGCCTCAGAAGTCTTGATGAAGAGGACATTCGTGTCACGTGACCAAACCTCCGCATAGCCCTCCCAGCAGCTCCTCAATGTTGAGATCCTCGCGCACTGCCGTGTTTCTCACCCTATCCCGGCGAGTAGTTCCCACAACAGCACGGAGAAATCGCATCTCAGCAGCTTGTATTCGCGATCTTTTTCATGGCCATAGGTCATGAGTCATGATGAAAGTTGGCAAATCCGCCGGTGTGGATGAAATCCGGCCAGAAATGCCTAAGGCAATGGGTAAAGAGGGAGTTTTATGGCGCTCTCGTGTCGTAAAAGTGGCCTGGGAACGTGGTGAGACACCTGGCAATTGGCAAACTGAGGTGATTGTCCCACTTTTCAAGAAGGGGAAAATGGTCAAGACCTCGCGTTTTCGGAATTTAATCACGAATTCATGCAAATCAGTTTCTTTCATTGGTGAGCCTGTTCCGGGAAAACGTGACAAAGTTAAGGGAACGGTTAATGGGAAGGGTTTGATTTGGGCTATACTTGATCTCGGGCAGGTTCACACTTTCACAATTCCGGATATGACATCACTGTTTGCCAAACCGAACCCCAGAACGTACACGTTTAGTTGAAGGTGCAATATTGATTGAATGGCGATCGCTGAAGGCAACTTAAGCAAATTGCAAAAACTTACTAAAAAAAGCAATTCTGCGGTGATTTGTTTCGATTGATCGTTTGCACATGATCCCCCATCTGAGCTTCGCGCAGATCGGTAACTGAGTTCTGTGCTGCTGTTGACGGCTTAAAAGAAATTATGGCTGCTGCTGTCATTGACAGCTTGAACATACAACTTTTTCTTCAGTGATGAGCTCTATTTTTTACGCGGTGGATAGGTTAACAAACAAAATTGTCGCCTATGGGAAATGGAAATGTGAAATGGGAAAATGAAAATGTGCATGCAATTGACTGAAGACCAGAATGGTACTGCTTTGCGTGCAATAGGATTCGGTGGAGCCAATGCTCTTCGAAAATGAAGTAGACCTTAATCACCTCACCATCGCTGCAATTTCTCATTGATATAGCCAAATTGTTTTTGGCCTCAAATCGAACACATGTGAAGTGAAAGAACGAAGGTTTCCTCACAACGCCGCCACATATCAAAGAACGCAACGCTTGAACGAGTTGTTCCGTGTTTCGGTGATGTGAACTGACCCACCAAGGTCGTGTGGTTTGTTGTCGTTGAATTTGTTTGTGAAAATGATCGTGCTTTTGCTCTCAAGCCGCAAGTTCTTGACGCATTCAACATGATTATTCGACAAACGAAGGCCCAGTTATTGCACGCAACTCTGTCGTAAAGCCAACAGAAATTACTTCGTCGGAATCGAATATTTCAAGAACTAACGTGGAGCACGTATTCACACGTCTCTCACGCTGTCATAAATCAAGATCCTAATGTGAGTTCGTAAATGTGTTTCTTTTAAATTCACTTTATGAACCACTAAAGGAATTATCGTGTACTGTCTCAGAATTTCAGTGAAATAGGACCACTCTTCATTTACTCTTGCATTTACCCGTTAATATAATAATAAGTAGTCTGTGATAAATGAAATATTGAATTTTAAAAATCTCGTGGAAAAAGTATCGGATTTGCAAATAAAATGCGAAAAGCACTTCAATCAGCTTCGTTTACCAGACAGAATCGCACTAACAAGACAAGAGAATCATTGAGCATTTGGGCATCAGCGTATTTCCCCAATCAATAATTTCAACCACACCCCACAATTACTCTCCTAAGAGCACACAATGGTCCCCGAAATGTCGACTCACAGAGCAAGCCACATTCGAAAAGAAGTCAATCTATTCAATTGAAGAAGTAAAGTACACGCCTTTGCCACCACATTTGGCAAACCGCAACGGCGTTAGTAGAGTTACCCGCTTTCACAGTTGCCACCGACACTTGACCTTGCCAAGTTTACACCGAATGAACGTAACTCAAGAGGAAAAAAAATCAGAAAAAACCCCCCCGAAGAAACTTTTGAATGCAGCAAACCGAGAATACAGAAAAAACGAAACTTTCGAATGAAGAAAATTACAGCACTTGTGAAAAAAATTGGAAAGTAAATCTGCCAAAAACAGCTCTCGTCAATTAAAATCGAAACTTTGTGAAAGTTCGAGTGAAGGTACAACATGGGTACGACTAAAGAGGGAATTTTGTTACATTTAACACAAAAGTTGGTAAGGAATGAATTTTATTGGATGTGTCAAGTGCCTGTCAATTGTGAAGTCTTGTGAGTTTCATTCAAGAGGGAAACCTTCCAGAAAGTTAAGTCGTGCTAGGAATGAATGCGAAGGACAAGCCACAGTTGATGGGTTATGTAGCTTTGTGCTATTGTGCCTTGGTTGGTAATAAATCAGTTTGACGCTTTGTTGGGATTGTGATTTTCAGATAATCAATGAGTGCCATTAATTATTTGACAAGACACGTAGGTGTTTGTAGACATTATAAAAATCCTGCGGGCTATCTTCAAATCACAACCAGCTGCAGTGACGTGACAAATGTTGAACTTTAGAATGTACCGAACATGTTCAAAAGCTAGTGAAATAGTCCGCTCTGTAGACATTTCCAAGGAAATCTTTCGCCATGTAGCGATCAAAATAAATTACCCAAAAGCGTTGACAAATTTCAGGTTTCAGATCTGTGCCGCTTTTTTTTTTTTTTGAATTAGTAAACTGTCCTTTGGCCGTCCCGGTAGTCGCTTCATACACAGTAACAGCCACAACACATCATCACTCTATTTATCTCGTGGGCAACAAACGATAATAAGACTGTGGCAACAATGTGCTGCAAGCTGGGGCTGCCTCGGCAACTTGGCACAGTTTTTGTGTTAAACTAAGAGGCTATGGGATGGAAACCGGGGACAACAGGTGTTGAATTCATAGCCACTGGCAAAAAGAGGAGAGATAGAGGAGGACCCACAAACGAATTGGAAGAATTCCTTTCGATTGCCATGACAGGCTTATCCATATTGCGTAGTCTCTCATGAAGATTTTGCAAAACAAGCTAAAGCACGGGAACTGGAGTGTGGGTTGTGGATTCTCTTTGCTCAATCGCTGCAGGAGCACACCTAATTCAATGGAATTGATTATGAATACCAACAGGACTATAAGACGCATCCCCAGGGAATTGTAGCTTTCCTGACTGAACGAAATACGGGTGGCGCTACACCCCGTAGATGGTCAGAGCCTAGCTTCCCAGCAACCACGCGTGTTGTTCGTGCTTTTCCCTCTTAATCGTGTCACCCCGTAGGTGGCTAGGGCCTAGCTTCTCAGCAGCCTCGTGTTATGCGTGATTTTCCCCCCTTAATGGCTTAATCGTGTCATATGTCACTGTGATCAATTTGTACTGTCATAGTCACTGTATGTGACATTGAAGTGACTAATTGAATACAAATTTGTCGCAATGACATGTGACACGACTAGGAGAATAAGGGGGATTGTTATTTCACGAGTGGTTTATGCCTGTTTTATGCCGACTCTCAACTGCGAATTTGAGAAGCTTTTTCTAGACCCTTATACTCTTTGAGCATTGTCGACCATTCGAAAGAGGTTGTGGGTTTGAAAATTATTCGACTCGTACCGGGAATCGAACCTAGGCAACGTAGGTTTAAGGTGCGACGCACCAACCCACAACGAAACGGCCGCGACAACATACACAAGTCATGCAATTTAGTTAGAAATCAATTTCATTGCCGAATAAGAATACACATGCTGCAAATAAGAAACGAAAATAAGGCAAACATGAAAAGCTGCTGAACTGTGAAGCAACGTCGAGTAAAATCGGTACACACATGGACCTAGTACCAACAAGTGGTCTCTGCTAGAAGAAATGAACTCATTTAATCCCAAAAAGTGTTGAACACAATTAAACTTGACAAGTGTCTTAAACCTGAAGTGCATGAATTCATGAAGTGGAGCAAGGTTCGTACCCGAAAAATACAAAGACATAAGTCCTTTTTACTGAAGAGAAAATATTCAGCATTGGAAAGCAGTTTAAGAAACAGTCATCACGATGGGTCTGTACTCATTCCGAGAGTTCAAAATGGACACCACTCAGCGTCTGAAAGTTTGGTCGGGAGTCCCTTATAATGGAGTCTCAAAGCTCCATTCTTGCGAAAAAGGAGGTAAATGGCCAGTGATAGTTTACCTCCTCTCCCTCTATAACTTCGGCCCGTGCTATGCCTTGACCCCTGATACTTAAGGGTATCAGCAATCCATTGAGAGCAAACATCAGCCAATCTAAGCACAACAACAAGGAGTGGCAGCGGACCTAATATACAAACTTCACAAACATGGCTTTAAAATGGCATTCCAAACATCATTTCAGCCCAGACCTTTATCCTTCGACAAATTATGGTTCGTTTGAGAGACAGACGCCTGTGCTAGGCGATACCCAAATATTAAATCCTTGAAGCGCACTCTTCTCAGTTCCGTACATAATGTTCCGATTGATGATCGACTTCGCCATTGGATTTCGCGACTTTCACTGCATTGAATGAGGATACAACGATTTACACGCTGTCTTGAAGGAAGGACACGCACAAGCGATGACTTGGCCGTCATGTGTAAATATACTTTGGAGGTAGTCAAGGACTTCATCTACCTCGGTTCCCGAGTAAATAGTACGAATAGAACCAGTACCGAGATTATATGTGGAATGTGGTCGAGTTCATAAACGTCACACTGCAGCAGCCCTGCAAGATTTGCGTTCGTAAATGTAAATAAACTGTATTGACTACTCATGAGAGCAGTCTTCAACCGCGTTCAAATTGGCAGTGATTTTTGTTTTGTTGCGGGATTGCAGGGAAACCGAAATGTGGACTTTTTCATGCAAAAATGGTTCCTAAGAACATAATACGGAAGTTCTCTTATTATTTTAAAGAAATTTCTGTTATTTGGACCATATTTTGACTTCCAATTCTTTTTGTTTAAAAGCATGGCCCTTTTGCTAAGTATCTTGCTACCGTTTCTTTGTTTAATATTTTTAAAAGTTGTCCAATTTATTGTATGCATCAAAGCCAGTATTATATCCTTCTTAGACATGATGTTGGGCTCAGCAATGTCAACCAAACACTTCTTGTATCGTCTACTAATGTTGCATTTATGAATACTTTCTTGACAATGCTGACGTGCTGTAAACTTGCGGCAGTGTTCATGTTCATAAATGTATTGAGAAAATATTGTGTGCAGTGCAGGGGCAACATGAACTCGACCTATCTCTTGACAATCGCTGTTTCTTTGGACTCAAGGATGCATAGTAGAGCCCTCTCTCGAGGACATCATAGAACACCTTGATCATCCCCGTCTTGTTGTATGGCGCGGAAACCTAAACAATATCGGGAGCAGATGAAGAGAGTAGTCAAAGCTTGTCAAGAGCAGTGTGACTTTTCGAGAGAAAATTTGTTTGGGAGAAGTAGATTCAAAGACGGACTGCGCGGCGACATGAGTTCATAAAATGGGTATGTGGAGCGCACAGGCAAAACAGCTCTAGCTAAAAGAGTCTTCGACTCCGCACGAGTGGGACACCGCAATAGAGGACACCCACAAGTGGAAAGGATTTCAGCCAGCATGGCGTGCAATATTGGCGACTGCTGGCTAAGGATCGGGCCCAGCAGATGAAGAAGAATTAATTTTCATGAGTAAGTGTACTAAAACATTTGCTATTATTACGTACATAGGTAAAAAAATTCTGGAAAAATTCACAGGAATCTACAGGAAAACCTTACTATGCAATTTCTCCTAAGAAGCCAACAGAGCCTTTAAGTTAAGGAATCCAATTGGCAGCCCTTTTAAGATTTCCAAGCAAATGTACGTCGAAGACTGAAAAAATCGCAGACAGTCCAACATAGCCTTTAAGTTAAGGAATCCAATTGGCAGCCCTTTTCAGATGTCCAAGCAAATGTACGCCGAAGACAGTAGAACAAAAAAATCCAAGACGGTCCTTCTCAAATGCTTCTCCTCAAATGACATGAAAACCATACATAGGGAAATATTATTTACAGAAAATATCCAATACCGGAAAGAAAATCAAAGCAAAGCCTATGTATAAGAATATAAGCACCACCAAAAAGAAAAACCACCAGATAAAATTTGTAAGAAAATATAATAAATATGCAACTTCGCAAAAAGATCAAAGTGAAATTGAATATTTTTTGGTTTCAGTTTTATTTTTAACATTATGTATAAATAAAAGGTTGATTTTTACAAAAGATAGTGATAAAAATGTGTTAAAGTTACCATTATAAATATATATGTTTATGTATATATAAAGAGTTTCCATATAAAACAGCATAAAGTTAGCGATATTAAAAGTAGTATTAAAAGACGTCATTATCAACATTGTACATACATAAATGCTTATGAATACCATTTACCTCTAGCACATTACAATTTAACAATTCAGCTATCTATAACCTAGTGGCATATATATATGTAAATATACTCGAACGTGCGCGAGTATATTCGATTTTGTATACAGTACATTGGTAAAGAAATAAAGAATGTTTATATTAAATTAATTATGTATACTAAACAACAGCACAGAAGGGAAATACTATTCGTTAAATGGAAAATGGACCATTGATAGAGTTCATTTAGTCATAATTAATTGATTAAAGTCAAATTAGAAAGTAAAAAATGAAAAAAGAATGTTAATATTTTTTTGTATTTTTTTTTTTTGTTTTAATTAAGGTAAATAGTTTTAGCTTCTAAATACTGCTTCAATTTCTTCAAGTGGATTCCTAGAAACATGATAAAAAGTAAAAGAAAAAGATTGTGTGAATGCGAAAAAATTAATTTTGTTGTTTAATTAGAAATCAAAACGAGAATGATTACAAAAGAAACCAAGGAGTGAAAGCGTTAGTTGTGAATGAGAAAAAAAGGGGGTCGAGAAAAGTACATGGAATCCTTGGAGAAACATTTCCAAGCACCTCAACGGTGTGACTGGGGGTGCTGATTTATCGTGGGCAGGGGGTTTCGGCTTCATAATCTCAAATAGCTAATTAGACCTGAAAGTGGAGTGGATGAGTCTCGTGTACATGGTCGATTGTTGTGAATTCTGCGGAAATTGGATCTTATGGTTTTTGATGTTACCATGAGCAAAACAAAAAGAAGAAAAAAAAAAAACACTAATAACGGAAATGAAGTCGGTTTGTGCAGAGCGCAATGTTAATAATTACTTAGAGCTATATTTAGCTCCAATGGTGAAATGTGGTTCGGGGGATTCGAAGAAGGGGAAAGATTAATGCAGCTTTTATGTTTCTGTGTTGATTTTTGAAGTCCTCAATGAATACCAGTCGAAGTGAAAACACAATTTGGTTAATGACACAGAGCGTCCTTTGTTTGGAGCTCTTTGGGATGCCTTTTATTTCCCCTTATAAAGAGATGGGTGCGCGAAGATCTCATATGCATCATGAAATGAGTGACTCATGAGTTAGTAGGTTGGCTTTGTCACATGATGTATTTTTACAATTCACTTTGGGGTTTATGGCAAGAATGGAGGAACTGACTGGGTGGTTTATTTTTCCGTTTGATTTCTCGGTGACGTGCAGTATGTCAATGTCAAACATCCTCAGTAAGAACTGCCATTGCATGGTGGGCAAAAGAAACTTGCAACCGCTGAAGTACAACAAAACGTGCCGCAATGCATGACAAGGTTAGCATAGAGTAGTACTGGGCAAGAAGACGGAAGGAAAATACATCTGCAACCTCCCATCGAGGAGTCCAGAAACAAAAACCGACGGGCCTTTCATGCAAAAGCCAGAACTCTAGTCGCAGACTTTAAGAAAGGAACACTGGTTTTTTGTAGGAGGTTAATCTTAGTACCGTACAGACACGCAGATAATATAAGCGGAAGGAGAGTGACTAGAAGACAAGTTGACAGAGCCATCAAAAATCTGGGGATCAACAAAGCCGCAGCCTCACCTGGTTTACCGATGGCGATGGAAGGGAACATTTAACTTCAGGATGGAGCAAACTAAATGTTTTTTTTTTTTTCCAGATTCAGAGAGGGTATGATATTAGGTAGGATGTCATGAGACAAATTTCGTTGGTCCGGGGTGGACCTGGACCTCAACCTAGTACGATCTCTGGCTAGCTGCCTTCAGTCTAGCACGCCAAGTTGGTTGAGGTCCTTCTCCGCCTGGGTGTGCTACTTTAAACGCGGGCGTCATCTGTTGCGTTGTCCTACACAACATTCTACTTGGCCCAGCCACCTTAGACCTTAAATTTGACCACTATTCTTTGCTTATTCTAAGCTCTCCTATTCTTCACTTGAATATCTTAGTTGTCATCATGAATAAATCGACATAGCTGGTGAGGGACAAACCTAGATTGATTTGACCAGTGGCCCCGACGCTAGTAGGCATATTATACTAACTGAATTCGTCGTCTTTCTTGTTCACATCATAAGCAATTTTTGCAAGAATTTGTGATTCCCGGCTGAATAATATAGGTATCGTTTGATCCTCCTGGATCCCCACACTTTAAGCCTCTGCATTTCGTCCTGAGAGCAGTCGCACATAACTCATAAGAGACCTTAGCTGTAAAAAGTCATGAAACCAAACCAGACTTCCCCAGATCCATTATATCAAATTTTTAACTAAGAAAAATGATTTAAATACATCGATGTGTATTTAAAATTCGCCAGCAAATTTCCCAGCGGAGCCATGCAATCCAATCATTGTAATTAAAAAATTAAATACACGTAAAACCAATTGGCCTTTATATGTACATAATCAAACAACACAATCTGTGCAAAAAAAAAAGGAAAACACTCCAAATTCCTGCATAAAAAATCACCAACGAGAGCGGTTGTCGGGATAATGTTGAATTGAATTTTTATTTCCTCAATAAATCCATCCATCTCGCATTCGTGTGCTCTGTTATTTATATTTGAAGTAAACATTTATTGCGACAATTTTATACTGGAAAATCACCATATATCTTGCAGTAACAAATGCTTTCAGCAATCTACAAACTCAATAAAAATTCGTTTGAATCTATGCTTTCCATGCGATGCGATGGAGGATCAACGAATCACAACAGAAGAGAATGTAAGAACAAAAAAAAAACATGGGGGGGAAACGAATCCCTCATGACCCCACGAACAAGGGTATTAACCACACTGGGTTTTAATTTATGAGTGACTGGAGGCAGAATTTATTACCCGGCAACATACCAGGAAGGACTCACTACGAACATCCGAGCAGGGCACACGACGTACACATGTGCGAGGGTGTAATGCGTTTTTCACAGGCTACAACTAGGACATCCATTCGACGCTTCATTTTACTTTTTCTTTTGTTTTTGTTTGTTGCCTTTTTTGTGTGCTTCTGCCTTCATTTGGAGCCCCATTCCATTGTTAAAGACGTGTAAGCATGAAACCTACACAATGTATGGCTCTGTCGTAGGCACCAGGCAAATCTAGAAAAAACAAACTGAGAAAGAACGCTTTCAATTACCAGAGGAAGTCGGTCGCTTTTATTCGACTACTTTTCGGCGAAATTGAAAAGCCTTTTATCTAGACGCCAAAATGTTTGACTTGGAAAGGATTTCCCGGGCTCTAATCAATTTTACGGGCAATTAATTCGGCACCACAAGGCCGTAGAATCAAGATAAGCTGTCCATGGTCACTCCCCACGCACCTAAATATATACGTTCATCTCTCTAATTAGGGTTAGAGTCCATCAAGCGCATAATTGGACGTTAGTCCGTTCAATGTTAAATTTTGAATACGAATTTATATCCTGACACAAACACCATAGTCTCGTAATCGCCACCTTCCCATTGAATCCTTCGCAGTAATAACTGGCTGCCAGGAACGCGGACAAGTTATCGAGACCACCTGGCTGGGGGATGTTTGTGACTCTGTAGTCCAAACTCTCTTGGCATATTCAAGCAAAAATTAAAACCACAGAACTGGGCTCCCATGCCAAGCCTCATCATTTACGGTAAACATGAGAGCGAAATATTAAGGATCTTATATCTCTTTGTTATCCCTTGGAAAAACAAAAAATAAAAAAATGTCCTTGGATTCAAGCCAACAACACCGAAATGAGAAAAACAGACGAGCACACAAAAATAAAAAAAGTGAAGTGTAAGAAAACAAAGTTTTCTCATTTACGCCCCTTCCCATGGAAAACTAAATGAAAAGAAATTCAAATGTCTTTCTTCGAAATCGAAATGAAAACCCACAATTCTTAGATAATGTTAATGCGGAATGTAAATTTGTTGTTTTATTAAACTTTCGCAGGGACGTACGCGCGTTCGACGAGCAAAAAAATGTTTTCATCTTCATCCTGGGATGTCGTGTAATGAAATCGACAGAGGCACACATCCGTGCACACACTGCCGGAGAGGGAAGGAAATTTAATTTACATTAATTTCATGCTTAGTCAAAGAAAAAAGAAAAGTATGAGAGTTACTGCGGTTAACTATTGCTCATCTATTCTAACTGTTCTTCGCGATTCTTTTTTCAAATTTTATTTTTTGTTTGTATTGTTATTCCACGCATCCTTTGGAATTTTGCTTGCAGTATTTTTTGTTTTCTGAGAACGCATGAATGAGAGGTGTTGCATGACTTTAAAACTTTTACTTGGAAAATTTTAGAGAAAATATGTCGGGTGACAGTGAAACTGTCAGAGAAGGAGAATTCTGCATGAGCACTGACGGCTCAAAACCGAGTACGGTTAAAGGTGGAGGGGTCTTCTGTGTCCACTTCCCTGGCGAGACGACTACATCGCGCACACAACAATCGTTGTCGGCAGGAGGTGCAGAGATGAGGAAGAAATATAATCTATCCATATATGCTCTGCCCTAGTAAAAAAAAAGAAAGCAATTCCTGGGAAAGAACTTCTTTGCAGAGCTGGACGATTGTAGAACTGACTTGTATCATATAAGTGGAATAGGTCCTCACTGTCACGGTAGTAAAACATCACTTTGTAAGGGCGTAATGGGCCCCTTATATTAGTCTTACTGAACCACGGGCTCAAGACCGTAACCTACCGAAGGGTCTAAGGGTCTAAATAAGTTTGCTTTGCCAAATGAGTAGGTCATGTGGAGCTCACGACAGCTCGGTTAAGGCTACACTGACTCCACATAAAGTTAAATTTTTAAAATAAGCTAATCTTCGAACTTTTGGCCACGAATTCGATTTCTTGGGTCGGATTTTGCCAAGATGTTCAGTAGTACGATTTCTTCAATCTGGTATTGGAGAAGACACTGCGGCGAGCTCTGACTCAGTCTCAGACCCTACATGGGTAGCATGCCCGATAATTGAGTAAGTTGCGACGGCCAGCTGTAAACTCGTGGTAAAAGCATTCACCGTGAAAGGCGCCTGTTCCGAGCTGGTTTGAAAGTGGATGAGGACAAAACAGAGTATATTATGTTGCCGAGCTATCGCAGTCCAGCTACAATTCGTATGTAGTTAAGGAGTTAATCTACTCCATGGTAGAACTGAGCTCTGCGACATACTAGTGGAAATTCGACGTACAATCGCCCTTGACAACGGTTTATCTAAACAACGTTATTTTGCCAGTTCTACTGCACGGAGTCGAAGGTTGTGCGTAGGGATTCTTGATGTCTTCGCAAAAAAATAAAGTTTATGTCGGGTACTAGGTCTCGTCTTCGAGGAAGATGAAGTGTGGAGGCGGAACATCCGTCAAGTAATGCCCCCTTTACCCTTCACACAAATTTCATCAACGCATCAAATGAGAGGTTTCTAGGCAAGGAAAGTGAAACGTGCGGGAGGCTCCCGCTTGGCATAACTGCGGAAAATGTATCAGTTTTCAAGTGATCTTCTGCATGTTTCCTTTTTTTTATTGTATTTTTATTCACAGCTTTGGATATCGGATGCATAAAATTGTGAGTAAAAGTAGCGTGTGTATGGTATAGCAAAAATCAAATGCAATTATTTTGAGTTTGACCGTGTGAAAGCATGATGAAATCACATGGCGGCATTTGATGCGTACAAATTTGACATGTCAATGGGATCGAGGGAATAAACTCAAATGCTTCTACTCAGACGGTCTTTGTTTCTGCGCTGGAACACGTGAAAGAAAAAAAAACTCTCAAACTCATTTGTAGCATCTATCTGGACAGCAGCCTACAAGATCGATGAAAAGTTAATGCGGTGCACAACCGCAAGCGACATTGATTGTCGTCTGAATTTATGTTTAACCGGTCAAGACCTCGAAAACCAAAATGAGAGCCATCGTGTTTCTTCATTTTATCAACCTTCTTTTCCCCTGGAGACTCAGACTTGAACATCTTCATATTTGGTATTTGAACACGATTTCTTTGCTTGACAGTATTTAAATTTGAATTAAATTTTTAACAGTAAAACTTCTCATAATATGCACCTGAAAAAACCTCAAAAATCAATGTATCCTCCAAATTGTTGTTCTATGAACATTCGCTGCTATGGAAAAGCAAATATTACACGATCGATCGTCATGTCCATAACGTAAGATAGAAGAGCATCTTAACCCTCAGTATGTCTAGCATACATAAAAATTCGTATTTACATGGCTTAATATAGAGCGTTATGTACCTATGCAAGCCTGCAAGTATGTACATTTGTCACACCTATCCCAAATGTGATAAAAAAAAAAACAGTTGTCCGTTGGCGGAGTGCCTTGGTGCGTTGCTCACGCAATTTGCAAGTCCTGTCTTGTCAAATCTAGCTGATGCTTTTCTTTTATTCCATTTTTATAGGCAGTACCACTTTTAACATCATGTTTTATTGTATAAATACACATTTTATATTCTGTTTTCCAAATTGTTCTATTTTTCAAACAATATAATGGAATTTTTCGTAGAAACAAAATTTACATATATCAGCGACCCATAACATTCTGCCTGTCGTACGACAGCCTTTTCCACAAATTAAAAATAAATTGACTTTAAGACAAATTGATTAGATGGTCCCTAAATATTGGAAGAAGACGTATAAACTATCAATTTTAACTTGTTGATATTATTTCTATGCAGGTGCCATGACGTCTTGCTTATTCATTGTTCTACATTTTTCAAATTAACACCTTACCCTAGAGTGGGACTCTATACCGATGACAAATCACGCCAACACCAAAAATTCAGTGTAGAAATTATATACATATTTATCTCTGTGCAAACACCAGTATCCACATCCACCGACAAGCAAACAACTTAAGATAAAATAATAAAAGAGGCAAGCTCAAGGCACACTTTCGGAGCTACATTAGATTATGATAACCGAAAAGCACCCCATTTTCTTTTTGTTGCGTTTAGATACTAGATACTTAAGCCAGTGATCGTGATAAGTGCAGTTGTGTATGCGTATGTGTGTGTATGTGTGAATGAACAAAAAATTCATTTTCAAAAAGTTACAAGAAAAAACTTTCACCGCCTCTAACAGCCAAACCAAACAAAAAACAAAATAAACATAAACACGAAAAACTAAAAGCAAAACCAAACGAAATGATGGAAAAATAATGGAAGTCATTTGTTGGGCGCTGCATCAGAGTGCACTTACCTCGTATCCTCGGAATCACAGTTCTCATTATCATCATCTCCATTATCACTGTTTGCGTTATCATCCACATCCTCGTGATGGTGCTCGTATTGCTCCATTATGTCATTAGAGCCGTCCAGTAATCTGGTGTTCTTATCACGTCTTAAAGTTGCGATTTTCTTCTCTTCTTCTTGCTTCAATTTTTCAACTTCGTCCTTCGATAGGAAGGAGAAAACTTTTTCTATTTGAGAGACGAAAAGAAAATGAGAGGATATCTAATGGCAGAAAATAAAAAGGAAATAGTTTAGTTCTCTTTTCTTATATTTTGTTGTAAGCCATGGCTAATGTCTCTGTTTTATTTTGGGCCAACAAAATTCCGCTAATTATATGTATATCTTGACAGAAAACATCTCGGGAAAAGGGTAGTTGGTCAATTACAGATAGTTATACCGACTTAGGGGTCGCCAAGGCCAAGAGGGGCAGAGGAAAGAGGAAGAACTGTGAAAGTAGAACTTCGACAAATTAAACTTTACTTTTCATCAAAGATGAGAGGAAAACTTTGAATTGGAGACAATCAAAGAAAGATATTGCCATCATCGAACTTGAACAGCGTCCGTGGTGAAGGAATCGAAGAAGTTGTTGTTTGATTTTTCTTTTTTCTCTTTTCTTTTCCAGGCAGTAGGACTGTTTGTGAGAATTTTAATGGGTAGTCATTACCAAGGAAACTACGACAGAAACATAAGCGCGTGATAATTCGACTGGTGACATGACTTATCAGTCGAATGACATCAGCTTTCGGTAAATTATTTACTCCGGCTGATCTGTACTGTATGTGCCCTGCAAAGTGGCGGACACGTAAAATTAATCTGACATGACGTTTGTTCTACAAGTGGTGGTCTTGCACATTAAACTGTTTTTTTGTAGTTCAGTTTAGGGGCATATTTTATTCGAGCCGACACATTGTGCCAGTAAGGGGCATACCTCCTCAATGCTTCCAATGCGGTGTTGTCGACTATCGGTGGAATAAGCGGCTCGCAGTAGTAAACAGATGGTGTCTAGTTTGGTGAGCACCAAGGACTGAACGTTCCAAGGATTAGTGTGGGCGCTGATCAGACATATCATGTCAGCTCGATTTTGGGGAAAGCAATTCTGGGTGAAGACTTCAAAACGCCCTCAAAACGAGATTCATTTTTAGGATCCTGAGCATCGATGTCATCTGAGGTCCTAAATACAAGCAAAGAACATCTCGTGGTCTGTTGAAACGATCAGTGTGTACAGAAGAGACGACGGACCAGATTTGGTAGCTCGTCGGGAATAGACAGAGTAAGACCGAAAGACCAAAGGCAAGACGGCACAGTCTCGATCACGATCGGATACAACATCGGATTTAACATGCATCAGATCTGTCTAATCGAGTTGTCATCCGAGGCAGAACACATTTTGTCTCAGATTTTCCAATTTAGAACTTGGATCGTTCGACAACATGCCGCAACTGAGAAAACTTACTAAAAAAATAGTGACCCTCCAGGTTCGTTTCGAGCATAAGGAGCATCATGGTTATGGTCGACGTATTCGAAGAGACTGCCTTTGCTGGTCCTCTCCATAATCAAAATGCACGGACTACGGTCGGTGACAAGATCCAGACCGATCGGTTTCATGGCAGTATGTTAGTTTGCCTAACGACGCCGTGTTAAGACTTGCATCTTATTGACTCCATGCGACCCATGGAGGGTCTGATCTAGAGTTTTGTCTTTGCGGACATGTACAGCTCCCGGAACTATGTTCTCTGTCGGATGCATTTCCCATCGTTCCGTAAACTAAACCTAAACAGGTCCTTGTCCATTCCCATAGTCTATATAGTCCTGAGAACTAACCAGGTGTGTGCATCGGAACAATGTGCACACATAGCCATATATCATACGCCTACACATCTATAGGACATGGACATGTTTTGACAAATTTTTGATTTGTGTGATAAAGTTCTGCTTCTCATGAACCGAAGAAGAACTTGCTGCGTGTCATGATTGTGACAGGTCCCGTGAAATCTGAATGGCGGCCTCGGATAAAATGCAGGAAGAAGATAGGTAAGTAAAATGCTCACCCAGACCAGCTCCTGTGTATGCTTTCGAGTTATGCACGCTGAGCAACCAATGAACCGGATTGCTAAATCGGTCCACCAGATTGCTAAAACCGGAAGGAAGGTAAGGTAGTGTGCGAGTGTCCTCGTGGCCTAAACCCTGCGAGATGTGTTGCGGCCTACACTATGCGGTCGAAGTGTGACAGACATATACCGTGAGAAGTTCCTGTTCCCAAACCAACCAACCGACTAGCAAGCACAGAGCCCTAAGAGAAGCAAGATAGCAGCACTCATTTCGTTGTCGTTAGAGGAGAACCTTAGTAATGAGTTTCTATGCCATGATGTCGTCCTCAAAAAACGATTGTACTGAACGACTGATATAGTCAACGACTGCGTCTACCTCGACAGCGCTATGGAAACATTGCTATTAAATCCCAGAGCAAAAGCAGAACTATCCTGACCAAATGCTGCTCCTTTGCGCTCAAGAGACAATCGACTTTTAGTTATCTTTCGAAGGACCTAGCGGACATTCTAGAAGACATTGATCATCTCAGCCTGGCTCTACGACACAGGACATGGACAATTTCAAAAACCGTGTTTTGAGAGACAAATTCTGAGTCTTGTTTGCGTTTATGTGACCTGGAGCAGAAGATTCAATAACTTTGTAGAAACATGATCCTCCGTTGGCTGGTCAATGCAGAGCGCACAAGAAACTTGACTTCCGACCAAAGTGTATACGACACTATTTAAGTGGAGCTAGGCAGCAGGTGAAGCCCGCGTTTACGTCTGCGCACACACGTGGAGAAGAACCTGTACCAACTTGGCGTGCACAAGTGAAGACAGCTAACCAGAAATGGCCCTAGATCAAGAGGTTTGTTGGTGGAGACTTGTAGCACCGAATAAAGATGGCACTTCGAGCAAAGTTTTACAGCGACGTGATAGTGGAGTGACTCCTCGAAAAGTGCCTTGCCCAAATCGAGTCCTGAAAGAACTTCCGTGGATATAAATCATTTTACACTCGCAATGGCAAGACTCAAAACGTAGATTGTATTGGGTCTATTTGCTAAGAGAAGTCGGTTTGCTAAGAGATGGCGTAACTTGTATTATTCCATTGGAACATGCGTTGGAAAGCTACTTTCATTGTACGTCATTTCAGTACAAGTCATTCATTTGAAGCGTATACAACAATAATTTTCTTCACTCAAATATGTCGAACTTTGTGCCTGAAAAAGTGTTTTTGCGGGGAGTTCTTAAAATTAAATCGAAATCTAAATGTTAAAGTTGTTTTTGTGTTTAATATGCAACGTGAAATCACGAAATTCCTGAATCTTACACCACCAGGCAAACATTATTGCGGACCCATAATTGACACCTTAAAATCAGAAGGTTTTGTACCACTCTTTTACCATTTATTGCAAAGTCAGACTAACCAATAGCGGCAAAACTGGAGAGAGTAAAAGTACTCATTCCTAGTTGCTGACCCTCAGAAGTGAGAGTCCGCATGTTAAGCCAGAAGGCACAAAGAAGCAATCCACATCAAATAATGTGATGTACACGTTTTGGTAACCAAATCCCACTCAACGTGTAAAGGAGCGACAGCAGGATTTAATTCCTCCGTGAATTTGTAGACGAAATGTTAACAAGAATATTTTTAAAGAAAAATAACGTTTGTTCTCAATTGGACAAACATTCACGTTAGGTCGACTTTAAAACACTCGCACTCTAAAGACTAAAAGACAAAAATGACTTACCAGCTTTCTGCGCTGGCTTATGCTGATCCTCCATAGCTGATTCGAAGAACTTCTTCTTATCCGACACAGACTTGGGCGCCTTCGCTGACGTCGGTGGTGACTGCAAAACATAAATTAAATTTAGTAAACAACCTTACAATCTGCAATCACAATACACAGTAATAAATAATACAAAATTTGAAAGAAAAGAGATTCGAATCTAAAACGCACCCAAATTGGGGGGAAAACGAAATTACCAAATCGAAAGAACAAAACGAACCAAAGAAAATAACAAAATAATGAAGAAAACAATAATATCTCTAACCAGCGAGAAGAAAACAAATTTCGAAGAATCATAAGTCAGTGTTAGATTGCAGATGCTTCACCATTAATCACCAAAGGTACAGGGTATCCGTGTTAAGGGGGAAACGAGCGGAGACGGATGGGATGTAGGTGTTTTGTGACCAAGGAAATGAACAAGGAGGGAGAGCAAGATATCCGTACAGCCTGTGGAATAATCGAAGCCTTTCGAAGAGCACAAGTTTTGCATCAATTACGTTTAACTGATGCACAGCGATCCTAAGTGAAATGCAACTCGGGCCATCACTTCATCACCAACAACCCTCCTTCGGAGCGCATCCACAGCTTGATAAGATTTTCCCTCATTATGGGAATTAATTTCATATTTATTGAAATTTTAATAGGGTTAGCGGGAAGCATCATCACGACTGGATGAGATGGGCGAGGCCAATCCGCAGCCACACCGGCATCCTTAAAATTTTAATTATACGAGCGTGACACTACGTGGCAGTGGAAGTCAGCGGGAGCAACGGTGAGGGTAATATATTCGAATCTGCCTTGCGAGAGGAAAATTAATCTATCCTTTGTTGCAATGGTGTGCGGTTCTTCTCATTTCCCTAAATTGGCAAGGAAAATTCAATTCAATTCCGATTCATCGATTAGTTGGCTCCTGATTCCGCTGCTTAGCACATGCCGAACGGGGGATTGTCGTGGTGAAATGTCAATTAGTCGTTTATTGACATGAATGTGATTATGGGGATGATTTACCTGATACCTGATTTCTACCTTTGCGGTTGCTCGTCGTCGTCGTCGTCTACGTCGTCGTGTGGTGCAGGATACTGTGAATTAGGATTTGCATATTTTTCTCATTTTTTGTGTTGTTGCTGGTGTGAACGGAATGAGAAGAGATGGTGCAATAGGTTTTCGGAACGAAGCGAGAAGTGAGATTTTTGGAAGGTCCTAAAAAAAGAGGTTTGCCTTCATACATGATTAGAATCTTATGTTTATCTGTTTGTTTGCATGTAGACGATACGAGATTCTACTAGTCCTTGTGTGGATACTCGAGCAGGATAGATCAGGAATTGGTCATAGTCTATACCCTTCATTTGTTGAATGAATGGCGATTGTTTTGTTGTCATGACCTAAAGCCACACCACAATGGACGGATGGAGACTTAAATCACGAATACACGAAAAGTATACACTGAAACGACAAGCTAACTTTCGTTAAGTTTCGTTCACTTTGCGATCACACAGTGGCGAAAACAATCGACAAATTTTCAACTCTCATTTAGGTAAATTATGGTTGGTCCCTAATTCACAAAAGATATTTGCAACAGCAACATTCGAAAAGACAAGAAACAGGAGAATAATTCGGTCTTACACAAAAACGAATATTTGAAGTTTCGTAAATTTTCAAGAACTGGTTTTGAGAAATACAAGAACTCGAATTTTAGCCTAGATCGATAGGTATTCCATTGCTACCACAACAAAACGAAAAGCAGTGATTTGACGCTATCCCACTTGTTCACGGTGTGCAGGGAACTTTGAGAAAAATAATAATCTGTACTATGAAGCAGAAAATTTATGTGTCTGACCCACAAAGGCTCCGAAACTACACGTCACAGGGCTCTGAAATTTTCAGAAATCGTTCTAAAATGTAGATGCTGATGTGACTATTTAAAAGTCGGTACGACATAAGGTTCGAACGTTACGAGCCTTTTATGTCCATCCATGCCAGCTGGGTGTATGCCCACTATGTGTATAAAGAAAAGCAGACACTATGTTTCACTTCTCTGCTTCAGCGAGGATTTTTCAGCAAAAGCATGAAATTTTGCTGAAAATTAAATACATACATTTTTTTCTTGGTTCATGAAGTTGGACTTCAGTTCACACAACAAAGTCCACATCGCACGCAGGCAGTTGGGATTTCCAAGAATGTTTTTTATGAATCGCCTGATGTTCACCTCGTTGTGTGTTGTTGTCACTCCAGATCAATCGAAACAACCCGTATTTGCCTTCCGTTTCGCTGCAGAACACATTGATAATTGTACTTCAACATGTATGCACACAGTCAACAAGTTGTATAATGAGTAGAGATGTGAAGGAGAGATTGGGATATGCATCATTGGCAAAAGAAATTTTAAATTTTTCAACTCCCTTAATCCGAACGGGATTCCATCGAATCACCGATCATGCTGCTGCACAAGCCAGATCCACGGATACTTTGCAATGAATCTCGACTAATTGTTAAATCTCTAAAATCTCATCTCAGAGAAGCAACCATACCTTTCGGACCTTCGGATTGAGAAACCGTGTGCATCCCAAAAATCCCTCTTATTCCAACTGACGTGCAGTTTTCATTCAAACGTTGACATTTTCCTGTTCGCTTAGCGTTCGCCATAATCAGTAATAAGTCGCAAGGACCGTCAATGGACTTGACAAACACATTCTCACACGGTTAATTGTACGTTCTAATGTCGAGTGCAAGGATCCAAGGCAATTATACGTTGTCGCTAATGATGTGGCAGAAACAGGAAATGTGGTCTACAAACAAGTTGTCTAATAAAAGATATTACATTTCTCCCAGACATTTTGAAAAACTTTATTTTCAATACAGTCGGTCGAAGAAACAAAGCCGGGTACAAGATCTAGTAATATTATAATATGAGCGGCGCTAGACCCCTTCCGAACCGCGAAGTTTGAAGGGGTTTTTTTCTAGATAATTGCTCGTCGACCCACCTCCGTACCATTAAGCTAGACGTAGCTGATAATTACATTTTTCTGATAATTATTATAATTGTCGTACAATTATATTGCGTGTATATATTTTATAAATTAGATTATGTGCGAGTTTAAGTTAAGAAATGAAAAAAATAAAACAAAAAAAAGGAAGGACGTTATAGTCATATACGTTTTCATATTTCAAGTACATTTTTGAACTTTTCGGTTCTTTTGTACTGTTCCAATGCCATGTAATCGTGGAGAATGCAAACACATTTACCCATCGTAAGGATATATGAAAACATTAAAAAAGTGACATGATACTCTAAAAATCTTGGGGAAAATGTTATTAGATTTGAAATTACTGTTCCGGACTTAGTAACTACTTAGTAGTACACGCATTCTGAAAGTACTGGAATAGTACGTTTTTAAAAAAATCGAAACCCAATTTTGGGTCCTGTAACTGGAACTTCAACATCTAAATGATGAATATTACAACCCCAGTTCAACTGAAACGAAACTACTACGAACACGTGCAGAATTAAAAAAGCTAACATATGCCACTTACATCAAATGCAATCGCTAGTCATGTCAGCCCTGGGTATGCAAGTGTGTAAAGTGTGTCTCACAAGTCTCCATTTGTCGCGAGAGGGTTTTGTCTATTGCAGCTAACTGGTTCCAGACATCCAGATATTGGTAACTATGAAGACTGAATAGACCTCCCAAGATCTGACTCTTCAAGATGATTTTAATTTTTTCTGTTTTCGTTCAAAATCTCCCAAACTATTGGAGCTGGCATGATCGAAATAACACTGATCGAATGTGTGGCTCAAAATTGCATCCGCTTTCATTTAGAAATGGTAGACACATTTCTTCAGTTTGTAAATATCATACGGCGCCGTTGGCCAAGATTTCCAAATCACACATTTTCAAGCTTCTGTATAACTTGGTATCTCGCCCTTAACCATGTAATTCTAAACTGTCATTTTTATGGCTTCAGATATTAGGTCAATAAAGATAGCATATCTATTTTTATCAGTCCACTGTCACCACCCAGCGGACATGTCATGGGCGAGCATGAGTGATGGAGACAAACAGCAGAATAGAGTGGATGCACCAACCGTTCGAAGGACTGATGCACGCAATCATTGCCAAATTATTTTTAGACTTGCCAAAAATGGTTCTCATTGATCCTCAAATTCGACACTTATTTTTTGTGCATCGAAAATTAGTTCAAACTTTACGTCAGAGTATTGAAGACTGCAGGCGAAGGGCTATACTCTCTGAGCATTTTCTGTTCCTTGCGAGAGGTGGAGGCTTCAAATATCACCGGTAATTGAACTTGCACAACCCAGGAGGACTCAAAAAATCACACAACAGCAAATAAAATTCAAACAGGTCAAATGTTCGGCTAAGTTATACCGCCAACATCAAAATGTTGCGTGCAGGCGCGGACTGATGCCGTCGTTCATGTATGAAAGCGGCCAAGAGAAAAATGGCAAAGATGACAGAAATGACTAGAATTTATTGTTTTTGTGGTTTTTATTTATTTTATCCGACTTCACAGCTGTAAAATTAAGCTATGATCAATGAATCGTTATTAACAGTCAAATGCGTAAATAACATTCAAATTCGTCGGTGGACAGGGGACAATCAGTTGGGAAGTCGGTATATGTGTGGTGCTTGATTTCTGAGCAGAGGACAGCAGCAAAACAAACAAATATATGCAAAATTCTCCCGACCCGTAGGTGTGCTCTTCTCTGAGAAAACAAAACTTGTGACAGAATTCCTTCAAAAAATGGAGAGTGAATGGAGAATTCCTTCAAAAAACGAGAGTATGAAAACGTGAGTGATAACAAAACGAGTGTGTAATTCAAAGAAAGCATATTCCTATTAAAAACAAAAACAGAAAAGCAAAAATAAATAAATAAACAAACAAAATAATGTTAAAATAAATGTTTTCCCGTTGATCGAAACCGACAAATCCACTCAAGAAGGTAGAAACGTTCACTTAATTAGTAAAAAATATTGTGAAATATTCTTGAGTTCACGCCGGCTATTCCCATGATTATCATACAATGTAGACAAAGCTTCAGCTTTGCTTAGAACAATGTAGTCACTGTGAATTGCTAGAGGGCCCCAACCCCAATACGATATTAGGTGCCGTCATTCGTATCTTATCTTTCGCATGGCAAAGTCCCTGACTCAAACACACACACACCCTCTTGTGTTTAAGCGACAGAAATTGGCTAATGATAAGATAATGTAAGCTCATGGAGTACCGCTCATGCAGTGCAGGGTGTAGAATAGTTCGCAGCAACAGGTACCTCAGTTAACATTGGATACTCAACCTTTGAAGATCGCAGGGCAGGTGTTGTGTTTGTGTAGAACTTAAGAAGATATGGGGATTTGTGTGTATAAGTGTTGAATCAAATAAAATTGTTTGTCGTATGGTGGTGTCTGAGTTTTTATTTAAATATTCTACATTTGATCACAAAGATAATATCTGACTTTGCATAGATTTTTTTCTTTAGTAAGAAATGTTGCAGGAAAGTGCATTAGAAGGCTAGTTATGGATTTGAAAGCAATAAAGTGATGCCTCCACAAATCATCTGACAGAAACGAAACTAGAAATGCAATGGCCAACGGGAACGGTCTAGTAGTTCGCATTACTCTTCCAACTCAACCAGAGTGACAAAGTTCAATGTTTTGCCACCAATTTGATTATTTCGAGGTCGACGTTTGAATAAAAGAACAAATGACGATTGATTGCGAACTGAATTTAGTTGAATACGATCGAACATAAAAACTAATTTTTTGTCAATAATTCTTGGTTGGAGGTTGAAAGAAATGTCGGTGCGGATATTGGCTTAGCTTCTACAGTGAACACTCGAGATGTGTATGACGAGGGACGGGGCCTCACGTTTTGTGTCGACTCCAAATGGCGACGGTTGAACATTTTTTTCTAGACAGATTACCCATTGTCAGTGACTCGAATGTCTCGTGCTTGGGAGACGCTATAAGCTAAGTACAACCAGGACAGTACTTGTAATACTGCATGTTGTTTTCGTAAAGATGGACACGGCGTGTGACTTCAGAAAAATAGTAAATTACAAAATTTGAATGTAATCGCTCCTGAATTAATTACCGTCAGCTCGCCAGTTCTTCTGTGCAAATTGGGGGTGTTTCGTTGTGTGTGAAAAAGTGCTGCGAACATGACAAGTTGTGCCAAGTATTTTTCAATTTGATTCAAAGAATTTTTTTTCTGAATCAAGAACAGACAAATTCGTGTCACCAAACCACACATGGAAGTGAGTGAGACTGTAACTCTTTACGAGCTTCATGAATATCGCCAAAAAAAACATGAACTTGTCATCTGTTCAAAGATTCGCAAATTTTTTTTTGTGATATGGATTTTAGGGATGGGGGACTACTAGTGAATTCACCAGCACACTTATACCATGTTGGTCCACTGTGAAACCCACAGTCAGACTACCATCGCTGATCCCCTCGGCAAATGCTGACTGGACCAGATTTGAACCAGATAAAAGCGTGTTAGCTTTGCTTTCACTGGGAGTCGATCCGGGGAACTTAACCAACTGGACCATCGAATCGTAGATATGGATTTTTAATTCCCATGAATTATTCATCGACCGTCCATTCATGACCAGCCACTGAACTCATATTTGAGCACTGCCATTGCAGTTCAAATTCTTTTTCCGCTCACAATTCTTTGCGAGCATGTCTGTTTTAATTGATCTGAATTTAAGAAAATCCAATTGCTTAATTGTCTGCACAGTGTTCGATTCGAAGAGCCTATATTTAGTGATCCGTCAATTAAAAATGACGCTACCGCTGTAAATGACTGAACTTGGTATCAAGTGTTCTGAATTCCAACATCTTAACCCACGTCAAGCTGATAGACGCGCAGAGATATCTCAAAGAACTATTTGTGTCCTCTGCTTTGAGGCCCATCTGCACCTCTTTTACGTTCTGTTGAATTATATATGAAGTAAATAGAAAACAACGTACGGATTTATTTTTCCCCGAATTTCAGACAGTTTTCCACAAAATGTTGATTCTTGTTCTGTTGTTTCTGCGAAAACAGTGCCTAGGTCGTGTCATATCACACACTTAGGCGGCAATTTTGGAGTTATGTGAAGTCAAGAGTCTCCGCCGATAAGTCAACCATAATCCAATTTTTTTCATAATTTGTTAACTGAAGTGTCCGGGGTCAAGACACAGTCGGCCCGAAAGTATGCAGGGAGAAGGTACGATTGTCATACATATCAGCGGATTGTAGTCTGTGGGAAACATTAGGCTGGGAAGAGCATTTTATATTCGTGTAGTGCGGCTAAAGAACGAGTTGCTAAATTTTACTGTGCGTCCAAAAGTCGAAAGTACTCGCGTAATTGGGCAAATACCTGCAGCAACGCTGGAAGCAGTACGAATTGGGTCTTCGAAAAGGAACTTTTAAACCATCGGGTCGCGTGCGGATCTTGGGGTACCTATTCCGCAAACCAATTAGCGGTTTTAATAAAGTGAAGAAAAAGGCTGATTCTAGTGTTGCTCAGTTCCCCCAGATTATCGAAAAAGTGGGCCCCAGAAGTCTGAGCACTGCACCATAGCTTTCAATGGTTTCGTCCTCGTTCCTGCAGCTTCGACAAAAGTCATTGTAAGGAAGACCTAGTTTAGAGGCGTGGGTTCTATTGTGCTGCCACGCGGATCTAGGAATACCTTTTCTATCAACCCGTTAGTGGTTTTAATAAAGCGAAGAAGATGGTTCACTCTTTCAGCCAGGCTGTCAAAATAATAAGCACGGGATGAGAGAGCATTGCTGTTGCATGGTTTTTTCCTCATCCTCGTCTTTGTACTGGATTCCTGGTCTAGAGGCGTGAGTTCCTATGGCGCAATGCCCTGTTAGAACGCCAGAGATCCGAGATTTGGCCTGCTTAATCTGATCAATCTAAGCGATCGATTGGGGTCGACCGTAGGCCAGAGTTGTTTGGTGACTAGGCATCCTGTGCTTGATGTCCACGCGGTTTGTTTGAGCAAGCGTTTCAAGCTTTAGCAGATGTTTTATAGTAGCGATAGGCATGGAGGGTGGGTCTCCAGACGGAAAGTGTCCTTTTTATCGAGTTCGCAATTCTCTTGAATGTCTCAGTGTCCCGGCACACTCGTTAAGAGATAGGCGGCAATGAAGGGAAGTCTTGGAGTGAAGAGTGACAGAGTTCAGACATTTGATCGCTGTCTGGCTGTCGGAACAGATGACGATATCTGTGCTTGATATTACATTGTTTTTTAGCCATGACAGAGCTTGCTTAATCGCTATAGTTTCAGCCTGAAAGGCGCTACAGTGATTAGGTAGACGTAGAGAGAGCTGGATGTTCAGATCCTTGGAATAGACGCCTGCCCCACACCTGCATCCATCTTCGATCCATCTGTGAAGATTCGCAGTGGACCGTCTGGCGCCTGGTTATCAGACTCCCAGTAATATCTGGGTGGTAGGCTGGTTGAGAAAATTTTCTCGAAGAGGAGTTTAGGTATAGTGAGATATACCTGCGTAGGATCGTTGAATGTCCAGACTGGAGTTCTCTCCAGCTGTTCAGCGATCTTAATCTGATCGCCGTGCTGTATGTGTGTCAATTAGTTCTATCGATGGCAGGTTAAGGAGCATGTTTAGTGCTTCGCAGGAGGTAGTCTAACGCATATGTCCGCCATGCTCTGCACTTTAGCTAGTGGTGTGATGTTGATTTTCTTATCGAGTGCGGTCCACCAAGATGCGACGCCATACATCGGTATGGGTCTGACTACTGATGTAAATAGCAAGTGAATCATTCGGGACTGTAATCCCCTTTTGCAGCAGTTTTCGGAGGCCTTCTTGAAGAGTTCCTGGAAATTTTCTCAGCTTCCAGTTTAACTTCGTGTCTAATGGTTGGATGATTACAAATGCAATCATTTTACAACAGTTCCCGAGTCTGGGCGCAGTCGAATTGTCCGAGAATTCATCGAACTCAGAAATACAGACAACTCTTACCTTAATTGTCAGCGTTCTTTAGTTTTAAATATTTTTTTTCGAAATCGATCTGAGTTAGGACCAATTTACCGTGGATGCTTCAAATGTATACCGCTGTTGTTCAAGACTAATTGATTTTGTCCTGTCATTAGTTTCATTGATACATCATTTATTTCCTGGACACCTCAGATGATTTTATTTATTTTCCTAAACGGCACTAAAATAGTCTTCTTTGTATTTATCCTTATCACTTACAAGCTCAGTCAACGCACATAAAATTCGCCTTGTAATGTCTTACAGTGTCTAGGCATTAAACTGTAGGCCCCTTCCACTCGTGGACAATAGCACACACACAACACGAGTGGTTGCTGAGAAACTAGGCCCTGGCGCTCTACGAGCTGTAGCACCAGCCTTTTTATCATTATTTAAGGTCTCTTGCTTCAACAAGTTCACCTCAACACATCACAAGTTCCATCACCCGTTGATGTGGCATTGGAAGTGAAGCTCAGTCAGTTTGGCACCTCAAACAAAATACAGGGTGGGTCAAATAAGACTAACTTATGTGAAGCAAGAATAACATTTTTTGGAATTTTCCAATAAAATCTTTTTTTTCCTCATTTTGCAGGTTATAATTGAGTTCTTGAAAATGTGCAATAGATTGTGGGGTTGAGCCATGAGTTAACGACAGCGATCACCAGACACGACGAACGAGCTGATATTGACACCAGAGTGGGTCAGCTGGCATCGCATTGATCTAGGTCAGTATGAGGAGTCATCAATACTGTGCCATCGTCGTCGCCGTTTGTTTGTTTATTTGCTCGTTTAGGTTGTGCACTGCCACTGGGAGCAATGCATCGTCACTGGGTAGATCCGATTCCATGTGGGTGATTAATTGATGCGATCGCTACGACGTTATAAAATGAATGGAATTCGAGCAGTAAGCAAACAATGTTGCGGACGATCATCATAGCAGCTGGTCTCATAGGCGTAGGGTTGATGGCCGCCTTCGCTTGGAAGTTATGTGGGTGGTATCGACTACTACATACGCTTCGGATATGGTACCTAATAGAAGAGGCGGTGCTAAGACTGGAAGAGGCAATTCATCGTAGCTTGCCAAGAATGGCTCAACTCAGGAGGAACACCCGGCGAATAAATTTATCAGTTATTATTGTAAATTAGTATTAAAGTGCATAAATAAAATATTGCAGTTCCTACATACATTACTCTTTCAAATGGAGGGTTTTTCACAGTTCTCTTCCAATATTGCTTTAACTTAGTGACCCTGTTTGTAAAACAATTTTAGAGACAAAGTTCCTAAACCGCATCTCTGTGCAAGCTAGAGCAAAACTATCTATCTATACATTACATAACAACGCAGCGAAAATTACAGCCTTCAAGATTAGGAGTTAGGTGGGCCGTTTTGAGGAACGCCTTTCAGCTGGACTGTCCTAAAAGAGGTACTCATCGCACTGAAGAGATCATAGAATCCGCGCGGAGAAGTGTTGCACATGATGCATCTTTCCCAATTCTTTGTCTTTCCGGCCAAATGGGCATTTCGAGAACCGCTTTTCGGAGGATTTGAAAGTTTAGTCATAGTTTTCATACAAATTACATAAAAACTTCCACAATACATACACAAAAAAATTATTTAGACACGAGTCAAGATTGCCAGTTCTTCTTTAGCACACACCGTTCAAACTCAAGTCCTTCTATCTACTCACACTTAAGACGGCACAAAATAAAAACTTAAGTTGCGTACATACATAAGAATACAAAGGATTTCATTTATTAATACAAAATAAGTTGATAATTAAAAGTTCATTCGTCGGCTTTACGCTAAGTGTGGTCATAAGGGTTAAGTTAAAGGTCGTATTCCCCGGGAAGCCCCCTTCACCACAAATGACTGTACGGGCCCGTGTTCGTTACGCTTGTGTGTGATCAAAAATAGTGAAAAATGAAAAATCGGATGTGCAGCATGGGAAGGGAGACGAGAAGCATCAGAGAATGACATATTTGAACGAGTTTGCAATTTGTTCAGGGAATGGGGCAAAAAAGAAGAAGGAGCAGAGAATACGATGGCGTGTGATAATCATTTAGACTGTTGTCTCCTTGCCAATGGGAGACGTTGGGGAATGCGGTGGCGAAACGGAAGTTTGTGACAAAATCAAGTTCAATTGTGGCTGAGAGAGGGAATGAATTTTAATTGGAAGAAGGGGCGCAGCAGACCTCTTTCCGAACTTCTTCGGTGGCAGAGGCGGCGGAGTGGAGGCCAACGAAAAGTCGACCACAGATGTGGTGCTGTTGCTGCGACTGCCAAAGTTCATGCTGTCGAATATGGCCGCATTACTGTAGATGGCCTCCTCCTCGATGGTCGAATAAATTTCCTCAGCAGTCTCATAAAATGATATTGTGCTCGGAATGGATGATGGCTTGGCTGGTGCTTGTACTTGTGGATGTGGCACGGGGGGCAATGGCTTTGATTGGTTGAGGTAGGTATTTTCCGATACTTGCGACTGGCCGGGAGGGGGATGGGTTTGCGGCTGGGGTGGTAGTGATTGCATCGGGGCCAGTGGCGGTGGGGGAGCAGGACTGCTTGGTGCAGAAAAATATTCACTGCTTTGAATATTCAAGAGGGGCTTTGGCAGACTCGACAATGATGCTGTTGATGATGATGAAAGTGGTGGTGGTGGTGGTGGGTATGGTGGCTGTGGTGGAAGCAGCGGTGTGTCATGCTGCACCATATAGTCGGGAGAGGCCGCAGCATTACCAATTTCTGTCGAAGCCTTCGTCACCGCTGCACTGTCACTCACCATTAGGCGTCCTGGTGTAAGTTGATAGTGATGATGCTGCTCTTGTACCCGGAATGGGGAGGCGGGGCGCCCATCGGTGGATGTGGTAAACACTGAAACCGACCCGGGGCTGGTCGACGACGATACGCCTGTCGAATAACCTAGATGGAAGTAATTTTGTGTGGCTTGTGAGGAGGGGGTGTCGGCACCAAGGGTTGAAGTGTAGGGCGGTATAACATTGTAATAATGTGATGTGTGCTGTGGCGTAGGCAAACTGTTGTACTGCACGGGGAGGATTTGTGGTGTTGGGAATATCTGTTTGGGTGTTAGTATTGTCGCATGCTGAAGCTGCTGTTGTCGCTGGAATTCGAAGTGATGGAATGCCTGCTGATGCGACAGTTGGAGGTTGTTTTCAGATTGATAGAATGGGGATTGATTAATGTAATTGGAAATAGTCGTATCGGATGATACATTAGAGGGATCGGAATCATAATCTAGAAACGGATTTACCGGATGATTTCTGGTTAGGGTATGACCCCTGCTGGTCGTAGACGATTCCGATGCGGTTGCTGACGTCGATGAAATGTTGGTGGTATTGCAAAGTGTGTTTCGAAGTTCGTTTTCCTGCAGAAGTATGGTTCGGTGCACGTCCTCTGGGACGAGTATGCTGTCTGGGGAGTTTTCGTGCACGAAATCTTTTGGACGTGTAGATGTCGCAGGTGCTGTGGGCGGTGCGAAAGTCTTCTGCGTAGGTGATGGACTTATCCCTGGCGGAAGTGGGGGGAGAACCTCCAAATATTGTGGTTCGGGCACGATGTTCCTCGGAAGCGTATTATAGTTCACAGGGGGTGGTGGTGGACTTTGGACGGGTCGCATTGGAACGGATTTCGAAGGTAGTCTCGGACTTTTCACAACCTCGCGAATGGTGTTGGTCTCGGCGTTGTGCTCGAAGACGGCAAAATCACCGTGACCGACGTCGGTGTTTTGGAATGTTTCGAGAGCGACGTTCTTCAGTATGTCCGCGTGCTTTACTTTGGGCTTTGGCGGTGGCACCGGCTTAGGCGGTAACTGAGACAAGTTGTCCGTGGACTTCGAATGAAATTGGCTGTTCATCGAGCTGGACGGATGTTTGTCGGAGAGCAAATTGTCGTTGGATTTCGAAAAAGTTCGATCTCTCCTGCCCAGGAGTGAGTGATCTCTTGCGGCCTTCTGAGAGTAAAGCTTCGCCATTTTTTCGTATTCGTCGGGCTGTTTCCTTTCGAGGAAAGCCTCGCGGAACGGGTTGTCTCTCTCTAGCTCCTCTCTTGCGGGCGACACCGGCGTACGCCGTCCGGGAATGTCATAAAGGAAATCGTCCTGTCGGACGGGGTTGTATTCAGCGAGGACCGGGGACTCGATCTCTTTTATTCGGGCAACCGTAGGCACTATTGGAGGTAGTTTTTCTGGCTTGTACTTCTCCAGTGTGGAGCTGGCGGACGAAGACGGGCTGGCTGATCGAAGGATGCCCTTGCGTGGACGTCGCGAGTACTCGTACTCCTGCTCGGAGTCGTATTGTCGACTCTTGCGAATGGAAATGTCGGGCGTCCTGGATCGTTCGAAGTCTGACTTGGAACGCTCGTCTCCACTCAAGTCGAAGCTAACCGACTTGCGGTGACCGTATGACAAGTCAGGTGTACTGCGCCCGGAACTGAACTTCTGCAGCGATTGAGGATACTGATCTTCAGAGTCGCTGGTGGAACGCTGGTAATCAACATTGTCCGAGTCGCCGACCTCAGCTGCACTCGACTGCGGCCGCTCGTAAGGTGGGTCAATATCAACCCCATGGTCGTCGTCATCATCATCATCGTCCACGTCCTCAATGTAGACTTCCTCAACTTTGGCAACCGGCTGTACTCTATCGATCGCCTCGTTCGCCACACTTTGGTTATGAACCATTTGCTTGTACTCGAACCGTGGGTCTACCTGCCGCTTTACGTCTTCGTTGTCGCCACCCTTCGGTGTTAGCTTTGCGCCTGTACTCGGACCCTGGGGCTGCGGCGATTGCGGAGTTATTTCTCTGAGTTGCTTAGGTTTCTGAGTGTTTTTTTTTTTTTTTTGTGGTTAATTTGAATGCATTGAATGTTTGAGTTTTTCAAAATACAAAAGAGAGAGAAAAACATTATTAATTTTAGCGTTTATTTATAAAGGAAATAATTTATTTATTATCGCCGGTGAAATGTTTTCAAAATTCTATTTAAAGCACACTGATTGATTGATTGATTGCTAGCGTGTGTGTTTTTGATGTGGAAACATGATTTCGGTGCTGGAAGATGAGATGACGTCACATTTTTGTTTTAGCTTTGGACAGACACTTGAGATTCTTGAAGTATCATTGGTTTCATTGTTATATGAACTTCAAAATTTCAACCCGTGAGAACACATAAGGGACGGACACATTTTTGTTTTTATTTTGTACACAATGAAGAGTACGATTTTAGCCAATAGTGAAGCCTTAGATACAGATACACGCACAAACATACATACTTTCGATGATTATGCATGAGTGTAGACTTTCGAAAATATAAATTTGTTATTTTAAGAAACGATGAAACTTGCAGACTGAACTGTTGGTTGACAGAATTTGGATATTAAAGTGTAAATCATTGAAAAGAACCCGATTTTGTGTAGCAGTTAGTTCTTGCTCAGTGTGGGGTAAGTTCTTGGTGCCAATGTTAAAAAAAAACTACAAGCTACAACCATTCTTTTATATGAAATAATGCATTTCGTTGGAAAAACAGAAAATTTAAAGATAGAAGAGATTTAATGAAAAGAGTATTGAAGAAAATTGTGAATTATTTGAAAAGGGAAGTACTTGGGGGAGAGCGGGGCTGGTTGTCAAAATTGTAGGAGCAGCATCGATTTTAGTACAAAGTATTACTTCTTGCCCCACTCTCCCCTACGAAGACAGTCGAAATGTGATGAAAGCGACTAAGTTGGAAGTAATTCTGGGTGGCTTGAAGAAGGTGAGGGTGGCGGCAACATGGCGGTTTAGCATGACACAAGTATTTACAGATGTGGCAACAGGCAGATGACGACCCACAATAAAACTGTTTTTCAATCTCCAAAATTAATTTAAGAAAATCGAAAATTCTTTTTAGTTTTCAGAGAATTTCTTCGACAATTTTCCATTTAATCGCGCGCGTCAAGTAAACACAAATTGGAAGTGCCAGTGGCAGCCGAGGCTGCAGCACCAGCACCGTCTCTTCCAGTTGACAATCCCCAATCACTCATCAGGGTCGGCTCAACGAGTTCTTCAAGATCTTCCGCATGTCTTTAGTTTTTTTGTTATATAGCCGGAAATGTGTATTTTTCTTAATTTAATTTCCACAAAAGATAGGATGTCGTGACGCTACGCCGAATGTTCAAAGCGAAACAACGCGGAATATGATATTCCCGGCATGAAATAGAACTACACACAAAAGGCGATAAGCATGATCACAGTTTTCTATCGACGAAGCAATGACAAAATGCCACTTTTCAAGTTAAATGTCACAACTGTTACACGTAGGCAGACAATAAGCTCATAGAAGCAGTAGTAGCAATACAAAATAAATTCATAACAGAGAAACAAAATAAAAATTTGTAGATCCAATGGGAAAATGGTAGGATATTGGACGACTTGCAAACACCAATCGGAGAGGTTTCGGAGTTCTTATGGAATAGACAAGAGAAGCTCTACGTCGGGTATGCGAGGAAGGCGAATGGAGGAGAAGACATAGCCGCAAACTCTACGACCAATGTGGATGTAGACCGGAAAGTAACGACTGCGCTAACGACGGACGCATGGGCACCAATGCTCCAGCGAAGATTGACTACGAATCCAAAAATGTTGGGTCGAGTAGGAAAGGAAGACAGAAACTCCGATATATTGACCAAGTTATCACGGATCCAAGACAGCTTGGACTGAAAAAACAACTTGGTCGGCGATGGAAGGCTGAGCTATAGTTCAGGGTCAGAATGTAAGTAAGAAGGAGGAAGTGCCATGCGCAGCCTGTGTCCAGGCGGATGATTATGACCGCAGAAGACTGAACTAAGCACTCTTGAGATTACAGCCACTAAAAGTGTTTGAAGTAACTTCTAAACTTTCCACCGACTTTGCAATGAGTAAAATGCGAATGCTCTAGCAGACAGATAAAAAATAGTAGAAAACAATAAAAAAAAAACATTACAAGCCAGTTAGTCTAATATTGCTGTCACACATTTTTTTAACAGACTTTCGAAAGTACACGTTGTATACAAGTCCCAACAAAGAGTAAAGGTCATTGATTAAACAAGGTGGGCGTATCAGTTTCGGGTATTCGCAGTTATAAGATAATCCAATCACATGTACCTAAATGCCATGATTGGACACCCACCAAATCATTTCCTGTAGGTTGCATTGCAATAGTTGCTTCAGTAATAAATGCAGAAACAATTTTAAGCTTTACAACACTTAACTGACACAAGTTAAGTTGCATTTTAGTTTGGAGAGATATTGGATTGTAATTTGATTTAAATTTCTCGCTGATTGTAGTGGGTCGCAGCCGCTTGATCACTCTTCATTTGTCAGTCTCCTTATTCAAATGCGGACACGACTGCTCGCAATGTCCAGGCACTCAAGAGGATGCAGAGCTGGTGATGTCCCAATTTAGAACAGAACTCACGTGGCCCATAGACCATAGTCGCAACCGAGCCCAAGAGGCGACGGAGTTTAATAGCTAACCAGACCCGCGAAATAATATCGAACGGCAGTTCCGCGGGGAGAATAGTTGAAGAGGTGTGAATTAGTACGTAGAGGCATTTCTAGCATGCAATTTGCGCATCGTTCTTAGCTAACACATAGCTATTCACATTATATTTCGACTTAAACCATAAATGCATCTACTGCCGATTCTCTAAATTTATAAATCATACTCCGGTATGAAATAGTTATCCCCGCTATTCTCTCAGGCGTGTCATATGTCACTGCGACATTTAAGTGACTAATTGAATACAAATTTGTCACAGTGACATGTGACACCACTAAGGGAATATGCGGGATAACTCATTCATCCCGGAACATGATTGAAGAGCATCGATTTTGCTCAGCTTTTCAAGCAAGTTTTTCAAAGCGTAATCTAAATTAACTGATGCGGCAGTGCACACATGACAAATAATTTTAATTTATCTAAATTTTCTTATCAGTCACTTGTCAAGGAGAAAAGCACAAAACACATGTGTACCCACCAATCAACCCAAAGTAATAATAATACACATTTCGCGCACTTCAACCAACGCCGGGGAGACCTTGAAGTCAATACGTTATCAAAGCAGCAACACCACTGCCCAACAAAAAAACGGTCTACCAAATAAATCATACTCCATCGAGGACAATGCAGTCCCAGCCAGAACAACCGCTTCATAAAATGTGCAAATAAAACTTATCAAAACAATCGTCAAGCATTTTTCACAACACTGCCGCCGCAGAAAATGTAAAAATAAACCAACTAAATAAGCCGCCCTCGAAATGAATAAGCACTTAGCATGTCAAATTCAGATAACAGTGGGGAGAGAGGGACGAGATAAAACAAATTAAAAATAACGCTGAACCACTTTAGTCCGGGATTTCAGAAAACGAGAAATTAAAAATTACTTTATCCCAGCATCCTGAAACTGATCCAGCGTCCCCAGAGCACACAGGACGACGATGGGCATCCGACGAATGTACGCTCGAACACCCTTATCACATTCACTCACTCGAATTTATAACATCCACCACCTACACCGCAGCGTCTAAGCAAATACACATTATTCGTCGTGTTCATCCTTTTTCTGCTCTGGCAACGCGTCTCCCTTGCACCACCTTGCACCACAGTCGCTCTCCATTTGCAGAGAATGATGTATAACATGCCATACGACGGCTTAATGTCATTAAAAACCAATTCGCTAAAACCGTATGCTTTGCGCAACGTTTGCGGCGGCGATGCCGTGCAGAGTCTCCAAGGCCATCGATTCATACCGACGACATCGGCAAATAGTAAAATGATATCCTCTTGAATTATGGCGCCACTTTAGGAGTAATTTAACAAATTAATATAATTGCTGGATGATTTGCGAACATTCCAACAAAAAAAAATGTATTTTATTGCCTTTTCACTGCCAAGTTGTCGGCCGAGTCCCTTCAGAGATGGGCCCAGGAAGTGCCTCGTAGTGTGCGATAAGGTACACTGTGCTTTTAAGGTTCTCGGGAAATTACTTATTTCTATTTAAGATTGTTTTGTTTCCTTTTTTTTAAATATCCCTTGGGCGCCGCTGTGTTGTTGCCGAAGCAGCGGTGGCAACTCATAAAGTATGCATCCAGATGTAATTCAGATAAATGCGAGAACACGACGTTTTTACAAAATGAGTATTTGACTTTTACGTGAATTATGATTCTGAGAATATTCTTCTGTTTTTTTTTTTTACATAATTTGCTGTACATACCCCTCTTCCGGATAAAATTGAGTGTGTTTTTCGGAACCGGAAAACGTCTGTGCCACTCTTGGGGACGTGAAATACTTTAAATTATTCGGTTATTTGTTACTTATTTGGATGGGAGGAATGTCTTGAATTGAAACCTAATGTCTGTTAAGGTAACAATCACAACACCACATTTGTAGAACAACGCGAGGGAGAACGAAAACATTTAGGCGGACGAAGCTGCGTTTGACTACGTTTCGTAGGTACAAGTGAGTTGGCAATTTATATATTTTTATATATTCGCACTCGGGTTCCTTTGTATCCCAAACACTTTCAGTATACTTGAAATAAAAAAACGACTGAGTCATATCGTATCACAGGTCATCGCCACAGAGGCCCACCTCTGCTTGAAGAAAATCTGCAAACGTTTATAGACACGCCACAGCAACTGCCAATAATCTGCTTTACGATTGCTAGAGTTAGTGGCCAATATTTTTCTTGCAGTGGCTTCAGACTTCGATCAACGAAAAACGTAATCGGTGGTCACTGATATGTCGTTTCCCGCTGGAGAAATAGCTCAAACCTTGGCACAAAAGATCATGACCTCACACATCTGGGCTACAATCGGAGTAGAGGATGGATTAGTGAGTATCCGTGTATCAAAAATAATTGGTGTTTCTGACGAAGGTCGGTATAAATATCGGGGGGTTTTCTGCAAGGTATAAGGTACTCGAACAAATTCAGAATGTTCCGAGAGGATGACACTACTGTGTCATCTGTCAAATGACACCATGCAAAATTTCACACTAATTCATCTGTTCGATTTCTTTTGTGTGAACCCCGGAAGCCGTTTATCAGCTTGGTTATAGGTCTGGCATCAGACCACGGCGATAGCCCAGATCATTATACTACCGAAGCAGATCCTGGAAAAGACACAACTGGTGATCAGCACTCTCACTTCACCACTTTCAGGCAGCATGTCACAGCTTGCACAAGGACGAGCCATACACCGCCATATCGCAAATTAGTGTAGGTACGGTCACTACTAAACCTCTTGGGGCGCTTGTTTGGTCATACAGAGAGGAGCGATCAATTAAGACGGCGCGGAGTCTCGTCGAACCAGTAGGACCACATACGGCACTATTTGATCCATCAAGATCCGTAATGAACTCACCGATACTGGACGACGCTTATGTGACTTCTTCAAGTCTCGTGATTGATGAGATGATCGTCCAATTCACTGGAGGGGCGATCTTTAAAGAGTTCCCACAATTGTTAGCACGTAATCGTAACCAGCGCGCAGTCAAAGAGACGTTTGTTGGGATTGAAATGCAAGTGGTGAAGATGATCGTGTGTTGTCCTCCCGGAAATGACGCACAACGTCGACATCTTGGGAAAAATGGCCACATTCAACTTCGAGATAGCCTGGCGCTGATTAGTACTACTAGCAATGAGATCAAACGGAGGAACAATAGTTACTTTAGACTCTCTCTAGAGGATCAAGCTGATTTTATACAAGACTATACACGCCAGAGCGGATGGAGAGGTCTTTGGTTTCTTCAGAGAAAAGTTGTGCTTGCGACCTGTCGTCCTGTTTGCAACGAGGAAGTCTGGAGACGCCGAACAAATGAAGCGATATTCTCCCATCGGCTTTAGTTCACTTTAGAAAATAGAACCGAATGAATTGAATTCGTTCTTATTACAAGGCATCGGTTCAAACACAAACTTTACAGCGACGCCTGCGTCTAGCCAAAGGTTCACTTATCCAACGCCGATGGTGGCTAGGCCATTGACAGTTCGTGGACATTTCCGGCCCAAAGAGTCTCTGATTTCGGGGCTCTAGCCAAGGGTTCACTTATCCAACGCTGATGGTGGCTAGGCCATGGACAGTTCGTGGACATCTCCGGCCCAAAGAGTCTCCGATTTCGGGGCTACACCGCAATAGAGGATGATTGCGGTAAAAATGGCTTAAGTGGAGGAAGGCCTCCCTTAAGCCACTGATGTGCGCAGCTGGAGGCAACTAGCTAGAGCTGGATCTAACTGCAGAGGGTGTTGGTTGGTTCCCAGATCCACGAAAAAAATGGAACCAGAGACTTTGCGACTGGAGACAACTACTCAGAGATGGATGTATCTACAGAGGGTATTGGTTGGTTCCCAGATCCACAAAAAAATGGAACCAGAGACTTTGCGACTGGAGACAACTAGCTAGAGATGGATCTAACTGCAGAGGGTGTTGGTTAGTTCCCAGATCCACAAAAAAAATGGAAGCAGAGACTTTGCAGCCACTCGAAGACAATGTTCATCGTGTTATTGTTAGTAAAAGTTTACAGTTTTCGGCTTTCAAATTGTGCGGCAATCAAAACAGCCGCGACTGTTTCAAGAAATCGCACTCAGAGAAGAACTGCACGAAATAAACTTTCGAATAAAGCCAACATCATGATTTTCTGTCATTTTTAAGTTCTGGGCCATGTAAAATCTAAGCCTTCTAACTATGAAGAACGTCCCTTCAGGAGAAAGCACATCTCAGATTCAGGAGGCTGTCAGATCATTAACGCAAGAGAGTCAAGTAAATCATGATGGAACCAAGCCCAAGACTATTTCCCAAGCAGAATATGTAGGGCCCGACGGACAAACAAACGCAATCGTTTACAATTTTTTTTTAAATACTGTACATGTATATTTAATATCTTAATATCTTTACAGACATTTTGCAAATTTCTTTTATCTTCATATAAGGACACATTTAAAATAGTTTTGCTTTTATTAATAAATACAATAACAAATACCTATGTACATCCTCCATATATTACACATTGTTTTAGTTCAAAAGATGTATACTTTTCTAGGTGTAGTGGCATGTGTATGGGAACATTTATTTCGACCAGCATGTATGAGTGTAAATTCAAGCTACAGAGTACTTCACACGGATGTACAATATATATCAAAAAAATAGTCTCAAACTAACAAAGAAACCTTATAAGTAGCTAACATTAGTTAGGCCAAGTTTTTTACTTTGTTTTATTTTAGTTTTCTTTTACCAATGTCAAAAACGACAATAACATGAATTTTAACAATGGGTAAAAAATGAATTAACATAGCTTTGCTAATTCTTTGGTATTTCATTGAAGACTCGCTAGCTGCTGTGGAACTTTATCTGTTATCTGAATATTAAATGTTATTTTTCATTATTTTGTTACAGGTTAGATAAGACCCAAATTTCATGAGTAAATTCTTTTAAAAATTCTATTGGACCTTGAGTATGCATTTATTTATAAATTGTTTTTCTTTTTTAAACATTAATTCTCTATAGTAGTTTTAATTATGTAAACATTGTATTCTTTTATTGTTTTACGTAGGAGGGATTCGTGTGATTGTAAATTTGTAGTATTGTAAGACGAAATAGCTTCAAGGAGTACACTAGTGTGCACTGATATGAATTTGTTTTTTTTTTTTTTATTACGAAATACTGATATTAAACTACAACCGAGAAAAACGAATTAATGTAATAAAAGTAACAATAATTTCGAAATGAACAAAAAATCTACATTGTCTAATAAATTCACTCAAGTTTAAGTCTCACGCATAATTAGTCGGCAAAGGTGTTGCAGAGGCAAATATTGGGTCTATAACTTAATTCGTGCGGTTTGCTAAGAGATGGCGTAACTTGTCTCCATTGGAACATGCGTTGGATAGCTACGGTCATTGTACGTCATTCAGTATATGTCATTCATTTGAAGCGTAAACAACAACAATTTTGCGGATTTTTTGCCTGGAATGGGGAGTTATTCCTCATTACTTTAATATGAAGAAAACTGCTGCCGAAAGTCAGCCTATTTTGGTGGAAGTTTATAGTGAACATACGCTAGCTGAGCGAACGTGCCAAAAGTGGTTTGCACGATTTAATTGATTTTGACTTGGCCAACCAGCCAAATCAACGTCAAAGCCGAATATACATGGGGCGAAGGTAATGCTCTGTATCTGGTGGGATCAGAAGGGTGTGCTGTATTATGAGCTGCTAAAACATCAATAGACAACGCTCCCGAATACAATTAATCCGTTTGAAGATTAATTGTAATAAAGTTCCATCATGACAACGCTCGGCCCCACGTTGCCATTCCCGTTAAGAACTATTTGGAAAACAGTGGATGGGAAGTTTCACCCCACCCGCCTTATAGCCCAGACCATGCCCCTTCTGACTACCATTTTTTCCGGTTGATGCAGAATGCCCTCACTGAAATACGGTCCACATCAGAGCAGAATTTCAAAAATTGGGTTGATTCATTCTTGGCTGCCAAGCAAGCAAGAGTTATAGACCCAATAGTACAGTAGACTCGCGATAAAAGAAGGTCTCTTTCAGGGTCGGCGCTTGCAAATCTAAAGTGCGAATGTATTTCTTTATAAACATTTATTCACACACATTCACAAAGTCTGCATAAAATTGTTCTGAGTTTTTCACTCAAACTATGTTCACTCTATAGCGACTGCGGTTAGTTTCAGACCCCTCACCGGACCAGACAGGTATTTAGACATTGTTCTTTGTCAAAGTCAAAAGTCTGCGATTGAGGACTTGGAAGCCCACATTACTCGCGGATCGCAACACTGGATAATAGAAAATTTGACCTTCAGAATTAGTGTTGAGTAGGACACGTATACCAAATAGGTGAGTTTGTATGAGGTACTCATTTCAGAAAGTCAAGTGGTACAATGTCCCACATCATCTGAGGGGCAAAATTTGTCACATAAGAATGACTTCCATACGTCATTATTTGGATGACGTTGCATTGTCCCAAATTTGAATGAATGATTGAACAATTTTAATAATTTGCCAGTTATATGTGCAATACATTTTCCTTGCTTCTATAACACAATTATATAGTCCTGCAGGTGTCCCATAAATGACGTGCAACATTTCTGATGATGTGCAGAATTTCTGCTGGCAGCACTGCATACATACCTGCACACGAAACACCCGCGCAGAATTTAATGTCATACAAATATTAGTCTGCGCGTTCAAAATCTATTAATGTTTCTTCCATTTTAATATCCTGCATTCGTTGCTTAGGAGAAATAATAAACAAATGCCTAACAACAGATGGCAAAATTCAAATATATTTTAGTATGTTCTCGGCTCAGCGAAATTAGATATAGAGACTGACTGCAGCGCTGCTCTGCATGCAGAATTTACGTGTGTTCAGCTACATATAATCTTGTGTATTCTAATTTCGCGGCATGAGAAATTCCGCTCATCTGTTTCCAGCATAACTTCACTCCAATATGACAGTTGTAGTCAATGCGTCTCTATCACATGCCCAACTTCTACCTCTCCTGCCCCTTAACATTTTTGACAACCAATGTTCTCTACAATACTTCATTTCTGTAATGAACTCAAAAATTGAGGTGTGACAAATATTTTTTTTTGAATTGTTGTGACATTTCTGTATTGGGATATTTGTAGAGCATCTTGTATGAGTAACACAGCACAAATTCAGAATCGATCTCATACTGCATAGTTGTGGGCAACAGTCACACGAAATTATACTCAAAGTAGTAAAGTTTTGTGCCATCAAAATTCATTTCTCGGTGATCGTCACCATCATCATCGGAGCCGCATGCTCCACTAAAGGGGGCGCGGGGGTAAACCACACACGAGAAATCTCCAGGCAACTCGATCCTCCGCCATCGACTCTAATTCATCAGGACTTATGCCCAAGCGTACCCAGGCGAGTTTTTCCACATGGTCCAACCATCTTGGTCCATTTCGGCGTTTTATTTAAAATGGTTAATAATAATTGGATTATCCATAACAATGGATCGTCGGCTAAAAATTGCAAAATGTTTGCAAGATAAGCTGATAAGGGTCACCGACTGCTGCATATATCAAATGGCGGAATCCCAAGCGCTGCACATATCAAGTGAAGCCTCAGGTCAACCAACCTTCCTCGCATTCAGTCTGCAAAATCCTTGAAAAGAAGGTTCCATTAAATGGTAAAATCTTCTAACACCGCCACCAACTAATACAATTGGATCGAGCAGTAGAGCAAAACTGACCACACTATTCCGTAAGACACCCACATTCTGAACGTTTTGATGTCTCTTAAAGATTGAACAAATGTTGCGAGTTAAGTAAAACTTTAAGAATTGAAATATGAATTTTGTCTTGAATAATATTAAAAAAGAAAAGTAAGATACCATCACGACGCATACGTTCTTACCTTATTTTACTGAGTTTTTTTCAACACAGAGCTTTGGAAACGACTGACAGTTTTATGTTATCAAGCGTCATCCAACAAAAGGTGTTATTTTACTTCGCTATCATCGCTTCTAACATTCATCCGTTATTGCGATACGTTTTGAAGAATTTCATGTTTAGCTTAGAGTGCCCTTAGGGCGAAAGTACGAAATTTAGAGTACGAGGCACGTACGATTTTTATGCATTACAAAATAATGCAAAATATCGTGGACTTACATCATTAACTATTATTCATTCTCCCTAAAATTGACGATCTCTTGCCGCTCTTTATGCCAATAATCGTGTAAGAAATGGTCTAAATGCACTAAGCAATGAAACATTACGAAAACAAGAGCAAAGGAAACAAATTTCCTTAAAAACTAAATTTCTCCTCCTAACGACACCTCTTCCAAATGTCCTCTATTCCTTTTATATCTAACGTTAAGTAAGTGTACATGTAACCAAACAAGAGTGAATCTATTTAATTGACACACCGTCTCCACTGGACATATTTCTGACCAAGATCACAACCACAATCTGAACAGCCGGCCGCGCTCTTTTCTTTAGTGGGCAAAATATGCCATGTCGCTTCACTTCAAACGTTGGCTGCGAGAGAGTCAAGATCAAGAAGCGGGCAAACCAACCACCAATCAAAGAAAAATAGTGCCAATCGTTGCAAAAAAAAATCGAAAATCGTGCACATATAGGAAAACGTCAAATTTCATGTTCAACTTTTGAACAGACCTCATGCCATGCCGCAAAATCGAGATTCTCGGCCACGATGTACGTTTGAAGATGGATTTGTGTGCCTCCACTAGACTTTTTCACATCGTGTACATGAACCCGGCATGGTTCATGTCCAGTGGGGACTACGTGTAGTGATGACATATTTCTCGTAAGACTGAATAAATAATTTTAAACTATACTAAAACATATATAAAATATAAAAAATTTGTTAAAAAATCGAATAAATTCAAAATGGTCGCAGATCTACATTAATATTCATCATATAACTGTAACACACAAATTCCTCTAGAAAAATGCATCTATAACCTATTTTCCAGTTAAGACTTATGTTTAGGCATTTAAAACGATTAAGGTACATACATTTGAATTGAGTGCTTGTGTTTATTATTTTTTTTTTCTAAGAAGAGTAATACGAATAAGAAATGTATACATATATTGCAAGACATCTGCGATTGGGTCGCAACTGCTGTTCTTTTGGTTCTGTTTTCAATTTCATCGTCTGCTGCATTTACATATTTACAGAATACTTTACTCGTAAAATATTCAAATCTACATGTATACACGCTTAATTTTACTTCAAACTTTTAAACAATACAATTGGATAATGTTCAACAATGTCAATTCAAACAATAATATTTCACGGCTCTACTTAATACAATTTAATGTTTGGATATACACATATATTTTATTTATTTATTTATTTATTTTTTCTTTTTTTTGCTTTTTTCTACGATTTTTTTTATAAATTAAAACTTCCATTTAAACTAGTATTTCAGTCTTGTGTTTAGATAATTCCGCTTGTTAAGTTATTTTTTGATCATATTTCTGTAATAAATAAGAAAATGTTTTGTTTTGTTTTGTTTGTCTTTGAAGTTGAAGACTTTCATGTTTTTTGTTTCTTGTTGGCGGTATATAAAAAACACACATCAAATTGGCAAGCTAAGTACTTAGTAGTTTGGCAGTAAGAAAAAAAAATAAAAAAATAAATATAATGCTATGGATGCATACACTTATTATCAGTTCTATAAAAATATTCATGCAATTTTTAGGGGATATCAACACTGAATGGCTTGACTTGTTTGCCGCCAGAGGTGGCCTCACATCACTGCTTTCAGTTCATCATGATTGCATAAAGATGTATCTTGTTTGGCCCAATCACAATCACATGCTTCCATAATATTATACTTAGATATTTCGTTCAGTATTTTTATAAACACAAATACATTTATGTTATATATATTCAACAATGGCGAATGTTTTGTTTGTTTTTTGGCGTGTTCCTAGCGTGTAAGTGCACACATCTTTGTGTACCTTAAGTGGCGTTTTTGACACCATCTGCTAATGAATTGTCTCAAGATTGATCTACTACACTGTTCAAATATGAATTGTTTCTATTCACCACCAGGTACTCATAGAACAATTTCTTGTCAACTTAAATGCCTAGTTAGGTGGTATGAGCGTTAATAAGATCCAAGATTCGCGTGCGAAATGTATGCTTGGAAAAAAATTCGTTTTAAAAAATAAAATTTGCAAAAGATTAGACCTAAGCTCAGATCTTATGACGGAGAGCATGAAATACAATCCCCACATACATATATGGATCCATACATCTGTATGAGATGCTTAATGTATCTAGACTATATAGAGCCCGTGGAGAACTTTGGTGCTTTGTACATCCGACATCAACTTACCGAGTTTGGCATCATGCAGTAACAAAGCCGTAAGCATAATTTCTCTTCTCTCTTGCTGAACTAGGCAGCAACAAGATTGATGGGTACAGTCCCGGGTAAGTTGGGCGATTGTCTCAACCCCTTAACCACTGGTGGGGAACCAACAAGAGTATTTGTCGATATGTAGCAGTGAGCTCCCAGGAGTTAAAATCTGGTTGACATCACAGCCAGACAGGAGCAGAGGAAGATTTGTATCTCCTCCCCATCCATGCATGCCTAGTCGCCAGGTGTGATCTCCCAGCACCACGTTACTGATATAGTGTCTGTTAAAAGCTGCGTTCCTAGCGATAAGGACACAGTCTGCGTCTGATATTCTTGTCGTGTTATTTAGATCAGTCACCATTCTAGCTTGGAAGTGGCTAGGGACATTCCTATTGAAGGCAGTTTAGTTTTAGTTTAGTAGTGTATAACTCTTTACCTGGAATGTCTCTGTGGCCTGCCACCCACTCATCACAGGCGAACAAATGTGCTGATACCCGAGAAGAACGAGGGTATAATACAACTTTGCAGACTGATCACGGGGAAGATCGCTAGTCGAGCTAAAGCGGTGGCTAGTAAGCGGATATTAGGGAAATATCGAGGTTTTAAGAGAATATTCCACTTCTAATTGCCGTCTTCACTGAGAGCCTTATCTGATCTGGTATCAAGGTTCATGGGAAAATTGCTTAAATTCTTAACAATTCTCGTATGCCCGTTGCACTCGAGCATCTGCAAGAAGGAATTAAACCGTGGATACATACATTTATGCTCACAAGAAATCCCATAAGGTAAATGTCACAATGTTAGTGACATTACACTCAGAATGCAAATTTATTGTTTAGCTGGGAAATTCGAGGGTCGTCAGATAAGTCAGTGACTAAATGAGGCAGTGCAAAAGCGGCGTAAACCACACAAATCAAAACAATTCTGATCGTCACTAGAGAGTTGAGGGCCGCAGAAGTTTTTATTTCGGTAATTTGCGGGTTTTGTTGGTTACGCCACTTTTGCATAGCTACATCGCCCAGCTTTTTCTTTATGTTTGCGAATAGAATATTGTCGCGGTAGGGGCTAAATCTGGAGAATATTCTGGATCACTTGGAGAAACTCCTCTCGCCAAATAAGTTTTTGTTTCGAATCAAAGTCGAATCTGTCCTGAAGCTCTGAATAACCACCCCTATCATAGAATACGCCGTATCTGAGATTCACTTTCGCTTGCCATATGGATCGTAGAATACGGCGGGCAGACTACCTTACCGATGACTATTTCGAATTTGTAAAAGAGCTGTGTTATGATAAGCGACCGTAATTAATCTTGGAAAAAAATCGAATTTAAATTAATCAAGAGAAATAAGTCAAATGAGAAAAAAATGGATAGAATAGGCTTATATTTGAATGCATTTGGTATTGAGGACGAACTAGCTTCTGACCGAAAAAGGCGTGCGTCTTTAAGAGGAACTGCAGAAGATAAGTACATACACAATCTTATCTTATAGGTTTGTTGAAGTCTGTCGTTTGAACAAGGCAGCATTAAGGTTGCTTAAGAAAAACGTCTGCTCCTTCTGATGCACCTTCCTCAGACCTTAGGTGTTTTGCTTGCTCTGGTGGTCGTTTGCTATCAATTTTTGCAATATCGAAATTCAGGTTCACAGAATTAATCAGCTCTCAGATCTCTTGCTGTACTTTGTGTACTTGCAATATTTTCAAGAAAATGACTCACCACTTTACAACAAACACCCACGTACGCAATGAGTTATCTGCGTTTTAGCAATGTTTTGTACGGGAAGTTTTAATTCGACACTTTTCTACGATCTCCTCAAAACACATTCACCTTACCGACAAGTGAAAAATTCACTTCGAACGTATTCAACAATCAAGAGTTGTGAATTTGAGTTCTCTCGCCCCCGGCGTATTCTAAGATAGGACTGACTATTCACCAGTGATTGTCTCTCCAAGTTAATTACGTGCATCTCAAAAAATGTGACTACTGCATTTTTGCCGTCTTTCAGCCGTTTTGAGAAGCCCACTCATCTACGGCAACGAAACGGCGTAAAAACTCGGTCGCATTAAAGCTGAACATTGCCAAACACTAGGTGGGACGACCTAACTGTTCGGCGTCACTTGTGCTGGTACGGTTCAACTAGAAGTCAATAAGTAACTTGATGGTGTAGACTCCCCACAGTATTTATAGAGCTTTTAGTTAGATTCTGCGTTTTTTTTTTTTTTGTTGGAAATAATGCCTAATCCGCACCAGGATTTGACTGTTTTCATTTTTTAGTTCAGATTCACCAGGTTGCTCACTTTCAGTAGATGTCAAGCACAGACTAAGTGACAGAACATCCTGGAAACATGCCAGTAGTCGATTACAGATGGCAGTTGACGGAACCAGTGATGCATTCAAAGTTGCTGCGCGAAAAATTCAAAAAGTCACTAATTTATCCAACCACCATCGAATTAAAAATCGAAATATAACGACGGACAGCGTATCCGGTGTTCTCATTTGTGGTTGCTCCTCGCAACTGGTTCAACACTTAATCTATTTAACAATATGGAACAGGAGGACGTACATAAATATATAAAATAACACCATTAACTTTATCCGGTAACATGCATACGCAATTGTGTCAGTGTGGGTATGAAGTATGTAGTTGGCTGAGCTTGCGCCTCTGTTTAGTTGAGTGTGTGAGAAGTGAATAAGTGACAGAAATAAACCCATTAAAAATAAGTGCATCAACACAGACACATCCAGACGGAATTCCACCCAAAAATCCAAAAAATACACAAACAACATACACACCACGATTATTCCAAAACAGAAGGTCTTAGCGTCAAGTTGAAGTCGCCCGAATGTGTAGGGAAAGATTGCTCCTTGTGGAAAACAAAAAGGACAAAAGGAATGTAAATTCTCTCTTCGAGTTCAAGAATCTGTGCAGTCCGTCGCCTTGATGTCAGACACAAAGGAGCTAGGAGCTAGGTGTAATACAAAAAGTTAAAGAACATGAAACACAAGCGTACGACACCAGACAAGGGATAATACGAGTAAAAATAATGTTCAGCAGAAAAAAGAGTACAACAGAACATGTATCGGTTGAGAGAGCAAAATAAATTTGAATTATGAACAAATGTCTGCATAGCGATACGAAAGAAAACACAACATAATTATGTACACATGAATGCAATTAAGAACACAAAATGTTAAACACAATAGCACAGAGTTACTCGTTTATGTAAATTAAATAAAATTAACACCCGCAACATGAACTCGCCGATTTTCGTAATCACGAAACGCACAGATAATTAGTTTATCCTTTCAGTTTCGGCGCGAAGTGTTGAAAATCAGACACATCGAACAAACAAACAGAATGAACGAGTAAATGTTAAGCACACATTACATGGTGATGTTGATTTTACTTAACACATTGAAATGACAACAATTAAACGATAATTATAAGGAGATGATCACAGGACAATGAGTGCAGTAGTCTATACATATTCGAATGTCAATGCTTGTGGATGATAGTGTGTGTATGGACTCACCTGTGATTGGGATGGAGCTGGTATCGATGGATTCGTGTCCAGTGTGTGTTTCGAAATGACCACAGTTGTGGTTTTCTGAATTTTATCCTCGTTATGTTCGGATGGTGATTTGGGAGGAACATTGTCGGATAACGCTAAAACTTCAGCTGCTCTAACTATATCTAGTACCTGAAATAAATAAAAAGAAAAAAAAACATAATCAATTAGTTCTGGTTATTTTGGCTGGCTTACGATTTATCCACACTGAGTACAGAATTTTAACATTCCAGCAGTCACCCTCACAGAATACCTGAACATGCCTTATTTTGCATGCCCTACGCTGAACCTTCTATCCAGGCAGTCGACAACAAAATATAGCCCGTGGCATACCAGAGTGAATGAGCATTTCGACAACTACTGCACAATAAAGGATAAATAGACACGGCAGAAGGACCGTCGCCACTGGACATATTTCTGACCAAGATCACAGCCACAATCTGATCAGCCATCCGCGATCTTTTTTTTCGTCGACAAGATATGTGATGTCGCTTCACATCAACGTTGGCTGCGAGAGAGTCAACATCAAGAAGCGGGCAAACCAACCACCAATCAACGAAATGAAATTCACTAACACTTGTACTTTTACTCTTAATATTTACCACGAAATTCAAACAAAATCGTGCACCTACAGGAAAACGTCAAATCTCATGCCCAACTTTTCAACAGAGCTCATGCCATGCCGCAATATCAAGATTCTCCGACATGATGTTAGTTTGGACATGAATTTTTGGAACAGGGCATGGTCATGTCCAGTGGAGACGACGTGTTATGCTGACAAGGCCACGGAAGGCTCAGCTGTGCATCTTAACATCTTAATTTTCGTACTAGATATGAGACTCATTAAAAAATGCAGGGAGCTTCGATAGTTTACAGCTTAAATCTTAGCTACATTGTTCGTCCGCTGTGCAACACAAGAAATCGCCTCAGTTTGAAAGGCTCGGATTTTGAAGAACGATTTTGATAATGAGAGTTCGTGGAGACTGGATTATTTGTCGTCAACATTTTTCTTGTCTTCATAAATGTAGTCATACGCGGAAGGAGGCAGAGATGCTGTCTGTCGAACACAAATGTATGGTTTTATATGCTCGTTATTATTGCGGGTCACTGAGTATAAATGTCTAGAAAAAGCTTCTCAAATTGACCGTTCGGAGTCGGCATAAAACTGTAGGTCCTTTCCACTTGTGGGACAACAATAGCAAGCACGGCACGATTGTTTGCTGAGAAGCTAGGGATGGGGTGGTGATGTGGTAGCCGATTTATCCTCGATGGTGATTCCTATCGCTGCTCTGGTAGAACCGAGAAACTAGGCCTCTCTCTTTTTTTTTTTTTAATTATTTACTCATCATTTTCTTTAAATCAAACCGCAGGTTACTTTATTCTGGGTCTAGCTCCCAACGCCGACATGTTTACGCAAACTTTTGGCGTTTTCCAACGAAGTAGATTACAAAGCTTTAGAAAACCTACGAATATTTTTTCACATGTGAAGAAATGCACATCCAAAATTAATATTTTTAGTGCCTTTATCAAAAAATGTGATTTTCAGTACAGAATAGGCAACTCTGCTCCGTCAACTGTCATTCATACACTACTAGGAAACTGGACATTAAGGGCGTCTACACTCAGCTCAGTAATGAATCTCAATAAAACTACCTTTACTCATTTATGATGACAACCTGGGGATGTCGTGGGATGGTTAAGCATTATTTGATTAAAAGAAACCATCACCGAAACTAAGGACTATTGGGAGTCTACATCATCAATATAAATGGTTTAGAAGTTGCTCACTAATTTCCATTGTAGTGTTACCAGCAGAAGCGACGTTGCACGTTGCGACCAAAAGAGGTCGCCACGTCAAAATTCGCCAAGAAAATCCATGCAAAGATAATGCACGATCGGAGAACTAATGCGCGTTAGATGGCTGATGCTGTAGGCATCTCATCTATGCAGATACATCGCATTTTACGTAAAAGTGTTATTCAAGCGATGGGTCCAGCGACTGCCCACAGTCGACGTGGAAATAATCCACAGATTGTGCTATGCATTGCCACGCTATCCAAATTGAGCCCACTACGATTATAGCCTGAATAAATGCGTGGGTCCGTGATAAATAAGAGTTTGGCTTGAATGAAGAGGTCATGACTGAAAAAGTGCATATTCCAAAATCCATCGAACTAAAATAACACTATGCTCAGAAATTAAAAGCCGAACGACTCTCGAGTCTACGAAAATTGTTTATTTTCTGCTAATTCAATGTACACTAGGAGGCGAAATAACAATCGTTGCCGCATCTTAGCATACGTGTCCATTTCCAGAGTAGTAACGAAGTGGAATCTAAACGAGCGAGTACAAGGCCTAGTGACACCACGGTCCAGAGTTAAAGAAAAATGTGCATCAACCCTCGAATACAAATATCACCGGAATGAACTAGACCGGACATCGATACGTCAAATTATAGCTACCAAGTGCTATAATAACGTAGTACCTGTCTTGCGATTGACTGGATCACATAAACGAGCGCCTTTGAAAAATGTTTATTTCAATTTAGCTTGACATCTGTAATTGATAAGCCCTTATGCAAATCACACCTCTCCTGGAATCTCGCTCGGAAACAATACCCAAAAATGCAATATTCTAAAATCGAATGCATTCATTATTTTCGAATTCATCAGAAGCAATTTCGCTAGCAATTCATCTCCTCACGCAGTGCCTGTCTTCCTTTGCTTTGCATACCAATTCAAATGGAATAACCCATGTTCCTCAGAAGTCGCCCTCCCTTGGCTTTATTACCCTTCATCAATATTTTGACTTGTAATTCCGCAGGAATTTAATTTACTTCTAAACTGCAAAAACGGCTTATGTCACAGAACCAGCCCCGTCCTTCTTTCTTAAGCAAACACGGTTCATCAATATTAGAAGCAACTAACTATTAACTTCTGTCTCAAGACTCATTTCATAATGATGTATTGGTCAATGACGTTGAATTTTCAAGGCGTGATGTAAGGTTGACACAATATAAATTAATCGTCATTGTTTACCTATTCATTATAAGTCACGCCTTGCCTGTACACAGCTGATGTAAGAGTTGAGTTGAGAGTGCCAGTTGAGGCAGTAACAAATTACATGTCTGTCGTTTACGGTCGTTGTTTATAATGAACTAGAGTACCAAACAGTAGACACTATTGTTTCGTTATGGTCTCTGACTTATTACCGAGGGGCGAGGTCGCTTTTACTTTTAAGTCCAAGTACGAGTATTTTTCTAATTATCTCCTTTTGGAGTAGGCACTCCAGAACCCATAAGAACATTTGTAGCATATGAAATTATCTCGAAAATACAGGGATTCATTTTATGATCCAGGTCGATATTTTTTGTGCAGCATTATGCTTTTGTAGGAAGAAGTCGATAACAATTTAATGAAGTGCCAGTGCTGCGAGTATTTTGAAGTGCAATTTACCACACTGGAGAAGAAAAATTACCATATCGCCAAAAATTGACCACTTGTACTTTAACATAGAAATGGGCTAGTGTAAGCCTCTTGAGCTTGAAGTGACCCTATTTTATTGCCAACTAGGTCATCGCTCTAAATGTTACGTTTACTATTTACAACGTCCGTTATAATGGGAAATATACTCTCCGCTCCTGCGTCTAAATGTAGAAAACAAAAACAAGCAACATGTGTAGATTTAGAAATCTTTGCTTTTTTGGTATCTTCAAGTTTATTCCATCTTACTCTCTTAGTCGTGTCACTCAAAAATATCTGTCACTTTGACAAATTTGTATTCTCTTAGACACTTTAAGTGACATTTGTCACTCGCACGACTATCGACCCTTAGTCACATAGCATTAGAAAGTGTGATGGAATGAGATATCACTTGCATTTGTGGGTGACGCCAAACAATGGAGGATAAATATGTAAGTTTTAACCCAAATGTTGTATTGATAGTATAAGTAAAAAAAAAAACAGTAATTTGACATAACGTCGAATGAGAGGTTAACGCAATATTTAGTGGCCCTAGTTCTGAAAGTCGCGTTGTTCAGTGGAAATCAGAAATTTACAGTTCGATGTGTACTGTCAATGAGTTTGGAGAAGCAATTAAAGAGCTACGCGATAGATCAAACATTTTTGAGAGGAGAAAAATCATGAAATGCTATCGGAATTTGGGCCCACCCTGTACTATCTTCAATTATTATATAAAATATAAAAAATGTACATATATTTAATTTTAAAATTAAAAAATAAAACTAAATCGACCGTAGCATGTCAATTTCTCAAATACTCGGAGATAAGAACACCCTAGCCGCATGAGCGAGCGCCGCTCATTGCGATTACGATCTCCTAACATCGATTGGAAAAAGTGCCAATATTACACACAAATATTCTTCAGACGAATATAGGTCTCGTTCAAACTCTAAGCAAAAGCAAATTGATTCATAATCAGTCTCGATCCCGATGTCTGATCAGAAGTAATAAACGCAAGATGACTTACCTTTTCTGGAGTGCTCTTTTCTTTCGTGCTAACTAAAGACTGCTCAGAGTTAACCAAAGCAACAACATCTTTCGATGTTTGAGGAACTCCACTATTTACAACGTGTTCTGAATGTAAATTGCTGTGCAGTGGCACCTGTTCGTTATTTGGGTCCGTTTTTGTCGCAAAAACTTCGAAATCCTGTAATTGAGACTATTGTCATCGGTTTAGTTGCATTCAGTTGTGTCGGTGCTCGCAAAACATATCATACCTGTCGCATACGGTCGTCTTCATCTCGATCCAAACTCGATATACTCTGACTTAGTTCAGAGCCAGTTTCCGAAGCCCTAGAGCCTAAACAAAATACATACGCACAATGTGAGACAAAAACAATTGGATAAACATGCTGAGGAAGAGCGTTACCATGTCGACTGCTTGTCGAATTAAATCCAGTACTCATGCCACCACCTGTGCCGATGGAATGAATTAAATTCGATTTGTCGTAACCCTTGCACACAACCAAATGTATTTCATTGCCAGCTGTGCGTAAGACGTTCACTGCATCCTGATGTGCTGCGCCCAGCAGGGAGTATCCATTAACTTCCAGCAGACGCATACCAACCTACAAAATCAATAAACGAAAGCACATTAGAATCAAATCTAGTGTAAGTGTCGACAGTTTACGGAGTGAATCAAATTTCAAGTGTTAAGGGATTGTACGAATGTACATGAAAATCGAATTCGAGAAGAGAATTATGCTGCCTCCTGCCGGTAAAGGCAGAGAGAAAACATTAAATGCCAGATGAACGGCATTAAATTTTCAGGCAAGACAATCTCTGACAGTCAGCAACGATGAAAGAAAGAAAGAAAGATTGTCTGTTCACCGTCCGACTGGATGAGCAACCCAATTAAACAAAAGGACTTAAGCGAACAAAAGTGAAATAAATAATTCTTCAACTCACCTTCAGCCTTCCGTCACGTCTGGCAGCTCCCACTGAGTTTATTTTTGAAACGAATACACCCTCGTCTGTGGGGTCTACGGGATTGCCACGCTGCCCATTTAGACCGCCTTTAATGTGCATTCCCAGTCGTTCGCCTTCCGCTTTTTTGATAACAATCGTCTGTGAAGGTGGGAGAAAAGAAGGTTTCATTTCAGCAAAAATGTACACTCTGTAAATTGATATGTAATATTAATTTTCCTGAGGTGGTCTTCTGTGAATCGTCGGTACGTCGGTCATCATTGTGTTAGTACTTTAGTTAGTGTATATTGTTTGTTAAAGTATTAACCACGCTAAGGGGATACTTATTCAGCATTTTGCAGAGTTATGGCATTAAGAGCAAACTAGAGCATACTTAGAAGATGAAATTTTGCATGAGCTTTATGATCCTGAAGCTTAGTTAAATGTAAAAAGCATACAAGTACATATTCTTAAAGTCCTTAAGTCTTATACAAAGCTAGCAGCGTGATTAGAGTCAGAGAGTCGCAGCTGTGGAGCGGTGGACGCCAGTATCCTTGGTTCAGTACCGAGAGAGCTGATATTAAATTACACAGACTCCAACCAAACGCAACAAGCGTTCACAAAATTTATCGACGAATGTTTAAGTGAAAGATTCTCTAAGGTAAAGCCCGGTGAGGACGTATTAATCGCTTAGTTTCGTTAAGTTTCGTTCATTTTTAAATGGGACCGAAATCAGCTGTCTACGTTCGTAAATGATGACGTTGGAATTTTGATTAATATCCCAGAAGCAATTATGGCCACTTTGAAATTTGACGAAGCTTCTGGATAGGTTTTGTTCGGTTCGCTATTATTTGGTTGGACTATTGTCATAGCTCTCGCACTTGCTGTGGGTAACAACTTTACTGCTTCCTGATAGACTGCTATTTACAAGGTACAGTTAACTATAGCTTAACGCACAAAAAACTCGAGTGAGAATTGAAGGGGTGATAATTGAACGACCATAACGGTTCGGCGACATACGTGTACTTTCATCGATAAGCGATGATTATTTCCAAACATGGTTAACAACTGAAATTATTCCTTTTTTTAAACACAAATTCAGAGAAGAACGAAGTTAATGAAAATAACGACGAGAATTGTGGGAATTAGTGCTCTAAAGCGGATGCAAAGGGTGAGTTTTCAAGCGTTTGGTTTTTTAACACTCAAAAAATTGGTAAAATTGGGAAACTGTATGCAATTTGTATTGGAGTTGGTAAATCAATGCCTGTCATTAATGCTTTGAAACTTTCTATTAACTATGCTTTATGCAGTCAATACGGAGTGTCGTGGCCGTAGCGTTGTGGATGTGGTGCGTCGACCATTACGCAGTTGAGCCTACGTTACCTAGGTTCCATTCCCGGTACGAGCATAACCATTTTCACGGCCGCACATGTTTGAAGTCATTGATAATGCTTAAAGTGTGTAACTGTCTAGAAAATGCTTCTCCGCTGGCCGTTCGAAGTCGGCATAAAAATGTAGGTCCTTGGTTGCTGAGAAGCTAGGTCCTGGCCCTCTACGGGCTGTAGCGCGACCGGTATTATTATTATTTTCTACATGGACTCCACTTTTGTACGTAATGTCATTGTTCAAGTTTCCAATTGAGGCTGGCTTTGCTGTAAATGCGAGTAATTAAAAATTGCCGTTGTACCAGAAATTAACTTTTTCGATGACAAGCGGATTTTCCTCCATCTTTTCTCATGCTCATTGATGATTCAGTAATTTGGTGTAAGTCATTCCATGGCTAGGCAAACCAAACCTTTGGTTGAGAATCACAACAAGAAAACCAAACAGCAAACAAAACCTTCCAGTAGACCGCAAAAACTCGTCAGCAAGCAAAAATATATACACAATGTCAGAAGTAGAGAAGAGAAACAAATTTACAGGACAAAGTGAGCACAGTTGTGACTGCGAAACGTCGCAAATACGTCATTGAGAGACCCAAAACGACTCGACACAAACCTAATGCAACAAAGTTGAAAAGTTTAACTTCGGGAAACCTTCAGTTGCTCCCAACAAGTGGTTAACCGCCGAGACCACCCCTACTTACCTGCAGGGGGTAAATTTAAGAAAAAGAGGAAAAAAAACGTTCTACTTAACTTTCTCAAAGCTACTTGTAGAGAAATAAAAAAGCAAACTACAAGAAATATTCCTTCAAAGTCTACGAATATATGTACAGGCGTGTGTATGGCTTCTCTGTACATATACTCAAGTGCACTTGAAGTGAAGATTTCCTCAAGAAGCCTGCAATGAATGCAGTTCGTTTTTGTCTTACCTCAGTTGGAACATAATTTACTTGGATGTGCTTGTAATATTAAATGCAAAAAAAAATATGAAGAAGTATATGTAGTTAAGCGTGAAGTGGAATGAAAAACAGAAGATAGCTTTAAGGTATCTGTTAGTATTTTTTAAAATAAAGTCTGAAATGCATGCGAAATTTGTCCATGGGAGCGAAATTAATAAGAGGATATTACTTTGAAAAAAATTTAAAAATAATGCGAAAAGAATAATTGCGTGACGCTTACTTGGAATCCAATTGGAAGTGGATCATGTTGAATGTACAGCTTGATATCGTCGCCTGGCTGAAGCAATTCCATTACGGCTTCCTGATGAGTCGCACGGGACACGTCAACTCCGTTGACTTTCAGTATTCTGTCACCCATTCGCAGTTTGCCACATTTTGCGGCAATACCATCTGGTACAATCTGAAAGTTAAAGAAGAAGAGCTCAATTATATTTTTGAATGACGATTTTATGTGCCGAGGCCGTATGTCAGTTGCGTCCGTTTACTGTAGTCACTTCATGAGTATCAAAAATTAACGCCACGAGTGCTGAGTCGCTAAATGCTTGGTCTGGATTTTACATCACTGTCCCAGTCATGCACTAGTCAAAAAGCTTCCACTCCTGGCCATTCCGAGGAATGACGCGATCAGGAAATTCAACTTCCAAAAGGAGTTCATCATTAAGCTCACCACCAAAGAAGACTGGAACAATGAATCCATAATCCACAGTCTGGGCAGCAATACGGTGAAATGGTATAAAGATGGATCATGAAGGAACAGGGGCAGCAGTAGTTGGACCCCGGCAAAGTACTACGAAAACATCGGCAGACGCACCAGCATCTTTCAAGCAGAACTCTATGCCACCGACAGATGCGCTCAGATAAATCTTGACAGGAATTATACCAACTGCGACATAGCACGGACATTCGTGCCGCTATCATGGACTAGACTCCTTTACAATCAAACCCTAGCTCGTGTCGGAATGTCCCCAGAAGTTTAAGGAGCTGAGTGGGAGTATCAGAGTAAAACTTTCCTGGATACCTGGCCATGTAGGGTTAGAAGGCAGTGAAATGGCCGACTCCCTCGCTAGAAAAGTGGCATCGAAACCTTTCATAGGCCCCGAACCATTCTGCGCTGTAGGAGATCTCGTCCTCAGGGATGGGTTCAGGGAACAACGCACACAACAATTAACCTTTAACAATAACAATAAAAATACAGTCATACACGTCACACCGAACTGAGCTGGGGGAATGTGTGCGTTCTGTTGAAGTTGTTCCCTTTTACAACATGGATCAATCGCTAAACATTTTGGTGCTGTGAGGAGATACTTCAAATTGGCGATTATGAAGTAGGTAGGTTTCGGCCCTTACGAGCAGATCATCATGGTGGACATGATTTTCCACCTCCGCCTACTTCAGCCAAAAATGCACACGCATTTGAATAGACTGGCTCTGTTACAGATGTCTGAAGGCCAAAATATAATAAGATGTTCCAAATCCACCGATTTCAAGATGGACGGAGCATTCACGCCACATTATATCATGGACATGGTGCTTCTCAACTAGATAGATATCGCGTATCTTTTGAAGAGACTGCTCTTCAGTTCAAAATGCGTCAGAGCCATAGACACAGGAATCTGTTGAGTGGAGCAACTTGCAAGACGCGCCTCTACTCTGCTCCCTCCTCTTGTAAGCCCTTACAACATGAAGGTGTCAAGTGTAAAACAATCAAAATTAACCAGGCGAAACTCAACTGCAAGTGCTACAAAGAACCTACACTTACTCAATGTGAGCATCATGGTTAACCCTTATAAAACAGAAGCTGTTCTCTTCACGAGGAGGTGGAAATTGACTGGTCCGACTCAACTGAAACTAAAAGGCGTCACCATCCCTTTCTCCGTGAAGCCAAACATCTGTGTGTTGTTCCTTCGCCAATTTTTTTGGAAAAAAAAAAACACATCCAGTCGAAAATCGCCAAGGCGCTGTTAGTTTGCTGGCAGCGTAAGGGGATTTTCGGTAAGTCTTGGGGTCTATCACCCAAAATATCCTTCTCTCCTATGCCTCAGTCGTTTGGTGGAATAAGCTTTCATGCAAATACGACTGACTGCTGGCCAGTTGGCTCTGGCAAGAATCTGAGCCAAGAAAGGAATGTAGTAGACTCTTTACGGATGGCTCCGAAACTAATGAAAAATCTGGCGCTGGCGCCATCGTCGAGCGACAACATTCGACTACATATCTGATTAGGTCAATTTTCGTCGGTTCTTTCTCCAAGAGGAAACCTATGCGATCCTAATGGATACGAACTATATTGTGAAGAACAGGTGGAAAGGGAAAATCATCTGTGTCTGTAGTGACAAGCTGTACTTAAGGCATTCTTCAACCACTTCCAGGCTAGTTCACGAATGCAAGTTCTCTCTAAATTTGATCGGCTGTCTACTGAATCTAATGAGACTTGTCTGGGTCCCGGGTGACACGGGGATCGCTGGAAATGAGATCGCCGATAAGCTTGCTATCTGCGCTGGGTTTACGGAGCTTCAATCGATGGTTGGGCCTCTCGAGAGCACAATCGGAGGCGGCATTGGTATGTGGCTTGTCTCCAGGATGCAGACCGACCAAGCGCATGCTCCCAAACGCCAGCAAGAAATCCGCCGCATTCTTGAAATCTCTTGGCAGAAAAGACTACAGACGACTTACAGGCATACAAACGGCACACTACACCTTCGCCAAAAATCTAAGTGTGCTTGGCCTAAGCGATGAAACCCCTTTGGCGGACGACGACCCTGCGGAGCACTTCCTCTGTCACTGTCCCACAGGTTTTTGGTGCTGAAGTGGTGAGAGCTGATGATGTAGGCTCCACATCACAGAAGTACCTGCTAGTCTTCTTTCGGCACTACAATGGACCAGTTTTTGAGTATGAGTGCTCCAGTGTGGTGTTAAAAACCTCCGACACAAAAAAAAGTATCATGCTTGTCATTACCTGGAACTTGCATGAATGAGGTTTATATCGTCACTCGGAAAACACCCAGTGTCTCCTTTTTTATCCGCCTCAATTTTATCTTTATCTCCACATTGCTACTTCGCCAAACCAAAATGGCCTAGCTAGGGTAACCACTTGATCCTGTGTTCTAGCATAATGGGTCGTCAGGTCTAAATCACTGCTAATACCAGCGTAGAACCTATCAACGTGTCTCTCTTTAATCATTCGGAAATGCCAAACTTCTAGACCAAGTGGCTTGAGCTGTGTGTTGTCAGCAAAGTAGATGATTTATTTCCAAAGTTTAATTCAAGCAGTCACCAAAAACGACATGTGAAACAGCCCCAAACCTACCGCAGTACACACAATAATTTGGCAACAAAATTAAACTCTCAGTCCGTGAACATGAATCATACCTACAGATGGGGATACATTTAAGCTGAGCAAATGTAGCCTTGATTGCGCTCCAATAGCATTACCCTTCAAATTAACAAAATAATGGTTATGGCACGCGTGCTATGCAGCGCGAGCACTGCATTTTAGATTGAAGAAATGTGAATTTCCCTTTGTTTTCACGTTAATATTAAATACGAATAAAATCGATGGAACGTGCTATCACTGCTATAATCGGAAGCCACCTAAAAGTTCAAACAACAAAACAACAAAGCTACGGAGATAATTTCAGCATTAATTTTTCACATGAATTTTAAATGCTCAGTGCAACGAAGAAGTTTCACTTCTCTACATCTGCTTCCGGTGAACGGTTATCAACTCTCGCAAATAATCCAGTGGGAGGGGGTGGCACTCAGAATCTTCGGGAAACAAGAACTTTGCTCGGAAATTATGTTGAATTAGTTTCGTGAAATTATTTCAAGTTGTTTGTGGTGATGCAGCCAGCTGTTTGTTTTTTGTTTTTCTGCTCGGAAAGCAGATGCCATTATTTGTTTTTTAAGTTACCGAGATGTTCTGGGCAAGGATTTGTGTATTGAGGTTGCAGATTTTAGAGAAAAAACTGTTGCAGGGCAGACTCTTGGCTACATTCCGGGATGGACCTGGGTTTCATGCAAAATGCCCATCTCTCTGCAGGTAGTTCGATCTTTAGCCAGCTGCCTCCAATTAGTTGACAGAGATCCTTCTCATTTCGCAGGCAAACTCCGTTGCATTCGCTCTGATTCTCTGTCGGGTCACGTGCCACTGCGAAAAAAGGGGCTTGCAACACTGTCTTAGTCACTTTATGTTACTCGTACATTTAAATGATAAATTGAGTACAAATTTGTCACAGTGACATGAGACACGGCTATGAGAATAAGGGTGATTGTCTGGTGAGACAGTGTCGTCCATGCGTTCTCGGTGCGGGCTTTGCTAAACTCATGGCGCTGTGAGTCTGAACTTCCATCTCCAAATGCAACAGAAACAGAATTTAAATCCAGAACTCTCTTTGTTTTCTCTTGTAAATAATAAGAGCTTCTTCATCTGCTCTTGAGATTGTCCATGTATCGGCGCTATTGATCAGGATAAGACCTCGATCATGGTCAGCACGAAAACAGACGATTGGCAAAAGAGTATCCGAATGCAAATAGACATACACACAAAAAAGGGAGCATGAACTACTTTTATTGGGCCTACACCATTTATTTGGCAAATAAGTGCTGTATCTAATTTTGGAACAGCCAGGAGGGACTTGGAATGCATGAAGGCCGATCCCAGGACAACTAAGCAGTTCTCACTTTCCTGCCATTTCCAATGGCACTTCACCTTCACAAAATGGGGCCCAGGAGTACACAAAATTGTAGAGGCTGTGGGTAACCATGGGAAATGTAATGGAATGAACAGCCATACCTTTTTTACAGAAGTAGGCTATCAGGTCAATCCATCTAGGGAGGTTATGAGATTTCTAGAACATAGCTCTCAAAGAAGGGGCACAGGAAGGATCAATTGTGGTCGCTGGGCATGTGATTGTTACATTAATTCCCCATTATCTTCAATTCTAAAATTTTTTAGCCGAATTTCCGCTTAAGTTAAATGAAGAAAGAAGTAGCAAGAGCGTTAGTCTAAGTTGACAAGCCACCAACAAAAGTATTAGTAGTGTTCATCAGGATATATGGCCGAAAATTCTTTAAAAAGTGGTCGAAGACACTGTCTCCCTGTCTCTCTTATCAGAAGTGCATAAATGCTCAAAATTGTATTTAAAAAAATCTTAACTACGAAATGTAGTCTGTCTATTGAAGACACATTTTTGGTGTTCTCAAAGTTGGGATTGGCTCGAAAAGTATTCTCTGGCGGGGTTTCGTCTAAATCTTCATCTTCTGCAGAATTCTTTGATCGGCGAACTTAATCCTCTGACACAAACTGCCACAGTACAGTGATCTGACGATGCTCTGAGGCAGCAAACCATAGTTGGTCACAAGTTGCGATTTTGACAGTGATGATAATAAAATGGCTAAAGCGTGCTGGAGTTGTTATTTTTCACAGTCGCAGTGAGTGAGTTGCTATTTCAAACCATGGCTTGAATTCATACAAAAAGACTTCATGCTTAACGGCTGGACACGCTATGCCCAGGGTTGCCGTTGGTTATTTTTCTTTTATCATAACATTCATATTACAGTGAACGCTCATATTACTGATAACTCTCTTATGTCCAGCTTCACAGTGCAAGTTTAAACTTTATTTGAACGATTTATTTGGTTTTACAATTTCATTTAAACCTTGAACCGAGTTCAATTTGAGGTTTAAGTTTGAACGGGTTTGTACTCCCGTTTAAGCCCGAAAGTTCAGCAACACAGCTGCATTTTGTTTCGCTCTATTGGCAGCGAGAACATTTTCCTCTCAATACAACTGAACTTCCCTAAATACCCTTCTTCATTTTTTCTTGCATTTTATTTTTTTTATTTGCGACGTTTCATTAAAAATTGTTTGTGACTTAACGTTCAGCTTCACTGTGAAACTGGTATGGAATCCACCGCTTCCTCATTTTTTCCACCATTTTTTTTTTATTTTCGACATTTGATAAAATTGGTCAGATGGATTGTCTGGGTCTTTCCTTGTTATTTATCTTCCTTTGCCGATAACAGCACGGGCGCCATACAATGGCTCCAAAGAACTGAACCATAAGCATTTTGAAACAATAAACTATAGCAGATACATCTACAAACCAACAAGAATTGCAGCAATTACACGCACCACTCCCAACTGGTGCGGTTGCCATTTTTTGCCGATCACATTGCACAAACTAATTTCAACTGAACTGAAGCACTATACCAAATGGGGTATTCGTATCAATGCTGGGAAATCAGTACTTATGTGCTTAAGGAGACCATCCAGAGGTGGATGCAGATCAGCAGCCAAATGTCGAAGCATAAAGGTAGTGCTCACTAACGGTACAAAAATATCAACAAACGAAAAGGTCAAGTATCTTGGCATTAACCTCACGGAAAGGTTGAAGTTCAACAGTCATTCGAAACCGACCCTTAAGAAGGCCAACATAGTCTTCCATCGCATCTATCCCTTGATGCGCAAGTAAAATGGATTAAGCCAGAGGACAAAACTGCTGCTAAATACGCAGCTTATACGGCTGATCTTAACGTACGGCTTTCCAATATGGGACACCATCTCTAAGACCAGCATGACGAAGCTCGCAATTTTCGATAGAAAAATACTGCGAATATGTACCGGACTCACCTTCGACAGGGATCGTCAAAGGCACCACAGCAACAGTAGGCTTTACGACCAAGCACGCATCATCCCCCTGCAGCAGTACATGGTGACACTGTTCAGAAAGCAGTTACTAAGTATCAACAACCATCCTAACGAGGAAATCAGGAACCTGAGAAACACAATCCCCGGACAACGCTACCTCAACACGTTAAATCTGCTAAACGAGCAGAACTTTCCAACGACGTCGAACAACGAGCTGCATGGATTCTACCAGAGCAGCGATAGCAATCACCATCGAGGCTAAGTCGGCTACCACATCACCATGGACACACGGACTTGAACAACCCGATGTAAACACCAGCCATTGTAGGACATAGAAAATAAACAATAAACCGACAATAATAATAAACATTAAATTAAACAAAGCACATCAGTTGGGCCCCTATTGTTGAGCCAACACCCTAACCTTTAGTTTCTAAGTCTAGTTGTAATCTCAATTGCAAAAATAATTCTGAACTGAAATTCAGATTTACCAGTGAAACCGGAAGAGTTAAAGCAAACATTTGAACTTGGTGCAAGGTTCAGCTGAACTTAAGTTTCACTGTGAAACTGGGCATTAGCCGGACAAAAGTGCTGCGACCGTCGCGGTCCGCCTACGGGAGCTTTCACTTTATGTCACTAATGTCTGAACAAGAAGTTCATCATTCAACCATATTGTTTAATGAAATCCACGCAGGTTATTGCTCCGCAGTTTGTTTATTTCAACTTGTTCTATTTGTTGCAAGCCTTTTAAGAGCATTCGGCAGAAACTCCGGTCGGATTCTGTGTATGCTGTAAAGGTACGTCTGTAAATCTGAACAAAACTTGTAAAGAACCAATAATCCTAACGTCGCGTCGTGTGGCAGCAAACAGCGAAAAATGCCATTCATAGACTGAGAAGCACAATATCAAAAGTTTGAATTTACAATTTAAAATGGTACATAGGTTGAAATGACTGTGATCAGAAAATCAACAACAAAGCACCACTAAACTCACTTAATTAAATATTCCTCTATGTTATGTACATACATGTGTGTTATATTGTCAAATCAAATGTTACTTACGTGAGAAATAAAAACACCAGGCTCTCGTGCCCCAAAGGGCACACAGGAATGGTCCGTGCCACCGATTATGCTGAAACCTAAAGAACCCTGATTCTTCGGCAAAACAACCTCCTGTTCGCAGATGAAGAAGAATAAAACAAGAAAAACAAAATATTAATCACAAGTAAAAAAACAATATAAAAAGTTTTGAAAAATTATAAAAGCTATGTACGAGTACAACTCAGCGAGTATCTATGTGTGAGCAGGATTTTATTTACAAAAGGCAGTTACAAAACCACTAAACACAACCCCAAGACCGTACACATAGAAAATGTTCCAAAAATGATTACAATAAATTTTTATTTTACAAAAACAACCATTAAAATCATTTCAAAGTATAAACATAGCATTTCTGCATAAAGCCGGGCATAACCTTAAACAAAGAAAATCAAACAAAAACACCACATCAAGCAAATGGATCTTGTATGGCATTGTGTGTAACCTCTGAGTACGTGTGGATGGGTTCGTTTATTTACATGTGCATGGCTGTGGATGACTGTGTATGACTGTGGATGACTTTGGAGGTGGGCGTGTGGGGGGCACCGAGTCTGAAAAATACATATTTGGCGGGTGGAATAAGCTCATAAGTAAAAGGAAAGCACCAGCAAGGAGCATCAGTAACCGATAAAACATATACAGATAGTCGAAATCATAGAAAGTTTATTCTATGAGCATGTACCAAACTGCTGCAGTATGCGTGCATCGCAATGAATGCAAATAAAATGTAAGTGAACGGTGTGCCAAGGATACTCCCCACTGATTAAGCGTAGCTACTTTTCCTGTTGGTGCTGCTGCTGCTATTAAGCGAGGTGTGGAGGAATGTTTTCTCTGCTCCTGCAATTAACACACACCAATGCAATTTTTTTCATTTTTTTTTTTTTTTTCAACTCGGACGTAATGGATTGCTGTAATCCATGCACCGGTTCACTTTTAATGTAAACGACGAGAGTAGGTATATACAAAAAAGGGAAGGCAGGAAATCTTTTTCTACATTTACTTAATCTAAAAAGGGCACTCAAGTTCTTATTGAAGATTTAGACTAAAATTAAACATTCACACGCACACACTCTGGAATTGGAAGGCTGCTCGTCTAGCTTTAGTGCAGCGCTCGATGTCTACGTACTTATGCTAAGTGCTGCTAATGGATGTGGAATAATTGAGTTTGAAAATAATTCGGAATAATAATTAAAACAAATAACTAACGGGTGATTCATTTAGACAATTGGCAGCATGATGTGGGGTTATTCTTATTCAGCATTGTTTGTCAAATCATTATGAAAAGAGTCACAGCTCCACAACCTCTCCAAATTATTCTCAGCTGTTTTACAATAATCAACCTTTCGGAAACATGTTTTTCGTGCACTTCGAGCAACATATGGTTGGTGGCATCGACATTTCGAGTGGTGTTTTTGACGTTACCATTCGCAGATTCGAGGGGGTTATGTGAGAGAAAAAATCCAGGATTTGAATTATTCGCATCACAGCATCAACGCCACCGGACACTTCCTAAAAGTGTGAATGTGTGCCTATTCACGAAGAAATTAATGGCATACAAGGGCTGTTCGATAAGTCAGTCAGTGGCAGGTCATGGTAATGTGAAACAGTTAGACTCCGTCTCGCAGACAACTGTCGAAAGGCCGATAAAAATACATACGATATTTAACTCGCATTATTTTCATAGAATATGCAGTCAGCCAGTAGACAATTGCACTCTTACAATAGTGGCAAGTCGTATGACATACGTTCAGCCTTGGACAACTGATTTGAAAATATACTGTTGTTAGGTTTTGATTATTAGTAGTCTGAAACCGATCCTGGTTGGACGACGAAATTATCTTTGTGTTTATTTACATTCATCTATAAACAGTTCAACTGATTGCATTTGGTTCCAATTGGATGTCCATGTCCATGATGAGTATTCAAACAATTTTTATTTTGCGCTTTTTTTTGTTCAAAATTTTAGCGTTTATTTAAGAAAAACATGTACAATAGTATTATTCAAAGTATTGCCCATCTGAAGTATGACTTTTTCCCATCTTTCTGGCAATTTGTGGATCCCGTCCCAAAAGAACTGTGCCGGCTTGGCAGCCAAGAATGAATCAAGCCAACTTTTGATATTCTGCTCTGATGTGAACCAGAACAAATGGTAGTCAGAAGGGGCAAGATCTGGGCTATAAGGCGGGTGGGGTAAAACTTCCCATCCACTGTTTTCCAAAAAGTTCTTAACCGGAATAGCAACGTGGGGCCGAGCGTTGTCACGATGGAAAAGTATTGCCTCGTGTCTGGTCGCGTTTTTTGGGTACTGCTCTCTTCAAACGGATTAATTGTGTTCGGTAGCGTTGTCCACTGTTGGTTTCGCCCGGTTTAATCAGCTCATAATACAGCACACCCTTCTGCCCTTCTGATCCCACCAAATACAGAGCATTACCTTCGCGCCATGGATATTCGGCTTTGCCGTTGATTTGGCTGGTTGGCCAAGCCAAAGTCACCACTTTTGGCACATTCGCTCAGCTAGCGCATATTTACCATGAACTTCAACCAAAATAGGATGACTTTCGGCGGCAGTTTTCTTCATATTAAAGTCATGAAGAAGAGCTCCCCGCAAAAACACTCCTTCAGGTACAAAGTTCGACATATTTGAGTAAAAAAAATGGTTGTTGTTTACGCTTCAAATGAATGGCAATTACTGAAATGATGTACAAGGACGTTAGCTTTCCAAAACATGTTCCAATGGAATAACAATGGAAGTTCCGCCATCTCTTAGCAAACCGCACGAATAAGTTATATACCCAATATAATATTTTTATTACATTGTTTCTAGTTTTAAAATATCACTCACGATAAAGCGCTATGGATGTGAGTATGTCACGACTATACCGAATGCGAACGAAAAACAATCCTTGAAAGTTATCTCGATAACGTTTGGTGCAGTGGATTGGTGCGATGCTGCCTGTTCACTTTTTCGTGCGGGTTCTGTGTTCAAATCAGGCTGGAGCTATCCCTTTTTTCTTGTTTTTCTTTTTAAGGCAATTATTTTTTTTTGTTTCTATGAATAAACATCACTCCACGTAGACATCGCATGCGGAGCAAAAATAAATGACCACGTTTTAAACGACACCACTATTCTCAAACAAAGGGTTGATGCATCAATCCGGTATAAAACCATTTCAAGTTGTGTAGTCATGGATATCAAACACCTTCCAGGGTGTTGTAACTTCTATGTACACACATATTCTTCATACTTCATTTCACTGCAACACTTTATTTCGTTTACGTCTCCATCGATCTGGGTCACCAAATGAACACACAAACACAGCTAGGATGTGGGAACACACTTCCCGTCACACCTATACCGAAACTGATCGAAAAAAATCCGTCGAAGGTATGGTGGTATCGGCTTCTTTGGCGGTATGGGTTAGCTTGTTGCTCACGGTTGCTGCAGAATCTGGCTGAAGGCATTGAATTGTTTCTTTTTGTTTCATTTCATATTCTGTTTTCCGAAGTATTCTATTTGCAAGAAGTATTTTGTCATCGAAGCAAAATATACGTTGTCGCATGAGTGTTGAATATGTAACTGCTTTTGAGTGAGTTTTCGTTATTTCTCGGTGTGCATCAGAGATCGTATTAGCTTTCGAGAGAGCTTCCGCACTTTCCTTTCTTTATTCATGTCTATTATGTGTAAATTTCCCTCGGGACTGTTATTCTTATTCGGAATCCGACTATTCTGAACAATTGCATCATCATCGTGATCTTCTGACCCGCATGCTCCACTAAAGGGTTGGCGGGGGTAAGCCTCGCACGAGAGATCTCCTGGCAACTCGATCTTTCGCTATGGACTATAACTCATCAGGACTTATGCCCAAGACTGAACAGACGAGTTTTTTGACTTGGGCCAACCATCTTGTCCTGGGTCTGGAATTGCATTCAACGCCCGCCTCGGAAGTCGTGATGAAGGTTAATGGAAGTGGAAAAAGTCTTGCATGTAAAGGGGGCAAATGGCAACGGCTAAAACACTATCTTCGGCGAACGATTACAGTAAGATTTATGGTGCCACCCTACCACCCTACGGTACGTTTACATCGCACCCAAATTCTGCATTTCGGCTAGTTTCTACATTCCAGCCCAAATACTTTGCATTCCGCCGCATTCTGGAATATTGCATTCCTGCGAAATGTTGAATTTCGTCGCCGCATTTCTAAGTTCGTCAAATCGAACAATCCTATTTACAGATTCAGCACGCCGTTTAATGACTTTGCGGTCTGCTGACATAAACAAAAAGCAGCTGTCAACAACACAATTAACTATTTCAAGTGACAATTACATTATGTTGAGTGAGCAACATATTTAATATGTCTACATTTGTACTTAAATCCATCCGCTACCTAAAAATTCAAGTACTTCTAATTTCCAATCCAAAAGAAAATGTTTGCAATCCATTCTGACACTAGCTGTCATTTGAAATGCTGAAGTTGCAGTGGGAACGCAAAATTGGATTTTGAAATTGTTTCCCAAAATGTTGAATTTGGGTGGTGTTGTAAACGTACTATTATTCTCTTAGTCGTCTCCCAAAAATATGTGTCACTTTGAGAAATTTATATTCTCTCCGCTTTATGTGACATTTTTCACCTACACTTGCATTTTTGTGGGTGACGCCAAACGACTTACACATTTATCGTAAGTTTGAATCCAAATTTTGTTGCGATAGGAATCAAAGTTGATTAATGTTCACGTTTAGTGTTAAAATAACAATAAATCAACAATTTGAGTGCGTGATAGTTTCAATGGAGGATAATTCCAATCACACCCAGAAATCCTTTTTTTTTACACGGTTCGTCGTATCTTCCATGTAAAAGCAGAATAACGTGTATTGGTTTTAATGTGAATCCATCACTATCGTCTCGCCTATTGTTAAACAACAATATCTCCCATGTGAAAATTACACACTAAACCATTTTCTAAGTATGCACCCAAACATAAATACTTATTACTCTGAATTAACACAAAAGTGTAGAACGACTTGTGTATGCTTTTTCTCTGCTGTCATTTGTCTAGCTGTCTATTTATTTCCTTTCAAACCTAAATTTCACTCTTATGATACACCTAAATGGGACACGAAATAGCCATCGTCAAAAATCAGTCGGCAGGATGCAAGTACTTGACATTTTTCATGTCACTTGAAGCTGGCAAAACGATATTTTTCAGACGCTCACATGAATCAAAACTGTCGTCCAAATGCTAATGCCAGACAAGTGTCGTCGTACGCGGTTAGCACTCAGGCTAATATGGCGAAAATGGGACATGGACAAGATCAAAAAACACATCACCGTTGAGAAGATGTGCACACTATTCGTCCATCACACATATTCTGTCATGTTGACCATAAGTGCTGAAACGGTATACGCAATTACTGACAAACATTTTAAGGGGCAAGAGATAATACTTCATTCCTGCCTTTAACTATCACTTTTCAATGTTGCCAACGATTCACTGCAGAAAATGGCAGCAAATTGAAGTCGTACGTTAATTTTTGGACACCCTTTACACAACAGTCAAAAGTCTGGTCAAATGCCAATGCAAAAAATCTGTTTCTAAAGTCAACTCATGAGGCAACAAAATTAGAAACACCACGTATTTATGTTACGCATGCCTCGTAAACGTGTAATTACATATTTCTCTGAGTGTAAACATAGCATAATTTCAGCAACATTGACTGTTGCTCTAGATTTACGCACGATCATTGTCCGACCTTGTACATTCCAGACATCTGCTCATTCACGGGTGTGCGACTTGCAGAATGCCGACTAAAATTAGCTCTGCTAGTGGCAGATCATATGCGTATCATTGCAGTATTAAACTCTAATTTTAGTCCATATGATGCTACTTCAAACTAAATTCGGATCAACATAAAATTGAACTCAAGCTGAAATAAAAGCAAGTACAACCAGCTTTGATGACATTAATTGCCACACACTGTGCGTCATTCTCAAGCAATAAAAATGCGGTCCGATGAGGCCTCCATAGTCATTCCAATTCTCCTTTCACTTAATCTTGCCAATCGATTAGGCGTGTGATGCCTTTTATAAGAAGTCCAATATTGTCTCAAACATATCAAAGTCTCGTGTTAGACTGTCGTAAAGAAATTCATGAATTTGTGCTCGGCAGTAAAAAATTATATACATATACAAGATGTGCAGTTTCATCAAGGAAACCCTGGGCATTATTTTCGTATTTCGTGGACGCTTATGTGACTTTTCTCGAAGGGGACTATATGCAAGGAGATGAATGGCAAGCATATTGAGGAAAGCACTGTATGCTTGTTTATGTGATGCCAAGTGGATCCTTAACGAGTTAATCCATTTATTCACTTATGGAAAAATCATATCGATGAAGGGAAATAGCCCGAAATTGTCGACAATCAGTGCCGCGAGGTGGAAGCACATTCAATGGGGGAAACGAACACTCGCCTTCGCCTCTATGTTCAGGCAGTTCCTTGCAAGGGGCTCGGTTTTATGAATATGTGAAAAAACCAGTGAAGCGAAAAAACAGTATCATGTGATAAGAAATAGCTTAGCGGCGTCATTCGCGAAGTGTACCAGAAAACTTAATTTGGCTTTCAGTTGCATCTTCCGTCAACCTACTGAGAGAAAATGCGATGACATATAATACTGACGCCTTAGAACATTTATAAAGTCACCCGAGATAAGACTCAATTACTCAATTTGTCCATTGAAACCGGTGATACAGCAATTGACATTTAACCTCGATGTTGATGTTGATGGTACAAATTAAGTCTACCATTAGTGGGCCATTTTCAAAGCCAAAATATCGTTTAGTGCCGTACTATTCTCATGCTACGTTTCCACCGAACGAAACCGCGTGGTTCCATAAATTTTCTCCGAACCTACCAAGTTCCGCCATACACTTTGTGGGTTCTGGAAACCTCGCGGTTTCTGATAGAACGCGTTAAATCCTCCTCGAGTTCATCCGTCCATGAGAGGTTGTGAACCCGGATATGCATACAGCGTGGTGTTTTTTTTTTTTTTCTAGTTTCTGGTGTTCTCACGCTATTAACAAACAGCTGCTCAGTCGGCAATTTAAAAATTAAGAGCGAGTGACATTCCGAGACCACTTTAAGCTCGGTGGAAACGGACTATTGTGGTTTCAGTAAAAGTTCATCCGGACCCCTCGGTTTCGCTTCAGTGGAAACGTAGCATTATTCGCTTTCCTTCCAATCGCAGTAGACGTATCATTGATGGCTTATTGTGTTCATCGAATCGAGTCAACTCTTCCTCCCACAAGTTGATGGACTTGTTTTCAAGGATCTGCAGGATATGAAGACTTGTCCCTAAGTGTACTTCATTTCTGACTAGGGGTTAGTAGAGATGGAGCGTCACAATAAAAAACAACGCGTTTTCTTATTGAAGAAATTTTCAAAAATAACTAGCGTTTGGAGCCACAGTTAAAGACACTAAGCCAGAAATAAATGAGAAGGGAGATACCCAACTGCACCCAGAATTACCCCTTGACCACCACCACGGAAGTGAGAGAGTAGGGGAATTCCCTTTTATTTCACCCAGACTTTACAAAAATCCATGGATCCAACTTCCCCGGTTGGAGAAGGGTTTCACATAAACACATATGTCATATTAAATCAGGGGATATATCCGCTCTTAAATTTCTGCGCTTCCACTGCGTCCAAAAACAATATCGAAGCAGTGCGTGGATGTCACTCTTTGATGATTTTTTTAAAATTAGGTTAGTCAAACAGTGATTTCTGCAGAACGCTCATTCACTATTTCTACAAGACACTGCTTATGTGCCAGCAGAGGAGGTCATTTGCCCGATGATCTTTATGACACAATGAAAAGGACTAACAGCTGTAATTCAAACGTTGCGCTAACTTCGGGATACCCTTTATATTCACTACAATTGGGGGGATGTTTGGTTAGTAACTGACAAGAGGGCACTCTGATGCTATCTAGGAACGGATGCTTCCGAACAATATCTTCGTCTTATACAGTGATCGAACCCCCTATGATTTGTGAGATTTGTCCCAAATCGAAAAGTGAGTTTTGTGTTTTGTTAAAGTATTGAATTTTGAGAGCTACAAGCATAACTGAAAACTAGCTGACGACGGAGGAAGACTCAGCTAACTGAAATGTTTAGTAAAAGTTGTTTCCTTCTCGTCTTAAAACTTCTATGACAAAATACGCAAAAGCTGTAGTGTCTCATAGTTCCTCTGGAAGTGTTTATATCCTGGCCAAAGGCCAACATTTAATACGAGATGAAAGATGAAATACCCGCACAATCTTCCAGTCAAAGTCAACACTGTTGCATATTTGTTTGCACAAAAAGACTAAGTTATCAGAGGCAACGTGCACAAGTCACATCACAAGATTAAGTAATAAACCACACACACGTCCAAGGTAAGTTATTAGCTTGCAGGACAGAGTTAATGGAAGCGATTATGTGGATGATGTTGTTTAATGCATGCAATGCGAGACAAATATTGAATAGTTCACGTTCGGAGGGGGACAAAGTGACATCAGATTATGTGAATAAATTGCGAGTAGAGAAATTCCTGTGTCCAGGGCTTTGGAAAACGAGGTGAAATCAGAATTTGTGCATTCATTATCTCTCTTGTGGTATATTCATTTTTCGGAACCTGCTAAGGAACATTTGACATCATAAGCTTCCAATTGGGTGTTCATCAATCAAGGAAACTAATGGCCTCGAGCCACTAATTTGGTCGTCACCAGGTCTTTTGAGGACTTACGCATTTCGTAATTAACCTTCGGACAACAATAGGGGTCACCAGTCACCGCCTGCAAATGTCATTTTAAATGTAGTTTAGGTACGGTATTTTGGCCGCCGCCTTGTCTGCGCTTTTTCGGGCGAAAAACGTCCTCAATAGCCACATATTCATACTAGCCGTGAATGATGACGAGTTCTCAAAAAGTTCAAATCGACAACCACCAAATACTCTTGGATACAGGCAATGAGCTATAACTGATGTCGAAGAAAGCTATTTGCAGGATAACGATGAAGAGTTCTCCCGCCGGTAAAGAAATCATCGAGATATTCAGTTTAAAGAAAATAAGGTTTAGTTAGGGCGACTCTCAGGCCTGTGATTGTTCTTGATCGTACAAAATTCACAGTCCAACTAGTGGCACGTCGGCTCTTAAGCTTGATGTCCATGTTCGATTTCAGATTTTCCATACCTCCCCTCTCCCCAATCACTGATAATGTTCAGTGGCGACTCGTACTTAAATGACATCTATTAGGCACTCACTGCAATGTCCTCAAGAAAGGTGGCGAAACTGGGTTTGTTTTTTTTTTTTACGGCTTCAGATGTGCTTGACGGCTTGAATCTTGCAAAAACTTACATAGACGAAGATTGGCTTCATTGGTTCCTAGCCTTTTTTATGGACGAACACAAATTACCCCACGTTTCGTCCCCAAGAAGAATTTTCAGATTCGGTATTTAGGTAAGGCTCCCAGAAATTTTCAATCACACTTCGTATAAAAGCTCCGTACATTGCCAAAACAGAATTGTCATTCTCTCGAAACAACTCGAAATTCACCCCCAAGACGACATTCAGAAGACTGTCGGGTTTTTAAAGCGGAGATCGGGGCGATTCAGGAAGCAATGGCATGGCATTCTTCTTCATGGCTTCATTTAGTCCATATGTAACGTGGATGTAGTCCGGAAGGCAAAAATACAAGTCTGGCAAGTCGCTATCGACAAGTGTGGCTTATGTAATACAATTCTTCTCGAACATACCAATTCGAACGGTCCAATTGTTGAAGATACAGATCCAATTAAGAAATGAAAAATTATGATGACATATTCACCGACATTGATAAATCTGTTTCAACTCAAGCTTGCCGTTCCTCTTTGAAGCAGAAATGGCTGAGTCACACAATAACGTATGCCACCAGAAACACCCCAGACAACTGTCCGGCTAGCAGGCACACAACAATTCGCCCAATTATTTCGAACGTGGCCTTAACTTGTGGGCACAGCCAACGGCGAAGTGATTAAGTTGCATTTCAGCTGGTCCATCCATTACTCTCAAAAGGAAACTCAATTTAAAAATGAAAGCCAGCTGATGAAAGGATAATTGCTTCAGCACAAGTTCATAATTTGATTATCCATCCTTTTAAACAAACCTCTTGCGTAGGATTGACCAGGTACGAGGGTTATACCTACTCGGAGAGTGATATGATAAATTTGCAAATTAAGTGCTATTCACGTGGAATTCGCTAAATTGGTATTGTTTTCATATGACAGGTTTTCCATGCGAATTCTCATCCACACAGGAGAACAGTTTAGCAGTAGTTCGCTGCTAGATTTTGCCTTTTTTCTGACAAAACAGTGGCGTAAATGATAATTTACTTATTTTAGTTCCACAGGTCGTAGAAGGGGTTTCAAAAAATGTTGACTTGAATAATTGATGGAATAATGTATTTTCAACATTCTGGCATACCAAAAAATCGCATGTTGCGGACACGTGGTTTTGTTTATGTGAATGGCACTTAACAAAGCTGTGGCCATAAAATATATATTCTTTATTTGTTTCCCATATCTAGGGAATTGAATCCGGGATATAGTGGTTGGCATTCGATTTATATTGGAAATGACAGGTTTTTTCTGCAAAAATAATATCTCTATATTTCAATTATGCATCACAGTGCACAGTACGGATCACATTTTCGGTGTATTGCTGGTAATTTATGGTCACATTGCCAAAAGCAAATCGTTCATCTTTCGAGGCTAAGAAAGAATGGCGGCAATTTGCTGCCTTCAGTTGATGTGAAGCATCTTCCTAAAATATTATTCTGCATTGACCGCATCAGAAGGGAGTCAGGTCTAGTGAATAATTGCTCAGTTTTGTAAATTATTTTTAAACGGTTTAGCAACATTTCATGGCGTCGCGGTCGAGAAGATTCAGCCCATATGGTACCCAGTTTTTTTTTGTTTTGTTAATTTTTCATAAAATTGCATAAGTCTTCAGGCAGTAATGCCTCCACATCTTCGAACTTATTCGCTTGGTCAATCATTTAAAAAAAGTCTAGACTAGTCACAAATGCGATTTTGTGCATGTATGCCAACATGGTTGAACGACGGAATAAGCCGGACTCACCGACGTTGCGCCTAGTAGTCAGAGTTGTCCGTCAGTCCATCATCTTAAATAAATCTAGTCTGTTTTCTACTTTTTCCAAACAAAACATATGTCACACGTAAATTGATATTATTCGACTTGTATTTGGGTCAACCCACAATAGGTGTCACTTTAAGGGCTGAAACACAATACTAAGTTGTTACAAGCGACTTCGCTCTACGGAGGTAGTCCTTTGACACTGCTTTGAAATGACAACTCAATTTTGCCTGAAACACAATAATGCGTTGCTACAGCCCACTTCGTGTTACGGAGGTACATTGAAATGATAAATCAATTTGTCAGCTGTTTTCTCACTAAAAAAAAATACCAGATGAAAAGCACTTATAATTATATAAAACAAAACGTTTTCAAGCCCATGAATTTCCATGGAAACAACTGTCAACTGCAAAAAAAGTCAAAAGCAGAAATGAAGTATGATAGAGATGCCCAACTTCACGGCTGATTGACCTCTAGTTTCAGAGGCTTTTTGACAGTAATTCATCAATGTTCGACAGTTATACACGAAATAACGTAAATGCCGTTCTCTGATTGGTCAATTTTGCTTTCGAAAACGATATAGAAACGGCTGTCAAACAATTTAAGGGGCAGGAGAGGTAGAAGTTCGACGTCTCTATCATACTTCATTTCTGGTCAAAAGTTGACCAATTTTATCCAGCGTGGTGCATTCCACTTGTGGGTCGCATTTCTTATCTCCCTCCCTCTCATTAGGTCGTATGAGTTGCCAATTTTTTGACAGAAACGAACGCACGCAACGGATTCTATGGGCTAGGGCCTTTAGTAAATTTGTTCCATTTCAGAACTGACATTGACACAAAACACTCTTAATTCGGAAAAACCTCCGTCATGTTCGATACAGTGTTGGGACTTTACCAATACTCGCGGCATTTGACTTATGTTTTACGTTTTATTAGGATTCTCTCGTTTTGCTCATTTTGTACGAAAGCAGGCCGGCGCAGTATTTTGTGAGTGGCCATTAAAATGCGTGCGTTGAAAGACGACAGTGACGTGAGCTGTGTCGGCTGTGTGTATATCTCAAATGCCAGGTGGAAAATACACCCTCCTTCCTGCACACACTGATTTCAAATGACCTTGGTCTTTAAAACTTTTAAAAAATCTCTCAATGTTTAAGGAAAGTGTCAGCTGAACGCTGCTCTCTGGCAAATTGTTCCGACAGGTTGGATAAACACTACTTTCGTTTAACGAAGTTTCATTAATTCCATTATTTCTGATTATCATTTTAAATACGGGAATGTATTTCTTTTTTTTACACTTGCATGTATACCAGTCAAAAATGTTGTCTCTATCTAATATATTGGTCACCAGCGAATGGTGGATAAGTGTCTACTCAAAATACTTAGTCCGCGAAAATCAAGTGACATCAATAATTTTAATTTGAGTGCATTTTATTTGAGGTCGCGAAGTTTCAAAGTTGAATGGTTTATTTTAAAGACTTCGATGAGGCGGCATATGAAGGAGAAGTCCTTTTAGTTTCTGTCACGTAGTCACGTAAAGATTCGATTGGCATCACGTTTCCCGTTCTTAATTAACGGTCCTTACCTGGGTATTGATGTATGCTGTTTGATTTCATTGTGGACTAGACCGAAACACAGTGCGGATCAATAAGTATGCGACACTTTAAACTCCGGATTTGATTAGAAATCAAAACATTTTCGCGACAACAGCAGACGTTTAAAAATTCACACGAACAGTATCCTGACATTTTCGATGGTTTGTAATTTCTAAAAATTTCAGTGTTACTCTTCTCCATTATTTTAGATTTGATTAATGGCAGAGCTGGTTTAAAATTGATTTTGGGACGAGAATGTTGAAATTTTTTTTTTTACAAAAATGCGCGACTTTATTTCTTCACCACAGATTAGTTACATTTTCCTATTTGTTCAGTGTTCAGATTCAGAATAGGGCTTTGAATTAAAATTTACAATATTTATTATAATTTATTCCATAAATGTTTTTTCCCAGGTTGTGATTCTTGAGGTTAGGTTAGGTTCTTGAGGTTCAAATGTCAGTTACTCTCAACGGCTAGACGGCACTTCACTTAAAATTATAAAAATGCTCACTACTTCATACAATACGCTTCTATTTTCTGTTGGCTTACAAAGTCAATGTTTGGAGACCGTATTCTTTTGGATATACAGTCAAACCTCTGTAAGTCGAAGATCCTTAAGCCGAAGAAATGTTTCAGACTTAAATATTCCCATATTTTAAGCTCTATGTCTCGAAGGTTTCATATCTGTTCACGTAACTATCCGTCTTATAGAGCTTTGACTGTATTAGCAAACTGTGCTTATATGAATCAGTGAGGTATGTATCAATGGATGTATGTACTGGAGTGTGATTTGTTTACTTACAATAGTATTTGCCACCAGTGCTATCTACACATTTATACAAACAACAAATTGACTATCACCGAATGTACTTCGCATTATTCGCATCATTATCTTTTGTTTTGGATTTATGAAAATAATTTCCTGTTTTGTGATAAACGTCCTTGATACTGGTTGCTGTGCTTGATTGTCTGAAAGCCTTGAATAATGGCAGGTGGAGCTTTTGTGGTGGGGTTTTGGATGGGAAATGCGATTGAATGAGGGTATGGCATGATATGAAAATTATGAAGTATGCACCGTTTTACCCGTGTGAAGATCTGAGTCAAACAATTAAGACCAATAAGACCAATAAAACGACTTCAACGAATTTGTGCATTTTCTTCATTTTACCTGTCACCAGTCACCACATTTTGTGGCATCACGTAAAAATTCCATGCATAGATTACTTGTCATTATTTAAGACTAACATTTCATACAAGCATTATACTAGACATGTCCATTTTGATACACGTCAGAATGGTCAGCATGTGCAGATGTGAACACCCCCGCAGAAATGACATTTATGAACAAAGTGCTTAATGTTCGTTAAGTTCCTTAATGTTAGCATATCCGATTTTTTTTTATGGTTTTATGAACAAGTTAAACTCACACGCACTCAATAATTACACAAAAAAAATTCAAAAATATTCACACTCAAAATACGGTAAATAAATAAAATATCATGCAATTAGTGGTGAACACATCCATACTGTCACTGAGGTCAAAAATCATAAGTGCGGCTTCAAATGCATGCATTTTTTGTACAAATTTTTTGAAGAAATTCCTTAAATTTAAATAAAATAAATTCCGGATAATTTCGCAGTTCTTTGCAATGTACATCATTCGATTTAAAATTAATTCCCCTAAATTGTATGACCCTACTCTAAGTCTAAGGGCAAAGATATGATTTATGAGTGTGAGTGTATCCAGAGTGTGTGGGTGGTTCGAGATATTGCAGCGTAGTGATTATTTTACAAAATATGTATAGCCAATGAATGGGTGTGTTATGAAAATAAAATCGAATGGTGCTTACTATCTTAGGTAAAAATACAGAAAAAAAAAGTCAAATCTAATCAAATTCGTTTGGTTACTTATTATTAAATTTGGACACAAAAAAAGAGAACCAAAATAAAAGAAAATAAAATGAAAAAAAAATAGAAGAAAATAATAGAATTGTGTTTGAAGCTTAGCATTTTATGTGTATTTTTTTTGGTTTGATAACGTGATAATCACCTCACTAATTAGCGGTTCCAGCAAATGATTATCAGTGACCCGGGTCATAACGGTTTCCGTGAATGTCGACTTAGTTATGGTTTCTGTAACGAGACCTAATTCTGTTGGTGCCGGAGGCAACATTGGTAGATCCGGTACGGCCTTATTAACGGTGACTGTTACTGAGGGTCCAACACCATCGTGCTTGGCCACATGTACTTGATGTTGGCTACCACCACTCAAAAAGTGCGCTGGGATCATTGCTTGAAAATCATCACTTGTCAGTGGCCGTGGTGGAGGTTGTGCCATCTTAAAATTGATTTTTTTTTTCATTTATTATGTTTTTTTTTTTTTGTCATTAACATCAAGAGGGAGTGTGTTTTAATGATTGTTTTAGCAACGGACCAAAATTTGGTAGTACAACAAAATGTGTTTATATATATAAAAAAAGAAAGAGAAGAAAAAGTAAAAGAGATGATAATAATGGATTCAAATTCTAGAAAAAGAGGTTTTTTTTTTTAAAAATTAGTTTTTGTTTTGTAATCTCCTATCTTAAGCGAATACATATGTAATTTGGAAAAACAAGCAAGCTAACACTTATGTATTTTACGAAATTCTCACTATCACCAAGAACATGAAGTTGCATGGCAAAACGATAAGAACCTAAACTCTGAGAAACGAACTAGTTAAAGTTTAGTGCCTTGTTATCTACTTTTGAGTATGATGTAAAAAATAAAAATAAATAATGCATTCATGAATTTCTAAAAACATCAATCATAAATTCCGATCACACATACAATAATCAAAAGTTTGAGGAAGGAATAAAAATAATAATAATTCGAATTATGTTTGCCGCTAACAACCACAAATGCTATGATTAATACGATTTATTAATGTTAACGAAACATGCATTTTATTAGAACATTCGCATATGCTTTCAATGCTTATACGTTCACAAACATACATATGCGTTTTTCATCAGAAACTAATAAGAAATCACCTGCAGCGTGCAGCATCCCGCCCTAAAGTGGGATGAATCTAATAAATAAACTACCTGTAAGTTCGAGTAGTTACAGTGACTATTCCCTAAGGCTCAATTAAGTAAATTGAAAGATGGTAGCAGCCATGGAAGGAAGTAAGAGGGCTACATTCAAACGAAACCAGTCCATTGGATCCCCTAACTACCCCTAGAGCTAAATCTTTTGAATACGAGCTACAGATTGTTTTTGTGGAATCAAATAAAATGCCATTGACGGGGATTCCTTCGGAGATTTCTTTACAAAAGCAAAAGGTGGAAAGCATGTTTATTTGAAGTATGCGGGTGTTTTACTTGGGAATAGACAACAAATTCCCTGAGTGAGCATGTACATTACTTGTACCTTTTCCATCTTGGTAATAAATCTCAAAGTTCTCTGTCGGTGTTCGTGGATAATAAAAAAGCTACTCAATTTTGAGTTTACTTATGGCAGAGTTTTGTTTAATTGGTGTAGGTAGGGTAGGGAAGGGGGCTGCTGGTGAATTCATCAGCACACCTAGCCAATATTGGTCCATTGTGATACCCACTGTCAGACTACTACCACCGATCGACCATTCCAGTGACAGTGCCGTTAACGGGCAAATGGGGACTGGACCAGGTTTGAACCGGGATTCGAACCATGGGACCCCAATAACCAAGGGCAGGCACTTAACCAACTGCGCCATCCGTCTTTAATTGGTGTAAGTAACACATCACCTGAAAAGATCTCGGTTCAGCGCACAGATGGCGCCACAAACTTAGACGGGAGCGACCAAAGGCAGAAGAGATAACTGGAAAAGGCCTACAAGTGAGCTAATGGCCAGGTGTTAGTGAAATTTTGGGTTGTGTGGCACTGCCTCTGCTTGCCGAACTGGAGACTTTTTTCAGGCGATGTGTTCAGGATTGTGTGTAGTCGCCATTAAGGTTCGGAATGACATTTTGCGAGTCATATTTCGATGGAGGATGACAATTTTTCATGGTACAACTAACATCGAGTGCAATGGACATGAATACTAACACGTTCCGGATAAGAGGGTCTTGCTATCCGAGCCTCATTGTTGCAAAAGAAGAGTAAGACCGAATCTCCGGTATAAAGACCAATAATCGGGGACAGCTTGGTCAGCTGACTGGAAGCAACGTGCACAGGACCGTCAGTGACTGCCCAGGCTCATACTCCCTATGGTTCGCCGGCCTGGTAAGTAAATAGTCCACACAGCGAATTCTGTTATCTCATGAATAGCGAAATTCTGTTAATTATTCGCTTTAGTTTTATCGAGTCTTACACATCGAGAAAATTAGCAGCAAATACCGAAAGATCTTCAAAAGCTAAACAACGACTGATGATGAATTGTTGACCATGCCGCAGATCAATTGCTTGTAATTAATTGCAGTCGAACGTCCATAAGTCGACAAGAATATGGATGGCGCTATATCAACAGGGTCTAGCTTCTACATCAACCACTCGTGTTGTGCGTACAGTAAAATGTTGACTCCAAACAGCAAATTTGGTTTTCTTAGACAATTATACTCTTTGAGCATGTCAGGGACTCGAAAGAGGTAGGGTTGTGCAAATAATTTTGGTCGTCCCGGGAATCTAACCCTGGAGGAATTTTAATTGCACGAGAGTCGACACACAGACACGCAATGTCACGTCATGGGAACAAAATATTGTATTCGATTTATGGAACGACCGAGTTATGGAGTGTAAAATAAGGGACAATTTATGCCTTGGATCCCTTAAAGTCCTGACACATTTGTTTGGCTTACAGGGCTTTGACAGTATTTTAAAAATTTGCAGCTACTGGGACTTCGTTGATAATGCGACATGCAATGTGGTGGCAATAACTTGTTAAAACTGTCCTTGACAAAAACTTTTTTCGACCCGCAATTCGCGTCAGTTTAATTAAGCCTACAGTGCAGTCCAAAATGTCGTAAAAAGCTTGTGAGTGAGAATATTTTTCTGCTCAAATAATGCGAAAGAGGAATGATGTCCACTGATGCAACTCATGGTTCACTGCTTCCGTCCTATAAACGCAAGTATGGAAAGGTGTCCATAGGCTCACCATAACCTTTAATCAAAATTACTGAAGTTTTTGAAAATCTGTGGAAAGGTGCCATCATCACATTTTGGCATAGTCGCTAGATAAAATACAATACATTTCGTTTCAGTTAATTTAGAAAAAAAAATTATGGTCTGAGAACATAAAATCGGCTATTGCATCAATTTATCCTTCAGACTTGCTTGACAAACCAATAATGCATAAAACGTTCACACTATGCAACGTTCTTGACGGATTTCATTTCTGACGGTTTTAGTTCATATGTGGGCTCATCCGGTTCGTGGTCCGGATTAGATCCTGGTTATAATCACTCCAAGATGTCATCCGAGAACATATACATACAGTTCATGGTTTGGCATTTAAAAAAATCGGTGGACACGTCAATATTGTAAAAACATACTTCCTTGCACGAAGAACAAAAATAGTGATTTTGTTGTAGGTTTGTCTTGTCTATTTGTGGTGGCATTTTTTTTGTTGTACACACATTGGAATAGACTAGCTGCATAGGCTCCACAGAAAACGCAACAAAAAAGATCAAAATCTATCGATGTGATAGGGGGCACTGCCTTTGGGCTTATTTTAGGCTACATTGTGACATATTTTGCATTTGGATTTGCATCTTTAAATCACACTCAATAATTTAAGTCAGCTGATAACGCATACAGCGATGTGCCTGAATGATGAGTATCCATATGCAACGGTCGAAGCATCACCCCATTCACAAAAAGTCACTGAGTCGTGTGGAATTTCGGCTGGCGGTGTCATTAGTCCATACTTCTTTGAAAATGGAGCCTGTAACCCCGTCTCAAATCGAAGAAATGCCACAAGATGTGGAAGAAATGTGGTTTCAACAAGAACCAATAAAATCTTCACCGACGAGTGTGCACTGGCCACCAAAAGCATGTGCTGTGCCGCCGTTTTCTTTTTGTGAACCCTTAGAACAGACCCAGTCTTCTATGCGCACATAAACAGTTGACGCTCTTGACGATTTCTAAACGATTATTCGTCAGGTTATATAGTTGTTGCCCGGTGTGGAGAAATCAGCTTGTCCGACTGCTGTCCAGAAAGAGCTCTCGTGCTATTATAGTTCACTCAAAATACAAATGCATACACTATTGGCAGTGCAATGAACATTTTATCGAAATCTAAACCATAATTGCGCTTTATTTAAACTTACTGTCGGAAACACAAAATGAAGGACCCTGCATGAGCTTTCACATCGAAAAATTTTCGGAAGTAATAAAAAAAGCCTTCTAGCTCTTAACGCCATCCTGGCCCAACATTTTTGAAACACGCCCTTGCAACGTGCTGACTTTTTTGAAATTACAAAATCAAATGCTAAGCGAAACGGATTATCTCTTGCTACTCACGCAAATTGAAAGTTAATCTAAAAAGAAAAGTCCGAATGAATACAGTTCATGCAGTTCATCTCATTTAAGAAAATTCGTGATCCCCTCTTCTTGATTTCAATGCAAACACTGGGGGAGTTTATTAAAATGATGAAACTCCGGGAAAGTGTTGTGCCCGTATTTACTCTACAATAACCTAGATCGGGAGTTGCCATCAATCTCCCTTCAGGAACACCCTTCAAAATGCTAAACAAGGAGCGACTACGAAAAAACAAAAATAAACAATCTGATTTAATTCAATTAAGCTGTTAATGCTGCACTGAACTCATGATTTCTTATTAGTTCTGCGAATGTTTATGTTTAACAAAAATACGAGAAAAAAAATGAGCAAGACGACAAAAACAAAAACAAAGTATAACATAATAATTTATCTTTTATGTAGAATGGCACGCACAAACGCTGACAAAGTAAATAAAGGAAAAATAGAAATGGGACAGCATAAGACAACATAAATTTGAAAAACATAAAATAAGAGTAAACACAATAATTTCATTTCCTGACTAGATTGTTTTGAAAGCAAAAATGAAATAAACCAAGAAAAATGTGAAGAGTAAACATTCAGCGCTGAGGCATTGATGGCATAGCTCACCTGAGTCTCCACGTCGCTGGGGGTGGTGGCACTTGGACCGTTTTGTGAAAGCGTCTGTTGCTGCTGCTGCTGCTGCTGCTGCGATTGTTGATCCAGTGGAATGGAATTTGAATGCGCTGCACGAACCCGTGGCGCTGGAATTGGCTGACCTGTGCTCATATCAACAACTGTCTCCTGCGACGATGTCCCTGTTCCTTGAACCCGATTTAAGCTGCCAGAATCGAAGCCGTTTGTCTTGGTGGTCGTCATCGCAGGCATAGCGGTCGGAGATAGATTCTTATTCGTGTCGTAGGCAATTGGTTGAGTGATGTATTTCTGTGATTGTGGCGACTCCTCGGCTATGTCGTCTGTGAAATGAAAAAACAACGCAAAAAAACGACCGATTGATGAGGTTTTTTTTCCCATCCAACACCGTGGACTACTCACTCTCACGGTTGGCTAAGAACCCGGAGGGGCTCGTCGCATTCAAAACTGAAGGACTGTGTGGACTCAGTGGTGGTTCTAGTGGTCCCCTGATCTCTCGCTGTAGAACCAGCCGGACGAATCTCTGGTGATCCGTCAGTAGTTGGACGGCCGCATCGTGGTAGGCGTGTGTCATATTATTTCCGTTTATCTGGAATTGCACGGAAAATGTAACCAGTGACCAGCCTAAGAGAACTCACCGAACTCACCGCCAGGACGCGATCGCCCACCATTATTTTTCCGTCACGATGGGCCAAACCTCCCTCGGTTATGCGGGAAATGAAAATACCATCACAGTTGTCTTTAAACGGCGGCGAACCCTTCCCTCCGGCAATGCTGAACCCAAGCCCCTGGTTAATTTGATCCCTTATCAACGTTGTGTGCAGCGTCACTTTATGCACTGGCGCGTCCTATATATTTTTGTATAATAAATGAAAATTGTATTTTAGAGGCGGCAGTGCTGCCAAAAGCGGTCACACACGTACCTTGCCATTTTCCAAAATTCCATTTGTGGTCGCCGGGACTATGGTTGTGGCAGGAATAACATGTTGTATAGTCTGCGGTTGTTGCTGCGATGCAGCGTTGGTGGTTATGATATTCTGTTGTTGATAATTGTATTCATGTGGGAGAATTTCTATGGGCGGTGGAATTGGTTTGTCCTGTCGTAGTTTTTGCGGTCGAGTCTCCACTGAAATCTAAATTATCGTTTTGTTGAAGAATGCTCACATGATTCGAGTTGGATAAGAATAACAAACAAACATGGTTTCGAATGAGCGACAATGTGCCTCCCCAGCTCTTGAAATGAGCTTTCAAATTCATTGTACCAAACAGGAATGTGTGTTTTGACAAATGTGACGTGAGTTGTAGAATTTAACAGCTAGCTGCTATAACCTCAAAGTGTTGAGCTGTCACTACTTTATTTGGAAGGTGAGAGCAGCAATGAGATTGAACTCCTAGAAACAGTTACCATACACAGTCAATCTCAAAGGACAGCATAGAGTTGACTGTGAAAGTGAAAAATACTTGCAAACGAAATTTAATCATCCTTCAGAATATCAGAAAGGAAACGAAAGAATAATAAGTTTACCCCTTGAAATGTCAAATTTCAACACATTTGCAAACTGGCATCTCTGGGAAAGTGCTGCCAGTTCCTGCCTTTCGATTCGAAATGTGATTTCTCTGATTTAGTAAATAAATGGAAAATACTTCCTTTCTTATATTTGCCAAAGACTGCATTAAGTTATCACATTCTTAGCGAGGTCGTGTTGAAAATATCACTTCGAATTACTGGCAGCACTGGGCTCGAGTGAGGGTCTCCTTTATTTGAACGAACGCAATTTTCGACATTGACTTAACACGGAGGTCTAGTCTCGTGAGGCACAATTAGCGACTCGACCACTACGGAAAGTGGGGTAAAAATTAATAAGCTGTGAAGAGTGTACTCAGGTTTTGAGGATTTTCGGCTCCCGACGAAATAAATCATTCTCATTAATGAGATGCTTCTTGCAGAGGTGTACCATTGCAGCATCATTGAAATGGTCATGGAATTAAGTTTTGTGCTATGTTTCAACTAAATGATTATTCGAATACTATGACTGTCGTTGCAAATCGCGTCTTGCTTTAACGAGTAAAATAACAGATACAATTTGATGTGTTAAGAAGCTTAGTGTACCTGCTACGGTTATGAGGATTGTGTGTTGTATTTTTGTTTATGGACATGGGCTCCGGTTGAAAGGGCTCCGAAATGAAGTTATGACAATTGATGAAAAGTACATTTTGTGTGACTGGAGAAGAGAGAACGAAAATGCACGTCATCAAATGGTGAATGTAAAAACTTCAAATTCACTTTTCCTCGGTTCGCAATTAATTGAATCGCTCAATGAACCCAAATTTTGGGATGAAATCGAGAAGGAGACTGTGTTGGCAAATAGAACAAATAAACAAATACCTTCTCGATTACAGTCGCTATGTAGTCAAATTCGATTTCATCGGGTTTCGGCGATCTCCAAAGCAGTGTTGCCGTGGGCATTTTCTGTGTAAAAGCACACACAGTGCACTCTCGATTATGCAACTAATAGAAGCTGGTATAATTGCAATTATCGAGTTTCTGTCCATATGAAAATTTGCGATTACTGTGTCAATAATGTTAGAGCATTCAATTTAGCCGTTGCGAAAATCGAGAGTTGTGTTAAACGAGAACGTACAGTTTGTTCAATATCATATACAGTGGGGTTTGAAATTCTTCCACATACAGTGGCGAGCAAAAGTGGATTCATCAATTCACAGTTTTTGTGGACCTTCAGAAATCGAGAAGTCACAACGGAAACAACATGTTCATTCAATTTCCGTATCTCGCATGTCTACTCGAATTTCTAGTCGTAGCAAGATCGTATCTGTTGTGCTTTAAATACAAGTGTAATTGAAAACAACAATTGGGAATGTAACTATAAAGCACATAATACATCGTAAGTGCTTCAGTCTCAAAGGACATAAGGTATGTTCAAATGTTGACTCTACAATTTAATGCCATCCACATTGAAAATTATGATTTTAATCAAGGTTAATCTTCCGATCTGTAAAGATCCTCCTTCTTTTCCACGGTGAATAATTTGGCACTCGATAATGTAAGTTATATTGCATTTCGATTTAGATTCGGAAAAACCAATGAAGTTCGCGTAAAATCCGACTATTCCAAGAAACGGATTACACAAGAATTGAGAGTTAAGGATGCGGATAGGTTCGGAAAATACGACTTATGGAATAAGACTCTTCGCGTACAGAATACGAGCCACAGAATTGAGGTGCTTATAGTCTCCATCTATGTATTAAAAACCATATAATAGTTATGTGGATGGCGCAACGGTCGTTTTGGACCTAGGCGTAACTTCTGTAGCACCTACTCTTGCTGTGGATGCTACTGTTCACGCACGAGTACAGAGTTTAATGCCGGCTCCAACCGGAAATGAATGTTTAGACAAGTGTACACTTTGATAGTTGTCAGTGACTCGAAAGAGGTGGAGCCCTCAAATTATTCGTCTTGCGTATCGAAACCAGAACTCTTAACGCAGGAGTCGACGCACCTATCCCCAAATCCACGGGCGGTTACGAGTTCACAAATATTCATCAACATTGACAATTTTAAATCAAATAAATCATCATCATCATCTTCTGACCCGCATGCTCCACTAAAGGGGTGGCGGTGGTAAGCCACGCACGAGAGATCTCCAGGCAACTCGATCCTCTGCCATCGAATCTAGGAGGAGTTATGCCCAACTGTAACCAGGCGAGTTTTTGGACTTGTCCAACCATCTCATACCTGGTCTGCCAAGCGGTCGCCTACCCGATGGAATCGCATTCAACGCCCCCTTCGGGAGTCGTTATGAAGGCGACATTCTTGCCACGTGAACAAACCAACGAAGCATATCCCTCTCCGTTCGAACAAGGAGCTCCTCAATGTTGAGTTCCTCGCACTGCCGTGTTTCTCACCCTATCCCGGCGAGTAATTCCCACAACAGCACGGACAAATCTCATCTCAGCAGCTTGTATTCGCGATCTTAGTCTTTCGGTCATTACCCAAATTTCATGACCATAGGTGAGAGTTGGAACAAATACTGAGTTGAAAACCACTTACTTGGCTTTGACACCTTCCTAGTTACAGATCTACCAAGCTGTTTCAAAATTGACCAAGCTTGACCAATCCTACAGGAAAGCTGAGCCTTACTCCTACTTAAACTTCTCCGCCTGCTTTAATGGGACTCCACTAATTTGTAGAGTGCATTGAACAGGCGATTTGGAGATGACCATAACCTCCGATTTGTCCACGTTGGCCTTCATTCCAGCATCAGCACATACGGCCACAAACCTATCGAGTGCAGGCTGGAGTTCCCTGTGGGAAGATGTGAGGATCACTAAACTACTCTGCCAAACACCTCCCGATTTGATTTGAAGCAATCACAATTTTGGAGAACCCTATCCGAATATCAATGTTCGAAAAAAGGGAATTTCGTAGGAATTTCGTCTCAATTGTCTGTTGTCGTAGCGTTTGAATACATTGCATTCAAGTTTCTTCTTCTACTAAAATCATTTGAAAAAAACCTATGTCCTGAAGGATAACAAACGATTGACGCTCGTAGATGTTGCTTTGGAAGAGCGGCAGATGAAACGAAAGTGATTACAATTTTAATATAAGTTCAACGCGGCATGTAAATCGTGTTTGGATCCAAAACTGTACTGAACGTCCTTCCAAGTCGTAGACTGCTTTCGGCGATACAAAAAAGATCAGCGAGCCTTATGCTGGATTATGAAAAGTATGTCAAAGTTTGTCTGGTGTCCTTTTCTTTTAACTTTTGGCAGTCCCTGATCGGACTGCTGTTGCCTGTAACACTCCTCTCGAATACATACTTTACCTCCTTCAGCACGGTATATCTTCGTCAATGTACATATCACATGTTAGGATTTCAGTCCGAGAAAAGTGCAGATCTGATTATCTGAAAACCCTCCAAACAAATCGATACACGCTTTTGTACATAGGAAGTACGTGTGTATCAAAACAGATTCCCTATAAGGACATTGTGACAAAAGAAAAGTGTACAAATTTAACTAGAAGAAGTAGAGTAAGAGATCTAATTACGTTTATCGACAGACAAAAGCGAATTCACCATGAGTTGTGAAAGAACTACTTGTGGAATTACACATTTATAAGGACACCTCTGTGTTCCTTGTCAAAGCCAAAGCAGCAGAATTTTGCTTTCAAATATCTACTACGAGTACATTTCATTCATACACACACAACGACAAGCCTTACCTGTGACAATGAACCATCCTCGCTGAACACTGGGTGACCAATTAGACGCGTCAACTCCCGCTGCACCACCAACACCAGCACAAGGCCGCATGCCTTTAGGACCTGCACCGCTTGATAGTGATCGGCATACTCCACAGACTGGCCATTGACTTTGATGACTTTATCGCCAACTTTAAGGCCAGCCAAATCCGCTGGGCCTCCCTCGGTGACACGTGAAATAAATATACCCTCATCGTTTCCTTTGAACGGAGTCGATCCCTTGCCACCGGCAATGCTCAGCCCTAATCCGGCCGATGTCCTCTCAATGTGGATCTCATACTGCTCCGTACGTAGCTCCGTTACGCCATCTAGAGCATCTGAAAGGGAACAAACAATGAACACAATTAATGTATGTACGTGTTTTGCATGTCCAAGCAAGGACTAAGTATGTCTTATGTGATCTATGCGCCGTGGGAGGGATGTCAAGTTGCAACAGCCACCACCATCACCACTGTATCCCGATTCAAGTCACGAAATGCAATTACAGGTATATAACGACTTATGGCTGACCACCTTCAGCATGGAAAAGGGATGCATCAAAAATTAATCAAAACCGGAAACCCCCATGCGACATGGTCGGTGTCCTTTTCAGATGGTTTCTCACCGTAATATGCATCCCTGTCTGGGCCAGCGTACGTTGTGATTATTTGCACCCTTTTATCCTTTCGCTTAAGTGAACCCGAGCCACTGCGTCGCGACGAGAGCGAGCTGCGTAGACTTCCGGTCGCTAACGAAGGACTGTTGCGGCCATCGTAGTATGCCGGTCTCTGATTACTACGTGAGAGCGACGATTGGCCACTTGAACGCGGAAGGGAATTACTCCCTTCTTTGACTTTTAATTTAACACTAAACATGGTTCAGTTATCTCTGTCCCTGGTTTCAGTTGGGTTGGTCTCAATTAACGTCCGTCTCGATGGTTGTATCCTTTGACTCCCGTACGTGTGAACTGACGTTCACATTATCTTATCCTGGAAACCTGAGCAAATAAAAATAGAAGCCATTGAGTGTACCGTACTCGAATGCGAGGAATTTAAAGTGCAACTGGTTGACACGTTTGAAAGGAGACTCTGTCCTAGATGTGATAAAATGCAAGACAACCGATTCGATACGACCGACGCTGGTAAGGAATAGCATCCATGATTCAACCCAAGCTGCTCGTTCTACTTCATGAAATTGCAATCTAATGGATGTGTCTCTATGAGATTTGCGAGAATGAAATGAACATTAGACTATCCAGCATTGTTTATGTATAGAAACTTTCACCTCCATTGCGAAATAATAGCTCAGAAGGAGCTCAGCCAATACCCAATCTGTGGGTAGGTAGAGGACACAGGATTGAAGCAGACAATGCAATCTGTCGGTGAAGATTTGCCACAACGATGAGGATATGAGCAGACTTTTTGCTTCCTCATGAGGAATTTAATATACACATAAGTTGTAGGAACTGTTGCAGCAGGAGGATCTGTGGGACATTCGGGGATGGATAAGGGATATTGGATTGCATTCCCAGGTATCATCACTTCCGTCAAGAACAGGTAGACGACTAACTTCAGCGCAGCGTGAGTTCCCTTGATGTGATGCTTTCAGAAACAAAGCGGGGATAAGTTACTGACAGTGCAGTTCTAATGAAATCGTCGTTTTGTTTATTCATTTTATTATAAGGCGTATGTGTGAGTTGATGGAGGAAATAATTGATTTTGAAACCATATTCAGATTAAATCTGACAGTGATCCCGAAGGAGATGTTGTGTTTTGTTGCTTAAGTAAATTATTGGTCCACGCTGACACGCCTTTCCTCCGGCATCAACTCGGCGCATTTCGACAGAATCAATGATGAAACAGTGAAACTGGATGAGTTCGGAACTAGTTGTGTCAGAAACACCATCTTCAGTGAGGAGCCCAATTTTTGGCTGAACAAACAAAGTCGGAGCATTTGTAGTGCCAATCCAAAGCAAACGCAACCAGCCACTGTTTGGTGCGGACAGTAGACCGGTACTTCTTCGAAAGCGATGATGGAAGGGAGAGGACCACTTATTTCGGCCAAAAATGTAACGATGTGGATGAGGTTTCAACAGGGTGGCACTAATTGCCAAATAATAGATTTTCGACATGCCGCACGAGTGATTCAAGGGCGTACTTGTGACACGCAGATATGACGGCTATTGAAATACATCCACCGTGCCACAGTGGTCACGAAGAGAACATGATTAAGATTCGTTTTATTTTCTCCAATTCCGATTTGAAAAATCAACGTAGAGATCATCTGTGTAGTTGAGTTCGACTGCTGATTCGCTGTTGTCCTGTGAAAATACAATCGAAGGTCAATGGGACTACAGTTCGTGTTCAGCAAAAGAACCGTTCAATTTTATAATCAATGAAATTCGTTTGCCCAAATCTGGTCGCGGTCACTCAGCCGAATTCGCCGCCTCCTCTGTTTAGTGGTAGTTCCTCGCAAACCTAATTTCATTCGTATTCGTGACTAGGAAGATTGAGATTTCCAAACGCTCGTGTTCGGCTGCAAAGTTCTCTGAACGGAACGCATTTATTTAGAAAATTAAACATTCTGACTGCTGCCCAGTGTTTCAACAGTTGCGTTGAAAAAGTATGCACATCTGTGTTGGAAATTTGATGCATATTCTTTTGAAAAGTAAAAGTGTGGGAGGAAAATGAGAAAAAAGAAACAAAGCAAATATGGGCGGCGCGACAGTCCTAGACGGACCTGAAACCCTAGCCTCGACAGCAACCACTCGTGTTGTGCGTGCTATTGCTCTTTCATGAGTGAATGGGACGTACAATTTTATGCCAACTCAGAATGACGAAGTTTGAGAAGATTCTTCTAGACAGAGATACTCTTTGAGTATTACCCGTGACTGGGAAGATATGGGTCCGTGAATTTTGTAGGTAAATTCGGGAATCGAATCGGGCATCATCTGCGTAGGAATTGACGCACTAACCCTCTGCACATCGGCAACCGACGAAAAGTATAAGGAAGAGAAATACGAGATGTAACATGACTAAAGTATCCTGCGATTCTGAAAATACATCCAATTACCCTTGTTAACGCGGCATGTACATAAGTACCATTCTACGCTTTCTGTGCGTAGTAAATTTACGTGAAATTAATTCGCGTGTGCACGTACGACTATTAAATGCACATGGGCAGGAACGTCATCACCTCTGTTCCATTGCTTTGCACTTATGTCAAGTAGAGTTCAGTGGACATTGTGAAAATTTAAGAAGAACTTGAAATCTGGTAAAGAATTGTGAATTTTCGTGTAATTAGATTCACGTGAAATTAATCAAAAGTACGTAATAATTAAAAAAAAAATTAAACTAATTTCACGATTAGTGACTAAATTTAGGACTAAAATCAGTTTTTTACAGAAAAGCAAGTTTTCATATTTGCGATGACATATGCATAAATGAGGACCGGTGTGGGGCAATGCACCACCCTTTCACGGCTTCCTGTGAAGCATCGCCTTCGTTCGTGCTCTCACGAGGTATAACGTACAAATCGGACTAATCTTAGGGTATTAGGGCTTAAAGTCAGTTTGACAGAAAAGCAAGTTTTTATTTTTGCTATGGCATGTGCATGAATTAGGACCGCTGTGGTGGCAATGAACCACCCTTACGCTGCTGTGTCGGGGCTACATATTTCAGGAGACATTGCAGCAAAATATTATGTACAAATAAATGTAGTTAATGATTTTTATTCAATTAATTTACACAAAATCATATAGAAGCATGGTATTGCCGTCTGCCGATTGACATTTTTTTTTAAATCGAAATAGGAGAATCAGTCATCATCATAAGACAATGTAACCAATCGACAGAGAGGGAGTTATGACAAATGACAGACTTTACGGTGTAGATTTCCAAAGGAAAATCGTCTCAATGTTGGCAACATTTCACCAATCCCTCCCCATACCTAGTCAGACAAATCATCGCCTCAAAGTTATTCCCTCTTTGCATTCATAAACAAAGTCAAATGCAAATTTCCAATTCCAACTCCCACTTGGACAAGCGTATCGATTTCATTTGCGTTCATATGAGCAATGAATAGATTATTCCGCCTAAAGGCTATCAATGTTCCTCATAATTTCTTTTTGATTGTGCCAACGTGCCGAACAGTTTTCAAACGAAGCCAATGAATTTGAAAATTGAAATGACACAATGTGTGGGTGGCTCCGCGATTGTGGTAGAATGCCATAAAAGTCCCATTAACGGCATAGATTCAGAACACAGATTTCTAGAGTCGAATTGATTATATGAACCCCATCGCATGCCGCGGCCGTCTGCCCAGCTTTATTGCCCCCAAAGGACACTGAATATGCCATTATTTGAGCGGGTGAAAAATAAACAATTTTTTTTACGCTTTTCAAATTAAACAAAGAAAAAAAGAAGTATTTTAATACTTTCCACATGATTTTTTATGAGAATTTGAATGGGCTGCCGTCTCCGCTGGGTCCGCAAAGAGAATGTGGACGTCGCGGTGCAACTATATTAGAAGAGTTTAAAGCCCGAAGTACTCAGAGATGTGAGTACTGCACGCTAGTACATTAAAGAGTCGTAAACTCTAATCGGATTAAACGTTTATCGATCGATTGCTAAGCAGCGAATAAGAGAATGAGAACAGCAATGAAACGCACATACAAAAAAAAGCAAATATACATATGTATGGAATAGTCATGCCAAGTATATCGTTGATTACACGCCACTTAACGACGAGGGAATTACAATGGCAATTCTGGTAATATTCCTCAGCCGCTCAAGAGCAAGGCCCGTGGGGCGTTGTCAGTGTTAAAACGGGGGAAGGAATTTATTTTCTAAATAAAGTTACAGAATAAATACCAGTAAATGTGAAGCAACAGCGGAAAGATATACTCTCCCCCTCCCACTCGAGGGGAGTGTAAACACCAGCACACAACCAGGACCAGAAGCAGGAATCTATGCTTCCTGTGAAGCTTCGCCTTCGTTTGTGCTCTCAAGAGGGGGTAAATACGTATAAATAGGAAATGGAAAAACATAAAATATATTGGAACAAATTTTATGACTAGATATAAAAAATAAAAATGAAAAACATTTACCACTAGATAGGTACCTTCTGGTTGGTATATCTGCAATCTTCACACCTCGCGCTGAGGGTGAGAAATAAGATTTGGGTGGGCTGGCGGAAAGCATCATTGATGGAGGAAAACGGAGACGCAGGTTTTTTTTTCCGCCTTTGCCTTTGCACTCCCGAAGAAGGCGATAAAATTCTCAAACGATTGATGAATGATACATTAAAAGGTGTTGTCTTCAATATTTTCAAATCGATATCCTCGGTATACGACAAAGGGCACACACATACGCTCAAGGACTCAGACCGACAAAGAGATTCGTTAGATGTGATATTCGGTTCAAGGGCGTAATCACACGCCTCAATAGTCGATAGGAGGTGAACAGTCTGGGATTCAAGAGGTAATGCAATTCTCAATGATTTCATGAAAGCGAAATCCCGGTGTGTTTGTCTGACCGGAATATTTCGGTTGAATAGGTGGCGGTGGAGAAGAGATGTAATTTGACGTCAATTTTGATTCGAGTCAGCAGACAATTTCTCATTAAATTCTGAGCGAATTCAAGAGGAAGCAATGACCACGATTTGATTTTGAAAGTCTTCGGACTCAAACTGAGGTTAGCGTATTAGGAATAATCTGGCAGAAATGAAGATAATATTTATTCCAGCACGGGGCGCTCTTTTGCATTTCAAAAGCACGAAGAAGCGGTTTCACTATCGAACCACTGAGTAAGTCTGTACCAAGCTTCCTGTAGCTTGTTCTCATCTGAATGAAGTCGGGAATACTGTTATGCAATTGCTGTACTATTCAATATTCTAATACATATACAGAAGAAGAGATTCATCGAAACACCTTGGACGACACCTTTGAGAAAAGTGAGTGATGCTCCTCACATGTGTATGCCTGGAGAGAAACTCATGACTTGGTAGCTTTTCCCATGGAAAAAGAATTGAATTGGGATTATTCTTAGCACAATTGTTGAGTTTGATGTTTATGTATTTCTGAAGCAGTTGACAGAGTATTCAGGCTGTTTTGTCGAATACTGTCTGTTGGTATCGATAAATCTCGTCTTCAATGGACAATCACATTTGATTCAAATACTGTTCCATGGGTTCGAGCGAGTTCACGTGCATGCGAGTGTGGACTAGAGTGTTGGACTAGAAAGTAACGTTGCTACATGTCTCTGTAATGACCTCCACTGACTCTAACGGAAAGCTCCTAAATATTCGGCGGAATCCTTATACACGACTTCAAGTATTTTTTCGACGTATGTACTTCTGCAACAGTGTCTCAGACAAATTACGTTCGGAAAGTATAGAGTTCTCGCGAATGTACAAAATTTTAAGCTATAATTTTAGCCTAGCTTCATCGCTTAACAGCTAATTTGTAATTTTTACAATTACATTTAAGCTTTTTAAACGAATAAATAAATAAATAAATAATAAGCTGCAATAACGACAAAACAATCGTTAGTGGTCCCCAAGGTTCACTTTTGTGTACGACACAGTCATTTGTACTTCGAGTTCGGTTCACTCCTTCGTGCACTTAGCGTTTCATATTCGCGCTGATCATCACGGTCATTCTCCTTCACCCAGCAACGTGTGTTAAGCAATTGAAGACCCACCTCGACCGTATATTAACTCGTCTAAGGGCAACAGTGTGGAATTTTCTCTCTGCCTCCTCTGCAAGCGCTACAATCCGGGTTGGGCCTGGATCCTGTTAAATTTAATAATTTTAAAAAATTGTCACGCCACCTAAGAAATCACTTATAACCAGCCAATATCAATGAATGGTGCTTGTGTCGATGAAGCCAATTGCTGGTCTGTGAACCAATAGTTAAATTCTATTGAAGATAATGAGGTGTCCTTTAATGCACCGTCCATGCTTTGGGAATCAGTCCCCGTTAAGGATGTCTTACTAGGTTCGTTTTAACTCAAGGTTTGGAGATTCGACAAGTTAATGTTTCATTGTCTCTTTAGCCTGTCCACGCCATTACCACTTTGGCGGGATTTATGTACTGTAATGAGTGCTCCTCATTGTAATTTTAAGTCGCGTCTATTTATCGTGCAGCGTGCCAAATTTTTGTAATGTATAAAAACCAATTCGGTCACATTTTTGGAGTCATATTATACACTCCAGAGAGAGCATTCCCCCGAACCCACCCGGGTACCCGCATATTCAGGTAGGACTAGGGTACCTGCTATGCAATCGGCCGGGTACCCGTACATTTCGAAAAAATTAATCTGCTGCTTATACTCAATGCATGCTAAACAGACATTGTAGTTCTATTACTTTTGGTGGACACCCCAACAATGACTTATGTTTTCATCCGTGTTTTCCCTCTGTTGCTGTATGCTTCAGAAATAAAGGTGAACTATATTAATTTTATATTTTTTAGATACCCGGCATTGTTCGGGTTCCATGAACCCAACTTGGGTATTACCCGCTTTACACGTGTACCCGGCTGCTCGAGTAAATGTCGAAAGGGTATTACCCGTACGATCAAGAGCACTAGGGTATAAGGCCCTCCTAACGTTTTCATTGGTGGACCAGTTGTTGAAATGATGTCACACATCTGCGTCTGTGATGGTCAAATAAAAAGTACCTCTGCACCTTTTTATTTCGTAGACCACGAGCATCAGTCTGTCACCCGCCGACTGCGTTTGTAATCGTCCAACTAAAATTCTGTGAAAATTGTGTGTTTCTCGTGCTCATTAACTCAAATTGAAACTAATCGACCGTCATGTAGTTCTTTCGTACAACAAGTCGGCAACAAGCGCTGCTCAGCCAACGTGACCGCAGCCGCATCTCATTTAGGCAAAGTATGAGTATTTGGTAGCGAATTAAAATAAATCATTCTGCTAAAAGCCGACAAGTTAAATTACGATGTTGTAACATAGACCATTGTGACTGGATAGCCCATGGACATCGTGGTATTAGTAGCTGCACGAAAAAGGAAGAAACTAATTTTATTATGAAATGTAACAGGTTAAAACTGTATTTAAGAAGGCACTCAACATTCCCATGCGAACATTGGTCCTGTTTGCGATGATCTCATTTGTAAGATTCAACCCCAAACTTATGTACATTGACATTAGTCTAACCAATCATCTAAAGATCGCACAACTAGGGTGGCAAGGACCTATGGAAAAATTCGCTTCAGCCCAGTTAATCGTCGACATCGGGGCAGTGGGACAATGCATCAAAGGACGTTCGCTTTTAAGGCGGCCGAGTTAATCGTCGACATCAGGGCAGTGGGACAATGCATTAAAGGCAACACTCGCCTCAACCAACACACTAGCTGCAGAGGATCTTGGACATTAACCAGTCCAGGGTCATCCCTTACAGTTTTGGGTTTTCATAACATTCTCCGATCGGACCACTCTCGATATCTTCCTTTTAAGGAAAAGTTGTGCTCATGCTTGAGTGCAACATTCGAAAAGAAATTCTTGAATTTACACAAAACTCCTGGTCCTGGATACTGGTATCAAAACCGCTCGCAAACACTTCGACTGAAGGGCCGTACGTTTTCGTCTATAATCTAGTATGCAATTCAGCCGAAGATTGTTGGTTCACCCTGGTCTGTAGAGCGGCTTGATTTACCCTTGTGACTGCATTCGAACGCAGCGCGGTTATGATCAGTTTCGCTTTTTGGGCGTAATACGCGAATATGGAATGCCCACTAAATGCCGAACCATTCACAGTCAAGCTCAACGTGAGCACGTACATCCTCTCCTCATACTCCCAACTAGCACGTCGTCATGATCCTGTGTCTATTGGTGAACACATTTTCGCCGTAAAATTACAAAAACATAAGTTTACTTATTTCTACACCACAATTGGTATACCGAACACATAATAAACATGAATGCGCCTTTGTCACTTCCATTTGACTCTTCACCTGGGTCCACATCAACGCAAAGCTGGTAGCTGAACGGAACGTCTTTGTCAACTATTCACAATTTCATATCGTTGATCGCAGTTTCTCGTCCCAACGCGTCTCTTTCATTGTACACATTTTAGCCTGCAACCCTAACTATTGAAATCACATGAATAAATCATCATATTTTCATCGACATCCAAAAGAGGCAACCTGAACCAACCAACAGACACAAAAGAAAGAAACCCCCTTGTGGTATTCCACAAAACACTGAGAGTGTTCAGCAAACCAAACCGAAAAGAAAAAAATCCAACGCCATCGACAACGTAACGATAGTCATTGAATAATTAAGTCACCATCAGAAGCTATACAATTTCCCAGCAACAATGACGGTCGCGGGAAAGCAATCATCCGATAATTGATTGTGGATAATTTATTTGATCAGTACCGCAAAAATTAAGGCGCTCTCCAAGTCACATTGATGTCAAGTCTAAATGTCGGTTAGATAATGCAACATTCATCCGTCGCCAAAGAGTATCTAACGCAAACGTGCGGAGACGTCTTCAATTCAAAGTTTCACTTTTCTTTCAAACACAACTTTAAATGAATGAGTTCAAAGTTTGTCAGTCCCATTTCCACACCCTCGACGCCGCTGGTGGTCATCATCGTTTTAAATGAAATCCAACTCTTATCTCTGTTCTTCTGCGGTGAGTCTTCCAAGTTCGTTGCCGCAGTCAATCAAAGCGCACACAATAGATATGTTTGTGGCTTTATATCCACTTTCCAGGGCAATTTGCCGGATGCAGGGGTTGCATCCGAAACTATTTACCAACCTCTGTGTCTGTGTGCTGATGAAAGATGCTGATTGGTCCTCTGGTTTATTAAAACAAGACGTTTGCATTTCACAAAAAGCCGAGCACACAAAAGACCAGAATGTCGTCTGCGGTTGAGGGTTTAAGTTGTTTTGAAGTCCTCCAAAGAGACGAATCAAAATTAAAACGAAAACCAAATCAGCAGAATCAATTTTAATAAACGTGACCTTCTGGTCTCCTAGATGGGGACTTTTTCAAACAGTTTTGTTTACACATTATCTACTCCTCAAATTGGCACCCATTCATCAGCAGCAACACCTGAGGTGACCAAAACAGAAAACGGGAAGAAAGAACTCATCCGAGAACAAGAAAGAACATTAGGGTAGCGGCGTCGGCATTGATTCATCTGTATATCCGTATCAATCAAGACTCTGACTTCGTTTTCTCACCCTCTTCGTCCCTCCTTCTGGCAGCTGTCTCTTTGTATGGAGGAAGGTGCTCTTGAGTTGAAGTTCATTGAAGTGAAACTCACTGTGGCTCATGATGATTAATTGAGTCGACAATATTATTTTATTTGGGATGAACCGATTGATAAATCGTCGTGCAAATGACACCGGCTAGATTTTATCGGAAAACTTTTATTTAAACTTCGGGGTTCACGAGGGACACCCGCCTGCTCCATGAAAAGATATCATCATCAATGTTAAATAAGGGCATTAGCTGCAGGACGAGACCTCCGTGCCACCAGTGTATCGGCCAATAATTCAAACGGATTGGTCACATTTTCAATCGAATCGGCAGCCATTAAGGAGCGAGAGACGGGGAATATTAAATCCGATCAGAGTACCATTGTGATCAATGTTCGTGTTTTGAGAGAAAAGGGCAAATGGGAACGTTTCTTTCAATAAATGTGTCACTTCGAGACATATCGCCGTGCAGAGTGAATGTCACGAAATGGAAAATAAGAATGATGGCACTCAATCGGATGTGTTCAACAAGAGATGAGAGGTCATTTGAGATCGAGATTGAGAGAAGACTTGCGAAATGTGTTTGCCCATGTCAGAGACGTTCGACGAACGGCCTCTGCCCTTTCCCAGCGGCCAATGACTTCGACATTGACTTAGAAATTGAAAATCCAAGGTGTGCAAATCGTTCAATAATCCAGTGTCATTGCATTTTATGCTGGAGTTGGTTTCGACTGACGAAATCCAATCTCGGCGTCATGTGACTTGTGCGTTTGGTGTACAGTGGTACTTCGCTCAACTAGAAACCCATTTTCCGCATATTTCACTTAAGCGAACTTCACGTAGGCCCCTGTCGTTCTGATATTTAAGACATGTGTTAGGAATGCTGTTTTTCAGCCAGAAATGGAATCATTCGTCCGTGTGAGGTTGTCACACCGAACAAGCCTACAGCGTGAACTTAAGAGAGACGCCCAACTTCTACCTCTCTTGCCTCTTAAAATTTTTGACAAACATTTTTTATATCGTTTTCTTAAGCCAAATTGACCAATCAGAGAACGGCATTTTCGTTATTTCGCGAATGACTGTCGAAAATTCATGAATAACTGTCAAAAAGCTACTCAAATTCGTCGATGGACTAGAGGTCAATCAGCTGTGAAGTTGGGCATCTCTATCATACTTCGTTTCTCATTTTGGTCCTGTGTTACATTTTTCTTTTCTCTCTTTCTCTCTTCTGGTGCTACTCTGGAACACTATTGTTTCCTGTGAACAAACAAATGTGTTGCCGGCCACCTCAAAACTGACAGCTAATGACATTTGAAAACACGGCATATTGAGGTTTCAGTAAATGTTCATTCAAAACTCGCGACTTCGGTTTGGTGGGAACATAGCACTTAATGGAACACATAGATACTCTTAGCAGGGCTAACCCAGTTATGTGACATCAAGACCACATTCCACTTTAACAAAGAATGTTAAATCAGAATACCACAAGTAGAAAAACTGGGCATTGGATAACTGGCAACGCCCAAGGATGGTGGAGGTGCGTAAGATGGAGCGGGCACTACACATTCATCTCCCCCAGAGAGTCTACTACATTCCAAACACAACGTTAAGCCCGGAATGGAAAAATTATCAAAAATATTAATATTCTCAGATAGCGAGGCAGTTAAACCCAGGCAGAGCTTTACCCTCGATTCCAGGGCATCTGGGAAAGCCACAAAGCAATTAACACGCTGGCTAGGTTCAATCACCGAATTCAGCAACTTTCATAACTCACTGCTTCACCTCATTCGAGACACTTCCAATGTTCAAAGAGTATTCCTGTCCAAAGAACACATAGACATGGAACGCTTTAACGCATGGCGTCGGATATCCTGGCGGTTCAAACAGAACTAAATGAGAACAGTGGAGAGTGTGAGAACAGGGAGAATGAAGGAATGTTGTGGAAAGTGGCAAGCACTTTGGCACGAAAGACCCCATATCAAAAAATCCAAATACCAGACATAAAGAAAGAAGAAGCCAGCAAACTGAGAGCTGCGTGTCAATAAACGACAAGGATGGACATCCACGAGCGTCTTTTGGAACGTCGAAGTCAAAGAAGTCACCGAAAGAAATCGAGATTAACCAAAGATTTGAAAATTAAACTCTCAATAAATAAACCATGATTAGAACAAACACTAAAGATTTTACAATAGCTGCAAAGTGGCCTTTCTTGTTTATGGAATTTAATTTGTATTATAGTTAGTGTAACAAGCCCTTAATGACAAATGTGAGGACTCATCGCCATCTATCAGCGAATCGTAGATAAAATAACTCAGAAATGGAAAGGAAAGAATGAGGATGACTGGAATGAGAATGCGGATAAGAAGGTAAAGGCGAGTTTCATTAAAAAATTACGAATCCTTGCACACAATTGTTTTGAATTGCGGGCCGAAAAAAAGCTTTAATTGTGACTAGTGTGAAACAATAACTCTCGACAATAATAACTCACGAAACAATAAATCGACTCAGCGGTAAGTTTTAAACATGGAGAAACAGGAGCATAGTAATCCATGTGATTACTTGAAGACACTTTCATTATCGACTTTCAGTGAAGTGGAAATACTTCAAGAATATTTTGAGGAACGGAATTATCGGAATCACACCCACAAGGTCATCAAATTGTGACGATATGGTCAGAAAGTGACTTGCCTTTGTTTGCGAAACAGAAAATCTCTGCTAGATAATCAGCTGAGATAATAGGTCTGTAAGGTATAGGTCTGTAAGACCTTATAATAGGTCTGTAAGTTATGGATCTATAGCTTAATTCGTGCGGTTTACTAAGAGATGGCGTAACTTGTATCATTCCATTGGAACATGCGTTGGAAAGCTACTGTCATTGTACGTCATTTCATTTGACGCGTAAACGACAATAATTTGTTTTCACTCAAATATGTCGAACTTTGTGCATGAAAATATGTTTTTGCGGGCACCCGACACACACGACGTCACAAAAGAAAGTAATTTTTGCATCGGATTGTTACTGATGATGAAAATGTATCCATTACGACAAAGAAAAAACCCGGCCAACCAGCCAAATCAACGGCAAAGCCGACTATCCACGGCGCGAAGGAAATGCTCTGTATTTGGTGGGATCAGAAGGGTGTGCTGTAATATGAGCTGCTAAAACCGGGTGCAACCATCAATGGACAACGCTACCGAACAGAATTAATCCGTTTGAAGAGAGCAGTACCCGAAAAATGCACGGAATATGCGACCAGAGGGAAAAAAAACGCGAAAAAAAAAAATGAATTAAGTTATAGACCAAATAATAGGTCTAGTAAAGTATCTAGTCGTTTGTGGAATCTCTCAAAAAAACAAAACAAGCAGAACTAAGAAGAAAACTATTTACATGCTGCACCAGACTGTTTAGGTTTCTCAATTGAATGTAAACGGCCCAGTCACACATTTCAAGACCCACATTAAATCTCTGAGTTGAGCAATTAAAAAGGAATGTCTCCCCGCCTTTCGTATCATTCGCATTACAAAATTTCCCCGATAAGAAGCATATCTGATAGCTGAAATCACCAACCGAAATAACAACAAAGCATGACACTGAATTTCACAAGGGGGGCAGAGATGAATGCCGGTATTCAAACAACAGGTTTATCGCGGCCACTGATAAAAATATGAATTACTTCCCCTTTCTTGATGAAATTGTTCAAAAGCTTTCACTAACATTGCGACGAGGTGTAGGTACGATTTCTGACAAAAATAAAGATAAACACCTTTAAGTGTGAGCGCTACAACTAACCTTGCCCGTTCAGTACAAAAGTGTGATAGTAACACTGACCTTATGATTGATATGTGGAAGCGCTTTACGTAAGAAAAAGTAAATACTACGTTATATGTATGCGATTGGAAAGCCTAACTCTAATGTAACACAAACATTTTGAATTTGATAAAGACACACATTGCGCATGCTTAAGTAGGCGACTGACTTGTGAGTGACTAAAATCGATGAAAGACGTTTGAAAACAAAAGTACTTAGCTGTCAAAAATTACCAACGCCTTCACTGCGAGTGTTGTCGCCTGGCATTTGTTGATAAAAGAACAAAGTTACAACGAAGGAATCAGTATGAAACACATCTCCAAATCATCAGTAGAAATTGATGGAATTCACGATAAAAATCATGTGAGACGGTTTGTTCCAACAACACAATTATTAATTTTGTGGATTACAGTGTGATCGGCGGTGTAGACAGTTGTCATATTCCGACAACTTTGCCTTGTAATGCCGACGCGACTCCAAGCCGTCTTCAACTGTGTACGTGAGAGAGCGTCAGATAAGTGGTGAGGTGAAACAAGTTCGAAACTATGTTTTAAAACACTCGCAGCATGGCCTGTGACTGCAAACAGTTGAACGACGAACGCCGCCTACGCGAACGTATTTAATTTAGTCACCGACATCTAACGCATAATAACTCTTGCCGACCGCTGCTGCTTTGGGTTCAATAGACTACGTAGTACAGTCCTTTTTTGAACAACCAAACTGAGTTTATAAAAGACAACCCTAATCGTACTCTTCCGGGCAGAGACATGAACAAGAAGCGTTTGAAACGGTCGTTTGTCTTTTTGCGGAACCTCATCGGCTCTGAGACTCAGAGAGGCTATATTTTTGAGAGAAAGACCATGGACCTATACCAAAAAACATGACAACATGACTACACTGACACGCATAGGGGTCTTCTGCCACTTCGAGAAATGCCTGGGACTAAGGGAGGACTGCAGCGTTTTCCAAGTCAAAGTGGCTGGCTATACACGAGGCAGCACTTGCGCTTAGAGACTATGTAAGAGCGACAAATCGATAACCATTATGGGCAATAAAGACCATAGTATCGGATGTTCTGATATCGAAAATGGCCAGGTTATGCAGACAAAGGGTCAGTGAGGCATCCTTTGACCGTATAAGAGGCAATAAAGGCCATTTTATCGGACGTTCTGATATCGAAAGTGGTCACCGTATATACATGGGACCATGAACGCTGGCATCCAAGATAACGATGAAGCGCATAGTCTAGCAAAAAGGGATCTGAATTGGTAGCATCTTTAGAAAACTCTTGTGCATTCACGCTGCTCAGCCCCATAAGAGAAACAGTGGAAGACGAATTTTTCTACAGAGCCAGAACTAGCTGCCTTGGTCTGAGTGTAAGAGCTCTATGGCCGGCGCTGAGCACAGAGAGAGCAGTTTCAGTCGCATGGGCACGTCCTTGCCGGGCACTGTATCATGCAATGCGTCTGAATATACCGCATAAAGGCTTTTGCAGAAGCTTCAGAGACTAGGAAAAAACATAAGTGGCCAACAACTGTTCTTCGAATTGCTCGGACCTATCAAAGAAAAAGAGCAACTCCTAGGAAAGCCCTCCTTCGTACAGCGGGTGGACTTAGGCGGTGTTGAACTAATAAACTTCTTCAAATTCATATACATCTGAATTTCGGTGGTTTTAGGTTATTTGATGACATCTGGAGGAGAAGGTTCAAAACCGACAGTACAGCTGTAAGAGTCCTATCAGACCGCGGATCCAATGCCTTGGATTACTGGGCCTTATAGAGTATATGGATAACTTGGCTGCGGGAAGAAGATTCTTCGACATCGAGGCTGTGTCGCAATGCAACAGATGCCCACGGCTAAGAAGGCGCGCACTACTGGAAGAGCTGGCCAGAGATCGTGCGAGGAACTTGAGACGTTAATTGGTTAAGGCTGGTCCGCCGCGGATTATAAAGCCAGACAAAGACGAAGCGAATACTTGTAGTCATTCGAATTTTGGAAGAAGTATTATTTTTTAACCAAATGGCATGTGTGACATCCATCAAGTGGAGTCATTTTAAACCTCGGGACATTCTTGACGAGGTGCCTCCCAAAATGTCCACTTTCACTATCAACTGCCTTGCGAAAGTCTATAGTTACACGTGTATATGTATGTGCACTCGTTTATCCATTTAAGACTAACTGCATGCATCTTTAATTCGAGCAACGAAGTGCTGATGAACTCGCAAACACAAAATCGAGAGTTTTTGTTCTTGATACATTTGATCAGCAATAGCCACGTTCTCGGACGAATACACTATTCAATCGAATTTCAGCAAGTACACTGAATGTATTTGCCATCGAATCTGTGGCCACAGCGTATTAGATCACTATCTAGATAAGACACCTCTACCCACTTGGATGCTATACAGCATCAGAAACGTGTACATAAAAAAAAACAAGTAATTCCAAGAATAGTTTAAGGATCAGCAAGAACGTTATCAAAACAAACTGAAAGAAATCGATCAAAACAATTTCCACAAGGAAATTAGCATTTCACTTCACACTCAGTCCATTATTCTCATGAAAATGCTCAATACATCTACATCCCGACATGATGAGATACCAAGGTGATAACCAAGAACAATTAGCACCATTTCGTTCATTAACTAGCTGGCTAAACAATCAAAAATCCACTCAAAACCCTGAGGGAGTGGAATTTTCATCCAAACAACACATAAAACAGGAAATTTCCCCTCCATTCTGTATTTAGACCATAAAATAGCACAACAATACAATTTCAGCAGTCAAGTCGTTCCCAGCTCGTTGTATCATCATTAATCCTATAAAGTGAAACCAAAACGAAACCGATAGCACAAAGGTGCAATAAATGAACTTATGACGGCAGCGAATTAGAGAACCAAACAAGAGCTTCTTGCCCAGACGAGTGCATTTATCGATTGTATGTGCTAGCAGGTAATCGATACCGATACCGACAGCCGACTCGAGTGGTGTCTCTTTGAACACGACGCAATACAAACATTATGAGTTATCCTAGAAATAAATTGAGTTTTGCTTCTGCTGCTGAGCATGCACATGCAGCAGTTGGAAATACATATCTAAATCGAATCTTGCAATCACTCATTCAACATGAAAAATATTATCACAGAAGGTTGGCCCAGAAGCAGCAGACCCAGAGACGGGATAAATAAATTCACTCACGTCCTGCAAACAATCAGTCAGTGAGTCAGAAATCAATTACGTTCCGGTGCTCCTCTGTCATTGCATGCAGATGACCAGAATCACTCATGCGATCGCATGAAACGAAATCTCCGCACACACAGATCCACCGAATTGCTTTGTATCTCATTTGTCAACATAATACAAATGTAAACAGGACGGACGAATGAAAAAAAAAATAAAAAAAAAAACGAAACGAAGGTTAAAAGCAAAGCATGACAAATATCAAAACACTGACGTGTGGGGTGTGGACCACCCACTCATCGTATTCGAATATCCATCGTCACTGGTTCACAACAACTTCCAATTCCTATGCGAATGTGAACGTTTTTGTTTTCACCCAGTGCCGATATCATATAACACACAACTACTGGACAAACACTGGTATCCTTTCTGTGGATTGCAGGACATTGTTGCCCTTCGATAAGTGTGTTCCACAGCATTCTCCCTACATGTGCAAATACGACTATTTCCATTCCGGTACATTCCTCGTTCAGCTGCTTTTTTTTATGACGTCTTTTCGTTTCGTTTTGCACAGAAAACTTTTCCCATTTGCTTTGGGGCGGCTTTCAACATCCCCTGTTGATGCCGTCATTGATTGTCCTTGTCCGCCAGTGCATCGCAAATGCATTCGAATTCGAAGTCATAACGTCTGCCAGCCAACCAACCAAATCGAAATTGAAAATACTCGAACTAATGATCGAGCGGTAGTACGTTTTAAAAGTTTTGCGTTTACGTAAGTGGAACACCCAAGTGTGGAGAACTTTGTTCGGGACACAATCATCAAGCGAACTTATTCTCCTGCGAGTGAGCGGTCTCTCCTTCCAATTGAACACATCCCAGTTGCACTTTGCGGCAGTTGAATTATTTACAAACCAAACTTTTAACTGCACCCAACCGGAGGGAAACCGTCTCCCTAATAAGCCGAAACCTTCTTCAAATTCCCGTACTTTCAACAAATTCAACAGAAAATAAAAATATTTTGATAACAAATAGACGTCAAAGTAAATAAAAACAAATTCTTTGTACTATTACTGAATCGAGCGAAAACAAACAGAAACTGTGTAGACTGTAAGCGAAAACGTTTCCACCGAACAAAGGGTAGACTGTGACTAACTAAGTCAGCCCGTGATAAGTAACGCGAAACACCTTCGATACTGAAAGATAAAATTCCACCAACGGGCGGAGTGTGTGTGTGCACTTGTGGCTGTGTGACGGTCTCGGATGGAACTGATATAATTTTAGTACTAGACATGTCAAGTGGCTACGGTCGCGCTTCTCTTCGGCTTATTGTTGTATCGTCTCGTCTGGCGGATACGTTGCTCTTTTGTCGAGGCTCTCAATTCTTTGGAAATTCCGCTGAACGACCTGCTCTCCAATTAGTGCTAGGGGTGCTTCGCTATGCGTTCGCGATTGACGAAGTCTTAATTAAGACTAGCGAACAGTTGCTGGAGAAAGTATTCTGTCAAATTGAAAATGAACAGTGTCAGACATTAGAACTCACTGAAAACTTGTTGTTATGTTGTTTCAACTGTCAGACAAATTATATTGCAATCATTGGATATCCAAGTCAAATCAGAGAACAATTTAAATATTTCTGTAATGTGACTGAATTGCTTTAAGGAGGGCAGTGTCGAATTTGACGGTCTTGAGACCTATCAAATAGATGCTAACGAGTATGTTAAGCGGCAAACTCACTTACTTCTGAAGATTGTTCCGAAATACACGCAGGTTACGCAGAAGTACGTGTACTTTTGCTAGAAATTTTCGTTTTTAAGGAGAGCTTCTAATTTGTTTACCTGTGCATCTGATAGCTTTTGAGGGTCGTCCAGTTCGCTCTCAGGCCGTCTGATCGAATTGAGATCCCGAATGAAAACATTTTGCTGACATTGAGAATCAAATGAACATGACATGAAAAATCTCCAACAGTGCTTGTCGCTATGGGTACAGCATGAGAAAGCTGACACTGCTAAATGTGGATTTGTGGATCGCGTTTGTCTAGTTGTGCATTGCGATCTAGGCTTGACAGTTCGTATATAGAATGATTGATTACCGGAGAAACAATTTAAAGTTAACAAGAAGACTTAAAGCAACTTTTGTTGAATTTTTGCTTATATTTGGTGGAAAGTTCGCAGTTCGTGGCTAATGGCACATAAAACATTCGCGAATCCTACTCTGCGAACATACAATTTCAATGTGAATCAATCACATGGAATCAGAGTTAAGACACTGCAGATATGCATACACTGCAAGTGGTGTACAATCAACAAAAACATGGAACAGTCATTATTCACAGTAAGTTCAACCTGATATCTCTTACTGGGTTTAGGGTTTAAGAAATTAAAACAAAGTACATTCGTCTTATGAACAAATTCTTGGCATATGCCGTTCTTTTCCGACAAATTATGCTGCGGTCTTGAAATCTCTCTTATGCAGAAAACTGCTTATAGTTTATGGATGAACTTCAGCAAACTTTGTCTATCTCAACGGTATCCTATCCGCGGTATCATTCCTCTCGTTTGCGCTTTTGAAAGCCTTGATGATGGTTTACAGTTCTGGGAACACAATGAAGGAAACCATAGATTTTGAAACAGTTCATCACTGTTTGACAGAAGTCAGTTTATCAGAAGCAGTTTGTATACCCTACCTGGTCTAAGACAAGAGAAACGAATCTGCGAGGCTTAAGGAATGGTATTGTAAAGGAAGCGTCCCATGCAGTCCATCTGGCAGTTCAAGCAGTACTATTTATTTAATTCCTCTTGTTGTAAAAGTTTAGTAATATATGGGTGGCGCTATAGCCCGTAGGGACCTAGTTTCTTAGCTACCAGTCGTGTCGTGCGTGGTATTGTTCTTTCAGGAGTGGAAGGGATTTACAGTTATATGCCGACAACGAACGGCCAATTTAAGACTGGACCATTTTCCTCTTTGAGCAGTGACTCGAAGGAGGTGGAAATTAGTTTTGCTCGTAGTTGGAAACGAACCCATGCAACGTCGGGCTCAAGGGCGTAGGGGTCGACGCACCAACCCACAACGCCACAGTTGACACGTTGTATTGGGTATAAAACTTAATTCGTGCGGTTTGCTAAGAGATGGCGTAACTTGTATTATTCCATTGGAACATGCGTTGGAAAGCTACTGTCATTGTACGTCTTTGCAGTATATGTCATTCATTTGAAGCGTAAACTACAATAATTTGTTTTCACTCAAATATGTCGAACTTAGTGCCTGAAAAAGTGTTTTTGCGGGAAGTTCTTCTTCATTACTTTAATATGAAGAAAACTGCTGCCGAAAGTCAGCCTATTTTGGTGGAAGTTTATGGTGAACATGCGCTAGCTGAGCGAACGTGCCAAAATTTGTTTGCACGATTTAAAAGTGGTGATTTTGGCTTGGTAAACCAGCTAAATCAACGGCAAAACGATCAGAAAGGTGTGCTGTAATATGAGCTGCTAAAACCGGGTGAAGCCATCAATGGACAACGCTACCGAACGCAATTAATCCGTTTGAAGAGAGCAGTAGCCGAAAAACGACCGGAATATACGACCAGAGACGAGACAATAATTTTCCATCATGACAACGCTCGGCCCCACGTTGCTATTCCGGTTAAGAACTATTTGGAAAACAGTGGATGGGAAGTTTTACCCCACGCGCCTTATAGCCCAGATCTTACCCCTTCTAACTACCATTTGTTCCGTTCGATGCAGAACGCCCTCACTGAAATATGGTTCACATCAGAGCAGAATATCAAAAATTAGCTTGATTCATTCTTGGCTGCCAAGCCGGCACAGTTCCTTTGGGATGGGATCCACAAATTGCCAGAAAGATGGGAAAAAAGTCATAGCTTCAGATGGGCAATACTTTGAACAATACTATTGCACATGTTTTTTCTTAAATAAACGTTCAAATATTGAAAAAAAAAACCGCACGAATTAAAATATATACCCAATATTTACTCTCTAACAGTCATCGCCATGGCAACGATTGGGTCTTGGCCGTTTAACAATGACGCAAGATTTTAGATTACACCTCTTGTTGGATGATCTCATATAAATATGACTTAGCATTATTACCGTTTAGCTGCATATCAGATCGTCAACAATTTGTTTATTGGTGGACTCCCGCACTATACACGCCTGAATTCCTGAAAACGCCCTTCATTCCTTTCTTTGGTACGATTCTATCAATAAACTTTGGAAACTTGTCTCTCGGTAACTGCTGAGAAAACTATTCTGATATCGAGTTCCAGTGAATGTAACTACCTTTGTAATAAAGTGCGTGAGCGTGGTCTGCTGCATCAACTGGATCTACCGAGATATTCTTATAAAAATGCGGCGCAGAGTGGTTGCCATTTGGGGCAATTCCACTGATGGTCTCGAAGTAAGGGCACTTACATATCCATTCGCACCTTCAGACAGAGCAGAAAATTTTAGAATAAATTCGAGTTATGACTCTGACTTCCGCTCAAATTTTAAATTCATTTCATTCACAAATCAAATTTTTGAAGACACTGATCAGATTAAGAATAAAAAATAAAATATTTGCAGCAATTTGAAAACTTTGTGCAGCCAGTGTCTTTCGCACACTCGCATCTTTAATTATGTAGTCTATAATTAATCTAGAGGCACAACAGGTGAGTTTCGATTTTCAGCCACTAAACACTGCTTATCACCACAAGTGGGTGCCATTTATGTGCACAGTGATAAACATTATACCCTTTTATCAAACGCCTCATAACAGGTGGTTCGCCAGAAGTATACGTGGGACAACATACACGCAAAGGTGTCAGCCGCATTAAGCGACAGGGAATGATCGGGAGTGGGTGAATGTACGTGTATGTGTATCCATTCACACGAGCGAAATTGTGCAATGATAAACAAATATTGATAAATCGATTATTCTCCAACACAGCCGCGCATCCACTCAGCACCCGTGATTGGTGGCTCGGCCTAAGAGCTACGAGAGGCAAAGCTCACACTCCCTCCCACTTACTCACACACTGCACACATCATTGAATCGGTAAAGGGGTTGATGATTTCCCAAGAGTAATTATGTGTGCACAACAGGTAGAGAGTAGAGGCTGGTACAGGCAGTAGCAGCGGAAAAGTATGCGGCGGGTGACCTATTTTCGCGCCTTCTCTTTGCCAGGGTATCTGGTTGCCGCAAAAAAATTATCTTTGGTTACAGAAATATTTTCTCAATCCATCAATGGAAGGCATCTGACAAATGGTTCATAGACTTTGCTCCAACATGTGAATTTGATATGGGAAAAGTGCGTTCGACTCATTTGCCATGAAAGGACGCCGCCGCACTTTGGTTCGGTCACGGGAAATAAGCACTTGGTGAAACTGTGCTACAATGATACGCAGAAATTCTGGAAGATGGCAGGTTGGGATTGATTTCCATCGATGTCTTCTGTTTTATCACAAACCGATCAGCATGAATGAGCTCCGGCCAATACATAGTCTCTCGCATGAGTTTTCTCTTTAAATACAAAAGTGCCACACACACACGCGCATTTACAGAGCACGCCACTGAACTGATTCAATATTTTGTTTGCGTTTATTTTTGTGCGAGCAACGGGAAAAAGCTTCGCCTCGATTTGTGTACTTTGCTGACATCACGGCGATGATATCATAGCTTCTGACCGATTGCCCACGCAGGACTGAGTAAGGGCCTTAAAAAGTGATTAATCGGCGACACATTTCATAAAAAGATCAAGTGTAGTCATTTCTGACTAAACAGAGACTTACGTACACACCCTTCGGCAAGCAATTTTTTTTTTAATTTATTGCTCTTGTTATCGAGATGTTCGTTGTTTCATTGGATACGTTCGTCGGTGATAAGCTATGAACGAGTTTGTAGATCACGCGGAACGGATGAAATCACGGAGTTTTAGTGTAGACTGTGAAGTGAAACATAGAACAGAGTTGCGCTGCAGTTGTGGTTGGAGAACGCACAGTGGAATGGAACGAAAATAAAGCGAATCAGAAAGCCTTTGTTCACTTGGTTTTACAATGAAACCACCACTAGGAGTATAGAATATTGATGTTAAGTGTGTGGTTGACTGCGAAACCACTAGGAAGCAAAGAGTTAAGTCACTCAAATACTTGGGCTATATTGTTTTTGATGCAGAGTTGGGATAATTTCAGAGCTACGAAAAGTTTGATCAAGTTTGATCTCCGGATGACGGTACACTGGAGCTGTGTCAATCGTGACACTACGATGGAGACTAATCAACACTCGTATAGTCGTTCGTATGTTCTCTCACGAGCTTAAGGGCATCCAGAGAATTAAACTCATATCGAAACCGAAAAATAAGTTGGACGAAACATGGTACTTATACTTATTATGATACGTTTTATTATAGTTGAGTGTACATTGCAACGCGACCTTTATGCCCATTTCGCAATACTACGTTGGTGCGTCGCCTCGTTTTTCAACCCACGCAATACAATGGTTCCATGTCATTCACTGCGTCGTGCTGCGATTTGACTTTTATAAGGAAAATGGGAGCGGTGGGTGCAACGTAATCTCACGCACTATCTCTTTTTGTCGTCTCCATGTTTTCATTGGGAGGAAGAGTTTAAAGGAAATTATCAATGTTTGAAATAAAAAAAAAAACAGACGATTGCCACATATTTATGCGTCAAAGCAGCTTTCGTAACCATCACGTAGTCGAGAGGCACCAGCGCTGCATTGTGAAACGAGCATTAAATCTACTTTACTTATGTGCTCCATGAGTGTTAGGAAGCCTGTTAGTTAGTACTTAAAGCACTTCTGAGAAACGAAGCAAAAGTGGGCCGAACTTAACGAAACTGAACGACGCTGTTATACACAACTCACAGTGTATTGTTTTGCGTATTCCTTCGACTGCTTAATACGAAAATAGTCTAAGCACGTCCTTTAATACTACGAGTAGAAAGACGGCATGGACCATTTGACCCATACAATTACATTACTTTCATGCAGTAAATCATTTAAAGGTTCTAATCAATCAGTGAACAAATATTTAAACTAAAATATAGATTTCAGTTTTTCAATTCTTACTACAAGCATTGCTAAAGCGCTAACGTCATTCTAGGGTTAACAGCTTTATGACGAATCCGAGTGGCAAAATTTCAGTAACTCGAAAATGATCTTTTACACCACACTGGCCAGAGTGCATGGGGTCTGGGTCGTCTAGACGAAAGTACCAGTATTTAGAAGGATACTTTTTGATGGTTTAGAACAGAGATAATGGAGGGATGGCGATATCCAACTTCGGCCATTGTTACCCCTTGCCCATGTCGGCATTGAGCCGTAAAGAATAAGAGTGCAGTGGAATGTCCTTTGCATTTTACAGACACTCTTACAAAATTCCCGACTCCACCACTCATCGCAACACCGCATAAAAACGCTGTCAGATGAAATCAAGTAGTAGTTGGATATCTCTATCTCTGGTTATCTCTGGTTTAGAGATTCAATTGATAGTGCTTTTCAGGCACACTTTTCGCTGCAAAATATCTGATTTGGTGTAGATACTCGTTATGATAGGATGGAAAACACGAAAACTCATTTCTTCGAATGGAAAGGGCTTGCTTTGATGATTTAGACACTTGGAGCGAATGTCCCCATCAACACTACTTCCGTAGGGCTTGGCAGACCTAGAACTCCGGTTGGGCATAATACCTCATGAGTTAGAGTCCATGGCGGGGGATGGAGGGGCCCAGAGGTCGCTCATGCGTACTTTGCCCGCTCGACCCCTTAAGTGGACCATGAAGATGGGATAAGATACATCTGATTAACACCCCTATTCTGGCAAACCACAGGGATGTCTCACACGTCACAACTACCTCAAAAGAGCACGGTGAGGTTTTCGTATTTTGAGCAAAACCTCACAGCTTGTGAACTATACAAAAAACATTTTGCTTCACATTGTTCTTCTTCACATTGCCCACTCAATGTGCGAGAAAAAAATGAAAAAGAGAGCGAAAAGAACAAATTTCACACCACACCATGGTAACTTGTCTGGTGTGTATTCTTGTAAAGGATTTGCCAGATAGTTGAATCCTCACAAGGTAGGCATCACAGACATTTGTGCGTTGTGACCACATCACAACCAGAATAGGGGTGTAAGTAGCCCTGATGGAATCATACAACAGTCGTTGTGTGGACGTCCATTTAACAGGCGATAATTGGCATAAAGCGACATCGACTTAGCCAGAAGAGTGAAGATCCAACGATTGAGGTGGCTAGGACATGTAGAGCGGATGGAAACCAAAAAGTCTTCGAATCCACCCCTGAGGGACGGCGCAGTAGAGGAAGACCGCGACTCAGGTGGCGCACGCAAGTGGAAAGGGACCTCAACCAACTATGCGTGCAAAACTGGAGACAGCTAGCTAAAGATCGAGCTGGCTGGAGACGCTTGTTGGTTGAGGCCCAGGTCCACCTTGGACTGTAGCGCCACCTTAAGTAAGTAAGTAAGTAATTGGCATAAATGGAAATTATCAGTCACAAACACATAACTGCTAATCATCTACGTCTTATTTTTCGAAAAATCAAAACTCAAACCTAGACTCATAGGCAGCACCAGTTTAGATGTCATCGCTGGTTTCAAACTGAAATCACTTTTTCATGAACGTTATGAAATTGTGAAAATTTTCTATGATGAGTGCGTATTTAGCAGTTACAGTTCTAGCATTTCGAATGGATTATGATCAACAGAATCGCCCATCGAAGCATGAAAGAGTTGAAGGAAATTAAAAAACAGTCCATCTTTCTTAAGTCGAGTTTCAAGGGATCGGAAAATAAGTTCGAGCTATAGAAACTTCGAGTGAAATCTGTAACGAGTGAACAATTCAGCGACACGGTAGTTGCAGAAGTTCCACTGCATATAAGTTTCAAGGAGAGGACACCATTTGATGTGGATTGGGGCCAGCGGCATCATCGGTCCTTACATATTTTTGAAACCACGTAAACATTGCCATCATCGTCAACGGAGAGAACACGTTGCACTATCAATTGATAACTAATAAAACGGAGACTTGTGGTTCCAGCTGGACGACGGCGTGCAACACAGCTAAGTGAACATTACTATTTCTTAGGCATCTTTCTGGGACATAAAGAGGCATACGAGCTAGTAAATCCAGGGACTTAATCCTACCATTGGGTAGGTCCTTAAACGCTGTGAGCTTGTCTTCGACTTTCTAAAGTTTTTAGATCAATTAAAGCACATCTAGATCTATAATTAGGTGAATATTCGGACCATCTCAGTTTCCTTAATGCGAAGTGCGTAAATATTGTTTTAATTGTTTTCAATCCTGTTAGAAGAATTATGATAAAAGGGAAACCAAATAACGCTGCAGTATTCCAGTATGGGGATTACTAATGAAAAATTAAGGGTTTTTAGAGTATAAACATCAGGCAGGCAGAATATTCCACTTAATTTGGACGAGGATGACCAAGAATTCCGTCCCCCCGACTTAGGCGAGGTCAAGATAGCGATATCTAGGCTAAAGTTGAACAAAGCTGCTGGAGCGGACGGACTGTCCGCGGAACTGTTTAAAGCAGCTGGAGATGATCTGGTTGGGCGCATGCACCAGCTCATCTGTAAGATATGGTCGGAGGAAAGCATGCCCGATGAGTGGAATCTCAGCGTCGTTTGTCCGGTCCACAAGACAGGAGACCCTTTTGACTGCGCCAACTATCGAGGGATCAGTCTCCTTAACATATCGTACAAGATCCTCTCTGCCGTCTTGTGTGAACGCCTGAAACCATTCGTCAATAACCTGATAGGTCCTTATCAGTGCGGTTTCAGGCCGGGAAAGTCCACCATCGACCACATTTTCACACTGCGGCAGATCCTGGAAAAAACCCACGAGATGCAGATCGACACCCACCACCTATTCGTCGATTTCAAGGCCGCATATGACAGCATGCATAGAGTAGAGCTATACAATGCCATGTCTAGTTTTGACATTCCAGCCAAAGTCGTCAGATTGTGCAGGATGACGATGGAGAACTCTCGCTGCTCCATCAAGGTCGGTAACGAACTCACCGAGACCTTCAATGTCAAAAAAGGTTTTAGACAAGGCGACACGCTGTCATGTGATTTCTTCAACATCATACTTGAGAAGATCGTGCGAAACTCAAATGTCAACACCAGAGGCACGATCTTCCAAAAGTCCGTTCAACTGCTTGCATACGCGGACGACATTGACGTGATTGGACGAACACAGCGAGCTGTCAATGAGGCTTTTGCTAGCATTGAAGCGGAAGCGGCTAAAATGGGTTTGGCAGTTAATCAGGGCAAAACAAAGTACATGCTGTCATCACGAAAGGACGCACAACATCGACGCCTCGGACAGAGCGTCATAATGGGCAGCAGAAACTTTGAGGTAGTCAAGGACTTCGTCTACCTTGGCTCTGCAATAAACAGGGACAATAACACCAGTACCGAGATCAAGCGCAGAATTACTCTTGCCAATCGCTGTTTCTTTGGGCTCAAGAGGCAATTGAGTAACAGAGCCATCTCTCGAAACACCAAGTTGACATTATATAACACCCTAATCATCCCCGTCCTGCTCTATGGCGCAGAGACATGGACGCTATTGAAAGCGGATGAAGAAGCTCTTGGTTGTTTTGAGAGAAAAGTTCTGCGTGCGATCTTTGGTCCTGTTTGTATTGATGGCGTCTGGAGAAGGAGATTCAACCACGAACTGTACGGGCTGTACAGCGGCATGCACCTAGTTAAGCGTCTTCGGATCCAACGCTTAAGATGGCTAGGTCACGTAGAGCGGACTGACACCACAGCTCCGGCCCGAAGAGTCTTCGATTCCGAGCCTTTGGGACAACGCATAAGAGGTCGTCCTAGAACAAGATGGCGCACACAAGTGGAGAAGGACCTCAACCAACTTGGTGTGCACAACTGGAGGCAGCTGGCGAAAGATCGTGCTGGCTGGAGAGGCTTGTTGGTTGAGGCCCAGGTCCACCCCGGACTGTAGCGCCAAACAAAGAAAGAAGAGTATAAACATCATTAAATGCTACCATATTCCGTTTCAGAAAGCCTAGCAAGGAAATTGATTTTGATATTATGTAATCCAAATGTGCAATCAAATAAAGGGTGATTTTTTAGCTATTATCTTTTTGGCAACACTGGCTTGGCAACACTGACGCACGTTTCGTGTTTTGTCAAACATCTTCAGTTTGGTCTATAATTTAACCATGAATCGTCTTACAAACGAACAACGCTTGCAAATTATTGAATTTTATTATCAGAATGCGTGCTCTGTTCAGAAAGTTCATCGCGCGCTTCTTCCATTTTATGGTCAGTTTAAGACGAAGCTCATTTTTGGCTCAATGGGTACGTAAGTAAGCAGAATTGTCGATTTTGGAGTGAATATCAGCCAGAAGCATTGCAAGAGCTACCAATGTATGCAGAAAAAGTCACAGTTTGGTGCGGTTTATGGGCTGGTGGCATCATAGGACCGTACTTCTGCAAAGATGATGCGAATCGTAACGTAACTGTGAATGGGGAGCGCTACCGTGAGATGATATCCAACTTTTTTTTGCCCAAAATGCAAGAGCTTGACTGGCAGGACATTTGGTTTCAACAAGACGGTGCCACATGCCACACAGGACGCGCAACAATGGACTTATTGAGAGGCGAGTTCGGTGAACGTTTTATTTCACGTTCGGGACCGGTCAATTGGCCGCCTAGACTACTTACACCCCTATTTTGTGGGGCTATGTTAAAGCTCATGTCTATACAGACAAACCCGCTTGACGCATTGGAAGACAACATTGAAGCATTTATTCGAGAGATACCGGCCGAAATGTTGGAAAGTGTATGCCAAAATTGGACTAAGCGGATGGACCATTTGAGGCGCAGTCAAGGTCAACATTTGCATGAAATAATCTTCAAACATTAAATTATATGGACCGTAATATCGACTCATTTTTTCTTTTTTTTTAAAACTTTCCTATAGCTTTTAAAAAATCACCCTTTATAACACCTAGATCTTAAATTTCATTTACTAATAAAAGTCTCTCGTTACCAAGACTATAATCAAACAAAATTCGTGATAATGATCGGAAAGCACTAAAAATCTTACACTTGGAAGTATTTAACTCCAGATGATTGTACGTGCACCATTCAAAAAAATTAACTTTTGTCTCTCTGAAAATTTAAGCAATTAGTAATTGTAGAAATTTGTGAAAATATTTTCATATCATGTGCGAACATTTGACAATTAGAAAACTCCAAGGAGTACGAGATGTCAAAAGATTGAAAAGGAGAGGCCCCAAATGACTGCCTTGAGGCAGACCCGACAAAACGTCTATAAAGAAGGATTGTGCGAATTCAATTTTGACAATCTGATGACGATTAGACAAATAAGATTTTAGCCATTCAAGAAATTTAATTTAATTTTAAACCCCATTTTTTCAACTAAAAGTCTATGCTGAACTCTATCGAAAGCTTTAACGAAATCTGTATAAAGAACATCAACATCATTCTGTTTTCTAAAGTAGAAATACAAAAATTAGTGAAAATACATAAATTCGTTGCAGTGGAGCGACCATTAACAAGTCCATGCTGTCTTGAAGTTAACATTTCTTCCGCCACAGTCTATCAAAAACTAACTTTTCAAATAGCTTAGGAATTGCTGAAAGTTTTGAGACAGGCCTATAATTCTTAATTAAATGCTTGAGGCCACTTTTATAGATTGGAGCAATGGATGATAGTTTGCACTCCTCTAGAAAGACGCCACTAAGAAGAGGTTAATTGAAAATACTTTGACGACATACTTATCTTAAGCAGACTCGACTTGAACTGAAATGACATTTTCTACGTCCTCATCGTCCAATCGACTGGTGCCCCCCGAAGGCAAAACATCCGGTCCCATCGATCTATGCTCAACATCAAACCTCTCGGATGCGTCAAAGAAGCTGCGTCTGCCAATGAATGCATGTCGTATTCACGAGTAAGATGCTTTCAAGAATACAATCAAGTGTGACAGCGCATGTTCAAACACATTTTCGACGATTACAGCCGCATGGGCCTCTTCCGCAAATTAATATTTGGACAGTTGTAAAAACAGATTGTGACTTTCGCGCTCATGCTTAAATGTTCCTGAAAATGATGCATCTAACCTAGGATTATTACTCCACCTGATCAACTACTAGTAAGAGAATAGTACCCAGAACTCTGGCGGTTAAGGATCCTCCAGTAGGTCTACGTACGTAGACCAACAGATAAAAATAAATAAATGAAAGATCACATACGTTTGATAAATGAATAGACGAGTCATAAAAATGCCATCACCAAACCAAAGAAAAAAATAGATGAAATAATGAAAACAAACGGAAGAATGAAAATGAAATAAAAAAAAAACAAACGAAACAAAGAAATTAAATGCAAAAGAGAGAGTTTATTTAACGAAATTATAAATAAAAAATAGTAGAAATAAAATCAAAAATGAAACAAAAGTATGGGGAGAGAAAAAATAAACAACATTTAAAGGAATACATCTTCGTGACTTGAATCTTTTGATGCTTAAAAAGGTTTTTTTTGTTTTTTTTGTGTGGTTGTGTGTGTGTGTTGGTAAGAGTTAAAATCACTCACCCTCATGCGGTTGCACGGGTAGCGGTGTTGAGGCGTTTGATGCCGGCGGTATCGGTGAGATGGGTGCTTCAAAGGGGGCCCCCAATGAATTGTCAGAAACCTGTTCGGGAACCTCTTCTATAGGTGACTTTACACCGGTCGACAGTAATGTGGTTGGCTGCTGTTGCTGTTGTTGAATTTCTAATTCTTGGTTCCGCAATGCATTCGCTAAAATCTCACTGGCCTCCTTGTCGAGGACACCGTGTTGAACTCGTTTGTTCTTCAAGTGATGCGGGGTGTCCCTGTAAGATAAATTCGGTTTATTTTTAACTGTTGTTTGAGAGCAACTGCTGAGGGTCACACAACCTTCTGTGCAATTTCATTGGTCGCTTGTAGAAATCATCATCGTCCTTGTCGTCGACATTGAAGCCAACCTTTCGTTCAGCATAGTCCTACAAAACGTGCGATATATTATCCGATTCGAAATTAGGTTTCAGTCTGTACTTACATAGTCATCGTCGTCGGCGGTGTCGTCATTCGATGAGTGAGTGCCGGTTGCATTGGTTGGTGAAACCAATGGTTCTTGCTCGGGGTTTCGTTGAACTTGGGCATGTGGTGCTGCCACTACCGCAGTTGTTGGTGATGTTGGGAGCAATGCTTCGGTTTGTGAGTCGGCTAAGTTGTCCATTGTTGTTGAATTCATTTCAACTTTAGCAGACGATGATGGTTTCGATGAACTCTGGAAAATGTTATAATTTTAATGTGGTGAGTATGCAAGTGAAACTGTCATAATGCGCGGATATTATGGGTAAAACTATAAATTTAGCAGAGGCACTGTTAGCCTGGACAGAGGCCAATTTTCACGAAATAAAGTTTGTGATGAGATTTCTTTAAGAATCCAAGGGATATGATTGATGACTACATTATGGAGTGTTTGCATCGAAATGGAACTCTGATGGTCTAAATGAGTTGTCGCAACTAGGTTTGGCCAATAAAGTGGTCCAAAGAAAATACGCACGCTCATCTAAGGAGACATACGACACTGCACGTCGATGCTGACAAACTCGCCAAGACGTGCGACTATTTCGGTTATGCTATAAGTGCATCAAGGCGGAATGAACACAGATATACTCCCGACGATGGCTGTTTCTTAGAAAAGTCGGTAGGTAAGTGGTGTGACTGTCACGACGACCGTCTGGAAGCACTTAGACATATTACAATGGACATCGTGATCTCATAACGAACGGACAATTTGGTGCACGTTGCACCCAACTTTGAAGCTTTCATGAAGGGAAGTGTTAGCGAAGGGTTGGCATACATGCTCTGGGATATTAAATGTGTCATTACCTGGAAGCTTCTCCCTGCGAGCAATGTACTGGTTAAATGGAAAAGGATTTATTTCTCGTGTCAGTGTCTATTTAGAAATTAGCGGTAATTATATGAGTAATTCCGCTGAATTGTTTTGACTTCATCCCAGACTACCCAGCAGTAGTTAGTTAGTTGAAGGGACAGAGATAGATTAGGTTGTTCGCAAAAACTTCAGTGGCTACACTCCACTTCAGACCTTTATGATCTCAGTCTTAATCAAAAGAAGAAGAATAACACTGGCGGTATTAAGGAAAAAGTACAGCGACGTCGGATTGTCGTCGAAACTGTGTCTTCAAATGGGGCAATGATTTGCGGTGGATCTGGGCCTTACCGAACAAGCTTCTTCGTATGCTCTCTCTACAGTCGGTGCTATCTACGTTGGAAGGGTCTAAGCAACGACATGAATTCGATTCGACGTCTTCTTTACATCTTTGGGTAGCTGGACCTCATGGACATCCCAGCTCCGTTTCATAGAACCTTCCTTTCAGTCTTCCGTGACGCATCCAGGTACATCAGGACTTGTCTGACATGCATAACCTAATCTTGAACTACTCAAAACCTCGCTAGCGAGATATTGTTTTCGTTGGATTAGCTAGCTTGCTGCTGGAGCTCTAGTATCACAGGCGCTTCCTGTGGGCAGATTCACATTCACATTCAGGAAGAAACGGTATGCAAATAACAAATGTACATTATTTTATGTAAACTCTTTTAAAGCGACGAATATGAGGCACAGAAATCTGCAGAACGCTCGAACAGGTGCTGCAACGGTTCGCATTGCCAATAAACATAAACCATAATTGGGGCGATCATACAAGTCTGCCAACTGGATAATTACTTAATTATTAAGTTAACATACAACAATGGCTTAATGGAGTGTCTTTAGTTCTGCTGTCACTAATCGTCTACATGCGTTCAAAGCTCACAGAGATTGACTTTTGTGGGAAATATGAAATTGATATCGTCAACCTTACAAACTTGCGAATGTTTTTTCTGCCGACTTGAAACCAAAGACTGGATAAGCTTGGGATAAAGTTGCTTTCATACACTCAATCGGCGAGGGCTCAATCTGGCACACATTTTATGACGGCCGCGAGGCGATGAGAAGCGGATGTCGATACACCAAATGGAGTATTCGTATCAATGCTGGGAACTCGGTACTTATGTGCTTAAGGAGACCATCCAGAGGTGGATGCAGATCAGCAGCCATTCGGAACTGACCCTTAAGAAGGCCAACCTAGGCTTCCATCGCATCTATCCCTTGATGCGCAAGCAAAATGGATTAAGGCAGAGGACAAAACTGCTGTTATACAAGCAGCTTACACGACCGATCTTAACATACGGCTTCCCAATATGGCACACCATCTCTAAGACCAGCAAGACGAAGCTCGCATTTTTGGAAAGAAAAATACTGCGAATATGTACCGGACTGACCTTCGGCAGGGACTGTCAAAGGCACCACAGCAACAGTAGGCTTTACGATCAAGAACGCATCATCCCCCTGCAACAGTACATGGTGACACTGTTCAGAAAGCAGCTACTAAACATCAACAACCATCCTAATGAGGAAATCAGGAACCTGAGAAACACAATCCCCGGACAACGCTACCTCAACGCGTTAAATCTGCTAAACGAGCATAACTTTCCAAGGACGTCAAACAACGAGCTGCATGGATTCTACCAGAGCAGCGATAGCAATCACCATCGAGGCTACATCGGCTACCACATCACCACCCCATCCCAAAAGGACCACCATGGACACACGCAAGCTGTTGTATGCACCAGCTATTGTAGGACATACAAAAAACAACCAATCATCAGCCATCAGTTGAGCCCCTATTGTTGAGCCAACACCCTAACCTTTAGCTTGTAAGTATAGTTGTAAACTCAATTGTAAAAAATAATTCTGTTCAAAGTTAGTTTCATACACTCAATCGGTGGGGACTTTATCAATCTTACACACATTCTATGACGGCCGCGATGCGATACGTTCGACAGTTGCGAGAGATCAAATCCCGCTGTGTATGGTGACAGTCAAAGAGACTGACACCATCCCGATGTTTTAACGCAATCATTGCTATAACCATGATTCTTACTATAAACAGTTACCATAAGCAGATAACCATACAAGTTTTTTTTTGCATCAGACTGCGGCGTTTTGTTGTCGGATTTCCTAACCAAGATCATCATCGAGTAGTGTTGCCGCTGAAAAAAGACACAAACAAGTGTTTTGGAACAAAAAAAAAATAAAAAGTAGCAATTGTCCGAAATCCCGACTAATTTTACAGTTCTTGCCTGTCTAGTGGTGCAGTCTTTTAGTTGCATTCTCTTATATTTGCGCTGAATTTGCTTGCTTATGAGGAACTTAATGACGTGTTTTGTGGAAGAAATATCTTCCATGTGAAGTAGTCGCCGGAGTTCATGTTCTCTCGGCGTCAAAAAAGGGTCAAATTGCTACTAAATGCGCACAGTGGCAACCTTGTGATTGAGCACACAATGCGTCATCTTCTGATGCTTTAAAAATATTCATCAGCTAATGACTGAGTTATAGTTCGCCATCGAAATTAACTTGTCAGATTCGAGTCCTTGACGAACTCCCGACGAGATCTTTTGAATAATATATAATATTGGTGGCGCTATAGCCCGTAGAGGGCCTAGCTTCAGACCCACAGTTTTATGCCGTCTCTAGCCCCCAATTTAATGAGGCTTTTATAGACAGTTGTACTCATTGAGCGACTCGAAAGAGGTAGGACCGTGTAAATTTTTTTGCTAGTACCGGGAAACGAACCAGTCCACAACGCTAAGTTGGTGAAAGAAAAATATATCAAGTCCTTTTAAAATTGGCCTCTTAAAAACCTCTCGTCACCCAGCCATTTATTCAGCTTTGGAACTCGGAATGGTCGCAGGGGGCTAAATCTGAAGAATATGCTGGAGGGGGTGGGTAGCATAGCAGTTCGTAGCTCAATCTATGGATTTTTTCACTCCTTTAAAGAGGTCCCACGATTGTGTTTGTCGAGTCAAGTGTGAGCAATCAATGCATCCTTGGCGCGGGTACCTTTTTCATGTCCATATATACTAATTTAAAATGTGTAAAATGTAAAATGTGATGAACGTCAGGGTTGCCATGTGTCCTCCTTTTGGAGGACATGTCCTCTTCTTAACCATGGAGCGTAACGTCATGCAACTTTTTAAGAAATTGTCCGTTTTTCCCCGAACACACAATTTGAAGATGAAAAAAATCTGACTTTAAAAGAAAAACCGAGCCAATCCAAATCTGATACAAAGCATAAAATGAAACAGATGTTATTTTGACTCGCATGTGTCAACCCTCTAAATGCCAAACTGCTTTTTTGAAGGCAGGTGACGTCCTCCAAGGTCCGGAATTCTTAAAGTTTTTGTTGTGACAGCTATGGCAGCCCTAATGAACGTGGTCAGTTGAGATGTCTAAGGCCTCATTCCAAGAACTTTATCGTCGCTTTCCTGTGTGACAACCGGGGTCACCGCCAACGGAATTCTGTAAAACACTTCTTAACCATTTGAAACGATGGTGTAGTCCGCGTGATATTTATCAAGTCTTTCCTGGGTTTTGGTGTTTATCAGAAATTTAAAAAAATCAGAAATTCACTTTTTCCCTTTTGAAAATTCTCCACTTTGACCGCTTTCAATGGCTGTCAAATAAAGACTAAATGACGCAGCGTTAGTCAACATTTGACACCACTCGGTTATTAGATAGACAGTTAACAGGAACGCGGTTTCATTCAACTTTGCTGCGCGGTTAATTCCAAAAGTTACTGTGTTTTATTCAAATTTACTCTCGGTACCACAAAAAGATGATCCAAAGCAAGAATCGATTATCGCCACGCGATCGAAAGCCGACATGAATTTGTTTGAAGCAAAACAAAATTGCACATACCTCTTCAGAAAGTGTGTCCAAATTGAGTCCCTCCTCCGTTTTACTACGCTCCTTAGCGAATAGTTTGTGCGCTTTCGCTTTGAGCTCCTTTGGATGTGGTGTGTTCTGACGTACAAATGGTGTGTCCTTTTCGGTAGTTGAATCTTCTGAAAATTTCACGGAATGTGTTCTGGATGCTTCACGTTCTTCCCAGCCCTCGGAGTCGGATTCTTCTTTGCTGGTACCTTTAAAAATTCACAGAAAGAACATGTATTACTAACGATACTCCATGAAATTTATTCACCGACTCATGCGCTATGATATATGCAATTTTAATTACTAGCGGATCGGTTAGACATTAAAAAAAAAAACAAGCAACTTCGAAACGATGGTAATTATTTAGTTGTTCAATATTGAATATGTAAACTCGGAAGATACTTCTGTAGCATGCTCGAACAAGTTGGCATAAAATATACTCAAATGGAATACAGTACTATAAGTTAGGGATTATTTTTATTCTTAAATGAAAACATGAAACTCATTCGGGATTAGGCGGGATTGTGGTTAAACTTTTCTGACAAAATTCTTATTCACTTCGGCAGCACGAACGTTGTTTAGTTGATGTTATACAGTTATTTAAGGATTTAGTAGGTTTAGTGATTAATTAAAAAACAAACGAAGTCTCTTAGTTCTAATGAGCATCCCGCCAAAAGGCTCGGCGGACGAATGACGGTAAAATGCAGAAGCTGGATGAATCAAGCGCAAGTGTCTAACTAATCAATGGAAAACGCAGACCGACGAAGATGCTCTTTAAAGATTGAAAGCAGTTCATAAGCCGCGGGGGACCCCTGTGAGGTTTTCTTTCGTGCAGCATCCACGTTCAAAATCAGTGACTAGAATTAGCTTCTAGGCATTTGCTGGATTTTATTAGCAGCACGTCACCAGGCCAAGGCCATGCCGGAGAGAATACCGTGCAAGGCACAGTGAGAGGCACACAAAGACAAGGAAATCCGGTATTCATCGGAGGTTTTTGACTTTCGTCAAAGAAGAAAGGCTGTTGTTGCAGTTGAACTCAGCAGTTCAAATTACAGAATGCATTTCTATGACCTTTTGTACACGATGCAACATTGCAGTGACAACGAAAATGTGATGGCAAGTGAGATGAGACGTGCCCGCTTAGTGTAGATTGTTCCTGTGAGTGGACCGCGCATGAGACTCGGGACTCGGGATCAACAGTTGCAACGTCCAATTCATCTACTTCCGAAGATCATAGCTTTGGTATGTTTCAGTCATTTGGCTATTGACTGCTTGTGTCCCATATTTATGAGAATGTCTTACGATAATCATTTCTGTTGAATTTAGGTTAATTGTTTTGTGTTTATTGACAATTAACTTGGAGATTACTTGAATCACAGTGGACATGGTGGCGTGGTGGTTGTAAACATATTTGTCACGCACAAAATAGTGGGCCAAATGAAAAGGCGAAGTTGATGAATGTACACGCAATTCGTAAGGAATTTCACATTCATCAGAACTTTGAAATTTGGCCCAACCAACACAGACTCTCTACAAAATACTACAATAACCGACGATAACCAGAACAGCAGTGGTTACGCACTGAGCCTACGTTACCTAGGTTCGATTCCCAGTACGAGGAAAATAATGGTCACGAGCGCAGATCGAAGAGTATAAATGTCTAGAAAAAACTCATCCGCCGACCGTTCGGAGTCGGCATAAAACTGTAGGCTACTTCCACTCGTGAAAGAGCCATAGCACGCCCACCAGCGGTTGCTGAGAAGCAATGGCCTGGCCCTCTACGGGCTGAAGCGCCACACATATTATATTATTAATATATTCCGCCTTACCGAGGTAACCGTTCGGAACGGAACTGTTCGCATACTCCGTCGTACAATGCGGAGAGTATCAGACAAATTTGACGTTTGCCAGACACGTGTCAGAAATGAAGTATGATAGAGATGCACAACTTCTACCTCTCTTGCCCTAGCCAAACTGACCAATCAGAGAACGGCTTTTACGTTATTTCGTAAATAACTGCCAAAAAGTCCATGAAATTCCCCGATGGACTAGGGGTCAAATCAGCTGTGAAGTTGGGTATCTTTATCATACTTCATTACTGACACGTGTGTTTGTCAAAAAGAAAACGAAATTGAACCAGCAGCAACGCAAATTTCTAGGTTGCGTTACATTTTGTCGGGAAAATGTTCCGATCAGCTGTTCGGAATGTTACTTCGAAACAAAAATCATCCGATTCAAAGGAAATCGGAAAAGTTGCTATTCGAACGCCAGAAGTTGTGGTGATTCGACACCAACATTTAACGTCGGACATTAGGTTATCTCTGGCGAAAAATGAGTGGAAGAGAAAAGAACGTATATACTGATATGAATGTAGTCCGTCGACTATACTGGTTCAGCCACATCGAGGGAATGCACACCAACGCTCCAGCTAAGATTTTTCTGGTTCTGGAAGTAGATGAAGACCGAGCCTGCGGTATAAAGCCGAAGTGATCCCTGACCAATGGCAATTTGGTATTAAAGGCCCGAAGCAATGTCTACGGGCTGTCATGAATGAAAGTCAACTTTAGCTCAGACGCACACTCCCTATAGGTCGCTGGTAAAGATGAGGAGTAAGCAACACTGATTGATGTAATTTTAAATTTGAATTTAAAATTAGAACATCCACAAGAATGACTTGTTGTGTGGCACAATGCACCGTGCTTGGTTTAGTCGACAACTGATAGGTCCAAAAACTGCCAGTCTAGCCAGGCGTCTATGGATTCAAAGCTTTAGATGTCTATGTCATGTAGAGCGCATGGACACCGCTGCTTCAATCCGAAGGTCTTGGGCTCCGCGCATTTGGGACAACGAAAAAGAGGACGGCATCATAACCGATGACGCACACAAGTGTAGAAGGCCCTAAGTGAAGTTGGAGATCTTGCAAACCGCAGAGTCTTGTTGAGGTTCAGGTGCATGCCGGACTGTAGGGCACAATGAGACAATGAGCAAAGCAGAGTTTGAAATGGACCTGATGGCGAACTTAAAGCCTAAGCACAAACAAAGTAGTCGCTTACATGCCCTCCTCGACATTGATCATAACAATTTCTATATTGACTTGCGAATTAGGTGCTGAGGGAGACAGATTGGACGAGGAGCTAGATGCAACAAGAAAGTCGCTACAGCCATTCGTGGCGTTACCTGTTGCCCAACTTGACTGTTGTTTCATTTTGTCATGACGACTAGTTGTACCCAGATGGGTGTCAAAATTTGGCACATGTGGCGTCTTTTCGACGAGTCTGATTCAGGGCACGGGGCTGCACTTATGTATATTTTATCTCCTGAAGTCCCAACTCAACTGTTGGTGATGTTTGATAGTGCGGATAACGACTGGATGGAGTGGTCAATCAGTAGTCCAGCAATGGACCAACGGTCTAAGTAATCTAAGTGTGCTGGTGTATAGACTAGCAGCCCCTCCTACTTACCTAACTTGATACTGCGGATGGATACACATTGCCGCCTTTAGTAACTTTAAAAAGGGACATAAGGACAACTTCTCCAAGGATCAAGTTCCGGCAGACGCAACATTCATACTTCGCGCCACTGGCCAAACACGGGTACCGTCTGTGGTCAGTAGAATTGCATTCACAGCTAAAGCCATTCCCTTCAGTCGACGGTAAGGTGAGTACCGACAATGAAAGCAACGTGAGCGGCAGAAGGCGGTTAAGAATTGACCCAACACTGGATTCAGACTCTCTTAGAAGAATCGCTAGATAAACTACATGTTGATGGCGAAGCCACTTACAGCGGAATAAGTGCTCGATCTTCTCAAGAGTTGCTATGAGATTATTTCCTCCTAGTCAGTTTCTTTCATGTCTCGCTGTTCGTGGATTTGTAAGCTTTCCAATACGCTGGAGAACAAGATAAGGATAACGCTCGGGATTGAGACGGGTATGGTTTCCGCCTAAATGGCCTCCATTGCCTATGAATTAGTGAGGATGAGCTTCTTAGTGCAAAACATGCGAAATACAGAGCAAGGCCGATCGAAAACGTCAGCATGCCCCGGTACGCGAAGGAAGCTTTGACCTCTCAACTACTTTGGCCGGCCACTATGGACTGTTGGACAGTTGAGTCGTATTCTGGAACACAGTACCACTGTCGTTCCTCCTTTGACGGAAATTCGATGTAAGTTCTGGCTGGTTTTCTTCGCTCGATTTTATCTTATTCACAGTGGAGTGTCGGCTCACCAGTACGGCCGCGCTTGTCGATGGTCAGATCACAACTGGACCTGGACATACATACAAGATAACAAAGCTTCGAGCAAATATGCACGCCATGTGAATTATGATACTTGGAGGAGTACCTCCAACTCTTTACAGCAGTGTTGCCAATACAGTCCACACAACAAACGTCGTGATCTAAGTAGAGATGAAACGCAGTTCGAAAGACACTTGACGTTCTTATCCCAAAGCAAATACACGTGGAGTCAAACAACCACGATCCTCAGCTGCAAAAGTTCATTCTTTATTCTTCCCATCGGATCGCCGATCACAGGAACCTCATCTTTTTATCTGCCTCATCAAGCACTAACCCGAGCACATTGACCATTTTATGCGATCACAAAACGATTGCAAACTTTTGGTGGTTTTATATGTTTACTTTTCGGCTAGAGTGTTGAACAAGAAAATAAACCGAAATGAACACAAGGTTCTCCCAAAAATTTTACAAACACGAATGCGGTAATTTTAATGATATAATAAAATCGTCTATGAATCACTGATTCAAGTGCTCTGGCTAATGCCTTTGATGCGTGATGATAAACAATTTGACGGACAAACGTGACGTATCGGTCTGAAGGGGATTAGAGTTGGCTTTTGATTGAATTTCCTATGTTGTGTGAGACATCTGCTCGGTTGTGTAGCTAGAATGTTATGAAAGAGTTAGTCATTGCTTGGACCCAGTGGACATTATTTTAAAGCTATCGACATGCGATAAGCTGTGAACAAACATACAGCCGTTGGCATGTGTAGCCATGTTTAAGAATTAGACAATTTGATTTGGTTAATATTGGACATGGGTTTCAATGCGAGTGCGTCAACGAAAAGAACAGTGAGCCATATTAGAAACAACAGTGGTTCGATGTATTGCGGCAGCAATGATCTCTCCGCTGAGCTCCACCCAGGACTGCAGCACCACAAGAAGAATGTCCTTTCACCGAGGCACCATCCTGCACCCTATGATACAGCCGGCAATGCCCGTCAAAATGATTGCGCAGAATATGACTGTTGAGAGTGGTCAGTGTAGTGTATGGGCAACATTACGGTAGAACGTGGGAGGTACTCTTCCCTACATTTTGTGTGCATGCCTTAGGGTAGTTTTGATTTGGCCACCGACAATTGCGGATGTACTGGCGAGTCGACACAACAGTCAGTACCAACCAAAAGTAGGTGGCGGGCGACGAGTTGAACAAAAAAAACTGACTATCCAAAGGAATCTCAGTGTCCTTTGAACAAGAATGAAAAACTCATTGACTGCTAAAAGGGACAAGTCCCCACGATGAACGAGATCTTCAGAGTCTGTCAGTTCCTGGAAGACCCAAGAAATGCGGATCGATACTCACCACCTAGTCAACGATTTCAAAGATTTATAGAAGTTAAGCTATATACTAAATGTCTGCCCAAACTAGTCAGGTTGTACAGGATGACGATAGAGAGTTATCACTGCCCATCGAGATCGGTTGCGACAATCAGTGTCAAAAATGTACAAGACGACACTATTTCATGTGACTCTTTGAACGTCGTTCTGAAGAATATCAAACAAAACTTACTAGTCATCCTAACAGGCGCGACCGAGAAGAACACGTCCAACACGAAATGTACAGACTGCACAACGGTTTCAGTATGACAAGGCGTCAACGGATCGAACATCTACGGTGGCTAGGCTAAGAAGAGTACATGAGCAACCTAGATTTTTCGCCCCAGATTTTGGGGCAATGCGTCAGAGACTCTCGTCTTAGGGGGAGTACATAAGTGGAATTGGTGGCGCCACCTGTGTCTGTTTGCAATTGCAGGCAGATCGCAGTAACTTCGTCAAACTGTAGCGTCACGTCACGAAAGAAAAACACAAAAAAAAGGGAAGATGTGATGGGTCAAGGCCAATGGTCCAAGCTGAACGACAATTACACCGACTCCAAATGACGAGAGAACACTTTTACTATCTCGGAGAGGTGCAGTTGTGATTTATAGGAATTTCTAAATTCACGGATTGATCACCAGAGGATGCAGAAGAAGAAGAGCTAGGAGAAAGGACATTCTCAATTCACACAGTTGTCCACAGCTTATATAAAAAAGTACCGTTATCGAATCGGAACAACAGACCAACCACAATGTCGACCTGGTACGAGGACGGACAACGCTTTGCGAGTGTCGCAGACCTGAAAAGTGTCTGAATGTGCTTCCTGTCACAATGCTAGGAGGTCTCTGGTTCACTTTTGATTTAGTGGCTTTTGATGCCCCCCAGGCAACTACGAGTAACTCCGCCCATATTCGATTAGTGTTGTTGGCGGCGTCTATTAGTAGCAATGATTTTACAGCTTTCAGTGAAGGATGGGATGTCTCCTGATTTTGGGCCAGTGGAAGCTCGGCTCCTTCCGGCATAATTCTTCGGCCCTTTTGCTATCGGATTTCCCTCAGGTTTAGCCAGCCATCAAAATACCGTCAATAAGATTTTTCTAAACATACATGTGATCTATTCAAATGATGACTTAATTTAATCACTGTTAGGTTTGGCGAAAGACAAAGTTTAAAATTCAGTTCATGCTAGAGTGCTCCCCGAAGTTTGGAAATAGTAAAGGTGTTTTCCAACTAGCTTCAAGCACATTTTGAAACGAATCTAAAAATAGAAATGGTTTTAAAAATATGAACCCCGCGTTGGGTACAATCTATCCGCAGAGACGACTGGATGGCGCAGTTTGTTAAGTGCCTGCCCTTCATTCCCGGCTCGAATCCCAGTGAAAGCAAAGTCAAAATGATTTTATCGTATTTTCAAATCTGGTCCACTCACCATTTGTAGGTGGGATCAAATTAGCGGCACTATCACTGGAGTGGTCGGGGGGTTGCCGCCTCGCCGTACAATGGACACAGTCGTTATGTCTGAGTAATCTAGTATTATATTCATAACCTCTGACAAAAAATGTCTATCCGCTTCCTTAGATAGCGGTAGGTGGCAAAATATTGTTAATGAATGATACCTCTACAGCCTTTATGGCCGCCTTACTATCTTTCTACAAAACAATAGATCCTCCGTCAGTGGGACACATTGATGGCTGCCTCTTGAATAGCTGCTTCCTCTGTCACAAATACACTGCAATGGTTCAGTAGGCGGAGGCCCCGAGAAATCTTTGGCGAAATGGCGTATGCGCGTTGATTTGGAGCCGCCAGTGATAATGTCCACTGCAGCCGGGTTCCGGCCATTACGTCACAAAAAACATTCGTTCATTTATGTTCATTAAATTATGGCGTTTTTCTGTTGCATTAAAACTACACACACAACTTGTTGGATGACTCTCCACCACTTGGGGCTACTTGATGGGCGCTTGACATTTCACTCCTCAATTAGCCATTTTCTTTGTTATTTCTGATAAATTTTACGACAAGTAGGGGCTCGGGAAACACCTACATGAGTGCACTCGCAACACACCCCTCTCTGCCGAGACGTATAAATCAATACCCACAAAACTGGATCCAACCCATCCACCTACACGGGTAGCATGAAGAAGCAAACTTCTCAACACAGAATTCGCCTGATAGCAGCGTTCTTCCTGCACGTGAATACCTACCAGACGAAGCATTCTGCTCACTACCGAATGAAGTAATAGACAGCAAGTTGTCAAGATACGTTTGAGAAATATTTAACTAATCCCCGCTAAGCAGCGCCCTACACCGCCACGCTAACCATCACCGTCAGCAGCATAGATACAAAACACTATCTTATCTTGGGCTTTCCGTACGTGGAATGCGTATTGCATAAGTTCGGACACAAAATTACGCTTGCCAAAGGCAATACTTAGCCTCGCCTCGGCCGTTGTTGTTGTTGGATCTTAATTTTAGCATAACTCAATTCAGAAATTGTTGAACTACAGCGCTGGCGAATCGAAATTCGAAATGAATATGTTCGAGCTGTGAAATTGTTTGATTTTATACGGGGCATGTTTATTTGTTCAAGTTCGACGCGCTGGAGGGAGAAACAGAGCCAGAGGAAAAGTTTTCGACGCTGTATCCGAGCATGTTAACTGGGCCCCCATTGTTTACATTGCGACCAAACGTGCAAGTAGTTTGCGCATTTGAGAGTAATCAGACGTGTGAAAATCGTATTCTCAGAACCATCTGACGAATACACCGTCAATATCCTCTTGTACGAGAGTGGCTAATTAATTTTATCTCGAGAGCATTGGGAAACGTTTCACCTACTCGATGCTGTACGGAGACGTAAGTACAAATGTACGGACAGGGCATGCATAAATAAATTGGAGATAATTCTCTAACGAACTGGGTCAAGATTGCAAAGTAATTAGTACAAGTTTGAGATGTGTCTGTCTTGTTAGCAATATCTTGGCGAATTTGATGGATGTAAATACCCCTGGCATGGGTACTACAAGCGGAATCAGATGTTCAATTATGCCGCAACGGATGAAGAATAATATTCATTCTCACAATTTAATTACACTTATGTGTGCAGTCGTAGGTGGATTTGCTGGACTTGGGAGATACATTAGTGCTGCCTTTGATTCTGACCGACACATGCACGCCCGTTGAATAGACAGCACCAGTAATTGTTTGACTTGTAAGAAGTGTGTAACCGGCGGTCAATCGCCACCAGAGAGAAGATAGAGAGAGAGAGAGAGAAGAAAGATAAGAAAGAGAGGCCGAGATTAGAGAGAGGATAGAGAGGCCGAGATTAGAGAGAGTTTTCATAAAAGCTGCACAATTTTAAAAGTTTCCTGAAAATGAGAGCCCTTAACGAGACTGCGAGAACTCCTAGCTATCTCACAGGGGGACGAAGCTTTATAGAAATCGATGGCTGAGCCTGGGATCTCATAGTTTTTTAGGCACAATCGTCCAATGGGTTCTCTTTCATGATTGTCGATGATTTACATAATGTAAGTCCATCGCTATCATCTTGGCTGTCTTTTATTTTGCATAGTTTCAGTGCTACTGAGAACAATTTATCTCACGTAAAATTGAAAGATATTCTCAAATTTCACACCCATTCTCAGTTCATTTCACAAATGTGTTCTTTCACTCTAAAATCACCAAGATGTGTAGAAGAACGTAAAGTCACAACGGTAGCTTTAGACAACTGTCGATTAGAGTCGCTGATTAAGACGAGACGATCACCAATTACAAGCTGCCCGCATTGTATCAATGAAACACGTGCTAGCATACCTCACCAATGGCAAACTTTAGTCGCAAAAATGTGTTCCCTGCCCGTATTGTACCAGTGAAACACGTGAGGTATGCCATCTCACAGTGAATTTTGGAGACCGACCTAAAACTCCTCAGCAGTGCAGCTTGAAGGAAAACAATTTTCCGTAGAGATGAAGAACTTAAAAAGGGACGAAAGGCTGGTTTTAGGCACAACGAAGATTTACGGTGGATACATGGCACCATTAAGAGTACAACGGGAGCAACACAATGGTCCACATGGGCAATGGCCCACACAGCAGGAAGGCGGTCAGGGGACCCATGTATGTACCTAGCACCTTCCATTGCAGAACGTTTTTGTGTTAGACAAATTTGAATTTGCCTTTTTTGCGATCAACATCGCTTTTTAGCTATTTTTAGCTCTGAATAGCCACGATTTCAGCCTTGAGCCTTGAGCTCGAGAGGTAGCTGGCGTACATTTCGTTTTCTAAATAAACCCACAAAATGAGGTCCGAAGGGAAAGAATCTATTTCATGGTCTAATATGTTGCCAGCATAGGTCCAGGGAATTCCGTTACAGGAACTGCATTGTTTGACTTGCAGTGCATGCCGCACAGTCTTTTTGAAAGAAGTACCAGTTAAGACCATGATCACATTCTCAGAGGAAAAATCGACGGGTGATGGTCCCGGCCCAAACTTGAACTTTATGGTCATGCAATGGTGTTTCATAGAGCTCGAGTGAAGTCTTCTTTAACCAAATGAGACTGTAGAGTGGACTCGGCGATCACCATTCGATCTAATGATTAGTCGTATTCCACAGGACGTGGATGGAATTCGGCAATATTGCTTCCACTTTATATCGCAACAAAGCCAAATCATCACTGACACCAAAATGATGAGCGCGGTGTCGTCACCGAACATGTGGATTTTCGGCAACACTCTCTCTAAGTTCATTGGAACATTGTGGGCGTTAATAAAGGGCATTTTGACGATCTCTCACTGTCTCAGTGCTCAACAAAATTCGACACCAAACCAAGAATAGTGTTGTCAGGCGGTGCTTGTTGGACGTTGAGTTGACAACATAACGTCTATATTAGGCGAATTTTTTCAGTGGTAAAGATTGAATTGAATTAACGCCTCAAAAAATTTCTATTCGAGTCAACCGGCTGATAAATGTCGAAGTTATTCTATGTATACATTCTATACGACATAAGAACATACAACTTTCTAGTGATGTCCCTCGCTACCCGAAAACTTAGATTACGAGGCAGAGTATCTGAACTCACTACACGGCTGAACATAAGTTTGGGAAGCAGTAACTGCAATTCTCCGAAACGACATGGTTTAATGTCTCTAAAAATCTATAAGTTTGATGTCATTAGAAAATACTTCATCTTTGTATTAGACGCCATCGAAAACGACTTCTTCTCAAGCAACCACGAAGAAAGGACTGAAATAATGCAACACCGCATCTGCCCAGATTTGATTCTGGAATATATATATGTAACAATTTAACACTGACACGTGATGAGATGCCGCTAGAACTGCTGTAAAACCTTGTAGCCCAAGAGAAAATGAATGGATGGCGCAGTTGGTTAACTGCCTGTCCTTCATTAGAGGGCTCGAATCACAGTGAAAGCAAAGTTAAATCACTTTTATCAAGCTTTCAAATTAACGACACTATCACTTGAGTGGTCGATCAGTGGAAGTAGTCTGACCCAGGGTTGCTGTCTGGCAGTACAATGGACGAAGTGATGTATGATGCAAAAAAAGGACCCTTATAACCTATTCAAGGCTAATCCATTTAAAGACAAACGAAACTTCCCTTCTCGCAGAAAACACAAGTCCATCCGCGCAGTCGGATTGTCTAAGGAAGCAAGGCAAATTAAAAAGCACAATACGTATATTATTTTCGTAATTAACTCATAGACACGATCATGACAGATCAGAAATTTATTCTTTATAGTATAAGCGATTAAAGTGTTTGATCTAAATTTGTTTTGAATCTCAATGAAAATAGCCATTCCATTAGGAATAGAGTAACAAAATGTGACAAAATAATATACAATCCATTTCAAATGTCCAAGGTAAAAAAGAAGACGTCAGTGAATTCCATAGCAATCAGATCACCTGATCTAAAATTTGAGTATTTATGTGACATCTAGATACTTTCGATTCAATCTTAAAGCACACTCAACGAAGCTGCTTGACTGAATTCCTTTAGAGAACATATTTGGTGTGGAATAGATAATTTGGGAACAAAATTTGAAACGTATTTAGTAATTGTGCGAATGCAAATAATTCGGGCAATTTTTTTATATAATCGGAAAAATACAATTATCTCATAAATACATTTTATTTTAATAAAATAAGCGTATAATTAAACAGTGGAATATTATTGGTTGAAAAGTCTACATTTTTGGGTGAGGATTGCTAATAACCGCACACGCCCAGGTTGAGATGAAAGACATTCAGAGTAAAAGGATTTCAAAGGTATTCAAACAGCTTGCCGGGAACTAGATGAAAGCAGAACATGTTGAACATATCTACTTTTATGAGGACACGTGGAAATATGGAAAGGCGCCGGTGCACTTAAAACGTGCTCGTAAATCATGATGCTTCAACAGATGCTGTGACGAATCTGTTCAAACCATTAGCAACATGGGGTGAACTAAAATACATCATAAGGCGATCTTGAAAGACCTCATGTGAGACACACGGGGAATGATGTGGACATTAAATATAACACGATTCGTCATGTAATTTGCATAGTTAATGACATAGGCTCCCTGATTTACGGACTCTCTGTCGCATTTAACCCAATTGAATTGATTACTGCGCACATCCGTAAGTTTAGTAAGAGTACTTGTAATCTGATACAGTGAAACTTCTTCAAAGCGGACAGCAGCGTCACCATCATGATCGTCCCTTATGCAGCGGAGGCCGTTCTGAAGGGGCTGAGATACCCGACTATCTTCATGACGGGACGATGAGGGGTGTCCCTAAAGACGGCAAGTGCACTATCTCCCTCAAGTCACTGATAAAGTATATATGCAACCATCAGCCTTCCGTTAGCTACAACATGCACAGGCATTGATACAGCGTCTCATTCAGGCACAAGCTTGTGTCCTTATCAAGTCTCACCGCCACGTGGTGAAATCTGGAAGCCGAGCACCTTCGACGATGTGCGGGTGCATTTCTTGGCGGGAACTGTTCAATAGATTGTCCAATTGCGATGTCTGGAGCTTGAATCAGCCAGCGGGTACAACCGGGGCACCCCTTTTTAGAGCTCCCCGCCATTTTCGGAGCTTCTAAAGATCTGGGTTACTGAAAGACCGTTTGAGTTTGTAAGAGAATCGGGGGCAGATGATCCTTTTTTAGGGCCTATGAAAGTAACTGCAGACACGCGGAAGAGGACACCTTTATGTCCCTTCCTCTCCCAAAGAAAACGCCTATGGGCTTACATCTTCAATGACCTGACCGAGCTTTATTAAATGCACCAACTGGTTACGATCACGTGATAAGACAACTGCTGCTTGCTACGCGTCAGCTACTTTAACGTAAAGTCTTAACCTAAAGTCACGACGACACACATAGCTTCATCGAGGCTAAACACGACCCATCAGTCGAGGTTATGCGCCTGAATAAGGCCCAGACCACGTAAGGAACACATAATTCGGAGACACAAGGCACGGACGTGGGCGGACATAAAGTTGACGAACTAAATAGTGACAACGATTTTCGGTTATGTCGGTAGAATGACATTTTTACTCAACACAACTAGATCCATGCAGGAATTTAAGGGAGATTCCTTCGTACTCCTTGCTAGGACTGAGCACTTGCAGAGATTCAAATTCGAACTGCATCTTGGAATCCAGATGCAGTACACGCTCATCAGACGTGGGGAATTTTTTTTTTTTTGTGTTTGTGGTACATGGCGACATATGTCTATGATTCGAGAATAGACCACCTTTCATTACAAAGAGGCTTAGTATTGGAAGGTATCAAAGCGAGGGTATAAGTCTAGTATATAAGTCCGTTGAGTTTAGAGACCGGCAGCAAATTAGACCCTCCCCCGCACCACATAGTAGCCATGTTTTTAAGAAAAAATGGGAATGCCTAACCGCCTACGCAGATTTTTGCAGAACAAAGAACAATGGTTGCGAATTTCTAATTCCATGTAAATGTGGACCCCACTAGGTGGTCCATATGGAGAGACCAACTTTCACATTTCCAAGCACATTAACGTGTATCACACCATAACACGTGAAATATTGCCTTCCAAGGCTATAATTGACGCTTACTTTTATCGGCAGTGACGTGTGGTTTGGTGTCAAATTGCACCAATTGAATGCGCTTCCGTTTGGGCATAACTCCTAATGAGTTATATGCGAATACGAAAGATCGAGTGGCATGGAGTTCTCGCTACTGTGCTCTGCCCCCGCTACCGCTTTAGTGGATCATGCCGGCCACTGAAGATGATGATCGTACCCATTCACATACATTTCTCAAATGGTCCACCAATTCGAGTGCTGTGTGGCATGTGACTAGAAGCAGATGCCGCACAAGTTCAGCGTGCTTGACCCTGTTCTCACGGTCGCATCCGAAAAAATACGGGCCAATGATTCCGCCGGGCCACAAAACCGTACATTTTTCGGGGTGGTGCATGCGGTTGCTCATTGGATCGAATATGAAACTTCTGTTTATTGCACATCCATTCAAGCAGAAATGAGCTTCGTCGGTTTTATCGGATAGTTTTCAAAGCGCACGAATTTTGATACAAAAAAATGTATTAATTTCTAGGCGTTGTTCGAATGTGAGTCCTTTCCCTGATGAAATAGCAGTTTGACATTGAAACACATCACGAACCCAGCGTGAGTTGCCAAAATGCGAACACTGAAAACCCAAACATTAAACACATCGCCCATTACATGCTTTTGCTCAAAGTAACCAAATCATGACGTCCCTGTCGTCTTTGAGTTGCGGCAGATCTTCAGTATAAATATCCGCCTTTCAGAAGAGCATAAAAAGATTACGAAAAATAATCTGGCTAATGCTTTGAATATTTTCAGCGAGGAATATCCAACGAACGGCACGCCAAACAAAATGTTGCTAAAACGAACAAAGAATACACCCAATCCATGCACTTAGCCCGCAAAACTTTCTCAAAGCATTCAGTGGAGCAGCCTGAAGGGCGTGAGAGGAATGCAACGAACTTTCACAAATAAAAGGTGGTACATTAAAACTACTCTCCACAGAACTTTCGATTTAAGTACTCCTTAATACGACTCACAATTATTACACCTCGAAACACTAAATGATTCCTTTCCGCACTCAGAGAAGTATTTAAATTCTCACAGGATTTTCACTATTAAGGACATGCTGTGCAGCACTTGAGAATGTGCCTTTTAACTTTGAGTTAATTACCAACCGACGATCATTCAAAGTTTCCACTGAAAACTAATCTCTCCTCCCCCACCCACACCAATGAACCGTAAACCTTATCAAAAGTTAATTAAGGAGAAACTTTTCTCGGTCAGATTTTAAGTATGCCGAACTTTTGTTTTCGTTTGTTCCTGCAACAATTTTTCAACTACAATATTAGCGTTAATTGGCTCTCCCATTAACAAGTGCTATTTTTGACGTCTGCAGCAGACAAAAAAAAAACTCAAAACAGAAGGAAGGAACGTTTCAAACAAGCGCGGAAGTTACGTCAAGCATTCATACGTATGTGGTATGTACAACGGTTGCGTTTCAAATGACAATACACAATCTTCAAAGTGGACTATATATGCGAGTTAATCTGCAGACTGCAAAGGCGTAGCATTTCAATTCATATCGAGTGGATGGTAAATTAGTAATTGCCTCACTCTCTCACACACACACACTCACACACATCATATTCGGGAACAACACTATAAACTGCTGATATGGAATGCATACAGATAACTAGAACTCTTAATCATATGTAATATAATATATCGATTATTGCGTGCATATTGTACTGATTAAGGATTTAATGAGAGAGAACACTGCAAACCTTGGTAACCACCGAAGACGAATTCGGATGAGCTGAACTTTTCGCTAGATCTGTAAAGTTGACCCGGTGGGTAATCTTTCGGGAGATTTATATTTAAAATGTTATTTATTTATTTTTCATTCATTTCATTTACTTAAGACAAATAGGAATATATTCTACATTAAACTATGAGTATGCATTTCGTAGCTTTAACTAACACTTGCGCAGATCTGTTTGTCCATTTTTTTTAAGGAAAACAATATTTTTTATTTTACTGTCCAAAATTGTTTAAAACGTTTGCATACACTGCGGAATAGAAAAAAATCCCATGGAAAGCAAGGGCGTCGCGCAATGCTGTTGTGGGCCGAATTAAAATAAAGCAGACGCTCGATATAGTGAACTAAAAAAAAAACGGGTAAGTTCATTGTAAAGTGGGATCCTTGACGCACATTTCGTCAAAATGTAGTTACGTAGAATTTATCAAAATAGAATAAACTATATTTTTCTTTGAAATTACTAAAAAAGAAGCCAATAATTTTAAAAAGAATATTTTATTGTTGTGTATATAACTTAATTCGTGCGGGTTGCTAAGAGATGGCGTAACTTTCTTTATTCCATTGGAACATGCGTTGGAAAGCTACTGTTATTGAACGTCATTTCAGTATATGTCATTCATTTGAAGCGTAAACAACAATAACTTTTTTTCACTCGAATATGTGTTTTAAAAGAGGTGATTTTGGCTTGGAAGAAGATGAAGGTCCTGGGCAGCCAAAAACTATTGAAGATGAAGAACTGGAAGCATTACTCTATGAATGTATGGTGTGCTGTATTATGAGCTGCTAAAACTGAGTGAAACCATCAATGGACAACGCTACCGAACACAATTAATCCGTTTGAAGAGCAATGCAATCCCCCACACAATCAGCAATGCATGCATTAAAAGTCACAGTTGCGTGTGGAGTGTCCCCATGCTGCAGTGTCGGGATACCATCACAATTCTCTTCCGAGCTCTACCGAGTAATGATAACACATTTCTCTTGGCCCGGATTAAATGATGTGCAGCAAGGGCACGTGGTTCCAGCAGGACAACGATACATGCCACACAATTGATTTCACAATGAACATTTTGCACTTGCGATTTAGAAGCGAGACAGACGTTGCAATACGCAAGTGAGATCGCGCGATTTGAACCCTCTTTTTTTGTAGAGTTCCCTTATTGAATTGCACTGAAGATAATGAGCAATGACTTTAAAAAAAAAAAAAACAGCAAAAAAGCACCACGATACATCTTCAGTTCTTTCTTGATCTAGGACTTGAGAGCTACCTTGAGAAATTGTATTCTCTCCAGATGGAACATCCTGATAGTCTGTTCCTGTTAGGGTGGTTCGGTTCGTTCGCTTGATGTCAGACTTGGACTCGACGAGTCCTTTGTTCCTTTGTTCGTGGATAGTTCTTTGAGCTGCTGAGTCTGCCTTTGTGCAAGTCATAGTTGTTAGAATTCCCTTAATTCACACTTCTATTCATGTCAGCATAACTGCTTAAATGCCATCCACAATGGCACCTCTCCAATTCGACCGACTTAATGATGCCGCGACTAGTTGACCAATATTTCAAATAAATGACTTTTCAAATAAAACAAAAAATCTTTAATTTCTCAAATACGCAACTGATTTTATTTGAACACTTTTTTTTTTTGAGGAACCCTTCCTTCGGCGATATTTAAATTTAAAAAATAATAATAACAAACAAACAAATATGGTAGCAAGTTATTAGCCTGTCGCCTTCTAGACCGTGTATTAAATGTAATTTTTATAAGTTATAGAATTTGCCTAAAATCTCTATAAATGCATACTCATATGTTTGAAAAAGTTAAATAATAAAATATGGATTCTTAGTAAATCAATGCTTACCAGGAGCAGTAGGTTGATATTCCAGCTGTGGCAGAAGGAAACACGTGAGCACCTAAAGAAGAAGAAAAAGGATAGAATTTAGAGTAACCTCTTGAATCATTGCAAACACTCATAAGAATATATAAACTAAATACTAGTACTACAGTGATAAAAAAATAAGGCAGTTTTGTCTATGAACATGCCCTAGCCAACATAGGCTAAGCACATGTCGCTGTAAAGCGTGTCTGGAAGATTGAAAGATCTCAAAGGAAAAGGTAGGAGTCGGCATTTAACTTTAGGTTTACTCCACTCTTGACGGAACAATATCAGGCACGACATGAGTAGTTGCTGTAGAGGCTAAGCCCTGGTCCTGCTCGGACTGTAGCGCTATATTGAGACCCGCAATTTTGTAATAACCTGAAGTATGGAATTTCTAAACGTTTTCCGTTGTCCTTGTACTATTGGGGAAAATGTTGACTGTTAGGTTAGTTTAGGTAAATAAATCAGGTAGGAGCGGCTGATCACATTTGGTACCTTTAGACCGATTGTGATACCACAGGGAGTGACTACTCCTAAACCAGTTGATGTTGACAGTGTTAGGACCGGGAAGAGATCCAAGAAAGAACGAAAAGAAGTCATTTTAAATCACGAATGTTTCATACTAAACGAATTCTTTTCTTTTGTGATTTATTTTGTTGGTTTCAAGGTTTGTTTTTGTACATAATCATTCGATCGGGCTCAAGTTTATGAAAACCCGGCTTGCTTTTCTTTCAGGCCCGTACTACGCAAAAACAATGCTCTAAGATATTTTTCACAGGAAAGTATTCTCCAGCACAAATGAAGTATGGTAGAGATACCCAACTTCACAGCTGATTGCCCCCTAGTCCATCGACGAATTTCAGAGGCCTTTGACAGTTATTCATGAATTTTTGACATTTATTCACGAAATAACGTAAATGCCGTTCTTTGATTGCTCAATTTGGGGATATAAAAAATGGTTGTCAAACATTTTAAGGGCAAGAGAGGTAGAAGTTGGGCCTCTCTATCATACTTCATTTCTGGTACAAGTGACTGACATAAGTTATGACAACAAGTGCGTCGAAAGTCTGCGGCAAATAATATGGTTCCAACCCATTTTGATGAATTTCCGACACTTGACTCGAACATCATCGAACAGTAATCCGAATTTCCACCATTCGACTTCGGTTTCGTCAAAGCTAATCGAATTATGCATTTATCGCCGCATTCAGTGAAATTCAAAGCCACTTCGTGAGTGATTCATGAAGGGAATCACTTCCGTCTTATATCCAACGATGGCAACGGCGTGTAAGTTAATTGGAACTGCAGTTTATTTTGGATCATCAATCATGCGTGCGGCTCAACAAAACAAATATCAATGCACAAGGCATGGAATCCGTAATCATGTTTGTTTGCGCACATATCAGCAATTGAAATACACACAGTGTTCGTACATCATTTCAAGTGGATAAACATAAAATGTTCAAATTTACCTGTTCTCCTGTGGCCTCATCAATGTCCGGTTGAAATGTCAGCAGCGGTTGAGCTTGATTCTCCGACAGCCAAACAGCTTTCAATTGCAAGTTAACAAGTGAATACGGTAAATACTGGAGTTGATTGCCAGACACATCTAAGACATGCAACAGCGTACAATTGCCCAGCTCCGGTGGCAGCTTCTTTAATTTATTATCCCTTAAGCTAAGCACGCCCAATTTTGTGCACATACCAATCTCGAGTGGTATATAATCGAGGGCGTTTCGATCGACATTTAAATTACTTAATTTATTCATCCGACCAATGGATGTGGGTAGCTCCGTGAGGAAGTTTTCTGTTAATATTAATTCTTGCATATTCTCACATCTGAAAGTAGAGAGAAAAGAAAACAATGTTGAAAAAACTGCGTCCATAAGAAAAGAATGCATGAATCAATTTATTAGCCTTCGCCAGGCCAAAAGCAATATTTTGATTGGCGAAGCTCGCTTTTTTTCTATTTTCATTTTTTTTTTATTTCAATGTGAATCCATCGATTACCAAGTTCATACTGCTTTTTTTTACTGATGACATCATTTGCAATGGATCTTGTTTATTTTCTTCGCACCATTACAAAAAATTGGTGCTGTCTGGGCTGCGCGGGACAGTGAGTGTGTGTGGGAGTTACGGAGTGTGTATTTACTTGGCAACCAATCAATCTTCTTTGATAGTTGTTTCCGAATGAAAACCCTTTTTTTTTCGGGGTGCGTCAAGGTCAGTCACATTGCTAATGATTTACAGAACCACAATGTTATCAGCAGAAAATGCTGTAATTCACTGAACACGTACGTAAGCAGCATTTGAGTGTGAGCGCCTACAACTTGATGTGAGCCGCAAACTGCAATTAAATATTCACCATCTGGTGATGAATTTGAATAATGGCATTCTCTGGAGTGAAGGATTGCATTTTGGATGTTTCAATTTGCACTTGGCAGCACTACTCTCAGTAACAGGTAATCAGTGCAGCTAGTTGAGTCTAATTGTGTGTCTTCCAAGAACTCTATAGAATCTAGGTCAGTGCTGTTGTAACGAAATGCCTACATGAGTATAATTAAAATCCGAAAAATTATTCAAAACCCTCAAGTGGCAGTGGGTTTTCATTTGCTATCATCGAAGGCCGATGTTTTGTTCTCAACAACGATGTGTTACGTACTTATACATCGATGTTAAAACATCGTGGTACATTTGAAATCTAATTTTATCGGTTTCTTTATTGGAAAAGGTCAGTTGCCCTGTGTTCAACCAAATGGGTTTATTTAGAAAGACTTATTCAGGAAAAGTAAACAACGTGATCTGTCGTGTGGTTAGGTTAGGTTAGGTTATAGTGGCTGGCTGCAGAAGGCAGTCACACATCGGCCAAAGTAGGCCCGTTGTGATACCACTCGGAATGATTCCCCCTAACAATTAAAACCAGTTGGTGCTTGTGACAAGGCGGGTTAGCTGGCTAATACTGACGCGTTTTAGCACATTGAGTTTGTTGAAGTGGTAGGCCCCTGGATGCAAGTATCTACGACCGGCCAGCGCGGTAACGAGCAGAGTAGGTGGTCTGTGGTTTCAGCCTCCTCCTCATCCAAGCAGGTTCTTGTGGTTAATGTGCACAAAAAAAACAAAAACACTGCATTCAACTTAAGAATTGACTTCCTGCCACTATGACTTGCCGACAACGGTTGCAAATTGTGAGAATTTACAATCAGGTCTCACTTTGTGTTTGGAGTTCCGTATAAAGACATTTTCGTATAGAGACGTAGTTCTTTTTGTTTTTGTGTGGCGCCATCAGAGGCACAGATTGTGTATTAGGTCTCAACCACAAAGCCTAGCCATCTAGCAACTTTGAATTGCTCCACAGACTCAGAGTCTAAAACTCTTCGCATCGCAGCCGAATTGTTCCTGCGCTCTACATGCCCGTCACCTACAACACCTGACTAGTTCCTGATTGAATCTTCTCCTTCCATCGCCATCAACGTAAACAGGACTGAAGACAGGACTCCGAATTTGTCTTTTAAAATAATGAACCACTTTTGAAATTGCACAGTCCTCTGCGACGTAGAGCAAGACTGGGATGATCAATGATCTGCTATCACTGTCCAGCAATTGATTTTTTGCACCGGTTACCTAATGACCGGTATCCTAATGGCCTTACCTAGATGATCCACTCCTTTACTGCCATTTATATGACTCGCGAACTGCGAATGCGAACAATTTTAAATGCTTTCTCTACGAATCAATCATTTTAATTGCGAACTGTCAATATGAGTACGAAATACACAAGAGAGGCAAACGCGATCCACAAATTCAAGACCGACAACTGCGGTGACATTGCCATCTGCGAATGAGAAAACTCCATATGAATGAGGTGTCAGAGTTTTCGAAGTTCGCAATGCGTAGTGACCTCATATGAATGGCCCTTTGCAGCCACTATCTATAGCCTTGGTGAATTTTGCTATGCCCAGAATTTTTGTCTGACATTTATTCTAGGCTGCCAAGAAATGAAGTATTGTAGAGATAGACAACTTCTACCTCTCTTGCCCCTTAACATTTTTGACAATCATTTTTTAAATTGTTTTCTAAAGCCAAATTGACCAATCAGAGAACGTCAGTCACGTTAGCTCGTGAATAGCTGTCAAAATTCATGAATAACTGTCAAAAACCTCTCAAATTCGTCGATGGGCTAGGAGTTGCTGTGAAATCGGCCATACGGTTTACGTTTCGATCTACGATCCGTCTTATCTCTCTCATTTTTTACTAATGCTGCAGTTCCACTGAATCGTAACCGACAATTGGCCGTTTCCACCGAGTGACCGAGCTTGAAGTTGCTACGCTCTCAATTTTCAAGTCACTCGCTCCCACTTTATAAGTGCCTGCCAAAAGAAATGCCACTCGCTCTCAATTTTTAAATGGCCGCCAGAACAGTTTTCCGTTGATACGATATTTTCTGGTGTGAGAACACCAGACCACCAACCAGCAAAGCACGACCATAGGTACGCTTGGTAAATGTGCCTTGTGACCGATTCTGATCCTTACGGCCTTTATAAATAATTGAGGCTATCAGTGCAAAGGTGGAGTAACTGACAAAAATTGAAATTATGCTGTCACAATTGTTATCTTGATGATTTTCGGTTTTTGTAGGTTGCTCTGATAGCCTCAATTCATCTTCTAATTTCTTGTCAAACTATTTAATTGCTGGCTATGTTCAAAGGATATTTTGAAGCCACGCCTTATGAGTCCGTCAGATGTTTCATTTCCATGCATTCCTACGTGTCCTGGAATCCAGAGAAGGGGTTACCATATAGTTCATCTATCGTGTTAAAAGGTTGAGTACCCTTGGAGAACAACCAGTCCCACACGGAAAATGCATCTTTCGTGCAGTTGACAACTTCGTTTGAGGTCGTGCGTTGCATTGACTGTCATAGCCCCGGCACCTTCATTCTGTTTAGACCCATCTGCGTAAGCTTTAGTGGAGATCTCCGACTCAGAACGAGGCGCTAATTTGTGTTCTATGTCGGCTGATGATCTTTTGGTAATCTCTGTGGCTTAGCGGTGCGTCGACTCCTGCGGTGTTAGGCTCAATACTCGAATTTACCAACATTCATTACTCACGGCTCCACCACTTTCGATTCACTGAAAATCTTCTAGAAAATATTCTTGTCTAGAAAATGTTGGCAAAAAATTGCAGATCCTATCCACTCGTGATAGAATGAGTGGTTGCTACAGAAACTGTCGCGCCAGCCACACTATTGTTATTATTATAATATTCATAAGGCTACAACTTCCGATGAAATTATTAGCCGTTTAAGTGGTGTCTTAGTCGCAGCACTTTTGCCAACCAGGCTAATGGGAAGTAGGTGCAGGATCACATTCAGTGACACTGTAAACGCTGTTTTCAGAGTTCCTGCACATAAGCCATTCGAGCCTCTCAAGCTCGAAGATGTGCATAAATGGATCTTTTTCCCAGAGCTGTTGGTGATGGTGATGTGGATCAATTTGGATGGAAAATGGGCCAATTTCGGTTGTAGTCCCTTCATCGATCTAAACATTCGTTTGCATGTAAAATACATGTAAAAATACAGATCGTGCTACGACATTGCCTTTTGGAAAATGATGCCAAGAACTGAGGGGGGCAGAGCTGGTTTCTGGTTATATCAAAGAATATTATGGCCCTCAGGGAAGACCTCTATTTCCAAGAAGTTAACCTAAAATATCGCTTATACGTCCGATAATACTTACGCTCCTATAGTTGTGTTTAATCTGTGTAAACGATTTTGGTCCAATTTTAAAATAGTTAAACGACTTAGTTTAGCAATTCCATCTGGCAATGATTCTAGTAAGTTTTGTGATAAATGTAAATCAGTTAAATTCTCCAGGCCTCCAATTTCGTCGGGCAGTTCTTCTAGTCTACAAAAATAAAACAAGAAATACAGAAAAAAATGTTTAGTAAGTGTACAAACCAAAAAGAAAAGTGTCTGCTTTCAAGCTCTCACCTATTTTCAGATACATCAAGGCAAATTAAATTTGTTAGTAATCCAATTTCAGGCGGAAGCCTCTGCAATTGATTGTGGTCCAACCAAAGTTCCTGAAGTGCAGGCAAATACCCCAAGTGCGATGGTAAATCCTCTATTTCATTATCACCCAAATCGAGTCGCTCCAGTTTCGTCAACTGACTAATTGATTCGGGAAGATGTTTAATGAGGTTCTCTCTCAGTTCCAGAGATTCCAGTTGTGTTAAACTGAAAACAAAAACAAAAACAATTAAATGTTGTGTGCATGCCGCCATCGTTTCTATCTGCTATTGATTTAAGGACAATTACATGGGTTTACGTAGTCTCATTTATTCCGATCAGATGTCGAACAAGTGTGGGGAGAGTAATGGAATTTGTCAGTCAATTGAACAAAAGTTCTTTCATTGAAAGTGAAGTTGTTATCGGACGCGGGACTCAATGTAATTAATTTTCAGTTTTTTATTTGGAAGCATTATGGTGGTGGACTGTAGGCCGATGAGGACTTAGCTTCCACATCAACTACTCATGGTGTGGATGATATTGTTCCTTCACCGGTGGAAGCACTATTTTTGTCAGTCGTGCGCATCTTAAAAGTCCCGTAAACTTGTGTTCTCTATCTCAGTCATTGTCGCGGCAAACAATCAAAGTCAAGCCCATAAAACAGGGATCATCACATTTGACCTTCTTAGTGGCACTTATCCCTCTGTATTTACAGACAAGAATATGAATTACGCACACAATGCATGATTGTAGGAATAATTCCACTAAAAATTGTATGCCGACTCGAAATTAACACTTTTGAGGATTCTCATGACGGCTAGGTTTGTTGGTCCCTTGCCAGAGGTAGTGACGCGAACGAAAACTGAATCCAAACCTCATAAAGAGTAGTCCAGTCCAGCCATAAATGTTCGCACACGGAATGCATGTGACTTGAGAACGAGTTAGTTCGTGTTGTTTTATTTATTAAGTCATTAAATTGCTGCAAATCGTACAACAAAGTATTTCAATTGCTGCAATTTAGCTCTCGCTGCGACTCTTGGTGAATCATTTATCGTAACACCTTCCCCCTCACAATTGTAGCGGCAATTGACAAGAACTTTGACAACCTTGTTGACAATTTGAAACGAGATTCAGAAATTGTAGACTTACTCGAGAAGGTCTCAGAAACGATCGAATTACTTGTGTCACATAACATATTGACGTCTGGACTGTCAATACATCGTCGTCCCTCCAAGCTGCTACTTAGTCTCCAATCCACAACTACCTGCTCATGCCAAAGCTACACGTAGAGACCCCACTAAGCAGGAAATCAGCTTTCTCCGAATTTATTTTCGAGCCCAACAAGAGTGACCAGATAAGAACGATAGGAAAACAATTTTAAATAAAATAACAACGGTGCGTGACATGAAATTGATTCTGACCATATTTTGGAACTACATTAATGGCATTATGTATGGACTAGCACATCAACAAGCTGTACTGAAACTTGAACCGCGTTATTGCGACAATAGTGTCGAACGTTGGCATCGAACTCACCCAAAGATGCTGGCTTGCTAGCGTTCATTTAGCCCAAGAGTAAATAATTGAGTAGCGCCAAGTCTCGTCCACAATATATGGCAAGTAACGCCCTCTTATTCCAACCACAGTTCGCATAAATCGATGAGAGCATAGACGGGAAGTGTGTCTCATTCCTCATTTTAAAAGAAATAAAGACCAATAATGCCTCCATGCCATAAACTGCAACAAACACTTAAACTTTGTGGATGCATTGATAATTTGTCCAACACTTGTGGAATGTGTTCGCTTCAGGAACGCCAATTTTACGTGTTTACTCTCTCAAATCGTTGCGAGTAGGCTTTGAAGGGTAGGTCCCATCCACTGCACGCACGAAACGAGTGGTTGCTGTAATAACTAGCCCGTGATCCTCCTACCTCTCTCCTCTCTTGTGTGAACGCCTGAAACCATTCGTCAATAACCTGATAGGTCCTTATCAGTGCGGTTTCAGGCCGGGAAAGTCCACCATCGACCAAATTTTCACACTGCGGCAGATCCTGGAAAAAACCCACGAGATGCAGATCGACACCCACCACCTATTCGTCGATTTCAAGGCCGCATATGACAGCGTGCATAGAGACGAGCTATACAATGCCATGTCTAGTTTTGACATTCCAGCCAAACTCGTCAGATTGTGCAGGATGACGATGGAGAACTCTCGCTGCTCCATCAAGGTCGGTAACGAACTCACCGAGACCTTCAATGTCAAAAAAGGTTTTAGACAAGGCGACACGCTGTCATGTGATTTCTTCAACATCATACTTGAGAAGATCGTGCGAAACTCAAATGTCAACACCAGAGGCACGATCTTCCAAAAGTCCGTTCAACTGCTTGCATACGCGGACGACATTGACGTGATTGGACGAACACAGCGAGCTGTCAATGAGGCTTTTGCTAGCATTGAAGCGGAAGCGGCTAAAATGGGTTTGGCAGTTAATCAGGGCAAAACAAAGTACATGCTGTCATCACGAAAGGACGCACAACATCGACGCCTCGGACAGAGCGTCATAATGGGCAGCAGAAACTTTGAGGTAGTCAAGGACTTCGTCTACCTTGGCTCTGCAATAAACAGGGACAATAACACCAGTACCGAGATCAAGCGCAGAATTACTCTTGCCAATCGCTGTTTCTTTGGGCTCAAGAGGCAATTGAGTAACAGAGCCATCTCTCGAAACACCAAGTTGACATTATATAACACCCTAATCATCCCCGTCCTGCTCTATGGCGCAGAGACATGGACGCTATTGAAAGCGGATGAAGAAGCTCTTGGTTGTTTTGAGAGAAAAGTTCTGCGTGCGATCTTTGGTCCTGTTTGTATTGATGGCGTCTGGAGAAGGAGATTCAACCACGAACTGTACGGGCTGTACAGCGGCATGCACCTAGTTAAGCGTCTTCGGATCCAACGCTTAAGATGGCTAGGTCACGTAGAGCGGATTGACACCACAGCTCCGGCCCGAAGAGTCTTCGATTCCGAGCCTTTGGGACAACGCATAAGAGGTCGTCCTAGAACAAGATGGCGCACACAAGTGGAGAAGGACCTCAACCAACTTGGTGCGCACAACTGGAGGCAGCTGGCGAAAGATCGTGCTGGCTGGAGAGGCTTGTTGGTTGAGGCCCAGGTTCACCCCGGGCTGTAGCGCCAAACAAAGAAGAAGAAGATCCTCCTACCTACAGACACTATCCTGCAAGCGTGAACCAATGATGACATGGCAGACCTAACGAAATGTTCTGGCAGCTGGCATCCAGTTGTTACTTTGACAGCTCCTGAAACTCAAAAATTGGAGAAACTCTCTCATTGACTTTTAGCCACCCTTTCTAAAATTATAGCCAGAAGAATGTACAGCTTTCCTAAGTCCAGAAGATCTTTCCTCCAGGCAGCCAATCAACGGAGCGGAACATCGGAGCAAGAGTGCCCGAGACCATCATCGGTAGAGTAAACGAGCACAGTGAGGCGTGTCTTACACCTGACTAGGTGTACAGAGGTCATTGGTAGGTCTAATAGGGTCGATATGGCAGTCAGAAGATGACCTATCCAAGGACTAAAAGGATATGCCAGGAAATTAGTCAAATTTCAGATTTTGTGAAATTCACTCTAACGTGTCGGAATCGATTAATACACACAAGAAAAGATAAACAAAGGTGTACATAAATAAGTATGCTCAGTGTACATTATCTGTGTTGTCCGTGGCTCTATAAAGATAGACCTGGGAACTTGAAACATGATCGTGTCACTCTAACGTGTCGGAATCGATTAATACACACAAGAAAACATAAACAAAGGTGTACATAAATAAGTATGCTCAGTGTACATTATCTGTCTTGTCCGTGGCTCTATAAAGATGGACCTGGGAACTTGAAACATGATCGTGACGAACCAGCAGCCATACGAAGTCCATTACATCCTCAATATTACAGCCATGCATTGCGATGCAAAGCCTGGCTCGACTGACTCGGTATCGCTTTGCCGACAATTTACTTGCTTTCATTACAATCCCAGCAAGGACCTGAATGACGTCTAGCTGACTTCAACTTATCACCAAGCAATGGAATCTGAGAATGTAATCCATTCCACGAAGCATTGAAGGGCCGAGGAACTTTGTCACATCTTCTTAAGAATAATGTGTACCTATTCGAGCACAGCATGTAGAATTCCTGAGATCTCCGAAAGTTAGATCAAGAAGCCGAAATTCCCCACATCATTTTTCATACCCCGTGAAAAGTCATTGACCATTGATCAAGTTTTCACACAAACCGAACTCTCACTGGTTCATAATAATATTTCCCACAGAAAAAGCAGACGTTCCTTCCAACCACTCACAGAAATGAACGATTTTACTACCGACGATTAAGAAAGAAATGAACAGATACAACGTCAGCACAGAGGATCTCCAATTAAGGCAGAGGGAATAATTAGAAGGCAATGGTCAGATCATAAAAAAAAATAATGAAAAATTACAAATGAATACGTACCATCCAAAATCCGCTGGCAGCGAAGTCAATGACATGTCGTTTAGGCCTAACACTGTAAGATTTTTCAACTGTGAGAACCCAGCCGGTAACCTTGGAATTGGATTTGAACTAAAATCAGCCACTTGAAGGCTTTGAAGATGCTTAATGTCATCGGGAATGTCTGGAATATCTGAAAGGGAGAAAGAAAATTATCATTAGTTAAATTACAACCGTGTGATAGTGGTTAGAAGAAATCGATTTCGGATATTAGCATAAGAGGAAGGTGCACCGCATAGACTTGGCAACAGAGGTGTACTTGCGTGTATTCAAATTCTTCATATCCTCGTTAGCCAATTACTAGCACAGTCGGTGTATTCCACGGTAATAGGGTCAACAAACATTAATCATTCACAGTTGACAAAGGCGACAGAAACCTTTCCACTTGTCCGCCGCCGCTGAGTGTTCCAATTGTCAAGCAAATGGTAAAATGGCAAATGTATTGTGTTTCCCATCCGACTGTTGGCACTTTTTTTTGTTTTTGTCTAATGCAAACATCTCAGGTTGGTGACCAAGTACACGTCAGAGCTGGGTTCAACTCTGTTCGTGTGGTCGGGGGGCACAAAAAGCGGAAGATAGAAAAAAGCGAACCTAAACTAGAACGAAGGCGAGTAAAGTGAAGCAAAGAAAATGTCACTAATACTTCCTAGTCGATTGTGTAATGTACAGCACAGCACAGATACGCAGGCATAAACAGATTTTTTTTGTCTTTCTTTTATTTTGTGGGACACACCTTTCCCTCACTTTTGACGTCGCCATTCATTTATGTAGCATGACACATTTGAGTTGGGCGCGATGATGTGAGCATGCATGTACACCACATGAGCCCAATGACCCATTTTCATTTGATATGACTTTTTATGATTATCACTGCGATTGAGATCACAGTTTTTCGACAGTTTCGCTCTGTGCGCTGGATTCGAGCGCTCAAGCGAAGCGACGGCTGAAGGGAAGTGCTCAGAAAATGAATGTCAACTGGTTCAGTCGCTTTTGGGAAAAGGTCTCAGGGAAATGAATTGATTTTGGACTCACTGATTTGAGTTGGGGCGACGTCGATCGCACTGCCCTCGCTTGCTGCTGGCCAGCTTCACCAAAGTATGCCCCTGAAGTGAAGGTGTGAGAGTGTTGGTTGATATGATAGCAACAGTTGACCTTGTCAGAATAATGAACTACCTAGGGCATTTGAAGTCGAAAATGAAGCTCTGGCACTAAGCATATAGCATTTAACCTATGAAGCACTTCGATAAGAAGCCTTTTCTGTGACTACCAAGACAAATAGCCTGGATCGAATGTCAGCAATGGATTTGCTAAACATCGACGGACTCAGTGAGGGAGTGAAAAATGTGTAGACCTCGAAACAAATTTGACTCGACAAAGTAAACCCCTTCTTAGAGGAATCGGTGGGGCAGAAATGAACAGCCAGCTTCTACCTCTCTTGCCCCTTAAAATTGTTGACAACCTTTTGTTTTTATCGTTTTCTAAATCCAAACTGACCAATCAGAAACGCCATTTACGTTATTTCGTGAATTACTGTCAAAAATTCATGAACAACTGTCAATAAGCCCCTCAAATTCGTCGATGGGCTAGGGGTCACTCAACTGTGAAGTTGGCCATCTCTATAATACTTCATTTCTGCGGCGGGGGAAGCATACGACACAACAGCTAACTAGGTATGCCGAAAGCTCCATACTTGAGGAACGAAGACACACTATACGAAACCGTGATTTGTCCACGATCTGACAAGGGCCAAGATGGTCCAAGATACGTCAGGGAGAAATACAAGTGAAAGAGGAAACAAAACCGAATGCGATCAATCTAGAGGGCATTCACTCGTATCGCATTAACCATATGGACGAGGAGGAGAGGATTGGGGCCTGTACCACGGAGTCCTTGTATTCAAGGGTCCAGAAACGCCGAAGTTGAGTACAGGTTCCCTAAGGCACTCTTTGGTTCAGAGCGAGGGCTAGCCGTCACCTCGAACTGATCTTTCAGTCGCAGGCCTTCGATTGCAATTCAAGCTCACACTCAGCTTAATCATTAGACCATTCCTATTAGGTCCCACATGCCCATGCAATGTTGTGTCACCAAAGAAACTCCTGGTGGAGTTAACAGACTACCACACTTAACTTATATGCCCAGTGTCAAAAATTAAAGACTTTAGCAGCTCTTTAAGCAATCATCAGCTGAATCGTTGCATAACTAAGTCCCGGCAGCGCTTAGTCCAGACCATCAACAACACTTCATCGCAATTTGAATGATCATCGACATCATCATCATCTTCTGACCCGCATGCTCCACTGAAGGGGACGCGGATTTAAACCAGGCAACTCGATCCTCCGCCATCGACTCAAACTCATCAGGAGTTATGCCTAAGCGTAACCAGGCGATTTTTTGGACTTTGTCCAACCATCTCGTCCTGGGTCCGCCAAGCGGTCGCCTACCTGATGGAATCACATTCAACGCCCGCCTCGGAAGTCGTGATGAAGGGGACATTCGTGCCACATGACCAAACCAACGAAGCATAGCCCTCTCCGTTCAAAGAAACAGCTCCTCAATGTTGAGTTCCGCGCACTGCCGTGTTTCTCACCCTACCCCGGTGAGTAATTCCCACAACAGCACGGAGAAATCTCATCTCTGCAGCTTGCATTCGCGATCTTATTCTCTCGGTCATTACCCAAATTTCATGACTATAGGTGAGGGTTGGAAAAAATACTGACTTGGCTTTGACACCAAGCTCGCCCTTCTTGATTACCAAGCTGATTCAAGATTGACCAAGCTTGTCCAATCCTACAGGAAAGCTCAGCATAACTCCTTCCATCACTCGTGAAAAAAGACCCCAAAATACTTAAACTTCTCCACCTGCTTCACCAAGCTGTAGAGTGCATTGAACAGACGTTCCGGAGATGACCATAATCTCCGATTTGTCCACGTTGACCTTGATTTCAGCATCAGCACATGCGGCCACAAACCTATCGAGTGCGCGCTGGATTTCCGTCTGGGAAGATGTAAGCATCACTCTGCAGATGGAAGATGACTTACCCTCAACAATCCCAGTGTGAAACATTCCTCACCTCGGCTGGGGTGCCTCATTCTATACATCCAGTCCATATATAGAATGAAAAGGAGAGGTGACAAGACGCACCATTGGCGAAGTACAACGCCCACGGTGAAAGGTGTTGATTTAGCACCGTCAACCCGAATACAGCTGCTACAGTTTGTGTATAGAGACTGAATGGCCCTCAGAAGGGGACCATCAATCCCATACACCTCCAGAGTTTACCTCGAGGAACTCGGTCGTGCCTTTTCCAAATCCACAAACCGACTGTAGATGGGCTTGGGAGTATCCCAAGCCTTCTCAAACACTTTTCTTAGAGTGAAAAGCTGGTCGGTTGTACTTTTACCGGGACGAAAGCTGCACTGTTTCCCCATCCCCCATCCTCGACCATAGCTCTAGAACGCGCTTCCAACACCTTAGCGTAGACATTTTCCGGGGAGAGTTATAAAAGATATGCCCCTATAGTTGGAGCAATCTCTTTTGTTCCCCTTCTTGAAAAGTGGGACAATCACTCCATTTTGCCAATCGCCAGGGGTCTCAGCACGTTCCCAGGCCACTTTAATGACACGAGAGAGCCATAAAACTCCCTCTTTACCCAGTGCCATAAGGATTTCTGGCCGATATGTAAAACCGCGATAATGTGAATTATCAAATAATGTGAACTCGAGACCATTTTCTGTTATTCGGAAATGTAAGGAAATTGTCTTGTATTGCCCTTCGCTCTCAGTAACACACCAACGAGTATAGAGGTCAATGTAGGATTCGCTGACGACAGCACATGCGAGTACCATTAGATGGCATTACGTCCTTCAAACAGCGCTAAATTGATGCAATATAAGTTTTAAATAAGGCATTTAAAAGGGAGCCAGGTTATGGATTGACATATTGTCCACGATTCTGAATTGAGACTGGAGGTTCAAGAGAAGTCATTAATCTTGACAAGGCGAGTGGTGAGCGCGAATTCACATCGTCGCTCTGCAAAATCTGACGAGTTACCACGGAGCTTCAACATTAGACACACTGTCATACGTGCCTTTGAGATCAACGACTAGTGGTGATCAGCATCTCCTGGCTTTCTTCCAGGATTTGTTGCAGTGTAAAGATCGGGCGTGTTGTGTTCGTGGTCTGAAGTCACAACCTCTTCAGACGTTCATAAGAAAAGGCAGAGACGATCGTGAGAAGACTTATCCCTCAAAAGTGTGCCCAGTCACTGGAGTCGTCTTTTTTGTGGACCACTGGTTGAACACGGATACCTCCGGCAATATATGACACATCAGCTGGTGCATGAGCTCAATCATCTCTAGCTACTCAGAAGATTTCAGCGGATCATACTTCAGTCTCAATAAAGATCGGTGGAACGGAATTCTCGTCAATATTGAGCTGATATTTTGAATCATCACCGCATTATGCACGGCAGCAATGATTCCACCAAATTCTCGGCATCGACTGCGACGACTACTCTCAGATGTCCATCTTGGTCGCGTCGCCGGACATCGTTCCTGTCATAACACATGCCAATCTGCCCGATCACTTCTCATGCTCTTTCTTTTTTTTTTTTTTCCTGCGTCTCAGCACATAAGTGGCAGTTGATGATGGCTTCCAAACTCTTTCCATTGTTTGTGCACTCGGCATCGACACTGTATTTCGTGGAGGCTTCATCGCCAAAGATCCTATTTTTCTTCATGTTACGGCTACAAATCGGCATTGCCCACAAACCTCAGACACAATGTTTCTCATGAAGCCTCCACGTCGAAAGACCTACTTTTCGTCCAAGTCAAAGCATGAAAGCACCAACACAAGCCACCAACCTGTGATTCAACGGGTAAAAGGTAAGCTAATTAATTGATTGCAAGTCGATTGACTAGATGTCAAGGCCTATGAGCCAATCCATGGAAGGCCAGCACGGCGCATGAAACATTCATTACACTTGTGGCCTACCAATCGATGAAAATTGCAATCAAATGCGTCAAAGAGAGTGGTAATTTTCAGAACGCACTCTTCATACCAATGTTGGCGGTTGCCGTTAAATTATGAAGGGTTGCATTGTAAAGCCGCGCCGCACTCAAAGTGCATAGCTTTCCTGAAGCAATTTCATCCATTAACTATAAACAATGAGGAAACGCTTCACTTGCTGCGCCACCACTCATGGCGTACATCAAGCAACACAAACACGTGTAAGTGGGCATGAAGATGTGTGCGGATTTACATGTGTGCCACTACCAGTGTTGCTGGTTAAAGTTCTCATTGACGTTGAATGATTTGTCAGCCAATGTACGGGTGTATAGCGCTTTGATTAATGTTGGGATTTGCATGTGTTGCTGCCTGCTTGCTCGTTGGCGTCGTTTCTTTATTCGTCTCCGGAGCTGGGTCGATGACGCTTGATGTTGACACGGTGGTGGTCGTGGTGGTGGTGACGAAGGTGGAGGTGGTGCTGGTGCCGGTGTGAGAAGGTGAACGTCGTAAGCGTACCTGTTACAAATGTGTGCCATAGTCTCTAACTGCACTTTATCCCAATATCAAATCGAGTTAAGAAGTATTAACCTCATTTCGGCACGCTCGCCCTCCCACTCACACACCTGCAACGGTGGAGCGGACTATCTTTCTGGTGGCACTGCTTGACGGCATATTAGTTGCTGTCTGCCTGAGGGGTGGAGTATGCGAAGTACAGTTAACTCGGTGGAATCCGTTGGAATCAATGAAACTAGATCCGTCGGCGGTACTGGATGTGGGCTGTGGGAAGACGGCGAAGACGTCAGGCACGTTGTGCTGTGCACGACGACACGGTGGTCGGTACGATGCAAATCCGTGACATTGGCTAACTAAAGCCGCCACGAAATTGCACTGATCTCCGTGTGTGTTGTATGCGAGTTGTGAGATGTTCGATGTTCTTCGCAATCGCTTGTAACAAAGTCCACGACAATGACTCAGTTGAGAAGTATTAAAAAGAAAGTCAAACGTACGAAGAAGTGGGAGTCTTGCGCCTCTGCCCCTCTCACTAACACACACACACACTTTTTTGATTCATGGACGTTCCAATTGTAGACAATTATTGATTTTACTTGTCAAGTTTTCAAAGGAAGATATTTACCATTTGGAGTTCACTTCACATGAATACCGGTCCCCCTACCCCACATCAGCAGCTCACAGACCGATTCCTGTGCTCTCTTTTGTTTGACGAAGAGCATGGCGGTTATGTGTTCATTGTGTGTCTCCTCGCTGTGTTGGTGGTTTGGGAGTTGTATGTATTTATAGAATAGAAAGGCTGCAAGCTTACCATTCTGTAGACAAATAAATGGCTTGCTTTTGAAGTACCCACTTGATGGAATCTGGATTGTATTTCCGTAAAGGTTTATCGTTTTTTGTTTTCTTCTTCTTTTTTGTTCTCTCCCCTTGTTTTGCTGTCGATTGCTTTTTGGTGTGCATTAAGATACGAAGAGTGGTTTTGATGGTTATGCAAACAGGGCCCGCTGAAGACTGGTATTGTCGAGTCGGTTAGACTGGAAGTGATCTACGGTATGTGCAACACGGGGTGTTTAAAGATTTCACTTAGCGACTGAGTTTGAGTGGAACTGGGTTCCGAATTTTGCAGTCGAAAATGGAGTAATAATTAAAGAAAAATTATACACCGAAAGAAAATGGTTTTGTTTTTCTTCACAAAGCACTTTATGTTTTGTTGAGAACGCTTTATTATCCCCCAGATGTTCTACTTAGATACTCGGTCAACTGCGGGCAGTGAACCTAAGCGGCTGCAGTCAATGGTGCTTTTGTCTGGGGGCACGCTGCGTAAAGACGAAGGTCTAAATAAGCACAGAACAACAACTTTCGTGGTCTCTACACGTAAGGGACTGCGATTCGAAGGCATTACTCAATTAGCCATATCCAGTAAGTCGAGTGTTTTATCGTGGGTCTAGCAACGCATCTAAGTAAGTCGCCAATGTTTAACATGCGAGTGTTACACAAATTTAACGAATGACCTTTGAATGGGATAAGGGATGGTCTGAAGAAGGCCGGCTTGTGTGTACGTGGACTCCTACGCTGGGTGTTAAGGTTTATTTAAGATATAAGCAACTTTCGTACTTCAATTTGGCTGTAAAACAACACCTTACTTCAAACATCATTTTAAAGAAATGTTATCAGCTTTGGTTTGCTGCAGTTGCAAGAATGAACTAGATTTTTTGCATTCAAAGGCTAGAACTGGGGAACATGTTTCGGTGTATTTTAAGAGCGTGGCAAATGTGCTACAATCCTTTTGTGTTCTATTCCTGTCAACGATATGTTATTATGAAACAGAGAACACATCGCAAATATTATAACCTAATATCAGTTCCCATATCTTTCATAAGGAGTTCGATGGGCAACAACTCCTTCCGGAAGGGGAACTGCCATACATCCGTTATATCTACTAAAGCTTGAAACGCTTACTCACTCCAAACGTAGTTTGTCTTCTGGCACTAGCGACCTGATCAGAATGAGTCGGCCGAATCTTAGAACTCTTAGCGGCGTCATAACCGGACGCTGTACCATTGGAATTCACGCCTCCAGACTGTATATAATGTTTCCTGCAGAAGTTGCTGGGATGAAGATGAAGAAGAAGCCATTTCACACCTTTTTTCCAATTGCAGTGCCCTCTCATCTCGCAGATTTAGTCATTTGGACGCCCCATACTTTCAAGCAAGGACGAAGCAAAAACATCGTAAATGGAGGTGGCTTCCTGAATTCGATTGCCGCCGTAAGTCGAAATGACGTTCATCGAAGCGTCGTAAATCCATTTTATCTAAGCCCGTTTGGTCGTGAAACTCTTTCAACCAAACGAGAAAAAACGAATCGTTAATGGGGCTCAGGCAGGCACCATGCGCCCGTCCGTTTTTTGCCCACTTCTTTAGAATAGGGTTTTCCATAAATAGGTAGAAAATGCAATTTTAGGAAGCTACCTGGAATTTCAAGTCGTTGGCTTCATTACAAAATGTCAGTGAATAAGGCTAAAAATGAAATGTGCCTTACCTCTGTGTCCGACGTAAATAATATCGGTAGAGTGCATTGCACATGCGTTTCGGAAATTAACATAGCCACGTTAACCTTCACCCCAGCATAAGAACACACGGACTACAAGTCTATTGATACGTGTGGGCGGATGTAAGGATAACCAAGTCATCTGCAATCAGAAGACGATTTATACCCAACCCTCCCAATGTGAAACATTCTTCCTCACGGCTGCTCTGCAACAAACAGTCCATATGTTGGAAAGAAGAGGTAACAAGGCGCATCCTTGGCAAAACAACCACGATAAAAAATGTTGATTTAGCAACCAGGTGCTAGAGTTTGTGTACTGAGATTGAAGGGTCCTCAAAAGAAGATCATGAGTCCCATATTCCTGCAGAACACTCCATAGCATACCGCGAGGATCTGACTTTTCATACTCACAAGCCTTCCCGAGTACACTTCTTACAGTCAAAAGCTGGTCATTTGTACTTCTGCTGGACTTCCTGCATTGTTGGACTATTCCCCCCACTTGAGACTGCAGGCCTTTCACTCTCTGTGCCTGTTTCAGGATTGAGCAGCTCCGAAAGGTGCTCACTCCATCTTGCGATGTTAAAGAAGATCTTAATTGACTTGTGTGCAAGCTAGCAAGATCTTTCGCTGAGCCTTCTTTAATCGTTGCTTAATAACAGCCATTTAGTGTGGGATTGGTCTAGACGACGAAAGGAAATATCCTACAACCCCCTTCCACCCTCGTGCACTCGTATGTATGTGCGTCCTTAAAAATGTCTACTTTTCAGCCTAATTTGTAAAATTAACCCTCAACGTTGACTTAACCAAAAAAAAAAGAGCAAGACATTTTAATGGATTACATTTCATCAAATCCGGGGTTATACATACATCGACTGTTGTGTAGCGTGAGGGCCGGATCCACTCTTCAAAAAAGCCCATCATTGCAATCTAATGAACAAAATCGGAGTGAAAGTCGATAATCTCTTGGATTATGCTTTCAAAAATTTTAAAGACGCATTCAAACTTTTCGATGGGTTTGGTAATTAATTATGAGGCTTTCTGAGCATTTCCTGTAAGATGGAATAATAAACGAGACACTTCGCACCGGGGCGGCGGAAGATTAGGTCATCATGACCTGGAATAATGCCGTAAGTGCTTGGTTAAGAATGCGAAAGCAAATTAATTCTATGGACACGGTAATCGTGTTAATTGAATGGAGTTCGGTGGTTATTTATCGATGCCCTAGAGATTGGTAAGCACTTGTGTGATTGAAGTAGAAGCGTTTCGTGAAGACTTTTCCTCATTCGGAGACTATTCCTGAATTCGGATTAATTGAGTTGGTAATGCCACGAGGAAATTGAAACCTGTATACATCTTCTGCAGGGAGTTTCACTTTGGTGGCAATATTTTTTAAGGGAAATATACGGCCTCAGTAACTTACAGTTCTGTTGAGTATTCGACAACGCAACAGCGAACCTTCTCGAGCGAGATGCTGCACACAAGTGGTGAAGGGCCTCCACCACCTTGCTGTGCTCAACTGGAGCCAGCTGGCGAAAGGTCGTGATGGGTGGAGAGGCTTCTTGGTTGAGGCACAAGCCCACCGTGGACTGTAACCCCAAAAAAAAAGAGCAAGCAGACAACGCAACAGCGGACATTCTCGAGCGAGATGGCGCACACAAGTGGTGAAGGACTTCAACCACCTTGCTGTGCTCAACTGGAGTCAGCTGGTGAAAGATCGTGCTGGCTGGAGAGGCTTCTTGGTTGATACCCAGGTCCACCGCGCACTGTATCCCCAAAATGAAGCACAAGAAGAACTAACCAAATTGGTAAGAACGTTAAATCGTTTATGATGATATCTAGTCTACTCAACCGTCTAGCCAAACATATTTGCAGAAAACAACTGTAAGATAGTGTTGGTTACAGGGTCTCACTATTCTTTGCACGTAAGAATATATACTTAGGGTCGTTTTTTTTCACTAAATGTTAAACACAACTTTGGGATTTTCTGTCTTCAACTTCGGGATTTGCTTTCGTTCACTCAAATTGTATGGTTTCAACTTTTAATTTACAAGCCATGAGTTTATCAAAACCTCATTTTCGCAACTTATGGAAATATCAGAAGTTTAGGGATCAAATCGGGGATTTTGCCCTCTCTCTCTCTCTCTTTTATTTCACTGCGCAGTGGCCTGTTAACGCCTGACGGAATGATTGTGTGTGTCATTTATCGTTTTCATCTCTCAAAGGACTAACATAATGGTGCTCTAATGACACTGGACCTTTGATTTGAAATAATGAAGTATTTGATTATTTTTTCATTTGTGAACATGCCTCGTGAATTATGTGCAATTACACAAGTGACCAATCGTCAATATTATTCGCTCGGATTCAATAGACGAAAGCAGACTTTATTAGTGCTAGCATTACAAATGTGCGTAGGCGCTTGTGCTGTTCTTCATAACATGCCGGCAGTAACTGAACACCAGACATAATGGAGGATACAGATATGTAACCATTATCTCCGCTTTGCGTTCGCTGTCAATTTCCTTTTTATAGCGCACACGAACAACACACACCGTAAATTCGAAGTAGAAAATGACATTTTATGTGTGAATTGTCAAAAATTTCCCTGGGGATTGAAATAGTGTGTTGAAATATTGCACAAAATCAAGTTTCAACTCGCCACCCCGAAGTTGATCAACTCACAGTTTCGGGAAGTTGAGCAAATGTGAGCAAAACGACCCTTAGTTAAACGATGCATTCACAGATAGAAAACGGAAAATCTAGCCAAGTGCCTATAAGGCATGAAATACTGGAAGGGGAAAAAAAACAGGAGGTAGGCTGCATTTCGGTGATTCCAAGATAGTGCCTGCGTGAAATCTCACCCGGCGCCAGAGTGTGCGATGAATCCGATATCGATTCATCGATCCATTGCGTGGTGCTACTATCTTTAGACGTGGACTTGAGCAAGCCAGGTTGTTGGAGGTCTCCCATCGGATCCAGAAAAAAAAAAGTTATCAAACTGTTAGCAATGATTGAGTTAGAAGCTTCGCCTTCGCACACTTAGCTGGACCATTGCGGCAGAGTCAGTGCGTAGTCGATGGATTTTCACCTTCCGAATTACTTCCTGGAACAGTTCTAAGGGTTCGTCGTCGTGACTTCTCCTCCATTCATCTTAGTCACAGACGTGACCATACGTTGACTCTTTCTTCCGGTTGGACCAAAAATCAGCTCTGCTGTTTTGTTTATCGCCCAGGTTTCTGGCTAGATATGAGCCTTGTAGAGCATGATTTTGGTCATTGGAATCGGGAGCTTTGAGTTTCGACAAACCGAAGTAACAACGGTTACCAAGGGTCGCAAGTGAGATGTCGTTTGTAGAGTTCACATCTCCCCCAGTAGGCAAACTCCATTACTACCTCAAAATTGTGTTGTGAGGTTTTGTCGTAGAGGGCTCATGACGGAACGATTCCTACTCGATGAACGACAAGCTGGTCTTAAGCCTGATTCGACTATTGGTCATCACCGTAATCCAACAGAGGGCCGACAGCCCTTCGCACAATCTTCTCCAGAACCACCAGATTTAATCACACTACAGATAAATGAAGCGAACATCCTTGCCGAAATCTGGTTCGGTTTTCCAACCATACGGAAGTCCTTGAACCGAACTGGAATGTGGTGCGGCACAACCGGATAAATTATCCCGAGATACCGCATGGAACCGTTCCTTCCATGCTCGTCGGCATAGTGGCTTTAAAATCGATAAAAAGATGATGTGTATCGATTCCAGGATTTGTCTTAGAGGGAATATTTGGTCTATTACTATCATTGGAGTAGGCTGACTGTGGGTACCACAATGGACCAACATGGTCTAAGTGTACTGGTGAATTCACTGGCAGCCCCCTTCCCTACCTAGTCGTTTTTCTGGACCGAAAGTCGCTTTATTAGGGCAGCTTACGGCTTAAGACATTCACGCAGCACACTGGACAGGATCTTACAAGCGATGATGAGCAGGGTTATACATTCAGATATCCTTTTTTGTGGATACCATTTTTGAGTCATTTCATTTCATTGAAGAGAAATGCACAGCTTTAAAGCGCTGCCTACTGAACAGGAGTCCCAGTCCAATGGTAAGGTCAAACGAAATATTCCGCCCACAGTCAACCTTTCAACTAGACATCAGGCCTGCTCAACATTTGTTGTCGCTGCACAGTGTTTGCACGCAATACTGGCGATATAAACATACATTTTAATTAATTAGCATAATCCATTATAGCGAGAGTGTATAAACAAATGGGAAATTAATTTATTGTAACATGTTCAGCGAGGTACACAATTTCAAAACAATTCCAAACTGTTCTCGCAGTCCACCAGCGCTAGTGCATACACTGAATTATTCTCACATCACCTTGAATACGTAAAGAACCGCTTTTCAGTCCCCTTCCACATTGTGTCTTCGGAATGGGGACATCATTCAGTTCTTTTTGCTGTTTACTCACATATACATTTATTTATTTATTTATTTTAAATTCATTGAACGCCACTTCGGTGGCACATTCTTCGTGCGATAATGTCGCCAACCCCGAATACAATTTATACACTCTTACTTGATTCGCTTTAAATATTCAAAATAATCTATTTTTATCTCCAGGTGGATGTGGGGGGATAAATTGCTTTCATCTTGATACAATATGGTATCTGCTTCTCTGTTTTTTTTTTTCTTTCTTGTGCTCTTCGTGTTCACATCGAAAGACATTAAAGCTACAAGAATGAAATTCATTTTCTCAAGTCTACAGGCGAGTACACAATCTGGCAGCAATTTTAAAGTCAGCTGTGCGAGGCGATGTTGGGGGATGTTCGATGTCGAATGTCTACAAGTGCGCTTGTTTTGTATAACAAAACAATTGACCAAAGATTGCATACTGCTCGCAACGCTTGTTGACTTTATGTCTTTAACTGCGATTTGCAGACACAAGGGTGATGCTACTCATTCGTCAGTGGCTCATTCACTGTGCAACCAACATCAAATTTGACTTCAATAAAGGCAAAAGATGTGGAGATTCACGTGAACTGGAGGGCGTCTGAACATATCCTTGTTACCTATCATTTCCCAAGAAGTCATATTCGTGTACTTTATTATCGAACTCTTTTGAAATCGTGCTTGTGAATGACAAAATACATGAAAATTCAATGACGTTCATGTCAACACCGGCATAAAATATACTAATATTGAAAAATTCACGTATGTTACTTTGAATTTAGCCGTGACTATAAATTGGAGATTGTGAATTTTATTTAATTTCACGTGATCACGTGACATTTATGTACATAATACACCCGGAATTAGGGACACTTATGCACACAATTAAGGTGATCACGTGTAATTAGATATAAATGAATTTTGTACATAATCACATGTGCGAAATCGTTACAGTCCCGTGAAATGGAATGAATTCACGGCACTGTAACAAATGTACGTGAAAATGTTTTACATATGACTGGAAATAAGTGAGACTGATTACACGAAAGTTGGCGTCTCTTTATTTCGCGCTACAGTCCTCGGTGGACCTGGAACTCGCCAACAAACCTCTCCGCTTCTCTAGTCCCGTGAAATTAATTCACGGCACTGCAACAAATGTACGTGAAAAGGTTTTACATATAACAGAAAATGATTGCGTTTGATTACAAAAAAAAATTTGGTGTCTTCTTTATTTTATTTATATTATTTTCGGTCCTGGGCGGACTTGATACTCAACCAACAAGCCTCTCCAACTATATCAATCTTTGGCTAGCCGTTTCCAGTGTCGCCTGTTTGTTGAGGCCCTTTTCCACCTGGAGGCAGCACATTAGACACACGCGTCTGATATTGCTTTGGCCTACAGCATCGGATTCGAAGGCTCTTCGGCCCAGGGATAAGTTGTCCATGCGCTCTACGGGGCCTTGGCATGAGGCCCCCTTAAGCGTTGGATCCGAAGACGGCTGGCTGGACTGTACATCCCGCAGAGTTCGTGGTTGAATCTTCTCCCCCAAATACCGAAATCTTTGGCCTGTTTGCAAAGATCACTCGCAGGACTTTTTCTCTCGAAGAAATCTTGGACTTCTGCATCCGTTTGCCCATACATCCGTGCCGTGCCGCCAGATTGTGACGATCAGTGTTCTCAGGGTGGTCATTCGACAGACGGGTCCATTACTAAAGTGCCTCTTGAGCCTCCTGAGTTGGATTTAACTTGTGTACAATAGAGTTCAGTAGTGGCATATGGGCATTATAAAGATTTAAAATGATGAAAGCACGTGTAATTAGTGCCGAAACTTTGTAAGTATCATTTCGATTAAAAAAAACAGGAAATGAACATTTTTGATTTTATTTTCAACGAACATGTTTTGTCTGTTTGTTTTCCCGGAATGCCAGCGATTATGCTTTTTTTGAATTTAGCCGTCTGATAATTCTATAAGGGTGCGCTAGTGAGAATGTCGACTTAATCCTGCATTGCGACTATGCACAAGTATTTAAAATTAAAAGCTTAAATTGTGATAAATTGAAGCGTGCATCACTTGATCACATACGCATACGCAATACTACTCTGCTTAAAGGCATTCAATCGTAATTGGTGGTTGCGGTCAATCAAGGTATTTACATTAAAATTCACATTTTATCTCCACAAAGCACACATATGTGGCCATAACCATGGGTGTTCTGTAGTCACTCCACTTGTCGTTACACTCAACAATACACATTGGTCCATCGCCAACTGAGGCAAACGCTTGCGGTTTCTAACTTGACAGATAACAATTATCTAAAGCTAATTATGAATCAATTTAACGGCGGAAGGGAATCTCTATTAATTGACTTATGATTTGGTTTTGAGTATGGTTCAAGTATTAGTCGTTGTCGATTAAGCAATATGTACATCGTGGAGTGGCCCCTACGGGCAGTAGGAAATCAAACATCACAACCGCACTCGTCTTGGTCAGAGGTTAAACGACAAACTTCAAGTTATAACATCACTTTCGGGGCAATAGACAATAGATTGACTGGAATTCACAAATATACGGGGTATTTCATTGTCAAAGGGATCGAGTCTTGATTTACATTTGATATGACTTGGAGTACATGAAGTAGAATTTGGTAAATACGCTCGTAATCGAATTTAATTGGACAAAATGTTCATCAATTCATGCATGCTTTCTTGTGCGAGAATTCTAATGGTGTTGTCTTCCACTAAGCTCCACACACGGCAGAAAAGTTTCTAAGACAGAGGGTATATTTAATGCTCGGAGAATCACACACTTGGCAGGTTTCAGTTAATGAAAATTGTACAGTAAATAGGGAGGAAACATGTTTGCTATGCGGCACGGTGTTCTTCGATGCTTCAGTGGGGTAATGGATTTAAGCTTATGTCAAATCGAACGGGAAATAACTGGCTAATTTCAATGTGGCTAATATTGCTTCTGGGAACTAACACAAGATTCCTACACATGTCATAAGTATATACCCCCGAAATATGCGAGAACTGGGGTGTGATAGTGGTCACAGTGCAGCCTTTGTGCATTCACTCGATTACTTCAGTTTACTTGAGTCGATCTTAATTTTAAGGGCCGATGTTGAATGTGAACCACACCTAAGCGTCAAGTTTTTTTCTGCATTTCATTTGACATTTCTCAATTTCAGACTAACTCAATTTGAACCACAATCGAGCAACGCGTTAAAGTTATTCAGGCTTATTATGAAAAAATGCATATCGTGCACTTCGTGATTTTTTCGGTCAATTTAATCATCCAAATGTGCTTACAATCGGAAAAATGGTGCAAACATTTGAGCAAACTGGGTCTGTAGGAGATGTGAAAACACCAGTGCGTGGTCGTACAGCTCGTACAGCAGAAAATATTGCTCCTGTTCGCGATAGTGTGGCTGAAGAGCCGTCGACCTCAACTCGTCCTCGTGCCCAACAATTGCCTCTCCTCTCACGCTTGTCGTTGATGAACACTATGCATAAAGACTTGCATTTACACGCTTACAAGGTGCAATTGACTCAAGAACTAAAGCCTCTTGACCATTTCAAGCGTCGTCAATGGTCAGAATGGTGGCAAGAAATGGCAACCCTGGATAATCAATTTTCGAAGAAAATCATCTTCAGTGATGAGGCACATTTTCGAATGATAATCCAAGAGTTAATGTCGAAAAACCCATGCACCCACAAAGAGTGACTGTTTGGTCCGGTTTATGGGCTGGCAGTTACTGTGAATGGTGTTCGCTATCATGAAATGATAACGAACTTTTTATTTCCCGAATTGGAAGATATGAATGTGGCCGATATGTGGTTTCAACAGGACGGTGCCACTTGCCACACAGCTAACGAAACAATGGCTCTTTTGCGCGACAAATTCAATGGCAGTGATATCTCACGTGGTGGCGATGTTAATTTTTTGAACATTAACGGCATATAACCTTAATTATGCTTCAGCGTCATCGAAAATTTAGACCATCGGATAGAGGTGTGCCGCCGAGATCGCGGCGGTCATTTGGCCTATATTTTGTTCCGTACATAATTGAACTATACCAATATTATCATAATAAAAAGAAATGACAATAATTTGTGTTTTATTCAAAATCAACATGGGCCCTTAAAACCACCCACATTACATGCATTATGGTTAGGTCCTAACCACGTTGCAATTAAGAACTAATGACTCGTTAAACATGTGCAACCAGCAATTCACATTCAGTCCCTACATATGTCCTTGTGGCCAAAACTAAGCAATTCGTGGTCATCGTTAGAATCGACTCAAGCTAGTTCTAACGCAATGGTGTTCGAAAAAGGAAAGCCTGAATATTTAACGACTGCAAAGAAACTTGCTTGACAATGTCCTGTGGCACAGAGCCCTTCGTTTCCTCGAGTCTTTGCCCAAAATATGCAAAACGGCGCTCGATCACCCACCATCGATTGAGTATGTAGTTTCGGCATACTAAATATTTAGATCCTTATTCGTTTTCCAATGTTCTCACTGTGAATCCCGAAACTGCGTTTTCAGAATTTTTTTTTTTAAATTCGAACGTGCTTACGAACGCATCATTTACATATCGAACTACGCACCGTTCAAAATTTCAAAATTTAACACATCTTTACCAGACGACACTTTCGAACTTGCACACACGCATCGAAGATGGGCGAAGGCGTGATAGCTGGCCATTCTAAGGATTGAGTGGCCAGCGATGCTACAACTGTTTGGCAGTGGATCGCCTTCAAGACAAAAACAGTCACGATCAAGGAAGCTTTGTCTTTGCTAAAGAACAATGTGATATCAGAAATAGCACGTTATTTGCACTTCAGTGCTGTCTCACAGCCAGGCGGCGATCAAGTTTTTGCATACAGTCACACTTAACTCGATGACTTGCCGCCTACATCTTGACGAGACGGACGAGGACACTGAACATTGCGAGGCTGACGAACTCGCTGGACAAGAGTATACATTCTTTGGTCTCCTGCTGAAGATTTGCCATCCATGCCTACCGGTACTGCAAAACATCTTATGCGCATGGAAACATACGAAACAATTATGGCCTAATCTCAATCCGAGACGATCGAATAGCCTGATCAGACTCTCATGACTAATCGGCTTCATCACTTAGCACTGCGTCTTGCTCAATCCTTTACCCACTTCCCGGATAGTTCAGGAATGCAAATCAGCTCTGACTTGGATCGGCAGTCACACTTCACTAAGACTTGTCTGTGTCCCGGGTTGCCAGGGGATCGCTGGAAATGAGATCGCCGATGAACTTCCTAGACAAGGATCAGAGGGAACATTCTGAGGACCTGAACCTGTGCTGGGTCTACCCGAGTCCTTGGTTGGAGCTTCCATCGATGGTTGGGCCTCTCGAAAACACAATCGTAGGTGGCATGACTGTCCAGACAGACCAATCGCATGCTCCATAATGTCTGTAAGAAATCCCCGCCCTTCTTGTTATCCCTTGGCAGAAAATACTACAGACGACTTACAGGCGCACAAACGAGACACAACTTCGCCAAACGTCTAAGTGTGCTGGGCCTAAGCGACGCCGGCAGAACACTTCCTCTCTCATTGTCCCGCTTTCTGCACGGATCAGGTGGTAGGTCCCTGGTTCTGAAGTAGTGGAAGCTGATGCCGTGGGCTCCTCACCACAGAAGCGCCTGCTGCACCAAGAATCTACAGCAAAAGCAGGTTACTGCCTGTCAGTACAATGGACCAGTTATTGACTCTGAGTGCTCCAGTGTAGTGTTCAAAACCTCCGACAAAAAAAAGTACTGCGTCATTGGGAGCTCATACCTTTAGATTAGGTCTGGCCGACTTCTGAAAAAGCGGCAGGGATGAAGAAGAGGAGGAAATCTCTTTGCACGTGCAACGCCGTCTCCTACTGAAGGAAATGTCACCTAGGGGCTTACTATTCCATACAACATTCGTGTCAGTTATCTTCATTGCTTTGTCAGAAGCACCAACTGGTGCGATTGACTAGATTTGGCCTAAGTGGACTAATACATGCTAGCAGTCATCCTCGTAAATCAAAAATTGTATGTAAATGTCTAGGCGCAGCCAAGATACTTTAATCTAATTCCAAAATTACATGTCAAACCCTACATAAATGTAGGAGTTATGAAAGTCTAACACACCGATGGACCATCCACACTTCGCAGAGGTAACGCAGAAATAAGAATCACATGTGACTGACTGATGATCTGCTCCATCATCTAAGCAGATCACCATCAGCAGCAATATGCAAACACTGCATTACCAACCATCCTGCAGTGACCCTCACATCTAGCAGCAATTTACTCAGCAATGTTTTTGACAACTGCAAGAAAATTTAATCTAGAGCTTACTTGTCAAAATTCTGAGAACACGGGTAGTTAATGTCGACAAGCAGAACTTATTGGACATGAAATAACAACATTCAGAGATTAATTGAATTTCTGACATATTTTCTCTTTGACATGTCAAAACGTTCTGTTTCAAGTCCCATCCGGTATGTTCTGCTCGTTTGAGTTGAGTACGTCCACTTAAGAAATTGCATTCACTTGACATCTCATAAACGCATACCTCATATTTAATTAAACGCATTCCACCGCACACAACGCTTCAACATCCATCTGCATGCAGCCCCACTGACTCCCACACCTTTCACATCCCATTCACATACAAATCCATGTTTCCCGTCATCCCGGGAGAATTGTGAGATGAATAGCTTTCATATCCTTTTAGTAGACACAGCTAATAACAAGGCGCACAGGTATGGCACAATGCAAAACTAGATGCATTTTCATCCACGTTGCCAAGAAAAGAGCAGAATCAAAACAGCTGAACGGTTGCCAAGTGAATTTCAATGAAATGTATGTCCAAGGATTATGTTTATCATTTTTGGTGGCATTCTTCTCTCAGCTAGACCACACTGCGCGCCAGAGCAGACAAATAATTACGAAATAATGGCTCCGGGTGGCGGCCATTTATGTAATACTAACCACTGCTACCTCCACGAGTCAGTGACCCTGGAATGACAACAGTCTATTTTTTTGTTTGTCCTTTTTTTCATTTCCTTCCTCATCCACTTTGGCAGAGTTACAATGGCCGAACCACACAGAATATGGCAATAAACTCGGCAATGGTTTTCGTTGACCATGCACAGGCTATTCAACTCAATTCTTCACTCGGTTCATTGTCGGTTAGATGGGACTTGGGACAGAATTCATACCTATTCATAAACAAGCTCCATAGAGGGAAGTACAATCGAAGATAGCTGACAAAGCATCCAGTAAGGATTCATTTGTTTCATTATCGGATGCATACGATTCCCAGAAATATGTAATCCGTCTGTAATCTGTATCATTCGCTCAAAGGAATGCTTTCAAACTTGTGAATGTGTCCAACTAAAGCAGTGTGAACGTGAATTTCGAGAACAAACCACTTCTGGGAAAATAATAATAAAGCGCATACCGGATTAATTATTGATCCAACAACTGCGAGAGGAAATGTTTTATGAACTGACACTCAATATTAAAATGCAATTCCCGATCCGCTTATTTCGAAACTTCGACAGAACCACAAGAGGTGCAATTGACCCTAGACCTTTCCAACAAAAATGCAATAATTTCACGTACATCAAGCTATCACGTAAGCCCTACATTGCACCTCTTGTTTGCAGTGAGCTATACACGAAGCGGTGGACGTGGGCCTCAACCAGAAAAGGTTCTACAGCGATGCGATCTCCAGTCTTATGCCGACTTTGAACCGACAATTTGAGAAGCTTTTTCTAGACAGATATACCCTTTGGGCATTGTCACTGACTCGAAAAATGTGGGGCCGTGAAAAAAGATGTTGGTCGTATCGAACCCAGGCCGCGAAACTCAGTTGCGTAGGAGTCGACGACTCACCCACAAAGCGGGGATATGGCTGTAAAATGATAGCTTCGGCTGGATTTTTGACAAAAGTTGAAAATAATGAAAATAATTTTGCCCGCACCGGCAATCGAATCTAGGCAACGTAGGCTCAAGTGTGAAGGTGTTGACGGGCCAACGCACAACGCCACGGCCTTTCCCAGTTATGTGTGCCAAATAAGACGCAAGTCTCTCTTCCCACAAGTCGAAGAGTATTCTGGACGGAACCAGAATACAGGGCTTTATGTGGTCCAGCCACGGCGTAAGATTCGTAGAGACCTGGATAGACTCTGTACAGTTCGTGGTTGAATTGTCTTAATCTCGGACAGAATACCTATCCAAAATCAGTGGTCAGTCGTAAGTTAAAAATTAACCAAAAAACAGCAACATATATTGTATACTTCGCAGTTGTTACCCCCTGAACAACACACACGCTGTGCTTGGCTAAATAGACTCGAATAATTTTCTGACAATTATGAATCATCCTTCCTTCCAAACAGAATCCCGAAATTCTTCTCGAAATGGCATCTTGTACACACAACCAGCGCACAAATTAAAACCAAATAAATCAACAAAGCAACAAATTTCCATTCATAACTACATAGTATTGCGCTTGTGGGGAAGTCTTTGTTTTTATTTCTTGCACCTACTTGCCTGTGTTTTCACATTGCTTTCGTTATGCTAATTATCCCACGCCGCTGCCACCAGCTGGGCTACGAAAAAGCCCCTTTTTTGGGGTCGGAAGGGTATCGCACTCCTTGCGTATCCTTTTTGCTGAATGGCGCTGGTGTTCTGCGTTATTTTCCACAAATCCATTCTCTATTTGGCTTTTGTTCCCTTTCTGCTTCAGTATTGTGCGAATGAAATTGAATTTCTTCTCAGTTCCTTTGCGACAACCGTGGAAAGGAGTAAGACGGAAATTAAAGCGAGTTACCTAAGGGAATGGGGTACACAAGATAGGATGGGTGACAAAGAAGCATATACTGTACATGCTCGATATAGTGAACGTGGCTATAGCCAACTATCCAACGCTCATATAGTGAACACACTCTAAATAGGAACAAACAAGATACGGCTGTAGTGAACATGTGCAAAAACACTTCTGTACAAAACAGCTCAACAAAAAACTGAAGCCACTTGTCATAGGAAACGCACAGAAACCTTGTTCCTTTTAAAATGTGTCCTTGGCTGTCCATTACAGGCACTCCAAGTCGGCCTACATGACCTCAGCAATTTTTAAGCATTAGTTCCTTGCTCTTTTTGTTCCAGAAGTACAACGTTTTCTTCCCCAAAACGGGTTACCAGTTAAGGCCTTATTAATTTTAGACAACGTCCCAGCAATCCTCCGGAAAGGGTGCTTCAAACTCCAGATGGTAGCAGTTTAGTCATGCACAAGCCGCCCAATGTGACACCACTCATCCAGCCTGCGGATAAAAAAGCTATCAGCCTTCTGATCAAGTTTTTGTATAGACAAAGAATTGCTGCTTCTAAAAAGGGTAGCTGCTTATCACCATTGATTTAAGACATCCACCGTTATATTGAATGCTAGAGAAAAATGCGTTTTTTATTCAGACAACATTTGTGTTGCTATTACTTGGGGTATCAATAAAATATACTCTTCTTAACTTGACAGCAGCTAGGCCTTGGCCCTCACGGGCTATAGCGGCACCCACATTACTATTAGCAGCATGGAACAAATTAGAAGTTTCAATCGCTGCGGAAATGCTGGCAAACAAAACATCCCTTCGTTTTTTTTTTTGAAGACCCGAAAGACGATTTTAGGGATGAAGATGACAAACCTCCAGTAGTCGAACTGCAACTCAGTGGCCACGGATGAAGTTAGGAACCTTCTGAACCATACAACAGGACAACCACATACGGAAGCCGATTTCAACAATTGAAACTCACATCATCTTCAGGTATAGAAGAAGACAAAAACGAAAGCGAAAACGAACAACAACCGGAGGTAGATCATCCGATTTGTTCTGTGTCTTCTAGAGATGCTGTCCAGTCATTTGAGAAAGCACTGAGCAACTACAGTGTATCAAAGTCAAAATGGGACCCAATGCAAAACAACACACAATTTGAAATTGGAAAATTTTAAAATAGGCTCCTTTAGATACAAACCAAAAAACCTTAAAAGAAAAATTACTGATGAATTGCATACTGAATCGTTAAAATGTGCGAAAATAACGCCAACATAAGAATGGGACACTTACTGAACACATCCAATAATACACGACAACTTCGGGACTCATTCAAAATGTTGACAACTTCGTTACATCCAGGGATAATGGAGAGATTTTCTATTTCTCTTGCCCCTCTATTTCATCTAACAGTGTTTTTTAAACGGTTTTTGTCCCGTGTCTGTGAATACTTGTGAGCTCTTTTGATCAGCTGGCGAACAGCTGATACCTTTCCCCAAACTAGTAGAGGGGTGAATTAGAGTTCTTATTTGAAAACTCGCTCGTTAGTTGGACGTTATTTCAAATTGTGGTGTTGAATTTGAACACAGTATGGAGGAACGAACAAAGCTTATGTTCATGAAGTTTGTCCGATAGGCTGAAGTTTGTCGAGGCTCTAATTATTTATTTAAAAATAGTTATGTATCGACTTCTGAACATCCCCATCACGTATTATTGATTTGCCCACGAATTCACGAATCGGCCGCCATGTTCCTTAAAAATCCGCGAATTTTCCGCCATTTTCGTGGTGGATCCGGGAGTTTTGTGATGAGGTATGTGTGAAATGCAATGGAATTCCACTACACTCTTATTTTTTACGGCTCAATGCCGCCATGAACTAGGGGAAAAAATGGCCGAAGTTGAATATCTCTATCCCTCCAATATCTCTGATTACATCTGATCATAACGGTAAATTAATTTCGAAGGTAGCTGTTGATTGACGCGGTTTTCGGGAAGAAAAGATTCGAATTATGTCGGCAAAGGTCGGTCGAAATGCGGAAGCGTGTGCTTCAGCAAAACAGAAAGGGAAAATCGATTAGTGATATCGGGAAAAATGTAAACAGAGCACACTCAACAAGATTGTCAAGGAAAATTTTGACTGACTCGGATGAACGTTCGATAGTCCGTCAAGTAAATAAAAATCCTCATATTAGTGCACCAGAACTAGCAAGCACTGGGCGACTATGTAACAATAAAGTGCAATGCACTGGTGCCTTGGTCCTTAAAAGGTTGCACGAAAAGGCGATATTAATTGACAAAAGTTAAAAGAAAACGCAAGCGATCTATTTCAGCACAGCTGACGTTTGTTGTAGTTTTGTTTCTTAAGTCCACGGAATCAATTTTTTTTGTTGTCTATTACTTTTTTTTTTTGACATTGGATACTATTAAGCGGTGTTCAGGGCAGAAATGAAGTATTATAGAGATGCCCAACTTCACAGCAGATTGCTGCCTTCCATCGTTGACGGTCCTAGGCACGCTGCTTCCAGACATCCAATCCCAATCCGCGATTACCTGGTCTTTGTACCGGAGATTCGGTCTTCATCTCCATCTCGAACCAGGAGGCTCGGATTCGAAGACCCTCCTAGCTGGAGCGTCGATATGGCCGAATCAGTGCAGTAGGCGGATTTTTGTCTTTCGCAGAATTCGCGTTTGTGTCTTCTCTATTTATCCAACGCAGCATTTTTCTTTCGAAGTTACCCACGCATCGACCTACGTCCTTCGAAGAGCTGGAGGACGTTGTCATGATCATAACGTGGTGATGGGGAGGTCCAGCTTTGAGTTCGAGGAAGCCAAGGACCCCGAGTTTCTCGCCCTTTACCAAGATCAAATGGAGAATAACTTTTACCAGCCGCTGCTATTTGGGCTCAAGTGACAACTGAACAATAGAGCGCTCTTTGGACGCCAACGCTTAAGTAGACTCAACACTATACACCGAGAGGAACCCAACATTGCGGAGCTGCTTCTTCGAACGGAGAAGGCTATGCTTCGGTGATTCGGTCACGTGGTCGAATGTCACGAATGTCACCTTCACCACGACTTCCGAGGGCGTTGAATGCGATTCCATTAGGTAGACGGCCACTTGGCAGACCCAGGTCGAGGTGGTTGGACCAAGTCCAAAAACTCGCCTGGTTACGCTTGGGCATAACTCCTGATGAGTTAGAGTCGATAGCGGAGGATCGAGTTGCCTGGAGACATCTCTCGTGCGTGGTCTAACCCCGCGACCCCTTTAGTGGAGCATGCGGGTCAGATGATGAGGATGATGATGATGAGGATGATGATGATCATGTGTCCCAAAAAGTACGAACGACTTAAGGCACAATACCCTACCTTTGGTAAGGCGAAGCCTATCTATCACCTCTGTTACCCTTGCACCCTTTGCAATCCAACTCCACATTGAGTAAGGCCATACCAGCCAGCCTATCTCAGAGTGAAGCAGAATAAAGTGATCGAAGAAGTACAAGAAGAGAAATGAACCATAACGAATTTAGCACTCCTCTTGCTGGTCTAAATCCGATGTTAAGGCTCTTAAGGCACGTTCAAGCAATGAATTCCATAAAATCCAAGCTTTTGCTTAACCAGGAGAATTTCCATAAACCCCACAATCTGAGCTACAAGACCATTTCGATTAGATACAAAAATCTGCAGCCCAGTCAGTGACACAAAAAGATCGATAAAAAAAAAAACAATAAAATGGATACATCATGAAGCCTTGTCAACTACGCAAATTCTTGTTTTTTTATTTTCCAGGCAAAAAATTGCTCGGAGTTTGTGGAGAAGCACGGACAAACACGCACATTTTTACGCTTTGCAAGTGTAAACCCAGCCCGGTTCGTGATACAATTGTATGGTTGATAAATAGTCAGATAAACCGTTTTTTACGAGGACATCAAATTACCACAGTGCCAGCACAACCATGGTAACTAACTAGCCCCGCAGCGCAAAATGGTCTGCTTAAGTACCACGCAGGCGTACGCCATGGATGTGTCAGCACACAACGACGTGGACTTCCTGATTTCTTTAAAACAACGCCAGCATTAGAGCTACTTCGTTCATCTTGTAACCGTTCCAATTGCTGAACAATGTTATCTCTGAGACAAGCAAATTGAATGTCTTGAAATTGTGGGAACCACAAGCGCTTCCCATTCGAGACGACACTCTGACTCCCCCTCTTTGAAATGTACATAAATCTTGCAATTTCCTAAAACAATTTCCAATTTGGTTATTGTCACAAACTTGCACTCCTCGCCCTCCCCTCCCCCACAACAACATTCCATTTACGAAATTACACACGCAGTTATCTGCCCGATTTAAATGTCCGTAAACTCAATTTACTTAAATTGCATCTGAAAACAAAATTTTCAATTCAAGGCTAATTAAATGAATTACATCTGGGTGTCCACCGCCCCGGACGACCCCCTCCGCAGTCGTTTCATTCAGAGTCCGCTTATGCTCTTATCCCAGACGACTGCAGTGCCCAACCGGGGAAAGACACTACAGCACAACAGAAGCAATTATCTCAGCCAGAAGCCCCATATGCTAGCTAGATGCTATCTCTCAGCAGCTCCATCCTGAGAAAAGTATTTACATGCTTGAGAAACAAATTCAAATGGTCGTTGCGATGCGATGGGGGGAAGGGCGAAAATATGAATTGCAGTTCATTTGAGAGGGTCCCTTACACACCGCCACGCCACCTCCATCCGGCCAACCCACCCTTGGATGGAACGCTGGTATTTGTAAAAATGAAACGCATTTTGTAGCATTCATTAGATTATCGCGCTCGAGAGTTACTCTCAGCTCAGAGGAAGAGGAGACGTTAGAATTTAATTAAAATTTATATCTGACTAACAATGGGACAGTTGTAGTTCTATTGAGCGATGACGGCCACTTGTACGTGTACCCGAAGGAATTTATCTTGTTAATGAACAACTAGGGTGCATGCATGTGGAGCGGATGTGTGCCGAGCGCTGAGGAGAGGAGCGCACACACAGCGAGAGAATGGCGGGGCAATTCTAATTTTATTTTATTTCTCTATGAGTACTCTGCATCAAGATTCCTCGTTCTCTCTTAATCCGTCGCCTGCTGTGGCTGTCCTTGGGTGGGTTGGGTCTAGTGCGGGACTGTGTTTGTACATTGTTTGCATGCCTCAAAGGGTGTGAACATTCTATTTGGGTCAAATGGCGAGATCTTGTCATTGTTGCTCAAGTGTACATGAATTAATTTATCGAACATGATTCAAAGGAAAATTAATTAAAATAAATTGCAGTCGATAAATTTTAGCGAAACGCGGAGCGGACCTCGGGCTAATCAGTTCGTGGTTCTGAGGAGCAAACATATGTTTGAAATAAATATTAACTTTGGTTAACATGAGTAGGTTAGTAGGATAAGTAGGTTCAGAGGTGATCCAGGTTGTAAACGGGGGAAGGTCTAAATGGCGATGAAATAGATTACAAGTCTTGGGTATCCGACAAAGGGACCACCACCATTCGGTGAATTTTCAAGCATTTTAGAAATCAAGTAATATCCAGCACATTCCAGCACCCAGAGCCGCATTACCACGGTCCTTAAGACTGTGCTGCGATTAGTAAAAACGATCATGAGGCAGTCAGTCAGCGCCTACGACTGCACACGGATGCTTGGGCACGTGATGTGCGTGAAATTAGAATGTGCGTGAATACATACGAGCTCCATGATTCGAGTCATTGCCATTGAATGCAAATACAAGTGCATTTACCATTTTTCAAACCAGATTCCAAATTGTTCTTTGAAGCCCATAAAATCTGATTATTTCCAGTTTATTAAGCAGAAACGTACCTACACGCTGACGAACCTGTTCACGTTCATTTAAGATGATAACCTGAATTGCATGAAGTGTGGCTACGTACGTGTCACGTGATTAGTTTGCAAGATATTACAAAGTTCTCTGATCTCTTTTGGAATCAGGGCAAATCGCAGAAATGTCGGTCGAACTAAAGCGCGAATTGGACTTGCTCGTGTCCACATTAAGGCTCATGACACGAACATCTTCATTGGGTGCGCTCATTGAAGTATATTGCAGCTGTCGCCGTAATCGTGTGTCCAAACTCAAGCCTCAGTCGCACAAGCCTGTGGATAAGGCATGATGATGTTAGATTTTTAGAGTCAGTTCAAAAATTAAGGTAAAATCAACAGCGTAAAACGACGTCTTCTATATAGCTTCTCTCAGAGCCTTTAAAGCAGCTCCAAATTTACGAAAATCACCCAAGACAAAATATGCCATATTTCACAGCGTTTTTGAAAACTGGACTGAATCGGAACAAAATCAACCTATTTCTGCAGCCGATGGTGGCTGGATCACCTACGAGGCATTCAAACGAAAACGACCTCGTGATCGAATAGCGGTGATCCGACGCAAGCGATGACCAAAACAGGATTGTAGCGGGGGTAGTTTGGCTGCGTCTTTGGTGGGTGTGGCAGTTAAGCATGTAGTATGAGCTGATTTTGGTCAACAATTAGGCCGCCTGAATGGAGCAATCGCCCAGAAGCGGCCAGCTTGGGTCAATATGATAAGAATTGTGCTCCAGATTTGTGCCAAGTCACACACCAATAGCCACCCACCGGCCAGAAACTTCGGGGAGCTTGGTTAAGTGGTTCTGGCGCCAAATGATTAACACCAAGAGAGGCTTGTGATGCCTATTTACTCCATGAAACTGAAGTGGTGTACCCGACAATGCACTTCGACTTGGACTTTCAGAGGATTTTCGGTGTGTGGCACCAATCTCCCTTCGGCTAAGGGTATCAAAGGTGCTTTTTGGAAGCAGCACATGTTTCCACTAAACAAAGCGAAAAATACTTAAGGCCCAAACCAATAGAATTCCTTGCGTTGCTGAATGCCGAAAAATGTACAACTCATGAACCCAAATTAACCCAGATGAGAGGGGGAGAGAGAGAGAGAGAGAGAGAGAGAGAGAGAGAGAGAGAGAGAGAGAGAGGGAGAGAGAGAGAGAGAGGAGAGAGAGGAGAGAGATAGAGAGAGAGAGAGAGAGAGAGAGAGAGATAGAGAGAGAGAGAGGGAGAGAGATAGAGAGAGAAAGAAAGAGAGAGAGAGAGAGAGAGAGATGGAGAGAGAGAGAGAGAGAGAGAGAGAGAGAGAGAGAGAGAGAGAGAGAGAGAGAGAGGGAGAGAGCGAGCGAGAGAGAGAGAGAGAGTGAGAGATAGAGAGGGAGAGAAAGTGGTATGCATCGCTACACGACACGATGGATGAAGTTGGCCAACAATTGACTTTTTCATACTTTTCTCCAACGAAGTAAGTAATTTTATTGTGATGTCATTTGTGTGGAGTCCTATAGATTTCGGACACAACGTACGTACTGATTGGGCACCTCCACGCCAACTACGGTTTGCTGTACTCTATATGCAACGCATGTAACGAATTCTATGGGTCCCGCGCTTTAATCACCAACTTGTCCTCAACTCACTACGACACAAATGCATCGTTCGTTGTTCCTTCTTCTTCACACCGTTTGAAAATCTGTATTAGCTGCAAAACACTCTTCTTTCCCATTGCCTTATAAATCCATTTCCGGCATGCATTTCCTACTCTTAAGTGGCACACTTTCCTTGCACGTATTCACGCAGACTTGTTCACAGCAGCAACAGCAGTCACCTCATGTCCTCATTTCTACGGTCAGTGTGAGAATCGTGCAGAAAATAGCTTCACTGGCGGTGACTCCCTCACCCCGGACAAAGGTGAAACAATCAAAGCTTCGTAACACATGTTAAAGCATTTTGTAATTTCGGTTAAGCCATGACATTTGATAAACGACTGAGTACCTGGTTCAGGTGGCTTGCAATACCTGTGTTACAGCTGCAAGCGACGAAAGGCTTCGAAATGAGGGCGGCAGCACATGTCAAATTCTATTCCACTTCACAGTTTGTGTCAAGGTTTTGATTTATTTTTTGCTACTTATGAAATTGCTGTGAATTTTCATTCTGTGACGGTTAAAGATGTTTCTCTAGCAAAAGTGTGAGTTAGGAGTTCCTGGAGCAGCTGTTTTTCACGAGTGATTCGATGGCTAATGATGAGCTTTCCTGTCGGATTGGCCAAGTTGGGTCAGCTAGCGAGATCTGTAAACAGGAAAGACGAGCTGGGCGCCAGAGCCAATTTCGCGGCCTTGCACTCAGTATTGGTCCCAACTCTCACATGTGGTCATGGAATTTTGGCCGAACGAATAAGATCGCCAATAAACCTGCAGCGATGAGATTTCTGCGTGCAGTTGTGGTATCCGTGGTATGGTGAGGAATACGCAATGAACTTAATTTTGAGCAGCTGCTTTTTCGAATGCTTCGATAGTTTGGTCACGTCAGAGGAATGGCATGATAATCACAACTTTCGGGGCCTGCCTTGAACGCGATTCCATCAGGTAGGCGATGGAATTGGACAAGTCGAAAAACTTATCTGGTAACTCCTGATGAGTTAGGATCAGTGGCGATGGACCGAGTGGCCTGGCGATATGCCATGCATGTCTGGTCAACAAAACTGAGATCAGCTGGAGATCCCACATGTGTCGGGTGCACACCAATCATTCTCATGTCATTCTTCGCAGTCCTGAATTTCGTGATGTACAGGATGGAGTAGAACACCCAGATGCAGTAAGAATAGTTACAACATGTCGAGAACATGGTCTAATCAACGTCGCAAGTTAAACGCACCAACTTCCCGCTGGCTAATCACTTTACGCAAGAGGGATTCCACTTCGTTCGCCAGCAAAACAAAAACACATTTGCATGATTATTTATAATAACAAAATCCAATTTCTTTAACTCAATAAGCTGTTGCTTGCCCACAGGAAGACACTCAAATCCACGCACTCAGCACCACCTAACACACTTGTGCGAGTGCCCCCGCAACCGTCTCAAAATTTCCCGTATACACAACGACTCAAGGCCATAGCACACTTAAGGTTCACTCATCTAATTATGAAACGACATTATCCTCCCTAATGAATGTCCTTGTGCATATGTATTGTGTAATAAAAACGCCACAGCCAAGAACAACACCACTGAGCGGAATAAAATCGTTACACATGGCATTGATACGTATGGAGATGTAAAACACGTCACGGCCGAGGGGCAGAATTAGGTCAACGTGCGGCGACGGACCGCACAAAGGATACTCCAAAGCGCTCACACACCCAGCCGCACATATGGCGGAAGAATTTTAGTATTTCTTTCCGATGCTTTATGTGTGTACATGCCTCTATGTACACCCCCTGTGATCAACAAGTTGAAAGGTTGACTCTCCGAAATCCTGTTTCTATACACTAACCGCTTGACAGTGTTTTTCTTCTCATCTCTCTCTCTCTCCCTCTCTCTGCATCGGCGTCGATGACGACAACGACAGCTATGATGTCGTTGTCGTCATCGTCATCCGGCTGGTGGAAGAGATGTCAGAAAAGTTCTGTCATCTTGTCGGGACACTATGCGACACAAAATAAAAATCGATACGATTTTCATGAACCCCTTTCTAAGGGCATAGACACAGCCGGGTTATTTACGATACGATTTCAGTAAATCAAATTGACAACTTGGAATTCATTCCGTTTACATTGTGCATGCATCCGGCGGGTCTGCAAACTGCCCGAGATAGGAAACACTTCAACGTGATGGCAAACAGAACTTTATAACAAAAAAAAAATGTGATAAGGTTACACATAAATAAATTAATATGTACTGACATGGGGTTGGCATTTGCAAAAAATAAAACGACTATCGTGCAATCGTTAGTGGTGACCTGTGCCCTTATGTGGTTTTCATTTATTTGGATGACATTGCTCAGAGGCTATGGAGTGTGACCAGGAAACTAGAACACCTTAAGGAGCAGCACTAGCTGAGCTGACGCTTGGTAGAAAAGTACGCTCAATTAATCTTGTTTTAAAGGTAGTGTGGTCTATTCTTAAAATACTAAAAGTGATCATCGAAATTATGGCTACAGTCGCTTATAACGACTTTCCCGATGACATCGACAATGTAGCGCGTCCACACCACGGCGATTGAAGAACATGCGAAACGGGCTGGGTCTAGAGGTTAATGGGAAAAGACTTGTCGAACAAGAATTGTTAGAATTCACATCGTCGGGGACAAAGTACCACCATCGACGGCTACAATTTCAAAGAAAGCAACTTCAACTCCACTTGGGGCAAACGTGAACTTCACAAATGACATTTTACATGAGATGCTACGCAGAATCGCCCTTGGCAGTTTCAATTTGTCGAAACAACTGCCAGACGCCAAAGGCTAAATACTTGCTTCCCAAAAATTGCTGACCTGCTGTATGAACCCGAAAGCTGGACGATAAGCAAAACAGCAGAGCTAAATCTTGGAGAAAAATTCTCCGTCGGATATATGGTGGTCCCCTTTGTGGGCCGGAGGAGAAATAACTGGGAACACCATGAGCAGTGCCAAGATGTGCACGAAGTCCGAAAGGCAAAAATCCATGCGCATTATAACGACCAATGCTACAGCCAACAGAGTGATCGAAGGCGAGTTCGAAAAGCGGAGGAAGATCGAACCTCCGGTATAAAGACCAAGACATCGTAGACGCAAGGCGTTGTCTTGATGACGGCCTGCTCAGGACCGTCATCGATTAAAGGCAGCTAGGTTTAGACAACCAATAGGTCGCATGCCGGAGATGTAACATTCTTCAGTCCGGTACGATGGAATTCAGTAATCATGCATCGATGCTATTTTGAATGAGTATCGATTGGATGAATTTTCTGTTGCAATCGAATTAGTCGATATTTTTTTTATTCGATATATGCTTGCATACGAATTAGTTTCAAAGCTCTCCCCGCAAGTGTGTTCAACAACAGCTTTTACGCAAACAGTTGCTTTTGAACGTGAGTGAAGTTCAAAGAAAAATGCAGGTTTCTTGATCAGCAACAATGTACCTAGGCGTCGAACAACTCTGAAGTGCTTAAGGAGTTCTCATCTGTTTCAACAAAACGTTTTGAAGCTGCGACAACCCTTGCCAGCCGATCATCCTTCGGCTTGTTGCATCAAACCCAAGAAACGAAAAAAAAACAACGCCATGTTCCTGTTTTGTTTGCGAGCACGATAATCGGAGGGAACAGAATTGGTGACCACAAGGAGCTGAGGTAGTCGGGAGGCCATGTCCATTGTCGACCACTTGGAGTGCATGAACATCCATTGTGACATGACGAGCGGAAGATGTTTAAATACCAACCTCCTAGTTCCTCGAAGTGACTTAGAATGCAATCTTCAAGAAAAAAGGGGAAACCCATGACTAGCTCTGGATACCTGAGAGCAAGGTCATTAACGTCAGCTTAAACCCGAACACAGGATCCTTGGCCTAGAAAAAGTTGAGCCCGCTTGTAAGACATAAGGATTCGGTCAGCAACACAGCGGCCAACCTCAAATATATGACCAAGTATAATTAGCAATGCCATGTGGGATGACGTGAACAAAATAGCCTTGATTAATGTGCTGGCCCAAAAGTGAAACTGAAAGCACCTCCATCAAAGGATATCGACGCTTGTTTGCATGGAACCTATTTAAAACTTACACACACTTGCCGTGCGGACTACTTTTCGATACTCTTCAGCATGAATCGACTCGACCTTAATTATCCCACTTCCACATGAACGACACAGCATACAGCGAGACCAGATGTGTGCCTTACAGAGTATGTTAGTTTTGAATTCAAAGTACGACCTGGTTACGAAAATAAACAAAAGTCACTCCAACATGGATCGACATTGAATCCACTGCTTTTTTCCTTCTTTTCTCCTCCTTAATCAGATTTCGATAGCAACAGTCTGCCTCATTATAAACATTTCCTTTGTGCCCGTCACAACTGCAAGCCCTCCCCATTCCGTTCCGCCCCTCATCCGCATCGTCGGAGACAGCCTGAAAATGTAACTTTAATTGATTTCGGGGTGAGAATGGCAAGTCATCTGCAAATCACTGGAAATTGACTGAAATTCAATTTCTCTTCACTCCATCAATCGGTAGCTGGGATAAACTTCCGAAAATCTGCATCATCCGGGGCGCAGCCCTACTCGGGCTCCGTGAACAGACGAATCGGGCGCGTTTTGATTGATTATTTGCCAATGCAACGCTGTGGAGGTATTTTTAGGTTTCTCTTTAAACAATTGATATCCAAATGCGCACAAAATACTCGTACACTACCCGCGAAATTAACCAACGGCAGCTATCGGTTTGTACATTTTTGAAATATGATTTAATCGGTTAATCAATTCTGTGGCATCTGATTAATTTTCGATTTGCCATGATGTTCGATGCGCTCGTGGAGTCCCAACGATCGTTGTCGACCGTACAGGATGAAGCGCATAGAATTTGTTTACGAGGCTTTTCAGTATTTAAAACGTGCTCACGTTCGAAAGTGATTAGCATACAGAGAGAGACTCGGCTAAACCCGTCCACGCCGGCTTCATGGTTGCAGTGTGTGGACAAGTTGAGCGGGGCACACCGAATGAATATTAATTCTGGCTAAGTGAATCCATAGCCAACAATATTTTGAGTGCTTTTTTTTTCTTCTCTCTCCTTTGCGAATGCCACACCTGCGACTTCGTCGGGGATTTGTTTTGGATTTTTTTTTATCGATTAGCTTGGCAGTTGTGCAACAAACGATTTTTACGAATGGGTGTGTGTGAAGAACTATCGGCAGTCAAGCATAGGAGACTGACGTAATGTGGGCTTTGCTTCAGGGTACGCGTCATTGACACTGACAGCATTTCACTTGCATGGATTGTCTTGAGGTGACGTCATTGTGGCAACAAACTTCTGTTATTCGAGTGCCACGGATGTCATTCAGATGCTTTTTCGGTGCGACATACAGTGAACAAAAATGGGTTCAAAGCAGAAGCAAAGAAGAGACAATGCAGCGATGACAAAACAAACGTTCAGTGTTGTGTTGTAAATCAATAATTCGACGACACATTAGATTCCTCCTTGGGGCACACACTAACCACAATTTGACTGCTGGCGTCGCTACGAATAATCGGGAATGAGACGAATAATGGGTTTGAACGCGAGGTTTCCCATGACAATAGACATATGGAAGTTTTCTCAGTGACTGGTACGGAGTGGATCCGCTCAAATAAGAGAAAATTCATTTCTGTGTTAAATTTGTCTTCATAATGGGTTTTAGGAAATATACTGTTCAGAACATCCAACCTCAAAAATAAAACCTCATTGGTCGCCCTCTCAGGCTGTGTCAGCTGCTAAATTAATTAGTTGGCTAATATTTTAGAAAACTACCAAAATTCCCTGCCCTTAGCGCCTTCTTGAAATCTATGAACAAATTCGACACCAGGAGCTGGCGCCCGACATAGCGCCCATGATCAACAAGTTTGTCATTTTTTTAACAGCAATACGCATCTCCTTCCGTCCTTTTCATTGCAGTTCGGGGAACATAGCTCAACATTGCATTCTCCTTTCATGTGAATTGGAGACATTGTATCCTACTCTTTAAAAATCGGTCACAGCCTAACTATGTTTATGACAAAATTACTCACTAGAAATACTTACACTGCACCACCTGACTATAATCACTGACAATGCTCAGGAAGCGCATGAGCCATCGAAAACCGCAGCAAAACTTTGTTGTTCTTAAGGAATATAAGTATACTTCAACCGGCGAGTTGGCTGGCATTGTCTTCTCGTGGGTAGAAACATCCCACAGTGGGAACCGATTTTTACTTAAACCAACCAGACTCGAAAATAATACAGAAGTCAACTCAAATAATCGAGCGAATGCCCAGAAATAATACGCTGTGACCAGAATAGACTAGTTTACCCGATTCGTTGCATGTATTGTCCACTGGAAATGAACCATGCCCGGTTCATGAACATGATGTGAACAAACCTAGTGGAGGCACACAAGTCGATGTCTAAGCCTACATCGTGTCGGAGAATCTAGATTTTACGACATGGCATGAGCTCTGTTGGACATGATATTTGACATCTTCCTAAATGTGCACGATTTTAGTTGAATGTCGTGGTAAATATTGAGAATAAGAGTAGAAGTGTCAGTGAATGCCATTTTTGACATTATTTACTTCGTTGATTGGTGGTTGGTCGCCCGCTTCTTGATGTTGACGCTGACCAACGTTGAAGGGAAGCAACATGGCATACCTTGTCCACGAAAGAAAAAGACGCGGATAGCTGTTCAGATTGTGGTTATGCTGTTGGGCAAAACTATGTCCAGAGGAGACGGTGTGTTAAGTTTCGTTAAATTTCTCCTAAAATTAAGCAGTTTGCAGAAATAAAAAATAAAATACGGGGGAGTTTGGTTCTGACATAAGCTCAAGATTTTCAAAGAGAGAGAAAAAAGCGCGGATGGCTGTTCAGGGGCTTGAATTGGACCATTCTTATGAATACTCTTCGTTTAGGTCTGACATAAGGTCCAGATTTTCAAACCTACAGCTTAGGAGTCGGCGGAAATCTCTAGTCCCATTCCACTAGTAGCAGAATACTTGCACCTATTACACGGGTTGCCACCATAGCTCGTTGCCGAAAACAAAGCGAATACATTCTATCAAAAGTGTACGCTCACTTCTCGAAGGTGAGGAATTGGAACCACGCACTTGCGAAATAATGAAGTTCTCATGGTAGAAAAATTATCGTACATTAATTGAACACTGGACTCAAGTCGTTTGTATAAGTGAGCTGCGGTTGTCCACATTTTGTTCACGCTTTCAAATGGCGCCCAACCGGAGGCCTTAAACTGGCTAGGACTTTTTGACGTCAACATAATTTCAATTCCTTTTAGACAAAAATATCAAAATATAAAAGTAAAAAGTAATTACAGAAATCTCATACCAGATCCACAGGGACATCATCCACTGACCCCGAAATGCTCAAGCTAGGTGATTGGAGTTCTGTACGGCATACAATGAAATGCTCAACAACAGCTTACGCCTTTACCAAGCCAGGTGGAAGATGTGTCTTAGAATGAAATCCTCAATGCGTTCAAAAACTATGCAATTTTTTTTTTAAAACCACATTATGTCTCAAATATAGTTTGAACTACGCGTCATATCTAAATAAAACCCCAACATTATTCCCCGACCGTGATCATCTGCCCAACGAGAACCCAAAGGTCTTCGAAAATCAAATGTCTTCCATTTTAGGAAAGTGTGTTAACTAGCAGCCTTAAGGGGGATCACAATTTATTGGAAGTCGAGTGTCGTTCCCATAGATGGCTCCGATAACGTGTACGGAATACATTCTTTCGCGTGCAATGACTCAATGGAACGAATAAAATTATGTACCAAATCCGTTCGCATGAATTGGCGAACTTCCTGTCGCAAATATTTGCATATGCATGTGTAGGCTTAGAAGCGAGAGGTCTGTATGTACAGCAGTACGTACGAGTATCTTAAAGGGGAATTCGATATTTCTTATGCATGCTGAGGGAATGTGGTCATATCTGTTGACATTACAAAAACAATGGAGTTAAAGTCATCCTCAAATTGAGAATTGTTCGCGGATTTGTGTAAAATGCTGTAGACTACAAAAATTGGGATCGTAGCAAAGTCCGTGAAATCGCAGATTATTTGTCAAGTGTAAACTGATCCTTGGATATGAACGATTTTCTTTCAGAAGGGGAGGTTCAAACTTATTGGGTCTGCGCACCGATTGCCTTAGAACTTAGAACAGGGACGACCTTAAACATATCTACCACAATTCTTCACATTTGGAATCCCATTTTTTTCTCGCCAACTGATTCCCTTTATTCAACGGAATCGCAATCAAAATCAATCCGAGAAAAACAATTAGTATTCCTAGCCAATAACTAACCATGAATACATCATGTTCTTAGAATTTCGCTCCGAATGTTCAACAGGTCGATTGTTTATCTATGACTTTTAAATATTCGCTTGAATTCCATTTCAACTTTATGAATGCACTCTTTGATGTTTTTAGTGGGAGATAAATACAAAAATAAAGCAGACAGCATGACGCAAGCAGCCATGCGAGGGATACTTAATTTCTTTCTCCTCTCACGAATTGTGGTTTACAAGCTTCAACAATTTTGCGATCACATAAAAAATACAAAATATTCTACATATAATGTGAAGAAGAGAAGAATTTTAGGGTTGTGCTGGGAAAACTGAAGTGACTTGCCTCTGTTAGAAATATGCGTGTGCAACGTTGATTATTCTGTTTTTTACTTCAGTTAACAAATTTCGTCTTGGCGCATAATTTCCAACTAATCGACTGCTTGCCGGAGGTTTGTAACACGCTCAGCGGGTCTCACGTAAGTCCAGAACTCAACGTGAGACACTTCTCTGTGAGTCTAGCGTTAAGTTTCGAAGGTTTTTTTTTTTCAACGAAGATTCAGCGAAGATTTGGTCAACAATTTCGCCGACACCTTGTCTTGCTAAATCAAGCAAAGTATTTCCTTCATTTATACATTTTGATGAATCGTACCCACCCTGTAATGTGAGTTGACTAATTTATTTATTTAATTAGCAAGACGCAGATATTATATAACATTATGTGCTCCCATAAACGATACACTGCCGTGGATATTAGCCATTGTTTTTAATAGGTTTCATATCACAGCAACTAGTCGTGTTGTGTGTGCTATTGTTGCTGGAGGGGACTCACAGTTTTATGCCGACTTCGAGCTTTGAAGAGGGTTTTTCTTTACACCATAAGCACTGTCTGTAATTCGAAAGAGGTGGAGCCGTGAATGATGAAAAACCCTTGTATTTTGAGGTTCAAAAAATTTAGGAAATACGTTACGTCAACAAGATATGTAAGACAACCACTCAACCAGGATGTACTCTTCAATTAATCAGTTTCTAAAGGCAGAGCTTATTTTTCCTCGGAAAATTCGAACACTCTCAAGTTGAAGGAATGTTTCAACACGTTGTCCCTTGAAAGCCGTCACACAACTCAGTACAATTTTAACTCTCCACATTCGCTAAAGTCGTCATCAAATAAAACTCTGAATTGACGACGTCTATGAAGAGCTATTGGATACAATAATATCATCCAAATGCATGTTCTTTATACATGAGGCTTCCTGATGGATAATGCAATGATACGAGTATAGTGTTCGACTCAACACATTCTGCAGCAAAGCTATGCAAGCCTTGCTTTTCCCATTCATCGCAGGTACAACATTTTATCCCATGACAAACTGACATAGTTCTGGTAAATCTTACAATATATTCCATTGTTCACCCACTCACCGCACAAAAATATCCAACTGAGATGTCCTCGGTAAATCCGAAGTTCGTATAAGACCAATGAGAAAATTATGCGTTTTGTTAGGATTTCTTGGGTCTAACCGCTGACATCAAATCTACAACCTCTAAACCATGGGCCAGGAATTGAGTAGCCTTGCATTAGAGTAATGGACCCATCTCTTGAGGGACCAAACTGACACTGATCACCCAAGTCACAGGCAGTGTATAAAACACCAAGGAGCACATTGTCAGTTAAAAACAAATTAAACATTCTCGAACAGTTAAAGGCTGGGTATTAGTATTTTCATTACTTTTTGTTTGAAAATTCATTAAAACTCTTCAGAAGATAAAAACTGAGTTTTATTTTCTCTTTTGGTTACATCGAAGACATCACTAAACCATCACTAAATAGCGGACGTTCGCACAAGCTTGCTACAAGATATAACGAAATAACTGGTAAACTAACTGACTTCATTCATGTCTATTCTTATTTCAGGCAAAATTGTTACTCTAAGTAAATATTTTTTGTGCATGCGATTAACCCAAAGAGTGCGGAATTCGTGCATGTTGTCCATTTTTAATTAACATTACAGTAAGTTGGGCAAATACGGCTCGCCCTTAACATTTTTCGAAATAAAACCATCGATTTGTTGTTGAATTCGTTTAATTATTTTTTTTAGTATCAATTTACTTTAACTCTTAAGCCACATAAACATTAAATCAACATTCAAAACAATGGAAAAGCTAAAGTAACGTCATATTGCGTTTTCAAAAACCTTGCGGCTAATATGGCCTAACTAGTGTTAAATATGGCCTTTTAATGATTTTTATTTTTAACTGCACCAAAACTCGAGTACATTGTTGCTCGGTGACGGCACAGTTTTCCTGTAAACACATACAACACATTCTACACAAGCAATCGCAATTGATGCATCTAGCAAAGATCATATATATATAAATATTTCCTACTAGGTTAGGTTAGCTGCAGAAGGCAGTCACACTTCCGCCAAAGTAGGCCTATTGTGATGCCGACGCATTGATTCCCCCTAATAATTAAAACCAGTTGGTGCTTGTGACAAAGCGATTTAGCTGGCTACTACTGACGCTTTTAAGGTCATTGAGGTTCCTGAAATAGTAGGCCTAGCTACACAAGCGAGTAGGTGATCTGTGGTTTCCATGCAGCTTCTACAGAAGTCATTATAGGAGACCCCTAACCTACGAGCATAGGTGCCAATTGTACAGTGCCCTGTTATGACGCCGTTGAGCGTCCTGAGTAAAAGTCTGCTGAGTCTAAGCAGATTGAGTGATCGTTTTATATTAAGCGATAGCTATATTTCCTTTGTTTACGGACAAGTGGTACTTTCTAGCCATTCACGATTGGTGATGATGATTGTGTGCATTTTTAATAAATGGTGACCATGCAAGGTGGAACACCTATTGTTTGGGTGGAGGATGGGCCAAACCTAGCGAGTTCGTCGGCTTTGCGATTGCCTGGTGTGTCACAGTGTCCCGGCACCCACATGAGGTGTATGTTAAAATGCTCAGCCATCTCGTTTAGAGCCAGCCTGTTATTAAGGGATATTTTATCATATCCGAACAGATGGTGATATCTCTTTTGGATATTACGTTGTTCTTGAGCCAGGAGGCGTTGTCCTATCGCAATGGTTTCTGCCTGGAATACTCTACAATGGTCAGGGAGTTTCCGGGAGATTCGATTGCGGAGGATCGAGTTGCCTGGAGATATCTCCCGTGCGTGGTTTACCCCCACTACCCCTTTAGTGGAACATGTGGGTCAAAAGATGATGATGTTTTACATGAAACCTTACGTATGTACTTTTCTACTAAATACCTTGTTCAATCGTTAACAGTGCGTTCATACTCTGATTCTCTAGTGTATCAATGTTTCGGTTATGAAAAACCGCTCGCTCACTATTGGTTCGTCTGTCTGGTAGAGGGCGACAAGTAAAACGTCGACACTTTTCAGCAATCGGATTGGCGTGCCGAATCTAAGTGATTACAGTGAACTCTCCAAGAAATGTGTCCTGTTCCTAACTTCGGTACAAGAGCATTTCGTAATTAGTTTACTGTAACAGTCGGTTATTCAACAAGCTTCCTCTTAAATCAGATCACTAAGACTTCCTGCGGCGAAATGCTAAAAAAATGCTTTTTAGCTCATTTCTTGTGTTTTATTCTTGTGATATATAGAATCTAAGTGAGTGTGTGATCTAAGTGAACTCTCCCATAAGCGGACACTGACGGTGCCAAGAAATGTGTCCGCTTATGAGAATGTATGGTATAACTTCTGGTTATTTCTGTTTTTTACGAACACATGTTTTTTGACACATCGGCCAAATCATACACTCATACACAAACCTACGAACTGTGTACCTCGAATTATAGTCGGATAGTCGACGGACGTTTTTTTAGTTACAAAGGGCAAAGTGCAAAGAAAAGGAAAACAAAGCAGAAAATATTACGAATTGTGCCAGATACGTTTTGTCCGTTGAAGAGGGAGTGAAATTGAGAAATAAGAGGGTCCATTTATGAGAGCATTAACTTGTGAATAATTTCCGTTCTTTGAATTTCTTCGGTTATGAGAGGTGACAGATGTCCGTTACGAGGGAGTACACTGCAGCTATACCAAAACCTAGACTTCGTTTTATTCGCTTACCATTCTCCTCACCTTGAATACAAGGAAAACCCTCAAGAGTTTCTGTTTGAAGACCACAAGGTGAAACCATCACATTCATGGTATGATGAATGTTTCATACTATGGATTTCGCAAGTCTTAATTAAGGTGCAAAATTTTCTATAAAACTCAATGATATCTAAAACGTAAACGAAGCAGGGTAGCCTGACAGCCGGCTGTACTTCAACAGTAACTAGCCGCAGTAAAAAATAATTCAATAGCCGACATGCTCAAAAAAATAACAAAAAGGTCTGCTTTCCACTTTGTTGATGTTCAATTTATTAAAAATTCCATAATTGTTCAGCATGCAAGGGCCATAAAACAGGAATCACAATGAAGTTCTACGAACCTCTGTGCCAAGCACACATTTCCGATTTAGCCTTGCCTGCAAATGCCCCATTCCCCTGTTGGCGCGAATGAACGAGAAAGAAAGCCAAACTAATTTGAATTTCATAAAAGCACAAACGAAGCCTGCCAAAGTAGTGTTTGTCAATAAGCAAAATCAGGAGCAGAAGAAGAATCACAGTCACAGCACTGGCCAGCCAAATCCAAATCTAAACATCTGAAAATCTGAAAAATAATCCGAAACGTCAAAATCTGTGTGATCTGTTGTGAGTTTGAGTGGAATCGATAAAAATGCACTAAAAATAGACCACGGATTTTGTATAATACTAATAACCCCCTCCTGACAAGACACATCTCTAAGCAGCATTATTTCGTATCTATGCTTCAGTTGTCTTCATCTGTTTTGCGTCTGTTTTCATCCAGAGTGATGAGATATTTAAGAAACTGATTGCTTCGCCTTTGTTCGATTCGTGCGCGAGTACGCAAGGCATGCCTCATGTAGCGCGCGAGTGCTGGTCTTTTCAGTTTCAGTTTCAGCGTTTCGTTTCTTTTCACGAACAGGCACGAGCACCACGAGTATACAGTAACAACAAAGGAGGGAAATAAAGAACTCATCACATCTGCTGGTGAAATGGCCATCGACGGACACGCTCCCATCTGGCAGTGACGTGAAATTAATGAAATCGAAATGATATCTGTTAATGTGTCATTGCTACAGACTGTGCTGAGCGATTTTACTTTTTAATTGCCATTTGAGAGCTGTCAATGATGTTGCGGGGGCGAGGTGTTATCGGATACAAAACGCGGCTGGACCAGACTCAGCCGTCGAAATGTCAAAATGTGGAACCTCGTGAGACGTCCTCTTCTCATTTCATTTTTTCCGCGAAATGCCCTCTGCTTAGCACACTAAATGGAAGCCACTGTATTTATTTATTTACGTTCGCGAATTTCACTTAGCGCTGGTCGCAATCAAACACAGAGAAAACAACCGATGGCATACGCCGGTCGAAGCGAAACGAAACTAATAACTGTTCGACAGTCTGTTTATTCTCCATTAAATCAATCGGTTTGTGTTATATCTCACTTGAAAGGCTAACCGAAGGCTTTGTTCTGACGCTGTTGGAATGGTCGGAATCACTCAGGGGATGCGATGATTATTTGCTAACACAGAGTGCGTATGCCACTCCAACGGAGGGCACTTAGACGTGACTGGAGTCTGAAGTCTGAACGTTTCAATAGAAAGCGCAAATAATACTGACTAATTATTCATACGTTTCAATTGCACTGGAAGCAGTAGGTTCAGAAATCGATCAGAACTTCTCCTCAAGAAACTGTATATCCCCGGAGATCGGATACCGATTTGGTTCAATCGCCAAATCATTGATCTTCTATCGGGAGAAGTGGTACAGTGAAAGCTCCCATAGGGACACCGACGAACGCGGCAGTATTGTCCGGCCAATCCGTTTATGAACTTCAAATCAAGATCCACTGTCGTGAGAAAGTGTCCGCTCAAGGGGAGTGTCCGCCTAAGAGAGTTGTCCGTAATAGGAGCTTTCTGCAATACGTGATTAGGTGAGGTGCGTGCAAATCTACACCTACACCATCACTTAATTCCAAGTGAATCTAATCACTCGTGAATTTATCATCTGTTTCAAAAAAGAGAAAAATGTTTTTTGTTGAAGTGCTAATTACCGAGGCTGTACTGTGATCACTCGTGTTGAGTGTGCTATTGTTCGCTCACACGAAGAGACCACAGATTTACGCCGTCTCCGAACGGCCATGTTGTTTGAAAAGCTTTTTCTAGACATTAGTTGCTGGGGAGGCACATATTTGAACAAAATCAAGGCTTTGTTGTTGCTCCAAAAACGTGTTATTAGAATAGAAAGTCTGCACGAAAGTTTTCCTTTATCTAAACATTTGAAAATCATTTATACTAAGTGTTAACAATTCTCTATATAAGAACTGGTAATCTTAACTTCAGAATACTAAACAATTATAATTTACGTATCAATTCGTTGCATCTTGTTGCTATTCCCTTCGGTACAACAGCTTTTCGTAATTCGTTTACTGTAACAGCGTGCCTAGTATTTCACAAGCTTCCTCTTTACATCAGATCACTAAGACTTCATGCTGTGTTTACAAGAAATCTGAAAAGTGGCTTTTTAACTAACTTGGAGCCTGTACTTCGGGTCCGGTAGTAATTTGTTAAATATATAGTTGTTCTTGTATTCTGGTTTAGTTTATTTATTTAACTTATTTTATATTTTGTTTTGTGTATTGCTTTGAAATTTTGATTTGCTTTTTTTTGTGAAAATATTTTGTAAAAATTTAATTAAAATGTAAACGGGCTTATGGTGTACTTTTAAAATTTAATCTGTTATCAGACAGATCCAAGTGTTGTGCATATTCATTAAAAACTCTACTTATCCTTGTGACTGGCTCATTTTCCCCATATTCTGTGTTATGAGATCTCATGAATAGCAGGCAAATAAGAATTAATCAAAAGAAGAAGACTAGGACACTTTATATGGCAGGAAAGTATATCCTTGACAAACATTACATCATGAATAATGCGTCTAGTTGCTAGCTATTTTATGCCAAGCAGGCAGCACCTAGCCTTATAGCTCGGGTGACAATCCCAATGCATCTTAAATAATATACATCTAGTGTTTCGCTTTTGTACATTTTCGATGCGATCGGAAAAAATAGTGAAGGCGGGATTCCAGACTACAACTGCATATTCAAGGAAGGGCCTTACCAAGAAAATGTTAAGTGATAACAAGGCGAATGGATTAGTAAATCCTTTGGTATTCTGCTTTATGTAACCTTCTGCTGAGTTGGCTTTTGATAAGATATGGGAAATGTGTGCGTGATATGAGAATGATGAGTTGAGCATGACTCCCAAATGTTCCATAGAAAGAGCAGCAGACCTAATGGAATAACTGAATTGCAGAGGACACTGATTTCGTAAACGACATTGAATGGCATTTCATTAAATTAAGATAAAAATCGTTATTTATGCACCAATCAAATATGTTACTTATATCAGACTGCAGTGAAAGACAGTCATTAATATTTTGTATGCTCCTGAAAATTTGCATGTCATCCGCATATAACAAACACTTACTATAGTTAACCGATCGAATAATATCATTAACGAAGATTAAAAATAATAGTGGTCCTAAATGACTACCTTGCGGTACACCCGAACTACATTTTATTATCCTAGATAACGAGTCTCCGATGTTTACTCTTTGATTTCGGTATCCAGCAAAGGAACTGAGAGTGAAATCCGAAAATTTTGAGTTTGTTAATCAACAGTGAGTGGTTAACGGAGTCAAAAGCTTTAGAGAAATCTGTGTAAATTGCATCGACCAGATTCCATCTCATTAATCACGAAGGAAGAGTATATTGACAGACTGGTGGAGGTCGAAGGACCGGATACAAAATTGTATCTATTGAGAACAAAAAGACAGGAATACTCTTTGAGCATTTTTCAGTGACTTTGGGGCCGTGATTATCCTACCAGGAACCGCATCTAGACACCGAGCTTCAATAGACGATGCACTTACCCACAGCGCCAAGGCCACCACAGGAATAAAGTGCTTTCAAAAATGAAAGTGCTGCCTTTTACAATAGTATCAATCAGCAGTGAGCTTGAAAGTTGTAATTCGCTAGCGTAATCCTCTCTTAGGACATTAACTGCGAACATCTACGTTCATAAATAATGCTTCAGAAACGAAAGCAAGTTAAATCGATTAGGAACGTGATGTGAGACCACCAAACCTTGTCCACAATTTTAAAAATCGTCATTCCTTTTTCTTCAAAATGTAAATATGTTATCTATGTGGACACCACTGTGGGACCACTACTATACACAACTGCTCACTGAGTCTTCATTTGACAGGTCAAGTGTTACACATTCATTATCGATTCTACACATTCAACAAGATTGGCAACATCGGAGCATATTCTTGCCCTCAGCTTATATAAATACAATACGACACGTCAGAATACATCAAACAAACAGTTCATTGTATCGAAAAACTGAGCACCTCCACCAAAGCATCGATCTTTCTCGTGTACATGATTTGGTATGATAACTCTAAGACATCATCAAACATTTTGCTGAACGCCTCCAGACAAACAACTGCCGCTGTCACGTAGCGAAGATAATCGCCATCAACAATCTCCTCACAAGCCCAGCACTGCCAAGCTAACAAACGCCGAGGTCGTCGTCGGCGCACTCGCAGCCGCTTTGTCTTTGGGCTCTCCCTCTGATACGATAAGAGAACCTAAAATACCCCGGATTTCAAGACGAACACACAAAACCGGCACAAAATTCCAATCAAAGTGTTCGCAAAAAATACATGTGCCCCTCAACCGAACCGCACATCGGTGAGCGCCCCAACGGTTGGGGGTGTAACGCACTCAACAAGTGAGTCATTTATTCCGGCGGCCGCCGCGCCGATCACATCACCAAACCAGTGGCAAAAGCCGGCCAACCGAAGTAATCACGAAAGACAACGGCAAAGTGAAAAAACGCAAAACAAGGGAGAAAAAAACAAAAACGTATTCAACAACAACATTCCGTCATCAAGACCCCTCCCTCTTTCTCCAAATGATTACGCATAGATACGTATCTGGAGCGGAGTTAAACTGCCATTTCCAGAGCACTGGCCGGACTGCGCTGGGCAGGGCCGCGTCCGTCACAGAGTCAGTCAAGCCGGCCAGAACCAGTTACCCGCAGACCGTTTTTTCGAGAGAGAGATTCACATTCATTCATTTGGCGAAGTTCCTTTCTCATAGTGAATAAATGTCAAACGTTGTTTTCATGTTGCTGTGAACTCACATAATCAGATAAACATACGAGCACTCCATCGCAGATACACACTGCACCACCACACACCAGTGACAGTGGCAGCAACAAACGATTCTCACTCGCAACTCGGCTTCGTGTGGCAGAGGATGTTTCATTCAAACTTTTTAAAAGTTTTATTTTCTCTCTTATCGGTGCATCGTTTTTCTTCTTTTTTTGTGCAATTTCATTAAAATACAGTGGTGATGGCAACCGATTCCCTCGGAGATAGACACACACTAGCGCATATGCGGACTGGATCCGAAAGGGCTGCCGCGTCCATTTACATCCGCGCCGCGCTGAAGACTGAATGCAGTGAATGTGGCGCATGTGGCGGCCGGAGTAAGTGGGAACTATCTCGGTGAGCTGGTGTCTTTGTCACAGTTTCATGTTGCATTTATGGTAAACGAGATTGCATTAGATATGACAGGTTATTTCAGATACAATAAATTTCCATTTGGAATGCTGTTCCCATTCCATTCGGCATTACCGGAGGACAATGCATGAATGCCAGACTATTTCGCAAGAAAATTGTACGACCAGAGATTGGGTTTCTATAGAATACAGCCCGGATGGGAACTGCGAGAGAGTTCTGAAGTGGAGCAAGCCGCTTTGTTGTTTGTAAGTTGACACCGCGTCACGACCAGATCCACTCTGTCACTGAGTGAAGTGAAAGAGCAACAAATTAACTTAATGCTAGTGGGACGTTACTTTCACATCCAGATGGTTAGGGATATGTGCAGGCAACTTTGCAACACTTACCATTACGGGATACATCTAATTCAACTAAGTTTTCGAAATTTTGAATATCGGGTGGCAGTCTGTTGATTTCATTGTCGCTTAGGCCCAATTTCCTCAATCGATGTAACCTGAAGAAGTTCTGAAAGAAAAAAAAAGGAACACAATTGTTAGCAAATATAAATGAAAAGCATTGCAAAGGGCTTAAGTTAAGGACAGGGTGTTTGCTGGCGAAACTTACAAACTTGTATGGGTGCCATTTTGGAAGGCATACATTGATAGTTGTCAAATTTTGACTGTCGTTGGGTACAGAATATTAACAGTTTAGTCCTAAAGACAGACATCCATGTCATTCAACAGCACATCATTCAAATGGCCATCTCGGCTACGCCGGCAGTGCTTTAAGATGTTGGCCCAATATGGATGGCGTTATTCCGATTAAAGCTGGCCGAAGTGGATGGGTTGATAGCCTAGACTATGGACATAACTAAGCAACGAAACTCGGATCTTCGTCCAATATGAGTTGCACCAAATTAGCAAACGGGCGCCATCACTCGACATATAAACTAATCGAGTGATGAGTCAAGTCACACGATCAATTCGCCCACACGCTTTGCCGGTAAATGACCCAGTGCGTGAGTCAAATGTCTGCTGCACCATTGCGTTGTTTTATTTATGTTATTTATTTATTATTTTACAAGTAGCGTCGTCTTATTAGAACCACAGGTCGGCCATATCGAAGTTGTCGAGCTCCGGATCTTCGGCCAACATGTGTTGCATCAAATTAGCAAACGGACGTCATGTTCATGGTCGTCCAGCTTCAATTCTTGTTTCAGCACAATATTTTATGTATGTTGATCGAATTCATTCATTCATCGCAAAATAAGCCGGTTTGACTATTTGGCGATACGCAATTCATACATTTCTGGGTCTTCTTCCATAATGAGCGATACCGCGGCTATTGTCTATGGCTTAGAGTCCAACAGAGTGTACCCACGCTCAAACTATTCCACGGAGCGACGCATTGCCTGCAAACTGAAGCCGAATGACCACCGACCTTACGACAAAATTCACATTCGGAAATATTTTTGTGTTCCAAAGGGGAGTCTTAAGGGATGGCGTGACATTGTACCAAATAGACAAACTGGGTACAGCCCCGTTTATTCGATCAATATCTATTTAAGACATATTTTAAGCCAAATAGAGGCAAAGTAAAATCGGATTGCAGCAACTATGACATCAGCCTGAACGTCCACCTTGGAAGCGGTGAGGCCTCATGGATAAGACATTTAATTACGCAACGAATTTCTAGGTAAGGGATTTACTCGTCCGAAGGGTGATGAGTCCAACAGGAACTAGGTGAGAAGTGCTTACCCTCGTCTGCCCGCGTGCCTAACCTAAGCTAACATCTAGCGCTATTGTATACCCGCTTCGGTTGCAATGCCCAAGACTCCATGGACACCCACATGACCAGGAATTTATTGAGCAAATCTAGCCAAACTAATCAAGAGAAAATAAAAAAAAAAATGTTGTAAATCAAAACTAAACAAAGGATATACGTGCCTGCTAGTCGTTGTTGACAGAGCAGTTTGGTTATAAGGGGCAACCGTCCATCAATTCAGCAATGAGTCTATAAATTCTGGGTTATGCAGTGTAGAGAATTGAAAGGACTCAGCTCCACAGCACATCCAGCCAAAAAGCAGTCAGTCATTCATCCGCACAGCAAATACCTCAAATGGCAAAATAATTTGTTTTGCTTTCCAAATAAGAACGGTTGCGTATTAGTCAACTTCACCCGCAACTATGTCAGCACACCCACGTCTATATAAATGCCAAATTCGGTCTCGACAACTCGTCCAAGAAAACTGAGAAATGCACATCGTGCAGCGCAAAGAAATGCCACAGCCGATGATCGCGCAAACAAATAGATTACGTGCATCACGACTCGACTCCATAAATCCATTTTTGGCCCTAAATGAATTGCATACGACAGACAAGTCCCAAGAAAGATATCTTGCCTTGGGTGATCGCGCACGAGTGACCCAACCGTTGGCAGCGACTAGAAGAGCACCCCATGACAGACTCTAAGCCGTCTTCTTCGGCAAAGCGGTACTGGCGCATCTATTGTGCATACACCTTCTTTTCCGTCGCTGGAAGTCGTGCCGTAACTGGAACATGTAATAGAAGCGAGCACAACGGTAAACCGAACTACAACCATTAATATCTACAGAATGGCATTTACCAGGAGGATTATTTGATCGGAAAACAAAAGGCCAAATGAAGCATCAATTGAGCAGGCACCGGGTGAGTGGGTGAGCGGCTTGGCAGACAAAGCAGTCAAAGGAAAGGTCAGATTTCAGGTTGAGCATATTATTTTATTCCACCTCTCGGATGGTTGTCAGCTGAATATGCTGTTGGAAGGTGAAGAATATCGCTCTAACGGTACGATGATGGGGCACAAGTTTGTGAGTGAGATTCCTCAAAAGTCGTGATGAAAGTTGAGGTTTCTTTTGTTCAAGATTCACAGAGAGAACGTGAATAAATCTTTGATTCCTTTTGTGTCCGTTCTCATTAGCACCGATCCCTGGTGGCAGGCTGAATTCTAGGAAAGAAAGTGAATCAAAAGGGGTGTCGTTGTAGTTCTGAAAGTAATCTAACTGGCTTCACCTAACCACAGACTGTGATGGGAGTCGGGAGGGTGTAACTTTGAAAGGCAGCAAATAGTCACAGATTTGTGGACCGTCAAACCTCTACGATTTCTCTGTAAAGCAGGAGCAATAACTGTTGGAAAATCCTGCGTCTGGGTTGAGCAGAAATGTTTCTTTTGCTTCCCGCGGCACTTACTTTAAAAATATAATGAAGTTGATATCAAAATGATTTATTCCTCCTTTCTCTCCCAGACATTTCGGATTTTCCATTCATTTCCATTTCACCTATGGAGGTAACATTTTGAAACTGTCCGAAATATAGAGGTGTCCGGAATACTGATGTGTCCGGACTAACGAACTTGTACTGTCATCTAAATTTTCTGTCAAAATTCCGAGGCAGCGACGACAACTCAAGAAGCGTCCCATTTGTATGTCTTAATTATTGTCTCAGCAAACAATGTATATCATAGTTCAGTGAACAAATTTGAGTCTACTGAAATTCTCTTGCCAGTGAGGCTAGGTGTTGGCCACTTCTCGATGGGCCGAGAATATTGCAAACGAACCAAAACGGTCGATTCCAAGGCCTCAAGAATTTTACGAAAACATCCTGGCCTGCACCTTTATAGGATGAAGTTATGTCAAGAACTTAAATAAACTTCCGGCATAAGAATCTCAAGTAATTTTGAAAGAAGATGGCCAATTTCATCGCAAGCTTGCAACTTCAGTCAGATGACGGCTTAGTCAATAAGGGGTAGGGTAGGGAAAGGGGCTGCTAGTGAATTCACCAGCACACTTAGACAATGTTGGAGCAGACAGTCAGACTAGTAGATCCCAACACCGAATGGTCACTGGACCAGTATTAACTTTGCTCTCACTGGCATTCGAACCGGAGACCCCACTAACCAGAGCAGGCACCTAACCAACTGCGCCATCCAGTCGTTTAATTCAACAAACAGAACACGCTTTGTTGATCAGCCCTTCAAGAAACACCACTTTATCCACAAAAAAATGTATGTTTCAAGCCGTTTTTGTTGCTTCTTGATGAAAACGAGAGTTCGGTACAGAGACATTATTTCTTTGGTCTAGCCATTAATGATTTGTAGTTTCAACAAAACGGTGACACAAGCCACACAGTGAGTATTAAAATCGACTGATCCAAGGACTCAATTCGATGGAGGTGTTATAACGAGAAATGGTCCCGGCGATTGGTCCTCTAGACCGTGTGATTTAGCGTCTCCAGACTGTTCAATGGGGCTGCGTTAAATTATTGGTTTATGACAACAAGCCGGCGCCTTTAGAGGAGCTCAGAGCCAATATTTAACAAGAGTAAGCCGCCGTTTCTGTTGTCGAAATGCCAGTCATCGAAAATTGGTTTCAACGAATCAACCGCTGGAATCTCGCCAATGATGGACGTATCAACGACGTCCACCACGCATGCTTTGATGAAGTTTACTCTAATAACATAGGTTTGGAGACATCATCAATGTTTCCGTTTTACTAAATAAAAAATGTCTCCTGTACAAATATGTTGGTATAATCCGACGATTGTTAAGAGAACACGGTTCCGGTCATTCACTAGACAAAGCTGCGAAGACAACGACCGCAAAGCACTCAAGCTGACCGCAAAAAATAATGTGATAGCCAAGGAGTCGCGTCGTTGACCACCGCGCATCATAATGCTTCTTGAACTAAGTCAGATACATAGACTATGATTCATCTTCAGAGATGATGTTGAATCATACTGGGTGTGCCCACTGCCTGTAAATGTGGTGTAAACATGCCAATCTTTCGTAAACATCGCCGAGCAATTCAGCTCCGGAAACACAAAGTCATCGGTCAATGTATTTTTATTCAATTTGAAACTCAAACCCTGAAGAGGAAGACCATTCGGGCGATATTTGTCTTAAAGTCTTTGTTCAAAGGATTGGCCTGCGCAACGTTCAATCCTCACCTATGGAACACTAGTTTACAAGTAAGATAAATACAATCGTCCGAAGCGCGATAAAGACAACTCCTACAGACGCTCAACGGTCATGCTCCATTTTGTACCCACCACATTCAAAACACAGCTGCCCACATTGCGATCAGGTTCACACATTCATTTCATCATAGATTCAATACCGACAGAGCTCATGCGGAATCGAACCACTGCATATCTGCCATCCGTAGTCTCCCAAATTGCGCCAGCATCTTCCCAGGGGATATGATTGTCAAAGGCAGGCGTGCCGTCAAATGAGATCCCACAAAATTCAATGACAAGTTTGCTGAATCTCACAGCTTCTCACAAAATTAGTACAAGAATGCGGGCTAACTGAAATCACAGTGAGCGCAGTAAAATCCTAGGGCATGAGAAGGCCGGTGAACTCTCGCTTGCCGATGAGCTGCACATGCCACTAGAAGCAGTCTTGGCTTAAATCTCCATGCACTCCCTTGAAAAGGCAAACCTCAGATGTGCCAGGCCTGAGGTGGTCTGTGTGACAAGGCATGAGTACAACCGACACAAATAAGCCGATCTGCCCCGTCGTGATATCGCTAGTTTGGTGACGGTCTGCACCGGACACTGGCCGAGAGGAGATGCGATCAAACCAGTTGTATCACACTAGCACAATTTGTAGCAGTTGTAAGAACTTCGCTGAGAGGGAAACTTTCCATTTTCCTCCCGGGTTTGATAGACTCTTCATCAACCCAGTTGACGAGATCTGTGCGAAGAACATTAATGTACTCCAGTTGGTATATGAAATGTCTCGAAAATACATTTTCAAAATAAGAGCTGTGACTTAAAACGGCAGATGGTGCTAATTGGGTTCTCACCAAACCAGGCCACACATCGATGGTGACCCGCCAGAAGGTGGGGGGAGGCTCCTAGCACCAAGTGATTACCACCAGTGGCTTAAAACGGCAGATGGTGCTAATTGGGATCTCGCCGAACCACCACTCCCGATCAGACGAAAAATACTTCGTTTGACAAAAAGTGACTGACGGGCCACACAACGATAGTGTGTGACCCGTCAGAAGGTATGGGGAGGCTCCTAGCAGACAGAAAACATTCTGTCCGGCGTCATTTGATCCCTATTTCCCCACGTTTTCTGATACATTTTTGATTGTTCGTTTTCGCTGTCAGCGCGCTCAAGAGAAGTGTTTTACTTATCAACTCAACTCGTGCAGCAGTTCGTGGTAAAGGTCGCTCAATGAAAGCGCCATTCAATCACACCGTTCGCGTTCTTTTAATTATGTACAAGTAGTCCATGAATTTTGTAAGTCGAGCACATTAGTCGCATTCAATTCATTTCACTTCGTGCCGCACCTTAATCCCTCACAGGTCCACTCAGACACATTCGAGTTTTGGAATGTGTTCGATTCGACGATGTGGTCGTTCATTGTCATCATTATAACTTTGCAGGTTACAATTTGTTTACATATTTCTGTTTGTTGTTCAACGCTATCGTCAAATGCCAACCTTGACAGTGAATTTGTTAATTTAATTACAGCGTCGGCTCGGTCTGGCTCTGCATCAGCTGATTTCACACTCATCGGGGCAAGTCGATTCTCAAGTTCAGATTATACAATTGTTGTCGTTTAATTCGCAATAAAAGCACGCTTTTTTTGTATTTTCTTTCCTTTTCGCAATCGTCTCCACACACGGGAGAAATTAGCGAAATGCGGGCAACTGCAGTTGGTGTGGGGGAAAATCAGTTTGGATTCAATTAAAATTAATTGCGGCCCATGAGGGGAGACTCGATGTGGATATGGTGGATGGGGATGCATCAAAACAACACTTTGACAGGTAATCTTTCATCCGACAGCCATTCAACGTTCGATCTAAGTTCGTAATTTGAAATAGAAACTCCGTTTCACTGAGTAACGAAGAGTAAAGTAACGAAGCGTGAATCTGACCGGAGACTTGAGTGGTGGCAATTTTTGTGGCAACAAATTACGTCCATGAACGAATCATGGAGGGATGTATGCAACATTGCTTCATTTTGGATTGACAGTTCCTAGAAGAGTGCGTTCTTAAAATTGAAAATGTTCATGTTACGTAATAAGAATTTAAAATGTCATTTTGGTTGAAATTTGTCACAAAGTGAGCTCTTCGAAGAACTGGGATTCGCCTCATGAGCATGGCAACTCGGTCCGTTGTGAATTATGTGTTCTGATGATATTGCATGACATCCCACGCAGCTACTATTTGATGCTGTTGGGATTTTTGTTCTTGGAATTCTTTTCTTGGACTCAGGAAATCGAGAACAATGTCGGTCAATCCACCGTTGCCGGGTGACGGAGGGGAACAGTGACAGAATTTCTGGGGAGTGACCGCTTTCCCTCTCTCCCCGTGTATCTAAAGTCGATGGATAGTCCCAATTTCATTTCATAGTACTTCAGACGATTATGGCCAGTTATGGCTTCCAAACAGCGTCAGCAACTTTTTGTCGCATTGAAGGAGTTTGTCGGTTTTCGTATTACTAAAGTTGTGCCACGGCATCCGAGTGGTCTCACAGGTGGTTAGAGAGTTCCACATTTTTTCGCCTTCTCTATGATCGTGTAATCCGCATTCTACTTGACATCCGCTAGAGAGATTCGTAGGATTGCCTGGTATGGTTCAATTTTGGACCCTTTCCTGGAAAGTTCATCCGCTGCTTCATGGCCGAGTTTGTCATTGTCACCTCTGACCAAGGAGAAAAGTAATCGAATGCTGCGTGTTGCGAACCCTGAGCTCTTCGCAGCCTGCGACCAGCTTGCACTTGATTTCCGTTGCCGAGATCGCTTTAATGGACGGCTAACTGGCAACTAGTATGGCTGGTCGCTTCCTCGGCTGCCAGGACCTCCGCCTAAAAAAAAACCCTGCCATAATCCGAGTCTGAGGGAGTAGTGTCATTTGTGTATACATCGATGATTGAATTGTTGGCTTGATTTTCCTTTATCCATGCGACAATTAAAGCCTCACTCTCAGACATTCTGACAGCGAAAGTGGTGAGAAATCGGCACGATGTCCATAGACTGGTTGTGGGTATTGGGTATTCAAGGATCTGTAAAAAAGATAAACTTCCGAAAGAGGGATCCGAATTGAGGAATCTCTAGCAAGCTCTTATGCATACTTGTCACTTGGCTCCACATGGAAGGAACTTTACAAAGCTGTGAATAGAGCCAGAAATGGCTTAGTCACTGTGGAGAATTGTGACTGACATTGGATCAAAAGCGAAAATCTATATCGGACGTTGAGCAAGAAAATATCATCATCAACAGTCAGTTTTGGTCGCAAGGAAGTGGACACGCTAAATAGGGGCTATAAGCCCCACAGCTCGCATAGCGATGTGAAGCTGCTGAGTCGAGGAAGAAGTATAATCTGAATCAAGCGCCCAGCCCTAGCTCCACATTGAAGGAACTTTAGTCGAGGAAGAAATAGAAACTGAATCAAGTGTCCAGCCCTTAAAAAAAAATGGTTGTAAACACTTGGTTGTATATAAAAAAAACCTACTGCGGTTCTTCCTGATATTTTAAGAGTAAGGAAGTTCTCACGGTTGTTGAATATTCAGGACACAGCATAAAATTGGTCAGGGCACCTACCTATCTAATAATAATATTTTTGTCAAGGAGGACAGTCCAAAGCGGCCTAGGCCCGGTTTCTACAACAACCACTAGTGTTGTGTGTGCTGTCCACGATTGAATGGGACTTACAGATTTTTGCTGACGGATCGTCGAAGTTTGAGAAGCTTTCTTTGAACAATTGTCTGTGACCCGAAATAAAAGGCGGAGCCGTGAATTAAGAAAGTTAGTAAATTCGAGGATTGGACTTATCAAACTCGGCGTAAGCTACATCACGACGGCCAACTACCTAACTACTCTTGTTCTATTCCTATTCCTCAAAATTACATGATGTCACTGAATGTTGGCAGAGTCAAGAAGTCAAGAAATCGGGCAAAGGACTTTGTCCTTGACAGCAACAAGTATAACGCTTAATGAAGTGATGCCAAGTCTTCATTATGCGATAAACTTGTCAAGCCACCTACTCACTTCAACCAAATATGCCATAGTTTCTCTCCAGCAAGGAAGAACCTAAGATTATGGACACAAACACAAACAATGTGAATGAACACAATTGCTTGGCTGGCCGCGTTCCACGTGCACAAGTCTTCCTCGTTTCTTCAACAAACACATTTTCACTACTTTCATAATTAGATAATTAAGGAGCACGCGAATATGATTGATCTGAGCCAGGTTAGCACTTCGGATGACCAAACCAAGGGATCTACCGCTGTCGCCATTTATGAGAATGTCAGATGTCTCATATCGTCAAGGTTTAAACTTGAGTTGATCAGGCAGTAACTCCCCGGAACGTGAGATTATTTTGTTTGCCATTTCCACGCATGCAATCTAAAATTGGCATCCGAACTGTGAATAATAATCTCATCATGAACTGCGTTTTACTGCGCAATCAACTCGCAAATCAAATCCAATCGGCGCCAGAATGTTATTCGCTCCCAAGCTCGGCAACGCTTCTGAATGCGCTCTCCGAGATTACAAGTGAAAACTGCGTGTTTACTACAGCGCTTGGTATCAATTTTGTTTGCCTAATGCTTACCACCCAAATTCACCTCACAACTGTATACATGCCCTTGTTCTCAAATATGATGACCTCAGACACCAGCGCACACACACTGTTTACGAGTTCCCCCAACCGCATGCGGTGGCAGCAGCAGTTCAACATTCCTAAGCGACCGAGGTGTGCACACCAAGCAGCGCGGCCAAGTCAGCGTTCTACCACCCGACTCGAGGCGGTTACGAAACTGTCGACTGGTATTTTTATGTGTAATTGTGTGTTCCCCTTCACACCAACGTATTAATTTGAAACACAATTAAATTCAGAAGACAAACAAAAAGATACATATCGTGTGAAATACTTTGAAAATAAAACAGATTTCATATTTGAAGGAGCCCACCACCCCCTGCCGGCGGGTGGCTGCGTGTGTGTGTGTATATTCCTGTGAGTAAATAAACTGTGACGGTGGGTGTAAATGGGGCAGTTGATAATTGCAACGTGCGATGAACGCCGAGCATGGGAGGGGGCGCGCTCGTAAACAACTGGAGAACTAATTGCTTTGCTACGTTGCAAAATAGTTCGTTTTGTTTTGACAGGTCCAAAAGTTAACCGACCTCTGGGGGGTGCGGCGGTAAAGTTCGATAAACCGCACAATCTCCATTTGAATGGTATTCCCCGCTCCGTTCATCTCGAGAGATTCCACACAAATTTCGATTGCCATCGTGTTCGCAGTAATCCCACTCGGGAGTGAAACAAATCTGCGCCGGCAGCCGCAGGCAAGACAATGGCGGGGTGCATGGAATGGATGAATTGGATGATTTTGAGAAAATGTATGCTTTCAGTCGTTCAGCTTTCCAGAACGACCAACTGTTGTTCGAGAAATGACTGACAAGCATCCTTACCGCTTGCACGAAATGATGTCATCTCTGTACTAGTCGCATGTCAGATGCAGCCGTCGGACTTGTCACGCGATAAAGCGCTAGCAGTTGTCCAACTTTTACTAGCACAGCAGCGACTCACTGTGTTCCAGTAATTAGGAACAGATATAACATTAGGGATTAGAGGTGAACACTTTTAATGAGCGGTACTCCCTTGAGGGGGTGTTTGATTTGCCAGAGGATTGGAGTGCGGGTGCTCCGTACGAAAATTGTTGGTAGTCACCGATTGCAGGAAAGACACCGACGTAACACCGATCGGTTGATAGTCGAATTCCGAATCTCACATCGTCGAAAATGATCATTCCAACAAAATAGGGGCATCACAAAAACACACGTTTTTCGTTTTAGAGAGTGTGATCTGTATTTACTGTGATGCACAACGTGTGCATGCCGCATACGACTCAGTTGGCAGTCTTTTTTTTTCTCGTACGTTTACTTTGACCAAAAGTGTGCCTCTGAAGTCTCTGAAGAGTATTTTTGTAACAGTACTTTGCGCTCTCTGAGAACCATCACGGGACTCACTAGAGGTGTAGATAAGATAACTCTGTATGACTGGTAGACAAAGAGGGGTTGGTCGTATCGGAAGTTCGGTAAACGTTATGGTGCGTGAAATTCGGTTAAAAACATGTTCGGCAATGAATTAAAGTTGAATGTGTAATAATACATGACGAATTGCAACGGCGCGTCAGCGCGCTCAAGCTTTGGTACGCGATTTATAGAGCTTACGAGAATGATGAGTCACACCGCGGGAGCCTCAGCTTTCCATATCGAAATGACGGCGCTTGTTTGGCCTACACAAATCCGAAGAGTAGGCAATTTCGAACTATTTCGAAGAAGAAATATTAAATTACCGTTAATAAAGGGTGATTTTTTAGCTATTACCTTTTTTGCAAAACCGGTTTAAACAGCTGACGCACGTTTCGTGTTTTGTTTCACTGTCAAACATCTTCAGTTTGGTCTATAATTTAACCATGAATCGTCTTACAAACGAACAACGCTTGCAAATTATTGAATTTTACTATCAAAATGCGTGCTCTGTTCAGAAAGTTCATCGCGCTCCTTCCATTTTATGGTCAGTTTAAGACGAAGCTCATTTTTGGCTCAATGGGTACGTAAATAAGCAGAATTGTCGATTTTGGAGTGAATATCAGCCAGAAGCATTGCAAGAGCTACCAATGCATCCAGAAAAAGTCACAGTTTGGTGCGGTTTATTGGCTGGTGGCATCATAGGACCGCACTTCTTCAAAGATGATGCGAATCGTAACGTAACTGTGAATGGTGAGCGCTACCGTGAGATGATATCCAACTTTTTTTTGCCCAAAATGCAAGAGCTTGACTTGCATGACATGTGGTGCCACATGCCACACAGCACGCGCAACAATGGACTTATTGAGAGGCGAGTTCGGTGAACATTTTATTTCACGTTCGGGACCGGTGCGATTTAACGCCTTTAGACTATTTTTTGTGGGGCTATGTTACAGCTCATGTCTCTATAGACAAGCCCGCTTCAATTGACGCATTGGAAGTCAACATTGAAGCATTTATTCGTAAGATACCGGCCGAAATGTTGGAAAGTGTATGCCAAAATTGGATTATTTGAGGTCAGTCAAGTCAACATTTGCATGAAAAAAAAATCTTCAAACATTAAATTATATGGACCGTACTATCGATTCAAATAAAGTTTTCATTCATTTTTCTGAATTTTTTTTTTTTTGAAAATCTTTCCAATAGCTTTTAAAAAATCACCCTTTAGTATAACTTGAGTTAATTACTTGAGTCTGAGTTTTGCCAAAAATTCACACCGAGAAGCGAATTTAAGAAAATTGTTTCCCATGGTGGAAGGATAATAAGGTGCGCTGGACAGTTAAACAGAGCCCCTGTGTGATCGCAGGAATTTATGTCAACCGAAAAATTTCGCACATCACAAAACCGAAAACAGATATCTTTAAAAAAAAATGGTTGAAGCATCACTGAACATTATGGCGGAACACATTGGCTGGTATCTGGCTAATAGCACGTGCAATGTTGTCTCCCAAGACTGCAATTGTCACTGGCTTATCGGCATTGACGAGTTCCCATAAAAACAGTTCAAAGGCGCCAAATCGCCACCGATTTAGAAGGCGGTTTGAATGTTTCCCTAGAATATTGTCCCAGGGCTTACGATATCTTGGCCTGTGCAATTTCAATGCGCGACCGCATCATTCCGACTTATACAAATTATGCACGTGCATGGTACTTTAAATGTCAAAGCCCGAACTCCTGAATTCGCTGTTGCGATATAGGTATAATATGGGAGGCGCTAGATTCCAAGGTGGTCCTGAATGTATCTTCTACAGCAAGCACTCGTGCTATTGTTGAATCCTGAGTCGATACGACCCACAGATTTATGCCCAGTCCGGCCAAGTTTGAGAAGTTTTTTCTACACATTCTCTCTTTGGACTAGAAAGAGGTGGGGCGATCCACCTTAGCTGGAATACAGTGCTACACAGAAGAATAGTCTACAGTGACGCTGGATGGTGATTAGACAACCTCATTTAAACCGGATTTAATTTACTTAAAAATACAGGCTATCTCTTTGCCTCTGGCCGTTGCCGATTAAGTTGCAGCCCGTCTGCAAACAAATTGTTGACATTTACGGTCAATCTGGACTGATCTGCGTGAACAGTAGGTGAAAACTCCTATTGCCTTTGACAATTGTTTTATTCTGCGGCAGCCTAAAAGCGGCTGCTTTCAAGTCGGAATACTTCGCAAAACATGAAGAATCCACGCTGCAGACTCAATTCTTGAGAGGAAAGCAAGTCAGATGCTCAGCAGAAATCATGAAACCAATTTCTCAGCTGATAGCCACCCTCTCCACCAACGGATTTGAAGGTCTTTCTCACTGGTTGGTTCATCACGAAATCATGAAAATTGTCAAAAAAATGAGATACAAGTTGAATATCCCTTAATTTATGACGGTGTTTGCAATATGAGACAACCCATGTCAAAGAGAAAAAATTAAATGCACGAATAATCATATGACGCTATTCCAATTTTATGACTCTTGATAATCCCTATCTTATCAAAGTCTGCAGCGGGGTGAACTCACTCGTCAAAGAAATACATTGCTAGCTAGATTCCAGTTCCATAATCGAATGACTCTGATAACGATTAAAGTTGTGCCATTCTTCGGTAGACGCTGGACATCACGTTTTACTAGAACTTGCCTACGAAGCCCGAAAGTCGGAAAATTAAACTGAGCACATGTTGGTGCCGAATGGATATTAGCTTATTACAAAACAAGTTTTGGCTTTTTTGGAACTGTGCCAAATATGTATTAAGCGTTGACTGGGCAACTTAAGTCTGACTTCTTAAGCTTTGCTCCTTAAATGTTGTTTGATGTACATGTACATGTTGACCACGATTGTGTTGCACGGCGAGTTCAATTTTGAGTCACCTTCTCGAGAGTATTGACTGCTTACACGTGCAATGTTGTCTTCCAAGACTGCAATTGACACTGGCTAATTGGCATTGACGAGTGATCTGACGCGTTTCCATACAAACAGCTTAAAAAAACAAATGATACATAAACATACATACACACCGAGGTGTGTCATATGTTTTTGTATGTCCACGGACGTCGGAAGGAGTTGGTTGATTATGTCAATTGTGTTTTAGAATTGTTTGAAGTGTTTTTCCTCTGAAGGACAAATCTTTACTGATATGGCACCTTCTGGAGAAAGAGACGTGGAGCGGGTGATGAAGGATTTGTGTTGCAATCTGTTCCGTGGAAATGCTCCCAACATCGTATGTGACAACTTTTTTACAAGCTATAATTTGGCGTCTACTTAGATGGTAGACTATAATTTGTCTATATTTCGACCGGAAACTAAAAGTTTGGAAAGAGAACATTTTCTAGTCCAACAGCAGTCGAATCATCAATCTTTGGATTCAGCACCAACATAAGTATGTGGTCAAAGCGGTTGTGGTTCTTTCCACTTCCCATTATAGCATCGAACTTGAAGGTAATTAGAGAAAGCCAAAAATGTAATAAATACTCGATTACAAAAGAAGCAAAGATGTGGAACGAGACGGACGAGTGACTTAGTGAATACACTACGAAGAGAAGAACGAACAGATGGTCTTTGGCTTTTTTTTTACAACATTATGGATGATGCTGCTTCGTGATATACAAGGAAAATAATCCACACTGGAAGACTGCAACAAACCGTAGCAGGTTGTTCGTACAACAGTTGAGCGAACAATTAGCCATGGCAGAAATCCAGGATCGTTCACAAAGCATGCGAAATTTTTCATCACGTAGTGGAATTGAAAGTATGTTGGGTCAACCAGTAACACGGACTGTTGAAAATCTTCCACTAAGGGCTGAAGAAGGACGTGACAGAATCGAGCAGAAAGGAAATTGTTTCCGATGTCTCAGAAGAAGACGAACACGAAAAGTCTGCAAGGAATGTAAAGAGTCAGTTTGTGCTGAACATTCAGCGGATATGTCAATGTGATAGACGTCCATAATAAAAATAACAACTTTTTTTATAAAATGTAATAAAGGGTGATTTTTTAAAAGCTATAGGAAAGCACAAAAATTCGGAAAATGCATATAAATGGTCCATATAATTTAACGTTTGAAGATTATTTCATGCAAATGTTGACCTTGACTCCGCCTCAAAGGGTCCATCCGCTTAGTCCAATTTTGGCATACTCTTTCCAACATTTTGCCCGGTATCTCACGAGTAAATGCTTCAATGTTGTCTTCCAATGCGTCAATTGAAGCGGGCTTGTCTGTATAGACATGAGCTTTAACATAGCCCCACAAAAAATAGTCTAAAGGCGTTAAATCGCACGATCTAGGCGGCCAATTGACCGGTCCCGAACGTGAAATAAAATGTTCACCGAACGCGCCTCTCAATAAGTCCGTGGTGTGGCATGTGGCACCGTCTTGTTGAAACCACATGTCATGCAAGTCAAGCTCTTGCATTTTGGGCAACAAAAAGTTGGATATCATCTCACGGTAGCGCTCACCATTCACAGTTACGTTACGATTCGCACCATCTTTGAAGAAGTACGGTCCTATGATGCCACCAGCCAATAAACCGCACCAAACTGTGACTTTTTCTGGATGCATTGGTAGCTCTTGCAATGCTTCTGGCTGATATTCACTCCAAAATCGACAATTCTGCTTATTTACGTACCCATTGAGCCAAAAATGAGCTTCGTCTTAAACTGACCATAAAATGGAAGAAGCGCGCGATGAGCTTTCTTAACAGAGCAAGTGTTGTTCGTTTGTAAGACGATTCATGGTTAAATTATAGACCAAACTGAAGATGTTTGACAGTGAAACAAAACACGAAACGTGCGTCAGTGTTGCCAAAAGATAATAGCTAAAAATCACCCTTTATTTACCTTTTTTTTTCAAACAAAATAATAAAAAAAAAAGTCAAATGAATAAAAAAAAAATAAGAATTTATAATGAAACAAGTGCTTTTCTGCATCTCTAGCTAAGACTTTACATACATTTTTCTAAGTACACACGGGTGTGTTGGCTGGTAGAGACTGTAAGAGAGAGGTAAATTCCAAAAACTGCTTGTGAGTCTTCTTAATATTTTTTTTGGAATACTTTCCAAGTCGTTACGGCACAAATATATTTAGCAGTTGGAAAATGAAAAACACACCGGGGTGGGTGTGTGGGTGTTGACACAAATGTTAAAGGGGCTAATTCAGACGGGTGGTTCACCGGTCCCGAAAGAGATATAAAAGGTTCATCGAACTCATTTCTCAATTGGTCCATCGATTTTGTACGTCAATGGAGTAGGGTCACATGAGGACCAGTTCAGCTCGAGCATGTGGGACAAAAAATGATTGCTAGCATTGAACGACAGTAACGTTGTTCTCACGGTACCTTTGTTCGCTCTGTCTCTCATCATTGAAAATATACGGCTCATGATGCCACCAAACAATGCATAGGCAGATCTTGTTTTGTCTGAGCTTGAGCTTGATCTTTGCTTACCAGATACGTGCTTTGAGTGTGAAGACAATTTCCTCCCCAAAAAGCGGAACTTACTAGCAAGGTTTGTCTGCAAGGGAAGCAAAAAGTGCCGGAGGTTGACGCATCGACTGTACAGATTGGAGTGGGAAATATAGAGAGAGAGGGCGATAGAGAGAGAGAGAGAGAGAGAGAGAGAGAGAGAGAGAGGGAGAGAGGGAGAGAGGGAGAGAGAGAGGGGGAGAGAGAGACGAAATTGCTGCGACGAAATTTTACCGTGTAAAAGCGACCTTACTGGTAGGAACCACTCAGTTGAGAAAGTTTCACCAGAGGCTATATTCTGAAAACGCGGGTGTTCAGGAGCTCCTAGCCTGCATCGATTCAGACTGATCGGTTGATGTCGGACTCCTAAAAATGCAGTATCTAGGAGTTTATCACGACTAAAGGGGGATAGCTTGTCCGACTCTTAGACGTGAATGGCACATGACATAAATTATTGTGGACCTGCAACCGTGTCCAATTTTAGACCGATATCACACTTCACGGGGAAGTGTCCATAAGCGTGAGGCCTTGGTTCAGCGGTTCATCTCGTGATATAAGCCTAATCGCAAGACATCACGTAAATCTTGCTACTCATTAAACAATCATTACTTACAATCACTGAAAATTAAACCATGTGGCAGGTTTTTCGGTAACTGAGCTAACTGAGCATGTTTGACGCTTTCCACGAGTAACTCGTGAGCTCCCGAAGAGCGAACAGAAAACAAAATCACTCATTACTTCCAGCGGACTTGCTTCGGAGTCGAGAAACCTTGATTTATCACAAACAAAAGAACAGAACAAATTCGTCCCTCCGAATGCTGTGAAAAACGTGAAGATGCCCAAAATCGACCCACCAACCATTGGGAACAGTCGCCTTCAAAGAACCCACCTGCCTGACGAGAATAATTGTTATAACTAAAACTACTTGCTGGGGAAACCCAATTATGAGTGTCACATGGTGTCTTTTCGAACATTTTCTCAGACACACGAAAAAGAAAGGAAAACAAAAATTAAAGTTTCAGCAAAACGATGGGTACTCATGCAGTAATTCAGGGAATTGCTCAATGGAAAGAAGAAGAATGAAAGCAATTAATTATTTTCGCTGTTGTCTTTCACAAATGCTTGTTGTACTTTGAACATTCGACGGACCTTTCTGATTCTCTAGAAACCGACACAACAACACGCATAATTATGCGAATAGAGAGCACTGCGGATGCGATTTGTTGGATAAGAAAAAGTGAGAACATGGTAAGATCTGCGAGTACGAGTTCTTGCAAGGAAAAACCAGTTCATAAGCATCAACTCACAATTGTACTTGTCCAAACCCAAATTTCTGTACCACACACGATCCACGCTGTTGCTTTATCAGAAGAGGTGTATGATAGCCTAAGTGCGACCGCTCTTTGCAGTTAGTCATGTTTTGAAATTCTTGGACTTTGCAATAGTCGCCATGAATTGTATCACCAGGTGGAAGAAGGGAATCAAGACTAACTGCAAAGAGCGGTCGCACTTAGGCTATCACATGCAATTGTGAGTGGCCAACAATATGAGCGTCTGACCGACTAACTGATCGATGAGCGATTGACTGGTCAGTAGTCTTGCTAGTCGCACTGCACGGGTTTAAACCGCTGTCGACAGGAAACTCAGGTCAAGATGGAATTAGATTTCCTGATATTCCGTGCTGCCAGTATGTAGACTCGGATCGAGCAAACTGTGAAGTTACTACCAGTTGGGTGTACTCATACATGAGTTTCCCCCTCCTGGCCAGACAAAGACGACTAGTGAATATTTACAAATGCACTGAATGTCCTGACTGAAGTCAAACAACTCACACAGTCGCCGCTGTGAGGTCTCATATGCACTCTCTGGTAGGTGCGTCGAGAGTCCCAGTGATCGAAGCTAAAGCCGCAGCTTCCTCGTCGGTTTCAAGCGAAAGTGTTGAAGGACTCATTTACCGTCAGTAAGTGCTAGAGAATGGTCGTTGTAGTAGGCACGTCGACTACTACCCCGGAGTTGCCCCCTAATTTACCAACATTTATAATTTATGGCTCCATCTCCTTCGAGTCACTGACAAATGGTCAAAGACTATGCCTGCCTAGAAAAGCCGTTCGGAGTCTACTGTCAGCCCCCTCCGCTGGTGGTAGGTAGGGTGGGGAAGGGGACTGTGTCGTTAATTTGATCCCAACAGCGAATGGTGACTGGACCAGATTTGAAAACCAGATGAAGGGGTACTAACTTTGCTCTCACTGGGATTCGAATCAGGTACCCCACTAGCCAAGGGCAGGCACTTAACCAACTGCGCCATCCAGTTGTTCCCTCTGGTGGTAACAATAGCACTTACGTCCATCTTCTTCTACTGGCGCTGCAGTCCGGGTGGACCTTCGCCTCTCCAGCTGGCACTATCTTTATCCAGCTCCCTCGAATTTCGCACGCTAAGTTGGTGGAGCTCCTTCTCCACTTGTGTGCACCATCGGTTTCTTGGGCTTCCTCTATTGCGTTGGCCCACAGGTTCTTTGGTCTGGAGCTGTGCTGTCTATGCGATCTACATGCCCATCTTAGACGTTGAATAGACGCTTGGTATATCGCTGCACAGCCCTTGGCCTAGGTCCACTTTGCCATAAATTCCATGTCCCTCCCACTCACTTATTCAGGGCCAAGCCTCTGCAAGGAGTATACTCGGCCAAAAATACGACCCATTGTCTTTCAATTAATACCCCAAGCTCATGTCCCACTTCAATGTAAGACCAAGCACTAACCAAACGGAGCCAAAATAAAAGGCTTCCCTTTGCGACACATCTTGGACCGAATTAAACCATACAAGGGCAGATTAATTCACAAATAATTCAGCTAAAATATGGGGACATTTGCCAAAACAGTCACATGCTTAAAAGAACTTCACGTACCCATAGCGGATGCCTAGATAAATACCTGGCGGCAATTTGTGCCATCGGTGTTGCTGAGCCCCACACTCCTCGGGCGTTTAAATTCGCGAAATGCACGCTACCCGAACAGTAGTCTTCTGCCTTCCACTTGACATCGCTGAGCTCCCATAAATCGTATTGCCCCCCTCCGCATTACAGCGTTCCACGTTCGCGCAGAACCACTCAATCCAAAGAGGATGCGAACGAGGCAACAGAAAAACAGAATGAAATACACGGACAACAAATTAATTGCATGTGATTCTTCAATTAATTGACGTGAAGGAAACGAGAAAAAACAAAAACAAACAAGAAGCAAAACAAAAAAATCCTAAATAACCGACAGCCGGCGCTAACTGGGTTCAGACCTAGATAAAGGCCTTAATCAAATCGTTTTCAATTGCTACTTTATTTTGCCTCCTTCGATTGTAGTTCGGCTCGTAATTTATAGGTGCAAGTCAGCAGCAGCAGTCCCCTCGTTCATCCGGCACACATGTACGCCATGAAGTCGCCCAGCAGCTCAACCGACAATACCTAGCATTCTAGCATGGTTCCTGTGTGTGTTCACATTCTAGTTGCTCTGCACCAGAGCGCGCGACATGCACCAAGGAAGACGAAACAATGAACCACAAAGGGGAGATGGATATCTGGTGAGAGGAGATACATCTTTTTTCCTCTTCTTCTCAGTCTTCCCCTTTCAACATCCGCTAAGGTGTATCAGGTATAGACAGCGACCGGTAAACTAAAATTTGCCCTGCCTAAGCTCAAGACCACACTCAGAGGAGCCTAGTTTCTGTGTCTAATGCTCTTGCATCGACAAGTGCCACTTTGCTTAGGACGAGAAATTTCGATATCATTTGATCCGCATCCAGCCCCAGAGACTGTTGCCACCAAAATGGCATGGATTAGAAGTTACCAGGCGCCCAACGACCGATGCAACCTGTCCGCACATCCTCTGTAATTGTACACTGCCCTGCGAAGCACATGCACACATGTGTGCAAGCGTACAGATATTCTTGTGCACTTTCTGCATGAATTCTTGTGAAAATAGTTTCAGGAAGCCTATCAAGTGCTTCGCGTTCCGCCTCTTCTCGACTTCGTTTCCCCCCCTACACACACACACACGCACTCCAACTCTAGTCAACTTCTCAATGGTAAATGATTACCCAGCGACAACACACCAACAAAGATGAAGTCGATCCCAACGACAAGGTCTGATGTGCTCACATCACATCGTCGCTCGGTGCACAGCACACATCCTCTCCTCCGGTCGAGAAGCATCTCCTGGCGAGCAGAGAAAACAAAACCAACATCATGGTTCCTCTCTCTCTAGTCGTCGCCGTCGTCGTCTTCTGCTTTCCTTGTGTACCTTACTGTGCACCAGCTGGTTACCCAGCCAAGAGGTAACTCTTGGCAACGATTCGATTCGGCCAAATGCACATGCACGTGCAGATGCATCGCCTGTGTGTGTGTGTGTTCATGCGATTATCCACCATGCCCCGGCAATGGCCCACGATCTGAAGTTGCGCACTCGCATTCTGTAACCTCCACAACGTGACGACTGCTAGGAGTCCGACTCTGAGCTGCTCGTTTCTGAGCGCCGGTTACAAATAGTCAAGATAGAAAAATTGCTCCTCCATCGGCCGTTGCTGTTGCTGGCGCACCAGCACCATGGGCAGGCAGGCACCATTCAGTGAGACCGGCGATGGCGAAGGCAGTTCGGCAGTGGGGTGGGGGTGCTCTGCTAGTCGGTGTGCCGGTTGAGCCAGTTTTTGGTTGGGTAAATATTTAACTCACGGATACTTGGATCTCGATTATGTTGTGCATAATCACAGGCATTCGCATGTAACTTAGCCACTGATGCGATTGGGAGCGTAAGCAAATGAGACGAAGCAGCATGGAGTGAGTTTCAGGGTTTATTCACTGTTTGTTTTCTACCTTGACTTTCGGGGCAGTTATTTCTTCAAAAACTGACTTGACTAACAACAATAAAGACACGTTAGATGCGCACTGAGCAGTTATTGACCTTGATCTTGGATGTAAAAAACAAAAAAACAGATTCAATACCAAATTCCAAGCAAAGCAGCTGCCTTGGCCGTTGTTCTTGTTTCCAGCGAAAACCTGAATCGGGCAATGAATGAATAATTAGATTTGCCAACTGAGGCGATCTCCACGAGTTAGAAGAAAAGAAGACGAATCGTTTTAGGATGCAAACCGACACGGAATTTACTACAAGCCGCCATGAATAAACATCGATTCGGAGTCGCGTTAGGCAACGTTTCTTTTGTGTCGTATCATTATTTAAATGTACCTCTTGGAAGTTAGCTCAGAAGTGTGTTGCTTCACGCCCCTTGAGGTTGGTGATGGTTTGGTTTTATTATTGTAACGGCAAAGTGGAGACATTGGATAACCAGCTCAGACCTGATGTGGTGAAGCAAGAATTGAATTCACGACGAATTGGCGGTTGACATGTTAATGGCAAGCTGCTGTTTTACAACTCACATTGGAAGTCGGTGATTTATCGAAAAATACAAAAATATAGGGTCATCAACATTGACTAATTTTGAACATTTATCGATTTGTTGAGTAGATTGAGTAGGTTGATGGACTGATTGACTTGAGTCGGCAGGCTTCTGAAGCGTCAATTCAGTACAATTGTCGAAATAGTGGCGCTGTGCATTCCATATAGTCGTTCAGTTGTGAACTCAAATTGCATCATGGCCAACAAGCACCGTCGCTTGGCATCGAATTCTTTTGAATAGGCAGTGGGAGATCTGCGACATGACGTTCACCAACGCCTAATACGGGCCAATGAACTGGTTGAACATGTGTCGTGTCGTCACCGGGCTGAGTACTTTGGCGATAGCGGAATGTTTTTCCATATAAAGTGCAAGCAACTGACTCAAAGACTATTGGCAGACTGTCCACTTCGTTTGGAATACAGCTAAACAGCCGCTCGAATGGTTGACACTGATCCTGATTTTTGGAAACAAATTTTTATGAGTGACGATTCCATGCTCTGTGGCGCCTTTGGGGAACGTAGAATTCACGTGAAATCCATTAAACACCTTTTCAAGACCAGAATTGTTTGGGCCGTCGTTTGCGCCATAACCAAACCATCGTTGGGGCATTTTTGCAGAAAAGACTGATCGATGGCGGATTTATGTCTCCCCACAAATGTGTGATAATGCTCTGGACTGTTACTGATTTCAACAAGTGCGCCAAGCGAAGCTGCAAATTGAACAATGCAATAATAATAATGGTGGGACATAGAGGGCCAGAGCCTAGCTTCTCAGCAACCACTCGTGTTGTGCGTGCTATTATTCTCTCACGAGTGGAAGGAACCTACAGCATTGTGCCAAATCCAATGACCCGAAACAGGTGGGGCCGTGGAAAATATTTTGCTCGTACCGGGAATAGGCTCAAGAGCGTAGTGGTCAACGCACCAACCCACAACGCCATAGCAATGCAGTTCTCCTACGAAAATTCCCTTGACATGTGGTCTCAAAAAATGGCGACGTTTCATTCGGAATGGTCATATTTATCCATTCATCCTCTTTGGATTTAACACATCGTTGTACTTGTCTTGACCATCTTGCTCATTAGTCTGTCGGCGACAATCAACGCCAACATTATGCGACGTATGTTATGACCCCTTGATCGAGTAAGTGGACGATGACCTCACCAAACCGGGCTCTGGTGATCCGAGTCGTCCTGTGGTCTTTCTTAACAAGTGCGTTCTCCGAATTTAAAACACAAAAAATTCCATTATGTCTTCGAAGCTAAAACAGGCATTCAAGAAAAACACATTTTTTTGGATGTTGGTTATTGGACCCTACAGTCCGTGGTGGACTTGAACCTAGCTACGCAGTAACCATTCGGGTTGTGAGTATGAACAACATAACTCATAGAGTTGAGACAGGTCAGTCGGACACCCAGGTCTGGCCAGGCACTAACGAAGCTTTCGACTTGAAATTCCACGTCGCTTCCTATAATTTTATTTTCTACCGATTTATGAAAAACCCCATTCTAATGTATTGTTAGAAGTTGGAAAAAATTAACAGAAAAGGACACCCTCAGGCGGACCTGGCTGGTACCAATTATAAATTGTAATATATGGAATATGATGCATTTTAACAATCCTACTTATTTTTAACGCAATTAATAACAAGGCAAATCGGTATAAAAGCACAAAATTGGAATGGAAACAACCCCAAGTCCAGACCAAGAATATGGAATGATTTAACAGGCACTAAATTTCACGCTTTTATTTGAATACTTTTGGCCGCTGAAACATCACTCAATAATACACCAAAATCGTCAGTGTTCTAAAAAATTCATAAAACATACCTGCATCTTATAATCATTGGTTTGTAACTGGCACATATCGCCATACAAACGCATTTAAATTGATCGGGTCTGGCGAGGCATCATGTGTCCGTTGGAAGGATTTAAAATATGTGTCCGAGGGGGGATAAAGAGCTAAGGAAGCTTTTGGGACATTCGGAGCATACGAGAGACCACGCACCAAAGACGATGGTTCATTGTGGCTTCAGTCGCCGAAAATCAACAATAGATCTGATCTTCACACACTCTGGAAATGATTTATGAAATACAGATACCCAACACCGTCGATTTCAATGCCGAATATAGTAGCGTTTAGATGTGACCTATACACCGCCATTTCCACTTTGCACGTTTCTTCCAATCACGGAGAGTATACAGGAGAACCGTGCAGAACAGTCGCTGCTTCCCCATGGTCAGTAATGAGATGATCGGAAGATGACAGTCTCTGATGTAATCTCATCAAAACAAAATGCTCGTATCAATGTTTCTAAGCAATTCAATTCATGGAGCATTGTTTTTCTTTGTACCTGCTTTTTGGGTTCTGTCACTGATGCCTCTGAGTTTATTTAACGAACAAGCTCTCTCTATATCTCTCTCTCTCTGCTCTTGTGAATCTATCTGAAAGAACCAAATCGAGCAGATTAATATGGTCGAACTTTGAACAGTTTTGGGGTGCATTTGTGCACATAACCTGACCACGTTTAGAAAGAATAAATAAATAGTAATAAAAATGTGCACTCCACATTCAATTTCATCCAAGTTTGTGTACATCTTGAGTCCAATTCGAATTAGATTTGGGGAGCATTCTAAACCAACAGATAGACGGACGAAGTGAATCAGTAAAGGCATCGCTGATACTGGAACGGGACTCAGAAATGGTACTTCATTTTGACTAAAATTTTAATTCAATTGGGCTCTCTCGTCTAACTTTATCGCTACGGCGATGATAGACGTGACGAGAGTTTTGTGACATGGAGATAATCATCGACAATATCGCTTACTTTAATCGATTGGAGGATGGCCGCCTGAAAAAGTGAGAGCCCAGACATGCAACAACCCAGCCCAGCACACCGTGTTCCTTTGTTTAGCTGACTTTAAATCGTTAATTTTGGGCGTTCCATAATCATTCAAAACGTGCCTGAATGTTGATCGATTTCGTTGGTGGCTACCTTCCCAGGACCTCTTCATCCCACATTTGATGTCATTAAATAATTTCATTCATTAATATCCCAAAGGATTATAATTCAGAATTAAGCGCGGGATGATCGTCCATCTGTCGATTACTTTTGCCGTTTTCAAATCTCCCAATCATAATTTTTAACTTCTCGATAAGACATTACTTTTAGAGAGTCGACAATAACACTGACGATTACCGCTGGAGATTACCCCAAAGCCTGACGCAAATCTTATGCCATGAGCATTAAATGCGGTACTCCTGTATAAAGCCCGAAGTTGAGAATTTACACAGTAGCAGCAGCTGCACTTGATGTGACTCTAAAATGTGAATGAGAAGGAAAGGAATAAACACGACAGCACTTTGAATAGGTTTTAGTGTCTGACTGGATGAGCATTATATCTTATAATCAAAATGTAACTGGATATTTTCAATAGATAAAATGGCACCCTTTGTTCTCCCCATACTGTGCGGCACCACTCTACAGCTAACCAGTCAGTGCACACTTTTTGGGTCTCATCATCGATAGCAAACTAAGCTGGTGACCTCTTCGGCCCTATTCTACTGCAAAGGAGGTACTGTCCTGGCTCAAGAACAGTGTTATATCCAAAAGGGGCATCGCAATCCGTTCGGAGGCCGCAATTAAGTCGTCATTTTCAACTCAAAAACAAATAATTATTGTCTTAACTCTCATGGGTGCCGGGACACTACACAGTCGAAAACTAGCTAGATGTGGTACAATCTTTTCTCTCTCGCCAATAAGACTGCTACTCTCTGTGTCAGCAGCCTTCCATTTTCTAAAGGGTTACACACAAATGTCTAGAAATTACAATTTGGGAATATGACCGGCTCTATATTTTATACGATTAGGATGTCTGGTCAAACTAAGCAAATCTGCACATAGGACCCTCATCGGTGTCACAGGCAACATCAATAGGCATAAGTCCGCAAGATAGGGTCCTGTACAATGTGTTCAGCATGAGCTGCATGGTTCAAGAGGAGGTAGAGACCACACATCACTCCCAGCCATATTTTCCAACAACCTCAGCAAACGAATAACATCTGGTTCCATGTATAGGAGTAAGTCGGATCACAATGACCCTTTAGTTGACTGTAGTATAGACCATGCTTGTCCTTTGTGGTACTACTACCTGTGATCTCTTCGACAAGTACGCGGATTGAGTTACGGTCCAACGCCAAAAGCTCTGGTCCCGTCGATTTTGTCGTATGACTGTCATTTCTTGTGAGCCAGGACGAGTTGCCTTCTTTTCGTATTGAAAATGCTCTGATCGGTGGTTGCAATGATGTGCCCGCCTCGCTGATGTCCATTTCAGACTCTTGTCTGGCCGATTCGTCCCCTCTCTTCCTCTTCGTTCCCTGCTATTGAGCTGTGGCCCAGTACCAAGCTGATTTTGACCTTGTGGTGACTGATGGACCTTAGTGAGTCGCGGCAGTTCATAGCAGCCCATGATCTCATCGTACAGAATCCTATTGACGTCAGCGTTCGACAGCCACTTTTCACTGTCGGAGAACAGAAACGGCGACTTCAAAATTGCGACATACTAGCATTTTGGTAAAAGCTACAACATGGAGCAGAATACGCTCAAAAACTTTTAAGCATACCAACTTTTTCGGCACAATTGGAGAGGGTGTCTGGCGATTAGTCTATGACTCATCGTTTGGATTTCAACAGGTCCAAATTTTTAACTAAACATTTACATTTTACTTAAAATAAAGGACTCGAAGAAATCGCAGATTAAATGCTCATGTATAGGCTCTTTAGGCGTTTAAATTAAATTCTCTTCCGTTGTATACCTATTCCTTACACGACTGGATGGCGCAGTTAGTTAAGTGCCTGCCCTTGGTTAGTGGGATCCCCGCTTCGAATCCCAGTGAAAGCAAAGTTAATACACTTTTATCTGGTTTTCAAATCTGGTCCAGTCACCATTTGCGGATCAAATTAACACCGCTATCACTGAAGCTGGCGACCAGTGCTAGTTGCCTGACTGTGGGTATCACAATAAACCAACATGGCTTAAGTGTGATGGTTTTCTTAGCAGCCCCCTTCCCTACCCTACCTATTCCTTTCTTTTATACACTTTTATCAAAACGTACCTGAAAAACTTTTTTAAACTTTTCACTCATAACCACCCGGCTGATGACGTTTACAAAAGAGGTATTTTATCTCTCGCACATTAACGTTGAAATATTTGCGATATGTGTCAAACATAAATGCGAAAAAAGTATTAAAAAATGTATGGTAATTTGAATAGTCGAGAACAACTTCACATTAAAGTTGACCTGCTTTAGCAAGTGAACAGATGCATTATAGTCGTACTTGGTCATAATTAAATTTGCGCAACAAGCACATTGCACTCCTATATTTTGTGACGTGAAACTACAGCATTTTGATATTGTAACGCGTGCACCCACACATATGAGTTCAAAACTTTTCTATAAACATTCATTTTTCATCTAGGGCAAATTTTAATCAAATTGAAAATTCCCCGTGACCGCTGTACCTCGACTGTGCACAATACTGAGTAATGCATAGCATAACTGCGTTATTTTGATGTGGTTGTTACATATTTGCGAAAAACACAAAACAGTTTCATTCTGCTCATTCCTCTCTTAGTTGAAAACACAAGGCGATGCGGCGTCTCGTGAAGAGGGTGGAGTTGAACATGGTTGTGTTGTGAAAGATGGTTTATCCACAGGATGCATCGCAGATAAGGATGCTTCACCCATAAACTTGTACAAGACAAATGCGCTCGTTGTGAGTTTCGCTTCGTTGCACTATGATCTGACAGTAATCCCTGAGAAGGAATATCTTTTGAATATGCACCGGCGCTCCTTGTGGTATCGAAAGATTAAAAACTCAAAGTTGTTCAGTTGATGACTGGGGAAATGAAAACGTGCGCTTGTACGTGAACCAATAATCTCTGACGGAATTTCTCACGGGCTGATTCGCAGTTCGTGACATCGTGCGTCATGACATCTGAAACCCCCACAATCGGTTTGCCTGTCAGCAAACTTTGTTTCCACGTTTTTCACGTTGAAAAAGATAAAACGTTTAAAAAATTCGCTCATCGATAATAGGGTCAATCAACTTGGTTGGCGAAGTGCTTGTCAGTTCTCCGGGAAGACCCATTGGGAGCGCCACAGATCTCGACAAGCTATCCATGGCACCACCTGGTACAAGACCGGGATGCATGCATTTCTCGAACGAATGAAATCGAACCAGATATCAAAACTGAAACATTGGCCATCCTTTAGCGAAAATTTAGTATCAGATTTAATTTCCCACAGTCATGTTAGTTCTCTTGTGCCAAAATCCTTGAACTTAAGAACTTGCATGAGCATGAGTCAAGGGAACGTTTATTGCCGGCTCTTGGGTGAAAGGGAGAATATCTCCACCCAACTGCTTCAACAACAATTCACTGAGGTGGCAATTGCTGAAGATATAAAAAATCTCAGAAAAGTATGCACTTATACTTGTCCATGGCGTCAGTACAGCCCGAAGAAAAAACTACCATCTTAAAGTTTACACTCTGACGACCTTTTAGCGGTGTAGTCACGAATTCTTTGGTGCTACAGTCCCACGGGCTCGGAATTGAATGCTCTTGCAGCAGCACTTGTAATGATTATTAAAAGGAAAACCGAGGGACAAGTAATCAATATTTTTGTGTGGTACTAGACTTCAGAATACGCAATAATACATATGAGTACATGTGACTACAGTGATTCATCATGAATGCGAACAAAATCCACTGGTTCCTTGCCCATCGAGGAAAACAGTGCTTCGGAGCACGTACACATTTTAAGAAGTTTCTAGAAAGGAAATATCTCTGTTCTCTGTGACTGATTTATAAAAATACACGAAGAACGTGATGAACTAGATATTGGTCGAACACAGATGCGATGGACTATATCGAGGTCATCTTACATCCGCACATTGAACAACAACTTTCGGTCAGCTTCTTTCGCTACAGCCCTGGTGGACCTTGGCATCAACCAACTAACGCATCTCTGGCTAGCAGTCTTCAGTTTCGCACGTCAAATTGGTTGAGGGCTTTCTCCAACTGGGGCCCCATGTTAGACGCTTTAGGTCGGCACGAGAACTGAATTGTGTTCGGGTGCTTTACAGTCCTTAAGAAAGCAGACCCGCTGATCTGTGCCAACTAAAGTGGTGTATAATCTCTTGAATATCGCAAACAAGATCTTCTCTGACGTCTTTTGTAAGCGCTTAAAATCCTACGTCAACAGTCAATATGAGTGCGGGTTAAGGCCAGCGAATATTTATAATCCGGCAGATCTTGGAAAAAAGACCAAGAGTTCCAAGTCGATACACACCATCTGCTTATCGACTTTCAAGCCACGTATGACATTATTTATAGAGACGAGCTTAGTTTTTGACATCCCTGCAAAACTCGTCCGTCTCTGTTGAGTTACGATGGAGAATATCCGTTGCTCCGTTAATTTACCGTCCTTAACTTTACCCCGACATTTTATCAAAGAAGAGTCGAGACAGTCGTTTTTTTATCACCACAATCCAAATGAACGTGAGTCCCTCACGCAAATGACAACGCCATGGGCACGATCTTCCACAAATCTGTATATGGGGACGACATGGACATCGTCGGCAGGACACAGCAGGCTGTCAGCGGGGCTTATGTGAGCATCGAGAAGGAAACGGCTAAAATGTGCATGTATGTACAGTATATGCTGTCCACCATCACTGACGAATTGGACAAAGCGTCAATAAGGCAGCACTACTTTCTAAGTAGTTAAGGACTTGGTCTACCTCGGCTCCAAAGTAAACCATACGAATACCACCAATACCGAGATCCTACGCAGGCTAACTCCAAGCTGAAGACCAAGTTGTATTTATAGAAGAAAGGCTAACCATCCCAGTCCTGCAGTGGCATGGACAATTCCAAAAACGGATGTCAAAGTCTTTGGTCTTTTCCAGAGATTCCAGATCTTTGGTGCTGAAGATTGATCCATGAACAGTACGGTGTGTATATCGTCATGAACCTGCTACGCATCCAACGGTTAGGGTGGCTGAAGAGTCTCTGACTACGAACCTGAGGGGCAACGCCAAAGAGGACGCAAGCGTGTTTCTAGTTTTCGAAGTGAATACAATCAATGACACCACAGTGGAGATAAAACAAAGGATCATCTTGCCAATCGCTGTGAACGTCCTTAGCTGGAAGCAACTAACACAAGACCGTGCTGGATGGAGGGTCATATTGGCTGCCAACATTGCAACAAACATTTGGCACCTATTACCCGAAAACCCCGATACCCGACTTTTCCAGTCAGTCCGTTGCTTCGGTACAACACGATGAATTTGCAAGAATATGAAATCGAGGAGAGGCACTGCTTTTATTTACGATGGGGGAGTCGTGCTGGCACGGCTGGTGCCCCTCAGTTCAAGTCGCATTAGTGTGGGTTCTTGAAAACAGCATTCCGTTTCTTTTGCATTCGTCAAAGACATCATTTACTTTTCGGTCATATCGGCCACTGCCGATAGATCAGACATAGATCAGACAGTAGATCTATGTCAACAACTGCGTCTGAATTTTGTTTCGGAAATGCAAAGGAAAAACGTCGCCGCTGGATCACTCAAAATTCGCCCATTGTTGCCTACATACTAAAATACATTCGGACTGGCTTTGATCTCCATTGATCGTCTCTAGAAGTGATTCACCGTCATTCTGAACATCGTCAGAAATGTCAGTGTTCGAACTTTTTCACAGTTTCTCTCCACTTTGAATTGACATTTCAGACTTCACTCAATGCTTGCAGTCGCCACATCTGTGAGTCGTGAAACTCGCTCAAGTGACTTCGTCCATATGAGCCACAACACCGATTGCGAAGCCGCCTTTATCCAAAGAGACAATGCAGTATAACGCCGTCTGAAATTCTTGTTTGTTGAGGCCCAGGTCGACCGCGGATTGTAGCGCCAAATGAAGAATAACGCCAACTAAGTATAACGCTGTGTCAACATTTTGTATCGATTCATTTTCCGATAGGCAATCCAATCTAAGACCTGTTTAGAAATCGGTCTTCACTCACGACTTTTTCATGATTTCAATGAAGGCGCGACACTCACGCAGCTTGAACGTTCGTATTTGGGCACTTTCTTTTTGCCACGACTGTAATCGGATAACGCCACAAACAACAAAAAAAAAAATAAACTGTCAAAGGTACATTACTCACACGTCAACGGAGCAACATTTTTTCGTATGATTTTATTGATGGCTTACGTCAGGGTTCGATAAGATCAAGTGAATTGCTTCGCTGCCCGCCCACCGTCACAGTCCGTGTGTGATGTCAACACACTATCGAGCTCTTCCCAGTCATTTCATCCATACGCCAGATATAGTGAAACAATGCGATTGTGTGAAACTCACACAGTGGCAGGCTTGAGAACAATACGACATGTAATTTGTTTGAAAGTCGCAGCGATATGCAACATGAAAGCCCACATGAGAACAAGTTCATTGCACATTGTTTCAAGGCGCACGTTTTAAATGCTTCAGCGCTCAGAACTCTCAGGATGTTGAATAACAACTGAGGAACAAAAAACCCACCACTTCTGTTATGAGTAGAACAATACTCACAATAGATCCTTGAGTGTCATTGCGTTCACATGCATGTGTGTCGTCTCGTGTCGCTTTCCTGGTTCGGTTTTGCCTCGCCCTCGCACTTCGCTTCAACACACGACGACGACGACGTGTTCATGGATATCAGCAGTTCAGCAGATGAAAGTTCACCTCAGTGCACTTTCAAAGGGAAAGCAGACACTTCTTTTCGTCTAGCAACTACACGAGGTGCCCTCTGATCTAATGAGCGCCGGGTTCACATTTGCATCGTGCTGAGCATCGACAACACAGCCAAGTAAATGGCAAATGGAAAACGATGTTGCCATTTCATTCAGCGCCCCCTCTCACATCCTTGCGCCCGTTCGGTTTTATTGTTATCAAAATACTGACGGACGCCATAAACGAATAAAGAGACTTTCATATTCGCGCTTGGCGAACACAGTGCTCAGCGCGAGCCCCACTCAACTTTGTCGCTTACCTTAATGGGAGACGATTTAGAAGAGAAAATTTCCCGATGAAAAATGGGGTCAACGAAAGATTATGACCGGATAACGGCGCACATACCCCCTCGTCCTGTATCGCTGAAAGTGCAAACATAGAAAGCTACGCCAGCGACAACGACTTCACCAGGCTTCACCAGGGAGCGATGCACAAACACTTGTTGAATGTAGTTTTAATAATTCACAAAATCAACTTTGAATTATTGCTTAGATTGGCTGTTGAATTATGCTCTTTCAGAATATCGTCTTATTCTGTGGAACTTTCACACCAGGCCAGGTGGCTGGAGCGAATGGAGCAATTTGAATTTCAAACATCATCCTCTAACGAGATGCTCTTTGCTTGTTGCTATTTCTGCTATTCCCCCCTCCGCCAGCGATGAAAGGTGTCAGGTAAATTGAGGAAACTCAATCGCAAATATGAGTGCAGTGTCAAACCGGTTCCGAATTAACAAAACAAAACAGACAATCTCGATCGAGTGCTGTCTCGCTTGCATGCACTTCACAGATGTACTCGTTTAGTGCGTTTTATCTTTCATCTAATTACTAATTGTTGCCTCGTTACTTTGGTTACGTAAATCTTCACATGTACGTTTGCATCAAACGGAACGAAGAAATCGAACACAAAATGAGACATTTCTAAAATTACCGTGATATACGGGCGATTGGTGTTTTTTTTTTATAATCTTGCCTTGTTTGGATGAGGCAAAATAAAAGAGATTTCTGTTTGTAATTGTGCTTAACGTGTTCCCGCTTCCAACGGAAGCTGAGGGAGAACCTAGCGCGGTGTAGATTTGCTTCACACTGTGCCTGTATTGAGTGGACTTGGGTATGCTATGCCCTGACATCTGTCAGTTCCCGGGGTGGATTTGGACGATTTGAACAACACTTGAGACGACAACAAGTTGTTTTTTATTACTCTAATATTAGTGAAGGTGTGTTGCTGTTGTCGGATGAAGATGTACAAAATGCGTTACAAGAACTGAGGACGATGTCCATGTCCATGTCTCGATGGAATCCCTGCGGTAGCCTTGTTAAGGATAAGCATTGTTTCGCAGTTAAAGAAATCATTTCCATAATCATGGCTTTTTTCCAGGCAGGTCAAGCACTACGCATTTTTGGATCGTTTCCGATTGCAAGTTGATAGACTCTACACAGACTTCAGAATAGCATTTGACAGAGAACATCACACTTAACGTTTGCCCAGTCTTGAGATTACACTCTTCTGTGAAGACATGGTTTACCAATTATTTAAGTCATAGAAGACCATTGTATAATTATGGCGTAGAGTGAATAACTTCCGGCGTTCCTCAGGGTAGCCATTTCGGGACGCTACTTTTAATTCTGAATGATATGATGATAGTGAAGCTCTTGCGTTGGCGGACGGTTTTTAATTATTTGCAAATATAAAAGTCGATGACTGAAGACGTTTTCAGTCGGATACAAAATAGGCTCTTGGAATGGTGGAAAGGTAGACATAATACATTAGTGCTTAGTACACATTTCAAAATTGACATTTTGGACGGGTTTTTATTTTTTTAATCGATCATAACATTCTTGGTCTTGATTAAGACATCTTTGGGTAACTTTTGACCTCAAATTATATTTCTCTTTTCATTTGAAAAGGTGACAGGTAAGTCTAACTCCTTGTGAGGCATTCAAAAACGAAATAAAACATGAATTGTTGTATATGATGTTGTATGTTGTTGTATATGTTGTATACAAATGAATGTGTAATAAAAGGTTTTAAGAAATAAAAATAAATAATAATAAAAAGGGAAAAAGTAGCTGACTTCCGAGATGTCTTTAACCCAAGTCCTTAAACTACCTACAGCTCGGTGGTCAGGCCTTATTTAGAGTATTTTTAAATCACTTGGGACTCCCCATATGGTGATCAAGAACTTGGGTTCAATCCGTTAGTTTAACATTTTTTAAAGAACTTCTTTGTCCCTTGTAAAATATTAGGTAATCAATAATATAAAAAAAATTATAGGTAATAACAGGTAATAAATGTAAGGCAACTTCAGTCATTTTCATCAGCGACATTCACCTTTATTCTTTTAGTCGTTTCACAGTGACAATTTTGCTCTGTATTAGTCACTTTATGTGACATTTAAGTGACAATATGAATACATTTCAGTCCTTCTTATCCGCGACATTCAGCCTTATTCTTTTAGTCTTGTCACAGTGACAAATTTGTGCTGTATTAGTCACTTTATGTGGCATTGAAGTGACAATTTGAATATAAATTTGTCACATTGACACGTGACACGACTAAGGAAATAAGGGTGATTACTGACTTTCATATTAGGTGTAGTAAATTAAGGTCGGTATTAATCATAGTCAATATAATCCGATTTAGTTAACATATGCGCCGTTTTGTTGGATAATTTTTTGTCATTGTGATGGTATTAGCGTTATCCGCCAACCGTAAAATCACTCGTCACTACTGGAGTCTTGGTTCTACATCCTGAGATCCGTAAGGACATCCCAACCAAGCTCCAGGGGCTTCTAGCAAGTAGCTATCGATGTGTGCACTGGCATTGTCTTGAAGGAACACAATGCCTCTCCTATTTGCAGTCGCTCTAAGCGATTGCTGATATCAGACGATCCAATTGTTGACAATACATGTCTGAATTCAGGGTTTCGCCATAGGAGATCGACTCATGGTAAATGAATTCATGCCAATTTCACCACATATCCAGCAATACCTTCCTGGTAGTCAATCATGGCTTGGCCACCGTTTGCGCCTATTCACCACTATTCGACCATGACAGTTTTCGCTTCACGTTGTCGTAAGTGATCCAATTTTCGTCACCAGTCACCATCCGCTTCAAAAATGGGTGGATGTTGTTGTGATGCGTAGATGGAAATTCGGTTCTTGGGTCCAGTGGTCCCTTACACCAAGCTTCTTTTTGTATCCAACTTTGTTCAAATTGTTACTGCTTTTCCATGGTTTGTTACTCCAATTCCATGGTTTCATCGATATTTGGTCTTCCAGAGTGTGGTCTTCAAAATTGTGCATGATTTAATGATACAGTTTCAGGACCATATACAATGTCCACATTTTCAGCCGCCAGGCTTACGTCTACGCCTTTACCAAATAAAAGATGTAAAATATGACGTATTTTCTCTTTGCTGGTGTCCATCTTTCACGAGCGCTCAAACAAAACTGAGTAGTATGCGCCAGCCCCGTATTGGAAAAAGTACGCGCCACCCCAGCAAAATAAACCATATGATGATTTCAAAAGTAAATTGTGCACCAATTTGTTGACATGTAGACAAGAAGATTCACGTATCTTAAAGTTTGTTGACATTTAGAGAAGAATGCTGTACAACGACGAGTCTAGCGAGGCGTCTACGCCTTATACGGCCATGCGAAGTAAAGCACATGAATAACGCAGCTCCAGTCCGAAGAGTCTTCTACTGCGCAACCGATGGCGCGCCCATAAGGAGAAGAAGCTACGTCCAAACCCATTGAAGCCATCATCTTCACGAAATAGCAACTCAATGCTCAATTGTAAAATTTGCTGTTTCTACGCACAGTAAATCGATAATAAAATATTTTTGTCAGATAATTTATGCATTTCACCGACACACAATCTAATGATGACACAAAGTTTCCTAAACGGAATACAAATTAGAACCACATTCAAACGACCACTCGTTTGTTCTAGCATTCGTTTTAATAGATTCATAAATAACAAGCTTCCACCGCAAATGGCTCGTCGTCAACTCAAAGTTACTCCTTAAACAGCGTTAAAATATTTTTTAAATGCATTTCAATTAATTAACAGCTTTATGAACGGAAACTGGGACGGATGCTTAACAGTCTCCATTGGACCAGTGGATCATGAAAACTTCTAACGTCGAAAACAGCTAAAGCGTATTTTCTTTTTCGATAGTAAACTTGTTTATATTGCAGTGACCTCAACCATCATCATAATTTCGCGTTTTTTGTTGTTTGTTTGTTTGTTCTGACGACTTTTTCTTGAAGCACGTTCGACTCATTAATAAAATTGCGAAGCAATGCCTACTTACAAAAGTACACTTCATAACTTCAGCTGGGGGGATGGTATGCGTATAGCTCGGGCAGGAAGCGTTTTATGAAACCAATAAACTTTTCGCAACTTCTAATCCACTACACAGCAAAGTGCTATACAATATTGCGCCCAAGTGCTACAACAGATTTTATGGTTGAGTGGAAATTCAATTAAACCACCTCTCAATGCTCCACAGTTTGCAAACTTATCAAAGGAATTTAATCATCCTTCGCAAATTGCATCCTGTAGCGACTCACAATGTGTTCACCCCCAGCAGGGGGTGGCTATACAATCGATGTCATCAAAAGTGGCAAAACCAGCAAACCGACCACAGAGTGGCGGCACTCAACTTTCGATTACGCTGCCAATGGATGACTTTCATGTCGCTTAATTCCCGACCATCGTGTCTACACACGTTGTCCAAACACACTCTGTGGCGGGAATCATCATTAAGAGCGGATTACCGCCTAGGACCAGTGATCACTTCATATGTCAGAGAGCACTGGCATGACATCATAAGGCTGTCGAAAAATCAGTCGCCTCAAGAAAATGCTGCGAGACACTCAGTAGGATGTTGAGGAGACATAGTGCCGAGCGTCATACAAACAATAGAACACGATTCATCGAAGCATTTTTGTTGTGTTATTAGCGTTTCACTGCGTCGCTCAATCTCCAATTCCAGCCAAACCGGTTTTTCTCCTTTGTATCATCTTCGTGCTAAGCCGAGAAAAAATGTCCACGACAGGTATGGTTAATTAGTGCTGTGTTCAGCGGTGTGACATATGCGATAAACTCGAACGGACACTGTGTGTACGAGCGGTGCGGGGAAATTCGTGCGCTTCTTCGTTTGACCATCGCGCGTCATTCGTGGACGTTCGAGTTAGATAACCACAAAATGTACCTCAAGAACATACGCCAGTAAAATAGCTCTGGACGTTGGTACATACACCGACGACGGCCCGCACGATCGACCATCGACGATCGATTTCGGACCGCGTCTGCGTGCACACATTTTGGGACTTCGCACCAATCCCCGTGCGTCGCGTCATCGGCGTCGGTCGTTGAGAATATATTAACAGTAATTAAATGGAGGTTCTAAAATGTTTATCACCTTCCTCGCGAGACAGTGAAAGGTGAGGTAATCGTTAAAGATTTTGTTTCTTTGATTATTTGCTGGTTTGAAAGGAAATTGGTCTGGACTGACATAATCTGTTTTTTGCCTCTAGCATTCTTTTCTTTAAATAACCTCTTTATAACAACCCGAGCGCCTGAAATGGGTTTGTTTTGGCCATCAAAGTTGATGGCTAGCACAGCCAGTTAAAAGTGTCGCAATATGCATACCAAGCGAGTTGGCCAACATAAATGGACTGTCTTCTCCCGCAACACGAACGACGAAAAGGGACACGTTAACGCCCAGATGAACAGTGATGTTTTAGAACCCTAAAGTTACGTTTTGTTTTAGGGAATGTTTCGGAGACAAGTTAGTTGCTAAGTTAGATTTTTGGATGAGTTCCAGCGGCAATATCAATAATTGTGGCCACATCCGTCCCTGTGTCATTGCCAAATGTCTTCTACGTTCACGATCGGGGGAACTTAGGGTCCAACCACAAATGAACTTATCAAACCCTAGTTTAAGTCAGAACTGAACGAGAAAGAAGAGTAGAAGCATAGTCAAACTTTAAAGTGCTCATTCATGCTTCTTAAAAATCACGCAGAGTTTCAAAACAAATTGCCACTTACGCCAGATAAAACGGAGCTTGTATTATGTACAAGGATTCCAGCCTTCGACCAAACTTCCTTGGGTGACACTCTGCTGAAGCTGAATACCAACGCTAAGCTATTGGGTCTCATCGCTGATACCAAATTAACCCAAGCCCCGTCTTCCGGGAACGTGCCAGCAAAGCCTTCATGAACAAGGAATTCAGGACCCCACATTGTATCCCGGCGTTCCGCATCTGTAATCAGGTCCATAGTACTAGATGGAGCTCCAATATGAAGGACGGCGCTTGAAATGGGTTTCAATTGTAACCTCATCAGCGCTAAGGACCACACTCACTTTAAAATCCCCAGAAATTCAAAATAGCCAGCGACCAGACTGACGTCACTGCAAAAGGGGAAGGAAATCCGTTCTGGGCAAATATAGACTCCTCCCTCAAGACACCGACCTCCTGCGAATAAAGTTCAGGGAATAGTTCTTCAGCCAGTAACCCCCCAGACCTTCTAGCCCTTTTTGCTCAGTGAATCTACACAGAGACGGACCAAGGAGTGGAATCGTATTGAACTACTGTAACGCCTTTCAGGCGCAGACTATAGCGATTATCAAAACTCGTGGCTTAAGGACAGTGTGGTATCGATGACAAATATGTGTAGTCAACGTGAATTATGATAATTTGATTGGATTGAACCTAGCACCCTTTGTGTTGGAGTCGACGCACATACCAAGTACACCACGACGGCTTCAGTCTCTGTCTACACTCACTTTCAATTCGAAGACTGCCTGAAACATGTCTAAGCAACACAACTAGTAGAGGAATTTCCACAATTGGGCGACCAGAATCGAAATATGGACGCATTTTAATACTCGATACGTACTATAGAGGTAACATTTGTCCGAAATAGAGACGTTTCCGGACGACTTGAAATGGACTGCAGAAGAGATTCAACAATTTTCCTGTACTTTGATTCTATTCCCCATCAAACTTCGAAAATAATCTAACTTGTTAACAACACATATCCCACCACAGTCTGGATGATCTGCAACAATTGGTGCACATTTTGGAGTTTTTAACATTGGCGTCTTTCTTCTTGTTGGCGTCTTGAACAAGCTTCTTGTTCGAATTCTTCATTTTTTCTCAATTACCCTGGTCGACTAACTGTTTCTTAGGCATGAAAAGGCTCAATAAACGCGAGTTTACAGTTAGGGCATGACAACTTTGAACTTTCACTGTGAACACACCCCATAAACGAAGGCACAAACTGTCGAAGTGTCACAGCTACACAGCGAGTGTAACCACCGACTTATGAAAGTGCTACATGGAGAAATTGTGCTGTCGATTTGTCGCCTAGATCGTGTGATTTTGTGGCGGCCGTAGCTTTGTTGGTGTGCGCATCGACCCCTACGCAGCTGAAACACACTGGCTGGGTACGATTCCCGGCCGGTAGGACCAAAAATAATTTTTACGGTTCCACCTCTTTTGAGTCATTGACAATGCGAAAATTGTAGTAACTGTCTACAAAAAAGCCTCTAAAACATGGCCGTCTCGTCCTTCCACTCGTGAAACAACAATAATACGCACAACCCGAGTGGTTGCTGAGAAGCTGCGCCCTGGCTCTCTACAGACTGTAGCGCCACCCATATTATTATTATTATATCGCGTGATTTAACTATTTTATGGGACCACGTTAAATCACAGGTCCACTTTAACAATATTCGTCGGGATGGTCATCTCGAATGGCTTACGTTTTTTTAATAAAAAACGAGCTGTCATGTCTTCAATATAGACTCTATCTCCATCCACGAACTATATTACCGACACATTGACAATGCTCCAGTGACTGTGTTCATAATTCATTTTCTCTTGCTTGCCTCACGTGGAACACAAAAGTAAAATTATTCAATCGAAATCAATGAGAAACAGCCAACCCTACCTCCGTCCACAGCATGACATTCCTCTGCAAATGACAACATTGTTTGGCCGGTAGTGTAATTTCGAAATCATCGCCCATATCATCCTTACTTGTTGATTTACCTTTATCAGGGCACCTTTCGTTTGATAATGATATTGATAAACTTGTTGGCCAACGCATGAATTTACTGGGTCAACATACTTAGTTCATGTTCCATGGGGTTAGCGTAGGCTCGAAAGTCATAGTCGGTGCGGCGGAGTGAACTTGAAATAAGATTGATCACTTGAGATAATCGACGGTGGAAGAACCGACAAAGAAAAGCGACGTTTGACATTCATTTTGAACAATGAGTGCACTTGCGATTGAATTTCGTGTTAACCTTCAAATTCTATAGAATGAACCTAAGCTTCGTATCTGCATGTTTATGTCAAATAATGCCGATCATTGAGGAAGGAAGGCACGTGTAGCTTGGCGTATGATCGTAATCGTCAGACTGACAGAGACTGTTTGGTGGTCATAAATTAAATGAAATTAAACCCGTGCAGGCCGGCCTCTTCGACTTTGTTTGAAATCGTTGAAAATGTACAGCAAAAGAGTCGGTGGACTGGGATGGATTGCGTTGCCAATTTAAAGTGGATGCAAGAAAGATGGAATGTGGGGCTGTGTTGACGAAGGTATACTATGCAGGTATACTGAGTGACTGCAAAATGCTTGTGATCACAAATTAGGGAGTTCTTGTCTAGGGTTCTGTGATTCACAGCGGTTATCGCCAGAATGAATGGAATGAAAGGCACTGATACATATTTTCTAAGGAAATGTTGAAATATGATTCTCACCGACGACACTTGCATTGTTTTCAAGGTCTCGGGGCATGCTGCTCCCGGTTATCGGGGATCTCCAGGCATGGTGCATAGTTTCAAGGTCTCGGGTAAGAAGATCTACATATAAACATGCCTGCATATACATTGGTAGATATGCATGCATTACGTGCACAAATCGATCTTATTCTGGCCTCAATTCGATTCGAAACGCTCTAAAAATGTATTTCCGCTACGTGTGCATTTCCAGGTGCAACATCGATGCGGTCTGTGTGATGATGGACTAATAAAAGTTCTTGTATTTTCATCTTTTGATCTCATTGCGCAGGATTGGTCCGGATAGACGTTGCTTTCGACCTAACTTTCAAAGTATGTGCCTGCTTAACTCGAGTTCTTCAATCACCTTGATGATTTTGGTAGAAATGCAACACTGTCATTCGTGACTGATCTCATGACATTGGGACAATTGGTGCTTAATCTTGAAACTGAGCCAGTGGATACACGTGCTCCAAAAGTACAATTATATGCATCGGCAACTCAAAGAGCAAAGCCTAGACAAGACACTGAGAAGTGGGGCTATTTCACAACCCATTGAATTGCTGTCAACTCACCCTGTCTGTAAACATTCGCATAAATTCTTATTCTTTTAATGCGCCTTAAACAAAATGCCTGTCTGCACCGCATTATTGTTCAACGAACTATAAGTCCGAAAAGAAAAATTACGATTTTGACATGACACGCAACAAGTCTTAGGATACCGGCCAACAGCGGTTCACGGTCGATATCAGCCACAAAAGCTGCGTGTGCCTCGAAATTTCATCGATAAACGTAGATAAATGATAATCAGCACGGGTTTTCTGAATCAATTATAATCGAATTAGAGGAGCACACACACCAGAGGTGATTAAAGATCATTTATCACAACACTGCAGGATTCATCGATGACATCGGCGACAACATACCCGTCAACTTGAGGCTATATTCAAATACCGATTTTAGGGCCACATTCTTGCATTATAAAAGGCGTTCACTAGATCTGATTTCAATTAAAGCACAAATGTATGGCCACTCATGAGCTGCTGCCCCCTCATTGCTGGTCCGTAGGCAAAAACAAAAACCTCCTGTTTGCCAAATGTCAACCCCGATGTACAAGAAGTACATCTGGATACATGCATATTATGTGTCCGCACACTCCGCAAGTACATGGAAATGCTTTCAGAATGTTCATAATACATGTGCATTCCATTCCCAACAACACCACTCTCTCTCTCTCTCTCTCGCTCTCTCCCTCTTCAACACACTTGAATAAAGGGACGCTCGCACACAGAAATAAAAACACATCCGTCGGAATAAACAAAACAAGTTACACACAATATCGAATACCCGAACCGCAGCAGCATTGTGCAAGGCCATTCGACCATATCACCCCATCACCGACATCATCCATAATTTAAATCAAACTTGAGACTGGTGTGTACATACACATGCAAGCGGTGTATGATGTAAGTAAGTACATACCTTCGGCAAATCCCGGATGTGATTTGCGTCCAAGAGTAGCTCCTCGAGACTGCGAGAGTAACGAAGAATTTCTTCAGGCACCGTTGGCAGCGAACAATGCCGCTTGTCCACAAACTCCACCTGGCGATTGCAGCCCTTGAATATTGGAATGCACTTAAACATGATCCTGTTGCTGTTGCAGTTGGTTGTTGTTGGTCCGCAGCTATCCTGTTAATTAATCACCAAATCAATGCACTTGTGACTTATGATCACTACTGGAGTAACGCGCTCGAAAACAATAATCTTCTGTTTGTCGTATTCGACGAACATTGAAGCAAAAGCACTCACTCGCCGATTTTACGCGGTCACCACTGAGATAAACCACACCACTTATCACACGTTTTGCATATATCTTTTATTCTGGCTGGTTTCTGTAGCTTTTCCAATTGCAACTGATAAATACGCAACCCAAGTTAACAATTAAAAAGAAGAAATCGAATTACATATGTGGGACTTGTCCTCGCAGAGGTCTGGTGTAGTGAATTTGACAGCAGCCTGAAGAGTACTTATATCTCGCTCTACGATTCTAATCCGATTAGAAGTCTGCACGCGTTGGAATGGAACAGATGGATACACACAAGCCCAGCGTACACCACTGAGGGCAGCCAGCAAAAATGTAAAAAGAACGAACAAAAATGACAAACACCGAGCGAGCGACAACAAACCGACAAAACTAGTCACTTCTGCTCTTTTCCTTGTTTCCTCTTATTTCTTCTGTCTTTTCTTGTTCTCTCCACTGGATTAGTTGTCTGCAGCGAGGGTCTATCTCAGTATCCTACACTAGACACTAGAAGGGCTGTTAGCAATGCAACGAGAACGACGAGTATGAAAACATATTTCGCATACACTAAGTCATTTTACAAGGTGAGCTAACAGGTGCAAACGAAAAACCAAAATGGACTCTTATCCGCGGAATTGATTTTTCTGGTGTGTGGCCTATGTGCCTCTATATGGATGGATTTTCTTTGAAGCTGAGCTGGCACAAGGGGTTTGTGTACATTTCTCTAGCCGCGCGTACTACCAACCGTTGCTGGCGGTGGTGGCGGACAACCCGACACGACACGATGAGTATAACAGCGACGACAGCGACGGACAGTAAGCGACCACGACAGCGACGTACGAACCTACGATGGTGACGATGACACGCCCAAGTCAGATGGAATTTTTTTGCTTTTTTTCTTTACTCGGTTTTAAGTTTGCTTTCTGATTATGGATAAGCGGGAGCGGTAAGAACTTTTTTTTTCGATTTTGTTGGTTTTTATGGGATATTATTTTCTTAGTTTTTCTAAGTTGAAGGGGCGCAGCAAACTGAAGGACGAAACGCGCTGAGTTTAGAGGAATGAACCGAAACGCGGCAATGATTTTCTAAATGTACACATACGCTTATATACTCAAGTATATAAAGAACTACTACATTAAAAAAGAAAACATAAAAAAGCGACGACGGAATTTCAACTTCAACTACGTGCAACTACACGAAACGACACGGTCAACTCAACTGAACGTAGAACATCGACGAGTGTGGAAATGGACCGTTTGACATTCAGTTTCACAGCGCTGAGCGAGAGAAAGAGAACCTAGTCGAAGAGAGTGCGTTCGTGCGCGTTGGCCGGTTGTTGTCATTTTCAAAATGATGTTGTCTCTGTCTGAGAGGGTACTTTAAGATGTAAACAATTTAACAATGGAATGCAAATTCAATTAAGTAAGTTTATGAGCGGAATGTAAAATTAATTGTTGATGGGCTTCATAGCAACACACGATAATTATGCAATATTTGTTAATCCAGGCGATCTGTGTGACATTTGATTTGTCACCGGTTCATGTCTGCGCTCGCTGGCGAGACAGTGATGCCAAGTTAACTTTGAAGAAGTTGACATTTTTTAAAGTTTTAAAAAATGTTACTTAAAACTATGTGCTTTAGAATTTTGAATTCATGTAAAATTCGTTGATTGCAACCATATTATTAAGGTTGAGCATGGGGCCGTTTTTATAAGAGGTGGAAATATTCGCTAAACGCTAGACGGACAAGTTGGTCTACCATATTCAACACTTCACGTGCCATCACTACTGCAACTAGTAGTTCGATTTTCGTCTCCATTAAAAAGACATTTTCAAAAAACACATCAATTAATTATTAGTAATTCAGTAATATTAAAATTTGAAGACATTTAAATTAAATTCCACGTCTAGCTATATGGCAGCCAGACTGACATTGTCAGGACATATGAAGAGGAACCAAACCATAGTCCAGAAAGTAATCCCCTATTGCTCCATTGATTTCTTGACCTTGAAGAATTACATGAATGAATTCGAAGGGATATTCGCGAATTATTCCAGTCCTCCTACATAGGAACAAATATTTCTGTTTGGTTTGCAGCGTCGATCAATACAAATTAAATATTTTCGAAAATATTTATGGTTTGGGTTCAATACCAAAATTGGCTTACTTGTACGCAAGCTTGTGATGAATGTTTCTGTTGGAAAACAAAGTCGTCTTCACTTTTGTAGAATGATGGAATGTAGCCAAAAGATGAATTGCCATTTCTAGGACTGCTTCTTGTATAAAATTGGGACAAAATTGGACCAATTGAGATAGTCAGAAAATATAACTTAACAGCGTGATACCATACATATTGCTCCTAAGAATATGTTGTTACTACAAACCCAATGATTTTGTTTTTAGCAAACGTTCGCGTTGATTTTGTCAACTCCCGCGTACCCGAGTATGTATTTTTTAAGCGAAATATTTATTCGAAATATTATAGAAATGAGCTTCTGAGAAACGAAATGAAAATAAAAGGGGGTATCAATAGTGTATAGCCGGGGTATCAATAATGTAAAATTCAAAACATAAAATACTGAAAATACTAGATGCTTTGATTACAAAGAGTATGGTTAGTGGAACGTTGATCACAAACTTGTCACATTTCCCCACACGATTTCTGGGCGAAGGTCGCTTTTCGCTTGTAAACTTGTGGGAGGAGAAAAATCGTTCGTTATCCTTACAAAATTTAGGCGCATAACCGGGTATGGTATCCACCTTGTCATATGGGACCGGATTTGGGTGTTGACATAAGGGTTAAATGGCTAGACATGAATATTTTTACAAGTTAAATCACTAAGGCTTTTTGGCTCTGGCTTTTTTTTTTTAGCTAATTTGTAATTTAGTTAAAACTTATATTTTTTTAATAAAGAAACAATAAATAGACCTCAACCTTCAGATGGTTAAGAACTTTTGCGATAGTCCACGATTTGACCTGATCTTGGTTCAGTTGTGGAACTACAAGACCCTGATTTTGGTGTTCCGTAAGTCACCGTTTTCCATTTGGCTAATGAGTATTGCACTGTCTAGAGATATGGGCACCCTTGGCATTATATTCCTTAATCCGTATGATAATTTCAAGCGCCACGCTCGGGTCATAGACACCGTAAATACTAGCACCTGGACTGCATGGCTTCAAATCCACAAATGTTTCTTTAGCGTCAAAAATGCCGATTGACAAGAACAATGGCTGATGTTGCAAGTAATACTAACTGCATAACCTAGGTAAATGACTTATCCAAGGCGCCGGTGAGACAGCATGTGTTTTGTACCTACCGCCAGATCAAATTTAGTCTCAAAGCTAGCAAACTCCTCATAGTTTCTAGCTGACTCGATTTTAATCGCGTTCAAATCTGTGGATTTGTTTTTCTCTTAACATCCGCGACTGCTAGTTCCAGCCTCCAGACTTGTACATGGCGTTTGGAAGCAATGCACAAACTAATGCGTAACCTGGATTTTTTTCTTTCTTTGATCTGTCCTAGTATGAAAATCAAATCTATTCAATTCAGGAGAAAAGTGTGGGCATGCAATCGTGCAAACTGATCTGAAGTTGTATTAGGTGTTTGCAAACAACCTAAATCAGGCACTTTGGCAATTGATTGTTTCTGTAGCAACCTCAGTTTGTTTCAATTTAAGTTGAATGGGATGGTGGTTTAGCCCCGCATATACCTCTTGGTCCAAATTGCTAAAACTCAATAAATTTAACTTTATTTTAGCTTAAACAGCCGCAGCATTCACTGAATATAAATTAGTAAAAAATTAGAATACGACAAGAACACCCTGTGGACGTACAAACATGTATTCACCTTTCTGATGAAAATAACAGCTCCACAATCATCAAGAATAAGCTAGGTCAGTGACATCATTGTGGGCTTCTAAAATTTGATTTTGAAATCAAAACAGTGTGGTTCTCTTATCAGAAGGCATACAGTTACATATGGAAAGTGTCCCCGTTTCTTCCGAAGCTATCTGCTCGAAGTGATGGCTTTTTATAATGCAACGGTGTCCGATTGTCCGATAAACAAACTGCTTGCTCAGTCCTACACCAAAGGTACGAGTTTGAATACACATAGAATTGTAAAGCTCTTCCAACAAAATACCCGCTTTCTTAGCGATGGTCAAGAAGTGAGTGAAGTCAGAGTGCTGTTGCGGAAAAATAAAGCCAGTTTGAATTCACTTGTGTCAATATTAAACACAGTTTTACTTAGATTTGTTTCAAACAAATGTATTTGCTTTCTTATTTCTTAAATGAGTTGCAAAGAGATACACTAATGCCAATGCGGTACCTCCTTTATGAATATTCCAGTAAAAAACTACCACTTTAGAAGTTATTGTACTTGGCAATGTATCCCACGAAATCGTCCTCGTTGTGCATTCCTACGAAGGAGATGTGCTCGCCCACATTGCCGGGAATGAATACAATTGAACCACGCTTTATTGGCAGGCCTTCGCCATTGGCGAATTGAAGTTGACGCTCGCCACGTAGGACAAGCAAAATGGCTCCATACTTCTCCATCTTCAACTTGTACTCCTTCATGGACTTCGGCATTGAGAGTTTCTCCACGGCGAAGTCTTTCACTGGTGGAGCGAATCGTTCGAGACAGCTGTCAATTTGTTGAGGTCGGAATAGTTTCCTTTCGGCGGGCAAGCCTTCGTAGTTTAACATTCGAATGAGGCAGGAGACATCTTTGTACTTTGGAGTGAGACCTGCACGGACAACGTTATCGGAACAAGCCATGCATTCGATGCAATCTCCATCAAGATAGGCATGAATCTCATTCGCCCCGAGGAAAATTGCCTCCCCGGGTTGCAAGCGAATCAGGTTAAGGAAGAACAGTGACAGAAGGCCGACATCACGTGGAAAGTCTTCGTTGATCTTGTTGAATGTCTCCAGAAGTCCATTCTCTTGAAGAACTGAAATGACGTGGTGTTTAAAAATGATTCAAACTAAAGGGGCATATCCATATGTATACTTGATGAGTAATTCTTCGCAATTTCCTCAATGCAGGCAGCCGTTTTCTCCTCTGTAGATGTCATCAACAACTCGTAACACGTGCGCAAGCCGTCAGCTCCACAAGGAATCTTTTTCACATTTTCAGCACCCAACAGATTCACCAGTGGGGGTAATTTACTGCAGAGTTCATAGATTTCTTGATATGGGCGAAAGCCGCAAAGCGCAAGGAACGGAGTGAGTGCTATGGCAAGTTCGGGTTTGTGATTAGGATCCTTGTACACATCAGGGCGCTCGGCATGCAACCTTTCCGCTTCTTGCTGAAATCAAAAGAGCAATGTAATGGAATAATTTGTGCAAGGTTCTCTCGTACTAACCTTGTTGGGGTGGACCTGAATACTCAGTGCCTTTCGAATACTCAAGACTTTGAACAGAAAAGTTAACTTATCTTGTCCGCCTAGTAACTCAGTTCCATTTGCTGCGAGAAACCTCCCCAGATCCTCTTGAGTTGACTTGATCTTTGAAGGTCCACTCGTGTGGTCGCCCATCCATAGTTCTGAGTATGGGGTAGAATCGTCGGGAATGAAATTTGAAGAATGCAAAGCTGCAAGTTTTGCAACTTCTGATTCTCTACCGAGTTTACCCCAGTCGTAGGTTTTAACGTTTCCAACTAGTTCCATTGTCTTCAATTGTTGCACCCTTTAGTGTCTGGAATCTACGGACACCCGCCAGGTCATCTACTCAAGGTTAATTGTTGTGTGTGTAAAATGGAATGCTTCCCCTCATTTTTGTTTTTATCTATTCTTTTTTCTCGGATTTTCACTGCATGCATAGGGGTAAAATGAAAACTCGAAAGAGAAACAAACAAGAAAAACCAAAACAACGTCATGTCAGCTGTCACCACTGACAACTGAGTCTAAAATCAGCGATATTTAAGGCGACAACACAATGTGATGTGTATTGAATGTTGATTGAATATAATTTTCTTGCTTTTAAACGAATTTTGACAATATGGCTTTTTTTTGAGTAAATGTTAAAAAAGAAAACTATAATTAAATGTCATTTATCCTCAATCCTCGTTTCGAAGTTAATTGAATGCATGAAATTCGATTTAGAAAAAAAAGACAAAGATGTTCATACAAGGTTAAAAGCCATACAAAATCTGTTTGTAGGACGAGTATGTATGTACATATGTAGTTTGGTATCATAGAGACGAAATTGGTCTAGTAGTGAACATGGCGAAAAGTATATGGTAAGCTCAAGGGGGAACATACAGCACCGACGTTTTGGAAATAGTCAGGAACTACAGGCAAACGGCATCAGTACGTACTGTCTACCAATATCCAACTAAGAATAATTCCTTTAAATCTCTGCTTCTTTGGACTCACGATGCAATTTAGTAATAGAGCCGTTCCCCAAATGATCCGCCTTAGTACAAGTAATATTCAAGTCTGCGAAAGAAGTTCTTGGTCTCTTTGAAAGAAAAGTCGTGCGTCCGGTTGGAGGAGGCAAATGGAGGAAAAGATTCAAAATTGCATACTTAAGGTGGCGGTTCAGTGCGGGGTGGACCTCAGCCTCAACCAAAAAACATCTCAATCAGCCAACTCGATCTTTAGCAAGCTGTATCCAGTTTCTCAAGCATAGTTGGTAGTGGTCCCTGTCCACTTACGTGCACCACACGAGTCGGTATTTCTCTAGTGCACCGCCCCTCGTTGATGGACTCGAAGACTTTCCGGGCAGGAATATTGGTTTCGATTAGCTCTACATGACATAGCCATCTTAATCGTTTGAACTTCACTCTTCTAGCTAAGTCGATGTCGCTGAACACCTCGTACAGTTCGGCGTTATATCTTCTGCTCACCATCCATGCAAAAGGGACCAAAAATCAACCGGAGAATTTTCCTGTCAAAGCAGCCAAGAGCAACATCATCCGCTTTGGACAAGGTCCACGCCTCTGCGCCATATAGCTGGGCTAGGATGATTAGGCTCTTATAGAGGGTTACTTTGGTAGTTCCAAAGAGGGCCTTGTTTATCAATTATTCCCTTAGACAAGAGTAGGATTGTTAAGACTTATTCTTCGTTTGATATCAGAGATGGTGTCGTTGTCTTAGTTGATAGCGGTTCCTGGATAGACAAAGTCTTTGACTACCTCAAAGCTACATCTGCCAACTTTGACGTTCTTTCCGCGAAGTCGGCGTTTTGTGCACTCGCTCGTTGACCTCCGTCACAATACTCACAAAACCATCATCATCGATGCCGTCTTATATCAATATCGTCCACATATGAGAGAAGTTGGATGGACTTCTGATAGATTGTGCCTCTGGTGTTGACGTGCGACTTCCTTCAAGAATGATTTTGCAGAAGTCGCATGACAGCCCATCGTCTTATCATGCATTCCACAAACACATGGCACGCGACGGTAACGGTAAATGAGGGCAAGACATGATCATCCATCCAGTGATGATCATCCTCATTTTTTGTCTCCTGTATACTTCAAAGATTCAAGTACAAAGTCCAAAGTTGTCTCCAGGTTATACTGGATTTCCAAACCCGACCGACATCCGATAAAGGTGTGAATGAAGCCCACTTGAGAGATGCATGCAGGACTCCATTCAAATTTATGCAATACCAGAAAAAATAAATGACAAACAAATGTTGTTAGGAGTAGAATATTTTTGTGTATATTTCATTGGTCATGTCGCATTCCTTAGTATACGATATCGGATCTAGATCAATGCACTTATGTAATAAATCTACGGCTTTAAATAGGAACTATACAGTCTCGTATCACTTGCAGACTAGTCTAAAGCGTTAACACTCACTTAAGCATAAGAGTATGAATGTGTATGAAGAACAAACAAAACAAGGAATGTGTGCAAAAAAAACTTGTTACGTTACTTATGAAGCTAAAAAGCGTGGATCGCAAATCTGATCCACGCAAGTCATAAATATTTATGCATCCATAAAAGCTGGGTTTACTCGAAAGTGTTGAGGAATGGTGCAATCGATCCAATGTCTTCACAATCGGGAATAGCTTTGCCCTTGAATTTCAGGCATGACTCAGCGCAGGTCTGGCCTTGGAAGTAGTCACCGAACATCTTCTTGCATTGGGCACAGTTGTTCAGGCACACCTGAATGTAATCTAATCCGGACATGGCATCTGTTCGAATGAGAGCACAGAGAAATTTCGATTAGTCAAACTTTTTGAGTTCAGTTCACAGTGAGTCAAGATGGAATAGTTACCAAAGCGCTTTCCATAGCCAATGACTGGGCTTCCACTGGTGGATGTGGTGAAGCATGCAGCAACGATGACAACGACGGCGAAGATGAAGGTCTTTGATGCGAACATTTTTGGACTGAAAATGAGACAGATCTTAAGTAACGGTGTGTGGTAGTGATTTGAAAGTTTTGTGAGACAAGGTTCTGTGATTAATCAGAGTGTCCTACAATTGAAATCTGATCTCTGACTTGGTTATAAGCTTGATGACCAATAGAGATTGTTGCATTAATAGGAGATTTGTTCAATTTCATAGATATCCTGCTGAGGTAAGACTGAAGACTTCATTTTGTCACATATGAAGCATTCTAAACAGAAAATGGCTGCAAAAGGTTACTCTAGTCACTTAGAGAATTTAGAAAAAAAAATTAGAAACGTAGACTCGTAGTTGGGTTATAATGGCCGTCTAGCGCGTTTGGAGAAGCGCACTCAGACTAGGGAGCTCTCATGTTGCTGTCGTGTGGACCTCCGAGGAGTTTATCTAGAGATGGACTTATGAATAGAAGGACTTATCCTAAGTATATACAACGGAAGTCGCCAACGTCCTTGAAAGAATACATAAGGAAATGTGAGGCAAGAGAGTTAGTAGTTGGGTGCCACATTCGTCACTGCTTTCTGGTTTAGAGCTGTGTCCTCTTCCTCTGCATCGAAGCAACGTGAGCATCTCACAATTATCGCCTTAGGCACACCACAGTCTCTTACAATGGCATATCCAAATTGAAATTTTTATATCTATCTGGATCATTCCAGTGGAAGCAGGAAGCCAACTACTGATTCCTTAGGTCTTTCGTAAGATGAAATCATTTATTATTCATGCATGCAGGAATTTAATTCTCTGGCATTAGTGAAGTACAGTGTTGCCAACAAGACAATCAAAGACGACATGGCAGGGTTTTTATAAAGTTCACTACCACAGGGCTGTAGAACGTACGACTTTCTGTTGCACCGGAATCGACATTTGATTTCTACTCAGCAATAATCATTTCCTTTTAGAGAATAGCATATGAAAGTGTTTGTGTCAAAAGTCCAATAACAGTGCATTTGAATTTCCTTCATTATCAATTGCATATCATCCGAGTGTTCCTATTATTAAATGACATAAATGGAACGATGTGGAATGAAACAGGCAAGCTTCACCAGATAATTCACTTCCATTTCGACTTTCCGCTTATCCCATCTATGTCATGGGATGTCATGGCTTCTCGCTCCGATATTCCTGGCTATAGACTAAGAGCTAATCACGGCCGTAAATAGGTGTGGAACGGGAACGCTTCATGGCGAATGACCAAGATGGCCAGATTGCGACATCCGTAAAATGTAATATACAATATTAAAATACGACTGCTGCCATACGTTGTTACGAAACACTCACCCCAATTGCGCATGTCAAATCCAGCAGTCGAATTCGACTTTAGATTCGATTTTTATTCTTGCAGGACATGTATTTCAAACGCACTCGAATTTAACTGTCGACACAAGTCGTGTTTTACTACTACAATCGGTAGTCGTTTATTTTCATGTATTTGACTGATTTTCAAGAAATTCTGAAGGATTTAGCTTGTTGCTTGTTTTGACAGTTTTGACGTTTATATACCCACGACGATATGCTTTGCTTCTTTAAGGAATCGAATGCACCTCACACGAGTCGCGGAATATAGGTCTTATGCGAGAGGATAACGAGAGTCTTTGTGTTTGTTGTCTCTGACAAGCGACACCTTGGAGCTACCTCTGCGTTATCCGATACAAGGCAGGACTAAAACACTACCTCAGCAAATAAATTTGCCACATTCATTATGCTTAAACATGTGGTGGACATCAGTATCAAGAACAGAACTAGCAGCATTCGACGGATGTGGAGCATCCATTTCATTCAAGCAACAGATCCATAATGACGTTCAACCTCAACACTCAACGACGATGACAACTGTCGAGTCCCAACTGTCATCTTATAATTCACTCATAATTTTGCACTCGTAAACTCCAAACTTACTTTTAAACTTTCGCAGTTTTATTTAATTTAATTTCGATTATACGAGTATTCTGCGTTAATAAATTCACTATCGACACAAGTAAATCGGGCAAACAAATATCGAACCGAGAGTTGTACAAATTTTGAAATCGAACAGCACTAGCAATGCCCGACTGCTTGGATCGCTCGAATGACTGATAATATATGGGCACAAGATGTTGCTGCGAAACTTTATAACAAATATCTGCCGGTAGTTCTGCGAGCCGAGTCATGAGCGTGTGTCCAAAGCGGATCGTTCCAGCATCACTTAAACAAGCCACCATCGAGCAGCGCATGTGTCAGCAGATCGTGACAAACTTGTTTTCCACGCAATTTGTACGAGCATGCTGGGCAAGCGCAGAACCGATCTCGCCATTGATCTTCGATTGATTAAAACAACCAAAAAGAAAGAAATAAAAATAAACTCCAAGAAATATTTTAATTATGCCACGCTAAGACCTGTCACACGACAAATTGTTAACAACAAAGAATCCAGTTTGTAAACAATTCTTTTGTGTTATATGTCGCACAGACCGAAAGGCGGCAGTGGCAGAGGTGGATCCACAGAATATTTGGTGCCCGGCGCGGCGTTGATTTGAGTCGGAAGAGCACTAACTGCATGCCAGCGCACGGCCACTTAAGAGTCTATTAGCGTATTCAAAAGATTCCTAGATTGCGTGCGTGGATGTGCCTTTTGTCTACAACACCAGACGACGAAGATAAACACACAAGCAGGAACCAATATTCGCAAAGCACTTGTGCGTCTGAATCAGCACTTGCTGCCAAGAATGGTATTCTAGATTGAATTTAACGCTTAAATCGCGGAAGTCTTTTCAGTTTTACTTACGCTGAAAAGCTCAAAGATTATTCATTTATTCATCAGAATGCTTACGGCGACTTGACGGCGCGCGGTAAGAGAACGAGAAGAATCTCTTCCTTCTTGCAGGCGACGTGATTCCCCTGTTGTGGGATTTTTCCACACACTACCTCGGGGACGAGCCCCCAGGTGGGTGAACTGTCCTTTTCTCGATATCAAGTGAAAGTTGGATGAACTTCGAGCACAAGTCTTTGACGGACTTGATTTTAAGGGCGGGGAAGGTGAACGCGTTTAGTGATTCGACGAATATGGAAATTCGAGAAGTTCTTCAATTATGAAATGGAAGGCACGGACACGGAATCCAATGAAGTAGGTTACTAATCCATCTAATTGCACGGCTTCCACGATGCTTACACGAACACACTCCTCTCCGACCAGATCACGTTGCTTGTCATCGATTGTCGATAGCTAATAAAATGAATCAGGCTTCTCTGTGGTAGTCTAATCAAAATGTAATAAACGGGATTATAATTGCTAATTAAATCACGGCATAATTTTGCTATTGACGCTGGCCTGTGAAAGACCATTTGTCAGCATCTGTCACCAGTGGGTACTTTACACGCGTGCCATGAATATCTGCAGCAATCGTGTGCGGTAATATTACTCATCATAATTAGCTGTGGTGTTCGACAGGGGTGTGAGAAATTTGAACTTTACCAGCGATTGGCGCCAATTTTCTGTTCAGAGAAGTAAACAGGAACACTTTCGTTTGAGGCTAACTAGTAAGCTGTACACTCAAGGGTGGGAATTAAGAAATTTTGTATTTTTATGCTTTTGAACAGTATTTTTCGTAGATCTAGGTTTTGGGCTACTTTAACGACTGGATGAGGCACTTGGTTAAGTGCCTGCCCTTGGTTAGTGGGGTCCCCGGTTCGAATCTCAGTGAAAGCAAAGTTAATACGCTTTTCTGTGGGTTTCGAATCTGGTCCAGTCACCATTTGCCGTTGGGATCAAATTAATGGCACTATCACTGGAGTGGTCGATCAGTCGTAGTAGTCTGACTGTGGGTATCATAATTGGCAAACATGGTCTAAGTGTGCTGGTGAATCCACTAGCAGCCCCCTTCCGTACCCTACCTTTGGGATACTTTAATTGCTTATCCTGAGAAGACGAACAGGAGATGGTCTGAATTCTGAGAAAACTTTAAAACTGAAGGATAATTGACATTTGAAATATGAAACTGGGAGAAATTTCAAACTGGTAGCATAACCGAGAGAAGGCACTTATCAACGACTGCCATCATGCTTCAAGGAGTTTCAGGGCATTGATGTGCAGACTGCAACTCAAGAACGTCTGACTTAAACTGTTGCCTTTGCAGCTGAGAGGGAGATTCAGGTGATTCCGTTTCGAGACAATGGCTGTGATTGAGCCTTTCAAAACTACTTTTCACCTCATTTAGCAAGCCGATCTGCATATGCAAGCTTATACATATGCTCACGTTGAAATAAGATGTAGAGGCAGCCAACTCAGAGCCTTTTAGATCCTTTTATTTTATTACGCAAAGAAGGACACGGTGACATAAGTAGTCGAAGATCTCCTAAAACAAGAAGTGGAGCAGGCGGTGTGATAGGGCCATATTATTTTTGTTGAACTTGATGCTTGTACGACCATGAACAAATATTCATAAACTTTACTTTTGGTTACAGGGCGACGTGACGTTTATTTAGGACGAAATGACATTCCACTAAATTTTCCTGAACGTCTTATTTCACCTAAAGGTGACATTAATTGGCATCTATTGACAAAGTGTGTGCCATTAAATCAGTTCTTTCGGGGCTTAGTTTGGGCAGAGATAATGGAGGAAGAGATATTCGTCTTTCCAGTGGAAAACCCCCAGTCCATCGCAGTTGCGCTCTCAAGTCACGCAAACAATTGTTAGAAATATAGAGCAACGCAATGGTGTTAGGGGAGAGTAATCAGCTTCGCTTAGCTCACACGTATTCACAGACGCCTGTCCCTGAAAAAGGTTATAAAAAACGCTGTCAGATGACTGGCAAGAAACGTAGAATTGGCACATCTCTTCCTCCATTATCTCTGGTTTGGGTCAGTGCTTGAATATTGAAGTTGTAATGTGGAACACAGCCATGACAGAAAATCAGATACAGATACAGATACAGATACAGTACCATCACATTTTGCCAAAGCCTTGCGTTAATTAAAAATGATTCCATTTGTTGGATGACGTTTTCATTTTCGTCAAATATAAAAATAATAACAAGCGTGGTGCAACAGTCTGATGTGGACCGGGGCTAGCTTCTACAGCACCCCTTCGTGTTGTCCGTGCTATTGTTCCCTCACGAGTGGAAGGGACCCATAGTTTTGTGCCGACTCCGAACGGCGAAGTTTGAGAAATTTTTTCTAAGCAGAAATACTCTTTCAGATATGGAGCTATGAGTAATGAAATTTGGTAAGTTCGGGGATTGAACCTGTCACCCCCGACGTGGCAGTCGACACACCAATCCACTACGCCACGCCGACTTTTTTCTTGAAATAAAATGCTCTTTGAAATAATAATGCACATTTCCATGCTATGCATCCCCACAAGTAAATGCCGGTGATTTCCATTTCCAGGCCCTGTGTTATGAAAGTGTTCGATGTGATTAGGTATGCAAGGGAATTACACTGTCATCACTTGAAAAGCTGATGAAATCCTCAAGAAAACTGAGTTTGTTTTGGCATAGGGTCATACTGTCTTGAAGCATTTACTCGAATTAGAAACGCAGAAGCAGCTTAAAGGCGCGTTCTAATGACGTGGATGCGAAAATCATACGAGTTTCTGCTAAATTTAGTTAAAACGCAGTCTATTTTTGAAACTGTTTTTGAAATGAAGTAACACTGGAGCGTAACAATGCACTCCACTCTCTACATAATTCAGGAATGCCGGTTACACTGCTAATCGTTGTATACGAATTATAGCAGCGTAGAGAAAGCTCTGCACCCTTTCTGCAGAAATTTATAAATAGGAACTACTTCGAATGCCATGGTCCCTTTTTTGTTTTTAAGGGTTTAAAGGACTAATCAGAGAATACCATTTATTGTACAGGGTGGGTTGGTATTGTCACACAAGTAATTAAGTGCCAAAATATTCGTTAAGAACTATCAAAAGTGTATGATTATCAGCAGAAATGAAGTATGATAGAGATGCACAACTACCATTTTTTACATAGTTTTCTAACGACAAATTGACCAATCACAGGACGCCATTTACGATATTTCGTGAATAACTGTCAAAAAATCATGATTATCCGTCAAATTGGTCAATGAACCACGGGTCAATCAGCTGTGAAGTTGGGTGTCTCTATCATACTTCATTTCTGATCAAAAGTGTATGATTATCAGTCAAATTCGTCCGTGGACAAGGGGGCAATCAGCTTTAGAGTCGGATATAGTTGTAGTAATTGATTTCTAGGGGAAAGTAAAGGAGTCGTAGTTATTGTCAAGTAGTAGGTGAGTACTTCCTCCAGCAAGTTGAATGAAAATGATTTTTGAATAGGAAAGATACTGTCTTTCATCACGATAACCTCCGACAAGTTTTTTTGTTATGAATCCACTGAAATTGTAAAATTTTGTTTAAGGAAAATCTTATGTAGTCATGCGCAGTTAAGGGGACAATCCTCAAACGAACTGTGTTGGATTAATTCTGAGTCTATTAATCGGATGAAATATATTGGCCTTCTCCACATGTCGCATGAAGACGAGTTCTGTGGCGAAGAGTTTGAGGCATTAAGCCTAAATAAATAAGACTAGAACCTGAGTCGGATATGGTAAGAGTTGTAAGTTGAAACTTTCTTGGTGTCATTTTTCTGACAGTGAAGTCCCCTATCGTCTATTTTGACCGCACATTCAAAGGACTGCATGTAGATCACTGTATCACAAGGTATTTGAACACTTTGCAGAAGTGCAAATGTCTCCTCTGACATGGGAGTCGACAACAGGCGTCGCTTTATAAGATTTTTTCTCTGAATCAGTCTTAGAACACGCAGTTGAAATATTCCAAGCAACACAATTAGAGACCTTTAGAGATGAAAAATGTCGAACATAATCTCTCTCAAACAGGCTTGAAGGCACGCCGGCGAAAGCTACTAACTACTTCAATTGATTCGTGAATTCAAACGAAAAACGAACGCAAATAATTGATGTTGTAACCAGAGTGTAGAAAAACCTGGAATGTATTTTAACTGGAATGTATTTCAACAAAGCGAAGCTTTTCTGGTGTAAACAAAAAAAAAAGATTTCCATTCAAACCTCCAACTGTTCACAGACTTGTCCATAGATTTGCCAAAGACTAAACTTTAAACATTCTGTAGCGAATATCGAATTTCGGCTTGTGCTGCAATAAATACAATTGGTTGAGTTATTTTTATGTGATTCTGCGCGTTGCTCGCTACGGACATGATCTTGGCTCTGCGCGCTGTGCTGTGAATACAAACTACTTCATTCACAAAATCACGTTTCGGTAGTCGCTGAAAATGTCTGTTGTTTGAATCATAACAAAGCGGTACCTTCAAATGGCGATATCCATTTGCGAAAGACTGATACAAATTCTACGAGCCGGCATGGGCTAAAAATAGAATAATAGACCCGGTTTGGGGCCGGAAATTGCCGCGAAGAAATTAGTTTACAAAACACATTTTGTATCAGTGCACTGTCTACGGCGCAATACGTTTTTTTTTCGGGTGGCGCTACGGTCCGAGGGCGGAGACGAGCCTGGATTGTTCAGCAACCGCGTGTCTTGTACTTGCTATTGATCTCTCACGAGGGTGGATGATTTACAGTTGTACGCCTATCCCGAAGGGTGCAATTTTAGAAGACACTTACACCCGCTGCCTGTTCCAGAGGTGATGAAAGTTGCTGCAGGAATCAACGCAGGTGAGTTCTGCCCCAGGAGGCCTTTAGGGTGTGAACTCTGAGCCTTATCAGACGTGCGCCGTGCATGTTGAGTGCGAGATCATCCTCGGGGACCATTTGAAGTGAAATATACTGCAAACCACTGCAAACTATATCAATGTCTTTTTAGAAAGAAATGAAACATTAAAGATTTGAAAATTGACATGAAGACAGTCTTCCGAAATAAACCGCTTTCAGTGACATGAGAGTGGAAAGCAGACGTTGCTTCATAGGATCCCTTGTCTGAATCAGTCAGACTGTGAAGACAGTACGAAGGAATGAACTGAACTGAGATCACTAGACGGGCTGGTAGAATTCTTAGCAAATGTATGCGAGTGATTTGCAATTAACACATGACTTGATTGAAGTCAGTCATCACAAATGAACTATTGAATACGCACTCTTCTAACCGCAACCATTTGATTGACTTACAAAACTTGTGTTTTTGCAACAGCACAATCAACAAACACTTATCGTTAAAATTCCTTCACCACAACTATACAATTCTTACCGAATTTGGTTGGTTGTTTCCAAAACTAGATAATACTGCACACAGATTAGACTGAAGAGGACAACTGATACCGTTTGGATGGACGCAAGCCTTTTTATACCAAAAATATCCTCTGATTTTGTAGTGAAAAGATTTCACTTGGCTCCTGATTCAATAAGGAAGTACACCGCCAGGCATCCGGCGCACAAATTGAAATGCCTAATTGCTTAAGTGCATTCCTTCTGTGGGGGGGAGTTTTCGTCAGTTACCGAGAATGTCCTGTGGATATTTTATTTGATTTGATGCATTTCTTGGTGAATTCTGGAATGCTCTTCGGTTGTTCTCAATTTAAGTGGACTTAATAATGCTTTGCTCAAATTGAATACAATCACTGGATGTTGTTTGTAGTGGTTGTTCATCACCTTTGTTGACCAGCCTATTGAGAACTTAAAAGAAAATATTTTTCCCCTGATATATTCATTTTAGGGTGTTTTAAGAATTATAACTCACCTTCGGATTTTCAAGGACTTCTGAAGAGTAAAAGTGAAGGTGTACTGGTGGAATATGTAACGACTGAATTTTCGCGCTGACTGTATTTTACTGAGGATGCAAATCTCACATCCTCACCATGCAATGAATTATGGTTAGGTAGGTTGTAGTGGCTGACTCCAGACGGCAGTCGCACTTAGGCCAAAGTAGGCCCAGGCGGATTAAGTTCCTCTAATAATCAAAACCGATTGGTGTAGGTACCTACGACTTACAAGCGCGCTTTAAGAGCAGAGTAGGTGATCTATGGTGTTAATCTCCTCTTCCTTCATGGAGCTTCTAAAAAAAGTCATTGTAGGGGATACCCAACCTTCGGGCTTGAGTGCCAATTGTGACGCCGGTAAGCGTTCTGAGTGAAGATCTGCTGACTCTAAGCAGATTGAGAGATCGTTTGCGATTAAGTGAGGGCGATATTTCTTTTGTTTTATCACAAGCCTGATACCTTCTAGCCATTTACAATTGGTGGTGTTGATTGTGTGTATCTTGAGTAGATGATAGGCTGTAGCGATTGGTATGGAGAGTGGACCTCCTAACACTAGGAGGAGAATGTATCACACCTAGAAAGTTCATCGGCCTTGCAATCGCCCGGTATGTCACAATATCCCGGCACCCACATGAGGTGCGTACTAAACCGCTCAGCCATCTCGTTAAGAGACAGCCTACAATTAAGGGATGTCCGAACAGATGGTGATATCTCTTTTGGATATTACATTGTTCTTGAGCTAGGTGCAATGAATTTGGTCATCATCAAAAAATCCACTCATAAACACCCATACGCACTTCGTGACTTTTTTGAGTGTTTCCAAAGTATAGTGTGGAGTAGCTGTAGAAAACCCAAAATACCTTTTTGCATTCGTCATCTCAATTTACATGTGAATCTACATGACTCTTTCGAAAAAAGTAAGCAAAAACGACTTATTTGCCCTCAGAAGGAACATTTTTTACTTTCGATTTTACACGAACAACATCTCAGAACAGGTTATACCTTCTCAAATAGCACGGATGCAAGTCTTGTGGATTCCTTTCGTTTCTCCTTTTGCTTCTTCTAATGGCGCTGTAGTCCGGTGTGAACATAGGGCTCAACCAACAAGCCTCTCCAGCTGGCACCATCTTTAGCCAGCTGCCTCCAATTTCGCACTCCAAGTTGGTTGAGGTCGTTCTCCACTTGTGGGCGTCCTCTTTCGCGTTGTCAAACTGGTTCGGAGTAGAAGACTCTTACGGCTGGAGCTGTGTTGTCCATTCGCTCTACATGGCCTAGCCATCTTAGGCGTTGAATCCGTAGACGCCTGGCTAGACTCATGCCGCTGTATAGCCCGTACAGTTCATGGTTGAATCTTCTTCTCCAAAAACCATGAACGCAAACAGAACCAAAGATTGAACGCAGAGCTTTTCTCTCGAAAAGGCTAAAGGCTACTAGGCCTTCTTTTGAGATTGTCTGCGCTACAGAGTAAGACGGCGGTAGCCAACGTCTCATATAATGTTAGCTTGGTTCTTCGAGAGATGGCTCTACTACTTTCTGAGCCCAAGGCAACAGCGATTGGCAAGAGTTATTCTGCGTTTAATCTTGGTACTGATGTTCGTACTGTTTACATGGGAGCCGAGGACGTTCTGTCGATGCTGTGCGTCCTTTCTCGATGACAGCATATTCTTCGATTTGTCCTCGTTCACACCTAAACCCATTTTGGCCACCTCCGCTTCAATGCCAGCAAACGCTTCACTGAGGGCTCGCTGTGTTCGACGCGTATGCTAGCCATTGTAGTTCCTTTCGTTTTGTTGCGATTAAATCTCTCCACTTGTCATGTTTTGTAATGTGAATAGCCAGACAAATAATAGGAAGTACCGCGGTCAACATGAAATCACTGCATATACGCAAAGAACTCCTTTCTGGGCACTCAACAGTCCTTGGCAGGTATACATCTATACTCATAGGCACTAACCTCATGAGACCTAAGCTCCTCTTCAAGAAGAACTTCTCAATCAGTATCCACCCCAGATCTTAGCACCCCAGGGAGTCTGAACCTCAGACGCTGGAGGGTCCTCTGAGAATTTTCACAGATGGATCGAAGATGGATGCAGGAGCGGGTGATGGGGGGAGATATAAACATCCAGCTATCTTTTCAAATACTAAATCACTTAGAGTCTATGTTGGGCCTATGTTGGTCTAGGTGTAACGGTTGCATTTCTTTACCACCTGTCAGCCACCTTGCCTGACCTAAAGCTTCGATACGCCCTCCAAGTTGGTTGAAGTCCTACTTCACTAGGGTGAGCCACCTTAGAAGCGGGCATCTTCTGTTGCTTTGTCCACTGGCACGTAGTCCACAAATTTTAGGGCCGAAGCTAAGCTGCTCGTGTGCTGTGCATGGCCTGGTCACCTAAGGCTTTGAAATCATAGACGCTAGGAAATTGTTGCTGAATAATTCATAAAGCTCGTAGTTGAATCTTCTCGTGTTTCAACGCAAAATATAGCACGCAGAACTGGTGCTTCTTCATCGAGAATAAAATTATTCAAGTCTCCGCACCATGGAGCTGAACCGCCTTATGTAACGTCAGCTTGATTCTTCGAAAGTCGACTCTGCTGGTCAATTGTCTCTTAAGCTCCAAAAACCAGCGAATGACAATATGTACTTCGTATTCCTCTCGTTCACCGCCAGAATCATTATGGCCGGTCCCGTCTCCAGCAAACTCACGGCTGTGTTCTATCAGTCACCTCCACATATGGTAACAGTTGTACGAAATTCTGCAAGATCGTGCTCCTAGTGTGAGGATGATGTTTAAAAAGTCACACGACAGCGCGTCGCGACGCCTTGTCATTGATTGTCTCAAAGCGTTTGTTGCTGAGCTCGACAGAAATGTCAAAACGAAACATGATGTATAGCTGTAAACTGTCATAGGCGGCCCTGAAATCGACGAATAGTTGGTTGGTGGCGATTTTCATTCGGATTGTGGCCTAAAAATTCTTCTTCTCGGACGAGGACCATTTTTAGTTTTTTTTTTTTGTTTGTTTGTTTTGCAGCCAATTTGCTTGCAAAATTGGCGTTATTTAAGCTAACACAATTCAGAAGTGTACGAACATCCACAATGATTGATTGTTTGGTGCGGTAACGAATGGTATATTGTGGTACATATATCGAATGAATGGAGACATCGTTACCGTCAGGTATAGAGCGACGCGTACCGACATTGTGTGGCTTGACAACAGCGAAATATCCGAACTGTGGCTCCAATAAAAAGATGCTACATGCCATACAAGGGCGACACGAAGTTGTTAAGGAGAAATTTTGCGACTGGATCACGACGAACGTTTATCTTTGGCTGCTGCGGTCATACGACTTGACACCACTCGGCTCCGGCTGCTTTATGTCCTTAGTCAATGGCCAGCATTTAACACGCTATTGCCGGAATAACAAATATTGGACCGTGTGATCAGTCAGCTAAACCGCGATGGGCATTTGAGTGAAGAGCTATTCCAAACATAATGGCATTAATGTAGCTTCAAAATAATGTTAGAATTATTTGCATATCTTGTACCGTTACATCTTATATATGCATCTTATATGGACGGCTTATAAGGCGTTTTGTATTGGGATTCTCGCGTATTGGATTATTTCGTTATGTCACATGTATTTTAGTGCACTCTCTGCGTCTTCCAGCCGCCTCTGTTGCCATAGGCGTCCACAGGATATCAATTGGGAGTTGATTGAGTAAAGAGAAGATAAGTTCAAAGCTGGACTTCGTCGTAATCACTGTGAGCTTTGTAAATATTTCTGATTGGAGTACAACCACTTCCCATTGAAACACAAAAACAAATTATTTATTGACGATAATTTATTGAGAAAAATTTAATATAAATCTTACAAAAAAATTGGATGACATTTAATATATACAAAAGTAATATGACAAACAAAGTACTCTAGACATTCGATGCATAAAATCAAAAACAAACAAATTAAGTATCAGTATCTATAAATCAGTAAATAAAATGGCTGCAAGTCACAGTGTCTCGCGTATGCACTAATTCATTCGTTTGTCCTTTTCAATTTCATTTCATTTGTTTTCTTTCTACTCAAAAAACAAAACAAAACAAAAAACACTGGGCAACAGGATTGCAATGGTATGCACTTTAAACAAAAAAAAGGACCCTCAGGTGACTTAGATAAAGGTGAATAGAATTAACATTTACAATGAAAATGAAGTGACAAATACTGGCATGCTCACATGCATGCGTGCTCGAAGGAGTAGAGATATTTGATTGATCTTATGTGAAAGCCATACCGAAATGTAACAACAAGAAAATGAAATTGAAGTTCCTTATGAAAGAAGTATTGAACTATATTTTGTTTAAATTAATTCTTAAGTAAAGTTGAAGTGTGTGAAGTATGTGTGATTTGATTGGAATTTATTTTGTTTTTGTTTCTCAAATGTTTTTTTCTAAGTCTAAAATGGTTCGCATGACTTGGCGCGATTTTTATGTTTACGTTTGTGTATAGTGGTGTGTGAGTGTGTATGGAGTGTGCGTGTGTGCGGGATGCGGGTCTACATAAGTTCTGCTGTTTTAGGTAAGAGAGCAAAATGCCACGTTTCCTTGGTTGATTAGATGAGTTTCTATTTCTTCTTAAGGCTGATTAATGTGTCGGGAATTTCATTGAGGAAGTTCTGAAATAGAAAAGGATTAAATTAATTTTATTTGTTGACAACTGGCAACTCTGACAAAAAGGAAAAGAAGAGGGAATATAAGGGTGCTTCCACACTGAATCGAACACACCCTTAAATACCAGTGCCTTATAAAATAAGGGAATAATCAGTTTTGCATGTCAAACACGGTTTTGATTTGTTCACTGTGGAAGCAGCCTAAGAGAGGACTGCCGGTACTAAAGGGAAAATGTATATGTCAACTGTAGGAGTTCAATGATACGCCAAAGGACGTATTTATTTGCTTGTAAGCATATCTACATGCACGAGGCACCCTTGGTATGTCAATGACTTTTTCAAAAAAGCAACCACTAATAAAGTGGTACATACCTGTAGAGATCGACTCTCTTGGCCCTTACAATTTATCGACATGGCTTTTATACCATTCTTATATTTGACCAATCAGTCATTTACATTCTGCCCTAGTGAGGTAACAGTTCGGAACGGAAACTTTACCAATTTCATACGAATCGGAGCAGAACTGAAGTATGATAGAGACGCCCAACTTCTACCTCTCTTGCCCCTTAAAATTTTTGACAACCATTTTTTATATCGCTTTCTAAAGCCAAACTGACCAGTCACGGTACGGCATTTACGTTATTTCGAGAATAACCGTCAAAAATTCATGAATAACTGTCAAAAAGTCTCTGAAATTCGGTGGTGGACTAGGGGTCAATCAGCTGTGAAGTTGGGCATCTCTATTATACTTCATTTCTGCTTCAAAGTAACATTCCGAACTGCTTACATTTTTCCGACAGAATGTAATGCAACACAGACATCTATGTTGCTACGCGATCAATTTCGTTTTTGATAAACATTCGTGTCAGCCAAACGTCAAATGTGTACGATACCCTCAGCAAAGAATTCATCACAGATAATTGTGCGACGAAGTATGTATTGCGGAAAAGTTTCTGTTTCGAACTGTTACCTTGTTAGGGCTATGAAGTCCGATGTCTCTCTGTACTTGATTTCTGAAAGCAACACTGCTCCTGTCAATCTATTTTGACACTACTTTGTAGACTACTTAGCCATTGAAAGCAGATAAGCTCGTTAATGTTACCCAAAATGGAAATAAATGTCAACACATGTATCATTATTTTCTTGGGTAAAGAACCCATCACCGAAACCAAGGAAAAGCTTAACAAATACTTTGGGAACTCTGCGGCTTCAGTTTCGATGGCATAGATTAAACCACATCTGCCCCTGAGCTAATTTCCGTTCTGGTCGTTTCCGAAGTGACGTCGAACGATCAGGTTGCTAATATCTATGGAATGGTATCAGTTGAATTAAATTGCGTGAGGATGTTGTAGGCATCTGCACTGACAGAGTACAACACGTGCTACATGATTTTGACATTAAAAACCAATCCGCGCTTCGTTTTGTTGTACTCCCTCTAAAGCCCAACAGTGTAACCTTGCTGCTACCCCATTCAGCACATTGACGGGGTAGCCCTCAACGACTAATTCCAAACCGGAAGAAATGACTGGACCGAGTGAAGACTGGTGTATGCTGGCAGTCAGCTACCTTAATATAATCATTCCTTAAGGCTTAATCTGGCAAGATACTACATCTAGTGTACGTGGCACGAACAAGTTAACGCAAACGCCAATTTCACGTGTGTCCGTGTATTTGGGATGCCATGGAGAATAGGGTTGCCATAGCTTAGGAGAAAAAGGTTTTAAAATCTCTAAAACCTTGGAGCACGTCATTTACCTTAAAAGGCTGCCCATGAATTCAAACAAAAAGACGGTTGACACCAGTAATGAAGCATTATAGAGATGCCCAACTTCACAGTTGATTGACCGCAGTCCATCGACGAATTTGAGAGGCTTTTTGACAGTTATTCATGCATATTTGACAGTTATTTACGAAATAGCGTAAACTCTGTTCTCTGATTGGTCAATTTTGGTTTAGAGAATGGTTGTCTAAGCTTTTAAGGGGCAAGCTAGGTAGAAGTTGGGCATCCCTATCATACTTAATTTTTGGTTGACACTTGGGAGTCAAATAAAAATCTGTTTTATTTTATGGTTTCTATTAGATTTTGTATTGGCTCAGAGTTCGATGATTTTCTTTTCAAAATGTATGTTTTTAGCTAGGGGAAAAAGAGGACAATTTTTAAAAAAAGTTGTAGAACGCTTTGCGACGGGATTAAAAAGGGACATGTACTCCAAAAAGAGGACATATGGCAACCCTGTCGCATATACGTCTAATCAAATTTATTCACTCATCGTCGAGGTTGTGTGTAACACATGTTTTTCCTATTGACTGCAATTTCATTTTTGAGGAATTCATATCTAGGAGCTGCCACTTATTAGTATATTTATCAATTTAATCGACCCTCACGATCTTGGCTGATCTGAATTTTTCAAGTTACACATGTGTACAGAATGGCGTATGGATTATAAGCGCCAAAAAAGTTCAAAAGAAAATGTCTAGAAATTGCTATGTCTCAAGCACGAGTGTACTGCACTTGATTTGGAATAAAAAGAAAATTAATTACTAGTTAACTAGTAACATTGCACGGGCCTATTCTTTCAATTGAGTGACCAGATCGGGCTGCAATATTTCTAGCCGATGTTGGAGTGGTCTATATCACACAACACTGTATGAGCATTCACTGCATAAGGGATCGACTACTGAACCGTCATTTATTGATGAGTTAACGCCCCAATCTATACTTACGTAGACAGGTGGAGTGTATTCCGCTCCGCCAAACTCCGCCCACTTCGAGATGTTAATTGACGGAATCACGCCGCTCTTGCAGGGTACCCTTGGATTGCTGCAATTACGAAAGTGATCATTAAATTTCAGTTTAACACGAACCAAATGAACTCCCACTTACATTTCATGATCGGGAAGCACCATCGGGTAAATTTGGATAGTATCGATCAAGTCGGTGTTATCGCAAATTAACCGTGAAAGTTTGGCCTTTCTAATTTCCTGCAATTGCTCGGGCGTAAACGAGGACGGCTGATTCGGGAGCTCGTACCAGAAGCGATCACCGCGTCGAACGTAGCTCATCTGGGTGGCGATGACACAGGCGAAAGTCGGGCCCAACATGGAGCCGGGCAGCGACTTCTCCGACACACCGCCAGACCATAGATCGATATCAGCTGGATGCCTGAAAATGAAAAGTGCGCAATTCAATTGGCTGTTCTGCGACGTCAGTGGGCTGCAAACGAAAACTCACTCAAAGATACTCTGGTAGCGAACAATCGTCTCATTTGGCATAGAACCGAACATTTCGTCCCACGTGTTGGAGGTCGGTAGACCGCAGAACTTTCTGAACTCCATGTAGCCGGGCAAACCGAACTCACGACCACGCTGCATGTTGAACGAGACCAAGTCCATGCCGAATCTAGCACCTTCCTTCTTGAATAGATGATTCGTGACTTCTTGGGTGATTGAGTCATCCATGGCTTGAGCAACTTGATTCATCAGGCCCATGAAGTATTCATCCAAGACACCCGCGCGATACAGATCGTATGGGCGGCGGATCAGATCCGACAATCTCTTCGATGCAATGAACTTGTGCGCCTTCGACCACCGCTCCACGGCTGTCGGCAGCAGTGAATGGCCGAAACGGAACGCTGCGCCAGAGAATGCATCAATGATGCCCGGATTCACTTTAGGGTCGTATCCATCCCAGTAGCCGTCTTTCTGTACGACCAAGCCGAACTTCTCCATGATTTCTTTGCCCAGCAGAATGGGCAGGAATTCGTTGAATGTGACGTGCTGCACAATGGCAATGTTGATGCGGCGCGCTTCCTGGAATAGGGTTTCATCGTCCCAGTGCTTGTTGACAGCGGCCAGTCCAGTGGCCAGGCGATTATGTTCACGCGCCATCAGGGTGTGCATGCATGTGAGGACAAGCTGCTCGTTCACTCGGATCTCACCTCCTTCGAAGCAGTACATACTCTTGTTGGGCCTGGTGCAGCCCTCGTCGGGAATGTCGAGCTTCAGGGGAAGCAGATCCTTCAGGCCGTACTCCTGGAAGACGGGATTCATGCGGAGCAGTCCACCGTACCCGGTGCGAAGCTTGCGTGCGAATTTCTCTGTCGAGCCGTAGACTGTGTTGGCATCGATAACTCCTGTGAGGGTGTTGAATTGCTGACGGGAACCTGCGAAATTAGAGAAATTGTTTCGTTATTTGCGAGTCATTTTTAAAATCAATGCTGTTTTAAATTAATGGCGTCAATGTTCACGGGTCGTTGTGGAAGGGATGGAACCGGGAGAGGACGTTTGTGGTCCCTCCTTATGACATATTCCCTGCAATTTGTTTCGGCACCGAGAATATGTTTCAAACTGCCCTTGTCTAAGCATGGATATTGTTCCCCTTCTGTGCCATCAGAAGACTCTGTGAATGGCAGCGTGGAGCCAAGAAAACATTCAAGCTAAAGTTTAAAGAGCAAGTTATTGTTTAGTCTTAACAGCCAATGCTTGCATCTCAACTAAGATCTCATTGGTTTCAAATTTCAGCAGCAAATCGTGGGAAATCGTTAGAATGATAAGCCCGCCTGCACTTCATCGCAGATCAGAAGCGCAATCACTTTAATTGCTTGTAATGGAATAAGAAGGGAACTGCATCAGCGTGAGACGTTGCGAAAGTTCCGGCGGCTAAGGCGGCGCGGTGGCAAAAATCACGATAAGCTAATCAAAACATGAGAACATGAGCCGTAAATCTGTTAAACCGTTAGAAAAACAAAGCTGCAGGTTATGTTCGTAAACGCAGTGATTGATGACATTGGTTGTGCAGCAGGTTAATTAAATCAATTATGACTCTTTGGCTGCAATAGATAACGCACGACTATCATTAAGGTGCTGCGCAGAAGTCGCTGGTGACTGCAGTCAGCTTGACGTGTAAATCCACAGACACCGTGTAAGGTGCAGTGGCTTGTCGGTCGATGAGTGAACACATCCCGGACTGCGGCGAAGAGGAAGGTGGCATTTTCTTCGTCTAATTGGAAAAGGAAACCTTAATCTGAGAAAATATTTTTAAATAAACTTTGAAAATTGATGCTTCACAAAGGTTCAAGTGATTCATGTTTATTTTCAAGGAACGTCGTTATTTACAGCCGAGGTCAAAAAATGTCGTTATTTAGCATTGACAGCCCGGCTAATAACCACGTTAGACTTCATAGGTATTCAAACATTTGTCGACTTTTATAGGTTTGTCCCCCTTGCAAACCATTGCACCATGAAATAATGAAGCGAATTCCCCGTACATAGTCCAAGCAAAGAAGGGGTTTTTAATTTGTTTGAAAAACAAAACTGGTGTTAAAACAGAATTGAATATGGCGAATGATAGATAAGTGTCGCTCTCGTCTCGTTGAACATGGGCGCCCGCCTGCTACACAGTCAATGAGCCACCCTTTGCAGAGCGAGTCTTCAGAAATCGCACGGGTATCGGTGCATGCTCCCCGCTGTGGCTAAGCACATTGGTATAAAGTTTATTAGGAACTATTTTCTACCCTTTTTTCAAGAAGGGGGACAAAAGACCCCAACTACAGGGGCATATATCTTTTATGTCTCCCGGGGATAGTCTACGCTAAAGTGTTGGAAGCACGTTCTAGAGCTATGGCCGAGCCCAGGATGGGCGCTGAACAGTGCGGTTTTCGTCCCAACAGAAGTACAACCGACCAGATCTTCACTCTAAGAATGGTACTTGAGAAGCCTTGGGAGTATGCTAAGCCCATCTACAGTTGTTTTGTGCATTTGAAAAAGGCTTCCGACCGAGTTCCTCGAGGTAAACTCTGGTGCTCTTCTGAAGGCCATTCAGTCTCTATACACAAACTGTAGCAGTTGTGTTCGGGTTAACGGCGCTAAATTAACACCGTGGTCGTTGGACTTGTCACCTCTCCTTTTCATCGTATATATGGACTGGATGTTGCAGCGCAGCCTAGGTGAGGAATGTTTCACGTTGGGAGAATTGAGGGTAAGTCATCTTCTTTTTGCAGATAACTTGATTATCCTCACATCATCCCAGACGGAACTCCAACGCGCACTCGATAGGTTTGTGGCCGTATGTGATGATGCTGGAATGAAGGTTAACGTGGACAAATCGGAGGTTATGGTCATCTCCAGAACGCCTGTTCAATGCACTATACAGTTTAGTGGAGTCCCATTGAAGCAGTATCTCGGGGTCTTTTCTACGAGTAGATCTACGGGTAGATCTGTAATCAGGAAGGCCGAGCTCGGTGTCAAAGCCAAGTTAACGGTTTTCAGCTCATTATTTGTTCCCTCTCTCCTCTCACCTATGGTCATAAAATTTGTGTAATGGCCGAAAGAACAAGATCGCGAATACTAGCTGCTGAGATGAGATTTTTCCGTGCTGGGAATTACTCGCCGGTGAGAAACACGGGAGTGCGAGAGGAACTCGACATTGGGGAGCTGCTTCTTCGAACGGAGAGGGTTATACTTCGTTGGTTTGGTCACGTGGAATACGAATGTCCTCTTCATCACGACTTCCGAGGCGAGCGTTGAATGCAATTCCATCAGATAGGCCAGGACGAGATAGTTGGACCAAGTCCAAAAACTCACCTGGTTATGCTTGGGCATCGAGTGGCCTGGAGATCTCTCGTGCGTGGTTTACCACCAAGAGCCCTTTAGTGGAGCATGCGGGTCAAAAGATGATGAGGAACTATTTTTTCTATATTTCCGAATTGTAGAAAGAAGACAAAATACTTCTTTCTGAAATTCGGCGAAACCGTTGGTCTTAATTTGGCGCACTTGCTGTTTCATGCCACGACCAGAATTCTGCTTTTGGGTGTTTTTTTTGGGCATTTTCGTGTTTGGTAGTTGGACTTGAAGATTAAGGTTATGAAGACTTTGTAGTCCACATTTTCGGAAAACATTTGCCAACACATAATCGCCAGTCACTAGTCAAAACTAAAAATGGCAGTTAAATTTGAGATTCAACTTTATTTTTAAAAGGACGGTTTTATAAATTACAAAGGGGGACCTTTATGGTGTTTTGACAGGCATGCTGTGCGAAAGTTCTACCAAAGGGTGAGAAAATTATCAAATTGATATAAGCTGCGGACAAAAGCTTACCGGGACCAAAATGAACTGGTAGTAGAGTCCCAGACGATACTCGAATTTTGAGGAACCACTTGTGATCTGGTGACGAAAGCAATAGTTTAACTGGTTCTGGAGTATACGCGGATGAGATTACCGTGATTGGCAGTACACAGCGAGCCGTCAATGAAAAGTTTGCTGGCACTGAGATGAGATCGGATGAAATGGGTCTGGTAGTGAACGAGGGGAATGCAAAGTATATACTTTCTTGGACAGAGCATCATAATTGGCAGCTATAAAATCGAGGCAGTCATCAACTTCGTCTACCACGGCTTTGCAGTAAGGAATACAAAAAAAAATCAGTTCCGAAATCAAACGCACAATTACACTTGCTAGCCATTGTTTCACAATTGAGTAATAGAGCCCTCTCTCGGAAGATCAGGTTGACTCTGTATAAGACCTGATCCCAGTCTTGGTCTACGGAGCAGAGGCATAGTCGATGGCATGCACTATATCCAAAGCGGATGAATGAGCTCTTTTTATTTTTGAAAGGGAAGTTTCTTGTGCGATTTTTGATCCTGTTTGCGTTGATGGCAGCTTGAGGAAAAGTTTCAATCAAAAACTATACGGGCTGTACTACAACATGAACCTGATGAGCTCGATAGAGGACGCTCACGTCCACAAATGTTGAGAAGGACCTCCACCAACTTTGTGTCCATAACTGGAGGCAGCTTGTCAGTGATCGCTCTGGCTGGTGAGTAAATACTTATCGTATCAATGCAGTTTCAAATATAAGCACGGTTCTATGTTAAGTGATCCCTCTCTTAAAAATATAATTATATTGTGCGAAACATTGATTTTTTCAATCATAATGTCCCGGGTTTTATACCTGAAAGGGAGTTGTTGTGTAGAAAAGCACTCAAGAGAGATACGCAAGCCACTCAATACTTCGCCATTGACTCTAACTCGTTAGGAGGTATGGCCAAATTTTTTAACTTGGTCGAAGGATTTCGTTCTCGTTCTGGCAAGCGGTCGCCTGATGGAATCGCATTCAAGGCACGCCTCGAAAGTCGTGATGATAGAGACATCCACACCAGAGACATCGAAGCGTAGCCCTTTCGGTCATTCGAAGAAGTAGGTGCTCAACATTGAGCTGCTCGTGTCCTTCCGTGCTTCTCACCCTCCAGCACGGCAGTTTGTATTCATGATCTTGTTCTTACCGTCATGTGCGAGATGAAATATTTCTGAGTTGAAAACTGCTAACTTGACTTCAAAACTAAACTCGGCCTTGCTAATTATAGATCTTCCAAGCTGTTTCAAAATTGACCTAGTCTAGTTTTACATTACACCTGTCATCACTCGATACTTAAACCTCTCCACCAGCTTCAATGAGGCTCCACTGACATGCAGAAGTGTATGAAAGTTGGTAAATTCAGGTATCGAACCTGCCATTCTCTGCCTAGGAGTCTACACACCAACCCACTAGTCCACGGCCACCCCGACCCAGTCTTGCCGCTTGTATAAGGGGGAATGCGAGCGAACATACAGCGACGACCGAAACCTTCTGTTATCCAAAGACGTCTTCTTCTCTCGTGGCATGTGTTCTCTAATCAACCGGTCAGTGGTCAGCTTCTTGAGTCGATTGAGGAAAGGGATTAATGTTATACCTCGTGCAATATCGCTCAACACATGTACTTTTGTTTTTTGACATCGTGGCATTATAACGTTTTCTCAGACCAAAGAGACCAACCGGAGAATGTCATTCACATGATGCCCAGATTTACTTTAAAGGATTTACGAAAGAGCGGTAAAAAAAACACTCAAGTGAACAATCAGTTGCGAAGTTGCAAATCTCTCTAATATTTGATTTCTGTTTTCCACGCTCTTCATTTTACTCCAATCGTTCTTCTGGAAAAATTACTGACTGACGCCCTAAAAAACGCGGTTCACTCAAACGACGTCGAAGTCATGCACACCCAGTCTCCATCCGATGGTCTTGAAAATCCATCGTAGAGGCAGTAACCAGCAAAGCGTTAACGTGTGACTAAACACCGTCAGGGTACATTTATCTTCAGTCCATGCGGAGTGGCGTTCACCAGAAATCCGAAGGCGGGCATAATTTTCTAGACAAGTGCACTTACCCAATCTGCATCCCGGTCTCGGTGAAGGAAATCCGCGAACAAAGTCAATGCACTTGACATTAAACAGCCGATAGAAGTAGTCGTCGTCAGGAACGCGAATCTCGTTGCAGTAGGGGTGCTTCAAATGCAGTGGCCGCTTGCAGCATTCCTCGGGATCGTTACGGTTGATTGGGTCTAAAATCCGCAAAGAATATTTGTTTTAAAATTCTCCGCCAATGCCCAAGATATCGGTCAACTTACCCAGTGGTGTGCCAGTCAGTGTGAAGTCATGATCCATGAACTGTCCCCATGCGATAACCATCACAGTGCCGGCGTGGTCGTGATATCCGTCGTCTGGGTGCATGGTTCGCGAGACCACACGCGATACGGGCAGGTCGCGTCCGGTGACTGAAATTCTCGGCGCATTGATACCGTCGGCGTAAAGTGGTCCGATGAGACGTTGGAACGGCGCCATTGTAGCGCCCCATGTTGGATGTTCGATGTTGTTGCAGAGTCCGTCGAATCTGCGATATTTTCCTGGACGACATTCGACACCGGAAAAGAATGGTGGACACACTTCGCGGATGAGCGTCTTCGAGGTGTCAATTGTTGGCAGACCCTTTTCGATTTCTTCATAAGACAATCCGTAGCTGCAATGGGAGAGAATTAAAATTAAAATGGCGATCAACTTAAATTGGGTGATTAGTTTTTGTCAAAATGTGGCATGGCTACTGTTGCTATCCAAAGCTATGCTGGCACGTAAGCACTCTTTGTCAGAAGTGCTTGACTTTGCATGAAATTGGTTCTTGGATGATATGATGAACTTAATTTAATCCTTAGGACTTGTGATCCTATTGGTCAACTGTCAGCTGTCATACCGTATTTTTTCATTGCTGACAAATGGCGAACAATTTAAGATTTTCTTGGTCGGAGATGGGACCTGACTGGTAGTAGGCTACCAACGAACAATTCTTTTAATTCACAGCATTTCAAGAAGCGAACCAATAGACACCTGAGCCATTGGGAAGGTTGATGTAGAAGTCCCCTTATTACCGGACGAATTCGATGGATAGTAACACATTTTTGACTATGTTTCAGGAGTTTTTTGAAACTTAATTAACCACCGAACGACAACAGTGCACCATGTAAATGGGATTGTCTGATTGGTCCGCGGAAATGTTACATAAAAGGCTGTCAAACATGAGAAATAAAACAACAACACAAGTTTTGTATGATCTCCTGTTGGACGGTGTCTTGTATTGTCTTGCACTGTTCACCAAAGAAGGGCCTTTTCACATTGCAGCAGGTTTTGGGACCATTCGGTAGCGGGCTTAGACCAGATCACTTAGACCAGGCTCACTAATAAGCTGGATTGGGCTTATTCTATGCTCGTGCAACAATTTACTCGAGGCAATATATTGCTATGCTCAATAGATAGTGGATATTTTGTTGCATGGCTGGCAATTTTGTCCTCTTCACAGTTGACCTAGTATGGGGGATCTAGCTCACCTAGTGTCAAGCTTGGTGAGTAGGGAAATCAATCTTGTTGGCCGGCATCCGTGAAAATGCAAATGCATATCACAGACGGTGATCCTCTTAATGCTACGTTCCCACCGAACCAAGACCGCAAGGTTTGGATGAACTTTTACTGAGGCCAATCCCACCGAGTTTCAAGTGGTATCGCGCTCAATTTTTAAGTCACTCGCTCCCAAGTTGTAAGCGCCGGCCAAAACAAACGTCACTTGCTCTTAATTTTTGAATGGAAATAATAGTGTGAGACCACCAGAAACTAGAGAGAGACAAAAAGATAAAATTAACACAAAAGTGAACAAAATAAACTGAAGTTCACGCTGTAGGCTTGTTCGGTTTGACGACCTCTCACGGACCGAAAATGTGTGGTGAAACCTGGTAGATTTGGGGAAATTTGAAACCTCGTGGCTTTGTTCAGTATTTGACGGATAAGCGAAGGATAATATCTTGAAACACGCCACAATAGTCGGTACGTTCTTGAGAGCTGGGAAAGGGCATACAATTTCCTTGCCAGGAGGTCCTGTCCGGGATTCTTCTTCTTCTTTGTGTGGCGCCACAGTCCGGGTTGAACCTGGGCTTCAACTAACACGCATCTCCAGCTGGCGCTATATCCAACTAGCTGCTACCTTAGACGCGGGCATCCTATTTTGCGGTGTCCCACTGGTTCAGAATCGGATTCAGGTCAGAGTTAAGTCGGTCTACATGGCCCAGTCAGTCTTTACGTTAGATCTTCAGAGGCTACATCGAGGCACATGTCCCAATAAAAGGTCTACACTTTCCTTCCGTGTAATAGCGGGCTTGTAGATGCTGACCCTCTATGGAGCCTTAAGTTCCATATGTTAGTTGGTATGGCCGTTTAGGCTTTAACCCTCTACAGGCTGATTGATCAATTTGAGTGTCCCTCGTGCCTCTTTGAATATTGTATGCAACAGAGTCGCAACAAAAATGTTTTTGTGCCCTGCCCCATGCACAACGGTGTTCAGCAATTTCACCAATTTGTCCTATCCGCAGAGTTAGGCCGAATATGACTAAATGACTACTGACTAAATGAAACTGACTAAATGTAAGTCACAACGAAGTAAATTGTTGTTTTCGGGACTGCGGCTTAGTCATGAATTATTGTTAGTTAGACATATGATTGATAGTTAGTCATGACTGAAGTTCAAGCATTCATCAGTATGACTAACTAAATCCATGACTAATCCACATTTCCATATCTATCAGTATATGTCCAGTCCAGTACAGTCCAGTGTTGTTGCATAAAAGGTCTGCTAACGGCACTTTTGTATTTTTTTTACTCTCCTTTCACTGCACTTCCATACTGTCTAGCGAATACCTGACGTTTTAGTTTAAATTAGTCATAAATGGTGATAATGACTGATGATTGATAGTTAGTCGTAGCTAATGAATAATGACGAATCTAGTCATGACCAACTTCTGTGACTAAGGACTAATTTATTCCATGATCATTGTTTATATGGTTAATGAATAAATTAGGCTTTAGTCACTTGTGCCCAGGACTAACGACTAAACTAGTCATTAGTCGACTAAAATTTGCCCACCTCAGCCTGTCTGTTTCAGTCAGGCGACAGTGTTTACAAATTCGTTCACTTCTGTTGTTGCTTCAATAATTGCGAACTTTGGAGGTCACTCATCCAGGATTCCGTGTTCAAACGCTGGATTTTAGACAGAATTGAGCTCCACTGTGGCTGGAATGTCTGACTCTCAATTGCGCTTCTTCTTGAAGATCGTGTTCACATTACAATTCTTCGCAAATAAATCCGCTTTTGTCACATATGAGGTCAACGTATTTAGGACTCTTTATTAAGATGGTCTACATCTCTCATAATGAAGTCTTTCTTCTCTGAAATTGACTTGTTCAATGCGGTGGACTTGAGTAAAGCCAACAACAGCCTGCCACAACACACAAACAAAAGAAGCTCTCATAGTGGAATGCACAAGTATTCTGACTTTGTTGCCGATCACACTTCAAGTGCGGAAGTTGTCAGCCGAAGAAGACCTCCGCGTCTCTATTGCACGTAAAACCATTTGCCAACCAAACATGACACCCGTCCCATAAACCGTTCACTTATTTTATTTGCACAACTCAGCTCTTCGGACACCATCTGAATCCACGTTACGTACGTGCGTATCCTTGCAACAAGTTCAAACTGCAGCAAACGCAATGCGTTCCACCACCAATTCCATACCACACCAGACTGCAGACTGTATAAATCATGGATAGGCATTCATCACCTTCACGGATTGTATCTCTTTTGGCTTGCAAATACAAACAGCTGCTGCAATTTGTTTGCCGTTCGCATTCGCAGCCACCACCATCTGTGCGCGAATGAGTTGTGTAGCGCACTCCTATAATTACCGCGCTCGCAGATTACGTCTCGATTATGAAGTGTAATGGCAGTTGCCATTCCGAACCTTAAAATCCGTACTGCACTCGCGACATGAAATACATACACGCCAGCCAGTAAGTATCTGCGGCTCTGAATGGTATCGATTTTCCATATTAAATTGTTCGTTAGTTATCTATCTCAAGCGCCTGTCGGTCGGTGGGTAGGCAGCAGGCTAGGAGGTGGTCTAGGAATGTCATATGCCGCAGCAGCATGTAATAGGAGATAGATTTCCAGTGCTCTTGCAAAACCCCATCATCGCTCGACGCGGCGACGGCTGACCCACTTTCGAATGCCAGATTTCAATTAACTCTCGGAATGTGCTGTCGCTCAGCCGACTACTGTGACTACCTTCATTCCCTAATGTGCTGTTTTTTCTTCTCATTTTTGCTTATGATGAACTATCACCGAAATTGAGGCAACTGTTTCGGGCTGACTGCTGTTCGGACCTTGGCAGCCTTGGCCTACATTGGCTCCATTTTTCAGCGGTGACATCGTAAATGGATCACTTCGTCCACGGCGACGGTGAGATGTAACAGGAGCGTTGCATGCTTTGTTAGATGAAATATTGTTCGCAAGTGTTCGGTGATGGTTGGCTGTGGTTTCGTCGTAAACGGGAATTGATCTTCTTGACTGAAGGTTCTCCTATCTGAAGTGCTGTGCAGTTGTTGTGCAACCTTTGCGGTGCTAAGTGCTACTTTTGCAATTGAGTCCGTTGCTTTGGTTCTGGCATCCAACCTCTCCAGAAGTTGTTTTGTGGTGAAACCAACATTTTGTGAGCAGTGCAACGCAGTGCCGGAGCTTGCAGTGGATTCTAGATGGCTATCGTTGAGGGTTCATTGCTTTTTGATTTCGTGACAATCGATCATCGACTTGGAGGGGCGTCCATCCTATCCCATTGCCACACCCAATCCCCCGTCGGGCGCCAGAGCTCGTTCCGGACGTCTTTACTCAGAGTCACCCATGTCCACCACATTTCATGATGAATTCTGAAATTAAGTGATTAATTTCCTGTCTTCAACAATCATTTTTGCACATGTGCAACTGCTTGTGTGGCGGCGACATATTGCCCAGAGACATTGTTGCAACGCTTCTGTCGGGCCGTGTGTCTTTTTAATTGATGTAATAAATTCGTGGAGTTTAATGAAGGTAACAGCTCAAAGTAAGCCATTACTATCGAGATGCAGATAAACGTTTTAAGAGGCATAAGTGCTGTCGGTGGGTTATGGCTTCTTTGTATCTTTCGAGCATCTCACTGTCTGAAGTGTTACAGTTTAGTTGACGCGGTAGTCATCAACGGAATAATCACCAGTGTCGACACACTTAGAGTCACATTGAATTCATTGCAAGATGTTTTGCGTACGGCTAGAGATGATTGATGTATTTTGATTCCATAATTTGCAGCATTTTTCTTTTTTAGAACTAGTCGTGTTGTGCGCTGTTATATTTATGATACATATATTATTTTTGAGGCTATATTGCACAGCAAGCTTTAGATCTATTGTGCCTCATATTCAGACATTTGCTTTCATAAGAGGTCCCCTCACATTGCAGTTCTTATCAGACTTGTATTGAGGGACTCCTGTTGACCCAATGTGGAAGGCAGTTTGTTTTAGGGATCTGAGAATGAGAGTTGGTTCTAGTGACTTCAGTTCTTTCTCTGATATTAGGTACTGGCCCAGATATCTTCGTCTTCTGTGGGCTCGTGCCCCACATGTTCATGAGACCGTCTACTGATACTCCTAGTTTCCTTAGGCGCCCCCTTAGTCTGCAGCGCCCTGTTTGGAAGCCTTGGAAGCCCGGATGCGGAGGTTGTTCAACTTCCGGTTGTGTAGACCTATGAGTTTCTTGGCCTAATTCATCCCAAAAGCCTTGTTCCAGGTGCCTCTTTCTAGACTAGATGAATTCTTTCCGGAGGACATGGTCTCCTACAGCGCAGAATGGTTCGGAGCCTATGAAAGCTTCAGACGCTCCCTTCCTATGAGTCGGCCATTTCATTGCCATCAATCACTGTATGGTCAGTTATCCTGCAATGGTTCGGGGCCTATAAAAGGTCCCGATGCTCCTTTCCTATGAGACGGCCAGATCAATTTTACTCTGCTTCTCCTGCTCAGCTCCTTAAGCTTCTCTAGGCATTCCCACACAATCTTGCAGTTGAGGATGTAGGAGACTAGTGCCAAGAAAGCGCCACTAACACATCTGTATATGGAACAGCCTTCTGCTTCAGAGATACTGGTGCGTTTGCCCATGGCTTCGTAGCACTTTCGGGGGTCCAAATACCACTAGCCCTGTTCTTGATTCATCTATGTACCAGTTTTGCTACTCAGTCTATGGATTCATTGCTCCAGCCCTTTCTGGCGCTGAGCTTATTGGTAAACTTTTTTTTGAAAATTTAATTTCCTGTTCATCCGTCATGAATGGCTCTTGACTGTGGTTTTTGACTAGTGCATCGATTTGTCTCGATGCAAGGCAGGCAGTTGCAATAGCACTTGCATGACATCAATTGGGCATGGCAGCAGACATGCCAACTTTTGAACTATGCTCTAACACTGGTGGTTGAATGAACATTTTTTTCTTGGTTTCATTTCTAACACTCAATTTGTCAACTGCAACCTTCTCAAGATCAGACAAACAATGGCAGCAGCACTAAGCAAACTTCTTCCCCGTCCTTCGGAGACACTACTGCACTAATTCGGGAAGAAACCTCACGATCGACAGCTACAATGAATGGTGTCTTGAGTATACAACTGCATTCTTCCTTGGCCATCCACGGGAAGCACACGCCTACCAATTCTAGAGCAGTAATTGCTGCAACCGCACACATATTTACTCAGATTAGGAAGATCTCAAGAAAATTGGACCGTCCTACTTCCTTCGAATTAAGTCAGCTGACAAACACGACAGAACGCGAGGAACTCAATGTTGAGCGGCCGATTCTTCGAACAAGAAGGGATATGCTTCGATGATCTGATTACGTGCGTAAATGGCCTCATCATCATGTCTTCCGGGCCGTGCCTTTAACACGATTCCGTCAGGTAGGCGACCGCTTGAAAGATTCAGGACACTTGCCTGGTTGTGCTTGGGCATAACTGCTGATTAGTTACAGTCGGTAGCGGAGCGAACTGGAGTTCCAGCCAAGCCTTGAGTGGACCATGCGGGTCACTGGCTATGAACAGTAACTCTCTAAAGGAAGAATGGGACAATGATTTTCATTCATGCGGACGATGGATTATGCGGGTCACTGACGATGAGCAGTAACTCCCTAAAGGAAGAATGGGACAATGACCTAGCCAGAGATCCAGACGGCTTTCAGACGGATGACAAGAGCCTTCGCTACATGGCAAACGATCTGTCTAGCCATTCGCCTATTGGACCCATGCATCATGTTCGATGGTTACAATAGACGGTAACTCTACCACGGTATATAAGTACACATGTACAACCAAGCCAAACAGACCCTCAAGTCCAAGATAGTAGAACTTTGTCATCTGCTTCTGTATGGGGGGTCAGAAGCAACCTTTCTCATTGCCTTACAAGAGTAGTCCGGGGAATGAAAGGCAATTACAAGGTAAGTAAGGGAGCTTATCTACCTCGGGGCAAACATGGACTACACAAATGACAACTTAGTGGCCATTGGCAACCGGTGCAACAGGGTCTCTCAACTCCTGACATGAATTACCGAGATTATTCCACAAAACTCTAATCTTGCCAGGCCCGCTATATGCAGCCGAAAGCTGGACATACTCAAAACAGGAGAGTGGATTCTTGGTGCCTTCGTAAGACAAAATCTATGTCGGATAGGTCACATTTCAGGGGAAGGTGAATGAAAATGAAGACGTAACCGCGAAATTTTCTCACGTTGTCCTCAAGTCCAAATTCTGTCGTCTTCACCGGATTGACCAATTCGAGTGCATGGACACCAATGCTCCAGCCTTCTGCTTGAGAAGGAGAGGAAGACCGAAACTCCAGTTTAAAGACCAAGTCATAGTGGACGGAAGGCAACAAAGTCTTGATAACTGGGCTGGATACAGCGACCGTCAACGATGGAAGTCTGCTATTTCTCAGACCCTCCATGGATGGCAGTCCTGACAAATAAGTAAGTAACTCCGCACATCTCGGCTGTATCCTCCTGCCAATCACATCTTCAAGATCTACTTCAAAGTTTGGATGGTCCATCTGTATACCTTCCCAGATGAATCGAAGACAAACGAGGAGTCGGCTAAAGAGAACTCTCAACTTTTTTGGATAAAAGATCTGCTATCTTAGAAGCGGCAAGCGTTTTTTTTTTGGTTTTCACTCAAATTCTCCTAGAGAATACTGTACAGGAGATACCGTACTTGGGCAGGCAAACGGGCGTAGAGATCTACGGCGAAGATGCTTAAGCAGGTCGACTTGGATTCGTTCGTGTAGATTTTCATCTCTCAACTAAAAATTGGTGTCAGCTACAAGCCACAAGATGATTAGTCCTGTAAAGAGGCTGTGTCTCCCTTCGTATTGAAGACAATCTTCATATGTCCCTTCCTGCCTTAAGCTATGTCCTTGGGATGGCATTGAGCTTCCGGTAAATGTCCAGGGTCACCAGATGTACCAGCACTTCCAAGGTGGAAATAAGTGCTCTCGTGATGCAAATACACACTTCTTCAGAATTTATTTAATTTGCAGTGCTGTCCACCAGACAAGGACGACATATGTCAGTTTGTCCTCACGGAAAATTCCATTATCAGTTGGATTGGGGTCAAATAACTACCGTAATTATTACTTAGTATGCACCAGTGTATCAGTGTGTATCAGTTTAACTTAGCTGCCTAAATTAAACCGCGCCATTTTAACGTTTGAGATGTGCTCTGTAATCATTTGCTCTGACAGAAGAGTAAGAACAACATCGAAGAGAATACCTGAGTCTGATCTGCGTGCGTCTATTTGGTGTTCGTCAACATGAGCTTACCCAGAAAACTACGGATCTTAAGGTGGCCGGGCGATGTGGAGCGCATGAACAACTTTGAAGGACACAACATAACAGAGGAGACATCCGGACGCCTGTCTGTAATGACACAAGTGTAAAAGGACCCTAAGCACCTGGGAGCGCGTAACATAAGCGCCTTTCAACCACTCCTACAATTCGTCTTTAACGTTCGCACTCTTTTTCACTTAAGGTGAGAAATTAAGACTGAAGAAGTCACTAAACTTTTCGAATATCTTTCACGCACCCCATAGACTCCCAAGAGTCCTTCTCGTTCACATAAAGATTACTGCGGCCGCAAATAAATCATTGCAGAGAGCTGTTTAAGAGTTGACACCTGAAAAAGTGAACCCATTACCAGTGCAGCCTTGCGCGACAATGTGCTAGTAGTACCACATAACTCCAACGTTCCAGTTACGACACAACTTTTCACTAAAACGCTTTCGTTTAAACGAACGAACGAATCCCATCCGAAGATTTGTCATGTTACACAAATGTGTGTGTGTTCAGAGATTAAATTACAACGAACGTGCGCTAATCGATCTCTTGTGGCGCGAGGTACCCTAGCGTCACGATTTTTCCACACTTCAACGGGCGCTGGTACAACAAAACCTTCAAAGTCTCACTGCCTCGCCGCCGCCGCGCCATGTATGCTCCATGTGGCAGAATTACACCAACAGCCAGTCGGAGGTAGGAACACGTACAGCATCGAATGATTGATGCGGCGGTTTCACAATAGGAAACGATTTTTCCCCCAAATGATCGAAGTATCTCTCATTATCAGACTGATCCTTCTGGCGGTGCAGCCTCCACGCACGTTGCATCATCGAGGAGTTGGCGAATGGCCATCGAACCGTCCGAGTCGCGGTCGTTCCAGGCAATCGAATGCGGCGTCGTTCGATGTCATAAGTGCATTGCCACTGAGCGCGGCTCTGCAGACGTGCCATAAATAAAGCTCCTATCCAGGGGGAGGGCACGCAGAGATGTCGATTGCAGCAGAAGCAATTGCAACGGCTCAATAACTGTCACATTAGAGCCCACAAATTGAGAAAAATATGACACCATCCCGACGACGCTACGGTGCAGTGTTGTAATTAGGTTGACAAACGAGATGCCTGCCTTTCGAAGCGCGGCGGCGGTGGGCGGTGTCAGGCTCGCATAGCGCATAGCGAGGCGAAGAGCTCGTTAAGGCAGGCATCGCAAATCTGCCAGGAAATCGTTGTTAGTCAATTTGCTAAGAAATATACACTTTATCTTCTGATAAAGTGACAATTTGCGAAGACATTGCGGCACATTTGGTCGGCTAAGGGGGTCCCCTTCGAAAACCGATACATCGGCGCAGACACTGAATGCAGTTGGTTTCAATTAGGTTTGCTGTCGGTGTTGCCTGGTGTTTACCCCATTTGAGATGTAGCTTGAGCTTCAGACGGGTTGCAGCTTTTGAGTTATCCGACACCTGGATCGCATTAAACACCGATTAGATGGTCATCTCGAGAGTGTTGCTGGAGCAATTAATTTTATGGCAAAATAATTGGTTCCCATGGCTCGGATGGAATTTGCATCACAGGCATGGGTTCTCACGCGTCCGGTATGGGCAGCTTTGTTTTCGGTTCCGAGTGAAAGGACTGATTCAGATCAATGTTCGTAGCTCGTTGCGAAGGTGATTAGTTTAATTCATTGGTGATTAATGAATTGTCTGCATTTTATGGTGCTTGCTTGTCCGTAATTGATTGGGTATGTCAAATTTCCACCACGAATGGTTCAATCTTTTGAAGTCGAGGCGGTGCTTCCGTCAAGGTTGGTCAATTAAGTATCGGTCCAACGATCCGTGGGACGGTCCTAAGCCAGTGCTTGCCCATACTTTACGTTATTGTTGATAAATTTATTGTTAATTGATCTTTATTTAGTTTAAGTGTGTTTGCATTTCGACATAATTGATGGATCTATTCCTGGACTGGACATATCGACTTACTCCTTTGGACAAGATCCTTCTGGCGGTCTCAGTTAAATAAATATAATCCAAAGTACTCCGTTCACGGCCATCACAGAGGGAATCATGTCCATGGTGTCTTAGGTATGCAACTACATTTGCTTCCTTTGGCCATCCACGGGAAGCACACGCCTACCAATTCTAGAGCAGTAATTGCTGCAACCGCACACATATTTACTCAGATTAGGAAGATCTCAAGAAAATTGGACTGTCCTACTTCCTTCGAGTTAAGTCAGAACGCCACGTGGATAGGCTGAGAAATTCGACGGAACGCTAGGAACTCAATGTTGAGCGGTCGATTCTTTGAACAAAACGGGATATGCTTCGATGGTTTGATTACGTGCGTAAATGGCCTCATCATCAGGTCTTCCTGATGATGTTAAAGTGCCTTTAACACGATTCCGTCAGGTAGGAGAGCGCTTGAGGGATTTAGGACACTTGCCTGGTTGCCACTTGGGCATAACTCCTGATGAGTTACAGTCGATGGCGGAGCGAGCTGGAGATCCAGCCAAGCCTTGAGTGGACCATGGGGGTCACTGGCTATGAACAGTAACTCTCTAAAGGAAGAATGGGACAATGACCTAGCCAGAGATCCAGACGGCTTTCAGACGGATGACAAGAGCCTTCGCTACATGGCAAACGATCTGTCTAGCCATTCGCCTATTGGACCCATGCATCATGTTCGATGATTACAATAGACGGTAACTCTACCGTCGTATATAAGTATACAAAAAGACCCTCAAGTTCAAGATAGTAGAACTTTGTCATCTGCTTCTGTATGAGGGGTCAGAAGCAAACTTTCTCATTGCTGAGCCCGTGGCCAGAAGAGTATTCCGGGGAATGAAAGGGAGGCACCCCAGTATCAAAATAAGATTACTAACACATCACAAATGTAGAAACTGAAGTTGTGTATGTGTGTAATTCAGAAGTTATTCTGCCAACTTGCTTGGGAATCATGGGATTGACATCTCAGGAAAAACCACCACCCAAGGAATTTCGGCTGTAATTACTCTTTGTGAGGATGCATTCAGAGTCAGTCCAATATAAGCCAGATCTTTGTTAATATCAACTGCTAATTTCAATGCCATTTTCCCTTTGCTTTCTGTTCGTTGTTTTACTGAACTTGCAAGGAGCATGCTTAGATATGACCATACTTCTCAGTCCAACAGGTCTGAACCTGGGCTAATACTGCCTTCCCTCCATGACGGTACTGGACACCCTGCTTTCACTCAACAAGACCAAGTTGTCGTGCATCTGTGATCACTTGGTCTTTACTCCCGAGGATCGATCTGCATTACGGCCTCAAATCTTGAGGATCACAATGTGAGAAAATCCTGCATCATTGGTGTTCAGTTACTCGATGTGGGAGAACCAAAATATGCGACTGATGTTTACCTTTCGAGGTTCGCGGTTATGATTTCGCGTCAATTTACCTTCCTCGCAGACAGGACATTATATCCGACGATTTTTCTTTCGAAAGACCCAAAACTCCATATTACAGGAGCGACAGAATAAATGCTGCCCAGACCATGGTTCTGATCCTTAGAGTCAAGTATTTATGGCCAAGTTGAAGTATCACTGGTTACCAAGATTAATTCTACCTCGGCTGGTGGAGCACGTAAACTCAAGTCGACTTAAGCAATCGAAGACAAAATAAAACACTGTGGCATTAATATCCAATTCGTCCAGTTTCGTTAACTTTTGCTTAGTTGAGCAGGAGTAAAATAAATCCCCACCCGACGTCAGTAAATGACAGTTGGCGTTCAAATGCCCAAGTCCCCAGAATCAATTGTGGGCTCTTTGAAAGACGATATGCTGCTGGGTACTTTTCGTTCAGGTTTGACATAAGCTTATGGTTGGCTCTGTACGCGCTGTAGGTATGCCACGGTTGGGCATGCTTCTAGTGGAATTCTCAAATGAATGATTTTTCTTCCCATATGCATACGACAAAATATCATGTTTTCTGTCGTTACTGGGGACTGTTTGCTGAGAGCCTTAATGAATGACTCCCGCAGAAGATGCTTGGTTTAAGACGAAGTTGAGAGTATCTCATATCTCCTGTGCCACTGTCCGGCTCTGTCGGGACTCAAACGCAGGAACCTAAACATTTCAATGATGAAGCAACTTCCTGTGGAGTGGATAACACAAGCTCGTTACCCACCAGTAGCTCTTGCTGGGCACACTAATGAACCATGTGATGTGTATCAACATTCGCCCTAAGACACCACTAACTACCTTCCGAACTAGTCGCGTGCTTTTTTCTACAATTGCGATTACTTCTTGTAATGTAGACAGTTCATTTAGACCAGGCGTCGTATTGTAAGCACACTCGCTAACTTCATTTCCTATTTGTAAAATCTTAAGGAAGTTGGTTTCAAAATTAATGCCAATCTTGGGCAAAACGCAAAGCCATTAGTCATACTTTCAGAGCATGAGGAACCTCAAAAATTGATTTCAATTAGTCCATCCCCATTCACATTCACATCCCCATCCGAAGTAAACAGCTTTTTTTTACATTAACCACTTGCACATTGTGCAACTCGAATATGCAACGAGTAGTATAACTCGATGAAATAGAGAGGAGCTAGATTCATCGTTCAATTAAAGTGCCTGCCTCACGGATATTTCTCACACACAAACGAACAAACCAACTGGAAGTGGCTTCAAGCACCCGTCTCTGAATCCAGTTGACTTTCACTTAATGTGAAGTGCATTGCTTCGCTTATGCAAGTGTCCAATACCCGTTTGCTCATCCACTAACCATGTGCCACAGTGAATTAGCGCGCTTTCATGACGCTGCATTGGTTTATGCAAATACGAGTGCATACGTTTCTCGTCTGATTTGGATTCAATGTCAAGATTGTTTTTTTTTTCTTTTTGGCTGCCTTCTGCAGAGCGATGCAGTTCGTGGATGTCGAATAATTTTGTCAGTGCGTCCAGCATTTAAGTCGTGAATAGTTTTGGACAAAATCAAAGAAATCTTATTTTGAGTCACTGTCGGTTCGGAGTCGAAAATGAGAGAACAACAGCTCACACGATACGAGTTGTTGCTGCACCCAAAAGCTATGGTTTTTTTTTAGAGATCCGCTGTACTGAATTCAGTGTCAAAAACAGAACCGACATGTGAGCGCAATGACAAGGGTCTTATACCATACCGAACGAAACCGCGGGATTTCATCAAATTCATCGAAATCTAGTAGATTTCGACATACATTGTCGATTTGTCGAAACCACTCGATTTCATTGAAATCTAGTTGAAACCCCTTCGAGTTCATCCGGCCGTGAGGGGTTGTCAAACCGGACAAACCTCCAGCGTGAACTTCAGTTTATTTTGGTCACCCTAGTCCCAGTGTCTCTCTCTATTTTCTGGTGTTCCCACACTATTATTTCCTGTCAACAGACAGCTGTTTTGGCTGTCATTTAAAAAATGGGAGCGAGTAAGACTTGTTCTGGTGAGCACTTATAAATTGAGATCTAATGACATTTGAAAACACTTCAAACTCGGTGGGAACGGTCTCTTGAGGTTTCTGCAAAAGTTTATCCAAACCTCGCGGTTTCTGTTCTGTCGGAACATAGCATTAGATTTCGACTCCAAAAGAATGAAAGTAATAGTTGTTAAAAAAGGGAGGAATCGATCGATCCGTCTCGCATGTGATCACTTGCCGAGTTGAAATGATTTTCGATGGCAACCTTTGCGTCTGTTTTATTCGTTACTCAGCTTGTGTTACTCTACTCTAAGTCAGATTCAATTGGCGCCTATCTCTTAACGAGGTGGCCAAGTTTTTTAACATCCATTTTATGTGGGTACATAAAGACGACTGGATGATGCAGTTGGTTAAGTGCCTGCCCTTGGTTAGTGAGGTGACCGGTTCGATGGTGCAGTTGGTTAAGTGCCTGCACTTAGTTAGTGGGGTAACCGGTTCGAATCCCAGCAAAGTTAATACGATTTTATCTGGTTTTCAAATCTGGTTCAGTCAGAAGCCGTTGGAATCAAATTATCAGCAGTATCACTGGAGTGGTCGATCAGTGGTAGTTGTCTGACTGTGGGTATCACGATGGACCAACATAGTCTAAGTGTGCTGGTAAATTAACTAGCAGCACCCTTCCCTACCCTGCCAATGTGGGTGCACTGACACTGTGACATTCTAGAAAAGGGCACAAATTCTGTACTCTCCCCCTGGTGGGGATCCACTCTCCACGACCATCGCAACTATAAGACATCTGCTAAAGCGTGAAACGCTAGCTCAAACAAACCGCGAATGAAAGTCAGGCACAGGATGCCTATGATCGATCCCCAACGATCACTTGGCTTGATCAGATTAAGCAGGCCGAGTCTCAAATCTCTAACAGGGCATTGTGCCATCGGAACTCACGCCTCCAGACTAGGTCTTCCAATGATATCTGCAGAACCTGCATTTAGTCATCTACAAGAAAACAGTACGAGTACACTTAGCACCGAGATTGATCGCAGAATAACTTTAGCCAGTCACTGTTTCTTTGGAAAGTGGAAATCGAGGCTATCTCTGGAAGCATCAGGTCTTTTCTGCGCATATGCGTGGGCCAAGAAGAATGAGAGCTCCGATCTGCCCCAAAGTGTGCACGTATAAGTGAAGACCAAGTCACATCAGCACAGGAATATGACCTCGTGTAGATACCGCCCAAAATGCTGCAGGCTGTTCTGAATATAGAGGTTATTGGTACGGCTTCGTGGGGCAAAGATGATCTTCTCTATCACTTGTGAACAAGTTTAAACGAAGAAGCATTAAACTCTCTTACTCTTCAGAAGTAGTTGAAGTTCTTCTCAACTTGCGCGCCCTATCAGCGAATGGACTGCCTGTCTGACTGGGATTCCATACTTTCAACATGATCTAGTCGTCAGAGGATCTGAGTAAGTGGCTGTTAAGCTCGTGCAGATCGTGATTAAAAATGCATTTCCACTTGCCATTACGTTTCCCTTGAATTAACATAGACTACCATTGGCATTTTTTCAACTTGAAAACAATCCCAGATCATGTGACATTCCAGTGAATGGTGGTCACCACAGAAGTGTTGTAAGATCATAGAGAAATGGCCACTCACCAGTGACCATCGCATGTCGAAAGCTGATTGCCTAAATGAGTGGCATCGTTTGGCGCTGAGCATTATGACCAAGAGCTGTTCAAACCCGTGTCATCCATACCCAAGCATCCACAGGTGGTTGACAGCTCATTGCCGGTGACTAATGGACGTCCAGCGAGGAGGATCACTACAAAACTCCACAAAACTCCCAACACCTCTTCAAGGTACCTCGCCACTTGAGACCTCCCCTCTTTGGTCCAATTAAATTAAATAAAGAAAGAGCAACAGAAAAGAAAAAAAAAGCACTCGTAATTACCCGCGCCTATGTCATAAGATCGAAATTCATCGAAACGAACACACCTCGGGCTATTTAAGTAGGACACTACCGATTCGACTGTGCAATTCTACGCAAACTTGTCCTTAGGCATAATTTGACCGCCTTGCATAACTGCCCAAACTATTGTCTAACAGCCTTTCACTTTTTCACGTCTGTACCCACATACGATGTAAGTGAATGTCTATAGAGCGCTGCCTTCCAGCGCAGCTAGGCGTAATGGAAATGAAGTACATACCTTGTGTCCGTCTGGCGTCTAAAGCGCAATCAATTTATTACCCTCGACATTAATGATTCTTGCTGTTGTTTTTTTAAATTAAATTCATTAGCATTTCGTCCAACATGACCACCCCCTCCCATGGCCGCCTGTCTGCTGAGTGGAACCGAAGGAATTTAACGCCAGAGAGATCGGAGGAATTTCGCACAACGCGGACTCAAAATGGCTTGAAATCTTTCCTCCAATTTAGCGTATTAACCCAGATCGTATTTCATAAGTTGCAATCTTCATATTTTCCCACTACATCGGCATTAACACTTGCTGCCAAGTGATGAAACAATGGAGGCAGTCTCGTTGCTGTCGTTGCCGGTTATGCGATGCTCGTTCCCAATTAAAACATCCAAAGACGCCGCCGCGCTGCATTTCACGTATGTACTTAGTGCGCATTGGTTTCGAAAAGGAGGCAAACTATTTGAAGAATTTTCGGAATATGTCAAAACTAGTGGCAGCCGTAACCTTGTCTCGCATTGAACGATTTTCTTCTGGGAATCCGCGAAGATCGTGACAAGTGATGCTGACATCTGTCAGTGGGTCAAATTCGATGACAGCCAGTTATGGAAGATGTCATGGAAGATTGACAGCGATAATAAATTATGTGGCATTACTTGAAAGGCTGCCATCACTTTGGAGGCATTAACTTGTTCTTTGACAGGTCGAATTCAATGGCATTGAGATCTTCGTTTAGTAGACACAAGCACTGGTATACAAGTCTGGGGATGGCGCAATGCGAAGGGACTTGTGCAGATAGTTCAAAACACCACGAAAATGTGACATGCACCTGGCTGCTCGCAGATGAATACATGTCGCCATATGCTTACGGATCTAATTTGTAATTTAGTCGATCGGTGCGTTGGTAAAAGCACATACGATGAACAAAATAGAAGTTGAAGTAATTGAGTCGACAGTTTGTGGTGCCCATTCTTGTCCGCAGAAAGATGAGCGGCTATGGCAATTCTTTTACATCAAGGAAGTGGCAATATTGTGATGCTTCTTTTCTGTTTGAATTTATGGCGTGTATTTCTTCAGAAACTGTGTCGCAATGCGTTTATAGTGATATTTTGTTTGGATACCACCCGCGATGAATGAGTTGAATGCATAAATGAGCGTAAGTGTATGTTCCTCAGCTGCTTATAATTTAATAATTTTCACCATCGAATTTGTCCACTTTACAGCAATATTTCTTCAATCTGCGCCCTTCACAGTACCTTTTCTTCTGGGCACTCCCCGGGAGGTAAAGTCTTTAGTGTTGCCCTTCAAAGTTGTATTCGAATATTTTTCGGGCTTCAACTGAGAAGAGAGACTCGAATTCGTTTGACAATCTAGATGTCGCGGTTCAGGCCGTATAGTTCGGCGTTCAGTCCCCTCCTTCAAGCACCATTCGTGCATACGAGACTGAAGATAAGTGGAAGTACGTTCCTCTCGCAGTGACTAAGAATGCCTTCGTCCGCTTTTGATAATGCCCATACTTCTGCGCCATAGAACAGCACTGTTTGGTTCTTCAAGATTCTTCAGTTGCGACTTGCAAGAGCAATCCTCCGTCAAAGCGTAAAGAACGATGAAATGAAACAACAGCGACTTGTTGGGTTAAATCAAATGGCCGGAAGTGCACCCGGCCCAGCTTCTACAGCAACGATGATCGTACAATTGTTCCCTCAGTCGAGTGGATGGGACTCACAGTTTCATGCCTTGTCCGGAATACTTTATAAGCTTTTTCAGTGAACCGAAAGAGGTGGTGTGAAAGAGGCTCGGTTCAGAGATTGAACCTAGAGCCCCAGCGTATGAGTTGATTCGAAATCATTTTATAGCTCGGTTTACTGTGCGACTGTTCACCAACAGTCTTCGTCGCGGGCTCTTATACCCCTGGGCCGTTGATGTCACATTTATTTCATCTCTGCGACGGAGTTTTTACTCGCAATAGACTCAAGTAATGACACCTTCAAACAGCTAGTCTTGAAGGGTTGACGAGAAGGATTGTTTCAAGGTAAGCTACACACATCATTCTGATACGTATCTATGCGTCCGTCTATCGAATGGCTTTTAAATCAGGAAGAAGCGTTATTTAACACTCAACGCAAGTAACACGTAATTGTGTTAAAAGACATGGATCCACATAAATGCTGTATAAAAAGTTACAACAATACGACATCATTCTATGTTCGTCGTGAACGAAAGCAAAGTCGTACGCATCGAGAGCATTCCCTCACGAACGAGTTGGCATTTGTATGCAATGTATAAAGCACTGCAACGCTACCATTACCAATCACAACATATGTACGAAAGCTGTCACGCAAGCTTTGAGATGTCACAATGCGGCTGTAGATTGGTCAAACCTAACATTACCGTCGTAGGCTTTGGCGGAGTTTTTGATCAGAACATATTCTTATTGTGGACTATGTCGTCTATGTCTACTTTCTTTCATTTGTGTGTTTGCACGCTATTCTTCTTCCCCGAGTAGAGGGGACTTATTCAGCTATTTTTAGCATACCTTCACTCCACGCCTTGTCAGTGACTCAAAAAGTGATGGAGTCGTGAATTTGAAAGTTGTGCCATCCAGAATTGTTATTTTTTTTTTGCTGCCTGCTCTTCTCGTCCTCTTTTCGCTACTAAGGTACATCGAGTGGACCCCCAGGCAAGTTGGTCCTCGGCACCGGTCGTGTAACACCTTGATGCGAGCCAACGAAAGGACGGGTCAGATCAGAAATTGTTAGGGTGAGTGAAGGAGGAGGAAGATTGCATATTAGCTTCGAGTCTCTTCAAATATACCCCTTCTTCGCACCGTGCAAAGGAGTGCAACATCGCGAAGGTAGGCAAAAATTACTCATGAAGTTTGTAAAAACACACACGATTTTTCCAACTGATGTGGCGTATCTCTTTTAAACCTTCCCGGTAAAGTCCACGATAAGGGGAGTGGTCGGGGCTATGGTCGAATCCAAGACGGGGGCGGAAAGTGCGACTTGCGTCTCGGCAATTGTTCAAACTCTCTCCTTTGGTCATTGTAGTTGGGTACTATTAGAAGGAATAAAATCGTGAGCACAAGCTCCCGAGATGAGATTCGGGAACAGAGAAGATGAGATGTATTTAGTTGCGTCAAATTCAAAAAGTCGCAGTCGCTACCCTCGTTAAGCAGAAGAAGATTATGTGTCAGTCACTTGATTCACAGTAGACAGAGCGTATCAAAATTTGATTCAAGCTGATTAAGGGACATTTGGGTCTGTTTGTTTTCAATCAACAAACCTGTCAAACTGGAGCGTTTTCTGGCATTCTGCTTCCGGTTGCTTACACCTAGTGGTAGTGGATAGTGAATAGAGGAGGACGTTGAGGGACATTTTCACTTCGTTCGTTCCACAAGTCGAAGATTCTGCAACTCACATGTCATCTGTCTCATACCCAGTTTCATCGTGCAAATTCTTTTCTCAGTTTCGTCTAAATCTTGAACTGAGTTTAATTTGTAGTTCAAGTGCGCACTCCCGTTTAGACCTCAGTTCAGCAACACAGCTGCATTTTGTTTCGCTCCTTTGAGAGCGAGAGCATTTTGCTCTCGGTACAACTGAACTGATGATCGATAGTGGAATCCATCCGTTCCTCATTTTTGCTTGTATTTTAGTCTTTTTTTTATTTTCGACATTCGATGAAACATTGTGTGCGCCTTTAAGGTTCAGCTTCACTGTGAAACTGGCTGAAACTGGCCATGAGTCTACTTGACGCACCATTTTTCAACAGTAACGATTGGACATTACGAAATACATCATTTCCACTTGTCGTGTTTTGTTGTGAAATATTTTAACAAGTGCCTGTGCTCTAGCAAGTGTTGCACAGGAACAAACTAAGCTTTCGCTTTTTGCGGCATTTATCGATATGAGGACTGTCTAGTTTGACTGACTGATTTTCATTTATTGCCAAACCGGGAGATCGTGGAGGAGCAGCCCCTTTTCGGGTCAGGGGCCCTGCTTGCATTCACATATACGAGTAGTGTCCAAACACAGAACCATACCACATTTTCTGGTATCCGCAAAAGTCACTGTCTTCCACATAAGCCTCTGAGCCCTCAGCTAATGCTGCAGTTTGATAGGTTAACCGAAAAAGTAAGAGTCAACGTACGATTATCACAGCACGTCGACATGATTCATCTGACAGAAAACATTCTGACAGTGCAATTGACGTCTACTGTGTTATGTTAAGCCTTCTGTTGAGATCTTTAACTCTCCGCTTTTGGATGTTCGCAGACTGCATTCGTTGTCGCATCGTAGCCGCACAACGATCCACCTGTCTTACAGAAGCCCTCTCTCTCTCGTGTCATTTCGTGACAATTGCCACCGAATTCGCGTTCTGTGCCGAACATGCACGAGTCCCTGTCGTTGACTCAGTGATACACACATGCCGTGACAAATCTAATTAAGTAATTGAATTGCTAACGGATAAATCAAAGCCAGTAATTGAACATGCAGAGACAAAGGCCCAGAACGCCCAACGGGCACACATTCATCAGGCGTATTCGTTCTACTGTTCGGCAGTCGACGGCAGCTGTCAATTGGATGAAGTAAACCACAAGAAAACCATGTCACGGCTGTACGTGTTGACTTGGCTTAGATACATATAAATGCACCGACAATGCACTGCGAGCAATTTCACCAATTTCGTTTTTTCTTTTGTCGCTGAAGGCGCACCTGAGCCTTGGTGGTGAGTCTTTTTCACACTATTCGCGCCAAGCTGCTTGTCAGTTTGCCCACGCAAAGCACTTGACTCTGAGGCGCCGCAGCCGTCCCAGTTGTGAATGGAAGATGTCAATAGAGCGAATCGCGCATCTCAATTAACACCTTCGACTTTCTTATGCTACACTCACCTTCGTGCAAGTTGAATGGAAATGTCTAGCAAGAGCTCGCCAACAGTTGCGATGTCCTCGGTCTTCCAGTCGCCCTTGGGCTGCGAGACGTCTGCAATTTAAATTGACTAATGAGTGCATTCACTTTTTCGACATCCCTCACTCGGGCATTGTCTCGAGCAATTACTTACGGATTCGCTTCCTGGCATCAAGGTAGGCTGCATTGATCGAATCGTAGGTTATGCAAGTGTTGTCGCCGTTGTACGGGTGTCTGCAAGTAAATAAAGAAAAGTGCAAAGCGCTTAGTATCGATTTCATGCAAAATGGAGAGATTGAAAGGAAACTCGTTTCTGTGTTTGCCAAATTGAACGGCCGGCATTTGAGTTAAAACACGCATCCACAAATTGACGTAAATTGAATTCCCCTGTATCGCGCTTTGATTGGACGGCAGATTACGACGAATGCATCGGCGATGTGCGCCGAGGCCAAACGAGTGATCTGCTTGAGCTATATGACGAGTGCGTGAGCCGAGAGACATCAGCTGCAGAGCTGCACTCGGAATAATAATAAATTATCGCACACTACCAAGTGAAAGTCGGGTACTTCTACTCTGAGTAGGCCGTTTATGGGTATTATGCCGGGCAGGTGACATATCTGTCGGACATCGCGGTTGCATTTCCAGTCCGTCTCTTCGCTTCTTCAGTCGTTATTGTATTCGCTTCGAGTACGGAGTGCGGCCGGCGTGCAACTGATATCGGATGTCAGAAGGGAGATAAAGATGTGCTCGACTGTGTCGAGCGACTTTCTCAAAGCGGATGTGCGCAAAGATTAATTGACCGAAGCACGTTTTAAATAAGCCCTTGGTTCGTTCGATTTGCTGACAAACTGATACTCGCATTTACATGCCACAGAGCAACGTGACGAAGGAAAGCATGTCACTCTGGTCGTCAACCATGTCAACACTAACGTAGCTGGATATACTCGTAATTAAGACCTAGCTGTGTCCAATCAATCGAAATTGCTACGAACTTAGTGATGTTTTGGAGAAACTGATGTTCAGTTTCTAGTCGTAGTCTGGTAGGAGGGGAGAGGGAATTGTTTCTGTCAAAGTCTAGGTAGTCAGGAAATGCGGCTTGTGGCTATAAGGTCAGCTAATAATCAGCAGCTTATCTGAGATCTGAACCATATCTGAGCAACAAACAGAGTTTTTAAGGATGCATCTCTCGTTATATACTGCGGTGACGATCGAGCGAGACAGAGACAGAGAGAGTTAGGGGGCAGGGGGAGAGAGAGGGGGAGAGATATAGAGTGAGTGAGAGAGAGAGAGAGAGAGAGAGAAAGGAAGTGTTGTGACTGATCCGGATATGAACCGCGAATCTTTGCAGCTGATGTTAAAACCATAATTCGATTATGATCATGGAAATTCAGAGAAGCATCGGACCGAGTACTGAATCGTGTGGGATGTCTTGATATAGAGCGCTGACAACTCTCCCAAAAATTTGCTAGATCTAGAAAACAGATTCAACAATCTCCAGCATAGGTTATCCTTTAAAAACAGAACCAAGTGAAGAGAGATGTGTGACACATGCTTCCCCAAAAAATTGTGTCTTTGTCTTCCAAGGTATTTGATTCTGACCTGGTATGGATGTGATTCTAAAATCAATCCTTTCAATTCCAACTCTTGGTGACCAAAATCGGGCAGACTGCTTTAGTGAGTAACGAAACGCACTATCTGCGGGAGAAATACTTGCTGTCCGAGAGAGTCCACTGGAACTCATAGACCACATAAACCTTCTCCAGTACAACTGACCCACGAATTGAAGAAACGAAGTGTGTTCCCTGACTGGGTATTAGACCAGTTGTAACATAGGGACATAAACAGGTTCGCCAAAATTAAAATACCAATTCACACGAGGTTCACCAAATGGCATAGCATCCGCAGAAAGTCATTGTTTTAGTGTGGATTGTGCATCTTTGGTCCAATAAGTCAAAGACGATAGTCAGCTGGTTGCAAATAGCAGACATTCATCGTCTACCTGTAACCTGTTGGAGTTTACAACGAATTGATTAAGCTGCCTTTTGCTGATGATTCGCATAATTTATTGTAAAAAGTAGGCCCCTAGATGTGAATACCTGTGAGTGTACAAACAGAGGAAGTGATGTGTGCTATCCTCCTCACAGTCATTCATGGAGCTTCTGCGGATATCATTGTATGGGAAGCCTGGTGACTTGATATGACGTCGAACAGAGTCCTGCGTGCTCGACGAGTGATGACCATAATATTCTTTATTTTAAAGCATGTGGTTCTAGTCATTTGCGATTTGTTGTTTCGATTGAATGAATCTCTAGAAGATGATGGGCTGTAGTGAGTTGCCTAGAGGGTAGATCTGCCACGGCAACGTACTGTGCCATCACGGGGGGAAAGGGCCTACACCAACTGCGAACAGCGAAGTTTGAGAAGCTTTATCCAGAAAAGTATTATCTTTGAAGATTGTCAATAACTCGAAAGAGGTGCAGCCGTGAATTAAGAAAGGTGTTGGCTCCAACAACTAACAAGCCTCCCCAATTAGGGCGGTCTCTGGATAGCTGCCTTCGTTTGCGTACAGTTGGTTGAGGGCCTTCCCCACTTGGGTGCGCCACACCATAGACGCATGTGTTGTTTGTTGCGTCATCCCACAGCTTGTCGTAGACTCACCGGCGATAAGTTGTCCATGCTCTGTACACCAACCAGTCAGCCTATGCGTTGGACCTACCGACGTGGTTGAATCTTCTCCTCCAGATCCTATCAACGCAAACATGACCAAGGATCGAACGCAGAACTTTTCTGTCGAAGGGACTAAGGACTTCGCATATAGTTTGCGATAACCAATCACAACATCTTCCCGTTCCTTTATGAGCTCCTGAATTGCACAAACATGAATTTGAAATTTAGATGGAAGATGGAGACGGGATGGAGGCGAGATTGGTGGATGAGAGATGGAGAACCTGAAAAAAACTGGTATTCTTAGACTTTGATTTTGAAACCGCGAATCATGTCGCAAAGAATGCAACCTAAGACTGGCCACTAGCTGTGCGGGAATTTCAAAACAAGACGTGAGTCAATGCCTGCAACCAACTATGCAGAAATAAGTGCTTTAAATGTATTTAATCATTTGCCTTTGAGTCATACACTCACCACAAGCATTCATTTGAGGGTGGTGCAACCCTTAACATTCGAAACTTTGATTATGCCTTCCTTAGATTGGGTCTTCCCAGAAGCGATAGAAACCCGGTTTATACAGCCACACGCCTTGTCTGAGAACAGTCGCAACACTACGGCAAGTCGCAACTGTCTTTTGCCAAACCAAACCAGCACCGACTGCTCGAGCTGTGCAATTCCAGGCGATAACAATCAATTACGAGCAGGTAGTTATTTCCTCACTAGGTTAACAAGAAATCAACTTCCAGCGGTTGGTGTTATTTCCTCCATGTTCGCTCTTGCCAACGATGAACATGGTCGTCGACATCGCACTAAGGAGCACATTTTTTTTCGGTCAAGCACACCGACGCGACGGCGATTGCGTCCATTTCAAATGCCTATGCGTTCATCGACGTTTCCTCATCCGAACCGCATTCGAAAGCATTTGCGGTGAAATTGCGTTCGACTTTGCGACGATCCTCATGGCGTCTGGTTAGACCGGAGCTGTTCCGTTTTTGCTGGTTTCTTTTTATCTCTTGGCCTGAAACCTGAACTACTTAGATTAGGAGACTTTTCGTTTTCCTGCTAATGGCAGATTCCTTTGACGATGATGACATGCTCGTACCACTCGCGAAGCACGTCGTCGTGCCATTGGTGAGTCCCGTTTGGCGGTCTAGACCTTATAGGGGGCAGGCATTAAAACAACAACCAGCGAACACACCTTGAGACTGAAAGTGAAACTGAAAGCACTGCACTGTAAGGTTTGCGTGATTGGTACGAGTGCCATGGGTTTCATGGTCGATTACTTTCAAGCGGAAATCAAGGTATCGCATTTCAAAACGACCCGCCACAAAGCAACTGTCGTGGATGTGGATGATGTCGTTGCTACTCCACAGCCGCAGCGAATGTGTGCACACGAGTATGAAGGAATGCATTTAAGATTCATCCTTGAATTATCCAATTTTCGATTTTGTGTTCAAAAATTCCCGGCGGCAGCCGCGCATGCATGTGATCTTGGGAAACGCTTAATTGGAGGGGCCTCAAAGGCTGTTGTGGTGAAGTGCGCATTGCATTGATCAGAGTGCGCACTCCAGGGCCTTGAGAGCCTTTTGGGCGCGTACTCGAAGAAGTCTAATTTTGTTAAGGGGGGCTTATCGGCGATCAAGTTAACACCGAATTGACGCGGACTTCACACCTGATTTCTCACGCTTGTGCAGCAGCGCGATTTTCTCGGTTCAGCTAATTGAAATGCGCATGGAATCAAATATGACATCGGCAAGCCAATGCCACTACGGAGTTCATTGCGTTCCCATCAGAAGGCGTTGCATGTAGGAAGTTATCTTCGAATTGCAAATACGGGTTGTGACGGCTTATCTCAGAATGGTGTTGCTATTTACGGTGTTTTCTTTATTCGAGTTGCTGCTAGGAACCTGAGACGTGTTCCGGTTTGACTATTAGTTTGGACTGGAGCAGGAAGCATGACGGAGCCGAAACGCGTGAAGCCAATCCTTTAAATTGTTCATGTCTCTTTTTGGTGAAGGATGGTGTAATTACCACACAAAGCACTTATGCAAGTGAAACCACGTTAATGCGGCAATCGAAAGTGAAGCGTAAGCTGTAATCAATTGGCCGAGCTGAGGGGCCTACATGTGTGGTAAGTGACCTTCGCATGAGTGAATATCACACAATCGAAGCGGTAATCGATGCCTATTCAGATCATGACTGCCTCGTAAGTGTGTATGCTCTCGCTTTTCAAACAAGCAGACTTTGGTGGTGGAAGCACGTTCCTACATTCGTAGCGCCTTTAAAGCGGACTATAACCCAAAGTCGAATGTCCGGAGGCCTATTTAAAAGCAGAATCCTCTGTATACATGCAAAGTGATTCATAGTTAAGGAAGAATTAAGTAAACGACTTGAAGAAACGCGGCTAAGAATTCTGAATTGAATTAGGAAAATTCTAGACACGTCCGGTTATGTCCGATCCGATGAGGAATTCCTTTCTTGACGATTACGTTCCGGATTGGAGCATCCAGCGTTGTGTCAACGTTAACTGGATTCCTGTTGGTATCTCGTATTCAGACGAGGTCCATGTAAGGACATTGTGAGTGTTCTACGATTGTGGCTATAAATGCAGTTTTGTGAGGAAATAAGTGATGCCCTCCCTGGAATATTTTGGATCTCGTAAAATGAGGTGATTAACTCCCTCATTCATAATGGATTAACATCCAGAAATGATCACGAGCAGATGGCTGATAGCATTCGTAGAGCACTGGGGATAGACACTTCATGTTGAGATGATGTTTTGGCAGGCGTCGAATCGCCTATGATGGTCACGCTGCGGGACGGTTTTCATTGCTCTAGACCACAAAGCAATGATCAGACTCAGCACCAGTGCTGAAACTAAATAAATTCGCTTCTAGAAGTAATTTCACACTCATTTGTGGGCGTCGAATTCAATGAAAAGGCAGATCTTCTAACAAAACATAGATCAACCACGAAGTAGGTTGGACCCGTATCAACAGAAACCAGAGAACGTGACCACGATATGAAACGAAAACGTCGCAATGTGTTGCCCAGATGAAGGTTCTAAGCATTGAGCGGCAAACACCAAAATTGTGGTGTGTCTTTAGAACTGCATGTGTGCATATACAAGTTGCAGACAACTGCAGCCGTGAGGAGGAAAAAACTGAGGGGCAAATTTTGTTGGATTTGATTTGTTGATATCCTGTCTTAGCCAGAAGAAGAATGTTTCTATACCATGCCTGGGTGGAAAATCAGTCGATGAAGTAGGTCATCATCAAGCAGGTTCTGTTGACGTTCATAGATGACAGTTGACGAGAGCAGAGTTGCAGTGTTAAACTTATTGCGAAGAAAATTAAAAGAAAAAACGCTGACTTATCAAGAACGACTGCTTTTACAACAGCACAACTAGTGACGTATTTAAGGGGTGTTCTTTTAGCTCAATACTAACTTCAGACAGCAACATGGTGTAAGGAACACAAGGCGTGTTGGACAGCTTGTTGAAACGACCATCTTTTGTGACCTCGTACAGGGCCTGACTTTGGTCTTTGACTTTGGATTAGTGCTCTTGATCGAAAATTATCCGAGTACTCGGGCGGTACCAGAAATTATTAGACTACCGGATACCCGTCATCATAGGGTAACGGGTATCCCGGTCAACAAATACTCTAATTCAGCACAAAAATAACCACAGCGACCAAAGGGAAAACACAGATAAAACCACGAGTCATTGGTGGAGTGCCGTCCAAAAGTAACAGACGTACAGTGAAACCTCCCAATTGGGAGAACATCAGATGTAATTGGGAAACATCCGATACTTGGTTTTTTCATATAAGTGAACCCCTGCAAACGGTGCACCTCTGAATTGGACCATGTGCTAGATATGCCATGAGATGGTTAGCCCAAGTCCAAAAACTCGACTGGTCACGCTTGGGCATAACTCCTGATGAGTTAGAGTCGATGGCTGCGGATCGAGTTGTCTGGAGATCTCTCGTGTGTGGTTTACCCCCGCGATCCCTTTAGTGGAGCATGCGGGTCATGATGATGATATGATAACACAGTTGTGACATTAAAACGCACGTTCTGACCGAACAACCATTTCTACCGACCTACCGATGGAGTTGTACACAGCCAGACGGTGGACGATCACACCGAAATTGTAAGGGTTCAGTTTTTGTTCTGAAATCAAATAAATACTTAAGCCGGGCCAGAATATGAAATGATTTTGGCCTAATGAAAAGTTCACCATTTGTGCTGAATGCAGCTCTCCTGAATCACAGTCGTTCAGCCAGGAGTGATCATAGATGTACTGATAGAGGAATTATGAACCAAAGGTCCTTGCGAAAGAATAATAGCGTTTCTGTTATAAATCAGTTTCAATCAAGCTTGACGTTCCACAGCCAAAGATGGAGACTAGTGGCTAAAGTTTTGAAATTGTTTCGACACATTTTCGACATTTACTGCACCTAGTTGACAGACGATCTTTAAATTACACAGCCATGCAATGCCACAAATCAGTTGCTTCCATCAAATTGATTCCACTGACTTGACAATTCTCTTAACAAATCTATAAATACTCGTACATTCTAGTGTTTGTATTGAATCGCTGGCACTCTGGTCGCGATGATCCGCACAGTGGCCCGACTGGCATGTGCTCATGCAGAAACTGCGAGCACGTAGATCTACTGATGCAATCTGATTTCTAACGCGTTTGTATTTCAACGGACCGAGGCTTGCACATTCGTGTTTTATGACCGAGACAACAATCTTTGACTTTTATTGTTCATGCGAAGGCCATTACAGTCAAACGATAGATATTCTCGGCTACTACCATCAGGCGATGAGAGATGTCCGTGTGCCTCTCTATATATGACGTCTGTTAAATATTAGTTAATGGCATAGTTAAATAGACATCATCGATGGCTCAAGCAACCAGATCTGTGGATGCGGGCATTGAAATTTGCGAAAGGATTGGCGATCGAGGCGAGTATCGAGTGCTGCGATCGACAAATTGAGATCACATCTGATCAGTTACTCGAATAGCAGCCGACTTTGCTCAACAGTATGGTAAATTCAAAACTCAAATTTGTTATTATACCCACTTGGCGTCGAAGCGGCTCAAGTATCTGCGCAAATACGCTCCGTTTAGCCCCTCTTAACGGCAATCGGTGGCGATTGAGCAAACAAATCGTCAGCTGTTGACCACACGCTAACTGGCAGCACTTGAATTCGAAAACAAGTGCACTACACATAGAGAAGAGATGCAAATCACTTTTCATCTCTCAGGGGCTTTTCATTGTGATCTACGAGGTGATGTAATCTTAATCTGATCTCGTCTCGGTGCTGTATAACGAGATGCTATGCTGGCGGGGTATTACGTTAACGCGAACGCGAAGGAGAACTTGAACCAACACGCGATCTGGAAAAGGAAAGCCGCTCGGGTGCATGGAGATTTCGACTACCACGGCAGCTATACAGCCGTCGGTTGCTGTGATAACACACAACACAGTGGGGCAGTGCCGCACTCGTTGGAGATGGTATTCAGGTCATTCCGTTGCACTTCTATAACCGATCTGCTGACTTCTGACATCGAGTAGCGCACTGCGAGACGTGCTGCTGACGGCGAGCTGTTGCTTAGGCGGTGATGAAATCTCTGTCTTTAACTCTCTCGAGTCGAAGCTGTCGCAGAAGGTGCGACTACAGTCATCAAACGATTGGGATCCGACGTTTGATTGATTTGTCTAGTTGTTTGCAGTGTCACGTCATTGTTAGTGCGAGTGAGTCCACAAACATTGCGCGAACACTCAGACTGTGGTGTCTGAGTCGCCAGCTGCGCGAGTTAGTGAAAGGAACTTCCGGTGGTGGCTTCTTCAACAATTTTGTTTGTAGAAAATTCAACAGCTACGCTCGGACTTTCATTCAATTGATTTTGAATTGGGCTTTCACTAAAATTAGAGCTGGGCCAAAGGTGACGCGCTGTGGGCAGATCAGAAGTGAATGCAGATTCACTGGAGAAATTTGACAAGATCAAAAGAAAGTTGGGTTTTTCTTTTTTGTGTAACACCGACTACCCACTGCGGAGGATGATGTGAATGTTACCATTTTCATCGAAATATGTAGGAGTTGCAGCCACTTATTGACTGGGAATTTAGAGCGATTTCAGGGGGCGATCAATCACGCCACAGCGACAATCACGTTCGTTTTCATTGTCCCTCCCACGTCTTCAGTCGATGAAGATGTCCGGCTAAGTCAAACTCGCGTCACTGAATTAAAGATCTAATCAACATTGTTCTAAAGTAAAAGTGTAAGACTCATTGTCACCACCAATAGCTTGCACAAGTGCTCGTCTCCATGGCATTGACGAGGTTTGATGAAGGCAGACAAGCCAGTATAAGAAATGCCGATCTAACATCTTCATCTTGGCGCTACAGTCCGGGGTGGACTAACATACTTCTTAAGCTTGCGCCATCTCTTTGAATGCCGATCTAACATCTTCATCTTGGCGCTACACTCCGGGGTGGACTAACATGCTTCTTAAGCTTGCGCCATCTCTAAGGAAGCGGAAATTCAGTAAGGACATTCATTTCGTAACGAACACGATGAGTCTTGTGAAAAATATGTTCCCATAGGTTGGACAAACCCAATAGTAGACAGCGATCAATGACGCAGGTCAGAGCGTCTAGAGAAGCCATTAAGGAAGCTTTGTCTAGCCACATGTATTGTAATATCAAACAGATTTCGTCATCTATTCTGAAAGCCAGGCAGCGATCAAATCTCTGAACTCGGTCACTTTCAACTCCAGGACTTCCCGTAACATTGAACTTATGCTGGTGTGACATTCCAGAGAACTGCAATGTGTAAGCACTCGCTAGAAAGAGTACAAGGTCTGTACCCTTTCCGGGTGGGGATGCACCCTCAATGCCTATAGCTGCTATAAAATATCTGCCAAAACTGGAACCACTTGCTCAAATGAAGCGTAGATGGACAGCTAGCACTGGATGCCTCGTTACCAAACAACTCTGGCCCACTATTCACCCCAAGCGATCACTTAACCAGATTTGATGCAGCAGGTCAAGTCTTAGGAATCTTATTGGCGTCATAAAGAATCGGAACTCACGCCCCTAGACTAGACCTTCCGTACAGCGACTTCTGTAGAAGATGCAGGGACGAGGGTGACTTGCTTATCAGCTGCGGTGCTCTTTCATCCCGCAGTTTAGACATCTGCGCGAATATTGCTTTGACAACCTGGCGGAACTAAGCAGCATAAGAGTCAGCCAACTTCTTTGCCTTAATAAAAGCACTAATTGGTTTGCAGAATAGGTATTCCTAGATCCCCATGCAAGCACAATGGACCTATGCTGGCCTAAGTGTGGCTGCTGTCTTTCCGCACAGCAGTCAGCCACTTCAACCTATACTTGTCAAGCCCCAACGTATTGTTTCCAATGATTACAAAATTAGCTTATGTGATGTAGGCTGACGTCACTGCAAAGGATTTGGAGTCGTGGGACAATGCTGAGATCAAGAAAGGGATGTCGTTGATGAAGTTGTTGGCTCCTCTGAAATGGACTCAAACTCGGTTTAGAAAGTGAAACATCGTGAAGCGGTTGAGAACTTACAACATTAGAGAGAACTAACAACGTTAAGCGTTCAATAAGGAGGGGCAACTTATGATCACATCAACAATTCGACCATCCACGTATGCACAGATGGATCGAAGATACCAAATGGCAAAGGAATGGTTATTTTCTACGAATTATTAAACAGGGAGCAGCGCACCTCCACCAGATTCCCTGAAAATGGCAGTGTTTGCAATTAAGGAAACTTTGGCAATAGAAATCAAGTCCACACATTTCGTTTGGTGTCGTGAAGAGTTCAGCGTTTTTAGTAAGCAATACTCGATAATTCTATGGTCTATGCTCTAAGCATCTGATAAACATGTCAGGAGTGGGTCTGAGACTCCCACCACAACCACCTCTTGCTGGTGTCAATGTGAATCACACAATGATAGTGTGTGTAGTGCAAAACCCAACAGACTGTCTCAGTCAGGCACAGAGTTCTTGGACACATTCCTCTCTATTACCACGGCATGAAAAAGTGGACTAGCCAAGGACTGTATACGCAGAGGCTGTGGAATCTTCGAAAAGGAGGAACTTTGTCATTGCCCCAGTCTCTGTCAGTTGAGACACAGAACTTTAGGTCTTTCAAGACATTGAGGTTTTAAGGACAAAAACCCCTCTAATATAATACAAAATTGAAATCGGTACGCAGCGGGTGAACAGAGGAAAAGAAGATACCTATGTGAGATGGGGCACACGCCTCACCAACCTAACCTTGACTAATCACTAAAATTTGACCTAAGAAGTCTGCAGGAACGGCTGTCATCATAAAGTGGTAAACCACACACAAGAGATCTCCAGGCAATTCGATCCTCCGCCATCGACTCTAACTCATCGGGAGTTATGCCCAAGCGTATCAAGGCGAGTTTTTGGACTTGGTCCAACCATCTCGCCCTGGGTCTGGCAAGCGGTCGCCTGCCTGATGGAATAGCATTCAACGCACGCCTCGGAAGTCGTGATGAAGGGGACATTCGCCGCCAACCTGGAAGGTGCCTGGAACTGGTCTGCCAGGGCTCCATTTGGAGCTAGGCCTGAATGGTGGCAGTAAGCGAGCGTCTGGTTGCCGGTCTGTCCCGCTCGGCAGCCGGTTGGGCTTAGCCCGAAGGAACTACGAGCAACCCAGCGGTTGCCTCGTGAGCCGCTATGGTGCTGGGGGGAAGTCACGTCATGCACAAACCAGTGCGTACGGAGAGCAAAAGGCAACGGACAACGGCGGAAGACATAAAAAAAATTATTTTGGAGTGGTCGCATTTAATTTTTAGTAGATATATAACTGGCCTATGTTTTTCCAAAATTTAGACAAGGTATGTTAAGGTATATTTGAGATACAGAGCTCTTAAGCCAGGTTTTTAGGTCCAATCCCCGGCATTCACAATTCACGGCTCCACCTCTTTCGAGTTATGGAAAATGCGCCTGTCAAAACAATGTTCTCAAACTTTGCCGTTCGGAGTCGGATGGACTGTAGGTGCCATCCACTCGTGACAGCACGCATAACACGAGTGGTTGCTGTAGAAGCTGGGGCCAGGTTCACCTCGGAATGTCGCCTCAGCCATATTATTTTAATTACTGGTCAACCGCTGTAATTCTAACAAATTCGTGTTAGCTGATGGACATCAATAAAGCACAGTCCAGTGCATAAAAGGTAAAAGAACAACTTCTTCAATTTTCAAAGACCAACTCTTTGGAACCGGGTGCAAAGTCGTAGTCACCTAAATTCTTGCTGAATAGAATTTAATGTATACAATGAAGAGCAAGATAACAACTCAAACTTACAGTGCCCCTCTGAAGAGATTCACATTGTAATCGTAAACTGATGATCGTCCAGGGCCAGACAGCACGAGGGCACAATCCGATCCGAATTCTGTGTTGATGTTCTGTCCGAAGGGATGAAACTGCCCTCTTGCGCTTTGCAGGCTGCATAACGCCACAAAAAGTGCGAATATTCTGAAATTAGAAAAAAAACCCAAAATTATAGACAGTGTCACAAACCGAAAGTGATGGCAATGTAAATCTTGCAAGAGTCAAATTCAATTTTGGAAAAGCCCCAGATGTCGGATTAGTTTGCGGGCGAGGTGAAAGTGACGCCAGGTCATTAAAGCCATTCAGCCCGCGGCGAAAGAAATAAATCAAACCAATTTCGAGGATTGATTAATGACATGGCAAATTGAAACGCTACCTGGTGTCCATAACGGTTTTGGTTCATAATGCTTGACTTGTTAGCAATCATGGTCGAAAATAATGACTGCGTGGAGGCCGTGGTGAATTCGTTTTGAAAGAGAGATGAAGCGATTGAGTCTGTTGAGGAAGTGGGATAATTGTTATGTTTGCATGAGATTTCGACGGGTGTGGAGCCGGATATGTTTTTTGTTTTCTTCACTCATTAAGGGAATTTGTGCAACATTATTAATCTCTGGGCAGTGGAGCATTGGTTGTTGGACTATGAATAAATGTGATCTTAGGTCAAGCAGTATAGCCTAGGTCGTTGATTATCTGAGGCGGTGCTAGGCCTTGGGTTCCCGATTGTCTGGCGTTACTGTATGGATGGATTTCGAAGACTCTTGGAAATGTTGTAAATTAATTGTAGAACTTAATACGCGAGTACAGGCCCAGTTTTAAAGTCTTTGCTTTGGATCGTCGCATTTTAATGTGTTTCTCTAGAAGAAGCCCTTAACGTTAACCCTTTTCTCGATCATTGACAACGGGTTGGGATAGATGTGACAGCTGAGCCTCAAATAGACGCAAATAACACTCAGTGATACAACATCACAGAGTAGGTGCTCGCATCATTGTCAAAGGCAGAAGGCAAGGACACGATGGAAGCATGTGCTTTTATAAAAGCCACCTCTTTTCTTGGCTCTAGTTTTGGCCATAGCCCGGAAAAAACAAAGGAAATTGCGGGTTTAATTCGGTTTCCCGGGGAGATCAAACGCCGAAAAACTCTTGCCAGACACTGTTCCTTGGAAGCTCAAGTCGAAGTAAAATATCCCTCTCTCAAGCTGTCTTTATGTAAGCCATTGATCATTCCAGTCCTGCTGTATAGCGCAGAGGCATCAACAAACTGGCAGCAAGGCAACTGAAGAAGCTCTCTAGTCTCTTCGAAAAAGAAGTTCTGTTTGGCTGGGGAAAATGATTCAAGAGGCGAGGCTGCGATGGCATAGCCATAAATATACAACTTACAACTGTTAGACTAAGAGTTAGAGTTTAAGTTCTCGAGGAGGATAGAGTGCTTCGCCACAATGTTTGCCTGAAAAATCATTTGGAACTACGAACGACTAAGTGGCTCCTCCTTTGAGTGGAGAGGGCTTGGAGATGTGTAATGATTGCTTTCTTGTTACATTGCAGATGTCAGTGTAAGTGAGACTCTTGTAGTCACTGTCATTACTGACTCGAGACGGGTCATTTGTTTGTGATTTAGCCCACTTCCTGTAACGTGTTTGGTCGCCATTGTGTATCGGGAGTTTACATTGACTCGCACGTTGAAAGCCCGTGGTTCGTTCCCGGACACACCAACTTTCATTGCCACGTCTCCACATCTCCCGAGATAATAAACATTTTCAGAGAGTCTGTCAATGAAACATTTCTCGAGCGTAACCATTCTCACGTTAGGTGCCCTTCACTACCCAGAGAAGACTTGCACTTGGCTGCTGCCCAAGAAGATAAGCTCAGGTCCACAGCTCTAATCAAAATAACATCGGATCGCTGCAAAAACTGCACCCGTTACCATCACGAGTGACCTGTCCATCAGTCATTTTTATGAGAAAAAGAAGCTCACTCCTCACATCGAATTCTTACCCAAATCTAGAGCATCCCAGCATAAATGGTAATCTTTGCCTCACTTAAACCAGCCATGCACATGCACATATTTGCGAAAACTTCTTGCGAAGTGATGTCAAATCAATCCAAAAGGCAATAATTCTGCCACAATTCCATGCGCGGGTCATGTGACTCTTCAGACTGCATTCTTATCCATTCTGCGGTATGTATTTCAATTTACATCGTTTTGCTGAAAATCTGAAAATCACGAACTGCACACTTCGCCTCGGTGACATAAATCAGCCACCGTAAGTGGAAATTGAATTTCGTCACCGTCTCATAATTGAATTTGTATGCCTTTTTGCTTGATGACTGTTCCAATTGTGGTTAATGTGACATTGAATGCCTTTAAGCAACTTTACGAGAAACCCGCAATGGGCACAGACGCACAGCCACGACGGGTGGCGGGCCAGCCAAGGTCTCAAGATCAACTGAAGGATCTGAATGGTGAGCTGCAGGCTCCAAAGTTATGAGTCAGAGTCTTTGAATGAAGGTTGCAGGCGCAGTCTTCCCTCGGGGGTTGTTCCTGGTTGCCATCGCTGCCTTAATCTTGACACAAACCCCACCCACGCTGGTGAGTAGTGTGCAGCAACAATCGAGCTGACATTTGCTATTAAAAAATTGCCACCATCGAATGTATGTCGAGCCAAGATAGTGTTGTTTGACGCATGCTAAGTATGCTCCTTATTTGGAACCTCAGCCAGTCTCAGCGGTAATCATGAGGTGCAGCCCAAGTGTGGTGCTTGATTGAAAGTGGCCGCTGTCCGTTGCCCGAAGGCGACGCAGAATAGTTCTGTGAGCCGCCCCAAAAGAGATCACCTTCGAGAGATAAATATTTGTCGGTGTCAAGCCACCCGGAGCAGAGTTATTTATTGACCTCCGATTTGTTCGGCGCTTGATATTATTTACGCTTGCAGATACAATTCAAAATACGCTTTTCTTGCAATTTGTGATACGTCTGAACCCTTGTTGGCTGGCATAGCCACAGCCGCTAGATATGGAGCACTGCAGCTCGTTACACCTTAGATACGTATTTTCTGGCCCACTTACATACAAACGTGTACGCAGGTTTCTTCTAAAGCCGGTGACTAGTTCGCTGGGAGTGGCGATGATGGCGGTGGTGGTGGTGGTGGCGGTGACATTTGCGGCTAAGATTGACAAATAGGTCCAATTCTAATCGAATTTTATGTGTCTGCACTCGAGTGGGCCTATGTAGTTGGCTTCACGCAAACATCCGATCCGCGTGCGTTTCGCAATTTACATAAGCGACTCACAGTTGCCGTGAGGTAGCCGCGCAAACAAAACCAAACAGAAAAAGCTGTATGTGTGTTAAGTGGACACTGTTTTCTTGGATCCAGTTATATGCCATTAAGTCTGTGCAATTTCCGCTAACTACAGCCGATTGCCGTCGACGTCGCCGCCGCCACCGCCAAGTGTGTACAGAAACGTGGGCAAACAATAATACTCAGTTAGAGTTATAAAACGTCAACAGTGCAGGCGGCGCACGGAACTGTTAGAGTGAGGTCTGCTGAAGCTCCGATGCGGTTGATTGCCCAGGTATTTTCTTCTCTTTTTGCTGTTCTTTTAAGGTCGCCGTCGGACTAAGAAAACAAGGTGCCTACTTCGCAATTGACACTGTTCTGTTAAATGACGAAAAACTTGCGACATTTGCTTAGTTTTTATGTCTTTCATTAATGGCTGGATGTGCTTGAATTTGGTTCATTTTTAGAGAGTCTGTGCAGCCATGGCGCAGCAACCTGCGTATCTTCCATCCATTCGCCTCCTCAGGATGCTGCCACATTGTCAACCTCATCCGCTTGCGAAAGCATTCAATTCCTCAACTCGAGTTAGCATGTTTTATTCACATTCTCCCCTACACACATGCGTTCCATGGGGAATGCGAAATATTGAACAATTTCCGACGCTCAATTCAACGCACTGTCATTATTTTGCGCACGCGTTGGCGCCTCATTAAGCAAACATGCTTTGAGGGCAACGGGTGATGTATATTGCCAAACGAAATCATATCGAATTCTTTATTCATTTGGCATAGGAACGCTGAAGAAATTCATCACAGCACTCGGTGCGTACCAGAAAAGTGTGCTAACTCCCACACGCATTCTTGCCTAATTGTCGTTGATCAGCATCGGAAATTTGTGGGTTGTATTACTGACTCTACACGGATGTGTTTGCAGTAGAAGTGACTTCGGACGGAACATGGCAGCGAGTGGGAGTTGTGACTGAACTGGCTTGGCAACTGGAATATGGTGGAATAGAGTGGATTATACAGTCTTGAAATTTGAGAATTACCCTTGTCAACTGCTGCTTCAAAAAGCAGGCTGTTGAAATATAGCCTTCTGATCATGCGATAGGAAAGATCTACCTTTCTTTTCAATATTTTGACAGCTGTTTTCTCGGGCCAAAGGGATCAATCACACAATCATATGACTTCGAAAAATCGTGACTAACTGTCAAAAAGTCTCCGAGATCCGTCTGTGGACAAAGGGACAATCAGTTGTGAACCCGGTTATCTCGCCAGTTTTTTATTTCTGCTGTGCATACGACATAGGCGCAGACGGCTGGGCAATTTCAAAAGCGTGAGGGCGAGGAAATCCGTGTTCTCTTCGAGAGAAAAGGTCTGGGTGTGACCTTTGCTTGTGTTGATAGCATTATAAGGAGACAACGAACTGCATGTTGACAAGAGCCTAGTCCGGCGTCTGCGGATACAAAGTACATGGTTGCTGGGCCGTTTTGACACTTTAGATTGGGTCTACAAAGGTTCATACTACGAAACAGAGGACTCCCGCATCTATTGTGGCGCACTGAAGTGGAGCAAAACCTCGTGCAACTTGGTGAGCCTAAGTTAAGGCAGGTAGCTGAAGAGCCAGGTTCACTCCGAATTGGAGCTACACACGATGAAGAAGAAGAAGAAATAATGTCTTCTTGTTGGTGAATTGCAATAAGACTGAAAACGGGGGCTTTTCCACTCTGAGTTGAATATGACTCGACGCACTAACTATCCTACGGCGTACACTTGAAAAAACTATTTTGCTATTTTTCTTGTTTTGGAACGCAGTCGTCAATGAGCTCTAAGTACTCTCTGTGCCTTCGACTACAGAGCGAAGCAATGACCTGTTGAGTTGAGCTAAACGTCTTTAAGATGGATGCGTTTTGTGTAAAACACTCTAATTCCCATTCTATCGCCTGTGCCGAACAGCCTATTTCAGGAAAAATGCGATAGATACCTTTTTTTATTCGATGAATGCCTCATTCTACCCTGCACCTATTAGATAGAATACAAAAGCGAGCGATAAAACTTATAGGAGACAAAACTATTGCAGTCACTTGACTCGCTCGAACACCGACGTACCGTCTCATCTCCATCCGTATTTTATCGCTATTTTAACAAACGATGCTCAAGTGAGTTTGCCAACTGCAGTCCTCCTCTCCACGAATTCACCTGCAATACCCGTCTCGCCAGGAATGCTCATCAGTTTACCCTTAAGCCTACTTTCGGACGCACAGTTCAATTTAGAGACTCGTTCATTAGCCGCACAACACGAATATGGAACGCTCTTCCCAGCCTAATATTTCCCCCAGAATACAATCCGCAGATATTTAAAACCAATGTGCACAGGTACCTCCTCTCCCTTTCTCCCGGACTTGTGTGTCTTGAACCCGGACACAGGGTACGCAAATTATAAAAAAAAACAATAGCTTTTGTCACCAGGTTGAATTATTTCATCCACTCACTTTGAAGAAAATTGGAGCCGGTGTTGGTTACTCGTGGTGCCTACGTGCATGAAGCAGCATAGACCGATACTTTTGGGCCGACGATAATTTACTATTGTTCACCAGGACAAAAAAAAGAAAATACAACCATGAGGGTCAAGGTGGCTGACATTGAAGCACTCTGGATGTGAGCAAAGCAGTGGTGTGTATAAGGAGTTTCTTTAGAGGTTTCAGTTTTGGCTTGTCAACAGTGTGCATAGATTACAGGGAACTTGACAAGTCGGAATATTTTGCCATTTTTCAAAATTACTAAAATGAAAATTCCTATCGAGACGCGCAATCAGTGTTGGAACTTAAAGTCTCAAAGGACTGGTCGATACAGAAGCAAAATGTTTGATGATTTGGAAGAGTTTAAGAACAAGAACTTTGTAGACTGTCTTTACATATTCAGTTCAATCTAAATGGCCCACAATAATGGACACACATTCTAGGTTAATGCTGTCATAAATGAAATGAAGCAGTTCCTTACCTCTTGTGTGCACCTGTGTGTGTTCACGGATTTGTGTTTAGGATCGCTTTCAACGTTCAAGCTAGACACAACCATTCGAGTTCAAAAATTCAGTTAAAATCGGTTGGGCGGTTTCGTAGATTAGCTTGCATATGTGACCGTGAATAGGTTTAGTTAGAGTATCTGACTGCCAGCAGGCATCAATCGCTCTTATGCCAGTTCGTTACCACGCAGATCTAGATCCTATTTAGCAAACCTGTTCGCACTTTTGATAAAGCTATAAAGGCAGCAGACACTAGTGCTGCTCAATTCAGCCAGGTTGTTGAAGAAGTGAGTCCCTAAGTGACTTATTTTTTTTTTGACAGAGAGGGTGCACTACGGGTTGCTCCTCCTCCCGGTCTCTGCAGCTTCTTCAGAAGTCGTTGTAGGTATGGCGTGAATTTGTAAAGTTTTTGTGGCGCACTAAAGTGGAGAAAAACCTCGTCCAAGTAAAAGCGAATTGAGTTGAAAATGTCGATTTCTCTTGGCTCTCTTTTTGACAACCATTTTATATATAATTTCTCAAGCCAAATTCAATCAGAGAAAGGCATTCACACTATTTCGTGAAAAATCGTCAAAAGTTCATGGATATCTGTCAAGAAGCCTCTCAAATTGGTCGATGGGCCAGCGGGCAGTCAGCTGTGGCTATCTTTATAGTACTTCATTTCTGTTCGATATCTTGTAAACGTCTTAAGAAGGTGGCCTATGTCGCTTTTGAAGGTGGCCTAAGAACCTCAATCGTCCAAGACTCCGGGCAAATCTTGTAGATTGGCTTTGCTTGTCGTCAAATATCACTTCAACAGTCTAGCAATCCCCAAGCAGCCAGCATGCTCCGTACATTCCCATTTCCCACACTAACTTATCATCATTAGTTGCGTTATTTTTCTGGTATAATTGATCGCATTTTCTTTGCCATTTTTCCTTTGTCTGTTCCTAAACCTGCTGTAGACAGCATCATATTTCACCGAATGCGTATACAATTACTTGTGCGGCTTTGTCGCTCATTTAATCGCTTAACTTTTTCACGATAAAACTGCAATCAAATGCCTCAATTTTCGCACAGCGGTATCGTTTAAATCAACTAAAAGACCGCATTCACAACCATGACTGAGCACGAATCCAAATTGAACTCGCTTTTCCGCCGTTTTGCTCAAATAACTTCACCCGAAAATATCCCACAAGTTTGTTCTCATTTTTTTGCCGCCCCATTAACTAGGCATAAAAACGAATGTAGACCAACTGCCCAGAGCATGCTCGTTCCGAGTGCCGGGAGCTGGTAGGCAGGCTGCATTTTGTGGTCAAACTGGCGATGTGTAAGAAAGGCTTAAGAGGTTGCGCAACTTCCTTGCGCCTGCGTACGCGTAAAGACATGTTTTAGTTAAATACATTATCATCTCATCGATACATGCACTGCACTGCACTGCACTGGACTGGACTGGGGTCGCATGAGCACAAAATCGTCGTCCAATTCAACGCAACTAACGAGCGCCGCGAACGCCATGTGAGCGTGAATTAAATGCACAACTCACTTGCAAGGACGCAGTGCTGCGTAAAATTCTCCTCGCACCTTGCGGCTACATTCAGTCCAGAGACTTTCCATTTTTTTTCGCTAGCTACAACAGGTGCCGAGAATGCGATAAAGTATTTGCGAATCATAAGAATTTTCGATGTCAGAAATCAAGTCAAGGCGGCACGGTCTCGACGGAGACATTTTGATTGAGAGCTTTACAGCGTTGCCATCGACTGCAGCAACGAATTCTTAAAATCCCACTCACATTGGACATTCTCCGCATCCATCTGGCAGATTACTTAATTAGTAGCCATGTTTATCAGGTGAAGTGCTCGATAAAATCAAATCTATGGCAATTTGCATGTGGATCAATTGAAATTGCCTTCAGCGTGTGGGTTGTGTTCTGACACCGGGGCAATATTTTGTTCTAATGGCTCGTGTGGGGTTTTGAACTATAATGCTTATCCATTAATCTGCGTAACATTGGACACACACGTTCTCCACACAAACTGATCGAATTATAATTGTTTGTTGCGACAAATCTACGGCGGCGTGTTGTATTGCCAAGGGGGGCCTCCCAGGCTGGCAGTGAAAGGGGGCACATTTTGAATTGACAATCGACTTTCTTTCTATCCACACGTAATTATTCAGAATGTAATCTTACAGTAGTTTATGTTGACACGCATAGGCTCATGAATACAAATGTCACATTTGAATTCACAGTGAAAGTCATCACGCTACTTTGTCATCTCATCAATTGGCAGCTGCCACTTAATACTTCATTCATCTTGTGACATTATCATATGAATCGAAAGGAACATGCAACCACTGTCCAAGCGGACATGAAAAATTGACGCCCTTAGCCACTACTCACTGGCCGACCATCTGGCTTTGTGTGACTTCGGGTCAACGTGGAACGGCAACAGTTGCTATGCGCGACAAGATAATTTTACAAGGAAGTGATACATGCATTCGATTTCGCTCGGATTTACTCGCGTACATTGTTACCGCAAGTGTGTAACGACCGCCTGCAATAGAAAGGGGGCTCTATGAAATTTTGATTGCGTAATGGTATAGCATTCCACGATAGTAATCAGTATGTTCGTTGTGCACCTATTGCTATTCGGAGTCACTAAAAATGGGCGTGGACAGTTATTGTGCTCAATATTTTGGTGTGTCAATTTGGAACATTTGAAAGGAGGACAGTGGAGCAAATTTTGTTTCACTGGCGACTCGTGCAGAGGCACACGCAGACGCCGGTAATTGGTCGTACATGCTTATGTGTATTTTTACTACCGTTGCTTACATAATTTTGGTAAATGCAAATAAATCGAGTCAAATTGGTTATCCGCCCGTTGTGTATGAATGTGACATGGGGTGTCGGCGTGGAGCATGTTAAGTGGTAAAGGAATGTGGGGAAACAATTGAATCACTGTAAAAAAACAAAGAGCTTATATAAGTAATTGATTTGAAGAGCTCAAGGACAGCGACTGCTACAGTTCGCCTTCAAGTTCGCTAGCCAACTCTTTTGTTTCAGTACATCGCCACCTTGGCAGTTGGCCCCGGTTGCAGGGAACCTGTAAGCACACGGTTTGTTTCCTTTGTCTGACTTCGCGAGCGAATCTATGCTGCTCGCCAGATGGCAATTGAATGGACGATATGCGAGCGCGATCGCGATCGCGAGCACAGCATACGGAAAGGTTAATACAATGTCGATCGAGGTCTTCACTCTCGATCGCACACAGATTTGTAACTCACAGTCGACACGTGCAGCCTTTGGCTTCTGTTGTGCGGCTGAGTGTTCTATTACCAACAATGATAAATGCCTGCCACCGTTCCTCAACAGACAATACCTAGGACTCTTGTGAAATCGAATCAAATACCAAATAGACTGCAACACACTCGAACGTGCATACGGGATGCGCCGAAGAATATCGACACATATCAATCCTGACACTTTGACATATAAACTGCATTATTGAGCATGCGAACAACAGAACAGCACAATATACATTTCACGGCTCACGAAATCACGATACCGGCACACATTCGAATGGAATGAGACTCACCATTGCTGTCATCATCGTGCCGATAGACAAGCTTGACTCAGCCAGACGCATTTCGTCTGCAAATATCGAGCGTGTAATTAATTGAAACACACGAAAGCAGTCCGCAATACTGCTGGTCACTCTTGTATCTTAAAGATTCCACTCCATATTTGAAAGAGTAAACTCATGTATTGTATACATTTCCCTTTCACTACTCAACAATCACTTTTATGTTTACAATCTAATTGTGGTTACGTAAGCGTGTGCATGTAAATACTTCGGCTGATAGAGAGGGGGTGGGGAGTTTATTTAGAAAACAATCCCGTTGCAAGATGTTCCCACACATGAGGCCAACAATTACCGCAGACCTCCGCATTCACTCATCCATACCCGCAGCGATGCTATTTGGATTCAAAACAATAAACTGATTAGGCTTAGATCAAGATTCACATGAGCCAGATGTGGGCCACAGCATGTGATGATGATTTATTTTCCTCCGCCGCATCTCTCTATCACCAGAGTTGCATAAGCCTCTTGTACGGTGATCTGGAGAGCCGCAGAATACGGCCTGACTTCAAGAAAGTGCTCGCAGTTGTGCAACATAGTGAGCAAATCCAAAAAAAAAACCCATCCCCTTGCATTTGAATAATGAACAAGCTCTGTCTGCATCTGTCTGAGACCACTCAATAGATTTAATTAGATTCTGAGCCCATATTTGATTGAAATCGATTTGCAGCCATTCACTTGAATGCTGTATCCCTGACCCAGACCTGTTGCACTGTAAGGTTAAGAAAGCCGAATGTGCTTGCTAGTGCGTCATTCAATTGAAAGGTAAAGATCGTCATGCGCGACCTTGATCACTCAAAAACCAAGTCCTGAAGAAGTAACGCATGCCATAAGGAAGGAAAGACTGCATGGACAAGCATACAGCTGATGAGCGCGTGGATCTGGTTCTGATCTGGTTCATGTATTCTTGTATTCTCTGATTGCACAGAGCAGCCTTGGTGTGTTAAAGTGAACACCATGTTTGCAAATTGATTAAAAGAATTCTTGGTGATCTGAATCAGAGCCGTCAATGACACACATACCGAAAATGGAAAGTCTCTTGGATCCATTCATTCATTGCGAGTCAATGAATACATTCTTGCTCAATGATTGAACGCTGAGTGGAAGATCAGAATTGTGCACAAAGGTGGTGACGTAGACTTTCTGAGGGAGGAGTTTCAAAGAAAAACTTGCGGGACCCCGTAACTGTAAATCTGAAAATTATTTGACACGCAGCTGTCAAAATACGGTTTACCATTTCATCATTTCACGCTTGCTAAACGTGCGGAAATTATTCAAAAATATCGAAATTCCTGCTCAGTGAATTTACTCGTGAGGTCGGTCGTCATCATGGCTTTAGTGTGCAGAACTCGTAGCATCGTGGAAAGGTTTGAGAGGAAGTACACTCTTTTGGATCTTAACCCCCGAAGCAGACAAAGATTGATGCAAAATAAAACAAAAAAGCAGTCGACGTAGCGGCCAATTTGGCATCACCAGATAGTCAACACGGCTTATTTTGCGGTTTGGTTTGGGCCTTGGTTGATCCGTGTAAGATTGTGCAGACGCAAGAACTGAACCCGTACGACCATAGACAACGAAGTGAGTTCACTAACTTGGCTCTGGAAATGTTGACCGCTTCTCGGAGAAGGCCCATTTTTGGCTCATCGGCTATGGCAACAAGCAACTTCCCGCTTTTGAAGCCAACACAGACCACAGGTATAGCACATGTGAAGTACGAATGCATCCACAAATATTCATTATTTGGCGGGGCTTTTAGGATCAACTGCCTTAGCCTTCCTTGTCCTTACAATCAATGGACTGCGGAAAAGAGCGATGGTAACCAACTTTCTGTAGGTAGACCACGACCACGTGGTCCTATCAACGACATGCCAGAAAGAGACGCAGCTCGGGAGGTTGTGATGGAGAACATCTGCGAGCGTTCAGCATTGAACTCCGCGATCCCCTCGATTATTTTCACGGGGACTACTTCAAATTCTTAGACCACGCTACCAGTCCTACCAGCTCGAGACACTTATTCCAGACACTAACGCCAGGCCTATTCTACCGAGTCACAAAAATTGGACCGGCCGCCTAAAGCAATGCCATGTTCAACTCCATATATTCCATACATAATCGCATGACTCTGCCTTCAAAATGAAGAAGCATTGAGAAAATCAGCAAAAACGATAAAACGCATAGGACACAGAGCAGAACCTTGGGGGACACCAGAATGAACCAGGCATGAACCGGTCCACGGCATCTTGAATTGTGGCCATAGCAGCAGAGATTCATCGAAAATGGAATATCAGTGGAATTACACCATGGCATCTGAGTATCTAAAAATTGTCTTCAAAGATATGCCTTCAATACCACATCATGCCTCAGGCCTGTCCATCCACATTGACAGCGAATTTCGAAGAATGATCTCCCGCCTGGTTGCGCTGGACACAACTCCTCATGAATTAGAGTCGATGGCAGAGGATCGAGGAAACTGAAGATCACTCGTGAGTGCTTTATACTCCTTTAGTGGATCATGACTGAAAATTAAATGAAATGAGACGTCTCTCTATGAAAACTGCAAGGGACATTGCAGAATGAATCCAATTGATTCATGATTGGAATTTCGAAGGGCTTCTAGATTTAACTTAGTGTGGAGTGTCCAAATGATGTTTCATTCCATGCAAAGTTTGGAAATAAAAACACCGGCATTATGCTTATCATGGACTGCATGGCATCAAAGAATTAACTTTCTGGCTGAGAAGAGCCTAAACCGGGCGGCGCGCCTAGTTCACAGGCAAAAAGTGCAACAAAACACATTTATATTCGTCTTCCGCTTTCGATACCTTCGACGCCATGCCAAGCAACCAGTCGTCTTGTGGATGATCATAACCATCCATCGTTTGATTGGAAATGAGGATGACACTGGTAATAAATACACGAATCTGTGTTATTGGGAGAGAAAGAGGAATGAAAGTGTACAGATTTCAAAGAAGTCATGCCGGCTAGTCCCATACTCGGAATAGAATGGGATACAGTCAGGGTCACGGGGGTTGTCTGCGCAGATCTCTGCCACTCCCACAGTTAAGGATCTCTCAAGATCAAAAGGCCATGCTGGAAACTAAATACAGGGAGACAGCATAAGCCAATCATGCCGCTCCGCTCCATAGCCTTGACACCAATTCCACTTTTACTGAAACAGAAAACACCGCTCACCACGTTAACGACCGGGATAATTGCACGTAGTCTCCCCAACGCTGACGAATGAAGCGGGCTCGTCAGAAACCGGATTTAAATTTGCGAATTCGTCTGTAGCTCCATTTCATGGTTCCGTGTGGAGGAAATCTTTGAATGTGTTCTGGCAACAGGTTTCATCCAGCCTTTCCAAGGGAGAAAGTGAACTGAAAGGCTGCGCAAGTGAACGTCTTCACTCGGTTGGCGTGGCGCCTGCAATTGGAGCTGAGTCATGTGCGAGTGTGTGTCTCAATCAAACTACTGGTACCGCACCTGATGCAATCCCGAAAGTATCAAATGATCAATCCCAACGAAATATCCGCAAAGATATACGGTTCCATCTTGCGCGACAGCTGGATGCATTCTATGCAATCTCTGTGCGGTGTGGTTAATTTGCGTGTATTATTTCGGTGTGTCCGTGTTGTAAGCAGGTGCTGTTGAGGCAAAGAGACGTCTCTCCGCCACCGCTGCGCCGTTGCCAACACCACCGACGAGGATGGCGTTGGTCTGCCATGTGGATTTCAGACTTGGGATTGCTCTTATTTAGTGCGAGTACGTTTAATGCGTGTATTTCGCGTTTCCCTTGTGAAACGCTGAGCGTATGTGCAAAGTCTAGAGTTTCAAGACTTGCAAACTACTTTCTTTTGGATCGCGACACCCGGTTGCTGTTGCCGTGGCTGGTTGTTGGTACTGTGGGCTCTAAGTGATCCCCTTTATTGTGGGGATCAATGACATGTCGGCTTTTCACTTAAACCTTCTTTTTTTACGAGTGAAACCACCCATTGTTGGGGCACTGACTGACAAAGAAAATAAAAGGAAATCTTAATCTCTCTAGTGGCAAAGTTATGGCGAATTTGTTCTGGTCAAGGCTGAGCAAATTTCTTCATTTTCTCTCGTCTCTGTGTTTATTGCTTAAGGGTGTGGAACTTAGAAACATAGAACGACACGTGTGCATGTGTGTACAATGAAACTTGTGATATGTGACGAAATACCATGCGAATGTCTCGTGGGCATGACATTAGAATGGTGAAGTGTGTTCGGTACTGTGACAATGTCGACGTGTTTGTAAACATTTCGTAGACAACAAAACACGAGTGCACGAGGATGTTGACATGCTCTGTTGTGCCCCCGATGGGCCTGTGGTTATGTCAATCACTGACAGGTCGGTGGGAGGTTTAATTTACTAGAAAAATGGGTTTGTAGTTTTGGTAAGTGAGCCTGAAGAAGTATGAAATAAATGAGCTCAGTTGGAATCGATCATGTCCTTATGTGTGCAATACTTTGAGCGGGTCTTAGGACGTCAAGTGACGGACAGTGTTGACACCAGGAAAGGTGTACAGCCAAAACGACAGCTTTCAAGGAAGTGAGGAAGAAGCGAGGGCATGGATGTTGCTCAGAATATTTTGAAGGACAAACCATGATATACGGCAGGGCAAGGATGCTGCACAGATTAATTAGACGGACAAACCATGATATACAAACGTAGATTCAAGCCACCGTACAAATTACACAGTGTAGGCATAATAACTGCTTCGTTCAGTTTCGTTAAGTTTTGTCGACTTTCGTTAAGTTTCGTTGAATTTTATGGAGTTTCGTTTCAATTTTGTATGATGTTTGTACAGAATTTTCATGAATCTATCGAGATTCTGACAACTATAGTTGATCCTTCTGAAATCAAAAACACACCCGACTATGAAAAAGTGGGTTTCTTTATAATTGTAATAATGCCCGTTGGACACCTTTCTCGGGGACTTTAACCAGAGCATCACGTATTCACGAACTAACAAAAAACGCGGATCCTAGGAAAACAATCACAGGCATCTCGGATAAAAGACGTGATCATCAGATCGCCAGACCCCTTTAAAGCCGGTGCAGGCGACGTCTCTGGGAAGTCAACCATCAATGCACTCAATGTTCTCTAAAGCAGGCTGCTGTCAAGATTCAAAGCCCCAGTTCACGCCCCAGTCAAGAAAGCAGAACGCCAGTTGTATACTTCGCACGATGAAAACAAAAGTGGCATATACAATTTTACACTTTTGAGTTATAGCCACATCTAGTACCTATCCTGATACTTCCATACGAGCTTACTAGGGCACTCTCCATTGAATTGAATTCCATATTCCAGGCATTATTCGAAATTAGATTTTTTGTTTAGTGACACTTTTGTTTTCACCGTGCGAATTGTTGCGGCGTCTTTAGTTTGTCAATGTTTATGATTGGATTCGGCCACTGATGTTTAGCCGTGCAAACTGTAACCCTGAACTAGGACACAACCGACATGTTTGCCTCCTTCATATGCTGCATCCACTCAGGGACCCTTGATGACACACAGGAAAAGCATATATTCCTTTGCAAGCGTGTAAGAATGTTTGTGGTTACGGAAATATATCAGAAATAATCGGATTCCCGATTCAGTTCCTCTAACCGAGGCACTCTATAAAGTATCCATGTAAACACATTCGAGACATTTATTTTCATATAAATCATTTTGTTTCCACCCCATTAACAAGCTCAACTTCATTTGCATTTGCTTCATGAGCCGTAAATACTCATGGTCGGTGGGAAATGTGAATAAAATCGCAATCAAGTATTTAGTTATGTTAAACATAAAGTTATGCTTGTTAAAGCATTTGTTTTGTTGAAGAGCGTTGAAAAATGCTTGCATTGTTAATACAAAATTCACGGGAACATGCATTGATCTGTAGTGATGTGTAGCTTCCAACTTATTTGAAAGCAAATGTGATCTCAAGAAAAAAGTATACACACATCTCGATGTTATTTTGACACATGGGGGTTCCGAGCTGGAACTAAAGCTGTCTTCAACAGTTGACGGTTCCGGGAACGCTGCTTCTAATAATCAAGATCAAGTTAACTAGCGTGCGCCGCTACTTGGACTTTATACCAGAGGCTTGGGCTGACAGGGGGATCGCACTGGCTGTTTTTTGCTCTCCAATAAAAGACTTTACTCTGCATTTACAATGGTTTTTCGCTTTAACCTTAGAACAGTTCTGTGATTACCATTCAAACCATTCTCAAGTCATTCAAGAGCAATTCGCTCTTGACTGTTGACTAAGTCGAATATAGTATGAATTGGAAAGTTTTATGAATCAGGCATTTTCGTGGTATGACTTAAAACGCCTTCATCTTTTAGGTTTTGTTTATGGTGCACGGTCGAGGCCTATTGGCGATCCAACAAAATGACTACTTGCTGCTATCCTCGAGCCTCCGCCACGTATTCCAATTATCGAGACTAAGCTGCCTTATGTCTTTCGATGAGATGGCCTTTGTCGGTCTTCCTTTCATTTTTTGAAGCAGAAGGAGAGAGTCACGTATTCGAAGACCAATCTATATAAAATATGGGTAGGGCTACAGTCCAAAACCTAGCTTCTCAGCAACCAATCGGGCTCTGCGTGCACGAGTGATATGAATTGCACTGTTTCTGCCCACTCCGAGCGGCCAATTTAAGAAGTTTTTTTCTAAACAGTTATACTCTTTGAGCATTGTCAGTTACTCCAAAGAGGTGGGACCGTGAATTTATGCAGGTAGCGAGGTTCATTTGCGTAGGAGTCGACGCACCAGCCCACAACGCCACGACTATCCCCGAAGACCAATCTAAACTGGAGCATTTCAGTTCATGCGCTCGCTATGTCTGAGCTGGTGTAGTCGACGGATGGACATGCAGTTCATAGAGTTCGCGATTTTGGCTTCGTTCTCCATGCACCAGGTAACATGGTCCATGTGACCAGTCAAGTTGCAACAGCTGTCAAAATATTCAAAAAGTTTTCCATTTCATCGTGCACCCCTTCGCGCTTGGCAAATGTGTGTTTATTAAAAAAAAATATGGAAACTCTCAGGATCAGTTGTAAATACCCAACGTACGTTTAGTCGCTGCGTCGGTCGTCAACATGGCTTCAGTGTGTAGGCAATTTGTCACACGGTGGAGCATATTGAGCGTGAGCTCAGGTTTTTGTAACCAGACAGAGATTGGTGCTAAGTGAAGAAGACACACCCGCTGACAGCATTGAATGGCCATCAACTGAAAGATAGCCCGGCTTGCCAATAAAGTGGATTCGGTCATTTGTATGATTTGCTATTCAGTACGTATCCCTTGGCTGTTACTCAGAGGGGCCATTTGAATGAGCATACACATGGAAAACGCTGGAAAATAAAGCTCGAATCAATATCACATCCGTACAACTTTGCTGTTTTATTGAATTTTTTCCGGTCGTTCTTATCTGATCACCCTGTATTCTATTCGCCGTTGGGCAATTTCAATTGTAGAACAAGCCCGACCTCTGCTACCCACTCTGCTGACTCACGGTACATAAATGATGTCAGACGAATTCTTTGATCTGCATTTTCAAATCTATACCAGTGCCAAGCTCTTTAAAAGTGGAATTAAATCAGCTCACAGAACTTGAGAACCAAGACGAATGTTTCAACTGAACAGGCATCACAAAGGACATGCGGCGAACACTTGTGAGAGCTGTCAACTGGGACATTCCCAATAACTTGTTCTCATGACAATTGCAGCTGCAAATTTGAACAGAGCCACCTTTGATCGACGCCTATTCACCGCCCTGGCTGCTTTCTCAACACAATGGCCACTGCTGACTTGTAATTGCATGGCACAATATCCTTGTCAGATTGCATCACTTTCAGGTCAGAAAACTTGCTTCACAAGAATCGAATCCAATGCCAGTGTTTTATTTCTGTTCCTCATCGTTTGTCTGTTCGCAGCTCACGTTCATTCTCGTCTTGCTCTCGTCTTTATCATGGCCCAGAATCTGGAGCAAGTCCCTTTTGAAATTTCAATGAAACGACCTACTTTCGGCCAGGGTGCGGTGTGCCTAAGTTCTCTTAACACGCGACATCGTTCTGCGTTCGTCACAGGCCGCATTCGTAACCAGTTAACCGGCGAAGATGTTAGAGAAACCGAAAGAGGCCACCTCAAAACGATCGGACACGATGTTTCGTTTTTTATCTGGGCAATCAGTGAGTGCGATTAAAAGGCCTTAAACGTGTTAATTTTATTATGTTCTCGTACCTGACAATCGGTCAGCCAGTGCCTGCCAGAGAGGTGGCCTCGATTGAAGAAGCTATTGCTTGGAAGAAACGATCTGACGGCGCGTAGTTGGCATGGTTTTGAGGAAATTATTGCTCTTTGAATGAAATAAACTAGGTTTGCAAGGCCATGGAAGACACTCGTGGACGTATGTATGTAGAAAAGAGAAAAAGGGGCTATACCGAGTACTCAATTCGTTCCTCAGATCATATGCAACAGATCATTATAGACAGAAAGTTGACGTGGATTTGACATGAAAGCCATTCAAGGAAAAAGTCGAAGTTGGTTCTTCTTTTTCAACTGTCTCTGACATCTTCCAGCCAGCTTCGCATGACCTTGTGAGTAAAAGTCGTTGCGTTGTCTCACAGATTTAAAGTCGAAGATTTCATAAATTAGAGCCGGGTAAGTAGATCACACGTCTAGAAAACTGGGGCACAGGATTCATAGACGCCTGAGTGAAGACATTCGCTCAACAGTCAGCAAAATTCTGGGCCTAAGTTATGACAGACAAGGCGATGTATGGAACGTACAGCCGAATACTACCTTATTTCTTCTAAGTCCCACACTGACCTTCTACAGAGCGTCTTCCACCAACACTCGCCCCGGAGAAGCCTTTATTTCGAATTCTGGACCGACACGACGAAATTTTAAAGTTCCGTGATACTAAGAGACGGGCTGGGGTAGCTACGATAGGTGTTAAAAACCAGAGCATAATTGACCGATCATTTTCTGTACATAGCTACAGCCAGACGGCAATCAGAGCCGGAGCCCAGAAACGTGGAAACGTGTCAGGTTATGTGAAAGGCGCCCACTGTTGAGTGCCGGGACATACTGAAGAAAGAGCAGATGCCCTTGCGAAAACGGGTTCTGAACTTAAGACATAATCTGGTCGTGTGCAGGGCCCGCTCTGGGCCCAGCTACTGTACAGCAAGGTGGAGGCTGAAACCAATACCAATAGCAGGCAAGCCGACTCCGACGCGAAGAAGATCAGAGCAGAAGTCGCCTTCAGTGACAAAATATCGAAAAGGCACCATATCAGCAAGTCAGGGCTAAAGAGAAAAAAAAGGGCTAAACAAACGGCGATTTAAAATATGAAGATGCATGTATTGGATGCAAAATTGCTCTCCTATCCTAATACCACCCCCACATCAGTACAAATGACAACGTTTACAAGAGGCACTTCCTGCCCTAGGCCAAAAGGGCAGCAGGATACAGCATCAGTTCGTAAACTGTAGATTTAAATCAGATTTCCAGACTCTGAACTGCATGACAGAGAGTACGGTGGAATGGCTAAAAAAACACCTCACCACTGCTTAAGCCTTGGGAAAGTGCTGAGCTATGGGATAAAAAAGAGGAATCTCTTCCTCAGTCACCCCCTCCGATTGCTGCCAGCTCAACCACCGTGCATTTACAGGACAACAATCAAAGCTGACTCATGGCGCCCTCTAAAGGGAGTCAACAAGGGCACATCTTTGCTTTGCTGGTACTCTCTGTGAACCAGACTACAGCAGTGTCAGTAGTTCAAATTTAACAGATTTCAATCATCATTCATTCAAAGAGACCGAGATTTTGTACTCATTTAATACTACAGCACGAAGTGTGAAAAGGGAATTCAATACTTTGAAAGCTCTGTTCGGGTGCAAGTCTTTCCGTGATGAAATGCCAACGCATTGCTTGACTTTAACACATGCTGCGACTCACGAATGAGCTGTCAGAAATATAACAGTGCGTTGAGAGAAATTCAGTCCAGACTCATATCTCACCACCGACTCACGTCTCTCAACTGATGTTCAAAATAACACCTCAATCGACACTAGGTTTGCATTGTGTAATGACTCCCACTTTCTCTACGATGAAGGGCAACATTTTTGAATAATTTGCTTATGAGGCAACTTCATTAGTCGCCTTTCAAACGTCGATCATGGTTATTTGTTTCGTGGATTCCAGAGCGATCGCAATTGGAAGCATTTAATGGTCTCTATTTCACCACATGACAATGCAGAGCAGAGAATCTCAATCATTCTGAATTTATTAAAACAACGAACACCCATGAACTAACTTAAACGCCTGAAAAGCATCCGTCTTATTTTGAGTGAACACACCCACCCCCTGAATAGATGGACATCGTCGTAGCCCCATAATCATAAAATGTGAAAATAATACAATGCGGAATATCTGACAAAAGTGCTGGTTTGAGTTACTTTTACGGATCTCAAATTTGCTTAGTTCACTTTACTGTCTCATAAATATTTCATAAGTGAGCATGGGCCACGAAATGTATGCCGTCTCTTGGCCATAGACCAAAATTAAGTATCTTGGTGGGTATAATTCTGTCCAAAAGTCTCGCTAAGCCGGAGATTTGGAGAAAGGGTTTTCTTGTTCTTCTAAAAAACCACTCAGCTGATGATTATGCACGGCTTGTAAAATTACCGCAAATGAATTTTACGACATCCGTACGGTAAATTGTCAAAAAGTGACAGCCGGATGGCAGATAGTTCAGGGATAGTAAAAATTGGTCATTACACGGAAGAACGACGAATTGTTAACTTGTATTGAATAATTTAATTTGGATCTTAAATCTAATGAACGTACGTCAGCCAGTTTTTGTATTTATGTTCATCATACCTATCGTCCTCATTCTGTAATCATCAGTTCTTCGGGAAATAAAAAAAAGAAAAGAATGGTTTTCTTCAATGCTACACAATAATGAAACTGGAGGTTTTAAAATTGAGTTGTAAAATAGGTTAATTGTTTTATGTCGACATTAATTCCTTTCTCGATGTATTTTGTTAGAGTTCCCTAGTAATGTTACATAAAAAGCTGAATTTCATTAAGAATGTGCATATCTAACGCGGAATGTTGAAGATATGTGCATCATTTGTTAATCATAAAAACAGATTTTGAGTTTAAGAAATCCATGAGTCAGTGCTGAGAAACAAACCCTTCCACAACGAGTACAAAACTGATACATAGAGTAGAGACATGAATCCTCTTTTTAAGCCCGACGCGGAACAACGTTTTAAGAAGTTGTCCTCTTGACATCCAGACAAGTATCTATGTAATTGTATTTTGAAAGTAAAAAAACAAATCATCCAACTCTGAATACAAATGTGAAACAGAGCCACTTCAAATCCGATGGAAAACATAAAATGAAACAGATCTTATTTTGACTCCCATGTGTCAACCAGAAATGAAATATGATAGAGACGCCAGTCTTCTACCTCTCGTGCCTCTTAAAATTTTTGACAACCATTTTTTATATCGTTTTCTCAAGCCAATTAGAGCAGAACGGCATTTACGTTATTTCGTGAATAACTGTCAAAAATTCATGAATAACTTTCAAAAGGCCACTGAAAATCGCCGATAGACTAGGGGTCAATCAGCTGTAAAGTTGGGCATCTCTATAATACTTCATTTCTGGCGTCAACCCTCTAAATGGCAAACTGCTTTTTTGTTTCAGTTCATGCACCCGATTTGTTGCTTTCGTTTTATCCTCTTTTTTAAGGTAGATGATGTCCTCCAAAGGACGGGGTTTTAAGACTTTTTGCCCTAGGCTAGCTTAGACAGCCATGGCAAGCCTAACCAAGAGCAAAAAGAACTCAAATAAAATACGGTGTTATAGTAAAAGGCTCTAGAAATTTTGGAAAATTCTTTAATGAGCCTTGAAAAATGTAACTAGGGGATTTGTGAACGTCTTTGTTCCCAAGTAAACAGTGTGACCAACATCAGCACCAACGCAGAATAACTCTAATCGCTGTTTCTATGGGCTTAAGATGCAATTGAGTACTAGAGACCCTCTGGCGCGGAAGCCTGAACAATCGCAAAAGCAGATGAAGAAGCCCTTGCTCTTTTTGACAGACAAATTCTGCGTTAAATATTTGAATCTGTATGCGTACGGGCTGTACAACGACATAAGCCCAATCAGGCGTCCATGGATTCAAGGCCTAAGATGGCTAGGCTATGTAGAGCGCATAGACAGCACAGCTCCAGTCCTTCGACTCCGAATGGTATCGATGGCGCAAACAAGTGGAGAAGGACCTCAACCAACTTGACGTTGGCTTGTTGGTTGAGACCCAGGTCCACCACTGACTGTAACACCATTAGTAGATGAAGCATTTGACTTAATTGCGATTGATTGTATTAATTAAAAAACATCAATATAGGATATTTAATTTAAACAAATGTGCTGACGAATTGCTGACTTGATGATCAAAAAGGCTTAGTCCACTCCAAGCCTAATCCTGAAAGAATTTCGTCACTATTTTTGAAGATGAAAAATCGATAAGACTGCCAAGTTAACAGATGTCGCGAACCATTACAGTCGTGGTGATCATGGCACTACGCTACAGAAAATGCAAAAGTCGACACATAGTACGTAGGTAGGAAGGAAAGGGGGCTGATAGGGCATTTACCAGCACACTTAGACCATGTTGGTCCATTGTGATACCCACAGTCAGACTACTACCACTGATCGACCACTCCAGTGGCACATAGTAGGAAGTAGAGGTTTAGGAATGCACTTGGACCAGGTACTGAGGTCCATTGTACTGAGGTAGTGAGGAGTCAATCCAAGATTTGTCAAAAATCTAGCCGAAGCTTACAAGGTAGTAAAGCAAAGAAATACAGGCATATCCTCGATTTGTGGGTTTCGCTACGCAACTGAGGTTCTCGGACTGGGTTCGATTCCTGGTACGACGAACATCATTTTGAGGCACCTCCTTTGAGGCTCTGACCATGCTCAAAGATTAATACTGTCTAGAAATAGCTTCTGAAATTCGCCATTCTTCCATATGTGAGAGAACAGTAGAAGCTAGGTCCTGGCCTTCTACGGGCTGAGTAGGTGTCGAGGTATCCTAGTCTACGGCAAAAACATACTCGGGGATGTGCATAGGAGGTGTTGAAAGATTTTTAGTTTCTTTTCATAGCTGCAACTTCTAGAAAAATGATTGAAGTGTGCCTTGAGTCTCCAGCATGTTCCCCGCTCAGGCAGTGTTCACTCAAGACACCTACAAAGAGATTTGAACGAAGAACGCCAATCTTCTTAGAGTACAGCTCCGAAACAAAGGCAGTATCATGACACCTGCAGTCGATTTTCCACTGGTCTCTTTAGGAATAGTTCAAGTGGAAATTATGATCAGAGTCTGTCAGAAAATAACTAACACCTAAGGAGCTGAAGCCGAACGGGGAGCACACTTTAATTACAAAAATTCCGTTCTCGATCACGGAACCCATCGAAAAACGATGTATTCCCACAAATGCGTGTAAATCGTGTGGGTCTTGTGACCTACTAATTAATTCACTTAGATCCCAATACAGCAGGGAGCTAAATAAAGTATAATTTCAGATGTGCTAATCTACGAACAAGCCATTGTTCGATATGAAAAACGCAACTCACTCGCTGAACGCTGTGTATTCAGCGCACTATTCATTCAGTCTTGCTTGACTTAACCGACTTAAGAAAGATTAATCAACTCTATTACCACTCAATTACCAGCAAATTACAATTGAAATGCAGAGCCCAGCGACTTCATGACCCAGTGGACGACATTCAAGGTATTGCATGCGAATTTTGAGCTCACACGTTGGCCATCGACTTACTGGTAAGCTTCCCCCCAATAACTACCACATGCGGTGGGATTATTTTTGCTTTTAACGCACACACACACGCATACGGTCGGAGAAGATGGGATAAAAGAGACGGTGTTTACGAACCCATTGACCCCATTCGTATCGAGAACAGATCATCTTAAAGCCGATCTAAGTAAACATGTATTGTGTTCCCTCATCTCTCAGCTCGAAGACGGCTGTTTACATTGATGACTTTGGTTACACAACTACCACTCTTCTTCGATCGGTCCCCCATGTGGCACCTGTATGTTAATTAAATAACGGTACCTTATGTATAGACAGGTATTTCGATAAGAAACTAAGTCAAAACAGAAACAGACAGATATTCTCATTTACAGACATAACTCATTTACACGGCATCGCACCGCAGACCAGACCATACCACCAAAGTGCAGCTTGGCAGCACAGGACAAATATAGAAATTAAACCTAATTAAACGAGTAAATTGGTTACTATGCGCGACTTACCTGATGATCATTGCGGCTTGGCTCTTAATTAATCCAATTATGGCAAACGGAGAAAATTAACTAAATGCGGTTAGCAACGAAATGTATCAACTATTCACAGCGCGAATTCGCTTTCTACGCGATGCTACGAGGCTATTTTTATTCTTTTGGGAGAGGACTGATTGGAAAGATTCAAAACAATGCAGGCATGTACGTTTTACTTGATTTCAAAGAATTCCCAAAACCACACTCTCTCAAATTGATTTTCTTATTCTGATCACAAATAACGGAAATGTGTTAAAAATCATGGATCGATGGTATAAACCCGGTTCGCATTCATTGAAATTCCACACGAGCACTTTACTTTCCCTTCGTTTGTTGGTTGGTAGTCTTTTCTTTTGCTCAACTGATGGAATTGAATTTTATTATTATTAATTTTTTTTTTTTGGTTACACTTTCCTCAATTAATTAACCTCTAACAGCGACAACAGAAAAAAAGAAACAAAATTCATAGTAAACATTTTTTTCTTTGTAATAAAATAATTTTCTTTTTCAACGTAAACGTACACGATATCGAGAGGGCAGAGCGCGCGCGTTCTTCACAAAGCAAACGTATCGTTTCTCGTTCGTATCAGAGGCACACTGGTGCAGAGAGTGTGAAAAGTATTCACTTTCCAACCATACCAGCGAGTGTCCAACAATTAACTGACTTCTTGGCTGGCAAGTCAATGAAGAAAATCCTCAAAGTTACCGTCGAAGATTGTCAGCGGCCAACCAACCAGCCCACTGACACCGACATCGACATCGACATCGACACACACCACACACAGTATCGCAAAAGTGATCTCAGCCAAAAAAAAAAAAAAAACAAAACAACAAAAACGACAACCGTTGGTGCTCGAAGCAAAACAGAAGACAGGTAAGACACTCGAGAGATACCTGCACTCTCCCGCCCCACCATTCCGCATTCAACTCCAACTCCAACACAGACGTGCGTCGCATTGTGAGCTTTCTGGTGGTGACACTGATGGTCTTGGTGGATACAGTCTCGGTGGTCTCTTATGCTGCGTATCGTTCAGCTTTTGAATCGTTGCTATCGCACCGCACACCGTACGACCACCATGCCGTATTGTGGCCGAAATTGATCTCGTAAATAATTATCTGTTGTTATCTGACGGATTACGTTCAGCACAGATGCAATGAGGAGACGCAGAAAAGCTCGAGATGGTGCTTTGTGTGTACTCCAATGGAAGGCGACTTGCAGTTGTTGCTGATTTTTCGAAAGTGAAGTGAAGCGGGTTTGGGATTCGCCTAGCTTTTGTTGTTGCACTGTTCACCGCCAACAACGTGAATATATTGTGTCTACTGGAAGTGAATGGTTAGGACTGGAACTGGAAGTCGGCTATTACCACACTTTGCAGTTTCCCCTCAAAGCGAATGGATTTGATTGTAACGCAAAGCTTAGAGCGAGTACACTGCGAAAAAAACTTGTGTGCATATCCTGTCGAAAACTGTGAGAATTTCATGGGGCACTTGTGAGAAAGTCAACTTTGGGCTGATAAATGCTGTTAAGTCAATGGCGGCCTGCCGACGAGACATAATTCATGTTGAATGGATAAATTAGAGCAAGTGGACCTCGATTTAATGGGCTTGACTGACATAATCCATAATGTATGGAGACAAGACAAACAAGTTTGTTGCAGTTCAATTGAGATTTATGTCGTTTTGTTCTGTGGTGTCGTGCCATATCCATTTCCATGAGAGGGCTCCAACTCGAGAACGTAGAAGGTGAAAGTGCACGTGCATGTGTGAATCGATCAGGCAATCAGGTTGCATGCCGTCAGTCTATGGGCTTACAGACCTTGTTCATGCTAATTTCTTCTCTTTGCTGAGTGGTTCTAGCGTGTTCAAGAATGTGAGGGTTTCTCAGAACTGTGGATGTTATTCTCTTAGATTTGACGTTGGTGTGCTGTCAACATTGTCAGTCGGCTGACAAGCTGCGCTAATTATCAGTCAACACGAGTAGAAGATGTTCCGACTAATGCGCACTAACGCAGGGAATTGTAAGGATTATGATCGTGAAAGCACACTGAAGGCGGTAGAATTATAAATATAATATGAAATGGAGATCCGAGTCGCAAATATTACAAAGAGCGATAAATTTGGATTTGTTGAAACATCTATCGCGTCTAGGTGGTAAAACCGACTCATATGGAGCCACAGCAAACGGCATGGCGCCATCACGTAATCATGCTCCTCTAACGCATGCGAAGGGTGTGTGCTACTTTACACGTTGTTGATTCTCTGTGCGAGCTGAGTAAGTTTTTAGCCGACTAAAGTCTTCTTCTCTTCAGATCGTGGCGGCCGTGGCGTTGTGGGTCGGATCGTCGGTGCTGATCGAATCCCGGTACAAGAAAAACATTTTCACGACTCGACTTCTTTCGAGTCACCGACAATGCTCAAAGAGTGTAATTGTCTAGAAAAAGGTTTTCAAATTGACCGTTCGGAATCGGCATAAAACAGTAAAAAAATAGCACGTACAACGCGAATGGTTGCTGAGAAGGCAGGCCCTGGTCGTCTACGGGCTACTACCTTCAGAAATAAATCAGCAATGTGATATCCAACTTCCAGCTCTCTTGCCCATTTGTCGCATAGCGCTGATTTCGAAACACTTTAAGGTCGACTATGATTTTTAAAACAACCCTACAAAGAAAGTACGATATCGATTCTAATCGACTGTTTCCCCTTCTCTGAAGAAAAATGACACAATGATGGTTTTAGCGCAAGAGCGCTCCACCGCCCGGCCCAAACAGTCAGTTTTTGACCATGCATTATTGTTTCGTGGATCTCGAGTGGATTATGCGTTCCCCAGTAAAGGCGCCAGACAGTGTAAAATGGGCATCGTTGGTCATAAAAATTTTCTCAATTAAACGAACCCAAATCAGGTTCGATATCAACCATTCGAGCGACTATTTGGCCGTATTCTAAGCGACGTGTACGGTTTGTCGGAAATATTCTTGGAGTCAATTGCACTTTGTATGGAAACAAATGCTGGTTGCGCTGACGCCAGAATGCCGCTGATGACGTTACGACGGATGTGGGTTCTCGGCAACAGGCTCACCTACAGTTCTTTATAAAAGGCTTGAGTGAACGGCAAGTCGACAATCTGTACAACTTCATGTCTAATTTTGGCATTCCTGGCAAAGTCATCAGATTCTGCAGGATGGCGATGGCGAATTCTCGCTGCTTCATCAAGGCCGGAAACGAGCTCACGGCGAATTATAAGTCAAAAAAGGATTAAGACAAGGCGACGCGAGGTCATGTGACTTCTTCAACATCGAGCAGCAGACGCGGATGACATAAACAGAACACAGCGTGTCATCAATGGCATCACACGGAATCGGTTAAAAGCGGTGAATGAGGACAAAAAGAAAAGAAGTGGTCTTCAAGAACGGACTTACAACATCAAGGTCTCGAACATAGCGTCACATTGGACAGCTATAACTTCGAGGAATTCGACTCCAAGTGACTTCAGTCTTAGTCCAGTCACAATGTGCGGTTGTGAGTCACTGGAGTGGACAGTCAGTGGTAGTAGTCTGACTGTGAGTATCATACCATGGATCAACATGGTCTAAATGCGATGGTGAATCCTCAAGCAGCCCGCGACCTAAGTTCGGCACCGCAGGCAACAGTAAAAAGAACATCAGTAGCGCAGAGTATAGTGTAAAGATCAAACGCAGAGTAACTCTAGGGAACCACTGTTTCTATGTGCTTCAGAGGTCTCTCTTGAAAGACCGAGCTATAAGATACTGATAGTTTTTAAAGCCGTGCTACGCGGAGGCATGAGCAATCTCAAAAGCGGATGAAGAAGTTTTAAGTCGCTTCCAGAGAAAAGTTCTGCATTCGATTTTGGTCTTAATTTGTGTTGAGATGATCGGAACGAGAAGAATCAACCATGGACTACGGAATCTACTGATTCAACGCCTAAGGTGGCTGGGCTATGCACTCGGCCCCAGCCCTAACCCGTGGGAAAATGTAACAGCGGATGCCCGCGGGAAAAGTTAAAGACCAACATGGCGCGCGAGGCGTAGGCATTAGACCTGATGTTCTGCAGGATGGCGATGGAGATTTATCGCTGCTCCTTCAAGGTCGAAAACGAACTTACCGCTACCCATAATGTCAAAAAAGGATTGAGACGGTTAAAATTTTTACTTACCGACAACGGTTCCTAGCGTTGCCGTTGAAGCTCTCAACAACATGAATCGAAAACAAGATAAACAACTTAGCCTAGAAAAGTTTTTCAACTTGACGTAACTTCTCTAACTACTTAGCGGGTGTTTGTACTGAGCTGTCTTTGCTCGAATTCAAAATACAAATTTCACCATTTTTCATAAAAATGTTTCTCTACTGTTCCGTTTAAAATGAAACCTCTTATTGGATAATCCCAGCGATGGCATTTTGAGTTGCATATCCGCAACTCAAAAAATTACCATCATCTTTTAGACAATCATTCCTTCATTTTCGCAATGAATACGCAATGTGGACATCGAAGCTTATAGAATATTTGCATCATACGCAGTGACCCAGATTACCATCCTTACAGCGAGGTTATGCAATGATAATAAAATGATTTCATTCGATTTATTGACTTGTAAATCGAAATCGGCTTTGCATGATACTGTTCACGATACTTTCACGATATCAATAATGCATAAGATGTTTGTCTTTCTAGTCGGTATCAGTCCCTCCAGTTGGCCAGTCATGAGGGAAACGTGTCAAATTTTGAACTACTCACTAAGAAATCTCCTCTTCATCATGGCGAAATAATTAAATCAGAAAGTATTGATTGCAACCACAGGCAGACCTTTCTAAGCCCGCGGTGCACACTTTTCTGACCAAGTTAGGTGCGTCTTTTGATGTACCTACACACACAAACTAAAAATTCTGCGTCTCATATTGTTGTAAATGATTTAACAGATATTCGTAATTGTACAGCCACTCCCTGGGATTACTACAAATATGTGTCAGCATCCAAATGTGTCGTTAGTATATTGGCACCTTACACAGTTTTTCCCTGCAGGTAATGAAACAAAGTTAAAGAAAGGTTTCCAACACGTACAGACAATTTTTCCATATTTTGCATTTGACTGGTGGCCAGGTTTTACTGCATAATAAATTCATAGGTTTGTCCGTCGCCACTTTTGAAGCTCTGTAGCTTCTTCTGTCATTCGACTTCAACGTATTGTAACTAATGGGTCTATAACTTAATTCGGTTTTTTTTTCAAAGCTTGAACGTTTATTTTTAGAAAACCATGTGCAATAGTATTATTCAAAGTATTGCCCATCTGAAGCTATGACTTTTTCCCATCTTTCTGGCAAATTTGTGGATCCCATCCCATAAGAACTGCGCCGCCTTGGCAGGCAAGCATGAATCAAACCACTTTTTGATATTCTGCTCTGATGTGAACCGTATTTCAGTGAGGGCTTGGCTATAAGGCGGGTGGGGTAGAACTTCTCAACCACTGATTTCCAAATAGTTCTTAACCGGAATAGCCACGTGGGGCTGAGGTTGTCATGATGGAAAATTATTCGCATCTGGTCGCATATACCGGGCGTCTTTCGGCTACTGCTCTCTTCAAACGGATTAATTGTGTTCGGTAGAGTTGTTATTTAATGGTTTCACATAATACAGCACACCCTTCTGATCCCACCGAATACAGAGCATTACCTTCGCGCCATGAAAATTATTGTTTTTTACGCTTCAAATGAATGATACTGAAATGACGTACAATGACAGTAGCTATCCAACGAATGTTCCAATGGAATAATACAAGTTATGCATCTCTTAGCAAACCGCACGAATTGTGTTATATACCCAATATATAAGACGTGGAATTGGAGGTTTGCGGTCCTGGGCAGGCTTGCGGTCCTGGGCACGCATGCGTCCGGGATTACTTCGTCTATACTCTACTTGGTCCATGGCGGCAAGTGAATGTGGGATTCATAACTGCAACAATGTTGCCCCTGATCTGCGCAAAATATTCGCTCAGTACAATTTGAACACAAATCCTGAAGCAAATTTCCAGCAGGTCAGGATTTCCAAAGAATTATTCATAAATGCAACATAAGTAGGCGGTACAAAAAGTGTCTACCTCATGTCTAAGAAAAGTGCAAGACTAGGTTGCATGTTTGATACATACAATAGACCGACCAGCCCTTAAAAAAATAGCAAAATACGCAGCCATGCTTTTAATTTATTCTAGTTTATTCCAATTAGGAAGTCAAAACATATTCAGGAGTTCTTTGAAACAATGACGTTATTCCATTTTTGCATGAAAAATTCAACTTTTCGGATTCTCTGCAGTCCTGCACCAAAACAGCAATCACTGGCAATTCGATCGCAGTTTGACTGTCACATTGCTTTTATGAACGCAGTTGTTGACTGCTCTCATGCATAGTTACTGCATTTATTTTACATTTACGAAAATCTTTTAGGGCTGCCAGTGTGTAACGTTTACGAACTCGGCCGATCTTTCACTCCTTTCTGAACGATGAGGCTCGGATTTGGAGGCCCTCATAGCTGAAGCATTGGTGGCTTTGTGCTCAATATGGCCGAGGCATGCAATCGACGGATTTTTACTTTCCAGACGACATCCACATCCTGATACAACTCGCACTGTTCATGATTATGACGCGCCCTCCATTCATATATCCGACGTAGAATTCTTCTTTCAAAGACACCAAGAATCAGCTCTGCTGTTTTTCTTATCGTCCAGCGTTCGGCCCCATATAACAGGACTGGCAAAGTACGAGTTTTGTAGAGCATGGTCTTGGTCCTTCAAGCCAGAGGCCAGTTGTTTGGACAAACCGAAGTAGCATCGGTAGCCAAGTGCGATTCTACGTCGGATGTCCACTAGAATGTCGGTTGTGAAGCTCAAGTTTGCTCCGAAGTAGCCAAACTCCTTTACAGCATCAAAATTGTAGATGTCGATCGTGATGTTTTGTCCAAGGTCGTGAGCGACGGAACGTTTCTTGGTCGAGAGTATATACATATTTCGTTCTGTCCTCATAGACCTTAAGACATACGTCTTCTTCGATGCCGATGTCATCTGTGTAAATCAACAGTTGGACTGACTTGTAGAAGACATTGACTTCCCTATTTACAGCTGGCCTGGTACGTGCCGATTAGTGCGGTGCAAAGCGTCTATAGTTCTTTCGGAAGGTATAATCGACTTTTTGTGTATGTAGCTGAATTTGGAGTAAGGAGGTACTGAATCCACTTGTATTTCTAGATCTTCAGGTAATAGTTTTCCAAATTGTGTTTCCTTCAAAGCAGCCCTTTGGCCAGAACCTATCCCAGAACAGAGAACCCTTCGCATGGCTATTGAATGTACAAATTGAATGTCCGTAAGTAGCAGGGATTTACTCTTCATGGAGAGCCCTGAGCCTAAGATGCATCCACGCCCTCTTCGACATCGTTCTGCGCCTTCGAATTGCTCTTCTCTTACGTGAACCGGGCCAAGGACCACCCCAAGGATCAGCTCAGCCCATTCGAAATACCTCAGTCCTGCACCTGGCTGAAGGTCCGAATTGGGCATGAGCCCCAATTAACACGTCACTCCAAATAGCACGTCCTTGTGCTAAGCGGTTGTCTGGGGCCCGTTTCCAATAGGGCACGCCACCGTTAGCCAGGACTTCGATTACTGTGTTGTCCCTCCGGGTTGATGACATTCCGCTCTACATGATCCAGCCTTTTGAGACCAGAGACTCGAATCCTCTCGACTATGTCGTTTGGGACTGGCCTCGCATATTCAATAATCCCTGTTTGGTGCGGTTTATGGTCCGGTATTGGCCTGCATTTTTCCAAAGATGATTGTGTCAATGGCGCCGCTATCGTTCAATGATTTCGAACATTTTCTTGTTCAGAAAACAGGTCAGAATGGGGTTTCAGCAAGACGGCGCTACATGCCACACAGCACGCTTATTTATGTTCTCTCTTTTGACCCGTGAGTTGGTTGGCTAGATCGTCTGATTTGGCGCCTTTAGACGCTCGACAAGGCAAGTGAAGACCACTTAAACCGCAAACGTAGTCAATATATCTATAATCTGAAATAATTTGTGAACACTTTTGCAAATTTCTAATGCTTCCTTTGACGTTCAAAACCCAAACGCTTCAAAAGTATGAGTTAGAAGGGCATTGATCGTTTTGATAAAGATAAAAACTGGGACCGATTGATGGCTTAGGCCACGCCAGTCTTGAATGACCTAAATGAGGAGGCTAACGCCGTGGACTACACACTAGCTACCACTTGGCTTGTGCCATTTACCAAACCAAGTGATAGCTAGTCGAATGGCTGAATGATCAAGTGCTCATAATCAGCATCTGACTTCGGGTGATTTTGAAGCACTTAGTAGCTCATTAATAGTGCAGCAACCGTTCGCATTAGCAGCTTACCTCATAATTTACAAGCTCGTTGCATTGATGATTTCCTGCTTCAGATCCATTGCTTCCAATTATAGTCGCCGGAAATCTATTCCCCTGAAATATAACCTTGATATTGTTATGCACCCATACCATTAATTGACCAAACCCGTGATCTACGGCAGGTTTCAAAGGATTAACCATCGCTAATGGTGCATTCTCGCGGCAAGTTAACCCCTCACACGAAGCCATTAGATGGCTAGAATGTGTGTAATTAAGATCGTTAACGGCGCTTGAAACGGCAAGCTTAGAGCTACACCGCACCTTGAGTGCTAACAGCCAGCAGACAAAGTATCATACCCATTGGATCTGAATTGACTTGCATTTGACATTTGCTACGCGAGCTCATTCAGCCAGCGGCTCACAGCAGCTCAGCCCGCGAATGTGGTGACTTCGGCTCTTTGGAATGACGTACCCTTTCCCATGCTGGATTTATTTACTAACTAATTCTAATCTCTTCATTGAATAAAACTGAGTAAATATTTTCCTTTCTGCTTAGCGTAGCTGCGGCATTGATGTGGCTTTTGATTGCGTCCACAGATCTCAACAATGACTTAATGATCTCACTTGACGGGTAATTGATTGGCGACGACGGCGTGGAAACCTGTTCTCAATGTCAGAATGATGTCTACTGTTTGAGAGTGGCGTCCTTCGGTGCAATGAACTCGACTGCATTTAACTTATATCAGTTTGAGTCTCTAAAGTCTTTCCCATTGATTGCCAAGCATTATTTATCAGATGTCCACTTACAGTTTTACGCACTTGCTTGATTTGAGGTGATATTTTGACAAGCAAAAATGACAAGTTGATTTAATGACTTAGTACACGCATGCGGGGGCGATTGGGATTTTTCAGACCCACGCTTTATGTTTTGCTGTGTCGATAAGGGATCTATCCGGCTCAAGTGGTGTCTTTTTTGATGTTGTCCAGGTCCGTCTTCTGGCTATCGACCCTGTCGGTTGGATTTGTGCAATCCGGCATACCTCAAGACTCCCAGTACGTTGAAGCGTTTTCCCGGTGGTGATCATGGTCTAAATTCAAGGTGGAAGGTGGTTGCAGTCTCACTCAACTCAAACTCTCGTTCAGCGGTGAAGGTGGGCTGAGCTAGAGGTGGCTGAGCAACTCAACATACGCATGCCCTGGATGCCAAACCACATAGATGGTCCAATTAAGCTCAATTGGGATACATCTCCCTGGATACCTGCGAAATAGATCGACCCAACCAAGTGACAGGAGATGGTTGTCAAGAATTACATGTCGTAACTACAAAATTTGTATCTTGCTCTAAGCAGCTGCTCGCTTTGAAGAGATTACAAATAAGTCATGTGTCACATAAGTCATTGCTCGATTCCGCTGTGAGAGAGACACGGCCGTAGTTGCATGGATGAAACATGCAACACTTCCCGTCTCTTGGCCAGCTCTAATGTCTAGCAAATAAAATACAGTGAAACTTCTCTCTCTCTCTCGTCATCATTGTCCGTTATATAGGGGTACCCATTCTGAAGAGGTTCGAATATCCTCACGCCGGAACCATGACCATTTCTCCTTAAAGAGAGATATCCCCTGTTGAGGGGTGTCCGTAAGGAGAAGTTTCACTCTACATGATTTACATGGAACCCCCATCACAAGTATTCATTCTTAGCTCAAGTTGCCCCGAATGATCCGTTGCCCAGTCAGTCGCTCCAAAAGTTCCCAATAGGCAGCATTCTTTTACTGGCTTTGTGAGCCATACATTGGATGCTGAAAGAACTATCTAAACAGAAGCAGTGTCACCAGGAAACCTTGTCCGACATCACCAAAAAGCAAATATGTCTCTTCACGGACGCATGGCCTCCGTAGATTATGTTTTGTTAACTTTGACTTGTCTAATCTAACACTTGTAAATTTACGGGGAAGTTTGGTTATCTCCTATCCAAATTATCAAACTTCTCATTGGCGGCCATGGCGTGGGTTGGTGCCCCGACCCCTATGCATTTGAGCCTACTACAGATGTAGGCCCAAATCAAACCAAAAAAAAATCCTACCGAAATTCGCGGTTCATTTGAAAACCATGAGACTCCATTTATCTACCGAATCGATCTCAAAGCCTGCAGACGAAACACGTGATTCCTCATCAAAGTCTACGCATTCGCATGGGCTTCGAAGTGCCCACTGATCCGCAGTCGCATACCAAGAGAACTTCCACTCAAGTAAAAGTAATGTCTTCTTTCTCGAATTCTAGCGCGTTTAATTAAGCAAATGAAGCAATTAAGGAAACAACGAATAACGCCATTTGCATGATTTTATCGCTTCTTTCGGTTATACCCCCTTTCGGCCAGCCCAGCAGAATTAATGCTATGCGCGATATTCCGTCCAAAATTGAACCCTTTCGTGAGCGTTATTCAAAACTTAACGGCTGCTTGTAATCAAATTCTATTATGAACAGTTAAATCGATTACTGCGCCCCGTCTGGCGGTAACAATATTACTGATCGCACATTCAGAGCTCAGGAGTGGTCTGAACTCTGAAGAATGACTTGGTAGAGCGCTGTCGAGAGAAAAAGCGAAAGTGCCCACCACAATTTAACAATTCGCATCAATAACAATAAATGTCTGTTGTTTATTCAACATTCCGTGAATGGTCTTCTCTTGAAAAGAATTGCGAACGAAACTTTTCCATTCAAACGCCAATAAAGCGATTCCAACGCATTCGACATGTTGAATGAATCTTAAACGCTTTGATTGACATCGCCCTCCTTTGGCAGACCCACCGGACAGACCCATTGTCTGGTCACGTTTGGATGGGGATGTGGATGTATTGCGATCATTCAAAAGGACGATTTTCATCAAATTGTGATTACACAAAACGTTGTGGTGCGTGACCAGAGCGCAGGCATGATATGTGCTCAAACCAATTAAGGCTAGCAAATATATTTTTTTTCCTGGTACAAATTATTCTGGCGCAGCTGGTTATGACCAGTCTATAAACGAACACAAACCGAAAATAAATAAACTGTGAAATAAAATAGAAAGTGAATAGGTTAACACGCAGTCATGTGATCCCCGATGTGTACCACAGTTGTAGGGGGCGACGTGCTGCCTGTGAGGTATGCGAGAAGTACCTACTTGCGATTGGGCAACCACCACCATGCCACGCCGGCCGCGCCGCCGCCGTCTGAATGAAGTGGTCTGTGGCCTTTGAATTGATTTCATTCAACTGAATTGTTATCTGGTTATGCAGTAAAAATCAGTTTGATCTTTTTTGACCCATATTTCGTATTTTGCCAGGGGAACACGTCACGCGTCCGATTTAGATTGTAAAACGTTCTCCTTTGCTGGATACAGTGGGTGGCGAAAAGTGGCCAAATTAATGTATCCCGAGCACGATTTTACAGATCGGTTGCTCTGTGTACGTACAAAAATGTATCGAATTCTGACGATCAAGTCTTCAGCGACATCTGGTCTTCCAGATAAAAATCAAGCAGAAATTTGTCACAATTTTGTTGATTTTTTAACAGAAATAATTCGGGTTTTCTCGGACATGGTATAAGGAGAAGTTTAATTTTGGACTTGGCAGCCAATTTGGCAGTTGAGAGGGGTTTCGCTGTCGAAATGCATGACCCAGCTACCAAGGATGTGTGTAGGAAGATAAATGGGGTCTACACGGCTTTACCTCCGCGGCCCAATTAGACCAACATGTGCGGTCCATTTTGGCCTTGATGGAAGAGGCCTTCTTTTGTTTCTTAAACCATCAGAATTCATTATTTTATTTTTCATTTTTACACCGTACAAGTTATCAAGATCTGCAAAGAAGTGCTTTTTCCCAAGATTTTTTTCTTTTCCTTGCTAGGCAGAGAAGATGTTGGATAGATTCTATTCCTTCCTCATCTCTGCACGTCCTGTGAAAGTCATTACGTCTATTAGCGTACGACTAAGGCAGATCAGTGACGTTGATCGCATCTTGTTCAGCGTCGGCCATATTGCTGCAGTTTCCAGACTGAGTCTCTATCCAGGGCTTTGTCTGCTAGTTTGCTTCTGATGGAGCTTAGGGTAAAGGATTGCCCGAGATTCTCCCAGCTCAGATCTGTTTTCGTCAAGCTGTCAGCTTTTTCGTTTCCTTGGATGCCCCTTTCTTTTATCTCACTGAAGCTTCGTCTATGGTTTTTATTGCCGCTTGGCTGTCGGACAAAATGAAGCTCGATTTGTATTGATGTTTATTTACCAACCCACTCAAGTGCTGCCACATGTATTCCAGCCACTTCTGCTTAGAAAACGCTGCAGTTGCCCCTTAGTGCCAAGGATATCACGAATAGGTCACAGATGATCCCTGTTCCTGCAATCGCACTCGTTTATGAGCCGTTAATGTTCAGGGAGAAATCTCATTCTGCTGGTACCAGTTGTTCCTGCCATTGTTCTGGGAAACGTAAGCTGGAGGCTTCTCCGGGGTTAATGTTGCCGGCAGGCAGTCCGTTTGGTTATTATGTTATGCCGCTGTCCAATCTTTGAGTATGAATGCGTGATCGTATGGTATTTTCCTCCAGAACCCCGCCTCTCTGAGCCTTAGAGCCGCTGAGGCTGCACAGTTGCTGCAGAACAAGTCAGGGGTGTGGATGAATAAGATTACCGATTTACTGCCGTCGTAGGACACGCTGTTGGCCAAGCTAGAACTCTTCCAAATTTTCCGAATTCACGTAAAAAATCATCGTATCGCCTTATTTCTGTTCGGTTGCTTACGCTAATAATGAACATGACTTGGATCTTGTAGAGAGAGTTTGAAGTGGACCTGGCCTCAACCAATATGGCTCTACAGCCAGCCCCATCTCTGGTAAGCTTGTATAAAGTTAGCTTAGTTTTCGAGAGAAGACGCTGTAACTCTTTGGGCTTAAGAGCTCTTACAGAAGACTAGATACAGATACAGACAAAGATACAGTGTTAGCAGAAAGTTATCCTTCGTCTGATCTCGATACCGCTGATCTTACTACTCTTCACTGCAGCGGCGTCGCGACGGACAAAGTACCTGACTACCTCGAAGTTGTGTGTAGCTCGTAGAGCTCGTTGCGTGTTCTTCAATAAAAACAGATTATTTGTTCATCTTGCTCCTTCGTTTATCGCCAGACTGTTTGTCGCATTCGTCTCAATATTCCTTTTTTAATCAAGAACGATGAAGAGATCAGATGAGAGCGCGTCGCCTTTTCTAAAAACACCATCGCGGAGTTTACTTGAAGTTGTCAGGCGGAAGTATTTGCCATTCGTTAAGTGCATTGTCAAGTTAAAGTCCACCCAAATATCTTGCCAAGACGGAAACTTGTCATATTCAAAACCAGTGCTGTCATGGCGGGGTAAGCTGGCGTCGGTAGATGGTCATTTCAAAATGTTCCTAATCTGGGTTACAGGTCACAGCGACATCTCAGGAAATCAGAAGGCCGACTAGGTACAGATCTGCCTATTCTGGATATTTCAAATATTATTCAGGAATATAGAACGTTAATACGACAGACAAGGTTTTATACTCTGTGAAAACATGTTTTGACACTTTATATGCTTTGGTAATATTCAATCAGACCTCAGATGACCCATCGGATAAGCCCAGATGGACAAGATTGACAGGCTGTGCAACATGATGTATACTTATGGCCTAAGGGCAACCGATCCCAAAGAAACTATCTCACCGGCGAACTCCTCTTGGTGGCGGTTTATACAGGACACTGGTCGATAGGAGATCATCCCATCAAAATAGATATCCCACATTGTCCCAGTTTTCGCTAGAGCCAGACAGCGAAAGCTTGGTAGACCCTTCTTCATATCACTCGACGAGATTTCCGCGGAGCATATTAAGGAACTATGACTTTCTTAAATACCTCCGGTTGGATCTAGAGATGCCCAAAAAGACAATTTAAGCCAAGGTAACAGAACTGTATCATGGGTAGATGGGTTCTCGCCGAACCACAACATCCTAATGAAGATTAAGCAGCTTCAGAATCAAGAATTCGTCATCGTCATCCTGAGCAACCTGACGTGACCTCCATGTATGCTGTCATATGTGACCTTGAATATGTAGTGGGTGTCGATCTGCACTTCTTGATAGATCTGGTCCACTTTTGACTTCTCTGAGCTGAGCCCATATCGATAACAGCCTACCACATTTTTTACAAATGGCTTCAAGCGGAACACAAACCTTGAGAGAAGATCTAGTATTCGATTCTCGATAGTTGTCGCAGTCAAGGGCCATTCTTGTAGATCGGGCAAACGATAATTAGATTCCACTTAACGTGCATTCTTTCTTGCGACTATATTTTACAAACGAGCTCATGCATGCGGCCAACGAGAACATTTGCAGCTGCCTTATGTTTTCAGCAGATACAACGTTCGCACCAGCAACTTCGTAAGACTGCAGTCTCACTACTGCTCGTCTAGGTCAGGCTAATGAAATTTTATTCATCTATCATCGTCCGATTGGAGCATTCTGTCTGGCGAATGTAGGACCCACATGCCCGTTAAGCAGTCTGAAGAAGTGAACATAAGTGATTTCTTTGATACGTCTTGGTATCCGCAATCTTTTGTACGAACTTGGCTGTTTCATCTTTTGGTAAATCTTTCGGACATCATGCCTGCTACATCTCCAAGTTAGAGGTCAATATCAGTTGTCGTACTTTGCTGCAGCGTTGCCTTGTAAACTTCCAACTTTGCTGCACTTGCTGGTCTGCACTCGTTTTCAACCCTACACCATCGGTGTTATGTTCTTGGCTACTGACAAACCCAGCACATCAGTGGCGGATTTTTGGGGGCTTCTTCGATTGTTTATTCTGAGGGCGTCGAACTAAGGTGGAGTTCCTGGGACACTCGACAAAGGTCAGCTTACCGATGTCAAGCTGTTGCGTTCTTTCTCCACTCCGTTGTTCTGTCGATATCCGAGTTCTGACCTTGGCCGCTACAAGGAAATTATGCGAATCGATGTTGTCTCCTCGGAAGGTTCGTGCAGCAAGATTACTGTAGGAATGTGTGACTCCGATCGTAATGTGGTCTCTGCACAGAGGAACCGCCCCATGACAAAGTCCACGAGTCTGAGTGGTAACGTACCGTTCCCGATGACTCTGGCAAAGACGTTCTCCTAACCCAGCCTTGATCATTTTGTTTGCTGCGGGTCGACTCACTATCTACATCTGAAACGACGCGTTGCAATTCATTTGCTCGTCAAAGATCCAACTCTGACATTAAGTCCCCTGAAGTCCTTGAAATAACCCTTGTCCATGAAAAGATCATTGGCAAGTTGGGAACACAAGCACGCATCTTGATGAGAATCAGATTGAACGCTCATCCGTTCATTCACAACGCTTCAAAAACCGCCAAAGGCCAATTTCAAATGTGATGTGTATTAATTCCCGTGGACGACATGTTTAAACAGTGTCATGTCAAGGACCGTGAACTGTCGTTCAAAACAGCGCAGAGACCCAGACGGTAGTCAAAGGTCGACAATAAAGTCACACTTGAGGTAGGCCCGAAGGCATTTAACACTTATCGCCAGACCGCGGAGCGGTTTCTGAAACACACTCCACGACAGCAGGTGAGTTTTATTTGCAAAAACAAAGTTATCATGGTTTGTTTTCGATTGCCTTTAATTCTGCAGTAATTACCTTCAATCGAAGATGCTCAGTGCCGTGCAAGTGGACTTCAGTGTAGCTTTCATTGACACCTACCTGTTGCTTTCGAATTGACCGAATTTGAAGTCTGTTTGCTGATTGTCAAAGGCTGATTGACTAGGGTCGGATTCCCAGTTGAATCTCACACATTTCACAGTTTGCCTCAAGACGGGTGGCAATGTCAAGTGTTTAAAATGACTGTGTTTAGAGACACAGGCTCTGGATACACCAACGGGTGTACTTTAGATAAACAGAGAGGGAACTCACTGTGCGTGAGGGGGAGATATATAGACAGAGAGAGAGCTAAAGAGAGTGAGAGAGAGAGAGCTATTTTGGACTTACCTTCCAGCTAATAAGGGGAAATGAAGTATAATAGAGATGTCCAACTTCTACCTCTCTTGATGTGAAAGGTTGCTATCAATATGGGCTCAGCCCAGAGAAGTCCAAAGTAGACCAGATGTTGGATCCTGCAAGAGCCCCAAGAAGTGCAAATCGACACCCACTACATATTCAAGGTCGCATATGACAGCATGCATGGAGATCACGTCAGGTTGTACAGGATGACGATGACGACTACTTGATTCTTCATAAAGCCGCTTCATTAGGATGTGGTGGTTCGGCGAGAACCCAGCTACCTATGCTACTTTGGTATCCATCTTTCTAAAGCCAAATTGACCAATCAGAGAACGGCATTTACGTTATTTCGTGGATAACTGTCAAAAAGTCTCTGAAACTAGTCGATAGACTAAGGGTCAATCAGCTGTGAAGCTGGGCATCTCTATAATACTTCCTTTCTGCTAATAGGCTAAGTTTTTGGAAAAGTTCGCTATTTTTGTGAGTACTTTTTTATCAGCTGTGAAGTGAGTTGGGCTCGTGGTTTGCGTGGTCAACAGCATTCGCATTTATTAGGCAGTAGATCTTATACAGCTGCTAGGTGGGTTTGCTTCCCTTGGATTTTCGAGGAAAGGAAAAGCCCGCGCTATCGAGGGCCCGCGTCCCTTTAGCTTCGCGTACAATATCTTCTTTGCCGTTCGCGAAGTCCAAAACAGACCAGATTTGCAAACACTGCCGAAGATCATATAAAAGGCCCAAGGTGATGCAATCGACACCCACCACCAAGATTGCAAGAATTTTTGCTCGGCAAAGTTGATCCATATGCCAGCACACATAGCCATACACCGCCATGCCTAGGCTTGGCATTCCTACCAAACTTGACAGATTCTACCGGATGCCAATGGAGAATTCTCAATCTGTGATACTGAACTCAACGATACTTCCTATGTAAGAAAAAAAAAAGGTTTGGACAAGAGACCGACATGTCACTCATGTGACTTCACATCGTTCTAGAGAAAATCGAACTATTCCAGAAGTCCGTTCAGCTGATGATGTCATCGTGATGGCCAGAACGCTGTGAGCCGTAACTGAAGCCTGAAATGTATGCGGTAAGAGTTTGAAAAACAAGATTGACCCTTGAGTTACATTTGGCAGCTATAACATCATATTAGTCAGGAAGTTCAACTACAAGACTGGGCCATCACTTTCTGCAGAGCTTTATAACTCTTCTTCTTCAGGGTTCCGGGTTGGACATGAACGCCAGCCAACAAGCCTCTTCAGCTTGGACTTTCCTTATGCAGTTGCCTCCAAAGAAAAACTTGTCTGAGGTCCTTCTCCTTGTGTACGCCATCTGTGTGTAGCTTTCGGCATCCTTGCTTGGTGGCCAGCATTGAGAAACAAAGACAATCTTAAAAAGATGGGTAGTATTCAAAGATTAGCTTGCATCTGCATCCCCAGGTTACTTCGTTCCACACCTTCAGCCGCCATGGAAATATTGCTACAGCTTTTTCACATGGACATTTATGTCAATCTGACAGCTACCAAAACAGCGTTAAGGCTGAGGAAATGCAACCAATGGGGCGAAACACGCATCTTAGGACACGTGGAAATATTCAAGAATGCGAGGATTCCGATGCATACAGATTGTACAGCGCATTTTGTTGACTTCGAGTTTGGGTACAAAACTCTGCGTACAAACACAAGATTTAGTCAGGAAATCTTTCAAATCTGGAAGTATACGCGGATAGCTTTAATTCGGAGGAAGACACTGGGCTAGGAGTATTCGACAGTCCCATCGACAGCATTACCATTGTAGTGCATTCCAGACAGATGTACAAGCTATTCAAGAGGTTGTCCGCTTACTTTCAATGAATCCGATAGACGGATTATCTATTGCTATATACATAGATCGTCACGCGACCTTCAAGGCTCTGGATACACGAAAACAAGGATAGTAAAACTGAGACATCTCTTATGGAGATAGCGGTCAGATGCAACCTTACCCTACGCTGGGTTTCTGGGCACAGTGGTATTCTAGACAATGATAGGGACGACGATTTAGCTAGATTAGGAGGAGTGCCACTGGCAAAGAATGAGGATGCCTCCTAACCCTCACTTCCATTCGTAAATACCTTGTTTCTTACTGATGCCATTAACATAACCAAGCCTAGATGGATGGAACTAGAAAGAGGTCCTGCAAGTGCCTCGAGACAAAGCTGTTTCTTACAGATGCCATCAACATAACTAAACGTAGATGGATGGAACTAGACACTTGCAGGACCTCGAGACAAAGCTGATTTCAATAAATCCGAAAATGACAAATACACTACCAGAATTAAATAGATAGGAAATAAGTTCACTGCCTACAGAATGGGAGCCCCCCACAGTTACTACGGACGAGGAAGAAGAAGAAACTACGCTACACTACTAGGGCACCTGACCAGCACTTGCAAAAATAAGGGAACACATTGTAATAGGTACTAGCTATAATACAGCACTGCAATGGATAACCTAAGGATAAACTACAAGGGTACCAGTAGGTACTTCCTAGATGTTAGTTAGTCCTTCGGCTAGCTAAGAAGCGGTGTAAAAATTTAAGAAAAGTTATAGCTCAATGGATCAGACTCTGACACAACTGAGACAGTTGTGACAATCACCTTATTCTAGAACCGGGTGCATAGCAACATTTCTACGAAGACCTAAGGCATAGCGTTAGCATTGGTCCAGGAAAGGCTCATAAAGACCTTTTCTGCCTGCAAAAAAAGTATAGGATGTAAATGGGGACTACAGACACGCACTGCTCACTGGATACTCACTTCGACAGTTAAACCGACACTATTTTGCGGAGCCTTAATTTGATGGACATCACTGAACAAAGTCATGCACTCAAACGGGTGCAAAGACTGGCTTATATGTGTATCAGCGTTCCGCTGAGAAGCGCTCCGTCTGCTGAAGTTATTCTTCTCCTCCACCTTTCTCTGTTGGACTTATTCGGCAAACAGGTAGCAGCAATGATCCGAACTCCATCAGCCACCCAACCGTCCTTACTGAATTTTCTGCCAATGACACTGATCGCCTACTACACCAACCCATCTTCAAAGAAGAACTTCTCTACCAGCACTCCTTCCAGATCGGTTTAACAACCAGGAGGTCTGATAATCAGACGCTGCATAATCCCCTTCGAATATACAGACCCGAGTGAAGGCTTGGGTATAGGAGTCTACTCCAAGGACCTCAATATTAAATTTTCCTTGACACTCCCGTACCAATGCAGCGTTTTTCAGGTAGAAGCCATTGCTATAAAATAAGAAAAGTGTTGACTCTGCTGCTGAAAAGACTAGACACTATTTGTTCGTCGCTAAGTCTCTAGACAATGTCTTATTCAATTCAGACACTAGTCTAACTAAGCACTTCAATATACACCTCATGTGTGCCGCCGGGGCTCTGCGAGATAGCGGGCAATTGCTAGGTGTGCTGTGTGTGTACAACGTCTTCTCTCACATCAAGAGGAGATCCACCCGCTCGGTACAGCCCACCATTAATATATCACCAGTAAGACCACAAGTGCCTAGAAGAAACCACCTGTCTTAAAACAGAAGTATTGTGGCCAGCGCTAAATCCTCAACTGACACTATGTCTGCTCAAACCAGGCAGACCTGCACTCGGGATACTCGAAAGTGCCAAATTCAGACTCTCTGCAATTGCTTACAATGATTTTTGCAGACGCTGCATGGATGAAAAGGAGATAGTATCCACACATCACATCCTCTGTTCTGGCAAGCCGTAAATAGCTGATGAGAGCCGTAAATTGATGAGTACGCAGTTTCCCATATTTCTCAGCCACTGATGAGGTTTCCGTTACATCTGCAGGAAGTTACCGTTTGTATCCGTGCGTCCTATTCCGACAGACAGACTTTAATATTCGTATTTCTTCAAAACATACTTTCCGGGCCACGGTCACATGCTCGATCGGAGTGTCACATGTTCAACGGCAAATCTATCAGTCGACGTGTCGTTGTGCGAGCGATACCCATCAAAATAGTTTTTATTGACAACACCAAAGAACTTTCTCTTCGCCAAAGCACGAAGGCCGCGCTACACACCCATTCGCGTTCGATTGAACTGCAATCAATTGCAGTATTGCCCGTACTTAGACCCGAATACTGATCGATCACGAAGGTAACTTGGTCAAGGACCACACGAAAAAAAATTGTGCTCCATTTACTTGCATTCCGAATGTGAGACAGCAAACGTCACCATCAAGATGACAGTATTGCTCCACAAGCGCCGTCTTCGTATGCATACTGAAACTGTCTCATAACAGCGCGTACGCGTCCATCGGAGATCGCAGCAATTGCGTGGACTTTGCAATGCGACATGCGTGGCACATTCCCCGCCAACTGCCCGATGTTCACTTAACACAGTTTCTTAACAGCCCTCCACAAGCGCTGCGGATGAGGCTTTGAGTGTGACTAGCCGAAACCCGAAAGGCGTCTGTCCAGCTACAAGAAAGCAAACGCCAATAAAAACAAAATCAATCAAAAAAGAAAGGCCCATCGAATGGCATGTAAATCAGCGTGCGGATGCCTTTGCCCAGCCACCCAAGTCCAGGCTATGGCACTTCTTCATTCATGCCCACACTCCAGTCCAGCACTTCAGGCCGGTTATGGCAACTATTAGTTATAAAATCATAATAGGCGCATGTAATCGATCTACATTCGCTGAGCATTCAGACTATTTCCACCGGAAATTTATGTGTTCGCGGATCGCATGCTCTATCGGATGAGCGGCTCCATGAATAGTCAACCAGGGCTTTTGTATTTCACAAGGAGAAATGTTGTTGCATAGCGCTCGAAGAAGCGCTGCGCGTCGCTGAAGATGAATATGTATGTTCACACACACCTGTTGGATGTATCTTCTTGCTGATTGTCTGTTGGCTCAGGTGTTGATATTTTCGTTCGGTCACATTGGACATATTGATGAAGACTGGTGGCCAATTGTGGGTTTGTTTTCACTCGAAAATGCTAATCTTAGTCGATTTCGTCAAATTTATGAGCGACTAAGTGATTTGCACGCTTGTTAGACTCGCAAGAGTTCATAAACCTAGTCAATGTCAAAGAAAACGGATATCTCTAGGTGAGCGATATGACAAGCGATTTCTGTCGTTTAAAGGCTATGATGAACATCTCGGGATCTCGAAAGCTAATATTCGCCCATCGTCGATTTTCTACCACTTAGACATGCAGTTTGGTTGTAAAGTATTCCTGTGCAAGATTTCATGCTTCGGGTGAGTTGTATTTTAGTGAAGCTACAGTTTTTAGGCATATTTGATGGGACTGATTCTTGGCAACCAAATGCTGTCCATCCTGTCTTTTGACGTTCGACTGTTGATCGAATGGGGGTCCGTCACCGAAAACGAGAACTTCAAAGAATGTCAGTATGTCCGGTAGTCCGTCTGGAAGTGTCGAATTTTATTTAAATTTCTGTTACTCGGTAACAACAACCTGAAAATTCTCTCTGGCAGATGTGAAGAGGAACTCTCATGGCTGCATTGAATAAAGTCGGGATTTCTTCCGCCGTCGATAATTAGTTTCTTATTTTACTTCCTATGATTGTCTGTAGCGGATTTTCATGTCGTCACGTGACTTTCTTGCAGCAGAAAATGTACGCTCATGAATGTTATGTTCCATGTAAATGTGTATGGACTACATTTACGTTTGGATGACATTCGTCGCTGCCGCTTGACAGTTGTAGAGAGTGATTGTTTGGAGTTTGCAGAAGTCCGAGGTGGACATCAGCCAACAACCCTCACCGCTCTCTGAATATCTGCTTCTAATTGCGAGCACCAAGTTAGCTGACGTCCATCTCCCCTTACCTATAATAAAAACAATAATATGAGTGCCGCCAGGAACTCATTGTTGAGCTTCTTCGATCGGAAAGGGCTGTGTTTCGCTGGTGTGGTCACGGGCCACCGATGTCCCCATCCTCACGACTTCCGAGTCGGGCCTTGAATACCATTCCCTCGTCCGCTTAGCAGATCGGACAAAAGGTGGTTGGAACAAGTCCAAAAACTCGACCGGTTACGCTTGAGCATAACTCTTCTACGTGCTTTACCCCCGCGTTCCCCTTAGTGTATCATGCAAGGCGGAAAATGATGATGATGTTCATGGCTGTCCGAGTCCGACGAGTCCGAGTTGTCACGAGTGGATGGGACCTACAGTTCTATGCCGGACTCCGAACGACGAAGTTTGAGAAGCTTCTTCTAGATAGGAGTGCCCTTTGAGCATTGTCAGCGCCCTTTGAGAATTGGTAAATTCGGGGATCGAACCTGGCTTTTCGTCCGTAAGGTTGACACATTACGCCACAGCGCGGCGACCTCCTACCCACCATTTCCACGTATGTGCACCAAAACAACGCGGGCGTCATGTAGCTTCATTGTTGTACAGACTCGGAATTGCAGATTTTACTGTATTTGTACACCTGGTCAGCTTGGCCAAAGGACTAAGGACCGCCCGCACAACTTTTCTAGTCTAAGGAACCAAAGACTGTTTCATTGTTTTTTGAATTTGCCAATGCCTTTGCGTTGAAAAGTAGATAAGGGCAGGAGCCTGGGCAAAACCAGAGCATTACACGTATTTGCACGAATTGCAAAAATTGGTCGTTCCTCTGTCGAATCAAATGGGACTTTATGGGTTACTCACATTACCCATGCGACCATGAACATTAGAGACAGCAGTGCATCGTGTCTAATACTGCAATGCAATAATCAGACGTGGGATGTTTTCTTACAAGCAAGGTTTGAGGCAGAATGTAGCAACACCTTTTGATAACTTGGAGGGAGGAGGACCTCATCTTAAATCCGCACGTTGATTTAATGTCCGTGTAAAATCGAAAGTAAAAAAATGTTCCTTGTGAGGGCAAATAAGTCTTTTTTGCTTTATATCTGCTTACTGCCAGATTTTGCCACTCAAGGAGTAGGTGATCCATGCTCCTTTGATTGTCCGCAGAGTCTACAGATTTCTGAGCTGTTGTGCCCCATTTTGTGCAGGTGTGCAAGAGCGACAAATAGTATCCTTATGATAAGCTTGCTAAGGTTTATAGCCTCCCTGGTTCTGGTCGGATCGGCCCTCATGAATTTTTTGGGGTGCACAAGTCCCTCCTGGGGTTTCAAGAATTGAATACTGCATTTCTTTGACCAGTTCTTTGGGTGCTGTTGTATGTTTCTGAATCCTTGGCCCAATTAACCATTTCAATCTGGTTGGTTTCTGGCATTCACAGACAGCCCTGGAGTTGACTGTGGAGCTGTTTAGAGCGTCAAGTACTGAATGGCTATCTGAGAATATAGATTTGCTTTGAGCTGTTGTAAATATATTTGGAGTTGAGTATATTTCTATTGTTGATGCAATGTGCTGCTTCATTCCGGACTGTAGACTCTCTGGGGTAAGGCATTATTACACAGCAGTCTCGCGAAGTCAACAGACTTGTTGAAACACGGACTTAGTGCGTCTTTTCTGTCTCTGTTCAACAATAATCAAGTGATCCAGTCAATTGCATTCCTCTCCTCCAAGAATCCCACGCAATACTCGTCTCGTGTGTTTATCAGGTTACCGACTCTGCAATCTGCAACCAGTCATTTCAGTACTTTAAGAATATACTATTCTTGTTTAAGTGCATATTACATTTCCATATTTCAAGTTTGAATTTAAAAAGAATTAAATGTGAGAGCTACTTTAGAATTATTTGTTCATGCTACCAAATTGAAAAAGATTAATTTAAGAAATTTTTTCAGTTCATATTGGAGAGGTGAGAAAAACAAGCTGAACGGAATTGTCTGTACTCGGTCTTGGACCGTACTTGTGAGGGAAGATGATTCCACAGGTGTACGGCATGAATGAAAAAATGCCTGCACGATGTTAGACATGTATGAACAGAAGGTTTCGATCGACAGAAATTTAATTTTTCATACAGATAATTAAGCTGTTTATTATGAATGATTTGAAAGAGCAGGTTGCATGACCTGTAGTTTAAAAATGTCTCCAATTCACATCCAAAAAGAATGCGACATTGGTCGGAGACATGATCGAATCCTCGAAGGTTAAAGACATGCCACAGTCGCGTTGATTGCTTTCAACAATTTTTGCTGAGAGAAGTTATCACAGCCAAAAAGTAATTCACAGACATACGTTAAGATAGGGACTATAAGTACCTTGGCCCTGGTATAAATTTGCTAATTGACAAACCTCTAAGAGACGCACAAACCTTTGATGCTACACTGTCTATATGGTCAGATTCACATTATAACAAGATTTTTTAACAGGTTACATATTCGACTGGAACTGAGCTTAATTCTCTGGGCGGGAAGTTTGAAAGGGAGGGGTGGTGTTTTGTAATTGGAATGACTTTGGTTTTGTGAAGCGATTTCGTCAGCCCGCTTCGTAATTGAGCTCAAATCCTCGTTTAATTTTGCAACTGAATCTCCAACCATACCAAGCGGAAAACTTAAGTAGATTTGAACATCTTCTCCATATATATGAAATTTTCTATAGGACAGCACTTTAGGAAGATCATAAATGAACGTTTAGAACAATAACGGGGCGAGAATAGAACCTTGAGGTATACCGATGTGAGCATCACGAAAAGACGCTAGTACATGTCGCACATCCTGCATCCATCAGCTCATTCCACTTTCGGATGCCCATCGTGGCACCACCTCTCCTGGGTGCTTGCAAACAGAGACAGTAACTTCTCGAAAGTTTCCTCTCTTGGTTGGCGGTCTTCAGCACTTCAGTCTCTGAAGAAAAGGGAGTGAATATATGCATGTATGCCAGTCGAAGGTCCGAAGCCTTCAAGAACCTTCCTCCTTCCCTGTGGCCTCTCTCATTGTCCTGACTCAAGCCAACTTCACGATTGAAGCGCAACTCGCTATAGAATCGAGGGATTTTCCTACTAGCGAACAATTTTGTGCGTTCAGCGAGTGCTGTTTTCCGAAAAGCACGCTTCGCATGAAACTTGAAGCAATTAAAATGCTCCAATTCCTTATAAACTACATGTCATGCCCGCAGTTAGGGAGCTTAAAATTTCTTACCGCATTGCTTGCAAATGCTTTCAGTGCACCCCAGGCGGTAAGGCATGGATAAGCAATTTAAACGACAAAAAACGCAATAACTTGTGACCTCAAGCAACGAGCTCCTATGGTAGTCAACTTCATAGCTCTTACCGATAATTTGTCTACCGTCAGTGGATCTACTGCGTGTCAGCAAAAGTCTTCAGGCATTTAATCTAATTAGCATACACGACAGTGTACTTGTTTCGTTGCTTCTCCGAATGACTTGGCACTTCATGTATTCATTTTTATGACAGCATGAGTGGTGTCCAATCGTAGGGTAGATATGCCAAATTTTAAACTGAATAGCAGCAGTTTTATATTCTCTTAAGCTCTGCCATTCTGTCACTTTCAAGTAAACACTTCATCGCTTGTCATTACATGTGCCTTGGATGCGCCATGGAATGCACTCAGACCTGTCTTGACGAACTCAGACCGAACAGAAGAAGAACTTGTATCAGAATCTTAATTTAAAGCTCAGGCACAGAGATTAAGTCAATTAAAAGCGTGATGACATGTTGCTGACAGACATCTGCAACCAGGTGTATGCGCACAAACCAGAAATCATAGAGATCCCCAGAGCGCCCCAGAGCAACTGGCTTTTTCACCCAACCGGCGATTAAATGAAAGCAATAATGTTATAATTGCATAAGTCTAACACTGGAGTGAATGCCAAAGGCACTGCGTCCGTATCATGGCAAAATAATTGAGCAATTCTGCGCGCCTCGCCCGGCCACTGCCAGTATCAATGCAATGAAATGTGGAGCAGTTATCTGTGCGATTTTTGAGATAGCCCCTGGCGAAGGGTACCATTATTTGTGCGCAGCAGCCACGAACTGAGAACGGCTCAGACAATAACTGCACCCATGCGAAGATGCTGACTCACTAGGCGGTAAGTCGGAATGCGTTCACGTAAAAGTTTGGCGGCTGAGTGGGCTAAAAAGGTGATTGCTTTCCACAGAATTGTTTGTCTAGTGAATTCATTCAAAAAAAAAACTAACAAACCGCTCTGGAATGCCTCGAGGAGCAGCCCCACGGTGCGTTTCTGCAGCAAAGAGCGGCAGATACGCGACTCTGCGAAATATTAATTAAGTCCGTGGTATTTTGTCGCTGCCGCATGAAATAATAAGAACCGATAAATTATTCATCGCTTTTTAACAGCGTCATAAATAATGCATTTTTAGGAGTTCCGTAAGTTGGGTTATGCCTTGGCGAATCGGGGCTGTTTTAACTTCAACTGCAGAGTGGCATTCTTTCAGACGGTGCGTTACGTGTGCTTTGTGATAGAAGATAGACTTCCTACTGAAAGCTGTCACAGTCTATCGAGGACATGATGGAAGATACCAGTCAATCGAGTGTGGTGAGCAACTGTGGCAGTATACTGACTGGGAGGGAACTACGAGCACCTGGTGTCAAACAGTCCGTCGTGACTTTTGTTTACCAACCAAAAACTCTAAGCTTGGTGTTCCTAAGACCTGCAAAGCAGTTAACGGAGATACGCCAAGGGCTGTGCTGTCTCCCCTTCTGTGGCATGTAGGGGAAGATGTCGCTACAGCGGATATTACGCCTATGACCCTATTTAACCTTGTAAAATGGACGAAGAAATTAACAAATCTGAGCTAGAACCCTTCATTAGGACATATAGAATTTGCGTCTTTATCTAATTGTCCTTGTGCCGTACTGCGCTAAAGCTGAATGTCAGCTCCAAATGTCTGGGTCCCAAGAGGTTGTGGGAAAAAGCCTCAATTGATTTGTATTGCAGCATGAGTAGCTTCGCATCGTGCGCTGAATGCGCGTAGTAGAAGTCAGGACACTACTCTCTGGAGTTGCTACAGGGTCGACAGTGCTTGAAAATCGTCAATCTGCACTTCCTAAGCCGCGTAAAACGTATGGCATGTATAACAGGAGCGTTAAATATCTCCCCCTTCCCTAACTTTGAATATACTCCTCAATCTTCTCTTGATAAATGTAAGCCAAGATGGCGGCTAGCACAGAGGTTAGACTGAAATTACTGCAAATGTGGAAGAAACTCGGTCTTAGACACTCGACCATACTTAGCAATTGGAGATCGAAGCCTAGAGCCACCGGTCTTCTGTTCCTTTGGGAGAAAATCGATCAACCAGTGTCCCCTCTAGAAGCTATGGGATTTCTGACTACCTTACGCTGCTAGTCAGACGTGTTATATATCTAAACTGAAGTCCTACGACTGAATGCTCTACTGCTCTATTGCCGCATGAGATAAAGGAAACAGCAATTCACTAGAGTTGTAGCATTTGATCTCGGTGCTGCTATTTTTGGTACCGATGAGCGGAGGTGGATGCGGTGATAAGGTTAGGTTAGGTTGGCAAAACAAATGGACTTAAAATTACGATCTAAATAATGTGTTGATGCACGCACGTTCAATCGAGAGAATACCATACTCTGCGACTTCGGGTTATCGCGGCAGCAACACGGCTGGATCTGCTGATGTCATCCACGAACTAAAGTTTTCTACCGCTTTTCCAAGCATTTGTTCCCGTTCGTCCTCATTAACCAGAATAATGCCGGCTTCTAATACTTCGATTGTTGATGGCTTGTCAGCGTAGACTAGCTAGAGGCGTCGAATTACAAGATCACAGATTCTAATTTCTAGTTGCATTACCATTCGCTATCTTGCTGAAAACAAAAAAACCCATTAAACATGGCTCAATAGCGAATTCAGTATTAATGCTGACTTTTGAGCATGAAAGAGTTCATTAAGTGCCTGTTGGCAGAGAATGTAAAACCACCATATTGGTACTGAACTGTAAATAGCAAATGTTTACATTGTGTTCAGTTATTTTTCTTCAATCAACCTTTTCCATGCGAGTACTTACAGTGGCGAGCAAAACTGGGTACATCAGTTCAGTTTGTGTGGTCATCAATAAAATGATGTCCTTACGACGGATTTGAGTGAAATTTTCTGTTTAAATTTTATTAAATTTGTATTTATTTTATTATTAAATTTCACGTCGAGTATTATATATCATGATTTAATTTGTGGATAGTTTATATTATTTTTATATCGAAAAACCCCTAATTATTGGCAGTGTCCTTTAAAATTACCGTCCTCTGTACGTAGCTGCTTTTGGTCTTTCGAAGTTTTTTCACCATAATGATACTGGGCTCACCATTTTGTGTTCCTTTTGCGTATCACACATACGTTGTACGAATTCTTTCGATGATTCTTTCCATTGTTAGCTTAATAACAGTAAATACCAGCTCTCTGAATTTCTGTCACATCCGTCGCAAGGAAATAATTTCGTTGATGTTATAAACAAAAGCGGAGATGCATCAATTTTTGGTCGCCACTGTACAGGTGTCAATGTGACGGATTTCGTTCGTGTCCATGCTTGATGTTAAACACGTATTTACAAAACGAGAATTCTCGATTAAAGTCAGCAGTTTAATAAGGTTTAATTAGAGAATAAACGATGAAAAGACAATTTTGTGTTTACCAGCGAACACATGTGGACACATGTGGACACGAACAAAAGCAGGCATTAACAGCATTTAAGCTGCAGCTGCCTGTATAACAAGAAAAACATTCCAGCACGTGTCACAGAACTCGTTATTTAGCCTACACTTATACATCATACAAAATGGTTTAATTGCTCCAAATGCCCGATGGTAAGGAACAACAGAAGAAAACATTTGCTGGGCCGTAATTTAGAGAAAGGCTTCTTTAAACTGTCACTGTTTTTGACTGGAATGTTAACTAATTGTTCGATTTGAAATGATATCATGAACACCACAGGTTTTTCAAGCTGTAACAACTAATGCCACCATCGAAGTATGTAACTTGGGAAACTTGGGAACATAGAGCATAGTTGGAAGACGACAGGGCCTCACAGACCTGCCTAGAACAAAAAAAGGTTTAGAGAACAGGCGGATTCTCAGCAAAACAGAATAGGTTGTGTAATGTGTAAGTAAATAAGTTAAAATGTGGAGCCGTCAAAACCAACAAAAGAATACCGACAACACCGATAAGCCGCCAAGAGAAGAAACAAACTCCAAACAAAACTAAATGGCCACCAATGAGCAAATGCACATCAAGTGGACCATCACCCTACTGGAACTCCCTCAACATGTGCACTCGGTGCCACGACCCTGTGGACGAACTAAACATCTGAAACGATACCAAGAACGAGCAATGAGTACAGCACATCGGTCTCTCTCGATCTGAAATAGGATTTAAGTTAAGCTGCAGTTGTCGGCAGTCCGTCAATGTCCATATTTTTCTTTAAATTTAAACAATATTTATTTTTGATTTACTGGGATTCCGTATCCCCAGAGCCTACACCCGCCTAGTCTTCCAACTAGAAATGACTTTGCCGTTGGCAGCATTCAGTGATTTGGCATTTGCTACTGTGATGTAATCTACACTGCAAGTAGAATAAGAAAACGGATTTCGGGAAATTTATATTGGATGGCAGATGCCTGCCTGGACGAAAATATGCAATTGGACGTAGACCCAGCAATCGATATGAAAATTTGGAGGCAGTCTAACACGTCGTCGATAGGCATAATGTTTTACTAAATCTAGACGATAATGAAATTAAATTCCATCCAGACGTCCGACGAAGTCGACGACAAAGCCGCCACTACTATCAAACCTTGTTTAACAACAGTCCAGTGTTGACCTGGCCCTGGTTGGCAATAGGCGAGATCTTTACGCACTGCTACAGATCTGGAAAAAGGCCGAAGAAGTGCAGATCGACATCCACCACCTATTCACGAGCTGCACACCGCGAAGTCTAGTTGAGACATTCCCATTTGATACCGATCGCCTAATTGCGTTGTTCCACTCGGATTGGAGACGAAACATATTTATACTGAAGCAAAGTCCTCTGGAATCGAATAGGGTCTTCCTCATCCACTATTGCAATTGTCTTATATGCATTATTTCAGGCAATCTTCGAGAGAGGATTTTTGGTCTGCAAAAATCTTAAAGAAGACACTATAAGACTAGACACTATCACTATTTCCGACATCGCAGCGAGCATTCAAAATAGCTGTTTCGAGTGGACCTTTAGTTTGAGGAGTGTCCCAGGTGTACAACAGGAATACTGTATGACCAAGGCCACTCCCTTGAGCGACTACGGCAGCGTAATAGATCCCTATTTCGTAGGACGAAGCTGACTGTACATAAAACATGGATCGCGCAGGGGGATGGACAATTTCTAAAGCGGATGAGGAAGTCCTGGCTCTCTTCAAGAGAACATTCCTTCAGTATACAGATTTGCTTCCCCGGCGAGTGGTACAACGCAACAGAGCGATCGGTATTAGACGGGTCAAGATTATCATTAATAGCTGCAGTGTCCTTAAGGCCATCGAGAATGAGTTATGATGTTACTGCCATCAGCGCAGTCCAGCAACTGTGTTGGCTGAGTTAAAGTGAAAAAGTTCACACGATAGCTAATAACTTTGACGAAATTGTGTTAAGGTGTTAAGAGCTTTAGCGTGATTTTTGACATTATGCACTCATAATATAATTGTGTAACTGTGCCTATACCCAGCGATGACAATCATATAATGGGACACCTATATCGGGCAGCAAATTCCTCCTTCCAATGTTTTACCTCCTGTTACCTGTTAGAGAGACACACAGCCTTAAAGTGATGTACCTCAATTAAATCCACTCGTCTGGACGTCATCCCTATTCGGTACTGAGAAATAAAGCAACTCGTTGATGACCTCGACGATGGCAACATTTTCTGAAATGATACCACAGGCGACACTTCGGTTTAAATTAATTATCACATGCCGAGGCGTACTCGACCACTTAAACTGCGTCATTGGTCTTGCCCAACTGCAACTGGAAACGCACCATAGTCCAGCTAAACTGCGGATTAGTCTTACAATAAGGCGGCGGCGGCGGCGTGCAATAAACGAAAACAACGCAGTAAATAAACCTGCGCCGGTTGCAGGCTGCAGGCTCAAGAAACGACTTTTTTTTAATATTGATCTGCCCATTTATGGATATCACTAATGAAGACATTGGAACATTTTACGGCTCCGCATGCCTTTGGCATGTACAACAGTTCGGAATATTGGCTGGCTATGTACACAGGTGGGAATGTGCACGCATATGTTTTTGTGTTATGTATTCTTTTTGGTTCACGCCACAACAAAATGCAGCCCAATCTAGAAAACACCGATTTATAAGAAATTCGTGAAAAGTTTCAACATGTGACTCAGGAATTGCGATTGCTGCGTTTTTGAAGTTTTACTTAATTCAAACAAAAGTTATTTGCGAAGCTCTTTTTTACAGTTCGGATATTTGCCAATTGATTTGTGATTTTGCCAATCGTGTGCACGAGGTAGGAAGTTAGAATTTTAATACTTTTGAGGTACATATCAAATCTCGTCCAGCGTATTGTGTAAACGTCTAAAAACGTTTTGCAGTGCAATAGCCAGACCTTCTAATGCGGCTTCCGCCTCGGCAAATCGACTCCAGGCAATATTTTCGCACTCAGGCTAGTCCTGAAGACTGACAGCAGCTATACTCGACTCGGGATCCTGCGATCCACTCTAACACATGACGTTGCACTGTGCACTTCGGTGCGAGGACTACGGAGCCATTTAAAACCTGCACCGGATTTAGGAAAAGAGATGCGCTGCCTTCGTGTAGTTTCTTCAATCTGGTACTGGAGGAGATAGAGCGGCGGACAACTGTAAACACGAAAGACATTATCTTCTACAAGTGAAAGTAGAAGGGTTTTCGTGGCGATTGAAGAAAAGTCGAATTGAGCTGGTCTCGAGTTTACCGAGGAACGTTACTCGAAAAATATATGATGTTGAGCATGAATCGTTTCGTCATACACCATATGTAATAAAACCTCAGAACCAAGTACTGGTTTATGAAGCAGGAATCTCGACGATAACAGATCCTTCGAAAGGCATATTGTCTAGGAAGGCAAGGGGAGGAGAATACATAACCACAAACACAGAATACAAACCACGATTTATATGCTAAACTGTCTCAATCACATCAAGGGTCTTCGAATCCGGTCCTCCTGTTTTGAGAAAGCGATTAAGACCAATCCCAGTCAGCTTGGTCTTGGTGACTCAAAGCAACCTGCCTAGGATCGCCAACAATGGAAAGGAGCTATTGTCCAGACTTAGACACTCCATGGGTCGTTGGTCTAATTTTCACGGGAAGTGATCAGTTCATCACGACGAGAGAGGAGGTAATGGAACACACTCAATACTTTGCATAAATAGTTCTAAACAGCTTTTAACAATAAAATATGTAAGTTCATTCAGAGAACGTTTTCGTATAAACGATAAGTATGTAATCAAAAATGAGATCTGCGCAAAAAAGTTGCCGTTTCAATTTTGAAATTTTCGACTTACAAGATGTGTAACGTACAGAATTTTGTGTTCGACTTAGTGGAGCATTCTAAATATGGAATGTTCGAATTAGCGTTTTACTGTATATTATATCGTCTATAACTCCCTAAGCGGATGGTACGAACTAAAGGGTGCAAAACTCAAGTACTAGTGCTCCCAAAAACCATTGTACAAAGAACACCATGACGTACCACACACAATATTGGATCCTGAACAAAGAAACTGTTCCACAGCAAAAGAACAGTAACTTCTCGTACCTAGGACTTTTATCGACAACTTGCCCGGTTGAAAGCACATCCCTAATCACCCAGGATGGAACTTCACTGCCAACACCTTCTCAAGCAAGATTGAAAAATGCCCTGTACATAGAAACCATCAGACCAACAATGAAATTGTCGAGTCCGATATGATTCCACATCATTCGGCAACAAATAGAGACAAAGACATCAACCATCACCAACGTCAACCACTGACAAGATTCCATCAAGGAAGGCGGTTCCGATGCTGGTGAATTTAAATTGTTGAATAGTATACGTTCTCTTTCTTTAAATGAAATGGAATTATGTACACATGTACTTAAATACAGTTCACTTGGAGTTCAGAATTTGTAATAACTTGACGGTTTGGCCTTATATACAAGGCCAACACGTTGAATCTGCCTTGACATATCGGAACATTCTTCACATAAGCGAATATTACTCACGCCAAATCGTACGACAAACTATGTGTGGTTCGAGTGTACAAACAAATTTGACTTGCTCGAACTGTGCGAGTAAAATATTCGATAGCTTTATTTCTATTTCAGTCGCGCATGTAAAGCGAATTTAAGATATGTTTTGTATAGGATTTGTGCTTACTAATAAGTTGTTTAAAGTCGAACCCGGATAATAGCACACCGACCGTGCCATGAAATATTGTGCCATTTAACGGTGTTCCCACTTGGCGAAATTGAGTAATTTCGGAAATTTCCCCCGAAATAAGTATCGAAAGTGCCCAATTTTCCATACAAGGAACCAATTTCAAAATTGCCTCAATTACCTCAATTTCAATGAAATTGCGTACGAAATTGTGTATTATAAAAAATTATGACAGTTTCTGATTGGTCGTGAGCAAAAAAATAGCAAATTTCAAAACCATTATACCAGTTAACTTGCAGATTTCTGACAGATTGTCTTGATGCTTTGTTTCGTTTGGAAAAAAAATAAGTAAATAAAGACAGTTCTGTTCCTTTTGGCATTCCTGTCAAACTAAAATGTTTCAATCTTAGTGTGACCACTTTGGGCAAATCCGATGCCGAAATTGTGCAACTTCGCGTGTAAGGGGAACATACTATTTCATACAAACAGTTTAAAAATGCGATACTAGGGTTGGTTTCCCAAATTCCAGCAAGATCGCATACATATACACAAAACAAATTGTACACTTTCAGGATAGGTAGGAAGTCAAATACAGTGTACAAGTATAACCCCTGTATATTAAGTCAATTTCAGAAAAAAAATGTTTCCGCCGGAAGTCACATGACTCATGAATTTGAGTAGGATGTGTCAATAAGTGGGCAAGATTGTAAATGAACTGTTCTTTTTGTCATATTTTGTATGGGATATTAAGCGGGTTGTGCCATTAAGATATCAATAAGTGGGCAAGATTATAAGCGAACTGTTCCTTTTGTCATTTTGTATATGCCATTAAGGGATGTGCTTTTAAAGGTTTTGCGCCAGTACAAATTGTACAAAAAAGACAACTGTCATCACAATAGTGTAACATTAAACGGTCTGCACTATTAAGCGATGTCCTATTATCCGTGTTAGACTGTACTGCATTATCGTGCGGCCCCACATCTCGTTAGCTGGTACCAGTTTAACACACCAGGACGGCTGAGTTCCCCCTCAACTTGTTTGCGCCAACTTGTACGTGGACGTCCTCTGTTGCATTGTCCCACCGCGGACAATGTTATGATAAAACTTTTCAAAATCGCAACTTTATAACTCAAGAACGGTCAAGTTGAATTCGATCAAATTCATAGGATTTCTTCGTAAGGTCGTGTAGATGAGGGATGGTCGAGTATGGGGATGTTCGAGGCGCATTGGAAAGTAATGTCGTTTTGTGTCAACATCTGACTTTGTCCATATCAAAAAACAACAGCAACAAATACGTAGGCGCCTATGAGCGTGTGTGTATATTGGAAGCATTGAATCGAGCATCACAGGATCTAGACGTAAATCAACAGTTACTGGCTGTCAGAATATTGCTGTCGGTTGATTTTTGTCAAACGTTGCCCATCATTCCCAGATCAACGCCAGTTGATGAAAGTAATGATTGTTTCAAAAGTTCGTTTCTTTGGGGAAATGTACAAAAGTCATCGATTAACATAAATATGCGCGTGCGTCTTCGATATGATCCATTAGCACGTGCGTTTTTAAAGCACCTGCTGCAGATTGACGATGGCTGAATTGCAAGTGATGTAAATGGCTTTATCACGTTACCAAATAATTTTTGCGCCAATTTTTAAAAGACGAACTAATTGATCTCGTTTTCTTCAAACATTGTTCCAAGCTATAAAAATCATGACCGGTTAAGAGAAGGCGCAATTTGACCACCAAGAAAATGCAAATATTAATAACGCAAATTTTCAAATTCAACAGAAATATCATGGTGACTTGGAATCATACAAATCCATTGATACGCATACTACTAAGAAGACGCAGTAAATTGTCCGTTGAATTTTTGAATTTCTTGTAAGCACCCGGTATGCATCGTTAAATGATGCTTCAGGATCATACTTCTTCGAAATCTCAAATTCTCACCAAAACTTTGCAATGGAACGAGACTTTCAGTGAAAAATTTAACGCATAACTTGATCGGAGCAACTATTCTCACTGGCAAAGCAAAATGAGAAGCTTAATTTATTAATGCCAACAGACGTCTTCAATTTTCCGAGCGTTAATAAAGCTCAAGGACAAACGTTTCAAGTGTGTGGTGTGAATTTGATTGTGATTTTCTCACGGACAATCCTACGTAGCATATTCAAGAGACGTAGCTCAAAGAAAAAATGTTGTATATTGAATGTTTTTTAGTAGTTTCCTTCAAAGTTATCATTTTTTTTAGCATATCCCAAATTTAAAATTCAAAAATAATGCTTCAGCTGAAAGATTCTAAATAGTATCGAGTCTCTGTATGTAATGCGTATCCACTATAGAGTAAATTGAAGAAATAAAGAAATCCATTCATTCAATCAAAACCCTATTGTATCGAATTGATTTAATATTCATTTTTTTTTGAATAAAAACAATTAAAATTGATTAAATGTTAGCCGTTACTCGATAGTACTTAAATAATTTTTTTTACTTCACTTGCACCGGAACTACTCTGTGCGCGAATGTAATCGGGGTGGATACCTTGAAAAATGTCTTATTATAAGCATGGAAGAGAAATCATATGCATAGTATAAATACATAGCTTCTTCAAGAATGTGTCCAAAAGTATAAAGTTATGTCGTTTGAAGAAACCACACAAAATTACTTAAATTTTAAATAAAACGCAATGTTATAATAAAAGCAATGTTAAGAGTAAATGTATTGGTGCAGTTAAAAAAAACTAATTGCAGAACGCGGTAAATGGGACGGCATGTTCACCTTTGTCATGAATTAAACAACAATGAAGTGTCAGTCCATGGATTGTATAAACATCGCAACGAAGTATTTCTTCCACTGGGTGTTGCTTCTCATTTGTTGACTTCTCTCTTCTTCCAGTTCATGTGGAGGTAGAATGCATGTTTTTCTAATCATTTTATCTTCCGCTTTATTTCCACCATCACCGCCACCACCGAGTGTCAATGTCAAAAGAGCAATGAGCATTTTGTAAAAGTGATAATTTGGTCAGATGAACAAGTGCCCTGTGCATTCACAAGTGTTAGATTAGGGACGCCATTTGTCAACGTTAACAAAGCATAATCTACGGAGGCCAAGTGTCCGAGAAGGGACAACTTAGTTTTCTGTTGATGTTGGACAAGGTTGCCTGTTGACACTGCTTCTCGTTTAATTATTCACACGAGTGCGTAACTTCAACACCAAAGTAATGACTTATCTGACTGACTGAGAAGAGAACGGCGACAGTGATTATTTGCTGAAATGAAGAAATTATACGAACTTGTGTTAAACAATGACAGTACAACTTCATTTCAAAATTACCGTGCTCCGTAAATGCAAAAGACAAAATGCTGCTAGCGAAAACAAACCAACACAGACTGTTCGGGTCTGTGATTTATACGAAAGCGCCATCCATTTTCATTGTTATGCAATATTTTAAAAGTAATGAACGTTTTGATGAGGATGATATGATACTTCACGAGAATGATACAGGCAATGATACTTCACGTAATTTGATTGCAGTGTCAAAGTTGTCGAAATTTGGGTTGAGAAAATCCACCAGTGATTTGTGTGAAACAAATGCATCGCTCTGGGAAATTATTGGACTTACTAATCTCGGTGAGTTCGCTTATGACATTGATGGAGCAACGATAGTTCTCCATCGTTTGACAGGTGCAGAACTAGGCATGGCATTGGAGAGCCCATCGCTATCTACGATGTCGTAAGCGGTTTTGAAATAAAGGGTGATTTTTTAGCTATTATCTTTTTGGCAACACTGGTTCAAACAGCTGACGCACGTTTCGTGTTTTGTTTCACTGTCAAACATCTTCAGTTTGGTCTATAATTTAACCAAATTATTGAATTTTATTATCAACATGCGTGCTCTGTTAAGAAAGTTCATCACGCGCTTCTTCCATTTTATGGTCATTTTTGGCTCAATGGGTACGTAAAACAGCAGAATTGTCGATTTTGGAGTGAATATCAGCCAGAAGCATTGCAAGAGCTACCAATGCATCCAGAAAAAGTCACAGTTTGGTGCGGTTTATTGGCTGGTGGCATCATAGGACCGCACTTCTTCAAAGATGATGCGAATCGTAACGTAACTGTGAATGGTGAGCGCTACCGTGACTCACTTTTTTTTGCCCAAAATGCAAGAGCTTGACTTGCATGACATGTGGTTTCAACAAGACGGTGCCACATGCCACACAGCACGCGCAACAATGGACTTGAGAGGCGAGTTCGGTGAACATTTTATTTCACGTTCGGGACCGGTCAATTGGCCGCCTAGATCGTGCGATTTAACGCCTTTAGACTATTTGGAGACTATTTGTGAAGCTATGTTAAAGCTCATGTGTATACAGACAAGCCCGCTTCACTTGACGCATTGGAAGACAACATTGAAGCATTTATTCGTGAGATACCGGCGGAATTGTTGGAAAGAGTATGCCAAAATTGGACTAAGCGGATGGACCATTTCAGGCGCAGTCAAGGTCAGCATTTGCATGAAATAATCTTCAAACATTAAATTATATGGACCGTACTATCGATTCAAATAAAGTTTTCATTCATTTTTCTGAATTTTATGTGTTTTTTTTTTTTTTGAAAAACTTTCCTATAGCTTTTAAAGAATCACCCTTTATATAAATAAGTGGAGGGTGTCGAGTTCAGAAGATGGTGATGATGACTCACTTGTCAAATTGTCCATTCAACTAAATCAAGAACTTCGAAAAGAATCTCTGCTGTTCAATTTTGGAATGTCTTCAAAAAATAAGTAATACTTCCGGCTTTTGAATACATTAATGGTTGAAACACAGTACTGCGTTGTAACGTAACATTTTTTGCAGTTGAACAAGCACTTACAAATCCGTGCTGCTTCAAAGTTGAAGAAAGCATGTTCGATCCTCTGGAGCGTCTGATTTATTTTTATAAAATTTAACTACCAAATACTTTTTTCTCGTTCGTGACAAGATCTTGAACAAGTGGTGCTACTTACTCCTTCTCATCCTTTGTGGTTATTTCACAGGTCATGTTCAGTACTCGGTGTTAATGAACTCAACTAGTAGGTTAACATGGGGCGGACATATACAAAAATCATCAACAACACCCTCGGGTTCTGTACGAAACTCGATCGACACTGGAAGATCGTTGACTCGTGTTAGGGCTGAGCTAGGTAGACTTAAGGTTGTTTAGGCTAAACTTGAGTTTAGATATACATGATTTCGGTATTACGATCGCCATGAAAATATTCGTCCTACGTCAGAGCGACATCTGGCGACAAGCTTATGTGGAACGTATTTTTTGTGTGGTTACGCTTTGTGGCGTTTTAGTAATGCTACGTTTCCACCGAACGAAACCGCGGGATTCCATTCATTTTCTCAGAACCTACCAGGTTCTGCCATGCATTTTTGCGGTTTCTGATAAAACTCGTTAAATCCTCCTCGAGTTCATCCGCCCGTGAGAGGCTGTGAACCCGGATATGCCTACAGCGTGAATTTCAGTTTATTTTGGAGAATTGAGAGCGAAACAACTCCAAGCTCGGTGGAAACGGCCTATTGAGGTTTCAGTAAAAGTTCATCCGAACCTCGCGGTTTCGGTTCAATGGAGACGTAGCATAAAACGACTTTCGTAATCAGGGTGATAGGTTAGGGAGATTGGCCTCTTTTGCAGGTACAGGCACCGGTTTGAAAACACTTTCTTTTTCATCTTTCCTGTCTTCTCTTTTTCTTCCCTTTCATATTTTTATTTGACCGTCCGTAGTCTGTATTAGTGTGTATTACTTTCTATCTCCCACTATATTGTCCTCTCCCCCTCCTCCTCCTGCCTCAGCTAGACATGAAGTTCTTCTGTTTGCACATAAGTGTTGTCCGATGAAGGTGACAAAACCACCCCGTCCGACAAACTGAGCCGTGCAACCACAAGAATGCCGCTTTCTTTTTCCTCGAAACTGCCTGTTGCTTCAAAATGGTGCGATGCGACGTTGAGATGTGCCGTGTACTATGATCCAACTCAGTGCGGAGTTGCTGCAACCCTTAGAGGAGCAGACATATTAACCAGGCTTCGCGCTGAACCAAAAGGAAGTGATTGCCCCTTAAGGCAAGCACTCAATTGGTAACTGAGGCTAAATCGAAGCGTATGTTCGGAGTTTTCTGAACCCCGGCTTCAATCAGGAAGGACATCGTGATAATCCAAACTCACACCTGAGCACTTCTGTAGTAGTACAAATGTATTAACAAATTGAGTTCGAAAACAGAGTTCACTTTCGTTTTCATTTAAATCGCCTGCATTCACACGGAAGTTTCCAAAGCGCACAGCTCAGAATTCCAGTTAGTTTTGCTCAGTCACCTCCGCATCATGTCTCATTGAATTCATCAAAAGCATTGTAATTTATTTTGCGATTCGTGTTCCTACCGTGTTTCGCAAAACTGGCGGAATCTTGAAATCATCTTTCACTTTCACCTGCCATGCCGCCGTATGCGATGATCTCGCCTAACTACATTCCCAAATGTCTGGTTTCTAATGAATAATGGGGCCCCAGTGCACCCATTACACACATAAAAACCAGCGGATAAATGGGTGAATGTTTGGGCTTTGTACGGCAGATGCCTGAAGGCGATCTTTTTTGGCGTCGCACACAATCGCACGACACTTGGCCAGGGATCAGGTTAGACATAAGCGTGTGCCCGCAACGTATTGCAAAGCCCAAGGGGATCAATCACACGTTGACTTGCGACTCCCCATTTGAGGCAAAAACAAAGATCACCGCGAACGCGAAGAGTGCCGTCGCCTGAGGTGCGCATGCGACTGGATGGATGCGGTTCAGATTGGGATCCCACAAACTAGTTGGCAATTAATGTCGCTCATTACTTTGGCTCCGTGGAGAGTTTCCGCATCGTGTGCGTGTGAATGTGAGTTCGATGGAGGGATTACCACGGTTAGTCATCGAAAGACACGGCTGAGAAGAATCCTTCTTCGCTTGAAAGTGAAAGCGTGATGCGTATAATTTGTTGGCATTTCTGAAAGCACGAGCATCTAGTATTGAGTGGAAAATTAATCTCAAGCGACATTTACTCTGACACTGAGGGAACAGAGGATTGAGTCGTTCACTTGCATTGCTTATTAACACAATAAGTCAACTCTTCCGAGTTAACACATGCATTTAGCTGCCAAACTGCAGCATCAGACTGGTCTGCAGTCTGCGATTAGAGGAGAGAAGATTGATGTCTTTCGAAAGACTATCGATGCTCAACAGGTTTTCGCTGATGGAGCAGCAAGCGATGGAAACAAAGGAGACTAAGCCGGAATGGAAGCCTTTAGCCATGAGCATCTTCCGCATTAGGAAGCATGAACCCAATCATATACCATGAAGATGTATGTATGAACTGGGCTAAAAGTTTCTTAAAAAAGATGGAAGAAAAGGAGGAAAAAAGGCATAAATGTCGGTGGCGAAATGGAGAAGCCAGCTTCAGCGCGTATTCACTTGACCGGAACCAAAATTCAGTTCATATTGATCGAGCTTGTCAAACAACTTTTTGTGACACAACCTTGTCACCAAATGACTTCCGCAATATTCGCCACCCTTGTGCCGCAGGAATTCCGACACAAACCACACGTGGAACAGATCAGCACCTGCGAATGCAGCGCTCAATAGGTGATGTAATACGTATTCTACACCAAAAGACGAACCCATATTTCGAGCCGAGCCTACATGTCGTGACGCACTGAATTAACCAATGTCATTCAGTTTGTTCTTACAGACAACTGACTGACTGACAAACGACACTGGCAGACAAAAGATTACATATGTATGCTGACCGAGGTTGATTGGGGGTAAAATTACACAACCCTCCCACAAACGGCGAACCACGCTTCTCTCGTTTTTCCAGTTCATGTAAATCCCCTCAAAGAAACTCCTAATTTTCACATGAAAATACATTTCCCTCCACCAACCACACAGCAGTCAAGAAGTCGAGCAACAAGTCCCAAATGTAGTTCAAATTAAAAAGTTGTTTTCAATGAAATTGCAATTCTTCCTCAAACCGCAAGAACCTTAAATAAATCATCATTGACCAACACTGGATAGGCGCTTGTTCGCCGCACACAACTTGGCGGCCACTTGCCTCGCAGACAGACAGCACACAACCCCACTGACTTGCATCAGTGCGAAATTGAGGTTAAAATGCTCAAAAACAAGAACCAATTGTGTCACACATTCCAGTCAGAAGCTGAAGTTGCCATGTCGATGCTTCATTATGCGTCGCATTCAGGGTCAGAAGTCGATGCTGCAAACCACTGCAAATTTGTTTTTAATCGATATCGTTCAAAAAGCCGTAACCTGAAATTATGCCAAAGATTGCCGCCTCAGAATGCAAGAGGTGTGTTTGGCTTACACCCATTTTCCACTTATTGTGTGTGAATTGCAATCATTTTTTCTGCGTATCTGTATACTTTGGCAGCACGAGCCGCAAAAAAATGTTGTCAACTTCAAATAATGATTTGAATATGATTAAACAGTGTATGCGAAAAGTATGCCGACAGCTTTGATTAATTTTGAAATGGTGCCACAGGGGCACACCTTTGGGATCTGACCTTTTTGGAAGCACAATTATTTATTGCCCACATTCCTAGTCTCCGTGTTGAATGTTGTTTTCTATAGTTGATCTGTGATGCCAGATTGCTTGACATGCGATATGCAATTCACTAGCCTATAGCAACTTTCCTTCTTCGATTACGGTGAGAAGCGTCTATTCCCTTGAAGCTGGAGATTTTATTTTAATGTTATTCCTAACTCTTCGAAAGTTCTCTTCTCCTTTAAGTTTGCCCTCGCACGAGTGTATACCTTGAAGTTATTCGGAGGCCTAGTAAATCTAGGAGGACCTGTCTAGACTTTAACATCTTCTAAAGAGGACTCGCACTGATTGTGAAAAATTACAGCGAAAAGTTCGGGGCAATAGTCGAGCAGAGGATCTTGCGAAAATCCAACACGTCCACATCCCGTCGAACTAGACTGTAAAGGGTAATGATAACTGGAATGATAAGGAGAGAACTTCATATGATTGAATTCTTAAGACAAAAGACTTGGGAAGAGTAGACGCGCAAAGGAATCTTCGTCCTCTCATAGTTTACATAATGTGATAAGGACACTCAGATCATTAGATGAACCTTCACTTAGATGAAATTCACCAACCCCAAGAAGGTACCTTTCGTCTAGCCTATCACTTAACGAAGTGATGAAAGAACATGTGACCATTGATCAGGGTCACAATGACAATCTTCATCAATCTCAGCTAAGCCAGGATAACTGGAAGGAAGTCGAGAGTAAAAAAAACCTTCACCTTATCTCCTGCCACCTCGGAAAAGAAGCGATCAGAGGACGACGACAATTTTAGGAAATTGTTACCGAGCAGGTACGTGAGATGTAAATCCAAGTAAGGTCAGCATTGACATTCGTCAAGTATTTTACAATCCTTTCAAATTAATCGTTTAGTTATGTAGTAGCAACTCGGCGAATGGGGGATACAATTCCGGTCTAGACCAGTTGGATGTAGGACTAGTTTTCTGTTGCTCTTATTCTCTTATTCGTTAATGAACATGAATTAATACTACAGGTAATTTATAGAAAGGTGCCGGGGAAGAATCAAGCCTCTTTCCCGATTACCTTCGGAGCCCACTGGACTCTCATACAGGGACATAGCCCGGACTTAGAGGCGAAAAGTTAAATGATCACATAAATAGAAACAGACAAATCCTGGACGGCATGCAACGAACTTTTATCACGGCACTAGATCAAGACAAACCATTTGGGACTCCGACGCGATACTCTCACTTAGAGGTTTTTAAGGCACGCCCAAGACTGGTGTTGCACTTAGGCCAAGCAAATGGTTATACAGCGAAGATTGACTGTAACCAGTGGCACTTACATCTGACTTATGCTGATGTCTTTCAGTTTGGTCTGAATACTAAAGAAAAATGATCTGTTAAAATGTTTTCCATCGTGTGGTTTACTTACTTGCCAGGTCGATGACTCACCTGACAAGGTTCTGATTCTGAGCAAGTACTCCCTTCTATTGCTGTCGGTCTCGGGCATGCTGCGTTCAGTACTCAGGACCAAGCGGTCATTATACCGTAGATTCACTACCGTACCTCCAATTCGAAGACCTTCTTAGCTGAAGCACAGTTCCAAGCGCTCGATGTGTCTGAGGCAGTTTATCCTTCTGAATAACAACCACACCGTGATACAGCCTGTATACAGCGCGGTTTTGTCTTCTCCACCATTCTTAGCAAACAGGACAGGCGAAGGCGCCAAGAATCAGCTGTTTGTAGAGAGTTTTTGGTCTTTCGAGTGAAGACACCCTTGTTGATCGACCAACCAAAGTAGCACCGATTGCAGAGGACAAGATGTCTACTAAGATGCCATTTGTGGAGTTTACCTGTGCCCCGAAGAAGACTTACTCCTTAACTGCTTAATAATTGTTGCTGTCTATTGGTGGTTTGTCACAGATGTGGTGTGACGGATGGAATTTTGGTCGACAGCATATAAAGGGTGATTTTTTAAAAGCTATAGGAAAGGAAACACATAAAACACGGTCCATATAATTTAATGTTTGAAGCTTATTTCATGCAAATGTTGACCTTGACTGCGCCTCAAATGGTCCATCCGCTTAGTCCAATGTTGGCATACTCTTCCCAACATTTTGGCCGGTATCTCACGAATAAATGCTTCAGTGTTGTCTTCCAATGCGTCAATTGAAGCGGGCTTGTCTGTATAGACATGAGCTTTAACATAGCCCCACAAAAAATAGTCTAAAGGCGTAAAATCGCACGATCTAGGCGGCGAATTGACCGGTCTTGAACGTAAAGTAAAATGTTCACAGTAAAATGTTGCGCGTGCTGTGTGGCATGTGGCACCGTCTTGTTGAAACCACATGTCATGCAAGTCAGGCTCTTACATTTTGGGCAACAAAAAGTTGGATTTCATCTCACGGTAGCGCTCACCATTCTCAGTTACGTTACGATTCGCATCATCTTTGAAGAAGTACGGTCCAATGATGCCACCAGCCCAAAAACCGCACCAAACTGTGACTGCTCTTGCAATGCTTCTGGCTGATATTCACTCCGAAATCGACAATTCTGCTTATTTACGTACCCATAGAGCCAAAAATGAGCTTCGTCTTAAACTGACCATAAAATGGAAGAAGCGCGCGATGAACTTTCTTAACAGAGCACGCATGTTGATAATAAAATTCAATAATTTGCAAGCGTTGTTCGTTTGTAAGACGATTCATGGTTAAATTATAGACCAAACTGAAGATGTTTGACAGTGAAACAAAACACGAAACGTGTGTCAGCTGTTTAAACCAGTGTTGCCAAAAAGATAATAGCCAAAAAATCACCCTTTACTTCGCCTTAACCTCGAAACCAACTCTTCCTGTTCTTCAATCTACTCAAAAGCTTCCATCGCGGCACGTTGAGAAGGATGGACAATTCGATGTCATGTGCGTAACCCAACAGTAACCCTGTGATGTTGGACGACTGGATGGTGCAGTTGGTTAGGTGCCTGCCCTTGATTAGTGCTGTCCCCGGTTCGAATCCCTGCTTAAAACGCTTTTAACTGGTCTAGTGATCATTTGTCGTTGGGATCAAATCAACGACACTATCACTGGAGTGGTCCATCGGTTTAAGAAGTCTGCCTGCGGGTATCACAATGGACCAACTTGGTCTAAGTGTGCTGGTGAATTCACTACCAGGACCCTTACCTACCCTACTGAACCCTGTGATGTTACTGCTCGTTACTCCATAAATCCTATGTAAGCCTATGAAATGATCAACCTGGATTTCGTAGTTGATCATGTGAGGTAGTCTGCGAGACTCGAACTTCATATATGGTCGTGCAAGTGCTATTAACCTATTTCGATCTCTATCCCAGATTATAGACACGCGACTTTGATTTTCCTGATCCAGTTACCAAACTCCAAATTCAAGAGAAATGTCAATTTTGCCAATGTCCATCACACGTTTCTTAGTAGCAAGTGACGTCTATCTGTCAAGCGATAGTGTGCTCTCTCCACGAAAAAAAATGTCTATTGAGGTAGGGCGTGCACCTGTACACTCGTTAAATTCATATTATGATTATATGCATACAATTTCCTACTCACCGCGTACGCGTGCGTAATTCTCCCAAGCGTTGTGAAGTCCGTTTATTATACTTCAACGCTCGACCAACACACACCGTGTCGGCGACAACTTTCGCTGTGGGGCATAAAATTGAGCACGACGACTAATACAGAGTCTAAATAAAATTGTTATTGATTATGAATTTGATATTATATAAAATGAACGAGTCTCGGCGATTTCAAGCTCGGCATCAGCTGTGTGCCAGGCGCCAAGTGGCCGTGTTATTGTTGTCTGTCGCGTTTAATCTACCGAGCATATGTAAATGCCGGAATAAAAGCGCTTGATTTTGCGATAAAGTGCTGGTGGTGTTCGCATTTATTGGTTACAGTTAGATCTTGCATACAACATTGCAACTAGAAGTTAAATGGGGGCAATTATCGATGGTCTGAGTCTGGGCTGGGATTGGACGTCTAGTCTCTAATAGTAAAGCATGGGCAGCCTTCGGAAGATGTGAAAGTGAAATTGAAAGAACTCAAGGTGACGGCGTTATGTGAAGAGCACAAGAATCTCTTGAAGTTACATCACACTAAGAAGTGGTCAACTGATTGGTAGTGTGTGGATTTTGGCATGAGCAGTGGGTGGAGAGTGGACATGTGGCCGGGACTCTTCAGCACTCACAAAACAAGCTGAAAACTATCTGTAGAAGCAAGCACAAACTGCTGCAATTCCAACTGAACGGGTTGAAATAAATAGCCAATCGTCACGCCATCTCCGCTCTTTGTGGACACATCTCTATTAAAAACTAACTAAAAGTTCGGCAAAACTGCTCAAGAAAAATTTGAAATGATTACTGTGGCCTTCCAATATTCCAATGGAGCTTCCAATAATCACTTCCGACTTTGACAGTTGATTGAAGCTACATCTGTCAAATTGTCTGCCATATATTCAGTCTGTTTTGCCAAATGAACATGGACGGACATAGCTTCCAACAGCACGTGCAAATCATGAAACAATTGTTATCTAAATCGGTGTACTGTTCGGGCAACGTTTCTGGATGAATAGGGACGTGAACAAACAAAATTGTCGAATTTGGGACGTTACCAAACCACATACAATACAAGAGCGTCCAATGCATCTCGAAAAGTCACTGTTTGGTTGCGATCTTGGGCTGGCGGCGTCATCAGTCCATGTTTCATCGAGAATGACCTTGGCCAGGGCATCACTCAAAACAGCGAGCGCTATCGGACGATGATTACCAACATCTTTTGACCTGAACACCAACGACATGTGGTTGCGACAGGAAAGGACGGACAGCTTCTACTTGTGTGATTCTTGCACGAATGTGAACTGGGCACCAAGATTATGCGATTTGTCGCGTTCGTTTTCTGCAGTCGCATGTCCATGCAAAATTTCACAAACAAGCGTCTGACGCTCAAAGCCAACATAACCAATGCCACCCAGAGATGCTGCGGCTGACATTTGAACGCTATTATATTCGATATAATGGAATCGTTACGCCTTTTAAATGAATAATATATATTTCCATGATATCTCATACAAACTTTGTTTTATTTCAATTTAAAGTTATGAGCCGCTTAAAAATGATCCCTTTAAAAGTATTCCACTGGGTTCCTACAAAAGTTGCGCGTCTGCGAGACTTACTAACAAAGACGAAAGGCATTCCTTAGCGAGGATTTAATACCTACGCGTGATTGGTCCGATTAGTCCCCACTCTCTCACAGAGGAGCAAATCGAGATAAGAGTGAATCATTGCAGAGCTTAAAATCTGCCAAAAAATACAATCTGCATTCATATCATCATGACATGGAGGCAACAGATGAGCAGCAGGAGAAGAAAGTGAATAAAGGACTCCTCGATTTCAAGGCCATGGATAGGCTAGGCAAGTCGTTCTAAAATGGACTGTATGGTCACCATTATTTGAGTTTTCTGGATATGAAGATGTTGTGAGACAAAATTTATCGTTGAGACTTGTCTTTAAGTTAGTTTGCGTAAAGTAGATGGTTCATCGGGCGTAAGCCACGTCCCACTTAGTTCTCTCACGAGTGAGGGAGATGTATGCCAACTCCGAACGGCGAGGTTTGAGAAGCATTTTTCCAGGCAGATGAATCCGTCAGCATTGTCAGTGAATTGAAGGAGGTGGAGCAGTAAAATATGAGAATTTGCTTTAGGTTTTCGACAAAGAGAAAAACGCGCGTCTACTCCTTCTTTTCTGCTGGATCCATTGTGACGCCCATTGCAGCAATGTCTCCTCTTTCTTACTCCTTCATGTTTATGAGCTACTCAGCCGCCCTAATAGACTTATGAAACTGAACAGAGACTTAGGCGTTTTTTTTTTCTAGAACTTTCTCCCAGTGCTCCGTGTCTCAAGTGGCAGAGTCCCAGTCTCTTCCACTTGAGACACGGAGAGAGTGGCAAATGGAGTGTTGAGTATCCCATTCCTTCGCTGTAGGCTCTAGATATGAGTTCGTTGGCTTGTACTATTTTCATTTTGTTGTACATGGAATGATTATAGCCAGTTTTTGGTCGAACTACCACCGCTAACAACTTTTTGTCACTATTTGTCTGTTATAGCATTGATTCCCTTGCGGTAAAGCATCCGAGTGGTCTCGCAGATTATTGGAGAGTTCCACCTTCTCTCTATGATTTTGCCATCAACTTTTTTCTTGACATCCGCAAGAAGTTGTTTAATCCCTGACCGTAAACGCTGTACTCACAAAATCCAGCGCTGTGCCACTTCTGACTGGTTGTTAAACTCAATTGGGGCCACCTACATAGCAAGTTCTATCATCCAGAATGCTACGACCGACATTCCGGCCCTCGACCACCGGACTTACTATGGCTTAATTCATTGTAATGACTCAAGGGGAGATTATTTTGAATGTAGTCCAACGCTTCTCCTTTTGCTGGTCATAAACCATGCCCGATTTATGACCATGAATATGACGTTTTTAGTGTGATGTGTTTGTTTTTTGATTCGTGGTTGGTAGGCAGTCTCTTAACGTTCTTTGGCAGCCAACTTTGCAATAAAGCGACATGACATTATATATTTACCTGAAAAGAGTTGTGATATTGGGCAGCTGTATTCCCTGTGGAGACAGTGTGTTACTGAAGAACAGTCGCATGGGTGGTTTAGAAATCACGAGGCTAAGTACGGTCCTCCAACGGATCATAGTTTCAAAGCCAGCTATGTCTTGGCGAATAATGACTCCACTCTCGTCACTCACATCCTTTTAAAGAATGATTCCTTAAGCATTTGGTTCAATAAAATATGCGAAATTTAAAAAAATCTTTGATTTTTGTTTTTTTGATTTGAAAATCAAAGCTTGTCATCTATTTTTTAATTGGTTCATGTTAGTATTGGCCACGACACTGATAAGTAGTAAAACTTCAAATTGTAGGTCACTCCTTCGATCTTATTAAAAGTGTATCTGGCTCAAAACACTTGCAATGTGATCTTCCACGGTTTCAACTGGTGACGGCTTGCCGGCATGTGACTACGAGTTATTTTACGTACATTAGTCCGTAAAAAATAGCCTAAAGGCGACAAAACAATTGATCTAGTTGGCCAATAAATTGAAACTCGATTGAGTTCGTGTATCATGTAGCGTCCTCTCTCTAGCAACATGTCGACCAGTTTCGTAGCGAGTACTTTGGTCAAAGGAATGTTCGAAATCATTGAACAATAGCGGGCGACGTTGTCATCCGCATAGCTAGAACAGCAAAAAAAACCCATTATATATCTAACAACTAAGAGTATGCTACTATAATGGAAATATGCTTTCCCTATCAAGCTATGCACATTCATTTCCACAGGGATGCTGTTTCTATTTAGCTCCTTAAAGTATGCAGTATTTTCAACAAAAACCGAACATTTTTTACATTTCGGGGGCCGTCCGTCTGCTTGTGATAATTCGACTCAACGAACGCGGGCAAACCTGTAGACGTAGTTGTACGGTTGTAGTTGATTTCGGGCTGAGGTTTGTTAAACAATTATAAAGTCCAAAAAATGTTTTCTCTCTTTGTTTGATTTAAAGATCTATGAGCCCTTTTCATCAAATTCAAAATTGAAACTTTCGAATCTTCAAAACACGAGGACCTCGAAGCAAAATTAACCCTTTGTTCCCGCAGGTCAATTTTATTTTTTATTTTATTATTTTTTTTCCGTCGATAACACTCTTACCATGAAAGCACTAGGAATATAGAGAATAAACAGTGTGTGGCTAGATTGTGAAACCACAAGGAAGTAAAGGGTTAAAGTTGTTTTCTTCATATTTTCCGAAATCAAGTCATCATGCTAGATTCACTAAACCACTAGTCCCAGGAGCATGGCGAGTTACTGTACAACTCATACACTGTAAAAATAAGCATTAAATGAATTCAAATAGTTAGCAATACAGTAGCAACCTACCGGATCCCGATTCACAAGAATACTTGTCCATTTCACATCTGTTGGCAAAAGTACGACTGTTATTGTCGGTGTATCCACAGACCGAACTGTCATCGTCCGGGCAACTGTCGGGACAGTTATTCTGGCATTCGTCTCGAGAAATTACTTGCAATGCTGGAAATAGTACAAAGCATGTATTACGGTGAGAAGGGCACTCAACAACTCGAATGCTCACTTTCTTGGTATCTATTCTGTCGATCACAGTTCTCGCTGGCTAAATAGCAGGGATTCCGGAAGCCTAAGCAGAGATTTCCATCAGCGGCCCACACCGGATCGGAATCGAAAGAGCACTGATATTGAACTGCACAAGGCATATTAGCCTGGGACGGATGTATGCTGCTCAGAGCCGCAAGGATACCCAAGGTAACCGCTAACAATCTCATGATGCAGGTCCGTTCGTCTTGAAAACGTATTCCTTACTAAGCGCACGTACATGTGTGTCGTTCCCATAAAGGGTTTCGCCGACTTTGCTTTAATTAAAACAAGTCACGAATTGTTGTTCATAAAATTTGTCTAATAAGAAGTGACTAGATATTTGACTCACCTGGTTGCAAAATTGCGAACGGTCTTCGAACCTCTCACGAACAAAACTTGCGAGATAACATTTGAGTGCAATGATTGCTGTTCGATTTGCTCCTCGACATTTGTGTCTCCCATTCTCTGACATCCTCTGACATAACTTGCAAGGACTGCTTCCATGGAATATCCGTCCTCAAACGCTAAATCAATAAACATAATACAAATGTCATCTTAGTAAAGACCCACCGGAGCATCGCTTTTCGCAAGCCGCACTCCTTCGTTTTGTCATCACTGGGCTCAACAGACTTGAAGGACCAAAATCTGGCCTTACTCTTAACTCTTATGCCGAAATCTGGATGATAAGTAAGAATAACAACAATATAAAAAATGAAGCTGATTATACCTTAGAGCGAAACATTGCGCGTAGGATAGGATCAGACGAAGTAGAAACTCAATTATGAACCCAACGGACTGCACCAAGAGGTGAATGTAGTCCAGAAGGCAAATTTCCGATGACTGAGCCGGCTCGGCAACATCGAGCGCATGAACACCAGCGGTCGGAGTCTCAGAGTTCGAGTATGAGAGGAAAATCGAACCTCCGGTATAAGACCAGAACTGATTTTTCTTGACAATTGTAAATAGCGTGCCGTCAGCCATATAAGACAGCATTAACTCAGAATCAGACCCTTATTATTTCTGGGCAATCTAAAATGTTGTGGGCATGAGTCGCGACTAACTGCGATCTTCGCAAGTCGGACTTTTCATTCATTTTTCATTTCATTTGAGGGTTCACGTGGATCGCGTTTTCAGTTAACCAATCGAAGGCACCTTCATTTTAGAAGCCAAATCGAAAGTGGAATGTCATTTCTAGCACATACCGTAGCCACTTCAGACGACTTGAACCAATTCGTTGATGAAACGAAACAAGTATTTTAGAATTGTCGATCGTAAAATGAACTTAAAGTACGTTTATTCGATTGTAGCCAGTCACGATTGATTTTATGAACCATGAATTAAGAACAAGTTCACATTTAATTAAAAACAAGTTCACTGCACGTTAAGTGACTCGCACGGCATATATCTTATCCAAATCAGTCGAACGCAACGCTGCTGTGCAACGTACGAGTAATTTCAATTGCATGGATTATTTAGAAAAACAAAAATAATACAAAATAATTGCGATAGTTTTGTTGAGATAAAATAGGTGCATTGTTAACAATGTCGGAAGGAACTTTTTAGGTGTTTGTTGTTGCTAAAAATCAGTATCCAGCTAGCCCTTAAAAATTTACCTACGACATAAAATAGTCTTTAAAACGGAAATCCCAGCAACGTAGTATTCTGTTCATGGACTAAACTGTTTTGCTGTTGCATTGAAAGTATCCAAGTGTTCTCATCTTCTGTTCAACATTTACTTGAGACCTGATAAATTCTCTTCCTCACGTTATTGCGTACGCCGACGACTTGATCGTGTCACTTGATCGGACGTCACTACTCTCGTGCAGGGTGACTTCGATTCATTCATGAGAGATTGCGATGACTGGAAGTTGAAAATCAACTTTCAGAAATCGGAAACCATATTGTTCAGGACGCCGTTGTATAAGGCCTCGGGGGATGCGAAAAAGAATTGGCGAAAGTTCTCAATTGTTGGACGACACGGGCAACCACTGACGCAAAGGACTGTAGTCAGATACCTGGGGATCTGGCTGGACCAGTATCTATATTTTAACAAACATGTAGATGCTGCTCTAGCCAGGGCCCGAGGCGCTTTTGCCCTTACAAAGAGACTGTTTTACAACAGCCAACTCGATGCGAGGGTGAAGGTTATCTGCTACATGGCCCTCATCCGGCCAATGCTCACCTATGGCTGTCCCGTGTGGTTCAACGTGAGTGCAAGCTTGATGGAAAAGATTCGGTTGTTTGAGAGGGCTTGTCTTAGGTTGCTTGCCTTCGCCTTTATCGAACTCCAGAGTCCCAGTACAAAAAATTCTATTCCAATGAGGTCTTATACAACAGGGCGAACCTGATAAGAGTGGACAATTTCCTAGTGAAGTTGATTCGAGGTCATACTGCCAGAGCGATGAACTCGGTCAATAACCTGATCTCGGGGGCTTACTACCCCAATACACAATACCACGAAAGGGTACGCCACAATGGCTTCGTCCCCCCAGAAGCCTTTCTCCATTTAGACAAGAACGGACTGTTACAAGACATAAATGCGGTACCGCTCATCTACCACATCGCCAGATCAACTGTGGATGGGCGACTCAACTACGACCGTTCCGTCGCACAACGAGCTGAGGAGGGCCTCCTCCGGTTCAGTACGGCGGTATCAAGGAGAGATGTTCGGGATGTTGCAATGCAACACCGAAAATTCTGGTGGCGGGGGAGAGGGGGAACTCCCTCGTCGAACCCTTTAGACCCGGGAGCAGTCGGCTACTGTCTTGCAGCAATTGAGAGGCAAATTTATGAGCGGTAAGCCATGGCCGACCTACATAGCCTAGGGTAGTTTTTAAGGAGCTTGTAAGTTGTAAATAAACACAAAAAAAAAATAAATGACGAGTATTCACATGCGTACACATGCGTGTACCTTTGTGTATGCACTGTATATATTAAGTACATATATATATACACATGTATATATCATCATATATACATGTGTATATGTATGTAGTTTAGCTTAAGTTAGTTTAAGTTATTTTAGGTAGTTATTTTTAAGGTAGTATGTAAGTTATTAGTAAGTTAGTTTATAGGTTTTACTTAAAAAAGTTCTTTTATTAAGTTTTTTTTTTGTAATTTTTCTTAATACTTAAATGTACAGCTAAGATAATTAGCCTTAATCATATGAATTTTTAGTTTAAGTCGAAAGACATAGGATAAGTTTCAGTTTAGCTTAGAGTGCCCGCGGAGGGCCAGTAAGCTAGAAATAGTAACAATGTTCGTCCAACTAGTTTTAAGCATTTTTTTTTTAAGCATTATTTTTATTTTATTTTTTTATCGTTTATCGGATTATAGGAATAAAAATGAATTAAAAAAAAAAAAAGTGTTCTCATCTTCTTCAGTAACCCGGTTGAGATCGCGGGGGTAAAGCACACACGAGAGATCTTCAGGATTATCGATTCTCTGGCGGCCACTCTAACTTATTAGGAGTCATGCCCAAGTGCAAGTGAGTTTTATCGTGTATCGAAAATGGAACACCACGCATCTAAAGTTGTGAACCCAAAACTGACAAGCGAAGCGCCGCCCCCTCCAGATGACGAGGAGATGATTGGACTCGGATACCGGTCTGAGTCAGGGCCCCATTCAGAGACCACCGTTGTTAGCAACTTCAAAATTTCTGACGTGGTTACGCTACTTTAGTTTACTAACTCTCGACATTCACTATTTTCATTACACAGAAGAATAATAATATTCGTCGCTCTATAGTTTGAGGTGGACCTGGGGCTAGCTCTTATTGGAACCACTCGTGTTGTCTGTGCTATTATTCTGCCATGGATGGATGAGACCCACACATTTATGCTGATTCCGAACGACAAAGTTTGAGACATTTTTTCTAGACGTGAATTTTGAAAATTGGTAAAGGGATCGAAACTGGTAGCCTCGGCGTAGGAGTCGACGCACCAGCCTACTGGCAACTCACACTAAAATTATTAGACACGTTTCGTTTTTGTTCAATTTTCCTCTCATTGCCTCGAATTCATAAGTTGTCGGAACACTCAAGGTACACGCTGTATTTAAAAATGTGAGTTCACACAAGTATACTCGAAATATATCGAATTCACTGAATCTGATCTCAAGACATCCCTTACTAGCAGCCTCATGCCTCTACACATCTTTGTGAATACAACAACGACGCATTGAGTGAATGCGGCATCTCATACATAAAGTTGGAATTCTATTTTATTCGAAACGAACAGGGATTGGTACTTCTTTATCCCACAGATTACCTTCTTTAGATGATGCTGCTGGTAATACAGTCCATGTTGGACCTGCGCCTCAGCCAACATTTCCCTCGAAGAGACCAAGGCTTTTTCATTTATTCTTCAGATCGCCCATCTTCTCCTCACATCCATCTCTCTCACCGCCCTCTCTCTCTCTCATAGAGCCGAACAGGGATGATCAAGGTGATATATTGTCATCTTGGTCCTTCCAGTAAGGCCTTTACTACTCAATTGCCTTTTAAACCCAAAGAAACATTGATTGGCAATGACCGAGAGAGACGAGAGACCAAGACGTCATCTTGGTCATTCCAGTGAGGCCTTTACTATTCAATTGCCTTTTAAACACAAAGAAACATCGATTGGCAATCACTGATGGTATACGTACTGTTTACTTGGGAGCCGAGAGAGACGAAGTCCTTAACCAAGTCGTCGGTGACACCACATTTACCGCCTTCCCCTCACTTCACAGTTTGTTTACATCAATAAAAATGTTTCCACGCTACTTCTGCACAATTCTTCAATACTTTTTTGAAAAATTAATTAATTGTTCTTTTTTGAAACCAAATAAAAATTTTGTCGGATTTCGCAGTCATTATGTGCATTCTTAGAAAATAGTACCAGTCTTCCAGCTCTTCCAGCTGATCACAATCCTTCCACTGCCTTCATATGATTCGAACTTATTTAGCGAACATTGAACTCAGCAAAAAGAAACACACTTCCTCTGTGGCACGATTTCCAATTCTTCGAAAAAATAAAAACAAAAAAATCAGCAAATAACTTCAGGAAAACATTAAACTTCTCACCAGTTTCGTTGCTAGCTTGGCAGCGGCAATTCTCAAGGCGCAGAATGCAATTATTTCGAAACACAGCAGTTGTTATCAGCAACAGTCCACACCCGCTCCTCAGCAAACGGTCACCTTATGCCAGCACGCGAAGTGATTGGTTTATCCTGGGCGTTGCACAGCACCAGCAACTGCAGTGGAATTGCAAACACACAACTTCATCGCACTCTGTCAATGAGAGAGGTGAGCTCAACTGAATTTCGTGTCTACGGTTTTCCTCCTCTTGTGATGAGCCAATCTATTTGCAAGCAGATGGAACATTTTGTTATTTATTCAAGTCACGGTATATTTCGAACGAAGAGTACGGCAGCCTTTTTCTTTATCATCGATCAAGACGAAATTAAAACGTAATGACTTGGTAAACCTATTAAAGCCGCCCTCAATGTGCTTACCGATTGTATATCATCCACTTTTATATCCACACTTAAATTGTGCAGCTCGCATTCATTGGCCTTTGATAGATATTCCAACCAGAATCTGCTAATATTGCACAAAACGTACCCACTCCAAAATACTACATTGAAGACATTTTTCACAATATTAACACGTTCGGGGATTGTTAAGCGATTCATATTGTAAAATCACAAAAATTAGATTTAACGTCTACAGTCACGGATGCCAGTTCGGTATCACGTATGGGGTAGAAACAGAAATGTCCAGATCCAGACCATTAAAAGGATGGCCCAATATTTAGCATGTGGGCTCTATACATCCGAGTGAAGTGCGGTCTGTGATAGATTAAGATTGATTCCGATCATTTCTGCCCGGGAGGTGGAGTTGATTCAATTACTGAAAGGGTCCCATTTCTTTAAAGACTAAATTAAGCCGAAAGTGGCAATGAACCGAACTTAGTTTTACAGTGAAACTATGGATCGAGGAATACAAATATTTTATCGCAAGTTCAATAGAAGATGGAATTGATGAAACAGAGCTGACAACACTTTCACCAACAGACACAATACTCTCTGCCGTCAGAGTAGACTCATATACTCTCTGCCCTCACACAAGGGACGTGAAGCCATTCGTGTCTGTACCAGCTATGCAACAAATCTTCGTCCGTTCTAACGCCATCGTCTGCCATACACATCCCATTCCAACAACACTAACGATGTGTTTCAACGTCAGAGTCTTATCGTATAAGTAACCATCGCCTGCTAACTAACATCGCCATCAGCACAAGACACGTTGGTGAAGCACACGCTTATCAGTGCACAATAATCAACCGACGCAACAGAATTCAAATCTTTCACTAAGAGACTTTGACCTCGTCGCCTTAAATTTGTTTACTCCGAATTCTAAATCGAAATTAATTTATGTCTTTCACTCAGAAACAGAAAACAAATGAAATAAACTAAATCCGTATTTTATTATTTGTAGGAAAACAATAAAACAAATTCTCCGTTTACACACAGTAACTAACACTAGGTGATGTGATAAGTAAGTCTTTGAACCGAACAATCTTCTGGTTATTCCATTAAGGTGTCAGTTTCAATGGTTGTTCGCATCGCCCCTGGTTGAAGAGCATGTAAGCTGTAGCGAAAAAAAAAACACAGTCAATCATAGATCAATGAAATCTCCAAGAAGTAGCTCATCAGTGAGGTCACTTACTTTCTCCGGTGCTGCAGATGTGATAATCCATCAAGCATTGATTCGCGAACTGACGCTTCTCATCGTTGTAGTATCCACAGACGGGCTTCATGATTCTGGTACACCGCGGGGTGCACAGAGCTTGGCACTCCTCTTTAGACACGACTTCTAGAACTGATCCGAAATGATTGCTATTAGGTTAAGCAGATATTCAGCAACTGCCGCCTACTACTCTCACTTACCATCCGTGTAGCTGTTCTGTCGGTGGCAGTTTTCATTTGACAGAAGGCACGAGTTCCGGAAAACGTAGCATTTTTTACGATCCGTTGCCCAGACTGGTTCCTCTTGTAGTGAGCACTTGTAGGCTCTATTGCACGGACGCTCAGTCACTTCTTCTGCGGCACTGCACCACGCAACAAATAGAACTGCGATAAGAATTAAGAACTTCATGATCACCTGGGCACACAATTCGAGCACTTGCAAACTACTGAAATCTACACACGCCGCGATCAACCTTTATAAAGAATCTCGCGAAAAAAAAAATGTAAAACACCGACTGGAATGAGTCATGGTGAATTTTCTGATCTGTTGTCCGATTCTGTCGAACTTGAAAACAAAAATCTTAGTTTCACGTAGACACCGTCGGTGTCTGTACGTTTTATCACACAGCGGTTTCATGTTGTGTGTATTTGTTCGTAATGTTGGTAGGAATAATGGCAAAACAGAACATAAACAAGTCTACGTCACATCTAAAGACAAGGCGACAATTTCGCATATCGTTACTTCTGGGAAATGAAATCGTAGGGGAATTCCGCCATCGGCGCAATCGAAGCAAGCAATTAGCCTCTCGCTGACAAAATGATGTAAAGGCAAACTTACTGATATCAATTTGAGTGTGTCAACGCCGGGAATGAGATTCAAATTGAGGTATTCTGTGTGTCAAAAGTGAGCAATTCACTTCCGTAAACAATCAGAACACACTTTGGATATAATTGTGGAGACAGAACGACGACGCTGAAAGAAAGACCTTGTCAATTCGGCGTGAATCATCACGACGTTGACACTCAACGGCACACACAATAACTGCCAAGGAGAGGTGACACAGCTTCCTGAGATGATCATTTTGCGCAATATTCATTTCGGAGGATACATGGGTGGCTATGCCATCGATCTGAAGCTGCAAACGAAGAGGTTTGGTCCCTATAGGCTGCTTTCACATAGGAGTCTTTTTAAGCAAACTTTTTTCAATGTGGATGTGATTTCCCTTGCGTTATTCCTTTTGCCTCACCTCCCTTGCCAACAATATTGAAAAGACGGCGGCGAATTTAGGGAGTGTGAAAGCGGCCCAAGTGGCCAATGAGGAATATCAAAAATATCAACTCAGGAGTCCCACAAGGATCTAGAATGGGGCCACTCCTATTAAAACTGTTCACCACAGACGTGCCATCGATGATGCCACTGTAGCGGACTGACCACAACGCGATCAGTTCATAATCTAGCAGGTGACCAAATGCAAGGACAACTGAGTAAACACAACTGCATCCCTAATGGCGTACATCCGCATCGACCAGCAACAACAACGAAGGATGGAACACAGCATGGTAGAGAATCGACTCAACGATCTGCATGGCTTCATTGTGTAGAAGCTAGAAACGAAGAAGATACACGTGATAAAGTAATTGATTGGCCCTGAGCCTCATCTAATGTTGCCTTCCATAGCTTGTGTTCGCAACGCCCATCTTCCTCTATCGAAACCAAGCTATCGGAGGTTCAGTATTCCTATTCTACCTCTTAACTGGAGCATTGTTGTCCATGCGCACGATGTGCAGTAGACGGATCTCTCCCATCCGGACTGGAAGGTCCCTTCCACTCGTGAGCAGACAAAACCACACACAACACAACAGCACAACCTACGCCCAAGTCCACATCGAATGTAATTACACTCAATGCTGAGCAAGTGCTGTAACTACTCGAAGGTAATTGAATCACATGCCCTTTGCGAGTAAATACAAATTCAGAATGCAGACAGACAGATTACGCGGTAATCTTAAAAAAAAAACGTCGGTTTCCGCGTCGAATTCCCTCTGTTTTTGTGGAAAAACAATGAACTAGTGGAAATAAATGTACGCTATTTGTTTAAGAAAGAGAACACGGAGAGTAAAAACATTACTCATCATTTTATCGCGTCTAAAGTAAGTATTTACTCTCACAATTGCAAATATGAACTAACCAGAGAATTTATCTGGACTGCTCAGGAGGAGGGGTTTAAGTACGAGTATAATTGCTATCATCAAGGCTGATGTTCGACAGATCCAAAAGTCACGCGTTGCACACAGATAGGTTGTTAAGGGAATTTTAAATTCAAATCGGAGTGGAGGATTTTATCAGTGATTTTGATTCGTACGGGCCTTTCAAGAGGAAACGGACATATAAGTTCACCACGTCTTACAGTGAATCGAGAAAAAACTCAAACAGACAACATATTACAGTAATAAAAAGGAATACATTATTTTCCATCAAATGGCTTTAATAACGTCTATCTTGCGTTCGTTATGATTCACTCAGTTTTGTTAGAGCGCCCTTCAAAGATAGGCAGGCGGCTGAAAATGTGACTGATGTTTATGGTCATGATACGGTCACAGTAAATCATGCACACTTTTGGTTCCGTTGATACCATTCCGAATGTCAAAGATGCACCAGGCCTTCGAAGATCAATTGTCGAAAAAGTAAATAAGTCGTAGTCGAATCACCGTGAGTCGGCGCAAACGATGGCCAAGCCAGAATTGACGGCCAGGAAGGTCTTGCTGTGAGTTTGGTGGGATTGGCAGGGAATCTTCTACTTTGGTCGGACCTTCTACGGCAAGAAAGGATCATCATCAATGGTCAGTGCAGGGAATCATGCTAACATCACTCCTTACAAAGCACTGTGCCATGAACACTCCGCAGAAGCGAGGAAGAAATAAAATCTCTCCAACGTCTTTCTTCTTTATAGAGCAGTAGAGTTGAAGTGGAAAACCTCCTGAGATTCATACATAAACCTAGGGGGTTTAAGTCATAAGGAAGATCTCGCTAGCCTCTATTTAAGGGCACAATGGAGGCAAGATATTCGTCTAAACGAGCCACGGTCGTATCACCCAAATAAACGTATGACTGGCCAGACTGAACATTGACCAGAGAATCAAAAAGGTCAGGTTCACCACCATAAGGAACCATTTAGGAAACTATACGACGTCATGCATTTTGAAAGGGGACAGGTGCGTAGCTAATCATGCATTTAACTGAAGACGGAGGAAGTAAACTTACCGCAGATCAGTCAGATAATGGAGGTTGGGGAGCACCGAAGCCCAGTCAGTCGGATAGGCGGCATGTAACCACAAGAGTATACAGGAGAACAAGAATGAAATTTGATCTTCAACAATCAACACACAATTGATCTTCAACAATTAATAACTGATTGCTAAATGGAGGGAGGAAAACGAACTCCGTTCACGCACGCCAACAATTATTACACCGACTAGGTCAATACATTTCAACTTGAACAAACAACGCTTCTATTTTCTGATGATGACTGTAACTTATCATACGTCATTTAATTGTTATTGCTGCAATAGATGTAAATACATGTTTAGTTTAGCTTGAGGGTCTTATCTACGTGGGAGAGATGTTCGACATTGTTGTTCAGTCCTCGAGGCCACAGTCGTCTTGCTTCGTTTCTAGCCATTCTAAAAATACAAGCAATTACTTTAAGATGGCCTGGAAATGTCTACAAAAGCAAACTCACTGTAGTTGGAGAAACAATTCTCCATTTCGTAGATGCAGTAGTTTCCAAAAACCTCGGTCTGGTTGCCATTTGAAGCACAAACCGGGTTGTATATGAATGGGCATGGTCGCAAGCATTCATCCAGAACTAGAGCGTCAATATCTTGCAAGCACAGTGTCATGTGCGTTGGGGACCACTCTGGAAATAAATCACTTTTGAACGGCTGCCCAGGCTGGATAAACTTCACTTACGCTTTCCACTGCGACACCGATTATACCGCATCAAGCACTCGTTGTGGAAATACTTGAACTGGGCGGTGCCATCGAAGGCACACAACGGATCCATAATCCTAGGACATACCTGAGGACAGTCACGGTCAAGTTCGCTTTCGGTCTTCAAGCCATCCGCGCACAGGATGACAGCACAAAGGATCAAACACGAAGTCACTTTCATTCTCACAAACTCTCACTTCGGCTGACTTATTGTCTTCTGAATGAAGATCTTACTGATTGCGATTATTTATACTCGCAGTAACCGAGATTCAGATTATTTGATTGGAATTATTGGGGCGCCAGCTTAAGTTGCACACTTTGCCTTGATTCAAGAACCGATATCATGTCGACGGCGGTTATCTGAATTTATGAACTTGTCAAGCTGGTCAACATTGCATTAACTTGAAAACTGATGATTCGATGATCTGTAATGCGATGCTATTAGGGTCATGTTTGGTGTATTCATCGGCGGTTAGCAACTGCTACCGGAAGCAAGGTATTGTTTTTGTATTAACTCGCAATCAGGTGTTTATCTTCCTCTCGATGCAATGACTGACCTTTTCTTTGGAGTGCACCTTGCGTTTGGTGTGATTATGTTGCTCAGATACTGAATGCATGGCGTATCAGTGGATTTGTGAGATAAAAATGTAGTCCGTTGTAAGTAGACAGTGCAAAGGAGTGACCACATATTGATCATTGCGACAGAGGTCACATTCACCTTACAAAGTACTCGACTGTGAATAGCTCATGATAATTACCTGCCAATGTAAATAGAGGGCGATTTTTTTAGAGGAGGAGAGCTTTGGAACCGAAAAAAAACTATAACGAAAATTACAATGTGTAAATATAGCTTCAAACTGAATATTACCCGAGTGTTAAGAGTTCTGTTGTTGTCTTGCAGTGACATCCCTCATAAGCGGACACATGCGAGGGAATTTTTCGTCCCGTTAAGAGAGGGTTAATTGTCAAAAAATGTTTACGCTTGAATAATACAATTAAAGTAGAATAATGTCTTCATAATAACAAAATGTTAAGCTACCAGTTTTAAATATTCCTTTACGTAAAGCCAATCATTTATAGTTTTTGGACGTTTTGATTCACGAGTATGTACAGTGTTTATGCCTTGGTAAAATACGTATGTGCTTTAGGTTTGAAAAAATCTTGAATTTGGAGCGGCCGTAAATAGACCACACAACTTTTTCAAAATGTAGTCGAAGATCGGATGAAACTTGTAAGTCTTTTTTTGGTCCCCAGCATTCAAAGCAAGGTTTCGAAGAGACCACAAGCTGTTCTAGCACTTCTGTAATTCATACCGGTGTCTGGCTCTATTTCCTCCGACTCCTCATCTTCACTTCAGACAGCAACATTAAGAACGCTTGGAATATTTTTCATATTACATAGGTACACGTGGAAGCCAATGTGTTACCTTGTCATTAAAACCAAAGCACTGATTTTAATATCCATGAAATTGAATTTATTTGACAGATAATTCTTTGGCATTTATGTCCGAATATGGTTCGGGACATGTGAACGCCATGGCAGTCGCGGACATGGTGTAAAATATTTGTTAAATTCTTACATCGCAGTCCATCAGCCGAATGCTGGCTTCCAAGTCCAAGTGTGAGCCAATGATGTCTCTGTGCCGGTTACCGCGATTGATTGGATTTGGGGATTTAACTAGTGGGCATTTCGAAGCCAACCCATATAATGTATGAATGATTTTTTAAGGTTCTGAGACGCAAAGTTATCAGTGCACAAGAAAAAAATTGGAATTCGCTAGAAACAATAAGAACTCTAACACGAAATTGTTGAGACCTACCGCAAAATAAAAAAATGGGAGAAATTGGAAAGTTTATCCCAAATTTGAACGTTCTGCTGTTGGACGCGGATGTTCTGTTTTGCTGACCGCCCACCGACAGCTTTTGTAACAACCAATGATCAAACAAAGCAAAGGAAAAACGGTTCTGACAAGTAAGCTATTTTATGCTGTTCAACTCATTCTAGAATACGAGTTTCGGGCCAGAAATAGGCAGCAGATTTTGAAAACGAGGAAAAGGCATCGTCAGCTCAAATTTTCAAGTGTCATCATTGGAATCCTTCGATGGAGGTAGAAGCCAAATTTTCACGATACCAATATAAATTAAGGGCTATGGAGAAAACGAAACAAAATATAACCCACTTGAAATAAGAATAATAAAAACATACGCCGAGGTTTTAATGCAAACGTACTTGATCACACGACTGAAAAAATACTGGCCCATCAAACCAACGTCCTGGAATCCTTCGAAACAGATACCACCAACGAACTTCATTGAGGTCAAAGTGGAGTTTCGGAATAAATGGACTGGAAAAATCTTAGTTTCTGCGCTATTACACTTACATGTAAAGTGCCATGCGTTTTGGGAACACCCATAGACTAAATTACCCACGTTAACTTATATCCCAGCATCAGCACATATAGCCACAAGCCCATCTAGTGCGCGCTGAAGTTCCGTCTGGGGGTAGGTTTTTGCAAATCTTAAAAACAGATGTTTCCCCATTTTGAAAGGAGCGACGATCACCAAATGTTCCCAATGGCCAGGAGCCTCATCACGTTCCCAGGGCACCGTAAGGACACGAGCAAATCAAAAAACACCCCTTATTCATTGCTTTAAAAATGTCTGGCCGGTTTTGCCACGTTTTAGCAATTCAAACGGCAATATGGCTTTCTCCACCATTCCTCCAGCTCAACAGATCTATGGTCGCTTTCCAACTTCTCACCGAATTCCTTCCAAGTCTGCTCATCAACTGCTCGCACTGCCAACTTTTCAGGTCTTCGCGCCTCAGTCAAGCAAGCAGAGTCCCCCAGGAGTATCCTGTCTCAGTAGGTCTAGTCCTTCTCTTTGCTGGCCAGTGTAGTAATTTCTCACTACCAGCCACCACTCCAAACATGCCATTATGTACAGAATAGCACATCATTCAAATGGCCGGCAAGGCTGCGCTGCGGACTCGCCGTGAGATTTCCCAGTCCTCAAGTTTTTCCTTCACCACTTTGAGCGTTTATTTTTGTAATTAAGAACTTCTGCGTCCCACTAGTTCTCTTGTTGGAACAAAATTCTTTCCAGTTAGGGTCTCATAGACCTATTTGTCATGGAAATTTACGTGCCCGGGTAGCTCAGTCGGTAGAGCGTTGGACTTTTAATCCAACGGTCCAGGGTTCAAGTCCCTGCTCGGGCGGCCTACTTTTTTTTTATTTTACATTTTTTCCCTTTTCGGTTGAACATTATAGTACCACATATTACTTTATGTCGTGTCTAGTCATATTTTTAAAAGTGTACCCGAAACCATACTCATTGCATCAAATTAGTTCTGTTCGAGGTGTGCTAGCATCATAAACCACGCACAGTTAGTTCCGTCAAATGGCACAAGCGAACAGGGCCAAATGTGCAAACCTGAGCAGTCGCAGTCACAATCTGTTGCCTCCCCCTTTACAGTCGACTGACAAAATCAGAAGTCAAATATTAAGAAGAGAAAATTAAACACAAATCTGTTGTTAAATATTGCTAAGTGCGGCCGAGAAGTGGAAGACTTGTTATTAGGTAAGTCTATACAAAATCTCAGCTTCCTGTGAGACCCGGAATTTATGGCATAAGATTGAAGTGAATATATTACCCGAGTCCAGCTGCACCCACCCACATGCATATATCTCGTGTATGTATATAACGAGATTGGTTTTAAGGACAACATGTGGAAGGGTTTTTTTTTAATTTTTCCTGGATTGGACTTATTGCATTTAAATTATATAATTTAACAGAATATTTAGTGAATGTCTGGAACAAATATTTGTTTCGATTTGGTGTGGATGAAGGGCTGTGGCCCTCCATACTTCTATCCTTGAGAGCGTCGTCTTTAGATGACGCGTTCAGGTAGTAAACAAACAACGATTGGGATTTACGGGCGGTGGGTGGTTCCATTTTAATGGAAAAACCATGGAGAAACAATTATGAGACACAGTACGTTTTAATATGTATAGAATTGAAGATTTCGAAAGACGCAGCAGGACAGACGCACATATTGAAGATATGACAAATACCTGACATCATCAAAATTGACTCCCAACGAAACTCTTTTTTTACAATGGTTATTGAATAAGTAGGACAAACGACTGACACTGAAAAAATATAAACAAATCAAAACGAATTAAAAAAGGAAAGCGTTGTCCAAATGAAGTATTTCTCAGGTTTCTGATTGCATTGGTAGTATGATTACAGGTTGTAGTCGATGTTTCACGAAGGGCGCCGAAGGAATGTTTGTTTTTTTATCCTACCCGAAATCCAAGCTAGACACCATAGGTTCAAGTACGTGGGAGTAGTCGCACAAACCCACTACGCCACGACGATAGTGGATAATGAGTGATTCATCTTAAATCGAAGGTGAGGACGGTACATATTCTCAGCATTTTTCATTTGAAAATCGATAGCTTCTCTATGCTAGTTGTAGAGACCGCGTGGTATATCGGGAAGCCGCACGATATGACGCGCCTTAGTAGCAGCAGCTTCGCCTTCTAAATTCATCCATATTTGTGTACGCATCAAAGTGTAGGTGCCAGTTTAGAGTAGCTGTAAATTTAATCTTTCCGTGATCATCCACCTTGTCGTCTGTGTTTCCATATTCCCATAACTTTGGTCTAATATTGTTGATGTTGATGCCTGAAAGCTGTTTGCGCCTTGGCGTGTTGGTCTTCGATATTTATTCGCATACTCCACCTGTCGTAGTAATTGTATGTCTTCAGGGCGTACGTTTCAAGTCCCCTCTTTGGCGAGTGAGTAATCGAGTAGAAACTAGTAACCTGTCTTGATTGGCAGCGTGTAAGCCCATCCTTTTATTCTGTAGGAGGCAATTGCACAATGTCGAAAAGTTTATTGCGCCAGTCGAAGAAAGTGAAAGAGCCTACTCCGTTCATTGGCGTTCCCAAGAAATGGGATTCTCGCAGTCCACATCTTACTTTATCAAAACATCACAATCTACATTTATTACTTTGAAGTAGTACATGGGTTTGTCTTTTTCGCGGTCGAGTGTGAACTTTAAAAGTGACAACAAACTGGAGCAAAACTCTTATATAACTTATTTTGCCATTCCTGCTATTTGGTACCAAAATTAATAATAACTCTTTGTGACTTTAAAAGAAAAATTCTGCGTCTGATTTTACTTGCGAGTAAGGTACACAGCGATCATGACGAATAGTAAGAAGACGTATATCGAATCTCTCGTATAAGGACCAAATAATCTCGGACGGTCGGATACATCTTGGTCTTGTGGAGTGGGTTTTGCAGAAAGTTTCATGTCAGCCTAGTAGTGTCTAGGGCAAGGTGTTGGGCAACTTTGTTACGCGTTACAATTCAACCTACCCTCCGACATCGTGTATCTACCAACCCGTTGTACCACATTTTCGTCTTCATTAAAAAACATTTACAGGTGTAAATTGAACGTGAATGCAACCTCTTCCTGTACGTGCTCGTGTCCATAACATTCACTTTCAATTCATTGTTTCAGTTTTATTTACCAATGTGGGTTAAAAGCATTTAATTATATATAATCGATAACCTATACTTACCTAAGAACAATTCAATAAAAAAAGCGTGTACATAATTGATGAATTATTTAAAAACATTTTCAACATTCTATCACATTTATTTAATACCTAGTACTTTAGTATCAGTGGACTGACACGAAATTCACAACAAGCACTCTGTTTAGTCGTGCCCTAACATAGAAATCAAACAAACCTCAGCACAACAAGAAAAAAAATGAAAACAACACAGATAGACAGAGAAAGAGAACGCAAGAGCCATTCTTACTGCTAAACTCTTCTTTTGTTAAGGAATTTTCTTCCGAGATAACAGACGCAGTCGTAAAAGAACTCAAAATGCAGACCACTCCTACCATCTCGCCTCATCTAGTGGCCCGACGTGCGTTCAATCTCAATATCCATCGCTCTTCCACTCGCAGTTTAATAGCCGCAACAAGATACCAACCGACCGAGGCAGAGAGCTAACAAACATCTACGCCGCGCCGTTCTGTCGCCTTGTCCTGCAATCGTGGGGTGCAACATTTTTTAATTGTCTCAGGTTCTGTGCTATCAGTAAATTACTTCAATTTTTTCTCAGTTACAAGCAGCTTTTCATAACGATGATATTTACAAAAAACGACTATTTCCTAAATAAACAAGTGATTCTCCCTCAGTTAAATGTATTCAATTGTGTTCGATTGATATGAATTATTCGCCTCGCCATAGGTAAGAGCGAAGAAAGAAAAAAACAATTTTCAGAGATTTATGTGTATGTGATAAAGAAATCTCCAAGGGTGTTTATCTTCACGGAGTTATTTAACTTTTTCAAACGAGATTAATGAATAAAAAGGCTGTTTTTTATGTATTCATGAATTAAAAGCCTGTGTCGGAGATTACATTTTAAGTTGTGATGGTTCTTGCGGAAGATAAGAGATTCTTAAAAACATAATCTAAAGGCAAGACCCCACCCACCCCCTAAGAAGTGTGGTCCCAATGCTGCGTTGTCTTTTACATAAATTATATTATTATTTTTCTTTTATTTTTTTTGATAAATATATTAAATCATCGCTGACTCAGAGGTTTGTCCCAAAAAGGAGTAAGGCACCATATAAAGTATGCAATTTCATTTATCTATCATTTTGTTTTCGCTGTTTTGTGATTTTGTCCTCAAGGCGTTTCACACTTCCCTTGCAGTGTTCTTTCTTGCTTTTGATCCATCGCATATTTTCAATCTTTTGTGTCACCTCATTTAGAGCTGATGCCTTTAAAAAAATAATTAAAGTTTGTCCGCTTGTGGTTGCGTTGTTTTTACCAGATAGAGTATATTTCAAAGTTCCTGTGTGTGTATGTACTTTAACCACCACCAACTTTATTCAGCCATCTCTCGTCTACGCATAGGTACTGATCATATAACAATGAATTTGGACAACCCCTTTTTTCATCAAGCTTTACAGCGCATCGCCTGAGTTCGTAGACACTTGTAGATATGATATAATGTTCTTTTCAACTGACAATGCCATTGCGATCAGAAACACCTTACTCATATTGCCTAATTGGAGAAAGGACACGCGCATCTGGATAGATATAACTTACAAAGTGCACTTACAAAAATAATATTGGTTCTTGGAAATCATCACCTCTTCTTTTTTAGTGAGCCTGACCTTCCAACAACGAACCTTATCAGGACGTACAAAATGGAGATGGTACATCACTGCCACAACTCAGACGTATTGCATTTACTAGACATGTGTTATCACGGTTTTGATCGAAAGATATAACCAACATACGCTTTCCCTCACATAATCGTAAAATTTCGAATAATACTTTCATAACACTTTTGTTGAGAATGTCGTCTTTGCTTAACTGAATGGGCTTCTTGGTCTGTCAATGAATGAAGCATTTTATTTTGTAGGCTGGTTTGAAATGTACTAGTAAGGAAACTGGGCCCCAAGTAAAGCAAGCCGAGAAGAGTGACTATTAAAAAAATCCTGATAGTACCGGCTTCTGGTACTTTTTTTATGTTTCCTTCATTCTATGGAAGAATGACGTTTATCTTGTTTGAGTTGGGCCTTAACGTTTATGCATCTTTTGTGTCTAATTTGAATTGTTTACTGATCACGTCTTGGATCTCCATTCTGGGAATATGGTTGCATTGAAATTCTTTACGCAGCATCTAGTGTATATTGCACAAAAATTTATATTTTTTGTTCGTTTATTCAGTAGTATTTCTGGACGTCCTTTCAACATGGTTAGTTAGTTTTTTCCAAGTCATATTTCGGTTTATGGATGCCTTTTTTCCTTGGATACATATACTTTAAGAATCTAGACATACACGTATCACGTAGATTAGAGAACGCTTTTCAAGCTCGACACAAGCGTGATATTAAAAAGGGATATAGTCATTTGTTCCTACCCACAGTCTACGATAAAACTCCTCCACGCAATCACTCGGAGTATAGTTATCTGATTCGTGGATATACCAACGGACCTATGCCTAAGCGTGACTGCTCTTTGCAGATAAAAACTTTAACTTAACACTTCCTTCAAAGCATGGCAGTACATTTTTGACTCCATAGCTTCGCTTCCAAATTCCCTTCAAATGTGTCAAGGGGTCTTCTATATCAGGATACACTTTAACTATAAAGCAGGATGGAGGGGATTCAGTTCACCAGATTCTCTACTGTCACGAGTGTTAATCTTTAAGCAATTACCAGACTGGGTAAGACCACACGAGTTTCCTAAAGGGAATTAATAAGCGGTGTGTATTTTTACATCCACTTAATAATTCCGTAGGTGTTGGATTTCTACTTCCGATGGATCCACTAGGATCTAGGTTGACCTATACACTCCGCAGCTCCCTAAAAACGCCATATTCCGAGGTAGCAGGTTGTTGTAACTTCCTGTAGAGCACAATTTAAGGTCTGCAGTTGCTTAAACTGAGAGATTCTCATCTTTGCCCTGACCGTTAGTATATAAAGAAATATCAGAAGACTGATGATGGCTTAATGACTCACTAAATACGTTCTTAACCTTACATGCATTCCATAAAATTATACTAAAAGCAAATACATTTACCTTGCATATCCTTGCAGATGCTCTTAAGATGCAAAACGTTAAGTGCAATCGCTTGTAACCAACTGTTCTTAGAAGAACCTTTACCCGACATCACACAACAAGAATAAAATTCAATTAGCTGAACTCAATTTTGGTTTATTGTTTTCTTGTGCAACAGCGACGAACTACGGAAATAACCTCATTACATCAGGAAGAAAAAGTATGAACTTGTGTTCATCACTCGGAACAAGCACAAGCAGTGGTGGTGGAGGCGCAACAGGCGTATTAGGCATCTGTAGTGGAGGACAAGGCAGCACACATAGTTGTAACGAAATGCCACCAGAAACCCGACCAAAGGTTGTCACTGTCAAGCATCCAGAATCGAATAAGCCAAAACCAACCACAAAGAGGGGTAAACCAATACCAGCTGATCAGGATGTTATTAAGGCTTTGCATCGATGCCGTGAAGAGGGTATCAAACGACTGGATTTGAGTAAATCATCGATAGCAGTTATACCGGCTACAGTCAAAGACTGTACACACTTGACTGAGCTATATTTATATAGCAACAGAATCGCAACACTACCACCAGAGTTAGGCACTCTTATTAACTTGAAAACTCTTGCGCTGAATGAGAATTCACTCACAACGCTACCAGAATCACTACAAAACCTCACGCAATTAAAGGTGCTCGATTTACGGCACAACAAACTGGCTGATATACCTGATGTCATTTACAAACTGAAATCGCTTACAACGTTGTACTTGCGATTTAATCGCATCCCAGCCGTTGGACCTGAAGTTAAGAATCTGACTAATTTGACTATGTTGAGCTTGAGAGAGAATAAGATCCGAGAGCTGAGCTCATCCATTGGATATTTGGTGAATTTGACAACACTTGATGTTTCGCATAACCACTTGGAGCATTTACCGGATGAGATTGGGAATTGTGTGAATTTGAATGCACTGGACTTGCAGCATAACGAGCTTCTGGACGTACCGGAGAGTATCGGGAATTTGAAGAATCTAGTCCGTCTAGGTTTGAGGTGAGATTTATTTGTTAATTGGCTTTGATTTGAGACTCAACCAAACATGTTGACGATATATTTGTTGCAGGTACAACCGATTATCAACCATTCCATCCTCGTTGAAGAATTGCAAATTTATGGACGAATTCAATGTCGAAGGCAACAGTATTTCATATCTACCAGACGGACTGCTCGCCAGTCTGAATGCTCTCACTACCATAACATTGTCAAGAAACTCATTCCACAGTTACCCCTCTGGTGGACCAGCACAATTCACCAACGTGACATGCATCAATCTGGAGCACAATCAAATTGATAAGATCCCTTATGGGATTTTCTCACGCGCCAAGGGATTAACCAAACTCAATATGAAGGAGAATGTCCTCACGTCGTTGCCACTTGATGTTGGTACCTGGGTGAATATGGTCGAACTCAACTTGGCCACCAACTCACTCTCAAAGTTGCCAGATGACATTATGAATCTACAAAATTTGGAAATTCTCATTCTTTCGAATAATTTGCTCAAAAAGATCCCCAGCACAATTGGAAATCTGCGCAAGCTTCGCATTCTTGATTTGGAGGAAAATCGCATTGAGGTTCTCCCGAATGAAATCGGGTTGCTGCATGAATTGCAAAAGCTCGTGCTGCAGACTAATCAAATAACTGTTGTTCCAAGAACAATCGGCCACCTGACGAAACTTTGTCATCTATCAATCAGTGAGAATAACTTGCAGTATGTGCCCGAGGAGATCGGATCGCTTGAGAACCTAGAGAATCTTTATGTCAATCAGAATCCCTGCTTGGATAAGCTTCCATACGAGTTGGCATTGTGTCAAAACCTCAAGTATTTGAACATCGACAAGTGCCCATTGAGTACAATACCACAGGAGATTCAAGCAGGCGGGCCATCGCTGGTGCTGCAATGGCTTAAGATGCATTCCCCCTATAGATCAATGTGATTTGGATACTGCTACTAAGCTGAGACAAGCAGTGGTATCGGAACTATGAAAGAAGCACTCCTTGGAGCAGTTTACTCGATCGTGGGAAACCTGAAGAAAAAGTATTTGTTTATTCTCTTGACAAATGAAGAAGAAAAATACATTAACTGTGTTTGATTTAAAAAAGAAAAAAAACATAAATAAATAAAAATAGCTTTAAATTGCTTAAAGAAATATTCAATATCAAATAAGCTTGACTCAAAAGTATATAAACACAACAGAGATCTATTACTCGAAATCAAAAACTTAATAACTTTTACAAGGAAACAGAAGAATGTAAAGAAGATGATTCTATGCATCGCATACTGCTTTAATTTATTCTGTTTGAATTATTCTGTTTAGAATTATTAACTTCTCTTGGACTGCTTCAAAACGACGATCAACCAATCAATAATACAGCCATTTGAGTGACATCACTACGAAAGAAAGCAGACGTGATAAACAAACTGATTAAGGGAATTTAAGTATTTTTGAATTAATTTAGTCTTACGTTATTTTTGGACGGAAAGCGGCATAAATGTTGAGCGTTGTTGTTGGCATCGACGTAATATGGACTGTGAATTTAATAAATAAGGTGAGTAGATCTCTTTCAATGTTTACATACATTAAAGTTAATCGCTAATTATACAAACGATTGAAATATTTTGTAATCCAATGCAGAGACACAGAGACTTTAATCTCTGCGAGTACTTTCACGAATGCTGGAAGTTAAGCTGATTATGAATATGCAGCATTAACCATGTTAGGGGTGTTATTGTGATACTAATAATATTTAATTATTTATTTATTTACAGTATTAAATTATAATAAATTATACATTTAATATTGTTTTATGTAGCACTAGCCACTAGGGTTTTCGGCTATAATATATAAGAAGCCTATGTTAAATTTTCTTATTTAAATCTAATGTTTTTAAGATGTCTTGTATTATTTTGATGTTGCAGTGTGTTGGAGAGGCAAGGAGTTCGGCAAAAGATCGGTTTGGGGATATGTTTTTCGTTTTTTGTTTTATTGCATAGCATTCACAGATTAGGTGTTTTGTGGTCAGTAAAACATTTGTGTTACAAAGGTGGCAAATGGGTGGATTGGTTTTGTTCATCAGATACCCATGAGTCAAATTAGTGTGCCCTAGTCGAAGCCTAGTAAAATTTTGTATTGCTTTTCTAGAGCAGTTGTTTGGGAAAGTGGCATTTTGTCCTTCCGGGTTGATTGCAGAATAGTGGTGTGTGTAGTTCGCCCATTCCTCTTTTTCTTTTCGAATACGGTGGGAGTTGATGCATTTAATTATGTCTTTCTTGTTGTAGGTCCAATAAGTTACGAGTGGTTCTTTTGCAGCTGCTTTTGCTTTCGAGTCTGCTACTTCGTTTCCTTTTATACCCACGTGTCCAGGGATCCAAATTAATTGCGTTCTACCATTGTTTGCTATCAGCCTGTCTCGTATTGTTTGAATGATAGGGATTTTGTTATTCAAATTTTCAATTGCATCAATTGTTGATAGGCTATCAGTGAAGATTTTCATTTTCTTTCTTGTTTTTATGATAGCTTGCAATATGACTGTTGCTTCTGCAGTGAACGCGGAGGAAAAATGTGGTAGGAGCCCTTTGGATATTGTTTTTCCAGATTCGTCTACAACAGCAAAAGCTGTTCCGTATTCAGATTTTGAGCCGTCGGTGAAGAGCAAGGAACAATGTGGCGTTTGATGCTCCATCATTTCTAAAAATTTACTTTTATATACTTCTGCTGGTGTTGAAGATTTGTTAAGATAATGAAGTGATTTGTTGAAGCATTTTCCCAATAAATTCCAAGGCGGATGAGTTGCTGGCTTCGTTAGTTGAAGGTGAATTGGGATATCCAAGTTTTTGGCAAAAAGTATGGCTTCATGTAACGTAGAGGGGTATTTTGGAAGTCTCTTTGTTGCCATAATTTTTTTGGAGATTTCAAGAATTTGTTTATTGCTTGGTGAGGTCACTTTTAAGATAATTTTTGATGTGAGGAAATCTGTTCTGTTTTTGATTGATGGAAAGCCAGATTCGGTAAGCATGTTTCTTATGGGGGTAGGTGTACTCTTCATTGTTGCTCTTGAATCCCTAGTTTTGGAATTTTTATTTGGCATTTTTTGTGTACCATTGGTCAAACAATCACTCCCATACGCCGAAATACCGCATCGTTTATTATTCTCTTAACCCAGGAGCTAAGAAGTAGGTTTTGCAAATCTACTTTTCGAAGGCCGAAACGTAACTTTTCAATACTCTATGTAACATTCACGCTTACATTAAATATAAGAGTATTGACCAAATGTAGTTAATTATATTTTGAGAGGAAAATTAATATCTTCGCTACAAGAAAATTAACATCTTTACTACTAACACCAGCAGAAAATTGATCTCGATAGTTCAATAGTGCATTCTTAGCAATAACATATCTTCCATATCAGATTTTCTGTGTAATCGTGCTCTCTGACAAGTCTGGGTATTTATAATATAAAAGTTGGGGAGACGATTTGTTGTAGCGAGAGGCATATCTGAAATTATGCCTATGAAGAAAGATAGGTGTTACTGTACATCTCCTCGCGAAGTCATCGGCAATTTAAATATATATATAATAATAAAGTACTTACTTACTTAAGGTGGCGCTACAGTCCGGGGTGGACCTGGGCCTCAACCAACAAGCGTCTCCAGCCAGCTCGATCTTTAGCTAGCTGTCTCCAGTTTCGCACGCATAGTTGGTTGAGGTCCCTTTCCACTTGCGTGCGCCACCTGAGTCGCGGTCTTCCTCTACTGCGCCGTCCCTCGGGGGTGGATTCGAAGACTTTTCGGGCCGGAGCATTGGTTTCCATCCGCTCTACATGACCTAGCCACCTCAATCGTTGGATCTTCACTCTTCAGGCTAAGTCGATGTCGCTAAACAGCCCGTATAGTTCGTCATTAAATCTCCTCCTCCACTCACCATCTATGCAGACGGGACCGAAAATCACACGAAGAATTTTCCTCTCGAAGCAACCAAGAGCAGCTTCATCCGCTTTTGATAATGTCCATGCCTCCGCGCCATATAGCAGGACTGGGACGATTAAGGTCTTGTAAAGCGTTAGTTTAGTTGTTCGAGAGAGGGCTTTGTTTACCAATTGCTTTCTTAGCCCAAAGAAGCAGCGATTGGCAAGAGTTATTCTTCGTTTGATTTCAGCGCTGGTGTCGTTGTCTGAATTGATAGCGGTGCCTAGGTAGACAAAGTTTTTGACTACCTCAAAGTTATATCTGTCTGCTGTGACGTTCTGACCGAGACGTCGGTGTTGGGTGTCCTTTCTCGTTGACAGCATATACTTGGTCTTACCCTCGTTTACCGCTAAACCCATCTTCGCGGCCTCCGTTGCAATACCCACAAAAGCGCCATTGACATCACGCTGCGTTCTTCCGATAATGTCAATATCGTCGGCATATGCGAGTAGTTGGACGGACTTCTGAAAGATTGTTCCTCTGGTGTTGGCGTTCGAGTTTTGAACAATTCTTTCAAGAACGATGTTGAAAAAGTCGCATGACAGCGCGTCGCCTTGTCTGAATCCTTTTTTGACATCAAAGGTCTCGGTTAGGTCTTTACCGACCTTGATGGAGCAGCGTGCATTCTCCATCGTCATCCTACACAAACGGACGAGTTTGGTAGGGATGCCAAAACTAGACATTGCTCTGTATAGCTCGTCTCTATAAATGCTATCATACGCGGCCTTAAAATCGATAAAAAGGTGGTGGGTATCGATTTGTTGCTCCTGGGTTTTCTCCAAAATCTGCCGCAGTGTGAATATTTGGTCGATGGTGGATTTTCCTGGCCTAAAGCCACACTGGTATGGACCGACCAGGTTGTTGACGAATGGCTTTAGGCGTTCACACAGTACGGCAGATAAGATTTTATATGCAATACTTAGGAGACTGATGCCTCTGTAGTTGGCGCAGTTCAGAGGGTCTCCTTTTTTATGGATCGGGCAGACTATGCTGAGGTTCCATTCATCGGGCATGTTTTCCTCCGACCATATTTTACAGATGAGTTGGTGCATGCTCCTTACCAAATCATCGCCTGCGGCCTTAAAAAGCTCGGCGGGTAGGCCGTCAGCTCCCGCAGCCTTGTTGGATTTTAGTTTGGATATGGCAATCCTCACTTCATCTGGGTCGGGTGGACGGAATTGTTGATCTTCATCGTCCCTTTCATTGGGGTTGAATGGTTCGTTCTGCCTGACAGCGGAATTTGGTTCTTCGTCGCCGTTATACAGTCTGCAGAAATGGTTTCTCCATATCCTCAGCATCGACTGTGACTCTACTACGATGTTCCCTTGATCATCCTTACAGGCTTCGGTTCGGACTTTATAACCTTGACTGGTTAACTTTACCCTTTGGTAAAATTTCCTTACCTCATTCCTGCAGTAATATCCCTCTAGTTTGCCGATCGCGCGCTTCTCATGCTCCTTCTTTTTTCTCCTGAGAAGCCCGTGTTCGTCTCTCCTCTTCTGCTCGTAGAGCTCCCGAGCAGCTCTTGTCCTTCTTTGCAGTGCCGCTTTGTATGCTTCTTGCTTGGCTGCATTCGCCTGCCGACACTCGTTGTCAAACCAGGGGTTTCGTTGTGGTGGCGGATTGAAACCCAGCACATCAGAGGCGGCATCTCTGATGGCTTTTTGGCAATGCTGCCACTGATCTTCAATACTTGATGTTGGCGGCGTAGGATTTCTTAAGAGGTTAAGGGAGACACGATCGGAAAAGGATTTGGCAATCTCTTGCGATTGTAGCCGGCTGACGTTAAACTTCCTCACAGTATTTCTTTGTCTTGGCGGTGTTCGGGATATCCGCAACCTTATCTTGGCTACAACAAGGTGGTGGTCCGAGTCAATGTTGGCGCCTCGGAACGTTCGAACATCTATAATACTGGAGGAGTGCCTTGCGTCGATCGCAATATGATCAATCTGATTGACGGTTGATTGATCAGGAGATCGCCATGTTCCTTTGTGGATATCGAGATGTGGGAATCTTGTACTGGCTACTACAACATTTCGCCCCGCAGCAAAGTCGATCAGCCTAAATCCGTTATCGGATGTGGTGTCGTGTAGACTGTGCTTTCCGACCGTACTACCAAAGATGTTCTCTTTTCCAAGCTTTGCGTTAAAATCGCCAAGGACAATTTTAATGTCGTAGCTAGGGCATTGCTCATAAGTTTTGTCCAGGAGCTCATAGAACTTGTCTTTGGTGTCGTCATCTTTCTCCTCTGTGGGGGCATGTGCGCATATAAGGCTTATGTTGGCAAATTTAGCCTGGATGCGAATTGTCGTGAGGCGCTCGTTCACGGATCTGAACGATAAGACTTCTTGCCTAAGTCTGCCTCTAACGACAAATCCACATCCAAATAGGCGCTGTTTTTGCTGTTTGTAGCAGTTACCGTAATATATATCACAGTTTTTCAGCCTTCTTTTGCCCGGTCCATCCCATCGCACTTCTTGGATGGCGGTTATATCTGCTTTGCAGCAGTCTAGGGCTTCCGCTAATTGTTCGGCTGCACGTGGCCTATAAAGGGACCTTACATTCCACGTACAGATCCGAAGATCGTTGTCCGTATATCGTTTGCTGGGGTTGTCATCAGTAAAATCCTCCGTTTCCGAGGCTTGTTGTTGCTTCGTAACTATATATTTTCTTTATGTGGCCGGGCAGTTACCCCGACGGCACAACCCCCAACCTGGAGGGCCAGTTCCTTTTTTGTCACCCCTAGGACAAGAGGTCGCACTTATAAGTTTGGCAAGTTGAGCTCGGGTGAACTACAACCAGTACCCGATGGCTACCACTTGGAGGTAAAATAAGCACAATTGGTGTGTAGAAAAAGTTACAACACTGGGCATCGCCAGGTTGACGCCAGTCAGTGCCTACCCGATTCCCGCAACACCCAACCACCATAATAATAAAGTGCCCAGCCTTATACTCGAAAATAAACCGATATCTGAGTGCAAGGTGGACTAAGTAGGCTACACACATCAGTTTTCAAATGACTTTTCCTTTCCTAGAATGTCATTTCTTATCACTTCAGTTCAGCCTACACACCATCATGCCAGGAATGACATTTATTCAAATCTGTTCACACATTCTCACGTTATCAGTTCTTATCCGTCATCCTCAACCCTCATCATTCCCAGCCATCATTTTTTTTTTCCAAGCTACACACTCATTTGTCCATCATTCCAGCAATAATGTCATTTCAAAAATACATTACTACATGTCCCTACATTATCTCCGAAGAAATGGTGATATCTCTTTTGGATATCACGCTGTTCCTAAGCCAGAAAACCACATCTTTAGTCGCCTTTATCTTTGTGTCAAATTCGCCACAATGATTTGGGAGCTTATAAGGATATACCACTTCTTCCGTCTTCGATGCATCTGTGAACATTTTCAGAGGACCCGTCCAGTGTCTCCCATAATCTCAGTCTGATCTGAAGGGAATGCTGGTTGAATAGTTCTCCACGAAGATAGATTGAAGTCGTAGGCGGTCAGAGTTGCTAGGAAGGAGCCGAACTTGCTAAGAATCATGTTAGGATTTTGGTTCGTAGTCATAGTGTTTTCATTCTGACAGGCATGCTCCGAATGTATCCGACGGAGGAAGGAAGGGAAGTACGTTCAATGTAGCGGATGAAATACTTCTTTGTGTTCTGCTGATACACATGCAGGCCACTCGCTGCATTCGGTTTAGAATTTTACAATTAACAGCTTAAGCCAGGGCTATCCACAAGCATACCCAAACTCAGAGATAATGGAGGGATATAGATATCCATCTTCTACTTCTCTTGCCCCTTGATTTCATCTGACAGCATTTTTTACACGCTTTTTGCCCCGTGTCTGTGAATACGTGTGTGCTCTTTTGATCAGGTGGCGAGCAGCTGTTACCAATTTCAAATTTTGGTGTTAAATTTCAACCCAGTATGGAGGGGTAAACGAACGAACAAAGCTTATGTTCATGAAGTCGATTCCTTAAGCTGCCATTTGAGTAAGTTATAGTCTGAGATACTAGGACAAACTAAATAGCTACTAGTGTATATATTTTTATATATGAATTATGCGTTTACAATGCATTCACACTAATCACGCGTACAGATAACTAATAATAACAATATTAGAAACGTTTGCATGAATCACTTAAAAAAGTTCTTTGCTCATATCGCTTTCTGCAAAAATATCAATAGAAATTAACTTAAAATGTTGACAACCTTTTTACGCATTGGTTATAATTGCAATATCTTGTCACTGTTGTTATCAAAATATAATTTGAATGTATGAGTTTTCAGAATTCATTACTTAAGGGTATAGAGTGGAACTAACTTTTGGGACAGTTTGCAGTTTGTCAGAGAGGCTGTAGGTATATAATCTAAGAATTAAATTGATTTCAAATAGTTCCAATTCAGTGGGCATTGCATTACATTTTTATTCACTAAATTCCATATATCAGTACATATAAGTATATGCTCTTAAGAATATGAATCAATTTTTGAACACCCTCCGCACAACAATACATGGATCGTGGGCAAATTCGGCAATCTGTCGCCATTTTTTCCCACTCAAATCCATGAATCTGCGACATTCCCACTAAAATCCACTTATCGCCGCCATTGCGTGGTGGATCCATGGTTTGTGTAAAAGCATGTGTGAAAACAAGGGAACACCACTACATCCCCGGTGTGGACAAGGGGCAAAAATGGTCGATGATGGATATCTCCGCCCAAATTATAGCAAAAGGCAAAGCGCTATTGCAATCCCCATTGCTCTAGTTGCTGATTGTGATCTTAAGTTGCACACGAATCCCTGTTTTGAAACCTATATGACTTGGAGAGCAATTTTCGTTTATTTTGTAAAAATTATAACATTTTTTAGACATCTTCTAATGGCAATGTTTTCCTTTTGTTTTTCAGATTCGAACTATACAAATAAAACGACATCGCTTTACAGAAAACATCTGCTATTCGTCATCATCTAGTCATTTAAGGAGAGATTATTTTTTATAAAACTTTTGAGCAGTGCAAGCACTCTTTATTTTTGTATTATTTCCATTTACATATATTTATGCAAACATTTTTATTCAAAGCACTAATTTTCATTGTGTTTTCGCATTAGAGTTGAACATTTTTGAAACAAAACAAAGTTGCAAACGGAATTGTTAATAGAAAAAAAATATATATATGTATGTAGTAATAAATATATATGTATAGATATGTATGCATTTAATGTTAAATGTTAAATTTATATTCACGTGTGCACACACGCATGTGGAAATAATAACTAAATATATGATGATCATGTAACTATGTATTGTTTGTATTTGAAGAATTTTACAATACATCGTCAATCGAAGTTATTTCGCTAAGATATCACTTATCATTTCATTTCAGTGTTTTTGAAAAACAAAAGCAAACTAGGTATGTGCATTCATCGAATTTAGTTTTACTAAAGATACATTGAAATGAAGTAAACAATAAGTTTCAACTTACGTAATATGTCAAGCGCATGAATGCTGTAATACTGTTTGTGTAACTGTTTTGCCGTTAAGGTGAACGGAAGGGCATGTACACATGTTGAATTTGAACTATGATAACCAAGCCAGACCCGAAAAAGAATTCTATAGAAACCTAGCTAGCTAACTAGTTAGCTTCCTTTACAAAAAAAAAACTACATTAAACCTACATTTTGTTGTTCTTTTAAGAATTCAGCCCGCAGGCTCAGTCTCCAAAGTCGTTGCACATGTGCACATGCACATACTTGCTTTGAAATGTGCAGAAAGATGCGGCAACGATGCTCATTTATGCAGAATTTGTCTCGATAGCTGTAGCGGCTACTGTTCAAATATGGAGGTGCACACGAGTTCGCATCGGCTATAAGCGTCAACAGTTTGTTGCCAGAAGCCTTGGAAGCATCCTTTATTTCTCATCACTTCATTTATCTAAAGACTCATATGGAAATATTTTAGAATCCTTAAAATTCTTCAAATGTTGTCTAAATAAGTGTGTTGATATGTACAATCACATTTCTTTGTGCATGGTCTATGACCGCGGATAGTCTGCGATAAATATACGCAAAATCATACATTTTCTTAATCCTATCTAAATCACTTGAAAATGGATAGTTGAAGGTAAATGCCTCTGCAATTGAGCAACTTTAGCTAAGGCATTAGTTATTTTAATGCTTTTGCTATCAAATCTAGAGCTACGTCTAAAGTAAACACAACACTATTCACAACACACACCTTCAATGAAACACGATATACATAAGAAACAAAAAAAAAATGTAGACCGACAATTTATAAAATTGAATTGGATTAATCGTTAATTTATCACATAAGCAAATCTTCCGATACCAATCTGAATCGAAAGGCGTTGCGACAAAAGTGAATCGGAAAATTCTGTATTGTGATAGCCTCATATTGAAATGGTTTTCATTATTAAAACAAACTTAAAACTTATGCGACTTGTGTAAAATAATTGAAATGTGTGTTAGACATGTTAGAAAAAAAAAAAAAACAAAAACATGATTCATTAGCAATGTTATGTGAGAATTTTGTTTCATTAATTGACTGCGTTCTGCCGCCATTCGTACTTCACTCGTACCATTTTAGCTGAATGTTGATATGGAACTCTATTGTTTTGTGGTTAGACAAATGTTTTGACCAATCTTTGCTATCATCGATTTGGGATATGTTTTAGGTTCTCGCAAATTAAAATATTGTTATGTTAAATTCATGTTTTTATAAAAATACTATAGTCAACTACAGAAAAGACATACATATGGATGGAGAATATTATAGATAGAATTGACTAGTGAAAATTAATCCGTAGATGCTGGGCAGATCGTGAAATGCGTTTAAACAAATTGAAAACTATTTTTGTAGTTGTTAAAGCCGTGCGTGGGTCCCCCTTCAGTATTCAGAAGGTGTATATGAACGCAGTAGATACATTGTTTTTGTTTTCTTTCTTCACTGCATATGCTTAGCAGTGCCATCTTAATATCTAATCAAAACTATATATATACATATTATATCGGCTTGCTGTGACAATGAATAAGTATTGATTAATATTTTTGACCATAGGTCTTGCTAAAATGTCAATGCAAAATTAAATAAACTGACTGCTCTAATTCAGCAGCAAATAAATGAGCCAGACTAGCCAGATCAATACACCGCGAATACAACCAAAAAAATAACAACCAGCACAGTCTGATTGAACTCAAAAAAGTAAGCTTATATTTTTATGACGTATTGAAACAACCTGCACAAGGATATTTTTTTATTTGCAGCCCAATGATTTATCAGAATTCAATTAACGTATAATTGCGAAAATAATTTAACTAAAAATAACGCACATTACCCTAATCAATGTTGTCTATACTATATTCTTTAGAAACTTAAGCAAATAAATGAATGAATGCATCTCTTCGTTGTTCTTTTTTTTTACTCAACATATTTTTCTACAAAAGAGAGGCGAAACTAAAGTTTTTTTAAACTATTCTGAAACAAAACTTTGTGACAAAAAAAAAATGTCTTAATTGTACTACGTATATTTTTTCTACTGCAAAACTTTCTCTATTCATTACTGGTAAATGATAATAAAGATAAAACAAAACTCATGTTAGTCTCAAACAAGATGAATTTATAACAAATAATGAGAAACACACAAAATAAAAAGTATAAACTTGCTCTTGTTATATTTTTATATTTGTACAAATAACTAAAGGAAAATAATTACAAATGTTTAAACAATTAAAAAAATCAACGAAATTTCAAAATGAAATAAAAACAAATTAAATGTTATTTTTGTGTGAAGACAAGGAAACGATATAATAAAGTAAAATGCATTAACAAATATTATTCATATATATCAAAAATAATGTAATGTGGTACCTTAATTTGGCAACATGAAAAATACAAATACAAACCAAAAACAAAATTAAATAATAAATATAAAACTATCCAATATATACATATACATTTATATATATATATAAAGAAATGATGAATATAAACATACACAAATAAATTAAAATTGTTGATACATATGAGTGTCTACACTTATTATATTCAAGTTTGTAGCATAGCGATATGCGATGGAAATATGTTATGAGGATAAGAGATGAAGAGAGAGAGAGAGTGCGTGTGAAAACGAAGAATAGAATATAAAGATAATAAATTATTATAAATGTCTACATGTACTTCGTTGTTTCATTTCATCACATTTGTTACGGAAGTCGATTGAGCCATGTCGTTGTGTGCGCCACCTTATTGGCTGCCATGATGGCCGTAAGAAGACTCACTAATTAAGCAATCAAGCAAATATGTCCTTTCTGACACATTGTGGAGATCAATTGATGTCTGCGTGCGTAAAGTCTCAACTTTAATGCGCATGAGCGAGCATGGGTGAGTGAGCAAATAAACCCACCCCTATGACCCAACCTATAACCTTTTAGTACCCACAGGTCCATTTTGGACACGAACGCATTGTACAAAAAGTTTGTTGTGACTGGGCACGTACATACCCAGGTGAGTTGTATGAAGAGTAGAACAAAATGTGTACCAAATTGACTCCTCTTCAACTTACAATAAAAAAAAAAGCACTTGGGCATTAAAGGGATATTGTTCGAACGGTTGTTAACATTTCGTTAAATTTCACTTAGTACACAACCACGCAAAGGTTTCGTTTAACATGTGCTAGAGTGCTCTCAAACGAATGGAAACTGAAGGGAAAGCAGCTGATATTGCTTACATACATCTACAAAGTAGGGCCTGTGCATCCAGCCTGTGCTCGTGGCGCCCTTTGGAAAGCCTTTATAGCAATCGCTTAGAGGTGAACTAGTGTATGCAGCGGGCCCTTGTCCAGGGGTTTAAACCAGGACCCAGCAATCCAGGGTCGGGGGTTGGGCGTCAGAGTAACTTCCCCACCGTATAAAAATAGCTCAGAGACGACAACAAGCCTCGGTTACGGATGACTCTACTGATTTTGACCATGGACAACGATTTTCGAGAAAGTCTATAGCCTATATGTCAGACACAACCGCCATCCAGGAGGTGTGTTGGGATGGGCCGGACGAAAAGAGGGTGAAAAACTGCGACATACACTACGGAGACAGCTACAATCAGCGAAGGCAGCGCTTGTTTGGATGCGGGTTTCTGGTTCCAGGCAGATTTACCAAGAAGTATTAAGCTTTACATACATAAGCGAGCTCCTCATAACAATCTCTATCAAGAATACATTCGGTATTCGGAATAGTGGAACCTTTGTCACAACCCCATCAGAGAAGCTGCTTCCGATGTGTTGGGTTTTAAAACTTAACCCGGAAAAAACCCCTGGTTTGAGAACGAGTGCAGACAACGCTGTACAGAAGGACGACAGCGGTTCATGAGCTCTAATAGCTTAAAAAAAAAGGAAATTCTCTACCGGCTTCTCAAAGGGAAAAAAGAAAGAGCTTGAGAAGCGCGCAATGAGGAAATGGAGAAAAAAATGAAATAATGTCCGAAAGTTCTACCAACAGGTAAAACAACTATCTAATGTGTACAAACTTCGGACAGAAGCCTGCCGGGACGAAGAGGGACAACTCGTAGTAGAGTCGCGGTCGATACTGAGAATCTGGAAAGATCACTTCTGTATACTGTAAAACGACGAGGAAGACACCAATACCGCCGTCAGGCAAGATGATCCACTCCACACAATGGAACATGATAGAAGAGAATTCCTTCCCTCCGACCCAAAGTCAAGGTAGAGATATCGACGGACTGTCTGCGGAATTGTTTGAGACAGCTGGAGACCTACCAGCGTACATGCACCCGCTCATCTGTAATATATGGTTAGAGGAAAGCATGCCCGACAAGAGGAACCTCAGTATTGCTTGCCCGATCAACCTGCGCCAACTGCCGAGAGGTTAGTGCCCTTAACATCGCCTACAAGATATTTTGTGTGTGAGCGCCTGAAACCATTCGTAATTACCCGTTACGTCCTTAACCGACTAAAACTTGACACTACGGCAGATCCTAGAAAAGACCCAAGAGATGCAAATTGACCACCACCTTTTCGTCGTTTCAAGGCCGTATATGACAGACGAGTTATACAACGCCATGTCTAATTTTGACATCCCTGCCATCAGAACCGAGATTAAACGCAGAATAACTCTTGTTTCTTTGGGTTCAAGGGGCAAATTGAGTAATAGAGCCCTCTCTCGAAGGACCAAGCTAAAATTACATAGCATCTTGATCATCCCTGTCCTGCCGTATCCTACCTGCACAATCTCAAAGGCAGATGGTCCTGCTTGCGTTAAGTGTACAGCTGTACAGCGACATATGCCTACCCAAGCGTCTACGGATTCAATGACGGAGATGGCTAGGCCATGTCACACACCGGTCCAGCCCGAAGAAGGTTCGACTCCAAACCATTGTGACAACGCAATAGACGCCCGCAAGTGGAGAATGACATCAACCAACTGGCGTGCGAAATAAGAGGCAGCTGGCTAAAGATCGTGCCAGTTGGAGGGGCATATTGGTTGAGGACCAGGTCCTCCCCGGGCTGTAGCGCCACTAGAAGAAGAAGAATACATACATAAACGAACTGAAAACATGAAAAAATTGTCTCTTTTTCAACAAAAAAAAAAATAGAGCAAATACAGGAAGAATTTTTCACATATGGCTATGCACGCATATACTCATTATGGCTAGTCTTGTGTTTTGTCCACACATGATGAAACAATGCCTTTTGCCCTTAAACCAAGCCACTCACCACGTAATACACATTTCATCTGAATTCAAGTACCTGAAAAGTTCAGCGGCAACATTGCCGTGTACAATTTAATCTGCAACATCCAGACCGAGGTGTAGACTCAAAGCGTATCAACATATGTGCACACTGAGGCCAATAAACAAGACTCATGTTTTAAATGTGTACAAGTGTGCATACATATGTACCAACGTTAGTACGCACTTGTGTTTATCAACAGAGTCTACCTTCATCTCTTTCTATATACATAAATGTGCACTATATACGTAGGCATACGTAGGTGTTTATCAGCTGTTGTTGAATAGGCTTCTGCTGAGCGGGTTCAACTTCATTCCGTGTTCGACTGCTTTGTTGTGAACATACAACGATCGACGTGCATTGTTGCTTGGTTTACCCCTCTCAGTTCAGTGCAGTGTATTTGTTTATAAATATATCGATTTATTTAATCGTTGCAGTGATAGTGTTGTCCATTGTGTCGGTTCAGTTTCGCATTTCAGGTGAGGTCTAATGAAACTAATCAAAGTTAGCTGACATTTACCCATCAATTAACATTTCTTTGTCTTGGCTTAAAGTCTTCATTGTTTGTCTCTGATAATGCTCAAGCGATAAAAACAAATGCGATAAATGTGAAAGAAAGTTCGCGAGGTGATTCGCATGAGACAGTTGATTTTTGCGACGTAGGTATAAGATCGCACAATTCCGACTGTTCTTTGTACTCTCAATGGAAAATATAAATATTTTTGTATGTATGTATTGCAAGCAAAAATAAATGACTTGTCAGAGATCATTCTCTTATAATTTTAAAAATAAACAAAATCCAATATAATGATACTGATACTGTTTGAAAATCGAAATTGATTTGTTTCTTCATTGTTTCGCTTTTACTTGAAGCGATGTCGTTTTTTGAGTCATTTAAAGTTTAATATGTGCAAAATAGTAGCGTTGAAATTCAAATTACCACATGTATTTTCAGCTGACAAGCATGAATATTTATATCATTTGATTGTTAAGATTTTGCGTTAGCAAGACTGCGAGTGGGTTGTTAGTAGTCAAATGTAGCTTTACTAGTCGGAAGGAGATCGATTATAGCAATCGGGGTCCATCTAGTTTATTTTATTTTTTGTTTGATTTCCTTTTCATTCATGGTCCAGCAGGGAAATCTCTACGCAAGGCAGGTGTAAAGTACAGGAGGTACACCGTACACACCTTGTTCTCTTCGCTCATGTTTCCTTCGACCTGGGGTGATGCTATTCACAGAATTGGCATCTGCCGAGTGTATACAATAATTATGTCGAACCCTCTCAAATAAATATAACGATGTGTGCTTACTGCCGGGGACCCCAGATATTCTCGAATTAAATAAGGTTCATATGTGAAAAGATTTTTCAAAATTCTTCGATCGTAGTCGATGTAGTATTCGCAGACCAGGTGTTGTGCGGTATGTTCAGTCGCATTGAATGTTAACCTAAGGCACAGTACCCGGTAAGGACTTCTAATACGTCCTTGCGACTAAAGCCGATCAATGATGTTGACCTCTCCTTGATCAGCATATGCCATATAGCACTTGCTGTAGCTAAAATATACAGGCCAAGCCAGCGATTACTGGCTCTACCCAGGGCTTCGCCTTTTAGATTTTTCTTTGTGGAGCTGAGCGGCGTGTACGAATATAGAATTTGCTAGAGATTCTGCCAGCACCGAACTGAGCGACACAGACTTTTCCATTTCCCTGGATTTCAGTATGTCCCAGTACCCAGCAGTGGGACACCGAATTTTCCAAAGATATCTCGTCGTACTCTGCCTGCATAGCCTAACCAGCTTCGATGTCATAATGTCAGATGCTATGGCCTTTAATTGCCGATTGGTTACGAGAAACGATATTGATCTATTCGCCGGTAACGTTTTGATCTTTCAGCGCGAGTGCTGCCTAGTGTGTAGAAGTCACTTCAGGGATTTTTCGGAGTGGTCACAAAAAATTCCTGCCTCCGATGAGGGGCGCTGCGATGACTTTCCCCAACTTTCCTCCTCTGCCATTAGCTTGCTCCTTCCATGCCTGCTGCTCTGTGATTTGTCCGTGTTAGGATTTCTCGGGAAATCCATGCCCTTGTCAATGCAATTAAGGTAGCTGATCTCACTGGGCAAATGGACAATTTTAAGTGTACTATAAGATATGATCCATATGCTGCTTGGAGCACTACAGAGACTTGTAATTTTGACTAACGATTATTTTGGAGCATATATTGACTTAATAGATATCAGTGGTTTCTGATTTATTGACCTAAACCTTCAACTTAGGGAAACCACACAAAAATATATATAATGGGGTCACCTCGCAAAATGGGCAAAATTAGTTATATTTATATATAATCTATCAGTAGTGGTCCCCGTTGATGGTGATCGTCGTTTTGCAAGCAATACGGAACGATGATGAACAGTGACTTTGAACAGTTGACCGTCGTAAAATAAACGCAAGCTCGTATTATTTCGCAAGAATCAAGATAAATGGTGGTTTGCCTTCCGTATCTAAAAATTGTGAAGCAAAAATTAACAGCAGCCAGCGGTCGACAAAATCTATTCTTCTTCACTGCGAAATCCCTTATTGAACAATGAGTGATTGTTATATATAAAGATACATTTTAAAGGACTCAATTTTAAATATATTGCGTCGTTGTTGAAGCAACTTTACTGATACACGACGAACTTATATTTTTAACGAATTTAAGAAGTGTCTTTACACTCAGTTTGAAAACATGCTCATCATTTGGCTGCGGCCGTATTCAATTCTTTGTTGCTCTTGCCAAATTGCTTATCATCTTCATCATTAATATATTTGCAATAATCGCTTTGCATGCAGATGATTGCACATCAACGTATTTACTATGAACCAGATCAGCCCTCTTGAACGGGGGGGACACTCTACTGGTCTCATTAAATTCAATGAATTTGAGAGATTCACCCCAATTTAATTGTATTTACCAGCGAATGTACAAATATAAAGGGTATATAGCATTAAACCGATTTCAGAATTGAAATGAAAGTAAAATATTTCAGAACGAAATACGAGTAGTGACTATTTTTTTTTTTGTCAAAAATTGGTATACAGACGTCTACAGAAAATATTTGTTTGTTTCTTGTTAAGAGTTAGTTCATAACCACATAACCATGTTCATAACCAATAATAATCATGATATGGGTGCTGTTACAGCCCGTAGAGGGCCTAGCTTCTCAGCAACCACTCGTGTTGTGTGCGCTATTTTTAAGATTGGAGGAGATCTACAGATCTACAGTTACCGACTCCGAAGGGCCCAATTTGAAAAGCTTTTTCTAGGTTTGGGGCTTTGTCAGTGACTCGAAAGGGGTGGGGACGTGAAAAGTACGGGGAATTGAACCTGGGCTGCGTAGGCTCACGTGTGTCAAGACGCACCAACCCACAATGCCACGGCCGCCACCATACGAAAGTAACTCGGCACAAATATTCATTTATTTTATTTATTCAAATTTCATTCTTTTCTGTTTTCATCCTTGCCATCTTTTGGGGCGTGATCGCAAATTAGACTGATGTTTCCCAATTCATTGATACGCACTTTTATGAGACGTTTGCTTTTACAAAAAAAAAAGCTCACGACTTTTTGCTTAAGTCCTCCTCGAACAACAATTTTCCATCGAAGTGAGCGCCTCTCGCATTTTTTCATTTACTTTTTGGTTTGCGCACCGGGTTGCTCCGTCGCCATTCGTAGAAATTAGACAAGCTGCTCCCTTTCTCTCTTTAGCAGTCGCCATTGGTACCCTATCTTCAGCCGAAGTATTCGGATTCTGGATTTCACAGGGTATAACTTCCATCAGAAATTACTCTACAAATCTATGTTTGGTGCCAGCACCGGACTGTATGTCCAATTTAACCCCATGAAATGATAAAACGCACAGGACCTTTTAGATGGAACAAATGCGTCGGGCAGTCATGGAAATTTGTCGCGATCTACTGTTTTTTCTATCTTCGTTCGTGTTTTAACTAATCAGGCAACTATGGAGACATTAGCCTACGTAACTAATTGATCGAAGTGATAATAAATCACACTGCTCAGTTTCGTTGAGTTTCGTTCACTTTAGTTTACTTCAGGAAGAGAATGAATCACTCTCTACGCAAATATGCATGTCCGTTGGTAGGTTTGGTGTATTTTGCTTATCCCTTCATGTGGCGGGTCCAATGTACCCACACGTGGCCACGTGCCTGCTGTTAAACACCGAAGGATTGTTGAACGAAATGTGTGCTTCCCTCTGCAAATACTTCACTCGACTGACGGCACCTAAAATTGCAGGCAGCTTTGATGGTCGCAGCGGTTTTTTATAAACATGTGAAAATTCAGTTGTGGGGCCATTGGACCGACCATATCAGTTAAGGGTTAAGTTCCCAAAAGTATTTATCGGCACTGTAGAGATTGGACGATACTTTTGGCTACTTTTCGTTGTGAACTGCTGCTCATCAGCCACCGTGCGAATGACTCGATATAATTAGTTTAACTCCAATTTATTAAATTTACAAGTGAAAAAAAGTCAAAGTCCACAATCGAACACAAATATTATGCAAATGATTTTTTAATTTTAATCTTTTCAATGAATAAAACAGTCTTTGTGTGCATCATCTAAAATAACATCTTTTAACTCGCATTATTACTTAACCGTGTCAATCAACTCAGAGTTTGAACAAGTCTTGAACCTGGGCTTTATTTCCTGCCTTTGATTAAGTGCTGGACATGGTTCGAGGAACTATATCAATTAAATCATCAAGTTTTAAGATATTGTTGCTATGACTTGCAGTAGTTTCCAAAAGGGGGTGCATTTTAACCTGTATTGATTTGATCGACCTTCCGGGACTTAGCTGCCAAATTTTGTTAGTGGAGTAGCCTTTGTTTCTTTTGCTAAATACCTTCCCCCTCGTACCACAGTACCTGGTAATTGAATTTGTTTTGACTTAGACATACTACGCAGCCGAAAACTCTACGTACGATAATTTGAAAAAATTTGTCAATACCTGTTTTTAGGTGTTATCTACTTGGTCGAATCGCATTTCATTTAACTTCATTATTTTTGCAAATGAAATTAAGTGACTATGTGTGTAGATGCATGTTGAAGACGATCTTTGATCTTGTTTGAGATTATGGCGGATGGACTATGAAAATACATAAATTGGTGGTGCTGGAAGCTAATGAGGATTTGGAGCTAGTTTCTTCAGCAACGACTTGTGTTGTGCATTCTATGGCTTCTAGTTTCAAGCCAACTTCCAAGGGCTAAGTTTTAGAAGCTTTTCCAACCCACAAATCTCATGTCTCTGAGCATTGTCAGAGTCGATAGTCGTGTCACAAACTGAACGTAGACTCTCAAGGTAGGAGTCGACGCACTTATCCGTTTATAAATGACAATGCTTAAATGAATGAAATGTCAAAGTCTTGTAGATCTTGCCAAGTAGATTGTGTAGACTAGAGTCCTATTTTATAACACATGAAATGCGACCGGCATGAACGTGGCCCACACAGTTGAGGTTGAATTGAATGAACTTTGCGTATGTATCGCTAGACCTCAAGCAACAAGTTTCTATAGATAGCACTTACAGGTATACTTACTTACTAACTTGTCAAGCCATCTACCCTTGGAGAGTCCGAGCAATAGCTGCCTTCCATCGCTAACGGTTCTGGGCACGCTGCTTCCAGATATCAAAACAAAGCTGTCATGCATCCGCGATTACTTGGTGTTTATACCCGCGATTCGGTCTCCTCTCCTTCATGAACCAGGAGGCTCCGATTAGAAGACCCTCTTAGCTGGAGCATTGGTGTACATTCGATCGATGTGGGCGTCGACGCAAGTTTGCCTTCCGGACTACATCCACATCCTGGTACAACTTTTAGAGTTCAGGGTAAAGTCTTCTCCTTCATTCATATTCCTCGCAGATGGTACCATAAATCCAACGTAGAATTTTTCTTTCGAATGCCCCAAGAGTTAGCTCTGCAGTTTTGTTTATCGTCCAGCTTTCGGCCATAAAGCATGACTGGAAAAATACGATTTTTTTCTATGCATGTCCTAGCAGTTTTGAGGCCAATTGTTTCGAGAAACCGAAGTAACAGCTGTTACCAAGGGCGATTCTACGTTAGATCTCCACTGTGATGTTTTGTCGAAATTGGAAATATTTTGTCTTAGGATGTCCCATTGATCTTAAGACTAGATTACTTCGCCTTGAATACTTCCACAACGGCACGTGGGAAAGCATGACGATGTCGATGTCATCTGCGTAATACAAAAGTGGACTGACTTGTATGAGATAATGCCTTCCGTGTATACATTATGCACATAGCCAATTTATCGGGTCGGAAGCCGCACTGGTACGTGCCGATTAGTGCGGTGCAAGACGGCTTTATACATTCACAGAGTACGCTGGACAGGATCTTGTAGGCGACGTTGAGCAGGGACAAACCTGTATAGTTGGATCGTCTTCTTTGTGGATGGGGCATATGTCACTGATATTCTAACCGTTGGGCATACTTTCGTCTTCCCAAATTCCCACACAACCGGCCTTAAAGAGTTCTGATGGTAAACCGTCCGAGCCTACAGCTTTGTTGTTGTACAGCTTTTTCATGGCTGTGTCGACTTCTTCAAGTTGGTTGGGAGAACTACTTCGTCGACGGAAGTTGGGATTTCTTGATTCCCTATTACTCTCTCCTGGCCTGACCAGGAGTTAAGGAGCTGTTGTGCTGTTCAAATACATCCATTGCGGATCAGTAACAGTTTCGAACCCTCCTGCCTTTCCTAAAGCCAGCGGCAAGGCTTTTGGCTTGCCGTATTTTCCGCTTGTCTCTATACCCTTCGATATCCTTGAGTTGGGGGTTTCTAGATATATTTTTGTTTCTTCTCCTGCTGTCTTCTAGCCCGATACTCCTCTTGCGCTGCTCTTATTTTCCGTTACAGCGCCTTTTGGTACGCCTCGTCAGTTCCACGTTTCTTCTGCTCATACTCGCCATCATACCAAGGGTTTCTGATCGGGGGTGTTCGGTATTCTAAAGTAGTTTTCGCTGCCTTTTCGATGGCCGAGCTAGAATGCAACCACATCTCGTTGGCATTTGTGTTCGACGTGGGCATACTGGAAGTCTCAGTCCATGGCTCTATCAATCTGGAGTATAGTGCAGCAAATTGGTTGGAGCTCTTGTCAACGTCCAATTTCTCATGGTTCCACAGACTTGGAGTCGAAGTATTTTAACAAGCTGGTCAGTTATTTTTTTAATATTTTAACAACCCTACAAGAACTGATGTTTAGGTGGTGAGAAAATGTTAGGATAGCAATTGCTCAACATCTTGTTCAAGTTAATTTCATATTCAAGGAGTGCCTGTTCTGATTCTGACTCTTCATTTCTACATTTCTGTATTTCAGATGGGTGTTCCTGGAAAATTATTCTGCCTAGCCACGATAGTGGTAGCATTTGCTGCTATCCAATCTGTTGACGGGGGTTATTCTGCAAGTGAGGATCAACTCATAATAACCGCATTTCGACAACGATTCATGCGACCCCGGGACCATGCGAAGGTCGTGCGAAACATAGTTCACTCAGTTAATTGGGCACCTATTGGAAGTCTTTCACGAGATAAGAAACTTGAAGGCTTTCCATTTGTCAATGTGATATCTATTGCTGATAGCGCTGAAGGTGAACCATCTACAGGAAAAATCTTCTTCCTTTTGACTGATTTGGATTTCACCGGCAAGGATTGGAGACACGAGAACAAAGTAACACTTCTCTTCACAAGTGAGCAAATTGGAAATTGTTCGAGAATCGATGTAGATCCTATGGAGCCCATCTGTGCAAGAGCTATCATAAATGGTAAAATAAGAGAGGTATGAGTGTTATAACCAAGATCTCTTAACATGTAAGAGTAACCATAAAAACACCGTTTTCTCATAGATCCAAAAGGGAGACGCTGAATATGAATTTGGTTGGAATGCGTTCACCAGTCGTCACCCAGCAACTTCAAATTGGGTTTCGCGTAAGTCGTCATCATTTGGTATATGTAATGTAAATTAATTATTTGTCTGTAGGACATAACTTTTATCTATGCCTGTTGGATATTGAACATATTTACGCCCTGGACTGGTATGGCGGTGCCAAGGAGGTCTCTGTCAAGGACTACTACAATGCCAAGTTAGAAAGTGACGATTCAAACTGAGATGTGCTATTGCTGTTATTTTGTGATACCAAAATAAGTTTAAGCTGATGTTAAATAAAATAAAAAAAAATGGAAATAATAAAGTTTTTGTATAAAACTGTATTAGAAGTGCTTGGAATTTGTGCCCTTTGCTGCAACCTATTCTCTGTCACGGCATCTGCTTTATTCTGATGTTTATGCTGTCTCAAAATGTATGGTTCCGAGCTTGTGGTCACAAGTCAAAACCGTCACTCGTCGATTTAGGATAAAATTGAGTTATGGATATTTCAAGATTAAAAATCTATATGCACTCAATTTTGTATGTCGCTAGGGTTAAAATTGCAGAAGTTATACGAACTTTAAATTCGCTTAAGTCGAAATATTCATACATTTTTTTTATTTAAACACGTCCCCTGAAAAGTAAGGAAAAACGACTAAGAGGGCTTAGCGTTTATCTGCTCACTAGACATCAATCAAACACAAAATCAATTAGCTTGTGACTGGGATATATGTGTCTTTCTGCACGCATAGGCACATGATTTTGCACTTGAGTAAAGCAGCGCGGCTTTGATTATAACATCAATTACCTTCCTAATGCCTCCTGTCACATCAAGCTATTTACCGCCTAGAGCCGTGATAACGCATTCTTACCGTGGGCACTATCAACTCATTAAAAACGCTGCCCATCAATTTTAATATTTAAAGCAGCAAGCTTTTATTTTGCTGTACATACATATATATTCTGTGACAAATTGTTATTTTACATTTACAAATAGAATCTTGTCCTTGTTTCCCGAAAAGGCATTTCCTTTGGTGACAGCTTCCCACCTTCGATTCTTTGCGCTGCACATTCCAATTCAATTTGCAATACCTCGGCAGCGGGTACAAGTTGCCCTGGTTAACCGTCGAATTACTTCAAGCCATGGCCGTGCTAAATGCGATCGTTTCTGTTTTACAGTAGCCATAAGAACTTACACAGGTGATATTGGAGCTGACCCCCTTGCACCTAGCGGTTGCAGAATGTGCAAACAAAACAATCATGAGAATAACAAAAGAAGGCATAGGAAAAGACAGGTCGAGGCACATCGAGACAATTCGATGCACTAGTCAAAAAGCTATCACTCTTGGCCATTCCGAAGAATGGTGTGATCAGGAAATTCATTTTTCAAAAGACGTTGACCATTAAGCTCCGCACCAGAAAGGACTGGAGTAATGAATCCATAATCCACAAACTGAGCAGCTATACGGCAAAATGGTATACAGATCGATCAAGTTTTCAATCAATTTTAAAAAAAAAAAAATTCAATCAAATTTCGATCAAGATGAAGGAACATTAGCCGGAGTATTTGGACTACTGACAAAATGCTTCGAATCCACCGGCAATCGCTTTAGCATCTTTCAAACTGATATCAATGCCATAGACAGATGCGTTCAAATCAATCTTGACAGGAAATATACCAACTGCTATATAGCAGTAATGTCAGACAGCCGTGCCACTATCTTGGCAGTGGACTAATCAAATCCAACCTTGTGTGGGAATGCCTACTGAAGCTTAAAAAGTTGAGAAACAGAGTAAAACTGCTGGATCCCTGGCCATAAAAGGGACAGAAGGCAATGACAAGGCCGACTCCCTCGCTGGGAAAGAAGCATCGGAACTCTTCACAGTCTCTGTAGGAGACCATGTCCTCAGAGAAGAATTCGAGGAACTATTAAGAAGGAATCGGACAGAAACTTGGAACAACGCTGAAGGCATAAAGCAGACCAATCTAACCGAAAGAGGGCGCTGAACTCTAGGAACACCTAAGGAAAATAAGTTGGCAACTTTGGCGTTGGATCCGTTGACGCCTGGCTATTGAAGTTCTCCACATAATATCAACGTAAACTAGACCAAAGACAGCAGACAGAGCGAATCACTTCTGTTCATTTGCGCCATAGATCAGGAATAGAATGATCAATGTTTTGTATAAAGTTAATCAATCGAAAGAGGGTTCTATTACAAAGGAATAGATATTGACAAGAGTATAATATCGATTAGTGCAATTCCCTCGACTGAAATCTGATATACAATAGATGAACTTGCTGTTTCAGGCGATCACATCAATTGACAGAGGCTAATCCGCAAGACAGTGACAAAGGGGTAGAATTCTTTGAGTGTCGCGCAATCGATCCTGAGATTCAACTGGAGCGGCATGTTTTCCCTTCATCGATTCTTACAGTCACTATATTCAAATTGAGTCAAGCATTATGTGGTACATATTTAGGTCCTTCTTCCCGATTAGAGGTCTGCAGAAGTGATTCATACAAACTCTCAGCTTCGACGACTTGCTTTGACTTTTATGAGAATAATTATAGAAGATGATCTGCTGCACCTACTCTAAACTATTTATTATCTATTTATGTTCAAAATAAATCTTTTAACTAAGAAATTATGTAAAACGAATGCAACATCAAATAAAAATCTTCTTCAAGACAACTGGAGAATTTCTTTATTCCAGTCAAACTAAATATTTAGTACTGGAAAATGGGATTTTATATAATTTGTATCATTTATACGGTATTAATTTTTATTAAATTTTATAACACATATAAATTTCTTGCATGACCTGCTTAATAATCAGTAATTACCAAACTCATCACGGACACCACCCACCAGGGGTGTCGTTGGACAACAATCTGTCATTTCTGATGTTTCTCTTCGAGGGGCATTAATCGCACATTTGACATTTAGAATTGTGTATTATTCGTGACAGCTTGCAACTTGCGAGTATTTTTTAAGTGTAATATCGGTCGGGTCTTTTTACTGCATGTGAAGTTTTCTCTACGCATTTTCTATATTGTATGCATATACGAAAACGCATGGCAATTTGGAAATAATTGCTGGCTATACTAACACAATATCAATTGTTTTATAATAATTAGCATAATGTCTGGGGTGAAGTGTAAAAATTGTGGGTCAACTGATATAGAAGTTGACAATGCCCGCGGAGATGCTGTTTGTACCAACTGTGGATCGGTTTTAGAAGATAACTTAATTGTATCTGAGGTACAATTCGAAGAAGTTGGCCATGGGTCGGCTGCCATGGTTGGGCAGTTTGTTTCTGCCGATTCCTCAGGTGGTGCCACAAATTATGGTTATGGCAAATTCCAAGTCGGTTCAGGAAACGAATCTCGTGAAGTTACCATTAAGAAAGCTAAAAAAGAAATTACTCATCTCTGCCATCAGTTGCAATTGAACCAGCATTATATTGATACATCACTGAATTTCTTTCGAATGGCTCTAATGCGGCACCTCACTCGTGGACGTAAAAGTACTCACATATATGCAGCATGCGTCTACATCACTTGCCGTACAGAAGGAACTTCGCGTAAGTAAATGATATTGGTCAAATACAAATGAGAAAATATACATTCATATTTTTTTTTAGATCTACTCGTCGATATCAGTGATGTCCAACAGATTTGCTCATATGAACTTGGAAGAACATATTTAAAATTATCGAATGCATTGTGCATTAACATTCCTTCTGTCGGTGAGTACTAACATGATTTTGTGTGTGGTTCTAAAAATGTAAGACATTAGCTTTTCGTCTGTGGAATGTTGTTTGTTATCATTCCAAACAGTTGATCGGGTAATGTGACAGTTAAATGGAAACTTTGGGGCTACCTTGTTGGTGCGAGTGAAGAGTGTGCACATGTCGCAACGAGGGCCTTGTGTTCAAGTACCGAGTGTACAAGATGGAATTTCCTTTTTTTTATTTTAAAATTTTGTTGATCATATGTGAAATAATATTCAAAACTCGGTCGTTAGCTATCATATTAATTGTTGCATAATAAAATGCAGTCGATTATGTCACAAACCTTAATATTCAACCTTGGTCAATGCTGATGAGTGATGACGAAGTACATATCTGTTCTTTTAGAAGAATAACCGTGCCGCTTTACGCATGTAAGTGTTTCTCTTTATCCCGCATCTGCTTAGTAGATTCGATCAATAGTAAAACTTTCCAAAGATGAATATTTTCAAGTAGTACTCCAGTAATTTAACCACTTTTAGAAGCATTTGCGAAACAGCTTGTTATACGTTTTCTTCTACGTTTATTTTGATTTTCCTCGATATTATATTTATAACAATCGAAATTATTTACAAGAAACAGCCAAACTAATCCCATATTATGAAACAATCACTTTCTGTCGATTGAATCATAATATTAACAACACTTAATCTTTCTTCTTTTTTGGCTGGCTATACAGTCCGGGATGGACCTGGCCTCAACCAACATGACTCTCCATCTAACACGCTCTTGTGCTAGTTCAGCATAGGGTCACTTTACAGCTGTGTGTCCCACCGGAGGTCTTCCTTTACTGTTGTACTGTTGTCCCTCGGTGTTGGAGTCGAAGACTTTTCGAACATTGGTGTCTATTCGCTCTACTTAACCTAGCCATCTGAGACGACATACTCGAACACGTGTGATCAGGTCGCTTGAACAGGCCGTACAGTTCGTCGCTCAGTCTTCTCCTCCAAACACCATCAGTACATGCAACCAAGAATCTTCTCATCCGATTTTGATGGTGTGAATACTGCTACGTCATACAGTATGACTGGAACTATCAAGGTCTTATATAGCTATATCTTGGTTCTTCGAGAGAGGGCTTTATTGTTCAATTGCCTTCCAAGCTCAAAAAATACAGTGATCGGCAAGCGTGATCCTTCGATTTATTTCTGCGGCGGTATCATTGCTTGCGTTAACATCGGAGCCTGGGTAAACAAAGACTTTCACTACTTCCTTCTCGATGATCACACCCCATTTACAGCCTGTTGTGTTCTTCGGTGATATCAATGTCATGTCATGGTCAGATTTGTTGAAGATTGTGCATCTGGAGTTGACGTTTGAGTTACGCACGATCTTTTCGCAAATGATGTTAATGAAATCGCTCCCGGATCTTCTTCATGATCTGCCGTAATGTGAATACTTGGTCAATAGTGAATTGGCTTGAACCCCTATGGTATTGAGCAATCAGGCTGTTGACGTAGGCCTGCTTCAGAAGACATACACCTCTATAATTGGCATAGTTAAAAGGACCTCCGTTCTTTAAGATCGGAGAAAGGTTGTTGAGGTTTCATTTGTCGGCATCATCCACCAGCATACAGCTGAGTTGCTGAATGCAACTTACCAAATCCTCGCCTGTAGCTTTGTAAAGATGTGCAGGCAGTCCATTCGCACCAGCAGGCTTGTTGGCGATTGCTGCCGTAATTAGTCCGAATTCTTATCCATCATCGGCTGTATTGATTATTCTGCCATACAGCAGTATTTTGGTCGTCATCGCCATTATCGTCCGACAACACCGACAGCATCCACTACTAGGTTGTCATTCTTATCCATGTCTTCCGTTCAGTTTGTGTGACTTTACATGTTATTCTTATCTGTTGGTAGAGTTTCCGTACGTCATTCCTGCAGTAACATCTCTCAATCTCCTCGATTGCGTGCTTCTCATGCGCCACCGTTTTGTTCCGGAGAAGCCGGTTATCTTCCCTTCTTTTCTGCTCGTAGAGCTCACGAGCAGCCCTCCTGCATGTACCCGCTGACATTCATCATCAAACCAGGGGTCCTCCATTCATACTTGTTTAATATCACGCAGCCACATTTTCATTCATCCCATTTCAAATCAAGTACCCTCAAAGACACGGTATGAAACCGAGTACAGACAATTTTGTGCAGCGTGTTTCTCATGTTTCTCCTGCTCTAACTGAAATAATTCTACTTAGCAATGAAATTTAGTTCTGCATAGATACTTGTGCATGAATAATTTCTGAGCTTGTACAGTCATGGGATTTTCTTTAAATTGCAACGTTTTTAACTTTTTCGAGAGAGTGAGCTTTTTTTTAAACCTAATACTGCCCGTGAGTTTTGCACGTTCATCTCAAGAACATGACAAAATAACTAAAATAAAATAAAATAAAAAATATATATAACAACCCCTATCATCTTACACAATCTGACGAGTTTGTCAAGAGTGTCGAAACTAGACAAGACTCCATGCATGTAGTCATATACAGCCTTCACATCGACGAATATGAGATGATTGTCGATCTACACATATTGGATCTTGGCACATGCGTTACACCTGGCTTGTGAACTTCTTTGGCTTGCTGCCATATTGATAATTGCCTATTAGATTCACATCACCCGAGACTTAAGTTTCTATAGCTGACTGCTGAATGCGGTATCCTTTCTTGTGGATCGGGTGAACGATACTGAGGTTACAATCGGCGGGTATTATTACTATTATTGCCTTTCTTTCTTTTTTGAAGTAGATCAAAGCCTAGAAAACGCTTCTCAGGTCTCGGCTTCTCAGGTCTCGGCCACTCGTGAAAGATCAATAATACGAACAACACGAGTGGTTGCTGTAGAACCTCGGATTGTTGCGCCACTCATATTATTATTATAATTATTATTCTGACCCCTTTGTATACCTTTGCTCTCATACAGTTTCTTTCAGAGTTGCATTGAGGTTTATGGAACATCATAACTGCTTTCCACATGTTCATTAATGCAGATTAACGATCGTGCTAATTTAGGTGAACAGCAGTACAGTGTTCATAATCGTCGATATGTCGTCGGCGTCGGGCGGATTGTGCAGTCATTCATGTCTGATTGACTTTCTTTGTTTCATCCACTGAGCCTTTCTCTTACAGATTACAGAATTAAATTCTTCTATATAAATATGATCAGAATTTATTAAAGAATTGTTAGTGGTGGAGTGACAGGGAAGTCCACTATTCAAACTATTCAACTTCCAGGGAAGACCAAACTATTCATTTCGTTATGGGCATTCATTGTAGTCATTTACTCTTCAAACTCCATACTCAAAGCAATTTTTCGCACATTCTAATCCGAAATAATGAAACCAAAATCGAAACACTGCTACCACATCCCTGACGCAATTGGAAGTTGAATCATTAGTCCGCCTTCGTCAGGGGATTTTTTGATGACTGATTTGAGATATTCTTTAATGCTGCGCAACTGAAATATGTAATTCGAGTTGAATAAAATATTTATTCTGCTGTCCAACACCATACAACTGCAAAATGTTATTGATTTATTAGGTGTTTGTTAAAATATCCGAAAAGGAGAACTGCAACATTTAATGTGCTTAAACAAATTGTAACTAAATCGAAGATGCGTTGTTAAAACCTCTCGGTCGGTCTAACAGCATCTTATATGTTGGTTAACACTCTTAGACACTCGCATTCCGTTTTCCACCCTTTTCGAAAGTCCCTGAACAATTCATGCCCCTGCATGGAATTTATTCGGTTTGCTTAATGCGCTGAGTCGTGGAGTTATGATCTTTTGAAAAAACCGAGGCGGCTGCATATCAATTTATTTTGGAACGATGCCGAAGCCTGCAAATGCATTAACAAAAATAAAAGACAGTCAACTTTCAACTAGATAAATGGTTTAATGATTACAGAATATTATAAAAGTAAAATACTTAATCGAACCAAACAAGAGCTTTAATTTTTTTCTCGCAGTCATTTTTCAATAACCGTTACTGTATTCGAAACATTCGTGATCAAACTTATTGATATCTTAATCAAACTTTGACTCAGCACAAATTTTGTATAAAAATGCAATACAAATCGTAAATCATTTACGTATAATATTATATAAGATGTATTGTTGTGATAAGAAGTCTACAAAAATTGTGCAATTGAATAAGTTACTGTATAATGGCATATTTTGTTTCGGCAATCAAAACTTCTATTCGTGTGTTTTTTTCTCCCCAAAATATACGTGTATTGCCAATGTTTGATTGCCGAAACAGTACGTATGTATGAATGACGGAAAAGAGCTAAGAACATTCTAAAAGAGACATTAATAATATACCTTTTTTTGCTTGAGTGCTGGTTAACCTTTAACAGTTTTTTAATTGCTTATTTTGTTTCCATTATCTGTTTGGAGTAAATATGATTCCCTTCTATATGCACTAACTTATGCGCTAATGTCTAAATATTGAATATAATGCAAATATGTTTTCTATAATAATTATTTGTTAACACTTCGGTATTATATAATATGTAATTGTAGATAGATAAATGTGTACCTTGTCTTTTAAAACACGTTTACTGTTCGTTCGTTTATTCTTCTTTTTTTTATTTGTATGTATATATTTTAATTTTTAGAATTTGTATTTGATTGCCTTTTCAAGTTTTTTTTTTTGTTTTGTTATCGAAAAATAGTGATGCTCACTTTGTAAAGGAAAACACAAATTGCTTTATACTTAGGTATTTGTTAGTACTTTAACAAGATTTAGATCACAGAATTCAATAGCATTTCGAATTAAAAAAAAAAAAAAATACATTAAATCACTCAATGGTATGTTTTCAGTCCTCTGAGTCTGAGTGTAGTTAGAGAATCGCGGGTAAATAAGGGCGGATAGCGTGGCAATCAATGAGTGCATGGTTCTTCATTGCTAACTTTTCCACTTTGCATCACGGTGCAATGAGAATTCACGTGGCTTTCCTAATTGATCCTAAAAAATTGAGTACAGTACAAAAAAATCAGATGTCTTTAGGCTGTAAACAAAAATGCGAGTTACTTGACTGTTTTGAATCTTATATAGAATCTTACATAAATGCGTGTATAAAAAAAATTAAAATTAGATTTAAAAAGGAAAATCAAACTTATTTAAGTCTTATTTTGTTTTTATTGATGGATCAAGTGAAATTCGCTTAAATAAGACGTGCATTGTCGACCTTTGCATGCGGAAGCCAGTAATCACGCATTACTTAGACAAATTTCACTGAGATTTATGCTGCTTTATTTAGTTTGCAGCCAAAACACCTTCATCGCCGTTGCCCGATGGGGTGGTGCAGTGCGAATTGGTTGGACTGTTTAGAGGCGAAATGGTTGTTGGTCCATAGAATATTAGTTCAGGTATTTGTCCACCTTGTACTCCAGTGCCATTTGTACTTTCTGACGAGCATTGAAACTGGAATGTCACATTGCCACCCATGCACACTTCAGACATGCCTTCCTGTCCGAAGAAACTCAACTCATTGCCGTCAAGGATCACAGATGCTGTATAATAGCACTCGGGTTCGATTTGAATTGGATTCTCAAAGAACACGTGAAATGTGTTGCTCGAACCATCGGAAAAGAATTTCGTATCATTCTCGGCGAGGGTTCTACCCAGGCGCTTGAGTTCAATCTTTACACTGTAATTTGCTGCACCAGTTGATGACCCATACAATCCAAAGCCGACAATAAATATCCTCCGATCAACTGAGAACTGAATCGAGTCACACCGTCCACGGTAGCGCCATTGATTTGAACGGTAAGCACACGATTGGAAGCGATGGCACACTTGAGTCTTCAGTCCAGCACGATTTTTCGTAGGATAATTGAGTGTCGGCTTTGCTTTGGCTGTAAAATGTAAGAATATGTCGATCGTTTCTTGAGACGTGAGAATTCCGGTTTGTGCTACGCCATTCGCGAACTCCTCCAAAGTCATTGTCGGGATGCGAATTAAATGCAAGGCAGGTCCTAGTACACTTCTTTTGTTCTGCGCAGTCGTATCGATTTCCATTTTCTGACATGCATTCAATGCCCAATTGAGTGCTGCCTCAAAGAGATGTATCTCCTTACAATTCAGTGTTTCTCGCGATAAAATCGACTCAAATGTCTTCAAATCGATATCAACGAAGCCTTCGGATTTAATAGCCATTTCCGCCTAAAGCATCAAAAAAAAAAAAAAAAATGTTGGTGGAGGTCGATTCAGGTTCGAGTGAGGCTGTCTTACCTGAGCGTCTATAACTTCCCAGCATCTCTGCATCAGTTCTGGCTCCTCGAATAGACGGGATTGACTGAGAAGTAGACAGGCGTTTTTTGCCGTCAAACTAACCTCCAAATAATTTACGCAAGCTCTTGCTAAGTGTGGCACAATATACTTTTTGGCTGCGTATAGCGTTGCCAAAATATTATCAGGTTCCAATTGAATTTCATCACAATACAAGTATCTGAAATATATGAGAAGGGTACTACGGTTATTGGTTGTTCAGAAATGATGCTCAGTTCAACATTCTCACCTTAACAATGTAAGAAAAGCTGATGGTTCAACATCGGGCACTTTAATTTCCTGCTTATTCTCAGCCAGTCCTCCATAAAACATAGCATAAAAGACAGAGCTTCCTGTTGCGAGTATATATTTATGCGCAGGGATCGTCTGAATGTTATCTGCAAATTTTAAAACGCAAATAAAAAATATTATTGTTAATATATTGTGCCAAAAAGAAAGTACTTACCATCAGATCCCACAACAAATTTAACATCAGACATTAACTCATTATTGAACATGGCAGCATTACGTTCCAGTACTGTGGCTTTGGTCGCCTGCCAATTGGGATCGGCAGTATCGACTGCATTTGACGACCCACCACTTGAGGGAAGGCAAAATGATGGTGAGCTACTTACAGCACCGGGAGATGCCAATGGCGATGAAGGGGCGCTCATTGGCTGAGTGATTTGAATATTATCGCGCTGATGTTGCGGCTGGTGTGATGTTTGCTGCTGTTGTTGTTGCTGATGTGTTGCAGAGTTGTGTGGAGGCGATAAAAGTATCCCTCCATTGTTGATGGTTTCCACTGAAAAAAGGGTGAGAATAAATGAAATCACATTTACTTGCGTATGAGTTTGATTTGAAAACTTTGTTTTATCAAGTGAATAATGACTGTAGTCTGTCTTTCCTATGAGTGTTCATTAAATACACAACATCTTCTGCTCGTCGCGTCAGTTCGAGGTAAATAATTGTGAAGCTACAATTTACTGACTGATATGCTCAGTATATAAATTGCAAGTGTATGGTTCATTAGTTCATTCCCAGTTGCAACTTAGATGCGATACTTGTTTTAATATTTTTATCTCATCATACGTCTTAATAGAATAATGAAACAATACGTATTTGCTTATGTCTATATGCTTCCCCCACCTGATAAGAAATAATTCATTATCAATTTCCAAGGTTATTATTTTGTTTTGTGTTTTCATTGGTGGCCAATAAAAACGCAGTGAAAACGAGACAGCTGAACTCTTGGCCACACAGCGTCATTCGGAATGAATGGAAAAATCGATATTGTTATTTTTCGTAAATTAAGTAGCAAGCTACTTCTGCAAACTATGCAATTTCAAGCATTCTAAGAGAAATTTTCGTTACAATTTTCCATGACCAACCTCCATCCATCTATTGAATTGTTTCAAGGCGAAACTTACCATTCATCCAAGCTTGGATTTGTGAATGGGACATGCTTTCTTGATTTCTTTTAATAGATTTTAATGGAAGTCTTGCACTAGAATTTGGTGTTGCCATTCTAATTTGCCGTCAAATCTGTCTTAACTGATACTTTTCACTCAACACTTTCATAATTTTCACTGCAGAAATGCGAAAAATAAAATATTTTCTCAATAATCAGTATCCCAGGCAGCAAAAGAAGCCATTTTACAGAAGACGACACGCAGAAATGAAAATGTTTTGACAGTTTTTATTAGTACCCACTGATTGTGTGTGCATCGATAAATTCAACTGTCACATAGTGAAAATGCATGGGGGCATTGTTGATGGCGAGAATGTAAACAAACAGCGTAAAAATTGTACTAGATTGGATTGGAAATTTGTTTGAAGGTCGTAATTATTTGCATACGAACGGTAGATATTTCAAAATGGAAAAAAATTGATGGTTAACACTGTGTTACCTGTCTAGTGTGCGTTTGAGTGCGAACACCCATGTTGGTGGTCCCTACAAAAGTAATAAACTGGTTTAAAGATCGGTGACTATGCAAAAATTGAACACGATATATGTAGGCATACGATATGCAAGACACGATTAATTTCTATAAAACCCCACCTTGACCCTCTCCGAGTCTTAACGCCAAGTATTTCTTAGTTTTGTTTGTTAGCTGCTTCTGCGCTCGTAAGAAAATCTAAACAGCTGATTGAATGAGTTATAATACAAAGCCTTGCCTTATTTACAAAAGAAAAATTATTTGCTTGCTATACACTATTATTTGGACGTTTTTAAGACAATTTCTTCAATGACAAAAGTATTTCCTAAACAAATAGGTACGTAGTTATGTGATAAAGTATGCATACAGCTTAACGTACGTCACACCGGCATATCCGGAGCGAGTATTGTATTTGGGAATAATATCTCACTTATTAAAGTCAATTAGGAACTCATAACTAGCAAAGATCTTGACCTTTTTTCCGCTCGCAGGTAATGGCTCTGTCGACAAATTTACACTCGACATGGCTATTTCATTTGTATCCTAATAAGATCAGAGGGTTTTGGTTGATAAATCGTATATCCCTGATAAGAATTTTATTGTTGCTGCAAAGGGCACGAATTAATTTGCGTCACGTAATTAACTTATGAATATTAAAGCACGTGCTTCGACTTTTAATGCGAGTGCTACACTGTTTATGCCTTCATAAAATATAAAAACCATATTTAAAAGATTAATTTAATTTGCTTTCTTTGGTTAATTGTTCCGAAGGGAGGTCAGTGAGCCTTACAAAATTGACATCACTTAAATGTTAAACGGCAATAATAATTAATTTACGGTAATGTATGTATATACAGCTACTTAGATACACATTTATGCGCATGCGTAAGTAGGGTTATGTGAATGAGCTAAGTGAGTCCCCTGCCTTTGAAAATGAATTTTGCTCCTAAAACCCTTTGGTTGTTTGCGGCTGAGAATAAATGCATACCTTTACTCCACTTTTGGGTGATTGCTGGTTAAGTGCTGTTTGTCGTACTAGACTTTTGCTGCCATTCCAGGTCACGAAGCGGCATGGTGTATCATTTAAAGTAGCCACTCGAATTGTGGTTACCCACAAATGTAAGGTCAATTAAACTAATGTAAATAAAATGTTCAATGTCGCAACATGTTAATTTGAGAAATTGTTATTGACGGAAAAATTCAAGAACTGGATATTGGCAGTGAACCGCGAGAGGTGGTGGTTGAATCTGCCAACATTCCAATCTGGAAGTTTCTGCATGGAATCGATGCCCTTATACATGATGCTTTTATTTTCTTTGAAGGACGGACAGAACCTGGGTGTAGGCACAAGAGTAATGAAGGGAACGTACATAGGCTTAAGTCAGCTTAAGCAACCGAGCGAATACATAGAAATGTGATCATAATAACCACTTCGTTGAGTTTCGTTCACTATTACTTGGATACTTTGGCTACGACAGATTCCGTTGCGCTCATATCCCACAAAACGTAGTTTCTGGGGTCAATCCGCTTTCGATACTGTCCATCGAATTGGGCTAAGGTCTTGTATACATCAGTTTGGTCTCTCGTAAAGGGCGGCCTCTATTATGAAACTAGACCTCCGGATGGAACAAATGATATTGAGATTTAATTCGTTAAGCATGCTTACAGATGAGATCGTATATGACCTCGAAAAGATCAACATTTCATCATACATACAGTTCGTTCGCATAAGCAGCCGTGTTCGACTTCAGTCTCGATAATGCCGCCCTGACCTCGTCTAGATCAGCGGGTCGTCTGTCATTATCTGCAACACCAAATTGAAGTTACATACTTCAAAAAGGTGACTTTAAAATTATTTTGTCTAAAGCATGCTGCAAAGCGAAAAAAAAGTTGGACTGTGAAAAACTTTTTTGTTGTCAGTATTACATAAAGCAAACAGACCCAAATGGAGTCTTAAAAGGTTTGCTCCTCAAGCGTTTTATGAGTCAGAATATTTGACTGCTTGTTTGCTTCCAGCCAAACGATGATTCTTTGGGGAGAAAAATAACGTGTCAAGAATACTAATCGGTGTGTATATAAACACAAGCTATTCTGTAACTTCTGGTTGCCCGAAAGCAGACGCACACATGCGTTCGGCACATCTCGCTCAAATAAAATTTAAATAATACAAGTAAAGTCTTGGCAAATTAAGTTGCGTGATTTTGAAAAAAAAAAAAAATATATTTATACGCTTATGTACATACCATATGGGGATAACGAATACATACACATGTGTTCACATCATGACGCGACGAGTAGATTATTCGATGAGTTTTGAAACGCTGAGTGATGATTGATGGATGGACGGACACCCGATCACAAACAGATACGAAATTGCACCCAGTTTGGATTGTGATTAAGTTAAGTCCACGGAAAGATAATTAATATGACACCGCGTTTGGAGGCGCACGGCAGACGTCGGTGGTTTGGAAACACCTACCTTGAGAATAACATTAGCGTCGCCTTTGCTCTTCCTACTGTTTTAGTTAAAATATTTCTCAATCAAATTGAAAACAGTAATTATTCAATATTTCGTTTATTTAGCCTTGTGACTTGAGCTGACTTTGAGTCTCTGCTTCCTCATACGGAAGCACTTGATTCATGATTAACAGGTTATCTGGCTGTGCAGACATGCCTTTAGTCCAAATCGGACTTGAGGCATAATAAATTCAGGCGATCTTTGTGATCGGAGAAACCGGGTGCCGTGATGATAGTAATTATAGCCTAATCAACTTTACGTTTACTAAATGCATACGAAGGGGTGACGTAGGTATTCCGTCAGTGGCTATCGAATATTATATTCATGATACTGAAAACGAACAACTCGCTAAATCGCATTGTGTCAATGTAGTAGACGAATAAGGCAAGGTTTCATCAGGAACAGGGCTATTATTAGTCAGAGTGTTGAGTGTCTGATGTTGAGGCGATTGTTGAAGCGGGGGATTTTCTCGTCAATCGATTTGGAAAAATTAATGGAAATAGAAATGTTTTCACATTTATAGAACACCTGCGACTATATTGTCGCCTGAAGCAGACATATAGACAGACCTATATTCTTTACAGGTGACTTTTCTACGCCTTGGTGTTTTTAACTGGCATCGATTGACAAGCTCTTAGCTATTTTTTTTTTGTTTTGCAAACTGGAGCGAGACTACTTTCAAAGTCATTGATCAAGCCATTAGATTCAATAATCTAGATTAAAATCAATATTTTAGACTAAAATATAAAAAAAGTTCATCTGGCCATTTGTTATCCAACGGAAAATTATCCACTGCTCGGATAAGTGTGTGCTTCATAGGCGTGTGCCGCACAACATAAGACATTGTCCATACTTTGTGGAATTGTGGAAAATGGCCATTCATCTGTGGAATTAAATTAAAAATGTCTCATGCTACGAGTTATAACAGGGCAAACGTACGACTTCCTCCATAGAAACTCTCAATATATGTATGTATGTATGTGTGTATGTCCAACTTTTACGCTATGTCCTCCCCGTACACACTTCCTCGCAGAAATGTACCTACTCTATCGAACCAGACTGCTTAGTAGGAGGAAAGTACGTGAACAGATCTAATTCCACTTCTATCACAACAGATTTCTGTCAAAAACGGTGCACTTTATGTGCTTTCCTTTGCATCTGTTCGTCATAGTAGTATAATGGGTACGGTAGTTGCTTCCTATAGTGGATGTCTAAATTCAATTCTCGACAAGAACAACTTCTGGCCTTCACCACTTTCGAGGTACTGACTATGCTCAGAGAGGCATAAGCATTTTGCTTAGGCGTGCAATACAGAACTTCGATGCAGTTTGAAGGGGTATCATCGGACCATAAACCTGTTTTGAGCGGAAAATTACAAAACAGTCAAAAGTGCTCGGTTCCAGTGTAGCATATACGGTGTTACCCACTACACATCCACATTTTCATCAAAACCCGCTTTTCTATCACGACCCTTCTTAAAATGGCCGTGAAATTTGGGACATTTTTGGGAATTTCACATTCATTTGTTTGAAATCGCCATTTATTTTTTGAAACTAGAGCGCACAGGTTTCGTAAAACAAAAAACAGCTCCATATACAAATACATATAAACAATGTGATATGATAAGAGAAACAGGGAGATATGAGAGAGTAGTCAATGTGGTAGAATATTACGTATTACGTTCCTCGGTGATTGTCGGAGAGTCACCGAATAAAGTGTCCACATTAACCTCTCTGCCCAGACAGCAGGTCATTTGAGAACAAATCTAGACTTTTTTATGCAAAACAAGCAGCAACTCGCGCCTTTCACTGTCACAAATATCGACATGCGGAACGTTTGTTTAAAATATGTTCAGTCGGAAATGGCTGGTGCGCTTCGCTGTGTTGAATCATATTTCCCTGTGCTGTAGCGACGAAATGAACCACCTGCATGGAGATTCATTCCTTGAATGACATATGTACATATATTGTGCATCGAAACACTTCCTATGTTCTCTTCCTCGTCGTCAATTATGCGGTCAATGCATAATACACACAAAGCTAAATCTAAGAGTTCTGAGGGCGTTATCTCGGTCTCAGACCCCCAGTCAGTATGATTTGAAGTCCCAGAGGACTTTCCTCTGTAGAGCTACGCAAACAAACCAATCGAAACTTCATCGAAATCACATTTGTATTGTAGCCGTGCTACTTCCCCTGAATGGTTTGTAAGTTACTACAACGCATATATGATTTCCACAACGCACAATCGGATGTAACCAGGCCTAAACCAGAGGCATTAAATGCGTATGAAATGTGAGCTCGGTACATACATAGATTTCAAGGTTAAATTCATTATTGCACTTCCCTGGCCTTATATAATAAACGAATACGAACTACCACAACCACTGGCTATCGACAATTAGTACTTACTATTATTGTAACTGTTTTGTATGCCTCTGATGTCGTTGTTGTTGCTGTTTCTATTGCTTCCACTGGCGTTGGGCCTCTGGCCATTGAGTGTGTTATTATTGCTTGCACGTATCATTTCTAGATTCTCATGATTCCCATCACTGTTAGTGTCATTTGACACATAATTATGGGCATATGCACTGCCCCAATGCACGTTGAAGTCCTCCTCCTCCAGTGTTAGGAAATGATCGAATACTTGAACTCCACGTTCAAGTGGCCCATGGAATTTATTCAGCAATTCTGCGCACTGTCGCCCAAATTGTGAGATATCCGATTGACCGGTGGCCCAGTAGAATAAATGTCGTCCCAAATGACTGCCAAGGTGATTTGCGAATGCCTCAATCATTTTGCAGAGTCCACCATCATCTTGATGACGACACAAGGGAATGTGCTCTTTTTCACAATATGCTGCAGTCCCACCGAAGCCTTGCACTTGGACCTTTGTAAGGGAGAGAGGAAAAACGATTTAAATGAATGCGTGATTGTACTCGTGATCATAAGAATATCTTTATTTCCTACAATTCATCAACCGGCAACTTTCACTTTTGTTTTTGAGTAAAAGAGAAAAAAAAAAAGATAACAAATAAGGAAACAAAAAGTAAGGAAACGAAACCCATCAAGCTGCTGCCACACCGTGAACAGCCAGTACAGGTAAGAGCTCTTAGAGCGTGCCTTCTGTGATATATTGCGCAAGACTTGAGATGCACTTGGAAGCATTCGGGCTCCCACCGCCACTTCTCGACCGCTCTTTCTCACTCAAGTCCTCCAGTTGAACGGTCCCGTGACTCGTTATTGGTTTTTTTTTGTTTTTCTTTCGGATGTCTTTTTTTGTGGTTGTTGAAGATTGTATGATTGTTCGTTCCTATGGAATGGTTAGAGATTAGTTTTGGTAGTATAATCACGTTTTCCGTTGTGTAACGCCATTGTAGACGAATTGGGTAAAATTAGCGCGTATTTCGCTTGGGTTTAGACAAAAATTTTCTCATATAATTAACGGAGGTCAAGATAATTTTTTTCTAATTCGTTTTTCGGACATGACGAAATTTCGAAGGGAGTTGGCTGACGGAGATGGTCTTTGTTGTTCGCGTGGGACACCGATTGAAGTGATTTTGTAATTGCAGTCGATTAGCGATTCATGTAACTGCCGCACAAGAAACGTCCATTGTATGTCCAAGCGTCGCCGTGTGAAAGTCCACCAAATGACCGCTAATCAACACTCGCTGAGACTGCAAAAGACTTTGTAATAAGCCAAAGTGTCCGTTGTTTGTCGGTTGGAATACAATTTTAATCAAATACACAAAATGTCGTTCGACTTATTAAGTGAAGATTAGCATTGCACAATCCACATGCATTAACTTCATGCGTTTACTTCCTGAAACAAGCTGGTCGTCGTCGATAGGCAGTGTGTGCTGTGCACTGAAGAAGTGAATCTTATTTTAATTTTTTACGTTGCATACGGTGCAAAAAATATATTCTGTTTCCACACCTCATTTAATGCCGCATTAATTACTGCTGCTGTGTGTTGGGTTATTTTGATAGACGAGGGTACTCTTGTGATACATTTTTCAACGTGTGTTAGTGGAATCTATTTTACTTTTAAACGTTCTCGGAGGAATTCATGCATTGATTTACCATATGAGAACATTGTTTATCAAAATGCAGCTTCAGCTAAATCATTTGAGAACAATCTTAGGTTTTCGGTGCGTGTGCCTGCAGTGCACATAAAACGATGGACGCATTTAGGGTATTTTGACAAAATCTAATCAATGAGGTGTTTGATAATAATAATATGGGTGGCTCCACAGTCTGTGGTAGACTAGGACGTACGTGGATAGGACACACAGTTTTATGCCGACTTAGTCAATAAATTACACACTTAATTGGATTAAATTCTATTTTAACACATTGGCTGCCAGGGCATCATATATGATAGAGTAATGTTTCCCAGGGTGCCATCGCTATCAAATATGATAGCCACCTTTAACCACCTATTCGAGACTCTGTGTGGCCTCGGTACCTGGCACCCCAAATTAGTATAAATGTTATTGCCTTGATCAAGTAAGCAAGTAAGCGAGTAAGCGAGTGTATCCTATTCTCCTCCAGGATGCGTTGCAACTATATTTAATATCTGTAGTTTTTTGCGATCAAAAGTATAATTAAAGAATATTTTTGCTTCGGCATCCCATGAAATTTTCTTAAATTTGAAAATGTACACAAAACAACAGCAAAACTAGAAACCAGAAATAAAGTACTATATAGACGGCCAGCTTCACAGAATAATGTCCCCTTGCTCACCGACGAATTTGAGTGCGTTTTTGACAAGAAGAGCTTAATCAACTTGATTGTTGACGTGTTAGCAGCCAATATTAATTGGACTGTCATCAGAAATCAAGTATTACAGAGATCGTCGACTTCTACCTCTCTCTCTCTTAAAACTTGCATTTACATGGTCGGCTGATGCATGCGCACAAGTGTGTTATGAAATAATTACCCTTATTCTCTTAGGCATTTCGCATGTGAAAGTGAGAAATTTGTGGTGCCTTAGGCACTTTATGTGACATTTAAGTGAGTAAGTAGGAAGGGGGGCATTTTGAAGTGGACACATTTTGGTCCACTATGATATCCACGGTTTACTACACCACCGCAGTGATAGTGCCGTTATTTTGACCCCAATTGCAAATGTTGACTGGACCAGATTTGAAGACCAGATAAAAGCGTATTAACTTTGCCTTCGAGCTGGGACCCCACTACCTAAAGTCAGGGACTTAACCAACAGGCTCATTCAGTCGTCTCTAAGTGATTAATTGAATACAAAATTTGTGACAGTGATATGTGGCACGACTAAGAGAATAAGGGGAATGTTTGGTGGTTCTGGATTATGATGTTAAGAGAACAAGATGGACAGTTCTATTGTGACATTTAAAAGCGGAAAAAAATAACACTTTTTATACTTTTTTTTAAAATTCGCTCATTATTACAGCTTCCGCAATGTAAATGATTTCATTAATAAATAAATTAAATTCTTTAATCTCATGTCAACTCTTGTTTTTAGTATTTTATACACGATATTGAATTAACTGTCAAAATATTTTTGAATAACCATACAAAAAATGTGTGATAATCAACTTGTCGGTGGAACCTGAGAACCGTCAAGGAAACGGCTAAAATAAAACTGATGGCAAATGAGGACAAAGTGAAGAATGCCTTCAAGAAAGGACACACATAAAGTCATTTTTTTAGGCTAAACGTCACAATCGAATCCATCACTTGGAGTGAGTCAGGGAATTGGTCTACTAACTATGCAACTATGTACCAGGGCCAATTAGACAGTGACTATCTCGCGATTTCTTTGAAATGAGAAGAGAGTTAACCGTTTAAGGGACCACGCTGACTTTGTACAAAACTGATCTACAAACTGATCATCCCAGTCCTACTCTGCAATCTTTGTTTACTTTATGGCAATGGGAGCTGTAGATTCAACCTCGAAATGGACGAGGGGTATAGCGACATAAGACGCTGGTCAGACGTCTACAGGTTCAACGCCTAAGGTGGTCAGCCGATATTGTAGTTAATGGGTCTAGAACTCATTCGCTTCAATACACTAGCAGCACTGGTTCTCAGTTGCCCCTCGTGCATATGGAAACAATAACGTGAAATGTTCCATACGCTTGGCAATATGTGTCTCTCCACAATCGCTGTACTGAATTGTGTTTGTCCCAGTTTTAAGCCGAACGCCAGATTTATGATCCGAAGCACTTACAAGACCGCAGACAGACGTGGAGTTTGAATCCCCGAAAATTCTCTAAGCATGTTTATGAATGTCACTGTCACCTGAGGAGTATAAAACATTTGGACACGCATATTTGAAAGACTAATACATCAAGTTCGTGAATAAGCGGTCGATTAATCTAAAACCATTTGATTGCTTATAGTTACGATTACATTGGAATGTCTACATCTGAATGTCCATTGACAAAGGCCGGTGGAATAATCACTTTTCAAGAACACATGGACAGAAAGCGTTTGCATTTAGTTGTTACGTTGTTGCGAAACAATTTGTTGTGTTAATGTGAACGAGATTGTCCAACAATTGTAAACATCGATCGTAATATACTTGTTAATTGTGTGCCTATTTTCTCTCTTTTGTTTGTCGCAGGGCTCCTATTAACAAACGACATTAATTTTAGAGTCGTGTTAATTTTGTTATTTGTGCGAAAATTTATATCTGCTTCACAACACCATTCGTCCATGGGCACGGGCATGTGTGTGTGCATAAATTGATTAACACGAATCGATCTTGTCACATGTAAACAATTTTGCTGACCGGTTCTTGGTAATCTTACAGAAATTCAAAATCGAATTGCCTCAGGGAAGTCAGAATATTGCTAGACACATCGATAACACATTATTCACTACACTCTCGATTATATAAGGAGTGGTATCGTACAATCAAGCTTTGAAGAAAAGCCACACAACGGTCGCTTTCACTTTCACACTCGGTTTTAATTTTATAAGATCAGGTCGAGCGCAACAAAAACCGCACACAAATCAGTAGCTATATCGTCGACGCCGTCGTCGCCATCGATTAAGTTACCTTTTCTATTTGAAAGACGCTGCTCGAACTTGCACACACAACAAATTATCTCGATATTCAATAATAGTTATTCTAAGTTCAATATTCAGTTGAAGTCGCGCAACTGAACCGAACGCGAGACACACGTCGGGCGGAGCAGCAAGATCGCGTTGTTGTTTACACGCCGGACGGTAGTTTGGAAATGAGCCAGAGCCTCTCGTCTCACATTCGAGCGGTGTACCGCAGCGATTTTCTACCACTGCACACCACACCATTGTGTCGCTTTTGTGTCTGCGGTTTTGGTAGTTGCGGCTGCGGTACCGTGGTGAATAATGGAAATACCTGTTGCGAAAACGGTGACATCCCCCCAAAACCCATCAACCCTATGCCGCCTGAAACCGAACATACACCGATCGAAAGCAATTTTCGTTGATTGTTTTCGTCGTGCTGCTGTGGTATGCCTCTATCGATGGGATGTGTGTTTGTTTGGTCAGAGCTAAGCGTGTGGATGTTGAATAAAATGTTTCTGCTTAGGTCGGCAAAGTTCTGGAAGACTTAGATCAATGACAGCGCGGTGAAATGGCATTGAGATACATATTTTTTTGCCTTCATTTTGTATGCGAAGAAAAAACAAACGTAACGATATGAGTTCGTCAGCTAAATGACCAATGAATCGAGTGTAAGAATACCTGATTAGCTAGCAGGCCTGTCGAGTTGACATTCTTATTCGTCTGACTGCTTGCGAGTGTGTTCAAACGTATACATGTGCACTAAGTTTGCTGTATGAATGGAATGGATGGCAACTTACAGGTTGCACTGTGCAAAGCAGATTTGCTGATCAACTGGGCAGTTCATGGTTAAATGCTTACCATGTTGACTTAGGACACACGTTGGCAGTGCTTTTGAGCGATGCAATGCAGTTGTGATGCGACCTCGATATGAACGGATGACCCGGCTATACGATTAGTAAACGATCATTCAAGTCGTGGTCTGAACTTTCACCCAAGACTGTTCATGTTGTCATTTAACAATATTTTAATAATGATAAGATTGTAATTGAGTATGGTTAGCGCGGCAGTCTGCTGTTGTCCTGCGACTAGCTTCTACAGCTGTGGTACTTCACCTTTTTTTGGTGAGGGACAAAATGTCTGTCTTTCCATGGACCACCAACTGTTTGGCGGTAAAATACAGTAAATGCAAATGAATAAAGGGTCCTACCTATAAATATATTCAAGCCAACAGTATTTTAGTTTACTAACTTCTGAATTCTTCAGTGTTCAGGTTCAGTGTTTCTTTCAAACGCATGTCGGCACTGGCATCCAACCGATTTCGGTTTCTGTCCGAGCCCCCTGCTCGTATAGATGTTTCGATGAAAATAAAGTTAGCAATTTCTAAGTATAGCAAGTTCTCTAATCTTTGGAAAAGAAACTGCCTTTTGGATCCAAAAATCGTTCGTGTCTCGAATGTACATAACTTTCAAGCTTCTTTATTGCATTTCACTCGCTTCTGAAATTTCATCAGGCACCTCAGAAACGTTTGCAATGAAAGGATTGCGGATCGGTTTCGGAATACCGTTGTCCTCGCAGTAAGTCTGCATTTTTCCTTTAATTTCTCATGCATATTGTTCGTCGATAATTTGAATCAAGGTATCAAACTCAGATAACTTGTATCTTTCGACTCATAGCTCGCCATAAATGCACAGATTTTATCTTCATATGAAAATATATTGCTGGTACCTTGAAACGTAAAATTTCCAGGCCTTTGCAGTTGAAGGTTCAATTTATTTAGTTGTGTAAAAAAATCGACCAAATAAGAAAATTGTATTTGAAATTTGCACTCACAGAACTGATCCAGTTGGACTCACAGAACTGGTTAAGAATGCTTCAGTTCGTACAACCTTGTCAGCATGTTTCCTATAGAAAGCCATCGCATTTCCTTGTGAGAAAGTAGAGTTTCGAGTTCAATATTCATATCAGAGCACAATTGTTTGAAGAGAAGAGTGTCAATCAGTGCAATATTTTTAATGAAGTTAACTACTTTTATAGCCGTTTTCATAGCAACAGCGTTTCGGCAGCAAGTGATTGGCAATGAATAGCGCAGTGCGTCGTAGTTGCAGCTGGATTTTTTGAGCGCTAACCAAGCACTGCGGGATCACCGTTAGTATAAAACCCTGCAAGCTTACAGCTTACCTACACTTATTACATTCATAACATCTGCACATTCTGACGCCGTTTCAAGTTCTTGAGAAACTCTCTTCAAACTTTTAATTGCCATTCAAAAATCGAATAAATAGTCAATTATATTTGACAACTTTGTCAAATAATGAGCACATTAAAAGCAGTGCAGCCCAACTAGACCACTTCGTGTCCTTTCGGGGACCACCAGTTATCCAATGTTACACAGCAACAATTTTATGCGGACTCCGGGAATCTTTTTGTAGACAGTAATTCTCTTTGAACATTGTCAGTGATTCGAAAGAGGTCAAACCGTGAATTATAAAAGTTATCATGAAAGTCATCGTGACAATATTTTATATATGCAATGTTGCCTGGAAGAAAGCAAATACCGAAAGAACAAAATCGCGTATACAAGCTGCCGAGATGAGATTTCTTCATGCTGTTGTGGGAATTACTCGCCAGTATATGGTGAGAAACTTGACAGTACACGAGGCAGTTAATGTTGAGCAGCTTCGAAGGGAAAAGGCTTTGCTTCGGTGGTTTGCTCACGTGGCGCGAATGGCCGCATAACCTATTCAAATATTATGTTTTCAGATTTACTCAAGTTGACAATTGGCATAGATTTCCTGTGAGTTGAACGACAAAATTAAGTTCACGATGGAAAAAAAAAAAATTCATCGCTAACGTCACCATCGCTGCTTTGATTGACACCGAAGACCAGTCAATTTCTGATAAAATCAAACTGGACTGGTGATATAAGGGTGAATAAAGGTTCCATGTATAGTAAGAAGGGGGGAACTAGTCATTAAAATGTTGGTAAACAATGGTTACTCTCATGTTTTTTTAAGGGGTTCAATATACCGCCATAAAAGACATTTCATTTCAATTAACACTGCACAATTGCGTCTCTGTTCAGTAAACTGCTTTGCCGCCTTTCCCAGAACGAGATCAGCGGGCATTTTACCATCCGTCTTATGTTTGGTGGCGGAACGCTTAGGTGGCTCGTGTCGTTGGATAGGAAGTTGTATTCATTAACACAAGGAAGACTGCACTAGAAAGTGACAATACATTTTTAATTTTGATCTAGTGAGTGAGCTTGGGGTGCCTCTTTTAACTTCTCTGCATCTCCCAGAAAAGAGAGGATTACCCAGCTGGTGAGTAGCTAATGTATAAAAGCCACCAGGGACTTTTCGATCTCAATGTTGAGGAGATTGCCTTTGGTTCGACCTTGTTGAACGCATCTTCGATGTCAAGAAATACCGCAAGAGTTTATTCCTTATAATCAAGTGCATTTAGGGTAGGTCCATTAATTTCTCCAGGGTTTTCAAGAGAAATGACGAGAGACTGATGGGTCTTTGGGTTTGACATGAGGGAATATCCCCGCTTTCGGGATGAATACTTCTTTCACCGTCTTCCAGTAGCTGGGAACATGACCTCGGATCATAGAGCGTTTGAAGATGTGTGAACAGCCATTGCATGATAAAGTTCGCTATAACTTTGAGCTCCGCAGGGAGCTGCAAGACCTTCCGAGGCGAACATTTGAATGATGTTTTATCCCATTCACAACAGCAAAATCTAAATAATATACTGATGCTCATAACAGTGTTTTAATCAAATTTGCTTTCGGAACCACGAATGATGACTCTTTTCTTTTGATTATAAGACGCGATAATCATGTGTGTCGCGATCGACCAGTTTCCTGTTTCGAAAGCAAAGACAAAAGACTGAACTGCATTTTTTCGTAAATTGTACTTTTATGGTTTAATTACCATTGTTCAGTGTAAATGAACGGTTGCAAAAAAATAATTGAGAGAGTCCACAGTTTTGCTGTCTAAAGTGAAATGAAAGTCGCTTGGCCAATTAATTATCTCGATGCGAAGTTCCCAAATACCCACCTAAACTCTCTTATTTTTCGATCTCAACTGAATGACTGAATCACAATTGTTCATCTGTGATTTGTTGATAGTCGCCGTGGATTGAGAAACACTCGTATCTCTGTTCCATTCCCCTGGCCGCCATCGAAGTGTGCTCAGAGTACGCAGTGCACTCCAGTGGGGACACGAAGTCGGCCGTCATCGACCTATGATCTCTAGAGTTGAATTCGTTTCGATCAAAACAGTCATTACTGCTTGTGGCCACGATCATTCAAGATCACTCAAGGTACACGCTCGTGCTGAGTAAGTCTTCACATGATATATTGAATCTGACGTTGGCCCACGTAACACTTCAAATTTTGAGTTATATCACCGAAATTGGTCAAGAAGTTGCGCTTGCAACATCATGTCAGAGTTGAAGTGACGGAATCTGATAGCTTTGGTGTGGGCTATTTGAACTTTGGTTTGGGTGGGCATACGTGCGCGCTCGCAGATCGAGTGACTCCCGAAAGTTAGCACACGAAATGTGGTTTTTGTGTACAGGTCGGAGAGACAAGGAATTGCCTTTCAATTGTTTTCACAATTAGTGTAGACTGAGGTGAATCCCCTCCTGGGCGTACAAACCTAATTAATGTAAAAATCATTAAAACCAAATTACCACATTCGTGTCTCAAATAGCATGGCCAGGGAGATCCGCTTGACAAATTATTACCTAAGAATGTTATTAATTCGCGGCGGAGCGAGTTAAGATTGTCCAGCCAAGTGTAATTATGGTCATCCTCGTTGCTGTTGATTTAAATGTAATGAGCGCCACACACATGCTCCTAAAAATGATTATGTGCACCTAATGACATTTAATCAATAAAATTTAATTTTCCTCATATTCACAATTTAACTTTATGTATTCTTATTTTGTAATCGTTATTTTGGTTAGTTTAGTTTTTTTGAATAGAATAAATCATATGATTACTGTGCATTTAAAACCTCTGAATGGTATTTTTCTTCGTTGATGAGAAACTCTTATAAATCTCAATGGCCAACAATAGACGCTCGATCTTCCTGTAGTTTGTCCAGCTGTTAGCATACTCGGATGAGATTTACTTGATTGATTAAATGCAGTGAGCCGTCTAGACTTTTGGTAAAATTCATAAGCGGTTATAATGGCTCCGGCGGTGAACGAATGAAGTGTAAGCTGTCCTCAGCGAAGGACACAGCGTCACAATGTGGTGACCATCTTACCACATTATCTTACCACATAGATCCACATTTTCGATCAGGAAACAGAACACTTATTTAATATTCACACTCCATAGTATTCTTGAAACGTTTGAAGCCACCCGTCACAAGCTTCAAAATTATAATATTCCTTAGACTGTTGAAATGATTTGCTGATTTATGAGTATGTTAGTGGAAATAGACATATTTTATAGACATAAGATAGACAGCCTTTCACATTATTGGATAGCTCACATTATCGAAATTCTACTGTACCACAAAACCAGAATTTGGTATTTTGAAGAATTAGAATGTCGTTAAAAATGTATTTGTACTGAGACAATAACTAACAAATTGAGCACTGACGACAGGAAATTCTTGAATTTGAAAATGAAAATTAGTTTGATTGCTTACGTTAAAGCCATGGTCATCAATTCACTAAATGAACCGGGCTGGCAATAAACTTGAAAACAAAACAATATCCATCATTCCATAAGCCAGTTTGTGAAATATTATTTGGGACATCCCGAAACTTAATGGATCACCATCTTTTCAGTATTTAGCAATGCTGAGATGCACTGATGCACTAATTCAAAAATTACAAGTGGTATGCCCAGTAGAAATTAGAAGGGCATACATTCTCATTCACTTAGTCACTTCATTCTGAAGAAAAGGCGATAAAAGTTGTTTCTGGCTGCATTGGAATTCAGCATGCAACATCAAATATGTGTATAAGCATTTTTTCTTTGAATTTCCAAACAAAATGTCATTCGTGGGCCAAACCACAAACTCTGTCTTTGCTGTCTTCATAATACAAATGCCCTCTTCTGCCTTCATTGCTTTTGAACACAAATGTCAAGTGACAAGGGTTTAGATTTCCCAGAATTATGTAGAAAATCACACCACCTTCAATGTAATTGGGACATAAGCAATGTTCTGTAAACAGAGAAGAGCGAAATCGAATAAACAGTGGTGAGTAAAAGTGTTTGTTCAGCAACTCTCAATGATTGTGGAAGTCGTACTCATGGGATGGCTTGGCTAGACGAAGGGATCAATTCGCGCAGGTTTCAATGTTTTTGGAACCAAAGATAATACTAAGATTTTATTTTTCAAAAAGATAAGTATTTTTAAGGATCTGACGTGTAAATCCTTTTTTTTTTTTTGACAGTTTATTACAATAAAAAGGATTTACAATGTATTGTAAATAACTTGGTGAGGACCAACTCATCTATAAAATATGGTCGGAAGAAAGCATGTCCCACGAATGGAACATTAACACTGTCTGCCCGATCCACAAAAACGGAGATCATCTGAATTGCTCCATCTATAGAGGCATCAGTTTTCTGAACATCGTATACACAATTGTATCCACGCGTTGTGCCTAAAGCCGTTTGTCAACAACCTGGTCGGTTCAAAGCAGTGTGCTCTTGGGCCAATACCACCATCGACCAAATGTTTCATACTGTTTCAAATTTTGGAGAAAGAAACCCTAAAATCTAACAAACCACCACCTTTTCAGCTATTTCTGGTGGGTTTTAAAAAGTTTTTCAACACTCAAAAACGTCACAAATGGGAAATTGAATTCGTCACCATTGCACAAACAATCACTCATTGGTGTGCAAATTGGGCCTGGTCTGGCCATTGGTCCATAATACTTCGAAGGGTACAAGTTGAAGTAAAAATATTGGACTGGAAAGAACAGAAGGAAGAATCTTCTATGAAAACTTTAGAAAGCCTAAACCTAAAAGCCGATTGTATTGGAGAGGCGTGGGAACTCCGTTAGTGGGTAACTGGATGCAATTTCCGACATGACATTTATAAATTCACACCCCGGCCTGTCTCGAATCACTTCAAATGCTCAGAGAGTATAGCTGTCAAGGCAATCAAGCTTCGCAGTCGGCAGAAAACTATACGTCACATTAACTCGAGTGACAACAATGTCATGCATAACACGTTGTTGGTGCAGAGACTACACCGACCTAGATTCAACTTAAACTATAACGCCACCCATATTATTATTAGTAGATCTAAGGGCAGCTTATAAAATCCACTCTCATACTCTACACAAAAACAAACGTTTATAGACACGAGTACATTCTTACAGAAAAAAGCAATCATTAAGAACAAATTGTGGTTAATATATGTTAGCCGCAGCCATGGCATCTTTACCTGGTTCTTATCAGAAACACAATTTGTTCAAGTAACCATAAACTAAATAGATTCCGCAAAAATTACAAAATACTGGTCACCTAACACCATTCGACATTCTCAGTCAGAATGTTGTTGCATAAAATTGGTGTGAAAGAAATACAAAATAATGTCGCATACATCTAAACGCAGAAAGAGGCTACTTAAAGGTGAATAACCCTCAGCCAAATGGAAGAATAAACATTTAATTTCACACCTAATAACTTCTGTACATGACTAACGAGCATTTTACAGCTAACACCGTGCTGACAACATATGAACACCACCAAAATCACATACTTTACATTAAAAGAAAGAAAAAAAAAAAAAAAAAAACAAAATGAATAAAGCAGAACCTACTTCGTTCGCAGCACCTTTGGTCCACACAGCCATGTGTGTCTATCTGCACTTTAAGCTTACAGCGACCACTTCAAGGTAATGTGAGTTTTCTTAGGCGCTCGTCTCGAGTGCCTCTCTATTGATCTTTCATTGCTCGCACAAATCTATGTCAAGTGCTACATGTACGCCTTTTCAATTCGGATTCTCTCGGTAATTATTATGTCACGCTCTCTTAGAGAAGCCAATAGACTTTTGCGTCGCAGCATCATCGCAGTGTCAGAGAGTCTGAATTTTGAAGCCGGTTGGCAGCACAGCGCCTACAATCACAGTCACAAGCCATACACGATCTCAGCGCACAAGCGTCTAAGAAAAAATACATCCAAGGTTATTCATCTCCAACGCTTGCTTGTGAGGCGTTGTTTTTTTTTTTTGTTTACGTGTTTTCGAATCTCTCGCACTGACCAGGTGGTGGCTAGTTGCGCTGGCGGTGTGCATATCTATGTGCCGTTGACTTTGGTACATTAACCAAGTTCCTTTGCAGAGTTCAATATCGCTGGTTCCATAATTATTTTACCATTTGGGCACCGATCGTAAATGTGGTGTTCGCCAAAGTGGTTGCAGCGGTTGAACCTTTGCAGCGAATTCTTGCTGAAATTGTGGCGCACGTTAGAGTGGCGAAAAAGAAGAGAAACTGGTTACACTGGAACCAGAGTTGACTTGCCCTATGGAATATGCACTGTTCAAGTTCAATGTCACCGGCCGACGGCTGCGATGAGGGTATGGTCGTTGGGTTTCATTTCCGGAGCGACTTCTTCTTTCTCGATGGGAACAGTGGAGAGCTCATTCGTCTCAAGTGGGGTAGGTCGGAATCAGAAACGTCTCTTTTGTAATAAAGCCATTTTTTTTTTGTTGCGAAATATTAACTGTTAATAAAAGAGATTGAATGACAACTCGTTAAAAGAGTTACAGTGCACAATTTGGTTTTGGACCAAAGTGTGTGCTATGACGGCTTGCCAGTTGGCTGCGGACAGACAGACGTGTCTACTTAAACCCATTCACTGCTGGAAGCAAGTTTAGACAGATTGTTATTGATTTCGAAGGTTGGGAGTGAGCTCGCTCAAGGTTGTAATGATTTGCGTTCGATCTTTTATTTCTTTGAACGGTGTTTTTACCGTTTGCACATTTGGATTCCGATTCATTTTTGTTCAGTTGAACAAGGCTTTTGTTTGCAAGACATGAAGTGAACATTTATATTGTTCGCAAGAGTGCAGTCGTCAATAAGAAATTTCAAGAAAAATTGGTAAAATATATATACAGGCATTCGCTAATTGATATTTTCCATTACATTTGTTAATATTCGCGATTATAAGAGCACTGATCTTATCTATTAGCGCATGCATCGTTGGTGAATTCATTTCATTTTCATTCTCTTTCTTCATTTATTGTTTCTTAATTGCAAAACCAACCGAACAAAATTGTCTGTACTCGGTCTTGGGCCGTACTTGTGAAGGTAAATGATTCCAGAGGTGTACAGTTTGAATGAAGATGTAAGACATGTATTAGACATGTTCTCAAGCGGCCCAATCATCGATAGAAGACCTAACCAAGGACACAGGTAGACTCTGCGCAGGTTCACGTCCTGAGAATGCCTCCTCTGATCCTGGCCTTGCAAGTTCATCGGCAGCCTCATTTCCAGCGATCCGGTGGTTAACTGGGGCCCAGGCAAGCCTAAGTGAATTTTAGCTGCCGATCAAATTCAGGAAGGACTTGCATTCCTGAACTATCCTGGAAGTGGTTAAAGCGTTTAAGTACAGCTTGGCTGTCACAACAGACACAGATACTTTTTGCCTTCCATCTGTTCTTTACAGTATAGTTCATGGAGACAGATGAGACCTAAAAAAATATTATTGAGACTTTGCTTCCTCAAATGACGACTGGGTGGCGCAGTTGGTTAGGTTCCTACTGAAAGCAAACTTTCTAGGCTTTTATCTGATTTTCAAAACTGGTCCAGTTACCATTTGCCGTTGGGATTGAATTAACGGCACTATCACTAGATTAGTCAACCAGTGGTAGTAGTCTGACTGTGGGAATGACAATTAACCAGCATGGTGCATCCACCGTGCTCCTTCGTCGCGGTCGTAGGAGCACGGTGGATGCTGAGGTCTCAGGACTTCAAAATAATTTGATAGCACAAACAAATGTACATACGTTCCGACCAAATTCTTATACTAGCACATTTCTAGATATTTTGCAACCACCAAAATTTAATAGACCAGTGTCTTATCAGTGAAGGAAAGGAAATGTAAATAAAATTAATTTTTTATGGATTTGTCCGAAAAGTTGTGTTTTTTCCCGCACCAAACTGTGGTTTGTGGCTTAAAAAATCTTACTCACTCTTTACGTTTCCTTTGTTGTCTAGACGGACTTACAGATGAGCCCAATAAGATCATGTCCAATTGCTATAAACAAAAAAGTAGCGGTATTTTGGATCCTTGTCAGAAATTTAACAGTCTGTAGAAGTGGTTCGTCCGAATTCTGAGCATCCACTGCGTTCGTTCCCTGCTGGCTTCTGTTCTTGTACGAATTCGGTCAGGATTTATAATGAAGGCATAGTCAAGCTGGTAGTCTCAAAATGTAAAGCTGCGATGAAATGTCTTTCTGACTTCAATCTAAATCTTCTCAAAAGAGATGCCAATATTGTAAAATGTCGACAGATAAACAACGCTCTCAGCATTGGAATGACTCCCTTGTTGAATGTGGTTCTATGATGCTCTTAATAAGTGCTTTCGAAAATGTGTAATCAAACAGGCCCACAAAAGCTAATAACCGGTTTGATTGTTTGCTGTACACCCTCTTTACAGAAGATGTTACGTGGCATATCGTCACGACTTTCAGACAATTATTGAATTTAAAAAATAATGTCTTCTTTTTCTTTACAGATCCGTGCATATATATCATGCGATTTGCAAATAGACTACAATTCGGCAACAAAACCCACGAGGTTTCAAACACTGCCCTACGTATAGTACAAAGAATGAAAAAAGACTCAATACACTCAGGTCGCCGGCCCACGGGCCTTTGTGGAGCAGGTATGTGTAAACACGTATGGTATGGCCGCAAAATAACACACAATAACTCTTCCTTTTCCAGCGCTTCTGATCGCAGCACGAATGCACGAATTCGGTCGTACCATCAACGACATTGTGCGAATAGTGAAAATCCATGAGTCCACATTGCGTAAAAGACTGGTCGAATTCGCCGACACGCCCAGTTCGGCACTCACTCTCGATGAATTTATGTCAGTAGACCTGGAAGCAGAACAAGATCCGCCCGCGTTCAAAGCAGCTAGGAAAAAGGACCGCGAGCGAATAAAAGACGTAAGTATCATTCACTGCAACTGGAGCTTTCACTAATCGTTCTATTCTTAATTCTCAGATCGGGGAAAACGAGCTGACCCAACTGCAGAAGGAAATTGACATGCAACTCGAAAAAGATATGAAAAAAATCGGAAGCAAAGGTCGTTTAAAAAACGCAGGCGGAGATGAAATCGAAAGTATTGAAACCACAAAATTCATAAGCGAGGCAAATATGGAAGCCCTGAGTGAGTACCTGGCCGATGATCCAGACGTGGTTGTGAATGTGAAGTCAAGAGATTCGAACAAAACAATGGTGATAGAGGGTCTGAAGCCGGACATTATGTCAATGTGCACACCTTCCAGTAGTGAGTTGCAAGAACAAGATCCCGAAGCCAATGATGGCGAGAGTGGTGAGCTCGATCTGGAAGGGCTAGACGATGACGAGATAAACAGATACATTCTGACACACGATGAGGCAAAGTACAAGAACGATATGTGGATCAAATTGAATGCGGAGTATCTGGAAGAGATGAAGGTAAAGGAAGAGCGCCTAGCAAAGGAACGTGAAGAAGGAAAGCCGGAAAAGAAGCGACGTGCCCCGCGAAAGAAACACATTGGACCGTCCAGCACGCCGGGGGAGGCCATTAAGAAAATGCTACAGGAGAAAAAAATATCCACCAAGATCAATTACGACATCCTGAGAACCCTAACTTCAGGTGGTGCAAAGGAAGATGAGACTGTGGATACCAAAAAAGGGATCGAAGTTAGTTCGGCCGATATATCGGATCCAGTTGTTCAAACAGTCAGGTATATGTTACTTACACTTGTGATCGTTTTTTCGAGAGTATACATATGGAGGCGCTAAAAAAAGAAACGCTCTATTACGGTAGTGCAGCCGCATACAAAGATTATGCTTAATTTTCTGGTTGCAAAGTGTCGTGGAACATAATAATCGATCCCTTATGCTAACTGTTTTGATCGCAGGAGGACATTGTTCTGTTTCCATTTTACATAAACTTCTGCCCTCACAAGTCACCGACACTTCATCCCTAGTGTAATTGTCTAGTAGCTTCTCAGATTTGATACTGATTGTATCGAGCTGTATGTCCCCTCCATACATGAGAGAACAAAAGTACACACTACGGGCAAGGGCAGTGAATAAAAGCAATGAGTATCCACGTATTGTATTATTCAAATGTAAGGTTTCACACTTAGGCCAAAGTGGACCCATTGTGATCCCAAGCGGATTGACTAGTCCCTATCACTAGTTGGTGCTTATGACAAAGTGGTAAGGCTGAATAATGCTGACACTGTTTAGTTCGCTGAGATGATGTAAGTACCTACAGGAGCTACAAGAGCAGAGGACCTGATTTGTGGTTTCTATCCATCTTCAACCATGCAGCTTCTGCACAAATCATTGGGGGTCCATCATAGAGCATCCATCTTGCGGTCAACTCTTAACAACTGTTTAATCTAAGCTACGTTTAAGATTTAATCCTGGCCATGTATCTTTTGTTGTATGGCAGGTAGTCCCTTCTAGTCACTTGATAGTTGTTCTAATTGTGTGTATCTTAATATGGAAGGCTGTAGCGATCGACATAATCTGTAGAACTCCTCCTGGTTTTAGAGAAAAGTTATTTTCCCCGATATCGGACACCGGCACACACGTGAGGTTTACATTGAAATGATATATTGTTTCGAGATAGCCTGCAATTTGGGATGTTTTTAACCTGGATAATTGGATAAAAAAAACATTGTCCTAGGAGACACCACCACTATGCACCAAATGTAACTCTACGACCGACATTGTCGGCCAAAAACTATGTCCAATCTTGCTCACTCAATACCATCCCCTCCTCCAACCAAACCATCTGCAAATTAATAACACCTTTGTTAAGTCTAATATACTTTATCTAATTATATAATATATAATTAATGAGTTTTAATAAAGTTGGCATGTAATACTTGCCGGCCGTCTCGTACTGGTTTTTTCGGACACTGTGCTACGTTGTAAGAGTTTACATGTGACGGGATCGTACTCATCTGCAACACATCCTAAAATATCTGTGCGCCCGTAACGGCGAAAGTCAAGCTGCTCATACATCTCTATTCATAAACGATGTATTGATATAAGTTTTGAGTTAAGAGAGATGTTAACATAAGCCAAGACAATGCTTCGATAAAGCCTTTTATTTCCACGGTCCGTATACAAATGTATGGTGTTCATGGACGAAGATTGTCCTATGTAGGAACACTTGTTTTCATGTCCTTGGATTTAGCGTTACACGAAGAAGACGACGGAGGAGTCTTGTTTAGTTCATATTATTCCTTCATAGCCTCTGATCATTATTTTGGTCAAAAACTCTTTGTTTTATTGCAGGAGTAAACCAACTTACACCCTTGGACAACCGCAAAGTAAGAAAATAAAACTAGAAATGGGTCTGCCAGTAGCAACCGAAACTAAAGCTGAGCCTTTAGACCCGATTGTAGTAGAAAATGGTAAAAACAAAACAATCTATCTATCTAAACAATTTTGGTTATAATTAAATTTATTCGATAACCAGACGACTTGGACGATGAGGAAGACATTGAACCCGAGCCGGAACCCGAGAAAGAGTACTCATCTCTGAAGGATATGCTCAATAATGGAGAAGATGACGATGACTATGGTTATGATGAGGATCACTATTAGAAATTAAGTTTGAATGATCACTTTAATAATAAAATCACCGTTATAAAAAAACGAAGTAATTTTACTCTCCTATCGAAAAATGCTGTTAAAAGTGTGTCTTCAAAACACACCAAGAGGGAAACAATACGACGCAAAACAGGACATTTTGTTGTAGTACCTATTTCATTTGATTTGCATTAAGACCAAAGAAATCATAATCCAAGAGTGGAAACAGATATTCATGCCATTGGAACGGTTGTAGGTAATTAGGTAATTGGGTGCCCTGGTGGGCTTCTGGCCGTGGCTCACTTAGAACAACGTGTTGGGCCCATTGTGACCATGGCAGGCAGTGTAAAAACCATCATGAGACCTAAAGCCAGACAAATTCACGTGTGAATCCTGGGAGATTTTTCAATCCAACACCGCTTCTCTAAGACGACTGAATGGGGAAGTTGGTTAAGTGCCTGCTCATGGTTAGTGTGGTTCCGGTTCCAGTGAAAACAAATTAAAACGCTATTATCTGGTTTTCAAACATGGTCCAGTCACCTTTTACCGTGTCCACGGCTGTGTCTTCTAGCTGAGTGGTGTGTGCGTACAGGATTGCCAGAGATTCTACCTACTCCAGTGGAAAGATCCCGAAGTAGCTAAGCTCTCATTAACTAGAATCTTTGCAACGGAGATTCGCTTCTCGAACCAGGAGACTCGGTGTTGAAGATCGGAGAAGAAGGTACGAAATATCAACTCTGCGGTCACGATGATCAACTATCGGTCTGGTCTGCATTGAGGGACTCATCCACAAGCTGCACCAGATGGGATTCCCATCCAACCTCATCAGAATTTTATAGCTTCCTGTATTCCAGAATATTCTATTCTATATGCCTATCAGTTGAAGGCAGCAAGTCAACAGAGCGGAGCACCAATGCAGGTGCTGGGACCGTGACTTTTCAACATCTACACGGCAGATCAGCCACATCCAACTGACACAGTGAACTGCTGTCTATTTGCAGATGACTCGCTGACTTATACCAGGTCGACGTCACCACAGATAACCGCGCGTATCAATGCAGGGAAACCGTACTTATGTGCTTAAGGAGACCATCCAGAGGTGGATGCAGATCAGCAGCCAATTGTCGAAGCATAAAGGTAGTGCTCCCTAACGGTAAAGGAATATCAACACACGAAAAGGTCAAGTATTTGGGCGTTAACTTCACGGAAAGGTTGAAGTTCAACAGTCATTCGAAACTGACCCTTCAGAATGCCAACCTAGGCTTCCATCTATCCCTTGATGCGCAAGCAAAATGGATTAACCCAGAGGCCAAACTGCTGCTATTCAAGCAGTTTATACGGCCGATCTTAACGTACGGCTTCCCTATATGGCACACGATCTCTAAGACCAGCATGATGAAGCTCGCAATTTTCGAAAGAAAAATACTGCGAATATGTACCGGACTCACCTTCGGCAGGGCCCATCAAAGGCACCACAGCAACAATAGTCCTTACGACCAAGCACGCATCATCCCCCTGCAACAGTACATGGTGACACGAGCTGCATGGATTCTACTAGAGTAGCGATAGCCATCACCATCGAGGCTAAGTAGGCTAACACATCACCACCCCATCCCAAAAGGACCACCCTGGACTCACGGACTTGAACAACCCGATGTAAGTAAGCACTAGCCATTGTAGGACATAACAAATAAACAATCAACCGACAATAATAATAAACATTAAACTAAACAAAGTACATCAGTTGGGTACCTATTGTTGAGCCAACACCCTAACCTTTAGTTTGTAAGTCTAGTTGTAATGTTAATTGTAAAAAGAATCCGTTCAAATAAAATTTTAAATCGCTTTTTCAGATCAGTGTAGACTCTACACTGCAGAATAAATGGTTGCACGCCAAGATTAATGGTTGCTAACTTTGATTGTGGTTTAGCATCATCTGTGGATAAGCATCCGAAGCTAAAATGTAGTTGCTCGTCAGTCAAACCGAAACAAGATAAAAAAAGGCGAATTCGAAAGACGTGAAAATGTCCAGCACCTGAAAGCATGTTACAATATTTCGCAGAACTTCGAAACAATTCTTACCCTTAAAGGTTTAGTTCTTGGATTTCGTGTGTGCAAATGGTAAGCATTTTCTTGCAGTCTTAATTCTTCGAAGCTTGGAATGTTTTTCGCTTGAAATAATAAATACAGCGGTTGACTAAGCGAGCGTTTCATTTTTGAAATGGTTGCGTTCTTGGACTAGGCATTTGCGCCGCGCCATCTCTCGTGTAGCACTGTGAATTAAACGGTGTGTGCCCTGGTTAGTGTATATGGTGGGATGATGATTTGAATTTGATTGTTGGTGGAATAGGTGAAATTACGTTTAAAGTCCAAGTCAACGGATTTCATTTACCTTCTATTGTACAATCGCATAATTCTCTTTTCTCTAATCTTTAAATCGTCAAGTCCCTTAATTGATTTGAATCACATGAAGGAGGTGTAAGATCTGAAGTCTGACTTTCTTGAACAAACTCACAAAACAAAATTCTTTCGGCATTTTGTCATTCTAGTCGCCACGGAGATACTTATCAATTGTATACAAGCGGCATTGAATGTCGTGGTCACGTCTTCGATATTTAAAGAAGAACCGATGACCTTTCACTCAAAATTCCTTAAAACGCCTACAATTGGGTTTCTGACATATTCGTCTAAAAGGGAAAACATTATGTGCTGTTCATATGGGCACACTTCGGTCTACATAAACTTGAATATTAAAATTATTGTTACGTCTTACACAAACATTTGGTGAAACATTAGTGATTAATTTAACTTTTTTTTTTTTACATAGTGTGTGTATCATCAACCTTGCGAATCCGTTATTGCCCTTCTTCTTCCTTTATTTGGAGCTACTGTCCGGGGAAGACCTGGGCCTTAACTAATAAGCATCTCCAACTAGCACAATCTTTGACTAGCTGCTTCCAGTATCATATACCAAGTTGATTGAGGTGCCCTACCTGGGTGCACCACCTTAAACATGGACTTCCTCTGTTGTGGTGTCCCACAGGTTCGGAGTCGAAGACTCTTCGGACCGGAGTTGTGTTGTCCATACGCTTAGATGTTGGAACCGTAGATGCCTGACTAGGCTCATGTCGCCGTACGTACGCAAACAAGACTAAAGGTCGCACGCAGAACTTTTCTTTCGCAGAAACCAAGGACTTCCTTAGCGGCTTTTGAGATTGTTGCACAGTAGGGCTAGGATGGTCAAGGTCATATATAAAGTCAGCTTGGTCCCTCGAGGTGGCTAATAGAAACAGCGGTTGGTAAGAGTTATTCTGTTTGATCTCGTTTTTTTCTCGTTGAGGCGTATATAGTCCTTAACTACCTCAAAGTTATAGCTCCCAATTATGACGCTCTGTAAAGTACGTTGATGTTGTATGTCCATTCTTGATGACAGTATATACTTCGCTTTGCTCTCATTCACGGTTAAGCCCATTTTAGTCAGCAAACGCAGGTATTGCCTTTACCATCGGCAAATTTGAGTCTCATTGTAAGTATTACGCAACCGAATTTATCGAATCTAAAAGCACTTCCGATACATCTCCAGGTCACTCGATCCTCCGCTATCGACTCATTCGCACTTAACAGGACTTATGACGCGCAACTTGACGAATATTCGGACTTGGTCCAACCACCTATACTGGGTCTTACAAGTAGTCGCCTAGATTATGAAGTCGCCAAGTAAGTTTAACGATTAAAATTTAAAGTTTGAAGGGCACTACAAATAATTACATGTCGTTATTCCAATGATGTCTTGCACCGCAGAGACTGCGCGAAAGGAATACAAGACCTTCTGGCGAAGATGATTTGTGGTTACACTTCATGCACTTAATAACCAAATATTTGATAATTGCTATTGAAAAACGATGTATGACTATTAGAAGCGAGGGAGCTCCCCGCAGGGACTGTTTAGGTTCAGTGAACTGGGCAGGTTGTGAAATAGACGTGGATCCAACTGCCGGCTGTGACTTGGAAAACTTAAATGTTTTAGCGTTGACATATGGAACTGTATGATGCACATCCGCCGAAGTCCTTCAGTCCACCGAAGCCCTTCTCATCCCTTCTCTGAGGGGTCTCTCGAAGATAGTGGCGGGTCCGTGCCGTGACCTTGACAAGACCATCAACCACATCCAATTCTCTTTGCCCGGACATAGGCTAAGAATTTCTTAAAGCTATGTATCAAGAAATTTTATTTCAGAGACATTAAAAGTCTCGGGTATAATGCAGCACTCGGGGACTGAACGCACGCGCAGCAAATTTCCAGCCTCTACAGTTATGTACACCGTCCTTAAGGTGTTTCTCCAGTGCGTGCCATCTTAACAGTGGTTGTCTCCTGCTGCTACAGCTGTGGAGTGGAAGGTTGTTTTGATTAGTAGCCAAGATCTCTATGCGCACTGCACGAAACCGCCTTCGTCATAGAATTCGCGGATTGCTGTCAAAGCAAACCAGATCGAAGACCGCTGGGAGCATTTTTCCCTTGAAGAAGAGGAAGCAGCACTCCATCAAAGTATACACGTCAAGAAGCGCATTCCAAATGGTCTGTCGTTTGATCTAATCATACAATTAAAACAATCATCTCTGGTCCAGTTGACAGCAAAATGAAGTCACTGAAGGAAATGCCGAAAACGAATTTCCAAGTATTTCGCAAATGCAATCAAATACAAGAGAGATGAACCACACTGGAAACGTACGTGCTCCATTTTCACAACAAACGGAACGACATACAGTTTTATGTCGATTCCGTACCACGTGTTAAAATGTCATACACCTGCAGCATTGTTAATGATTCCCTAGGCGTGATGCCGTAAAAGAAAAAAAATACAATTGGTATTCTGTGCGAGAATTGAACCAGGACTTTACACATTACAGTCTTCTTTAAGCATTGAATCAAAGGGCTACAATGCATGGATTTAGAATAATGGGCATTCTCATACATCAATTTGAATTACTTCTAACAAGTGTAACAAGATCGGCTCTAGACGAAGTTTGAGCATTTTGTGTGTTTTATTGCAATAAAGTCATTGGGTGAGTCGTCGACTTGTCGCACTTATTGAATGCGCGGCATTTCAGACAGAAGAGCTTGTAAACACAACTAAACCATTTTTTTTGTAAATTTCGAAATTGCTTTGTGAAACTTAAAAATTGCTTCGTTTTCGTACTCTGCCGCATGTACACTGCCTTTTTCGATTTTCTTTAGAATAATTTTACTCAGCCAGTCAGAGAGCAATGCCTTCTCCAAAATCACCAATCAGTGCTGTTAAACCTGTTGTCACAGAAAATAGTAGACACATATTGAGCTGGGAATACCTCCCCTATGAAGCTTAGAATTAGTTAAGGGCGTCTGCCTCTTCTTCGCGATGTCACTTCACCCTAAGGTGCTCTGTTAGGCCCTGAATAGCTTAAGACGCGACAAGTTTGAATTCTATTCTGGTGGTGTACAAGTGAGGGAACAGGGGCACAGGCGCTCTTCGGCATTAAGCCAATAAGTCATTACAATGCACACTGCTTTCGATCCCCATCAAAAGCGTTTTTGCAAGGCTGAAGTGCAAGTGCAGCAACTAATCTTTTTGTGCGAGGTTGTCCACGAGAAGCGTTGGAAGAGCAGCACCCACAGCAACATCAAAGGTAAAGGAGCATGAGTTTGAGTTAATGCAATCCTTCAACTATCTGGGGTCAGTATTAGCAGCTGATAAAAGTATGAGAGAAGAAAAAAGCGGGGATTGCTGTTATTTAACAGAAACTACTATAGTCTGTCAAGGTTCTTTAAAACCATAGCTTCAAAACTGCTGCTGCACAGACAAAGACATTCTGCTCTCTTTCGAGAGTAAGGACATACGGACAATATTTGGTAGATGGCTGGTGTAGATGCATAGCTGGACAAACTTGTTGCAAGAAGCCCGGACCGGAACGCGTTTGTTGCGCCGATGGTATTCTCTGATTTATCCGTGAAAATATTGCATGCAGTTTACATCAAATCTGAATACAATCGAACCTCTGTAAGTCGAACAAATGGACTAAAAGGGATCCAGGACTTTCCCATATTTTAAACTCCATAACTCGAATATTCCATAAATCGGACACAATATTTGTTCCTCTTTTCGACTGTATTTGCACCGACTGCTGTGTCTGTGGGGCCGACAGAATTCTTAATGCGATAAACACAATGCCGCGTTGGTTCCAAGTTGTTGAGCTACGTTGATAGACCGTCTAGTCAGGTATTAATGTTCTGACGAAACCGTCCACGAACTTCAGTCAATCTTAGCTTATGCCGGATCCTTGGGCATAGCGGTATTCCAGGCAAGAATAGAGCCGACGAACTAGCTTCGCAGTGGGTGCCTTGCACTGGCAGTCAATCAAGAAACAACCTATTTATTGTTAAAACAGTTAAAAATTCAATACGAGCAGATGCCATCACGGTCATCGATAGAAGATGGAATCAAATGGAAACAACAGCTCGACCCGAAAAGGACCGTAACCCTATCTTCAACAAAACAGAAGAGGCATATGCAAGAAGGCATAGGACAGTGACGCAGTTGGACCCGATATTCCAGTCGCCAAGTATGCTCCCCGTCCTCCCAAATTCTGCAGATTCTGGTGTGGAGCCAATTTCTGAGAGCTCAGTCGAAACATAATCTAAGCCGGTGAAATTAGATGACCTTGACGGATTAATATTTTCTCACCATTAATTTGTTTCAATTCACTGCGTTTAAAGGATGGGTGCGTCGACTCGTTTTTTCTTTAAATGACGTCAAACCCCTCTTTCGAGTCACTGACAACACCCAAGGTGAATAAAAGCACAGAAAGATTCTTCAACTTCGTCGTTCCCTCAACTTACGTGAGTGCAATAAAGTACTGTATCTACTTACGAGCCCCGAACTGCGAACGCGAAAAGCAAGAAGAATGATTTTAAGTTCCTTCTCTGCGAATCAATCATTCTATTTACTAACTGTCAAACTGAGGACGCAATAAACAAAGAGGGGGACAAAATCAAGCCAGCATTAGGACACTATGGGCTATGTTCAATAAGTAAGAAGCTTGCATGTCTTTTGTGCAATTTTCTTCTTATGTTTTCCTGTTTAAACTTGACTGAAAGCCATCGTGTTAATTCTACTTTTCTGCTGGGTGATTCGAACACCAAGTATTTGTTGCTACCAAACCAATATGCATTTTGTTTGGGCAGATATCTGACCGGGGAATGAACCAGCCAACTGCCCTCAGATTAAACTGAATATGCGGTTATCCATTTGTGCGGTTATTATATATTCCATTTGTATCGAATATTCCATACTTGGCCAAATCACTAAGCCCACACCCCTCCAATAGAAATTCTAAGGTATGTGTATTAGAACATAACCTCAGAATTTGTGGCACGTCGAAATTCGTCACCACAAAATGAGCATTTACGATAACCATAAAAGCCCTTCTCATTGATGGCAACTTGGTCTTTGCCACCTTTAAGAAATGTAAGACCCAAGCGTTAAATCAAAAGTTCGCAGTGATCGATGATTTTCACAAATCTGCAGCTGAAATTTCGATCCGCAACGGTTTTTTAAATGTTTAAATGTTTTTAAACTACGTATAAATAAAGCAATCGCTTAGCTCATTATGTAGATCATAAATTTCTGGCAACACACGAAACGTCTGACGAACCGTACCGAACGGAATTTTGATAGTAAATTCGGGCGATTTGTATGCGCTGCTGGATAGCGCGTTTGGATTTGGATTTCTCGACCACAACCCAGGACAGCTGTAAAATCATGACTTTGATCTCACTATTAGTGTTTCCGTGGTAACATTTCAAAATGTTGACGAGATTTAATTGAATGCCCTAACTGTGTGAATGACAAATAGACAAATGCAATTGTGCTCGAATTACTTACACAAGTCCCGTTGGTGTGTGTTTTTGAAACGATCATCCCTGTCACACATGATCAACAGCTTCATCGCTATGACCTTGGGCTTGACCAACAACTGTCTGTCTAAAATTAAAACGTGATCATCAATCAGTAAAAGTTTATGTTTCTCTATCCGTCACTTACACATATTTATTGTTAACACTACTATTTAACTATCATATATTCCACAAATTTACGAACTAATGAAGACCAGTAGCAGCGGGAGGACACTTCAGGAATGCTAATACCCACAAAATGAAGAGAAGTAAAAAGGAAAATGGAAAACAATTTCGTTTCGAAAACAATACGAGGTACCCATAAACGCACAGGTACCAGTGCACAGATCCGAGAAAGAACCCAAATCAAAAACGGCACCCACACCATGAGTTCGAAAAAAATCCTAAAATTTATTCGATTACCAGATACTTGGCCTAAAGGCTGCATACGAATTACACGATCGGCTGGACTCATAACTCATGTAGCCAGTAGCATGTGGCCATATCCCCATACACACTCGTATTAATATTCCAGAATGAGGATGTGCTGCTTAATTAAGAACCCGTAAGCAGGACGTAAATCACCTTTTAATAAATACTTTGAAATTCATGTAGTGTGAATTGCTTACTGCGCCAGGAATTTTCAATGCCCTCAAACTGGATTCGTTTGCGATGGACGCGTCGCATGTCGACGCGGTAGGTAAAGGTTTACAACCACATTACCAATCTGATCGTTTCAAGATGATATCGTAAAATTGTCGCCCACTCGTCGCGGAGACTTTTCAAAATGAAAACAAAAAGGAATAAAACACCACAAAATGCTGGGATTTTATGCATCTTATCATAGAGTATTGATAATGCGCGATGAAGGTGACTAAACTACTGTGCTTACCGGCGTGCTTTCCATTTAAAGTAAGCATTCAGATTGAAAGGATTTTGGAACTGGTGTGGGCCGGCAACTTAACTGATGGAATACGATGAGAATGAAGGCTGAGGGGGTAAGCTGTGACAGGAAGAGGGCCCTTTGACCGACAATTGGTCGGTAAATAATTTTCTATTTCTCTGCTCTGAAAATTGAGATTTGCCTGTGATTTTTGTGAGTTATACCAGGATGTGGATGTAATCTTAGACACCCTAGTGAAGTACACTAAACTGCTCTAAAGATTGGACACCAGTGCGTTCAACTACTGCTCCACGGTGTTTAGACGTCGGATAAGTCAGTGACTCTGTTACTGTGAAACAGCAGGAAACAAAAATTGGTACAGGAATAAAATCAGTGAAATGTTTAAGTGTTCCGAAAACTGTAACTTTGTCTAACTCGCCTCTGCAACAGAACCAAGCCCATGTAGTGGTGGCAAAATCAAATCCTCACATTGAACAAAAAACAATATCAAATCAAATAAATTATCTAAATGTGCACTAATAACTCCTACAAGTCGCTGTTTGCTTGGGCTGTTTTCCGATGATGCTGTTGAATATTGGTAGAGCATCTTGAAAGACCAAGCTTAGTTTGTACAAAACCTTAATTTAAACACCTTTAGGTCTGAGGCACAAGAATCGTCGACTCCGATGAAGTGGGACAATGCTTGGGGGACAAACTGCTTCAAAATGGAACGCAGCAGTTGTGACGGGCATCTGACGCGAACATCAATCAATTTTGGTAGCTGCAGAGAATTTTTGGTTGAGGTCGATATATTTAATAACAGGTTATGGCGGCAGCGGATCGATCGTTAAAAACCGTCACATTTACTTCAAACTCTCGATTTGTAGTTATATATCAAGAGGAGGTCATGAAATTGCATCAGTGTTTACAAGACCGCTGGTAGATACAGCCATTCAGACGGAACAAGTACAAGTCCAATGCTTACTAACAGGTCTATGGTCTCCTATCGTCCCACAACATAAGCTTCTGTTACGTCATGATCGCAACGCGAACGCGATACGAGGGCTTTTCGACAAGTTAGTGCCTTTCAGATAAAATACTTGTTTTTTTTTTCTGTTTCTCTCCTTTCAGTATTACACTCTCTTCCCAAGGATATTCCAACCTTTTGAAACCTTCTTCTCAACCTCACCGAAATAGGCATGTTTTGCACCTTTTTCCCTTTTTTTGGGCTTCATTCGTTTTGTTAGTCTTTAATTTCTGGAGAGCAGTGGTGTACCCATTGTTTACCATTCTTGTGAAACTCCGTGAAAATTCACTTGGATTACGCTTGAACAGTTCGGAAGTCTGCTTTAAAATCTTCCTCCGGATTCGTTTATTTTGACCATCAGCAAACGCGGCACCCATCTTGCCGATTATTTTTCATATGGTTATGCAGTATTTGAATGATGGTATCATTTGAGTTTACTGCTGCTTAATCCTAGCTATCTCATGAATCTTGTCCCGATGATCGTCCAACACGAACACAATGTCACGAGATTCGTTTATCATTTATTGCATTGTGACATCATTTGGAAGTCGCTCAACATTTTTTTCTCATTCTCCACCCGCAACGAAATTCAGTGAATCACCCGTGCACCACTCCATGCGAGGGAGCAGTCTCCATATAATTTTCTTAAACCTGTATTCAATTATTTTGTGTTTTCTATTTTGGCCAAATCTCAGAAAATATATTTTTTTCGATGATTCCAAAATCATATTTGGTTTTGTCTAATCAGGATGTCGAGTCCGTCTATCTTCGGGCAAACGTGAACTTCACAATATGATAACCCAGTGGAGGTCAGATATAGAATCGCAATCCAAATGGGCTCAAAACTTCTGCCCCGAACCACCTACACTATCAGCTCTTATTTTGCTAGCTGGACGACAGCTGGACGTCGGATATATGGCTCTGTCTACGGGCAAGTCAATTATATGAGAAGGCTCAGCTGCAGTTTGTACGGTGGGAAACTAAAGGCTCAACCTTAATGGACTTTAGCAGACTTCAGTCAATCATTTATAGTCAATCAAGCGAGTCCACAGAATCATACAATATCAAACATGAGTTTGTTTGTTTTCGTTAAGTTTCGTTCAATTACGTTTACTAAAGTGGGAACGAAGTCATCCTGTTTCTACGTATTTACGTACATGTGTAAATTGATAAGAAAGATAAGATGGGTGACACGAGATGTGGACCTGGGCATAGCTTCTACAGGAAATACTCGGGTTGTGTGCGTAAGGTTTCCATCACGAGTCACGAGTGACCCACACTTTTATACCGACTCCGAAAGGCGAATTTTGAAAAGCATTTTCTAGAAAGGAATATTCTTGGACCATTGGCAGTTACTGAAACGATTTGGTGCAGTGAATTATGAACGTTCGTCAATTCGGGGGATGGATCATGAGTGAGTTTCCGTGTGTGTTGTTTAAGCTTTTAGAGAATTTGTGCCTCTCACTACAGTTCTGACATAAGCATAAGTTAAATATGGATGGTTCTTAAGAACTGTGACCTCATAAAGGTCAAACCTTTGTATTTCCTATCAGATATTCCTCTGATCGAAAGGGCACGTTCTTTAATTCCGTCAAGATAAATATATGTACATGCACATGTCACGTGTACTTCAACGTACTTACTCTGGCCAACCAACAATCAGTTTGAACATGGAAAACCGCTAAAAATGCAGGTATACTACAGCGGTCAAACTAAACGCTCCACGCACGACCTCAGACAAGATAGCCTACCTGCGTTCAAACAAGTTCCGCCCTAGGAATTCTTACCCAACTGTTATTGTAGCTAATTTAGCAGCTTTTAAAGACAACGACCATTACTATGACAAATAATAAAAAGTGACATCGCACATGCCAAGAAATTAATGTTCCTGCTTCTTTTGGGCAGTCAGCGCAGCGCAGCGCAAACAGCTCTCGGCTCGGGTCAAACGATGCGGCCAAGAGAATGGTATGTATGTGCGAGAGAGCGTGCGCGCGCGCGTTCGCGTACTCCTCGAACTCAAGCCCTCAAAAGTGCCGCAAATTTACGACTTTACCTCAATTTGGACATGGCTCAACGGGCAGATGACACAAGGACCGGCATTAAATTTTAATTATTTGTGTTGTTCGCTTTTGCCAGAAATGTGTGTTCTACATCTAGAGAGCTTTTCTTCTTCTTCTCGTTTTTTATGTTTAATTCTTGTTTCCTTTGTTTTTGGCTTTTCGTTTATTTGAATACGGTGCCGAGTAGTAATTTTAAAATAAATTCTTTACGTGCACCGAATATGAAGTGGACGACTTGTGGTTATGGTATGGTTACCGTGCTATGGTTTTCGGCCCATAAACTTGTGCTGTCGCGGATTTGTTGAGGCGGTAGTGGCAGCGCGGCACGGCGGCGGAGCGGCGGTGACAGCGGGATAAGGCTGTGCGCGGTCGAGAGGATTATCCAGATGTGCCGCTGAGATGTTAAGGGGAAGTTGACTGTTGACTGGCATTAGTGATCGCGGTGTACGCGCTTCGACGAAAACATGTTTATTATGCTCTTTTTTTTTGGCTTTTTCTTCAGTTTTTTTGTTTGTTTTTGTTGCTCGTATCTTGGGGGTTTTGTTGCTATTGTTGTGTGCGCTGTGTGTAGTGTTCAACTAGCATTATGGCATCTCTACATCTGAGATTTCTATCGCAGAATGTTTATGTCAAATTTGATTTTTTTTTTGTTTTTTTGTTTTCTGTTGTCTAAATCCAAATACCTAGCTGACGGCTACACTTTCGATTTGGCCAGAGGTTGCCGTCGGACTGTTGATTGATACACATAAGTTGGGTATGTGCACAGCAAATTGTTAGTATCCCGATGGTGGCATTCGAATGCATAGCCGAATGCCACGAGTGAGGAAAACCATTAAATCAATGTCCTGTCCTATTCTGCCTGAGAGCCACCCAGGAGCAGTACCCACTTGGCTTGTGGTTACCATCGGGCTGGATGGGTTTTCTATGCATTCCTCTGCGCGAGTGACAGTAGGCATGTTAACACTAATAAATTCACTTGGGTTGAGTAATGTGTTCGATCACACGGCAGTTTTGTGGCTACAGCCTTATTATTAATTCAAGTCGAATGCAACCTTCCTGGAACCGTCGTTACCCGGTGTTTGCCCGGATGAAGGGGGTTGCCTAGAATATCTATTTATTCTCTGTTGACTGGGAGTGCATCCAATTTGTTAGATTGAGAAATTTTACAAACAAATTTTGTATACTTCGAAAGTATTGCTTGAGCATAAAGTGTTGTATGTGCATGCGTCGTTGTAACTTGTTGTAACTACAGTTTACACTGGTCAACTGCATGTGGCTACTGTCTTGGAGACTGTCATGGAGACATCGTCGTTGCCAATATGTTTGTGCCCCAAGGAGTTCTTCGTTCATGCGATTTTAATATGTATGCGAACGGAAACGTACGACGTTCGGGAAAAGTTGTCCGTTTAAGGGAGCTGTCTGCAATAGGACTTCGGCTATTCCAGTCCAGAAAATCAAAGCACAGATAAATCGATGGACCACAATCCACACAGGTGACTAACAAAAGGAAGTTTCAGTAAGACCTTTGAATATAAAACTTTTTTCTAATCAATGTATTTCTTGTGTTTTTTATTGTGTAGAAAATTCAACTTTATTTTATACAACTATTTTTTTGTGGATGATGTAACGTAAATGACCTCCAAGCTCATCCATATGCGACACCTGATCAGTCCGAATCGCCTCAATTATTGTTTTAATGAACTGTTTCAATTCAGTAATAAGGCCAAGCTAAGAGAGATTTGAAATAAAACAAAAACTATTCATCAGAATGAACAAATTGTATTGTTCATTAATGTGAATTATATATTACTATAAATAAATAACAAAGCTTGGCACAACAAAATTTGGCATTCTCAAAAGCCTTGTCAATAGGCCTTATTTAATTATGGTCGTGTAATAAGGCCTTAGTCTTTAACACACAAAAAAATCAATCAAACTATACTTCATTCCTGTGGTAATTGAGATCAAATATATAAAATAATGAACGTTACTTAAAGCTTTAAAAGCAAACTATTTTTTGTGTGTTTAACAGCTATCAGGTTTTTATACCTACCAGCAGTTTGATAAGTGTTCAGCGTTTCTCTTTGCCAGCAGACATCAAGTCATTTTGATACCAGGTTGCTTGTTTGGGAAACATCGTAGTTTACGTCGTTATAGAACAATAAATCAATTATCAAACAGTTCTAATTGCTTACTAACATGTGTTAAATTAAAAAAAAACACTAGAAATAAACTTTAAAAAAAAGATAATGATAGGGCTTACCCTCAAAGAAAATCTAAATTTGTAAAGAATAATTAAGTATATCACTATTGAAACTATGAAACATTTTTCAAACATAAAAAGTAAACAATAAAATAAATAACGGAAAGCTTAAGCTCAGATTTATAAACATTAGTGTTTTTTAGAAAAACTACTTACATTGAATGGGATGATTTCTTATTATTTGGACTACATAACCACCTCTCAAAATAAATGACACATCTCTGATGCCAATGATCGAGCGAATACTTAACGATATGTCTGATGAGTCCTTTATTGCTGTTATAACATATGCATATGCATAGTAAGCTGGCAGTTTGTGTCTACCACAACATTAACATACTTTTCTGGAAATTAAGCCTTATTAGCCGACCTGCTTGACATTGCTCCATACAAAAATCTGGTGCCGTCAAGTCCGGCGACCATTGAAAGCCAGGGGAAAGTGGAGTTTCAGTATATTAAATTGTTTGGGGATTTCGTTGCAGCTCCGCCAAAACTAGTCTGGCTCTGTGTGCAGTTCCTCCATCTTGGTGGAACCAAATGCTGTTAAGACAAGCACTTCCGTTCTGGGTAAAAAAAAGTCCATTGAACATCATTGACAGTTACTGCTACAACATTTTCTTCAATGACACTGCCAACCACACAGTGACTCGTTCTGGTGCCGTTCCGTCTTATGGAGTATTTCTGTATTAGATTCATTCCACATACCGCAATTTTGCTTGTTTACATTGCCGTATATAGAGGAGAGTGCCGCCCATCTCCCGCCTAGATTCCCTTTGGACGGAAGCATGACGGACTGCAAAACATGGTACCGCTGCACTATCCAAATCCTCATTTCGATATACCAGGCATTAATTTAAATTAATTCACTATTCTACTACAAATAAAAAAGATGATTAAGCCGATTACTCACCTGTTTTTGTAGCATAATTCGTGAGCCACCCTGTACTTCACTAATATGGTTTCTCTTCATAGTTCCTGCAAAAAAATTTAGTGAAATAATCTAACTTTAATGTTTCACACTAATTACAGTAAAATAAACTGAAAGATATATTTTTCAGGCACAGACATTTTTTTCTTAATCGAAAAAAAATTTAAGCTTCAGAAATTATTTGCCTAAGACCAGTAATCAGCAGTCTTCTACCTTTTTTGCATCTTAAAATCGTTTGACAGCGACTTTTGTAAAATTTGCTCGACCCGAAAGGACCAATAGGAGAATGCCACTCCCATGATTCCGTGACTAACTGTCAGAAAATCGTGTTTAACTATCAAACTATATCCCTCATATTCGTCGGCGGGCATTGGATATGTCTATAATACTTGATTTCTGCTTAAAACTACTTGATGCTGCCAATGGCAACACCTTTTTGAGAGGTAAAATTGTATACTTACTCACTTATTGGGCCTGTGACGCTTGGAGGGTATGATTCTAAGCAATAGCTGCCTTCCATCATCTGACGGTTAGGTTGCTTTCAACCATCAAGACAAAGCCGTCTTGAGCCCGATGAAAACTTGATCTTTTTAGTATTCCTCTACTTCTCGAACCAGGAGGCTCGGATTTTATTATCATCGAAACAGCGGGTTTTCGACAATTTTCTACAAACGTACCAGCTACCGCCCTACATTTTCGAGGTGTAGAAACATCTCGGTTTCTGCGAAACCTAGTTGCAACCTCATTGATTTCATCGGTCCGTGAGAGGTTGCCTAACCGAACAAGCCTACAGAGTGAACTTCAGTTTATTCTTTTTTAGTCTTCTCACACATTTATTTTATATTACAAACTTGGTGGGAACGGCCTATTGAGATGTCAGTCAAAGTTTATTCGACATGCGGTTCGGTTCGGAACGTAGCATAAGACCGTCTTAGCTTAGAGCATTGGTGTTCATGTGCTCGATGTGGAAATATGTCGCCCTCAAAGTTCTCCACTCCCGGTAGAATACAATTGTACCAACTGTTTTTCCAATCCTTGAGGCAATTAATAATGTAGGTGTATCCAATGCTAGTCATAAAGCTTGAAATGGTATCCCCAACGTATTGTGAAAAGTTGTTTGTAGTACAATATGAATAGAATTTCAGGCGGGAAAAATCTTCAACAGCAACAATGATTTATCTAATTGAATTGTTAAGTTTTGGTGACTGTTGTTCATCAGTTGATGCTGATGGCCAACGGCTCAGATTTATTTGAATTATAATAATTATTTTGAATTGAACAAATCCAGATCAACCCTTAAAATATCATCTTTGGTTCTTAAATTCTTTTGACGGCGTATTTCATAACTTTTTGTAGTACCAAACGGAGCGATCCTGATTGACTGTAAAAAATTCCTGGTTAACTGTTTGAAAATCTCCAAATTCATCGGTGGACAAGATGACATTCAACGGAGAAGTCTACATTAATTTCTGATGCGGACTTCGAATTTGGCAGTATGAAAGTAAAGGCAACAGAAAAAAATACAATAGTTTGCCAAAATCGAACCGCTTATGAAACTAATAAGTCACTTTTTATCATAGAGTGACGAATTTGTTGGCATTGAAACGGAGTCGGACTAAATGGGTTTAGCGGTGAGCGATGGCAAAACGAAGTAAATGCTTTCATCGAGAAAGAACGCTGGCTGGCTAAAGATCGTGTCAGCTGAAGAGACTTGTTTGTTGAAGCCCAGGGCCACCCCAGACTGAACGACTAAACTACCCCGGAAGAAGAGAGTTTAAATGGGGATATATCGTGAAGCCATAGGTGTGTATTTATTAAGTATATATTTCTTTTTCTTTCTTCTTTTTTGTTTTGGTGAGAGGCCCGCATTGCCTTGCTATACCGACCTTAGTGGTACCACTGTTTCCGGATTTCTAAATGGGTTGAAGTTAGAATTGGATTGAATTGAATAGTGTGTGAAGTTACAATCTAGACCCTGATTTCAAGGTCGGGCACTAGCAGCGTTCAACACTTACTGCAGTTTCTCAAAGTTCTAAATTGGAGTCGATACATCCTAATAATTATTCTTAAATGGTTCCTTAATCTACCTAACTGTAGATGACACAATTAGAGAGTCAGCTGAACTCTCTATCCACCTGTGAGGTGAGATCCCTCGGATGCTATGGAATTGAAATGAGACTCACAAATGACTTCATATGCACAGGCTGTGGTGACTGGTAAGAAATAGAGGATTGTGTCCACTACATTTGCCACTGCACTAGATGAACATTTCTCCCAAAACCTGGAGAAACATACAGAAATCCCACTAACCTCTATTTTCCGGTTCATTAAGATTTCATGAAGACTGGATAACACAGGTGCAATAACATGACAAGCATGAGGAACACGAGTACGAAGTAGGACTTAGTTAAACTTCGACTTTCCGTTTAACCCATATCTTGACTCAGAACTACCACTACATAGTTGCATTCTTATTAGAATTGTAGAATTTAATAAAATACATCAATACATCGGTAAACATGGGAAGTATAGAGTGCATCGGATTGACTCGATACATCGAATAGCAAACATCGATGTAAATTGAGCAACCCTCCTTGCAAGTCCTAGTTTTGTACGAGAATGTTAGTAATCAGCAGCGAACATCATCTTTTTTGGAGACATTTGGAATAATGTGTCCATAGGCCCAAGGTACTCACCAAACGTTGACTTTTGTTTAGTTCAGGCTTTAGTTTGAGTACATCTCGAATAGATCAATTTTTTTCAAAATTAATTTGAAGAACTTTCAAACATTGCCCGACGCGAGTACATTCGTGAAGAATTGCAAAACCAAACTAACCTCAAAACAACCGAGAACTGTCAAATCAGCTTTCACACCCTTTTCACTAAAAAAAAACGCACACACATCAAACAAAAGGTATTGAAACTCAACTTTCTGATGTGCAGAGGGTTGTGAAGGAGGTTGCAAGGTAATCAAAGGATCGGGGACGGATTCATCACAAATGCAAGAGCTTAGGCTAAGTAAATAAGGGCAGCTTGAGCATGCGGTAATTCCCATTTCAGGCTTCAACGCTCAATGGCACGCCGGACGGCTTACATGTCTTTTGTGTGATGAACTCGATTACATAAACCTTTGCATAAACCTTGATCTGGGAAAGTAAGATTGATCTAGACTTGAATATATGGCTGATAGAGCTGATTTTCAACGTTTTCTAGGAGGCGTTCCTCACCACCAACTAGAATCAATTTAAGCCTTAAAAGCATGTTAAAGTTGTGAAGGACAGTAATTGTATACAAGTTGGAATCATCCATTTGCGGTGATAAACATCCGAGGACGGCTTGAATTGAACATGTTTAAAACTTCAATAAAATAACAAAATAAACGTTCACACGTGCCTACACAAATTGAATTACTATTCATAAGTGAGCAATCCGTGTTTACTTATCCCACGGATCTCATATCCATTCAGCAAAACCAATACAAGACGTCGCCAGTCAATAATCATAATTTGTTTGCTACACTTGTTAAAAATAACAAATTCGAATATAAATCAAAACGATTGCGTTGGACTCGGATGGGGCTGCGGGGAGTGACGGTGAGTATATGCCACGGTGTGGATATCAGCACATCGTATTGGAGTAACAATTACGGCCAAACGCAGAGCTGTCTAATTTGTTGTCTTAAATAAGTTTAACAGCGATGCAACATAAGCCCAAACACGATAGCCTGCCTACCTACTGGACGGTGCGATGATGCGGCCATCGTCGTCGTCGTCACCGCCGCCACACACTTCTTCGCCGCACAGTGCCACCGCCACCGACAACGACGACGTCCGAGTGCGACGATGAGGCTGGGGATGACGATGATGTTCTCTACTGTTCCCGATCTGGATCTGAGGCTCGAACGTTGCGTGTGCACTTGGTGCAACCGTTTATATAAAATGAATTCAAAAATCATAAATTAACCCTTCTCCGTTGTCGTTTTATCTGTTCCATATCTCCAGGTGAGATCTCTCCTGGTGCTGTATCACCACCACCTCGTTGCGGTACGGACTAACAACAACAACAACAAGGCTAACATCTGAAGAGGGGCCACAACAAAACGAATGACGAGGACGACTCTTCTTCTTAAGGAGAAAAACATTTGATCCAACTGCTGTCATCACTTCTGTTGGTCAATGTTGAACAAGCCTTTGAACAGAAGATTTTCTGTGGAAAATCGCGCTGCTCCTGCTGATGCTGCTGCTGCTACATCGCACGCACACAGAAATCCCTGTATCTGGATGATATAGGTTATGAACACTTTCGCATGCACGTGTAGGTAGACGGTAGGTTTGGTAGGCAGGCAGGCAGGTGAGGAGTCCCATCGAGCCCATTGAGCCCCTCGTTCCGTGAGTATTTAGGAGGAACTTGATTACAAGCAGGCTCCGGAGACCGGGCCGGGTCCGACTCCCGTCCGTACGAGAGACGCAGAGATAGGAGAGAGAGAGAGACAGACGTACACAATCATACATTGGCTACTTAAAAATAAATAACCAAACGCAATCACAGGAATTGGTGGTGTAGTGTTTCTTCCGATTTCCTTGCGAAAATCAAATGGAAGGGACTGCACTGGTGGTGCTGTTTGGGGCTGCTGGTCATCGTGTTCCATGCTGAATCGTGATTCCCAAGTTACCGGCCCATCCAGGCTGCTGCTGCTGCGACTGTTGCTGCGCCACCGTCACCGCTGCCGCGGCCAACAACAAGTGGGTACCCTCACATTTGTAAGTCGACATTCACATAATTCAAATGGCGAGGGCGCATACAAATTAGTCGTATGCAAAAATATTTTATTATTTGTTCCGCAGGTTAAGTTTAGGTTTTATGCCTTCGGGTCTACGTGTGCAGCGCGATCTGTGCTGTGCCGTGTAACCTGAGAGCCATGCTCTTTGTGGCGATGTTTCAGTGTTGTTTTATTTTTTTTTTTCAGTTTTTATGAATTCCGCCCTTTTCTTGATTCCAAACTCACATCATACGCTGAGTCCGATGGCGGCGTTTTGGCTTTTCAAAGTCTCAAAGCGAAAGCCGCCCGAAGCCGTGCATGAATACTAAAGGCCAACCAACGAAATTTCTGTGAATTTGGTCATTTCAGTTTTTGGCAAGTGCAAATTGCCTCTTTTGATTCAGTTTGGCTTGTGAATTAACAATTAGGTGGTCACTCGTGTAGGGCATTTAGCCGACGGAAGCGGTTCTCCTCTGACCTTGACGGTCTCGCGAGTAGTGGTCTTCACATCACTTGATGTGCTTGAGTCATTGTCGAACTCAACATCATTAATTGTCTATTCAATCCTGTGCTGATTGATGGCAATCTGAATCTGTGCTCAAAATGGCCAACAATCGTGAGCTCGGAACTTGTTTGTTCTCAAATGTTGGTACTGTTCAGACGGAGCACATTTCTGGGGGTGGTTGGGATATAAATTGTCATATAAGTCACGCGCATAACTTAACATTCTTCCTGCATCGTAAATCAATATGAGTATTTTCATCATCCCCTTTGAGTGCTTCCCTCTCGGTGGTGGAACTAGGCCTTATCTAAGCTTGGTTTCATCAGTTGCAAGGATCAATTCTGATTAAGAACTCTGTAATTGTGTGTGCGCCTCCTTCATCGGGTTTGTTGTGCACTGGCTCTGGTTGATTATACGCTTGATATATCGTTGTATGAGGCTACGAGTGACTACGAGGCGGCGCTATTGTGCCAATATGAATTCAGGCAAGACAAACAAATCAAATGAAATCTCATGGTTGTGGCATCCCGAAACGATGTTGCCAAACGACGGAGAGTATCCGTTAGTATTAATAGTTTTCTATTGTATTAAAAAAAAAAACCATTTTCGTGGCTCCACTGTTGTGCTTTACACCACGACCCACAAATTTTCCATTTGCGGGGCTTTGTATTCGAAAACTTAGTTCTGCTGAAGTCTTTGGTGCTGCACTTTATTTTGCCATCATTTATCGTCAGACTTTGCCTTTCTTGATCCTGTATATTAAGCCTTCCTTCTCCAGATCGGCCCCACCATTTTTAGCCGAGGCCACACTTCCGACAATGTTAATTTGGGCGCGTCTATGAGAAGTGCTTCAGCTTTATAATTCTTCTCTATGTGGCGTTACAATCCGGGGTGGATCCAAGCCTCAGCAGCGAACTAGTCTCTTCAGCTGTCACGCTCTTTAGCCAGCTGCCTCAAAATGATGTCCTTCTCCACCTGTGTGAGCCATCGGTTTCCTGGACATCGTCTATTGCGTTATACCACGTCTATTGTGATGATCACACGGAGTCGACCACCGTACTGATTACCACTGCAAGCAATAGCGGTGGCGTTATGCACCCTTGACGAACTCCACTTTGAACCTTATACTCCTACTTTATAATAGCAATGAGTTCTGCTTTGGGATTGCCTCCCCTGCAATCCGGCCAAAGACGACTTCTCGACAGTGATGGTAACAAAAAATCAAAAAAGTACCTACAGTCGATTGAAAACATCCCAATATTTCCCTACACTACCCAATATTCCCCCACCTACATCAAAACACAAATACATTTTTCAAACGGAAGTAATAATTTTCTTATATTTATTAAATGACTTTTTTTAACAAAAGCAAAACAAATAATACAATATTTGTACATAGAGGTTTAATGATTTTGCACGTTAGTAGGAATAAATATAATTAAATCATATGGTCGTACAGTCCTTTATAATTCATATTATTAAAATAACTTTAATCCATATAAAATAAGCACAATTTAGATTTGCGTCCTTCAAATATGATCGAGTGAAAAAATCGAATTTAAGCTTTCGTGGCTAAATGTATCTCTTTTCTTTCTTCGAACATCTGGTTTGCATCTGCATTTGCATGAGGAAGCGTTAAAATGTATTTTACAAGATGAGATAAAATGGGAAACACAACTCTACCATTAAAGTTGCGAATGTTGCTAATTTGAAACCAAAAAAGCTCAATGTCTAATTCAGATAAATACAATGAAATTGTATTCAATTGATCTTGTGAAAGATCATTTAAACTCAAATGTAGTTTGTGTGACAAATGTTCGATTACAATTTCTGACTTACCCCCATCTAATCCTAAAACAAGTTCAGGATCTAGAAATCGAATTTCTTCAAAAATGTATGCATTTCAAAGTGTTAGCCTTTGTTGAATGTCTTCTATCGCTGTTACGTACAGTTGGAAACAATCAAGTTTTATTTTGTCTGAGGCGCTTTTTGCAATAATTTTAAGTATTTCAGAGCACTCTCGAATATATGAGGTGATTTTACACTAAAATTTTATTTAAGCTCACTTTTCTTAATAAAAGTTTGTCCCAATTAAAACACAGAAAGACTTGTTCAACCCAATATCAGCGCTGTCATCAATCATAACTGAAAACTTACTTGTTTTCAGTCTTTCACCAAGATTGTCGGTTTCATGTTTGGCCAAAACATTTTTTATGACACTGGTGCATTTCTTCCGTCCCAGCTTTGAATTCTGGATGATTTGTGAATCCGGTACTATGTTCTTAAGAAGTGGAATTAGGGTTTTCACAATTTGTACAACGACGTTATGTTCCGTAAAAAACAAACTAAGTTTAATTTCAAAAATGTGTATCTTCTCTTCAAGTTCCGCATTCTTATCGGTTGTTTTAGGATGGAAAAATTTATTGACTGGCTTTGAATGTTTGATGGACAAAATATTCTTTTTGTGCAGTTTGGTATCAGCATGCTTCAAAAGCTCAGACTTACAGCAAGTTAAGATTTTACTAAAGGGTGATTTTTTAGCTATTATCTTTTTGGCAACACTGGCTTAAACAGCTGACGCACGTTTCGTGTTTTGTTGCACTGTCAAACATCTTCAGTTTGGTCTATAATTTAACCATGAATCTTCTTACAAACGAACAACGCTTGCAAATTATTGAATTTTATTATCATAATGCGTGCTCTGTTAAGAAAGATTATCGCGCGCTTCTTCCATTTTATCGTCAGTTTAAGACGAAGCTCATTTTTGGCTCAATCGGTACGTAAAACAGCAGAATTGTCGATTTTGGAGTGAATATCAGCCAGAAGCATTGCAAGAGCTACCAATGCATCCAGAAAAAGTCACAGTTTGGTGCGGTTTACGGGATCATTGGAGCGTACTTCTTCAAAGATGATGCGAATCGTAACGTAACTGTGAATGGTGAGCGCTACCGTCAGACGATATCCAACTTTTTTTGCCCAAAATGCAAGAGCTCGACTTGCATGACATGTGGTTTCAACAAGACGGTGCCACATGCCACACAGCACGCGCAACAATGGACTTATTACATTATTGTAAATATTGTACAATAAGTCTAACCTATTCTTAGGCTTTAACACATTGGCTGATTGAGAGAATTTTATGGGGTGCCAATACAAACAAATTTCGTTAGTTATACTTTTGATCACAAAAAAACTACAAAAGATTACTGGCATACTTGCTTACTTAATATACAATATACATACTATATCGATCGGTGCCATCTCATACTGGATCTGTACGTAGTGGCTAACAGTTTTGCCAGTCAGAGCCTCATGACAGTCAATGTGTTAAAGTGAATCGAATCGCTATTAAAGCATTTTTAATTTAAGTTTTAACTATGAAATGGATTGTCTTATCATATTGTACGTACATCACTTTGGTCACCACCAAGATCGGTTACGATCTGCACAGTCACAGTCTCTTCTACATGTCTCCACATGCTTAGAACGGAGTGAGAGTATGTCGTAGGAATCGCCGATTTTATGAGTGCCGTCGTTGGCTTCAAAATATCACAATGGACATTGCATATCTAGACTTCGATGGACAGAGGATCGATGTTGGGCAAACGCACACTAGTTCTGATACAAAGCGACTAGCTCACTCGCCGTTTTGATCGATGTGGCAATAAATTAGTCATGTGTTTAAGATCCAAAACCTAGTAGTATGACCTCCATTGGCTGACGTCAATTGGAAGTCCTTCAATGGTCAAAACTATACTCTGTTACTTTTTGAATGAATTGTCAGTTACTTGCTAACTCTTCTAAGAACATAGTAAAAATTAGACCAAAAATCAGACGATTAGCTCTTCTAACCGAAGGTTGCCTATGGGGCCAAGACGGCCAACTACTGCCTACTATGAACCCTAAACGACCACATGGTCTGATCAGGTAAAGCAAGTTTGATCCGAGAACTATCATTTGTCCCGGAATGGAAAGCACCTTCAGGTTTTCCCTGGAAATTGCGGAGATGAGGAATAGGATCAAATTCTCTCAAGATGGCCAATGATGGGAGCTCACTTCTCCAATAACTTGGCCGAAGTAAGCAACATTAAAGTCAGAACCAACTGGCTCACGGATTAGGAACGTCTAGACCCGCGTAGTAACACAGTCCGCCTATGTCAATTGCATCACTTCTTATCCACATGCAAGCTAAACTCAATCGAACATATTCTCATCGGACAACTGCAGTACCTGCGTTTGATCGAATTTCTAAACCAACATGTCAAGTATGAGCCCAGCCACTTGTCTTCGAGTCTGAGAGAGAGCAACATACATGAATAGAAAACGAATGCAGTTGGCACAAAGGATGCTGACACTGAGTTGTCCTGAGGTCAAAGACTCCAGCTTCAGCCACTGCCAAGGCAACTAACCCAATTCACCCAAGTTTCTTAAGAAACAAATTTCATCGGCTGGCATGCCAAGCAACGCCATAACAACAATAGCCGTCCCCATGGCAGAAAAACAAACAACAACACAAGGGAGAAGAAGAATGAGAAACGATTCCCAGTTCCGCTTAAAGGATGTTTAAATGGTGTCCAGTTAATTGGCTTTAAAAGAGTCTTGAATTAAAATTAAAGTCGATCGAGGAGAGGCACACAGACACGAGGATGCGTGGATATGGAGGCCGTATCGACTGACCACCATCCGGCGGCAGCAGAGGAGAGCATTTGGATATCCGAACCTGCCTACATACGAGTATACACCGTTTTGTCGCCAAATGCAAATGAATGCGCTTAAAGGGTACATTGAACATTTATACCAAACATCGATATGTTATGCCGGGATTGGTGCATCACCGTCACCATGGGCCGAGCTCCTCGCAAATGGGCAAATAGCACGTTCGTTGATCGCACATCGACTAGTGGAGAGCACGTGATTTATCGGAACCGAAACTAAGAGATGCTATACTCGTCCAGAGATCTTAAATTATCTGTCGATCGCGGCTCAGAAGGACTCGTGGAGCTCGACGGCGACTGCGACGACGAACGGTGGATGATTCCGTTGAATTGCATGCTAACGAAATATGTGCGGCAACGTACACACATGCATGTCCGTTGCCCGTATAATGGTCAGGAAGAAGAGATTCGCCTTCCGCGCGATCGAATCCATGCTCTCTAGGCAAAACTAATTCCCAGGCAACACCAGCAACAGGTATTGCCAAAGCCTCCCTCCCCTCGATCCGCCTTCTGCTGGCAACATCAGCGGCACCACCAGCAGCAGCAGCAGCAGCATGGACGCGGCTCTGGGACTGGAACCGAGGAGCGTGCTCGTGGACAAGTTGCAGAGATGATGTCTTGAACTGATCTTGTTGCAGTGCTGTTCGCCCCATCGCATCGTGCCTGGTTTTATTAGTTTGTTCGCTATTGATTTCTCGCACCTCGTACACATGCTCGCCTCAGTGTGTCTCCCATCAGAGCCAAAACTCAATCTCGTTGCGTACCTCCTCAATCCAATGCATCGATCCAATGGACGCGGAATAGATTGCTGGCCGACTCCGACTCCTCACCGTCGTCGTCGGGGGCTGAACCATGGCCAGTGTTACGAATCAACTTCTCTGTCTGTTGCCACTAATAAAGATCTCAGGTGTGAACATTTTATTTCACGTTTAATTGATGACATTGCTGAGGAATTTTCGGTGGTATTTTTCGCATTTACGTATTTTTGTATATTCGTATTTTCGGTTTTCACTTAACGACGAACGGTGGTGCGGCTGCGACACGGGTTTTTTATGTCGTTTGCATTTTGTCCGCCTGCATTACGAGTATTTCAGGTCGGACGATTTAAATCGCCTACCCCGTCTTTCTTTTTGTTCGGCTCTCTTCTGGATCGTTTCCTTTTTTGTTCCGCGGACTAATAAGTTCCAAGCCATCTGGTGTTTTAACGAAGACGCTGAGAATATCGGTTGCAGTATGTATTTTGTATTACAAAACGATAACAAGGATTTGCAGTGTAGATTTATGGCCCGTAGACGATGGGAAGAGGAATCTTCTGGTTGGACGTGTTCCAAAAAGTCCGCCGTGTTAAATGGGTGGGCCTCCGAACGGATTCACTGAGTATGTGCTCTTAATTTGGACACATGCAGTGGAACTGATTGTGGTAGTTACTACTTTGCTGTGTCGGGTTGTGGTGAAGAGGTGCTGAGGGTCAAGACAGGATAATCCACTTTCCTTCCACCTATCGACCAAGTGCACTTCTTACGATGGTAATTAACGCTTTGGGATTCCATTGTGAGGACACAATATTGTTTGCATTTTCTTTCGAAGCTCTTTTCTTATTTTTCATGGTAATGAAAGCGAGTCTGTTCCCAGAAAGCATCATCCTTCGCCAGCAGCCGATTTTTGCCAATCAAGTATACTCCCAACGGAGGCCCCTACAATTCCAGAAAGATGGAAATATAACTCGGTGCGCCCAGCTACAGTGCTATTACGATTTATTCACAGCTCAGTACTATAAGTGTCTCCAGACATTCCGTTGCCCAATGGGCACCAAAATAGGGCGGGCCTAGTGTGACCACCCATATTTGTTTAATATATTTACTGTCCGACCACATTTCATTTACTAAAGAGAGCACTCTCTCGGCAGTGACTGAAGTTCCTCACGAAACGGAGTACATATGGAGGGAGAACGAAAACTTTGATTCGATCGGATTAAGTGGTAGCTCTAGCCCTGGCAAGCCACAATATTCAAATCGAGTTTATTAAGTGTTGGTCTTTTAAGATAATTGGCATCCAAAGCTTTGTGGTGATTAGCCAGATTTCAAATTTTGCAAAAATTGCACCGAACGTCACTTTCGCTTTTTGTTTTCTTGATAAAGTTTTATTTTTCTTTGAAATCTTTATCATCATCATCTTCTGATTCGTCATCGACTCTAATCCTCCGCCATCGATCAAAACCCCGAGGTTTCATCGAGTTTCTCCGAATCTACCAGGTCTCCAGGTCTGGAAACCTCGCGGTGTCTGCGAAACCTAGTTGCAGCCCCCTTCAGTCCATCCGTCCATGAGAGGTTGTCAAACCGAACATCCTTTTGGTGTTCATTTTCGCATTTTATCTCTTTCTATTTCCTGGTGTTCTCACAATATTATTTCCTGTCAACAGACAGCTGTTCTGGCTGTCAGTCAAAAATTGAGAGCGAAACCACTATGGCCTCTTGAGGTTTCAGTAAAAGGTCATCCAAACCACATTCGTGCTACGTTCGGTGGGTGCGTAGCATAACTCATCAGGAGTTATGCCCAAGCGTAACCAGGCTAGGTTTTGAACATGGTCCAACCCCCTCTCCTTGGGTCTTCCAAGCGGTCGGCTACCTGTTGGAATCACATTCAACGCCCACCTCGATGTGATAATGGCGACATTCGTGACCCGTGAACAAACCGTCGAAGCATGGCCCTTTCCGTTCGAAGAAGCAGCTGCTTCACATTTCACCATCACTCCGCTTACTGTTTCTCAGAAAACTCATCTCAGCAGCTCGTATTGCCATGTTATTCTTTCGGTCATTGCGCAAATTGCATGACCAAGGGTGAGAGTTGGAATAAATACCCCTTGTTGAAAACTGCTAAGTTGGCTTTGACACCGAGCTTGGCCTTCCTGATTACAGATCTTCCAGGCTGTGCAGATTCTGCACCAATCCAAATGAGACACCAACTTTGGCTGCTATCACCCTGATGCTGTGTACGCCGATCTGCGATGGCAATGACGATTTTAATGAATGAACGAATTGAGGGAGGCAATGCATTAACAGCCGCTGCAAAGAAAACCTCTCAAAAACCACTCAAAATTGCGACAAGATAAAAGGCACAAACTTCTAACACTCCTGGCGCATTTTCAAGCGTCCAATGTACCAACTCACCGCTGTAGTTTTGAATGAGAATTCCGGATTCTTTTTTATCGGACTCCCTTAAGTTATTGGCTTAATCGAAGAAGTGGAACGGAAATCCGCCAAATGTACAAAATAATTGCAAGGCATTTCTTAACGTATGACAGTTTAAGCCCGTACGACACCACCTTTTCTTGAATTTTTTGGACTCAAAAAGAAAATGGGGCAGTTCTGTGTGAGTACGTACGAACTAGCTTCATGAATTGGAAAACAAATACGATTGATTGGAAATGCCACCCAACCTACGTTTCTCAGCCACTAGCAGCTAGTTTTTGACATTTCTGTATTTTTCTCTGCCTGAAGCCCAAATGCATACAGACTACGGCACAGATAATGTACATATACATGTACCTAGCACACAGACGGTGCATGATCCCTTAAAAAAAAAATAACTTGCTGCCAATTTGTCTGCCCCTCTGAATTAAAAATATGGAAAAAGGCTAGTTGGAATTGCATGTTTAGTTGTCAAGATCAGCAGTGCAGTTGCAATCTCCAGATTTTTATCTGCCGTCAGTAAAATTTTATCGTCAGAAAAGGTACCAACCATGGCTGCACTTGTTGGTTCTCCTGGTAGGGGGTGGCAGAGGTGTATAGGCCATATACTAATGCTCCGAGTACTGATCCTTATGGTAATACTTTTTACAACATCTTGCAAAAATGAAGCTGGCATTGAGACAATCAAGTCCAAGCTATTACTACATGTTGGCAATCCATTTGGGTAGTAGCACTAAGTGGCAGAATGCCTACATATGTGTCATGTCCGGCAATTGGCGAAATTGGCAAACATTTAAGTGGCGCCTCCACACCTAGTATTTGTAAGAGTTCATCCGAGTTCTAGGATTTAATCAATAAATTGAAAACCAGAAAGGTCGTCTTGGCATTAACGTCATCTCCCGCCATCTCCCGCGGCTTAACGCCATCACCAGATCCAATCAACTTGATGTACTAGTGAACAGCAGTAACGTATGTGGTCTTCGAGTTGGAATGTCATCGAAATTAGGGTAGGACCTGCGGTGAATAGTCCAGTTCGGAGTAAGGAGTAAGACAGAGGCATCAAACTACATGCGAATCCTGGAAAAATGCTTATCTCCCTTATTTGAGAAAACCCTTGAGTTTCAGGTTAACTGGATGTTTTTGAGAGAGCAGAACTTTAAATTGGCAGCATTGTCTTCTGCGACAGCTGATTTGGACAAACAATCATTTTCATCTTTAGCGGCTGTAGCTATATACAGCATTGCCTTTAGCGAACACAATCCAGTGTTCTACAATGCATCAATTATTTCCAAGTCTATGCTAACCAACTAACCATTCATGATGCAGGAAAAATTGCCGCACATACTTGACCGAGTCATCAAAAATTGGACCAACCGCTTGAAGTAGCGTCAGTGAAGTCGAGGAACAACTGTTATGCCCTTGAATTCAGAAAGGAAGTTTTTTTGAGAAACATTTATGCAATTTATGTCTCAGGGCTTCTTGCCAAAACATCGCCTAAGGCTTGTGGAAGGTCAAGAAATGCGGTTCGTACTTGCTCAATAATAAAATGGTTACATGTTACCTTAAACTGAAAATCCTTTCGAATGCCGCAGACATTGTCGATCTACGCAATATTTTTATAGGTCGGTGTTTTCCCGGGTTTCGATACCGTCATACGTTTTTGTTAAAGTTCCACATCCACATCTGGAGGACAAGGACGTGTATGAAAAGCTGAAGGTCAGATGCTTCGCTCAGAAAATCGTTAATGATTGTGGCTTAACTCAGCTCGCAGGTCTGAGAAGTATGTAAGTATTAGTCCTTTGAGTAAACCCGTTGAAAAATCTAAAGAATATATGAATGGATTACAGTGTGACGGACATTTCTTTTGAGCGACAAATTTCTTGGTACCGTCAGTGTCCGCTTAAGAGAGAGTTCAGTGTACTTGATATCTCAAAAATTGTATTACTCGAAGAAGCAATCCGAAGAACAGCAATTGTGTTCAGAGCTTGATGGAAGTAACGTACAGTGACGAGATCTGTCGAAGGTGTATCTGAGATATGAATTCGCGATATTATTCACTCTATTTTTGTGTCTTAATCTGTTTATCACCATCGACAAGGATCGTTTCCCCTTTGACAAAATTCTCGGAACTACAAGCTCCTACTAATTGCACACTGCACTCAATAATGAGAAATGAGCATTAAGGCTATTTATACGCGGCCCCTCCCAACGGTATCCCTAATTACATTAAATGCAATTTAATTACGCGTCGAAATGCTTTCATCCCTTTTGCTGATGAAATTAAAAATTAGCACAGCAAGCCGAGAGACACAAAAAAAAAAACAAAAAATAATTAGAAAAAGTGCATCCATCGGATGGAATATATCGAATTGTCCACAAGCGAGGCACTGCATGCACAGCGCGTATCTCTAGAATTATCACTTTCAACTGATTCCCCGACTGTCAAGATCACTTATCACTTTGATTGACGACTCACCGCAACAAGTACTGGTGTGGCACCGGTGGCGGTGGTGATGGTGGTGCTGTTGCTGATGCCAAAGCGAGGTAGTTGTCAGCCAGTCAGCCTCGCAGAGTACGAATTCCTCGGCCCATTAATGGAGGACTACATTACGATTTCCCAACGACCACGCTGACGACGACGTTTCCACCCATCAATGTCGTCGTCATCAGTGCACTGCACGTATTGTACATGTGTATGTACACGGGGCACACAGTTTTGATTTATTCATAGAGCACGCACATCAGAAGAAGAACAGAAGCCAATAAGTAGGTGTTCGCGTTCCACTCCTGGTCGCCGTCGTATATTGCGTGAGAACCCATGCGCAGTGCGGATGAAGCCGCCTCCAGGAGTGCCCATCACATCCAGTAGTCCCGACCACAAAGACGACGAGACGGCTGTCGGGAGACGGTGAAGTAATAAAATGCAATTTCCTTCAAATTTATATAAATTGACAACAATGAATGGACGCGACGGACGGTTACCTACTGGTCCACAATTTAAATACAGAAAATTGGATAATTTCCCGTGACAATCAGAATTCTCGTTCCCTGGGATTGACTACGATTGATATATGCTTACGCGGCCGCGCTGGACTGCAGGGCCACCGTGTTGTCGGCCAGTCGGCCGATCGGTTGGTTGTCCGTTCGGCCGTTTAGCCGATCTGGTACGTCTCTCCTGATCATTTCGGGCGAAAATCGTGTGTAGTGCACTGTATCTGCAGCAACTTACATCCATCGCGATACTCTCTCTCCGCCGTGGATACAAAGTGGATACAAAAAACTGTTTCACTTCGAAGCTGTTGGCTCGACTGCTCCTCCGGCATGTTTTACATATGTCTGCACCTCTGGGCCAAGAGGACAATAACTTAAATAATTCCAACAGCATATCTGCTTGTCTCCTCGGTCGTCGTCGTCGTCGTTGTCGTAGTCGTCGTCTTTGCCGTCGTCGTCCTCGTCTTCGTCGTCGTCGAACGACGATGTGAAGGAAGGCTACTACTACTGTAGTTGTCGTGTTGTAGAGCCTCCGGGGGCTGCTGGACCAAGGATTCGATGATCGCCATGATCGCCGAAAACGTGATAGGACCACACTGGTTCAATTACGAAAACAAAAGAAGTGTCGCCCTGATCGCTGTCAGCTTTTGTCTTTTGTTCGCGATCGAAAAACTATTCGAGATTCGTATTATTATTGTCATTTGCATACTCCCCGGCTTCACAATATACCGGGGGGCTTAGACCCGCCGCCATGATTGTGCTCCTCCTCCGCAGCCGTCGCCTTCGCCGTCGCCGCTGCCACCACCACAGCCTGTGCCAACAGTGAGGCACATTTCGTATAAAATTGGATCCTCCACAAGGCTTTTTCGATTTCGCATTTTTCGTACTGAAACTGAACACACACCGGATTGCTGGGCGAGTAGGAGTGTGTTTACGTCGTTTATAGAGCCGTCTGATGATTGTGCCGCGCACCTAGAGTAGTATTGTAGAACGCAGCAGCAAACAGCCACAACAAAAATATCTGGGCGCCTACCGCGCTTCCCAGAGACCAGCGCAGCGCAGCGCACCAACGGGAGCAGAAACAATCATTTCGGGAGTGCGGCTAACAAATGACGCGAACGAAGGAGTCTCCTTAGTTAGAGCAGAGGTTCGTGATTCCTGGTAATTGTATACCGAGGGAAAAAAGGTTTCCTTAATTGATTGCGATTGGGGTATGGGGCATTCGGTCTGGCATTGGGTCCTCTTTCTCCCAGGCGAACATTGGACTTTGATTTGCATAAATTTTGTTTTCTTTTTTTTTTTTTGTTTAAATTTTAATTAGTTCACGTTTACTTGCTGTTGTTGTTGTTCACTAAGGATTGGGATTGGTTGGGCAGAGCGGGGCCGTTGAGGTCTAATAACCGCCCCTAAGGCGGCAATACTGTGACGGTGAACAGGTGTTTACTTTGGCAACTAGCAATTAACTAGTTTGTTTCTGAACCCCATCAGAGGTGGAGAGGATATTTTGCGAAAATATTGCTGTTCAAATGATGGATGGGATTCTGATGGTTGTGCCGGGAGCATGTTGTCCTGGTTCAAATGAAGGTTAATGGTTGGGTTCTGTTTTACAAATCTTGAAGAATGTGATTGCCTTGGGCAGTCACAGTCCTTTGGCTGGCTTTGAATGCACTTTGGGCGAGTTTGTGGGTTCCATTAGAAAATTTCGGGCCCTATTAAAGGTATTTAAACAGAAAAGTAAGCTTGCAGACACTCTGCACAATTGCATAAGAGAGTGGGGTCGCAAGAGTCTATGAACGAGGATATACTAATGACTTTTGCAGACGTGTTCTTGAGTTCTTGTAAGCTCTTGTAAGGGTGTAGTTGGACGCCACTGCGATATTCCCTCCCAATTAGCTGTCAGGTGGAATGATCGGAAACATGAAGTGAACACATTTAAAATTGCGACCATTGAGTCAGACATTTTTCCAGAGGATGGTCTTTACCGTTGTTTAAGTGATGTTGTTTTTGAATATTTGAAGCTTCATACGAATGTTCCACTTGCCGCAGATTCTGAGATAGTAGCTAATACCCGATGGCTTGTAGATTGTAGATTTTAGAGGATTTATGAATGGGCAACCGTGCAGACCAGGAATTTTGCAGATCCCCAACGTAAATAGTCCAGATGTGTGATAAGACATGATTCGGGAGACAAGATATGTGGCCACATTTTGAATTTTATTGAGATCAGAGGTTTTCCGCGTTAGTGTCCTTCAATAAACGGTAGTGATTCACACCGTCCTTCTGGTCGGCTTCACCCAGTTTGGTGGAATCACTAGTGCATTTGTTCGCACACAAAAGATTACATTTTGTAAAAACGTCTCGTCTCTTTCTTCAAGCTCTGGGACGAAAAAACAAGGTTTCCATGAAACTTCATGAACATTTTTGCCTGTAAATAGCGTCAGAACGATGATAACGGTTTGAGATAAAAAACAGATTCAGGTTAATTTTGAAGTCACATTCATGCCTTTGATGCATAGAGCAACATACTGTTTAGAGCGCCGCCTCGGGTTTGCTGACAGTTCCTGAAGCCTTCTGTTGAAGCATTGATGACTCGGTCCAATATACTCGGCATTATTCCTATAGTGTCTTGAATGAGTCCTCGAGAACCCAGAGTGGTTTGCTTGTTCGGGTCGACTAAGTGCTTGACGTAACTACAGAGAAAATAATCAATTAGTGGCAAGTCGCATGATCGTTGCGCTGCGGCCATTTGATGAATGCTCGCCATGAGATAAGCCTGTAGCCAAATTTCTTCTATTACCGTCTTGTTAGAACCACAGCTCGGATTCGGATATATCGATTTTGTCGATCTCTGGCTGTTAACATCATCCTACACCTGAGACCATAGACTGTAACGGTGTATCCCTCCTCATTCCGAAGGAAATAAGATCCGATATGCCATAAACAGCAGCGAACAGCAATAACGCATGGTTAGTCGAACACTTGTGGATTATATTGGTCCAGTAACGGCAATTTTGCCCAGTCCTAGAAGATATGTTTTTGACCAGCAATTCCCGCACACAATGAGTGAACTCAAAGCATTGCCTTGGTTGTTATACGGATGTAGGCCCAAATATAACCGCCGGGTTCACCCACTGGCATGTCCAAACGGCATTTCTGTGCCTTGTTCGATACTAGCCACTATGGAAGCCATGTCTCTTCGTTGGGTCTTCATGTCTTAAGGTCCAAAAGATTGTAGAGGATAGTGGGGCAAAAAGTAACACTTCTACCTAAAATCAAAGCTGCTCCTTCAATTTTAGAGATAAATCAGCCAAGCGTTATTATTTTCGCATGTTTCAACTACAATTTGATCAAGAAAATAATAAAATTTAAAGCACCCCAAATTTGTATTAAGTGTCATCATTCGAATCGTTGTTGCACACATTTCTTACCTGGCAAACTTTGAGAAAATGGTTTGCAATAGATGATGCACATCAAGGATTGCTTATCGTCGTCCTCGGATGGGCAATCAGAAGCGCTCTTTCTAACTGATTGTCGTTTTATTTTCTCCTGTAAGAGTGCATCGTTCAGTGGCGTTTGGCTTAATGTAGCTGTTCTCCTAGCGTGTAATGTTCTGCTTCCTTTTTAAAGAATCCACTAGAGGCCTACTTAGACAGTGCTCATGTTGAAAGGAAGTGGTTAAAAAAAGCCAACATATTTGTTGGTTGTTACATGTTGCAACTTACCCCGAGAAACTGTTACAACTTGCCCCGGCGTGGAATTTACACTTAAAACCAAAACACAACAGCATAGTAAGAAAAAGCAATCAGTACTGTATCACTTTCGTGTGGAGAGGGAAGCCAAAAATACGAAAAGAAAGTTAAAAACCTGCTTTATTTGGGCACCAATCGCCGTTTTTTCCTCCTCGACGTTCAATAAGCAATTCAAGCAGATAGCCCGAAAGGTATGGAAAAAACAAACATTTTGCTCTATTACGTGTTTCCACGTAAAAGCGGGTTACTTCTTACTCCTATTTCAGCTAGCCCGTTCTCCCCTACTCGTGCTCTGGGTTTTCAACAGTTCGGAAAACGACGGCATTCTTAACATCTTCTGAGTGAGAGCAAACTGTACACAAAAAATACTGTGTATGAACTTTCCTATTCGCAGTCGATGCTCCCATAAACGCTGCTTCCTCTCATCAAGACCATAACCGAGGTAACTTGTTCCTCCCATTTTCGAGCCAGGAGGCTCGGATTCGAAGACCCTTTAGCTGGAGCATCGATGTTCGCCATGATTGTAGATTGCAGTGCTTGAGGTGCTCATCCCTCACATTCCTCCTCCATCACCTTTTCTCACCAGTCTTCTCTTCCATTCACCTTTCTTGCAGACTTGGAGTGAAAGCCAGATATAGCTCAGGGTCAGGCGACTCTCTATTGCTCGCTCCACTTAAAAGTGAGTCATTTCCGATTTCACGTACGGCACTTCTATACACAAATATATTTTCAATTCCTGATACTTGAGACGTAGAGTTTGACTTTGACCTCTCAATGAATTAAAGGAGTGAAGCCGCTTTTGCTAACCAAAACGGGTAAATAAAACATTTCCAGATTGATGAACTCTGGGCGAATGAAATGCTCACGTGCCCGCCTGGTGCAACGCGCCAGCACTTCCACCATCAAGTTAATTACTGCCCTTGCGATGCATTACCGAAGCGAGACCACATGAATGTGGAGCAACATTCCCTGAGGTCAGGCTGATTAAATTTTTGGGCGATCAGCCGTTAAGTTCCTTAGTTTCCTCTCCCTTTCTGCAAGGTTCACGTGCACCACCGTGTGCACGAGTGCATCGCTTCATCCCGTCGATATTAGCTTATTAACAGGCGATTGCAGCGTAAAAAGGCAAAACTTTGTAGTGATCAGTGAGATCAGCGATTCTTTTCGCTGTATTTTTTTTTTTGTCTTATTCTACAGGAAGGAGCAATCGAGCAAAATCGAATGGAAAACTGTGATCTCCAGAAGCGATTTGCGGTGCATGGCTGAATGTAGGAAGGGTCTACGCTACAACGATTGCAGCAGCACATTCACTGCTAATTTTTCAACGTATATCTGATTAAATCTGATTTCAGATAAAATGCCCTTTTTGGGGGCAGTAATCTTGGTAATGTGCGAGCAAATTTACTTAAAGGCAAATATCGACGCAAAAACTGGGATGGGTTGCTGAACGAGACGAGACTGCGTGCAACGAGCGAGATCGTACATGGAGAAGTGAACGAATTGCTGGGGCTGAATTCTTATCTTTGGAAGCGAATCGATATGTGAACTCCAGTGATCCTGCCCAAATTGTTTTGACACCTAATCAGACATAACTAAAAAAAACATGTTGCTTTTTATTTAAGGACATACATACTTCCACTTGTAAGGATCTATCCGAAAACAGTGGCTGAGAAGCTTATGAACACATGCTCGTAGAGGAGAAGTCATCTGTGATATCCGGGTGTTTAATGTGCTTGACAAGAACAGGGTGTATTTTGTTGATGCTCTTGACAGGCAAGCATTTGGTTAGATTTGTCCACAACAGAGACCACTTGGAAGCATTGGTCCAAGTTGAACAGTGATCAACCAACAGACTCCTTCAGTGCGACAAAAGGCTGCTGGCGATGGCAGTGTGAGGCACTCACTGGCCACAATCGTCTGAAGTACCACGGCATGAAAGCAGGAGTAACCAACGACCGTGTAAGCAGAGAAATAGAGGACAGTCCTCTATCTTTGTGACAGCCGCAGAATCTGCCAGTGCATAAGACTGGAATAATATTAGGTGTCGTAAAATCAAATCCACTATTTTTCCCACAGATGACTTTAGTAATCTATATCTCGCGTTCTTTTGTGGTTGTGGTCGAATCGGGTTGAGTTGGCGCAAACGAAGGTCAAGAGGGTCTTGCAATGTGTTTGGCGGGATTGGCAGGGAATCAGCTGCTATGAGCTATCTTACGGCAAAACTCTTAATTCGGATGTGAATTGTCAACAATTGTACCGTCTGAAGGAAGCAATTGCTTAGAAGCGGGTCCATATTGTATTCCATCAGGTCAACGTGAGGCCGGCTTGGTTGGGAGGTCCTTATGCACCCACTTTATATACCCACTTTACCACCTGTTCCCGTCTATGGCGAGCTAATTTGCTAGTGAAAAGTTCGCCTCAAGAGAATCGTGTGAAACAGTGGGGACGAGGGTTTTTACGATTGAGGGATAATGGTCTTACATTCAAAAGGCCAATATTTGACGGCGCATATTTGACCTAAATCGGAGCATTTTTACATTGGAAAATACAACATTAAATTTAGTGCGAAAATTATATAAAGGGTGGTTAAATTTTAAGGGCCGATGTTGATTTTGAATGGAACACAAATTATTTAGGAAATTATTGTCATTTCTTTTTTTATGATAATATTGGTATGGTTCAATTATGTATGGAACAAAATTTAACCACCCTTTATTTCTTATTACTACGCATATGTACGATTTCACAGTGCAAGCTTATCTGCTGGTTTAACTAAGTCTAGGATCGAACATAAACCCCACTCAAGAAGATTTCGTTTTAACAGACAACATTTAAGGGCGGTTTAGAAAAGCCATGGATTGAGTGACATCGTGAACTATTGAACCCACCAACCATGTGAACCATGAACAAAATAGTGATTGTGACTGGATACGAACAGCACCCACTGGGGAGTGGAAAAGAGAACACACCACCCAGCGTTGCCGGAAAAATGTTTATCAAAGTACCTGCTGCTAAAAAGTGCAATTTTAATGACGCTTCACCCTGGGCGGTGTACAGAGTAGCAAATATAAATGCATATGCATTTCCAAATATTTATCAAAATTTAACGAATTTTCAACTCTTTCGGAAGGTAGGCCTATGCGATGAAGCGATTTATTTATAATCGTTGATGTAAATATTTAAATTTTAACCAAAGTGGCATTTTTAATCTCAAAGTGCCACAGTGTCATTTCAATGAAAAAGTGTCGTACTGGCACGATCGTGCCACATCGGTAAAGCTCTCACCAACTCAACAAGCGAAAGTCCATGCATAGAAAGATATTGTTATAATGGGTAGTGTGAATACAAACTAAGGGAACACTCCAAATGAAAACACACGAGTCAACTGTTTTCTTAAACGAAATACTCAATTTTATGTGCATACAAAGTTTCCTCAAATTAGGTTCTTTCCCTCAAGTTGACGTTTGAAAACTAGAGCAAGGGTGGGTGCTAAGGTAGGTAAAGGTGGGTACAAAGTATAGGCAATTATGTTTTCAAATATATACAAACGAACTAACTAATAATATTACCAGATACCAGTCTCATAACATGGAATGGCGGAACCCGTGGTGGTGCTATGCAAAGAATTGAGATGCAAATATTCCTTGGATACCTGAGCGATCCCAAGTTGGAGTTGGTGAGGACATTGGGATTCACAGTTCCACAGTTTGGCAAGTGTTGGCTATGGATGAATTTTTCGCCAACCCACCATGTCTGGCGTTTGTGTTTTTCCAGCAAGCACGAATAAAATTCTAAATATTTTTAATGAAATCGTCTTGTTCCATTTCATATTTCTGGGTTGTAGGTGCTTTCACCTAAGCCGCCAGAGTATTTCTCTTCCGAAACAGATTTCTTCATATTTTAACTTTTTTTTCTCTTGAAGCCACCTCCCTGCACACTCAACACTATTCCATCTTTATTCACACCAAAATGGAGATTTAATTCAGCTGTCAAAAATGAGAGTGGAGGGACTTTCTTTAAAAGTAACGAAATACATTTTTATTCACACCAGATGGAGTGTTCCCTCAAAAATGCTGAGAAAACTCTCACACTAAGTTTATATTCACACCCCAAACATGTGTGCATCAACCAATTTGTCTGCCTTTTGTTCCCTTCAACAGCATTGTCAGACAACAGAATTGATTGCTTATGTGGGTTTTCCCTATGTCTTTTCGGGTTAATACTATTTTAATACACGAATGGCAGTTATTGATTGACACCTAAGCCACCTTAGGTGTCTCAGTGTCTTAAGTTAAACCACTATTTAAGTGGTATTTATCGTTAAACGTCCACATTGAAAGAGAATTTTGTATTGAGTCCAAGTTTATCGACACTTAAGCTCGCACTGTGAAAACGGGCACTACATTTCTTCCAAGACCTTCAAGGTTTAGCGCAAACCCCTCTAATGCATTCTTGCAGACTCTTTAAAGCACCACAATTGTTGAAAAATAACGAGGTTACTTTCCCAGCGGCTCACGGCCAGCCCACCCATGATATCAAAGAAATCATAATTTTTTGTCAATCTGACGAGCTTAAAAACTGCATATTTTATTACCAATATTTTTATGTTATTTCAGTATTTTTAAGTTGCTTGTATTATTTGTGTCTAGTGAATTGACAAACGCAACCCCAAAATTACCAAAATAACAATTTTGAGGACTTCAGATTTCTCTTATGACGATCGTCATAATTTCAATTATTGTGGGTTACGCCACTGATGCACTGATAGCCTCAAATTACCGAATCATGAGGAGAAATTGCCTATCACAAGCTCAATGTCTCATGACAATAGCGGTTGACCTGTGGGTCCTAGACCAAATAGTTTTATTACTTTATTATTTTTTTGCCGAAGGTTGTTAACACTGGCTCAAACAATTGGCTTAACTTACTGGTACGATATAACCAATGCTGATATTATCATTCTTTGCTCTCTCAGACTATACACTCAGTCCTAAAAGTGAGCATACAGCATATTGGTGCCTGCGTTCTCAGTAAAAAATAATCTCAAACGGGACTCCAAGAAAAAGAGCTTGGATGCAGTCTTCTGAGGAAATTAGTAATGTACACAAAGCAAACAAAAAAAAAATAATACATGCCAAAAATTCACATCACAAAAGTAAGCATACAACATGTATGTATGTTGCATAAGGAAAGCTGCCCTAATATAGAATTTTCAGGTAGTGTTTACTTATCAAAAAATGAATGGGTTTGATAATTCCAACTATCTAAAGAATAAAATGCTGCAAAAGCGTTTGCAAGCAAAGCTTGGAGGTGCCATTTATTAGTGGTACATATTTTGTTTCGTAAAAAAATATGAAAGCAGCATTAGCTAGCATTGATAATAAGACTCATGGTTTCTTGAAGATTTCACATATTAAAATGCAATGCCTGTAACCACTTTCAGACATTTTGCTGCACGGTCTGCACTGACCAGAGGAAGATGTACTGTGCTTTAAATTGATTAGAAGGCCCCTTTTTTCTTTATAGCAGCCTGGTCCATATTTAAATAAGGTGAGCCATATTACTAGCACTTTCTTGAAAAGTTTTAAATTGTGTTTATTTTGTTTTTGATTTATATATATTTTTTTTAAAGTTTTTTTTTATGTCTCATGCTTATAAGGAATTGTAATTATGAAAATAAATTAAGTAATATATGAAATAAATCAATTAATAAAATGACACTACACGAAACTTTTCCAATCCTCTTTACTCCTTCTGAATTCCCCGTTAGATTTTACTCAGCATCTCTATATTTTTCACTCTCTCTTCTCAGCTGAAGAATTGTTAATGTGATGCAACGTTTCTACTCTTATAATAGAAGTCTACTGTTATTTAACTCCTATAATGTGAAATCTACTGTTTTCCGTTCCCAGAAAATGTTTAGCACTTTTCTCCTGGTACTGCACATCTTTAATCGAAAGCATTACTCGGAACGCAAAATTAACATAAACAACTATAACGAATCATCCGCCCTATAGTGACATTTGAAACTCTCATTTCAGTCTTTTCACAGTGGTAGGTATAGAGGCCGTAGGTGATTAGTTATTTGCGTAATTTTGTTTTTGCTTAGCTAAACTCATTATCATTATACATTGTTAGGTGTATGTGATTTTTTTGGTTTACTTACTTAACATCCATTTAGTTATATAATAAACGATATATAAATACATGGAAGAAAGCAAAGTATGAGCAGAAGTGTGGGAAGGAAGGTCTAGATGATCCTGCTTTTTAAAAATATCTTTAAAATTATTTATTTATATTAATAAAATTCAACAAACCATTAAAAATATATATATCAGTAGAAATAACTCGTTTATAGTTCTTTGTAAAATAAATCGAAAATCTCCTGTTGCTCTAGTAAGTCCAGCAGGAGATCTCTTGTTTTTTTCAGATTTTTCTACCAGCAACACCGCACTGATGTAACCAAGAAAGTCAGAATAAAGTGAACTTTGAAACGAAGGGGTCCTGTTTTCTGACTGAATACTAAACCGCTGCTTTATATATTTACAAATGAGAGAGTGGAATAATGCAATAATAATAATATGGATGACGCTACAGCCCATAGACAGCCAGGCTTCTTAGCAACTTAGCTGAGCTTCTTAGGTGCTATTGTTGTGGAAGGGACCTACAGATTTATGCCGACTCCGAACGGCCAAATTGAGAAGCTTTTTCTAGGCAATCACACACTTAAAGCATTGTCAGTGACTCGTAAAAAGTGGAGCCGTGAAAATGTTCATCGCCCCTAGATATGCTGAAGTGCGTAGGAGTCGACTCTCTCACTCATAACGGCCACTACGAATAATGCAACACTGGCTGTTTTATTAGCACAAATGTTAAGGGTGCGTCATATTTGAGGATAATAAGAATGGCCCAACAACTACATGCTCATAGCATGTTGACTTGGACTTATGTTCCCAGTCAATTCAGTAAATTTATCTGAAATGTTCCTTTAAGTTGTTTTTGTGGTGCGAAATCTTCTTACTTTCCCTGTTTTATTTACACTAAAATTATTGGGAAAAGCGTATGAAGTAGTTGGTATGCAGTAAGATCATAAAGTTTTAACGTAACTGGTCTGTTGCTGAACATCGTAAATATTTCGTTTTTTGATTGACACGGGGCAATGTTCAAGAATGGAGGGAACCAAGAAGTATTGCGTGACAGACAGGCAAAGCTGCAAGTAACTCGAAACGGGTCAAAATGAAATTCGTCATGTCTGGCGTCAAACTAAAACAAAGCTTCTATTACGGACAACCCTCTTAGGTGGACAGTCCCCTTGAGCGGACAATTTCTCACAACCGTGGATTTTGGATTAAGCGGACAGAGATTCCCCCCCCCCAATTTCGCAAATTTAACTCTCTTATGCGGACACAATTTGTTTGAGCAAAACTCAGAAAACAACAAGTCTGAATTCATACTGAAACCTCAACCCACCGAGTTCCCACCGAGTTGAATTGATTTCAAACGCCATTAGCTTGAAATGAAGTATGATAGAAAACCTAACTCTTGCCATTTAAAAATGATGACAACCGTTTCTTATATCGTTTTCTAAAGCCAAATTGAGTAATCAGAGAATTAATGTCATTTACGTTATTTCGTGAATAACTTTCAAAAAGCCTATGAAATTCATCGATTGAATAGGGGTCAATCAGCTGTGAAGTGGGGCATCTCTATAATACTTTATTTCTGTTTGTAAGTGACCGTCAAAACAAATGTTATCAGCTCTCAATACTTCAATGGTCACCAAAAGAGCTGTCTATTGACAGGAAATAATAGTGTGAGAACACCAAAAAATAGAAAGAGTTAAATGAGAAAATCAAAATCAATTGAAGTTCGCGATGTAGGCTTGTTTGGTTTGACAACGTCTGACGGACGAATGAACTAGAAGGTCTCAAATAGATGTCATCACGATAATGTAGGTATGGAGGAACCTTCTGGATTTGGAGAAATTTCATGGAATCTCGTTGGTCCGTTCGGTGGGAACGTTGGACGAACAGCTCCCTTAGCGGGACAAAAGTGTTGCAAATAACAATGAAACTTCTTCTACCAGACCGACACACTCAAGTAAACGCCGTAAATTCCTCCGGGCCCATAAAATTTAAAACTTACAGAAGTGTCGTTCACTTTGAGGCTGATCGCATATTCGACCCGTTTCTGTAGCAACTGAAACTAATCTAATTTCTTGCATCTTCTTTTGGTACTTGTGGTCGTTGTACCACGAGTGAAAAGATACTTTGCTACTGACTGTTGATCTTTGGTTCATAATTGACATGTGCACTGTACCTGGTGTACATTTAAATCAAAAGTTCTTTTGGGCGACAGTCCACGGGAATGGTCTTAGGCATTCTGTTCACGTGTGAACGCTCAGAGATGAACACAGATTCCTTACACGTTCTCCTGACCTGGTTATCATCTTCAGTCGATGGATAAAATTTGCGAAATAAGATGATGCCCAAATGCTGCCCAAAATCTGACCGACACCTGTCGAATTATCAATCCCACCCGTCTCTCTCTCTCTCTTTCTCTCTTAAGCCATCTGTTCAACGCAAAACTCATCTGGAGTCACATCCTTCGTCGTGCACACCCACCCGCTGTTGTCCCAAGACTAACCTGTGAACAGAAAGCAAACAACAAAAAAAAACCGCACAATTTCACACCCCAACGGGCACATCCGCATCTTATCTTAATTCGTCAACAATAGCTCCGCGATTTAGATAGTTAAACATGGGAGTGATGCACGTAATAAAATTAATTCTCATAACTCCGTGCAACAAGATCCCGGCAGATCCCACTGGGCACTGGCAGCGAACGGCATCTCACCACTCGCTTGTGTGTAGGTGTGCTCCGACTATCATCGTTGAAGGTTGCCAGCGCCCTGATTGGTCAAGGCGGAGCATCTCACTGTATTTCATCTCAGAAATAAATTATAATTTCTACCTGTCTGGTATTGGCTTGGCGCGAAGTGCAGCGCTATCGTTGCCGTCGTTGATTTCTTCCATCCGTTCACGCTGATCCATGTTGGATTGAGTCGAACGGAGATGCTGAGAGCGCCTCTCGCAGTGGTAGAGGTGCACTACACATTCAAGTTGGCCCTCAGAGCCAGCCCGACTCTCGCGCACACACACATCACGCCACGGCCAGAAACAAAATGAGGCTTTTCTTCCGCCTATGCGGCAGATCTCAGCAGCTGTGCCGCTGCACCGGGCACCAGCAGCAGCATCGTCGCGACGGTCGTTCTCTTCTACTGGGAGCGCCCCCACCCCTCGTCGACCGCAGGCAACGACGAGATGTAAGGGTGTTCAGTGGTCCTAAAGCAGCAAGAAGATTCCAAAGTTCATGTCGCTTGCACTGTAAAGTGGTGGTTACGATTGGCCCCCCTTTTTCTTGAGCACGGCTATGAGAGGGAAGGCGTGTAAAGAAGTTGTGCGCCAAGTTGAATTCCTTCGCTGTCGTCGTTGTCGTCGTCGTATTCGTCTTCTCCTCAGCAGCTATCTCTTGGACTGGCCTCTCGAGTAAGATGTGGAAAATGGAATTATGCGATTTCGAGTGCCGATACGAGGAGGGTCCAAATGCAGACTGAGGCTGGCACTGGGACTGGGACTGAGACTGGGGCTGGCTGGCAATAGTTATACTTGTTCACATGGCTGCCCGAGATATTATAATGTAACTGTGTACCAAGCTGCATGTAGAGGCAGCAGCCAGAGCTTTTCCACATCCCAGATGCAATTGCCAACAAATACATGAACAAGAGAGGCAAAACGAAAAGTACACAGTGCCACAAGAGTGCAGCATGCAATGCAACAGCTGCACAACCGACATTGCTGGCCGTGCTGGTGATGGTGGTGGTGTTGGTTGCTTTGCTTTGCTGCTCCTGCTGTTGGTGATGGCAATGACGGCGATGACGATGATGAAGTTTTGCTCGAAAACAAGAGGGAACATCGCGTACGACCGTCCGCATGACGACGACAAGCGGCCGCAATTTTACAAGTACAGTCCTTGTCAGCCATAGATGAAGCTGGAGAGATCACAATAATTTCTCTGGAAATCAAAGATCGTGCACAATTACTCTGTGGTCTTTGGGGCCGTAATAAAATGCCATCATACTCGTATCATGTGGCAACTGGCAAGATGCTGGGGCCGAAGTGAAAAGGCAATGCTTTGGTTTTCGTCAGTTCGGCCAAGGGACATGTTTATTGGCCGTTCGGGAAATAAACACATCACAAATTCAATTAAAATTGACAGCTGGTCGGGATTGATGTTTTCGCGGTTTTGAATAAATTGTCGACGACATTTGCTAATGCATCACGGATCAATACTGACCATGGCGTGGCGTGTGTGGATGCATTCGGTGACGACGACCGCGACGCTGCCTCAGAGTGCACCTCTGAGATGCGTGTGACCTGTAATGAGGCTTAGGGGCTGTTGCTGACCAGATTGTGTCTCGTGTAATTCATCAGACCGAGCATTTGCATGTGCTTATGATAGGAGAGCCCGTCGAATTAGAATGGAAACTCGAGGACGTCGCTTTTTCACCTTAGTCTGTGGTCGCGTGGGAAAATCTTTGCCGGCGAGAATGACGTGTTAGGGTTTCGAAAATAAAGCCCTTCTCAACGGAATGGTATCAGTTCATCATAAACACACCGACTGTTTATGTATTTAACTTCCGAGATAGTTGAGACATATTGCCGCCCGAGAGTACTTGTCCTAATATGAAGCGACTTGTGGTTGTTCTGTTCTTCTGTAATCGATGCGTTAGTCTAGACATTGGATCAACAGAAAGGGGTCTATTCCTGACACCGAGCAAGAAGAGACCATCATCAATGGGCAATTTTAGGCGCAAGGAAGTGTCCTTGAGGAGTGCTTTGGTGGGCAGAGTGACATAGACTCACAGCCATTACATCTGAATAAGGCGCATAGCGACCTCTGCAGAAGCTGGGAGAAATTGAATCGGATCAGGATCTTCTCTCCGAATATTCAGCCCTAGCTAATAAAAGGGGGCAGTTCCCGGGAAAACAATGGGTGCTGGGTGACTTAAATGTTGTTGGATGGGATTATTTCAAGTACGCACCGGATTTCGATACGAATGTGCACTGTCTTGTCATTTCTTCACACTACCTCCTGCAATGAATGGTCCACCGGGCAGCTGTAAACATGGAAGGCACTATCTTTTACAAATTAGTCCAGCTGCTGTGTTTCGCACCACGCCCCACGGCTTTATGTTATAAAAGAATTGTAGGGCGCAAGCCCATACTACAGGGTGATTTTTTAAAAGCTATAGGAAACCTTGACTGCGCCTCAAATATTCCATCCGCTTAGTCCAATTTTGGCATACTCTTTCCAACATTTCGGCCGGTATCTCACGAATAAATCATTCAATGTTGTCTTCCAATGCGTCAATTGAAGCGGGCTTGTCTGTATAGACATGAGCTTTAACATAGCCTTAATAGTCTAAAGGCGTTAAATCGCACGATCTGGGCGGCCAATTGACCGGTCCCGAACGTGAAATAAAATGTTCACCGAACTCGCCTCTCAATAAGTCCATTGTTGCGCGTGCGCGTCTTGTTGAAAACACATGTCATGCAAGTCAAGCTCTTGCATTTTGGGCACAAAAAAGTTGGATATCATCCCACGGTAGCGCTCACCATTCACAGTTACGTTACGATTCGCATCATCTTTGAAGAAGTACGGTCCAATGATGCCACCAGCCCATAAACCGCACCAACCGCACTTTTTCTGGATGCATTGGTAGCTCTTGCAATGCTTCTGGCTGATATTCACTCCAAAACCGATTTTCTTCTTCTGCTTATTTACATACCCATCGAGCCAAAAATGAGCTTCGTCGCTGAACACATGTGAGCACGCATTTTGATAATAAAATTCAATAATTTGCAAGCGTTGTTCGTTTGTAAGAAGATTCATGGTTAAATTATAGACCAAACTGAAGATGTTTGACAGTGCAACAAAACACGAAACGTGCGTCAGCTGTTTAAGCCAGTGTTGCCATAAAGGTAATAGCTAAAATATCACCCTTTACTATATGGAGTCTCGACTTGGTGGACTGACAGTTAGTTAGGACATCAACAGTAAACGGCGAGTTAGGGTGCAGCGGATGGCATGTGAATGGATTAGCGGAGCCTTTAGGATAACACCCTCCGTAGCCCTGAACTCTGTAGCTCTCTGTAAGGTTCCAGAGGACTAAGGATATAAATATTTCACCGTCATTCCGACCACCAAATCAATGTAGAAGCTTTCAGGCATAAACTGAGTGCAGTCACATAGTTTGGCATGCATCTTATCGGTGGCGAGACACTGTGACATTCCAAGGAATTCTGAAGCAGAGGAACTCGCCATACCATCTGTAACTTTTCTGGATGCCATCCATGTCAATCGCTTCCACAAAAAATGTACCGAATCTTGAAACTCTTACTCATACAGATCGTCACTGGGTGCTCCCCTGTAGAGACAAGGGGAAGCAAACAACTTTTGTGCATTTTCTTTGTAATTGCAGCGCACTTTCCTCCCGAAGAAGAAGACACTTGGGGAGCTTGCTACTTTAATAACCTGACTGAATTAAGTCATCTGCACCGTGACGGGCCTTCTGCGGCCACTATTGAAATTGTTGCTTTGCTGTGGGCCGTTCACGTATATCAAACATTATTGAGGGCAAGAATCATATCAATCAGCCTCCTGTTTGGTGGTGTTCTGATGTACTCAAACATTTGTGCGTAAGTATGTCAAAATGTTCGATGCTTTGTAGATATGTAAGTGTCAATAATTCGTGAATAACCTTCAACTATTTGTAAGGGGGACATTCAGCTGTGAAGTCGGCTGACTTCTGGCCGAAACCAACAGCTCTTCGGCCAAATGAGGACACATTAAAGTATGTACATGCTGTGGGCACGAAAAACGTAAACTAAAAAAACTACATCCTAGTAGTGATCCAACGTAGAATTGTCCATTGACAACCGGTGTTACTTCACCTGAAAGCTAAATTGTTGTCTAATTCTCTGTCTGCAGAAAAGTTGAATAGAGGACAATTGACTCGTGAACAATAATTGAACTAGTAGCAATATCCTACTCAGTCATTGAATCCGAGCTTCGTTTTTATCTGCAAATCAAATATGCGAGATTGCATATGTTACGAAAACCGACACTATTTGGGAGGGGGAAGCCCGTGTGTAACAGCCACTAAGCGATGCATCCTGTAACCACCGAATGGAAATTGATCCCACTTGAAGACACAAATCTACAGCATATGTTGTCAGCTAGTTGAATTTGTTTGGGGAGAGAATTTGATTAATTTTTTGTCACCCCATTCGAATTTAAGAATACAGATTTTGATGTGAAGTGACAGAAAAATGTGAGGCGAGAATTTGTCACCTCTTTTCTTTTGTATAAGAAACGAAAAGTTTGCAGTCCTGGTTTGTTGTGTCTTGGCTGCATGTAATCCATCCCATACGTGCACCAATATTCCAAGTTCCGAACCAAAAGCATCCTTAAATAATTTTTAAAATTTATATTTTTTCTGTTGCTTTCTAGTAGCTTTTTGGGGGGTAAAGCCTATTGTTGCTGGGGTGCCTTTGACGGTCCCTGTCGCGGATGAGTCCGGTACATTTTCGTAGTATTTTTCTTTCGAAAATTGCGAGCTTCGTCATGCTGGTCTTAGAGATGGTGTGCCATATTTGGAAGCCGTACGTTAAGATCGGCCATATAAGCTGCTTGTAGAGCGGCAGTTTTGTCCTCTGGCTTAATCCATTTTGCTTGCGCATCAAGGGATAGATGCGTTGTAAGCCGAGGTTGGCCTTCTTAAGGGTCAGTTTGGATTGACTCTTGAACTTGTCGGTGAAGTTAATGCCAAGATACTTGACCTTTTCGTTTGTTGATATATCTGTACCGTTAGGGAGCACTACATTTATGCTTCGACATTTGGCTACTGATTTGCATCCAACTCTGGAGAGTCTCCTTAAGCACATAAGTACCGATTTCTCAGCATTGATACGAATAGTAGTCAAATTTGTTCGCTGTTTGGATTTCGACCCTTTGCGCCGCTATCTGTGGTGGCGTTGAGCTGGCATAAGTCAGCGAGTCATCTGCAAATAGACAGCATTTCACTGTGACCGAATGGAAAGTGATCCTACTCGGAAACACAAACTGCAACATGTGCTGCCAACTTTTTTGAATATATGTGGAGTAAGGATTGGAATGAAAGGTTTTTTCTTACCTCACTTGAATTCAAGGTTACAGATTTGTGACAGAAAAATGTGAGGCGACAATTTGTCACTTCGTCTAGGAGAATAAGGGGGAATAACAAAATAAAAAAGAGGGGATTTTCACGCAATTTCAACTCTAGTGTGGCTGAACAACAACTATTACACAGAGCAGCAGGTCTGTGGTTTAAGTTCATTGGGCTGGAGTGACTAAACCCATTTGCAGACATGATGGTGAGGGAATCAGGAGACTCATGAAAAGGGTTACAGGGAATTCCATCGATGTACGTGCGCGGTGGACTTGTTGTGCGAATTGAAGTCAAACTTAATGAAGCAAGAGAAAAGTAGCCTATGTTGAAGCACATTATGTGATTATTGTAAATCAGCCAATCCGTTCTTCCGAAGTTTGATATTCATAACTTCATATAAATTGAATGATTTTTGAGCATGAGAAAAGGACAAAAACGTTATTTGTGTTGCTTTGGTTTGATAAGGGGAAGCTGTCCCCTCTCTGAATGCGATTTCCTCCACCCGACCGACCATATGTGAGCTTTTAACAAACATTTCAGAAGTGAATTCGTATAATATGGTCTTTGGTCCGAAGCAGCAATATGAATGGAACTACATGTTCATGGATGTATTGTCCGGGACATGTTCAACGGAGACTCACTTATGGATCTGCATAGATCCACGAACATGCTTATCGTATGGAACTGAAACAGTTGATTCTCCATAATTCGTATCCCAATGGACCAAGCATTTCATACGAAGTATCGAGAGTAAAATTTATCAAGTTTAAAATAGAAAAAGGAAACTAATTATCGAAATACATAGGAAAATTTGATTCATTTTACATATAAATTTAGCCAACATTTCCTTCCATTTTAAAATGGCTTTAAGCGTGGATGTAGCGATACCAAAAATCTCAGCCACTGACTTCTGCTTTTCCCCATTGGCTACGGCTTCAATAATTTCTAGCTTCTGGGCGACAGAGACCCACTTGTATGTTCTTGAACTCATCTTGAGAGCGATGACTTGACAGCCAACAATAAACAAAGTGACAAACGACAATCAAACGAGAAGACAACAGACAATCACACAAATGCATAATAAACAAAGGACGCGACAGAAGAAATAAGAATTATAGTGATGCGTGACACAAACGTTATACGAATTATAGCGTGAAAAAATATACGAATTACCAAGGGGACCGAAACGTATGAGTTTTAAACGAATTGACGCGATTTTTTCAAGGGACCGAGTCTTTGATACGAATTATTCCGATTCCACTGTATGTAGTTCCTGGGAACCGACAGCGAAAAGAAACGCCCCATGTCCGTTCCAAAGAGGTTGGAACTGTTTAGTCCACTAGAGTTGGACTAGAAGGTCTAGATGGTCTCGAATCCACATGAATACACACAGAAGAACCAATGCTTATATTGCACCTAAGTAACCAACGGGTGATTGGGAGATAATAAATATGAGCGTATCAGACGGAAGGAATATAGAATCTGAAACCCATCACCATGTGATTGGAGCAGAACTTCTATCACAAATTGATTCAAGATTGAAACAAATCACTTGACATTTTGAGACGGTTTTCGGAGGATTGATCATCTTGAGAGGGGTTACCACCAATCCGTTGTTGATCCGCACAGATGAGAAAATCGATTCAATCGCCAAAGAACTGTCAAAAGAAAAATAAGGTGTCAGTTATCGATAGTGGAGGGCTACCGTATGAAATAACTTTCGTAATCAATAAACTGTACATTATAACAAGAATATTGATGTTTCGGAGTCGGATGATTTAGCGAACGGTTCAGTGGAGAAATCAGTACGGATTGAACAGAAGGAAGACGAAGAAGTAATTTGTGTTTGGCTGGACTTCACTGAGTCATCGAAAACTGGTAAGAAATTTGGAAGAAAAGCTGCTGGACATTATGATGGCAAGTAACAAGAAACGATCTGCTGTGCCAATCGCATTATCACGCGTAATCAGTATCGAAGGACTTTACAGAGTAACGAGATAGCACCCACCCCAGCACCCTGTAAAGTCGATTGTCACGAGGTAAGAGGATCCGATTGATAGACCCCGCCTGGATTTTATAAGAGCTTTTAGAGGGTTGTCTATAAGTTCTTTAAATTGTCAAAGTCTTGGAGCTCACAAAGGGTATCTCACCGACGTGGTAGTGCAGCGGTCAAACATATTGCTTCTCTCGGAGACTTGACTAAAGGACGAAGGCAATATGGAAATACCAAATTCGAATTGCATCGTAGTATTTAAGTGCCCCAATGATGGAGCAGCAGGAGTAGCAGTATAAAAAAATACTGTGAACAGCACTAACATTCTGCAGCAGTCCGTCATGGAGGACCAGCAAAAAATGTTGATGGTGGCCATGTATTGGGGGGGTATAAATTTTTGAAAATTTAAAATTTAATTTAAGAAAAACATGTACAATAGTATTATTCAAAGTATTGGCCATCTGAAGCTATGACTTTTTCATCTTTACATCTTCATCTTCATCAAATGGTAGTCAGAAGGGGCAAGGTCTGGGCTATAAGGCGGGTGGGGTAACACTTCCCATCCACTGTTTTCCAAATAGTTCTTAACCGGAATAGCAACGTGGGACCGAGCGTTGTCATGATGGAAAATTATTGCCTCTTGTCTGGTCGCAGATTCCGGCTACTGCTCTCTTCAAACGGATTAATTGTGTTCTGTAGCGTCCATTCATGGTTTCACCCGGTTTTAGCAGCTCATAATACAGCACGCCCTTCTGATTCCACCAAATACAGAGCATTACCTTCGCGCTATGGATATTCGGCTTTTGCCGTTGATTTGGCTGGTTGGCTGGATGACAGTAGCTTTCCAACGCATGTTCCAATCGAATAATACAAGTTAAGCCATCTCTTAGCAAAGTTATAGACCCAATATATATCTCGGAACGTAATAAATTCAGACATCGTAACGTCTCTAGAAATACAATCACTATGAAGTTTCACTTCTGCCGCGTAGCTTTCTAGGCACCCTCCTTGTTTATAAGACAGAACATTGTCCATAAAGATAATCATATATGCAAGATGATTTTTATTTTCAAATGACCTGACGGATCTGACTTCTAAAATTGGTCTCTCTGTTCAATAGGCACCAAGGTACAGCACAAATCGCATACTACCTCCCCCGCCTTCAATATCAGCAAATCCTATTGCAGATTTCTATTCACACGGACACACCTTGTCACATGGAGCATAACAAAAGTGTAAACGGCGATGTCAAACCATACTCGAATTGAAATAATTACACCCAACCAATCTGGTCCGGTTCACTCCCCGCCTGGGGCATTGTTCGCAACCGATGCACCGAAATCCAATTACGTCCACGAATCCATTACAAATTGAAATATAATAAATGTAATTACCTTAATCGCATACGCGTAAAATATACCAGCCCGACCGCGAGCGCTGGCGGTATCCAACCCGCGCAAATGTTGCATTAAATACGCTTTTACTCATTTGACTACCCGCCCTAAATACATAATTACCACCGAAAAATGCTTCGTTCGGCTCACAGCTCCCTGGAAAAATTTAACGGTTGAGACTATCCGCTTAGTAGAACAAATAGACACATATTTATCCACAGCACCAGTACGAGCGGTGAGCTGCGAGTGTTATGCAACGCAGAAGATACAATGTACAAAAAACAAAACGAAAAAAAACAATCCCGAAAACACAATAGAGATGAATGCCCCCGAAATTAGCTTCAATGCTTACTCAAGTATGCCCCGGCCGCTGAGTCCGGGCAGCTACTTTGCATACAGCCATAATTCAAGCCCCAGCCGACCGGTCCACCCCCGCCGCACTTAGTCAGCCACGAGACCGAGCTCGTAGTGTGTATGACTCTGTGCGTCTCGTATTTTGAGTAATTATGTCTGATAATTTCGCGCAATGATCCTCTAGTGCCTATAAATAGCCGGCCAAGTCTTGCGATGAACCCACCACCGCAGCCGCCGCCGCGCCACCACTGCCGCCGCCACCACATTGAGCGAACAGAACCAACGACAGCTCCAACAAAGGGGCACAGACGGAGGCACAAAACGATTATTAACGAAGCGAACAAAATACCTGAGATAAGCATCATAGTTTTGTAGCATATTCATAAAATTAACATTATTTAGTCCCACGGGGCAAGGTACCCTGGTCGCGAGCATACGCAGGAAAGCACAGTTCCAGATCGGGAGCGATACTGCCAGCCAGCCAGCAATCCCGATTTCAAAATGAACAAAACGAGAAAACGAAAAAAATGGAAACATTTTGGTAGAAACCGGTGGAAAATCATTTACCGTGCAGCGGATTAGTTTACATTTCTGTGACGACAATTAGGGTGCAAGCAGCTGAACTTGACTCACGGATGCTAATGGGAATCCATTCATATGGATGCAACCTTTTCCTGCCATTGTACCCGGCCAGGGGAAAGTCATCTAGCCTGCGGCCGGCGGCGCTGGAGTTGAATGGGGCTCAGTTAGCCTGAGTGATGTATTTGATGTGCTTGTCTTCTTGAGTTACAGAAATATGAATCATCAACGGTGCCACTGTCCCAACATTTTTTAAGCAAGGTTGAGACGAGTTGTGGCGCTCTCATGTGAATTCTTCAACTTTTGGAGAAGATCGTGCAAGACTCCTGGGCCGACACTAGGGGAAACATCGAGCCGTCAATGAGCCGGTTGCTGGCTGTCAGACGGAAGCGGCTAGAATGGATCTGGCGATGAATGATGTGAAAGTGAATTATATACTGTCCGCAAGAAAGGATGTTAATCGCCACAATGGACAGCTAAAGCTTTGAGGTAGTCAAGAACCTCACCTCGCTTCCGCATCAATTTGTGACTTGAACACAAATTCACCACACCATGGTGTGTGTTTTCTTGTGAGTTTTTTGTCAGTATATACCAAATTGCTCAAACCTCGGCAGAGAGGCATCACAATTTTCGGGAGAAACGTTCTGCTTGTGCTCTTTGGTCCTGTTAACGGTGATGCCATCTAAAGGGCTATGAGCCTAAGGTGGCCATGTAGAGCGCATGGGCAGAGTCTTCGACCACTGTAGGACAACGCAACGAGTTGACGCACTCAAATGGAGGAGAACCTGATCCAACTTGATGTGCAAAACTGGAGGCAGTTAGTCATGGATCGTTCTAACTGCAGAGGCTTATTGGCTGAGGATCAGGCCCACCCGGACTTTTATCATTACACAGCGAAGAAGAAGGTTCAGTACGTTGCGACGAATGATAATTGGCGTCCCTATCACCACCCTGCAGCCGAGGTTTCTGCTGACTACAAGAATTGACACATTTCCCGCTGCTGTAGACAATCCATCCTCTGTTGGATATATTCGGAAGACGGGTGCTTGCGGCTTGTCCAACGACTAGACTTAATGCACTTCTTTTGTAGACCTGTTCTGGACATTTTATTATTCTCAGTATTAAAAGTTGGAGTCCTTCCTCAACTTTATCACGTAAATCTCTCCTCGAGGAGACTCAACCATCACCGCTGCCAGATTATACACGAAGAAGGACAAGGGTGTGAGAGAAGGTGTAAGGATATGCCTCTTTTCTACCGAACTATAGTCGCATTTTACAGGCGGAAAGTAAAGCTATGTCTTGACTTATCGTTATTTGTTCTGAGAGCCAAGTTGTGAGCCCATCTGCGCGCTTCTGATCCACCGTCCATTGATGACCCAAAAACAATCATGACCAAACACTCTTGCTATCAAGGACATTATTTCTTGATGACAGCATGTACTGCTTTTTGTCCTTGCTTTATCTAGCCGCTTGCATCTCAATACAAGAAAGCTCCTGATTCATGCTTGCGGTCAGTCACGTCATTTGTTCGTTCTTAAGTTTTTCCCATGATCTGCTGCTGTGGAAAGATCTGGTCTGTTGTGGGATTTCATGTCCTGAAGCCGGACTGATGAAGACCTACCAGATTGCACGCTTCGTGTGGGCCATGTCAAGGAGAGGTATCTCGTGATAGTTAATGTTGGTTTTCCTTTGGTCTGGATCATATAGGCCACGCATGCCTTCCTCCGACCATATCTTTCAGATGAGCTGTTGTATGCCCTCAACAAGATTATCCACAGGCTCTCCTTTTAGCAGACAGTCTGTTTACGCCAAGAGCTTGAACTTATGTCTTGATGGAATTGGAATTCTTTCCTATGACATACTGCTATATTTTTGAATGTTGCCGCACAATATGTTAAGGCAGTAAAAGCTAATATAACACATCGGCAAAGTAAAGTTAGCTTTTAGCGAGTGCTGCTGAATTGTAGAAATTCTCAATAATTGATACAAGCTTTGGCATGATCTGGGTTTTTTAAACCGGTGGAAAAAATGGCAAAGTATGAATTGAAATTTTCCTTGGTCTAGATGGCATATAACACCGTCTTGATGGAACGACATGCCTTCTTTGGCCTACAACTTGTGTCCTCCATTGCATAGACAACTTCCATCCAGCGGCTTTAGAGACAACGGGCCATGGATTGCAATGGCATGATGTTGAACACAATTTAATGTTAGTCCATCAACCGCCTTTGAACAGAGGAGGTGCTGCAGTTTCAAATTTCGTGAGGGGTTCATCCTAATCCCCTAAAGTTCATTACCTCATTTTTTGTACTTCTATTTTTGTACTTTCTGCTTGTTCACTGAATAAAGTATACGATTGTTACTTAGGAACGCGGTCTTTTATTTGCAACATTTTTTTCTCCTAACAGCAAAAAATCGACCGCGCAATAGTCGCGCCTGTCGACTAGCAATGTCTACACTTTTTCATACTTAAGATTCCTAGATTAAAGTTGGCTCTGAACGGGTTGGTAATCAGCCAATCGTATTTCCGGGGGATCAGGCAGATCAGGCGGCGTCCATTTTTAAATCCTCGAATGAGCCTCTGAATAATATAGGCCTTGGGAGATTTGCTATTTTGCGTGACCATAATGGAGACAATTATGATTGGTCTCCTGAAGTCTTCCGATTCCACTCCAATTTCGTGCAGAGTGTGCCGAAGAAATTAAGATCTGGAGGAAGAGAACATGCAGCCTCAGATGAGAGAACAGATTCGGTTTGAAAGATGCTGAAGTATCAAGTGTCAAATCAACAAAAATGTTTGAGAGTCGTTCAAACGCGGAATCAATCGATGCTGAGCTGTCCATTCAAGTTAGGAAGAGGTTTTGTGCCGACGGGTGTATGATTGGAGGACTTTCAAATTGTCAAAATGATTCGACTTAATGCGTCAGCTCATAGCCAAAAAACGTACAACGCATTAGATCTAATGAGGGGGACATAGCAATTGCGGCCCACATGTGGAATGCATCACGCCGGATGAAGTTGGTGAACTTTAAACTTTTTATGCGGTTGACAGATGTTTCCAAGGAAATTCATTCCGCTGCTCTTTATGTGTTCCTCTTTTGTCAACAATTGTGTTTGAATAATTCCTAATAATTCAGGAACTTTAAAATTTCGAATTTCTTTGATTGCAACGTACACATTGGCTCTATTATTCGCGTTGCGTTAAGACCATTTTCTTTGGACTCTAAACGCACGCAACTGATTCTATGGGCTGGAGCCTTTAGGAAGTAGTGGTCGTTCTTCAGTACAAAAAAGTCCAGGACAGATCTTCAAACCAAGATCCATTCCTGACTACTTACCTACTTATTTATCAGAACCTGAGGAATGCCTTCCGTCGTTGCGTAGGGACACACTGCTTCCTGTCATCTAAACTAATCTGTCTCGCGCAGTAACTATGTCCGCAATAACCCGGTATTTATACCGGAGATTAGGTCTTCATTTTCTTCTCGGCCGAGGTGATTAGGAAACTGTTTTTAGTTTGAGCATTCGAAAACCATCTTAGCTGGAGGATTGATGTGCACGCACTCGACGTGGCCGATCCAGGGCATCGGACGGATTTTCGCCTTTCGGACTACATCCTCATCGTGTTCCTAGCGTTAAAAGATCTGTCGTCTTTTCCATTCTCCTTCCTCGTAGGAAGGACCATAATATGCAAAATTCCGAAGCTGATTTATTTTTTGAAGAGTGCAAGTCTCAGCTCTGCTGTTTTGATTATCGTCCACCCTGCCTGCAGCTGACGAACGACCAGATTACCTATTCCGACCATCCTCGTATTCCGTATTAAAATTGGTAAAATTTGTGTAATTCGTAAAAATCAATAAAATATAAAAATAACAAAAAACTGGGCACTGGTAGCACCTCCATCACCCTTGACCATTGAGTCAACCTTCAGAAGTTCTTGATAATGCAGGCGATTCTTAAAGAACCACCTTGACTTCGCTTTTAACATCAATTATTGAATATAGTTCACTCCGGACTGATTCTGACTTAATTTCTGCTGCATGCCTCCTTTCACATTGCAAGTGATTACTTCAGACTTCAAAGACCTTCTCTTCGGCGGTGCGAACAAAAGATATGGAGCCAACAAAATTGCATACATTCATTCTCTCTCGAATGGGACTATTTGCATAAAGCCCTGAGGCTTAGCGAAAACTTGTGCAAAGCGGTGGAATGTTGACCGCTGTACATGGGTACACAAGGCGTACATGTGTAGCTTTGTTGGAAAATAAATCCAAAGCAACCGAAAGCAATCTGCTGGCTGAAAGTTCAGAGATTCGTTGAGAAGTACTCGTATACTTGGTACCAACTTAGGATAAGAACCATACGCAGCTCAGAGGGGTTCATAAGAGAGTGACTTTCTTGGGGGTACGATGGAACGTGGATTTTTTTCAGCTTTATTTCAAAACGTGCCAACGGCGTTGTCATACGTTACAACTCTGGTTTAATATATTCATGCACTTCTTCTTCTTCGACTGGCGCTGCAGTCCGGGGTATACCAGGGCCTAAGCCAACAAGTCTCTTTATCTGTCACGATGTTTAGCTTCACATAGACCAAGGCACTTCAGCAACCGTTAGAAGAAGCTAATTTGACCACCGCTGTACTACTGCATTGTTTGCAGTACTGCACCGTGAGATTGGAACGGGAATGGAGCAGAAGAGTAGTCCGTCCGGAAAGCTAATATATATATCGAATAAAATAGCGAATGTTCACCAATGCAACGACCAAACGGGTTTTTGAAGGAGAGGAAGGAGAGGAGGATCGAAGCTTCGTGGATGGTTTTTACCCAAATGCCTTCAATTACGCACAACAAGTTGGTTAAGGTCCTTCTCCATTGGTTTCTTGCTTGTACTCGTTGGAAAGAATTTTGTGTAATCCGAACGCGATAGCAAAACCGAAAGCACTTCAGCGCATTCTCGATGGAGGAGATGGAACCGAGCTAGTCTTTGTGTAACAAGTTAATCGGGGAGTTGAATTAATAAATCGACTTTCACTCCAAGGAATCGTGGGTCATATCCTTCATCGTCTATCTTAGTGCGATGCTAAAGGCAGGTTTGAACCTGGATATCAAACAACAAACCTCTCCAACTGGCACAATATATTTTCAGCTGCCTCCACGTCAAGTTGCTTGAGGTCCTTCTCCGCGTTCTCTTGCTTTGTCTTAAAATATCGTCATGAGATGTGTTATCCTACTGACGGAGGTTGTGCATATCTTATGCTGGCTTCAGGTCGTTGTACAGCCTAACCATTAGCGGTTATATCCAAGACGTCCAATTGCTTTCAACCCAAACAGAACAAAAGAACGCACGCAGTACTTTTCACTCAAAAAATCCCAGGGACTTCGTCATCCGTTTTCAATTAGCAGATCAGGTCGGGGGTGATCACTTTCCTGTAGAAAGATAATTTGGTCTATCGAAAGGCTGCTTGAAAGCTTGTCACTTGTAGAAAAAATGGAAACAAAGCGAATTCAAAATGAAGTCATATAAGCTGTGTAAAAACTATGAAAATCTGAGGTAAAGGCGGAATTTTTTTAGAACCTCTGCTTTTTTGATTAGAGAAATTCTAGGTGTCTCTCTGCTATCAGATCTTAGTAAGGTCCCTTTCGTATTGTGTTCCAAAATGGCAACCTGTGAGTTTCAGAATAAAGCAAAGGTATCCGCATGTACCACTTGGAATACTGTTTGCATCCTCAACACACACCTAAGTACTTGCTCAATAATCAGCTTACACATTCCCATAAGACCCCCATACAAGTACAGCACTGTGGTACGACAATCCGCACTCATCTAAGACATATCGACAGACGACACATTCACTAGACCACGAGTTACCGAAACATTAACTCTATGAACCCGAAGAGCTCCCTCCTTTTACCTACAACACCCGCATATGGAACCATATCACCTTCCAACTCAATGTGCAGCCTACACCTAGATTCCACGGTCATCCCTATAGACACTCGACACATGAACAAAAACCACCAAACGTCGGGGTAGAGGCCAACAAGCATCTAAATGTTTTCTAATCGGGTTTTCGTTCAGAGGTCTCGACTGGGTATCTAAAGGCTCATCTAAATGCGGTTACTATGACAGGGAAACTTCTATATACCGGGACCATAATGATTGTCCGTTCTGTAGGGGTAACGCCACGACGAAAAAATGCACTTCCACTCTGTTTTAAAATGAGTCAATTTCGCAGTTTACTTTTCTAGCCTTTATAATACAAACGTGTGATCTCAACTTCATGAACTGAACATCTTACCACTTATGAAGTGACAACTCTATTTTGAAACACATTAAAGTCGATTATTCCTTCAACTTTTGAAATAAAGAAACACTGTATATAGAGTGCTCGTGATTTTCTTACATGTGTACACACATACATACATGCACATTTTTCCTGCCCTTCTGTGCCAAGATTCCGTTATTAGAGGTACAACAGCTCGCGAAGGTTTGAAATTCCCTGTCAGTTTCCAGTATAGAGGGCGGCCGTTCTAAAGGGGTATCTTCATGCCGGGACCATAATGAATTGTCCGCAACGAGAAGTGTCCCTTATAGATGGCAGCCCCTGAAGAGGAGCTTCGCTGTATTTCGAAAATTCTAAACATTTGAGTAAATTCATAGAGTTCATCTCTTCATCACATGCTATGGCATGGAATAGTTGTGTCTTATCAGACTATTCTGCTGGAGTACCGCAAGGATGCGTGCTTGGTCCACTTTTGTTAACCCTTTACGTCGAAGGCGTAGCAAAGTTGCTACATGGAGGGATTAGGTCTGGTAGTGTAGGGTACAGAGTTCCTACACTACCAGGAACGCTGCTGGTTTATGTAGTTATATTGGCTAGAGGGCCACGGACTTTCTAGTTGCAAGGAAATAAATAGAAACGCTGCTTCAGTTTTTGTGGCCTTTCATCATCATCTTCTCACACGCATGTTCCAATAAAGAGGTCGCAGGGGGGTGAACCACGCAGGAAACTCGATCCTCCGCCATCGACTCCAACTCATCAGAAGCTATGCCCAAGCGTAACCAGGCAGTTTATGGACTTGGTCCAACCACCTTGTCCTGGGTCTGCCAAGCGGTCGCCTACCTGATGGAATCGCATTCAATGACTGCGTCGGAAGTCGTTGCCTAAAGATAAAAAAAAAAACACAATAAAATCATATGCGCCTCTTGATCTCACAGAAACAGAGTTTGATAAGATTTATTATGGACTTTATCTCTGGTGTCCTTCAAACGGTAACACTACGGAACTTAGATAGACATAATGGCTCGAACTGCCTCGGACTGATAGCTGTCCAGAGTGTACGTCTTCTCAAGGAGACCTCTGTGGTCACATTTGCCCTCAGGTCTATTTAAGCCGCCATCAATCTCTTCTGAAACATGAAGGCAATACAGCCTCTGGCATGAGATAGAAGTTTTTGAGTCTAATACAAGGAGACAGAGACGTGTATAGCTGTGTGAGCTATCTCTCTGAGTTAGTTTTTGAATACGGCATCAATCAACTGGCCGCCTCTATTACTTGCCTTGAGCTCTTCAATTTGCTGAGGATTGCTGGCGTAGACATTGCTTTCCAAATATCCCCACAAAAAGAAGTCTGGAGTGATCAAATCTGGAGATCAGGGCAATATTGCCTTTTTTGATAGCACACGTCCAGGAAATCTTCGTTGCGGAAACTGCAATGTTGAATGTCAAAGTTATTCACTGTCAATGTGACCAACGTGTTTGTAGAAATTACAATTGCTTCATCCTGCTTGTGTTCTTGTCAGACCTGTGGACCCGTGCAGTGTCTGAGCAGCGCGGTTATGGTGGAAGCCAGTTGATTCAACTCCATTCGACCAGCACTTCAGCTATGATGGTCACTGGCACACTACCTTCCAATTATCAGGACTGACTTGTCTTACCGTGGAACTTTGATCGTCCTCTTCTTCTAGTGATCGCCTTGGAAGACCCTATGTCCATTCGCTCGATTTTGCCGTGAGGTGGATGCCTTCCGGTTGGACTGATCCACTTAAGTTCCTTCCTGAAAGAGCAGTCCAATATCCAACATATGCTTCTTCGGTATGAGCAACGGCGGCATCCTAGGTTTTACTGAAGTACCACGAACCCATCTATCCGAACTTGCGCCTGTAACACAACCTCGTTGTTTGTCAGTTCTGCTGGCAATCGGTGTCGGTGCAATCACATTAAAGGATATAAATCAGTTATTCGAGCCTTGAGCATGAGATCCAAACCAAAAACGAGGCATGTTCTAAAAGTCCGGGTCACTATACATGTCCACTCAGAAAATACATTGAAAACCGCCCAAACTCACCACACTTCAACCATTCATTCAAAGGCAGGTATATTGTGTATCAGTGTGTGGCAGCAGCAATCAGCTGAAAGAGATTTTCTTAGCGGAGGCCAACGACAGATAATTGCATCTCCCTCAACGCTCGCACAACAGCAGAACAGCTTCTAATTGTGCCGGCTACCGAGCACCGAACACCAAGTGTGGACACTCATATACGCTTATTGTCTGAACATAATTACACATATTATATTCCGCGACATAATTGATGAATGCGACGAGGAGAAGCTGGTAATTTTGTTGGTTTGTTTCTGTCGTTGCCCGGCCGCGGTAGCGAAAGTCATCGCTTCAACCCCAATCGACCAACAGTGCTCTGGCCACGATTAGGGGCGACGTATGTGACGCGTTTTCTTTTGGGAAGTTTCTACCTTTGCTGTGCACTTAAGTGACAACAAAATACACAAGAACACCACATTTTAGTCGACAGCGGTGGGCAACTTTTGTCCACCTTCGAAAGCAACGCGATGTCGACAACGAAACACAACCACTACACCGACGACGACGAAGGCTCAGCAATTAAAACACCGCGAGTAGCCAAGTATGAAGATTTAGATAAGCCTCCCGATAGAACGCGTTCTGTTGTCTGTCGCTCTGGTTGTCGTTGCATGTGTTAAATACAGACATTTTCAAAAATTTGAACAGAACACTGTAAAGGGCGCAAATAAATAATAAGTCGTGTACCCCGCCGCAGTGGCTGTGGACATGCTACGTGCTCCGAGGTGGGGACAGAACAAGAGAGCAAGAGAGAGTGCATTCAGCTGGCAATCGAAGTATTGTGAGGAGTAGCTGTGCATGCAACGACGATACGTTTAACTGTCGTTTTACCTTCTTTTTTTTCTGTCTCATTTCGTGTTTTTGAAGCAAATGCAATTCTCTCACTTCCTGCCACTGTGTGGGTCTTCCCAACCAATTATTGGGCAGTATTGCGTTTGGATTTTGGTTCGAAAACAAAAAAAATTACAAAAATTACTCGATGCATGCTGGAAATAATTATTTACTACTCATGATTAAAACAGTCGTTCAAATTGATTAAAATGGCCTTATGGAGGGGCGCTCTAATCACTCGGAGTGCCGATGCACGTGGAGGCTTACATTTGACGATTGTTGTGAGAATTTGTGGTTCCTTATGGATGATGCTTCGTTTCCTTCAAAAATGTTGCTTCTCATGAAGCAAAGGACGTGCGTTCATACTTCAAAGGTTCTACATTTTCATCCAACAGTTCGGGCAGACTCACTTATGGTTGCGTTAAGAGTGGATCATCAGATTCTTGTTTGTTCCTTGGCTTTGGGAGTGCCGTGGAGTAGAAACAAAATTATTAATATGTCATGTCTGGTCTCCTTGCCTGACCAAAAGTTCGATATGTGAAAAAGTGAAAATAATCGAGCGAAACCTTCCAAGACAAGTTTAAACTTTTCCAATCGAATGTGGGTTAGGCACCTCAACACCGAACATCCGACAAAAACAGGAAATTCCGATCTAGAGCTTCCCAATGACCTGCCCACTGCATACTAAATCCCTTGCTTGGTGAATTGTTTGACACAAATGTCGGCCATTCAGGTGATTTAAGCTCATGTTGTTGCTTTGCGGAATCAGCATAATAGATGGGCCATAAGTAAGAATTTAAGAGGAATTGTCAGTCCAGTTCCAATCGTGAAGAGATAGAGTTGATTTTTATTCTATTTCTATTTGTGTTTGATTATTTAAATTTTTATTTCTTATCTCTTATATAGAAGCACTTTCATGACGAATGATGAACACTCGAAATGAGCTGGGCGCAAGGTAGCACATCAGATTATGGTTGTTTGGTTTTTCAGTCTTCTGTTTTTGCAGCTCACTAAGGACTCGTGATGTGTGCCAAACTCAAACATGCTCAGTTGGCAATTTGGCATTGCATTTAATCGTGTAATTTTATATGAATAGAAATTAATTTTATAAGAACAAATTTGAGTGGACGAGGGTTGGGATGATGATCCTCTCTTCATTAGCGACAAGTCCATTTCTGGGTGAGTGGATATGTTTGAATTAAATTGAAAGCGGTGGGTGTGTCACAGCAAGACACTAGTACTGCGAGCATAAATATCTATTTGACCCCCTTCGTTTGGTCGAGGATATATGTGAGTGCTGAATTGTGAAATTTGACAACTCATCTAGATGGGATTTCTATTAATTCTTTATCTGTTGTGGATGTTCAGTTTATCATTTTGAATCTGTCTCGGGCAAGCCGGACACAGTCGATAGGTGTGTGCTCCATAGTTTCCTTCACCTGACCTGTAATGGCCCACTTTCTAAGTGTGATTATAACATGTCCCGCGACCTGTTAGTGCTCCACATAGCACTCTTAGGCTAGCTTTGTAAAGGTCTAGAGCTTCCTGGTTCCTTTGGGATATTGGTTTTGTTCCATGAACATTGTTGAGTGCTTAATATCCTCGTGGCTGTTCCCAAACTGGTTCATTTGTTTAATGACTCATATGTGTAGGTCAGTATAAGTGTCCGTATGTCATCCTTTCCTGGTTTTCGTGTCTTGGAACTCAAATCATCATCAGTTCCAGTCTATTATTTCCTGCCAGTCTATTTAGTATTTCGTGACATTCCCGAACAGCCTTAGAGTTGAATGTGGAGCCTTTAGAAGGCACGCATTTAATGACAAACTCTGTCAATTGCCTTAGAAATTTGCAGTATCTGAAGTGTAACTTTTCCCGTGATGATCTTTTGACCAGTTCTATTAGCTTCTCTATCATTTTTAATAGAAATGATTAATTGGTCGGTAGGTTTTCGTATTTTTGGAAAAGTCAATAAACAAAGCTAATTTGAAAGGACTTAATAGTACAGTACTACCTCGCTAATTCGAACACCTATTGGGTCTATAACTTATTTCGTCTGGTCGCATATTCCGGGCGTTTTTCGGCTACTGCTCTCTTCAAACGGATTAATTGTGTTCGGTAGCGTTGTCCATTGATGGTTTCACCCGGTTTTAGCAGCTCATAATACAGCAGACCCTTCTGATCCCTCCAAATACAGAGCATTACCCTCGCGCCATTTTTTGCGCTTGGGGTTGTCATAATGCATCCATTTTTTATCAGCAGTAACAATCCGATGCAAAAATGACTTCCTTTTGTGGCGTCGCATGTCGTGTGTGTCCTGTCCCCGCAAAAACACTTTTTCAGGCACAAAGTTCGACATATTCGAGTGACAAAAAATTATTGTAGTTCAAATGAATGACGTATACTGAAATGACGTACAATGACAGTAGCTTTCCAACGCATGTTTCAATGGAATAATCTAAGTTACGCCATCTCTTAGCAAACCACACGAATAAAGTTATATACCCAATATTTTTTTACATTATGTATCTCTTAATTCGAACTTTGCTGGGTCCTTTCACAGTTACAGAGCTAAATGTATTTCTTAGAAATATTAGGCGAAAACATGTTTACGATGAAGACGTGTCAATTACAGTTCAGTAGGTTGTGAGTTTTTTGAGACAATAATTACATGTTTACGCAGCATCCAAATTCTGCATTTCGGTTAGTTTCTGCATTCCAGTACAAATACCTTGCATTTCGCCATACATTTCCTGAATTCTGGACTGTTGGATTCCAGCGAAATGTTGAATTTTCCCCCCTGCATTTGTAAGTTCGTCAAATCAAACAACCCAATTAACAGATTCAGTACGTCATTTAATGACTTTGCAGCCTGCAAACATAAACCATCAGTTAACAAAACATTCAATCATTTCAAGTGATAATTACAGTATATTGACCAAAAGTGAAGTATGATAGTGATGCCCAACTTCACAGTCCATCGACGAATTTCAGAGGGTTTTTTGACAGTTATTTACGAAATAACGCAAATGCCGTACTCTGAGACTGTTCTCTAGGCTGTCAAAAATGTTTAGTGGCAAGAGAGGTAGAATTTGGGCCTCTCTATCATACTTCATTTTCGATATTGACATAGCAATATATTTAATGTGGCTGAATTGGCACTTAAATACGTCGTTACATTCGTATAGCTAGCTAAAGTGGTTCAACCACTTCTTATTTCCAATCAGAAGAAAATATCTGTAAACAATTCTGACACTACCTGTCATTTGAAATGCTGAAGTTGCTGTGGGAACGCAAAATTGGATTTCGAAAACTGTAATGTTTCGTTGTGTATTAACACATACACACCATGTACCAGACAATATGATTGAACAAATTATTCACAATTGAAGTCTTCTTGCTTTCGTGCTTCCAAATGCTGGGCATGATGGTCTGAACATCGCCAGCGGCCTTGAGCTGTATGATACTAAATTTTCTCCTCATTTCCCCATTATCCGCTTGGCAGAAAAGAGAACACCAACAGTTTTGAAATACGCAGCTTTTTTGCAAAGTGTCAAAAACTCTCTGTATGCAGGTCCAGTGTGTATTTGGTTTTCAAACAAGGAACAAAGCGAAAATGTCAAAAAACAAGCTGTCATCGGCTTGAAATTGTAGTTCTTGATGTTTTCATATTTTTTAGGTTAATGTGTAGACCCAGACGAGATGGTTGGACCAAGTCCAATAACTCGCCCGGTTACGCTTGGCCATATCTCCTGATGAATTACAGTCGATGTCGGAGGATCGAGTTGCCTGGAGATCTCTCGTGCGTGGTTTACCCCCGCGACCCCTTTAGTGGAGCATGCGAGCCAGAAGATGATGATGATGATAATGTGTAGTGTGGACTCACTCACTCTTAATAGCATTTTCAATAGTGAGTTTTTCGAACTGCTCCAATTTCATTTGCTGTGCGAATAAATGCAGTGTCATACCGGCTCTTAAGAGCCCTGACTTCAGCTTTCACAAGGGTTCAGGTTCCTTGGTTCCCTATCACTCGCTCCAGATCATGCCCATTAATCAGCTGTTGGCAAACACTTTAAGTGTTTGCATATTTGCCTTATTTCAGAGCACATGCCACTTCATGAAATCATCTTTCAGATATTCCTCTGAGCATTGTCAACTGAACTGTTGTTAAATACTTCTAAAAAATCCATGGCATCACATTGCTGACAAATACAGCTCAGTGCAATGGAGCGCGATGTCATTCTCTAGGCAAAATTGCAAAAAAGCAATCCACATCTATCACAAATAAAAGAGGAATTAAAGTAAACGAATAAATACGAATCCGAAAAGATTATTCAGGTAGTCTCGATACTTCCGCTCTCCCGGAATGAATCCGAGATGAGGCAATCGCACAAATGCCACACAACAAAAGCCAATAACTCAAGCGACCGCAATCGTCGTCGCCATGATTGTACACCAGTTCGCCAATATATCATGGTCAGGCTTAGATCGAAACGCAATTCATTAATCCGGCTAATCTGGTTACCTTCGGATTATACTGGGGCAAATGCATATAAAGATGGAAAAAAAAAACATTCCCCAGAGTCAAAAACCAATTGAGTGCAATGCGTTCTCAGCTTAAGGGAGAATTTGCACAATTTCTCGAATTGTTGCACTTCAAAATTCGAATCGACTGAGGGAAGGGAGCGAATAATCCTCAAATGCATCACATGGGTGTGCGTCACAAATCCCTAGTCAATCATACCTGAAGTGGGGCATTTCTAAACGCTGCTGGCTACGATGGCAATCGATTGGTTTTCTTTCCAACAAGAGTCATGAGTAAGTCTGAAGAGTCGTTTCCTTTTTATTCTTTATTTATTTTGTAGTTAATTCACATTTTTACACTTTCGAATCAGAGAATTCCAAAGCATCTCGAATCAGGAGCGTCTGATAGGTAACTTCCCTTGATTCAGCAGTCATTCAGTTCTATGGGAGATAGTCGCAGTCAAAAAGGTACTCCTTGTTTCTAATTTTGGTTTTCAGAGTCCCCATAAACAATATCTTTTTCTCAGAGGTCCACCAAGCGCTCGCAGTCTAGCCGACCAGGCACAAATGAAATGTGTTAATGTCTCCCTCTCAACTGCGTTGTTGCATCTGCCATCTGTTGTGTGGGATACCAAGTTCAACGGCATGATCTCCGGCCAGTATCCTGTACAGACCGCCACCGTTCGCCGACAACACTACGAGTTCGCTAAGGGATTTCATTTGTTTTGATGTTTTATGATTTTGCACATCAAGAATGTATCAGTCTGGTCCATCTGAGGTCTGCTTTTACAAGGAAGTGCGCAGAGGACTTAGCCATGCTGCTAGTGTTTCTACCAGCACCGAAGTGCAGATGCATAGCCAGTTCCATCGACCTTCTCATTTCCTGGGATGTCCCTGTGACCTGGAACGCTTTGAATGGAACACATCTATGGCGCTATTTCAGGCTTGCATTCGTGTACTAGTTTTGAGTACCTAGTAGCAGCGGCAATAGCTTTGATGGCTCTCGGCTGTCAACGAATATGATAACCTTCTGCCTTGGCAGTATATTTGGGTGTGTTTTCATATGGAACACTGGAACACACTGGAAAAACACTGGAATTGTTCGGCAGTCTGTGGTCTTTAGTAATGTAAGGGAATTCCAAGAACACAACCGCCATCATAGAGGCGTCGTTGGAGTTAAAACGCCTGCACATCCGATATGAAATTCGGAGTGTCAACGCCGTTTGATAAATTAACTTTGGATTTGATTGAATTGAGCTGAAGATAATGGGGGGGGGGCTATAGAGTCACATAGCACTGCGACCACATTTCTATTGTGCCCCTTTCTTTATCTAGGACTTCGAGCCTATCTCGGGCAATTGATGATCTCTTTAGATGGGATGTGTTGATAGTCTGTTTCTGTTAGTGCGACTCTATTGGTTATTTTGTCAGATTGGACACTCGACTAGTAGGTGTTCCATAGTCTTCTCTGATTGCCCACAGTGTCTACAGTTTACTCAGCTGCTATGCCCCGTGTGGTAGTTGCTTAGGAAGTGGCCACATAGTTCCTAAGGTCTGCCTTGTTTAGGTTTAGGATCGCCTTGGTTCTTCTGAGATCCACACATGAATTCTTTGGAGTGAGTGATCCTCCTCCTGATTGTTCCAGAATTGGACGCGGCATTTATTTGTTCAGTTGTTTATAAATATTATGTTGAGGAGTTTCAGCCACTTTCTCTGCTTGGATATCCGATTTTTCATTATACTCATGGTTTTCATGTCCTGGCATTCACATCAGTTTTAACCTGTTTTCATCTGTCAACGTATATTATACATTCCCAGACAGTCCTGGAGCTGAATGTGAAGCTGTTCAGTGCATTAAGTACTGCCTGTCTATCTGAGAGTTTCGATATTTTGGTATTTATTAGATTTCTATTGTTCACGCAATGTGCCGCTTCATTTATGGCGAAGAGTTCAGCTTGGAAGACAGCGGACTATCTGGGGAGGGACTTGTGTAAGGTACATCTGGCTCCTACAATGCCTGCTCCTACTCCACTTTCTGACTTCGACAAGGATGTACACCATCTTTGGGTGTCATCAGTCATCCACGGAAGGCTTATTGGGTATTGTCTGTTGGTACTGTCCAGCACCCTGACTCTCTGAAACTGATGGTGCTGTGTGCTGTAGTGGCTTTCATGTGTTGGTCCAAGGGAAGAATATGAAGCATTGCCGTGGATCCTGTGGCACCCAGAGTGTTCTCTGCGTGCACCTTGTTGAGTTTTGTAATATTGCATTTTTTTCCTAAAGCCTGCCCACCATATAATAGAATCGGGAAAACCACCGCCGTCAACACTCATGGAATCAACTTTGTCTGGCTACCGCACCTATTGCCGAAGGCTCAATTGCGGGTAGTTAACTCTAGTCTCCAGATGAGTGTGTCACCTAAGGTGTAACTATAAGTACTTAGCATTGGAAGATAATTGGTCGCTAACACGGTGATGTGAGAAATTGGGTATTTTGGTTTTTTGTTTTGAGAAGCATCAAATCTGTGTTGCTTGAAAACGCCCGGGCGCTTACTTCACTCAGTGCTCCCCCCAAGATCTCAGTGCTCACAGCTGGGAACTTCTCTAATACCAAGATCACCATCTGCGTACCATTCTTCTTTGAAATACACACCCTCAGACCTTGAGAGAGGACAAACCTGAAGACGGTCACGCTGAGTCATGGTTGTTAAAGATACAGCTTCTATAAATCAACCGAAACCAAAGACTTTTTCAAAGTAGCCTATTTTTCTCATTTCAGCGATCACCTAAATCTCTCACCGCCCAGCCATTATTTCAAGTTTGGAAGCTGTAAATAGTCACAGGCAGAGAGTCTCGTCGAACTGTCATCGACCTGGAGCATATCGTCAGCATTTCAGTACTTTCAGTATTCCTTAGTTTGTGAATGTGCTCTTTTGTGTGTCACAGGTGCCTATGTCCAGTCTCTTGAGCGGAACACAATATCCTTTCCGTTACAGCCGGCCAATCACAAATGCACGCATTCCGATCTCACAATCAAGCGCTCTAATTAAACGCATGAGCACAATATCATAGTCCCTCCAATGCAACTGATTTTAAATGCCTCCCGGAGCTTCCACTGCTGAAGGCCACCCCAAATAGAATTTGTTTTCGATTAGGAAACGTTTATACTAATTAAAACGCCATTAGACGCAGTTACCCGATAAGGTCGTTGCTTTTATATGCACATGTATCCCCTACTCACGCACATACACACACAAGCCGACACACACCCATCCGTAGTCGTTCTCTGCGCGAAGGTTGAACTGGAATTTTCACCAAAATGAATTATTTCCCCCTCGGTGCGGACCACATTTATGTGGGAGACACGTGGAAGCAGGTGCGAATGGTTCCACGACCGAGCACCAACCGGACAATGGTTTGTGGGTCCTTCGACCTCAATAAAAGAACAAAAAACGCGAAATAAGGCTCAACTTAGGGTCCCACTCACACTAAATGCCAACGGGAGTGCTACACCGCCGCACCGCTACACCGCTACTCAGCGGTATTCTTTTTTGTTGGGGGTGTTCTGGATTGCATTTGCATTTTTGAGCCTCGTTTTCATGTTGCATGACTGCCGGGTACGAGTGTGTGTGTGTGTTTGAAGTCGGTCTAGGGTAACACACAAAACCGCGAATGACCTCTGCAGAGGAGCGCATAGTTTCGAGTTACAACGTTGAAGGTGAGATCGAAGCTTCCCCAACAAAAGCAGATGCATTTCTGCTTCCAAAGGCGACCGACTGACTTGCGAATTGTTTTCGAACTCTCCTCCACCGCAGGCTTGAAGAAGATGTACGAATGCACATTCGTTGTGCACGGACATTAATTCAGTAGGTCAATGAGACCACGACCGCATGCCGAATGTGAGTCAACGAGTTTTGCGGGACTTTGTTACACGTCACCCGATGAAAGGTGTAATTTTAGAATGATGCACAAATATATACACAGTGCTAGCTCTGGGATTTGCAGGAGGAGCACAACATCCGCTCAATGCCTGGCTGGGCTTTGACGACATTTTTCATCACATTTCTGCTTGCTATGGCGAGAAAACTGCCTGGTCTCTGGGCGCTTGTATCAGACATTCGGTGTTCCTATCTGCCTAGAACCAGGATGCTAGTATTCCCTTGGAGCTAGACCCTATTAGTTGAAGCATTGTCCTTGTCCTAAGGACAGTGAGCGACAACCAAATTTCTGGTCATTCAAAGAGTCGATACTTCTGGAGTCGGGTTCCACAAAAGTGACTCGTGATTATATTTTTTACACAGTCGGTAACTGAGTTTTCGAGCAACACAGTCTGGCTCGGTACGAGATCGTACACTTTCCGTTGCGGTATCCCGACCCAGCTCCGAGAAAGATGACAGATGCACCATCAGTCTTGTTGACTAGAAGAAGCTTGCACGACTGACTGTTAAGGGTGGAGAACAGTATAAGCTCAAGTTCAAAGTTTTCGCATAAATTCGTCTTCTTTTGATGGCGCTGCAGTCGGTGATGTTCCTTGCCGTCAACTGACAAGCTTCTCCCCCACAAAATTAGCTGATGTTTATGTGTGCCGTCTGTTTCGTGGGTGGCCTCTGTTTTGACAATAGCACGAAGTCGAAGATCATTGCTGTCATTTTGCAGATGGGCTCCAAGTAAAGAGGTCAAGTGGTGTTGCATTGGTTCGATTTCAGCTGTAAATTGGGGTCTCCAGTTCACAAAAATATAAACATCCGGAAAGGCTGTCATTGTGACATAGGCGTCAAAAGTGACTGCTCTTAAATGCGTCCAATGACCCCAAAATCGCCACCAAGCTGTCACTTGTCGTAAATGGAGAGGTTGTTGCTCCAATTTTCGCGAGTTTTCGAGGCCTCAGCTGGGGCAGCCTTGGTTCAGAGAAGTAAACATGTGATTCATCACTCAACTTTGAGTGTAATCCGCTGACTGGCAGTAATTTTTTCAGCTGGCATTTAAAAGCAAAGATCTTTGTACAAATTCGATAAAAAATATGGTTTAATATGGGCCGTGGCGTTGTGGGCATGTGCGTCGACTCATGCCCAAAACTAATTTTCACTGCTCCATCTCTTTCGAGTCACTGACAATGCTCAATGATATCTGCCAAGAAAAGGCTTGTCAAACTTGGTCGTTCGGAGTCGGCATAAAACTGTAGGTCCCATTCACTTGTGATAGAATGCGCAACACGAGTGGTTGTTGAAAGGCTAGGCCCTCTCCCCCTACTGCCTGTGGCGCCACCCATATTATCATCAAAGTTTGAGACCGTATGAGAGCCGTGAGTTGCATGTAACTGCTGGCCAACGATCGACATTCAGTGTAGCTGATTGTACTTGGCAGGGTTTGTTGTTGTCCAAAAAGGCTTCTAAGTCTTAGAACTCATCTTAGAAACTCAAGCCATTGGTTATGTTATGCATGGTTGTGGTAGATGCCTTTTCTCTTCTGCTACTTCTCAAATGTTGATCTTGTCTTAGGTAAAGTTCTCTCTGTTGAATGTTAGAGGTAATGTATGAAGGGTGCACTCTACGCTTGGGTTTCGAATTGAGCGGAGTTAAGAAAATACAAGTTAAATAAAGTTTTGGTCTTTGGGCCACTCCGACTGGTCTAAGCCTGGCCCCCTACGGTTTGTAGCGCCATCTTTATCATTACTTTTATGGGCCATATTCATGTGATCGACCGGTTCGGATTAGATACGCCTGTCTATCCTGTCTTTGAACTTCCACATCGTGCTCTTCTTTGTATGGTGCAACTGTTTACTTTGAGGAGGTAAAACAGCTTTTCTGATCAGTCGCTAGCTCTACACAATTCCACACACCGAGTTGGATAAGTTCTCTCTCCACTTGCGAGCTCGAGCAGCCCGTTGTTTGAAAGACCAGACGAAAGTAGGTTGTTTTGGGGTTACGGAGGTTATGCCAAAATATACGTGATCGAGCATGATTCGATTGCCACACACCACCTGGCACAAAAAATCACGATCGTCAGGTGCAAGTTTAAGGCCGTAAAGGCAGTTCGTCTATCTCGAGCAAACATGATTTTCACGAGAATCGCCTTTCGCAGCCGGTGTTACTTTGGTTTGACCAAACAATTTGGGTCAGACTCCTCATTCGAAGGACCAAAATCTTTCTTCCTATGCAAGTCATATATGGATCCTAACGCTGGACGATAAGCAAACCCGGAGAGCTTGATACCGGTGTCGTCCTGTCTGTCTGAAAGATATGAGCTTAACTAAAATTGGACGTAGTCTGGATGGACAAAATTTGTCGACTGCTCTGCCTCGGCCACATGGATCGCATAGACACCAATGCTCCAGCCTCTTAGTTCGAGTAGGTGAGGAATATCGAATCTTCCGTGTAAAGATCATCACTTGGTATTGGTGAATAGAATCATCGCGGACGTAAGACAGCTTGGTCTGGCTAGAAACATCACGCCGAGAACCGTCAACAATGCAAGGCAGCTAAGCTCAAACTGAAGCTCAGAGCTTGCATGGATTATGCTAATTTGTTACTGAGTCGTGAACTCATTTTTGAATGCTATGCGAAAAAGAAATCTTCCCTGATGAGTTTAATTTTCATTTCTCTAAATCCTTTGCGAAGTCTTGTCTTTAATTTCAGTTTCAACGACTGGGTGGCGCCGTCTGTTAGTGGGGTCCCCGGTTCGAATCCGCGAATAAACAAAGTTAATACGATTTCATCTGGTTTTCAAATCTGGTCCAGTCACCATTTGTCATTGGGATCAAATTAACAGCACTATCACTGGAGTGGACAATCAGTGGTAGGAGTTTAACCGAGGGTATCACAGTGGAGCACCGTGGTCTACGTGCGCTGGCGAATTCACTAGCAGCCCCCTTCCCTACCCTTCATACTTTTATGACCAACAGCACAACATCACGTCACGTCTCCTCTACAATGTGTAGCATTTACCTGAAACTTTGATCTCTGGGAAATTCTGCAGTACTATGCATTCCAGCCAAGGTATCGATGAATAAATTCATGGTCGTTGCTCATCAGAAGAATGAGTGCAGTTCAACGAAGACACGAATAGTGTGTTCAGAAGAAGCTTTCCCTTCTTGTCAGGTGATCCTTTGCTTAAATGTTTCATAAATTGCAGACGAGGGTTTCGAGACCTTGTGAAGATAAAGAAAAAAGTTGTCTACCAACAAGCCACGACATTCAGGATCATCAATCAATACAAGATAACTGTTTTTTTCGTTCGGAAAACGAACCGAGCTGTACGAGTTGTACTACGCATTGTCGAACATCCAGACTTGAACACATAAATACGAGTAAGTGGACGTTATTATTGCCAAGACGTTGTTATACCTCCAAATTTCGGCCTCACCAGAAAAAGGATGTTCGCGTCAAGTTCCTCATAATTCCGCAACAACACTTAGTCTAGATGAAGTGCATTTATCTTGATCGTCAATTTTTGCACTTTCACATCACCATACCGAGGCACAGCAACATCCGCTTTGGCAACTCTGCTTCTTGTCATCCAAATTTAGAAACATTGAACACCTCCCCAAACTCACAGTTTACAGGAATGTGACTGTCTCTTGTTGCTTCAGCTGCCAAATGGAATTTTTATATGCTCGCATTTCCATACATCTCCATATGCATGTGTACATGTGTGCGTCCGCAGTTTGATTTCCGAGATTTATCTCATCCAACGGCTGCTAATTAGCATCCACACTAACTTGTTCGTTGCCAAAATTAAACTAGTCCACTTAAGCCCAACCCTGGTTTGGGTAATTTGCAGTTTGCCACTATCGCGTGGGTGGTTTATGTTTTTCAGTTTTAAGTGAAACAACTTTTACATGATTAATTCCAACGTTCCAAGGCACGTTGGCAGGCTTGCAAAGCAACTTTCCCATTCTTTAACTGTGACCTTGATGTTTTAAGGAGGTTTTGAAGATTCTGATGGCTAGTCAATCCTGTTACCGTGGCCACATGAGTATGCACACAAACCGGGCTTGGATACAGATATTTTTTGTGGAGTCTTCAGAGATGACTTGCCAAACTCACAATACGTAACTAAGGCACGTAGCAATCGAGGATCCAACAAAGGACAACGAAGCGAAATCGCATCAGTTTGACGTCGGACAGTAATCGCAGTTGTCCAGTAAGAATTTTTCCTAGAGCTCTCCGAAGGGCCAAAACTGTCGGGCGAGACAATCGACGAAGAGTGGAGACATCCAAGACAGGCACCCTTGCTTCACAACGGGTGCTGGCAGGCTGTTCAATTGCGGGGAAGGCCCTAATACTGTGGTCAGGCAGAATGTTCCATTCAACAAAACGAGTACCCACAAATCGAATAAAGCTGCTGGTGGTCTTTAGAAGCGTTGTCGATAAGCTGGCTGGGCTTAGGCACTAACCCAGCTTTAAAATATGGTTGGAACAACATTTGCCCAATGAGTAGAATTTCAGGATCCACAAGAAAATTGACTTCATCGAAGTATCTCCTGAACATTGAGTGCGAAATCTTTTCTGTCATTTAGTTTTTGTTGTAGCGGCTGACTGCCGGTAGGCAGGAGTCACACTTAATCCAACCTTTGTGTTAGCACGCGAATCTGTTTGATCCCCAAGTTGTTAAAATATTAAGCGTCTAGGTGACTTCTCCTTTGGGAGGAGAGAGCGCTCTAAGTACTTGTAAGGAATGCCTAATCTAGATTTCCAGCGTTTGGTTTTAATGCCGATGAGAGTTCTGAGTTTCTGTCCACTCCTTCTCATCAGGCTCTGTAAGCGTTGTATCGAGAGTATGTTTTGATTGTATCGTGATGAGGCATTCTGTGCCAGTTGACTATCTACGATTTGTGTGAGCAATCGTTTCAGGCCTCAATGTAGATGCTTTGTAGTTTGGCAGATCAGATTCGGAAAGCGTACGGAACCAGAAGACATTCTAGTGAGTTTGTCTCAACTGCAACTATTGCATCGTTTCTGCTTGGAAGACGCTACATTTGTAGTCGGAATGGCAGACAGACTTAGAGTACACCCCAGCATCTTCATCCACATTTCAATACGTCTTCGATCCACCTGAGAAGATTCACAAAGGATCACCCAGCGTCTGGGGTTCAGAATCCAGATCTGGGTTGAGAAATCCTGTCTGAGAAAGATGTTTTTGCATCTATACCTCTATAGAACGGACTTCTTCCCACAAATGCAGTAAGTTGATGTCAGCCTATAAAGTCTATCGGCGGAAGATTTATTAGTATGTACAGATTTGCGGAGGGGGCTGTCCTTCCCCGGCGTCTGCCTTCTGAAGACCGTATATGTGAGGAAGGGTCATCTTAGACAAGGCGAAGGACTGTCATGAGACTTTTTCAACATCGTTCTCGGGAAGGTCATGAAGACCTCACTAGCCAACATCAGAGGCACGATCTTCCAGAAGTTCATACAACTGTTACGAATAACATTGACGTGATTGGCAGAACACAGTCGAACATCGAATTGAAGGCGGCCAAATGCGTTTGGCGGTGAATGAGGGTAAAACAAAGCATATGTTGCCTTCAAGGTAGAACCCTCACCAATGCCCACAACCTCACCATAGGCAGATATACATTTGAGGTAGTCGGGGACTTTGTCTCTATGAGCACCTTGAAGAGGAAGATTCAGCCACGAATTGTACAGCGATGGAAGCGCATGGACAGCCAAAAGCGTCCTCAACTCCACGCACATGCAATCAAACGAATTTCAGCGAAGACAAGTAGAGAATCACTTGAGCCAACTTGACTCGCACAATTGGTGGCCTCCAGCCAATGATCATGCAAACTGGAGAGGATTCTTACTTAAGATGTTGATCTAGTTATTTTTTTGTGCAAAAATTAACACCAAATGTTTTTCAACATAAAGAATATTCACAACCACCACAGTTTTTTTATGCCTTGTCGTGGTGTGGCGGGAGAACCTATGAATCAAAGATGCGACATCGAACTAAAAGCCAGAACATCTGGACTTCCAAGCTAAATAGCTCAAAAACAAACCTGTATGACGGACAAACAAAAGGGTTTTGCTACTCCAGGTGGCACTCGCAGTATCGAAAATAGATTCCCATACCCGGCACTAGTCTGGGCTGGCAAATGGAGAAAGTAGCCGCGAAGATCTTCCTGTTACGCTTAGTCTCCAATCCAATAGTCAGGTGGCTGATCAGAGGACTGTTGCAGATGGCAGGACTCGGGAAACCAAAAAGGTTAAACGGGCTCGAAACGAGGCAGTCTCTCAGGGCCTCTGACTAAGAGCCAACTGAAGAGGAAACGAAGGCGAGCTGCAATCACCCGGCGCAAAAGGATTTTGAAAAAAGTTGAAGTCGCAAGCGTTGCGAGTACCACCCCTTTGGCGGCGACTGCGAAAATAAACAGGTTCACAGAGCTTGCTCCAACCAAGCCCAATCCGTCGACAGGAACCAACGCCGCAGGTACCAAACCCTACCCATCCCCCGACAGATCGTTCTTCTAGCGGAAAAATTCCTGGCATGACACTGGTACTGCAACCCTCAAATTCTGCAGTCCTGGTGGAAGCTGATTGACGCGGAAAGATCCACCAGCAGAAACATCCCCACTCCTGACAAAATATTATACAAAAAATACACGGAAAAAATAAATTTGTTTGCAGTGATCACTGCAGCTCGTCACGCGGTTGTACGAAATGAAATAAATCAAAAATCAGTACTTGATGGTGTGATGCTTCAGATGAACGAAGGAATTTAAAACTTTTGGGTTTCCAAAAATGGCAGACGTTCAAAACCAGATTTTGTTGTTTTAACCCAAGAATCGTTCACATTTTCAGCTAAAATTACAAAAATAATCGTAAATAAAGAAAAATTCCTTGTTCCCGGATTTGAATAAGGGCTACAATTTTCAAAATGATCGGTAAGCAGTTTATTTCGTTACAGTGATCACCGGCTTCAAAAACATGGTTTCGAGAAAAACGTGCTTAATGCTTTAAGTACGATTAGCATGCAAAGATGGCTCCACTCAAATTTATTTATCACCACACATAATAGTCCTATCTGGCTAAACACTTCCAGAGACTACTCTTGAAATATTCTACTTTTAGAAAATACAAAAAAACGTTCCCAAAATCCTATCTGGGTCCACCCTCTTAAGGGTCAGGTCCATCCTGGTCTGTAGTCAAGATGGCATTGCGTGGGAAACTATATCATCTTCTTTATTTCACCTACGACGGAACCCTTTAGGCGGGAGACTTCCGCTATCCATTAGCTGATCTTCCAATCCATAGCACCAATCACGACTATTGATCGTTTCGTTTGGCGTGGGTGATCTGCAAGTACTTCCCCAATAGTGCCTGACTTCGTTTTCCTTGGATATGCCATTTTATTCATTGGCAAAACAAAAAAGTATTTCCTACTTCCATTATGACCTCGTTCCTCTAGTAATAAGACAGTCGTCGCCATCTGAGGCACCTCCAAAGTTCCACTATGAAGTCGTCTGTGCACATCTAAGAGGTCGCCCCCTCCATCTTACTGCGTCATTAAGGTTTACTGTAGCACCTGCAAATCGACTGTAACACACTTTCCGTCAATCCAACCAGAAACGCCACGAATCACAATGGAAAACCTTAATCCAACACGAAAGTGCCTCCGCTTAGCGATCGGCGAACAAGTTGATCTTCTTTTTCCGTGTGTTCCTTTCGGAGCTCGTATTCCCCCGACCAAGGAGCAGGTATTCCCGATTGCCGAAGTTAGCACCTTGCATTAGGTGCCGATGGCATTCGTGGCGCACGGTCATCGGCAGGTGAAACTCCGCTGGCACCCCACACAACGTGTCAGTTACGAATATATTGCGTTAAGTTCCCAAACAACAACACCGAAATACACACCAAAACACCAACAAATACAAACGCCACAGAGCCAGAGTCCAAGCAGCGTCCAAAAGAGAGACGAAATTAGGCAGACGAATCGAATGTCATAATAAAAACCATCATTATCCTCTTCCTCGGGGATGCACCTTTGCCTGACGTGTCAGGCAACGGGACGATAATCCCACACATCATGCCTTCATGCCCCTGTGCCCCTGTGCCTCTGACAGATGAGGGAAAAGTCATTCGACTTGACGGCGATCGACGTGTAATCAGCACATCACTATCAGTCCATTGCAATGTCACTTGCACGAGTAGGCACACACTTAGAGACAGTAAACGGTTTTTGCCCATCACTTCGAAGCGGGGGCGAATTCAATTAAGGAGAGAGTTTTATAAATTTTCCTCGAATGGACTGTATGGGGTGAATTTATTGGGAACCCTCCATCTTCCAGCGATATCTTCGCACGGAAAAAGTGGACATTCTATTTTATAAATCTCCTTAATCCAGTTCAATAAAATATCATCCACCTTCAGAGTGCTGCCCACTGGCCACCGGCCACTGGAGGGCGGTCGACCATAAACCCGTTCTGCTGGCAAATGCTCCTTCAACCCTTCTGCGGATCAGAGCCGGGCATAAATCCACTGCAGCTACCATGTGGAGATAGTGTGAAGTTTAGAGTGACAATTCGTTCGCTTGAGCTGCTCTGCTTCTACCCTGTCGATGGACGATGGACGAAGGAGTGTGTTGTGGGCGGTCGAAGGGGGTAGGTTTTTTTTACTGCCGTCTCTGTATCGGACAATAAAGATTTGCTTATGAACTCGGGGGAACAAAATGAAATGGCATCTCCTCTGGATAAGGTGGCCGGGGACTTTCTTTGATCATAATTGTCAAATCTACTGTGAAATGAGTGGATTCACGAAATCGAATTCAATGGATTTGCGAGTTTAAAGGCGAAATAAAAATAAATCGAACACATTAGTGGTGCTGGGCATACAGCATACACACACTGGGTCAGAGATCGCCGGCAGGGTAAACTGTGAAGGTGACCAATTTGGACATTATGTCGTGAAATTGAATTTGATGCCAGGCCATAACTCACTGAATTGATGGGGGGACCAGGCGGACTTATCTACGGCCAACACACAATTCTCGTGATACAACGCGCTTCAATTGACCTGATCTCATTCTCATGAGACTGGGATTTAATGTGCGCTCTGTGTGGCTCATGCTCAAATTCAGATAAGGCTTTGCTGGTTAGGCTTTACTGGTTGTGGCACTTTTCACTGAGAGGGAAGGCAAATTGGGAAGCTGTACAAAGTCAAGGGTACTGGTTGACTTCGAGAGGAGCAGGACTTAAGGACATGCCTAGAGCGTGTTGGCACTGCACTCCTTGCTCAACTCGAGTCTATGAGAAAAACTAAGTTATGTCTAAAAGCCTAAGAGTTACCAGTTCTTATACTCGCAGACCCCTTTATACAAGTAAAACCCCTTAATAGCATTTTTGGGTGGTAAGGGAGTTTTCAGCAACATCGAATCAAAGGCAGACACACTTTCTTACTTGTCAGGTCTGCGAGCCATGGAGGACCCGAGCCTGACCAATAACCCACTTGTACGATCTTTATTCGCTTTCTCACTTGGTAAAATAAAGATCTAAATTTATTTGTTTATATTTTTGGTGTTATGTGTGCAAACCAAATTGAAGGAGCTTGAGAGGAGAAAAAGATCTGCTCTACCGGGGAGTGTCCTACATTATTTTTATTCCACACCACAAACACACCTCAAACTGAGGGTACACACTACATTTGCAGATGACGCAGCTACAACATATACCGTACGCTATTGAAGCTAAATCATGGTATGACTCTCTACGCGAAGCCCTAGTGAACGGCCCACGTGAAAAAGAAACGCAATGAGCTTGAAAACCGGCATTGTGAAATGTACTGGTTCTTTATAAGCCAGTCCAAGTGCAGAACGGCAACTACTGAAGCCTATATGGACCGCTTTTTGTCGCAGGTTTTAACACTACACTCAGACTCAAAAACTGGTCCATTGTACTGCCAGGCAGCAACCTGCTTTTGCTGTAGTTTCCTGGTCTTCAGCCTACATCATCAGCTCTCACCACTTCAGCACCAAAGACCTGCCACCTGACTCGAGCAAATGCGGGACAGTGACAGAGGACGTTCGGGTTTCGTCGCTTAGGCCAAGCACACTTGGATGTTTGGCGAAGGTGTAGTGTCCCGTTTGTACGCCTGTAAGTCGTTTGCAGTCATTTCTGCCAAGGGATAACAAGAATGCCGCGGATTTCTAACAGACATTTGGGAGCATTGGTCTGTCTGCATACCGGAGAGTCATGCCACCTCCGATTGTGTTCTGGAGAGGCCCAACCATCGAGCCAAGAAAGGCCCAGCACAGTTTCAGGTCCTGAGAATGTTTCTTCTGATCCTCGTCTAGCTAATTCATCGGCGACCTTTTTCCAGGCTTAGAGAATGATATGACTGCCGATCAAACTCAGAGAGGAATTGCATTCCTGAAATATCCTGGAAGTGGTTAACGGATTTAGCAAGACCTTAATTAAAGTTTGGATGTCACTACAGACACAGACCCGTTCCACCTGTTCTTCACAATATAGTTCGTGGCCATTCGGATCGCATGGATTTCCGCTTGGAAAACCGACGCAAGGTGCGCAGTCTAATGTTGCCGCTCTCCACGAAGGCACCAGCGCCAGATTCTTCATTGGTTTTGGAGCCATCCGTAAAGATTTGACTACATTCCTTTCCCGGCTCAGATTCTGGACAAAATCCAGTTCTGAGTGTAGGGAAAGTCGGCTTTGTATGTGCGCCGCAAATGAAGTACTGGTGTCCGTGCGTCAGACGGCATATCCATAAGACTGGGGTCAAATGAAACGCGGAGAGCAGGGTCCTCGAATCTCCTGTGAGTGTCAGAGCAAGGAACACTCCTTTTAAGACGGCAAATGGCCTGAGAGCGCATCCCATTATGTGAATATCAAGGGTGTGGGAGCTTCCGCAGGTCATTAACAGTAGAGCCAGGCGTACCCGGGAAGACCCCTATGCAGCCGAGACAGACCGTTCTCTGAGACTTATTTCACCAAACGATCGGTGCGTAGGAGAGAAGGGATATACCGGTATAAATCCAGATGGATCTTTTTGGTGATAGACCCCGAGACTTACCGAGAGTCCCCTTACATTGCCAGAAAACTGACAGTGCCTTGGCGATTTTCGACTCGATGTGTTTTTTCCAGAGAAGTTTTTTTTCTAGAGTAACACCCAGTTTCATTGGAGAAAGGGATGGTGACGCCTTTTTGTTTCGGTTGAGTCAGACCACTCAAATTCCTCCTCCTCGTGAAGGGAACACTTGACTCTGCCACTGTACTGCAAGGTCCCGCAGTGTTGCCTACCTTCTCCACCTCGTACCTACAGTTGTTAATTTTCTTTTACGATCTCTCTCTCTCGCTCTCTCCTTTGAACTTGGGTCTCAGCTTCATACTTGAGCGTGTGCGTTTAGCTGCGAACGATAATTGGTACACTTGCTATGCCATATGTCCTCTTTAAGCTCTATACTTTCAGAATAGACTCGCGAGCCTCATCCCGATCAGTTAATCTATGGCGGACTTCTCTAACATCTCACAAAGGTCTGAATAATCTCTAACTCTCATTTCCAGCCATTTACGTATTCGGCAACTTAGTGTCTCTTTTAGGCGCAATCTACTGAACTTTCTCCACAATTTAGTACCAATTTTGAGCACTTTCCAGAATCGGTGCGACGGTTTTTTGGATTTTCTCCACCTGCCCGTCTCTTCACTTTTGCATCCTTCATCCCTTCGTATGTCCGACATGATCCTTTTTTGTATTTTCGACTGTCATATACTGATTTTTCAACTTCTCGACGACTTCTTCCGATTTGGTGCTCTGCCACTGTACTGCAAGGTCCCGCAGTGTTGCCTACCTTCTCCACCTCGAACCTATAGTTGTACATTTCATTTACGATCTCTCTGTCCTATGAACTTGGAAATGAATAAAAGCACTTGGAGAATGCACCCACAACGACCAGAGTATGGTCGTATCGTTTGTCGATAATCGCATCGGCCTGACATGATCAACGGGATACGTCTATTTTTCCTTGTCAATAGGTACTAATAATCCTTCCTTCTCACCTGCTTTCGCCTGTGTTATCATGCACTGAACACAGCTCTATTGCCTTCTTCGTCAATCATCAAGTCCAAGCTCTATTGCGACCACTATGACATGAGTTGCCTTTCAGCAAACAAGTTCAGCAAACACAGTTGTTTCGGCAAACCCAACTAGCAGGGAGTTCAAGTTCGATACTACGTCACATTTCCACTCAGATGTCACGCTTTCTCTGAGGTAGACAAACTCCTAAAACAAGGTATGTCTATGCTCCTTCACTGGATATAGGAGGAGTATGTAGGTATAGGTCAGCACTACGGTCAGAGTCGAGTAACTTGGATCATAGGCTGAAGTCCGCCTAGGTAACTCCACTATTCGAACGTCCCCGCATTACGACAGGATCTGAGTGTCTCCCAAGAGACAACATTTTCTATCCACCATTTCAAGCTCGTCCAAGTTCGTCCTCAATAATATGTCGATTGCAATTGGTTTGTCAGTACAGTCAGTATATACCCGTCCCCAAAGAAACAATAATTAAATGGCATCAAGTCATAAGATCATGGACGATAATGTAGTACAGGATTATACGTGCAACGTCTTTTTTTTTATCTTGTGCCGTCTTCCTCGAACCTCCTTCATGTCAATTCAATCGGCGCACGAAATAGTCACAGGATATGACTCATTTTTGAAAAAAAAAGTGACGAAATGATTTTGATTCCACCGGATCCACTTTATCGATAATCTCATGTTCTCTCGAAATTCGACAATTTTGCTTAGTGATTTGTTTCTTTTTTTTGCAATTTTGACCATTGAGCGAAAAATGAACCTCGTCGCTGAATACTTCTCCGATAAAACAACGGATGCAGCGCTAGTTGATATGCATTAACCGAAATGCCGACGATACCGATGTTCATTCGACTGTAATTTTTTCGAACAAAATTTTCAAAATTCAAATCAAGAGCTCTGAGAAACTTGCAAGTGGTCACGCCCCATCAACAATCTTCGAGTAATGTAATGTGTACACATGTGTGTCTCGTTGCTATTGTAGTGCTTTTGACAGAACTATGACGATGGCAGAGACTAACCCATCGGGCCTAGTTCAGCCAGATTAATGAAGAAGTACTCGTAAGTCCGTATGTGACTTGTCCTCTCAAATCGAGGACCACACGGTGGTTTCCTCCGCTTCCTCGGCTCTGCTTGTTCTATGGAAGTTATTGTAGGACAGACTTTATCTACAGGCATGAGTGTCAATGGCACAAATATCGGCGGAAGATATTTTTGTGTATTATTTTTGTCGCAAAAATGATATAAATTAAAATTCTTTTTCACAAGTTTGGTCATGTTTTATTTTGGTGGTGCTGTCTGCTGCTGATTGGCGGGAATTTAAAAACTGGGTACAAGTGTACCCCTAATAGCATTCCGGGGTTGAAGGTTCACTAATACAAACAAATGCCCGCGGTTGAGTGGCCCCTACATTTCCAGATAGACCCAGCCCTTCTCTTACCATTGAAAAGACCAGCAGCTTTAAAAGCTCTTAGGCAGCAGGTAGACTCTCTCCACATTGTCTTCTAGGTTAACGCTAGTATCTACAGTAACCGACCGTATTGTCCGCGTTCTCTTACCATGGAGGAGACCTTCAGGAAGCTTTTTCTTGTTAGGTAGACTCACTGTCAACGATTCGAGACAAATTGAGCCATGAGTGGCAGCTGAAGCTGAACCTAGTGCGAGAGTCGACGCATCTATACAGGCACCGTTTTCCCACGTGACCATTGAATGTTGAATAATTCCTTGGTGAAGCAATTCTGCATTTCCCTACTGCCTCAATCCCCGATCGCACATGGGCCAAAAATCTGATCCTTCCAATCCCATTCCGAGCCACAGAACACGCCTCGTAAATGTCATCCTCGTACACTCTCTGCAATGATCCAGATTCCAGCTTCAGGAAATGACATACAAGTCGGTAATCCAAAATATGATCCCAACACCCACTGAATCAAAATGCACCGCCAATAAATCAAAGCACGTACACAAAGTGATGTGCGCCTTGGGGTATTCCCCAGCGTCGGTAGACCTCCTCACTCATAAATTCTCACACCTCGAGACGGCCGACCGTCCGCGTAGCGCGAAACTCTCGAAAGTCTGAAAACAAAGAAACTCTCCCGACCTGCTAACCCGGTGTCCTGAATAGGAACTCTATGAGTTATGCCAACCCTTAGCTCAATAAATTTTCACTCGTCCAAACTTGTTTACAAGTCGCGAGCGAAAAAATCCCAAAACATGTGCCCGGAACGCGATAAACTTCAAGTGCCATTCCGTTCGCTGCCAAAGGGGCCACGTTCAAATAAAGTTTGCATACCTACAGTCTCCGCCAAGTCACACTGCGGGATTATGAATCTATCCGTGGCATACCACCACCGAAGGAGCAGAGCAGACGGACGACGGACGTCGGACGCAATGCCGAGCCGAGACCAGAGACAAAATCTCCCACCAGTCAGTCGGGCGGGCGTGCGGTGCTGTCGGTGAGGTTGCGGTTGAGGAGTGTACGCCGGGGAGAGAGGCGATCGCACCCGCAGACTGCTTGGGGTCCGCGAGCAGTTGAATCCCAAGAACTGCAGAAGGATCGCACAAAAATTTCACAAGAAAACGAAGAAAACACCAAGAGAAATCAACAAGCTATCACAGATTAGCTGCGCAGATCCTCACAGTCCATATGCAACTCCTATTATGCCAAACGATCTCACCAAATAGTCATTCCGCAGCAATCGATGGGCGCTGTGCAGATAAACGGCTCTCTCGAGGGTTACCCTCCGAATTGCACGTGCACCAGTGCGGACTGGCTGCCAGCTAGTATGTGGCCGTGGCCTATTCTATTCTATGTTGGCATCAGCACCAGCCACAGCACCACCACCACGATCGGTCTCATCCAGGATCCCGGCCAACGAGCGAGAACTCCACACAGTCTCATACAGCAATTCATTTGAAATTCGCGATTAACACGACAGATAGTGTTCAACAGTCATTTGTTCTTTGTCGAGCATTATGTGTGCTGTGCTTCAGTGGTGCTGTGTACTGCGAGCCGGAATCTCATGCTATGAGAGTTTTATGACAACTGCAGCGCGGTGGAGGCGCGGCACGGCTGCAACAATGGACCACGACGCGACGCGGACGCTCGGTGTAAGCACAAGTCTTGCACACAGGCCAGCCCCAGTGTGGAACCTGAATGTGGAATTGTCACAGGACAACCTGTGTTCCTGCTCACTGTGCACTGTTGACTGTGCCAGGTAGAGAATGAAAATCATTAAAATTCTATTAATCGGAATTGCAGGGCTTCGCTGCGGTCCTAAATTGGGGAAGCACAACACATTATGAGCACACCGCGCACATACCTTTCGCGAAAAGTCGTGACTCTGGCCAACCTAAAAATGTTTTGCGCCCCAACAACACAGGGTGCACTAGCCTGACCCACCGGCTCGCCGATGCGCACAGCTGTTGTGCGTCCCGCAATGCAACACCCTGTGGCGTGTAGCCAGCGCGAGGGAGTTACCCATAAAGTTCGCGCGCACTCCGAGGCGATTCACGGGAATCGCCGAAACGCATGTGAAAAAATGAAATATGACAAAGACAAAAGCTAAAAAACCGAATTATTGACTTTGCGTGGTCATTGGACAGGCGTTACAGTGAACACGGACCATGCAACGGATACCTATGCCATATTTTGAGTAACTCCGTTCCGTGTGTGGAACGCTGGCGCGAAGGAATTCCGCCACAACGAGAGGACCTTGCTCATCCTCATCCTCATCCTCATCGTCGTCGTCGGCGTTGTCGTTCTCGTCGTTGTCGTTGTCGTCGTCAGCGTCGTGGTCGTCGTCGTTGGTGTTGTCGTCATCTTTGGGTGGATCGCCTGTGCTCTTGACCGTATGGCTGAAGGAACGGTGTGGACGGTTTTAGCCAGATGGACATTGCATCCACGTCAGGTATGCACAGAACGCCGAACCGTGTGTGTGTGTGTGTGTTGGTTGTTGCTGTTTTTCCCTTTTTTTCTTTTCTCTTGTCTCGTCGGTTGCAGTAGTCTCCGCGATGTCTTGCAGAATTTTGCGCGATCATCGCAGTCAAGGCGGTTGGATGTTGTTTTTTTCCTTTTTTTTTTTTGTTGGATATCACTCGTTGCATTTTGTCATTTCCTAAGCGATGAAACGGGAAGGAAAGGAAACAGAAAATGAAAAGACCAAGTGTAGAAACACCTTCCTTTGGAGGTCTTCGAGTTTCGACAGAACCGCATTCAGGGGGTGCCACGGATGTGCATGCGATGTCGAAACTTTATGTGCACTTGTTCATTTGCGATTGCGGTCGTTTTTAAATGGAGAACGGCTTGCGAACCCGATCGCTGTAACACTCACCAAAGGCAGTGCCGATATTTGTTAATGAGTTCTACGGCATCACCTAAGTCGATTGGAACGTGACATGAAACCTCATCGATTGCCAAAGAGAATAGTCCATCGCTTGAGAGATTTTCATTAACGTGTGAATGCCTGAAGGCGTTCCAAAACAACCAGTGTGGCTTCAAGCCAAAGACTTACACAATAAATCAGGTCACAGCGTGCATTTGCGTGACATTGCAGCCAAACTGGGACTTTTGTGGAGGACGAAGATGTGAATTTGAATTGAATTTGTATACTTTATCCCAAAATCAAAGACCTTGTTGATGCTGTATGCACTGGATGATCGTCGACGCCGACGATCATGTTATGGCTGCAATTTATCGTTGAAACCGTTTCAAGGAGACTGAAAGTTTGGATTGGCGAAAACGTGGGTGGTAACGAACTCAGTGAGAGAAACATTATGGATTGCATAACAATCTTTGGGAAGGAAATTAACACCTTCCTGGAAAGGGTTGCTATCGGTTGTAATCGGTCGGTAAACAAGATTTGTATCCCAAAAGGTCATGTCGAGCATTTGACGTCAGGCAATATATGCCACTAAAAATTTCTGCTTGCTACTTTGATGGCAGGATGGGCGTTGTTTTCCATCATGCCAACGATAGACTGGACAAAGCTTTGGTGACAAAAATTGAATTCATTTGGCTGGGAAGTTATGCAGCACCCATCGTACTCTCCAAACCTTGCTATATCCCAAAACAATTCTGACGGAAAGCGATTCAATTCTCTACCACAATGTTGGAAGTATGTCTGTTGGATTAAATGTAAGCCTTTGCAAAGAGAATTTGTGTTTAACTTTAATCCTAAGAGACCATGAAACCAACATTCGCCTCTTGAGCTTCTTCAGCTAGCTGACACTATGGCAAAGTACAAGATTTAATAAGTTGTGCTCCAGGAACAAGTGTTTTGTGAGAGCTTGCTCGCTTGTTATGCCAGATATAAAGAGACTGTCACAGGCCTTCGGAAATCACTAGAAATGACATATTGTGTACGCCAGGTATTGAAGCAGTTAGCTCTGAGTTTCTGTAAAGCTTTCTGGCAGAACCGCCGTCATTTGTGCTGTCCTGTCTACTTTGGCATATCAACAAACATATCTTTTCGTCACCGTTCTTGGATGTGACGCTTTCGTTTATCGAAGACACAATTTATCAAACTTTCGCTTTATTTTTCGCCGAGTAGTTCCTACCTACGGTTGGTTTTTTCTGGGTCGGACAAGACATTTAAATAGTGAGGGCGTAGAGGAACTGTGATCGAAAGCAACGGTCGTCCCGGTGGTTAAATGTATGCCCACAAGAGGAGAAGAACCTCCGCCAAGCTTCAACAGCAGTTCTCTCGCGAGTGATGGTCCTATACATACGTAATCTCTGAGCATATCCAGTGGATCCCGAGAAGTGGAGTCGCGAATGTTGTTCGTATCAGAAATTGAACTTGGATAACAAGCATAAAACTTCCTAGTCCCAACTCTGACCATTGACATCTCTTGAAGTCAATTACAAAATGTCTACATCCTCCAAAGGTCATGAAAAGTGTCTTGGTGTTCAATGCTACCTAAGGCAATCCGGTTTCAAGGCCAGTCCTCTTCACATAGGCGCCCGAAGCATGTGACCCACTATAGGGGGTAAGTATAGTGCGATCTCGCTTTCCGCCTTGCTCGTGAGTCGTGGGGACAAAATGAGTAACCAAGATCCACTTCTAGGAGTTCTGACTTGATTAACAAAGAAGTCCGAGACTTAGAAATCACTCTGACAGAGGAGGACAACAATATCCTTCTACAATCTAGGAGGACTTCGGGTGCAGCCGTTGACGGAGCATTGGTTGTCAGCCCGCCTCCCATAATCGTGGATGATGACTTTTGCTCGATTGCCAGCTCATTCAAATTCTCAGAATCATCTGTCAACTCCTCGGTATTAAAGTCTACACCTGCAGGCAGACGATAAGTACGTTAAGTGGAATGAAGGAATTTATCGAACAGGAAAGGCCAAGGCTTCAAAATCCACTTGACATCCTAGGAGAAACATCCAAGGGCATGGACCAACTGACTGTCCAAAGGCCTCACCGCAAGAAGTAAGATGCCATGAGGTACTGATGATTTTTCAAGGCCTGTTCAGCGTCCTGCCGGATATTTGCATTGGCCCCACTATCGTAGCGTACAACACATACGCGATGCACCGTGCAGGATTACCGAGCCATTCAATCTGGCTCTGTAGATGATAGTGATGCGAGCAGCTGTAAACATGGACGTCCTCCTACAAATCAGTCCATTTGTCGGGCTTCACAGATAGCATTGACATCGTCGCGATTTAAGATCAGTGGACATGACCTAGTTGAGTTAATTGACTACATAACAAAATACAATTTGTCGCTAACTAAAGTGGAGGCAGTTAGGGCATTTTTGTACTTGGGGCAAACCTGAAGTTTACAAATGACATCGCCATGGAGATCCCACGTGGAACCGCCGTTGCCAATCGGTGGTACTTCGACTTGTTGAAACAATCTCACTAAAAGGACCAAAATCAATGCTCTACAAAAACCTGGTTTTACCAGTTCTGCTAGGCGTCGTTTCCGAAAGCTGGACGATAAAAGAGCTAATTCTTGTTGCCCTCGACGGAGAAATTCTGATTCGGATAGACAAGTAAATAGAGGGGAAGATATAACCGCGAAATCTACGAATCGTACAAATATGTGGGTGTAGTCCGGAAGGCGAAATCTGTCGCCTACACTGGACCAGGCACATCGTGGGGAACAAGGCTCCATCCCTCATTGTTTTCGAATCATGGCCTCCTCGATCGAAAAGGAGAGGAAAAGCAAAGCTCCGCCAACCAAAGACCAACTCATCACCGACGCAAGACAGCTTAAGACCCCAGCCCATAGGATCCGTTGCGTGCGTGAGTTTATATCCCACAGACAATTTTCTTCACGCGAAGCAAATAGCCGATCCTAAGCAGTATGTCGAGTCAACGATGGAAACCCGCTTTATGTAGAAGTACCCACCTACCCCCATCGACGATATGCAAAACAGTATTTGGTTCACAAAATCAGTGGGATTGGGTGAATGCGACTCCATAAGGTAGGCCACCACTCGACTGGTTGCGCTTAGGCATATCCCGTGATCAGTTAGAGTCGATGGCTGAGGATCGAGTTGCCTGGAGATCCCCGGTGCGTGTTCTACCCCTTTAGTGGAACTTGGAAGTCACCGAAGATGATGATGGATGTCGCTCCACTTTCCGCAGTGTCTTTCAGAGTCACGGCTGTCTTCGCCGACAACTTTCTAAGCACATTTTGTGGGTGTCGAGCGCAGTGAACAGACGATAAACTCGATCACGCCGTCCCTGTTGCTCCTCCGAAACACACTTCTTGGAACGACGTAACCACCAGTCGGCTCAGCTGCTTAATTGCAAGACCGAGTTGGTTAAATGAGTAGGACAGTCAGGTCTTCAGTTCACAGTCCCTCAAGAACCTGAACTCAAGATCCATCGAAATGCAGAGTACACATGAATCAAAAAGAAAGCCACTGGCTTCAGTTTATGACTGCAAATCTGAGACGTAAAGTGGATCCATTCATTTGCATGCGCGAAGGAGAACATTCATTTGACTTTCAATAGAAATAATGTACATAAATGCGCAAATTGCACTCAGTAGTAACAATATTAGTTAAAGCAACGAAACCATGACAGATCGATCGGGGGACCAGATATGCTCGGAAATATTAGAAGAATATCATTATTCCGTAAAAGAACATGCTTGCATGAGCCGATCGCTTCCTCTTTTCAATTTAAATGAGCCCCATTTGTACCCCATGGATACGCAGCGTATTCTGCACGCTCGCGCTGCTTCGATGTGCCCGAAGCACTGCATTCGCTTAGCCGCCTAGCCGAGCCTCCGGTCGCTGTTGATTGGGTTTCCTTTGGGGCTTGCAAAACGAAATATTGATTGCAGCTTTTAATTTGCTGCCGACCACGTAAGTGCACACATTTGTACATGATTTGAGCATTGTTCTGACAGGATCACGCTGCGAAAAGGATCCATTTTTTGCTTCGATAAGGGCATCCTCATTCATGTTCTGTAATTGGTTAATGGTCGTCGGTCTGTGGGCAGAATGGTAGATCATGTTCTGTTCTGCTAAGGAGCTGGTCTTGCGGCATGTGGAGAGGTGTGGCATTCATAATTCCGGGAAAATGGGGGACTAAACTATGAGAAGCATTCAATCGATTCTGTCGTCTGATAATGTCTCGGGGACATAACTCCTTTCTCAATGATTCGTTTTCCGGTTCTGCATTGAATGCCTCCTTCTGCTGGCGAACAACACAGCTCGCCCACAATTCACGGGAGATGGAATTTTGATAGGCAGCACAGGTTTTTCATTAAAGATTGTGAATTCTGAACCGATTCTTAATGTACCGAGGGTGGGAATATGTTGAGTGTCTTTGCTGGAATATAGGAAGTCCATCAACTATCACCCAGATTGATCGCATTGCAATGGACATCAGACACTCCTTCAGTGGTGTTCATGTCTGAACGTTCCCAAGGGCTAATACAGACTCGGATTTATTCCTTGATGTAACCAAAGAAAGAACGAAGATGAGGAAGAAGTCCACAGGTTGAAGCAGGAAAGCCACAATCACAACGTTCTGCCGCTCGAGTCAGCCAACAATTCCCTATAAGTTTGATGTTGAAGAGAGAGTCGAAGGAGATTGAAGGCGTTGTGCTGGGCTTTGTGAGACTACCAAATAGCAGGCACATGCTGTGAAGTGGGGAGCATACGAGTCGAACTATGAGAGCATCGTGAGATCTAAGAAGGGTCCCGAAGAGATCTGAGATCATTTGAGATCTTAGAATCCAGAAGCAGAGAGGTGTTATGACGCATGTCCGAAAGTTTTTTTAAAGCTCGGCGTGACAGTCGCAGACGGTACAAAGCAGCCACAGCTGCCGTCTGTAAAACGGCGGTAAGAGAACAAATACCGCCGTCCGGCAGAATGTTTCATTCAATCTGGGCTATGATAGAGAAGAATTCCCATCACCCAAGCGAGACACTGTTAAGGTAGCACCATCGAGACAACTGCTGGTAATGAAGGGCTCTCAGTAGACATTTTTGAGGCAACAGGAAACGATCTGGTTGGGAGCAGGCATCTGCAATATCGAAACTGAATCTCAGTATCGCTTGCTCGACCAACAAGGTCTCCTTAACATCGCGTGCCCTATAGCAGCAATCCGAATTTGTGCATAATTTCAGCCCAAAAGGACCCAAGAACACAAGAACAGCGCCTATTCTTTAATTTCCATCCGCAGATGAAGGCGTACACAGAGGCGAGCTACACACCGACATGTCAATCCTGTCGAGTTCGTCAGATTGTGTAGCACGGGCAAAGGAAGCTCATGTGACATTGTTCTGGAGAAGATTGTTCAAAACTCCCACGCCATCACTGCAGACACGATCTTCCAGAAGTCCGTAAAAATGTTACGAGAAACCTTAACGTGACTGACAGATAGCAGCGAGCCGCCAATTTGTGGCTATAAGTGTCCAGCGATGTTTGTTTATGTAATGTCCTCAAGACATCAACTTGCTGGTAGCCAGCCCACCTCGGAGCCTCAGGTCTAATCGGACCAAACCAAATGCCGCTAAAAAGATAAGATTTCGAACTAAGAACTCTTTGAGAGTGAGTTATGCAATGCCCAGGGACGAATACGAATGAAACAAGTTAGACGACAAACAAAACCAAGTGAACCATTTCGGAAGTGTTAATACGGATCTGAACTATCAACAATTGGGCCGTCTATAAGAGGCATTGGCTCAGAAGCGGCCAGCTTTGGTCCATAGGACAGTCATGGTATTCCATCAGGACAACGGCAGGTTTCACACATCGGTAACGACCCGTCAAAAGCTCCGGGAGCTTAGTTGGGAGGTCCCTTTGCATCCTCCTTATAGTCCACACCTAGTACCAAGTGATTAGCACCTGTTCCTATCTATGGCGATCGACTTTACCAGCGAAAAGTTCGCCTGAAGAGAGGTTTGTGAAACAAGAATTGGAGAAGGCCCTTGACCAACTTGGTGCGAGTATTTAGAGCCCCCTAGCCAGAAATCGATGGAAAGGCTCTTTGATTGGGGCCCACGTACACCCCGAATCCACTCACACACAAATTAATTTTCTCATTCTCGTTGCAGCGAATACGAATAAATCAAAATGAAATGTATTCAAAGCTTCAGGAAATATCATTTTGCCGTCAATTACTACCACCATCCGTCATCGGCTGTCCGACAAGATCAATCCGATCAGTCAGCGACGCTGGAAGGCCTAATTTCGCTCGCATGAATATCTTTAAATAAATTCACTATGATTCATCACCCCGCGAGTGCACTATGCAAAGCGTTGACAACAAAATGAAATTGGCTAGCTATACCAGTTTTTAATGAATTCAGTCGCAAACACACACACGGCGGAGCGTGTTTAATTTAAGCCGTGCTACTAATAATAAATTAATTTATCTTGTTGCGTAACAATCTGCAGATACAAACGTCCGATAGTCGATCTTATCGGCCGAGAGATTGAATATTTTAGAAATAATTTGTTTCATTTGTTGATTCCATTAATTACGATTCAATTCGTAATGTATTCACGAGTCCTTTTGATTAATCCCACCTTCTGCGGCTGCCGCCGTGACGAATCGAATGGATCAGCCAATGATAATAACTGTCTTAAAGGATTTCCAGCACAATTTTGTGCCTCGGCTGCACTGTGCTCCCCCTTGGATGATGATGCAGATGCAAGTCTCGTGCATTTAATTGGACGGTTGTTTATTAAAAGCATTTGAAAAGCAAACACCTATTCGATGTGCCGTCACCTTTGGCGCACACACTCGCCGGCCGTCCGTTCGCTGCTGGAAATTATGGGCTATTCGAGCTCAATGGCATTTTGCACACAAACGGCGGGTAATGGTCCACCTTCCAGAACTGATGGATGTCAATTAATCGGACTTTACATGCGGCATGAGCGCTTAACGGAAACGGATATGAGCTTTGTCTCATCCATTCCATTGTGTTTAGCTAAAGCCTGAAAAGTGAAACAAAAGCGAACGAAAAATAATGCACCACTGTCGTTCTTATAATTAACCAATAATATATTAATTACAAAGAACACGCTTCCGAGATTAATTAGCCGTGAAAAAACGAGATGAGCAGCCTGCTGCGATTCAGATACTGGCTCAGTTGCCGGGGCTTAATGTACAGTGCCATGAAATTGGATGTCACTGCGGCACGCATCGGGGGTACTTACGTGCCGAAAATATGTCACTTTGCTGGAAGGCAAAAACTAGTCAAACACGTCGACAAGGTCTGTTAGATTGTTGCACGAGCAGCTAACAAAAGCTAACCGAAGCCGCCGATGGCCGTTAAGCTGTGTGGCCAGTCGGGGCATACTTTAGTCACGTGTAATTAAAAGCATTTTGCATAGAGATAGATCTTTGTTTTTTTCCTATTCAAGGCTCTGTGTGGCGATCGGTGTGGTATGGTATGGCGCTTAAGCGAAGCAGACATACTCGTTAGTTCGGAAGTGTTTCCACAATCAGTTGGCTGCACTGAGCATATTTACATGCCGCGCAATGTGGGCGTGGGAGCGGTTGACTTATTTTTAATTGCTATCTTAACACATGGAAGCTGTTATTAGGGGAGAAGAAACAACCGCCAAGTACGAGGGATTATGCGGTGGGTATTCGTACAAGTGGGGACAAGTGGTTGGATCAGTCACGATACCACGCGGTTAGAATAGCTTCTGATCCTGACATCATTTAGTTCTTGCTATGAAACGATTCACTTAGCTGGCGCTGACGTTGCTCAGCTTTACTTAGACTATCGAGGAAGTAAGCTCATAGGTGGATTTTCATCCTGTCTAGAGCAATTGCATGATCAGACGAGGTGTTAGATGGTGTCCTTCTTCTCTTCATATCTGTAGATCGTTAATTGGGAGACCCATCCTTGTGGCAGTGTGACCTCTCACTGACGCCGGAGAGTGTCATCTTTGCTGGTCTACTTAGTCTGAGCGAGAAAAGAATTTTAGGTATAGTTGCGGACAACTTTGTTTTGCATATGGTGTCTTATGACCAATCGAGATTCGTTTGTCTGATTATGTAGGAGGTGGGTGAGCGGCATATAAGTGGAAGGACATCAAAAGGAAGGAGAGCGAACGTAGTACATCATCGCTGTTCCATCAAAGTCATATACGATCTCATTTTGATCTCGAAAACCTTTTCTGACAAGCCGACGGGTTTTCATGTGATTTCTTGATCACCGTTCTGAAGACAATTTGCACGCGGCCGGAAGGCAATCGATCACCCCTGTCCTGCGCTGCGGCCCATAGACATGGCCAGTTTCAAAAGCTAATGAAGAAGTATTTGGTTTGATCCCTGTATACCATCTTCGATGCCACCTACACCTGCTGCACAGCAATATGAGTTTAATTAGATGTCGCATTTTCCAAGTTTCCGACTCGAAGTGTCTTCGACTCCCCTAACCACTTGGAAAACGCAACAAAAGATAGCCAAATTTAATTTGACGGACACATGCCAAAAGATGGACCTCAACCAACTTGGTATGGAGGGCAGAGGCTTAGTTGAGGACTGTTGTAGAGTCACATGCTGAACACATTCTTGTGGTGTCGGTATGCGTATTATCATCGTACCTAGGCCATCGGGTCTTAACGATTTCGGTGTGAATTTGGGATCGTCTCCTTCAAGGATCTTGTCGTGTACCATTCTTCTTCCATCTGTAGTTGGTCGTTTCATTCATTGGCCAGCTTGGAATGGGTCGGTGTCAGGCTTCTTGCTATCAAGTTTGTTCGTTTCCTCCATACCAACTGACCCGGGATCCATCGTGAGCTTCGATCCAACAGTCTAACATCCAGCTTGACTTCATAGCCACTTGATTGTGAATATGATCAGTGTTAGTCCTGAACGCCTCTTCCAATGCCATCGATTCGAAAATCACTGCCATGCTGAGAAAGTCTGATTAAGCAGTCCAATTCCAAGTCTTCGTGAACAATGTTTGTGGTGGTGTATCTCTCCTCATTTTCGCTACTTTACTTCAGTGTTAAAGGGCTGTGGCTGTTTTATTGATGGGTTCGTTTGCAATCCACTTGTTCGTGTCGAAGTCTAATTCCATTGGAAATTAAGAAGAAAGTGCCAAGGCAAGGATCAGCAGAAGAATGCTTAAAGGTCGCAAGTCTGGTATGAGGTAAAACCAACGGCTGCTTCATAAAAAGTATCCATGACTCTACGTCGCACTGGGATGCTAAATTCTCTGAATCTCGTCAACTTGATGTTTCGGTAGAAGAAGTGTGCAATACTCAATTGCGTCTTGGGACCAAAGAAACAGCGATTGACAAGGGAACTGCGTTCACCCGGAACTGGCTCAATTAATGCCAATACATAATAAAACGAATACTGAATAAATTCGAATTCGCTGAGAGACTGAGCTAGGACAATCTGATGCACCCTTGCACCAAAGCCCAGTCCCAGTCTTCCCTTGCTCTACGACGTGGCAGACACCGTCCCACACGTCCCACACACATTTACGAGTGAGCCGAGGGAATAAATAACATCTCGTTGGCTCAATTTGAATGTCAGGCGCATTCCTGAGTGTCTCTGACATTAGGTCTCCACAATTTTCGGTAATAAATTACATTATCAGGCAAACATATTACAGATATTAGTTTTTCCCCCAAACCGCACTCATAACCAGTATTCGGTCCGAATTCCGACGAAAAGTTATTCCCCGTGAGGGTCCATTCAAAATCAGTGGAAATTCCAATTAAACGTCCACTGATACAACTCGCATTCAACATTAACTAATTAGGAAGAAACATACGCACTATCAGATGTCAGAGGAGATTCTATCGATCCTCACGCATAAACTATTATTTTTGTTGTGACCTTAATCTACTAGCTGCGCGCCATCGTCTGTCTCCGGCTACCTGATGTCACAGGCATGCAATGCCCACTGACCATTGGGTCAGATGTGACCTTTGCTTTGGGAAGGAGAGTACTGTCTGGGGTAGTCTGGGGGTACTCCAAGGAAGAACTCCATCAATATTAATTCCTCATTCGGTCAACCGTAAGTTCCATAAATTGCATTAATTAAATCAAATATTGATGTGGCGCCTTATCTTTCCATCGCATTGGCTACTGCTTTAATTGAAAATAATATTTTATCCTTAGTACGGGGAGACGTGGATTATTAACGACACATGTATGACTACGAGTTTGAGTGCGAGTGCGAGAGCGAGTGTACGTCTGTCTGTACACTGTGTGCGCTCATGTACATGTGATGTCGAAAACAATCCTTGGACACACTGCCATTTATGGTGGGTTCCACACACAACGATGACAACGCCAACGACAGCGGGCAGCGAGTGTGAGTACGACGACGCCACCACACGGTGACTACGACTAGGACTACGCCAACGACAACGGCGGCAGCTAGCAGCTTCGGCAGTGCTCCCCATTTCGGGTGCCGCTCATTGGTGTGACTGTAAATTAGTTTACGTGGTATGATGGGGCGATTTATTTAATCGAATTATGCTAATCTAATTAATGATCGGTATCGGGCGAGCTATGCGTTATGAACAAATTAATTGCGACACTATGTTTACATTTGTGCTTTTTTCGGGGGTCAATCCGTGTTCGCATGGAGCGCCTCCACGCTGTGCAGGGGGATGAGAGGGAGTAAACCGGACCCGGCCGGGGTCGCTCCACCTACGATGAAACTGACAGCAGAACGGCATAGAAACAGAAAACAAGAATTCTAAGCGAGCAGTTTGACTGTCTCACTGTTTGACTGTTTCACTAGCTCACTGTCTGACTGACTGTCTTGGCTTCGCTGCTTCAGCCACTCTCAGCTAATTCATTTTCTATTAATCGAAGTGATTGAAATGGCAGCAGAAAGTTATATTGGGCCACTTCCAGGAGATGCTGCGCACTTACAATGAAGTGCCGCCGCCTCTGCCGCGCCCGCACATCGTTCGACGATGCCACAGCACCACCATCGACCACCACACACAACAACAACACCAGCAACCATGATCGGACGTCGCAGTCATAACAAGGCAGGTATTGCCTTGAGGGGCACCATCCACCACAATGGACTTGGATTTGGATGGATTTCGAAGAATCGACATGGTTCATGAAAATGGAATGAAGACTGAAGAAAAAAAGGAAAAAAAAAGAAAACCCATCCAACGAACCAAGTGTTTAGTGTGTCGCGAGCTGGGGCTTGGGGTCGGGCTCGGGCTCAGGAGACGAGATTGCCTTTTGGGTAATGTATTTAAAAAAGAGTCCAATTTGATGATTAATTGATGGAGCGTGATTTGACAGAAATGTGCTGCATTGTTCCATTTTCGGTGCCCCTTAGTGGTCCCATTAGGTGTTTAGACGAATACAAAAGGTGTAAAGAAACAGTTGTTCTTCGGCTTGTAAGTTGACTCAATATCAACGCTATTTGACGAACAATTCAACAAAACATCACGTGAACTGATCCGTCGACGTGGGGTGGGTTGTGTGTAGGAGTTTCTTTCGAATTTCCATTGATTGGCCTTTGGAATTCGTTGGAATATGAAAGTATATGGTTCGGATGGCATTTAGTGATGCAGTTGAACTTAGAAATGAATGCTTGTTGAGCTGGAAACTCGAGATTTACATCGGCGACCTTGGAGGCGTACTATAACTTCTATGGCATTGAATCTTACAAGGTTTTGCTCAGTTTAAAGGGTTTTTGAATCGTGCAACGTTCACTGTATAATAAGAAGACGTCTACAGCGCCCGAGTTTTAGGGTTGATTCAGTTTCTGAAAAGTCTAATGGCTTGTCTCTCTCTCTCTCTCTGACTGATTCGTATCCAGTAATTTTATAATTCATCCACACTTTCCCCACCTGCATGCCAACTCAAACATAGTCGTTCTCTGCTAGGCGTCGGTGGCTCTTGGAGCTGAACCTCGGTCCTATGCTCTTTAGGGTCTAGCCACTTTATGCCCCTTTACTTCACTTCTGTGTTGCCTGGCCAGAAGCATATTCTTGTGCAAAAATTTTGGTCAACCCGATCATGACGAAAAGTCGCACCCAAAACCTTTCTCTCAACGAAACCAAGAACTTCTTTATCGAAATAGTCTTTCCTCTGTGCCATCTGAGGATTCCAAACACTCCCTTATGCGATCTCCTGGCTTTAGGCTTATATCACGAAGTCCATTCACATTTGGGCTTACCTTTGGGAACGGCTTGAATGAAATTTGAGTATGACTTGAGTACATTCTCATGGACAATTCCTCCACGGTTAAATGTGAGGCCGATCTAAAACGTCTGCACCTCCTATCCCAGCACCCGGTTGGGCTTGCAAATCCACAACGATTTGAATCATATATATTCATGTTTCAGAGTCGTACAGGCTACCCTAATTCGTAGTGATAAACTCCAAGATATGCTGGTATTCGTCTTAAGTAGACCTTAAGACCACTGCCATAATGACGCTCCTACTAGGGGCCCAATTCAGCCGATCGGGCAGGGACTCATAATCTGCCGGGGTTCTAGAATATGACCTCTGGTTTAGATGGGGAATAGTCTTCATCTTCCTCTTTTTTTTTATTTTGCGCTACAGTCCAGGGTGGATATGGACCTCAACCAACAAGCCTCTCCAACTACGACGATCTCTGGCTAGCTCCCTCCAGTGTCGTACGCGAAGTTGGTTGAGGACCTTCTCCTCCTGGATGAGACGCCTTAAACGCTGGCGTCCTCTGTTGCGGTGTACCACAGGTTTGTGTTCGAAGACTCCTCGGGCCGGAACTAAGTTTTCCACCTTAAAAGCTGCCGTCCTCTGTTGCGGTGTCCCACAGGTTTGTGGTCGAAGCTGAGTTGTCCACATGCTCTAGGCGTTGAATCCATAGCCGCCTGTCCGTACAGATCGTGGTTGTCAACGCAAACATGACCAAAGATCGCACGCAGAACCTTTCTCCCGGAGAGACCAAGGCCTTCTTCATCCGCTTTTGAGATTGTCCTTACCTCCGCGCCGAACAGCAGGACTGGGATGATCAAGATCTTATATGAAATCAGCTTGGTCCTTCGGGAGATGGCTCAAAGAAACAGCAGTTGTCAAGAGTTATTCCGCGTTTGATCTCAGTACAAATGTTGTTTACTGCGGATCTGAGGATGGCGAAGTCCTTGCCTACCTCGAAGTTATTGCTACCCATTGTAACGTTCTGTCCAGGATGTCTATGTTGAGTGTCCATTCTTGAGGACAGCATACGCTTCGTTTGCCTTCAATCATCGCCAGACATAGCTTCCGTCTCAATGCCAGTAAGTGCATCATTGAGGGCTCGCTGTGTTCTGGAAATAAGGTCAATGTCATCCGCGTATGCACGTATAACAGATGAGCGGACTTCTTGTGTCGATCTTGCTTCGTGAGCTGGCGTGCGATTCTTGCACGATCTTCTCAAGGTTGATATGAAAGAAGTCACATGGCAACGACAACGACTTGTCAAAATCCTTTTTTGACACTGGAGGTCTCTGAGGGAGCAGCGATAATTCTCCATCATCATCCTGCACGACTGGCTTGGCTGGGATGTCTAAACTAGACATGGCGCTGTATAGCTCGTTTCTTTTGCATTTCTTGGGTATTTTCCGCGATATGCAGTAGTGTGGAGATCTGGCCGATGGTGGACTTCCGACTAATGCCGGCCGATCAGATTGCTTCTAAACGGCTTCAGCCGGACACGATTTTTCCAGCCGCCGTATACAGCAAGCCTGGCCAAATCAGCAACTTTGTTGGAAGATGCGGCAAAATTGACGACCTGAAATTCTTAAAAAAAATTGGTTTATATTCTTTTAATTACAACCTTACAGGAGGAAATCAGTAGCTTATGCCTTCCTAGGCCATAGTCGTAGTCAAGATAATTTAAAATAAAAATAACATCCGGCGTCAAAATGGATGTAAAGTCGAACCGAAGTGTTGTGTTGTTCGATACATTGTCCATCAGGCGTTAGGAACTGATTCGGAATACAGAGAGGCATGGTTGACAACCAGAAACAGTGATCCCTTCTAGCCAGCTCGTGTCAATGTGACCACGGGAGTTCAAGTCTATGGTTCTGAGGATTAAAACCGTTCAATTCAAGATATCAAATAAACTCTCGTGCCTCTCTAGGCTGTGTACTGTGTACTTTTCCTTTTCTGAAGACATTACTCTCAGCGTATCAGATTCGTTTCAAGACTGACACTCCTGCCCTTGGGGGTAGAACTGGACGGCAGCGTACGTTAAGCAGTCAGATTCTCGATCTTGTCAACATAATGAATTGGAATAAGATTAATATACAGGAAATCAATGATTCCAAGCCCCTTAAAATAAGACATTGGCCATGAAGGGCGGTTGCTTCCATGAATTTTAATAGCTTCCCATCTTTAATATATGCACCAACTCCACTCTCAGTTGGAATGGTCTAGATTTCCTCAATCGAGGCAAGAAAGCTTGAGTATAGAGCACCCAGGACTTTATTTCACCTACTTGATAGAATCACAAAGAGAGCCATTAAACTCACCAGATACCCGTGAACACCGAAGCGCCAAGGGAACTAGCCAATTGCATTCCTCGCCATCATGACTTTACACGAAATTCACCCCGCCAGGAGTGCTCATAGAGTCTGCTTTTGGACGCAGTGCTGTGCTTAGTAATTATATAATATGGGTGGCGCTATAGCCTGTAGATGGCCAGGGCCAAGGTTCTCAGCTACAGCCCGTAGAGGACCAGGGCCAAGGCTCTCAGCTACAGCCCGTAGAGGACCAGGGCCTAAGTTCTCAGCTACAGCCCGTAGAGGGCCAGGGTCTAGCTTCTCAGCAACCACTCGTGTTGGCCTTGCTATTGTTCTCTCACGAGTGTAATGGAGTTACAGTTTTATACCGACTCCGAAGGGCAAATTCGAGAAGCTTTTTCTAGACAGTTATACTCTTTGAGCATTGTCAGTAACTCCAAAGAGGTGGGACCGTAAAAAATTATTTTGTACCGGAAATGGAATCCAGGCAGCGAGGTTCGGTTGCGTAGGGGTCGAGGCACATAGCCCCAACGTCACGGCCGCCACACTTGCAGCCGTCTGCTGTGCTTAGATACTCGTACTACAGGAATACGGAATATACTCCCCAGCCTAATACTTCTCACTAAATACAAACAAAACATATTAAAGACCAAGGTAATCGGGACCTCTTCTCCTTCCCAATACCTTCGGCGTGTGTTGTGTCTTGTCTCCGGGCTCTTAAGGGAATTCGCACTCCATTTAGCACGGGAAATTTGTAAAAAAACTCCCGATCGTTGGATTACACATTTTACACATCCCCCGCAGACAGAATCATCTTTGCTGTCCAACACAATTACCCGGACAACATAATATTCCCCCACATCATATTAGGATAGGTTGGTAATCATCAAACTCAGTGTTCACGCAGCCAACACTTAGCACCCTCTCACAATTCGAGCCGGCACAAGACCACGCGGTCCGTAAAGAAATCACTTGACCGGCATCAACCGTACAATTGAAACAACCAAAATATCATAATTTGTCTAATGCCCCCATCCACTCGCCAGAGCAGACCTCATGGGGGGTTAACACAATCGTCTCGCACTGGAAAATTTCGACCAAAATAATACCGGACCACGACGCACAAGCGTTATTCAGCAAAAACCGAATTCTCCTTTTCATACACAGCGGCAAACAATGAAGGCTCGAACATAGAATGACATTCGAATTTGAAGTGCTTTGCCGGGCTTTTATTAGCCGCACTGAAAATGTGTCAAAACAAACGATCATTCAAGAAGACGTTAGCTGTTGTCAGGCTCCAACACGTTTCTTCATTGAATTCGTACACTGTTGCCAATCAAAGGGGTCTTACCCTCATGCCCTTGGGATGATTCGTTACAAGAGCTAAGCCAACTTATTGTGAATGCTTGGGCCAAAAATTTCACAATCATTCTTCAAACTTTCTCATTTACAAACGACTCAAGTATTGTACCCTGATCGTGCTACGGACTTTAGGTTTTTTCTGTTTGTCGGTTGTTTTTTTTTAAGAATTGTTTGCTTTCTTTGGTCTGTTCTGAATCATTTTTTATCTCTCCAGAAAGTCATGCATTACTTGTCAGAGTCGTGCATTGAGAGTCCTTGGCGTTGGACGTTTCCTTCTAGAAATTTTAAAGCCTTTCTGGGGAGAATATTTGCTTCTGTACTCGCTTTTGTCATGGATGTATGTTCTAATCTGAGACTCGGCCAATGTTACTGGTTTGTGAACAATGTTACCTTGGACCTCGAAAAATGACATATTTACGAAACTACTGCTATCGCGGGACAGGGTTTGACGAAGACCTCAGCACCTCATGACCAAGTCTCCAGTGATGGTGAGTGATGGTGAATCTATAACTTATTCGTGCGGTTTGCTAGGAGATGGCGTAACTTGTATTATTCCATTGGAACATGCGTTGGAAAGCTACTGTCATTGTAAGTCATTTCAGTATATGTCATTCATTTGAAGCGTAAACAACAATCATTTTTTTTTCGCTCAAATATGTCGAACTTTGTGCCTGAAAAAGTGTTTTTGCGGGGAGTTCTTCTTCATTACTTTAATAAGAAGAAAACTGCTGCCAAAAGTCATCGTATTTTGGTGGATGTTTATGGTGAACATGCGCTAGCTGAGCGAACGTGCCAAATGTGGTTTGCACGATTTGAATGTGGTGATTTTGATCCACGGCTCAAAGGTAATACTCTGTATTTGGTTGGATCAGAAGAGTGTGCTGTGTTATGAGCTGCTGAAACCGGTTGAAACCATCAATGGACAGCGCTACCGAACACAATTAATCCGTTTGAAGAGAGCTGTAACCGAAAAATGCCCGGAATATGCGATCAGACAAGAGGCAATAATTTTCCATCATGACAACTCTCGGCTATTCCGGTTAAGAACTATTTGGAAAACAGTGGATGGGAAGTTTAATAGCACAGACCTTGCCCCTTCTGACTACCATTTGTTCCGGTCGATGCAGAACGCCCTCACTGAAATACGGTTCACACCAGAGCAGAATATCAAAAATTGGCTTGATTCATTCTTGGCTGCCAAGCCGGCGCAGTTCTTTTGGAATGGGATCCACAAATTGTCAGCAAGATGGGATAAAGTCATAGCTTCAGATGGGCAATACTTTGAATGTACGAAGGAGTACATGCATTTCTTAAAGAAACCATCGAATTAAGTTATAGATCCAGCAACGTTTTAAACTTAAGTATCTTGTGTAAGATCTTCTCAAGGCTGATGATCTCGAGGACAAGTGAAAGCGCATCGGCGCATCGACCACTAACATTGAAGGCCTAGGCGAGTTCATTGCGGATCTTGATATAGCAATGAAAATTCGCCATCGTCAGCCTGCGTAATCTGACGAGATTGTTAGTAAATCCAAAACTAAATCTAGTGATGTTTAATTGGTCTCTGACTTCAAAGTCGATGAATACTCCGTAGTGTCTTCAAGTTGTTGGAAACTGTTCCAGGCTGTCAAAATTAAACGACTGAGAGCAATATAAGGAATTTGGTTAAGGCTTGTTCCAATGTAGTCTAACTTCTCCTAACGTTTTATTGTGATATGTGCAGTCGGGAATAAACTGGAAGCATTAAAGAAGCAATTCTCCTTTCAAATGCTCCTTCAAAATATCTAGCGGTTCATTCTGTACTCACAAAAATTGATTATTTCGCAGCCAACGCATCACAAGCTAATGTAAACGTAAATTCAAGGATATATTATTTTATATGCTAACAGGTTTCCCAAATTGGCCACATCATTTGATGTGTTGAGTTGATAGACCAATCTTTTAAAAAATGAACTGCAATACGAAAATATGAAGGATTTAAGTGAACAATCCAATGGTTCGCACACAATTCTAAAAAGACTTACTCTACAGTCTACAGAGCGAAGAAGTAAAAAAATCTTTAGAGTGAACCCATGGTTCGAACACGGTTAAAAACGTTAAGTTCTTACCCTATACAATTTCTTAAAATTTGCACACTCGGAAATGTGAGCAATCTCGGTCCAATGCCTGCTTTTTATATGTCCACTTTACCGAGAGGGTATTGTAGTCATACTCGTACATATTAAGAAATTAAGGCGACTTGTCAGCCTATTCTGTTGGTTCTACATTCCCCGATAGACCGAGGCCTTAACGAACAAACCTCTCCAGCTTATTTGATCTGTAGCCACACCAAGATGACTGAGATGCTTCCCCACTTGCGAGTGCGTGTTGGCTAGATTAGATTAGGTTATGCTGGTCCCATTGTGATGGCCAAGATGACTGAGATGCTTCCTCACTTGCGAGTGCGTGTTGGCTAGATTAGGTTAGGTTATGCTGGTCCCATTGTGATGGCCGTTGGGGGACAGTATCCTCTTTACTCCATTTCCGTACCAGTCACCTGTATGTGTTGTTCAGCCGTCCTGATGTCCTTATAAATCTGAAAAGAGACTTAAGTGGGATTTTTTAAGATCCTGGAAGTCCAGAAAGAGGCACTTTCTCAATGTGTTATGTCTCAACCAGTCTGTTGTGTGTCAACAGACTGGTTCGTCGCCGTATGTGGCCTTAACTTTTCGTGGTACTTCAGACAACTATGGCCAGTTAGTGCTCCAGTTACCATTGCCAGCAACTTTTTGTCGGACTGATGAAGTTAGTTGACTGACTTGCACGGCTCATCTTGGGCCAAAGCATCCAGGTGGTCTTGCAGGTGACTGGAGAGCACCATTTTCTTTTTTGCTATCGATTTTATAATCTTTTTATATAAATCGTGTCGTCCACTTATTAAATGACTGCCTTAGCTGACTTAGAGGTTGTTTCAAGCGAAAAGACTGACATCGATCACTTTATTTTACAGTCCGTTCTTGGAGAGGTGCAGTGTGCGCTTAGTACACTAGATCAAATATGTGTACTCAAAGTTGGGCGAATATGTTCCACCATCGTTTAAAGGAAGCCACATGCACTTCGCAGCGTTTTTTGCGATCTCAAATATGCAGCCCTTCTGACTAAATGTTGTCAGCGCGTCGGAAGGAGTTGTCCTTAGAGTGCACTGTGGTTCGGGAACTGAATCAAGCCTGATTGCAGACATACCTTACTTTCACAGATCCTGGAGAGCTGAAAGACTTGCTGAAATAAATAAAGGCTCCCAAAAATAAAACCAAGACAAGTAATTCAATTAAGTTTTTTTTTTATTTTTATTCTTTTTTTCTTTCTTTTCACTTAATAATTATTTCTCTCTTTTTTTTGTTGTTGTTGTGATGTCGCCATAGTTGTTTTCATTTAAAATCAATATGGCCAATTACATTATACATTTTTTTTTCATTTCTTTTACAGTAATAATAAGAATAATAATACAATATAATAATAATAATAATAATAATGTAATAATACTAATATTAACACATCAAGACATCTTCATTAAATTTACAGTGTATGTTCACTCTCACTTAAGTTTTTATATTTGAATTACTCTTAAACATATTTTATATAGCATACGTTTATTTTGTTTTTAATTTTTCATCTGTTTTGCTTTTCACTGATTCTCTAATTAACTGCTTAGAGGTGAGTGTGTGTGTGTGTGTGTGTGGGTTTGTTTTTCAAACTTATCGTGTGGTGGCTACTGTACAAACACAATCAACTTGATAAATTCTTTTTTTTTTTCATACATATTTTTTATCATTTTTTTTCTTTCTTTATATTATCACGGTATATATATTATATTCATTTAGGGGTTTTACCTTAACTTGTGTGTGTGTGTGTTTTTTATTTATTTATACAATTTCTTTTTGTTTTGATACTTATCTTACTCGAACGGAGGAAAGATTTACATGATAAGTTGACTGCAAGAAAGGACGCACAAGTGGTAACTTCTTTCCCGTCCCTCGGTGCACTCTCGCTCTCTCTCTCTCTCTCTTTAACTTTTAGTTTTTGTTTTCCTTTATATGCATTAATTTCTTCTATATTTACAAGACATAGGTGTTTTTGTTTGTGTTTGTTTATATCTAAATTTATTACTAACTATACAAGAAGAACCAAAATATATAATTTTTTTTGTCTTTTATCTGATTTATATGTTTCATTAAGGGGTTTTGTTTTTAAATTTAATGCTCTATCGATACACTGTACAAGTATGGCAGATTGTGGTATATATCTAGATATCATAATTTCCCATGTATCTCTTGACCGAAATAAAAATAAAATGAATAACAAACACGAATACAGTTTTTTTGTTTTTTTTTTTTTTAATTAAAAAAGTAAAGAATGCTACCAATTCAACTGCAAGTGGGTGCCTAGGCGGGTGGCAGGGGTAAAGGATAATCATGTTTATATCCCCTTCAGTGAAAAAAAGGTTTATCAAATCGTAATTTTTGCTACTTAATGAATTAATTTACTTAAACAAATAACTATACACAAAATAATAAAGAAAAAAAGGAATATATAAGTAAGTGTGTGTGGGTCCTTAAATAATAGGAATTGCACGCAATTTATTTCGTAGCTCAATTTCATTAGTAATAAATTAAGGTTACGCCTGTATAAATCAAAGTAAAACGCACTGGGGCTGGCCCCAATACAGTCGCTCGGCCCGCCAACCAACCAAACCAAACCAAACACCAAACCGCTGCTAACGCATACACACTGTGAGTGTGTTTACAATGGCAATTGAAGTGACGCGAAAGGGGTAAGTCTCGGGGTAACTCTCGGCTATTATGAGTGTCCGGCGCGTTCACATTAATTGCATGATTTCGTGGCATGACGACGATGTTAATACAAAGCTGAAGCTCATAAATTCACCTGCTGACTTCTGAGACGACGACAACGACGGATGTAAGGAGGTCATAACTGATTTATGTATACATCCATACATTTTGAAATGACGTCAATGTGTCCCGGTTGTGGACGAGATTGAGTGTTGGTGTGTGTGTGTGGGGGGCGCGCGGTGAAGGAGAGCAGTTTGATTTGAAAAGTTGTGCGATGACGGTGAAGAGATGGTTAAACCTAATCCGTTCATCGTATCGGGGCTGTGATGGAAATCATTCTTGAATTGGTGGTACTGGTTCGCGGAACATGGGTGTTAATCGATCTAAGTTACATTTGAAGTAAATTTTAATTAAATATATTGCTGTTTAGGTTATTCCCACTCCATCACGTGTAATCAGGCCTCCAGGTGCCCTGCAGAAGAGAAGAAGAAGAACAAAAGGGAATACGAGTTAGTTTCAAAGGAACAGCAGTGGACTGATGAAAACAAGTTATGTGTGTATGTAGGCATGGTGGATATCTCAACTTACCATCGAGCTAAGTCCTAAGTGGTATGACTGTGAGTGAGGTACAACACCTCCTCCTAATGAGCCCGCTGTGGAGAACCCGCCCTGTAGTCCGCTTGAGGCGCTTAGCGCACCCATGCCGCTGGCATACCATCCACCGTGCATATGCGCGTGTGCTGGATGCAAACCGCCCGATAGATGTCCATGTTGTCCTGTTAATTAGAAGAAAAAATGTTTGGCTGTGTTAGGAAAAGCGAATCATTTGCATGAAAGATCTATGACATGAGCAGCCATTTTGTGTGCGTGTGTCAGTCTCAAGCCACATCCACGGTGACAGATTTAACTCGGGAAAGGAATTTTCGACTTACCCATTGACGCTGAGAAACCGCCTCCGAAGCCCTTAGTGTGATCCAATGGCTTCATCAAGTCACTCATGCCCAAATGACTGCCAATGGGGAGACATGCACCGCCAAGTCCTTTCTTCTTCTTCGACTTGGACGACAGCTTTCGATTTCTCGTCTGAATGCCCTCCTTTTTCATTGTCAGAGGGCGATTAACCTGAAAATATGCAAAAAGAGACAAAAAATTGATCACTCTGTTGAAAATGGAACAAAAAAAAAACAACAAAACAAATTGTAAAATAGGAACAGAACCGTCTCCCGCCATTTACAACAAAACGAACTCAACATCTAAGATCTGTAGATGATAAGCACACACTTTATCGCCCATTTAAATCTAGCGCAACGATATTGTGTTTCCACAGTCATCAGAAGACATTTCGGGGCGTGAATGTACACCAATGGAATGCCGACCGTCTGTGAGTCAGAATGAGAGAGAGAGAGCGCGATTAACAATAGGACTACCGATCTGTGTACCCGGAATATATTTGTAGAACAACGTTACAAACAAAGTGCGACAATTGTTGCAACAATTGCTACCCTCCCCTCGGCAAAAATACACATGATCCCATGCCGAATGCCGAATGCCTAAGAGAGGATACACTGCCGCGCTCCTATTGCATCACATTGCAGCAGGGACACCGTAGCATCCCATCCCCGAGTACTCATCGTATCGCTTACATTCGCGCGACTAGTTTTGCAAAGGGCTTCCGCCTAGGTAAATAATTGCCCGGTAATTGATACTTTTCCACGGGGCCATTGTTGGAAATCCAGTACCCAGTAGTGTTTCAGAGTGCGCTCAATGATGTTGTGTTTCATCCGTTGCAACCCCTCGATTCAGGATCGCCGAGCCTGAATGGGAAATCTGTTTGTGAGGAAGCGGATCAAGCAGAGATCAAGTGGGGTATTAAGTGGTTTCAAGAGAGGAATGGAATCAGTTAATCCGATCTTGGCAGAACCATCGCATCTGCCACTGTGCATTAGCACGCGATTTCAAGCGCATAGCTCTGAGATTACCAAACACGGACAACGAAGCAACGCATCAATTTAAATGAGCCCGTGCCCATCCCATTTTTGAAGCGCGCGCTTCTTCTCACACAGCTCGGCCCACTGTGCTTTCCCAATTGACCGGAACGTCTGACGCGTGTCTTCGAATGCACGCTCTGTGTTCCTCAGAATAAATTCGGTGCCGACTGGATGGCCGCCTCCCAAATGAATCGCATCATAAAATTCAATATAATCCACACCAATCGTTGTTGCACAGCAAATCCGGTCGTTAGTGCAGGCGCCAGTCCAAATCGGATTGCTGGCACAAAAGACCGTGTGTCCTTCGAGGGAAACCGTACTAAACCCACGCCCAGACAGCCCAAACAAAACACCTTGTCCATTTGTCATCTTGACGCCAGGACGATTGACCACACTGGACACCCAGACAAACACAGGTAGAAAAGGACGCAGGAGGCATACTTCAGCACAGCGGGAATTGAATTGACTTTGTCAATTTTCACTCAGAAACTCATTCGTACTTATTGCCTCTGTGGGAGACATTTTTCGCCCCCAACAGGACACCGTCATTAAAGCGTAATTAATTCGTCATGTGACACCGACTGCACTCGAAACAATGGGCTGGTGCGGTGCGGTGCGGTGCGGCACGCCATTTGATTTTCTATCGATTGATGATGCTCCCCCGACACATAGCAAGGTGTAGTTGTTGATATGCAAATGACCACTGTGCCATCACTTCTGTGTTGCGCTGCAACGGGCTGACGCTCGAGGAATTTCAATGAAAATACTCTTTTATGCGAGAGATTCGCACCGACATCCATGTTGTCGTGGCTTGGCGTGGCATGGCGTGGAGTATCGTGCCGTGGCATGATCGTTAAGACGACAAAACTACTAACTTCAGTCAGTCAGCGAGGAGACTTCGACCAACAACAACAGGGTGAGATGATAAATTCTCTTAATCGGAGATGCAAACATGATGATAATCAACCGTGAATATTCATATAATATGTGTGCACCATCCGCATGTGGTGGAGTGCCACCGAGACCGAGTGACTACCGCAGCAGCAGCAGCCAGCAGCTGATATCGCTCGTAGTTTTGATGATCGCATCGCAGATATAAAATCGCGCGCACACACATTTTGGCGACAGCCCGATAGTCACCGACACAGTGCACTTCTCCGTAGGAAATTCTACTCGGGAGGAGGACACATCTCTCGCGCGAGAACATTATATTTTCTGTCAGACTAATTAGAGAGATACGAATCACAGATACATACTGGTTTTTTTTTTTTTTTTTGGTAGGTAGCGAGCGAACGAGATTGAAATGTAGCGAAATTAAATAAATTATACGTACGTATTCGCATATTCACCGCTTTCGGCGGACTTTGCAATTAAATTGCGATCCATGTTCGACTGCAATACAACGAGACGCCAGAGCGTATTCGCGTATTGGCGTATTCGCGTATGCAGCTCGCAATTCAAGCGGTTGCCGTTGCGAGCACACATCCACAGTGGCACTCATATCGGGCAGATTAATCACGACATGTGTGCGCGCCGCGCCATCCACCAGCACACGTTGTGGGGAATTGTAACGAAAAAATTTTTCTATTTCCGTCTGAAATGCCTGGACACTGTCCGATCTAGATAAGACCTCATCAAGTGAGCGAATTTGTGAAAATTCGAGTGCGTGTGTGGGCCGGTCGCCCATCAATGCTCTAGTCAAAAATGCAAAAATAAATGGAACAGTGACAAAATCAAAAATTGGCTTCGATGTTATTTGTGAACATCGCCGCGACTGTCAATCAGGCACTTTGGGACAAATTCATTATTTTTCATCGACTATTCTGACGAAATGGCATGTGTCAAGTGCATTTTGAGTTTTATGATGCGACTACTAAATGTTTGGTTAGAGATACGTATCTGGATTGTGTGCAGATACATGTTGCTCGTGTAGAGTGTTACGAATGCAGCGGGGGACTGTATATCTCTGAGATTCACAGAGGCGAAGACTTGAATTAATGCCGTCGGTTGTTTGAAATTGATCTCCGTCGGGTATGTGGAAATTATTATTTTCTCGAAACTATGTTACTGTTGGAAATTATGTTGCATGGCACGGAGTATCTACCCCTCTTTCTGTCCACTGCTCGGGTAGTGCAGAGTCTTGGATTTACTTTGTGTTTTTATCATGCTGGCCCTTAAACAATTCACGGCAAAAGCTCGAATCATTGTCGTGGGTCAGAGTCGGCACAAGTCTCCTCCACTCGTCGCAGAATAATGACGCACAAAACATGGGTGGCTGAAGCAGTAGCGACCGGGTTTACGTCCATCCCAGATTGTAAACCCTCATTTTGAAGAGTGACAGTTCGCCAGTCTTCTCTTCGCTATCCATCTCCACTTCGGATTGGCTGATCAGTTCTGTATGACAGTCGTGAATTCTTCAGATCGCCTCTGACATCTGTAAGGAAGATGTCCAAAGTGTAGATCTAATCATGGAGCTTACATGTCATCTAGACCATGAAACAAGCAACAATGTTTCAGTAAATTTCGACTGACCAACCCCAACTTGAACTTCCCCACACAGACCCTAGAATTGCTCGCAAACTTTTCCATTGAATAAAGATAATTATGCATAAATGACTGGACACTTCGGCACCACGGCACATAAGTCAGCTTATCCAACTCGATCTGATCCCGCCACATGACCATTTATTCGGGCAAACTGTCTTCGTTCAACTTGTAAATTGCAGTTTGGAGAAACTTTTCCAAAAAAAAAGAAAAAAAACCCGCTCCAGGCTCAGGGAAAAAATAACACTCAACCAACAGAGAAAACAAAAGGGAGAAAGAAAATCCGCCAAGTACCACCACGGTAGATACATATCAACACAGTCTCCCTAAATGAGGGCGATTACCATCCGCAGGACGAGACTCGAGATTTCGTTTGCCACCCCTAAATGGGATAAAAATTACCCACTTAATTCGTATTTAAAGTGTGCGTTCGCTTTCACAAAGTGTCAACTAATTCATCAATCCCCCGCACGTTTTTCAGCAACCAGCGCACCACCGCCCTGCACAACGAGGCAAGCAAACCGGAAAAGGGATGAAATTGAATTTACCTTCCACGCCAGTGAGCTGTGGCTAGCTAGAGGCTGCTTCCACCAGCAGCAACAGTAGCGTGTAGCGCTCACCCTTGAGTCAGAAATCTCATTTATTTATTCTACCGTCGTGTGTTTATCGCGTATCGGCAGACTGCATCCGTCCACGCCGAGTTCGCACGGAGCATGTGGATGTGGATGGCGGGATTATGTCAACCTATAAACCTCCTTTCCCAGCAGCATTATTTCCCAATCATCGGGAAAACAACACAACACAAAGATGCGCCGCGGCGCCGCCACCAGTACACCCAGGACGAGATGAGCGATTCTATGAGGAAGGAATCATTTCATTTCGAGAGTCAGAGAGATAAACTCTCCGGCACACACGGCCCGGCCACCCCTTGGACTAGGGTGTGTGTGTGTGTCGTCGAGGAAATGGTGTGTGAAATCGCTTAAGCACTTAACGAGGGCTGGGATGGGACCTCTTGGGTTTGTTTTCCGCTTTCTCACTTTCTGACATGTAGTTTTCCTCTCTCTCGTCGCAAAATTTGTTGCGATCTAGTCTAGATTTAGACGTCGGCGGAAGGCGGAAGACGGGGCGGGGGGCAATTGGCTGGCCGTCAATCGAGAGGCTCTTAGTTGTAATGCTTCCTCTCATTTGCCAGCACATCGCTTCACTAAGAAGTGTTTAGCATAAATTGGGGATTGGCGCGCAGTCATAGTCCTCTCTCAGCGTGAAACCGGATTTCCGCAGGGCACTCCCACCCCACCGACGCGACGTTATTTATTTGAATTCGCCCCCGGGGTCGATCTATAGAAGTCCGGTCTATCTCCAGGATGGACGGAATTAACATAAGAAATAAACAGAAACAAAAAAAGGGGATTTATACTTACATTGTGAAGCTTGTAATAGAGACCGCAAGCGTTGCACACTGGTTCACCGCTGGCGTTCCGCCGCCAAAGGGTTGTGGTTGTGGTCTTGCAATTCGCACAGGACGTCCCCGCTCGCTTGGCCGCGCTCTGCAGCGACTGCAAAGTCAAAAATTGAAATTTGAAATTAGTATGATAAAAGTTCAAGTTTGCCCTGTAAGATCATTGAAATGTGCCAACTCTATTCAAACAGTACTGACACACAGTCCGCTGTGTTGTAGCCAATGCATGTCCGACGTGAATGCTTGAAACATCTTAATTTATACCTCGGGTCGAATAATTACAATTGCCCGCTTGTCCAGGGACACCTTTCGAGACGTCCAGCGTTGCCTCATCCATATTCTCAAACGGAATTCATTAAGGCTCGTGGGCGTCGAAATTAATTTTATTTCCTACAAAACTCCCTCATGTTCGATGCACTGAAGCGACTGTCGTCGTCCTTTCCGATTGGGAACATCGCGACGTCGTCGCGGTCGTCGCAAATGAAATGGGCAAAATGTTACAACATCGTTAACATAACAGATGAAATGGAACTCGAGGAACGTGTGTAATGTCTCACTCGTGGTGCTCGTTTGTTCGTTTGTTCGGTTGTATACGATGAAGCGTTTTATTTTCCATTTTACACTTTAATTTGATGTTTGAATCGAAGTCGAGCTGCGTGGCTCTGGACCTTTGCAGGTGAGCGCACAACAGAAACCACAAAACGATTGGAAAAACATCAATTAAAAATCAACGTCAGACATGATCGCAGGGTTTGTTGATGATAATGGCCCAGAACGATACGAATGAACACGGAAAACGCACAAAGCCACATAAATAAGTTGCTCTTCGACATTGATTTCGTCGTTTTCGTTTTCTGTTTTTGAATGAACCAAAAAAAAGGAACGAAAGAAAAACGAATCTCTCGCTCGCATCGGCGTGGTTCAGCCTGGTTCAGCGTTGTTCGGGGTGTTTAGTGACAGAATGTGATGTGAAACTACGAATGGACTTCCTAAAATCGATCAAAAGCACCTTGGCGTGTGTGTGGGGGGAGAGATTGTAGCATTTTGCCAGGCGTTTGTTGTGCCCTGACAGCGAATTCATTCATCTTTGTCATTCGGAGTGACAATCGACTAAGCATATGATCAATGTATCCTTTCTGAGGAGTATCTCTTTCGTTCTTTGAGGAATTTTATTTTGGATAAAAAAAAAAGTATTTCATTGTGTTTGTGGCTTGATGTAATGGCAATCGGTGAAGGGATCTCGCGTATGGACGTGTCAAGCTGTGCAAAGTCAATTAAAGACATTTTCTTTCAAATAGACTAGAAGGTGTGTGTCTGCATTTGTCATTCTGACACTCGGGCATGACTCAGAAGTATGCGACTGCAATGATTTCATAACCGAAGGCGACTGGAAAACACGCGCCAGTCTTGGAAAAGTAAGGCAATTCCGGCGAAAGTGCTGCTCCGCCAAGGCAAGTCAGCAGCTCACACTTGGAGAATGGACAGAATCTACAGATTGGGTTGCACTACAGGACTAGCTTTTGCAGCATGCAGTTCTCCACGAGTGGAGGGAATCTAGGACGACTGTACACGGTAGCCACCGCAATGAAATGTGTCCATGAAGTCATATGAAATTCTAAATTTCACGAGTTTTCCTTGAAATGCTGATCCCTGTCGAACAGCATTTGGCGAAAAGTATTCAATATTGAAGACCACGTAGGATCTGGATTCGATTTTCGATTGTCAGTGCGTCTGCAATGAACTAAATGAATGAATCAAAAGTGCCTGCGAAAGCCGTCGGCCGGTAGTACACCACTCAAGGTGACAACCACGCGATGGTAGATGTTTTAATGTCGTGTGGCGTCGCTCTAGGAGGCGTCCTTCAATGTTTCCACCCGTCCTCGATTATTCCGTGGCATTGGTATGAGCGCCTATTTTATGGAGGACAACATTCACAACTCGTTCTTTTCGAAGGGACTAAATAGCTCAGAAGGGTTTCGACACGTCTCAGCACTCTACAGACAACCTGAGTATTTCTTCATGGATGACGAGAAACAATTCCAAAACTGACAGTCTAATCTATTTGAGAGGAGATAAATTAAAAAACCACCACCGAATGGACCAAAAGTGACAAGCATGCTCATTTATTACTCCGACGAACTTTAAATTTAAATTCATTTCACCGGCAATTTCGAGAAATTCCACTGAGTTCGATAAAAGGAAAAACAGAACAAGAACACTAGTGTTTTTTTTAGAAGCTGCTGTTATGTAGTTCCTACCAGAAACAGAAGAACAGTGGCTTTGCGCCGTCTTGGAGGAGGCGTGAGAAGAAACCGAATGAGTATACACACATTTATTGACGTTTAAATCCCCACTGGAGCTCTGTGAGATCATAATGTCAAAACCGAAAAAAGCAGAAAAAAAACAGAAAGGTAACCACAAAGACACATCTCGCGTGGCGGTGATCTTTCTTTTCTGATACGGTCCGACCGAAAAGCCAATAAAGAATATATCACATAGCCTCATTTGTTCGCGGGGCTTTTTGATTGGCTTAGCAGCAGTCTTAAGCATAAGCTTAACATTATTTTTATTTTATTTAACTGATGCTGTATCTATTCGGACGTCTGACGTTCGCCATCCCATCAGTGGCGGTGTCAGCAGCGGCCGTGTGTGTGCTGTCTTGTTGCCGCCTTGTGTTTTATGTGTTCCTTACTGGTCTTGAGTGTTTTTTTTTTTTTTTTGTCGTCTTAAAAACCTCATCCCCATGTTTGCTGTGCTGCCCCCCCGACTTTGTCGGCATTTTGTCATTGGTTGAGTGTATATTCTTTTTTTGCATTTTTAATCGATTTTTTCCTTATTTCACATTTAATTTATTCAACCAACCGCCGCACTAGACAATCAGGTACATAAACATTAATTTGTTTGCTTTTGGTTTTTTGGGGCTTGTCAGTGAAACTGAGTGGAGAAGCGAAAATATGTTCAATGCTCAGGCAACCAATCCAAGCCCGTTGCGTCGTCGTCGCTGTCCAATTTAACATTTAATTAAATTAAGGCACGGCCCGTCGAAGCTGCAGCAATTAAAATCAAAACGATCCGCAGGCCGGGACCTTTAAGTGATATGCAAATATGCGCCACACAGTCAGATTGTGTGCCTAGAAGTGAAAACCCATAGCTTCCACTTCCACAACCGTCAACGCTTTAAAGTAGTCAATAAAATTCAAAATAGTTATTTCATCACCCTGAGGAATAAATAAAGTGAAGCACTCCCAAATAAATGATGTTCACATGCGTGTGTGTGCTTTTGAAACTTTCGCAGAAGCCGTTGTGATAACTTATCGTATCGCCACTATTTTTTGGGGACAATAAATGGAAAAAAATACGTCTCCTTGGCCTATCATCACACATAAATTGATTACTTAGGTATGCTATCTCTATCAATCATAAGATAAAGTTGTTGGCTGCGCAAGGGAGGAGGGCGAGGGCGAGAAAAAAAAATTAATTTTCAAACGAACAAGAAGTTGAATTTTTCGTTTTTTTTTTTCGTCCAAATAGATCCCTATCATGCGTCGCACCAAAATAAAAAAAAATGAATCCAAATTAAAAACTGATAAGACTCAGTACGACAGCAGGTAGAATCACCACCATCGCTCTGTCGTTGACATACATGTGTATCTACGCCGAAAATTCGATACCGACGAATGGTAGGTACCGTCGGCAAGTGAAGCCGCCTCGCAGAGAAGGCAAGAAGGACAAGGGGGATACGCCACAGCAAGGTAGCAATGTCCTCTGCAATCTTTTCAATCTCAGTTGAGCTCTGTCCTTTGATTCGAACATGTTTGCTAGATAAGGAAGAGATAAAAGAGATATGTCTGTGAACGGTCGTTTTGTGAGGGGTGGGGAGTGGGTTGGCATCTCAACGAGCCACCCCATGTGCTCGTTGAGCATCCCTCGCTGCCAGCATCATCGTCTTGTCCTTTGTCGTTTGCGCAGAAGGAAAGGAGACTCCTTTCTTAAATCATGATATACATACAGCAGAGACGAGCAAGAACGAGAAAAACCGAATCGAGGACAAAGAAGCTCACCAAACCAGCCAGCCAGCCAGCCATGGGGGATGAATGACACGGGGTGGCTCTGTGCACTTTCTATGTGTAAGCAGACACACACTCTCGGGTCTCGGGGTGGTTTATGCGCTGAGTGCCAGCCTGTTTTAGTTTGGGGAAAGAGGAGGAAGGCACATTTCTCCAGGGCGTGGTAAATAATGTTGTCGTTGCTAGGGATGCTTACATTCGGGTTGCTAGGGTGGCCTTATTTAAGTCACGTGATTGGTCGATATTCACCCCACAAACAACAAAGTATACTGCTTTCTCCTCCACACTGTGCACTGTGTACACCGATATTGAATTTATTGTCTCTCTTTCTCCTGTTGTCCTATTGGGAGCGAGTGTGCGTGTGTGTATTTGTAGCGAAACGAGTGCACACAATGTGCAGCAATGTGAATGAAATCAGGACACACCGTATCCGCCAACAAATCTTTGTGTAAACAACTCTAAGGCGGATCTTTAAAGTGAAGGAATTTCACGCAAACTTCTGTCAGTGAGGATACTCAACCGCAAAAATAAAATAATAAGACAAAATCAATACACACACTCCATATGGCGCAGGGCAATAACAAGGCACCAAGCAATACATCCTGAAGGAGGGGGGTTTGTCTCAATCTCTCTCTCTCCCTCTCTCTCTTTCTCTCACTCTACGCATATGGGCATGTGAACAAAAAGAAAAGCAGCAAATTTAAAATTCTTTCATAAATCGATCACAGCCCGGATCGTGAGAATTTCTCAAGTTATCTTTTTCTGTGCGCATTCGAAGATGCCTATTTTGATGGGGAGCACAACAGCAGCAGCCGCAGATTCTCGCGGATATTCAATCTATCGATGACGGTGGGTTGTAACGCGAAATATTAGGAAGGTAAGACGGATTCTCCCCCTTCCGTGAGTGAATTTCCACACAAACTCACACACAACAGACTTGGCTAAAAGGGATGTGGGGTGAGGGGGAGTAATCATCTGCATTTACAAACTCGATGATGCGAATGACGACGACGACGACGAAGACTGAAGCGAACGATCAGAACGACGAGGACGATGAAGATGCACATCGCCAAAGTTTCACGTTGTTGCGCGGCGCGTCGTCGTCTCCTCTGTGTGTGCTGATCAATTAAAAAGTTAACGATATCTGAAATTAGAGTTTAAAAAGATTCACTCTTTTGTTTTTGCTTAGCATCCAAACTGGGCGTGCCAATAACATAATGAACAAGGCAAGATGTTTTGTTGCTTCGAGTATTCTTCATCAGCTTTTTTTTCCACTTTTCTCATTTTGATGAGGACTCGTGCACATGTGTTTACTGGTACATCCTGATGCATGGATGCATGTGTTCATTTGGAATATACGCAGTGTACATATTTAATAGGGAGCAGGAATGTTACATACGCGAATGCGACTAGCAGGTGCGTCCTGCTGGATGGAATACATTTAAGGTCTTAACTAGCACTGCTGCTAGAGAAAGAAATTCCGAAAAAAACGTGAAAACGCATAGCTGGTGTGGATATTTTATGTAACTTCTTTGCTTTAAAATGTGACGCTGTGTTTGGCCGCTTTTCGTTCATGTCTGACGTCAGCTGAAGTCAATAGTGTTTGGAGCATTAAAGAAGAATGCAGACTTGATTCGGCCCGATTTTACCCCGATTAATTGGTCTAAACGACGATTTTAAGAAGCACCGTCTTCAGAGTAATTTCTTGCCACAAACACCAACGGGATGCTGCGGTTCACACAATTCAAACACGCTAGGCAGAATTGCTGATTGAAAAGCAGTTTTAAGCCTTTAAAATATTTGTTAGAACTCAGATAGCGCAAGTGTGCACTGAAATTGCGGTGATTGTTAAGCGCTAAGCAACTGTGGTCAACGAAAGAACCGAGAAACATTCCAGATATTCCAGAAACCCTTCAAAAACAAATCTTCCAACTTCCAGTGACTGTGTGATGCTAGCCAGATGTCCCTTTGCCAGATTTAATTTTCTGAAGTGATTTTTCCTCTGCAATGACCAGAGCAATGCATTTGCTTTCCTTCTCAATCGAGTTGAATGACTTTCGTCACATTTCGTGTGAATCGATTTCATGCGAACCCGAGCGCATTTTAGCACAGCAGCACCTTTACCCTATGCCCAGTGCCCGTTGCATGATAACCGCTTATGAACACACAAAAACAAAAAACCAGCGACTTCCTTTTTTTTTTTTCTTGTCCGGTCACAATGTTTCATGACCCACAGTCAATTTACACGCAACTCCTTCTTGGCCACAGCACACTCGGGCGCCAAGTTCAAGTGGAACTCCCTCTACCCAACGCCCGAGGGTGACGGTCAAATTAATCACATCTTGACAATAAAAAACAAAAAACAAAAAATAAGTGCTTGACAATAAAAATACAGGAAAATTGTGACGTGTGTTGTGCTGCGCTGTGCCATTGGGTGCGTTCATCATCAACAAGCTCTTCAATCTCTCTCTTCATTGCCGCCAATTACAATCCTGTAGCAAAGCTCGTGACTTATGGTATGTGTCCAGCCGACCCGTCCCTCAGATTCCTCCTTGTGCGGCGGCGCGGCACAATATGTCATAATAAGAAACACACCGCACCGCGCTGCGCATTGGTGGCCAGTAATTCCGATATAATGTATGCAATTAATGGTGATTTTCCCACAGTAAATATTGTCATGTTGCATATTCATGCGCTCGTCGATTCGTTGAGCGAGTCAGTCGCCAAGTTGCCAGTATTTCATGTTTGCAGCAAATTAATTATCAATCCGGCATCGAAGACGGCGCGGCAGCGGCGTCGACACCAGCAGGTGTGCTTGGGCTTGACGTTCGCCTCAATATTTGCATTCAACGTCAGAGCTTGTTCCTATCGCATCAGGATCGATCGCTGTGCTTAAGGTGGTGTGTACTATGGACCGTTGAGTGTTGAGACAGAATCAGAAGAAAAGGTCAATGCTAGTGCACTCAACATCTTCAAGGTGCACACAATAAAACGCCGCACCAACCCCCACCCGCCAGTGCCAGTGCGCGCACATGACCAGTGTCATTCGGCGCTTTTGTGCTTCACACATGGAATTGAATTATTAATGATTCAATCGAATTCGTGGAACAACAAGAGTCCCTATTGTGAGTGCCACGCAATTACATTCATTAGCGTCGAATTTTATGAGTTGAAGTTTTAATGCAGACTGCTACCGCTCCCCAAACAGCCAAACACCCAAACACCGACAATGCCACTTCTCTGTCCATACATTTGTACGTTGAGTCGTTGTCGTTGTTGTCTATTGAAGGGCAGCCAAGAGGGCCGGCGTATCGGCATATTCGAAGTAATGGAGTGCATACATTAAAATTGAGTCGAAACGAGGCACGAAAAGTGTCATTAATATTTGTCACTAAGCACACGTTCGGTTCGGTGCGGCAGACAAATCCAGCGCACTCTACAGTCGCTAGCCTACACCCCACACACAGCCAACAGCGTGCAAGTTGCCCTTACACTTTGCCTTCAAAGTGGTGTCCGTCTATCGATTTGATTTCATATTTCATGCGCGCTCTTCTGTTGAGGGGCTCGTGTGTGTGTGTGTCGGTGTGAGTGTGGAGCTACTGTTCGCTTGAACATGCATTTTAATCGATAACAACAACTGACCACGACTCCATGCATGGGTACGTGGCCAGGTTGCAATTGTGAATGTAAATGGGGTTGTTCCTTACCGAAATACACAGATATGCCTCCTTGGCGGTGCCAGGGGAGGTGGTGGTTGTGACTCTTGACTGATGATGCCCACTGTGGAAGCGCTTGCATGTTAAGCGGAAGCTCATAGGTCTCTATGAGCTGACGACGCCGACTTGTAATGGAAGAGAGTGGTTGGGTGGAGCGTGAAGGTGTGCTGAGGTGAGGGTTATTTTTTTCTGCTGTTTTATTGCTCAAAACATTCCTTTTGGCTGGTCGTTGGCGGCGTGGACTTATGAGTGACTTTGATTTGGCTTTATGTACTGCCGAGTTCCGGTAGCTCGCACTTGCTGCGGCTGTCTTTGAAAAAGGGTGTCGGCAGAATGACAAGAACGATTTACAATCGGACAGAGACAATGCATCTAGCTGTCACAACCTCACGGTCATTTTCACAAGTGGTTGGGTCTCCTTCAGACTGTCAACCGGCCACAACTTGATGACCAACCGAAGTCGTATCTCCCCCGCCTTAGGGTACTCGTTTTCGTGGAGCACCACTCTGTGGGCTCGTCGATTGTGGTGCCTGACGGCGGCGCTGCGAAACAAAGAGAACGTCTGTCATAGTAAATGTCAAATTATGATTATTCCTCTCTAGTTTTTCGTGTGTTTTATTCGCATTTTTTTCTTTTCTTCTGTGAAACGCAAAACAGCGTTGCGCCATTGCTTACAACATGTCAAACACAATACCGCAACGAACGAAGTTGCTTTGCATGTGAAACATGCGGCCAACATATTCATGTGGAACCACCCACTACAAGCAGGCCACCATCGTCAAGACCACTCGCACCGCACCGTCATGTCAGCAGCGGCAGCAGCAAACTTGGCCCACCACCTCTGGGCACACTAAAATGCATGGTTCGTGTGTTAAACGCGCTAAACCCTAAGCAAGTGAGTCAAGGTGAGAGAACCAGCAAACCGCCGATAATGCTGTTGCTGTTGGTGGTGCTAGTGCTAGTGTTAGTGCTAGTGGTGTCGATGCCGATGCCGATGCCGATGCCGATGCCGATGCCGCTGCCACTGCCGCTCGCTGCCATTATTGTTGACTGAGACTGAGTGTTGTTGGTTGCTTCACGGTGATTGTTTTACTTTAATTACAGGTGCCTCTGGCGGAATTCGCGCAAGACAATGAGAGAACTCTGAGCCGAGATGCCCCTGCTGTTTTCCGCCATCAACGTGTCACATAAAAGATACTTTATTAGTGTTTCACTTCGCTTCGCCCCATCCCCCCCTCCCCATACCACAACCCCCTGACTACCATAGTCCTCCACCGGACATCGTCTTTCTTTGCATCTCATTCGGCTTCGGAGTCGAAAGAAGAAAGAATTCGCACAAAAGGATCAATGTCACCACCATCAGCGAGCGCGGCACGAGTATACAGGCGGCAGCAGGGCCCCCCCGACGAAGCGTGGAACGGAACGAAATTATATATTTAAAGTGAGCTATAAATTATCATTGAATAAGAAATAAGTCAACAAATACGGGCTAACAGGGAGTGCTGTGCTGCGTTGTGCTGCTGCGGCGGCCGCGGCTACTACTGCCGCTGAACTCCGGGGGCCCGTCAGTTGCTGAACAATGGCAAAACGCGTCACATCGCAACAAAAACCGAAACAAATGCCATGTAACCTTAAATCAATTCAATTGCCACCCAGTGTTATGTTCTCTTGTCACCACACAAAGAGGCCAACCAGCCAGTGAGAGCGCGGAAGAAGAACTTGAAAGAAGCTGATCTCAGCTGTAGAATGTGCGCTGCTGTCCTCTCAGCAGCGACTGAAATGGTAATTAGGAGTGGATTGCAGTCGAATGAGATGTGTGGCTGCTTGGCTGGCTGGTTGGCTTTGGCCGTTGTCCAGCACCACATTTTTTTTTTTTTTTTTGTGTTGCTGTCCAGTGCATGCATGCACCTGATTGTTAGGAGCAACAGCAGCTTTCCACAAAGATGGTTGCTGCTACAACTACGACTAGGACCAGGAACCAGCCACAACAACACGACGGACGACACATTCGCCTCAAATGCCGGGTTTCGCTCTATGGAACCCCTCGTTAATTAATTTAAATATTTATGTTCACCGTTTAACACTCAATCCGAGCGCTTGGATTGGAAATTTATGGAAATCACCGGCAGCAACCGCCACAGCAGCACCGGAGGAGGGGCGGCGCGACGCGCATGCATGCATTAGCAAGTCAGGTAGACGTGGCGTGGAATACGAGATAGATAGTGCAGATGGTGCAGATAGGTAGGCGCACTATAATCTCCCGTGTCAATGGGTCTTTATTTCGTTTTGTTCCACTGATATGGAGGTGATGGCGCCACACAACACAATCAAAATCAAAATCACCGAGAACAGTCAAAAAACATGCGATACCTTCAAATCAACTCACTCGGAGTTTTTCCTGGAAGTTTCCGAGATTCGTCGACAGACGCAGACTATTATGACATTTGAGATGCCCAATCCGATGGATGTCCCAGCACCACCCCGGTGGAGAAATTTACATAAAACTCACGCGCGCACACACAGTCGCCCGATCGATGAGCAGTTTTGGGGACCCGATGCTAATCGGGGTCCAGGAAAAGGTTGTCTAAATTTTTTCTCAGATTTTTATGCTCGTTCTGGTGGGGAGGGCCCCCTAATGATTTGTTTGGGTAATTAAAGCAGCCCGTGATGCCCGGCCCGATGGGAATGACGAACGGAGTGAATGGGAGAGAACGGAGAGATTTCGCGTTTCGACTCCGTCCTGTGTTCAACTCCTTCCGGAAAAAAAGAAAGGAAATAAATTGGCTTAACTTTCGATAGATGACTATAATTGAGTTAAGTGCCTACGTATCAAAGGAAGAAGACAAGGAAGAAAGGCAACTAGCAGCAAGATGCCATGGGTGAGCCGGAGAGCAGACGTCTTCGCATTTAGGGAGTTTTCTTGTCACAATCGGGGTCATTAACCCATTTGCAGGACACACACACATGGTGGCCAATGACCCGAGGTGCATATGTTTGCGTGCTCTTTTCAGTTTGGCAAAAGGTACATTTTTTGACAGGTCGTTTTATATACTTACCAGTCTTCGCTTTGGCTTAATCAGTGGTCTATTTTGTCCGTTCATTTTGTAATACAATCCGCATGCGTTGCACAAGTAGTGACCCGTGCCGTCTCGTCGCCACAGCGGCGTTGATGTTGCGCCACAATTAACACATTCTCGGCCTTCTGCAAGTAGAAAAAATTAAAATCAATATAGATCTTCAAATTTTACAAAAAAGAAAAACGAAGAGAAGGAAGATAGATATATGAAATGAAACGCAAGCGCTACACTAAAAGTGGGATTTGGTTGCTTTCGTATCGAAGGAAGCCCCTCGGATTGCACAGCCTAGTCCAGCCAATCGTGAGTCATTCAGTAGCACATTTCCCTTGGAGTTAACCACGTCCCCTCCTCTCATATGCGTATGCAATTAATTGAAATGATGTTTCATTCTCAACCACAGACTGCATGCATGGAAATCTCCATCAAAGCAAAGCAACTGTAAGCCGTTCACACATTTGTACTCAGCAGCAGCATGCGCACATAGAACGTATCAAAACTAATGACCCTAAATGCTAATTTGCATTCGGCTTCACCTACGGTCATGCTGCGGAACGCGGTCTTTTCGGGTCGAAATCGCTCGCTAACCAGGGAAGTTGTAAGCCTGTTATACACAACGCACTTGTAGGCGAGTAAGAGCTCGCGAAGCAAGTGAATGAACAACGAAGACGAAGACGAGAAAAAAGTAAACGAATCATGGAAGCGGAAATGATGGATACATTCTCTCATTTTAATAACTCGAACGGAAGAGAAGAAACCAACCGCAGACCCAAGCACCGACTGTGTTTCTTCACAACGACCACGACGAAGCGGAGGTGTACTCGGAGACCAGAGGCCTTTGATTGCTGTATTTCTTTTTGGTCACGGTACAAATTGAAGGAGAATTGTAGGCGTGATTGGTGGGGGAGACACACAAGTGATGGGATGATGGACGAAACGTCCTTCGGAAGAATGTTTGATTAGACTGATGGGCCCTAATGGCGATGGTCATCATGAATTCATTACTGAAAAATAGAGAAGACTGTGCTGAACAGCGGTCTTCGTTGATTCAGGCAAGGGGCCTGTATAATGTAGTCTCTAACGTTCAAATGACGACAGGATGAAGCTAAAATACATCACAGATTGACGAGGATTCAAGCTCCCAGACATCATCAGTCACATCATAATTGAGGCGCCAGATAACAGTCGTCGAAGATCAAATTGATCTGGGCTGTATGTAGCAGATCTCTCCACGCTCAAGAAGAAACCTGATTTAGGAGCTTTTGTTCATCGCGGCAGATTTAGAAGCTTGTGCGGCTACACAACGGTACTATAGTGGATTCAAGCATTTGCGTTCAAATGGCGCCAGGAAATAACTAGAAGGCACCAGGGATTGTCGAGAATACAAGCTTTTAAAAGTGCATACTTCCCACGTTGTTAGCTAAGGCGAATGCTGTGCGTTACAATAAAGGCCATCGTGAATGCCAGCATGGGTCCAGCATGGCCAACTACGCTTAAATGGCGTCAAGAAAAACCAACAAGGCAGCAGGGGTCATCGTGAAGTCAAGCAGGTGTCAAGAATGCAAGAGTTTGTGTTCAGAAAAAACTGCAGGAGAACAGACAGGATTGTTGCACTAGGCAACAGCGATGGATGATATCTCTTTCAGCCTCCTGCCAAATGACATCAGTCAGAGGAGCACTACAACAGACAGCATCAAAGGTGGCCCAAGCCCTAGTGACGAGTGCACCTAAAGCTAATTCGAAGCTGGTCTTCCTCTCCATTTAGGAACACAGCCAGAGCGTCTGGCCTTAATCTTGGCGACGCTGTTCGTCCAACCCAGGGATGCATGAATAGAACTGCAGTAGCACTAGGAGGGCTTTGTTCTTTTACACTCGCTATTGTCGCGAATGCCGCTTATTTACCAAGAGCTACGTTTAAACAGCAGTTGGACTCACTAAACAATGAAAGTGAGCCCAGAAAGGTGGCGATGTCCAAATGAAAACTGGTGAATTGCTTGTGGTATGATGTGACAATGTTGCACATTAAGGGACTTTTGACCTTTCGTGGCGTCTTCCACGAAGACCACATAGCTTCCGAGCAAATCATGAAAGTGATCACAAGAGTTTCTAACTGGAGTTCCAACTCCTTGAATCTCAAAACAATGGGTACATCAAAGGCGCTCAGAAATCAAGAGAGATGATTGTCTGTGGTCTCATGCCATGAATGGTACCCACTGTGACTCACAACGGATCCGTTCTCTCTCTCTCCCTCTCTCTCGCACACAATTTCCTACTCAATTTAGATGATTCAAAAAAACCTGCACAAAAATGTCAAACTCTGAGGAAGACTAACGTTCGCACGCATAAATATATATTTCTTTTCCGCCCAAAAAGCCATTAATAACTCGCGATGAGTTCGCTTTCATCCACTTCTTTTCGGGGCATTCCTCTCTGCCGGATTAGAGGCTACATGTAATATTTTTTCCAAAACTGTCACAAAGAGCGTTTGTTTTTTATTGATCTGTCCACAAGGACATGCATGCAACAGCAGTATAGTGAAGTTTGTATTTGCTTTCTGTTGTTCTGGTGTCCATTATGGATGGCTTCCGTCCTGGTGTCTTTCCTGACCAAATGTCATTAAGCATTTTCTGTTTTTTCTTATTTTTTTTTATTCGTTTTGTGCTATGGTGTTATGACACAATTCAGACACGATGTCCTTTATTCAAGTCGAACCCCTACCAGGACGGGTCGCCAACCGCCAACCGCCGACTGGCAACCGGCAACCGTCAACCGCTGCCACCAGTAACCGTCGAAGCGACTTCTTCCTCATTCGTGTTTTAGTGATTTCAATTTCGTGGAAATCCCAAACTGGGCATTTTTCTGTTTTGTTGTCCTTTCCATTTTTTATTAACCCGATTCTCAGTGTCACTGTCGGTTGTCTGTTTTTCTCACTCAACATCAACTAGGTTTAGATCATGCACGCATTCACGATGTGGATACTTAAGTTACAGGAATTTTTAAGGATAGTCATAAACAGGTCGTTGCTGTGCGCCTTCTAATTATTCATTGGACGGTGTGACTAAATTCTCATCGTTGCTTAGACAGTAGCCAGTCGGCCGGCGGCAGAGGGTTTCGCCTGAATGTGAAACGATTTCAATTACAAGTTGTTTTATCGCATCGCATTCTTATCGTGTGGTTTTTGTGTGTGTAGCAAGGTGATAATATCTGAGTTTTGCATAATGTTGTGGGTTATAACTAATTAGCCGATGCCCGATTCCTATCCCATAACATCCATTTAAATGTCTGTCGCCGTCATAAACGCCACCAATAAAATTAAGAAGAATAAGGCGAAGAAACCAACAAAAAGCAGAAGAACTTGGAATGCAGATGCAGGTTCGGTCTTGGGTCCCGATCCGATCCCTACCCTACCCATCCCCCTCAGGTTCCTGCGACCACCCGTCCACCATTGGAAATCCATAATTTCCGATTGTTTATGTTTTATCGCTTTCGGTTCGGTAGCAGTTAAATAAATTAAATTTTTATTAATTTACAAGTCAAATAAAAACAAGATAAGAACCCGAGCAAAGATTAGGCGCAGGTTGCTTAATAAACTCCGAAGATCATCCACAACGATCAAGAGGACACGACAATGACGATAGAAGAGAAGGAGACGCGATAGGCGACACAGTGAAAGCGTGAGAGGAGTGTGGTTGGAGGGGTCATTTCGAATTCGGTGGGGGGATTTATAATAACGATAATCACTGGATACTCAATGGTGACTGAGTGTTTGGGGAGTCTGTACGACCGGCTGGTGCTGGGGCTGGATGCAGATGTGTGCCCGTGGACCAAAACAGCCATGCTGCACAACACCACTGTGTGTGCGCGACACAACGCGACACGGACGACGACATATAAATTTTGAAATGTTGTTGAAATGTCTCATGGAAGAAGGCGGTGGCGGCTGTGGCGGCTGCTGCTGTTGCTGCTGCTGCTGGCCGTGGAAAATGATTTGCCTTCTGGTGTCTTTTCTTTGGTTCAAGTGAGACCAGACGAGAGCGAGAACGACTGTGTCTGCGACGATCATGGACAAGGCGACGTCGACGACGACGACGACGACAACGACGACAACAGATACAGGTAAACGGTAGATTTCAAAATTTTGATTTTCCTTTTAATTTCGTTTTTATTGTCTCTTGTTTGTTTTTTGGTCATTTTTTGTCTTTTTTATCCCATGATGTTGATGATGATACTGATGCTGTTTACTGTGGCCAACCTAAACCTGGCCAAAGGGAAGCAGCAAGGAATTCACATTTTACCTGTTGCTCAGGTGACCGCTAATAAATCAGTAAGTTAATGATGTTGCCTCAACCAAACAAAAAAACAAAACAAAAAAAGAGACACACGAAAATAAGAAATGCTATTGTGTGTGACCTTTTCTACTCCTCCTCCTCCTGCTGCTTGCTGGCTGAGGTTGAGTTTTCTTTTTTTTGTTTGTGGATCTCACTGTGTGCACTGTAGTTCGGTGTCCAATTTGACTGTTATATTGTGGGTACTGCATCATAGTTGACATTTGGTCACAATTATTACGAAATATAACTGTAATTGAATGTGAGACAGCGGAGACTGAGCCCTGAGGGCACACATTGGCGTTTCAAGGAATTCTTCCATGAAAAATCTGCCTCTGATACAGACAGGTACTGCGCGCGGATGGAGAGGGGTGATGATGATACGGAGCAGTGAAGATTTATGTGTGCACCGTGAGGACGACAAAGTCTTCGGACCAGACGACCACGTGAGTAATTATTATTACTATTTTATTTCTTCTTCTTTTCTTTTCCTCTTTGTCTAAGTTTTACGGTGTTGGTTAAATATTGTTTTGAAACATGGAATCCACGAGATTCAAGGAATCCTGCAGAAGACACAAGGTATTTATTACATGCTCTGTAAGAAATTCCCATGACTTATGGGAATCAAAGTTTATTTTTCAAATTTTTAACGAGCTCTTGACACATCTCTTTGAATCGTTGAAAATGAATCAGAACTAGGTACTGACAACGGCTCTGATATCTGTCGGAGATATTCAAAATTAATTGAACGATTGGCAAAACAATGCAAATACACACGTCTAGCTCTGAACTGTCATGATAAATATTTTCAGAAACCAAAACAGAAGAACAGACTGCATCGGTGACATTCTGACATAACCCATAACTCATGACAGTTCAGTGTTGTCAGATAAGGAGGTTTTCGTTGAATTAAATCTTTCATTTTTTTTTTTGGTGGCAGATTGGAATTGTAGGAAACTGATGTTTTAACTAGTGATGGAGGTTGATTTTGCTTTCCTTCCTGGTTTAAAAGAAAACCCATTGCAAAAGGTCTGACTTTTTAGCTGCTGCGAAGACTTGTCCAAATGAAGAACGTTTAAATTCACCCTCAGACCTTGGCATAAAACTACACATTTAATTGCCACACAACCTCCTTGAGTCTTAAACGCGACAAATGCAAGCATCTTTGCACCATGATACATTTGTCATAGACCAAGGCTGCCCGTCCGAATTCACTTGAAGGTCCGTCCATTAACTGAAACGACTTAACTACTTAAGTGCCTAATGCGGATATGGAATGATGTGTAAACCTGTGGATAATCTCGTGATATCAGCAGAAGGGCGAGGTAATCGACTTATATAACATCAGTCAATGCATCAAAATGAAGTTTAATTGTTGCAGAGAAATACTGATAAGGGCAAGACTGATAACCACTTAGTTCACCCTAGGAGAGGGGCATTCATTCTTAAGATCCAGCATAGTTACTTGAAAGAGTTCATTTTAAGTTTACGACTTTTTTTTATTTTTTTGTAATTAAATATTATTTAAGTCTTTTGCACATTTTCATGCATTTCTATTCCGCTCATTGTGAACGAGGCACAATTTTAAAGTAATGAATCGCTGACACACATACCCACTTGACACACCATGTAACAGCTACTAGACGACTTCCCAGCTGATTGTCGCCTTGTCTGGCGACATATTTGACAGCTAATCAACATTCTGACAGTTAATCACCAATTTTCGAATGCTATTCACGATATCATGTGAATGACACTCAAATGACACAAAAAATGTCCAAAAGGCCAGTGCTGTTTCAGTAATACCTGATGTCCTGATGCTTTAGGACGGTCCACACATTATCAGTCATTCACTTAATTTCATAGAAATCATTGTGAATGAAGCACAATTGTGGATGCATCCCCGAGGAACAGAGCACTCTCATACTTTGAATACAGTGACAGCCGAAATGTTAAGCAAAAGCACACAATAGCCAGCTCTTTGCATACATTTTTCATGAGATGAAGGCCCAATCATTGTGAATGCAGCCGCCAGCCCCTTTTCCAAACACATTAACACGATAATTTAATAAATGGAAAACAATCAATTTAAAGCCTGATTAAAAAGATATAAACTACGTCATTAACATAAGAATAAGCAATCACATTAAATGCAGACGCTGCAACCGTCAACCAGACGCTTCTGATTGATTTTTGTGTTTGTTCGATGATGAAGTCAGTTCAACCAACAGTTAGAGTTGATTATTCCATAGCGTCGTCGTTACTAGAAGATCATTTATGCAAAAAGCAAGTTCAAGTGCATGCACACCACAATTAATACTGAATTGAGAAGCCGAAATCAACACAAAAGCTTAGCAATCAATTTTTGTGCGTGAGCAAGACAAAGACACATGATGTGAGTAAATTGTAAACGGAAAATCAATGAATAAAATAAGAAACAAAAACTATAAAACTGTAACATAATGTAACGAACAAATGAAACATATTTTGGGAAAACGAAATAAAATTCAAATAACATTGTCAACGAAATGTTTGAAGAAAAGTATGCAAAGAATGTGTGAAGTCCTGTAGAATTCAGTGTGAATGCACCTGACCGATGCTTAAAAAGTGGCGATGGTGGTGGAGTGTGTGTCAAGTCAGAGGAGATGCGCCTAAATACGATACAATGAAAGCCACCATAAAGGTTAACTGCATCGATTCGACATGTGTTCTCTTCAGTTTCAGTATTGTGAATACACGAGGGAATGAGCACAAACAAATAAAAATAAGCGCGCGAAATGCGAGCGAGAGACAAACCAAACACAAGGTACACCATCTCCTGTGTGTGTGTGTTCGGATGATGATGCCCAGGCGGGCTGAGGTCCGCCTGGAGTAGGCGAGTGAAAGAAGGAGTCGTAAAGAAGGATTCTCTCGAAAACCTCGTAAAGACAAAAAGGCGCTGTCACCTGAAAATATATGTCCCAGTAAGCGTCAGTAAATTTTCTCAGCCTTCCTTAATTTTTTTTTATCTTTTTCTTCTTCTTCCTCTTATTCTCGGTTTCTTGTTATTCGTTTTTTGGATTTTTTGTGTTGGTTTTTGTTTGTCTCCACCGTGAGCTTCTGTGTGGGGCTGTGGTTCCTTTCTCGCTGATGTCTCTCCTCATTATTACGGTTAAACTTTGTTATTTCGGCCTTCAGGAGAGGAAGACGAAGCCGAGAATAGTGTGCGCCACATAAATGCGGGTGGGATACACAGGTTTGCGCAAAAAACTTACAAGAAGTTGTGCTGTGTGCTGGTGTCCCCCTCCTATCAGACGACAAGTGGTTGAAGATTGAAAATTGCTAGCATGCATCAGATGGGTGGGGGTGAGGGTGAATGGGTGTTAGTGTGTATGTGTGTGCAGATATGTCAGTTACATATTGGAAATGTATAGATAAAAACTAAAAGAGTTTTAAGCGAAAAACGATTTCATGCTGTTACGAAACGGAGAGAGTTCCAATTTTTCTCATGCTGGATTCACAACGTTCGGTCATGGTCTCAATGCGCCCGCATAGTCAGGGATGTGCCCAGGTTGGTGGTGGTGTGCAGTCTCACCTGAACGTGTGTCTGTAAACACAAAAATTGCGTGACTTATTGCGAATACCGTGCAGATGGGGGTTGAAATTTGGTCGAGATGGTGAAGCATTTTCACACAACTGGGATGGTCGATGTGACTGTTTGGGAGATTGAAACTCTTCAAGAGACGTCGCGTCCTTAAGTTCACCAGCAGATCGTACTGTGTCACGTTCCATGCTGATGTTTAGAAAATAAACCAGCCGCGGGAAATTTCCTTCTCGAGGGAAAAACAGGTTGGTTTGCCGAGAAGCCATGGGAATGGAAAACGCGCGAGTAAATGTCAAGGTTTTGGCTGAACTTCTAGATGTCTGTAGACAGAGGTGTGGACCAACTTCGAGTACACCTTGGCTCAAAAGACAACTTAATGGTGGGACAAGTCCCTCAACTACGCTGTGGACACTTGTGAAGCTTGTAAGGAGTCGAAGAGAAAAGAAAAAAATGCAAACTGAGCATCAAATCAGAGCTTTGTAATGAAAGCAATTAACGCACAAGGACACCAAATCAAATGAGAAACAATACAGATCGATGGGGAAACAACTCAATCAAATTAAAGAAAGGAAAGGAAAGAATAAAAAAATATATAAAAAAAACCAAAATTATACTAATATTCACCCACACCACATGTGTATGTCTTACCGGCACTTGTGCGTGGCTTCGTCCTTTGTGGCTTCACATCCGTGGTGTTCATACCCGCTTGCCTGGCAGCTGTTTGAAACATTCCGCTCGCCTGATGGTGTGAGTGGTGATGGTGATGATGGTGATATGCTGCAGCATAGCTAGGCTCATACCCAACACTGCCTCCACCTCCACCGCCACCTACCCCGTATGCAGATTGTGTACTATCGAATAGGCTGCTGGTGCCGTTTAATGCTGAATTATTGTGATTATTATTGTTGTTGCTGTTGTTGTTGCTGTTGGTCGCCGCATTATTATTATTAGCAGCCGCATGCGAATTGTGATTATTGCTGCTAGTATTGTTGTTATTGCTATTACTGTTACCCGCATTCGTACCTTCGCGTTGCTTTGGTGCAGGAACTTGATTTGTGCCGCCACCACCTCCTCCGCCACCGTTCGGTATCGTGGGCTTTATATCCAAAGCGCAACTAGCATCGTTAAGTGAGGTAGTTGATGCCTGTGCCTGATGCATAAAAGCGTTCACAGCAGCCTGCAAAGAAAAAGATGCCCACAAGAACGAAAAGAAAAGGTATGAATTTCATTAGCAAGCTCGAAAAAAGTTCGTTTGAACTGAGTGAATGAGGGGGGGCATATTGCACACATACCTGATATTCGGATGGGCCTGTTTGTACTGAATCGGGCGTTGAGTCCTTTGGCGGCGTTGGAGGGAATGGAAATGAATGCTGACCCGTCTGATGGCTTTGTATTTGACCGCCAACTACTTTATCCTGTGGATCCTGTGGACACGCAAACGGGCTACTCCACGGACTGCCGGGCGGAAATGATTTATGATCGCTGGTTAGCCACGAACTTAAGGGCGGATGAAAGTGTGGCCGGCATACCTGAGGCGATGTATGTGACGATGGCATTCGAGAAGCTGCAAAAATACAAAAAGAAACAGATTATATACGTATTCTTCTTAGATAGAATTAAAGAGAAAGAAAGAATCAATAATAAGGCGGTCCAGCGATCTACAAAATACCGCCCGCCACCAGCACCAGTGGTGTGCCATCAACCCCCGGAGGGTGTGTAATTTTTCGTAATAAAATTTTTGCGTTAATAGTTAAAATTACGCCAAGAATAAGATCATACATCACAAGTGGCATTCTTCCACCGCGCAGTGTACCGCTTATCCAGGAGGCAAATACACCAGATAATGGTAGTACCCCCTACCCACCCAGCCGCCTACCCACCTTGCTGCTTCACTGGTTCAGTGGTCTGTCTGGTCGGTCTCCTGCCGCAACTGGGTGCGTCCGTCCAAAGGAACCAACAGAATAACGAAAACAAAAAAAAAAAAATGCTTCAGTTGCAGATGCATGCATCTCGTCGTCGTGTGTATAATTTCAAACACTACACGGAGAAATAGCCGGAAGCTTCTGTTTCGCAGGGCGATTGTCATAAATTGTTTAATTTGTATCATAAACAATCGCGTTAAAACTCATTCGAGAGTCGGCGGCACTGCGCGGCAGTGTCTATCCGCATCCGCATCCTTTGTGTTCGCAGAGAGAGAGAGAGAGCGCGCGCTCGTGCTTGCTCCGCTCCGATAAAGGCACATCGCCCCAAACCCGGTAAAGGCTTTTACACAGCGTATAATTTATCGGACACCAAGTGAGATTTATGCACGGATTTATGTAATACGGATTGAGGATTATAATAGAGTATTCCGATGCAAACTGAATCTGAATCAGAAGCACAAAATCAAATGCGTGAGTTAGTCAAGCGAGCGAGCGAGCGAGCGAGCGCAACCGTCAAGGAACCGTCAAACCAATTGGCCACAATGTCGCACACACCTTGTGTGTGATATCCACTGATCGATGGATTGATGGCTCTCTGGGATGGCTGTGGATCGATGGCTGGATGGCTGAATGGATGCATCGTCCGCGACGGACGGATGGATGGGTTGGCGGCAATCTCAGCCACCAGTCGGCGGCCAGATGATCGACGGCGATCTGCCACGATCGATCAGTTGCCACGATAATTCCCATTTGATTATCCTAATAACAGCTTTTTGCCAATATTATATGTACGTGGACCTGATTATAGATATTATGACTGGTCGTCCGGCTATCGAAGATCGATGGAGGATCGTCGAGCGATCGACGATTGACGTTCCACCGTTCTACCGGTCCACCGTTGACGCGATTGACGGTTGACGGAGAGAACGGTGAACGGTGTTTGGTGTGGTTGTACGAGTGAACGGTAGACACTGGTGGTGGATCATCCGTTCGTTTACCTTTGCCACAGATTGAAGGGAGCTAAGTTGCGCAAGTAAATCAACGGATCAACGGATCCAACGATTCCAACAATCATCTTGAGATAATATTTAATTTGGATTTTTCTGTTTCTGCTGAGTATACAGTTTGCCAGGTTTTTGTTACCCATTCACTCTATCTGCCGGTCTCTATCTCTATCCGACACTGTGCCAGCGCGATCTGGGGTGTAAGTAAATTTCACACTTTTTTTTTTGCATCCAGCCAGCAAGATGTGCCCGCTGCCGTCGAGTAATGTACGTGTATGAAGCTGGAATTCATCCTCGTAATAAGGAGTCGGAGTCGGGGTGTAATTTCCGCCAGCACAAATTTCAGGGAGCGTTGCGATACCGAAACGGGTGAAGTTATTATGTTTTCTTCAAATTATATACCCACTGGATGAGTGCGCCTCGGTTTCTTTGCGGACTCATGCAGATGCTTGGAGTCAGAGTCGCATTGATTCTTGTTTGACATTCAAACACGTACACGCGCGGACAACTGGAAATTTTGCGCCTATTGCATTGTAACAAATTATCGATGAACACATCGACCCTCCGTCGCAAGCAGGTGTCCACGACGACTGTGTATCTGCATTCGGATGTGCGATTGGAAATTGCATAAGATACAAATTGATTGGAACAGGATTTTGTTGATGTTTGCCTGTGACTGAGGAACGCAGAGAGAGAGAGTGCAACGTTCAGCGCAAGGTTTTAGACTATAGACTCGTCGAAAGGATGTAGTTGCTAGGTCCTGTGGTTGGTGATCAGGAGTCACGTTCGAAGGGAGGCGCCGTGATAGTGAGACAATGCAGGAGAGAGGCCTTCTGTGAGGAACTCACTCTACCAGCCTCCAAAAGATCGTGCATGCCGAAGATGATAGCTGTTGAAGTCAAGGACGCCTGGATTTAAGAAGAAGAACTTCGACTGGGGTGCGAAGTTTAAGGAGCTTGCTCATAAGGTCCTAGATCTGTTCCGGCCGTTCGTGTTTTGAGTGCTAAGACCCCCGAGGAAAGACGTCGACCAACCAACGCTGACAACAGCTGCCAAAACAATGTGCGCTTGGGAGCTTGGGAGTCTTGTTGGTTGAGCTCAAGGTCCTCAGCGGGCACACTGGATCTAACTGTATCTGGGCTGTACACGAACAAGAAATTCATCAACAAACCGAGAAATGTGTTCCGAAGCTACGACATGGCAACCAATTGAGTAAGCCAAACTCCATGCAATCCCAGGGAACACATAAATAGCTGAGATGATGTCTTCGACGCGTTTCCCCACAGTCTTACCATCATCTCGTGGAAACCAGGTCAGCTCAAGCTAATTTCCTTCCATCTGCTGGCAGAAAAGAGGTAAGCCCCGAAACACTTTCGTAACACTAAATGCTCTATTAAATTCGCAAAAACAAAAAAGACTCTGCCCGGCACAATGAAAACTACAAGAATATTCACCTAGAAAATCGACCACGCAACGTGCAGACTCACGCTTGTGGTGCGCTCGGTGCCATGAGAGGCAGGCCCCGCGATACTCAGCTAACACCGCCACCGTCGCTTCATCGTCGACGGTTCAGTGGATCGTAATGGATGGCAAGTTATTTGCATCATATCAGGTAACACCTTCGTCATGCAACTCACCAACCGGCCCAGCATAAGGTGGTTGCACAAGCTCCTGTATCATCAGCGCGGTGCGCGTCATCCGTCCGCTGTAGATGAGTTGGTTCTAGAGCATAAATATTCACTAGGGGGGCTCCCCCACAAGTCTTCAGCGGTTTCACTTTCAATATTCGGCGCCGCCGCCGCCTTGTCGTGTTATTAAGCAGTTTTTGAAAATTGCAACAAAACGAAGCTCCTCTTGAGTGATATAATTAAAACAAATAAACAATTAAATTGTAATATTTGAGTGGATGTTTCGACGGCGCTGCGCTGCTGCAGCTAAATGCTATGCTGTGCACCGTGCACGCCAGCAACGGAATACTGACCGCCAACTGCAACAGGTGCATGGTGATTATTATTAAGTCGTTTGTTGGGAGAGCAGAGCAGACACCGATCGACAACTCGCGCCACTGCTGGTCAGTCACAATGGGCTACACCAGGCTACGGCCCGGGCAGGTGGGTTATGACACGAGGGATGAGGATACAAAAATTCAGGGAGCCTCTACGCCTTCTGAGACAAACAACAAGACAAAAGAAAAAAAAAAGAAAAACACTCTCATCGTGAAGACATACATTCGTAGGTTCCCCCATTAAATATGATTGATTATCCCCTTGCCCCTGATGTAAGAGCTGTTACTGAAGAGGGGGAACAGGCAGGTGAGACACACACAGACAAGAAGGCCATCCCCTAATAGACTCGTTGAGAGTCTACGCTGACTGATGTTAATTCCATTTACCCCTAAATGGTGTCGACTCCCATTCTCGAGTACCAATCACATTTCCGTGAATCCAGAATCAAAACCCATGCCATCTAATCGGATTGTGGAAAATGATCTTAAGCCAAGATATGGGCTGTCGGGCTCTTTGCTTAATGGCCCTGAGACTGATGCGAGTGAGTGCAACAATATGCTTGGTGTCAGTGAATGCCACCAAAAAACGGGGTAGTTCATCCCTTTGATGTGACGGTCCTCTTCCTGCTCTCGTCTCAGAATTGAATACCCTTGTACATAATCAGAATTGCAATCCGACGAACGCCCTGGATGAGTGTGATGTTTCGCACTGATAAGAGGTTGGACGACGATGAGGACGAGGACGTCCCGTACCGAAATCGGGTGTTGAAAGCCATTCATTTGACTAATTGAAGGTGCCTTGTTGAAAAAATGGAACAAAGTTCTCTCCCAACTCAAAAAGGAGATGTGTCGGCTTGTCTGTGAGACTCGGTCTAGGATCTATTCAGTGCGGTGCATTAGTTAATGGCGTGGTGTCCTTTGAATCCGACTTTGTATGCATTAACTAATCAGGTGAATGTACAGATGACACAGATTTCGCCAACGGAATGGGAAGGATCACAGACTCCGTCGACGGTGTTTAGCCATTTTCTTCAAGGAATCTTTTTCCGTCCGCCCTCCCCCCAAGTCATTACATATTAATGGGAATTTTTTGAAAAGACAAACGGGGTTAACCAACACAAACAGACGACATGCACTCGGTCGGGGCTTATGTAATGTAAGAGCCGAGCCTACGTACATACCCAACACCTCGAATGGCTGGTTTAAAGTCCAACAGAAACCAGGAAAAAAAACGAACAAAAAGAGAAAATGATTATCACTGAGTATGGATCTAGAAAAACGAACGAATTTAATTCACATGCCACTGCTTAGGGGTTCAAATTGAAATAAGGGAGGCAAACATTATGGTTGACATCACACCACCACCCAATGCAGCTGGCAGAGGAACAATGAAAAGCTGACATCCCTCGGAGGGGTGTGTGCAGATGATGTCGACGGACTGATGGACGCACGGACTTCAGCGGTGAACACAAAAGTTCCTCGATCAAAATCTTAGACCATACCAACTCTCTTTTGACTGCGACTACACACATGTGCACGATATCGAACGAGCGTGTGATTAATTATGTGGTACACGTAGAACGCGACGTTTATAGCTCCGATTCTAGCAATGGTCATCGGCTTATGATGGACTCAGTGTTGTGCCCGTGTGCTTGGTCGCTTTGTCAAATGGGGTCTTCCCTGCTCTGGCTTTAGAACAGGGACAAGCACAAGAGAGCAGTTTCGCTGTAAAATTGATCGGCGCGATGTTTGATCTTTATTTTTGTGGCAAGAGTGTATGAAGCGAATGGCAAAGCGTAAGCATTGGCAATGCAATTAACGCCACAATGTCAGGAGATGTAAATTTCGTTCGTTTGTTGGGCATGCTATAGCGTTTTGTGGAGCAACGGCCATATGTGTGGGTTACGACTTTTAGGCCAAGTGAGACATCAAAATTCGGCACATACGCATTGCCACCGAAGTTTAGCACCGCTTGAACTCAATCCAATCGGACTGCGTACAGTGATGAAGTGGGAAGCCATTTAGTTGGCGGCAGAGAATGTTCGTTGGGCATTCATCTTCAGTGGACGAGAGTTTGTCACACCATCCAAGGGTACATTTGTCAATGCGAGTGGTCTTTACGAATTCCTTGTCCTTTCCAGCAAAAACAAAAAAAAAAAACGAAGAAACAGAAGCCTCCTCGCAAACACTCATTTTTGGTGTGGTGTCTCATGTGTGACACGACACACATACCGCACAAGGCACACGGGTCTGCGTCAGCGTCTGCGGTCTGTCCAGTCAAATTGCCGCCAGTATGACAGAGTGCATTTATTTCAAAATGAATGGCCTTCCATCGGATGGCGAGCCGATGCCAGAGCAAGTCATATTTTTCCCTCCAATTGATAGTCCATCATTGGACGCGATTATAAATTCAAATGTGTCATGTTAGTCTGACAGCTTTTTTCGTGCAATTTAATTTGTTCGTCCGCGTTCGACTTCGCCTTCGCCTTGTTCGTCCCGGTGTGCGCCATCTACTCTACCAACCACTGGCACAGCCACTGAATGTTGCAGTCCCTTGAGAGAGGGACAAAAAGTGACAGTGGTGTACCACTTGTGATGGTGGTGGCCTGAGAAAAACATTCAAAGAAACTGGAAACCCTGACAGAAACAGAAGGATGCGCATTCACTCATCTTTTCAAAAAATCCAACAAAAAAAGCACAAAAAGAGGAACGCTCTCAGTTGTGTCGTTGGCCAGAAAAACATAAGAGAAACAAAGTCTCCACCAACCACCGCCACCACCAGCACCACCCAACTTGTGATGGCCATTGTCGTTTGCGGTTGCGCGAGCGCACCAGCCGCCCCATCATCACGATGATAAATTGACTAGCGATGGCTATCGAGATGCTGAGATGCCGCAGTGGCTGCTGATGTTGCTGCTTGCTGTTTGCTGCTGTTGCTGATCCACAGAACACACACATACACACACGTGAGTAGGTTGCGTGGGGCATACTGCTGTGCAGGTAGAGCATATTTTCCCCGGTGTTCCACGGTATTCGCAGAATCCGTTCTTGTCCTCTCAGACAATAAGGCTGCAATATGAGTGCCGCTCATATGCTCGGTGTGCTCGATGACGAAGGGCGGGCGGGATCTTGCGAGAGGTGTGACGGGGGCAACAGGATATCATGGGGATATCAAAAGCCTAATCAAATATTCAACAGAACACAGCATTTTGGGCAAATGTGTCGTCGATGGTGTCCAAAGAGCCGCCTGCGACTGATCGCAGATGGAAGCGCGTGCAAAATTTGCAAAAAGGACCTCCTTGGAATTTTCCCTGCGACATCATTTCCTTCACGAAATCCCGTCTCTCCGCCGTGATGTGCATAATTTAATAAATAAATTATGATTGTTTGCCCTTTTCGGTGGTCTCAGCTCAGGGATGCGCGAGTACGAGCTGTGTCCCTTCAGAGGACACCGGAGGAGCCACCACGATTGTGATTGTCCGATTCTCTCATGTATTTATGGATTTATTCCGATCGATGCGCGACGCAAACGACGCGAAGAGAGAGTGGTCGTCGTTTCTTTTCGTTTTCTGTTCTGCTGGCCAATGCCGCATTGGCGCGTCGCGTGTTTTGTGATAAATGTGCCAGGATACGCGTTTATTTTATTATAACGCGCCGCGCACACACATTCCCTTCGGCCCATTATACAATAAATGTCAACAGGACCGATGGTGGTCCAGACTGCTCACTAGGCGTCTTTGGGAATTCCAAATTTGACGAGATCACCATCGATCGTTTGCGACTAGCACAGCGGCGGCCGGGCGCATTGGAGAGGTGCAATGGAGAGGCGCACTGGAGAGGCGCTTTCAACATTTTTCGTTTGTTTGCTGTTTGTATGCTGTCATATCCCGTAAATTAAATCGATCGATCGATCGATGCTCTCTCGCTCTCGATCGGAATGAAGAACGTTTTGTTCTTTTTTTTTTTCGGGGACACGCAGCATCATCAGCTCGAGGAGGCAAAGCAAAAAGACACACAGAGCAGACAAAATCGGACATAAATGAAGTAAAAAACAAGTTGTTCGACGAGCAAATTCAATGTGCGCGCGATGCTTTATCTTTGTGGCCTTTAGATTTTGTATCTTTGTATCGTATCGTTGGGATGCGTCCGTCTTCTTACGTATTGTGTTTTTTGCAAACAGAGATAGAGAGCGATCGCGCGCGCAAGCATCCAACTCAAATTTAGCGTGTAAACGCGATTAACAACGCCTTGCCACAGCCCGTGAGACGACACAACGTTAAGGCGGCGCACTTTTTTTTTTCTTCGCTTTCCTTGCCGTCTTCAATATATTTCATTTTTTTCTTATTTTCTGCTGCACTTTTGCCGTTGTCGTTGAATTTTTCATTTTTCCCCAGCAACGGAACGAAGTGACGCGACGGTGAGGTGTGCGGACGCAAGAGTGTGAATCTCTTGCGGATTGGTTAACAAGCTGTGACGCGCAATATTTAACGCCATGAAAAATTATGATCGCGACGATCGATTACGTTTTTGAAATATGATCACGAACTTTTCGCGCAAAAATCTTCTTCAGATTCTCTCTCTCTCAATCTCTGCTGTCCTCTGCTCACTCATTCGTTTTCAATCATTTCGTCCTTTCTGTCTGGTTTTTCGTTGTAGCCTGTAGTTTTGTTTTATCGACGACGCCTTCGACTCGACTCAATTGGAGTTAGGATAAAAATAAAGGAATGACCAAACGAGAATACATGATGTATTCGGTGTGATCTTACATCAGTCGATTGGAGCCGAGGTGCGCGTGGTACGCTCTTCGATTATTAGTATGTTGCGCGTTCACTTCGTGGCTCTTTGGAGTGGTGTGGCAATAATAATAATAATAACAAATAAATAAAAACAACGCACTGACAAGACAAAGAGATCCTTTTGCGCGCCTAAGACAAGGGCGCGAGATATAAATCGGGAGTCTGATGAACCTCCGCAACGTTCCCAGGCCATTGACAGTGAGGTGCGTCTTCTCCTCATCAGCAATTCCATACTGTTCGTTATCAAAAATGATTCCGCTGATGGATGGACGGAGGGAGAAGGATGGTTTCCCTTTTTTGCCAAGTTGTTCGTTTTGTGTGCTTTGCCTTGTATCCGTCTGTTGTGATGCAAGGCTTGTGAAAGCGTAGATTGACGCGTTCTCATAGATTCCCGATGATTTGAATTTGTGACTTTGAGAGCCAAACTTCACAATCGATTCGCGGATGAATGAATGAATTCCTGGGCAACGGCAACTTGGGGTCCCCTCACAGTAAACTGTGTAAAATACTCCACCGCAACTGGCATCGCCACCTACGGCCCGCGGCAAAACGGAAGAGAGATATAAATCAAACCGTCCGATGTGGTGGTTGTTTCCTTCTCCTTTTTTTCTCTCTCTCTCTCTCTCTTTCCTCTCTATGTTTCTGCCATGCTTTTGGGCTTCGTTTTGAGACTCTCTGTTGGTTTTTTGTGCAAAATCACCCAACCGACTGATGCAAAACGGTATGCAATTGCCTAGTTTTCGTTCGGCGACAGAGGGGATTCGGCAGACATGGAGTGCTGCATGACAAAATGGCAAATTTCAAACCTTACTCCTAGTGGGTAATTTATGTTAGGAAACCTGTTCTCTGATTTCAGATGAAGACATTCCTTCTTGCTGTGGATTGTTGTCGACAACTAGGTTTCGTGCATGTATCAATTTAGAGAACGAACCTGGAGAGAGATGAATTGTTTGTTTTTTTTTTCTTTTTGCTTGACTGATGCTGGGCGCTGTTGTTGCATGGGGATAGTGAACTACAGAGCAGACTGGACACAAGTTAATAACGTCAACCGTCGCTCGGCAATGGACAGTCTCTAGCCATTCATCGCCCAACTGGAGAAAAAAGTTCACATACGACCACCACCACCACCAACCACCAATCCAATTCGATATTAATTCGTTGTCTCAGGACAACACTAAGGACACATTAATAAGCGCACTCAATTGAATGCAAACATTCTCCGGCAGTAACCCAGCGACCGCCAGCAAACAGGTAGATCCAAGCCAAATTACTTAACACTGTGTGCATCCACTGTTGTGATTTGTCATTTTAATATTACGTTCTTAATTTTATTGTGCGCCGGATGGCGCAGCATCGCGCCGCAGGGGTACCAAACAACTAACAATATCAAATGTGGCAGTGTACATTAATTTCATCCGGCAACAAGCAGCAACAGCAGCCGCAACCGCAGATGGGCACGTATGCGTGCGTGTACTCTAATGAAGTCACAGTGGCACAAAGTGTACAATAAATTGACAAATCGTCAGTGATTTCTCTTGCATTTTGCACACACTGTGTGCATGCACTCGCATGTGTGGGTATCTGGAAGCGCTATTTAGTTGCACAAAACATTGCGGTTGTCCGTCCATCCTTCGATGGTGCACGATGTGAAGTGAATGTGTTTGCGTTTCGAGCGAAGAAATTTGCTTAGAAAATGATGCCCATTCGATATATCAATTCGAATTGGTCAATCGGTTGTGCTCGCACTGTGTGCACCCACATTTGGGAACAACGTTCACATCGCCAGCGACTGGATCCTGTGGATACGCAGAGAGTGTTTTTGGTTTTATTAATGGTGACGTGATATTAATTTGGACTGTGTTGGGCTTGTCGCTCGGGGAAATCTGTGCATAGGAAAATGGAGAATGAAATTATTATGTGGGTACCTTAATTGTTTTAGAATTTGGGCGCTTGTCTAAGTGATGGGTGATGGAAGTTTGGAAGGAGGAGTGAACTCTGCGTTCATAGTCGTCCAATTACGACAATTTGAGTTAAATCAACAAAACCTGATGATAAAGGTGGTCTACACTCACGATGGGCGACTGTTCATGATTCTACAGGAGCCAGGTTTGATATCCAGTGCCTAGCTTTAGAACTTTCGAGGTGTGATCCTACTCTGTACGCACTAGCATGAAAAAAAATACAAAATTACATGATGGCGGTGAATAATCTAATCCACAGCAGACTAGGTCAGGTAAGGTTAAGCATTAATAGAGTTTTCTAATCTCATCGGCAAAATATAATTAATTCAGCCGAACCTCCCTAAGCCGGGGAACAGATATTGTGCCCGATTTATGGAATAATCGAGTTATGAAATGTAAAATATGGGAACAGTTAAGTCGTGGGTCTTGTTCGAAATTGTGATAGAAAATTAGACTTAACGAGGTCTGACAGAGGTCGGGCTGTAATTGAATGTGGATTGCTCGAATATTTGCTCTTCACATTTAAAGAGGAACAAAGAAGTTCACCAGTAGACAATTAGTCATGAAAAATATTGATATTTGAAAAATAATATTATTTATTTGTTTTTTAATTCTCTGTATAGCTAAATGATTTATTTTGGATAGATTTTCTAATTGGTACTTGTCCTATTAATTTTTCATTGACTTCCAAATTCATCAATTCATTTAAAAAAGAATTGTGTATTCATTTTATTTATGTTAATTTAATTGTTTATTATTTGTATAGAAATTTGTAAGAAATATAATATGGAGAGCGATATATTCCCACCAGTTTCTACAGCACGTTAGCTGGAGTAAATGGAACTTAATGTTTTATGGCGGCTCCGAACGGTGAAATTTGATAAAATTTTTCTGAACATTCGAGATTAGTGAAGCTGTAAATTTTTAAAATTGATCGTGTCGCGAATTAAGCCTAGACACCCAGCATAGAAGTCGACGCACCCAATTCGTGGCTTTGGCGGCACGGTTCATATGACACTACGAATCGAGAACTTCGCAGACTCTGGCCCTTCAGTAATGATCATTGATGATTGACACTCATTCGGGTAGAATTTGTGAATTTTTTGATGGAGCATTTGTGAATCGCTTCTGCCCCTTTTTGTGTATTGCGTTCTCAGTGCGACACTTCGCAAACAGAATAATTGATTCGCAGAGAAACAATTTAAAAAAAAAGGTAGTTAGCAAATTTAAGTTAATTTTTACTGAGATTTTTCCCGAGAACAAAGTTTTTTTTTGGTACCTACAGATACCAAGGAATATGTGATCGTTTCTGAAAATTCCCATTCGCGGCTCATTTATACGGCGCTTTAATTTGTTAATTAAAATACTGATTTGTTTGTTGAATTTATGTAGGTATTTGTTTTTTATTTTTCATTTCATTTACGCATTCATACTGTATTGTTTTCTTACAGGAAACCTTTTTTAATTAATTTGATTTGTTGACTAGTTAATTTTTTTTTGGAAAAATGATTTTCTTTCTTTATTTTATAGCACATATTTTTCTGTATTTTCATATTTATTTTCTTTGCCTTAATTTTTTAGACATCTTCAGTTGACAGCTTATTTCATTTAATAATAAATGCACGTTCTCATTTTTTATTTATTCTTTCGCTTGTATATTCTTCACGGAAATATTTGATTGGTGGTTTTCTTATTTATTTATTTTTAAATTGCTCCTTTGATTATCTAGCTATTTAAAATACTAAATAACTTGTTAATTTAAATTGTATTTTTTTTATTTATTGCGATGTAGCTTTATTTATGCATTACTTTAAGAACCCTATTGAATTATTCCCCCTGTATACCCAGTCCCAGAATTATGCACTTTTCTGTCTCTAACCCATCAAAACGCCAGAGTCTTAAGGACAAGATCACCAACTCCCTGCCTGACTTCGTTTGAATAAACAAGAGATCAAGTGTTGGTGATACCGATCTTGAGTCTGTCTAGAACTGGCAGTGTACTAGAGTGCTTCAAATGAATACAACTCAAACAAAATCCACTTCGTGTCTACCACTCTGTCTATGCACTTAATGTGGTGCCGATTGGGGCCGTGAGTTCCTATCATCATATCCTTTTCCGTTCTACTTTCATCAAAGCAACATTCCCCCAAGAAACGTTCAAGCCTCCATCTCCCCCCGTTCCATTGGATATTTCTTCACATACCACGAATACTGATCAAGTGATGTGTGCCCGCACCAGTACCCATCAACCATCAACCATCTAGTGTTAACTACATAAAACGATATAAATCTTTGAAATTTCCGCGCGACTTTCTTATCACAACCCCATCAGAGTTTACCTCAAATCTGTAATCCCCCATTTGCCAACCGCGATTTTATTGACTCTCTGAAATTCCCAGAAGAAGTGTATGCATGAGTGTGTGTGTGCGATGACAGCGGCACTTGAGTATCATTCGTTCAAAGGGAGTCCAACATGTCTAGCAATTAATTAAATTTATTTAAATAAATCATCTCGTCGTTGGTCGGTCTACAATCACCGCACTGATGGCATACCCAAAAGCCACCAACAACCACGCCAGTCAGTCAGCCAACCAAAATGGCCAGTCGGCCAGTAAGCCAACAAACAAGCCAGTACAACACACCTCTATTTGTATACATTACACGTCGAAGAATCATCAGCATTACTCTCGAACAGGGTTTGCCAAAAAGCTTACGACTTTTATATGTGCTCTTGCCATAACAATAAAAGGAGTACAAATGGAACGACCGACCGGCCATGGTGTAGTTGTTGAGTAGTCGCGGTAGACTTTTGGTAGTTGTTTGGTAATTAAATCTAGGAAAGTGCCCGTGTATGTGTGTTTTCAGAGACAGGTGAATGAGAGAGAAACAAAAGGCAGGCAAAATGCTCTGCCCGTTGTTTGTTATCTTTATACGATTGACCATCACAGTGATTTTTCGTTTCGTTTTATTTGTGTTTTCAATTCATTTTTATTACCTTAATGATGTGTTTTATTGGAATTCCAAAAAAGAGCCAAGACAATACACAAAGAGAGGAAAAGACACAAGCAATGGCCGGAGTGGAACTGTGGAACAGTGGAACAGTGGCCAGTGGCGAATAGCTCTAGTGCCTGCCACTGTCTGTGGACATAGCGCACACAGGAGGAGAAAGTCTTTCGTTCATCTGAATTGAATTTCTTTAGAAAAACCAATAAATTCGTAGGCAAACCAAGTGGTGATAAAACTACTCAAATCGTTAAATAAGCCATAAAACTCGCGCACATCGAATTGGCTTTTAAATAGGTGATCGGTTCGGCTCGATAGAGTGTAATTACAACGATATTATCCCCCCGAGAGCGCGGAGCGGCGGCGCGGCACGGCTTATTTGTTTTTAATTGCCAACCGGAGTTGACCCACCACCATCCGCCAGTCGCTATCTGTCAGATGCACCACCAGCAGCAGCGGCAGCAGATTCGATGATATCGAATGATAGCGCGTCCCCATATCCAATTGAATCCGATCCAATCGAATTCAACCATCCACCGACAGTTTTGTTTTGTCTGTTTGTCTGTCTGTCGCTGAGCGCTACCCATTAACAAAATCACAATTTAATCCGATCGGAATCTTGAGGCGGAACAATTAAAATGTCACCGAAATGCACTTGGCGCATCTGGCAATTGGTGGCGGTGGAATGAGACGGGCCTGCAATAACACGCATGCACGGTGACATGTTCGGCCGCGAAGAGGCTGAAGGGTGGACAACCTCGGCACCATGCAACGGAACCGATTTCGCAATCGTTCTTTAAGTCACAAAAACAAGCAACAACAATCTGCATATAAATGCACTAGTGCAACAAAGTTATCCGCAGATAGTTTAGTGTCGCTGGCTTGTTGCACACACGGGGCCCTGGTCATGAGAAAGAAGTTTTCATCTTCCAAGTCTTACTATTTTACTCTTGAGCTTTCAACTGCTGACAAAATACAACATTAGTTCAACGGTGATACAACTGCATTGAGGCACACCGTACTCCAGATGAATGTACCAACTGTTCTCGACGCAGTAGAGCCAGCCAGCCAGTCAGCCAGCCAGCCAGGTGAAGCTGGTGTGCTGGTAGGCTGGTTGGTGGTGGGCCCCTGGTAATAAATTTCCATAGACGAGTGCTTGTGGAGAGAGAGAGGAACGATTTCTGTGGAAAACCTCAGCATACGAAAACCTCTCTCGGTCGTCGCTTGGGTTTGGGGCCTGTCCACGGTGTGGACTGTGGTGTGTGTAGTGTATCTTCGTTCGTGAAATGCTTTTATTGCTCGGTGCGCAGCTGAGAAATCACTGGAAAAACAGAGGTTGTCGTTGGTGGAGAGAGACACAATAACGTATGTGTAATAGTTGGGTAATTCACGTGAAACACAGCCCACCACAACCAGATCAGACGCATACAAATCATGTGGCTAGAGGTGCATGCGGCTAGAGGTTATCCATGCACACAGCACAAGCCGGCACACAACGACCCAACGAAAGCCGCTCGGCATGGGGTCGTCGGAATTTCGAACCGATCTCCACCGCCGCGCCGTCGTTGGTCGATGTGACAAACTATGCGTAAGTTTGACTCCCCAAAACACCTGGCCGCAGAGCAGCCCAGACTGATCGACCATTGATTGCAATGATTGATGAAATCTCTGATGCCTGGCTCGTGTTCATCGGGGAGTTTCGCATCTCTGCGACTGCTGCTGCTGCCCCGGCTCCCGGTGGTGGTAGGCGTACGTACACAAGCAAATACACGATACGAGCATACAACACAGCAGCGCATAGCTGAATATCTGCATTCCAATTCATTTATCGCTGCAAGCAGCATGCTACATTAATTATGACCCAAATTCCTGGAAGAGACGATCCTCACTTTAGATTGACAAAGTGCACTGTGTGCCCGCAGAAGTAGTATCTTGTAGTAGACATGCTTTTAGTCTCATCATGATGATGATGATCATGACGACGGTGACGGCGGCGGTGACGGCGGCAGTGACGGCGGCGTCTGCCAAGTTGCGGCGGCGGTCACTTTTGACACTTGTTGTTGCTGTTGGTGGCGATGGTGCCACGCCTAATTGCCGACCGCCCTCAACCTCCCCCCGCACTTGCTGGAATCTAATAGCGAGCACAATGCGAATCCTTCAGCTCTCCAACTGACGCATTGAAGATGTTTTAATTAGAATTTTTGTGCAATCTTTTGTAGCGAGTGGCCAGCGGCTGCCACTGCCACTGCCACCAACAGCCAGTTATCGAGCCCAGCTGCAGAGGAACGTGCACATGTGCGGTCGCTGCGGCATTTTTTTGTATAAGGCTCTGCGCTTGTGTACTCATTGTTTCACTAAATGACATAATTATTACTTTGCCTCGCTCAATTTATACCCCCAAAAGGAATCTGTGAAACTGTGCGCCTACAATGCACGTTCGTTCGTTCGTTTGCCGCCACCGCTGCCGCAGCTCGATCGGACGATCCGACAATCCTCGGCACTCTTGGACTCATCAACATCATGCCAACCAATTAAGTCTCTGTGTACAGCTGCAAAAGACAAAATAAACTTGTCCGTGTGTACAGATACGAAATGCATGAAAAGCGAAGAAAAAAAAAACAGAACTGTGGCGAAATGACACGTAGAACGTTTGTTGAATTTCACATGACCACGCCGCCGCTACAGCAGCAGTCCAGAGAAGCAAGCAAGCACGAAAGATACTCGGTACGACGCGAATGTGACGCTGCTGAGGCGATTCGTATGTGCGAACGATCGTTGAATTCTACGACGAATAAGGTGTCACCTTAATAGCACCGACTGCACAACAACTCGTGAATTCTAATTTTACAATTCCATCGAGTTGCTGGGCAACTCGACGAGCAGCCATCCATCCTCATGCGGCGGTGGCGGTGGCGGCAGCAAATGACAGCCACAATCAGTGACATCTCGCAATGGCTGTCATCAAATTCGCGTCAAGTGACACTTTTGCAGAAAAAATCCCCATCCGCGCGCAAAGTGGGCGGTTTCCAGAGGGTTTCCGAGCCATCCAAAGGAGCCTCTTCCACTTGAAACCGTCAAAAATTTCAGCTACCGTGTTGACAGCGCACCGCGCTGCTAGCCAACCCGTTTAAGGAAAGAACCTTCACTTGCTGACGGTGCCGGGAGCGCTTGTCAACACTTCAAATCATGATAGGCGCATGTGAGCGTACATAAAGAGCGGCTTAATCCGCCGCGTCAATCGACTAATTTGCATGACTATTTTCAAGTCGAATACACATACTCATGTCTCATTAGAGATGCGTGCCAAATTTGAGTCGCCTCGAAAAAAAAATAAAAGAAAATAATTAGCAACTGGCGGCATGAAAGTGTGTACGGACCCTGTTGAGTGCCATGATTAATAGACGTGATATTGAAATTCGAGAAACAGATCGGAACCACAAATGATCCGCTCACAGGCAGACGCACACACACGACTTGAACAGATTGGAGAGGAGCTTTTGTTTTTTCTTTTTTTGTTTTTGTAAATTAATGCTGATTAACGCGATTAATTACGAGGGAATAAAGGCGGCCTTTGAAGTTCGAATTTGAGGTACTCCCGTGCAGTGATCGCTGCTCCGAGAGTTCTGCTTGACAAATTGTGATTGTCAACGAGGAGAAGATTTTGCAATTTGTTTCTCGAAATTTCGGTTGTCACTAGCACCTTCGTGCGGGGGGACTGGGGGCGGCAGCTTGTGTGTCAGACGGAAGAAAGTTAATAGGGATGTCATAGCATGAGCGATTGTCTCACGGTGTCAAGATGATGCCTTTCATTTCACTCATTTCGGCGTCTCTGATTGATGTTTGTGCGACTTGTGGTTGGAGTCATTTCGCGATGGCACTCTCATCGTGCACTCCATTTGATTGAGTGCGTGAGTGTGTGGTTTCGTGCGCTTTGGTGTGGTGTCGGTGGGGCAATGGGGCTGCCGAAGAATTAATGCTCACACTAAAGATGGGTGTGCGCTTAAAAGTAGGAACATAACCTTCGTACACAAAACCCGACGCACGCAAGCCATGCAAGGATAGTGCTTGCTGCCACAACCATCCCCACGGGCGATGACTTAGCAAAATCCAGCAGTCATCGATAGAAGTGAGAAGGGATACATTTTCTTGAACGTCCTTCAAACCCACCCAGAAGCTCGTAGCGCCTGCGACACAAGCCAACGCAAATCCACTTAGAAGCAGAATCGGGGAGAATAAACCGATTGATGCTCGATTTCAAATTTGACTGTCGAATTAAACTCTGAAATACTGACAAGCGAAATGAACAAAAATAACAAATGACGAATCAACAATAGAGAGCCAACACTGTGCATCGTGTGCCTGTTTGGTTCGTTCTGAAGCGCACTCCTTCTCTTCATTCAATCCTCGGTCGATGGAATCGGAGTCAGTCGTGGCAGCAGAATTGGCATGAAAGGCAATCCACGGGAACTCCTTGCAAGAGAATTCCATCTCCTGGACTGGCGGCGTCGGTGGCGGTGTGCATGTTTGACAACAATAGAGCCGCACAATCGAAACCAAATTCGCAAAAAAAAAACAGAAAACTGAACGCAAAAACAGCAATCTGAGGAGAAAGGCGTTTATTTTATTATTTGAAACTTATAGGTCCAATTACAGTGAGGGTGTAGGGATCGTTGCGCATTTTTTGCTTGCCTTTGTTTCCAGATTCCCCAGTTTCCCCGCTTGCCAAACGAGACCTGTCGTTAGGTCGCCGGCCGTATGCCCCCGTGCTGTTGAAGAGCGGCGCATTATGTGAAGCGCGTGTCAAAGGTACCAACAAAAATGAAACTGTGTACGCATTCAATTAACCGAAAGTCATACTTTTGCGGCAACGGTGTGGTTAATGTCTATCTGCATCCATCATTGTTTCGTTTTATTTTGTTTTTCGCTTCTGCTTTTTTTTATAATTTAGGAGTTATGACTTTCTTAACGGCCACAGTCGTTGTCTGTCAAAAAAACAGAAAACTTTACGATGACCTGACGCTAGCACAAGCCGCACACAATAGGCCACAGCCAGAAACACAGCAGCGCTAACGTTGAGAGACTGAGAAGCGAATGACGGTACAAAATGACGGTATGAGTGTGGTTAGGTTGAATGATTATTTATCCAATGGGGCGACAAGCTTTTCCCTCCTCCCGCCCTATCCGCCAGCTGCGCGCAAACTTCATCGACAAACCTATAATTTAACGTTTTCATTTGTTGTTGTTAAATTTCGTGTCTTTTTTTTTTCTTTGTCGAAACGCCATGGGCCATCTCATAAATCTTTGAATAGACATGAAAATTACAATGACAAAGTGAATAGAAAATGAAAATTGTCGGCTTCTAGCCTGCGCTGCACCCCCTCACCGGCCCAACCCCCCCGTGCTCCCAGCACTTTAACCAACCGTTGTCGTTGTCGTCGTCGTCATCGTCAATTTGCGCTCCTGTTTGCGTATGTATTTGTGGGTGATGATGATGATGATGATGTAGATGCAGTGCGAGTAGGGGAGAGGGCGGGATAAATAGGCGGAGTTGTTGGCTGTGTTAGTGACTTAAAGGTGGTAACATACAATATACCAGGTCGCCCTTGCATAGAATGTGTTGTTGTCATTGCGGTGGATGAAACGCAGCAGCACCCACACACCATTTGGGTATATCGTGTGGCTTCGTGCTGTGAATGTGTGTATATCGATCGATTGTTTACCTATGAGGGTGTGAGCCTGGCGTAAGAATGCCATTAAAATCGCATTAGGCGGAACAGAACATTGAAAATGGGAAATCGAAATATCATAGAATGAGCGACGACCATCGGTCGGTTGGGGTTGCACGATGATGATGAACTTGGGTTGGACTCCTTCTTCTTGCTTCTGCACACCCTTAAAGCGCACCCTTTAGACTGGTTTTGGATGTGGTTTGTGTGTGTTTTTTTGTGTGCAAGAATTTTTGTTCGCATTTTTAAAATGGCGTCCAATGATTCCCAAACATGTGTTTGTTCAAAAATTATGACTTTAATTCGAGCAAATACTGTCGTCGGAAACTTATCTGCGCGACCACTCGACGATGGATTTAATACTTGAACTCGGATAAAGCAGTGCAATGTTAAACGATAACGGTGTCGATCAGCGAATGAATCAGAGATTTCGAGTCATTTTTGGAATGGAAAATATCTAGAGTGTTGCAGAAATATAGGGGCTTCTTTAGGCGACCCATACACGGCACATCGGTGTCGCTTTGCGCCAAGCACGTAACGCAAATTCGATGACGGTAGTGCTTGACTGGACTTGGAAAAAGAAGGAACGGAGTTGCCGTAGTGGTGGACCAGTTTATATCTTCTGTCTGTGTCCCCTGGGTGCATGCGCAAAGTCCATGTAAATTGAGGAAAATCTTAAAATTCCATATTCCTTGCTCGGCACTCTACAAAGTTCGGAATACGAGTGATATTTTGTATGAAAGCGCACGGACAAGGCCTGTGCTTGATCAACGCGGGGACTGACTCACTTACTGAAAATACATCAAGCACCTCCACCCAAGTGTGCTGTGTATGATCGTCTGAATCGTCTGAACAGACTGAGTTTTGAAGGCAACATCGTGCAGACTTTCAAATTTAGATGCAGCAGGGATCCTCATTTTCTACAAAATTTATTTATTGGCTCCTTTGACTGCACAACGCTCAGAACGACGACCGTTTTAGGTTTCAATTGCTCTTCACATTCTGCTCAATATTCGAAGTTTGATAAGTTCTTATTGATGACTATGGGTACTCTCAGGAACTGTTGTTTCAGCACAGAAAAGTCAAAGACAACACTCACTAAGCGATGATGACAAAAACCAATCACTCGAGTGTCAAACTGAAACAGAATCTTAGCCTATGCCAAGTTGCGGAGGTGCCAACAAATCACAGGCTTCATGTGTCTCAAACTTGGTCAGTTTAATCGGGTTAATCTGACGTTGATGGCTAACATTAGCACGTGCAAACCAAATAAAGTCAACGTCTTGCAGCTACCCTTGCACGCAGTGCGTGATAAGCTTCAAACACGGAAGGTCGAGCCTACTTTTATAATTTTCCGATTTTTTGTTTTTTGTTTAAACAAGGAGTTATGGTGGTTTGTCATGAATGCATTGCTTCGAAGGATTGTCCGTGGAGACAAACAGAGAGCGGCTTGATCGTAGGTGGCCTTCAATTTAAGAGTTTCTCAGACGAATGAATTAAGAACAGTTTTAATGCCTTTCAGACATAAATTAACTAGGAATTGTTGTCAAAAAAATCACGATGTCTATCGTTTTAACAAAATGTCCACTTAACGCAAAAAAAAAAAACCAAACATTTGTTTAAAAGAAAATATATAGAAAATAAGAGAGGAAAAAAAGTACTCACCATGTGTTGGGTGGTAACCAGTTGAATAATATCTTCTGTGATGTCCGGAGCTTTCTAATGCATAAAATGCTCCCATGTCGGATGCATCAAGGCCACCGGAAGTGCCGCTCGCTAGACTCTGATGACCACTGCCGCCCGCACCTAGACCATTGGTATTCGGAGAGCCACCCAATCGCGGACTCTCGTACCAACTGCGAGCAGCTTCCGCTGTTGAAGTCATATCCATTTCGAGAATAATTTTGAATGTTTTTTATTTAAACACTTGTATCACAAAAAAAATTTATTAATTTTCTGTTTTGCTTAAACACAAATGTGTATTTTTTCTGTTTTTGTTTTGTTGTTTTCTTTTATTTTAGTTAATGTCACAGGTGTGTGTGTTTTGTTTTTTGTCACTTCATTTGTAGCTAAAAGGTTGATTTTTCAAATCGGATGATATAATCCAGTTGTGACCTACAAAAAATACGAGAGAAAAAAAGAATGAAAAATTGTAGTTTAATCGATTTTCTTTGAGTGAGAATATCTTGATATTGAATCAGTTCTCCGCACACAATTGGTCAAATAACGCAACACCTTAGCACGACCGCTACCGCCGCTGATAGTCACGTCAACCGAATTTTTTTTTTTTTTTTTTTGATATACGACACACCAGCTACCAGAGGCGCTTATCAGATCGCACAATTCACACTCTACTCCGCCGAAAAAGACGAACAAATACGATTTTTTTTCTGTTAATCGAAACTAAAAGAAATTGGAAAAGCAAAGGAGGGAAGAGAATAGAAGACGCGTAATAAAAAAAAAAAGCTAAATACATTTTTATTTATGACCTAATGACAATTGATTGAATGGAATGAAATGGGTGTAGGCGATGAAGGCGAAGGAAACGCATGCGTTACCGGCAGTCAGCCATCGAAACCCATCAGAGATGTGAAAAATTAAATAGTTATCAGTGAAAAAATATCGAATATCATTATCAGCAACCACTGGTTGTTGGTTGTGCGACCGATAACGCCCTAAACTAAGCACTGAGTGATGACTTACTTCGGCGGTGAGGGTTGCCTAAGTCTACCCAAAATAATTATCGTGTCTGTTCTTTTTTGGTCGATTGATCATGTACACCTTACATGAAGACATTCAATTTCCCACACACAGTGCTCGCTCTCTGCTCGGTTGGCAATCAAGGACTCTATTGATGTGAAACGATGTAGATGGCGACGACGACGAGCAGGAGAGAAATGCTGTTTTGAGAATACCTGTGGTTTTCACACTAAACACTGCACATTGGTTTGGTTTATTGCAACAATAAATGAAAAGGATACTGCTGCGGTAGGTTTTACCTCGAATGCGAGCGAATGGCGCCCGCAGAGGTGTTTGCCCGTATTGTCGTTTGTTTGTAGGTGACACTTTGCTGTTGTTGCGATTGAGTGGTGTTTGTTAGTTTTTTTTTGCTTTTCACATGATGGGACATGTGATTAATGGAATGATGATTAGTGCTTGAGCATTCCCACACCGTCGGGCAAACGAGCAAACATTGAAGATTTATTGAGGTAGCCCACTCAGGCATTTGCAACGAAACGAAAGAAACGATGGTGATAAGCAACAATGCAAGCTGCAAATTTGACTCTTGTTTGATGACAATGTGTGCCTTTATAGGACTTGTGTGTTTGTTTGACGTTCGCTATTGATGCGGGGATAATTGGAGGATGCTCCTTGTGGTCTTGCGGTTGTCAAAATATTGATTGTGATGTGTTTGTTTATTCGATATGTGATCTCGCTGGAGATTGATGATGATGAAGAAGAGTTCACTGAAGAGGATGCGAAATTTAGACGAGTGGACACTGCATTGGAAGACTGTTATCTGTTTTTGAGAAAAAAATCTGTTTCAGATTTGGACATTTTGCTTAATTCGTTTAGGCCTTCAAATGGGAGACAAGAAAATCACAACACAATCACTGCAATCTCAAAGTCAGGCTTAACGAGGGGACATAAAATCTAGCCTCAGCCTTCCCAAATGAATGCGCCTTTCAGTTGTTTAAGACTAACAAGAAAGTTTTATTCCAAATCGGACTCAAAATCATTGCAGTCCGAAGGTCGGTGTTAAAGTCTGGCTTAAGTCTAAGCAAACCGATGCAATGTTTACTCCTTTGAGTCTTCACGTGTAAAACATGTTATGGGAGCTTTGAAACGATGATTTAAAATCAAAAGATGTACCACTCCCAAGTTGGAATCCGGCTTACAATAGAGAACCCACGGTTGAAAGTCTGGCTAGTCCCTTTCCAAATGATTAGATGCAGTTCTGTGCATCAGACCGGGAATTTTGTCGCAGATTGTTAGCATTTAGAAGAAACGGAGGCAGAGGTTTTAGGAGAAACTGGGTTTCATTCAAGTCAACGATGTCCACACATCCATGTCGACACCGGTGGCAATATCTCAATTTTCGGCGATCGGAGTCATCGGAAATTTCACCGATGGGGTTACAGATCCCTCCAGCAGATAAGCATAATTCAGTGCGTCGCAAGAAGTGGAACCGTGAAATCAAAAGTTGTTAATTGATGCAACACTTAAAACCAGTGACCCGCTGCGTAGGAGTTGTCACCATGCAACGGTGACCACATGAAATGTCACAAAAAAATAATTAAATTAGTCCACCAGTTAATAGCTTGTTCGAAATTAATTAGTTTCTTGCTAAACAGGAAAACGAATCGTGAAGCGTCTTAAAAATGCATGAACGCCCACTGCTCGAACATGACGGTTCTGCAGCGCAAGGACTCATCAAATTCATCCAGAAATTCCAGACAGCTCATAAATTGGTGGGTGGTCGTCCTCGGTTGACAACAAATCGAAATTGAAAAACAGAACCAATCATAAAACAAACTGTGAACAAAACTAAACAACATTAACGGATATGTTATGTACACCCCAGAAGATCGATGATGACAGATCATTCAATTTAAATATTACAACCTATTAGCTATGCTTTTATGGTTCAGTGTGTGTGGTAGAAAATTGTGTCTCAAAAAGAGAAAAAAAGAAACTAGTTTCGAAGGGGGGACTATAGAAAAATCGAATGTCTAAATTACGACAGTTTATAATTTATTGTTCGACTTGTGACTGAGCATGGACTGTGAAGTTCAACAGATTCCAAGATTGTTTCAAGATTTCGCGAGTGTTGTGACGTCTTGTCGATTGAGAATTAGCTCATCAGTCCTTAGCTGAGTGATGTCACGTAACTAAGGGAGGCCGCCGCCGCTTTAATTAAGAAGTAATCGAAAAAGTTGCACACTCCTAAATAGCGTGGCACTAAATTATACATGAGAACCTAAAGCGTGTAATTAACTTCTAGCGCAGGAATTACTCACTCAATCACATAGATACACGAACGAAGCTTTGATTTGGAACAGTAGACAGTGGCACTCTTTTTGATGATCCTCTAGGGAGACACACTCTAGACAAGAAAAAACTCACTAGTCCGTTCTTCATGTTCAGTCCGAAGGCTGCCCCAATTCAGCAATGAAAATCTATCAAAAGCGATAACAGCCACTTAATTAAGTTCATAACTGGAGTGTAAATATGTACTCCTATGACTGGCCGTTTAATTTTCGTACACAAAATTCAATGCGTTGGCTGGTGCCTATCAATTTTGAAATACAAACAAACTGCTTAATCAAATGATTATAAAAATCAATCAGTTAGATAAAAATTCAAGCAAGAATAAGATTTTTCAGTTTTTTGTTGTTTCCCCAAAAGGACTGATTACTGCTCAGATAAGAATAGATAGTGGTGGCCAGTGGGCAGTTTTTGAATGGCTTTTGGTAGAAAGTTTAGAGTTTCGAAATATTTTCCCCGTCGGATCAAAGTCACATGCGGCATTTGGCTGAAACGAGAGAAGCGACGAATTGATTAAGACTCGTGTCAATAGCCGAATTGGCGGTGAAATTCTTATTCCAAACCGGTGATTACCATACATCACTGAGTCGTAAGCGTATTCAGCGTTAATAACTTGCTGAAACAAATTAGCCTACGAGATGATATTTGAATTTTTCGACTAGCGATAAATATAAACCGGGGAGTGGGCATAAATTGTAGTCACAAGTGGGTAGCAAAGCGATTGGCGAATTCTAATTGAAGACCCAGGCGATTGATATGAAAACTGACACTTCAAGGTGATTGAGTTTTTCTTTTTGACTGGAGGCACTGACTGTCTGACTTTGAAGCTGGGACGGCTGTTTTTTGTCAGAATCTTGATTGAAGGCACTCGAGGATAGTCGTTATCTGTGGAGTTTAGTGCTTTGCGGGTGGCTTCGTTTAAACAAACATTTATTGAACGGTAGACGAAGGAGAAGGACCATGGGATTGCAACACCTTCGCCTGAAAATCTAGCCTAAGCCCTCTAAATGATTGTACCTTTTTTTAAGTCTTGTGGAAGACAGGAAACAAGGCATTTGGCATGCACTTAAAACAAGGAATGCATGAACGCGCTCATATTTGATGTTGTTTGGTCTACATTTTGAAGGGACGCTTTCTCGTAGCCGGCCTATTATAGAGGACTTGAATTTCACGTCAACAGAATCCGTTCTTCTCGTTCAAACTTAATGGACTCCTCGTCTGGAACACGAAAGACATGATGTTCGTTAGGCTTTTCACGGTAGGACATTTGTGTCCTTCTAATCATGTTGCCCCTTCAAAGGAGCATGGCGTCTGAATCGCTGTTAAGGGATCTTCCTTCCGAATGATGTTTCATTGTGCCATTATATCATAATTGCCTCTGCGGATAAGTCTTCCTTTGATGGACTGTGACAACATTTTCATTCGCTTTAGCATCTGAAAATGGGGCAATCAACTCAAATGTCTGCCTAAAGACACTGTCCAAAGAAGGAGTTTCACTGTAGACGAAGCTAGACAGCTTTGACTTGTATTTAAGTCACGAAGAAGCCTTTCCCCAACGACGGTGGCAACATTTTAAAAATGTTGCGTCGAGTGGCTGTCTTAGAAGCTAGGCACAGTCCCAGTGGCTCAGCTATCTCTCAGCTCAGCTATATTCACGTATTTTTCAAAGATGTACATTGCTATGAAGAATCAGTTCGCCAAGGTGCTTGAAAGTCATAGAAAGAAGAATCCCAGCTTCACCCAGAGGCATAGCTTAACAATGCTTTTAGAGCAAGCTATGTGACGTGCAATCCAAGGTTGAAGCTTTGCTGTGTTGAAATGGAAAGAACAGGCAATATTGTCAGTTGAGTTGAGCACAGTGAAGGATTTTGTTCCGGTTCCACGAGACGAAGGGAGCGAGCACTGTGAGAGAAAGATTGTGGATTTTGTCGAATTACAGAAAAGATCAACTTCACATAACATCACATCATGACTGAAGTTAAGGCGGAATTAGAACCATTGCTTCCATAAGGGTCAACTGAAGTGATTGAACACGGCAGCAATGTTCTGGTTGTCCTTACTTTGTAAGTCATTTTTGCAAAAAAGCGAGTGAAGTGAATCGATTGTTTCTATTTATTTTTTCCTCAAGGAGTGTCCTGTGGTCATCAGCATGATTTGGAATCAAGTAAAAAAAAAGCAGGATTGTTTCAATTTTCTGAAATTGTGACGCGTCTGGCTCAAAAATGCAACTATGTCTGAACAGTGAATTATCATGTACAGCGGATAACTCGCGAATTTCGCACCCTTTCCGTCGTGGATTGTGTTGTGCTTCTCGAGTACAGGCATTCGACGCCACAGCAGTCAAAGCAGTCGGACAAGGATGTCAACAAAAAATAACTTCTTAAATTTGACAGCTTTGATATTCCAACACGAGTCACAAAAAAGTTCCGAACCAGTCTGTGTTTGGTGCACCAATCAACACAAATGTCAAATAATTCGATTTAAGAGATGATTTGTCATTTGCCGGGAGAGTCGGGCTGCCACTTGTAAAAGTGATGTCACAGCAAACTGATCTAGACCAACTCGATGAGACCAAACTCAGCTCAGACAAGAAAGTACAAGGAAACTTGGGAGCTAGTAGATTGTAAAATATCGAGTTTGTTCATAGAATTGCTCGTGTTTAGCATTTTTGTGTAGTGCTAGAAATTAATGAATTGAAATGGAAAATTTAGGGAAAGACGAGTAACGATGGTTGGATAATGCTAGTTGGTTAGAAATTGTATAATATTGCATATCAAACTAGTCGATGCTTGCGCAAGAAAAAGTGATGGAAAAGCACATCGGCGGGAATCGCTCAAATGAATTACAAATAAATGCAGAAGCTGTTCATTGTGTGACATAGGGGCAGGCGGGCAGATGGACAACAGACAAAAGTTGTTTCCTTTTCTAAATAGATCGGACAACCTTGTTAAAGTCCTAGAACCGTCGCTACAGTCTCTCGTTGCGTTTAATCTTGGTCACGTAATCCTTAACGTGTTCACTTCTTAATAATTCGAAGTACATGCCTTCAAGGAATCTACCAAAAAGAACTGCAAAATTGGAAACACAGTCTCGCTCTCATATTGCTTGCGGAACTCAAAGCTGCGTTGCGTCAGCACTCCGCAAGCAAAATGGCGGCAGTAAGTTGTGGCGATGTTTTATTCCCCGTCCAAATAAAAACAAAAGGCTAACTAAACTCAGTTGAGTCCGTGAATTCCACAAAAACCAATGAGATCTCAAGCTCAATGAGATCTCAAACTCAAACGAGTGATTCGTTTCTGTCCAGAAGCAACTATGTCGGTGTTGAAAATGCGACGGGAAAACGAGCTTTCTGTCATCGCGGCTCAATGACCGTACGGCGGATGTAAAAAGTCTGCAGATGCTCAAATGGTGGTTACATGAGTTTCCTTGTTTCCTTCCTGTGGAAATATGTTTTCAACATTGGCGGGTGACACGGCAAGAAAGAAACCACATTCACTAGAAGATTGTATCCAGATAGTTACCAAAGAACGATGTCTGTGCAAAAGCAGATCCTATGAGCGTCACTAGTTCAAATTGGACCTGCAACCGGAAACCAAGTGACTCAGTCTCTTAGGGGCAGATACTCGTATTTCTTTTTCTCCAGCAAGACAAACATTTGAACAAGCCAAACAAAACCACATTCACCGTCAATGTTTACAATCGCACTTCAAGAAGACAGCCACACAATTCCCTTTCCAAATGTGATACACGAAAGTTTGTAACAAAGTTATCCTTACTCTTGTTTTTTTCTGTATAAATACATATATCCACTGGTTATAACCGATAGTAATCATAAATCAAATCACAAGAATATTTAAAAAAAAAAAAAACAAAGTAAATGTACACATCCTTGGCGGTTAAGCGACCGCAGTGTATCTATCACCACCGCACCTTATCCACGACTAGAATCAATCCATTCACACGATCCTGTCGATCAAAGATTGACAGGTAGTCGTGGTAAGTGTTAGTTATACCCAATGACACTGTTTCTTATCGCTGATAGATAAAAACCCACAGAAAAAAAAACGTATCGAACTGTTGACGAAGAAAACAAAAAAAAAAAAAAAAAAACACTCTACAGACACCACCGAAGAACCTGAACAAGAAATTTAAAACATTTTTTTTCCTTTCGTTTTGGGGGAAAAATAAATAAAAAATTTCGGCACGCCGATAACGTGTCAAAATACAGTATTTCCTCTGTGCTAACACACTGATAAGGCACCACTGCGCGGCGATAGAGAGACACACAGATAAATAAGTAGATCGATCGATCTCGCGTCAGGTAGGCAGTACAGACACTGTTTAGTGCGGCGGGATGATAAACACAGATACAAGAACAATATTAAATTCAGTCACTAGACTAGGCACTGATGTTTCTCAGAGACGGCGATCTGTGTGACAGCGACTGTCATCTGTCATCGGTGGCGGTAGTCGCGTTGATCGGTTGCAATTATCAGAGAGAGTGAGAGAGACCAATTGGGCGGAGATGTGTCAACATAAATGGATGCTTACATTTTTTTATTTTTATTTATTTATTTTGTTTTTTTTTTTTGTATTTATTATTGATGCACAATCGGAGATTGGTTATCGTCGGATATGCATCGGTCGATGACTATCATAATCGGTGATGTGATTACGACCAATAGCTGGGGAGACGCGACGCGTATATCAGCACATGGAGTGCAGTGTAGATGATTGGATGGATTGATCGGATAAAAAGCATCAACAACAACAAAAACGAAAACAAAAATAACCCGAGCGCGCGCGATACAGATTAACCGCAATTAGAGCCGTGGTACCGTACCGTACCCGTGCCGGATCAGTTCAGTAACACACAAAAAAACCTCGCACACGTAAACACGTCAACGGTCGCAGACCAACTGAAGAACACGTAGGAACGTTGGAAAACCGCACGGTTGCGGGAACGATGACGACGACCAACGATCCAACAACGAAAACAGGGAAAACGAGAATAGCAAGCTGCTGCCTGCCGCCAGCCGGTTGCTTTGGCCAATCCCACCGGGAATTGATGGTGGCGATGGTGGTGGTAGAGCAAGAGCTTGTGCCTAGTTGGCCAGTGTAATCATGCGCTCAAAGGGGTTGGAATGAGTGTCCTACTCGTTCTCATATTTGGTCGCAATGGGCGTTCCTTTGCGCATTGTCTGTCTGTGCATCTCGTTCTGTCGCACGCAGTGCAAGTGGGATGAAATCAGTGAAAATTTCAACTTGGCAATGACGTACGCTGTGACAGAGATGTACGCTTAGCTCTCTCGTTCTTTGCAGCGCGTACACTGCTTACAGCTGGTGTAAGCATAAGCGCCCATTTGCCATCAAGTATCTTGAAAAGATACTGACTACTTTAAAAGTGAGAACGAGAGTTTGTGTGCGGCTGCAATTCTTCCTCTCTCACTCCCTCCCGGGTTAGATTGTGTGTTGTTTGTCATCTGGCCGGGAAATGTGGAAAATAAAAGAGTCAGGAACGACGAGAATGTTTTTATTTCCTTTTTTGTTTTTTTTTTTTTTGTTTTTTTGCGTGAAGTCCGTCTTTCTTATGCTGATTTTTTTTTGTGCAATTTTGTTGGAATTTCCTTCGATTGTATGCACCAGGGGCTTCGGGTTGCGATGGTCGTGGCCGTATTGGTGAGTTCGAAACGTATGTAGGTGCCTTGGTGCAGCAGCAGAATGGTTACGCGTATTTATTTATTTTATTTCGCCTCGTCTTCTTTTCCTCTCTCTCTCTCGCTCTCTTCGGTCTACTGGTGTGGAGGAGGAAAGGAAAACGAGGCGAAATCCTCACTGGAGTTTGATTTTGTGAACATTTTTATGTTTTTCTCCTTTTTTTTTGCATTCGTTTGGTGGACAACCCGCTGGCTCGGAAGGACTCCATTAGAGCTTGTGTGGTTGTCCTGATGACGATTTTGCTCCCTGTTTTCCGTTTCCTTTCTGGTGGAGTCGCAGTTTTATGGGGGGACTTAGCGAGATTCTTAGAAAATTGGATAAACTGGGGGTGGACAGGACAGGACAGGACAGGGCATCCTAGACCTACAACATATCCCAGATGTGCACACAACGGCCGTGAGGTTGTACAAGTGCATGTCCGTCGAGCAAGAGATTTGAAGAAATTGTTAAATTATTTCCCAGTGTCAGATTGTCGTCGAGATACGAGTGGGAACATCATTTTCCAAATGCCATATTTGTCTCGATGAATCGATGTTTGAGATGTACATCCGATACGGATGGATGCAGTCCGGTCAACCTCCACAGAGCATAGAGCACGCATTTTGGACGCATGTTTCGTGTGGTTTCGATATGATATCTGATTTGCTTTGTCAATACAACTAGAGACACGTGAATGAAAAGAAGAACAAAAAACAAGAAAAAAAAAAACAAACACTTCCCACTTGTGTTTGACGTGCGGCCACATCGCCTGTACAAACCACACAGCTTAGGACTGTTGTTTTTGTTGCTTCGCAATTCTCTGAATTCTGATGGAAAATTGTGTGAATAAGCAGATCGCAATTTAGAAGGTAATCAGAAGTAATTTAGAGATTGCCATCTTATCGGCTGGTGTTCCTTATCTCGGCGATAGCTGACAGGAACGGCTACCGAAGTGAGATACGATACCTAGGCGATTTCTTGTGCGTCTCGTGACGAGTTGTATCAATTATTGGCTTGCGTATTTTGAAGGACCCCGATATCTTTGATTGGTTTTTCGTTGTTCTATTTTTTGGTTGGTGCTGTATTTGTTCTTACACTCATTTGTGGTGTTGAATCAAACCCTATCGACAACATTGATTGTGGTCGTGTTCAAAATGGTACATTGTCCGGCTGAAGTTAGTGCTCTAAGACTGGCGTCTGATGTGATTGTGGAACTCGAGTGTTCGGTTTGAATGAAGGCGGGAAACGAAATTCAGGAATTTTTTCACTGTACACGCGTATAGTACTAAAATTAGAACTATGCCGGTTTTTCGTCTTTTAACTTGAATGAGTTTTAAAGAAAAGATAGGTACTCCTCTTCACATTTAACAAGACGCGCCTCTGGTTCCGTCGGATGAGCTGACAACTTTGGACAACTTTCGTAAAAACGGACTGCACTCAATTTAATGTCTGTAAGCGTTCTTCAGTTGGATGCTAGGATGTTTCTTCAAGATGTGGCCGTAAGGACTCTACTGCATCGGTGCTGTAGGTGCTTAGTAAATGTTTCCTATTTGGGGTACGTTTGATCGCATCCTATCGACTTGATAAACAATTATGAAAGAATAAGAGGTAGAGTGGTGTAAACATAAATAAGAGATGGTCTCCAACTGGAAAGAGTACTCGCATTTCTGAGCAGTTCGTCCGCTTAATAAATCTGAGGACCTTAGTGTCCCGGGAAGCACATAAGGATGCTAAAACACTTGGACTCTCTCACTCGTTGAGTCTTTGAGTTGAAAGTGACTGTTTTGATCGCTGCCTTCTTGTCAGAACAGATGACCAAAGCTGTGATTTTTGCCCGAAAGGATCTTAATTCAGTCATCACGACCTCCGAGGCGGGCGTTGAATGCAATTCCATCAGGTAGGCGACCGCTTGGCAGACCCAGGACGAGATGGTTGGACCAAGTCCAAAAACCCGCCTGGTTATGCTTGGGCATAGCTCCTGATGAGTTAGAGTCGCTGGCGGAGGATCGAGTTGCCTGCTCCCCTTTAGATGATGATGATGATGAGGATCTTCATCTGTCGCTATAGTCTCTGCTTGAGACACGTTGCAGTGATTCGGTAGCCGGAATAATAGTTCAATATTTAGATCCGTAGAATAGGCACCAGCGTTCATGCCTTCTCAATTCTTCGTCTTCACCCTGGTTAGGTAGCTCTTTTTCGCGGATACTTGCTCTATTTACGAATTTTCACATATGGATATCTGTCAGAGCTACCTAACCAGGGTGCCGGAAATGTGATGTTGTGGGCAGCATTCTAGGCATGGCGTGGAATCAACTGAAGCACAAAAATGGATCAACAACATCTGTACAAAACCTATTATTCAAGAACACAGGAAAGGTATCATGCCGAAGGAAATATGCCACTATATGGCATTCTATGGATTATAACGATTCCGACAACTGACGAGCACAGTTCTTTGCTTGAAGGTAGTGATGGGTGCATTCGAATGATAATTCGAGTGATAATTTAATCGATTACAATATCTCGAGAGCATCTCGATTCATTCAAAACTACCTTCACTAATTACTAACACTAGATAAATCTAAAGATGACTCTCATCAAAATCACCAGAATGAATTCGAATGAGTTAATAAGCAAATAGAAATGCAACTGGATTGTGGAACCATATTCAAATCGCCTGAAATTCGATTTCTGAAGAACGACGAGAAGTTTGTATGTACTGAAATCAAGCTGCCAGTACTGCACTGAAAAATAAAAGGTAATTCATTGTTTCAATGCAATGCACATATAGTGTGCTATTTATGTGTCCAGGCATAGCTTAACACATTTTTTTTTTTTTTTTTGTATTTCAATGCAAATACTCTCTGTAATTTAGTAGTATGAAGGATTCAACTCAGCTCCGGCCCGAAGAGTATTCCATTTCGAACATGTGGGGTAAGGCAACAGAGGACGTCAGCTTTTTTTATGTGATGAAGGGCCTCAATCAAAACAGCAAGTCAGAGATCGTGCTAGTTGAAGGTGCGTTTAGGAATACAAATAAGTTCGATTTTACTAAATAAAATAATAAGTCCAAATTTGGTGTATTATTGGGTCTATAAATTACTCGTGCGGTTTGCTAAGAGATGGCGTAACTTGTATTATTCCATTGGAACATGCGTTGGAAAGCTACTGTCATTGTACGTCATTTCAGTATATGCATGTCATTCATTTGAAGCGTAAACAACAACAATTTTTTTTCAAGCAAATGTGTGCAAAAGTGTTTTTGCGTGGAGTTCTTCTCCATTACTTTAATATGAAGAAAACTGCTGCCGAAAGTCATCGTATTTTGGTGGAAGTTATGGTGAACTAGCTAGCTGAGCTGAGCGAGCGTGCCAAAAAACGCATATTTTATGGATAAACTCGCAGTGGCCTATTTAGGTGTCCACTCTGTACCTTTTTTTAGTGGCGTGACTACGGAGGATTTATTCGCCGGCAAGGCTTTTCTTCGATGTTAAAAAGCTGAAACGTACTTCGTGTAAAGTAAAACAAACAGTTATACATTATCAGTATGCTCAGCAAACATCTCCCTTTGTTTCCTTATTTTGCTCAGGAGTGCAACTTCCTGGGAGTCTTGAAGTCTTGACGCCAGTTATCGTCTCCACTCAGTCCTTGCACTGCTTTGTAAACTCTTTTCAACAGTTTTCGCTGACTACATAAAGGGAAAAAGATTTGCATTCGGTGTAATTAATTGATCTAGTTTTTGAGTCGTTTTGGAAGAACGTAAATACTGATGTCATAGCATGAGCGACTGTCTCTTGGTGTCAAGATAATGACTTTCATTTCACTCATTTCGGCGTCTCTGATTGATGTTTGTGCGACTTGTGGTTGGAGTCATTTCGCGGTGGCACTCTCATCGTGCACTCCATTTGATTGAGTGCGTGAGTGTGTGGTTTCGTTTCACTTTTCGGTTTTCCTTCAAAGCATTTGGTAGCCGTTTTCGAATTTAACTGCAGGAATTTCCTGCTTCCTGCGATTTATGTCTAATAATAATATAATATGAGTGGCGCTCCAGCCCATAGAGGACCAGGGCCTGGCTTCTCAGCAACCACTCCTGTTGTGCGTGCTATTGGTCTTTCACGAGTAGAAGAGACCTTTAGCTTTGTCTACAATGAACGGCCAATTTGGGAAGCTTTTTGTAGGCAGTTATAACTCTTTCAGCATTGTGCTGACTCGAACGAGGTGGAGTAGGACTTTAGTCGCAATTTTACCCTTTTTTGCGACTATTTTATATGAAAAATATTTATTTCACGAAACACGTGTTAAGTTTCTCATAAGCAATAAATTCAAAACAAATTATAAAAAAAAATGCTACTAAACGACGGCACCACTCCTAAGCAGGATGACACTTTTTTGTGCGACTTTCTCAAATTTTTCAGTGGCAACACTGGGCGGAGCCTTGAAATTGATTTCGGTGCTTACCGGGAATCGAACGAAGACAACGTAGGCCCAATTGCGTACGAGTCGACGCACCAACCCACAACCCCACGGCCGCCACATTTGTCTACAAATATAATGAGAAAATATATGTAACTAGACTTCCTCTTGGCGGACCGGACACACGCGTTAAGTGATCGATTCCATTGAACTAAGAAGACTTGCTTGTAATCGTTAAGTTAGTTTAAGGGAGACTCACTCTCAGTCCTATCACTAAACACAGAATAAACCTAGTTGTAGACCACAGAGTTGGGACTTAAAATTTCTAAATGTGTGAACAGGAGTGGTCGATTTGAAAAAAAAAATGTTAGCCTCTGTTTTCCTACTCAGATTCTAAAAACACTTCCGAATGGTATGTTCCCACTAGACGCGGAATTGCACAACTTTGGCATCGCGTTCTCAAATTAGTTTAACAGCGAAATGCCAAAAGTTGCACCTCATATGTGAAAGACTCTGTCGGAGAACAATTCAAAATGCTAGTGGTTGGATTTAGAAGTGAACTAACGAGTAAAATTTATTTTAATTGAAATGAGAAAATGCCACATACAAAAAAGAAATCAAAAATAACGAAAACACAATCGAACTCTCGCCTGTGTTCACATCTTTCTGCAAGAGTTGCACAGAAAAACCACAAACTGCGATTTTTTCACTGTGATTGAAAAATCGATGTGAAATAAACTGCTACTGCGGATTGTAAGTTCTGATTTTTCACAATCGCAAATATGCACTATTTTCACATTTCTTTGGATGAGAACGTTTTTCTTTTTTCTCGCATCATTCTCGCTCTGTGTTCGTGTGCCTGAGTTCGCGTAGATGACAACAATGATAACGATTGTGGGCTAAAATGGCTTTAGCACCAAAATGAAAATATACGCAGGAAGATCTTACTTCTTCTGGACACCGCAACATCACATCCTCATCTTACTTTGATATTTTCAATTCTTGGAGCAGGGCGTGAACAGGTTCTGAACCACCTTTCACCTAAAATGGATCAATTTGGTAAAGGCGATCTTTATTCTTCAACTAATTGGGCAGTCACAGCCTGGAATTCAGAAACAATAAGAAACTGCTTCCGAAACAGAGGACTTGAACCCAGATGACGACATATCATTGATCTGTTTTCAAAATATATCCTCGCTTATCTATGGGCCTATTCTGGTTTTGAGGTGGTCACTAACAAACGTCTGTGGAGCGAAAATTGTGATGCATCGCTTGTGAGGTTTGACCAATTTGGTATTCGAGCATAAAGCTCACAAGAAAACACACACCATGGCGTGGTGAATTTGTTTTCATGTCAAAAAATTGTTTTTTCGCTCTCTTTGCACATTGTCCTCTTAATGTAGGAGAAGCAAAATATGGAACAAAATAAATAATAATCGGAATTTGGAAGAATATGATGAAACATGTTTTATCCAATGCGAAGGGCGAATTCATTTTTCTTAAATTCCTTACAATATTATAAAAATATATTTATATATTATTTTTAGACAATAGTCTAAAAAAATATTTAACACCCTGAAATGTTTGCATTTCGCTTTATTTTCTCCTTTTTTCCCATCTTATGTGCTCAATCACACATCACACGTTTGACAATTGTTGTGAGGTTTTGCTCAGAATACGAAAACCTCTCAAACCACCACACAACCCTTTGTCAGGCAGGTGTGACTTATGACAAACCCCCTAGGTTTGCCAGAATAGGTCCACTAGAGTGTACATTTTGAGACAATTACGTTGAAACCGATGAACAGTGGAATTATAATTTGGGAGAAGGTGATCAAAGTGTTGTTAGTTTGAATGACGAGGATGCGTGTGCTAAACGTACAAGAAGGCTTCAGCATTTTTTTTTTTTAATTGTATGAAAATTATGTTCAAGAGCTGAAAACTAAAAATCAGTTCAACTGTCCACACTTAAAGAGGAGGCCGACAATCAATGATAATCAATTCATTTTAATTCATATTGAAAGACGAGATGTCCTGTTGTGGCGGGCGTGGTTGTCGATAACTTCGCACTTCAGCCTACGTTGCCTAGGTTCAATTCTCGGGACTGGAGTCACTGTCAGAAAATGTTACTCTCTAGAAAAATCGTCGGAGTCGGCTCAAAGCTGTAGGTCCCTTCCACTCGTGAAACAACTATATCACGCACAACACCAGTGGTAGTGGTTGCTGAGAAGCTAGGTCCTGGCCCTCTACGGGCCACCCATATTATTATTAATAAATTATGTCCTCTTGCAACCGGACTGCGTTACACACAGCTGATGTCAAATATTAGAATTAAGGACATCTCTGAATCTCATGCAGAGGCAACTTGAACTGGCCACCGGGATCATACGAACAGTAAGCGCAACATCATCGGGGTCTCGAAGGATCAAGAGTTTTACAATCAATCTTTGGTCCTATTTGCGTTGATGTCCAAAATTCATTTACGAAACGTGTGTACAGCTCAGGTCGCTGAGCTTAACCAGGTGTCCACAGACTAAATGCCTAAGATGGCTGGGTCATGCAGGACAACTTAGCTCCAGCATGAAAAGTCTTCGCCTCCGAGTCTTTGGGTCAATGCACCGGAGGATGTCTGTGGCTAAAGTGGTGCGCAGAAGTGGAGAACGACCTCAACCAACAGCTAGACAGCTAGAGAGACTTGTTGGTTAGGGCCTCGTCGCTCTCCGGACTGTAGCGCCAAACAAAGGAGACTAAGTATAACGACCTCAACCAACAGCTAGCCAGCTAGAGAGACTTGTTGGTTAGGGCCTCGTCGCTCTCCGGACTGTAGCGTTAATCTAAAAATCAATCATCTCGCAGTCATCAATCCTGGCTATTTTGCCTGCTCGCCTCAGTCTCTATCGAGTTTTCCAAGAATTCCTCCGTTCCTTCACACCGATTGGTCTAAATAATAGATTTGGGAAGGCAATGACACACATTTTGACACATGCCTGCTTACTGATCTTGTCCTCGAAATGTAGCACAACTCTTCACTGTTGTACTTCATTTTACCGCTACACAATGAAAACAAACAAGCGCTTTAACACACATTAATGTGTAAACTTTCACCTTTCAAACGTGCGTCGATGCAATTAACTGCTTTTAAGTTAATTGGATGTACGCCATCGATAACAAAATGCGCTACGAATTGTTCCTATAACCGCACTAGACTGTCTTTGGAATGGATAGTAAAAGGGAGAGAAGTATCGGACTCGTGACTGGAATCATTGCAAGAAGCAAGGTTTCCTTATCAATGCGGTATTCAGCACACTTGATGGCGCACAAAGATCGCAAGATCGGAAGTAAGATGAACTCCTATGAATGTCCGGTACAGCCACATGAAAAGATATAACGAATCGGGAGCTGTTACTTTTGTGTGCTATAACAAATCCGTTGAATCTGATTGATTTGGAAATATTTTGATTTAGACCAAGATAATGATGTGATTGAACTCCTGGCGTGGGAGTCGACTCACCAACTTCCCCAACTTCTCTGTACCTACTTCTGGGTGTTGTCGTTTTCCTTGAAGGGGAAATACTGGACCGTGAAAGTAGAGGCATTGGGTGTCCTTACAAACCAAAAACAGTCACCATAGTTCACATTAACCTAAGGCCTCATGTAGTCGGAATTCATTGATGGAAGATTAGGGCATTCGTGATCTCCCACTTCTCGGACTTCATATCGATCGTTATGTTTCACTTTGACTTAAACTTCGGATTTATCCTGGCTCCTTTTAAAACACACTCGTTTTCCTCCATTGCTGCATTCCGCCCCGGCCGTAGCCCTTTCGACTTACGCCTTGAAGTATAGCAATTCGATTGTTAGCCTTGCGTCTGATGGCATTCGACAGAAGCACCTATCAAAGTTCCCTCCCTCAATTCGGCAAGATTTACTACTACAAGTACAATCTCAAAATGAGTCTTATTTCACATCGACACATGCATCTACCATCACCCCGTCAAAGTTTTTCTATAGACGGCTTCGTAAGCACATGGATTATGACCCGATTGATCAGCTCAGTCTATCCTTTTCCGCGTAAATTGAATTTGACGTTTATCGCAAATGCATCCTCTTGATGCCTGCACTTGACAACCTCCTCAGCAGAAGTTGACCTTAACTGACGCCCCACACAAACATCGAGAAATCGTCGATGAATCGCAAGAGGGAAAAAGTTTCGGACAGAATGGCGTGTCATACAATTGTTGATCAACTTACAGTGCCCGCAGGAAAGAAAATCCCTTGCAATTAACCCTTTTAAGGATTGACAAAAGAAGAAGGAAACGGCGTTGAATGCGATTCCATTAGGTAGGCAACCGCTTGGCAGACCCAGGACGAGATGGTTCGACCAAGTTCAAAAACTCGCCTGGTTACGCTTGGTCATGATTCCCGAGGAGTTAAAGTCGATGGCGGAGGATCGAGTTGCCTGGAGGTCTCTCATGCGTGGTTTACCCCCGCGACCCTTTAAGTGGAGCATGCGAGTCAGAAGAAGAAGATGATGCATCATGATTGTCCGTTATGGTGGGGTGTACAGTTCAGTGAAACTTCTGTAAAGCGGACAGAAGTCGGGTCGTCATGATTGTGCGTTATGGTGGGGTGTCTGTTCTCAAATTGTTTCTAATTCGAAATTGTTTTCTCTTACAAAATTTAAATAAACTTCCTCAACGTATAAGCAATTTAAAAAGATGCGAAGTTATTTGATTACTTTTTCTTTAATCGAATACTTTTTAACAAAATTCATTATTTTGTATACAGTACAGTATCTATAAAGTTAATTAGCAAAAACATGGCCAGTTCATATTTTCGAGGGATTCACGTTATAGAATTGAAAATAAACTTTTGGAAGCAGGTGCGAGATATCGGACTAACGAAAATGACCAAACGACCTAACGATGATGGCATACATCCCGGGGACTTTAATGTTCGTTCGTTGTTCAGTTTTCTCCATAGACAGAATGTCTGTAGAACTGGATGATATTCACCCCGACTTTATAAAGATCTTACTTCCAGTTATACTTCCTTACATCAAGACTTCGACATATTCTGAACTTTGGAAAAAGAAGCAAAGATTATCCCTTTTCCAAAGAAAACAAACACGCCTGCATATCGGCCAATTGCAATCCTTCCGTTCTTGTCGAAAGTTTTTGAATCGATTATCAGTCAAGTGATTAAAGGTCACATTGAGGAATACAATCTTTAAAATCGTTTGCAATCAGGATTCCGAAAAGGACGCAATTGTGTTAAAGCCTTGCTTAAAGTAGCCGACGACAATACGAAAAGCTATTGACGAAGATAAAACAATCTTTCAAGCTTTGCTTGACTTTTTGAAAGCATTCGACAGTGTTGACCTGTCAATACTTTGTCAGAAACTCTTCTAACAATTTAACTTCATCAATCCCTCTAATAAGTTAATCTTCTCGTATTTTACTAACCGTGTTCAAACTGTCTTATGTAACTCAAAACTGTCGTCTTTTCGTGATGTTCACATCGGTGTACCTCAAGGTTCTATTCTTGCTCCATTATTGTTCTCAATGTTTAATGATGATCTGCATAAAGTTCTGTCTTATTGCAAATTTCATGTATATGCAGTTGGTGTTCAAATCTACTTAAGACTTCCTCTTGGTCGAAGATTCAGTTTCAAAATTAAACGAGGATTTGAGCGCAATTACCGAGTGGGCTGACGAAAATGCTCTCAGGCCCATTCCTGACGAAAATGCTCTCAGGCCCATTCCTGACAAAACCAAAGTAATTCCATTTTCAAAACACCACCCCTCCCTCTCAAACCTTCCCCCCCTAATCCGCGTCACAGTAGCCTCGTATCCCTGTGGGAGTTCGATGAGACAACAGACCTTTTTCCAGCGCTCTCATCATGTGCATCCAGAGTTTTTTTACAGGGTTCGAAAAGTGAATCTACTTAACAAACTTGTAGGTAGGGCAGGGGTAGGGAGGGGGGCTGCTAGTGGTGTCACCAGCACACTTAGACCGACCCCACTAACCAAGGGCAGGCACTTAACCATCCGCGCCCATCCAGCCATTCAACAAACTTGTAATTTTCCAGCAAACAGTAGACAACCAACATCTTTTATGGAACCGAATCCAAGGAAGTGTGTTTTAGGATGGCCATCATGTCTTCGTTCATAGCCTGTTTTCAATTTTCGGCAAAAAAAGATGATAAAGCCTCTTTAATCGTTTTCGAATCTTCTGACACAAGATTCTTAGAAAATCAGGTTCATAATTTGTACGTTTACTATCCGGAAAGAAATCGGGACCTCTTAGAAGTACACCCGTATAAGAAGACGATGTGTGAGCACATGATGTGGAAGCTACGGTCTAAGTTGGCTGTGATTTGCAGGAGTTGTGAGCTCAGCTGTGACGTCAGAATATCACAAGATCCTAAATCCAAACTAAAATTGCGTCGCAGCGATACAGCGACGCATGTTTTGGCAAAGAATTTCGAGAATTACAATTGCTGTTGCCCGTGTCGCCTTGTATCCGTATCATCTGTTGATGACATTCGGGATAAAAAAAAGAGCATGTACACGCTCATTTAAAATTTGAACTTGACAATTTTATAGCACACTCCGAGTCAGCTTAGAATAAAATGAAATTAATTCACAGACATATACGCGCATTAATTAATTGAATAATTAAATACCCCCCTCAGCAACAACCCAAGCAACAGAGATGAGTAGCTTCCGCCAAAAGCTCAAAGTTATTCCAACAGAATGCCAATGCATGACAAGTGTAGATTACATGTGTAGTGTGTACATAGAATTCAACTTCAAACGACAACTCGATCATACGAACGACGTGCTTGAACTCATCAATTAACGATCATGGCTGCCGCCACTTGTCATCAAAAAGAATCTGGATTACGAAAACACCAGCCACACTTTGGCTTGGGTATTTTTTGTTTTGTTTTATGACCCCAAGCTGCTCTCTGTCCGAACAAGATGATGGCATGCCGTTCTAACCTGAACAAACCTAACGTACGTGTACCAAAGCGTAATGGCCAACAGCAACCAATACCACCCGCATCTGAATCTGGCCGGGATCATTGAATTGTGTCAGTCCACCCACTTTCTCTGGCCTCTGTCAATTCATCATTTTTTTGTTTAATTCAAGAGATTTCTCCAGCATTGCCATCCATCCTAATTAAAGAGATCGAATCCACTAAAATTTAGAATATAAAATCGCAATCAACCGAAGAGCCACAGATACAAATAATGTATTTTATTGAACTACTCCTGAGCAGATAAAATGTTAATTCCTTGTGTGGTGTCGACGAGGCTGTGTATTTTTGAGCTAATTAGCTTGGTACTGGTGTTCCAAGTCATCACAATCTCCCGATTCGTATCGGCGACGCTGACACTTAAAAACATCTAATTCACGATAAACACTCAGAGTACTCATAAATTAGGCAATGGACTCTTCGGTGAAACTAACATTTTGTTTTCAAACATTTCTTTTTGCTACTCGTCGACTTTGGAACACAGATATCAGGAGCAGATAAGATAAAAAATAAAATAGGTACAGGTACTCGAGCGATACAATCGCTGACAGAAATTCAAATGGACTGCTGCTCTTTGTGGTTGATTTCTACTCGCATTTGTACGAATTTGAAAAAAATAACACACACACACACAATTCACAAAAAAATAAATAAATTGGAAAAGGTTTTGAGCGCCGCCGAAATGATATCACTATTCGCATAAGGTGAAGACACTTCGATAGACGGCACTGATAGTTGATACAGGAGTAGGTTTATATTGGGCCGTAAATAATATTGTCACTTGGAAAGTTCGCGCTGGCGCTCGCACTCTGTCTCGGTGTCGTTTGTCATGGAATGCACGAAGCTAAGGAGTCGCCACCGCCGACTATGGAGGGGTAATTGTCATTGCAGGCGCTTTCGGTCGAGTCGATTGAAAAGTTCCGATCCGGACAAAGACGCCGACAATTGAGTAATCAGTCACATTAAACGAGTGAGCTATTAACATTTCAGCCAGCACAGACACCTGAAGAATCCGCTTTCGTTGGTTGGTGGGTTTCATAAACGATTCAGCATCACAGTCGTGTCATTTTGTAACTTTCCACTGTCATTGTGGACGTCCGAGGTGTCCCAGTGATGTTTCATCAGTGAATGGTGATGAGTAGTTATTCATTTGCAAATCTGTGTTAATCGATGTCGATGCGTTTCTTTTTGCTGAGATGTTGGGCCGAGATAAGCGACTGACATTCATTTGAATATCGTAGCGATACGGCGAGGTTCGTCCTTCTTGGGCGAATCGATGTGAAGGCTGATTGTGTCGTTGTTCCTTTCACTTCGACTATTAGACACGTCGTAATAACTTCAAATTCGAATTCCTCAAATCGAGATTTGGTCACATTTCCACCTGACTGCGTTGGTTTTGTGTCAAATGCACAAGATCCATCGCGACAGAGTTGGATGGTCAAAGAAATCTCGGTAAATAGATTGCATATATGCTCGATTAAGGCATAGGCTATAACATTTTTCGAAATCTGACGTTTAATGTAATCATCACATCTCTTCTGGATCGCCTCAATTAACCACAACCAGAGATTGGTGCAAAATAAAGAAAACACAGCCACCCCTCGATTCGCCGAGGGTTGGACTTGAGCACAATTCTGTATAAGACTGTGCTGACGCGTGAATTGAACCGTAAATGCTGCCGGACGAGTATAGACAACGCCATGAGTTCGCCAATTGGGCACTGGAAGTTTTCGCCGGATATTCGGATCTAGACCAAAAACACGTTTTGTCCGACAAGGCACAGTTTTGGCTCAGAGACAACGAACGAAACATATATATAAATCAAAAATAGGAGCAAACATAACCCACAAGTGCTCGACCAAACACCAATGCATCGGCAAAAGTTGACTGTTTGCTGCGGTTTTTGGCAGGACGCCATCATTGGATCTTATTTCTTTCGAAATAAGAAAAGAGACACCGTTATCATCGATGATCTTATATTGTATAGTATAGAACAATATTAACCGACTTTCTGTGGCCAGAGCTCGAAACTATCGAAATATCCGATCTTTGGTTCCAACAAAATGCCGCTATAAGCCATACACGCAACGCAACGCTCGTAAAGTTCTTAGTGCACGCTAAGAAGCCTGTTGCTTCTGTGGACTGTGGACGAATTCGACGAGACACAATTGCCGGAATAATGCCACGCATGTTGGACGGAGTTACACGAAATTTATTGTTTTATTAAAATTTCCTTTTTCCTTTCGTTTGGACACCTTGTACTCACTTCCTTAGTTTGACCCACATGTGAATTAAATACGAAAACTCACGTCTATTCCAATATTTTATTTATTTTATTTATTATAATATTAATGTACAATTAAAATTGTAATCAATACGAACTTTAGGGGCCAAATAGTGGCGATGACTTACGGCCCTCGAAATACTTATGTCTGTCTATATATTTTTTGGATTGGTTTGGCTTCTTGAGGAGATGTAGTAGGTGCTGGTTGCGATGACAAAAAGCATTGACTTAAGAGATGGGTGATGGTTACTGGTCTGCGGCGGGTGAGGCAGTTTGGAGGGGACTCCCTTTTGAGCAGGTGCTGGTGAGAAAATTCGGTGTGTCCAAGACGGAGCCGGCTATACATCCTAATATCCGATTTAGGTATATCGGTTGGGAATTTTGGCTGAGTTTTATTAGGGTTAATTATTTGATAGTGATTTTTATAATTCTCCCACTCGCGTAATATTTGTTGTTGGCACTTTTGATTTATGTATCTCTTTAGATCGCATTGAGAGAAGGTGTTGTTGGAGAGGATGGGTGCCTTGAGAGCGTCATTTGCAGCAGAATCTGCTGCATAGCAGCTTTAACTTCGTTTGTGATTTGATGAGGATATCACGAATTTTGGATGGGGTTATAGAGTCGTTTTGTGGATTTGCGAGGGCTTTTATAACAGACAGGCTGTCGGAGCAAATAACCCACTTACCTCTTGTTTGGGAATATTTTTTAGCGGCGTGGAGTATGGCTACTGCTTCTGCGGTGTATATGGAGGCGATGTTCGGTAGGATGCCTTGCGAAATGATTGAGCCTTCTTGATTAACAACTGCATAGGCTGTGTTGTCGTCTGTTTTGGAGCCGCTATTGGAATATATATTCCAATAAATCGCATTGAAAGACAACATTACATGTATTATAAGACATGTAATGTTGTCTTTCAACGCGATACGAAATATGCTCCAGCTAGTGACTCAAAATTGGACTCTCCATTTGAACCAAAATGCAGTCTTAGTGGATATTAACATGAAGTTAAAAAGGTGAATGGCAACTCGAATAAAATTTATGCATTACACATTATTGCACTTCTGCAATTTGTTCGTGTTTTTTTTTGGCAGTTAAACAGCCAAAAAGTAACCCTCTAGAAATGACACCAAATACTCAATTTTGACATAGGCGCCTGCCTTACAAATGTTGATAAAGCGTGAGGGAACGGATGATATAGCGTTAACAATGACATAGTGTGAGCGACGATGTAGAGTAAGTGACAATGTCTTTCTTTCACAAATTTCTCACCTCATGTCTACAAGTGTATACATGTTCAAACCTTTTATTTTTTTTTTTCAAAAAACTGCAAACAATAGAAGAACAAAGACTATCGGTATCCTTCAGTAATTTCCGATGCACGAATGCCCTGCGCGTGGATTTGTGGGTTGGTGCTCCGTCTGCATACGTACTTGAGACTACGTTGCCTAGGTTCGATTCCTGGTACGATTATTTTCACCACCCACTTCTTTCGGGTCACTGACAATGTTCAAAGAGTAATAACTGCTTCTCAAACTTGGCCGTTCGGAGTCGGCATAAGACTGTGGGTCCCATCCACTCGTGCTAGAACACAGAAACGATAGAGATGACCAACATCTACCATTATATCGTCTCCTAAAGCCAAATTAACCAATCAGAAAACGGCATTTACGTTATTTCCTGAATAAATGTCAAAAATGCATGAATAACTGTCAAAAAGCCTCTAAAATTAGTCGATGGTTTAGTGGTCAATAAGCTGTGAAGTTGGGCATCTCTATAATTGTAATTTCTGCTAGAACAGTAGCTCGCACAACACGAGTGGTTGCTGAGAAACCAGGTCCTGGCCCTCTACATTCTGTAGCACCACCCATACTAATATTATAAGCAATGAATGTGAAAATGAATGTCCTTCATCAGAATCGGTTAATACACACACGAAAACATCACCAAAGGTGTATACAAGTCATAGTTTGGTCTATTAGGGCCATAATGGCAGTCAGAGGTTGAACTGCCTAAAGGCCTCACATCGACGATGCCAGGTATGCAAAAGTACGTGAAAATTTCGATGTCCTGAAATGCAGCCCGCATACGTACTTCGACCGCATACGTACTTCGACCGCATACGTACTTGAGACTACGTTGCCTAGGTTCGATTCCTGGTACGATTATTTTCACTAATTTAACACATTTTTTGTTTCAAACTCACCCTAGTCGTGAACCAGAAGCACACATTTTGTGGTGGTTAAGAAGTAGGCTTGTGCATTTTACTACAGCGCAGAGAGCGCTCAGTTTGCTTCAAATCTGTTTATTGAACTAGTTCGTTCTTCTAGTTCAATTACTACACGGGAAAGCATAATAAAGCCTGTATGACACTACGTTTTTTTGTCTCATGAGGAAATAGAGCTGATGTTGTCATTAAGTGTATGTTTGCACAACCTAGCCTCATAACTTGGAGAAAGTCAAACATAATTGAAACTGTAACCCATCTACATGGTTCAGCAGATTATTTCTCGGCATTTCTTCTGTTTTGTCTGTTTGAAAACCAAATGCATACAGTCCACGGTGCAGACAATACTTTACCTTAAGCACATGTGTAGTGGATTTTTGAAATTAGCACTTTTGTGCACCACTGTTTTACGTACTGAACTCATATTCCGAGTCATGCAATTAGATTATGTATACTCGATCATCCGATCAGGTGAACGACCTGAGAACTCTCCACTCAATTGTACATAACAAGTGCATAAAAGATCGGCCAACTCAGAAGCAGCGCTGTTTTCCCTTTCTCCACATACGCCCACACATACGCCATCTTTTGCAAAATAATTGATGTCTTTTTCGAAAAATGACTTGCTGCCTTCTCTGCAAACATGTTTTTTGATTTCCAAAAAATATTCAAGGAACCTAGTGACATACGGGCTTAAGCAAAACTATACCAGAAAGAAATCCCCAAATGTCATCCATTCATTGATCCATTTTTCCATTTTTAAAATTCCCTTCACATTCAGGACCGGGAGCGCAGCGATGCTCGATGAGCTTGTGCTGCGGCATACAAAAACAACCCTTATGTGCACAATGCCCATATACACTTTAAACAACAACAACCCTGGTGAACAAGCCCAATGCCAATGCATACAAGAAGAGCTCTCATTTCAGTTCGATTTAGTTAGGTTTAGGTTGTCCGTACTGAGTAGATTAAGTAGTTCACCTGAGTTTGGTGAACTACTGAACTAAATGAGGTAAAATGAACTAGTTCACATATTTCACTTGTGAGAGCTGTTTTTTTTTTAAATTTGTTCGTTCGTGAACTGCAGACACCTATTAAGACGTAGGTCTTGTCACGGGAAAAACGTGAACTAGTACTTTGTAACCACTTTAATCTCAGTTTGCCCAGACAAAGTGGGTCTAAACTCCTCACTTTAGGAATACAAGTAAAAACCGTGCTCTACAAATTCATTCACACACATTACGGCAGGTATGTTTACATGAAGACGAAAGATGTACTACGATGCGAAATGGCAGAGCGAACTTTCCGTGCCATTGACGAAAATGTCTAGTTGGGTATGTATCGTATGTTATCGGAGAAGCGAAGAACGACCGACAAAACTTCGTCGGCGCATTAACAGACCTAGAGAGTCTTCAGAGCTTACTTGTTCGAGGCAAGGAAGACCAGACATCCAGTGTTAAGACTAGCCAGTGTAAAGGCCTAGGCTAGGCCCCTGGAGGGGTTCGGCCAAACCGATCGCATTCACACCAGTGCGTATTCGAGCAGTGATAAATCGAACTTCCGAGTTAAGGACAAAGTGACGAAAGAGCATGGTGACAAATCGCTCCCACTGATCTCGTAGCACAATATTTCCCAGAAATTACACGAAGGCGCACTTCCTTGCCGATATCCATCTCTGAAGTCCTCAAACCAAACAGTACAATGCATGGAGTGTGATAGGTTGATAGCGATTTCCCCCGGGATCGGCCATCGCATCGAATAGATCCTTGCGATGAGTGGTGTCTACTTCCATTAAACTCGCTTCTAATATTTGGCCCATAGTATATACATATGCTGGGTCAAAAACTGCACTGATACGTGCCGATTGGTGCAGAGGATAATGGAGTTCACACAGAACGCTGAACAGGATCGTGTAGGCGACATTCAGCGGGGATATACAGTGAAACTTCTTTAAAGCGGACAGCAGCGGGACCATCATAATTGTCCGTTATGTAGAGGTGTCCGTTCTGAAAGGTTTGAAATACTCCAATAGCTTGAATTGACCAGCGCGAATTGTCCAAAAATAGAGGTGTCCCTTAATGAGGTGTGTCCGTAAAGAGAAGTTTCACTGTCTGAAAGTGGTGGGATCGCCTATTTTGTCACAACCAGAACAACGCCACTGGTATTGCAGCCGAGCTCCGATGGTACGCCACCTGAGCCTACAGCCTTGTTGTTCGTAAGCCTTTTTATTTGGTTCCTCCGAGTTGGAATTTCTTGGTTCCCTATATCACCTGATGATCCTGGTCCTGAGATTATCCACACAAAGTGCCTGGATTTTTTTTTAAGGTCTTAGGCAGGGTTTTTTCTCTAAGGGTCGTGTTTTCTTGTGCATCCCTAGAATTTGTGACACCCTTGCGACAGAATTTTTCATTTTGTGTAGAGACTTCTCAGAGTTCTGCCGAATGGAGCCGAAAACTGAACGCTAAGCTCAGCCGAAGAGACCATTCTCGGAGCCTTCGAATGAAAATATTCTGTGTTGTTTGTCTACGAGGAAGGTGGATAGAGGAATAGACACATCCGCGATCTCTATGAGCTACACCGAGATGTGGATGAATTCTGGAAGGCAACAGATCGTCAACTGTACTGACTCAGCACACAAAAATGCGTCGAATCCGAGACAAGAAAGCTGAATCTCTTCTATAAAGAAAAGGTCATGGATGACTAGCACGAACGTGCTCCGGACCGTCTGCTATTGATCAGCTTTAGGCCCTCTTATAAGTTCTAGACCTGACCTTGTTTTGCGTCGGATTCATAAAGCATACGATTTATGGTGAAGTGTGGAATCCACGACTATTCTGACACAACACCAAAAGAACGTGACGACATTGCATTGTTTATTGTGTTTCATGGCCTGTGACACCTCTTGTCATCTGGAATGACCCTAAAATCACCATCCACTTGTCCATCATGTCCATCCTGTCACCGAGCCCTCTCTCCTTGCGACACCCACCAAGTCTGAATGAAAATCCATTGAAATTGAATTTATTGATAAAACGCCACAAATTGAACAAAATTGATTTGCAGCAAATACACCCAAAATGTAAAAGAGACTAAATACATTCGAGGTCTTTCGCGAATTGAAGAATGCGTCTTGACCAGACACCTGACACTTGAAATTGCTCAAAGGCTAAGTGCTCTGATTTGTATCTCTTATGCACGACTGGCAAATAGAGTGCTTACTTAAGATCACGTGGCCCAGTGACAGCATTCCCGCTTTAAGAATTTAATGAAATACTCGATGTGCTGTGAAGATAAATACTGCTCAATTAAAACGACTCACAGGAGAAGACAAAAAGGATGCAGTCATCACATTCTTTAGCGATCGCAGTTTGCTCTGAATGCGTTTGATGATGCAATGACAGCACTTATGAGTGACACTCTTGCAATGGATACATTTTAGAAATTCGATCAGACTATGAAACAAAGTAACGATTTGCGCTAATCGAAAGCTTCTCTCATCATCCACTCATCTGTTTGAATGGGATGAAGAGGAGTGATAGTTTTGGTAGATGTTTGTGACATGAAGGACGAACCACCATCGGATTAAACTACTGACGGTCACACATTTGATCTTGTTTGAATATACTCTGTGTGGACTGTGCATGGATACAAGAGATTTGCGCACTTTGATTATTTTAGTTGATCACATGATGAAATCATTCAGCTGTTTCCGATGGTTTCACGGATTCTTGACGATGAGACCGTCCATGACTAGGTGCAGAGCAAAATGGAGTTTACACAGAACGCTGAACTGAACGCTGAAATGAGCGACGATCGACTGAATGATCAAAAAAATAAAGCAACTGACATGAATTCGTATGGTTATTAACGCGGAGTCCTTGATCGACCATTTTGTCACTGAGGTACTCGAAGAATTACTTAGAAGCAGAATGGTCGCCATGGCCTTCAGGTCCAAGGAAAAATAACTGGTGCCTTGTTCGCATGCGTCCTGATGTAGCAAGACATCTCAAACCTGCTGCTGGAGAGGATTTTTTACTGGGGCTGGTGACAGCATCATGTTAACGTGATCGCCTCGATATTGGCTTACACCACAAGGTCTATTCATCCAATGAGTACAGAAGCGACAAACTAAGATCTTCAGTTCGCCATTCAAGTACCAATTGAGTTTACGCTTATGGACAGCTTCCCCACTTTGGTGAAGTGTAAGGATGATTTAAAACCACTTGCTGCCGTTGCCTACTTTAGAGAATCCTGATCCCTTGTTGTTCCAGAATGCAGCCAGAAATGAGGTACTATAGACATGGCCGACATCACAGCTGACTGTCCCTTCGATGAATTTGAGAGGCTTTTTGACAGTCATTCGTGAATTTTTGATGGTTATTCACGAAAGAATGTGAATGGCATTCTCTTATTGGTCAATGTGGCTTAAGAAAACCATATAACAAATGGTTGTCAACAATGTTCAGGGGCAAGGAAAGTAGATGTTGGCTATGTCTATAGTACTTCATTTCTGAAACAGCCCTGATGGAGATTTCGCAACCGCAAAATGGTGCCTATAGTCAGTGTCACAAATGTGGCACGCGCATAATATTTTGTAAATAAAACTACCAGTGTTGCTTTAATGATTTGCGTCTTTTTTCTGTTACATCAAGTATTTCAAGTAAAGGGTGATTTTTTAAAAGCTATGCGTCAATTGAAGCGGGGTTGTCTGTATAGACATGAGCTTTAACATAGCCCCACAAAAAATAGTCTAAAGGCGTTAAATCGCACGACCTAGGCGGCCAATTGACCGGCCCCGAACGTGAAATAAAATGTTCACCGAACTCGCCTCTCAATAAGTCCATTGTTGCGCATGCTGTGTGGCATGTGGCACCGTCTTGTTGAAGCCACATGTCATGCAAGTCAAGCTCTTGCATTTTGGGCAAAAAAAAGTTGGATATCGTCTCACGGTAGCGCTCACCATTCACAGTTACGTTACGATTCGCATCATCTTTGAAGAAGTGCGGTCCAATGATGCCACCAGCCCATAAACCGCACCAAACTATGACTTTTTCTGGATGCATTGGTAGCTCTTGCAATGCTTCTGGCTGATATTCACTCCAAAATCGACAATTCTGCTTATTTACGTACCCATTGAGCCAAAAATGAGCTTTGTCTTAAACTGACCATAAAATGGAAGAAGCGCGCGATAAGCTTTCTTAACAGAGCACGCATTTTGATAATAAAATTCAAGAATCTGCAAGCGTTGTTCGTTTGTAAGACGATTCATGGTTAAATTATAGACCAAACTGAAGATGTTTGACAGTGAAACAAAACACGAAACGTGCGTCAGCTGTTTAAACCAGTGTTGCCAAAAAGATAATAGCTAAAAAATCACCCTTTACTTATTCAGTTTTTATATTGAGTCTTTATACTTAATTCGATTGGAACATGCGTTGGAAAGCTACTGCCATTGTACTACTTTTTCACGCAGATATGTCGAACTTTGTTCCTAAAAATAGATTTTCCGGGGAGTTCTTCTTCATTACTACATTACATTATGAAGAAAACTGCTGCCGATCATATTTTCGTGGAAGCTTAGGGTGAACATGCGCTAGCTGAGCGAACGTGCCAAAAGTGGTTTGCACGATTGTGATTTTGGCTTGGAAGACGATGAAAGTCCTGAAACTGAAAGTTTGAAGATGAAGAACTGGAAGCATTACTCTATGAAGATTGTTGCCAAACACAAGAAGAGCTCGCAGAGTCTTTGGGTATCACTCAAGCAGACATTTCAAAACGGTTAAAAGCAGCTGGGTATATCCAAAGCAAGGAAATTGGGTTCCACATGAACTCAAGCCGAGAGACGTCGTAAGGCGGTTTTGCATGTCCGAAATGCTGCTGGACGGCCACAAAGGGAAGTCATACGGCCAACCAGCCAAATCAACGACAAAGCCGAATGGTGGGATCAGAAGGGTGTGCTGTATTATGAGCTGCTAAAACCGGGTGAAACCATCAATGGACAACGCTACCGAACACAATTAATCCGTTTGAAGAGAGCAGTAGCCGAAAAACGCCCGGAATATGCGACCAGACGAGGCAATAATTTTCCATCAGGACAACGCTCGGCCCCACGTTGCTATTCCGGTTAAGAACTATTTCGAAAACAGTGGATGGGATGTTTTACCCCACCCGCCTTATAGCCCAGACCTTGCCCCTTCTGACTACCATTTGTTCCGGTCGATGCAGAACGCCCTCACTGATATACGGTTCACATCAGAGCAGAATATCAAAAATTGGCTGGACTCATTCCAGTCGTTAAGCCAATCCTGTCCTCCGTATTTATGCGATCAGTTAGTTTGGCCAGGACAATCAACTGATCTTCAGCACATAAAAAATCTTTGAAACAAGCGTAAATTGGCTGGAATATCATCCCCATGCAAATAATTAAAACAATTTAAAAAATCAAATTCCGTATTTTTTATTTTAATTGATAATTGTGATTAACTATTATTTTGTGCAAAATGTAAGTTATTAAACCATCTTTGAAATTCTAATCCTCAGAAAGAGCGGAGCTTTGATAGACCAGCTTGTTAAGAAAGCATGTATAGCTGTCTACGCTTGCAGAAGAACCTTCAAAATGGGATCTCCAGCCTAAGCTGATCCTATGGATGTACACGGCCCGATCAACAGTATGGTGGCCGGCCCACAGGAAAAAATACAAAGTCATCAAACTAAACATGGTACAGAGAACAGCATGGATGGGCGCTACATATTGAAAGCACTACAGCACACAGCGCCATCCGGCCCACAGAGTCTGGATGCTGCAAGGGCACAGTGGGCAGATGTGCAGTGGGCAGTGGGCAGTGGACAGGGATTTTAACAAACTATACTGACGGCTCTAAGATGGGGGTCGGAGTCGAGTTCTCAGTAACCTACAGACTGCCCGACAACTCCAGCGCGTTCCATGCGAATGTACAGTCAGCGTCGAAAGTGAGTGTACAGCATATAGGTGTTCTGCTTTTTAATTAAGATTCAACCCAAACGGGACCCTAAAGAACAAAATCTTGCTGTTTGCTAAAGTAATTAATTCTGTGCTTAAAACAAAACAAAAAAATTAGGATATCGGAAAAACTATGGACACGGAAGGTCATAAACCAAAAACGTAACGAAATTTAGATCATACACGATAAATGGTCTTCTGAGCTTTGCTTGCAAACCCTTCCCTTTCAAGTTCCATTTTTGACCACTTTAGATGCTATCTAAAGAACCCATTTTAGGGCAGATTTCCTTATGTGATTAACATGCTGTACACTTACTTTTGAGATCTGAATTTCGCTTAATTTGTTGGTTTTTACTATTTTTACTGTGTGTACGCTGCTAATAACATTATTTTTCGTTGAGAACGCAAGCACATTTATGTTGTACACTAATTTTTGACGCTGACTGTATGTACTGCCAAGGCAGAAGGTTGCCCAATGCAGCGATAGACAAGCAGCCATAAAAACTGTTGTCTCCTTTACCTCATATTCCAAATTAGTACAGGAATGCCGAGCTGAGATGGCCTCGTTTAGGAGGCCAGCTCGCTTCTCATATATGGGTTCCAGGGTACAGTGACATCCCAGAAAATAAGAGGGCCGATGAGCTTGCTAGGCAGGGACGAGCAGATCCATTCAGCGTTCGCTTGCAAGGGAGGTGTTCATCTCACTACAAACAGTTAAGGCCAATTGATCTTCACGATTCCTTGACATAGCGAAACGTAGATGGGCCATACTGACAAAATGTGCAACATCAAGGAAAATGTGGACAATCTAAAGACAAAAGATCTCCACCATGTCATGACATTGCCAGACTAGTGGCTACCTGTACAGGACACTGGCCCATAGGAGATCATGCCGTTTAACTAGGCTTCCCAAACAAAACACATTGTCGCAGCTGCAGAAACAGAGCTGAGAGAGAGAAAGATTCGGACACACTTGATTTGTGCCTGTCCGGCTCTTACTAGAGCCTGACAGCGAGCGCTTGGCAAACTCTTCTTCACTCCCACTTGATGAGACTTCTGCGAAGGATGTTAAGGGACTTATGTCCTTCTTATATCCCTCAGGTTGGATTTAGAGATATCTCAAAAAGGTTCTTACCGAGACACCACCACTTTCCTACAAGTGTTTTCCAATGTGAGAATATTTCGTGCTTTTCGTGAATATTTTTCAGATTCGCAACGTTTGTTCCATTTCCGGAGATTGTCGGGTTTCTGTGAGGCGTTCGTCTGTCTTCAAGGTCTCTATGACGTTAAAGTAATCTACCAATGTCATACCCATCGATTGAACAGCAGGAACATGACGTTAAAGATGTCTCGGCAACTGGTAGAAAAGATGAAAGAGATGGAGTTACAAATCGCTCGCCACATCACACACCCTGCCTAACCGGTATGCTGTGGCTCCTAAATAACGTACATTCATCCGAGCACGCGTATTGTTCCGCATTGACACAGTGCCGAAGTTCTCTTTGACCTTGTTTCAATTAGATTTTCTCCCACAAAAACCACCCAACGCCAGTCCAAGCGCGACCCAGTGTCAAGCACACACACACACTCGAGCGGATCATTTTAATAAATCGTCTCCCTCTCAAGTGGCCTACTTTAACTCGATTCCGGCCAATAAGCGACTTGCCTTGAAGCGGCCAGATACCTCATCAAGCCTTGAAACCGAAACCGCACAACCCAACAATACGAGACCGAATCCGAAGTCAAATCCGAATTCGAATGAAAATGCAAATTTTTGGCAAAAGCTCGTTCAGGCATAAGCTCAAATTCATCCGTGCACAGTCCCGAATGGGTCAATTATGCAAATGCGTTGAGCTACATCGCGATGAATTGATGTCGGACATGCAGGGTTTGTCGTCGTCGTCGTCATGGCCCCCACCGGCTCACGGACAAAAGGACTTCCAGAGAGTTGTTAAATTTACGGTATTATATGAGATTTACACACGCTTGCACGTACACTTGAGTGGAACTCGTCGTCGCCGTCGCCGTCGCCGCCGCCTCAGCAAGCAACCCCACAAAGGTCCATTGTCTCAAAAGAGTTGAAAGTAGCTATGCGATCCACAAGGACTCACGTACGGGACGTTAACCCTTTCCTCTGGCATACGGCACCCGCCTGTGAATGTGCTGGCCCACGGCAGTGGAATGAGCAAAGAAAGAGCCCCCGACACGGCAGAGGGTGATGTTTGCCAACAGTCTGCGCTGGGAAACGGCCTGCCGGCAACCCTTCTGTACCTTTGCCACCTAGCCACCTAGCCACCCCCAGTTAGCGATTCACATCGCTCCGAGGGTGAAAGTTATTCAATGTGTGTATTCTTTTGGTATGTATGAATGAAATCGTTTTCTGTGCGCTCCTCTCACTCTCTCGCGCGCTGCGGCTTTCGGCTTTCAGCTTCCGCCGTCAAGGTTAAAGCCAACCCGACTCGACTGTGCGGACTCACCTACATGCATAAATTTGCGCCGCTCTCTCTCTGTGTGCGTCTGTGTGTAGCAGAGAAGTTACGACGTGTCTACCAGGATAATTTTACGATTTCCTCGAATGCAAATGGCCTGATTAAAAAGTGCTTTATGTGGAAGCGCTGCTGTGCAAATAGAAACGAAGACACTGCTGGCTGGTAGACTGCCCTCTGCCTGGATCACGTTCTGTGCCACAATTACTTCATCTAGATACATTTTCACTTGTGGACGGCGCAGAATTGAAGCTAAACTCTCTTTGACTGACAGCACATGATCGGAGTTGCTCATTTAATTGATTTGCAAACAGAAGACAGAACAGACTGAAAACGAAGTCGAAAGCAGGAACAGCAAGAGATATTTGGTTCCACCTACGGGGAGGCTTTTTGTTTATCCGAAAATTGGTGGTTATGGCTTACGCCACGCCTTTCATCCATGACAACAGCACAGCACAGCGATGTTAATGGGCTCATACGCCCACGAAAACTTGATTGCGAATTCAAGTGGTCTCCGGGGGGGAGGTGGGAGTGTGGTGGGGGGAACTTGGTCTCAGCAGATCCGCCAATCAATTGTGCCCCAGTCGAATGGTTAGAAGTGTTGTCACATTATGCATGATTAAATTGTATCGCAGCAAATTGACGATTTGAAATACATTTCGTGTATTTGTGGCTTAGTCTGAGCTTGAGATCTGAGCGTGTTAACGATTCTTTACTCGTTTCGATTTGGTCTTAATGCTGATCTTGTCCGATGGTAGGTGTGTGTAAGTGCTCGGCATTAGAAGGGGCTCCGATCGGACATTAAACGCGACAACACGACACTGTCGGAGGCTTTGATGTGGTTTATTTGAAGTTCAGTGATTTGGCGTGTCATTGAAGAACTTGTAATTTGATGCGAAGTTCGAGGCGGAGGCGAAGGAGGGCGACGGCCAAAACACCTGCTCGTGAGCTGTTCGAATATTATTAGAAGTCAACGACGTTGACAAGCAGTAAAACATTCTCTCTGCGAGTTGCTTTCATCCTTTCTAAAGAAAAATTATTTGTCCATTATTTCTAAATGATCTTCATACTTGTACCACTTGGATTTGTTTGCACACACATCCATGATGGGATGTACTCTGTGTTTTATTACGTGCGCTGAGGGTTGAGACATTAAAAAGGACGATAAACATTTTTAATAGGTTGATATCTTGCCGATAGGACAGAGAACGGAGACAGTTAAATGCGCATCAGGTAGAGGATAGCTAAGGTAGTTGCTGTCGCACTTAGTGTCTTCGTTGGCTTACAAAATCTATTTTTTTAATCGGGCACATAAAGTGTTCCGTGTACGTTGTCGAGGGTTTGTTGTTTATAAGAACAACCGGGATAATGATTCCCTTTAAAGTGACAAGGGGGCGAGAGACGATGGTTTTGAGGATTAGAAGCGAAATGTCAACGACTAATTGCACGCTGGTGGTTTCTGCTCTGGTCGCTGGATACAATCTAAAGCTAATCTCTTCTATCACAAATTTTCAATCCCGTAATTGAGAGGATTCTCTTCGCGAGGATGCAGCTAGGACGGCAACCACGCGTGACAAACCTCAAGCAGCTAGGTGTGGACAACTAGAGGAAGCTGAAAGAGCCTTGTGGTTGATTGCTCAGATGCACTTTGAATTGATGCGTTTTTTCTGCAGTGTGATACGAAAATGATATAGCCATCCATTTTCCGCGATTTTCACTATCGAAGCGTTGCAATCCGTAGCTCGTCTATCAGTTGTGGGGACACTGGACAAGTGGCACTGGACACTGACACGTTCCTTAACCCTCAAACTGGCAGTACCACTTAAGAAAGGCTATGTTCCTTCTAGCTCATCGTTAGTTGGTGAGTTTAGAGAGTTTAACAAATACCTACAATTCTGTTCAAATGATAGGAGAGAGGGGAGTTAGATGTTACATCCAATAGAATCTTGATTCCTTCGGAAAGTCATCTTCGCAGTACTTAAGTTTCTTAAGTTATCAGTTGGCCGTCTATATAAAAGCTGCGTTTTGTTTTCTTGGGCCTCGTCATCACACGGAAGACGAACATAGAAGCGCTCGTGACAGTTGTTTCATTTCCATGTCATGGAAATGCCAGACATTCCTTTCAAAATAAAATCATGCATTGACAAATGGATGTTAGGTAACTAACTTGGTTAGTGGGGTCCCCGGTTCGAATCCCAGTGAAAACAAAGTTAATACGCTTCTATCGGGTTTTCAAATCTGCTTCAGTCACCATTTGCCGGAGTGGTCGATCAGTGCTAGTAGTCTGACTGTGGGTATCACAATGGACTAACTTGAGCTAAGTGTGCTGGAACTCACTAGCAGCCCCCCTCCCTACCCTACCTACCATCCTAGGTGACTCGAGGATTTTCAACTGGGTGGGAACTGGCGTAACCAAGGCACATATTTTTCGAGCGAGTTTAGCCAAGAAGGGTATAGAAAGGGTGCTTCTCGGAATTCGATCCGGCATGTGTTTCTTTTTCCTAGAATAAAAAATAGCGAGTATGTATTTTGTTTGAGTGTAGGGGAGTTGGAATCGCTTCTGGTTGGAGGACGAATCTTGAAGTCTTGTGTGGCCTCCATACAAGGCCATATCCGACCAGGTTTATGTTTATGGACAGACAACTTTCTTAAGAGTAAATATATTCCGTCCTTCTAGAGACCGTAAACTATTGCAGAAGCTGGTCCTAGTCCTTCCTAGGCCTAGGCGTCTGTGTCAATATCTGCATGTGTCACTTTGCAGTCAAACCGATGTCCATCAGCATCCTCCAACCAACAAAATGAATTGTATTTGCCAACATCTTCATTCTTCTCCGTCCACATTAACATATTGCACATTATCCATCGATTATGATCGAGATTATCACCTCGTGCCGTGTCGTGAGCACGTTCAACTGTCATGGTCTGATCAGGACTTAGGCCTATGATCCCTTCACCCCATGTTCTGCATCACACATGATCATTTAACTGCTGAATTGATTTGCAATATAGCGCGGGGTCTCAAAAACATTTGAACCAAAAGGTCGTAGGCTCTGCTGCGATCCACCTAACGGCCTCACAAACATCAAGATAAACTCAATCTTATGCCACGTTTCCACTGAACCGAAACCGCGAGGTCCGGATGAAGTTTACCTCAAACCTCAATAGGCCGTTTCCACCGATCTTGAAGGGGTGTCGGTCTCAATTTTCAAGTCACTCGCTCCCAATTTATAAGTGCCCGCCAAACGAAATGTCATTCGCTCGCAATTTTTAAATGGCCGCCAGATCAGCTGTCTGTTGACGTAAGGAGATAATAGTCTGAGAACACCAGAAAATAGAAAGAGACAAAATGGGAAAGTGAACACCAAAATGAACTGCAACTCAAGCTGTAGGCTTGTTTGGTATGACAACCTCTCATAGACGGAGGAATTGAAGGGTGGTGCAACCTCGAGGTTTTCGAGACCCCGAAAATGTATGCCGGGGCCTGGTAGGTTCGGAGATCATGGATGACACTTCACGGTTTCGTTCGGTGGAAGCTTAGCATAAAACTATTTTTGTACCTCAACTAAATAGAGAGTCCGACTCCGACAAAATTGTATCCTGCAAGAAAATCCAAACGAACATTTAAATTTTTCCTCGGAAGCCATTGTTTCGACTTACAGTGGACCCCGCGGTAGCCCTAGTCACTGACAATACTCAGAGTGCCAAAACTGATTAGAAGAACGATGATGAGAGGCGGCTAATTGGCAATAGCTTGCCGTGAGATGACCCATTTCGCTCGTCAAATTTCGAGCCTTGCGTCACTTGCACGGCATGTTGTATCACCGTCGTGTTGTAACCACAGTTGGATATATGGATGTTGTCGAGCTCTGGCCACAGAAAGTTGGTTGTGCGCTTATGGTTTGTGTTCTCCCCAATAACGACGACATTTTTGGTGGCATAACCGTGGAGTGAACAAATGGGCCTAGTCCCCGAGAATATGTTTCGGTAAAATTTGTTTTCTAGCGTCAATTTGCCAACTCATGCAATTAACCAGTTCACTAAAACCTTATGGACACAATGGACCCAACACGTTGGTCTAAGTGAGCAGCGGCCTGTAGGCCATCAGAGCACCCAATTTACCTTGCCTTGATGACCACCACCCTCTCGACAAATACTCTATACTGAGCAGAAATTTGGAAAGCAATAAACGATGCTTGCTGATGTCTCAAGCCTTACTGCATATTTTGACAGTTGGGTGCTATTGGTAACTTTGAAATATGCTGAAACGTAACAATTGGAAAATCTGTTGCTGTTGTCAAGGCACCTCACCTGTATGCCTATTGTGTTAGCTGTAATCAGTGTCATGACTTATTCACTGCCACGGCGTATTTTGAAGACAAAATTATCTCCACTCAGAATTCTCAGCCCGCAAACAGTGACACGCACATTCTCAACAATAACCGGGCGATTCTCTGAAATCCAAACTCAATAATTGCGATTATGAAGAAAAAAATCATTGAAATGGAGAGTAGATGTTAAGCGTTCAATTTATAGTGGATTCTATTTTGTTGGTATACTTCCTAATAAATTTGAGTTCCATCTAGGCGGTTGTGGCAATAATACGAAGCGAAAGACGATGTAAGTTCGTTCTTTTTCATTTGTCCCAGTTAAGCGGGTGTCTCGATAAAGCGATGTCGCAATAATGGAATGAATGTTGTAAATACTGACCAACAATTCTAAGGCGTTACTCATGTTTGACAGAAATCAAGTCATAGAGACATACTTGACTGCAGAAATGAAGTATGACAGAGACGCCCAACTTCTAACTCTGTTGCCTCTTAAAATTGTTGACGACCATTTTTATATCGTTTTCTTAAGCCAAATTGACCAATCACGTGAATAACTGTCAAAAAGTCTGTGAAGTTCATCGATGGTTGGGGTTGGTACTTCATTCCTGCTTGACTGTTCCCGGAGGTGTAAATTGTATTTTGTAATTTTTTTTCACACTTGGTTTTACCATGAAAGCTCTAGCAATACAGAGAATATGCATCAAGTGTGTGGTTTCACTGTGAAACCACTAGCAACCACTACCTCATTGTCAACTTGTCGACTAACGGAGCTTGATAGAAAATCACTAAAAGTTAATCAAGAACAAACGAGTTCCAGACTCCTCCAGACGCCTTGCTGTGAGGAAAAAAAAGGTTTTCTAGACAACTTGTCAAAAACACAGTCTTTCTTGTGCCCTCATTCGGGGTCTGTTTTTCACGCTGAACAGATGTATTTCGTAAGCTGTCATCACAATTTTGTTGCTTACATAAAAATAAGTGACTGGGTTAGTGCGTACTGGGTTAGTACTGGTAGTACAGGGCTCCACCCCTTCAGTGACCCATGGACAATGTGCAAAGAGTATTCCTGTATAGAAAAATCTTCCCAAACCTTGCCGTTCGAAGTCGGCATAAAACAGTACCTCACTCGTGAGCACGCACAACACAAGTGTTTTCTGTAGAAGCTAGGCCCAGGTCCGCCTCAGACTGTTGCGCATATTTTGCAAAAAAAAAGGAATGAAACGCATAAAAAATAAGCTGCCCACGACACCCTGTTTTCCTTACACTGTATCTGCATTTTATGGCAAGAATGGTGTAAAATCCAAAACTTGCATGAGATTTCCGGTATCCCGTCCCTTTATTTATGCTGAGCATTGTTGTGATTGTTTTTAATTTTTGCATAGATGCGGTGTTATCGGACAGCCTCTAAGGTGGCGCACACAAGTGAGAAATGACCCCAAACAAATTGTTGTGCGTAACTAAAGGCAGCCAGCCGGAGAACACTCTAGGTGGAGAGACTTGCTGACTTTAGACTGTAAACCCATGCAAAGCAGAATAATTAAATTTGTATGAGAATTTAGCAAATTCCTTAAAGTGCTTAAGTTCGTATTGCCCGCGTGGACCAGGGCTGCTCATTTGCAACCAGTTTCTTATTCACTTATGCACTTGTCAGGGTGCCTTGCATTGTTGACTTCGTCTTGAAGATTCGGTCTTCCACACTTTCTCAAACCACTGGCCTCGGATCTGAAGGTCCTCTTAGCTGGCCATGTGCTCGATGTGGACGAGCTAGACCAGTCGACGGATTTTTGTCTTCTGGACTATACCAACCTACATCAGTGCACTACGATCCTTGAATTATTCAAATTCCATTTACCACGTTTATCCATTTGCTAAGCTCAATGCAAGTTCCTTTTGACACAGCTCCTTAAGATTAACACAAAGGTTCAAAGTTAAAACATATAGTTGGAGTTTATCTCCTTTTTAGAAAACCTTCCTTCCACTTCCCTTCATTGTTTGTGCATCTTTTCTGATAGACTCCCAAAGGTCATTAAAGACAACCCAATCAGTGACCATTTCCGGGTTGCAAACAACACACAAAAGCAGTCAACAGTCGATACCAAAGTATCGATTATTTTTCACCCAACGCGGCTGTTATTTGCCGATATACTGGAAAACCCCTTCGTCTACATGCGTACGTAGTCCCGCATCTTTGAATCTTTTACAGGACAGTCGTTTATCCAAATCATGGCGGACACTCAAACTGATGGATCAACGTAAGCAAACACAGAAAATCTCAAACTTAGCAACACCTTACTGAGTGACTACCGTCCAAAGGAACACTGGCCACTGCTCACACACGCCACACACACCGAGGCATCATCGCTTAAGTGATTTCATAAATTTATGAAAGTGTCAATCGGCTGCTAGGAAAGTTTTCAGTTCTCAACTAATTATGACATCAATCCCGGCAGGGCATCCACAGCTCTCGCAACGAGTGAAGTGACAGCACCGCAGAAGCGCCAGTGGCAGCAGCAGCATATGGAGAGGCTCTACGTCGGGCGACATCCGTGGATTCGCAAACAAAAACAAGCTGCGTTCAGTGAACCCTATTATTGCTTCCCAGTGTGGTGTGGAGAGCACTCTGCTGAAACTCACCACGGAGGGGAAATGCTTGCCACACTACACAGCCGCACACACACAGTGCAGGTCGGTGAGGCCTAGCTCTAATTAACATGAACTGCGCGTAGCGTTCCTAGGCGAGTGGGGAACGAATGAACAGGTACGCATGCCCGAGACCAACCACATGGCGCAGTAATTCTTGTTGACTCCGCCCGAAAGTAAAATGGCGAGGTGCTGTGCACGATAGCCGTTTGCCGTCTGCTCTCGCTGGCGGCGAGTGCTGTTGGAGCGAGCGAGTGGGACATAGGAGCCACCAGCTTCACAGGTAGCAGAGTGTGCATTGAAGGTTCATGGAGCTGGAACAGACTCACTGCAGTGGCGTAGAGCTGCAGCGATATGAAGGGATTTTCCGGGTCTTGCGAGTTGGTTTCTTCTTGTTTTTGGTGCTGCTTCTGCTGTACCAGTGCCTGGCTGGGGCGCTGGGCTCGATGCGAGCTTCCCAATCGAATTCCGATGCAGAGATTTCCATAGGCACTGTTATCCACTGGCGATGGACAGTGGTGAAGTGTGGGTGAGTGAGTGAGTTCATCTGTTTTTTAGATGACGCTATTTACTTTGACTATCAATGCGAAAACAACGACAATGGATGCGATAATTGCATTCTGTCGATAATCATGTTGCCCACAGCGCCTTTGACTGGTGTGCCCGCTTCCCCCGTCCGTCGTCGTCGTCCGCTTGCGAATATTTAAGGCATCACTGGGCTGATTGATTGAATTGTTTGCTGAGAGACAAAAGATTTTAATGGAAATACCAGCTCCTGGTGACTTGGAATGGACGATGCTGGGCGCACAGAGGCTCATGGAATATTCAATACCGCTGTGAGAATGGCCAACTCGAAATTTGGTCGTGGGTGGGGACCGGTGGTATGGGGCTTTATGTGTTACGTTATGCTTTCAGTGAGAGAACTAAGGGACGATAATTCTAGATGCTTATCAGGGATGAGTTCTCGCATTGCGACCATGTACAGTGTGGATGTGTGCTGTGAGCTGTGAGCTGTGAGCTGTGCCCTGTGTGGCTGTGTGTCTGTATTGATTTGGTTGCATCGCTGAGGTGTGTGCGAGCCGATTGTGGTGGCTGTTCGTATGCTGGATGCATACTGACAGCTAACATTGGGTGTAGATCGATCAATTAACAAATTCAATTACATGTTCTGAATGGTAGTGTGTATCTCGATGACATTTGGCGTTTGCCACTGGACGTGCTTTTCACTTGGCATGAGTGGTACCCATTCACTCCCACGTAATAGCTGCCAGAGGTGTGTAGTCGATTTCATTTGGATGTGTACACATGCACAAATGGCCTATAAATCAGTCAGAGTTCTCATTGCTTAATTTATTGCTTTCACAAGGAGGAGCGTACATCTTGGGCTTTAACAATTTATTGCTACGCTTTATGATCAGTTTTCAGCGGCAACAATCTGTTGTGTAAAAATGAATAAAATAGTGTGTGGTTTTCGTTCTCCGATTCCCGGTTTGAAGGGGGGTTCGGAGAGGCGAAGTGCTTTAACTGGGGGAGGGTTTGACTGAGCGAGGGGTAGACGGAACATCTTATACCGAGTTTCACAGTGAATTTTTAAACTCAGGAGATGGATCTCAATAAGGTCCTGCTGGACCCATTGTCAGTTGGTTTCCCGTTTACTCTTAATTCGTATCAGTCATGTTTCATCCATGTTCAGCCATTGGGATATCCTTTTAAATCTGAAAAGAGATTTTGGTGGATTAGAAGAAAATGTCTCAAGTGGCAGAGACCGGGGAAGGGGCAGAGGTAGTGGGGAGTATCCTCTTTTTCAACGCACCACAGCCGTTCATCTGGACCTTAAAACGATATCAAAATTGGATTCGCCCGGTTTCCAGTTCAGTTGAATTTCGTTAACATAGATTTTATGAAAATAAACTTTTCAGAATTTTATGCATTTTTCCACAAGGAGGGCAATGTAAAGGGCCCCATACACACGACACTTGTGTGCACACTTCACATGTTTCGCTTTCCGCCACACACGTTCTAGTTCTTCATTCGGCTTTGACGACAAAGGGACATCAATATGAGCAGTGTGTGCGATAGTTATACTACACTATGCGCATTAATAAAGATCTGTTAATATCTCCTGCATGCATGTTTCATGAACTAGTCACAAACGTGTTTGTTCAGAAGCATGCAAATCACTGAAATAGTTCTCCCTATTACCGCTTCACAATATCAGAGCTCGCCACTCTAAGTAAGGAAGTGTGTCGACAAGCCCAAGCACACATCAAACTTCTAAGAATACCGACACAAAAAATGAATCTCTTTTCATTTTAGTCACACCGCGAAATCTTTGCTCGGACTAGCCCACACACAGGACACATTTTTGTACACCGACACAAGTGCCACCAGTGCCGACTCCAATCGTGTTAGGTTAGGTCGAAAGACATAAAAAAAGATTAAGTTTTGCTTAGAGTGCCCGACGAGGGCCGGTAAGTTAGAATTCACAATGTTCGTTCAACTTGTTTTAAGCATTTTTGTCTAGTAAGTTATTAGGAATCAAACAGTAAAAAAACACAAGTGTCGTGTGTATAGGGGCTTTAATGAGAGTCTACGGGCCTATTCGCTTTGGGAGCTGCTTTACTACTCTCGTTTTGCAAAGTTTGCGTTTTCGAATAGGCCCTGCCTTGCTACTGGCTGACGATTTCTTTATGCGTCTCAGTGCGATCCACATCCACAGGTTTGAACGGCATAAAACCGTGGTTTGACTTAGAATGCAAATTGAACTCAGTTGAATGTTTAAACGAAACTGTGAAACCGAATAAATCGTTGAACTGAAGCTTAAACCAATCGAGTTTAAACTTGCACTCTGCAGCAGGGTATTCCCTGTTGTCCTTGTGTCATTCTGTTCGCTTTTAGATACGTAAGGCAAATAATTCTGGGCAAGCACCTACTATCAGAGGAAGAAATTAAGCCACTAGAAGCAGCTTTCATTCTCAGATTAATAAAGGAAACTGGCTTAGAGAGAACAAAATCATACTAAATTCACTTCGTTTTACCTTTTTTTTTTTAATATTTCAACGGAAAAATATTTAATTTGAATGCAACGTATCAACGATCAATGCACTCCAACTTCCAGTTAAATGAATGCACCTTCTGAACACAAGCTGCTTTGTTAAACTCCTCCTCCTTTTGTGGTGAAACATAGAGATTTGAAACAACGCTTAAATAAGAAACACTTTTTTCAAATAAATGCTCTAGTTCACCTCATTATGTCGGAGAGAAAGACATTCAGCTGTTAGAAACCCCTCTCATGGATTCACAGACAGTACAAAAACAACAAGCTGTCAAAATAATGTGCGGAGCAAGGGACGAGAAAGATGCATATCTCTATTAGGTTATCTGTGGCTATTAGCCGGACAACGCATTTGCGAATTGGCCAGATGCAAGGGTCCAGCTGATATTGAATTATAATTCGTGTTTACATTCATGAGAAATTGTCTCATTTTCACAAGAAAAATAAAGCAAGCACGGGAAGAATTTCTGACATATGGCTATGCGCGAGTTACATCTTGGCAACCATGCCAAGACTCGTCAACCACGATCACCCAGCAACAACCCAATGGACTTGCCTTCATCCACATTGTCCTAAGTTATCACACTTTCCCAATCCTCTCATTTTTTTGAACATTTAGTGTCTTTTCCTAACTTCCTTTGTTTGTGCATTAAGCGTCTTTTCCATCGGTTGTTTCAAAAACTTGTTATGTGCGTTGATGCTGAGTGATCGAGTCAGTGAAGATTTGGACCTGTAACGAACTAGTTGGTCATAACAAATGTAACGTGTTTCCTTTACACTGATGATCTAACTCGCGCATAAGCTCATTATGGCTAGTCATGTGTTTTTTGAATACATGACGAAACATTTCGTTGAATTTTGACACTAGCTCTTGTGCTCAATCATCTGCGTTATAGTGCAGCCTTAGTCCGATATTTTTCTTTTGTATAGCGCCTTATTATAGAGTGGCAAACTGGAACAATCCGATATAGTCCTTATACAGACTATTCTAAATAGAGAACAAACAAAAATTTCGATACAGTAAACCTTTGGTGTTTTTGTATTTTCTTTGAACTCAGCATACGAGAACACGTCCAAAATTCACTAGTGCTATACAGTCGGCAGTATCCATTCAATCGTGCAAATTATTGATTTACTGATCATGTTGTTCGAGAATCTTGCACGATACCAAGTGTGTGTCGCTGTTTTGAACTTGTAAGCAGCATTGGACAAGTCCCAGTATTCAACAATTTATCGTCTAATGTCAACACAGTGGCCATGGAGGAAGTGAATAATATTCTGAACCATGTAACAGGCCTAGCTCATACAGCAGCCGATTGAAGAATTGCAACGAAGATCAGATGTTGAAGAAGGCGGGAAACAACAACAACCTGGTACAGATCAACCGCTTTCTTCAGTCTTCTAGATATCCTGTTCAATTATATGGGAAAATACTTCAATGGGCTCTAGCGCTTGACCCCCGTTTTTGTCTATTACGGAATTTTATTTTAAATGAGAAAAAAATAATTAATCTGGCCTCCCCCTGGAAAAATTTTTGCAAGCGTCTTTGGATGAGATGATGAGAAAATTCGTAATTTCCGTTGACTCTCGGAAGTTTGAACTGATTGTTAGATCCCTTTGAAAAACCTTCCCAAATCGAACAAAAACTATGTGTTTTGGTACGCTGGTTAATTGAAAGTGATTGCTAAGCTCAGCAAACACGCTGCAATTCGAAATCAGTACCTAGTACCTTCCTCTCAGCAATCTGTCGTTTTTGTTCTTTGTTCTCTGCTCTTTGCCCTGCTGGTGTTTTCAGCGTGCGTTGATCACTTCAGATTGTGATGTATGCGTTGTGGACAACGTAAGTAAAAGTTCAACATCTCAGGGTGAACGCAGCCTTCTTCCAAACTGTGCTGACTTTGTGACTTTCGATGATTGTATACATTTGACGATGATGTAGACATGTGCGGGGCTCTGTGTGACGACGATATTTTGACAGCTTCCAATTCAATTATTCTAAAACATACACAGTTTGATGAAATTTGCTTCATGGAGTCCACGTTCGTTGCAATGAACAATCTCGCTCCAGTGAGCAGGCGCGGGTTTTAACTGTCTCGAGCGTCGACTGTACATCTATCGACTTGGTACTTAGTCAACTTTTATTCGTCCTCTACGTAGACATCATGGCAAATTAGAGTTAGTTTGGTGAAGTCGAAGTCCAAGTGCTCCTGAATGCTGCAACATAATAAATTGCAAAACTACTGCAACCTATGGGATCTATGATTTTCGGCACTGTTCCGGTAGTAAGACTGCCCGAAAAAACTGGTTTTCGGAGGGCGGAGCGATCGAGGTTATCAAGGAATTTGGCTAGCTTGGTTGAATCTCGACACGAATGCGCATATTCATGAAAAATGAGTAACTGCTTAAACAGCCAGCAGACTAATATGGCGAAGTTTCTTTGGCAACTAAGGTATCGACAGTGCTTGAAAGTTCCAGGCTTTCAATGGCACTGTGAATGCATGTCTCTGCTACGCAAACTAGGTTTTTGGCTACTGATACCTTGAAGAGTGCGAAACCAACGTTTTCTCTTTAAATGGATATTTTGAATTGGATCTTTAAGCTCTCGTGAACAACCCCCTCATATGCCGTTTACCTTGAATCGGATCTTCATCAAATGTACTTGAGAAATTTGAAAGTAAATGCCATGTATGAATAGTCCTCAGTAGAGGCTTCTTAGGAAGGCGCTTCAACATAATCAATCGGCTTTCAAAGAATGGCATCAGTTCGCATGTTCACATTACATTGAGCCCAGCTCTATTCGTGGCAAATGTCAAAGAATGGGAAAATACTCCAAAGAAAGCATAAAGAAACGCGATGAGTATGTACATAAAGACTATAAATATGGTTCAATGTTCTTCTTCGCGGATTTTTTATAAACATCTGAACCATACACCAGGGCACATTAACTACCTTAGAACAGAATATTCAACCAAGCATGAACATCGACATGAAGACAATGATATCTGCACGCTTTGCAATCGTATCGAAGTCGAGACTGACGACTCTGAGATTTGTATTTACTTTACTAGGAAGTCTCTCAGTCTTGATGCAACAAAGAATGTTCTGAAAGGAACAGTGGGATGGAACCTGCTTCCACAAAAAACCGCTGAAACACTATTATTCGACAAAGCGGCAGATCCCATGCCAGTTGATTTGGCCCCATAACCCCCCATTTCGAAACAAACAATTGTCATTCGTCCATGAGCTGGCTTTCAAAGCAAGACCTTATTTTCAATGACGTACGGTGGTCGGTACTTTAGTGAACGACTAGCCTAAGTGATCAATTTGGATGATAAACACACTCCTTAACGGATGCAATACTCACTTCAGTTCGCACAGTCCCAAAAAAAACCAACAGTCATTCAGGATTTTTTCTAAAATTTGGTAACGCCACTGAAATGGTGGATCGTTACGTAGAACATCCATGACAATTGTAAACAAAATAGTACGGTCTAAAGGAACACCGTTTATAAGTCAAATTCTGCTAACGGTCTGCAGGTAGAAGATCTTAAATGAAAACGGAAATCCACAGAGTTGCACCGCACTAATCGGCATGCACCACAGCGGCTTCCGGCCTGGTAATTGGACTATAGACCAGGCTCACACACATGCAATATATTTTTTTTTATTTACAACTTACAAGCCACCTTAAAAACTGATCCAGGCTATGTAGGTCGGCCATGGGTTCCTGCTCATAGATTTGCATATACCTTGCTGCAAGGCAGTGACCGACTGCGTACTACCCTTTCTACCCCGGCTGTAAAGGGTTCGACGATTGAGTTCCCTCTCTCCCCAGCCACGGAGGGCCATCTCCGGTGCTCAGCTTGGTGTGTAATGGAACGGTCGTGGTTGAGTCGGCCATCCACAGTTGAACGGGCCATGTGAGCCATGTGAGCGGTACCGCAAGTATGTCTTGTAACAGTCTGTTCTTGTCTAAATGGAGAAGGAGAGGCTTCTGAGGGGACGAAGCCGTGGTGCCGTAGAGTTTCGTGGTATTGAGGGTTGGGGAAGTAAGCCCCAGAGATCAGATTATTGACCGAGTTCATCGCTCTGGCAGTATGACAACTTCACTAGGAAATCCTCATTGGAATAGAATTTTCTGTACTGCGACCCTGGAGTTCGCTAAAGGCGAAGGCAAGCCCTAAGACAATCCTCCCCAAAAAACGCGACATCACCGTGGAAGCGCAGAATCGCCCTTTGCAACCGATTGTACATCAGATTGTCGAAACAACTGGGCTCAAAACTGCAGATTTGAATGGCCACTCTTATTTTGCCTGCTATATCGAGCTGAAATCGGGAAGGGAGACGGGATCCAGGATGTGGCTTAAGCAAGGAAGGCAAAAATCCGTAGACGGCACTGGCTCGGCCACATCGACACACTAATGATCCAGCAAAGAGAGTCGTCGAATCCAAGCCTCCTGGAAAGGAGAAGCGAAGACCAAGTGAAACAAACTGAAAACAACTTGATTTTGATGACTGGTAGCAGCATGCCCAGGACCGTCAGTGATGGAAGCCTGTGATTTCTCAGGCTCGGTCTCTCCATGGGTCGTAGGCTTGCTAAGTAAGGATGAAGACGAGGAAGACAACGAAGGAGAACAACAGCCAATGAGGCAAAGAGGTCGCTTACTACTCTAGAACCGACGTGACGACTTCTCAGCTCTCACCACTATCGGAAATTCCTTGTTCCTTTTGTTGAGTTTAGAGAGGCGACTGTATTTGAGACCTTGTGGATGTGATTCACCCAATTATCTAATAAATTCGAAGAACTGTCCTGAAGACCTGTGCCTTAATGCCGCGCTGATCATTTAATTTTCTCATTGGCTCCCCTCTAGCGTCTGACGATGACTGATCTATACCAGATCAAGTCGAAACTGAAGAGTCGAAAAGTGAGTGTTGTGGTCAGTGTTGGGACTTTACCACAATTGTCGTCGTCTTCTTTGTTTTCTATCGTTATAGTCATTTGTGTGCAAATAATCTACTCGTATGTCATGAAGTTTTATCTTTAGTTTAGTTTTTGGGATTTTCAACGGGCGAGTGTGCATTGCATTACCTTAGTCTTCAGTGCGTCGATAATTAATCCGAAGTCGTGACACCAAGCTATCCCTCTGTTGCAATCTTTTTGCATAAGTTTTTCAGCTTCGTCAACGATCCTATGTCTAACTACGATTGCTGTGTCGTCTGCATAGGCATATCTCGTACTGTACTTATGTACTGACAGCAGATCATTGACGTAAATTGTAAGGAGAAGCGGACCCAACTGTGATACCTGCGGGACTCCGTATTCAATATTTTCTCGTCACTTAATGATAGCTTGACTGTCAATTAGAATGATAATATCTGCCGGTTGTATTTCCAAACAATCATTTTGGCTGCAAGGATCTCCGCTTGAAAAACACTGCCGTAATCAGGTAATCCGATAGAGCAGTGCATGTTTAACAATTCGGAGAAAATGCCCGCTCCTGTTCCTTTTTCCATCTTCGATCCATCCGTGTAGACATGGATGGAAGAGGAGGGAGTAGTCACTTTGGGTCTATTTGTAGTCTGTATACACGCGTGACCAACGGGGCTAGAGTGCCAGTTCTTGGATTCGATTATTCGGATTCGATGGCTCTCTTTGCAGCTGTCATCTGCATGCAGAGTTCAAGGGGAAAAAGATCCAGTAGAACCTCTAAGCCCGCTGTAGGGGTGGTGGCGATTACTCCTGTTAAGCGTGGGCATGCGTGTCTCTGTGTGCTCGTAAGCAGCTTTAGGTTGGAGTCTTTCAGGCTCAAGCTTGCCACCAAAGTACACTGCCATATGTCAGGATCGGCCCACAATTGCCGTGTACATCCACAGTATCGTTCTGGGGTTGGGGCCCCATTTCTTGCCGATTATCCTGTTACACAGGTACAAGGCACACCTTGCTTCCTCCTCTATATTAGGTTGCCAGTTAGTATTTTCCTGTCCAGGACTAGGCCAAGGTATCTCGCGCTTTCTCTTGGAGCGAGGGTTGTGCCCTCAATTTTTGTGGGATCGAAAGGCGGAATGGCCCTTTTGTTGGTGAAGAGGACCAACTCTGTTCTTTGGGGGTTAATCCCAAGACCGCAAGATTTTGTCCACCTAAGGAGGGTGGTAATTGCGTGTTCAACTATCTCACTGAGAGTCGGGAGAAATTTACCACGGGCAACTTTGACAACGTCGTCAGCATAAGCAATCCTGGTTCCCGATAGATTCAGCTTTTATAGAATCTTATTAATGACAAGCACCCATAGCAGGGGGCAGATAACCCCACCTTGAGGGGTGCCCCTTGTTGATAGTTGAGTCTCCTAAGGTTGCATTTGTGATTCCTCTCTTGAGCAGTTTGACGTCAAAAATTACAACGAAGTGTTATTGACTGTGCTTCAAAAATATGAACACGGGGGCAAGTAAGGAGCTCTTTCATTTCATTTCGCTTTCTCGTAGCAGATATGCGATATGTCATAGAAATTGTGTATGTAATGAAATGTGTGACCACTCATTTGTCTTCTACCACACTTTGAACATTTTAAGCTCCAATACTGGTTGTGGTTGCATAAATTTCCTCAGTCCAAGATTGCTGAATGGAAAGAGTCTGCCCCTTTGCTCAAATACTTCTCTTTCCAGAGCGTCAACTCGTTTCACGGACAAGTTGAACTTGCTTGTGGCAGCAAAATTAGGATTTTAAAAGCTCCTTTCGGAATGATTGTCTACGCCAGCCAGTACTCTCTGCACATTCTGATCAACAACATAAATCTGACCTTCATCCTTTGACATCCGATATTTGGCCAGATTTGTGAGAACATCTTTGCGTCGCATTAAGTTTCATTCCCTTGAAATAACATTGTCGACGCGGTTAATAAATCAATACTCCATCTCTCGCCACTGACTAAGATTGAAAACGTTGGACAAATATATTCTTACACCGCATGCAAATCAAATGCCGCAAGTGCGCGTCAACCCAGTTCTCCTTACAAACAAAGGTGTGGTTGCCTTCCAGCACAGACGAGCAAACTCGTATGCTGCCACCGAAGAACCTCACCGCGGCCGTAGTTAAACCGCGCCGATTCAATTCATTTCAGAGATCCCAAGTGAAAAAAAGCGAACGACAGAAATCAAGTGTTGGCGGCTCAATTCGCTTACTCAGTCAATTAAAATGAGAAATGCAGTCGGTGCGGTCCTCAAACGGCATTAACAACAGTTAACGTTTGATGGAAATAGATGTAAGAGACGCCAATTAACACGTACACCTTTCACCGAGCCTCTGTGGCACGTAATGCGGGAGTAGCGTCAGCAGCCGCAAAGGAGCCCCCGGCCAAAGTGTGTACCATCGATTGCATTCGAGTGCATGGACATGAACTGATGAGGCAATATTACGGACAGAGTGCCTACATGTGAGCCCTCTGTGCCTGAGATTGCTGAGCCCTGAACCCGGTGCGGTGTCTCGTTCTATTTCTTTAGAATATGTATCATCATTCAGCGAAGGCGATGTTGTTGTCGCCTCCTTGGATGTCGATGAGATGTCACCTTATGTGTGAGCAAATTTCACGTTTGATTTAGTTTTCTTTTTTCTTCATTGTCTCCGTGGATGTTCCAAGTGTCATCGGTTGCAAGCAGTGTACAAGTGTGATTGCAGATAAGACATGTTCGTATGTGCTCTCCTGTGTCAAGAGCTGCAAAAAGGAGTAAAGGCACAAGAAGACTACGAGGAGACTACATTGCACGACCACATTATTGGTTATTGTGTGAAACGCATCCTGTCGCGACTCGAAGAATGACTGTAAGAGGACCAGACCCTCTGGTTATCAATCATTAGGAGCCAACTTTGGCAATATTTGTCAGAAATGGTTAAGTTTGCGTAACTCGCTCTTGTCGGGGGAAACTTTTACAACAAAATGGCATTCGAATATTTGGCATCATATTGCCTTGCAAACTAAATCTTGTCCGACTCCAAGACAAGGCAGCTTGAGTTGCACTGCAAATAAAATCTTTAGCGATAAAAATTATGCGGATGACGTAGACTTGGTTGATGCCATTTCTTGGAAATCAATTACTCCGAGCGATGTAGAGGCTCCTGCTGTATACAGCATGCTATGCTCAGGCTATCTAAGCACCTAGGACTCGTGAATTCAGGTCAACCCTTGGACAACGTATTGGGCTTCGAATACATTTCAGTTCAGTTAGTTAGCCCCCACAGATCAGACTACCACAGTTCATACGAAGTCATAGCTACGCTGATCAACTTAATAATGGAGATTTCTATCCTGTTCAAGTTTGTCTCGTTGTACAGGACTCGGGCGTGCGATACAACCTCAGACCGAAGACACTGTCTCTCGATCTCGAACCTCATATATTCCATCTGAGCAGGGCTCACTCTGCTGTACTGACCGGCAGAGGGCCATGCAGCAGATTACCTTAACCCTGGTATCGAGGTAGCTGCTGTAAAACAGCATTCTTCTAGCCTTCTTCGGAGCAATACCTGAATGTTCATCAGAAAACAGGTCTTAGGCAATAGACAGAGTACATGATACTCGACATACTTTAACAGTTTATCATCTGCATTATAACCTCGCCCTCATTTTAAAAGCGTTCTAATATCCAATTCAATTCAACTTAATTGGTTTTTCCATTTACAGGTAAGACGCACGTTTTGTATAGTACAAGATAAAAGATTGCATTTATAATTAAAAAGTAAGAAATAAACTTAAAAAAATTAAAAGTAAAAACAATTTAAATTAGGAATAAGAAAATATTGAAAATAAAAATTACTAAAATAATGAAGTACTTACAAAAAGGGTTTGACACCCATCACTTGCTGTACTTACATGAGGAGCGAGTTCCAATGCCTGGTGGAATCAGGTTAAATAAATGGGACGTGTTCATCTGTCGTATCTTGAAGCTGGAGTGACTAGATTTCGGGATGATTGCGCGAATTGGAGGTTAAAAATAATGTGAAGAAGGTGATAGTGGGATATATGGTCATATCTGAAAAGTTTATAAACGCATCTGACCATGTCATTGAGTGCTACGAGAAGTTTAAGCCGAGACAAAGAGTCAAGCCCGTAACGTTATAGATTACAGCCGTGATGTGAAGAACTGGAAGAAGCAAGCCCTTGCCTGAGTTTTATGGGGTAAAATCGGAACACAGCAAGAACTTATGGAGCATAGCATAAATACGTTGCTGAATGTATTTGATTTCGTGTGTCTAAAGCACAAAACTTATGATGGTGTATACAAACGGAAGAGCGGAATAAACACGAGGCAATAAATCGGTTTCATAATGTGTTTACACTATGATTTAATGGTATATTAATTTTATAAAATTTAATTTATTTATTTTTTTTATATTAAATTTAAAATTATATTTTTTTAAATCACTTTTATTTATAAATTCATTTAAAATTTACTTGCTAGACAAAATAGCTTAAAACTAGTCGTACGAGAAAAACTATTATTCTAACCTACTGGCCCTCAGCGGGTACTCTTATCCTATGCCTTTCGACATAACCTAACCATAATTCAATTACATAATAATTCTTACAGGACAACTCGATATTAAGGAAAATTCGGAAAAAAGGTAAAAAACTTAATAGCAGAACTTTTTTGTTAAAAGTTTAAACACTAACTTACATTCTACCTTAAAATAAAAGTTAAACTAATCTACATACATATGCTTCTACTCTATACAAGTATAGTACGTATTCTTAATGAATTGTAATGTATGTGGGTACCACTTGTATACCCATGCATATATTTATTGTTTTATTTATTTTTATTTTTTATATATTATTTATTTTATATATTTTATTTTTTATATATATTTATTTTTTTTGTTTATTTTTTTTTTTTTCTATTACCATTTTTATTGCCATTTGTATTGCTTTGACCACTTGCATATGACAGATGTTATCTTGCAGATTGACAGATGGTGAGCAAGAGACAGAGCTAAGCATTTTAATAAACAGTCACATTCAAAAGTTCTCTTTCGCATTCAAATTCAAGGGAGTTCGTATGACGAGCCTATCCGGAAGCGAAGGGTTTAGCTTGATTCCCAATTATATCTGCTCTCGCTTGATAGAAAATGATAAAATTGCTGGTCAAGATAGCAGCGTATGTCAGAATACACGGGAACACACAATAAATGCATTCAGTCACAGATTTCAATTGCACATCGAATATGCTCGTCGCAACGCATACTTCATGAGCTCAAATTAAATGGAGGAGCATTTCGTAGCCTACATTTGAAAGGCCTCATTTGTTTAGTTTCTTGTTGACCTCCAGATGAGAAGAGTGGCTACAAAAGATAACTATCGAAACTGCTTTTGGCACATCTGCTCTGCAGTCAAGTGACTGCTAATGTTCATATTAATATCGAGTGAACCACCTGTACGCTCTACCCTGCCGCTTCGTCTACTTCGAAGGAATCTTTCCGTCGCAAGTTATGTGTTAATGAAGAGTACTGTTACGGAGTCTAATGTGTTCAATTTATCATGGGTACTTCCGATGGACTCTAGATGGGTGTTCGTATCTTCCGTTCGCCTTTAACTGATCCAATCAATGGGTTCCTTCATCTTGGGAAAACCTAGTCTGTGGAGTTGAAGGTCCGACGAAATTGAATCACACATTTATGGGTAGTAGGCTCCCTCCTTTCGACGTAAGCAATAAACTGCTCAGATCTCCATTCACCATTTCCAGGGTACAACTAGGGAACTCATGGCGTTGTCTAAAATCGTCCAGCTCCAGTTAGACCATCCAGAGTTAGTTACTCCATGATTGATTGTTTGTTTGTTGAACCAGTTCAATACCATGCTGATCTAGTGTTGAGCGATATTGCACAAGGAATGGAAATTATCCTTTTTTCAATCACTTCAACCAGCCACGTAAACTACCTTCTTGCATGGAAGAGAGAGTGGCCAACGATGGGGTGAATCAGAGGCCACCTCTGATGCATTGGCAATCGTCTTTGGATCGCAAAAGGGTACGGTCGTTGGTTTACTCGTGGTAGAATGAAATTCGCCTCTAAAATGTGGCGATTTCGGAAGTTTTATCGGGAATTCGTGTAAATTGATGGAACTTAAGTCTGTTGGTTGAGAACTAGGTCCGTCCAGGTCGTACGCCAAGAAGAAGAAGCAATACAATTTCAAAATAATCCGACTGACAGTTCATCTGGGTATTTACAAGGAAACTAGATGATCTATGAAGCGCATGCCTGACGACAGGAGTTTTAGTATTATTTGACCGATTGACTGGTAGTTGGATAAGGTGGTACGATTCTCTTAGGTCCGTAGGTCCATTCGGCTGCCACATGAGTCGACTTAGATCGATGCAACTGGAACCCTTTAAATTTCGTCGTCGACTCCTGCAGAGGGCGCCAGGTTCGATCCCCGAATTTACCATCTTTCATAATTCATGATTCCACCTTTTTGGACTTAGGTCGACAGAGCTGATATTTTTGGCCGCCGTGGCATAGTGGGTTGGTGCGACGACTCCTAGGCAGAGGGTCCGATGCCCGAATTTACCAACTTCCATAATTCATCACCCCACCCTTTTCGCGTCACTGACAATACTCAAAGTGTACTCCTTCTCAAACTTTGCAATTCGGAGTCTGCATAAAGCTGTAGGTTCCATCCAGTCTTGATAGAAAAATAGCACGCACAAAACGAGAGGTACCCTGGTACCTTACTAGCCTTCCTCCTCTTTCTTTACTTTTTTCTTTTAAGCTTCGACACGACATAATGCAACTCCCAAGTGCAGTAGCACGCCCACTCGCGTCACGTTTTTGCGAAGTTGAAGTGCCATCAAACGTGGAGGGAGGAATGCTGCATATAAGGGTGTCGTGTATTGCTGCTTGAATGTGCGGTTTTGACGTAGCATCGGAATTTAGACTCTTTCCCCGGTATTTTCTTGGCAAAGTTGACGGCTAAGCTCATTCAAAAACGTCCTTCCTTTATCGGTGGAGGAAAATATTAGGTCCACGTAAACTATATATGCAGCTAAAGCTGACCATATTGTAAAAGAAGACCATTAGCCATCTGTTTGTCCATGTAATCAACGCCATCGATGGAAAACGCAAAGTTGTTGCAAAACATTGGTCTTTGAAAATGTTCTTACTCTTGAATAAACAGTAAAGAGCTTCAAAAAATTGGCAAATTCTCCACATTGGAAGAGGATCTGCCTGCCATTTCGTTCCGTCTTTTGAAACCAAGTCACCAAGTCAGGAAAAAGGTTCATCGATAATTTCTTCTCATTCGGAGGAATGCGTTCGTAATCAATTCGAGGCTGTTTCTCTACATCCGAATATTCGGATTTCTACAACAGTCGGAGAAACAAGTTAACTTCATCACCAAATGCTTCAAACATATCTTCATGACGGAAAATTCGCGTATTCTCTACAAAATTGCATCATTGACTTACTACCACCTGCACTTGCTTCGGATTCCATTTTGTACAGATTTCACTTACTCTAAGTACTTATCCACGATCAAAATAAAACTCTCCACATTTCAGATAGGTTTACCTTCCCCGGCTACTTCTGTAAATCAACTCACAAATCACAAAAGTACACGTATGGTCTTCATCTTAATTGATATGAAGGTTCCCAGAGTCCTGGATTCCAGGACATTGCAACATTCGGTGAAATGAGAAAGATGACGAACTCGCAAGATTACGATCTTCGTCGTTCGACCGCATAGCATTCCATTTCCAGGGCGACTGGTTGTTCGCTGTTGGTGCTACATTCCTTGGTGAACCTAGTCCTCAACCAACAAACGTACACGCCAAGTTGGCTAAGGCTCCTCTTCACTTGAGTGCCCCATAAATTGTGTGAGCGTTGTCTCACTGGAGCGGAGTCAAAAACGCAGACGCCTGGGCAGACTCATGTCCCCTGACACAGCCCCCACAACACCTGGTTGAGTCCTCTTCTCCAAATGCAGTCAACACAAACAGGACCAAGAGTAAGCCTAAGTCAATTTTCGCTCCATCTGACTAACGTCGATGGCAATGTGATCGATCTGATTCAGTTGATTGATCAGGCGGCCAACAGGTTCCTTAGTGAATGTTGAGGTGCGGGAACTGCCTACTGGCTACAGCTGCAGTGAGGTTTCACCACCCTACACAAAATCCACCAGCCTGAGTCAGTTTTCAGCCGTGCTGTCATGCAGTCTGATTTCTCCTAAAACTCTAGCAGAGTCTGTCTTCCTTTAAGCGAGCAATGATCTTAGAACGAGGGCCTTATAGGAGATCATAGAAGTTATTGTTTTTCTATTCTCCTCTGTTGGTGCATATAAGGCTGTGTTGCCAAATTTAGAATTTATTCTCCATGGTCCTCAGCAGCAGACTCACACGTTCCAAGACTAGCTATCGCATCTGCACTTATTTTTTTGTAGACGGAGAGGAAGTTCCCCCAGAACCCGGGGAGAGGGGTCTCTACACACAAGCGACTGCTGTAGATGCTATCCAAAGCGAGACGAGAAGTTGTGGTGACTTGACCGGCGCATTGACAGGGCGCGTTGCTGGCATGGCATCTGACCAGGTTGAAGGCAATGAAAGAGAATAGGCAGAACGACTGTTGTATGTTTTTTTGGATGGCACTAACCTTAAAGAGATGTTGTTTGCTATACTGTCCACCAGTTCAGAGAATAGTAACATGAGCTCTAGAAACATTTTCTCAGCCGCAATTCTCCCCAAATGATTGGTTTCGGTACTCTTAGTTGTTTCCCATGTTTAAAGACAACTCAAATCCGGCTTGAACTATGGGGCAACCTTCAGCTCTGCTGGTTTTACTTTGCACAGGTTCACCGACGTCTAACAAAGGCGACTCTGGATCATGGCTGATCCTACGACATCAGGATGGAAAATAACTCGACTTTAATTAGCAAACACATCTCCATCAACATCCGGTTCATCCATGAAACATTCGACCCCCATTCCGGGGATGAACTCACTCGTGCTAATGATGAAGTTGACTTCTTACTGATTCAGTTAGTTCGTGACAATGAAACCCGTACACAATCTATGCACTCCACCCGTTGCGTAAACCGAAATCAAATTACGAATCTCCCCCAGGAATCTCGTGCCTAAGGTCAGAGCGATTAAAACGCCAGAACAACAAAAGACCGCGAGCGAGCGAGAGGGCGCACGGCGGACGAGAGCTTCCACCAGGATCACTATCTGCTCAATCGGCTTAACCAAATCAATGGCATCAGTGGCTTCGCAACGAGATACCCACCAGTCAGCCCACAACTTCCACCGCCCGCCAACTCCTTCGCTTCAGTGAAAAGAGTGAAAAGAGCAACGCACTTGTCAGGGGATGAAGTTTTGCCGTTTTGCAACGACGATGACGACGACACGCACGTCACCGTCTTCACCGGCTTCACCGAATGAGTAGTGGTGCTAGTGGCAAACGTAAACGTTTTCGAAGACAAGAAGAAATGATTCGATTAGGGCGAGTGTGCGAGATAGCGCAATGGCGATGGTGCTGGCGGTGTCGGTGGTGGTGGTGGTGGCTAAAGATTAAATTGAACAAGATTGTGACATGGCGATAGTAATCTGAATCTCTCCCCAAGTGCAAGGATCTCTGGCCAAAAGTTCGGGCTTAAACGAACGAAGCACACGGAACGCCGTTCGCTTGCCGAGAGATTCGTGGGGTATCTCGCCTTATCTCAATTGTGCAGTTTTTACGTCTTTTGATTTAATAGAGGACAATCGCATGTGACATCGAGATGAGGGTGGATTTGTTTGGCAATTGTGATCTCGTTCTCGTTTGCAATACATTCATGCGACGACGAGGACGATGAAGACGAGGACAACGAAAAATGTGAAACGACAGAGGAAGAGTGTTTCTTTTTTGTTGTTATTTTTGTTGTTGTGGTGCTTTGAAAATTCAGCCAGCAGCACACAGGGGTGGTCCTGATGCTGCCGGTCGTGATGGTGCATGCGTCAATCAACTGGGGGAAGAACTTAATGACAAGGTAATTATGGCAATACAGTGGGGGAGGCGAATAGAAAATTTATTCAAGTGCACACAATAGCCGGTCCAAGGATTTTGGGGTGAATTTGTGAGTTGGCTGTGCTGTGTATGTGTCGCCTGCTCTCCCTACCCCCCCATCACCTCACCCCATCATCCGTTGGAATCTGTAGTGTTCTCTTGTCTTATTTTATCTGTAACGTTGATTTGGAATTCTGTTCTTCCCAACTCACCGCGCAACGCTACCGCTCGTCGTTCGCCATCAGTCGCTAGTCGCCCTCCGTCGCCTCCGTGCCCTCACCCGGCCGCTGTCGCTGTCGCTGCCGCTGCTCGACGCCCGCTACTCGTTTCTCAGTTTCACATAAAGTGTTATCTGGAAGATTTACGATCCGACTTTTCACATCCCTCGTTTTATGATAATATACGAGCTTTCTCCGCAAATGTGTATCTTACAAATACACACATATACACACACACAAACACGCGCGTTCAAAAAGTATCTACAAAAATTATCTCTCAACCGAGCGTAGATACAAATGCCGAGATACTCGAGCGAGAGCAAACGTACGAACGAACGAACGAACTGTTCGCCCCTCCAGAGAGGACGGTGGGCGATTGGGGAGCATTTTCTAAGACTCCCATCGACTCGACTATGTGTGTCAGTACTTACACACAGATGCACCACGATACACAGATGTATACAGGACATTTGTAATACTTAATGCTGTGTTGAGTTTTTTTTTGTTTTTGTTCGCCATTTTATTGGGATTTTCTTGCCGGGACAACCGAGGTTTGGCGAACTTTCTCCACATCCACCACCTTGGTGGGTGTTTGTGTGTGCCTGTGAGGAGGAGTTTTCACTTGGCGGAGACAGTCATGTCTTACACAGTGCCTCCCCGGTCTAGCTGCTGTGGCAAATGTAGAGCATTGCATGTTGGATTGGGGCACACACATAGTCCCGAAACCAGAGTGTATTGTTGACGTTTCCTTTGGCATTTTTGGTGGCTATGACGCGACACAAGGAATTGGTTTTCTCCTTGAGAGATAAATCAGACGGAGATTTATGTGCTGCTGTGTATCTCTTGTGAAGCTATCTCTGATCTGAGCAATATCTCTATGAAGCGTTCGTGGGTGGGTGGCGGTGTGGAGGGTGGCTGACATAAACTCAGATTGCCTTGGTAATTCCGGTAAGATCTTTATTGATTTTGCAATGTACATACGAGAGATAAGAGAGATTTGGTCAAGTTGAGCTGAGCTGTACGGAATGTGGCACATGTGACATTTTGCCAAACGCATTACGACATAAGCACACGAGTTACTTTCTAATCAAGTCCCCGAGGGAGGGGGGGACGAATTTAACGAGGGAATTTGAAGGGGATTGGTTTTGTGTGCCAGTTGGAGGTCAGTGTCCACTGATAGTTCGGACGCTTATGGAGTGGGGACAGGCAAAAAATATTCCCAATGCTTGAAACGATTAACTCCACCAATCGGAGATGGTCCGCCTGCACCATGTGCCTCATTACGGCCTATTCGCGGTCCTAAATGAGGTCTGATTAGACGTGTAATACGTTTTCAAAATGGGTCTGCCCTACAAGAGACTGCCGGTGGCTTCGGTCTTTTAGCGAGGATGCACCAGATCATATGCAGAATTTGTGAAGACGTAGGAACATTCCCGAAGACTGGAGCAAGATCCACGAAAGACACGATTCTACCTCTTGCTACCGCCTCGACGTCGCCCACAAGATCCAGCTTGCTGTGTGACCACTCGACATGTACCAATGCGGCTTCTCGTTCCCCAGCAAATCGACTATTGCCCAAATATTAACACAAAGGCAAACCCTGGAGGATCCTAGCGAGCTTCAGATCGACGCATACCATCTTTTCGCATTTATCGCTAACACGGGATGCACCGTGTAACTCTGTTCGGAAACCTCGGAGCCGGTTAAAACCTGGCAGTGGAAGCATTCGCGGAAACTGAAGAAGATGCGAAACGAGCTTAAGGTCAGTGAGGACAAAACGAAAGACATAAATGCTGTCGACAAAGCTGCGATAAGTCACACACCAGCTGAAGTGAAGGAGTTGCAAGAATTGCCCTTGGCAACCAGTGCTACGTTGATGGCTGCGAAGTCGTTATATCCACACATAAAGTAGTCTTAAAACTAATTTAATCCTTTGATCGCGGCGCGGCGGTGTATCGGTGATTGGTGGTCTGCTCGCAAAACCCTTGACTCGAAGGACCAAAATCAAGCTCCACAAAACTGTTTATTTTCCGGGTCGTGATGTGTGAAGCCGAAAGCTGGATGAGAATCCAACAAACAGAGCTAATTCTTTGTGCCTTCGAAAAAAACTTCGGGTAAATGGACTCGTGTGTGAGGAAGGCGACTGGATTCTACGAGCTGTACCAGATTTTGAATGTCGTCCGGAAGGCAGATTGCACTGACTTCGCCACATCGAGAGCATGAAAAGCTAGGAGCTTCATAGAATCCGAGCCTCCTGGTTCGAGAAGGAAGGAAGACCGATTCTCCGGTGTAAAGACCAAGTTATCACGGGCGCAGTGCAGCTTGTTCTGGATGACTGGAAGTAGCGTGCACAGTGCCCAGGGTCAGAGGCTTGTCAAGTAAGTAAGTACTGTTACTCAATGAGCGACAACTTCAAGTTGTGTACCACACTCTTGTGGTGGCCTGAAAAAGGTGGGTGGTCCTATGGTCCTTGACGAACATCAGTTTGATGCGCCCTTGGTACAAGCCGAAGGCGACGGGTGCCCGACCACCATTGTCAAGCAGACCCGATTTTTACTGACCTCTATCTTCGGCGGGCATGCTACAGTCTCCATCTTCTGTCGATTACAGCGATACGGCATGAGGTTACTCTTGTGTACCTCACATACTTTTTGGTATGTCAAGCCTATGTGAAGGCCCAATGGCCTTCGAGAGCTCCAAAGTTCCGTGATTTGAATGGCGGTACGTACTGTGTACTAAGGTGTACTAAGGGCCGAGCTAGCCGCTCTCCTAGTCTCCGAAACTTCAGGAGATGGTTCAGAGCTCTTGTGGACACAAAGGGCCCCTGCCAAGGGGCACGGTCTGTATGTCACGACTGTACGTTAACATCATGTCTCTCCATAGATAATATACTCCCAGGAGTCAATGCGCTTCACTAAGACCTCGCACTGCATCAATGTGCACGGGCTGGACATGTAACCCTTCATCCGTGTTAACGTTGTTTTCGACACTAAGTCGGTGAGAAAGCCTTGCGTAGAGGAGGGTACTTCATCGGGCAATTCTCATAACTTGGTCATCATTAACTTTCACAAGCTGGCCTTGTATACTATTTCAGTCTCAGTTGGCTTCTTAACATGACGGCCTTATGTATAGAATAATTCTAGTCGGCCACTGTTTCTTGGTTTCAAGAGACAATTCATATCTCCGCCTCCCACACAGAGGCAGAGGTGCAGAGGCATAGGCAATATCAAAAGCGGTCGAAGATGTCCTGGGTCACTACGAGACAAAAGTTCTGCATTCGATGTTTGGTCATGCATGGGTTGAGTGCAGGAGGTGGAGTAAATTCAACCAGGAACTGCACAAGGACATGGATTTAGTCAGAAGCCAACGAATCCAACGCTGGGTCTCCCGGCCGATGAATCGTCGACTCCGAACATGTGGACAACAACGCACCAGCGCACGCTCTTGTCTTCACAATTACGAAAGGACCTCAACTAACTTGTGGTTGCTAGGCAGAGATAGCTTCGGCTGGGGAGGCTTGCTGGGTGCCCTCAGGACTGTAGCGCCACACAAAGAAGAAGATTGATTGACTGTGGCTTAGTGATTGTGCATGTTCATGTTGTTTATATTTTTCTTTCTTTTTCAAGCAACCGTTGTAAGTGCCAAATCATCTTCCACAATTTTACATCCCTTGTGTAAGAGGGAGAGAGCCGAGATCCGCCTTAAAAGCGAACCCACTTCTCTTAGTCAAGCCAGTGAGACCGGAGTGTCTCTGCCTCCTCCCCTCTGCGGGCACTTTAAATTCTTAATTTCGGACATTCTTTTCGGCTTCTAATCACCAAGCACCGCCGCCCCTCCCTGGCGGACATACTTGCCATATTTCTCCTGGTAGGTGAAAGGAACGAACGACGCGACGCGACAAACCCAGTTTCTTTTCTCCTCTGCTCGTAGATTCAGTCAATAAAGGCGTTTCGAAGTGTTGCGATAAAATCGCAATAAATAATTAAAATAACTGTGATTGCTTAGATGAATCTTGGCACAGCACACATTTTTCACCTGCAAAAGTCATAAATCACACGTGTGCCCCAAAAATGAAAAAAAAAAAAAAATAAATAAAACAAAATCGAAATCGAAAAATGGGAGAAGGAAAAAACTCAAGAAAACATTGACTCCATCACTCCATTTGGGCCGAGATAAGTCAGTCCCACATAATCCCAGGTGAGCCAGCGCGCGCTCGTAGGTACTGATTTCTCAAGAAGCCGCAGCGATCCTAAAACCAGATCACCGAACAGCGATATACCGCCGCGCCGCGATCAAAAGATTAAATTAATTGTAAGACTACTTTATGTGTGGATATAACGACTTCGTAGCCATCAAACAGAAGTTTCCAATAACAAGACGACATGAGTAGTTGATTGTGATGATCACTGATCCAGGGAGTGGCGGAAGGCACCGAACACCGATCACACCGATCACCGAACACAATTGCGCGCTGGAGAGAACCTCCGAATGGCTGGATGGCCTGCATTGACGATGTGACGCCAACACACCGAGCTCGGGTACATACATATGTAGGTGAATTAATTTCGGGACAAGAACAGATTCTCGCCGGCCGCCGCGGCTGTGGCACTATGTGGCGACCGTGTCCCTATCCATAATGATCGGCCCGAGAACGGGTCCGCATTGGTCCGCATTGGTGGACAAATTCATTGCGGCCACCATCCTGACAGCGTCGGCTTTTGATTTATTAATTCCTCAAATTCCAAGTGACACAGCGTAATTACTCTTCTGCCAGAACGAGCGACTGCCGTGGCGTGATGGGGGTACAGCCCGATCGATCTCGGAAGCAGCGTGTAATCTTTTCGCCTGTATCTCCGGATTGGATATCAGCGATTCACTTACGTGTGTGCACGGGCCTTTGGGGAGTTTGTCTCAATGCGTCCTGTGTGGCTTTGACAATTTTTGATCGCCTATCCGCCTACACTGTGCACCGTGTGCTGACTCCCCGGTAGGCTGCGCTGCGTTAATTGATTAAGCGAACGCTCTCGATGCTAGGTGTGGCCGATGTAAATGCCCATGTAAGATGAAGACAAAACAAATCCATTCGCCATCAGTAGAGCTGGCCGGCGCGGCGTTTGTTTTGCGAACAATGGTGACGGAGATGGCCTGCGTTGCACTCAACCGCAAAGTGACCAGCACAAAGTAACCATTTCAGCGGGACTGCGAGGTCTTTTAATTAGCATGTCAAAATACACTTACGTCGTTCAAAAGTAACGACACGAGCACGCCCAATGTGGCCACTCAAACATCAACTCGAAATGGCTCAGTTTTGAAGGTGCATTTGACTCGGCCGGCCGTCAAGTGACTTGCAAGAAGAGGGCACCTCTCCGCCGCCAGACGGAGGAGGACGTTCAAGTGCCTTCGATGAATCGAAGACACCAGCAGGCAGTCTCCGACGTCGCCGTTGCCTCTGCCGCCGATCAGCCGGACCGAAAAACGGTGGCTATTGAACCGATCGAGTGGCGAACAGGTAGCACTACTTTATAGGCATTCCCTTTCGAGCGATACACACTCTAAACCGAAAGGACGCACTTTGTTACGTTGTTATTAGCTCATGAGTTGGGTAAATGGATCCATTTCAGTGTCTTTAATTAGTTGCGTTAGCCGAATAGCCGCTGCCGAAGTGGCGGTCACGCTTACGTGAATTTTATTTATCAGAATGCACACGGGTATGCAGCGAGATGTGGTGAGTGGTGAAGTGTCTTCAACGTCTCCTGATTTTTGATCGGAAACCGTCGCCAGTTGTAAGTGGCTAGAGAAGGGGAGGCGCTAGTGCTTCCGACCGCGCGGTGACTCAACGCGATTGCAAACTGGATCGCTATCCGCATGGTAAATGGAATTAATGAGGAGCTAGTGAGTTGTGAAAGAGTTTGAGACTTAAACACGAACTCTGGCGAAAAATTGTGTCTCTTCATGCCAGCTTGAGCCGGACGGACGAATTCAGTCTCATGGAGAATCGCGGATGGCAGCAGTCTCCTTATTCTAGCTTGAACCGGACGGACGAATGCAGTCTCATGGAGCCTGGCTGATGGCAGCAGTCTCCTCATTCTAGTTTGAGCCCGACTAACGACTACACTCTCGTCACTCTAGCTTGAACCGGACGAACGAATTCAGTCTCATGGAGCCTCGCGGATGGCAGCAGTCTCCTCATTCTAGTTTGAGCCCGACTAACGACTACAGTGTCGTCATTCTAGCTTGAACCGGACGGACGACTGCAGTCTCATGGAGAATCGCGGATGGCAGCAGTCTCATCAGCTTGAGCCGCACTGACGACTGCAGTCTCCTTGAGCCCCACTAATGGCAGCATTTTCCCCCCACTGACGACTACAGTCTCGTCACTCTAGCTTGAACCGGACGAACGAATTCAGTCTCATGGAGAATCGCGGATGGCAGCAGTCTCCTTATTCTAGCTTGAACCGGACGGACGAATGCAGTCTCATGGAGCCTGGCTGATGGCAGCAGTCTCCTCATTCTAGTTTGAGCCCGACTAACGACTACACTCTCGTCACTCTAGCTTGAACCGGACGAACGAATTCAGTCTCATGGAGAGTCGCGGATGGCAGCAGTCTCATCAGCTTGAGCCGCACTGACGACTGCAGTCTCCTTGAGCCCCACTAATGGCAGCATTATCCTAATTCCAGCTTGAACCCCACTGACGACTACAGTCTCGTCATTCTAGCTTGAACCGGACGGACGACTGCAGTCTCATGGAGCCTCGCTGATGGCAGCAGTCTCCTCATTCTAGTTTGAGCCCGACTAACGACTACACTCTCGTCACTCTAGCTTGAACCGGACGAACGAATTCAGTCTCATGGAGAGTCGCGGATGGCAGCAGTCTCATCAGCTTGAGCCGCACTGACGACTGCAGTCTCCTTGAGCCCCACTAATGGCAGCATTATCCTAATTCCAGCTTGAACCCCACTGACGACTACAGTCTCGTCATTCTAGCTTGAACCGGACGGACGACTGCAGTCTCATGGAGCCTCGCTGATGGCAGCAGTCTCCTCATTCTAGTTTGAGCCCGACTAACGACTACAGTCTCGTCACTCTAGCTTGAACCGGACGGACGACTGCAGTCTCATGGAGCCTCGCTGATGGCAGCAGTCTCATCAGTCCAGCCCCCTGACGACTGCAGTCTGGTCACTCTAGCTTGAGCCGGCCCGACGAACTTCAATCTCTTTGAGCCCGATTCACGTAGTATAAGCCGCTTGAACCCGATTGAATTCGATCAGGTTATCTATGTTTTCCGTCCACATGAGCATGGATTCGAGCATAACGCTGTCCTTGAGAGTTTATGTTCAATTCCTCCTCACATAGGCAAAGAGCGGCAATGTTGTTGACGTTCAGTCTTCAGGTCTGAGTTCAGTCTTTCAGAAATGAGGATGGCCACATTGCCTGCTTAAGAGATGTCAATGTACCGCCCCTTCTTGGGGTGTCCCTCTGCTCAATTGTGAACGCAGCATCAGTCCGATCCAATCGCGGAGCCCTACATCAAAGCTTGGTTTTAAGGAGAAATCAAAGAGGCACGGTCTTGTTACACCGATTTGACTACCTATGCGCAGCCTCGGCTTGTTGGGTGCCTGACTGTATCTTAGTATCTGAATAAAATTAAGCCCTTGCTAGTCTAACAAACAAGTTTTGTGAGGAAAATCTGTAACACAAATCGGCGTCATCCGAGTTTTCCCTTGTTTTGTGATAGGAAAATTCTTCCAGTTCGTCATTTTTTTTAAATGTTGAAAACATTTTTTTCAGCGGTCAGGACATATAAATTGCTTGTGTCTGAGTACAATCTACGCACAAACTTTTCATATCCGTACAACTGCATTTCGTAATTTTTATGATATTCTTCATGTCGACTGTGTAACAAGCTTACTCTAAGTAAAGGGTGATTTTTTAGCTATTATCTTTTTGGCAACACTGGTTTAAACAGCTGACGTACGCTTCGTGTTTTGTTTCACTGTCAAACATCTTCAGTTTGGTCTATAATTTAACCATGAATCGTCTTACAAACGAACAACGCTTGCAAATTGAATGCGTGCTCTGTTAAGAATGTTCATCGCGCGCTTCTTCCATTTTATGGTCAGTTATGGTCAGGCTCAATGGGTACGTAAATAAGCAGAATTGTCGATTTTGGAGTGAATATCAGCCAGAAGCATTGCAAGAGCTACCAATGCATCCAGAAAAAGTCACAGTTTGGTGCGGTTTATGGGCTGGTGGCATCATTGGACAGCACTTCTTCAAAGACGATGCGAATCGTAACGTAACTGTGAATGGTGAGTGCTACCGTGGGATGATATCCAACTGTTTTGTGCCCAAAATGCCAGAGCTTGACTTGCATGACATGTGGTTTTAACAAGACGGTGCCACATGCCACACAGCACGCGCAGCAATGGACTTATTGTGAGGCGAGTTCGGTGAACATTTTATTTCACGTTCGGGACCGGTCAATTGGCCGCCTAGGTCGTGCGATTTAACGCCTTTAGACTATTTTTTGTGGGGCTGTGTTAAAACTCATGTCTATACAATTGACGCATTGGAATATAACATTGAAGCATTTATTCGTGAGATACCGGCCGAAATATTGGAAAGAGTATGCCAAAATGGGACTAAGCGGTTGGGCCATTTGAGGCGCAGTCAAGGTCAACATTTGCATCAAATAATCTTCAAACATTAAATTATATGGACCGTACTATCGATTCAAATAAAGATTTCATGCATTTTTCTGAATTTTATGTGTTTTTTTTTTTTTGAAAAACTTTCCTATAGCTTTTAAAAAATCACGCTTCATTAGAACGATAAGAATTTCTGGAATTTTCAAAAGACCTATAAGGTCTTGGCTTTTTGATTATGATTCACATAACGTGGAATACCTTCTCTCTGGTATTCTGGTGTAAATAAAAGCTTTCTCCTAATTTTCTTCTTAACTTTTTTTGTTTACTTTGGATTGCATACTTCACTTTTCTTTCCATAATTGTATCTAAACTTAACTTGCTCTTTATTTGTAATTAAATGGATCACCCCCATCCATTATATAGATATTAAATATAGTAAAGCCCATTGAATGACAGAGATGGCGTAACTTGTATTATTCCATTAGAACATGCGTTGGAAAGCTACTGTCATTGTACGTCGTTTCAGTATATCTCATTCATTTGAAGCGTAAACAACAATAATTTTTTTTTCACTCAAGCTTCGTGCCTGGAAATGTGTTTTTGTGGGGAGTTCTTCTTCATTACTATAATATGAAGAAAACTGCTGCCGAAAGTCATCGTATTTTGGTGGAAGTTTATGGTGAACGTGCCAAAAGTAGTTTGCACGATTTAAAAGTGCTGATTTTGGCTTGGCCAACCAGCCAAATCCACGGCAAAGCCGAATATCCATGGCGCGAAGGTAATGCTCTGTATTTGGTGGGATCAGAAGGGTGTGCTGTATTATGAGCTGCTAAAACCGGGTGAAACCATCAATGGACAACGCTACCGAACATAATTAATCCATTTGAAGAGAGCAGTAGCTGAAAAACGACCGGAATATACAAGAATTAAGTTATAGACCCAATATAACAAATTTAAACAAAAACAAGTGATTTTTTTTATTTTTTGAACTTAAGATTACTCTCGTACCTAACAACAGCAACCATTTTTGAAACACAATAAGATCTCGTGGCACATGCCCTATCGTTAGGTGTCCTTTAAATACGCTACTGAGAAAGGGGTTGACTGAAGTCCCTGACATTTGCAACACGATTTCATTAAAATCGGTCCACGGGATCATACGTTTCAGATTTATTTCCGCGCCACCGACTCAACCACTACTGGCTTTCCCTTTTGTAGTACTTAACGCAGTTTGACAATACCGTCCGTTTCGATTTAAGCCAATTAATGCAGACGAAATGCACCCGGTTCTAGCAATAACTGTTGATCGATATTGGATACTCTGGCCTTAGCTTACACCACCTGAGTATTACCAATCTGCGGGATCCAGTCAGGTACCGAATTTACCGTGTTTCTGTCATCTTCTGATGGACTCCTATCTTGGGAATGATCCTCTGGGATGGGCTGCGAATAATTCTTCACTTGCACTTGCTTCTAAAACTCACAGGGAAAGGAAAAGCCAGGATGGGCAAATGCACAGGGCGCCAAGCTCGTTTTGAAGCCCAAATAGATAAACGCGTTCATCATTTCATCAGTTCACACAAAAACCCATTCACACATTTTATAGCATTTGGGCCCAGGGGGTATTCCTTCTGATACAATGATTTTCCAAAGGTGGACACTAGTTTGTGTTGCTCTGTTGCGATTGATCTGATTCCTGATGTAGATGTCTATTAGACGTTCCAGTGTCTTCAGTACGAAAGGCTGATTGGTAGGTAGACCATGGCAGTATGTACGACTTGCCTTGGCTGGCTGGGGGATGAAAATGACTCTGGGCTCTCGTTGATCTCATTAGCACATGCCCTAGCGTTAGGCATCATTTTAATACGTTACTAAGAAAGGAGATGGTTGAAGTCCCTGGCATTTGCCTCACGATTTATCGTCTATTGTTCGATCTCGTAGTCTCAAGCGGAGACAAGGATACAAGCCTACAACAGCAGCTCCGACGTCACAACGATTCAGAGCGCACATGACTGGCAATTAAAGCAGTTGCTCTGCAATAGTTAAGAAGGCGACCACCGTTTCAAACTTCCTCCTTGGGTTTTTGGATGCACGAAAAAAGCAGCTCACTTGCCAAACACCACAACGCATGCATATCGTGTCGCAGGACACGGTATTTTCAATTCATCAACTCAACCCCCCTCTGCCCTACGGCTACCACACCACGAGATATTCCCAGCTATTAGCAGAAGACACCGACCAACCACTGACACAGGATCTCATCGTTCTGGTGGAACAAATCAATTACGCGTTATTACCCGCAACAACGTTTCAATCACAAGTCTCACAGCAAACGCCCAAGCAGTTAGGGGATGCTGGCGCACTACGCACGGGGTAGTGGCACTTTGTTTTGATTTGTTTTGACAGCATTGATTGTGGGAACACGTCCTAATTGCGACATGCGAATTATTCGTCTTCCGGCCAAGAGCTATGCAAAAATGTACCGAGAAATTTTATTGCACTTTTATGTTCGGGGCACAAGACCGCCCGAAAGGTTCCCATGCGTTCGCGCACATGCAGTGGCCAATTAGAAAGCCCACCGCAAGACTCATTGCGTATCCGTCACATCAAAAGGATTTCAATCAGAGATACATGCATAAAAATAATTAAACAATTCCGAATCGGATTATCTGCCACGATTCGGAATAATGGGCGAGAGCGAGATTGTCATCTCTGTTACCGTCGTCATTTGCAGACTAACCTACTGCTGGGATGCCGGAGAAGACTCGCTGTAGGAGTGTTTGTGGCGTCCGGAGCGATAGAGCCCACAACCCAATTGTGAGCTGCCCGAGTAAATGACAAATTTCCACCCATTTGAATCTGAATGGAAACTCATTTCGGCGTGCTCGAGAGTCGAGAGTATGCCGCATACAGTGCAAAGGCAAGAGTTTCCCCATTGTCCCGGGAGTGGATCAAACGAAACAATGCGAAAACCCGTAAAATATAAAAAGTTAAGCATGAAATAAAAAAGAGACAAGTCCGTTGACAGCCTTTGTGGGATCGATTGGATCACGAGGGGGATTTGCTGTTCCCGGCTGGGCATTGTTAGCTTGGTGAACGCTCTGGCGTAAAAATGAACAGAATGCTTGTGACAATTATGACAAGCTGCTGCTCTTCAAAAGGGTCGCATCCCACACGAACCTCCGAATCTCTCCTTTTCATCACAATTCGAGGGACAATCGAACGAATTTGTGGTGATGGTGCATGCATCTTTGAAATACGAGCCGAACTGTGTGTCATTTGAATGATGGCGAGAGAAGAAATGTCACATCATCATCGGAATTTTTGCGCAGGTAGGGTCATGTTCCAGAGAGGGAATGAATGATAAACAAAACGTGTCTCCTCGAGACTGAAGAGGTCTCTGTTTGCCTTGTTTGTTTAGGGAAAACACTCGACACAGTTTTTCTTTTTTTTTTTTTTTTCAGAAAATTGCACCTACTCTCGAGAAAAGTCCGTCGCATTTAGTTTCATCACGCTCGAAGAGGTTCTGTTTGTTTCCTTAGTTGTGAAACATCCCATTGTCATGGCAAACAACAACGTCGTCGTCGTCGCTGACATGGGGTGTGTGATGCAAACAGGTCCTTCGAATTCTCAAGGGGTTCCATGCTGCAACATTGTTATGCTTGCAGTTAGGAGCGCTCTTCAGATTGATTGCCCTAGGTGTTCCGATGCCCGCTGCAGCCAATTATTCCATTTGGAAGCGGGGCATAAGTGCATTTGGGAATTGGAATATTTCGCAGACCACTTGTGTCTCCACGAGAGCGTAAGTACCTTGATTGGTGGCCATGGGAATGGTCGTAATGTTTGATGAGGAGCGAAGGGATTTTTGGGTGGAGTCAGAATCTGGTGAGCGTACCAAATCCAAGAGGCACTTAGCTGAATGGGTGAGTCTGGCAAGTCTTGGCTTCTATAGTTCGGCTACGCCTATGTGCCGCCCAAAGGCGAGTCAGTCAAATAGGGCACTGCCCACAATAGGACATCATTTGATGTGATTCAGTCGGTCACAGCCACTTCATTAAATGGTTCAAACAACGGTTAGCACTGAGTTTTGTATCGATTCTTGGACAAGTCTGGGCCGAGATACTGTTTCTTAGCAGTTCCTGCAACTATCAAGGAAACCAGGCCGAGCCTATGAGCATGGTGACCCACCAGACAGATCCTACTGCAGGTCTTGGCGATGTTGTATTCGGTTCAGAAAATCTTGAGTTAAAGGCAGTGGGCTATTTCGCGCATTAGTAGTTCGAAACCGAATTCATTGAAGACTACTTTTATCGGAGCTGCCAGATGACATATTTCGTTTCCCTGGACCCCCATGTGTCCAGGAACCCACTGGAGGCGGACAGCGTTGTTACTCCAGAGTTCCTATGGCTCATCGAAGCAATTTAGTACCGCTTTGGATTTTTTTTTTGTGTTTCTTTTATGTGCTTTCAGCGCACGTCTTCATAAATTATGACGACAGTGGAGAGTCCTCGAGCTTTTCCCTTCTCGAAAGAGCAGCGGAAAGCCCGAAAAATGCTTTTCGAACGCTGCTCTCTGAATGGCCAGATGCTGCTTCTTTCGTGCAGTTCGACATAGATTTTGAGGTCCTGCGATGCATTGAATAAGCCATAGCTAGGCGGAGATTGGACTAGCAGGGGACGCCTGCTGGCCTGGATTACTCGACATCCCAGACTCAAGCATATATTGAGGAAGAAGACAAATATACCTGAACTTTTACCATCCAACCTTTCCAGCTAGCCCAAGCCCAGGGGCCCCTCCGGGCCTGTTGGCACTTAGGCCACTGAAACCAATACTTCTTGGGACACTCTGTGTAAGCATTAATTGATCTTTTCGACTCAGCTACAAGTTTTAGCCAGTTCTCTGCCGTTTTTTTTTAACTCATTTTTATTAAAATAATCTAATAAACAACAACAGGAGTCAACAGTGGTTTAGTCGGTGGCGGTGTGCGTTCGTGCTCCAGTGCTCTGCTGTCGTCCCAATTGTATGCCAAGCTTTCGGTGGAAGCAGATGAACGCCTGTTTCAATCTGTTGGCAATATTCATACAGTTAATTATTGCACTCTTGTAGTATTAGTTGTTGCGATTCCCAGTACGACCAAAATACTTTTCACGGCCCGCCTCTTTCAAGTCACTGACAATGCTCAAAGGGTACTGAAAAAGCTTCTCAAAATTGGGCATTCGAAGTCGGCATACTGCTGTAGGCTCCTTCCATTCGTGAGAGAACAAGAAGACGCACAACTCGAGTGGTCGCTAAGAAGCTAGTCCCCGGTCCTCTACGGGCTGTAGCGCCACTTCGATGAAGCTAAGTTGTTGCCAGGCAAAGAGTTGCCTGAAAACACTGGAACGCCGGTTTGAGAAGCGACTAGGGTTTCACTGACACTGCAAATCGTATAAAGAACACGATTCACAGTCACACTAGATCTCGGCTTTGGTTGAGTTACTTTCTCCAGAAAAACCACGACGACATCTGTCTGGAGGTCAATCATTTGTCTCAAAGTAAATCGTCTAGTTCGTCGCAAAAGTTGTAACGTGCGTCATAAGAACAAAGCTATCGTAGAAAAGTAAGCCCTCGCAGCAGACCTCGCCCCTGCAGCAGGCTGCGACCAGACGCGAATATTAGTCACCTGAGTTTACGTAGTGCATGCGCACACTGAATGGTGCGCCCATCAATCGCTCATCGAACAACGTCCTTGTCCAGCGCTGTGCACCTTCGAGTGTTACATTTTATCTAAAACAAACACCAACCGCGATAACATTGATTCGACCATCAAGTGGATTTCCATCGAATAGGAGCTAGAACAAACAAATGTTAATAGCATCCTTAGGTGTATCCCTTCCAATTAACTCATTAGCGATGCAATCATTAAACTCCCGCGCTGAGCCGCATGCGATTCTGTGCTCTGGTGTTTCGTCTGCTCTCCAAAGTCAGAGCCCTCCTGCAATTTATTACATCCCACTGTAGATCGAGAGATACCGCAGGGAGAATCAATCTTGGACCGGTTACAGTAGCCGGTTGCTGTCTGCACGCACACGTCACACTGTCCGGGCAATATGAAGTGGATGGGAATTGATGTAGAGTGTCATGCGAATGGACCACCTACAAGCGCTCCAAGACGTTTCGTGCAGTCATTTGTAACAACAACAGAACAAAATCAAAACGAAGAAAAAAGCCCTTGCTCTTCACGTTTGTTTTAATGCTCTGGTTGATTGATAAGCGGTCGCTTTTATTGTTCTATAACGAATGCTCCATCTGTTGGATGATGCTTGCATATCGTTCTGATGGGATCTTAAAGTTTTATTTGCTTCGATAAAAAGACGCGCCCAGGAATGTCCATTTGGTGACTAAAAGGGCGGCATGTTTTTATTTAGTTTATTTACTTAATTTTTATCTGATTTATCGAGAATTAGGAGAATGAGTTCACTTGAAGGCGGAGTCGTTATACAGAAAGAGGGCCGGTCAAGTCCACTCCAGACTCGGGCGCGATCACCTGCGGGTGTATCGGGTGGTGATCGAACTCGTAAATAAGTGTTGATTTTGTTTCTTTTCATTTATTTTGACACGCTTTTGTGGTAGAAGGAGAGATGTGTGAGGGCCGTAGACTTGGTCTTTTTTCGTATGCAATTTACGGACAAACGCGGAGATAATGTGTGCTTATCGGTTGTGGCGTATGAGCTATCCCTGACATCTCTGCCAAGATCGTTTCGAGGATTACACATATTTGAGACATACATGCGATATTAAAGACAAGGGCCGAATTGAATTCCGTGTTGCTTCAGAGCATTTTTTGCTAAATATGTTCATGTTAAGATTTGACTTAGTTTTTTAAGTTTAGATAGAACACTAGATTACTCATATGTCCTTACTTAGCCCGCCGTGAAATATAGATTCAAACTTCAAACATACGTCCGTTTGGAGATCTGTCTAAGGACTGTCTAGGACTCACGCCACATGATCAAAACTTTTTCCTGGACGTCGCTCGGCTCATTATTTTTTATTGAAATTGGGAAGAAAGCGACGGGGTAGCAGCGGTAACTCTTGCGCTCGTTCCTTCAGAAAATACTGACCTTGGGTCATGATGTTCGCTTTGGACGTCCTACGTCCACCCACCTCAACCACAGACGACGAGCAAATCATGGCTGCAGTTAGCAGGGACAGGCAATTGACGACACAGTAGACCCTTCAGCGGCTTAACATTAACATACAAGATGTTTGTTCAGCTTCCTAACGAACTCGGTCGAATAAACTTTAAGGATCGCATAATGGTCTGTGAGCATTTCTTGAGATGGAACTCGCTGTGGTGGTTAAATGGTTGCGGGAGAGGAAAAATTCAGCATACGAGATCATGGGGGCCGAATGCCACCGCACTTGGTTGATCAAAAAGATTTGCATCGTGATTGGTGAGTTATCCTTTACTACGTGTTTCTTCCACGGAATCAGAAGATAAATGTCATTAAATATTGCACTCAGCTCGAAAGCAGTTGAAGCAGTCAGTGAAAGCAAAACGACCAGAGTTGGCGAGCAGGAAGGGCATTATTGACACGTAGCCTAAGTGGCAAAGGAAAAACCGAATTCTCGTGGCTGGGAAGTTAAACAAAACCCACCTACATTAGAAGAAGAAGGCTGTTCAATTCGCAAGATGACACCAGAAGTCAAAACGTATCTGGAAAATGTGTCACTCCATAACTCTGCCGGGGGAAAAAAGTAGACCTTGATGGACAATATCTGATGGATTCAATTTAAGTTTTTATACCGAAACTATGTGCTTCGATGCCGTTGTCCGTTCCTTTTTGCTCCCCGCACGCACTAATTCGTGCATGACGTGACTTCCCCCCACCAGCATAACGATTCACGAGATCACTGCTTGCTCTTAGTTCCCTTGGGTGTAGCCCGACCTGCTGCCGACATTGATATGCCGGCTTTCCTGTAGGATTGGTCAGGCTGGGTCAAATTTGTTCCAACTCTCACCTCTGGTCATGCAATTTGGGTAATAACCGAATAAATAAGATCGCGAATACAAGAGGGTTACTATTGGATTTGCAAGAAAACACGTACGTCTGGAACCGCTTTTCTAGAAAAGTTCAATTTTGAAAACCGGAGATGAAATATTGCAATTGAATTCCATACCGCATCGATTAAACTAGCCAATCTGGAATCTGGAATCTCTCTGGAATCACTGTAATCTGAACGGGAGAGAGAGAGAGAGGACGTGTACCATTCCATCGCAAGGTGTTCCATCTCAAAGGAACTCCAACTAAAGTACTTCATTGAATAAGACCGAAGCGATTGTCATTTAAAATCGACTCCGGCGAACTCAAGACGTCGCCTATGGTTGTCGGGCTCCAATTTTGCGTCACCACTGTCTTAGACGGACGTAGACCCAGACAGTTTTTTTTTATGTGTTCGGTTCGTTTCATCGCCTTTGGCAATTCGGTTTGAAATAAATGTTACTAGGTTTGAGTCAATTTAGATGTAACCCGGGTTAACTCGATTTTTTAACCCGGGTTGACACACCACTAGCCTGGTGCCCCCAAGACCGCCTTGCACCCACTAGATAGAATTCAAAAGCAAGCGATAAAACTTAGCTTTATAGGAGACAACAATTTGCAGAGCCATTAGAATCGCTAGAAGAGTCTTTGTCCGTATTTTATCGCTATTTGAGCAAACGATGCTCAAGTGAGCTAGCCAACTGTCAACTCCTCCGCACGAATTCACACGCAATACTTGTCTCGCCAGGAATGCCCATCAGTTTAACCTTTAGCCTACTTTCGCACGCACAGTTAAATTTAGAGACTCGTTCTTCAGTCGCGCCACACGAATATAGAATGCTCTTCCCAGCCTGATATTTCCCGCAGACTACATTCCGCAGATATTTAAGGCCAATGCGCACAGGTACCTCCTCTCTTGTTGTCCCTCTATACCTTTGGCCCGTGCTCTGTCTTGACCCCGGACAATTAGAGCCAAATTATAAGAAAAATTACATACCTTACAGAAGTTTGACAGAAAGTTATCAATGGTTACCTTGACAGCTGATGAAACTTAAAAATTGGGAAATCTCGTCTTGCTGACACTCTTAATATATCTCCGGCAAATAATAGGCTTTATCACGGCCGCCAATATAACCGTTTGTTGTGTACACCCCAGAACCAATTTATCCAGGTTTGTAAACAGGAAACAGTTGTAGGGGGTTAAATCTCGAGAATTGACTGCCTGGCGTTGCAGCTCGTAGCCCAACGTATGCATTTTTTGGACTCCTTTAAGTCCACCCATCGCATGGGCAGCTTTGTCATGCCCGAATATTGTGCTCAGTTGAGATTCCTGAAGTATCAGCGTCAGCCACGCCTTACTGCCTATGATCAACGATTACACTTGCCTAGAAAAATCTTCTAACCATCGTCTTTCGGGGACGACGTAAGACTGTAGGTCCCCCGCATTCCGGACCCTCCCCGAAATAACCATCCCATCTCAAGCTGATTGAAAAGTCCTAGCCAACTGTTCATTTGCTTCAGCAACCTTGACTTCGGTCTCAACTTGCCCACGCACTTGCCCGATTATCCTCCCGAATTGTTTACCGAACAAGTAGTTTGAAGTCGCAAAGGGGCCCACATAAAGGAGCGTCTCGGGGTGATGCTGACCAGATATTGAATCCTAGTCCACAACAGCCATGCCCTTGTTGTGGATAGTTTACACTCGAATGACAGTCGAAGTCAAATTTAATTGCACAACACTCTCGTTACATGTCGCATCCGCAATTGAGGACAGTTGTTGTGGGTTAGGGTTGAGATCGGCTTGCAGCGCCACTTGTCGCATTAATTCAATTGTCCCAATTACTCCTCGGCCGCATTGTCTGCAGAGATTTATGCGCCCGGTTCGAAGAACAGCATTTCAGTCAAAATAAAACAAACTCACACTCTTCGTGAATGGGCAATTAAGCAGGGCGAATGGATATCCAAATTACACCACAATTGCGACATAAAACCACATGTTCACAACTCAATTCGCAGCCCCTCCAGAAGGGCTGCCGTTCCAAGTGCTGCGCTTGCAGTACGTGATTCGCATATGCTGACAATCCTAATGAGGAGGGTCGTCGACAAAATACGCACCCTGTGTCCACTTACGTGCGCATTGAGAGACGGAGAAAGAATTCCCAGTGAGGATTAAGGACTCTGTGGCTATCTCTTAGCGTTCATCGCCAACGACAAAACTTTGATCGATATCGGAGGATCATTCAAGGGAATTCACATCTCGGAGAAGGTCTCAGATTAGTTCGTCGGCCGATTCCCCGGAAGATGCTGCCCCTGATCCAGCTCGAAAACTAGACCAAACGATAATGTTTCATTCTGCTAAACACCGACAATCCCCGAACTGACCTCTGTCTCGAGCGACTAATCCACAAATCCGAGTCCTAATCCCACTCGTGAATTGAGACAAAAGCCCCAGAGTACTTGAGGAATGACAGCATCAATTTGTATGCACAATGCCTAATCTGATAATCAGTGCAAACATGTCCTTTGTGCGCATTGTGTTAGAACAATGCCAACAAAATAGTTTGCGCCAGGATTAGATTAGAGTTGCCCGAGGAACCGAACAGGTAGACGGGCACAGGGAAATTAGAGCAGGTTCCTTTCTCTTCGCTTTCCGAAAATGTCCTTTTTTTTCAGTGCCGGCCGTCTGCAAATGCACGTGAAAATGTACCTTCAGCCGGGAGTCCTCGCTGCAAAAGGGGCAGCACACGAAAAAAGTCAACACCATCCTTCTGCACACATGTCTGCCCTGGCAGTGATAGAATTGTGGAAGGTAATAAAAATTAAAATTTATTGCGATATAAATTATAGAAGGTCCTGTCACAACACCAAATGCAAAGGGGGCGCACACAGCAAACAGCGCCCAGGACACAGTGGCATGCACAGGCAGTGTGCTCGGGAAGGAAGGGCATCGACTGCTGGATGCTGCTTCCCCTGCTGCGCCGTGCCGCCGCGCTGTGTGGAAGTCTCAGTTGTTCTGATACAAATACAAACTAACTTATTGTTTCGTGTATATTATAGTTTCGCTAACTGTTCACCAAACAAGAGGCTGATACCTGGTCGGGTTGTGCTGTCTGGTTCGGTCCGGGTGACACAGATACAGGTACTCTGTAAGGGTGCATCATTAAGGGTTCAATGGCGGTGAATGGATTGCAGTCGAGCGGTTTTTGGTGACGCATATTTCATATTGTGTAAAGACGAGACGCCTCTCAAGGAGTAACATGGATATTGTCTAATGCTGGCGCCAGACAGGACTTAGTCTTGACACACTAACGACTTCCTCGAAGACAATGTATTCCAGGGCAGCTAGCTGTGGTTCCATTTTTGTCTTTACTACCATTGGCGTAATCCACCTGATCCCTGGGTTGGCATTGTTCGAAGGTGAATGCATTTGAGAAGTGCTCGCTATGCGCCAGGACCTGGACTTGCAGTAAGCTGCTTTCATTATTTAGGGGCGTTTTACAGTTGCGCGTTTGTAAATAGAACAATTCTCATACAAACATCATAAAATCGCTTAGAATGCGCAGGTTCGAGTGGGTTTTGTGGTGAACTACCGGTAGTCGAACTATGCGCTGATGCTGACGATTTATAGCCGTAATCGCTGAAGCGAAGGACTCAGGTGCAGTGCCGGCGGCTGAGGCTGAAAGGCGCTGTTGACAGGTCACTGGGCTGGCTGAGTTTTGTGGAATGTCATTACACTTGCCTTGAGGAGTGATCCGTGAATCTGGGAATGTGATTGTTTGCATAACAATTCCGGGCGCTATTTGGAGGGAATCTTTTGAATACTTTCATTCCACTGATGCGCAGAACAAAAGACTGATACTCAACAGAACTAGTGTCGTTTGTTTGCATTTCGATCGTGTTGACGTTGACTGCGGTTGAATGAGAAGGATCAACTAGATAGATGTGTGTATTCAGTCGTCTATTGATCTGCTTTCTTAGGAGAAGGTCATGCAATGGGCGCTGGGCGGATGGGCGATTGAACAACTATCTGTCTGCAGAGCAAGTCAAGCCAATCTGAAAAATACGTGCAATCGTATATTTGTGGACAGGCAGATAGTGGACAATGGACGACGGCATGAGCGATGTTTTTACAGTCAAACCTCTTTTACAGTCAAACCTCTGTAAGTCGAATCTCTGTAAATTATGTACAATATATACACACATGTGTACGAGTGTGTATACTATTTTTTTTTTTTTTTTTGATTTTTTTTTTTTTTCTATTTACATCTTAAAAACTACCTTAACACACTACCCTAAACTATGTAAGACGGCCATAGGTTGCGGCTGCTCCGCTGCAAAACAGTGACCGACAACTGCTCCCATTCGGGAGTCCGCATTACCCTTTCTACCCAGGGTCTAACGGGTTCGACGAGGGAGTTCCTTCGCTCTCCAAGCACCAGAATTTCCGATGCTGCATTTCAACATCTCGCACATCCCGCTTTGGTACCGCCATACTGAACCGGAGGAGGCCTTCCTCAGCTCGTTGTGCAACGGAGCGGTCGTGGTTGAGTCGTCCATCCACAGTTGAACGGGCGATGTGAAAGAGGAGCGGTACCGCATTTATGTATTGTATCAGACCGTTCGAATCCAAATAGAGGAATGCATCGGGGGGGACATATCCGTTGTGACGTACCCTTTCGTGGTTTAATGAATTGGGGTAGTAAGCCCCCGAGATCAAGTTATTGACCGAGTTCAGCGCTCAGGCAGTATGACCTGGAATCAACTTCACTAGGAAATTGTCCACTCGTATCAGGTTCGCCCTGTTGTATAAGATCTCATTGGAGTAGAATTCTCTGTACTGGGACCCTGGAGTTCTATAAAGGCGAAGCCAAGCCCTAAGACAAGCCCTCTCGAACAACCGAATCCTTTCCATCAAGCTTGCACTCACGTTGAACCACACGGGACAGCCGTAGGTGAGCATTGGCCGGATGAGGGCCATGTTGCAGATAACCTTCTCCCTCGCATCGAGTTGGCTGTTGTAAAACAGTCTCTTTGTAAGGGCAAAAGCGCCTCTGGCCCTGGCCAGAGCAGCATCTACATGTTTGTTAAAATATAGATACTGGTCTAGCCAGATCCCCAGGTATCTGACTACAGTCCTTTGAGCCAGTGGTTGCCCGTGTCGTCCAACAATAGAGAACCTTCGCCAATTCTTTTTCGTATCCGCCGAGGCCTTATACAACGGCGTCCTGAACAATATGGTTTCCGACTTCTGAAAGTTGATTTTTAACTTCCAGTCATCGCAATCTCTCATGAATGAATCGAAGTCACCCTGCACGAGAGTAGTGATGTCCTCGATCTTTTTGCCTGATCTGTACACGATCAAGTCGTCGGCGTACGCAATTACGTGAGGGAGAGAACTTATCAGATCGCTCAAGTAAATGTTGAACAGGATCGGAAAAAATCCCTCATGCCCATATACGACACAGACACGTCGGCGCAAGCCTGAAGTCTGCGCAAACACCTCTTCGCCACACACGGTGCAGACAATCTGCACTGACTTTAGTTTGTATCATTGCGTCGTGGTCATGGGGCTGGTCATTGCTTTGGCAATTAAAAAAAATTATACTAAGGAGCGGTAAAATTTTTATAATTTTCCAAAAACTCTATCCGAAATTATCTCTCTGTGTTCTTATTCATGTTGCACGATGCCTGGTCTGTGCAAAATTCACCTCACACCACACAGACATGCCGTTTCAGACCAGGCAAAATTTTTAAATTCACGAGACCGTCGCGGCAATCATGCGACATGAATAAAAACCACACAGACTGTCTGCGCAGACATGTGCACAACAACAAAATGTATTGCTTTGCAGCGACGTGTCTGTGTCGTGTATGGGCCCTATAAGCATTCATCAGTGCTCATGTACGCCGATGATGTAGAAATGCATTTAGCCAAACCAAAAATTCACGAATTGATCGTATCGATCCCGACTAAACCTCAAGTAATCAATCCGATATCAAAGAAAAGAGCATTTCAGCCAGAAATTAAACATGTAGAGACTGTCACTAGTCTCGGATATGTTGTTGGTCGAGATGTGTCGGGCTATAATCGCACCAAACTCTGACTCAGTGCTTTCTACACTCCCCTTGAAACGCGACGCAAACTTGTAGTGGCCTCAATCCTACCTCCAGTTACATATGCCGACGTAGTCTATTGTAGCCTTGAGTCCTTGTCCCAGCATACTTTAGAAATCGCTTTCAGTGACGCTGTGCGATGTTAATTTATAGACAAGAGCCCATTTCTTCTTTCACAAGAAGCTACAAGGATGCATCTTACAACAGCACTTCAATGCCATGGTTTGTATCTTCCTTCACAGGTTATTCACATTCGCAGCCCCCGTATTTATCTAACCGACTCAATTTCACTCTGAACACCACGATTGGTGACGTTGCTCCATCGGAAGAGTCGAAACCAGTCGATCGGTGGGCTGTTCTTAATTGCATTCACGCCAGAATCATCCAAGACCAAGGAGAATTCTTGATATTTCTAAAAAAAATCGTACATGTCACTTGTCTGGCAAAACTTTCCGATCACATGTGTCACTAACAATGTCAACATTCACGATGCTAGTGTCAAATTTGACGCACCGGTACTGCCCGGTCTCACAGCTGATGTAGCAACCCTCGCACACCCAGCCAACGCTTGCATAAGAGCAATGTACCACACAATTGTTTATTGTATTTCCTCTGCATCCTTAAGTGAATATACCCTTGAACCACACACAATAAACGAGTAGCAATTAACCTGTGCGAACAATATCGACTGGGAACACCCGCGTAGCATGCGCCGCAAACGCACTCAGGCGAACCTCTGAATTGCGCTTTCAACCCCTGAGCTGTGCGCTACTTGAAAGGGAAAAACAAAAAAACACACAAAACACTATCAAGTGCGTCGCACTCGTGTTCATCGGAATTCCGAAACAGATTGTAGGCACGCGCTTAGCCACTCAAATCGGCCTCAAGTGCATCGCTCAACAGCGCCACACAAGATGCGAAAATGCACCAGTTGTGCAATTTCTATGGTTATGAGGAAAATGGTGAAACATTTGTGCACCGGGAGAGAGCCGCACACGCTGCTTGGTCGCAGTTCACAGTGAAGTGTCCTTGTCTCGTATTTCACGTCAGACGACAGCAGGATCATGCGAGTGAATGCTGATTCAACTTTCATCACACATGAGCACGGTCCTGCGTTCGATAAGTCTCCAATCATTGCTCGCGCATGGAAATTACGCCTAGGGTACGAGTAGCTTGTCAAACGATTCGAGGAATCATTTTCTACCACCAGAAGATGGATGTCGAACACACAAGCGTTTCCTGAGAAGGAAGCAGACGCCTGGTTCCCTGTCAATCGGTAATCGCACTTCAATCTGTCAACCAAATTAATAAAAATCAACCACAAAGGTGGGCTATAGTTGTGACTGGCATCTGATTTCCTTGAAGTCACAGAGACAACGAAGACAAATGGTCTTGGAGGTACGTACATGCCTCAGATGAACGTAAATAATTGAATTGGTTCAGATATCTGGAGATTATCGCTGATCGCCGCGCTGCGGGCCCATCAGTAGCACTCCCTTTCCCTTATGGAATGAATTGAAATTCCTGTCGATGCAGTGAGAACTGAGCTGGGACTGAGAGCCTGCAGGAAACAGCTGTGGGTGCGTTACTTTTGAAATTTCATATTTCCCTCAAGTGAGAACCACAAATCAACTCGATCTTCTTTTCGTTGTTCGACTGTACGGGTGGACTTGGGCTTAGCTTTTTGAGCAGAGGCAGCTCTTCATGAAAGGTAGGTCAGCAGCAACCTTAGGTCATGTGGTGCTGTGTGAAATGTAGCGTCATTTTGCTGGAAGTGTGTGTCCACAAGCTCCGTGGATTTTGAGAAAACAAAAAGTGGAACAATAGTGAGCACCATTGATAAGGTTGCTCTCGCGGTACTATTTGGGAAAAGCAAAGTACGGGCTCGACACTTTTGCTAGATCAAAAACCGGACCAAATAGGGAACTTTTGTGTGGTTTTGTGAGGTTGCTGCCTGCCCTTCCTTTCATCAAAATTCAGCAAACAGGGCTGATAAATTGGAGTCAAATCTGATGAGGTTGAATATTTATTGCATCGATTGAGGAACATACCAAGGCCCCAAGTGTGGTCCCGTGAGTCTTGGAACTAGTATGAAAAGTTGAGCATACTGTAAGCAGCGAAGGAATGAACAGACGTAGAAGACATGAGACCATCGTGCGTTGGTAGGACCAAACTGACAGAAGTCTCCTTTTGAAGACGCCAAGAATCAACTCTACCAACTACTGTTGCTCGTCCAGCTCTCGATCACATGGGACACTACTGTCCTCGATTATTCGAGTCAGCAGCTAAGTCTTGAGTTGCAGTTGCGCTTAGGCCTTAGGCCAGAGTAGAGCTGTTGTGTTACCACGCGTTTCTAATTGATCCTACTCCGCAAACCAGTTAGTGCTCGTGATCAAGCTTTGGTGGATGACTAAGACTAATGCTACGTAGTCTAGGCAGCTGTAGGTGACATCTTCATCTGCAGGACAGAGCGCTGCTTTTGGAAAGTAAATGAACAATAGATTCTTGCTCCCTGCCCTCGATCCAGTACGATGAGAGAGCTGCAATAAGATTTTAGACGTTTACACTGAGTTGACCGATGTCGCAGTACGGCGTGCCTCCAAAGACAGGACCAAGGATCACACGCAGAATTGAACTTTTCGCTGGCACTGAGAGTGTGGTAGAGATGAGGGCAGCGTGAGACGACAACGACTCCATATTGCCCATTGAGCCCAAAAGAAACAACGGAAAGTGGCACCGCGAGAGTTAATCTGCGTTTGATGTCGTTACTGATCGCATTTTTACTTTTATTTCATGCGAACGAACGTCCCTGACTTGCTGCCCATTATCACAGTCTGTCTAAGACTTCGATGATGTGTGACTACGTTTGGCTTCCTTTTCAGTCTCAGCGACTGTATCCACTGGTATACTGCTGGGAACAAATAGGCATTTTAATTTTAATCCATTGACGCAGATGTCACATGTGCACAGCTCCAAGAAGTGCGGTGGAATCTCCCACTTCGCCTTTGGCCGACAGTTCCCTTAAACGAAACTGATTTCCGCAGCCGCAATGTTCAGTCTCCCTAGGATGAAAACTCCCATAAGTGGACAAAGGAAGATTTCATTGCGTTATTAAATCCCATCTCAGCGGTCAATTGAAGTCTCCATCTCGAGCAATCACACGTCCAGGGATCTTCGGCACGCAATAGAGTCATTTGTTCATCAACTCTGTGGAGCATGTGGCGTCAACGTGCAAAAAGTAAACGTTGACAACGTACGTTACATTAATTCAACATTAACATCATGTGGCGACGCAATCTGTCATTGACTGTCACCCGGTGTGGATGAAGATGTTGTTCCACTATTTGTCTTTGTGTTGGTTGCTCGTAGCCTGTTTGTTCATGAGGCTTAGCATCTTTCGCACACTCATGATTTTGGCGTTAATTTTCGGCACACGGTCAGTGTGTCAGAGTGTTATTTCAGATGTAACCACTTCTGACATTTTGTTGTTATAAATGACAACTTCCGTGTGCCAACTAACGGCGTCCCCATGTCACTGCCCTGTCCGAGACGTTCAGGGACTAAAATCAGTGCTCCTCAGGATGATACGCGAGAGCAATAGACAAGATTTAACATGACATATGTCAGTTGACAGTTGTCTAAAGATGATACATTGCAAGGAATTAATTAAATCCTTAAATTCATGTCTAAATCCTGGTCCTGACAATGTACCGTCTGTCATTCTTAAGCATTGTAATGCATCCTTGTCTGTTTCGTTAAAACGGATGTTTAACTCATCTTTGTCCTCTGGAATATTTTTGGAAGAATGGAAAAACGCATTTAAAACGCCCATATTCAAGGCTAGTCTTCGGCAAAACGTTGAAAACTCAAAGCTGTCCGCTATTCCGAAATTGTTCGAATTAATTGTCACAAAAAAACTGTACCAAAGAAAGAATATGCTCACAACAGGATGGATTTATGTCTGGAAGATCCACATTAACTAACCTGACTTTATTCACAAAGTATCTTTTCGATTCTGTAGAGTCAGGACATTAGGCTGATGTGATTCTGACAGATTTCAGGAAAGCTTTTGACACATTATGTCATTCAGTTTTATTAAATAAATTAAAGTCATTTGGTATCCACTCAAAAAGGACACACAAACCGTGAACATTGGGAATTGTAAATCTAGAATAAAATGGGGTTCCCTAAGGCAGTCAACTAGGGCCATTACTATTTATTTTATTTGTTAATGATATTCCGTCAATTTTTAAATATGTTAATTGATGGTTGTATGCTGATGACTTAAAGCTTTTTCTGCGTGTTACAAGTATCCAAGACTGTATAAAAATCCAGAAGAGTTCTCCATCTAGAGTTAAATGAAACAAAATTTCACTCATTTTCTGCTTTTCATATTCTGTTGCTGTTGTTGACTTTGACTATACCGTATATGGAGCGACTCTTTTGAGAAATACTGAAATTAAGGACCTTGGTATAGTTTTTGATAGGAAATTGTCTTTCTCATTTCACGTACTTGCTTAAGCAAACTCTATGCTTGGATTTCTTAAACGTACTTGTTGTGAATTTTCTAGTCCATTTGCATTGAAGTCAGTCTACACGTCCCTTGTTCGTCCGTAGCTGGAATATTGTTGTGTTATATGGAGTCCAGTCAAGGCAATGCATATATTAGCTGTAAAGAGGGTTCAAAGGTACTTTACAAGATTCGTTATAAAACAAATGCGACGGAATCTTGAATATGCCTTCGTATCAAATAAGATGTGGACTAACAGGACTTAATACGCTAGAAAAAAGGCGAAGTATTACATTTTTAATGTTAACTTAGTTCGTTTGTTTTTCTTTTTCAAAATTTGACGTTTATTTAGGAAAAGCACGTACAATAGTATTATTCAAAGTATTGCCCATCTGAAGCTATGACCTTTTCCCATCTTTCTGGCAATTTGTGGATCCCATCCCAAAAGAACTGCGCCGGCTTGGCAGCCAAGAATGAATCAAGCCAATTTTTGATATTCAGCTCTGATGTGAAGCGTATTTCAGTGGGGGCGTTCTGCATCGACCAGAACAAATGGTAGTCAGAAGGGATAAGGTCTAGGCTATAAGGCGGGTGGGGTAAAACTTCCCATTCACTGTTTTCCAATTACTTTTTAACCGGAATAGCAACGTGGGGCCGAGCGATGTCATGATGGAAAATGTTTGCCTAGTGTCTGGTCGCATATTCCGAGCGTTTTTCGGCTACTGCTCTCTTCAAACGGATTAATTGTGTTCGGTACCGCTGTCCCGGTTTTAGCAGCTCATAATACAGCACACCCTTCTGATCCCACCAAATACAGAGCATTACCTTCGCGCCATGGATATTCGGCTTTGCCGTTGATTTGGCAGGTTGGCCGGGTTTCATATATGTTTTTTTGCGCTTGGGGTTGTCGTAATCGATAAATTTTTCATCACCAGTAAAAATCCGATGCAACAATGACTTCCTTTTGTGGCGTTCCAGCAGCATTTCGGACATGCAAGACCGACTTTCGACGTCTCTCGGCTTGAGTTCATGTGCTCCATGCTTGAGTGACGCCCAAGGATTCTGCGAGCTCTTCTTCTGTTTGGCAACAATCTTCATAGAGTAATTCTTCCAGTTCTTCGTCTTCAAACTTTTTTGGCTGCCCAGGACGTTCATCGTCTTCCAAGTAAAAATCAACACTTTTGGTACATTCGCTCAGCTAGCGCATGTTCACCATATGCTTCCTCCAAAATACGATGACTTTCGGCAGCAGTTTTCTTCATATTAAAGTAATGAAGGAGAACTCCCCGCAAAAACACTTTTTCAGGCACAAAGCTCGACATATTTGAGTGAACAATTTATTGTTGTTTACGCTTCAAATGAATGAGATATACTGAAATGACGTACAATGACAGTAGCTTTCCAACGCATGTTCCAATGGAATAATAGCAGTTACGCCATATCTTAGTAAACCGCACAAATAAAGTTATAAACCCAATATCTGCAATCTGATAGTCAAACTCGGAAGCAGGGTTGCCGCTATACGACTTTAGTTGCCGCGACATACCGAGAGACCTTAGCAAGACATGTGAAACAAATTTATTCACGAAACACGTCGTTAAGTGTCTCATAAGCAATAAACTCAACACTAATCGTAGCAAAATACAACTAAGTCATTGCACCACACCTAAGCATGATACAACCTTAAAATTAGTAGCGATTACGGACAGTTGCGACTTTGTTTTGTCGCGAGACACTTTTTTCTGCGACTTTCTCAGATTTTTCAGCGACAACACTGCTTGGAATATGAAATAAAGATATTCACATTCACAACAAATGTTTGACTTATATTGAGTCTGTCAATTTTGTCGAAGACTGTGTTATAATCATACTTTCACACACAAGTCGCTAATATCCGAGAAGGGACCATCACTTCAATCAATGGAACTGAACTGTTGGTTTGTGAAGACCGGCCAAGCATCCTAACGAGCGACCAGATAAGAACAAAATGAAGGGAAATTTAAGTAAATCAACCATACTTTGAAACAACATTCATACCATTAGACAAGATGAAGTAGGCCCTCAATCAATTGTCCGCCACGACTTCGTTCACAGTGCTACAAGTGGTGGTCCAATAAGGGCGGCTTTATTCTAACTCGTGCAGAGCCGACTAGCTTGGTGTAGCCCCAGAAAAAATAATAGAGTGGTGTCAAGTCGCAGGATCGTCTTGGCCAATTAATGAATAAGAGGCTTAAGAAACTGAGCATTAGTAAGACAGTAAAACTTTGTTGGATACCTGCCCATATCGGGATAGAAGGCAATGAAATGGCAGATTCCCTCGCTATGAAAGGAGCATCGGAACCATTTATAGGCCCGAACCATTCAGCGCTGTAGGATCAACGCCACGGCTGCCAAACCCCGCAGCACTGAGACCAAATTTCTAAATGATGAATACAACATTACATTTTTTAAAATCCATCGCTTTCGTTTCTGAGATCAATACCCTTTCTTCGAATCAACCATCAAGGGAAGGAGACAAGATTTGACACAAGACTGTATCGGTATCGTATAACACACGACATCTCATTGTGTGTCGCCACGAAATATGAAGTGACATTACACAAAAAGGTAATTTAGACAAAGACCCTTAATTACACATGCTACGGCCCATCGGGCACAGGTATGGCGACCGCAACGACAATAAAACGAGCTATCATACTCAGCAGTGAGACTAAAGTGAAAGGATACAAGACTGGAAATTTACAGGGGAAAAAATGAAAAACGGATTAATTTTGTATCTCGGGAGTTTTATTCGTTGGTTACACTCACTGAAGGCAGTACTCATATTGCTTTGCAGCCATTAATCCTTGACTTTGCGAGCCATCCTTTGGCGATGCAGGGGTGGAAGGCACATAAAAACATACATAAACTGTTTCTTCCTTTTTTTGGTTTTTGTTTCGTGTTTATAGGCAGTGGACCAGCATTCACAGTCGAATGTCTCATGCACGAGGAAAAGGTGGCGCACAGCATGACCATGAAAGTGGAAAGGATGTATGGAGATGCTATGGGGATTTTATGAGTTCACGGAACATAGAACAATGGGAGCGTATAACCGAGAAATAAAATTACCAAATCAGTTATTATCTCACGAGCCTACGACTGAGCGAGAGAGAGACAGAGAGAGAGAGACGAAATAAAAAATAATATTTTATCTGGCGGAGGTCCTTCATAAAACAAATGGAATCAGTTTAATTGTTAGCCATTAAATCATGGGCAACCCTTTGAGCGATGTGAGATCTCTGTGCTGCGCGCAGTGTGGTGTGCGTTTGTGTCACGGAATTAAAGTTATTTCACCTGTGCTAGGAATTTCTTAATCTAAAGCTGGATTAAATTTAATGTCTCCCACTTAATTGCACGCTCTTACAATATATTTTAGTTGCGTAAACGGTTGGCCAACACAAGCGGGTTTTTATGAGTTCAAGGTTCAGTTCTGTTCGTTTTTACGAATAAACAAATTATGTTAACAAAATTATGCAGATTATAGAGAAGCGCTGTATAGACCACGAAGACCTACATCTTTGATAGGACTCTTTTCGTCGTCCGATAAGTCAGTGACTTTGCATAAAAGACTTTAGATAGTCACATTTGATCACAGTTTTCCAATTTGTTTCCCTTAAAAGAAAGGGGTTTATTCAGGGCGATGTATTTAATTTTCTGTTACTAACTTGCTGAGAAGCTAGGCACTGGCCCTGGCCCTGAACCGAAATAACGTGGTTTGGATGAATTTTTTTTGAAACCTCAATAGTCCGTTTCCACCGAGTTGAAGTGTTTTCAAATGTCACTAGCTGTTAATTTTGAAGCCGGGTAAACAGCTGTTTTTTGACGGAAAAGAAACGAAAAGGTTGTAGTTGGGCGCCAGTTAATTATTCAAACACGACCTCTTCTTTTGGAGGCTAAACAACTAGTGATCCCCCGTTTATTGAAATATATTTCTACCTTACATCTAACATACAATTACCTTAAAAGTAACTTAAACCTATGTGCTGCCCAGACGCTGCATCAGCATTACTTCCACGTTTGGTTCGCACACAGGTGTTGACTGTGTTCTGCTGACGCTATGTCTGTGCGCTATTGTGAGAACATTTAGTTCCCACAGTACCGAACATATTTGGGGCACTCGTGTTAACTTATAAAGGGTGATTCTTTAAGAGCTATAGGAAAGTTTTTCAAAAAAAAAAAAACAAAAAAAAAACATAAAATTCAGAAAAATGCATGAAATCTTTATTTGAATCGATAGTACGGTCCATATAATTTAATGTCTCAAAGCGCCTCAAATGGTCCATCCGCTTAGTCCAATTTTAGCATACTCTTTTCAACATTTCGGCCGGCATCTCACGAATAAATGCTTCAATGTTGTCTTCCAATGCGTCAATTGTATAGACATGAGCTTTAACATAGCCCCACAAAAAATAGTCTAAAGGCGTTAAATCGCACGATCTAGGCGGCAAATTGACCGGTCCCGAACGTGAAATAAAATGATCACCGAACTCGCCTCTCAATAAGTCCATTGTTGCGCGTGCTGTGTGGCATGTGGCACCGTCTTGTTGAAGCCACATGTCATGCAAGTCCAGCTCTTGCATTTTGGGCAAAAAAAAAGTTGGATATCATCTCACGGCAGCGCTCACCATTCACAGTTACGTTACGATTCGCATCATCTTTGAAGAAGTACGGTCCAATGATGCCACCAGCCCATAAACCGCACCAAACTGTGACTTTTTCTGGATGCATTAGCTCTTGCAATGCTTCTGGCTGATATTCACTCCAAAATCGAAAATTCTGCTTATTTACCTACCCATTGAGCCAAAAACGAGCTTCGTCTTAAACTGACCATAAAATGGAAGAAGCGCGCGATGAACTTTCTTAACACAGCACGCATTTTGATAATAAAATTCAATAATTTGCAAGCGTTGTTCGTTTGTAAGACGATTCATGGTTAAATTATAGACCAAACTGAAGATGTTTGGCAGTGAAACAAAACACGAAACGTGCGTCAGCTGTTTAAACCAGTGTTGCCAAAAAGATAATAGCTAAAAAATCACCCTTTACATGTATCGACGTCTATAAATGAACACCAAAATAAACTGAAGTTCACTGTAAGTTAGTCCTCCACGTAGGACTAAAGTTACTCAAATTAAAAAAGTGAATCTAAACGAAGTAAGGCACACGAATCCTAAATTGGACCAAAAGAAAACCTTGGGCTATGATCGGTTAAGAAACCGGTAGCTGCTTAAGAAACTACTAAATGTAGCACTAGTACATTCTACGTAAACTGTCCAATGCTGTAAAAAGACCTGTAGCGGGAATCCTGTATATCATTCATATTATTTATATTGTACTTTGTAACTTATTTGACAATACTATTCTCTACTGTTTGATGAATTATAAATCCGATGAAAATTAGAATGCGCTCCTTTTTGTACCGTGCTCCGTATTCACGCACAAAGAATTTGAAAGACCGAACCGATAAAATTGTATAAAACGATTTGGAGATGATCGCAGTCTGACTGATGTCGTATATGCAGACAGGCTAATTGGAGCTATACTATCAACCAGATTGTTTTTTTGAGGGGACGGACTGAACAACTTGTTTGGTCGTCTGTAGAAGTCGTCAGTCAGCAGAAGCAATAACTTTTTTTGCACTTTTTTGGAAATTTGATTTTTAAATAAACTGTTGAAAAGCCGACTCACTGACAATGCTCACAGAGTACGACTGTCTAGAAGAATCTTCTCAAATTGGCAATTCGAAATCGACATAAAGCTGTAGGCTTGGAAACAGCCAACTCGTGGGAGAATAATAGCAAGCTCAACACGAGTGGTTGCTGCGAAGCTAGGATCTGGCCCTCTACCGGCTATAGCGCCAACCATAGCATTATTATAAACCAGGATAACTCATCCTCATACAGACCGCATGCTCATATTTGAGAGCCTGTTACAACACCGTCCAGAACCCATACTGACTCAAAGCCAAGATAATACCTGACCATCAGTTCGTATTCAGACGACAACAATCAAAATTTTAACAAGTGCACCGAGTGATAAACAAGATGTCAACAGAAAGAGATTTTGCGCGGCAGCTTGATGTGACGTGGGAAAAAACTTTTGATAAGGTGCCAAACCTTATCAAAAGTTTTTTCCTGGCTTTCACACAAACTCGAGAATATTCTCCCAAAAGGCTTTTTCGATTTAATGACAATCTACTTAATTCTTCAGACTTCAGTCTTCAGACTTGCACGTAGCTAAAGCTGGAATCCCTAAGGGCTGTGTCTAAGGACCATTACTATATGTCCTAATTTACAGCTTACATTCCACCTCCTAACAGACCATCTGAGAACTAGTAACAATCCGACTACAACAATATCTTGGCGAAGTAATAGCTTAGTTTAAAAAATTTTACTCAAAAATAAACGATGGCAAGTCAGTGCAATCCGGAGCATTGCAAAGCTGCGATCTTGCAGCCCATATCTCCGAGGCACTGTTTGAGTGGGTTTATCTTAGGGCTCCAGAGTTCTGGAACCAAAAATTCCATTTCAATGAAGTCCTATACTTGACCAACCGGTTGAACTTGTTAAGTGTTAGGTTTGAAGCCAAAGCTAGCTCAATACGGCAAGAAGGTACATCACAATACCAAGGGTTTCGTTCCACCAGTAGCATCTCTTCAGTCTGATAGGCACGACATTCTAGCCTTGCATCAGGGCTAGAATGTGGTACCACTCACCGTACCCGCTCAACTTTGAATGAGCGACTCAATCGATTCGAGACGTTGTAATGAAGCATCGAGAATTCTGGTGGCTAGAGGGATTTGAGCTATCCACGGCAATATACTGCAAGAATGCATAGCTTAAGTAGGCTTAAGACAGCCCCTAGGAAGACCACCTTTATTAACGGCTAATTGCGCTCGTTCGGTTTTTGTTGCTCAAAAAATTTAGCAATTCCTGAATTATTTAAAAGTTTCAAATTCAAAAGCAGTCCCTAATCAGACCAAAGGCATACCAAAGCTACCAAATGTTCCTCTTAAAACATCACATGTGCGTCAGACGTCTTGTTAACTGAACAAGCAATTTAGCACCAACTGCCCGCAGAGAGACTGGCACGACACAATTATAGCAAATCAAATAAAAATCGTGTCGCTATTGCGCCACACCCAGATGACGAACACCTATCTGAAAACTAGATCAAACACAGAGCAGGGCTATCTGTTGAATTATTTTCCAATTTAAAATTATTTGTTCTCTTCCCCGTCCCCAAACGCAGCCCCCAGTAGCCACGAAAATAAAATAAATAAAGCACCACGCTTTATCTGTGATTGACGGATAAATTCGCCCAGGCGGATAACATCGCAGCGAGCGTGTGATAAACAGAGGGCACAGTTAAAATCGTCGATAATATTTGAGAAAATTGTAAAGCGGTTATCAGCAATCGACGTGATTTTAAATTTTATTATATTTTCTTCTATTTAACTTTTTTTTCCTCCCGAGCGACTCATGATCAATATTTTAATTGATCCGGTGGTCTGGTGTGGCCTGGTGTGGTGTAGCAGGTCTGCGCCATAGATAATCTCGATGCGCGTAAGGTTTGATTAAGACGTTTCACGCCTCTTTGATTAGATTTCCAAAGGTAAATGCTTATCGGTTGGGTTTTTCTGTTCTTCCAGTAATTTCCACTTTCGGAGATAATTGATTAAACATTTAGGGAAACAATCAATTGAATCTTAGACAAATGACCATCGTTTCGCTGCAGTATTCCGGCGAGAGAAGGAGAACGCTTCGAACTTTTGACTTGAGACCTGCTTCTAGATCGAGATAAACTGTCAATGGCTTCACGATTACCGCGACGGACATGTGAACGGGCAAAGCACCGGCGGCCGGGCTCAGGTACAACTGACACAAGACTACCGATCTAGATAAAATAATAAAATCATCATCTTTATTGAAGGAACGAGATGCAGTGCACACACATGTGCTGTGGTCGTGTTTATTTGTAGATGCATTTGATAAGCGCCACAAACAAGATGAACTGATTACAGAAGTGTTTAAGATTTTTTTTTTGTGTGACTGGCTGTAAGTATATCTGACTGTGGACTGGTCAGTGGCTCAGATTCGGGATTCGGTGGGTAAAGAGGCATCCGTCGTTGTTTACCATTCTGGACGTAATAGCGGCTCCACGAAAATGAGTTTTACCTTTTGGTCTGGTATGACCCTTGTTTTCTTGTCTCTTGTGTATTTTCGAACATAATTGATGTCCAGTGAGTGTCGGGCGGTAGGGTAACATCGCTGTTAAGGGTAACGTTTTGTGTGCTCTGCAGTTTGAGTTAAATCACATGTAATTGCTTAATTACGCGACGCGTGAAACGCTTGTCATGGTGTTCAATAGAAACGAATTTTTCCCCCTGGAAACTCAACCCTCCACGAGGTGGTTACTCGAACAAGTGCAAGTGCTTGGCCGGGAGCGCTGAATAGGTGTGGCGCTATTAAATACGATTAGTTAGTCGTGTGTGGTAAGTCAGTGCGTGGAATGCCGTGTGCGAAACTTAACATCTGCTCGGGTGATTGCTGAAGCAGTCAACAGGAAATTATCGGTCGCGGGTGGAACTTGGGGCCATCCCGCAGTGAAACGTTGGAGAAAAGCTTATGTTAATTGTACAGAGTTGACCATCTGTGGGTTTCTTTTGGAAAACGGCCGTAGAAAGAAACTATTCAATTCGTTTCAACGTTTGTCATTCAATTAGTTCACTCCTAGAGTGAATCTCTGCCAGGGTTTGTCTCTTCTTACGAAGCTTAGCTTCCCTTTGACTGCGTGTCGATTCCCGAGCTCCACACAGACAACATTGCTAGTGACAAATCAGGTGATCAACTGATTGGTTTTGTTATGATTGTTCAGTTAACCATTGCGTCAACACAATTTTTCGCCACATTGCTGATGGTTGTGGTCCTTGGCTTGACTAATATCTTAAGGCCGCTTTCAGACTCGATAAATCTTTGTCTGCGACTTTTCCATCTTGTTGGCAAGGGAGGTGAGACAGAAGGGATAACACAAAGGAAATCAGACACACATTGAAAGAATCTTGCTCAAAAAGTTGCCAAACGTCTCCGGATTGTTCGCATAGCACCGATCATTAATGGCGTCGCAGTTAATCCGCATCTCCAAAGTGAAAATCAATCGACAGCCCCATCTTGTTGGGAAACAGTTCGCCCAATCTCAATCGTCAAAATCTGAGCACAAAAAATCAAAAAAGGGGCCACTCCAATAACCCCGCTCATACACTAGCTTCCCTATGACTGCGTGTCGATTTCCGACCTCCACATAGACAACTTTGCTAGTTTATGTAGACATCGGCGGGATGGAGCAGTGAGTTGCTACATTATCCGAAGCGTTGGATAATATGGATTGTACAACACATGTCCAAACGAGGAAAAGCTTCCTTGAAACTGAAAGACCTCCGATCATTCATTTTCCTTCCAGAAATTAACAAGATATTCGAGAAGGTAATAAGTTGAGGAAAATTCGGTTTCAAAGCGGAACAATAATTTGCGTCGAGACTGTTGTCGGAATGATACAAGAGCTATGAGCCATGTATGGATGCATGTCTGAAAAAAAACATTTTGGCAAAACCACCACATTACCTATTGTGTACCATATTTACTAAAAGAAGGTTCGTGACTTAGATACGCTGAATACACAGTCTAGACGTTAGAAGTCACTCTGTTCAGTACGCCGTTGCAAAGGGCCTCGGCGGATACGAAAGAGAATTGGCGAAAGTTCTCAAATGTTAAACGACACGGGAAAACACTGGCATGGTCAAGAGTGAAAAAAAAATTACCAAACGTAGCACAAAATGAGGTCAAATCAATCTTGCAAGGATATATACCAACATAGCAATGATGTCGTCATAGTTAGGTTAAGTTTAGCTTAGAGAGCCTGCAGAGGGCCAGTAAGTTAAAATAGAATCATTGCTCGTCCAACTAGTTCTAAGCATTTTTGTCTAGTATGTAAGTATGATGATAAAAGGCAATGATGTCGGACAGTCGTGTAGTTAAAGTACCCACTAACCCCGCACCGACAATAATATAACATCGTCGCCTCGGCGGTTTCCCTCATTACTCGTCACGTCATAAAAACCTATTTCGCGTCTGCTGTTTTCCGTCGCCGTCGGTCATCGTCGTATCACGTTTCGAAACGTCTCAAAGATCCCGAGAAGGATCCCGTGCATTTTTTTCAATTAAAATAATTTTAATATAAAACTTCGTGCCGCTATTTTGGCACTAGACTTCTATGTCATCAAATCAAAGCCTGGGTGGGAATGTCTACAAAAGCCGGGGAAAACAGAGTAATACTCTGCCCCATACCAGACCATTCGGGGCTAGAAGCCAATGAAATGGCCGACTCCCTAGGAACATCGGAATGTTTCAAATGGCCCAGATCCATTCCGCGTTGCAGGAAACTAGAAGGAACCAGTCAGAAACATGGAACAAGCATATACCCAAAAGTGGTTTGATGCATGAAGGTATCAAGACGAGCAACAGCCTCCGCATCCTAGCAGGCTTCCTAACATGGCACTGCGGACTCAGGGAGCACCTTTCCTTAGGTGCTCCGGGGTATCTGAAGGAGACAGATTCTGTGGAGAATCTAATGGAGTGATGCACAAACCCACAAGCACCTACTGTCAGAGCAAGATTTATAATTAAGTCACTGGAACTACGTCTCATCCTCAAATTCTGGCAGAGAAACTGGCTTAGAGGGAATACTCTAGAATAAATCTCTTTCACCTTCGCGAGTTAAGTATAGGGCGTGATCCGAACACTGACCTGCCCAATTTCTCAAAGGCAACAAATAATGCAAAATACACGAAACAGCGTTGGGAACACGGTTGCCACTTCTGAGAAAAGAAATTTGCTATCAAATTTGGAACATAAAGTTACCGAACGAAGAAAAAAACTACAAAAATTCCAAAGCTGCAAAAATTAGTACACAAAAGCAAAATGATGCAGTTCGCCTTGATTGCCGTTTTTATCTGTTTTGTGAGATTAATAGAATAGCAGGAGACTTTTCAAAAGCTTCAAAGCTAACCTGAAGAGGGAATTTAACAATAAAAAGTCTTTACGATTAAATTCAATTACGTAATCCAAGTGGCAAGTGAGAACTTTGTCAGTCTTTATAAACTTAACCTATCTTATCTGGGTTACGGTTTGCTAAGAAATGCCTAGGCAACTTGTATTATTCCATCTCCATATCATACTCCATATCATTCCATTGGGACATGAGTTGGAAAGCTACTGTCATTGTAAGTCATTTCAGTATATGTCATTCATTTGAAGCGTAAACAACAATAATTTTTTTACACTCAAATATGTCGAACTTTGTGCCTTTGTGCGGGGAGTTCTTCTTCAGTACTTTAATATGAAGAAAACTGCTGCCGAAAGTCATCGTATTTTGGTGGAAGTTTATGGTGAAGATGCGCTAGCTGAAGTGGTGATTTTTACTTGGAAGACGATGAAAGTCCTGGGCAGCCAAAAAAGTTTGAAGACGAAGAACTGGAAGAATTACTCTATGAAGATTGTTGCCAAACACAAGAAGAGCTCGCAGAAAACTTGGGCGTCACTCAAGCAGCCATTTCAAAACGTTTAACAGCAGCTGGATATATTCAAAAGCAAGCAAATTGGGTTCCACATGAACTCAAGCCGAGAGACGTCGAAAGTCGGTCTTGCATGTCCGAAATGTTGCTGGAACGCCACAAAAGGAAGTCATTGTTGCATCGGATTTTTACTGGTGATGAAAAATGGATCGATTACGACAACCCCAAGCGCAAAAAATCATATGTGAAACCCGGCCAACCTGCCAAATCAACGGCAAAGCCGAATATCCATGGCGCGAAGGTAATGCTCTGTATTTGGTGGGATCAGAAGGGTGTGCTGTATTATGAGCTGCTAAAACCGGGTGAAACCATCCAACATCAAACCACCAACCGAAAAACGCCCGGAATGTGTTACCAGACACGAGGCAAAAATTTTCCATCATGACAACGCTCGACCCCACGTTCCTATTCCGGTTAAGAAGTATTTGGAAAACAGTGAATGGGAAGTTTTATCCCACCCGCCTTACAGCCTAGACCGTACCCCTTCTGACTACCATTTGTTCCGGTCGATGCAGAACGCCCTCACTGAAATACGGTCCACATCAGAGCTGAATATCAAAAATTGGCTTGATTCATTCTTGGCTGCCAAGCCGGCGCAGTTCTTTTGGGATGGGATCCACTAATTGCCAGAAAGATGGGAAAAGGTCATAGCTTCAGATGGGCAATACTTTGAATAATACTTTTGCACATGTTTTTCTTAAATAAATGTTCAAATTTTGAAAAAATTACACAAAAAACCACAATCGATGCGTTTTTCCCGCGTATTCACTCATTTTACAAACATGCCTGACACTCTATCTGATGGTATGTATATGTATACGCACTTTGGACAATCCGGATCGAATGACCAATAAACATTCAACTCTCATATGATGTCGTTCTCTGCCTAGGCTAAGTGGCTTGATCTGTTTTAGTTGGTTTAGGTTAGAGTGATTAACTGCAGATCGTAGTCACACGTATGCCAATCCAGACCCATTGTGATACCACGCGGATTGACTTTCTCCTGAACCTGGAACCAGTTGGTGGTTGTGAGCTGGCTTATACTGACGCCAGTTCGCTGAGGTTGTTGAAAAAGGTGTGTTGCTTGGGTGTGAGTACCTACGGCTGGTCGGCGAGCATACACGAGCTAGGAGGTGATTCGTTGCTCCTACTTCCTCCTCGTCCATACAGCTTCTGCAAAAATCATAGTTGGGACACCCAACCGGAGGGTTGGACGATATAGACAAAGCGATCGCTTGAGATTTAGTGCTGGGCATATGTCCTTGGTTTTAAGGCAAGTATTGCCTTCCAACCATTTGTGTTTGTTTGTTTTAATTGTGTGTATCTGAAGACTGCTAGAGATGAGCTGGTAGGGTACATGCACCAACGGTATGGACGGAGGAAAGCATGCCCGACGAGTGGAATCTCAGTATCATTTGCCCGATGCACATCCTGTCCTGCTGGGATCATCTCTGTCCTGCTGTATGGCGCAAGAGTTTTGACAATCTCAAAAGCTTAATCTTGATCTTTTCGTCAGAAATATTCTGCATTCAATTTTCGATCCGGTTTGCGTTGGTGGTTCTTGGAGAGGAAGATTCCACCATGAGCCAGACGTCTACTAGCGCCTGGACTACGCTGTTCCTGTCCGAAAAGTCTTCGACTCCGAATCAGTGGGATAACGAAATAGAGGACAACCAAGGAACCGATGGCGCACACAAGTGGAAAAGGACCTCAACCAACTTGGAGTGTGAAATTGGAGACAGCTGGCTAAAAATCGTGCCAACTGGAGAGGCTCCTTGGTTGAGCCCAGGACCACCCTGGACTGAAGCGCCATTAGAAGAAGAGAAAATTGGCTGCCCTGATCGCCACAGAGCGTGGTTCTGCTCCTGGTGTGAGAGGTGAGGTTGTGCTATTTGTAGCCACTTCATCGATTTTCCCGATATGTCACATTGCCCGGTATTCTGTAAAGAGACAGCTGTTTTTGAGTTGACCAAGTCCAGGGACTTAATTGCGGCTTAGTTGTCCGAACAGTGTTTCCCTTCTGGTTACATTGTTATTAAGCCAAGACAATGGTTACCGCAATGGTTCCTGGCCCAAAAATGATAAAGTGGTCAGAGGGCAATATTGGGGTCTTTGGACTAGACTCCCACACCTTCTTCGTCCGTCTTCGATCCGCGTGTGAACACATGCAGGGGACAGCCAGCGTCCGGTTGTCAGACATCTTAACTGGAGGATGCGCCACACGTAGCGAGTTCGTCGGCTTTGCAATTGCCCGTTATGTCACAGTGTCCCGGCACCCACACGAGGTGTATGTTAAAATGCTCAGTCATCTCGTTAAGAGACAGCCTGCAGACAATTGCAGGAAGTTTTCGAATTGAACATGACATTGTCCAGGGACTTGATTGCGGCCTGTCTGTCCGAACAGATGGTGATACCTCTTTTGTATATTCCGTTGTTCTTGAGCCAGGACAACGCCTCCTCTATCGCAATGGTTTCTGACTGGAATACGCTACAAAGGTCAGGGAGATAGCTATGCTAAGGTCTTGAGAATAAACACCAGCACCTACACCCTCGGCCGTCTTCGACCCATCAGTGAAGATGCCCAGGGGATCAGCCAGAGTCTGATTATCAGATATCCAGCCCAGTCTGGAGGGGATGCTGGTGGATAATTCCTTCTCGAAGACGATCTCGGGGTAGTAAGCGATCGCCGTTGGGAAGGACGTTGAATTCATAAAGAATGGACAATTGACCGATGGTGAGTTCGAGTTAAAGTCTGTGCTGGCAGCTTGCACAGTTGAAGACATGATTAAAACATGCAAAAATTAAGAACTTAAGAAAAAGGACCACTAAACCCTCGCCGTCATAAACGGCACACTGGGTCGTTAAAGAGGGTGATGCCTTTGTTGAACAGTAAAGCTTTCGAGGGACAGTTGCCTGAGGAAGACGGAACAATTAGGCGGACAAATTTGTCCGAATGATTCGGTGGGTGGAAACCAGTTTCCCATACCGTGTCATCATCACTGTCCGCCTAAGGACTCTGCTTAGGCTTTGTCTGCGTTACGGTCCACTGTGCCAATGAGAGGCTTCTTCTCATGGAGAATATGATCCGTCGCTGATCACAATTCAATTATCAATTTTCACACGTTGTCACTCGATGGGCGCTACTTAGCCAATTGTTACCGACCATTCTCCACAATTTTCAAATGCTGTCCTCGATGTCATCCAACTTGAAGCGGCGACCAAACACAATCGACCTGAAACGTAGACACATCCGGTGCAATGGAAGATTGCTTATGTTACATGGTAAGATGTCCAACCTGGGTCAACTTGATTGGCTTCCTGAGATGTTCACGTCAACTGTGACCTTAAGTCAGTCCAATTAGAAGGCGATGTGTGTGGATAACGTCTTCTGTAGGTAAATCGGCAGCCTGGGGCGGACCTGTGTTTCAACCAACAAGCTGCCCTCAGATGCGCCCACCAAGTTGGTTGGAGTCCTTCCTCCTGAGTAGATTACATTTCATAATTCATGCACAAGTGCAGGTCCTCGTGCATCAACGGAACACATTCGAATTCTTGGGAATTTCCTAAATCAAAATTTGTCTCCAACTCGAACGCACACATTTGCATAAATCACAATGAAGGGCCATTCATCAATTCCGAACCGTATATGCTCCCTGAATTCTCGGAACCTCGTGCATGTCTGATTAAGACAGCACACTCCCTCGTACGAGAGTGTGCATAATGCGAGAGACAACCACAAATGGTTATTGTCAAGCACACACCTTGACAAAGGTACACCCGCCAACTACATGGTAGGCAACAATAAATCCCTTCAAATCATAGTCGTATCTCCCATCGAATCCATAAGTAGAAAATCTCAATCAAGATATCACCGAACAATGCACGGATAGATAAAGTACTTGTGCATATCCTCGCCGACTGCCGCACAGCAGACAGCAGCGGCCACAGTTCTCTTTCGGTCGGAAAGGTGACCCATCGATTAAAATCTTAATCTCACTCCTTGCAGCGAACGGCAGGGCACTGCTAATGTCTTGGTCGGCTCGCTGTGCACTTTCTCCTCTCGGAAGAGAGGAAAGATACAAATGCACATTTTTTCGTCATCATTTTGGCGACAAAGAAATAAAATGAAAGGAAACGAAAAGGAAAAGAAAGAAGAAAAGAATCTGGTGGATTTAAATAAAACGTTCGATCTGAGATAAACAACAACACAGATCCCGATTTCACATCAGGCGGACGCATTAACACCTCAAAACATGCTGTCGGACTGGTTCTCTACGCTGGCCTGGTCCGCCTCAAATAGACATGAGGCACTGCCAAAATGTTGAGACAAGAATGCTTGATAGCGATCATTGAGATTTTCGGAACGAAGCCTCTCGCCCTCGTCCTCGGGTGCAGCTATTGTGGTGGTTTATTGGCGGTCAATACTGTGTTCATTCTTCTGTTCCGTGTAAACAAATGTCTTTCAATCTCAGATTTAATCAAGGGAAGGGAGACCGAGCCGTCCTTGAAATGCAATGAAGACAGACGCAGAAGACAGACGACAGAGTTTCCTCAGAAACCGAACGGCAAATCGAAACTCTCTCTAGGACATCGCAGGATGATTTACACTCGCATTCTGTCTGTTATCGGAAGTCGGAAACGTGACGTTTTTAATTGCTGCCTTTATTGCAATTCGTTGCCAGATGGTCGACGATGGGCAGTTGATTGGGGAATGGGTGTTTTGAAGGATATGGAATTAGTGAATGGAGCAGATGATAGGATGGCAATTTTGTGCTCTCACGTGTGCAGATATGCAATGAATGCCTACTCAGAATGGCCAAGCATTGTCATTGATTCGATAGAGCGTAGGAGCTGTGCCGTAACTAGGCTTTAGCGCTTTCCTGGGCCTATGCCCTGTTCATGGGCATCGATGGCACTGCGTAAGCGCACAACCTCCTACATCACGGCAGCTAGCGTTCCTTTAGTCTGCGGTGTCCCATAGCTGAATTTGAACCTGGTCGACTGGAGGTGTCTATAGGTTTGGGCCTGAATCATCGAGACACTGGATTTGAAAGAGCCCAACCGCCTACATCACGGTACTTAGCGTTCCTTTAGTCGGCGGTGTCCCATAGCTGCATTTGAACCTGGTCGACAGGTCCCACGGATGTCCCCATCTTCGGTGTCTATGGGTTTGGGCCTGAATCATCGATACACTGGATTTGAAAGAGCACAACCGCCTACATCACGGTACTTAGCGTTCCTTTAGTCGGCGGTGTCCCATAGCTGCATTTGAACCTGGTCGACAGGTCCCACGGATGTCCCCATCTTCGGTGTCTATGGGCTTGGGCCTGAATCATCGAGACACCGGATTTGAAACTCCAACATGGCCTGAAATCTCCCGGTTGGGTTTTCAGTACTATTTTGGACCTCTTTTCTGGACAAATTGTTTAATTTCTTTATTTTATAAACAATTTTTTCAAAATCGTCGCTAAATCCGGTGATTACATGAAATGTCGAAATAAATTCTTGAGCCTCCATGGCGCACGAATCTGACAAACCCACAGTATGACCAGACTGACAGCACCAGTTCTAGCAGTGTGCTGGCAAAGAACGCGTTTAAGTCTCTGAAGGATTCAGGCTTTTTTCGCAACATACACAAGGTCTTTCGTCTGCTTCTGAATTGTTTAAGTCTCTCATGGTTCAGGCAGCATACACAAGGTCCATTGACTTTGCTTACTGACAATGGAACACAGGACAGCTGGACTACGTTAATATACAAACCAATGTCTCAGTGGAGATACAAGAAGATCTGATAACAAATCACCCAATCCGAGACATCCAGATTTTTCGAGAAATTTTAAGCTTGTGACAGATGCAAGCAATGTTGCAATCGGTGCGGTCTTGCCCCAAGATGGTCATCCCATCTCATATGAGTCAAGTACGCTTAACAATCATAGAGCCAATGACTCCACGATAGAAAAGGAATTAGTTGCTTGCAGGGGTGTCAGGTACTTTACACGATATTTATTCGGAAGAGAATTTCAATTACAAACGGATCATCAGCCAATCAAGTATTCTTGAAAGGAAATTAACCCGCGACTTCAAAGATGGCTAACCTAGCTTGGGGAATACAACATCAAAATAGACTACGTAAAAGGGAAAGAAAATGTTATGTTGTTAGAAATGCGAACTTCTTAGCCGCGTAAATATTGATAGCAAAGGTATAAATGCTTTAACTCAAACTGATAGCGAATCAGATCAAAGCCGAATTAACTTCGACAATGCTGAGTATAATAAACTTCAGCAACAAATAATTGGGATATATTCTGAAAGACAATTGTTAAAATGCGTTAAATGCAGTCGCAAGGGATTTTAAAGACGACGAGAATGAGGTTGGACATGCTGGATCATTCCAACGTATGAGAGATCAAACAAAAAATCGATCATCCAAATCTTAGAGCAATAATTCACCAATTAATTAGTATTTGTGAATTTTGCGAAGTGTGATAGGAAGCCTATACGAAATAAGTTCTTTCTTACAAGAACTCCTTCAGCATTTAACGAAATTTTCCATGTTGACGTATATCTAAATGGTAAACACTCTTTCATAGTTTTTATTGAACGGACGCACAGTTAAATTTAGAGACTCGTTCATTAGCCGCACGATACGAATATGGAACGCTCTTCCCAGCCTAATATTTCCCCCAGAATACAATCCGCAGATATTTAAAACCAATGTGCACAGGAACCTCCTCTCCCTTTCTCCCTCTACACCTTCGGCCCGTGCTGCGTCTTGAACCCGGACACTTAAGGGTACTAACAATCCCTTGTGCGCGCGCAAAATCATAAAAAAAAAAATTTAACATTTTTTCAAAATTTGCCACAACCCCTTTAGAAATAGTTTAACTATTGTCGAAAAATTAAAGCATTTTTTGTGACAATGAATTCAGATCTAAAAATGTTGAAGAACTTTGTAACAAACAAGAAGGTATTGACTTTCACATAACAAAACCAAACAATCACCTAGGCAATTCGGATGTTGAACGTCTCAACAACACTCTAACGGAAAAAATTAGGGCATTGCATCTGGAAGATACGCAACCTGTTAAAAATCAAATGCTTAATGCAGTTATATAGCAACACTTATCATTCTACAATAAAATGTACACCATCTGAAGTTCGGGAAAGGAGAATTGATTTTGGTCTGATTAAGATAGGGACGATACAAAAAAGAAACAAATATCGTGAAAATTATGTCGAAACGAGAACTACAGGACTTGTTAAGAATTATAAGTCGTTCTGTCACAAAGAAGAACCCAAATTTAGGAAACTTACAAAGGGTGATTTGTTAACTATTATCTTTTTGGCAACACTGGTTTAAACAGCAGACGCACGTTTCGTGTTTTGCTTCACTGTCAAACATCTTCTGTTTGGTCTATAATTTAACCATGAATCGTCTTACAAACGAACAACGCTTGCAAATTATTGAATTATTTTATCAAAATGCGTGCTCTGTTAAGAGAGGTTATCGCGCGCTTGTTCCATTTTATGGAACAATTTAAGACGAAGCTCATTTTCGGCTCAATGGGTACGTAAATAAGTAGAATTCTCGATTTTGGAGTGAATATCAGCCAGAAGCATTGCAAGAGCTACCAATGCATCCAGAAAAAATCACAGTTTGGTGCGGTTTATGGGCTGGTGGCATCATTGGACCGCACTTCTTCAAAGATGATGCGAATCGTAACGTAACTGTGAATGGTGAGCGCTACCGTGAGATGATATCCCACTTTTTTTCGCCCAAAATGCAAGAGCTTGACTTGCATGACATGTGGTTTCAACAAGACGGTGCCACATGCCACACAGGACGCGCAACAATGGACTTATTGAGAGGCGAGTTTGGTGAACATTTTATTTCACGTTCGAGACCGGTCAATTGGCCGCCTAGATCGTGCGATTTAACGCCTTTAGACTATTTTTTGTGGGGCTATGTTAAAGCTCATGTCTATACAGACAAGCCCGCTTCAATTGACGCATTGGAAGACAACATTGAAGCATTTATTCGTGAGATACCGGCCGAAATGTTGGAGAGAGTATGCCAAAATTGGACTAAGCGGATGGACCATTTGAGGCGCAGTCAAAGTCAACATTTGCATGAAATAATCTTCAAACATTTAATTATATTGACCGTACTATCGATTCAAATAAAAATTTCATGCATTTTTCTGAATTTTATGTGTATTTCTTTGAAAAATTTTCCTATAGCTTGTAAAAAATCACCCTTTACTACAAAATGTGCATACGAAGAGATCCCAAACCGACCGTTCTCATATGGATTTTAATGTAAATATCCGTCCAGACCACTCAAGCAGCCCTCACGATTGAAAAAATTCGGCAGAAGTTGGTTATGCAGAGATACAAATTTATGAAGTGGAAATAGTTAACAAATTTGACATTATATCACAGAAATTCTCAATTTAATAAATATTTTAGACAAACATATTAAAATTTGACCCCAACACAGCTGTTACAGTTTGTGTATAGAGACTGAATGGCACTCAGAAGAGGGCCATCAATCCCATACTCCTGCTGAACACTCCAGAGTTTACCTCGGGGCACTCGGTGCAACGAAACAATGCAAAATGGCTGTCATGTATGCCATATACTTTTGTTTACATGGCTGTACGCAAATAATTCCTTGAATTTGAATTCTTCAATTCATCTTTCCGTTATTTACAATGATAAATATTTATTTAACAGATAATCAAAAATAACAGTCGTCTTTGACTTGTTGTTTAAGAAAGAATAAGACGGCATCAATTTCTTGACCACGTACAGTCAACGTCAAAAGTGAGTGTACAGCACAAAGGTGCTTGCGATCTCAACACGAAACGAGACTCCAAGAAAAAATCATAAATTCTGTTGTCGAAGGTAATTAGCAATCTTCATAAAGCAAGGAAATATCAAGATATCTTAAAAATTATACGCACTGCCAGTCAGAATAGAAAAAATGAAGCGAAATTCACACCTCAAAAGAAAGTGTACAACATGCACATCACATAATGAAATCTGCCCCTACAGAGGCTGTTTTAGGTAGCATCTAACGTGGTCAATTAAGTGTCCACTAATCGAAAAAATTGGATGTGTTTGATAATTTGAACTATCTTAAGAGTAACCTGCGCCAAAAGCGAAGCTCAGAAGGGCCATTTTTCGGCGTTTTTGGTATATGACCCGCCGTGCCCATAGTTTTTGAGGTATCCTCAATTTTGTTTGTCCTTCAACCCCGGGGCGACAAACTTCCTGCATCCTTCTCGATCTACGGCCAGATATTTCAGCTGTGGCCACGTTTTACACTTTGCTACAGCTTCCGCCAATACTGTTGATTTCCAAGTGGTCCTTGGTCTATCAACTCGCCGTGTACCTTGAGGATTTTATTCGAAGGACTGCTTCGCTACGTTTTCGTTTGGTTCCATCAGCGGGTGGCCAATCGAGCTCCAGTTTCGCTTCCTAATTTCTTCAAATTGGGATCATTCTTGGATCGATCCAATTTACGGAGATTAAGAATGTATCGAAAGGAGCGGTTTACATAAGTCAAAGTGGGGAAATCTGCGTCGAATGCATGTCCACTCACAGTCGCTCACAATAGAGTCATTTTCCAACGAGACACGCGCAGTACTTCACCTCGCACACGCTCGGCAAACGACACCACGCTCTGGACGACGAATGCTGACGCTGCGTCTCCGAATTTCGATGCAGTTGACATTGTTGTAGGCGACGAATGCTGACGCTGCCTCTACGAATTTCGATGCAGTTGATATTGGGTATAAATAGGTTAGTTGATGAGTAATGTTGGCTTTTGGTAATTTGTAGTCAAGTGAAAAAGAGGCGAGCGGCGAGAACTTTTAGATAAATAACTTTTTAACTCATATGCCTGTAATCTTCTCGAGTTGGAGGTAGAGGCATTGCAGGTTTTGCAGGCATACAGCAGTACGTATTTGACACTGGATTCGAATGCCCTCAGCTTGGTGCGTAGGGATATTTGACAAAAGTTCCAAACTGAAGACAATTGGAATGTTGAGGCGGCGGGCTTTACTTATTCTGCTATTAACATCCAGATCCGATCCTCCCCCGGACGATAAAAAGCTGCTTAGATGGTTAGATTGTTTGAACTCCTCAATGGGCGTCTGTCTCAGAATAATCGTGCGATGTGCTGATCGGCCAGGGTGAATGATTTTGGTCTTGTTGCAAGTGATGTTAAGACCTGCCATGTCTCCATTCATCGGCGGTGATTAGCACCATCGAACCAATCATTCACCAGAAATTTTTAAAGATGCCTGAGAAATTTTAAAGATGCCTGTCGATACTTACGGATGATAGAATAATAAACTTTTTGAAAAAGGCAGAACACGTCCATCGGAACTTAGTTTCCCATGCTACCAGCGGGCATCATGGACTGAGACACTTCGTGTGAGAAAACTGAAGAAAAGCGGCCTACAACATCAAAAAGCGAAAGCTTTAGCGATCTAAACCGCTTCGTCAGAAGGGGAAATCAATCCGGGAAGTATCACAACGGGCCTACTTTGGTCTAAGTGTGACTAGTGGTGTGCCAACCCGGGTTAAGAAATCGAGTTAACCCGGGTTACACCTAAATGGACCCAAACCGAGTAGCACTTATTTCAAACCAAATTGGCAAAACCGATGAAACGAACCGAAACCATAACTGTAGACGGTACAAGCCGGTGTGAGCATATGATGCCGAACCGAACCGAAACCAACCCCAAATCGATTTGCTCCATTCCATAGCCACCACCGCAGGCTGCAGAATTTCGGTACCTCTTGGCGTATTGTTTCTTTTGTATGCATTCTAAAATTCTCTCTTTTTTGTGTGATGTATGAAACAAGTAAGTTGCGTTGCGGGATCGACCAGTGCCACCTCCACCATTTCTGTAATCTTTCGTGTACTGTGTGTTTTGTATGTAAACACATATTCTCTCTTGTTGTTGTTGCGACTTGCGGGTTGCCACTTGGTAAATTTGCACACAAACAGCCGGTATTGGCTACACCGTGCGCCAAACACGTTACCCATAGAACACCGAAACATACCCGAAACTAAAAAGAATTGGACAATACAACTCGATTTGCACTATTCCATGTTTTTTGCTTTTGCTTCATCATCGAACCGAGTTCGTTTACCCGGGTTACAACTCGGTTTGCTTCTATTTTAACCCGGGTTAGCTCGGCTTGAACAATTTTGGGGTTGGCACACTGCGAAGTGTGACTGCCTTCTATAGTCAGCCACGATTACCTCACTTAACCTAACCCTAAGCTCCAGCTAAGATGGTCTTTGAATACGAGCCGCCTGGTTCGAGAAGGAGAGGTAGACCGAACCTGCGGTATAAATATCGGTCACAAGACAGCTTGGTCTTGGTAACTGAAAACGACCGTCAACTAGGCGCTCTAAGTTCGTCTAAGAGTCGTTGGCCGTATGCGTAAGTAAGGACATCAGACTTAGCTGGCACCAATTAGGCACAACAAGCTAGCTTAGGTCAATCTCCGCTTGTGTGCGCCGGCGGTTTTGTAGGTATCCTCTATTGTGTTGTCACGAAAACACTTCAGGCTGGAGCAGTGTTGTTTGTGAGCTCTGTACGGGTTAGAATCTTCGAGGCGTTCACAGTCTCCTTTACCATCTCAAAATCGCTGGAGTCGATCGTGGCATTTTGTCTCAGGTGGTGTGCGATGCAGTTTTGTCATGTCCTGTCATGTGTCTGTTCATCAGTAGCCATCGATGTCGATATCATCAACATACACCAACAGTTGGACTGACGTTAGGAACGTATGTGTGATGTCCGCTTCTTCTTCAGCACCAGTTTTAAGACAGTCAAACGGCAGACAGCAGACAATCAAACAAGTCCTCTTTTGGTAAGAACATTGCTTCAATTCAAGACTCCCTTAGCATCCAACAGTCAACATAAACGACAAATGGTTGAGAGTTAGTGAAGGGCTCTGGCCGATGCCTCCCTCTGCGCACGCTGTCGAAGGACCATCTGTTTAGAGCTTCAATCGGTGACTTGGGCATCGATATCTTCAACCGTCCGGTCATCATCAACTGATCAAACCTTCAAAACTCCAACGGCGAACTTGACATTTTGTGACGTAAATCACTTCACTAATTCCATACTCTTTCCCTCACCGCCCAACCCCAAGCCCGAAGCAAGGCGAGGTCCTTAAACGTATTCACGCACGGAGCTACATGGGTCAATGGGTTGCGCGATTTGAGCTGATAACAAATTTGTGTTATATAACCACCATGGTGGCTGGTCCAGGCGCACAGAGCAGCCGAGCACACAAACCTCTTCTCTGCCGACGAGACCGTTGAGGAAGCCAGCAAGGCATAGTAGCAGATCTCATGTTTTTGGCCTGTCTCATGCACTTCAATTTCTTTCAGGCCGTCGCTCGTCGTCGTTGTCGAAAACAAACGAATTCATCATCATGTGATGATTATAATGTTATGTAGCCCTAACCTAACCATGGTAGTGCCCACTTATGCTCACCGAGTTCCATTGTTTGATCCTTTCAGTTTCACTGGTGGTGCTGAATGTTATCAGCAATCGGGTAGATTCATCTGTGTGATAGCACGCAATGATTTAAACATTGGATGTGTAATTTTTTACGTTCCTGGATGGTTTTGGGATTTTTACGCCGCGCCATGCACAGGAGGAGTACGAGTACGAGTACGAGTGTGTTTGGATTTGTTTTGTTGTTCTCGAGCGGTTGTTGTTTGTTCATCGTGTGAAGCTTCGCTTAGTGGCAGGCAGCGCTATTACTCATTGGGACACATAAATAGGAGGCCATCATCATCGTCGTCGTCATATGCACGCATTTTTTTCCAGTTGGTCCTTAGGTAGAAATCACACAAGGAGGTGAGCGCGCGGAGGGTTACGTGTGATTCTGAAGAGATTTTTACCCTTGATGCCCGCTGAAATGCTTGTACATAGATATGTAGAACATCTGTCGATCCCGATAACATTTGATTCTTTTCCGTTGACATCGGCAAAAAAAAAAATTATCCGCATCCATACATTATGTACGCTGGTAGCTCGAATTCGTGTTGGCCGACGGTAGCTCTTTAGAAATATTGCATTTGCATTATGCACGGCTGTGTGGTGCGTCAAGCGGGAGATGCCGGCCGGCATGGTCTGGTTTTCTTTTTGCTGTAATGCGAACGGTTTGACGAGATTGACATCGGGTAGCTTTCGCAAAATACTGCGCGGACTGCGCAGACATGTCCTTGCACAAGTTCCGGATTCATTTCCTGTGCTGCTGTGTTTCTTTGTCGGGATAAGATTGATAGGGATTCATTTATATCATTTTGCGGCTGATGTGTCGGCTTTAACCGGATGAGGCTAAGAAATATGAAATAAATGGTCTTGGGAAGTTCTGGTGAAAGCATTCAAATGCGAGGGAAAGCAGCATCGTTATCCTGGATACAAAGGACGTTGTCCACAAAAAAGTCGTTCCACATGGTCCTTCCAGCACACCATGTGGGATAGAAATGCCTCCAAGAGAGCGTCTTCAGAGGTTAGAGAGGCGAGAGCATAGTAAGACTGTCCTGGAAAGGTAGAACTTAACATCTCACAACAGCAAGTCTTATAGATCAATATCACTGCAAAGAATGTCTGAGAAATCGTAAAGATTTAAACAATTTAAACAAAAAACCGATATCATTAACTGAAGGACCAACCCCTGTCATTCGATATGAAGGACCACTTTTACAAAATCTTACCACATTGGAAAATAACTCATAATTTGTTGCCACTACTCACCAGTTATGGCTATTCACCACGGTGTTTTTTTTTTATTAATTTTTATTAAACATTGGATATGGAATTGAAGTGCCAAACATTCCCATGAACGGACAATTCCGTTAGCTGCATAATTATCATAGAACCTAATAAAAAAATGTTTGTATTCATGAGAAAAAAATTAGTATCACTTATTGGTCCTAAATATGCATGGTTCGTCATCAGTGATTCCTTCTGTATCCGAGGCTTGTTGTTGCTTAGTAACCAGCGTTTTTTGCTTGGCCGGGCAGTTACCCCGACGGCTCAACCCCCAACCTGGAGGGCCAGTGCCTTTTTTTACCCCTAGAACAAGAGGCCGGACTTATTAGTTTAGCAAGTTGAGTTCGGGTGAACTACAACCAGTACCCGATGGCTACGACTTGGACGTAAAATAAGCACGATTGACAACACTGGGCATCGCCAGGTTGACGCCGATCAGTGCCTATCCGATTCCCACAACACCCAACAGCCATTAGATTGGTCCTAAATGAACCGTCGATATTCTGAAGCAAGGGAAAAGGCGTGAGTGATAGCTTTTGACTTCCCAGAGCGGCAAAATCAAGTTCAAAAGGAGGACACAGACAATCGGTTCTAAACTTTTTTTAAAACAATAAAAGTATTTGGTCAGCAAAACACCCCAAAAATGTGAACATACTGTAACAAAAGGAAACCGAAAATTGTTTCTTTTTGCTCTCCTGAAAAATTGGTAAAAATCACTTACGCCTCTTTGTGTTGAGATGGTCGATATGGGTACATTTTTACAAGTCTACGCAAAGTCACAATGTTAAAAAAACGGATAAGCCTTCAAGCCAAACGATAATTGAAGTTGTACAAGGTTCAGAAGCTTTCACGGCGATTGAAGAAAATGCGAAGCGAACTGGTCTTAAGGTCAATGAGGTTAAGACGAATATGCTCTCGAGCAAGAAGCAATCCGCCGAACATCACCTAAGGCAAGACAGCACGATCGACAGCTACAATTTCAAGATAGTAAAGGAGATTGGCTTCTTCGGGGCAAACGTGAACTCCACGAATGACATCTTGGTGACGATCCGACGCAGAATCGCCGTTGGTAAGTGCTACCTCTGTTTGTCCAAAAAAACTGAGTCGAAGGACCAATATCGTTCTCTGCAAAACTACTAATTTCCCAGGCCTGAGGCAAAAGCTGGACGCTAAGCAAAACTGCAGACCAGGTCCTTGGTGCCTACGAAAGAAAAATTCTACGTCGGATATATGGTCCCGTCTGCGATTAAGGCGAAAGGACGAGAAGGCCCAGCCGCGAATTGTAGGAACTGCACCAGGATGCGGAATCCGTCGACTGCACTGACTCGGCTATCAATCAACCAATGCTCCAGCTAAGAGGGTCTTCAAACCCGAGCCTCCTGGTTCGAGAAAGACAGGAAAACCAAATCTCCGGTCCCAACTAAGTAATCGCTGTGTCCACTACAGCCTGATCCTGATGACTGGAAGCAGAGTGCCCAGGACTGTCAGAGATGGAAGGCAGCAAATGCTCAGGCTCGAACCATCCATAGGTCGACGGCCTGATAAGTATGTTAGTCCATCCCAGAGTACGTTTGATGGTTCCATTTCCGGAGCATCAAAAGAGCATCACGTTGAGAGTGATATTTTGGCTAACATGGCTAATTATCTAACGCGAGGTGTTAGAGTTGCTGATGTAGAAGACAGAGTACTACTAAAGGCTGAAAGTCCTAACAAAAAATCAAATTGCAAAGCTACTGCAACGTATGGGACTTAAGGATTGATACATCAAAGTCAAAATGATGGTTTTCGGCACCGGTCGGGTGCCAGGACTGCTCGAGAAAACTGGTCTTGGGAGGGCCACCCGATCGCAGTTGTCAAGGAATTTAGCCACCTAGGGGCTACCTAGGAATGCACATTTATGTACAAATTAGTACCGCACAAATAGCCGTTCTCAAAAGTTCTCACTTGAAGAAGAAGAAATAAAGGACACAGCAATGTTCGAATAGTCCTTACATATTGTCATCAGAACGGCCGGTAAGTCTTCACAGCAGATGTTGAACAACACGAAAGCATGCTCATCAACTAAAGATGATATGATGGACTTTCAGTTGATAAATTATCCCGACTAGACTATGCACCCCACGTCCTATGCACCTGCCAGCGCTAGGCGATCTTGATAGTCTCAACTTCGCACCGCCACAGCAAAGACAGCCTCATATTGCATTGCACTGAATACAGCAAAATGCTGGCACACATAACCCCGGCCCAGTCCGACCAATGACACTGCCGATATTTCCTTATTCGAAGTTTTCAACACGTTCGATCGCATTAAGATTGATTGCGCGGCAAAGCAAGCACAGCAAACCCACAACGTTGTCTGCATCATTAACATCTACACGCCATTATAGATATTTTACCAATCTATCAGAGCCATTATCCACACCGACTAGGCGGTATTAGAGCTTATCTTACATCAGGCAAGTTACTTGGAAAAGCGTTTTTTATTTTTTATTCCTGTTTTCGTGCACTCGCGCACCGGGTACATACCCACGTTCGTTCTGGTGAATATCGCAAAGCAGAACCGATTGTTTGCAATTGTTGTTGAAAAATTCGCCCCCACTGAATGGCTGCAGAATAATTAATACGAATACTATACAGCAGCCCGCGAGGGAACAACAAGAAATGAATGTCAACGAAGTAAAAGTACCACGGGACACAGCCACAGCCACGGCAGCCACTCAGCTCAGCTCAGCTCAATGTTGTCCTTTAAAGTTTAGAGAGCACATCTACCAGTTTTGGTGGAATCTTGTGGGCTTCTCCCTTTCAATTAACATGAAATTCTACGAATTGTTAATTAGAGAGACTGGCAAAAGGTGTCTGGTTGGGTTACAGGTTCCACTGGCACAGCGACACAGCGACACAACGAATCGCGAGGCACGAGCGCGAAGGACAAAAATGAGAAAATGCAAACGCATCGGGGAATTCGAGTTGAAGATAAGGCCAAGATCAGAGATTTATCCTCTGGCAAAATGCAAAGCAAACAACAACAAAACAAAACGTCCAAACCAAGTCAACCCATGTTAGGTGTTTGTTAAAATGTACGACATTTTTGTAAGAATTTATACCTATGCACACGTGTGTGTATGTGTGTCCCTGAAGGATCGGTCGAAAATGTTTCCGACGGTCGGCCGTCGCGTTCGCAGCTATGTCCGCGTCGTCTAGTGAACTCAAAAATATTTTGTTCCCTTGTCAAATTGAAACACGATGGGGGAAGTGAATACTTCTTAATTGAAATGTCTGAGTGACAGCAAATTTTAAGTTGAAATCTTCATCGTTTTCTTGAACTTGAAGGCGATTCGTTTTGTTCACATGGGCATTTACTGAAATTCTCTTCGTGGCTGCAGTTTGTGTTGCCGTCGATATCTCGTTAAAAAGGGAACTGGACAGCCGGGTATTCAGAGGATTCCGCTGAAATGGGAAGCCTAACACGATGAAAGATCAGCGAAAAGTGCAAAAGTTACTTACTTAAGTTACTCTAGAAAGTATTTTTTTCTAGGGTTCCGCGCCAGAATCAGACGGCACATAACAACTTAGCACCCGTTGACATTTTTCATGATCTGTCAATGACAAGACCCGTTAACATCTTTCATGATCTGTCAATGTCAAGACCTCAATCAGGAGCTACACTCCCGACTGGGCGAAATTCAAAATTCACGAAGCGACGCACGTAACTTTTGAAAAACACCGAAAGTAAGCACCGAAATTCTGCGTCATAATCTGCGCCCGTCGGCACATTAAGAGCATTTGCTCATATTTTTGATCGCAATAATCGTGTGCCCAGATAGGCTGTGCGCGCTACAGAGAAGTTTCGAGTCCAAATTACAGTTCGCACTGGTCGCAGTACTGAAAATAAAGCAGTCCGGGACTGGCTGTAGTCGGCTCCACACTAACTTTCACTCTTATCAAATGAACCCAATTCAACCATCTCTGCCTTTTGATTTATGTAGTGCTATAGGGTCCTTTCATATTTTGGCCAGTCTGCTCTTCTCGGGTTCCTAAAGATATTGGCCGCTGCTGTGGAGTATTCTAAGAAGAAATGGATGTATCGATGATCCGAAAAGGATCCAAAAACTATTTTCGTTTGAAAAGAAATTGTCCATAGCCTGGACAGACCGACATTAGGTCGTTGCACTGATCAACAAGCAGTCACTGACTTCGGCGAAAATCTGCACACAAGTGACTTTTTTTTTAAATAGTGTCTAGTTATTCTTATTCACACCTCAACGTTTTACGAAAAGCAACGTTTTATGAAAAATCTGTTTTCCCGAAATTTGAGCAAACATTATATGGTGTGCATCATCGACCTTCGCCTCGATCATCTGCAAATTCCAGTCTCAGTTGTAGGATTACGTGACCGAATAACCCACAGACATCCAGCCAGATAAAGCAGCTACGACCCCGGACCCGGAAGCCAATATTACTCGCGCCATTTAGAACCGGTGAAAGTGGTCATCCAAATCGGACAGCGTAGTCGGGCAACATTTACACACAACGCCCATAATAAAGTTTCCACGCAGGTTTAGCACCGCGACTTTAAGACCTGTTGTGCATCCTTACAACCTGGCTCGCACTCTAGTCCCCCTCATTTATACTTCTTTCTAGATTTCTGTTGAAGGCTTTGGACTCCTGTTGTGCATGGTGGTGGGATTTGCTCTAGAGTTTGGAGACAGTTTCATTCAGGAATCTGAGAATGAGAGATGGCTCTAATGATCTCATCTCTTCCTGCGATAATAGGTGCTTGCCCAGATGACTTTTTCTTTTCTGCGCCAATGGCACGCAGTGCGTGTTCTTGAATTTCTCTAGGTTCTCCACAGAATCTGCTGAGACCTTCCTCTGATATCACTATTCCCTTAGGTGATCTTTGAGTCTGCAACGGAAGCCATTTTTTACATGTTTCACACCTCTTCCGGTTGTCCGTTTCATACCATGCTTATGTCCGGTACCCTTTTTCTAGTTCCCTGAATTCTTCTCTGAGGACGTGGTCCCCTACTGCACAGAACGGTTCAGGGCCTATAAAATGTCTCGATGCTCCCTTCCTGGCGAGGGAGTTGGGCACTTCATTGCTTTCTATGCCTGTATGGCCAGGTATCCAGCAGAGTTTTATCCTATTTCTCCTGCTGAATTCTTTCGGGCATTCCCACACAAGCTAAGACTTGAGGATGTAGGAGTCTAGCGCCAAGATGGCAGCACGACTGTCCGACATTATTGTTATGTCGCAGTTGGTGCAGTTCCTATCCAGATTGATTTGGACGCATCTGTCTAGGGCCTGGAAGATGCTGGTGCGTTTGCCTATGGCTTTGAAGTATTCTGTTCATGGTCCAAATACTTCTGCCACTGTTCCTTCATCAGTTCTTGATCCTATGCACTATTTGATCGAGCGTGTAGGCTTAGATGACTGGATGGTGCAGTTGGTTAAGTGCCTGCCCTTGGTTAGTGGGGTCCCCGGTTCGAATCCCAGTGAGAGCTAAGTTAATACGATTTTATCGGTTTGGTTTTCAAATCCGGTTCAGTCACCATTTGCCGTTGGGATCAAATTAACCGCACTGTCACAGGAGTGCAGATCGGTGGTAGTAGTCTGACTGTGGGTATCACAATGGAGCAACAGGTCTTTTTCACTAGCAGTCCCCTTCCCTACTCTACTCAACACGAAGTTGAACTATCGAGTCCTCATTTCTCTACCTGGGCTTACAACTGTCGTTTGATACCAAACTTGTGTCATTCGGACGACTTTGATTTTCAAATTAAGTTCCGCTAGATTCGCAAAGTAACACACTGTGCGGCGTCCTTAGAAGAGCGCAGATCCAATACTGAACGAGAGCCAGCGGCCGTTTCCGTCGAAATGTTTGGCCGAGTCATCGAACGGGCTCGTAAACATCTCAAATCGTTTGCGTTTTATTTAAAAAAAAAGCTGTCAAGTCCTTGTGAAAATCCGGTAGTCATCGAACCGTCTAATGACTGAAAGACCCATCAACCGCACACCTCAAGCAGGGATATCGCAAGAAATTTCTCATACATTTGACTGTGAATAAGGCACACATTTCGAGAAGAGAAATTCCTTCTCCTTTCATTTCCGCACAATCAGATCTCCCTCATTGCCCGATGCGCTGCCAGCACCAGTCCCAGCCCCAGCCGCAGCCCCAGCACCAGCAGCAGCAACAAAATCAAAATCAAAATATCAACTTGTTAGTATGTGGCAAACTGTTTAATATGCATTTATGCAAATTGGCCGTCGGAGGCTGAGCCAAACCACGCCACTGCTGGCCAATGCGTACACCCATGCTCCGAGTCAAAAAATTGAACGATTTCCAGTGGCCCGTGGTGCATATTATAAGGGATGAGCTCACTAATCTGATGCATAGTTTAGGGCTTTGTAAACACTAGATTACCGTCTAGCTGCGCTGCACCAAGTGCCAGCTGAAGGCAGGCGCTAAGCGAATGGGAATACTCTCCATTTGCATTCGGTGCATACACATATGTCCGTACGTACATGGTTGTACGTACTGAACGACTGCAGCGCAGCGGTGGCTGTTCCTGTTCGACTGTTCGGTAGGTCGTCCTAAGGCCGATTATTTTGTACACAGATATGCCGGGCTTTAATGTTATGCAAAAGAGTTGCATGTACAGGTACTGGCCGGCTTGCAGATACACACTGATGATTCGAAATTTGGCTTAAGCCAAGTGAGCGAAATGAAATACGGCTTGTTCCCGGGATCAGATTTCAGGGAAATACCTCTGGAATGTCGCATACAAATCGTTATCCTTAAATTGATTTCCATTTGCATGTTTGATAGCGTCCGGCGTGTATGTCTTCGTCTTAGCGTGCGCGCTTTTTATTAATTAAAGTGATGCGGTCTAATCGACGGATATGATATTTGATCGATGTTTGGTGGGACTTGTTGACTTGGAATGACTCCTGAATGCTGCCTTCGCTCCTTGTGCATAGTCGTGTCTCGTTTGATCGGAATCTTGAATAAGTTATCAAGCAAAGCTGGGCTCAGTAGGAATAATTGTTGATTTTTCTTTGTTCCTAAGTCGGACTTGCAGACAGCCGGACATTTAGCTTGAATTCGTTGTCAACTACAGGGCAGTGCATCTCCGATCAAGTTCCCTCATTTCTGGGCTAGTAATTGTGTTCACGTGGATTTAACAAGACCGTCATCAAAATGAACCAACTAGATTGTAAACTGTTTGAAGGACTGGAGGCTTTTGTCCCACACCCTAGGGCTTGTATTCACAAAGATTAGCCCGTCAACACGGGTGATTGGTAGAGTCTCCTCGATCTGGTCCTGGAAAATGGACACTGCCTCATTAGAAATCAAGGCAGAAGCCTCTGGGCAGCTTACGATGACTTCTCTAGAAGCTGTAGGGATGAGCAGGAAGAGGAAAAATAACTATATTTTCTAGGTACTTGCACCACGCTGGCAGAGTCTAGAAGAAGTTTGCTAGGAAGATACTCGATTTACTGACAAACGTCAGTTTAAATATCATCATCACCATCTTCTTCACTAAAGGGGCGAGGGGGTAAGCTTCGCACGAGAGATCTCCAGGCAACTCGATCCTCCGCCATCGACTCTAACTCATCAGGAGTTATGCCCAAGAGTAACCAGCCGAGTTTTTGGACTTGGTTCAACCATCTCGTCCTGGGTCTGCCAAGTGTTCGCCTACCTGATGGAATCGCATTCAACGGCCGCCTCGGGAGTCGTGATGAAGAGGACATTCGTGCCACGGGACCTAACCAACGAAGCACAGCCCTTAGCTGCTCTTTGAGTTGTTAAGTTCCTCGCGCGGAGAAATCTCATCTCAGCAGCTTGTATTCGCGATCTGAGTCTTTCGGTCATTACCCAAATTTCCCGACCAAAGTTGAGAGTTGGAACAAATACTGAGTTGAAAACCGCTAACCTAGCTTTGACACCAAGCTCAGCCTTCCTGATTACAGATCTACCAAGCTGTTTCAAAATTAACCGAACTTGACCAATCCTACAGGAAAGTTCAGCATCACTAGAGAAAAATACCCCGAGATGCTTAAACTTCTCCACCTGCTCCACTAACCTGTAAAGTGCATTGAACAGGCGTTCTGGAGATGACCATAACCTCCGATTTGTCCACATCGAGTGCGCTCTGGAGTTCCGTCTGGGAAGATGTGAGGATAACCAAGTCATCTGCAAAAATATAATGACTTACCTTCAACTCTCCCTATGTGAAACATTCCTCGCCTCGGCTGCGCTACAACATCCAATCCATACATACAATGAAAAGGAGGGGTGACAAGACTCACCCTTGGCGAAGTCCAACGCCCACGGTGAAAGCTGTTGATTTAGCACTGTTAACCCGAACACAACAGCTACACTTTGTGTATAGAGACTGAATGGCCGTCAGAAGAGGACCATCAATCCCATACTCCTGCAGAACACTCCAGAGTATACCTCGAGCAACTCGGTCGTGTGCCTTTTCCCAATCCACAAAACAGCTGTTGATGGGCTTGGCATACTCCCAAGCCTCCTCAGGTACCATTCTTAGAGTGAAAAGCTGGTCGATTGTACTTTTACCGGAACGAAAGCCGCACTGTTAGTCCTCCATCCTGGGATCGACCATAGCTCTAGAACGCGCGTCCAACACTGTAGCGGTGACTTTCCCGGGGAGACTTAAAAGAGATGTGCCCCTGTAGTCGGAGCAATCTCTTTCGTCCCCCTTCTTGAAGAGTGGGACAATCACCCCAGTTTGCCAATTGCCACGTTGTGTCTCACCACGTTCCCAGGCCACTTTAATGACTCGAGAGAGCACCTCTTTGCAGACTCCCTCTTTACCCATTGCCTTAAGCATTTCTGGCCGGATTTCATCCACACCGACGGATTTGCCAACTTTTAGCGATTCAATCGCCAGAATGACTTTCTCCACCCTTGGACTATTCTCCGCTCCACTCAAGACTACGGGTGGAGCGTCGTCGCCATCTTCACTGCCTTGTTCGGGATTGAGCGGCTCCGAAAAGTGTTTGCTCCATCTGGGTAAGATGTCCACATTTGACTCCTTCGCTGATGTTGAATGCCCTTCGTTTGAGTTAGCGAATGGCTTGCCAGAACACCTTTCTCGCAGATCTATGACCGCTCTCGAGTCAAGCTCGCGCCACGCTCCTTACAAGATCGCTCCTTAGCTGCTAGCCCAGCCAAGCAGCAAGTTCTTCCCGCCTAAGAGTGCCGGTCAAAATATAGTTTCAAAAAATGGTCAAACAGACATCGTGTCATGACAACTACTCTAAAACAGGGAGAGTGCAGCAAGGTCAACGAGGAGCGAGGATATAAAGCTGGAAAGGGACAGTGAAATGTACCAATATGGGGTAACCGCATAGTCAACCGTACTTACCAGCATACAGCTAAAGAGTGGCTGCCGTCACAGGATAGAAGTCCACTCAATCTCAACGGAATCATCGGATACCCATTCGATTCGTACGACAGCACAGACCATGATGACTCATTTTAATAGGAGTTAAATGCATGTGACAGTTCACAGTTCGCTTTCTGTCCATACGTCCAACAGATGTTCAGTCTAACAGAGTTTCACCGAAAGACTTGGCCACAGATCTCGGCCAACGGATCTGCTGTCTCTATAGAGACGAAGATCTTCTCGGCTGTTTTGTGCGAGCACCTAAAAAACTTCCACTCAGATCAGATATTCATAATACGACAGATCCTGGGCTGTGTATTGGCACAAGTGGCTGACTGCAGTCACTCTTTGACCAGATGTAAGCCGACTGTGATACTACGCGTCCGGAAACCATTTAGTGCTTGCCATCAAGCGATTCATGTGGCTAGTGCTGGTATTGGTCAACTTGCTTACACCATTGAAAAACCCCATAGACGGGATTTCCCCAGGGTGGCCAGGGCTTCTCCTCCTATTTACCACTTCGACTTCCTTAAAGAGTGTGCGCTTCTAGAATACGAGGCCGATGTGAATGCTGGAGATTGGTGAATGTCGGACAATCAGACGAACTGACAGACGAAGTCCTGTATAGAGCGGGGGCACGTTGGCTCAGTATGGAAATTGGAGCTATAGCAATGGTCATGTGGCCGACACTGAGCAAACAGAGATCTGAAGCACTGATCAGCTTTAGGTTAGGTTAGGTTGAAGTGGCTGACTGCTGTAAGGAAAGACTACAGCCACACTTAGACCAACACAGGACCATTGTGCTAACACGCGGATCTATGAACACCGACTCTGAAAACCAAATTCAAAAAAGCGAAGGAGACTCACGGGCTGACTCTTATGATGCTTTGTTCAGCCAGGTTATCAATGTAGTGGGTCTCCAGAAGTCGAAATCTGCGGGATGAGAGAGTACTACAGCTACACAGCAAGTATTCAATGGTTTCTTCCTCATCCTCGTCCCTACAGTTTATACAGAAGTCGTTGTGGGAAAGGACGAGTCTAGAAGCGTGAGTTCCAATGGGGCAATGTCCTGAGATTTCTATCATTCGGCCTGCTCCATCTAATCAGACTAAGCGATCGCTAAGAGTCGATCGTAGGCCAGAGTTGTTTGCTAATGAGACATCCTGTGCCTGTTACCTATCTGCGATTCACTTGAGATAGCGTTTCTAGATTTAGCAAATGTTTTCTAGTAGCGATAGGCATGGACAGTGGGTCGCCACCCGGAAAGAGCCCTTTCTAGAGAGTTCGTCCGCTTCGCAATTCTCTGGAATCTCACAGTGTCCCGGCATCCACATAAGATGGATGTTAAAGTACTTGACCATCTCGTTAAGAGAGAGGCGGCAACTAAGGGAAGTCTTGGAGTTGAAAGTGACAGTCCAGAGGTTTGATCGCCGCCTGACTGTCGGAACTGATGACGATATCTGTGCTTGATGTTACATTGTTTTTAGCCATGACAGAGCTTCCTTAATCCCTATAGTTTCAGCCTGAAAGACGCTACAGTGATTAGGTAGACGTGGGTAGAGCTGGATGTTCAGATCTTTGGAACAGACGCCAGCCCCCATACCCACATCCATCTTCGATCCATCTGTGAAGGTTTGCAGTGGACCGTCCAGCGTCTGGTTATCAGACTCCCAGTAAGATCTGGGTGGTATGCTGGTGGAGAAATTTGTCTCGAAGAGGAGTTTAGGTATAGTGAGGCCTGTGTCTATGGGTATGGAGCTATACCTGCGTAGGATCGTTGAATGCCCAGACTGAAATTCTTTTCAGCTGTTCATCGATCTTAATCTGATCGCCGTGCTAGCTGTCTCTCTGCCAATTAGTTCTATCGGTGGCAGGTCAAGGAGTATGTTAAGTGCTTCGGAGGAGGTAGTCCTTAAACGCTCCAGTAATGCATACGCTCACCATCCTCTGCTCTCTAGCGAGTGGTGTGATGTTGATTTTCGTATAGAGGGCGGTCCACTAAATTGCGACGCCATGCATCAATATGGGTCTGACTAGCCAGTGAACCATTCGGGGCTGTAATCCCTATTTGCCCCCAATGGCCCTTTTACAGTAGTATAGGGTCGTGGAGGCCTTCTTGACACGTTCTTGGATATTTAGCTTCCGGCTTGACTTCGGGTCTAATAAAAGACCTAAGAATTTCGCGCTGTCGATTAGCATTAAGGGGGTCCCGCATAGTGTGGGGGTCGAAGTTAGGGATTGTGTACTTCCCAGGAAACTAGGACTAGGCCACTTTCGCCAGTCGATTTCACTAGCTTGGTGAGAGCTGAGTATCCCTGATAGTGGATATATATTTCCCAGCTAGTGTGATGGCAATATGATCTGCATAGGCAATGATTTTGCACCCAGTCCATTCAAGTGTCACAAGCAGTTAGATGACCACTATGTTCCACAGCACACCCTTCGGTGAGCCCCTGTTCATAGATTTGCGGATCGTAGTATCACCAACCTTGGAGCTTATCGCTCTGTTATTGAGAAGCTGGTGAATAAAAGCCATAGAGGACTTTTCGATCCCGAGCCTGTTGAGTGTTGAGGTCATTGCATGGGCTCCTATGTTGAAGTCCCCCTCAATGGAATCGGAAATGGCTATCGGAACAGATCTGCTTGATATGTTTCTCCTTCAGTTTGAAAGACGCTACAAAGATTCGGTAATTGGAAAGATGGCTGGACGTTTAGTTCCTTGGTATAGACGTCAGCTCCCACGCCTGAATTCATGTGGGAAGGTTCGCAGGTTACCAATCGGCGTCTGGTGTTCAGCTAGATCTGGGGGGCATGCTGGTTGAGAAGTTCTTCTTAGAGTTTAGGCATCATATACGGGTACCAGCCGGTATAGTTCTACCAGCTGAGGATCGTTGAGTGTCTAGACCGAATTTCTTTCCAGATGTGAAGCGATTTCAGTCTGATCGCCGTATAAGCGGCTGTCTGTCCTAACCAACCAGTTCTATCGGTGGTAGCTTATGGAGTGTGCTTAAATCTGCGGAGGAGGTTGTCCTGCTTCGCAGATACCTAAACATGCCGTACTCTGCTTCAAAAAATGTCTTTTTTATTCCAATAGAGATGGTTATCCTTCTCATTTTGTTTTATTGAGAATAAGAACTCGCGTATTTGGAAAAAGGGTGTCGAAGCGACCGAAGCGCAACTTTTAGGAACGGTTACTGTTCCCTGTGGACGTCCACCCACCAAAGACGACGATCAAACTTTGGTTACGGTCAAAACTTAACGTTGAGAAACATTCGATGATCCGGAAGATTGCCGAACGGTTGAACATCGCCCATACAACTGTTCCGCAGAGACTGAAGGAAGGAATGAAATGTCGAAAAACGTGAACGTTTGGGTTCCCCACGAATTCAGCAAAATAAACATTATGGATTGCATAATAGTCCGTGAGTCTCTGCGAGTCTCGCTTTTGTGAACAGAATGGCTACTGGTTAAACTCAGACGATCTTGCTGAAACACCGCAATCGATCTGGCAACTAGAGTCAGTTATTGTTAGCATTTAAAACTGGAGTTAAAGGTATTGTTGAGCATTTGGTGGGATTGGCGAAATTGCCCCTACTTCGAGTTGCTTTCATGCAATTAAATAACAAATTCCATTACATATTGCTCCTAGCTTGGTATATTGAAGCAAGCAGTGGAAGAAATACGGCCAGAGTTGTCGAGGGGCATTTTCAAATCAAAGGCTGAATTCAGGAAATTATGCAGCATCCCCCATAATCTCCAGACTTTGTGTCTTCTGACTGTCATCTGTTCTGTTCTCTCCAATGGAATTTGCGTACTTTAAAAACATTCTTATAAAGGATGATTTTTTAGCTATTATCTTTTTGGCAACACTGGCTTAAACAGATGACACACGTTTCGTGTTTTGTTTCACTGGCAAACATCTTCAGTTTGGTCTATAATTTAACCATGAATCGTCTTACAAACGAACAACACACAAATTAGTGTTGTCTAATGACTAAAGTTGTCCAATGATTTTGTCTATAGTGCCGACAAGCGAGTCTAAGGCTGTTTCAAGAGCTCTTCCCTTGTTGCAGGCATGCTGAGAGGTTGACAATTTGCCTACGACTGAACAAATCCGTCAATCAGTTTTTCAAGTGTCTTAAGAAGAAATGATGACTTTAGGGGGGTTGGATCATATGGTTTGACATGCGAGGGGAGTCCCAGCCTTTGTCATTAACCCGATAATCTTTAGTCGCAACGAAGTGCGAACGCTTATAGGTGAAAAAAGAAAGTCTCATAGTAGTAACTCTAACTACAACAACCATCGAGGGCACAATGGACAATGAACCTACCTCAATTTCCAGCCAATTCAGAGACAATTTCAGACATCATCTTGAGATCGTGCTGCAGACGAACAACAATGCCCGTGATTAAGAGTCAATTTGTGAAGATTTTGAATACGACCGCAACATGGTGCGAGGTGCAGCATGTGCAGAGGTGTGTCAAGTGTCCAACTCTAGTAGGCAGAGCCAGTAGCAACGTCTAGTAACGAAAAAACACCGAAGTTGCTCTGACTGCCTGCGGTAGCGTATGGAACAATCAATGTTCTCCCTAAACCGTGCCAAGTCGACGAGGAAGGCACTGCATTCACGATTTGAGTGTCTTCTAAGAGAGCACAGCTTACAATTGCCTCACACAACAGCTATGAAGTGCTAAAGTCCTCGCTCTCGTTACGGTGTTGTTGAAACACCTTAGCAGCTGCGATCCACCTAGACGACCAACCGAAAGGACAACACCTCTCTAATTTACTTCAGACATCAGACATTCTTCACTCCGTGCGATCGTACTATTTCCAAACCAAGCAATAATTCGAATCAAATTTTTGTCGTTTTATTGCAGATTCCTTATTTCGATTACACCTGCTCCCCAGATGCCTCGAAACAGATTACTTTGAGATGTGATTTCTTTTCTTGTCTTCCATCTGGGGTCAAAGAGAAAGGTATCACCACACCATCTCATCATTCCCCAAACATCACACACAAGAATTTTGTTAACAGAATGCATGTTCTCTCTCCACACTCCTACGCTCATTTGCATAAGCTCATGAATCTCTAATGCCCCCATCCACATTCCCCATTCACTTTATTTAGGTTTTTAGAAATTTTCGAGGTGAACGAACAACGAACAACAAACAAATCAAAACCGAGCGTCACGCCCAAGGAAACGTACAGAAAGCCACGGCGAACACACGCGCACACACATCTAGAGCACAGATAAAAGCCGAACAATAAAAAGGATGCGGATAGACAGAGCACAACATTAAGAGGCGTACTAAGAGCCACACTGTCAGAGGCAGACTAACTGATCCCTCCCAGACACCCCCTAATAAGGGCGCTTCCGCCTGATGTACGACAAGCATTTAGCTCTGTTTTTTTCTTGTTTCTTTTGCCTCCTGCGATGTAATTGAAATTTCCATGGAGTTTTCCTCCTTTTCTTGCCTTCTTTTTGAAGTCCTTTCATTCGGCGCCTTTGAGTGCGGTTTCAGGCTTCGCTGCGAATGCAATCGTCCGGCATTTCACCAGATCTTAGATAATCGAAGTAATTGAAATAATTATGCTCTCAATTTGGGTTGGTATGACGGACCTCAAGCTGATTAGATCTCCGCAGCTTTGTGACCGAAATAACAAAGCCAACCCTTGCGTCGGCATAGCCGCGGCGGCGGCGCTTCGTAGGCAATCCATGCTTACGGAGTTCACTTGAGCTTTGTGCTGATGCGAAGTCGAAGTCGAAGTGTGCTGCTGCTTAAATAATTCAATCAACGATAAGGAGGATTCGGTTTTTGCATCAAAATCTGCCGTACAAGATGGTCAGCGATAGGAGTGGTTATGCTTCATTTGGATCGAATGGATGTTGAATATGGTTTTTAGGTTTTACGAGTCATGTCACCAGATAGCCATCACCCTTCTGTGTGTGTTGAGCGACGAGTTAATTGTGGAAGATGAGATGATGGGCGATGTTGTTGTGGGAAACGACGCAGCCAAAGGGGGAGGGTGCCACTGGTTTGTCTCAGCCTTGGTGTTCCTTATGTTTGGACTATGGGAAATCTGTGATAAGAAGAAACGTTTGAAATTTGCAGATACATGTTTTGTGAGTTATGGCCGCAGAACAATGGCCCTGTTCACAACAGCACTTCGTTTTCAAGAGCATTCAACCTCCTTCATGCATTCCCCCTTCGAGATTCTGAGCACTTGAGTGCGTACAAATGCACCTGAATGCGTTCAACCGTCCTCCCCCGCCCTTCGACCATGTGAACGGATCCACAACTCACTAGCATTTGAAAGGAGACCCCTTTGGGGCCTTTAATACCGTCTCTGTTGTTTTGTGCGATCGCCTGAAGCCGTCTGTAAACAATCACGCCAGGGACCACCATCGATAGAATCTTCGAACTACTGTAGGTCCTGGAAGAGAACCAAGAAGTGAAATCGAGACCCACCAACTATTTGTTGATTTCTAGGCCGCAAATGAGATGCATAGAGCCAAGCTATGCACCGCTCTTATTTAGAGACTTCTTGTCAGGGTGTGCAGGATGACGATCAAGATCTCTCGCTGCTCCATCAAGGTCGGGGTGTGCAGGATGACAACTGAGAACTCTCGCTGCTCCATCAAGGTCGGCCAGGAACTCAGCGAGCCCTTCAATGTCCGAAGAAGATTTAGTCAAGGAGTCACGCTTCATGATGTTCATCCTGAACATCATTCTTCAGAAGACCGATCATGTCTCAGACGCCAACACTAAAGTCACGATCTTCCAGAAGTCCGTTCAACTATCAGCATTCCCGCTGGACATTGACGTTTGACATTGACGATTTCCAGATCACATCTAGCCCCTACTGGTGCTCTTGCTGGCATTGAGACGGAAGCTGTGTCTGGTGGTGAATGAGGGCAAAACGAAGTGTATGCTTTCTTCAAGTATCGACATTCAACATCGACGTCTTGGACAGTACGTCACCATGGACAGCAATAACTTCGAGGTAGTCAAGGACTTCGCCATCCACAGATCCGCAGTAAACAACACAAACAACATGAGTATCGAGATCAAGCGCGGAATAACTCTTGCCAAGCACTGTTTCTTTGGACTCAAGAGGCAATTGAGTAGCAGAGCCGTCTCTCTAGGGATCGACGTGGCTTTATACAAGCAAAAGGCACTGATTATGGCACAGGGTCATAGCCACTTTCAAAAGAGGAAGGACTTCTTCATTGAAGAACAATGGTCTCTTCGGGCAGCAAAAACCACATGAACCCTGTCCGTATTCTTCGGATCCGCGCCTAAAGTGTATTGGCCATTTAGAGCGCATGGGCAACTTAGCTCAAACCCGAAGGAGTCAACGACAGCTAACCAACAAAACTCAGGAACGCCCGTGGAATCGATGGGACACAGAGGTATGATCAAGAGATTTTTTTAAGTCGGGTGAAATTTGCTTGTCGACGATGGCATGACGATGCAAGACGCGTTGACTGCTTGTACATTTTTGTGCAACATTCTTTATTCTTGACACAGTTCCTTTCACTTTGCCGGTCATAGCTGCTGCTTCATCGCTGCATACTTGTGTATACCCACTTGGCAACACCCAATACACAAAATCAAAGGACTTTTTCGCGGAGTCTACAAGATGTTTGAATTTGTTGGAACCCCTTTGACGCCAGGGTTCCGCGGAACTCCACTTGGGAAGCGCTTCTCAAGGGGACTGATTTCTGAAGCAGCGTTTCAGACGTCAGTTCCGCTGTGTCGCATTGCCTGTTCCACATACGCAGGCGCACATACATTTGATGGATTCAATTCGTTCTGTTTTCGATCGAAGAACTCGCGATCATGGAATAAATAATTAAATGCCTTGTTCGCGCCTTATTCGGGCCACCCTAGGAGTCACTATGTGGCCATTGATGGCATAAAATGAGCTCTCCAACAGATCCAAACCATCAAACATTTGCACTACTTCAGCGGGATTAATTAATCTCTGGGTGGACGGGGTGAACTCTAAATGCAATGCCAACATATTGGAACTGCTTTAACCGCAGAAAATGTGCTGAACAGCAGCGCATGTCAGTGGGAATGATGAAATCGAAATCGAAATCATTTAATCATCTCTCTAAGCACATTCCCTCACCAGAAACCACTCTCGAGTCGTTGCCCCGGGGGGTGGAGTGAGGTAGAAACGACAGTTATGCAAGTGTGCGGCCTTGAGCCTGGAATTCACTTGACCACTAATTCGCACATTAAATGATGTGGTTTTAATGCCTTTGATAAGCTTTCGTAGCGCAGTCTTAGTCTCAAACTGACCTTCGGCGTCGACCCGAGGAGACTGAGTAGAGAAATTAAAATCCACAACAATGGGTATAAATAGAATGCATGACACTTTTCGTCAAGCACTTACATGGCAGATATTATCGAACGTGAGCATGACACATCAGCAGTGGCTGTCATCGCATGAAAATAAAACAAAAACAACCGTAAAAGCGCAAAGCACGCTTCTGATCTGGGATAAGTGCACTTTCTCGCTTCTCTGATAAGAGCAGAGGTTCTCTTTGTTCTGTCATCGCTCGCAAGTGATCAAATCTGCTTCCAATATCAGTCACACCACCCGTGCCGACGAAGGCACACACTCCTCAGCTCCGGCCAAGCACTCGATCGTTGGCGTTGCTTCGAATTAAGCGCTCACTTAGTCGTAGACTCATTCTGACGCGAATATGTTGCAAAACGAAACTGTTATCGCTGGGATTTCTGAACGTCGTCGTCGCACACAGTGATCTCGGGGAAGTGGAACGAATCGGTTGTTCGACACAGATTATGAGAGCACGCTTTCAAAAAAAATAAAACAAAAAAAAAAACAAACACAAAAAACAGAACAACTTGTAAATCTCTCTCTCTCTGCTGCGCGTTAAGACTATGAATCTGTCGCCCGGTTTGTGCGGCACGCTTCTGCTGCTCGGTTTCGTCGCGGCCGTGAAAATTGACTTGCGAGAAGTATGCAGATCAGACAGTTTCCGTTGTACGATATCAGACTGCAGCGAGGAGGCGCTCGTCATTGACAACACCGAAGCCAGCTACCCATTCGTTGAGGTTGTGTTTCGGAACTGCTATCTGCCGACACTTCCCTCGGCTGTTTTCGCCACCACGCCGCAGCTGGAGCGTCTCTTCATCTACAAGTGCTCTCTGAAGAGCCTTCAGTCTCGGAATTTTCTCACAGCCCTCAGCCTGCGCTTCCTGTACCTCCCCAGGAACCATCTGTCGGAGCTGCCGGAGCGGGTGTTCTCCAACCTCACCAGCGTCGAGGAAATTCGCCTCACCAACAATCGGATTTCCATCATCCATCCGAAGGCGTTTGCGGGCCTGGCGCGTCTGCGTGTCTTGGAACTAAACAACAACAAGATTCACGAGCTTGCTGCGGATGTGTTCGGCAACCTGGTCGACCTGGAGTACATCGACTTGAGCTCCAATGACATCGAAGTCATGGACAGCGGCGTCTTTGCACACAATGCAAAACTGAAGACGGTCCTCCTCAGCAACAACAACTTCGCCGTTTTCGAGAGCAACACGTTATCGCACTTGCCACATCTGCACATGGTGGACATTTCGTCGAACAACATCAAGTCGATCCGCCTCCAGTCGGTGAATACACTGCGTGCGCAGAGCGCTCAGCTGAAAAGCTGTATCATCTCTGGCAGTCTTATCAAGCTCCGGGCCAGCAATAATCTGCTGGAGAGCATCAGCGTCGCCGATAAAAGCGCTGTGGCGGAAATCGACGTGCACACGAACAAGTTCGACTCGCTGGTCGACTTCCACGGAATGCTGAACCTGCAGAAGCTGGACGTGTCAAAGAACCCCATTCGCGGCCTGAACACAACGAACACCTCCATGCTGCTGAACCTGCCCAGCCTGCAGTACCTGAACGTGGCCAATACGCAGTTGCAGCCCCTGATGCCTGAGTACTTCATGCTGCTCGGCAGACTGACGCACCTGGACCTGGCGTCGAACAACCTCAGACAGCTGAGCCCCGACACCCTGGAGCCGTTGGTGAGCCTCGAAAAGCTCTACTTCGAGAACAATCACCTGCAGTCGTTTGACTACGAGACCTTCCGGCAGAACCATGTGTACCTCAAGGAAATGGGAATATTCGACAACGACTGGTCGCAGTCGCACCTGCGAAAGATGACCGACGCCCTGAGCGCAAAGAATATCAAACTGCTCCTAAGGCAGCATCCGGGCGAGGCATCCAGTGAGATGCTCTCGATCAAGCAAACGACCTCTCACCCGCATCACACGGTCTACGCCAAGACCCTCGACCACGCTTCGGAGCACAGTCCCACGACCAAACATCCCCCCGGCCCAGTGGTCCACAATCATGATGCCTTAATCATAGTGACCCTGTGCATTGTGTTTCTGATCCTTGTCCTGCAACTGGTTCGCATTCTCAAGGAGGAGAACGTGTTCACATTGTTCAACCAGGGCATCCGCAGAACCATTCCTGCGACACGACTTGACGAGGAGGAGTCCGAGCCTTTGTAGGTGCGAGTGCGCTCAGCGTCCAAAGATTGATTGTGATACTTGAAGAGATTGTTTTTTTTTTTTGTTTTTGTAACGTGTCTACATACTTTTAAGATTATTGACCATTGACTAGAAATTAAAAAATCGATTGCAAATTATTGTAATTTTGCGTTTGTTTTTGTTGGTTTTTACTGACCGACCTTTCTGGAACGGGCCACGTAAGTATGCGGTTCAAAGTGAAGACTCCGGTGGCACGAGAAGGAGGAGCAGCAGAATAGATGATACGGATATCCAGCTTCGGCTATGAAGGCAGTAGAGTTCCCCTATGTATGTGTGAAACTCTTGCTATGTTCCCGGCTCCACCACGTAGCGCAACATCGTATAAAGAACGCTGTCAGATGAAGATGATATCCCTGACGAGAATCGTCTCGAATCGTGACTGAATTTGCGGTGCATTGATAGAGGTTTCGAGCTTCTGTTGAGACCCTCGGTTTAGCATTGCGGCTCTGCCAAGTCTTACTCACTTCACGTTCAATTGTGGAAGGCTTGAAAGTGAGACATGGACGAGCTTGTTTTGGTGACCGTCCGAATGAATGAGAACGTCAGAAGCTCGTGTCGCGTCAACCATCCACCCGACTGACCATCCATAGTGAGACTGATTTCCTGGGACTACAGTGAGATAGGTAGGTCGGAGCAAGTAGCTGTAGCAAGTAGCTAACTTAAGCCAGCTTACTACCACATGGGCTTTAACTAGGTTGCAAGGAGACAGGAGTGCGTCAAGTCCTCCCAGTGTTCTGTGTCTGTGACAAATACAGTGAATATGGTCCTCTTCTTTCTCGTTTCGTCGACTCAACCTCTGCATTTGTATTCAGTGGCTAGTGCTATTTTTTGACGATTTTCAGATGATTGTGGCCACTGAGTGGTCTATCTACCATCGGTAGCAAGTTTTGTGGCACTGACGGAGTATGTTGGTTTACGCATTGTTCAACTTTGGCCAAAGCATCGCGTAAAGCATGGACTTGGGTTATTTCTCCTTCAGCGCTTTTAGTCCAAATAGAAAAAGGCGGGTCCAGCTTACGCGAATCATAATTGACATCTGCTTCATAACTCTCTTTGGACAGTTCAAGCAAAGTACATAGCTGTCTAGAAAAAACTTCTCAAATTGGCCGCTTGGGTAAGGACCCAAGCCCTTCCACTCGTCAAAGAGTGGTTTCTGAGAACGCAGGCTCTGGCCCTCTACGGGGTGTAGGCCCATCCATATTCTTAAGTCTCTCAACACAAGCTATAACAACTGTGTTCGGTTTACCAATGCTAAATCAATAACATTTTGATCGTAGGTAATGGACTTCCGCAAGGGTGCGTCCTGTCACCTATCCTTTTCATTAAATATATGTGCTGGATGCGGCTGTGCAGGAAGGAATCTGGACATTGGGAGGGTAAGTCTTTTTGCAGATGACTTAGTTATCTTCATATCCTCCTGCAGTGTGCACGCGAGAGGTTTCCACCTAAATGTGCTGATGCTGAAGGTTAACGTGGACAAGGTCCAGGTAATGGTTATTTCCAGACCGCCAGGACTGAAGTAGGTGGAGAAGTTTAAGTATTTTTCACGAGGCAGAGGTAATGCTGAGCTCTCCTTTAGGACTGGACAAACCGGGTCGATTTGGGAAACCGCTTGGAAGATCTGTAATCAAGAAGGCCAAGTAAAAGCCAAGTTACCACTTTTTAATTCAGTATTTCTACCACCTTTCATCTATGATCATGCCGAAGAAGAATATGATCGCGAGTACAATGTCTGAGGTTTAACAAACATGTAGATACCGCTCTGGCCAGGGCCCGAGGCGCTTTCGCCCTTACAAAGAGACTGTTTTACAATAGCCAACTCGATGCGAGGGTGAAGGTTATCTGCTACATGGCCCTCATCCGGCCAATGCTCACCTATGGCTGTCCCATGTGGTTCAACGTGAGTGCAAGCTTGATGGAAAAGATTCGGTTGTTCGAGAGGGCTTGTCTTAGGGCTTGCCTTCGCCTTTATAGAACTCCAGAGTCCCAGTACAGAAAATTCTATTCCAATGAGATCTTATACAACAGGGCGAACCTGATACGAGTGGAGAATTTCCTAGTGAAGTTGATTCGAGGGCATACTCCCAGAGCGATGAACTCGGTCAATAACTTGATCTCAGGGGCTTACTACCCCAATTCATTATACCACGAAAGGGTACGTCACAACGGCATTTCTCCATCTAGACAAGCACAGTCTGATACAAAATGTAAATGCGGTGCCGCTCATCTACCACATCGCCATCTACCAGATCAACGGTGGATGGGCGACTCAACCACGACCGTTCCGTCGCACAGCGAGCTGAGGAGGGTCTCCTCCGGTTTAGTACGCCGGTATCCAGGCGGGACATCCGGGATGTTGCCATGCAGCGCCACAAATTTTGGTGGCTGGGAAGAGAGGACACTCCCGCTTTGAATCCTTTCGACCCCGGTTAGAAAGGGTAGTTCAGACTCCCGTATTGGGAAATGTCGGTCCCCTGTCTTGCAGTGGATTGGATATGTATAATATCAGCTGCAACCTATGGCCGACGCACTTAGCATAGGATAGAGGTGTCTGAGGTGAGGTGTGCTGATGAGAGATGCTTTTGTGGGAGTAGCTAAGGAGCTCAGTGCTGAGCAGTTGCTTCTTCGAACAGAAAGGGCTATGCTTCTATGGACTGATCGCGCGGCACGAATCTCGCCATCATTACGACTTCAGAGGCGTGCCGTGAATGCGACTCCTTCAGGTAGGCGACCGCTTGGCAAGCTAATGACAAAGTGGTTGGAACAAGTCCAAAAGACCGCTGGTTGCGCATACCTCGTGATGGCGGAGGATATAGCAGCCTAGACATCTGTTGGGCATGCTGTACATAGCTTCAGATTCTTTAACGTCGACGGCAAAAGATCAACTGGCCTGGAGATCACTCGTGGGTGATGAGCTCAGTGGGAGCGTAGCTCAGTTTCCAATTTTTTTCTGAAGAATCATGTGATTTTCAATCAACTTGAGGGGACAACATTGAAAGCAAAACAAAGTCAAAAGTGTCATCGCCCTTCGTGTTGAATTCATAATAAATCCCACAGCGTCACATTAGACGGTGTCATAGGCCACACAATACCGCGATAAGACGCTCAAGCAATAAAATTTTCAAAAAAAAATATTTTTTCATTGAATTTTCGAGATTTACGCTGAATTACGAATTGACGTCGACTGTGGATGGTCTCTGACCCAAAAGTTTCGATTTCGAAAGCTCTGCTCTCTTCAGAATGATCTGAGGAAGACGCGTTTTGGGCATGTTCTCAGTTGAATCAGTGCTTTAAATGTCACGTAGATTCTTGTTTCGTTCGTGGCGAGGTGTGGGGCGTGGTCAATCTCTATCTGAATCGATCTGGAAAATTGCAATCGGAAGGACGATGACAACAGAGATCCACAGAATCGTAAAAGTGGACAATCACAACAAAACGAAACGAAGAGAAATGTTAGTCCATTCGTTCCCGGTTTCATTGCTCGCCGTATCAAGATGCAATGCAAACATTTTTGAATTTATTCAAGGAATCTCCAACCTTATCCTTTTCAAGTAATTTTATGGCTGACATTTCGTTCATTGCGTTAGTTAAAGTCCCTCTCATCTGGTTGGTCATCCTTAAGCACTCACATACAAATCCCCATTTTTTGGGTATCCATCCCAAATTCCCATGGGAATCCACTCGTAAATGGATGGCCAAATGAACGGCCTTTCAATACCATAAACGATTGCTTCCAGCAACGAACCAACCAAGCGACCGAATCAACCGAAGCAACCACCCATCCAACCGTCGCCTCGCCTGAGCCGTCACAAAAGGTGAGTGCGTACATAAATTCTTCAGTTGTTGGTGGAAACTGTTATCTCTTCGTTGTGTAATCCATCTACTCCAAACGTGCTTTTCTCTATACACACACAAACACATTTTTTTGCTTGTAAATACATTTTCGTCCTTCTTACACAAGGGGAGCTGTAAAAGATGAGTCCCGTGTACCCTGTACCGTGTACCGTGTCCCGTGTTCCGTGTCCCCGTGCATCTACACACACATACATCTCCTCTCGCCCACTTGTGCGGAGGTGGTCTCAACAGATATCCTAATAAACATTTAAATAGTAAAAGAAGTCATAAATCTTGAATCCTCCTCTGGGAATCCTCTTCTAAGGGAAATAAAGTTGGGACCAAAAAGAAAAAAAGAAATTCTATGGAATCGTAAAAAAAAGAAAGAAGGAAGCGAAGTCAAAGGGATGCTCCGAAACCACCACCCACCGCAACAGCGCACTTCGCCTGGTTGGATGCTTTACGTCCTTCAGGCTTCCCGGGGTTCGACATACAATACGGTGAAATAAGGATGGCCGATTGTAGCGTTTTGTGATGTCCATCCCCAAGATGAATTCCCTTATCTTGACTACATTCTTTTTACTGTCCTCCTTTAACTCTTCTTTTATTTATTTCTGACTTTTTTGCCATCTCACCAGGGCCGAGCAGGGCGATGGACGGTGGGGGGGAGACTCTGGCAGCGATTAAGAGATTTTCTTATTTTGAATTTCAAGGAGCTGCGCTGTGAGTTGTGTTCCATTCGGAACTTGTGTGGTTTTGTCTTAGAGGGTTGTCTGTTGGGACTTTGAATTCATTCGTGTAACGTATCCATATATAATCCCTTTTGATTTTATGTTTACGTCCGACCCAATTGGAATTAGACGTATGCGCGTAGGTCGTTGTGTGTACGCCTCTAAGGGGTGAGTTTGTTCTTGTTTTTATTCCTCGCTCTTCTTACTCGGCCATTCCACTCATTGCGCCGCAACCTGCAGGTTTATGGTTGCTTCGAATAACTTGTAAAATGTTCAGTCACAGATTTTTAGAGATCTTCTTCTTGGCTTGTGCTAGTTGCTTCCAGCTTCGTGCGTTCAGCTAACTGAGGTCCCTTTCCAGCTGTGTACGCCATCGGATGCGTGGTCTTCCTTTTTTCCCGCGTTACTCAGCACATGATGTTGGCGGCATAGGACTTTGTAAGAGGTTAAAGCAGAATCGGAGAATTCCCTGGCGATCTCCCGCGTTTGTAAGCATGCAGGTGGATCAAGAGCTGATGATGGAACAGCGTCAGGGAAATTTGGACCAAGTCGTTCGAACCCATGGTCAATCGCACCAGCATCTGCGAGTTGTGCGTTCAAATCAATCTTGCAAGAACCTACTCCATCTGCGACATGCCGGAAAGTCGTGAAGCTATCTTGGCACTTGACTCCCACATCATCAAATTCAAGCATGTGTGGGAATGCCTACTTAAGCCTTAAAGAGTTGAGCAGGAGAGAACAGGGATAGAAGGCAATGAAGTGGTCGGCTCCCTGGAAAAGGAAAGGAGCCTCCAACCATTCTGCGCGTTAGGAGATCATGTCCTCAGAGAAGAAGTCGGGGAAGGAGAAAGAAGGAACCAGACAAAGACTTGGAACACACAGTTCATGGCATAAAGGAGGCCAAGGGCCAGTATAATCGAATGAAGATTGAGGCATGTATCAAAGTGAGCGAGAAATGAGATTTCGCATCCTAAGAGGTCTCCTAACACGGCACTGCAGACTAGGGAAACTATCAAAAGAAGGTCTCTGCTGGACTCTCTGGAGAATTTAATGAAATTCCAGAAAAGACTGGCAAAGCACCGACAGTCAGAGAAGCAAGTCGCTAGAGACATTTCTCGCTGGAGAGAATATTCTAGCATAGACTTCTTCCACGTGTGGCCAACAGGAGTCCATTACCCGCAAACAACTCTGAAAAGAAGTGCATGCGAGGATAACTCGTAAGAGAGCAAAGGTAGCTAAAGGGGGCACAATAGATCTAAAGGTCGCGGTAAAAGAGACCCCCAGTAACAAGCATGCGACGTTAAAGTCCTCGCAACATTTTGTTCATTTCGCAGAGTTCACCGTCCACTTAAGAGAAAGGTCCGAATCAATCCTGGCACCTCGGAACGTCCGAACGTCCAAACTGCTGTCAGAGTGTGTCGCGCCAATCGCAATGTGATCAATTTGAATGCCGGTGCATTGATCTGGAGACTGCCATGCCGTGTCATGTAGCCTATATTTTTCAGCTTTGCTGCCAACGATGCTCTGCTTGCCTCCTCACCAAGGACGATCTAAGTGCCATGAAGCCTATATTTTTCAGTTTTGCTGCCAACTCTGACATGCTTGGCTGCTCACCAAGAACAATCTTCAAGTCGAAACTAGACCACAGCACAGTCTTTGGTTGCGTCATCTTCCTCCTGCGGGCATGTGCCCCCGTCGAAAGCTCAAGTCGTCATGCCTAGGTCTGATTCTAGGAGATTTCAACGCAAGGCTGGGCAAGGAAGACATCTGCAAGGCAATAAGCAGACGTATGAAATTCTCTTATGAGCAAAAGTTGAGGCAAAAAAGTGCTGCAATGTCCCAGCGGACATTTGTAAAAAAACATTTACCTCGTCTTCAATTCCCAAGCTTGTGTGTACGCCTCTAAGAATTGCCCCATTTACATTTCCATTGCGTCATTCATTTACAATCACAATCACAATGCTCAAAATGCCAGGTGATCTTTGCCAAATTCTAATTTCCCTCGACCTGTACTTGAAGCAGATCCACTTTCACACTCGTTTAGTAGCCAGGCGACTTAAACATCCCGACGAGCGGGTGATTTTCTCACATAATACCTCTGAAGAGGTGGTCTTCTTTGCTCGCAAGGCCTCTGCGTAGGCATTTTCATCTCTCCTCTGGTCTCTTTTCGAGTCCGTCCCAAAAAGTGGCAAATCTTCGTCATCCCCCTCGTACCGAGCCATAGCACGCATGTTCCGCCTTCTTGGCCAACAAATCGTCAATATCATGAATCTAAGAAGCTGCTTAATGGCCAACAGAATGGTTTTCGCAAGTGCCGCTGGTGATTTGGGAAAGAGGTTGAACACTCACAAGATTCCTGTTTGGTATCCATGCTTCTATGAATTAGAGGCTGCCTTTCGAAGAGTTCAATTCAAGTGGCTTTGGATGGGTACAAGTCTGATATCCACCAAATAAATGCTGGTGTTCCCCAAGGCTCTATTCTGTCTCCTACACTCTTTCTCATTTTTATAAATCCGCTACTTCTAATCCAGTCCATTCCTTCGCTGATGACAGTACCCTCAGCTTTCCATATTCGTTCCAAGGCTCACGACCCCGCTCTACGGACGTAGAACTGAAACGACAGCGTATGTTGAGCACATTGAATTCCGACAATTGGGAAGAGAACAATCGAGTGGAATTCAATGCTTCAAAAACTCAATGCTGCCTACTTGCACTCAAGCGAACCCTTGATAATCAGCCATTATCCATGAATGGCACCTGTGTCGATGAAACCGGAAAGCTTTCCATCCTTGGCATGTGTATCAACACACCACTTGCTTGGAACGATCACTTATTTGAGGTCGCCAAAAATGCTGCGAAATGTTTAGGTTTCCTCAATCGATGCAAGAAATACTTCACTCCTTTTGATTTTTGAGGCGTATATACGCCCCAAAGTTGAGTACAACGCTCATATCTGGTCTGGTGCCCCCAAAACCACCCTGCACCTACTTGCACCTAGATAGAATCCAAAAGCGAGCGATAAAACTTATAGGAGACAAAAATATTTGAGAGTCATTAGACTCGTTAGAACATCGACGTACCGTCTCGCCTCTATCCGTATTGTATCGCTATTTTAACAAATGATGCTCATGTGAGCTAGCCAACTGCATTCCTCCTCCCCACGAATTCGCCCGCAATATATATAATCGCCAGGAATGCTCATCAGTTTACCCTTAAGCCTACTTTCGGACGAACAGTTAAATTTAGAGACTCGTTTATCAGCCACACTTCACGAATATATTCATAGCCCAATATTTACCCCAGAATACAATCCGCAGATATTTAAAACCAATGTGCACAGGTACCTCCTTTCCCTCTCTCTCTCTACACCTTCGGCCCGTGCTGTGTCTTGAACCCGGACACTTACGGGTATTGACAATCCATTGTGCGCGCGCAATTTATAAAAAAAGGCTTGCTGTGATTCTGAATCGGTGGTGTCCCCGAAGCGCTATTTTGATGGTCTGGGAAGGTGTCCTCAGACGTGCTTGGATGCTCTTGATGATCCGTGATGATTTGTTGGGGAGTAGACGAAGATGTCTCACTTCCCGGTATAATTCTCATAAAAACTAAACACTTGGTTATACAAATGGACAGGTTATAACAGGTTATACAAAATCTTTACTTGTTGTGTTGTTATGTTGCCGCTCACAATATCTCGCTTTTCTTTATTTCTTAGCACTTCTATTTATACAGCACAGCTGATTGATACATATGTATTATGACGTCATACACAATGGGGAAGTTGGCCCAGTTTCTCAATTATACAATAAAATATGTCATACTCAAATATAACACTTAGTATAACAATTACTTGAAACTCATTGTGAATTGATCACCTATTGAAGAATTGCAATGCGACGACATATGCTCTCGCTCCTTCTTTAGCTCTTATGTGTCCTTGCTCTCAATGTTGGAAAGAGACAGATCAAATGCGATCAACTCCCATACTTCGCACATTTGACATTTGAGCTCATTTTGATTCTTCAAATGTGCGAAGTGTTGAAATAATTGAATTTGTAAATTGTTTAATTGGTTAATTGTTCCGCATCTTGTTTGTTATGATCCAACAGATTTTCGCCATTAACTTCGATAGCCTAGAAAATGTTCTCTCTGACTCTCTGATATAACATTTGGACAAAATTGAATTGTCTTTTTCTTTAACTTTTTAATTATTAGTTAACTATTAGATTAATCAAGAACTCTGAACTTGTATAAAAAAAGCTTTTTCAGGGTCCTCGCAAAGAAGGCGCTACGAGGAGTCGCTCTTCCCCCCAAGTAGGCGCAGCTAAGGCAAAAAGGGCGAAATAGTCAGCCATTGCAAAGGAACGACTGCAGGTCCCGGTAGTAGACTTTGGAATTCCCGAGCGAAAACTGACGGCTTGAACGACGCCATCACGAAAAATGAGAAAGTATTTCCTCGCTTCGGACAGCTGACTACTCTCAAGGATTTCAAGCTCACGGAATGCGAACATAAAGATATCCTTCAGTGGGTCGAAGATTGTATAGCCAAGGCGGCAGCCTTATGAGCATATGCGGACCCACGAGTTGTAGATAAAGAAAAATATTGAACCCGCTGGTCGCCATGGAGGTGGTTCAAATCAACCTTCATCACAGTAAGGCGGCCAGTGCAAACCTGGTACACACATATCTCATTAGCATATACCCAGAACGCAACGGACGCCTTATCTTAATACCCGTGTATTCAGAGCTCGCGTTTGTTGCTCTATATTTGAATTTGAAGAAAATAAAGAACAAAATCATTCAAATTGAAAATTACAATGTGATTATGAATTTACCAATTGAGTAGACATAATACAGAACAGAATGCAGAAACTGGAAATTGATACATTTTGTCGATCTATATTGTGACGCCTTGCGGCGCTTATAAATCAGATAACACTAAAGTAGCACTTCGCGGACAACGTCAGGCTGCCTCTCGAGGGTCACCATTATTACCATTAGAATAAGGTAAAGGGAGATGTTGTATAATGTTCAGTTGCGAGGTTTAGTTCACTGAACTTAATATAGATAAAGTAAAAAGAATATAGTTCACTTTGACATCTCCTCATTATCATATGGCACATCTCATACACCGACCGAATTCTTGGACAAAACTTCAGACCGGCTTCCTTTTTTAATGTTTGTATGTTGAAAGCCTCATTGGTCGCTTGTGGCTGCTCCATGGTACGAATTGTCTTTTTCTTTAACTTTTTAATTATTAGTTAACTATTAGATTAATTTATTATTTATTTATTTACAGTATTAAATTATAATAAATTATACATTTAATAATATTGTTTTATATAGCACTAGCCACTAACTATTAGATTAATCAAGAACTCTGAACTTGTATAATTCTATTATTTGTTTAAGTTGTTCTCACTTAAGGGTCGCCCCACAGTCAGTGCGTTATCACATTTTGTATTTAAATACAGAATGTCAAATGAATTTCTTATTCGTTTCATATTTAGTTAAAAGTACATTTTAATGTTATTGAATTTCTCTTGTACTAGGTGTGGTTGCGAAAAATAGCTAGAACTCAGAGAGTCTGTTTGAAACGCCACCCAGAAATAACTCCTGTTGTGACGAGTGGCAGGAGGCATATTCAGCGAAGCAAGCAGCATATAAGGCGACGCTGCATAGAAAGACGAGAGCGAACTCAAACTTCTCAGAAGGAAGAAGAAGATCACGAAAAGTGCGCGATCGAGTAAATGCAGAGGTGCCAGCAGGGATGAAGAAAAGAAAGTTTTACTAAACGATAAACGAACTATGCAATGGGTGTAAACTCCAGTCTGGATGGAAAGGAGCATCTCGTGAATACTGAGAATCTGGAACTGTCACTTCTGTACTCTGTTGAATGGCGATGAAGGCACCAACACCACTTTCCGAGACCAGATCTGAAGTCCCAGCCCACTGAGTGGGTAGTCGGAAACTAGGCTCATGTATAATGCAGCTTTTAGCGCAATCTTCAAGTCCGCTTGAGCTTTTTTAAGCGCTCGCATACAACACCTCATCTGAAACACAGTCAAAAACATCAAACGACGAACTTGAAGTGGTTTTGTAGAAGTTGGCGGAAGTAATAGTGCATTTAAATTTGCCAGTCAGACTGAGTAAGATAAGCAACACACCAAGCTTATCGAAACAACCCGCAAAAGCACCGCAGGCAAAGCAAGTCGGTAAAGTTCATCAGAGTCAATCTTTTCAGCAATTCCATCCATCTCACGCTTCAGCGGCCAGCTCACACATTAAAAGCGTTTTATTGCCAAATTCGTTTCTAAATCATAAACCTTATCGGCGGACCCCTATCCATAGCCATGCATCTGCGCTGTGCACGATGAAACAAAACAATCTCTCGACTGGCAGCTCTCGGAAATTCCACTGCATTCCACGCCCCACGCCTCGATCAACCCCATAAACGGGGAATCCGACCGAACCGAGAGCGTACACATCTCCAGCACAATAGCGTCGACTTAATGGAATTACTTCCACGCCAGTTGCGGCATACGTCGTCGAGTTTGTGAAGACAAGCGACACGTTCGTCCTCATTCACACCGGGCACAGGCCCCCACCCCTGGGAAGTCCATTAAATCGAAATGATTCAATTCAAAAGGCACGAGAACGTATCAAAAACTGCGTTTTTCAAAATTCAAGAAAACCCCTTTTTGGGAGAGAAAAGCCTGACCACAGCACCTTTGCCCGGAGGCTGGCTGAGCGAGGGGGACCAGGACCTCACAGAGGTGAATGGAACTCCGCATCATACTTATGATGATTTATGGATGCTGTGCCGCTGCGCTGCCCGTTCGATCCGTCCCCGGGCTTTGTGTTAATCATATTATTTACACCATCGAGGATTAAGTGGATGACTTGGTGACTCGGGATGTGAACTATTTTCCAGTTTGAACGCTCGAACGTCATCCCCTAAGCGGCCCAACCCCTGGTGTGATGTCTGAGCATGAGCCACTCCCACGGGGATATCAATGACATATGTAAAACGTTCAATTTCTAGCGGGTGCTAAGACCTTAAATAACTGTCGACGCGTGCATGCGCTTCCGTTTGGTGTCGGACAGTGTACTTCACACCCCTCATTGCCCTGTCAAAGGGAGGGCGACGACGCAGCGCCGCATGAATGTGCAACCCTGTGCAATGACTTCGGCTGCGGTGATGCTCGTTTGAAAGTGTTCAACTGGCTTTGAATAGCTAATCGTTTATGTTTGGTTTCGCCTGAATGGCTTCAACCTGCTGCCGCTTGACAGGCACGAGGGGAAACGTCTAGTGTTTCCCTTGAATAACGATTGATCGCCGGAATATGAGAAACTTGACGGCAAGACGAGACAATCATAAATGATTGACTTGCGGGGTGCGCTGCGCAATGCGCTGCGGATCGGGGTTGTTTCACAGTGGCGTTGCGTGGCGTTAACCCCAGAAGGGATTAGAGGAACATCCATTAGGTCTGGTAACAGGATTTGAAGATTGTGTTGCTTTTCGCTGTCTGGTGAGTGCAATGAAAATGTATTTAAGCTGAGGTAATCTATTACACTTAGCAGCGAAGTGGTGGATAGACGGATTCAAGGAGAACGTTGGCCATTTGTAGGCCACGTGACTGCTTCGCTCGTTGCATAGGAAAGTCGAACTTTCGGAGGACATTATCCGAAAGCAAAACAAATTTTGGGATTTGCTTGAGGAGAGAAATGGTAGTTAAAGGCGATCAGGGCATGCTAGCCAGTAGACTGCAACGGCTTAAAATTTAAATTTGGCTCACTCATTGACGTGTTTCCGTTCCTGATGATTGATTGGGTTAATTGGTGAGTTAGTCGGCGGGAAAAGTTGGAGAATAGGCGGTGTCAAGGACAAGGACTCCATCGTGCACGGCCCGGGATTGAAGGCATGCCGCGACGCTAGCCCAATGTTACTTCCGCCAACACCTTTAATCTGGAGGCAATTCAGAATCAGCATGGACTCTCGTATCTTGAATCCGACTAATCATCTGGGTTGTACTACACAGGCGACAAAACTGCTTGCCAGGGCTCAATCAATTTGTTAATCAGAGTCCGTTTTTCAATCGCATGCGTCTCACCAAACTGTATTCCGAGATTGTGCTTGTTAGAGGCGGACAACTTTAAATTGGCAACATTGTTTTATGTGACAGCTATCCGCTATTTTGAGGTTATGCAACGTTCCCACCGAACCGAAACCACGAGGTCGGGATGCACTTACTGAAACTTCTCTCAATTCTCAAGTCACTCACTCTCAAACTATAAGTGCCCGCCAAAACAAATGTCCCTCGCTCTCAATTTTTAAATTCAAAGCTGGACTTCTTCCTGCTGGAATTCCGCCTAATCGAACATGGTCAATATCCTACCAGATTTTCAGAATCACTCATGTACGGCACATGTCAGTGATTCTGATTACCTGGCTATTGAACTAAGGATACAACTCAGTCAGCGGGTGCGCTTACAACGGCCAGTTCCTAAGTTGTATACTGACTTCAAAAGGATGAACTGGCCGAGATTTGAATCCGAGGTAGCAGAGGAACTTCAACTGTCAAGAGACGACAATAATCTGGACAACGCAGAAATCGACAGTACGGTCCATCACTTTCCGACAGTGGTGAATGGAGTCATTGACAGGCAAAGGAGACCACGGACAAGTACGGATACCTCCCGCAATACATCCAAGCTATCTACGCTTATCGACAACGGCTTCGCAAGCGCCTCCAAAGGATAGTTCAGCGGACATGGAACACGGAAAACGATGAATACAGAGCCATGCAGTCGCTGAAATGTCCTGCCGTCATGTTCTACTCACGTCATGTCCTAGCCTGACCTGACGTCATGTTCCAGCAAGCAGTTAAGAACTTTCTAGACGAAGACCTACGTAGAAGACGGCTTCTCAGGAGAAGCGCGCGATCGGCAAACTAGAGGGATATTACTGCAGGAATGAGGTAAGGAAGTTTTACCAAAGGGTAAAGTTAACCAGTCGAGGTTATAAAGTCCGAACCGAAGCCTTGAAGGATGATCAAGGGAACATCGTAGTAGAGTCACAGTCGATGCTGAGGATATGGAGAAACCATTTCTGCAGACTGTATAACGGCGACGAAGAACCAAATCCCGCTGTCAGGCAGAACGAACCATTCAACCCCAATGAAAGGGACGATGAAGATCAACAATTCCGTCCACCCGACCCAGATGAAGTGAGGATTGCCATATCCAAACTAAAATCCAACAAGGCTGCGGGAGCTGACGACCTACCCGCCGAGCTTTTTAAGGCCGCAGGCGATGATTTGGTAAGGAGCATGCACCAACTCATCTGTAAAGTATGGTCGGAGGAAAACATGCCCGATTAATGGAACCTCAGCATAGTCTGCCCGATCCATAAAAAAGGAGACCCGTTGAACTGCGCCAACTACAGAGGCATCAGTCTCCTAAGTATCGCATATAAAATCTTATCTGCCGTACTGTGTGAACGCCTAAAGCCATTCGTCAACAACCTGGTCGGTCCATACCAGTGTGGCTTTAGGCCAGGAAAACCCACCATCGACCAAATATTCACACTGTGGCAGATTTTGGAGAAAACCCAGGAGCAGCAAATCGATACCCACCACCTTTTCATCGATTTTAAGGCCGCGTATGATAGCATTTATAGAGACGAGCTATACAGAGCAATGTCTAGTTTTGGCATCCCTACCAAACTCGTCCGTTTGTGTAGGATGACGATGGAGAATGCACGCTGCTCCATCAAGGTCGGTGAAGACCTAACCGAGACCTTTGATGTCAAAAAAGGATTCAAACGATTCGACGCGCTGTCATGCGACTTTTTCAACCTCGTTCTTGAAAGAATTGTTCAAAACTCGAACGCCAACACCAGAGGAACAATCTTTCAGAAGTCCGTCCAACTACTCGCATATGCCGACGATATTGACATTATCGGAAGAACACAGCGTGATGTCAATGGCGCTTTTGTGGGTATTGCAACGGAGGCCGCGAAGATGGGTTTAGCGGCAAACGAGGGTAAGACCAAGTATATGCTGTCAACGAGAAAGGACACCCAACACCGACGTCTCGGTCAGAACGCCACAGCAGACAGATATAACTTTGTGGTAGTCAAAAACTTTGTCTACCTAGGCAGCGCTACCAATTCAGACAACGACACCAGCGCTGAAATCAAACGAAGAATAACTCTTGCCAATCGCTGCTTCCCAGTCCTGCTATATGGCGCGGAGGCATGGACTTTATCAAAAGCGGATGAAGCTGCTCTTGGTTGCTTCGAGAGGAAAATTCTTCGTGTGATTTTCGGTCCCGTCTGCATAGATGGTGAGTGGAGGAGGAGATATAATGACGAACTATACGGGCTGTTTAGCGACATCGACTTACACAGAAGAGTGAGGATCCAACGATTGAGGTGGCTAGGTCATGTAGAGCGGATGGAAACCAATGCTTCGGCCCGAAAAGTCTTCGAATCCACCCCCGAGGGACGGCGCAGTAGAGGAAGACCGCGACTCAGGTGGCGCACGCAAATGGAAAGGGACCTCAACCAACTATGCGTGCGAAACTGGAGACAGCTAGCTAAAGATCGAGCTGGCTGGAGACGCTTGTTGGTTGAGGCCCAGGTCCACCTCGGACTGTAGCGCCACCTTAAGTAAGTAAGTAAGTAATTACTCTTAGCAACGATCGTATTAGCAAGGTAACATGGTTTCTCGAGGCTTCGTCTCCATCGTCGGAACAGAAAGTCCCTCTTTCTGATCACGAGGAGGATTCTGTGAGTTGACCACGGGGATGTTTCACTTCTGACAACACGAGTTCGACGTGGAACATGGGTTCCAAAAAGATAATTCATATTTGTGTTAAATATTTCAACTTGATTATTAACGACAGGCGACAATCCAAAAATAGATCATCAACGTTAATTCTACGAAAACCACGATAGTGTACGAACTGTGGACACTTTCTTACAACAGAAATGCCAAATGCGGCAAGCACACGATCATGGTACAGAAACACTGGCACACTAAGCTGGATATACGTTTTGACTAAGCTCTGGTCATTGGTTAAGATGACAACGAGCAATGAGGGCGAGCAGTTTGGCTTAAGTTGGGTGGATTCGTTGGTGTTTAGGAAGTTTAAGTTGAGAGAGCGTCATGAGAGGGTGTGGTGACAAATTGAGAAGGTCAAAGTTAAAATCTCCACAAATAAGTAATTTTGGTGTTAATGAGAACCAAGATTTCCTCAAGGGCGGAACCTATGTATGTACGTCAACGAATTGAAACCCACGCCAATGTTTCTTATTTCGAATTGATTGGACATCAATCTGTCTCTGTGGAGGCTCTGATCTCCTGTCGCTCGCCAATCCATTAAGTCACACTCGGTAACATACATCGGCACTCACGCCGTCCACTCGAACAATTGAAATGTAGATAAATTCAGTGGAGCAGCGGAAAAAATACAGAATCCGGAGAATCTCGTTAAATTCCATCTTAATGTTCATTATCAAATCGTAAAAAATGTATTATATCACAAAGCGAGCAAGCCAGCCAGCCAACTGGACGACACGACGCGAACATCGACCACTAGTGCTGGCCAGTGTGTACGGAGAGGAAGAATCTATAAAAACTTGGGCACAATTTTCGTGCGGAACTTAATGTCGTCCCTGGGATTTATTCACAGCGATTGTTTTTTATGATTGGACGGGTTATCAGCGCGTTATCAGGAGGCTAATTACTGTCCTGCGGTCTATAGGTCCCTTAACTCGTTTTCGTTGCGGTAATTTAGATGACCGACGTAAATGTAATCTGTCGTGTTATTAAGTGCCTGGGAATGGGCTAATTCCAGAGGGTTTTCGAATCGGTTTTGGCAAACGACATGGAACACCACATTCAGTTTGCTTTCGTTTTTTTTTTTTTTTCTTTCACATTTTCGGGTAAAGAGAATTTTTGATTTTTTACCTCTCACCTTAATACTCACTCGTTAGAGAGAGTGGAGACAGGCAAGGAGGTGCAAAAGTCCGGAAGAACGACGCATCAAGCTGTCATTCTCCGCTATGGTAACCAAATCAAAGAAATCTTTAAAATATCTTCAAATCCGTTCGTCGGTTTGTCTCACAGGGCTAAGATGTGTTAGTGGGTGCTTCAGGCGTGCGTGGAGAAAAGCATGGCAATCATGTGAAATGTGTTTGCGCGACACCCCTGTGTCCTGTGTGAGGAGTGATAATTTAACAAGTCAAACAGTATTCGTCCTGAGCGGTAGGTTTTGTAGCTGAATGCCAAAGTAGGCCCGTTGTGATACGCCCTGAGCGGTAAGGTTCACTCGACTAGAGTGAACCTAGAGTTCTATTCGAAACCTTGCATCGAAGAAAATCATCGATGGTTTCGATGCATCGAATAAAAATATCGACGTAGTTGCAAGAGTACAAACAAACTTTAACACATGCTAAATTCGTCGCCAACTTTCCAATGTCGTAGACAAGGGTAGTCAGACATGGTTCTCAATGTTGAGTATACATCTCTGACGGAGGGTGGGAAACAAAAAAAAAGGGAGAATTAAGATAGCAATCGTTGAGACTGAAACCTCTCTTGTGTAAGAGTAACTTGGGTTCGCTACAGGGAACTTGTGAGTGGAGGGGAGGAAAGAGAATATCGTGAGCAAAATGTGTTCTGTCTAAAGGCGGCCAAAGGCAGATGCAACCTGCAACAAAAATGAGAAGAAGTGTGTCTTGACTCAGACTTACCTAGTGTATGCTTCTATTCGTATTTGAGAATATTCTTTCCTCTTCTTCCACATTACCACAATCGCAAAGAATAATAGACATGGCCGCTAAGCAGCGCTGCCGAAAGAATACACATGTAAGGCCAAGGGTTCCAAAACCAAATAAAAATTGTGTATTTTAATGAACTTAGACAAGGATTTACACAACGCGCCCTTAACTCAGACGTGCAGACTAGACGCATGAACACCCGCAAGTCTGTGCAAGTACTCGCATAAGTCGAGGTTCTACTTGACCTTGGGAACTAGAGACGGCGAAACACAGACTGGGCAATTCTTCGACCTCAGTAAGGTGCAAGGCCGATCTAAAATGTTTTGCTACTCTCGACGTAGCCATGCAAGTCGCACATGACTGTATAGTCCTCTCAAACGAGATGACGCGTCAGCATTAATTTCAAACCATCACCGCGATTTCCAGGGTTTTTAACTTGTCGTGGTGCCAGAATACTACGTCTGCGGCCTGCCTTTCCAAGAAAATATGTGAGCACTCATTGAGTCTTAATCCATATCGAGCTGCCTTCTGAGAGCTTTATGTAATTCGAAACTAAGCCGTGGAGTAAGGACGTAGCATCGACGTATCTCGTTAATTTTTCAAATTTTCACCAGCACTTCGCCAAGGGTGCGTCTTGTCACCTCTCCTTTTTTTTGTATATATGGATTGGATGTTGCGGAGCAGTCGAGGCGAGGAATGTTTCACATTGGAAGTTGAGGGTAAGTCATCTTCTTTTTACTGATGACTTGGTTATCCTCACATCTTCCCAGACGGAACTCCAGCTCGAACTCGATAGGTTTGTGGCCGTGATGCTCGAATGAAAGTCAACGTGGACAAATCGGAGGTTATGGTCGACTCCAGAACGCCTGTTCAATGCACTCTGCATGTTAGAGGAGTCACATTGAAGCAGGTGGAGAAGTTTAAGCATCTCGGGGTTTTTTTCACGAGTGATGGAAGGAGTACTGCTGAGCTTTCCTGCAGGATTGGTCAAGGTGGGTCAATTTTGAAACAGCTTGGTAAATCTGTAATCAACAACTCAAAGAGCAGCTAAGGGCTATGCTTCGTTGGTTAGGCCACGTGGCACAAATGTCCTCTTCATCACGACTCCCGAGGCGGCCGTTGAATGCGATTCCACCAGGAAGGCGACCGCTCGGCAGACCCAGGACGAGATGGCTGGACCGAGTCTTAAAACTCACCTGGTTACGCTTGGCCATAACTCCTGATGAGTTAGAGTCGATGGCTGACAATCGAGTTGCCCGGAGATCTCTCGTGCGTGGATTACCCCCGCGACCCCTTTAGTGGAGCATGCGGGTCAGAAAATGATGATGATGGTGCCATATTCAATCTGTGTCATTTCAATGAAAAAGGGTCATAATGGGACGATTATGCCATGGTTCGTGCCAACATGTGGTCGTGTTCTTTCGTCACACTTGTGTTGTATATGATTCCGAAAATACACAGAACCAAAAATGTTTCGTAATATTAATAACCAGCGTTCGTTAAAGTTATTTTCGTTGGCTCAATGAACACACTGGCTCAAGGAACTATTCGTTAAAATTACGAATAAATGTACAAATGGATGAACGTGGTTCAATGTACGATTCATTGACTCATTAAAAATTTTAATTTTCTGACAGCATTTCGCAACGAAATGGTACGTTACATCAATGAATGTGTTCGTCAAGATAGGACAATTTTTCATTGGTTCTAAGACTCGATATTATATCAACATTTCATTCTGCCAACGAAATCGCACGTTGAGACAACCAAAGTGTTCATTGAGCCAATAACATTTTGTTTGTGCGAAAATTTGTGAACAATTCTTTGTGCCAATGAAACCCTTGCTTCAACGAAAGTCGTCGTTGAGGTAATGAAAGTGTTCGTTGAGCCAATGAAAGGGTTCGTTAAGCGAGTCGTTTAGGGAATGTACTATGTTTGTTGAATTAATGTACTAGCTTCGTTGGGCTAACGTTAGTTAATGAGCAGTTATCCATAACCCCAATCGAACCCACTTTGAACCCAACGTCATCATTTCCTGCACGAGCTCACCTCAAACGCTCGCACTTTCCTTAAACGCAATGTCATTTCCAACACAAGCTGTACCTAGGCACGATCCCCCTAAATTTCACATTTGCTCAAACGCAGCATAATCATCTTCTGCGCAATCAATACCCCACCATGATCATACCAAACGCGCACACTTTTCTTAAACTCATTGTCAGCATTTCCTGCACGCCCAACAAACCACAGCACAATAGCCTTTAGTTTTAGGTAGCTAAGCTATTTCGTTACCTTCGTAACCTATTATATAGGTTTCGTTAAGCTAAGACAATGGGGAGAGAATAAGGCAGTCTACATTAGACTTAAAAGAAAGACTGAAGTCTTTTAACTTGTACATGTACGTTGGATCAGTGTAGGGTGTACATCAACGAACAATTCATTAAATATAAGATAATCATATTTTGACGAACAACCATTCGTTAGCTCAGCGTACAAGTTCATCGGACAAGAAATAATGCACTTCTCGTTGACTTAATGTAAATATTCGTTCTATCTACGTACCCTTCTGGTTCAGTGTCTTAAAATGGAAACTCAACTGTCATACGAGAACCACATCGATACATCGTTAAACATCGAATGGATTGATTCGATACATCGAATAGAAAACATCGATGTTTTCGATGTATCGATGATCGATGTATAATTTTAGAATTGTAGAATTGTCACCCTGTACGTCGTTTTATTTCTCATCATCTCATTTTATTTCTCACTCAAACTGTCAAATATTTAACTGTCAGTAATTTTTACCTCACGCATTTTAAGCGCAGGTCCTTATATCCAGTCGCTCAAGCTTTTCCTTTTCCTAGAACATCTTCTACCTCCCTGATGGCGATAACACCCTGTACTCACGCAGCAATTAATTTGGCAGCATTTGGTATGTGTCAACGATTAATCCAAAGCCACGAGAGATGTTTCATTGGTCGGCTTTTCCTAGTACCAGTACGTCGCGCATTTCTCAAACCGTCAGACACACACACAAACACGAAAGCACCCGCATTCGCAATTCCAACATCGATCAAAGGAAGAATTCCCAATGGCCAGTTGTTCGATCAGTCGGGCGATGCCTATAATTAAAGAACTTCACACCTCTACCACGGCATGGCGGCCGTCCCCCCGTTTGGAAAAGCTGGGCGAACCCGAAAGTGTTTAATTCCTGCCGCAGTTCCACTTCTTCGTCGGGCAATAATTCACCTAAAATCACATTCCTCAAATAGCACTGCCAATGGACAAACTACACTTGCACACTCGACCACGGGGTAAGTATGCCCGGCATTCGCGACTCTCGCATAGGTGCTGCATCGGTCCGACGAAGGAGGTTCTGGAGGCCGTGCAAGTGTAAATTTATAGTCGTGCGATTTTATCTTCCTCTTCTACACCTCATGCGAGAAGTTCACGTTCACCTTATGGACTGAATCCATCCCGCAACGTATTATTAAAGTGTAAAACGGCCGCGTGCACATCAATGTGTTTTGCTGTTTTGCGCTGGTCCCTCCTGTGCTCCGTCCCGAATGGGAATTCCGTCTGAGAAATGTGTGACTTACGAGTTGATTTTAAGTGTGAAGTGACAGGATCCAGAGATAAGTTCACATTTAAGGGCGATTTAAACTTTCATTTCATGCGCTTGCACTCGTAGTTCGTTGTATTGTGTGGACGACGACTAGTTATGATATGTGACACGCCTCTTTCGTGTTTAACTTTGGCAAACCATCATGTCACACGTTGGGATTCGTTCGAGGTTTTTTCTTTGTAGGAGCTTTCCTATCCCACTAAGTTCAGAATAAGCTTTAATCTGGAACTAGGCATTGAATCATTGACAGTCATGCATAGTGGGGCCCTCAACATTTTGGAGGGAACACTCCATTCGGTGCGCACAAAAATGGGTTTCGTTAAGTTTAACGAGTAAAAATCGATTGAAGAAGTTTATAATAACCTCAAAGGAAACCTCAAAATAAATCTGGAATGGAAGACGAATTTATAAAATGTTTTCAATTTTACCCGTGCACATCTGGAGTTTGGTCCAAACTTTTTTTCATTTGTATCAAAAATTTGAGTTTGCATGGGAATTTTTCAAAAACTATTAATTTAAGCCAAATCTTACTTACTTACTTAAGGTGGCGCTACAGTCCGAGGTGGACCTGGGCCCCAACCAACAAGCGTCTCCAGCCAGCTCGATCTTTAGCTAGCTGTCTCCAGTTTCGCACGCATAGTTGGTTGAGGTCCCTTTCCACTTGCGTGCGCCACCTGAGTCGCGGTCTTCCTCTACTGCGCCGTCCCTCGGGGGTGGATTCGAAGACTTTTCGGGCCGGAGCATTGGTTTCCATCCGCTCTACATGACCTAGCCACCTCATTGACATCACGCTGTGTTCTTCCGATAATGCCAATATCGTCGGCATATGCGAGTAGTTGGACGGACTTCTGAAAGATTGTTCCTCTGGTGTTGGCGTTCGAGTTTTGAACAATTCTTTGGAGAACGATGTTGAACAGCGTGTCGCCTTGTCTGAATCCTTTTTTGACATCAAAGGTCTCGGTTAGGTCTTTACCGACCTTGATGGAGCAGCGTGCATTCTCCATCGTCATCCTACACAAACAGACGAGTTTGGTAGGGATGCCAAAACTAGACATTGCTCTGTGTAGCTCGTCTCTATAAATGCTATCATACGCGGCCTTAAAATCGATGAAAAGGTGGTGGGTATCGATTTGTTGCTCCTGGGTTTTCTCCAAAATCTGCCGCAGTGTGAATATTTGGTCGATGGTGGATTTTGCTGGCCTAAAGCCACACTGGTATGGACCGACCAGGTTGTTGACGAATGGCTTTAGGCGTTCACACAGTACGGCAGATAAGATTTTATATGCGATACTTAGGAGACTGATGCCTCTGTAGTTGGCGCAGTTCAAAGGGTCTCCTTTTTTATGGATCGGGCAGACTATGCTGAGGTTCCATTCATCGGGCATGTTTTCCTCCGACCATACTTTACAGATGAGTTGGTGTATGCTCCTTACCAAATCATCGCCTGCGGCCTTAAAAAGCTCGGCGGGTAGGCCGTCAGCTCCCGCAGCCTTGTTGGATTTTAGTTTGGGTATGGCAATCCTCACTTCATCTGGGTCGGGTGGAGGGAATTGTTGATCTTCATCGTCCCTTTCATTGGGGTTGAATGGTTCGTTCTGCCTGACAGCGGGATTTGGTTCTTCGTCGCCGTTATACAGTCTGCAGAAATGGTTTCTCCATATCCTCAGCATCGACTGTGACTCTACTACGATGTTCCCTTGATCATCCTTACAGGCTTCGGTTCGGACTTTATAACCTCGACTGGTTAACTTTACCCTTTGGTAAAACTTCCTTACCTCATTCCTGCAGTAATATCCCTCTAGTTTGCCGATCGCGTGTTTCTCATGCTCCTTCTTTTTTCTCCTGAGAAGCCGGTGTTCGTCTCTCCTCTTCTGCTCGCAGAGCTCCCGAGCAGCTCTTGTCCTTCTTTGCAGTGCCGCTTTGTATGCTTCTTAAGCCAAATCAGGCAGAACAACATTCCCACATCAGCTCACGTCACTTCATCCAACCAACTATGACAACAAACAGTATCAATCCCTGGGAAATAAGCACTGATTATAACAAACTTGTACAGAAGAGAGGAGCCATCGTGCCTGCCGCTAAAATAGAAAAAACGTCCTAGTCCCGCACAAAAAAGACCTCAAAGTTCTAGGTATGACTTTCAATAGTAACCTAAAATGGAACTCATGCACCAAAATTATAGTAATTAAACTAAAAACACATAACAACTTACTCAAAATAATATACTCGCGAAGAAAAGGACCTCATATTGAAAGAGCACTTCGTATAACAAAAACCTTAATAGAAGGCACTCTGCAGCACAGAATAACAACCTACATGTGGACATCAAAAATCAACACGAAAAGCAACAGTCGCCCTTAGAACAACTCCAAGGACGCGCTTCCAATCGAAGCCGGGTCCACATCATTTAGTGCATTGTCCAAGATGAGAACTTTTAACCCAGGATGCAAGGCATTAGCAGATGACCTGCATCCATTACATCCACTGATGATTTGCACCCGAACGATAGGCAGAAGAAAAAATAAACTAACATCAGCAATCAAACATGTAGCGTCAATCGTGTCTTCAAGCTATCGGGGTCAAGTAGAGGAACAGCCGTTAAGACCAGATCGCAAACCACCATGGAAAAGGCACCTACTTCCTGTAGACACCAGCATTGCCAATTACAAAAGAAACACTACTTCCAACTACATTTTTAAAAAACTGCATGCACAAATGATTGAATCCATAAACCCGGAACGTATTCTTTACACCGATGGGTCATGCACCGAAGCGTTTTGCTCATACGCTGTAATTCAACATCCCAAAATGAGGAAATTAGTGAATCTTGGAGAAACAGTGCATTTTTCCTCAGGTCACATAACGAAGAAACTAAAAGAATACCCTACTGCACCACTTTTACACGAGAAGAATGCGTCAAACTGTGCCGAATTAGAGTTGGTAAACCACTATTCAGCTGCCAAGACTTTGCCAAGACTGTGACACTGTACTGTCCGTGCGGCACATTTTTGTTGATTGCCTGAGATCCAATCAAATTGTAGGCGAAATGGATGTCACAAAAAACATTGGCTTACGTCTTAAACCCAGCAAAGAAACTAACAGTAAATAATATTAAAACTGCAACATCATACCACAACAAGTTTCATGAAATTTGAATTAGTAAACTATAATTGTAATTAACAATGTTTTTATGTAAATATTAATGTATGTAAATTTGTGATATAAATCTACTTTATGGACTATTTCAAAAAAATAACTAAAATAAATAAGCCGACTTTGTGGGTGAGCCTTTGGAGTGGGCATACAACTTTAGGTTTTTTTTTTTTTTGTTTCCATCCTAAGTGTTAACGCTCTGTATCGCTTGACACACCAAATTTTTGCTGTGCGACTAATGATCATCTACCGATTTTGCATCTCATAGATCATCACATTAAATAAACAGTATTAATCGAAGAATAGTGCATGGATACATTTTTTAAACTCCAATCGAGACAAGCTGAAATCAATTTCGTTGCAAAGTTCATTAAAAGCGCTTATACACCTTGTAATGGGTTCATTACAAGCATAGTTGGTTCTATGCCTCTTCTTTTACAGTAAATGTCTCGCCCGAAGAGGTCTTTGGGGAGCATACATATTCACGAGAAAAAGTAAATCTGGTGAATTTACACGGCAATTAATAATATCGCAGATGAACGTGGCCGACACTGCCTTACGCCTGAAACTTAAGGTTTGCAAGCCTATTATTTTACATCTATCGTCATATTTAGGGAATCCTTCGAAGGAATTTAATTTACGGACAGCATATCTCGTGAAACTCGTACTCTTTGGAATCTGATTGCTTGTGTATCATATGGGGAATCTCAAAAGATGGAAGAGTATTCTACATACGGTCTGACTAATGGACAACAGATGGACCTAAGACTACTTATATCCCGAAAATATAATCATAATGTAATGAAAAATTTAATGTAGTATCAAAAATTACACCCAGAACTTAAATCTCTTCTAGGCGACTAAGTCTATGATCATTTATGAAATAATCATGGATAATCCGGGGATGTAATTCGATATGCCGTAATTGGGTCTAAAACTTATTCGTGCGGTTTTTTTTTTCAAAAATTGGAACGTTTATTTAAGAAAAACATGTACAACAGTATAATTCAAAGTATTGCCCCTCTGAAGCTATGACTTTTTCCCATCTTTCTGGCAATTTGTGGCAGCCAAGAATGAATCAAGCCAATTTTTGATATTCAGCTCTGACGTGACCGTATTTTGAGGGCGTTCTGCATCGACCGGAACAAATGGTAGCCAGAAGGGGCAAGGTCTGGGATATAAGGCGAGTGGGGTAAAACTTCCCATCCACTGTTTTCCATATAGTTCTTAACCGGAATAGCAACATGGGGTCGGGCGTTTTCATGATGGAAAATTATTGCCTCGTGTCTGGTCGCATATTCCGGGCGTTTTTCGGCTACTGCTCTCTTCAAACGGATTGATTGTATTCGGTTGCGTTGTCCATTGATGGTTTCACCCGATTTTAGCAGCTCATAATACAGCACACCCTTCTGATCCCACCAAATACAGAGCAGTACCTTCGCGCCATGGATATTCGGCTTTGCCGTTGATTTGGCTGGTTGGCCAAGCCAAAGTCACCACTTTCAAATCGTGCAAACCACTTTTGGCACTTATGCGCATGTTCACCACTTAAATACGATGACTTTCGGCAACAGTTTTCTTCACAATGTAATGTAGTAATGAAGAAGAACTCCTCGAAAAAACTATTTTTCAGGCACAAAGCTCGACATATTTGAGTGAAAAAAATGATTGTTGTGATGACGTACAATCACAGTAGCTTTCCAACGCATATTCCGATGAAATAATACATGTTACGCCATCTCTTAGCAAACCGCACGAATTATTAGTTATAGACCCAATACATTCTTTGAATATTCAGCTCTAGTCCATTGTGCTTGCACCATGCCACTAGTGCATGGATATCCGATTGGAAATTATTACTATCTGTTAAACTGTTTATAGATGAATACAGCAGTCGCCTGCGAGTGTTAAAATTTTACAATATTTGAAAATTTCGTGAACATCGCGGACTAAGGAAAGAGTAATGGCCCCACATGGCTACCTTGTGGAACGCTCCGGATCTAAAATAACCGATCATTAACCAATTGCTTCCTGTCCGTTAAGTAATTGAAAGGATAACCACTCTAACGTTGACGAATGGAATCACAAAGACTTTACCTTGTTTAAAAGCAGAGTGTGATGTACTTTATCAAAGGCTTTCGAGAAATCGGTGTAGAGTACATCAACTTGTAAATGATTTTCTAAATTTGCATAAATGTAGTTTGAAAATAATGAGAGTGACTAGTATTAGATAATGCTGGTTATTAGACTTCCATTCATTTAAAAATTCACCCATTTTTAGGGATTGATTAAAGATAACTTTAAGGGGACGATAAGGATCCAACTTTTTTTTTAAATTCCAGCCACAACCCCATCGGGGTCTGGTTGGAGCCCCATTATAGACCTACTCAAAAAAGTTGGTAACTAGGTCACAAGGTCCACCCAAGATTGTTGAAGTTACATTGCCGAAATCCATTATCTTGTGCAAGCTCAAGGAAATAATGCACCATTGCTCATTACTGAAAATTCTACAGACAAGACGTAGTGTTTATATAAAAATCTGTTCAAGAACACATATTCGCCACAATAGAGTTTCCAGGTATTCAGAGGCTGTGGGGACGAAGAAGAAATTGAGGACACCACTCACTGGCTTTGTCATTGCCCCAGTCTCTGCTTCGTGAGACAAAGAACTACTTCTTCCAGAATCTCCACGATATAACAGGGATCCCACTAACATCTATTTTCAGGTACGTCAGACTCTCTGGATGGCTAAACAGGACCACATAACAACGAGACTAATCAACACCTTAGGCAACAACAACAACAGTAATAAATGAGAAGGATGTCAGGGAGGTCTTTGCACCCCCACGGGCGTCAGAATGGGTCCAACAGGACGTTAGTGCCCCTCTCCAACGCATCAACCCGCCCACCTACCTACCGACCAACTTAGCTTCTAGGTATTCAGAAGAATTCACAAAGCCATCAAAAGTGACAACTGCCAACCAACGAAGTGAAGCCGTTTGTGTCATTCTTTCAACAGAACTTGGCCATCAAAAGTGATAACTGCCAACCAACGAAGTGAAGCCGTTTGTGTCATTCTTTCAACAGAACTTGGCCGACAGCATGTCGATTAGTCTGAATCCCGGATGAGCGATCGATAAACCAATTTCAACTTAATTTGCCATTAAGTCACACATTCCCTAAAGCAGTTTAATTAACTTTCGATGGGTTCCTTGAGGACTATATGTCATCTGCTTCAGACATTCGAAGACATTGAACAAACTACGAGTAGATTTTCCCTCAAGATACGATATTCACTTTCTCATATTCCTGCAACTGCTCGCGGGACTGATTGCGAAAAAAGGGGTGTTCAACTGCATGAATCCAATCGAGACGCTCCCCCTGCAAGCGCATGCATCGCCAAGGTACACCTCTCCATTTCCATGCGCAATTTAATGGAAACGTTTCCCTCAGTAATTAGACCTCACACGGAAATTCTCAGGAATTCTCAACAGCCTATAACTAATTAGCGATATTCTGTCAACGCCACCAGGCCCCCACAGCACCTACAACTTTTTGTAATTGCCTCGCTTAGAGAAGGGCGACCCACACACCCAGATGTTATGGCGGCGGTTGTATTCGTGCACTGCACGGGGAACGATGTGCACGTAAGCCGTGTCTAATGACGCATCCTCGACGGCAGTGCCAACGTTCGTTCCATTTCCCATTTCTATTCCCGTGCCAGTGCCCGTGCCCGTGCCCGTGCCCGTACTCGTACCCGCAGCAAGGTGTAAAACAAAGAAATTATTCGCGCCCGTTTGCTAAGCATATGAAACCACTTGCCAAATTTAATGAGCCCCAAAAAATAATCGATTAGGCAAACCGTTGAACCGAAAGGATATCCTCCTCGTTGAGCCAGAAGGAGGTGCACGAGATACGCGGCCGAGATATGTGCATGTGAGTATGTGCTTACAGCGTTAACTTATCGGGTTCGTGGAGGGTTTTTTTTTTTTGTTCTGCTGGGTTCTTTTTTTTGTTTTCTTGCGCTTCGTCGCGCTGAATGTCTTAGAGTGCACGTTTTGCAAACACACCGAATCCACCTGCAAACTGCCGATTCGCGTCGTATTGAATTTTAATTAAAAGATGTTTCCCTCGCAGATAAACCTCGCTTGGCTAAGGACAACGACTTTCGGCTCGAGATCTCAGTGTTCACAGTGTGTTCAGAGTGTGCACCGTTTTCTGTTTTTTCGGGGAGTCTCGGGAAGGAAACTCGTCTGTTAAATAGTTTGACTGCGTTCAACTTATGCCCCTGCTCACCTGTTTTATTAGAAACATAAGCATGGAAATTCGAAAATCTTGCGAAACAGTCGGGCAGGGTTGTGTGTATCGCCGATGCCGCCCAGCACCGAAGGCAAATCGTTAACATACGAATTATTAATCCGTGATCAACGAGCTCTCAAGGAGAGCGCTGTGCACAATGAGCCTGGGATCTACCAGTAATGTATCATATTTTTGTTCCCCCTTTTTTTCTGTTTCGTCTTGTTCTTGCTGCTACGCCCCTTAATCATGAGGAAGACTTTTTTGATCCATTCAAGTTGAGAGTGCCCCATCGATTGATTGTGTTCAAACTGACTTGGGAAAAGGGTTTTTTCTTCCTTTTGGCTTGTCGTTTCTTTTGGTTGGAGGTTCGAAACGTCCCACAGGGCAGGACACATACCCGTGGCATCAGCTGGCATTTTAATTATTAGGTAGTCGACCGGATTCTTGTAGTATTTGACTTTTAGATCGGTTGTCTGAGACGAGATTTTGTCGCGGGCATTTCACTTGTACCCACCCACACGCACAGACCTTGGTGAATGGCTTATAAGAAAAAATGGAAACTTGCAGGAATATCAAGGTTTTGTCTCGACATGATTGCTCAGAGGCTTGAATGGTGTGACATAAGTGGGTCATCAGACAGCATCCCTGTGACTGACCTAAAAAAAGGGAGTTGGTTGGGAGAGCAAAATCGTGTGGACGTGTTTTTCTTTTTTCTCTATTTCTTGACAAGTGCTTTTTTCAACTTCTTTGCGGGTGCCAGAGATCGGGAAAGGGCTTCAAGGCACGCGGACCTTTTCTCTCAAAGAGACCAACGCCAGCTGGGATATTAGGCAATGTAAGCAGCTTTCTTCACAAGTGATTGCTTCAACTACTTTGCGGGTGCCAGAGATCGGGAAAGGGCTTCAAGGCACGCGGATCTTTTCTCTCAAAGAGACCAACGCCAGCTGGGATATTAGGCAATGTAAGCAGCTTTGTTCACAAGTGATTGCTTCAACTACTCTGCGGGTGCCAGAGATCTGGAAAGGGCTTCAAGGCACGCGGATCTTTTCTCTCAAAGAGACCAATGCCAGCTGGGTTATTGCCCAAGCAGCTTTCTTGACGAGTGCTTGCTTCAACTACTTTGCGGGTGCCAGAGATCGGGAAAGGGCTTCAAGGCACGCGGATCTTTTCTCTCAAAGAGACCAACGCCAGCTGGGATATTGCCCAAGCATCCTTCTTGACAAGTGCCGGCTTGAACAACTTTGCGGGTGCAAGAGATCTGGAAAGGGCTTCAAGGCACGCGGATCTTTTCTCTCAAAGAGACGTCCTTGTTAAATGTCCTCTCTTGAGTACAGCATTTTGCTTTGGCTCTCCCATCGCCTAGTAGACTTGTTGGGCCTTCATCGCCTACACGTTGTCCCATGGAATTCTCATTCCACATGCAGAACCGAAAATCGTTGCCGTCTGCAAGAGATTCATCCGTTCATAAGTTCATAAGTGGGCATTATTTTACACTAAACTTGCGTGGAACTGTAACACTTAGCCTAAGCGATGAAAGTCTCTGCGACGCCTGCAGAGAAGACAACGATTCAGCAGAGCACTTCCCCCGGTGGAATTTATGCGATGCTGATGAAATGAGAGCTAATGACTTCGGCTCCTCACCACAGAAGCGCATGTTAGTCTCCCGGAGGAAGCTGCCAATGTACCAATTATTGAGGCTGAGTGCTCCAGAGCAGTGTTCAAAAACTCCGACAGAAAGAGTAGTTTACACAATTCGTCTACAAGAAGCTCGCTTAAAGCGGTCAAATTGCACGATAGGGACATAAAGTACTCACCGGACTCATTTCTCACTTGATTCATCGATTCGGGTGCTGTGTGGAATGTCGCCTTGCCGCCTTGCTGGTACCGCATATCGATCACGACACAGCTGATGGACTTTGCGAACAAAAAATCTCGACATCATTGATCGACATATTGGCAGCGTTCTCCTTGCGGTGATCTTTGAAAGAAAACGTCCCATGCTCGCGCTAGACCAGAAACTGCACGAAAAAGTGAATTTTTCCGAGTGCATTGGCAGCACTTGCATTGTCTGAAGTTACCCATCGCAACAAATAAGCCAGTTAAACTCACTAAACATAAAATAAGTGTCGTCGTTTATATGCTTTCTGCTGATTCCAACTGCGTAAGTTTCACTTTGACACATGTCCCGACTCACCCGTGAGCTCTAAAAATTGGAACAGTAAAAAACCAAACAGAAAGCATTATGAGCCGGATTCCGTAAAGAAATGTTTTGAAATAACCCTTAATGCGCACCCACAAGCCTTGAACGCGTCACCGCCCCATGCACACTTCCAGAAGTAGATCACAGTTTGTGAATTAGCGGCAAATTCAATGATGATTTGTTGCAAGCAGCTTCAAGCTGACTTCTTTGTTATGCGATTTCGTGGCATGTTGCTTTGTCACCCTTGCAACCCTCCGACCGTTGTGAGCGAATCCACGAGAGTCTCGGAAACACATCGACACGTGGCAACAGTTGCATGTCACACTGCTTGATTTAATTATACGACTTGGCTGAAATTGGACACCACTTCGGAAAAGGAAAAAAAAAACACTGCAAACCTCATCACGCAGCCGGAAGCATACGCCAGAAATTCAATCTCTAACTTCTTCAGCGTGACGGCAGCGCAGCGACCCCCGAAATGCTGAGCAAAATCCGAGTGTTAATCCAAAGCAGAATCTATGACGACAGTTTGCGCCATCAATTGACAGTAGGAGCACCTATGGAACTTTGCATACAAACTGCCCCCAAATCATTGTCTTACCCGCCCTAGTTTGCATATGGAAAGTCGCATTTATCCGGAGTTATAAATTTCACAGGCATTAAACAAGACAATTTCCATTCGTTTTAGTCGGCAGAGGAGAGTGCGGAAAAGCAGAAGAAAAAAAAATGAAATGAAACAAAAGACGGGAGAGAACGCGAATCGTGCTAATTCGTTTTGTGTACAGTTCCCTCTCAAAATCCCAAAGTCAGGGATGGAAGGGCCTTTCCGGTGTTGTAGTGCGACAAGGCGTGTGCAAGCCACATGTAGGCTACCCACCTCGCTCCTCTCGCAGCAGCCCACAGCCCAGAAGGGCGCCGTACAAAGTTAATAAATCTTATTTTTATCATTCGGCTATAAATACAGAATTTTTAGCCATTCTCGATTTATGGGGGTTATTTATGCGCAAAAGTATTACTTTTTCCTTATGTGCGGTTGTCGGTGCGGAGATGGTCGTCATTTCCCCAGGACAAGTCCTCGCACCCAACCCTCTCCCCACCGCGCACTCACAACTCTTTTCCTATTTTATCCTATTTATTGCCGGTTTTTGTATTCTTTTCGTTCGTGCCTTTTCTTTTCTGTGTTTCCCCTGGCCGTTGTTCTAGGAAAAAGGTCGCGAATACTATTCAAATGCATTAATAGTTGCTGTTATATTCAAGGTGTTGCCGTGTGGGATAGTAAATAAATAAATGCTATCGCGATTGTGGGGAGGTATTCATTTCCGAGCGAAAGAACGAAACGAAAACCGAAGCACGCATCTGTGAATGCATCTGGTCGGAGCTTTCTCTTATAGAAACGCGCTCATGTTTCCTCTGTTTCCTCGAAATCAGTGTGATCTCTTTTACACATTAGGCGCGAAAATACGGATGGTTTTATTAGGATTTTTCAAGGGATCTTCGACAGGGGACAAGACGAGTGGGCTTTTGAAGGACCGAAGTTTTTAAACGTCATACAGTTACAGCAGGCGGGAAGCCTCAGTTTCGCGGATAAGGACGGCGGCACGATTGCGCTTGCACGGATCAGCTCGAAGGATGGGATGGGTTTTGTCCCCTTTCACGTACACTACCCATTTGTAAGCAAAAATATATCGTGCCTATAGCTAGCTATATTAGAAGGGAGTTAGAGAGAGAGAGAGAGAAGGAGAGGAAGAGGGAGAGGGAGAGGGAGAGGGAGAGGGAGAGGGAGAGGGAGAGGGAGAGGGAGAGGGAGAGGGAGAGGGAGAGGGAGAGGGAGAGGGAGAGGGAGAGGGAGAGGGAGAGGGAGAGGGAGAGGGAGAGGGAGAGGGAGAGGGAGAGGGAGAGGGAGAGGGAGAGGGAGAAAGATGAAAATATAGAAAGAGAAAGGAAGCCTCACACGCACTAAAGATAAGCTTACTTACTTACTTAAGGTGGCGCTACAGTCCGAGGTAGACCTGGGCCTCAACCAACAAGCGTCTCCAGCCAGCTCGATCTTTAGCTAGCTGTCTCCAGTTTCGCACGCATAGTTGGTTGAGGTCCCTTTCCACTTGCGTGCGCCACCTGAGTCGCGGTCTTCCTCTACTGCGCCGTCCCTCGGGGGTGGATTCGAAGACTTTTTGGGCCGGAGCATTGGTTTCCATCCGCTCTCCGCACATGACCTAGCCACCTCAATCGTTGGATCTTCCTCTTCTGGCTAAGTCGATGTCGCTAAACAGCCCGTATAGTTCGTCATTATATCTCCTCCTCCACTCACCATCTATGCAGACGGGACCGAAAATAACACGAAGAATTTTCCTCTCGAAGCAACCAAGAGCAGCTTCATCCGCTTTTGATAAAGTCCATGCCTCCGCGCCATATAGCAGGACTGGGACGATTAAGGTCGTGTAAAGCGTTAGCTTGGTTGTTCGAGAGAGGGCTTTGTTTACCAATTGCTTTCTTAGCCCAAAGAAGCAGCGATTGGCAAGAGTTATTCTTCGTTTGATTTCAGCGCTGGTGTCGTTGTCTGAATTGATAGCGGTGCCTAGGTAGACAAAGTTTTTGACTACCTCAAAGTTATATCTGTCTGCTGTGGCGTTCTGACCGAGACGTCGGTGTTGGGTGTCCTTGGTAGGGATGCCAAAACTAGACATTGCTCTGTATAGCTCGTGCTATCATACGCGCCTTAAAATCGATGAAAAGGTGGTGGCCTAAAGCCACACTGGTATGGACCGACCAGGTTGTTGACGAATGGCTTTAGGCGTTCACACAGTACGGCAGATAAGATTTTATATGATATTAGGAGATACTTAGGAGACTGATGCCTCTGTAGTTGGCGCATTTCAAAGGGTCTCCTTTTTTATGGATCGGGCAGACAATGCTGAGGTTCCATTCATCGGGCATGTTTTCCTCCGACCATAGCAGGGGGATAAGCAGGGGGAGAAAATAAAAGACAAGAAATACGAAGAAGGAAAGTGTGTTCAAAGCTTATGCCTCTACCACCAAACGAGACCGGAAGAGAATTCACGGAGCTAAGCCTAAGCTAACCTACCTAATCGTACAGCTATACCTAACCTAAGTCTAATCTCACTTCAAACAACCTAGCTCAGTCCTACAATGAGTTAACGCCCTTCCAGCGCCGTTTGGTCATCTAGGTTCGTAAAGTACTGCAGGGTGCCTGCTGTTGTTGGCACAACTTCGCCAGCCCAACCTTCATCTGCATCGACATGACCTTTACTATCTCCCTTGGCGAAATTGATGGGAGACAGCCACAGCCCAATGTTCCACTCTACAAAATACTCCGAGGAGGCCAGCCTTCGCTTACCGTGCACACACAGGATCGGCAACAGGAAAGCATGCACACAAAAAAAAAAAAAAAAAACAAAAAAAAGAATCATTTTATTGATAAGAACAATTTAAAGCAGACTTAACCTATAAACTACAAAAGGAAAATTTAAAAAGGTAAAACAAACAAATTAAAACCTTTAACATAGCAAGGTTCTTACCCTGGCTCAAGTTACTGACGACACAGAACATAAACTTGTTCCCAACTTTGTGAGTGGAAATGTAGAGACCCTCCTTTTGCATTTTGACATCCAATGCTAATGAAAGTAAAGACACGCACACAATTTTGTCACGAAAAAGTAAAGTGAGTAAAGAGCGTTTAATTGAGCTGATGTTCACTTGTTGTTTTCAGGATAAGCTATAGTAACAGGCAAGGATCGGGAGGATACGAAAGAGGGTGGCCTGAGAGGTATTCAGAATGGACGGGGTAAATACACAATACTCATTATTTTGTTAGGCCTTACAAAAAATGGAGTACTTACTTCTCCGGGTTTAGACAGTTTTCAACATCATTCGTGCCGAACTCACTCGCCAACCAAGAATGAAAAAAACTAAAATCCGCCATGTTTCTCACCTATCTGTCAGCAATGGATTCCCTTTTGCAGAGGGAAGGAAAATTTAAATCCAAATACGTCTCGGATTTCCTCTGCACATTTTACTTCAATTAATATATTCGTTGTTCCATTGACACACAATAGTTAATCGCAATTGATTGCAGGACTTTGCAAAAGTAATGGATTCAAGTTGAAGATGGTAACGAAGTTGAAGATGTTCCAACGATACAACCACAGTCAACTATATTTTTTTATAACATCTCGTAGGACTTATTGCCAAAGGGAAGCAGACTTTGATTGTCAAATGACAGCAATAATTTTACACCACATTCTTGACAATGTCAACGAATCTGGGTATAATGTGGTTGCTATTACCTGTGATCTGGGAGGAGGAAGCAGAGGAATATACAAGAATCTAGAAGTAACCATGGAGAAATCTTGGTAACCACTAATGAAAATCAGAATTGCAAATCATTTAACAATTCTAGGTTTATTCACAACGAAAAAATAGGTTGTGTGTTTTCTGATGTTCCCCATTTACTAAAACTCATGAGAAACCACTTTGTTGTTGAAATAATTTAATCACTCCTTTCCTTAACTTTGGGAGAACTCTCAATAACACATACAATTGCTCCGGGCTATCTTAATGTTGTTGGAGCCAAAAGACAAAAGGTTAAGCTGGCAACAAAATTGTTCTTCCACAGTATTGCACAGGCTCTAACAAGGGCTGCAACTTTAGGCCGCCTATGTGATTACAATTGGGAAGAATACTCCAAACTGTAATATTTATAAATGTTATTTTTTTTTATACTGTTATATTTATTAAGAATATTTACTTAAAAAGTTGAAACACTAAACTTTTTACTACTTTTCAGACCAGTGACTGGTTCGATGTTATGAACATCAGAGCATCATATCCAGATTCCAGAAAGCGAACTCATGGATACGGTTGAGCCTTGGATGTCCGCGATCCAATTTTAAATGACATGACTGAACTCATGCTGACAATGAGGGTCGTAGGAAAGAACAACATGTTTTTTTAGAGCAGTTTTTTAGAACATGTTTTAAATAAGGTAATAGTTGAGCATCACCACAAAGACATATCTTTCATTCGACATTATTGTATTCACTTCAATACTTACAGATAACTGGCAAAATTAATAATAAATACGATGTTATAGACACTGTAAAGGCATAAATAGTAATATTTTATGATATAAGGCGTGTCTCACAATACACTCCACTTGGAGTTCTATAAAAACACATTCTTCTTGTTGCTACCATTTGGTGTTCTTGCTTGGATTAATTTGTCTATCTGAATTATACTGAATAATAGAAAAAAAAACTTTATTTACTTAACAAAAAACTGAAAACTTTAATCTTCCTTTCCGCAAATTGTATGAAAAAAAAAAAATCAAATCCAATCAGCTGTCAAATCATGCAGTCCCGGCCTACGTCATATAAAAAAATGGAAAAATAAAGGCGTCTGTCATTCCTGCTCGCCAACACAAAGACACGATCTTCTAAAAGTCCGTACAATTGAGGTATACATAATGTCAAATTTGAAGCGAAAAATAACGCTCTAGCAAACGGATTAGCAATGTCCTCTGCCGAAGATTCATCCATTCCAAACTAGGTCACCTTAATAGAACCAGAATTCAGGGGGGCCCGCAAGGGGGAACACTTCCCCCTCTCTTCTGGATATTCAGAAGACACAGCCATATTCTTAGTTTCTTCACACCATTAGAGATATCATGAACGAAGCTGTTCTCGATGTGACTTGTCAAACCGTCCAAAACAGAGCGAGAAGACACAAAACACCTCAAATAGCCCCTCTAAAGCTGAAGAAAAGGGACTAAGTGTCACTACTCAAGCCAAATGCGTGTGTAATATTAGACAATAAGTTGAGTTGAAGGAGGACCCCCGGTCCAAAATGGGGTCTGAAACCCTCTTTTGGCCCCAAATGGGACTGGAGCCTTTATGGCGACTGCGAAACACGGAGTTTGAAAAGCTATTCCATGCCGTCATGTAGTGTGGTCCAATGCTGTTGTGTCCAAGATCGAATCATGGAGATTTGGTCTTCACACTCAGCCTGCCATCAGGTTGTGAGTGAGTGCAAGGAGCGGGTATGACCACGATTTGAGCCGCAAAGCCTAGTTCATTCAGAGCTCATAGCTCCGACCCAAAGGCGTAAAGACTTCAGGACACACCAGAAGATGAAGCTTACGTTTGAGGGGCGACAAAGCAAGAGACAACGCCTACGTTGGGTTCCTTTTCTCTAAACCGCATGGCTCCGGCCCAAGGAACCTTCGGCTAGGAGACTCATAAACAGGAGATCATTAAGATTAGCATAAGTTGGTCTGAAGCCACAGTTTGATACCTTAACCACTTAGACCTTTGGTAGGTTCAGCATTAAATGCTGCTTGTAAGCCGGGATGTTATGTCCGGCCTGTACGAACTAGTCGTATAGAGAGACCGTTTCTTCTTCCTCCTAGCCCCTACACCATTTTGCTGAAGTAATTGTAGGGGGTACCTATGCGCCCCGCGGGACTTACAATTCCTCTCCTCTTTGTTGAATGGCCCTTTTCCGGTTGAGCGAGGGCCATATGAGCACATTGCAGGTTTCCATTTGATTCCATCTTCTGTTGCTGGTCGTGATAGCATCTGCTAATATTGAACTTTTAACTGGGAGGTTAGATGTTTCCTGAACTGCCTCTCTAGCCAGTTCTGCGGCCTTAACGTAACCTAGAATGCCGCTATTTCCAGGGAATCAGCGTAGGGTAAGGTTACATCTGTCCAACAGCTCCTTTTGAGATATACAGAAAAGTTTGACTGTCCTGGAGTTCGTGGACGATTTGCCCTTTAATAGCCGCTGGACTACGCCTGCATTTAAGAGTGCTGCAAATGTAGAACGCATGGCCCTGGTCCGAAGGATCATAGACTTCGAGGCTTCAAGACGAACGAGAACTAGACGCCTACGTTTAAGGTGGCGAGAAGTTCAACCTAGAGACAGCTAGCAAGACCAGCAAAAGACTGACGAATTTAGAGCTGTCCACAAATAAGTGCAAATCGACATCCACCACTACTTCACCGATACACCAAAAATAAGCCGAGCAATACAAAGCACAGTCTAGTATTGTCCTGTTTGAACTTCCATTTCCAGTGTGCTGGACAATGGTGGAGAGTGCCCGCTGTTCCATCGAGGTCGGAAACAAACGCAGCGAGACCTTCAACGCCAAAAAAGTCTCCCATAAGGCGACGCGCTGTCCTGTGACTTCTTCAACCATGTTACCATACGGGGATGGCATCGACTTGATTGACTGAACAAAGCGACACGTCAACAAGGCATTTTCTGGCATTCAGACAAAAGCAAATACACATCTCGAGCAGAAGATAAACCAACAAAGAGAGGCTGGAGCGTAGCCAGGCGTCTACGGAGAAGTGTCGACACTGCGTCCGTACTCGTCGGTGGCCAGGTCAGATCACAACAGCCCTGAGACAAGATGCGCCAAAGACAAGAACATGGGCAGAGGATATAGGATACGCGCCCGTAGTGTTTCCAATACACTACAAAACCAATGCCCAAGTTGGCGAGGCCATGTACAGCGCATGGACAAGTTAGCTCCCGGCCCGAAAAGTCTTTGACTCCGAACTTGTGGGACAACACAACAGACATTGCCGGCATCTACGGCGGAACAGACAAGCGGAGACGGACTTCATTAACTGGATGCAGCAGGATGCATTTGTAGATGGCGCTAGAAATGGCAGGGAGGTAAGGGATTTGGTTATCTGCGAAACAATCGTCTATTTATAGGCCCTCGAGAAAACCTGTACTTTGTGGGCAATACAACAGTTGGAGAAATGCTAGTTCCGCATTCATCTGTCGAAGGGGACTATATTTGTCAGGAAGTCACTGAATTTTCAAACCAGGCTCTATATCAAAGGCGCTTCCCACGTGCAACCATAAATAATGTTCATTATTCTCCGAATCAACTTACTTCTTAAGAGCAAGGCGCGAGGAACGTTCTACAAGTAGCCCTTCTGGGTAATTTTGAACTGAAGCGTGATACCTTGAAACCACCATCGTCGTTCCGTTGTTGTGTTTGTCTAAAATTGCCTTTGGTGTCAACGGGACACAGAAAGTTCTAGGGCAGCCTCTCCACCCTTTGAATGCAAAAGGCAGTCGCTGGGACTTTTGCCTCTTTAAGAAAAATTAAATCAAGTCGATTCGACGGTAACAACACGGTCACCATGAATAGATCGAAATCCTACGCGAGTGAACTAACTATTATGTATGAGCTTGTATTCCAAACAGCACCATAAAGCAAACATAACCTCTTAACGGGTCATTTAACTCCAAACGAGCTGCAAAATGTTTTCTTTGTGCGATAGCCATCAGCCACAAGTGAATAACTATAAAGCTCACGCCAAGAGAGCACCGATTCCGGTGCTGCCCGAATCACCGTCGCCCATCACACTTAGAACTTTTTAATAATAGGCATTTGATCTTAGTTAACATCGACTTACGAGCAGTGTATGAAGGAGCAGCAAAATGAAGGAACCATCGTCCTTGTTGTGGCACATCGCGCAATGCACACAATTAACTACCACTCATAGCAGAAATCACAGCTCGTCACACGGCGATGAACGAGCCCGGGCATGAACGTGCCGTGAGCAGTAATCGGCCAATCAAACCTTCGTCTTTCATTTGTTGGGCCGTTAATGTGTGTATTAAAACTTCCTGGCCTCCTCGGTGACGACATGATGATGGCGATGGAGAGACGGAAGACGGGAAAATACGTTGCAAATTCCACAGTCAAGCACACAGCAATAGCTGTGTGGCTTAACTTCGCAATGGGAGGCGGATACCATATAACTGGGTTTTCATTAGGAGCCACAAGTATAATCTTTCCATAACAAGTTGTCAGCTAAGGGAGACTGATTCACAGCAAACGTGTACAAGGCTGCTGCTGCTGCTGCACCAATGCCCGGCACATACTTGCGGCTGGGGCGGCAGGCCGCGTGTACCAACACCGACCAACGGCCAGTAATGGTGGAACATTGGTTCGCATCCACGGCCGGACGCCCGCCGCCTGCGGTGAGGATTGCTCGCTTGTGCGCCAGCGAACTCCTTGGGCCAACGCACGCAGACCAGAGCATGTTATCTCGGTCGGCTGGCTGATATTTCGCTCGACTTTCATTTTATCGAGTCAAGAGGCATATTGGAAAATGGGATGGAACCCAATTTGCTGTTATTACAAGAATTTTATGGCTGCCCTTAATGAGATTCATGAGATTTCGGTACCCACTTTCTTCTGGCGCATTGTGCTCTTGTTATGGCATGCCGCGCTCCGCTTGGATGATGACGATGCCGTGCAATATTGTATATACGCAACACTGATGTGCTCCGTCGTAATAGGGACTTGCTTTCAGGTGAGCTGATGTCGATCTCCGTGGGTCTGGGTTCGGAGGTGGAGTTGTGCTTTTATTTAATCGAATTAATACGCTTCTATTGCTGGTTGGCCGTCGTAAAAATTGAGAATATGGCCACGCGGTTTTCCTCCGCAGCGTAAACCTTTGTTTTTTCTCTCTGGACACAAAAGCAAGCACCATCGCCGAGGGCGAGGTGCGAATTTACATTTAACCAAGGTGCACAAGTACTCTTCGGAAGGGGACTGCTGTGTAGACCAATTTTGCCATGTTTTTCAGTGATAACGGCTGTCTACAGCTTAAAATTGTATCCAATGAAGTAGAGAACGCTTGCGGGCTGCGATTATGTTGACACACGGAGGAGGAAGTGGCCAACAGTTTGGTTGATCGGCTCGTTGGAGGATGACAAGGAATTTTATTTAAATCGTCGACATTTATCGTGTCGATTTCAAAGTGAATAAGTTGCCTGGATCGTATTAGTGAAATAAAAGATCATTTAAAATATGCCCCGAGGGAGTTACTGCTGGACTTCACACAAATCGAGCAATAGGTAGGTAGGTAGGCAGATGTGGCTGGCAAACTCCTCAGGGAGTTTGAAGCTTTAAGGCCAATTGTGCTGTCCAACTTGACTTGTTCGCAATTTCCCTCCGCCGGTGTAGTGATACCAACAACCAGTCAAAATTTAAGGATGTCCTTTAAGTTTACATTCGCTCCGTCTTCAAGGCTGATGAGGAAATAGCTGCCCATATGTTTTCTCGTCCCTGCAACTTCCACATAAATCGCGTACCACGCGTAGGATTTTACTAATTTGTCTCCTGTCTAGGGGAGGTTAGCTCCCTGATAGCTTTCCATTATACCAGAGAACCGGAAGTCAGGATGGTTCTTACTGTCATGGTGTATATCCGGTATTCTGGAAACCGTGGTTTGAAACCCGACGTTCCACCCAAGGCCTAATTGTATAGCACGCCACGTATGCCTTCTTTACACAGTCCTCCGTGTTTTCGTGCGTCTTGAATCAAGTGTGACCCCTAGGGCTGTCTTTGAGAGTTTAAGTTCAACTCCATTTACAGACGAACTCAGGAATGTTCGCCTTCTTGGTAAAGAGCAGCAATTCTGTTTTACTTCTTTTGACGATCAGTCCTCGAGTCTTAACTAACATTAGTCCATGACGGAAACGATTAGCTACTAAAAAATTCAGTCACTCATTGGGATCGAATTACCGCTCTGGAGGTCTACGCAGATAGATCTAAGACGGCCGAAGAGCTATGCATTGGAGTGTTTGCATATTCACCTAAGATTTCTCTGTCCCCTCGACTGCTGTGTCCGGCGTGGACCTGGGTCTCTGCCAACTGTCGAGCGTAGAGCCGCTGTAGACTAAGTGAAAGAAATTCAAAAGACTTTACGCTGGCTGTCGATGGGCCCAATGGATGACAAATTTATCAATTCTTTACATTGACGAATGCCATAAAAGCTCTGAATTCCTCATCAGATCAAGATGATACGATCTTGCCGTTTATTTCTGCAGGATACAGATGTTGTAAGGTCATTGAGAGTATTTCATCGCTGGCAGAAGGAGGCTTCTTGGCAACTATCCACCTCATAACATCGCAAGTTCAGCTTCGACATTCCTACCAAAACATGTCAGGTTGTTCAAGTTGAAGGTGAAGAATTTCCGCTGCTCAATCAAGATCTGTTACGGATTCATAGAGAACTTCAACAATCAAAGACAGTTTTTAAGAAGCACAGCGAGCCGTCAATCGGACGCTGGAGCATATCTCTGACCGTGAACTAGACCAAAACGGAATATGCCGTCTTTGAGAAAAGATACACAACTGCTAAGCCTTAGGTAAAACATTTTAATGGGCGTATAAAGCACTTGATGGTATTCAGTGATGAAAAACCCACGAGATGTAGATCGACACCCACCACCTATTCGTCGATTTCAAGGCCGCATATGACAGCGTGCATAAAGACGAGCTATACAATGCCATGTCTAGTTTTGACATTCCAGCCAAACTCGTCAGATTGTGCAGGATGACGATGGAGAACACTCGCTGCTCCATCAAGGTCGGTAACGAACTCACCGAGACCTTCAATGTCAAAAATGTTTTAGACAAGGCGACACGCTGTCATGTGACACCAGAATGTCTTTGACTGTCTTTAATTGTTGAAGTTCTCTATGTCAACACCAGAGGCACGATCTTCCAAAAGTCCGTTCAACTGCTTGCCTACGCGGACGACATTGACGTGATTGGACGAACACAGCGAGCTGTCAATGAGGCTTTTGCTAGCATTGAAGCGGAAGCGGCTAAAATGGGTTTGGCAGTTAATCAGGGCAAAACAAAGTACATGCTGTCATCACGAAAGGACGCACAACATCGACGCCTCGGACAGAGCGTCATAATGGGCAGCAGAAACTTTGAGGTAGTCAAGGACTTCGTCTACTTTGGCTCTGCAGTAAACAGGGACAATAACACCAGTACCGAGATCAAGCGCAGAATTGCTCTTGCCAATCGCTGTTTCTTTGGGCTCAAGAGGCAATTGAGTAACAGCAATTTGACTTTATATAACACCCTAATCATCCCCGTCCTGCTCTATGGCGCAGAGACATGGACGCTATTGAAAGCGGATGAAGAAGCTCTTGGTCTTTGGTTCTGATCTTTGGTCCTGTTTGTATTGATGGCGTCTGGAGAAGGAGATTCAACCACGAACTGTACCGGCTGTACAGAGGCATGCACCTAGTTAAGCGTCTTCGGATCCAACGCTTAAGATGGCTAGGTCACGTAGAGCGGATTGACACCACAGCTCCGGCCTGAAGAGTCTTCGATTCCGAGCCTTTGGGACAACGCATAAGAGGGCGTCCTAGAACGAGATGGCGCACACAAGTGGAGAAGGACCTCAACCAACTTGGTGCGCACAACTGAAGGCAGCTGGCGAAAGATCGTGCTGGCTGGAGAGGCTTGTTGGTTGAGGCCCAGGTCCACCCCGGACTGTAGCGCCAAACAAAGAAGAAGAAGAAGGTATTCAGTGATGACTCAATGGGGAATGGTACTAACAACATCGATACCGAGATCAAAAACAGAGTCACCCTTGTCACAGCGGTTCTTTCAGATCAAGTGGTCATTGAATTAGACAGCCTACTCTCGAAGCCTGAAGTTGGAGTTATAAAGGGTGATTTTTTAGCTATTATCCTTTCGGCAACACTGGTTTAAACAGCTGACGCACGTTTCGTGTTTTGTTTCACTGTCAAACATCTTCAGTTTGGTCTATAATTTAACCATGAATCGTCTTACAAACGAACAACGCTTGCAGATTCTTGAATTTTATTATCAAAATGCGCGCTCTGTTAAGAAAGTTCATCGCGCGTTTCTTCCTCATTTTTGGCTCAATGGATACGTAAATAAGCAGAATTGTCGATTTTGGAGTGAATATCAGCCAGAAGCATTGCAAGAGCTACCAATGCATCCAGAAAAAGTCACAGTTTGGAGCGGTTTATGGGCTGGTGGCATCATTGGACCGCACTTCTTCAAAGATGATGCGAATCGTAATGTAACTGTGAATGGTGAGCGCTGCCGTGAGATGATATCCAACTTTTTTTTGCCCAAATGAGCTTGACTTGCATGACATGTGGTTTTAACAAGACGGTGCCACATGCTACACAGCACGCGCAGCAATGGACTTATTGAGAGGCGAGTTCGGTGAACATTTTATTTCACGTTCGGGACCGGTCAATTGGCCGCCTAGATCGTGCGATTTAACGCCTTTAGACTATTTTGTGTGGGGCTATGTTAAAGCTCATGTCTATACAATTGACGCATTGGAAGACGACATTGAAGCATTTATTCGTGAGATACCGGCCGAAATGTTGGAAAGAGTATGCCAAAATTGGACTAAGCGGATGGACCATTTGAGGCGCAGTCAAGGTCAACATTTGCATGAAATAATCGATTCAAATAAAGATTTCATGCATTTTTCTGAATTTTATGTGTATTTTTTTGAAAAACTTTCCTATAGCTTCCTCCTGTTTGGGATCTGGATTGGATAAGTAGTTAACGAGCTGTACAAGGATGTTAGTCTGGCTGAAAGCCTATTCACACACTTCATCGCTAATTTTTTGGCCGTGAATTTGTGGATCGCATTTGCTTTTCGTAATCACTGGCCGTGAAGAAAAAAAACTTCTCCCCCAACAACTGTGCACCAGTCATTTGCGGTCTCACGGGTGACGTCTTGACATATCATTGCAATGTACAACTATTACCCCCTGTCACTTTAAAAAAGACAGCAGTGATTACCCGCTCCAACAACTTCAACTGGAGTTTAATTACCCATCGCCATTACACTTTACAAAACCCAAATCGTCCCGGTGACACATCCGCGAGACCGGTTTCCCAGCCATCGCCGCCATCGGATGTGGCAAATAGTAAAGTTGTTGCACTGGGTAAGTGGACATAAGCTATGTGCGTCCATCGGATCCAGTGCATCTGCGGAGACAAGAGACAAGAGTGATCTTCACCAACATTGCACCATCTTCACAGCAGTGGTGAGAGGTCTGCTGTGTGTTGCATGGACGCGGAGGTTATTTATATGCGAAATGTGCATACATTAGGCTCTGGCAACTCAGGGCACAAGTATGGTCTTGATCATGTCAGAATGGTTGAAGAATTGCGATTGGGTAACACCCATTTTGGTCGTCCTGCCGGCCGCCGCCGCCGCTGCCGGCTTCGGCCGAGGGAGGTGTGTGCATTTGCACTGCATCTGCTGCATTAAGCGAGAGGCATTGGTGTTGCAATCGTCGGTCATTCGAGAGGATCCGATTTAGATCAGGCGCGCTTTACTGCCGGCAACGACGATCACACTCGTCCAGCATCCGATTCGGATTGGGATACTAATCGCTGTCGGAGTTTTTCTTCTCTTTTCTCGTTTTCGTCTCTTTATAGTTTTCGCGTGCACTCCCACTAACGATTTGGTGGCTGCAGTGCAAGAGAGATCTGCGGATGGGCAATTTGCACGATCGCATTAATTTAATGGGAAAACTTGCGCACCTTTTTGATTTGGGGCGGTCCTAATAATTTTACCAGATAAATGGAGGTGCAAACCATTTAAGTTATTCTTGATCTTTATTATTTGCGTTCGTAAACGTGGCTTCACAGTGCAGGACCGTGATGAGGAATGGATGATCTTGTGGCTCTGCAATGAATGGGCTTTCTTGTTTACGTTTGTTTCGAACCCTGGCGAGGAGTTGTGGGAAATTGAGTGAAGGTTAAGGTCAAATCGTTACCAACTAATACGCAATCGAGCGTGTGCATAGGCAAGGTGAGAGTATTGCTAATTTTCAGCGAATGGTGCGAAAAATTGAGAAGCATTTTGTGGAAAGTACTCCACCACACATCGAAAAGCACAAAGATCAACTCAAAATTAATGATTACCACTCCTAAATCTTTGTAAAAAATGTATCAAATATCTGACCACAATTTGAAATGGGACTATCATGTCGATGAACTAACTTTGAAACTACGACGTAGTGCATATGTACCACTTCATCTAAGTCTTCAGTGTCCTGCAGATGTTCTACGCCAATGCGATTTTGGACTAGTAGAGTCCCACGTCAGGTACGCTAGACTTGCATGGGGAAACGGATCACAGCTCAATGGCCTCAGTATTCCTCTGCAGACTCGCAAAAAACGGTTTGAAGACAATGAATTTGTAAGTGAAAGTCATGAATTGGAATTTAATCAATCGAAGTTGTGAAGAAGTTCTCATTAAATATAGATCGTGACAACTGGAGAGGCTTGTTGGCTGATGCTCAGGACCACCACGGACAGTAGCCCCAGCAAAAGAAGAAAAAGAAGGGTGTGAACGAAAGGACAGAGCCATGCGCCATGCAGTTGATGTAACAATTGACATACGATACACCAGCGATTTCAGAGCATAGTTATCCCACCAAGATCGTGATTTGACTCAATTATTCAAATGTCTGTGACTCTGAAAATAAGCCCTTAATTTGTCCAGCGTTCCAGGGTTTCTATTTTTGACAGCTTGTTCATGATTCGTCGCATGCCTCAAAGTCAAACGAGCTCAGTGAACACTGCCATTTCATCATGAAAGACTGCACATCAAAACCACGCTCATACAAAATTTAGTCTTATGGGCACACTAATAAAAAAAACATCTCGACGAAAACCGAAAGACCTTTCATCCTTGGTGTACGTATCAGCACAACACCTATTTGGAAGGGTCACATATTCGAGGTCCGCAAAAATAATGCAAATGTCTAGGTTTCCCCAATTGATGCTAAAAAAATGATTCACTCTCATCTGATTTGGCTTCAACTGATAAGGCGTTTGCTGAATGTTGCTGAAAGGACTGGATTGTCTGTCAGCGAGAAAGCTTGCGATGAGCAACCTCAGGCAATAGAAAAGATACCAAGGCAAAGGGAAAAATTAACTGTTTGATGCGTTCGTTGGCCGTTGTTTTTTTTCAAAAAGACTACCAGACTGTCAATGGCGACCGCTATCGCTCAATAACTTCAAACGAGGTCCCACACAATGTGTTGAAAAAGTGACTCTCCGTACTGGGCTCTTACGCCCATACGGCGATGTAAAACGTAGTCTCGTTCAACATTAAAATGACATAATCTTTAAAAAGCAATTAGCTGTTTTATCAACTCGACTATAATTGTATAAGTAAGCACACACGCCTCGCAACACAACGCAACTGAAGCTGCATTGCTCCGCTCCACCAAGGCCAGCAGCTCAAATATCAGAACAGTGCAGTTCCATTGCCCGCGCTTCTTGAAGCAAAAGCGATGCACATGTCGGCAAATAATTGCAACATGTGCAGTTATCGGTAGATTTAAGATTTTTTGAAAAGAATAAAGCAGTCTGAAAACAGCCCTTGTCGCGTATTATTTTATTCACCAAACAGAAACCCTAAAATTCTAACCATTTCCCTACCCAACCAATCAGGAGAGTCATCTTTAAATAACAGAACGCTTTAAATATTTATATTTCATAATCTGAGCACGGATAACATTTCAACATTTAACGGTCAAGATTTAAGATTTAGGGGTCCATTAGTTGTGCTTTCGGAGACTGTGAAGGCTTTCCTTGCATGGCAAGTCGGCTTTGCATATGCAAACCTTACTTAACCTTTATCTCGACCTGTGTTTTGAACAAAGTCAGCAACTCCTCGAGCCTGTTGTTGATATTCTTTTGTTCCTCAAAATGCCTTCCCAGCACATTGTTGTTTTCTGACTTGTCTTTGGCCATTTCGTTCAAGTATTTATTGGTTTCCTTCTGCTGCTCCAGTACCCTTACGATTGTGGCGTTTTGTTTCACCTGCAAGTCGACCATTTGTCTTTGCATTTCCAGTGCACTCTGAACTGATGTCAAGCCAATGTCTTCCTGAATCAAATGTTGGTTAGTTTGTTTAAATAGTCGATTAACAATGTCTTACTGTGAGATGTCGATTTAAATCTTCATTCCCATTGGCAAGGAACTCGTCGTCGTTGTCAAAGGGTGATACGGCGCCACAATCTAGCTGTCTGATCTGAATGAAAATAGTCAAATTTAGGCGCATGTGATAGTCATTTTGTGGATGAACTTACCAATTCCAAACGTAAGGACTCTTCTTCGGCTAAATTGGAACGAGTTGTGTCGGGGAGGAGAACACACATTTCGGACACAAAAGCATCGTCTTCCATGTGTCCGACTGATTGTGTTTCATTGATCTTATTATCGTCGGTGACGTTATTTTGAGATGCAACAGCCTGCAATAAATAAGATCTAAGATATAAAGTTGACCTTAAAAATGACAGCCTATGTACATATATTATTTGATACTCTGGACATCTCCGCAGTCTTAAAAACCACGCCAGTATCTCGAAAGCGGAAATCCTTGCCATTACAGCGGCATTGCAGAGAATACCGAATTTTGTTGACAGTCAATTTGCCATCAAGGCGGTTGCATATTCCACCATAACCTCAAAAGTACGCCAGGAGTGACGCAATGACCTTGCTTCTGTGGAAAAGTTCACAGCTACTCTAATACAGTGCATAGAAACATTTTCGGTAATGAAAAGGCCGACGAACTAGCCCAACAAGGAGCTGCGCTCCATAGCTCGTCGGCTATGCCGGTACCCATTCTATTTGGCCTCATTTAGGGCCAATTTACATCGTATTAAATGATCTCGATTGACATCGGAAATGGTCTGTAGGATAACGTGACAATATGTAGGAAGACATGGCCAAAAGAGATCTCTCACGGATATTGCAAAAATAACAGCGATAGGTACGGAAGAGGGGGGCCTTATAATTCACACTGCCATAGCTGTCAGAAACCCTCACTCACTTCCTGTCCACATACCCAGCGCTTGCTAGAGCAAGACAACGCCGTACAGTGGTTCTAAATGCACTACAAGCCATTTAAATCGGAGCTGTGGGATCAAAAAGACAGATACTCAATGCTAATTGGGTTAATTTTTACCCGCCACCAAGCGCACATAGTGCTGCTACCAAATACAAAACCTTTTTCGTAGAGGTCCTTCTCCACTAGTGAACGTCACTTTAAACCCGAGCCAGTGGTCGCTTAGCACCTGTAGACAACTGACTGGAGTCATGCGCAGTTAGTGGTTTAACATTTTCTTCTGGAATGGCATCCAGAACTAAAACGGGTTCAAAGATCGCACGCAGAACTTTTCTCTCGACGAGGCCAATGACTTGTTCATCCTCTTCTCCATGGCTTTGAGTCGTAGAATAGTACTGGGGTGATCAAAGGCATGCATAAAGGCATTTAGAGAGGGTGCTCATAAAAGAGCCATAATATCTTAAAGCTAGTCTGGCTAGCTAGTCTCTCGATACTGACGATGTACTATTTACCATGGAACCGAGACAGATTCTCTGTCCCCCTCGATGTCAAAGCTTGCCATTGTAACCAATTGTCCAAGACATTTATGTTAATGTGGTGTGTTCTTTTCGTCTTAATGCCAGCAAACGCTTCACTAAGAGCTGCATTCGGCCAATTACATCAATGTCATCCGCTTTGGCTAAGAGTAGAAACGATTGTTTTGAAGAACGTGTCGCTCTTGCTATCAGTTCTCAAGAACGATGATGAAAAGCGGGTCGGCTTGAAACCGACATTTTAGAAATATTCTCCATCGTCATTCTACACAACTTGAAAAGTTTGGCACAGTGTTATATAGCTTCATCCATAAGCCCGCTGTCATATGAGGCCTTGAAATGGACGAATGCAGTCTGAGGCTTTTCTGAAGTCTCTTCTGCGTACGATCTGTGATCCTGAATGCATTGATGATGTCAAGTATAGGGCGGGGAGATCTCAGATCTGAATCTAAAGCTCTGACAAATAGCCGCTTTTACACGGTAAATTTTTTCTCATCAAATTCTAGTCATCAAAAAGCCGCCATTTATTGCATGTGATCGTATCATCCTTTCAAATCCCGGAGCATCCCGCACGTTTCACTCCCCTTGCCTACAAACCACTCATTTGACGTGAAAAGGGAGCCATCAAATATTATTTAATAAACCGCTACGTATGTAAGTATTTCACACCAATACCAAATGTGAACGAAAAACAACAATTGGAAGTTATCGGGTCCCTTAGTGTCGAGAGCGCGTTGGTGCGTTGCTCACGCTTTTTGCATGTTCTGTGTTCAATTAATTTATCTCCATTGTTGAGTTGGCTGGCTGGCCACAGCAAAATGCTGTTACAGATCTGGAATAAGAAATAATTGAACGAATCGCTAGATATGCTAAAGGCATTCAATCAATCAAATTGCTCCTTTGCAGTCCACAACTTAAGAGATATACAATCATTCCTCAAGATTGGGCCGACAAGATTGGAACAACTTCTGCAGAAGTGGCAGAAACGAGGATTAGTAGGAAATGGTCATGCAGCTTCTCTGTAAATCCATCATCCACTCATTCCCAAGGGGATACCACTAAGCGCTGGCTTCTCAAGCAACCTGTCGGAAATAAGCAGCATTAGTGTCAGCCATTTCAACTGCGTGACAGGCTTCTGCAGAGATCTGACAGGATACTGCCGAGCTCCTGAGCAGAGCAGGAGGAGGAAATAATTCTGCAGATTCTCTGTAATTGCAGTTCACTCTGTTCGCTCAAGGAGATGTAATTAAGGGCTCACTTCTTAAGGAACCTGTCCGAAGTAAGCAGCATTAGTGCCAGCCATTTCCACAGATTTATCTAAGTGTATCTGCTGCCGACAGTCAGCCATTTTACCTTACTATCTCTGTCTTAAACACCTCGACATAGTAAGGCTTAACCGATGTTGGTAGCCTCCATGAGGTACCGAACTCCGTCATTGCCACTGGACGAATCGATCACCGCTGTTGCCTCCGACGTCCCCGAACTTGCTCTGGCTTATGCTACTGAATAAATATTTCATATTCTGTTTTTCGAAGTATTCGAAGATGATGGATCCAGCGAATACAGTGAAATGCGTCGTAGAAACAAAATAAACATATAGCAGCGACGCATAACATTCGTACGACAGGCTTTCTACAATAGTAGGTCTTAAAGCACGTACGTTCTTATGACAACTGACACATAGATCAACGAAGACGCCGCGCCGATGAGAGGGATCTAGTTGCCCAATTTGTTTGCTGTTCCCTCCCCTTGGCATTGACAGCCACACTGTGAAGTTGGATTAGAATTTTAATTTTGAATAATACCGGGCTAATGGCATACCATCAACGCTCATCAAAATCGTTGAAGATGTTCGGGTAGGGATCATGCAAAAGATCATCTGCAGAATTTGGGAAGACGAAAGCATGCCCGACGTCTGGAATATGGGGCCTATATACCCCATCGGCAGTGGAGTTGTGGGTTGGTGCGTCGTCCCCTACGTCGATTCCTGGTACGAGCAAAATCATGTTCACAGTCCCGCCGCTTTCCGTTCGCTGACAATGTTTAATGAGTATGCCTGTCTAGAAAAAGCTTCTCAAATTGGCCGCTCGTAGTCGGCATAAAACTGTAGGTCCCTTCCACTCGTGAGAGAACAGTGGTGGAAGTGGTTGCTGAGAAGTTAGGCCCTTGTCCTCTACGGGCTTTACTACTCTTTGAGCATTGGCAGTGACTCGAAAATGAAAAGCCGTGAAAATTATTTTAGCAGTACCGGGAGTTGAACCCAGACGACGCACAGACCCGCAACGCTGCGGCCTGAGAAGTAGGCATGGAATTGCTTAGAGTAAAAAGGTGACACTACTGTGAGCAGGTGTCTCATAGACCCACCGACAAAAAAATATTCACCATGTACACAATGTTTTATTGTATTTTTTTGTTTGTTTTCATCGAACGAAGCTTTCTCGAGTCCTTTAGAAAATATGCTGAGTAGAGTGATACGCCTCATACTCGCGCTATGCTTTGCCCACACTTTCTAATCGCCGTCAATATTTTTTTCCGACCATAATTCACAGAAACATACCAAATAATGATGACCAATGCACAGGTGGAGTAAACAAAAATAACTGCTGAGTTTTCTCTGTTTATAAACATCAAACCCCAATGATCCAAATTTTATGTATATACCTAACACAACACACAATATTCCATGCTATGAACTTACTTCCATTTCAGTTTACAAATGAAAAACTGTTTTATGCAACAATTATTTCGAACGGACAATTAAATGGTAGCACTGGTTAATGGTAATAACAAACTTCAATATTTACTAAGAGTTTATTTATTTATTTTAACATTTGTCAATGAAAACAGTTTGTTTGCAAGCAAAATGTGTGCGAAAATCGATACAAACAAGCTTATGTAACGAAGGATACAGTGCTTCGCAAAGCTTTTATGAATCCTCGCAGCCAGTGCTACCACTTTTTTATTGCACTGCCTTCGTTGTTTTTTTTTTTGCCAAGGGAGAATAAAGTTTTAGCTATGTCTATGGAACATGAGAAGCAACGTAGATGTCATTTCAGTTTATAATATCCCTTCTTAGAGATCTGTTGTCTCCCTTCTCTAGATAGTGAAAGTCATCGTCTACGGGACTATCTAGAATAAGTAAGCTTCGCTGACCACAGTAACTAAAATTATTAAATTCCTTTAATTGTTGTTATTATTTGAATTAAAACTTATGTACCGTGCAGAAAGGGGACAGCCAGCGAGTGATTATTCTCAAGGCCGCAGCCATAAACAGGTTGGCTGGAGAGCTCCCAGATAAACAAAGTTCCTAAGTGTCTGTGGTGTACAAACATGTCGATACTGGTAGGGTTGCCAACATTTTTACAGCTCGAAAAGGTTTTCATGAGGAAACGCACTTTCATTGGTCCTATGCTGCTGCCTCGAATGTGGAATGTTCTGGGTTTCAGTAATAAATAATCAGCAATACTTAATGCCCATTTCGCAATGCTGCGTTGGTGCGTCGCCTCGTTTTTCAATCTACACAATACAATGGTTGCATGCCACTCACTGCGTCGTGTTACGTTTTGACTTTTATAAGAAAAGTGAGAGCGGTGTGGGCAGCGCAATCTCACCTAAACAGTCCGTCGCTTAATTAGCAAAGTTTGAATGAAGTCGTTTTGAATGAGTCACGTTCGCTCGGTCGTGCTCTGACATTTTAAGAAGAATGCACGTAAATCCGTTAAACAAGTCACAATGCAGCGGTCACAATGCAAATTTCTAGGGCTACTTCTACAACATAATTGAAGTATGATAGAGATGTCCAACTTCTACCTCTCTTGCCCCTTAACATTTTTGACAACCACTGTCAAGAAGCCTCTAAAATTCGTCGATGGACTATGAGTCTATCAGCTGTGAAGTTGGGCATCTCTTTCATACTTCATTTCTGTTCCACAAACTCGAGCTTTTGACAGTTGTGAAACAATTTCCTTTTATTTCCACGTGATTTTTCGTTGTTGGCAGGCTGACGTTACTTGTGTGAAATATTTTTTTTTTTTTTTCTGGTAAAATGAATTTTAAACCATTTTACTTGTGAAACGCACGCCTTCTATTGTGATTTGGAAAATCGAAGGAGCAGCGCTTTAACAAAAACAACCCACATTCTCGTAAGCTCTATATAACGCGTACTGAAGCCTATCAACGGCAGACCGGGCGAACGTGACTTCGTGCCCATTATCCTTCAAAGCAGATATCGTAACCAGCACATAGTCAAAGCACCAGCTCAGCGCTGTAAAATGGGCATTAACTAGCTTTACTTGATCCGGAGCTGATTTTAAAAGTTTGATTTAAAAATTTATATGAATGGAAAATTATTTTTAGATTACAACTAGACTTACACACTAAAGGTTGGGGTGTTGGCTCAACAATAAGGGCCCAACTGATGTACTTTGCTTGATTGAATGTTTATTATTGTCGGTTTATTGTATTTTTTTTTCTTGTCATGCAATGACTGGTGCTTACATCAGGTTGTTCAAGTCCGTGTGTACATGGTGGTCCTTTTGGAATAGGGTGGTGATGTGATTGCTATCGCTGCTCTGGTAGAATCCATGAAGCTCGTTGTTCGACGTCGTTGGAAAGTTCTGCTTGTTTAGCAGATTTAACGCGTTGAGGTAGCGTTGCCGGAAGTTGTGTTTCTCAGGTTCCTAATTTCCTCGTTAGGATGGTTTTTGATGTCTTGTAGCTGCTGTCACCATGGACTGTTTCAGGGAGATAATATGGTCGCAAAGCTTATTGTTGTTGTGGTGCCTTTGACGGTCCCTGGCGATGGTGAGTCCGGTACATATTCGCTTTGTCATGCCGGTCTTAGAGATGATGTGTCATATTGGGAAGCCGTACGTTAAGATCGGCCGTATAAGCTGCTTGTATAGCAGCAGTTTTGTCCTCTGGCTTAATCCATTTTGCTTGCGCATCAAGGGATAGATGCGATGGAAGCCTAGGTTGGCCTTCTTCAGGGTCAGTCTCGTTGTTGAACTTAAACCTTTCCGTGAAGTTAGTGCCAAGATACTTGTGTAAGAGTAGAAAATACGGAGACATAAGAGCAGTGTATAAGAGAAAAGGGTTGCGAGGTGCACGGGCAAAAGAGGTTACTCTCTTTCAGACCGTGGCCGTGAACAGTCAACAGACTTATGGAAATAAAAATAAAGTTTAACAGAAGAGTTCGTTTTAATTGAAAAGTGATTTTCAGGTTTTATTATACTTGACCGTTTCGTTTGTTGATATTCATGTACCGCTAGGGAGCACTATCTTTATGCTTTGACATTTGGCTGCTGATCTGCATCCACCTCTGGATGGTGTCCTTAAGCACATAAGTACCGATCTCGCAGCATTGATACGAATAACCCATTTGGTATAGTAGTCAAATTTGTTCGCTGTTTGGCTTTCGACCCTTCGCACGGCTATCTGTGGTGACGTCGAGCTGGCATAAGTCAGCGAGTCATCTGCAAATAGACGGTATTTCACTGTGTCGGTTGGATGTGGTTGATCTGCCGCGAGATGTTGAAAAGCCGCCTTGGTGCTCCGCTCTGTTGATATGCTGCCTTCAATTTGAACGTAGATTCTTCTGGAATGCAGAAAACTATAAATTATTCAGATGAGTTTGGAGGGGAATGCCATCTGGTTCAGCATCTAGAGGAGTCCCTCAATACAGACCAAAGGCCTATTCTACGTCCAAGAAGCAGGCGAAGGGTGACCTCGTTAAGTTTCAGCGCAGCTACAACATCGTGGTAGAACTTCATTTTAGGATGTAGGTTTGAATGTTTTTCCCGAAATCCGAACTGAATATCCGCAATGATGTTTAGGTCGGTAGACCATCGCTTTAGTTCTCGCACTACCAGGTACTCCAGGATCTTGTTTATATTGCTCAAGAGCGATCTACGCCTGTATCCTGAAACACTGGCAGCGTTCCCCTTTTTTGGTATTGCGACAATTGTTGCTATTTTCCACTTGCTGGAAAAGTAGCAATTGTTGATGCAATTGTTCATGATGATTGTGAGAAGTATCATCAACGTTTGTGGCATTCGCTTCAGGGCGAAATTCGAAATATTGTCAGCCCCGGCTGCTTTCCTCGTTGGGCTACGTTGAACAATTTCCGCAATTTCTTCGGCCGTTGTGAGGTCCGCTGGATTGGATTCGCTGAAGATGATGTCTGATGCGGATGAATTCTCAAGTGCAGTGTTGACTTATTTGACAAATTCCGGGTCATCGGGCGGTGATGGTTGAAAGTTGCCTTCGAAAAAGGATGAAAAGGCTTTCTCCGCCGGCGTGTTTCCGACCCCTTCGCTTGTGGACCAGAGTTGACAGTAGGTGTTAATTCAGGTGCAGCGAGTTGTAATTTTTACACAAAGGTAGTGTGTTCCGGTCACTTTTGTTTACCTAAGTGGGATCGAAAAGAATCTTTCCCTCTACGCACGTACATACATGGCAGATGGCTTTGACATTTCTGAAAGCAATTATGGCCACTGATCAGTTCTGACATGAGCTAAGTGTACTTAGCTAGCTTACATTTAAGTACAGCAGTAAAAGCACGCTCCGGAGACTGCTGTGGTAAGCTGACAGGCCAACTAGGGGCACAAGCTTCGAAAACCATACACCGATAGCGTGACCTGATTGGCTGAATTCGGCTGTTGCCAGTTTGGTGATGTACAGCTAGCGGTGAACATGCATGGAAGAACATGCATCATCAAGGTGATGGATAAGACATCGCAAGGAGCAGCTTCAATTTCAGCGTAGTCAATAGCTTCGATACCCAGATGATCGTCCCAGTCCTCCTATACAGAGCAAAGATATGGAATGAAAAAAATTCTTGAGAGGAAATCCATTCGTGCGATCATTATCGACTTGCTCACAAATGCAGATAGCTAGCCAAAGTTGGAGCGGTTTGTTCCCCACAAACCTAAGCGACTTCTGCCGGAATGTCGATAGGTTAGGTTAGGTAGGAGTGACCGACTACAGAAAGCAGTCACACTAACTGGTAGGCTCCTAGATGTCAGTAGGTACTGACTAGAGCGAGCGCTCGCTACAAGAGCAGAGAAGGCGATATTGAAAAAAAAAATTGTAAGAGGCACCCATGTATGTGCACGCCAATTGTGCAGTGTCCGGTTAACGCCGATGAGTGTCCTGAGCGTAGGTCTGCTTAATCTGATCATTGGAGATTCAATGCTGGCCATATTGCCTTTGCAGGTGATGCCTTCTAACCACTTGTGGTTGGTTGGTCTGATTGTGTGTAGCAATTGGCACGGTAGGTGGGTCCCCTCCTCATCCAGAGAAGAAGTTGCACTACACCTAGCGAGTTCATCGAGTCTGAAATTGCCGAGTGTGTCACAGCATCCCGCCACACACATGAGGTGTATATTGAAATGTTCAACCATCTCGTAAAGAAAAGGCCTGAAATTAAGGGATGCTTTGGAGTTGAACGTGCCATTGTTCAAGGACTTAATTCCGGCCCGTTTGAACAGATGGTGATATCCCTTTTGGATATTACACTGTTCTTGAACCAAGGCAGTGCCTCTTTTATAGCAATGCTTTCTGCCTTGATAACGCTACAACAGCTACCTATACCTGCCCCTTCACCCGCCTTCGATCTGACTATGTTTATTTGCAGGAGAAATGCTGATAGAGAATTTCTTGGTGTAGGGTAGTGGACGATCGGTGTCTTTGGGGAGGCAGTTAAATTCATTAAGAATGGTTGAGTGATCGATGGTGAGTTCGGAACAAAAACCAAAAGTGTGTTGAGTCTCAAGACTGTGCTGTTTGCTACTTGTTTGGCGAATAGTTCCAGTGGAGGGAGGTGGAGGAGCATGTTAAGTGCAGAGGGAGTGCTTCTCAACGTTCCTCTGATACACATCTGTATACACACTCCCGCTACAAACATACAACCCAGTCTTTGTGCCCGGCTAAGAGCTTTACTACTTAATTTCCTTCTTAGCTAAGAGCTTCTGATTTTGATATCCACATAATCTCTATTATTTTCCTTCTTCTTAGATTGGCTATTCGCCATTTGATCCTTTAATGCAAACAAATTGATCCTCGCTTTAAAAATAATCTCAGGCTCTGAAAATCAAGCATCATGCCCGCCATCTATATTCTCACACAGAAATAAAACAATATTCTGCTTCCAGTTGCACACATAGCGGCGCTGGTTGCTCTAATAAGAAATTTGACAGCTGTTTTCCTGTTATTTTCACTTTGACACTTCGCAATAAGAAAAATTTTACGGCTCCGAACCTTTTGTAAAGTTTTCTATAAATAATCTCCTCATCTAGACTAGTAAATTAAATAAATTTTATCCAAAAAAATAAAGCGAACTAGAATGAAGCCAATTAATAGCAGTCATCATTATTTTTAAGTACTCACTGATAAAGTAAGTAATGCGAAATAAATAACTGCAAGTGAAGTCGTTTCATTTCTTTTGTTTTTTTTTTTTTACACAATCAACCCGTCTGCCAATATTGTTCTTTTGTCCTGCAGAATTCTAAAAATATAAAAGTCTATCAAGAAGCCCTGGTGCTTGGGCATTAGTGGCGTAGAATCTCATCAAATAGAGAACGCTTCGTCGTAAAAATGACGACAGTCAACTCTGAAAGGATGCCATCACTACAGAAACTGGACATATTTGAGCTTAAGCCTTTAATTACGAATATAAACTGCAAGCTGTCCACGGTGACTGATTATGATCCACTTAAACAAATATTGTGTTTAGTGTCTGAGGAGAATGAAATTGTTCTTCGTTACATCGCACAAGGGGAGCAGGAGGTACTGAAATTGATATCATGGTTTCGCCGAATGTCTAGAGTTATTCATGATGTTTGCTTTGATCCAAGCGGAACATGGCTCTTGGTGTTGTGTGAGTTGTTATTTATTTAAACATTTTTAACTATTTTCCGTATGACTGTGGTTAGATTGCATTATTGACTTATGACGCGTATAAGAGTGTATTCAAAGAGATTCCATTCCATGTCAGGTTTTCTTTGGAATTGACAACTGGCAAATTCATCTATATTTTGACGTCAATCCACTCAGGATTGGTGTTTACTTGATTTAGCAAATTCTCACTTAAGTTAAGTTGTCACTTCAGTCAAGTTGTAATGCAATATCGCTCTTATTTCATCGACGATGTCGTGCAGTCTACACCTAGTTTTATTTTCAATCGATTACTAACATTTTTCTGTTTATAGGCTTTGACAATACTCTGCACATCATACCAGCGCTGGCAGTGGTCGGCGGCAAGATACCTCAGCTGACATATCCAACGTTTAGCACAACTCAAGTCACATCGTACATCATCCCATTCGTGGGGCCACATGAATGTCCGAACTCTAAGGCTTGCCCGAACCACGATGCGGAACATAATGCATCGCCAATGGCATCGCCAGAGAATGGCGATTTGATTGCTCTGATTGATGACGATATGAATAGGTCAATGATGCAAGATCAATGTTTAGACAATTATAGTTATGATTTACCAACTATTGCGCAAATATCGTCATGTCCTCAAAATGTACCTGAAGATAAAACGGGTAATGATCAAGTCATGTGTACGTCGTTTATGTGTTCGTCGACATGTCCCTATCCGCTATCAGTGGTTTGGTGGCAAACCGTAGATTTAGGACATCGAGCAATTATCGGCTATTCGGATGGTTCAATTTGTTTCGTGGGTCTCAGTCCGAATTGTCCATTTGTTGCCAGCACTGCCATCGAAAGTGGATCGGTGGTAAAATTGCTCATCTGTAAGGACAACAATTTTGAAAGTGTCATGTTGCTGGTATGTTCTTATTGTAAAAAAATTCAAAGAAACGCACTGAAAAATATTTGTTTCTTTTTAAGATAACCTCATCAATGAAACAACAATACAAGCTCCTCCTTGAACAAAACGCCATCCAGTACGTGTACCCAGGTGATATTTCACCAACGTCGGCTAAACCGAAAGATGAATGGCAGATTGTCATGCCAGTGAAGAGAAATAGCAATTCTTCAGATCCTGCATCGGAACAAAGTCAGACAGAGGAAGACGCAAATGCGGACATCAAGGAGATTGTACCAACCACATCTGTACAGCAAATAGATCAACCCGGAGCAACAATAGCCCCGCAATCAGTCAGGCAGGGTCTAGATCCTGATGACTTAAACGCTCGCAATGGTATATTACCAGCAGCACGGGCGCGACTTGCATCATTGAAGAGTCTTGGCTCAAAAAAATTAAACGCGATCAAAATGAAACTATCGGACCACAAACTCAAAATGGAAGGATGTAAGTTGTTGATTTGTTCATTTGCACTTGTAAATGATCCTGCGGATGCAGTTCCCTATTTCCCAACCTAACTGAATAGGTTTATAATGCTACTATTTTGAATGGCTTTGCTTTAGTTATGTGCATCTCGCTTTGGGATGACTCATTTAATCTAGTTCTCAAGCAATGTAACGTCATGATGGTTTTCTAGTGGCTCGCCTTCAGTTAGACGTGAAGGGTATGCACTGTAGACTCACCCACTTTGAGTCATTGAATATTAGAAAATACTAAAATCTGGCCACGTTACATCATCATAACATGCCAAAATTGATTTACCCTCATACACAACGTAAGGTGCAGCATTCAAAAAACTTATGTAGGGTACGAGATGGCATCCAATCCTCGGCGTGACGTTATTTTCTGCGCATCATCCAGAAATTTATCAGGTGTTAGTACCTCCATTGAGGCAGAATGCTTTTCAATAAGTTCCCGGTGACGATACCACAAAGCCAGCAATAGTGTACTCTTGTCAACGAGATTAGCGGATTGTTTTCTCGAAGGTTGGTTGGCTATAGCAGCTGTCTGTAGGTATCACTTCGTTTCTTCAGTTGTTCCCCAAAGAGATTTCTGGGTCAGACTCACTTCGGACTGACTCTATTCGAAGAAAAAAGTGAAAGTGGGCTGTCGGACGCCGGCTCTAGGGACTTACACCTAAGTTCGGCCAATTGACTCCCTGCATTCTTTTGCAGGGGAAGATCAGAGCGGTTCGTGATACTGAAATGTCATGTAGCATAAGCAGTCAGTATTTAGAAGAAATAAGGATTTTTTTCACCAACTGCAAGATGGAGTAACCCAGAATATAATCGAAGGTCGCCGAATATAAAACAACCAGAATGAATTAGACTTAACTAAACTCCCAACACTCTAGAGAGTTACTGCTCCTCAACAGACCCTATATGACCGCTGTGGTTGGTGTCATTTTTGAGCAATGTCTGGTCCGGTGAAAATTGAGTTAAGAGTATTTCTATTTCTATTTGTATTTGTATGTACTATGGAAAAACTGCATCGCTAATAAACGCTGGTTTCCATCCAGTTCAACCGTCGTCTTACAAACAATGTGCTACGGAATCTAAATCTTATCCAAAACAACATACAAGACAGCTAACTTAAATTGCATATCTTCCATTAGTTAGTTATCTCAACGCAGACATCGCTGATTCCGTCTTCCTCTCCTTCTCAGACCGGACGCTCTGATTATCGAATCCTCTAACTGGAGTATTCGATGTGGCGGAACTAGAATAGTCTACAGGCTTTTGCCATCTGAACAAAATCCACATCTTTATACAAATTGCGATTTTGTCTTCGGCTCCACATATCCGACGCAGAATTTGTCTTTCGAAGGCACCGCTTTTTTGCTAATTCCAATCTTCGGTGTCATCTATTAATTTAGAGAGATCTGTTGATACAGGGAAAAGAATGGACATACGACTTTTTACCAATTCTGAAGGACGATGTGTGCTTGTTTGCTTGTAGGCGACTTCGGGTGGTGTGAGGTTAAAAAATCACTACAACTGTCTAGCTTATCACAATAAAACTAAGCTTACTACCCTCTATGGAAGACATTTATGACATTACGGTGACTCCCAGTGTCTGTCGTAAACACGCAATTGTCTGGTGTTTGGTCCAGATTTATTTTCCACTTGGAAGTCTGCATTTTTCAAACTGTTTTCACACGCAATTACATACTAAAACTGTTTTAATACCTCTTGCACACGCAAAATATCTGTCGACATCTGGGCAGAGAAAGGATTCCGCTATTAACGTTACTTCAAAAAAAAAAAAAAAACGAAGGTAGGTCTTCTCCCCATACACACATGCTCAATTCTCAATTCTTGCTTTTAGAATAATTTCCAGGCATGACACGCGCTTCAAACCATCTCTTAGGATTATTTGCATTTTCCATGCTTTGTAAATACGCCATAAGTAAATGGGGACACTGCATTCGAAAAAATTGTCCGAAACGTTTGTGAAATGAACAATGTACTTCTTTCTTCTTTTTATCTTTGCCTTGAATAGTTTTTCAAATAGTTTTAGTTTTATTGTCGCGAGTCCGATCTGAACGTGGTGAGTGTTAGGCTGTTTAAGTGTCGCCCTATATCATTGATAAAACAAAAGGAAACGAATAGTGGTTACATATAGTCAACAAACAACTCACATTCCATGTGTGCATACTAGATAGTAGTTTCTTTAAACTGTTTTCTTTTCCCACATATGATATCTTATGCAATTTATTCCGTTACAGATTCATCGGAATCATCAATCGGTGCGTTCACAATAATGGATTCGCCATCGTTAACCCCGGAGGCAGTGTCAATGTCGGCCGGATCGTTTTACACAATTCAAAACCTGCGACACACCTATCTACTAAGTGCCTTGCACGAACAATCGAACACACTCTCTGTGCATAGTATGGACATTAGTCTGAAACCGGTGTTCCTCTACAAAATCCCCAACAACTGTCACGAAATCCTTATAAGCTCCAACATATTGTATTCCATTCAATATGTCGACAAGACGATTTCCAATAAAGTAGTAAGCCCCCCAAACCAAAGTGAAAGTCAACCAGAGTGTGACGCTGATCACGCCTCCAGCAGTCATCTGATAAATGGCGTAGGAGTCATCAGCAGTGCAATGGCATCAGTTCAAAACGCAGAAAATGATGTAAGTTTTAAACAGGTGCCATGTTTGTGTGTCTATTGAGAATGTAATATGAACATTTGTTTGTTTTATGCATTTATTAGAATTTCAATGATCTCGCATTGCTGCGGCTGTTTCGCTTCGAAAACGAGACGGTGTTGAACTTATACCAAATGAATACGTACGCAAGCACTGAACCAGTGTCGGATGTGGGCAACGAGGAGAAGCACGAGGTCGTAGATCACAAGTCCATCCGATCGCCAGTAGAATATGTACATTTTTATAAAAGTCTCGATAGCAAGGAAACCTATTCCCTGCGCGAAATGGAAATTATGAAAAAGGAATTCCCAAAAATTTGCTATGATCCTTGTTACGTGGTGTCAAATAAGAACGTCTACTACGTCCATTTCAAGAAGGAGCCTTTTGAGATATTCCTCGATGCCGCTTTGGCTGCTAAATGGACCCAATGCCACGAATTCTGCAACACATTTGACTTATCGTTTGAGGTTTGCATAGAATTTGCTGGAGACTATTTGCTTAGGAAACGGAAAGTAGCACAAGCTCTGCTCACATACAATGCGGCTCGTATCAAGCCAATTCGGACAGCGCTAAAGCTGGCCATGTTCGGACAGACCTACGCTCTTATGCATCTCTGCGCAATGGCCTTGAAGTCACTTCACATACTGAGGAGTACTTACCTGTGCCATTCGATCATAAAGGATATGCTCGATGATATTGAGTATCGGCATTCAGAAGATGTGAAATCAATCTTACCAACTCGACCGTCCAGTGCTGTGAATGTGAATGAAGGTCTGCCCTGCAGTGATTATCAGTATGGAGTTGATGAGTGCATGAATAACATACAAATGTCTCCTCCGTCCCAGTATCATTTAGCAAATTTGCTCTTAATAACTTTGGCAGAGAAAGCTGTTAAAGACAAAAACTACATTCCGCTATGGTAAGTAAACATACATTTTTTTTCTCTAACATTTCACTTGGAAAAATTGACAATACACTTTGAGGTGGTAATTAGAAGAATTCACAATCGAATTGTTTTGAAGAAGTTAATCAATTCGTTCCCGGCGGCACCATCATTGTGTTGCAAAATGTTGTCCATACCCAGAAAGAGAACTGAAAGGAATAGATGAAATATAATAGCCGACCCAAGTTAAGAAATTAAAAGCTTTTTATGGCTCAGGCGACAAACATCATTTACACTCTGAAAGCTTCACAACGAGGCGTGTCAGTTAAGAATATAAAAAATGTTTAGTACGGGAATGAGACATCTTTTTGGTGATAGGGCAACCAGTGCCAATAGACCATCTACGTTTGGTATAAGTAAGCGTTTCGAGCTCTAGATACATATTTTACAGCAGCGATAGGCATGGAAGGCCTGAACAGAAACACCGACCTCTAGGTACCTAAGCTCATCTTCACGAAGTATTTCTCAAGCAGCATATCTTCGGAACCTTTTTCTGTCCCTTTCACTCGTGAGAGAAAATTAGCACGAACAACCGGAGTGGTTGCTGAGCAGCTGGGCTCTGGTCCTCTACGGGCTCTCTAGCTCTAGTCGCAAATGACGGAGGTATAGCTCTTAATACGGTCCTCGTATCGTGACTATCTAAGGAAGTACAAACCGAACAAGTTTTATTTCTTATTTAGAAAATTAATCGTTTCTAATCAATGTTTTCTCTTGCATCTTCAACTCCCTCTTTGGCCGGCGCTGCAGTCCTGGCGATGAGCCTAGCAGCTAAATAATCGAGTCTTGTGTTCTTTCGTATGGGTCCTTCATGTTTAGTGCCGCTTCTAAGCGGTACATTCTGAAAAGCTTGCCCATACAATTATACTCTTGAACAGCATTGGAAATTTGACTCAAAAAGCAAAAATTAAGAGTAGCTGCATACCTAAAGGTCACATATAATGATGCTCCAGTTAGACCTTTATGGATAATTGTGCTGTCATTTTCAGTCTTTGCAACCTCGCTCCCCGTTGACTTTACTATAATTCCTGTCTTGGATCGATTGTTTTTTCGGAGGTGTCTATTTAGACTACAACCATTCGGTGGTCTTAAGATATTGCATGATATCTCCCTGTTTCTTTAAGCGCGGGACACTTTCTGAGGTAGCCCAGTGTTTTTTCTTCTTCCTCATCCCTGTAACCTCATCCCAAATGATTGTGAGGTACTCCAAGTCTTCTGGTTCCCTATGAGGCAGTTACTATATATTACATTCGGTCTGGAAATTTGTCTGGTACTTCCTTTAGAGATAGGCCGCAGAGTCTAACCACCTTTGAATTGTAGATGATGTTTCCAAAGCCTTTTTGTGCAACTGATTATGTATGTATAAAACAATAGATCTGCCGTCTGTCGGACTCATTGATAGCCGGAGATGTACGTCGAATACACTAAAGTGCATCAATACCCGGAGCTAGAGGGTTCGGCCATCGAGATCTATGCAGAGCATTCCTGAACTTGTGGTTTCATCCAAGTTCGCTCCGTGTATGTAAATTGTCGGGTGCAGCCGCGTTGCGGACATTGTCTCCGTCCCAATCCTCTCTCTCCTTTGTACTTCATTTCGAAGTCCAGAAAGTACGTCAGATGGCCTGTCATCATTGGGATCTTGGAATTTTGGTGTATCTACTTTGCTGTCAGTTTTACCCAATATCCATTGGAAGAAAATACAGAAGGCTGTTACAACTTGCAGTTTTAGCGCGTTACAAAAGACATAGTAAAGGAGAGAAAGTTATGGGCCTAGCTTCTACAAAAACCACTTGTGTCGTGCGTGCACTTATGTCATGAGTGGATGAGGCTTACAGTCTTATGGCGAATTTTGAGAAGCTTTTTCTAGACAGAAGTACTTTGAGCCTTGTCAGTCAGAGGAATAGAACCCTTGTCTAGAGCAAGCTGTTGATCATATTCACAGATTGATCTCAGCTGTGATGTGTTTACTCACGTTGACTTAAGTTATGTACTTCCCTGAATAATTATGAATACCTGCGATTTGATCGATTTAATCAAGAAGCATTTGTTGTTAAGTTTCCACATGAAGATATTAATTGTTTTATTTCAGGAATTTTCTGGTTACAAACACGAAATTTCACACGAATATGACAAGCATTGTTCTTTGTCAGAGCGGGCTTTACTCTGCAGCTTTAGTTCTGTCGAAAGCCCGAGGCGCATGTATTGACACATTCCTGGCGCTGAACAACGTCGTCGGCCAGGAGTTTGGTAACACAATGTTCCCTAGTGGTAAATATGTAAAAATAAATGAATTTAACTTAGGCTGGTACTCAGAGTTGAATGTGTGCCTTTACAATATGAGTGAATCGATTTTCATGGAAAGCATAACCTATCTATCGCACGTGTCCCTGGAGTACTTCGCTTTTTTACAAGATAAAATGGGCAACATACGTGAATGTGTACTGAAGGTAAACGTCTGATTTGAAGTAGGCAATATTTGCAAATATTTAGGTTCATTTCATTTACAGCGATTGGAGAAACAATTGAACCCCTTTTCAGCTGTTTTCCGGCCAATAGTTTCGAATACATCATCCACACGGTCGACTTATCAACAAAAACAGGAATACAACGACAATAATTCTTCGTACATTTTTGAATTTTGTAAAAGCTTAATTGAAACATACCTGGCTGTCCTGATTCATATGGAATCTCTGAAATCGAAGCAAGATAATATATCGAATGCTTTGTCAACTTTTCGAATAACTTACGAGGATGTGCAGGTAAGGATGTGGTTTCTTTTCTTTTGAGCTGAACTTATGCACACATTCACTTTCAGTTTGCCATTGAAACTTCAAAGTTCTCACCTCTGTCGGCGGGTTTTGCACACTGTGCGTGTATTGTAGATGGCACAGCTTACTTCTGGGGATCGAATGGAATTCCTTGCAGTTTTAGCGTTACCAAATCGACTGGTGAGTTACTGAAGACTCATTCTTCGTTGTTGACGCCTCAATTTTTAATTTGAAACTCTTTCGCAGACCCACCAGAGCCTCCTCATGCTGTGAAATGTCTTGACATTATCTCCCAACTTAACTTGGAAGTGCACACAGTGGTGTGTGGTAGACAACATTCACTTATTCTCACAAATAATGGGGTGACTATAGACCAGTGCGACGTGAACATTCCAACATAACAATAAATCTGTCTTCAACAGGTTTATGCATTCGGAAACAATAATCTATGCCAACTAGGAATTGGGAAACATATGCTGATGTCTCTGCAGCCGATGCTGGTAAAAGCCCTCGATGGCAAAAGTATTACATCATTAGTGGCTGGACAATATCATAACGCTGCAATAGCCGATGGTTTTTTATACACATGGGGGTGAGTCTAAGCCTTGCACACGCTCCTTACTTGTACTTACCGGTAAATTGTGTAGATGGGGAGTTTATGGACAACTAGGTCATGGATCAGCTGAAAATGTACCTGAGCCCAAACGTGTGTCCTTCTTTGAATATAAGGTAGGTAAATTTAAAGAGATTTAAAATTGATCTGAACTCTGTTTTCGTTTCACATCACTTGCAGAAAGTTCTACAAGTCGCACTGGGTCACGCACATAGTATAGTCTTATGCAAAGCCACCAACGGATCGTCAGAGGTTTATGTATTCGGCTCGAATCACTTTGGTCAACTGGGCATAGGCGTAGCAGGGACCAAGGGCGCTCTTGAGCCACCAGAGGGACAAATAAAATCCTTACATCCAATCAAGATTGAAATAAGTTCTGCAAACATAAGACTGATTCACACAAAATTCTTTTCTAATGTAAGTTGCTCAAATGTGTATCCATTTCAATCGTATAAGCACCGTTATTTATACAGTTAGCTGTTGATGAAAACAATCGAATGTATACATGGGGCTTGTCTCCGCAAGCATTACGCCTAGCCAATCAAATTAAGCGCCGGGCAAATGCAAAACAAAAAATCGAAGAATTCCAACGGAAAGAAATAAGTAAACGCTTTGAAGAAACAATTTCCTGTGACAAGGACGAGGCGAACATAAGTGTTGATATCCAGGATCTGAATGAAGTCACAGGCCTAGATCAGGTCGAAAATAAACCAAATACCGAAACCAATACCAAAGAGATTGAAATAAAAGTGATTGATACCGACGCAGACGTTGATAGGGCGACATGTAGCAAGCCAATCGCGGAAGAATCGGAAATCGAACAAAAGCCAGATCCGAAATTGTTACTAGGCGAAGAGGATACATCGTCCGAGCATCTACAACCGCACTTAGTCGATACTGCGGGGGTTGTAGGGGATATAGTTCAGGTGAGTTGAATAACAACTCTTTTCTTTGTTCTGTTTTAACCAAACAACACTTTCTTCAACTTAGCTTTCAAGTGGTCTCTTCCATTTTGCAATGGTCAGCTCAAAGGGCCTTTTGTATACATGGGGCAAGAACCTGGAGCACCAACTGGGAACAGAAGACAAGGAACGCAAGGCTGTCGCCAAACCAACACTGATTAAGAGCATTGACAATGCAATGTATGTGGAATGTGGGGCCGATTTTACTCTCGTCATGAGCCGCGATTACATCGTTAAAGCCTTCGGTGGAAATGCAAATGGACAGGTTTGCTGCCCTCCTTCAGTGTGAACAAAACTTTTGCCTAAACTTCAAATCATATCTCATTTTAGTGCGCACGCGATCTGGGAGCTTTAAATAACAACATGAAACAGCGAGTTGTCTTACTGCCCACAACCAAGCGATTGATGCGTTACGAGAGTCAGTGTGTTGAAATCCCGACTGAAGTGAATCTCCCGCGACCTAGAATTCGCCTAGACTTCGAACCGGTCAGATACTTAAAAATCATCCCAGAATATCAGCCGCACTTCATACAAGAATCCGGAATAACCCTGGAAGCCCATGAATCAGCCATGAAGTCACCGCTCACAACGAACCCTTGTCCAGAGTCGGATGACATGATATCTAGTCTAGAGAATCTCAGCTTTGCGGATTCAATGGTCTTGTCTGGGCAAGCATTTCCAAACAATAGCTCAAATGACATCTCAGGAGAAGAACAAAGTTACTCGCGCCTTCCCCCCTCAGATGATCTCAGTTCCGAATCCACCCAAAGCACACGCGAATTTCGGAACTACATTCATTACTGTTTGCACATATTTCACGGTCTATACAGTCCGGATAAGATTGCAAAGTTCTCCGAAAAACGTTTAGAGTATTACATACGAACACTGATGCTGAATTTCAAATTCGTTGAGGCGTTCACCCTCTGCCTGACTGACAGCGCAAATGCATCCAAATCGTTGAAAATATTTGAATATTTTACCAAAGACACCAGCTTGGTCCCAATGCGAAGGCAAGATCTCAAATTTTTCATCTATCGTCTATTTCAGCACTTCATTGCAAAGAAATTCGATGTTGTCGAATGTGAAGAATTCTTTCTTTCTGATCTCGATTACTATTTGCTGGAGTTATCCTATGTTCTCTACTTCAACAACAATAACTCTGAACTGGAACAGAATCTCAACCAGAAATTTAAGAGCCTTATTACTCAAGACCCCAATCACAACGATGAGTACAGACTCGAAGATACAGATGCTATCTTCGATACACTCAGTGTAAAGTTCAAGACCATCGTGTGCCAGAGTCTTCTGAAATACTGCGAGGACTAGCATACGGCCATGCTTCAGCAAATCAATTCACTTATCGATTTTTATAAAATTAAACCCATTTCATAAGCGCGAAATGTAAATATTTAAAACGAAAGAATATTGTATCTAACAAGACAGCCGATTGTCGATTGTGAACGAATAAAATCAGTAGTAAGCAAAGAATATTGTCTTTAGGTATTTGATATCGAGCCCCCTCCTGGTAACGCGTCATCATGACCATCATTCATGATGGCTGACGTTGCGTTTGTTTTGTTTTTATATACAGACACACATAAATATATATCAAAATTGTATTGTAGTGCCATTTCTTGTGTTTAGTTGTTTTTGCTGATGATGGATACATGTTCCCAGACAACGCGTTCGTATGCATGTGCATACATTTAATACAGATCTAGCAAATTTTTGATAAAGTTTTGTCTGTATGTCTCAATATAGTATTTTGTTAGTTGCAACATTTTTCATGAACTCTTGCACTTTAAATGCGCTTTCTGTATATTTTCAGCTTGTGATCTATTTTAATCAAAGACATACATGTATTTAAAACGACAGCATACATTTAATAACATTCATACACTAACATAGTAAACACGTATATTTAAGAATATGATATATATTATGTAATGTTTATTTCTGAAATAAATGAAAACAAACAGAATGTTCTTTCTAATATGTAAGACAGGTTTGCTTTTTTTTATTGCCCAAAGGGTGTAATTTGAGCAGACTGATTGCAGAATAGATTTGTTCAATACATTGTGTGTATGCACACGAATAGACCAGGCGACGAAAGTTGTTTTGTGTATTTGCCTCGGGTCGATTTGGTGTCGTTTAATAGCCTCATGCTCAGTGATGGGCGTTTACCCGGTATATACCCGATCAGGGTAAATGTCCCGGTTTGAATGGCTGGACGCAGATGGCAGATTTAAAGAGTAGAGATGTAACTAATAAAGATTTGACCAAATATCGGATACCTATTGGAAGATATTAGACAGTATATTGATAAGGGACTTGACACACTTCTGAGTCTACTTGACTTCTCCAAGTCTTTTGAAGTAAACGATAATCACCCTTATTAGGGCTGGCGTTTAAGTTGATCGAGTCTTCTTCTATTTTGATTCGTGGCGGTTAAGTGGTGTTTTAGTGTCGGTATTACTGTAGCGAAACGCCTTGAGTGTCGTTTTCCTTATGTTCTACATACATTCCACAGACAAAATTTACCACTGACAGATTTGTATTCTTGTCGATTTGAGTGCACAAAAAAGTTGTCGGTAATATTGAAAAATATGGACAGCATTTTGATGTTTATGCCGTGGAGTAATGACGATGAAGAGGAAATAGGAAAAAAGGATCTAATGCGAATACGCAGAACTATTAGATCGGACGTCAAACCCATTGGATTTACCAGATGTTAAGTACGTACATAGAAGAATAAAATTAAAAAATTTAGGTTTTTAATGTATTTTCGGTTAACCAAAGAGTCATTTGTTTATGTTCTTATTGCAGTGCAGGAAAAGCTGTCTGAAACAACAACGCCTTTTCCTGTGCCAGCAACACTTAAACTCGCCGCAACCATGAGGTTCTTTGCGGAAGGTAGCTACCAAAAGGGTGTAGGAAACGGTTTTGTTTTAGGTTTAGCACAACCTACCGTAAGCAAGATTTTGAATGAAGTAACTGCCGCAATGGAGACAGACCTTCATTTGTCCGCAATGGATACAATTCCAAACCACGGAAGAAGAGAAAATCAAGCTAAGTGCAGTTCTATAAAAAAAAAAACAGGAGTTCCACGGATCATTGGGTGTATCGACGGTACACACATACAACACAACACAACAAATCAGAACAACATAGGTACAACAACAGAAAAGGTTTCTTTAGTATAAATGCTTTGATTGTAAGTAAAGCATCTTAAATCTTTTTTTTCCACAAGGTCGACTAGTTCGTTCAGGGCAAGAAGTTTTACTATAGCTTCATCTGTTTCATTCAAGTACTTTTGCCTGTACGGTCCTCCCCCTGTGGCCCCTACTTCTTTTTTGTTGAAAATGATCTTATTTTTTGCCTTAAATTTAGCATCGGAAGAAACCTAGGTATATATCAAATAAATCTTAGTGGTTTTCTCTATTTTTGTACCTAGTATACATACGTACTTTTTGCCAATCTTGACCGTCCCTTAATGGTCGTCCTAAGCTACTTAAAATAGCTGCTACCTCTTCCCACAAGGAGCCGTTTGTGGAACACCCCTTTTGAAATTGGTGGCCAAGCTTACATTTGTTTCCATCAGCTCTACCAACCGTTTCATTTGTCTATTGTTTGTTACTTTTACCCTTAAAGCATATAAAATAAACCGCATGTGTCGATAAATTCAAGAATCCTTACATTTTAAATAGATTTTCAACCTCTGGCGTTAACAAATTTCTCCACGACAAAATTAGGCGTTAAAGTAAGCGTTTGCCACACTATAACGACAACCAGAATACCGATAAAATCACTTAAATGCAAATTGTCAAAAAATTATTACGTTCCACAAATAAAAACGCCTTTTTTGTAAAACGACTGGCGCAACGCCAACTATAATGTTAATTTCGCACAGTCGTTTTTTGACAACGCGCTCAACGCCAGTCATAAGAAGGGTGAATATGCTTTGCTTTGCTTAAAACTGATCACTAGTTTCCTATCAGCTGTTACCCCCTGATTCATTTTCAGGACTTCTACTAGTCAAGCAAGGTGTCCCGAAAGGTTCAATCTTGGCTCCAATTCTCTTTAGTTAATTTATTAATGACCTACCATTCGTGTGTAAACATACCTCGGTCCATTCATATGCTGACGATGTTTAACTATACCTATCGAAGCATACTAATGATTTAGTGGAACTAACGTACGAAACAAATGTTGATCTTGCCAGTATCCAGAGTTAATGTGCAAAAATGTATTGTACCTCAATGCGAAGAAGTCACAGGTCATTTCCAATTGTAAAAAAAAAACAATACTCTTCAACTCCTTCCCTAACATAACATAAAGAGGACAAACTTGAGTTCGCAGAAATTGTTACCAGTCCGGGCTATGTCTTAAACTCCAAGTTGTCAGGATATGTCCATACTCTCCGTACTCCATACCATTTAACAAGACGAATATACGGTTGTACATCTGGAACATCTCTTGAACTCATCTCTCTCTCTCTTAGAACATGTGCTCTGATACCATCTCGCCGTCGCTATACCAACTCATCACGATTATTTTTCATTTATGCAATAAGGCATCACTACCCTCACTACCCTTGTCCATAATGTTTCGGGTATATTCGTTGGCCGGATATCCGCTCGAATATACTGTCAAGAGCAGAATGTGCATGAATTCTAGTTCAAGCATATGACAACGTGAACAAGTTGTTATTTGCTTGGTGGTGGTCTGGCTCTTGTTTGTCTATGAGAATGCTACCGAAAATCAGTAGCACACACAGTTGACATACAATACTCGACTAAGACCTCTACTGTGTGGCGACTCTGGCGCTGTGGGTCTACGCTGTCCAGGGTCGATTCGCGGTACGAGCAAAAACTTTTCACGGCACACCTATTTTACCAAGCTGTTGGGTTACTTACTTTTTTGTAGTTTTCATTTATTACGTAAGTTATTAATAATGAATCAATACAGCGAAAGTTACATATTTATCAGACTTTCCTGAAGTGAAATGGATATCAGTGAATAGATCTAGAATGTCTACAATAACTGCAAGTTTGCTGTAGGTTCGCAGTGCAGGCGAGGATTTCTCGTGGAGGAACAGACAAAAACTGGGACTATAGCGTTGAAAAATCACATGAAAACATATGAAACATACGGAAAAGCTTTCTGTAATCCATCCCTTTCCACCAACAAGTGCATACTATACAAGTGAAATACTGGTTCTCTACCCCCCATCCGGCCGGGTAAGAAAAAAGTTAACGGAAAGCCGGCTAATGGATACTAACGACGATCCATTTTTGTGCTGTTACTGCAGCTAGGACCCATATTGGTTTCCCATTCAATGAGCCAATTGTGTGATATGCGTGTTGATTTTTTTTAATTCTTGAAGTTGTTCTATGGCTACTAACGTCACATTTGCTGACAAAATGCAAAAGCTGCAATTTAAGAAAATATGAATCGAGCCTGCCTTAAAGTAAATGAGGACAAAACAAAATGCAATGCTGTCGACCAAAAAACGTTCCGTCACATGCCACCTAGAACAAGATATCACGATCAACATCTATAATTGAGGTAGTAAAGGAGTTTGTCTACCTGAAGGCAAACGTAAACTTCACAATAGACATCACAGTGGAGATCCGACGTAGAACCGCTCTTGGCAACCGGTGCTACTTCGATTTGTCGAAACACCTGAACTCAAAACACCGAAGGACCAAGATCATGCTCTACAAAACTCATATTTTGCCAGTCCTGCTATATGGAGCCGAAAACTTAACGTCTAGGTGTCCGACAAAACTGCAGAGCTGATTCTTGGTGCCTCTTCGTCGGATATGGTCCCGTCTGCGAGTGAGGCAAATGTACAAGCTGTACAAGTATGAGGATGTAGTCCGAAAGATAAAAATCCGCACTCGACACCACACCAACCTTTCAGCTAAGAGCGTCTTCGAATCGAAGACTCGCTGCCTCCAGTCATCGACACCAAGATGTCTTTCGTCCGCGATGACTTAGTCTTTATATCGATGATTCGGTCTACCTCTCCTTCTCGAACCACGTCGCTCGGATTCGAAGATCCTTTTTGCTGGATCAATGGTGTCCATGCGATCGAGGAAAGTGCAGGAATGTTTTACTCCATTTTAGAGGAGGATTTATATATAAGAGGGTTATTGTATTCTCAAGGTGTGTAGCTGACGCGTTAAGGCTAGAGAAGTTATGTGGAGCGGGGGTTATAATATGGTTTTTTCTTGAGACGAAACTTTCGGAGAAGGGAAATTGATCCAGTTTGTAACACAAAAAACCGTACACCGACCAGTCTGATTTAAGGACTTTTGAGCTGTTTGAAACCTGATACTGATTTCGACAAGGGTATGCACTGAAATGTGATTTCTTCTTCTGGAAAAAATAGTGCGGCGGCCATCTGTGAACACACAAATATTGGCTTACGCAGTCGAAATCGACATCGTAGTGCGTTTCCATTGTGCCATTGTGAAAGGTGTCACGGAAATTGAGGAGAGATGAAATGGTCACACAGGTTAATGAGGAAAAAATGAAGCATGTACTGTCGGCTGACTAAAAACCGATCCGTCGCTCACCTAGAACAAAATGTCACAATTTTGATGCAGTTATGGCAACCCTCCATTTAACTCGAGACAAACACGAATAACAAAATGAAGACTCGACGGAGAATCACACTTGCCAATTGATGTTACTTCGGTTTGTCAAAACAACGCGACTCAAGACGGAGGACCAAAATCTTATTTTATCTGTCGTGCTTTGTATATGCAGGATGCATCCCGTGCAACGATATGAAACCAATCAATAGGTAGTTCCGAGTGGTATTTGAAATGGAGAGTTGATTTCTAAACTTTTTGACACAGAGCCCCTTTCAAGGATCCTTCAGGTATTAGCCCCTATTGATCGGAATTGTTTCTTTCGGAAAACGCGTGGTACGAAATATTCGGAATGCAGGTGCTAGATAAGATGTTTAACAAAGTGTGAAGTTTTTGTTTCCAGCATTTTAATTCAATAAAAGATGTAATGTTGATTTTTTTTAATTCAGTTTATATTTCTTTCAGTTCAATGGAACAAAATTAACAAGTTTTCTTTGACTGCAAAAATTAAGAAAAACAGAAAACTATAAATGGAAGTACACGAAAAAATAAAATTATCGATCAGAGGCAAATGTTGAATGGAGGAGTTTAAGGAAAAAGAAGTACACAATAAATCAATACACGAGCAATTACTTTAACTAAATGTACAACTTTCGAACACGACGTTGATGTAGTATTGCAATATGAGGTCAGCACAATCGGGATCCTAACACTCAAATAAAAGTGATCCCGATGCATAACTAACACTAGAGTCATCCATAGCCTTGCACTGACTACTTTGTGCGTACTGTAGGAATTTGAAACTCATGTTGTAGCCCTTTTTCTGAAGAACTTTAATACAATTTAACAGCACTCCGATTGGATGACGACCGCAAATGGTATTGCTGTATTTGCGAAGATAGTCAGTAAATGCTGATGGATTTAGAGTCTCTATTATATTCATCCCCTGCGAGAAATCATAAGAATTCTTTGTTCAACAAATTCATTGGAGATAAAAAGTCTAAACTCACATCTTTGTCTAGTTTTTCGATAGACTTATGAATGGCGCCGCATGACTTGTCGTAGTATGTGTAGCCAAAGCGGTGTCCCCAATGACAGAAGTCCGATGATATCACAAATAAGTTCTGCGGATCAGTTAGGTATGGTGCTAGAATCTCACCGTATACTGCTTCTTGATCCGGTGTCAGTGATCCCACTAGAATCGGCACTATAGTGAATTGATCTTTAAAGCTGTGCAAATACTAGAATTATCAAAAATATTCAAGCAGTTGACTATTGACTCACTCTTCCATAACTTTAGCTATGTACGGCAGATGCATTTCGATACTGTGCTCCTTTTCATCCGTTTTCATGTCCATCCATGAGAAGTGCTCAGTTTTCTCTAGCTGCGCATTTATTTGGGTGTCTACTTTGAGATCGTATAGCGGGGTGTGACACTTTTGTGCAATTGAAAGTGCACAGTCGTGTAGTCGGACATGATGTGAGGGTCCCAGAATAAAAATTCTTTTACTATGATGGACATCTGTTATAAAATGCGGAAGGAATAATCACACATACTTACACTACAGCGGGGCTCACTTGCCGGTAGGCATAAGCTCCACAAGCACCACAATATGTATACCCAGCGTGTCTATTTGAAAGAAAAGTGATTAAACAAACTTGTGTTGAAAGTATTTCACCCCTTTAAATAACTTACGGTGCAATAATTGCACGTGCTGGTCCATGGGAAAGCTCAGCGGCGCCAAGCCAGCGGTCTAGTTGCCTTGAAAGTTCTGTACCTGAGGAATTGAAGAAAGATTTTGCTTAACCAAAACAGTTTGATGTTCAATTCAACCTCCGGTGTGAGTAAATCGTTTTTGAAGTCGAAGCTTTGATTGATACTGTTTTCTACCTTGACACTACACAAAAATGATAATAATATGGGTGACAATACAGTCTGAGTTAGACGTGCACATAGGTTCAACAACAAGCACTCGTGTTGAGCGTGATATTACTCTCCCGTCTACATCCATACCAACTCTGAACGCCGAAGTTTGTGAAAATCTATGTCAGATCTATGTCAGTGACTCGAAAGCTGGAGCTGTGCATTATCGAAGTCGTGTGTGTTTGGGACTGAGCCCAGCCCAGACGCACCTCTAAGCTTATGTTGCTACCACTGCAGGTCACATTGAACCTGGTCTACGATGGAGACGTCATCTATCCGAACCTTTTATCCATGGTGTATATTCCCCGTTTTTTTTGTTTGGATGTTGAAGAGACATACACTTCAAAACAATGATTTACACAGTTTTTGCAATTTACATTTATTTTAACGTGTGGTCTGAAATTTATAATTAATGAACTAAAAGCCAGAAAAGGGGCGTCAAATTGCCTAAAATTGAATCCATTTGAAGTGGTCTTCTTTTCCCTAATCACTTCTCTTCAATTACACTCCTTATTTCCGAAGTCCTCTCTTCTGAAACTTTAGTGGCCCAATTCATTCGTTCGCCGAGGTCATTCATGTCCGTGCGATGTCGCTTAATTGCATCCAGGCCCATATGCAACTGATCACAAGCACTGAAGAACGCATTCAATTCAGGAATGGCATGAAACTCTTCAAGTGGCTTCATCCTATCACCCATTATGTCAGTGATTCTATCAAGTCTGTCCTTTACACTCTGCTCTCGCATGATCCCATCAATTTCTGAAACACTTGCAGACAAATGTACATCTCTAATTCGATGATGTAAACTGTTGAAATTGATTGCTTCAAATGCTCGCCCGGCTGCTTGAAATAGTTGATAGCTGTTCTTCAGTTCAGAGCGCATTTTTTGTATGTCATCGTCAATAGTGCCCAGTACAGATGAATGAAGATATGATGCGTTCTTAGCTGCCTCTGAATTTTCCAAACTTTCTATACGCTCAGGACTGATTTTGTTCTTGAAATGCACTGGTTTAGGCTTTGTTTGATCAGCTTTTTCGTTCACATTGTTCGGTCTGAGGATATGTTATCAAAAGTTTTAGCAAACGTCATGGGTGAACAGTGAATACCTTTCATTTATAATTCCATTCAATTCTTCGCGAATCAAATCGAAGTCGCCTTCTTTCATTGTCGTTGAATACTTCTCGCTTATCAATGAAATGTTTCAGGTTATTGATTAAACAAGGAATACCTAAGCTACGCGTGGAAGTGGACTGAAAACAATTTAAGTGCGACAGATAACTCTTGACTACTATTTTATTTGATAGTTGTATATATTTCCCCGGGTTTGCTGTCCAAAATTGATTTTTTACTCAACTGATTACGAGCTTATGTTTTTAAAGTTCAACGACTTAGAAGAGTCGAACCATGCGGTCGCTAGTCACAGGTCTGTACAATGTCAATGACAACACAATGTCTGTGCATGAAAAATATTCAAGGGCAAATGCTTGAAGTTCACAAGATCCATTAAGAAAGTGTAAGTAATGTCTTTCGGGAATCTGAAGCGTTCTTAAGATAAGATAGGTAGCTTTTGAACAAATTACTACTTCCCATCGACACTAATGATCACAGAATGATAAATGAAACCGAGATAATGCTTTCAACACCAACGAAAATTAAATGAAGTCATTGCAGGGCGACTGATATTTGTCGCAAATTGCGAGATGACCAAATTGCCTGGAATGGGACAGCGAGATCAGGGGAATCCCAACGTTCTTCATTTCAGCAGAAGAATGTGAATGTACCTATTCTTTTGGGTTGGATATCATTATTAAACAGTGGCCGTAGTTGGCGTAGTGTTGGTGCGTCGAATCCTACGCCCGAATCCAAACCCCAAACTTACCAACTTTCATAATTCACGGTTCCACTTCTTTCGAGTCCCTGACTCCCTCAGAGCATTTCTATCTGGAAAATTCTTCTCAAACTTCCCCGTTCGAAGTCGGCATACAACAATAGCGCGTATAACCTTGTAGAAGCTAGGCCCAAGTCGACCTGGGACAGTGGCGCCGCCCATATTATCATTACGAATGAACGAAATCGCTTCCAAAATCGGTGTCTCGCACCCAGCCATTTTTAAAAATTCAAACGATATCGGTCCATTGGAAATCCTTTAGAATAACATAGCGAATGTTTGTTTAACATTGAGGGAGGGCCCCCTTTCGTTGAAACTGGCTAAATGGTGTAACCACGGCACCGTCGACAAGTGTCGTTGATGTCACTCAAATAGATTGCATTTATAAAGTACTCCGAGATAATGACCGGTTAAATCAAAGAAGAAACCTTATCAATCCAAGATAAGGACAATAACAAATAAATGCATCGGTTAAAAAATATCAAGTTAATTGGGAACATTGCAATTCAGACCGACATACCTACGCAATCTATGCAAGCATGCAAAAATCTGAAACACAATTGGATTGATTTCGGAAGTCGTTAGTCCTTTAGAAATGCACAAGCTTATTATGATGGCTTTAGTAGTATGTATTCCCGTAGTTGATGAATGCTCGTCTACTGTGGGGAAGTGCATAAAAGGAATCAATTCTGTTCTGATTCAGCAGAATTTGCATGCTGAAAAAACAGAGACGAGTGAAAACTCTATATCTGAACAAAATCGAAGGTTGATAAATGCAAAGTAATTTTGCAAACCTAGCTTCTAAATAGTGTAAACAAATTAGGACTAATATCAGAACAGCTGATCGAAAATGAATTGCTGAGCATCAGTTTTGTATTTGCTGCAATTCTGTTCAAAATGTAGAGAACAATGCAAAAACGAAAATACATAATGCACTTGGTAACCAGAAAAGTTAGTGATGATCTTCTAGGTGGACGACTTACTTGAATCCGAGTACCAGCTGCCTGCATGGGAGGCACTTCGTGACATTTTCTTGTCCTTTTGCTTTAGTTTTCTTCCGAATAGAGACACTGTGGAAATTTTGCAGACTAATCAATTACGATTTTAAATTTTCTTTGATAAATGTTGTGGTAGGTGATTTTTCCAACTCGATTCACTACTCGGACCGAAAACAAAGCAATCCAATTCTTCTTTATCCAAGTGGCAGAAATGTCTTCGGAACGAACCACAGACCACAACAGCAGTAGAGTGAAAAGAACACTGACAATGCAATGGGGGCGCTTGTACGACGTTAGATAGAAGGGGATGGATATAGTTGCGTATAGGCAACGTTCATAAATACAACTTCAGAACAAAGTTTGAAGGGATCTGTTGATTTCCAACTAGATTGAAAATGATTTGATTTGCTGATTAATGGATGGATGCTGTGTGCTAGCAAGAATCAAAAATTTCGAATACTTAACTGGGACTTATCTGGTATTAATTAAATAAAAAAAAAGGATTTGTTGTAAATGTCCTTAAACCTGATTCGCAAGACTCAAAATTGCCGCTATCTCTGAGAGCTAAGACCATCTCCATCGGGCTCCGTCTCGAACTTATTCTCAAAGAAAACGGGTGAAATTGCTTTCTGTTTATTTTAGTGGTACAATGGTACCTTGATTTTTTTTCTCAAAACCGGAACAACTAATCAAATATTTTATTATCTTATTCGAACAGGGGAAAGCTATTTTGAAGTGAGTGCTTGGATTCGTGTTCTAGTAGAAAACTCTTAAAAATTTAGTTTCGGTATCGAATAGTTAAACTATCATCATCATCTTCTGATCCGCATGACCCATTAAAGGGATCGCGAGAGTAAAGCACGCACGAATGCAGCTTGCATTCGGGATCTTATTCTTTCGGTCATTCCCCAAGTTTCATGATCATAGGTGAGAGTTGGAATAAATACTGAGTTGAAAACCGCTAACTTGGCATTCGCGCCTATTCCGGAATTCCATATTACAGATCTATTACAGATCAAGCTGTTTCAAAACTGACCTAGCTTGGCCAATCCTACAGAAAAGCTCAGCATTTCTCCTCCCATTACTTGTGAAAAAGAGCCCGAGATACATTAACTTCTCCACCTGAGTCCAATGCAGAGTGCATTGAACTGGCGTTCTAAAAATCACCTTAGCCTCTGATTTGAGTGCGCGCTGGAGATCCGTCTAGGAAGATGTGGGGATAACAAGTGGTCTGCAAAAAGAAGATGACTTACCCTCAACTATCCCAATGTGAAACATTCTTCGCCTCGGCTGCTCTGCAACATCCAGTTCATATATACAAAGAAAAGGTCAAGGGTGCCCGAAGTCCAATGCCTTCGGTAAAAGGTGTTGGTTTAACACAGGCAACCCGAACACAGCTGTTACAGTTTGTGTATAGAGACTAAATGGCACTCAGAAGAGGACCATCAATCCCAAACTTTTGGCATACTCCGAAGCATTACCAAGGAAAATAAGTGCAGTAAAAATTTGGTCATTTATAGTTCTGCCGGACCAAAGCTCTAGAAAGCGCTTTCAACACCTTAGAGTAAACTTTCCCGGGGAGACTTAAAAGAGATATCATCCCTCTTCTTGATGAGAGGGACAATCACCTAATTTGCCAATCGGCGGATGCTTTACACCTCGTTTTCCCAAACCACCTTAATGTCACGAGAGTGCCCTAAAATTCCCCTTTATCCATTGCATTAAGTATTTCTGGACGGGTTTCATCCCCACCGGCCGACTTGCCAACTGTTAGCGATGCAATCGCCAAAAATGGCTTCCCGTACCATTGGACTATCACCGTCCCACTCAAGACTACGGGTCTACCATCCTCAGTGCCATGTTCATGACTGATCAGCTCCATCTGCCCAAGATTCAATATGCCGAATTTCCTTCCTCTGTGTCGGCGAATGGTTTGCCACCACACCTTTTTCGCAATTAACAAAATATCAGCTTAGCCTTTGTGAGCCTTTACTGTTAATAATCCTTGAAATTGTATGACAAAGACCGTTAATATCTAAAATTGATGACCTTTCACACGCTCCGATTTCGTCAGTCTGTCGGTCGGTTCGGTCGGTCTTAGTACAGGAATCTTGTTGGATTCCGTCTGTTCGCCCATTCACTCTCTCTTTTCATATTTTCTTTGATCTGGTTTATTTTTGTGATCTCAGCATGTGAAAACATTGCGACGTTGGGCAGTGAGGAAAAACTATAAGATCCCTGTACCAGCCTAAATTCTTCACAACAAAGTGGATCTATAAAATAATATAGAAACGTACAATTCCAACCTACTGACCTCAAGTGCATATTTTCCTTCTCAGTTTGAACGTTGTCTTGAATTTTCATGGCACAAGAACTAAATGCATATTATCCACCGCGGATTAGGTCATCGTAAAGAACAGAAATTACAGTAGCATCTGATATGGAAAGCGATTATTACTTTATGCCTCATTACACGCATCACATAATCGGCCTGTTTCTTCGCTGGGTCAGAGAACATGTTTTTTTGTCTGACCAAAAATGGGTAAGAAGTTTTCTCACCGTCACTGGCTTCTGTTCATCCAATGGCAAGTACGTACGTATGTATATACTTACATAAAAACCAAAGCCCAACTAGTTGCCTCACTTTTCCAATTAAAGTCTACGTAGTACATCAACCATCTTTGCTTTCCTACAACCATATGTATCTACGTTTAAAAGTGCCAACAAAAGAAACAAACGGCCCATAACTGTAATTACAAGTTGTTTTAGTTGAATGAAGCTGGCTTGTTCATTCATTATTCGCGGGTCGTAGTGTAAAGACCATTGACTGTGCCGCTCGAAGACAGGAAGAACTAATTTAGAAAAATTTGCAAAAAAGAAAAGAGAAACTGATTCGAATTCCTTTGCCCTCGTCAAGCAAAGCATTAGCTTGTAATTAAACGCTAATTTGCAACGGAACCGGTAAGTGAAGTGCCCTTCCAAACAAAGGGATGTCGTCGTCAAATCTTTTCAAGAACAAAAACTATTCCCCTCAGCTAACACATGTTTTTCGGTTTTGTTTTGATTTTTTGCATCTTCGTTCATTTGAGCTAAAATTAAAACAAACATCTCTACCCTGTTCATAACACTTTTTTCAGTTCTCATTGTTTATTTGTTCCTTTTGGTGTACAACAGTGTTACCAATGTAAGTGGAATAATGTGCACACGGATATGGAGGTGGAATGTACTTTCCAATTGAGAACCCTCCTTTTTTTGTAAGACTGAATGGAAGGGAAGATGTCCAACTAGGCTGTGAATTCCATTTAGCTCTCAAACCGCAGCCAGTGTTAGTTCGGTGAAAATTGTTCTGATTCTTTTTCTATACAAGTGAATAGACGAGTTAAGTGTTCTCCGTTTGTAGATATACAGATGTGCTCGGATACTAACCAGTAATTTTCCCATATTCTCTCCTTCGTATGACGCTACCTTACACCTTGCAGTTAAGTCACATAGCTCGAAGGGGAGCAAGAAATTTTGTTGAAGTTCTAATTTCTTCATCAAGTTCATCATAACATTTTGTCATCCCTCAATGTTTATACCACGACAAATGGTGATCATACTGAAATATCCCCCTATAAGACATTTCTTCGGCTCAACCCAATTCGACAACACTGGCTGACTGCATTTTATCCAATTTATCATGTTCCCCTTCTTATGTCAGTTTTTTTCTTATCGACTCATTTGTTTTGTGGGAGGGACACAGAAAATCTTTACTTATCTGCAACCCCGATGCAAACCGTAGCCGCTGTTTAATTTTACCCCTTCATCTAGTGTTCTACCTTGCCACATAAAGTACGAACTCATCATCTGTCCATCACTGTACCTAACATGAAATTCATATAATCTTGTCACTAACCCCAACGAGATGCGGTAAAAGAGAGGAACAGAAAAAATAATCTAACTCAATTTCAAATATAAAGAGGGAGGCAAAACAGTAGACGATAATCTAAAAATATTAGGAAGAGTAAAAGCGAAGCAAGCAGACCGATTTCATTTTTTTCGTCTTCTTCGTTGTCAATTAAATTTTGTTTTCATCTCGGCGACGCACGTAGAAGAAGCCCTTAAAATTGAAAATATATATTTAGAAGTTTACCTCCTCTCTTTGGCTTTCTTCTTTCTTTGGCGTGTCTAACAGTGGCACCAGCAGTAGCTACTGCCGGATCCAAAAGTGTTGCATTTGTCTGATATATTACCACAGCAGCTGGGCATCAGCAGCTACCGAAGGTGACGGTCTGTAAAAATACTTTGAATTTTCTATTTTTGAGATTTATTGTGAGAGCGAGGGGAATTAACGTCCTGCAATTGCAAGTGAATTCATACTGTGACAGAACTTGGAAAAGAATACACTTAGTTAAGAAAAAAAAAAAAAAAAAAAAAAATAAAAATTCCCGTAAACTCTCCAAAAACAAGAGCAATAGTAAAAGTAAAGTGCGCGACTACAATGGCTGTGTGAACTGCAGGTTCCGTTGCAGAGCGATAAACTAAAGACAAAACAAAAAGACTTTAGTGTGAATCTCTCATACAGTTTTTAGTTATTAATAATATCTAAATCACGGGAAAGTAATTACCGGCAGAAATGCAGCACGCTAACTTACCAAATACTGCAAGTGAATTGCCAGTGACAAACAACACCCTGGAAGGCATCGAAAGCATGGGACAACATACAAAAATACATGGTAAATTTATTAATGTGAATATACAGTACTCATATGGTATTCTATTTAAATTGTTTTTATTGAGATTATACAAAGGAATTTCACCACTTAATTGACGGAAATGAATTTGCAAACAGTTTCTGATTTTGGCTATGTGTACATGAGCGGACAGTGCGCGACAAAATTATTCAGTCACAATTTAAGGGTAGGAGATCTCAATGAAACTTTAGCTAGGTAAATATGCATCATCTGCAATGCACTTCCAATTCGACATATTGATGTAATGAGTACATTTTAGGGGGTTTCTTCTTATTTATTGCCATTTATCAGTGCTCAAACGTTAGCCCAGTCCTGGGAATGGTGTCTTTTTACGGACTCCATATCGATTTTATTAATTGTAATACTTGTTTGACTTTACAACTTGGTACTAAGTCGACTACGACTGAAAGTCTTCTGAGTTGGTAACACACAGGTTTCAGTAACCATAATAAATGATAATCATTGGTTGAGTGATTCCGTAATGCCTGCTTCCAATTAGAACGTTGGCAAATTGATAAAAACCAGTAGACCAGAACAGCTGCATTAATTCACTCAATCATCGTAATCGTCACATTGAATTGTGTGTTGTTTTGAGAAGTTTTTAAAGTTATTCATTATTTTTACAGTTTTTTCATTCAGTGGTTGAGGGAATTTTCAAATGTATTCTAATTTATGTCGAGTCATCAAGCGATGCAAACCAAAATGAGTCAAGATTTGGAGAACTGAAATGACTTTCTTCGCATGCCTTCTGGCATTCCTCATGTGTTCATAAAAAAGAATCGGTAGTTTTCCTCGCATTCTTCATTTGATGATTCATTTGATAACAAAACAGGAAGTGACGTGCGCTATTATGTTTTCCAGAAATACGTAACCCCTGTGAACAAACTTTTGAATGTTTTCTTTATTTCCATAAGCTATAACAAACTTGAACATTGAAACACTACGTGCCTAGTTTTGTAATGAAGATGGGTCATAAACTTTCAACAACACCCATGCAACGGCAAGCATTGTATGTGTGTAAACCATGCAAGCTCCGAATTTAGTCTTCCATCTGATATCATGATTGTTAATGACAACTTGTGGGATAAAGTACATTCAGATGGCTGCTGTATTTTTCAATTGATGTTTCCGAGTCCCTTATCTCGACCTGAATGCACCATGAACATTTATTTTCGTTTGCTTTTTTGACCCAGTTTGGCATGCAGTGTTTGGTTACATTTTTTTCATTTTCAAATCGTCTTACTTGGAAAAACACAATTCAACGACGAGAGTCCGGATCAAAGTACGGTGAATATTTCATTATTACACTTCTTTGTGTGGCGTTACAGTCCGGGTTGGTCCTCTCCTGTCCTGATGACGTCCTTCTTAACTTATGTACGTCACCTTAGACGAAGCCTTTGTTTGTTGCATCGTCCCACAGCCTCCAAATCAGAGAATTATTCACAGTTTTATTATACAACACTGACCTTGAAGTCACACAGAGCAAAATTAATCTCAATTAATGAACTTTACCTTTTCAGATGCAACAATAACACCAATTACGCAATCAGACAATAAACTACCACGACCGGAAGCAGTACATGGCCAAAGCGAAAAAAATTATTCAGACGCAAACAGAAACTCGTTGACAATAACGCCTTTGGTCGGTATGCCAAATATGTCGGTGAGTTTTGGCGATGCCGTCGATTGTGGTATGATCGCAGCAAAAGAGAATAACCATGAACTTGTACCCACTCTCGGCTCGCAATCAATATGCGAACTCAATCTACCATCAACACCTGCGGAGGTGAACACACAACAGCACAAAGATGGACACTATTTCCTTAAACTGCTAAAGTGCGAACAAGCACGTCTGCTTACTATGGCCGAACAAGCAGAACGTGATATATTCGCATTGACTACAGCTGGAGCTACATCCGATGAGATATTTGGAATCTTACGGTCGGTTTCAGGGAAAACAAGACTATTAGTTTCACAAAAACTTAAACAGTTCGAGGGCTTGTGTCATAGCAATTTAAACCCGACTGACGATGAAAAATTTCCAACTACCAATGAGGACTTGCAAGGCTTTTGGGATATGGTGAACTTACAAATTGAACACGTTGACTCATTATTCAAAGACCTGGACATGCTCAAGGCGAACAACTGGCAGAAAACCAAAGACAATGCGCCCCCATTCGTTCCCTCCGGGTCAAAGCTTCTGAAGAGACCTGTTCTTAAGAGCGGCAATGGACTTGGGATGACTCCTAACAAAGCGTCACCCAACGCTATTTTATCAGCTCAGAAACGTGAGGCTCAGCGCAAGCAATTAATTGAGATGAAGCGGAAAAATAAGAACACTGCTGTCAGTAAGGCTAGTCCCGTCGAAATATATGTTAGTGAGAACTTTGTCTGACGGACAACAATTTCAACACAGAGGCTGGCACTTCAAATTGATATCGCATGTATAGTTTTATTTTGTAAATGATATTTATCTACTTAAAAACCTGAGGCACGTTTCATGTTTTGTATTTCTGTTTTTTATCAGCGCAATGCATAATTTGCTTATTTTCCACTTGCTTCTGTTCGAAAAGAGAATTCTCTTAGCAACTCAGGCGCGGCACACGAAAATTACTAAGTATTACTTTTTTAATTGTTTGGGAGATAAAAAAATCGTTTGTATGTATTTTCATTGATTCAAGACTGCTGCTTTTTGTACGATAAATTATAATCTTATTTTAAGAAAAAAGACAAATTAATTGGCCTTCAACCTAAGCACTCATGTATGCCAAAGCAGCTCGACGACGACGTGTCTATATGTTGTGTAGGAGTGATGCAAACTGACGGTATTAATAAAGAAAAACAAACAAGTAATAATAACGAACGCAAGCAAATCAAAGACTTTATATAGAAGTAAAAATAACATTTTTGGTATTAATAAAATTTCGTAGGAAAAATGTATTTGTTTCAATTTTCTTAACGACTACATGTGTCTCACATTCTCACAAGATTTGGCTGGGGTCTGTGCTGGTGTACAAAGTGTATAGTTTCTTGCTGAGTACGTCACCGATTCGCCGCTCGTTTGCTAATAGAATCGCTCCACGACTTACTTTGAGATCTGCCAAGCTGGATGGACATGCTGGGTTGCTTTGGAACTCCTATTGCATGAAATACGAATTTTTATTATTCGAAACTTGTACATATGAGAAACAGTCGCTGTTAAGTTCTAAGAGCTCCACATCGCACAAAGTGTTTTTCAGCTTCCTTACAGCCCGATAAACACTAAGCAAAATGCATTGGACTTGTTTCGCGCAGCACTAGTGTGCTCAACAACTATGTTTCCTTACCTTCAACAACATTTTTGGGCAAGGGTACTCATTCAGAATAGTTTGAGCAACATCCAGAGTAACGAGTGGGAGTCTATTCAAGTGCTGTTGCCACAATCTCCCCAGGCCATTGCTTCCGTCTACACGTACACAATCCTTATTGTCATTCAAAAGAAACTGACTCGAAGTAGAAAACAACGCCGATTTCTGCTTTCTATTGAATAATGAGAAGGATAAGAAGAATTTCAAACCAAATCCATGTCCATGTCGTATTATACTTGTAGGGAATTTCAGAAACTGCCTTCGTAAAACGTATAACCGTCTGAGCCAATTCAGACTGATTATTCACAATGTGAATGCTACACTCGTATAAGATTTGCAACTCTACTAGCGATGTTTCTCTCTCAAATTGGTTATTACATTTCGGCAACATCCCAACTGCGACCAGAGTAATTTGCATTCCAGGATAATTGACTTTAATACTTCTGATAATGTCATGGATTGTTTTATTTTCAATACTGGATTGCAGTTCTTTGACACTAAAGACTCGAAGAAGTAGCTGCTCCTGTTCGAATTTTTCATTGAGATCATACTGCAGGAATTGGAAATATGAGCACAGTGCTTGTTTTTTATTCAAATGATTTTTAATACGCACCAATTGATTGTCCTCTGATTGGGCAAAAATCTGCTGTCCCACGTTGCGTTCCCAAGTAATGACTTGGGGGCATTTGTGTTTGCGGATAATATGGTTAGTTGTTGCTTCAGTGAGTGCACTCAATAGCATCCCGCCAATGTTCGGCCGGAGAATATCTTCATCCACAACAACTCTTATGTACTGCAACAGAAGACATAATCAATATATAACTATGTAGCAGTACAGAAGTACCTTCAAGCATTCTCCTGGTTTTATTCGTTTTTGTTGTTCTTGCAGGAACTTCTTTCTCAACTTTTCCGAATTATCAGCCGGTCTTTTCGACATTTTTCTCAAGGTCGCTTGTTTTGGAATATAAGCACCTGCCAGTGACAGATGTATTTCTTTTGAATAACTGCGATACAGTGATGCCAAATCACATTTTCGGGCATACCATTTTTTGATGGCAAAATGTAACATGAGGATCTTATTTTATTATAACAGTCCTGACGAATTTGTCATACAAATAATTCGATACACTCCTTGAATGTTAAACATCCTATTAGACCGACGTTCCGTGCGGTCTTCGTTATGAGTGGCAATGGATTCACAATTTATCTGGTGTATTTAATAAGAAAACAATTGCATTATTACAAACGATTTTCATTCGGTTTTGTTTGTTTCAATGTTTGTCGTGAATATTTAAACATGTTCACAAGGCCCTTATCAAAAAAATATAGATACAAATATGTATATCAATGTCTTTGGAACTTAGTTGGCAATTAAAATCTCTAGCGCAGCTACAACATCGCCTCTTTGTTCTCTTAACACCTTTTCCGCTTGTTGTTTGGGGATTAACATTTCATTCATCTGGAAGTAAATAAATCTGTGATGGGAGCCGCATAAAAAGTAGTTAATCCTTACGATCAATTCGATATCTTCTTTTTTCACTTGAACCTTTTGCAGTTCACGCTCCTTTGCTAGTTTCTCTTCATCCTCTTTGATACGTTTGTCGCCAAATTGCTCAACAGCCTGAAAACCAACAAAATTATGTATTATTTTAACAATTCAGATTGAATTGAAAGGTTAAGGATGCAGTACTTACACTGGAAATATCGGCAGCCGAAATTTCTTTTTCTTCTGCATAGTCAGTTACGCGCTCTAGATCTGCCGCACCTCCATCGTGTTTTGTGGCTTTCTTTTGTTTTTTGTCTTGTACTTCATCAGTGCCATTTAATTCCGTGACTTCACTCATTTTTGCGAATATTTTTGAAGAGAATTTTGTTAAAACAACGAGGTTGAAGGAAAATACACAATTTGTCAAATTATTTTGTCTACGATGACAGATATGTGTGAAGTACGAAGTGGTTGTAATTTGCAACGAGATCCGATTGATTTTGAATTAGTGCAAACCAATTTTGTTTTCAGCTCTTTTATCAACAACTAAATAAAACCGTGTGTCAAGGGACACAAATGATAATTTTTGACACATGACGTGAATATAGAGCGTACATTAAGTACTTGGTTCATGATATAGGGACTGAAATTCTTGCCTGCTTTGGATGCTGGAAATGTCAAAAACTATATTCGAGGCTAAAATAGCTTAAGAACCCGATTAACATAACTTAATAAATTCTCCAAATAAGTTGAAGGCACTTGCTTCCCTCATTTGCTGAAAATATGTTTTATAATTTTTATATTAAATTAATATGTTCTGGTTCACATAGAGTTTAAAATGAGAATTTCGAAAATATGTATATCAAAGGAAACGTACCTATTCGGGTTGACACATGTTTGTTGTTAATCTGAATTGTCATTTGTCACAACACAATCTCAACTTAAAATAAATCGTGAATTTTATTTAATTTCGGATTGTTAGAGTATATTTTACCGCACAATGACAACGCAAATGAAACCGGCTAAAAAGAAGTACACACAAAATGATTTGAGGCGATTAATGCAAGAACAAAAATCTAAGACCCAGCAGCGTGTAGTTGAACAGAAGATTGATTCTCCGTTGGCAAAATATCCTTTTTTAAAAACAAAACTTTAAATTTATGCTATCTCGTGTATATTGTTTTCTTTTCAGGTTTCTTTAAACTACTTTATTTTCCTTAACATTATTTAATTACGTACAACGATCAGGGTCAACTCACTTGTATTCTATGCAAAAGTGTGGTACGTTCCGAATCAGTGTGGAAAGTGCACATAAATACGAAGGCTCACAAAGCTAACGTAGATATAGCAAAGCAGCTCAAAGAACAATTGAAAAAATCAGCGACCAACAATGCAGCAGCAACGAGCAAACTTAAGCGCCCGCATGAAGTTCCAGTTTCAACAAAGAACCCTTCGCAGGAAAAGAAAGCGAAGCTTGAAACCCCTAAGCACACTACGACAAACAATGGAAATGCGATTCCTAGTGATTTCTTCGATAATTCATCTAAACCCAAATCAATTTTGAAAAAAGAGCCCCAAGACAATCCCACGAAGATGGAGACTGACGCAAAAGACGAAGTGCTGCCAGAAGGATTCTTTGATGACCCCATTAAAGACGCGAAAATTCGAAATCTCGAATATAAGGATCCTCAAGATGAGGAATGGGACCGATTCCAGCGGGAAATCAAAGAAGAAGCCACAGTTTCGAATACAATAATTGCCGGCGAACAAGAGGAAGCTACAGCTGAAAGACAAATCAAAGAGATCGATGAGCAAATCGAAAAATGGACAAAAGTTCTAGATCTCGAAAAGAAAAAAGAAGTAGTGGCAAGCAAACTTAGAGAGCGTCCGACGAAAATGGATCAGGGCAGTTCAGATGAAAATGACGAGAGTGGCGAGGAAGATGAGAACTTTGACGAGTTTCCCGATTGGCGAGCAAAGAAATTTCATCGATAGAATGAAAAAAAAAAAATGACTCAATTATTTCTATTTTTTACTAAGTTGAGTACTAAGTGGTAACAATGATGAATAAGAACAGAAAATAATAACTAATTGGTCTTGATATTTCATTTGATAAAACAACGTAAATTTGATTCGATTTATTTAATTGGTAAACTCTTTTGAGTTACCCACTAATCATTTCATCAGGTCTAGCCGCCTGCCTGCCTACCATAGTTGACACTTCCGGTCAAGTTGCTTCAGTCGCCAAGACTAAGCGGACTTGCGTCCATAATTACTTCCTAATACCGAAAATTGGGCCTCTTGATACCGAAAATTTCTCCTTCTAGATACGAGAAGCTGTAATTCGAAGCCTAAGGGGAAGCATTGTAGTGAGCCGTGTAGTCGAACTATCAGATAAAGCTCGTATGTCTTCTCACGATCCAGACAGGATAATAGATCCACACAAATTTTTCTTTCCAAAGCACCAAGAATCAGTTCTGCAGTTTTGCTTATCGTTCAATGTTCGCCTTCATATGTGTAGCAGGACTGGCAAACTAAGAATCCAAGTTCTGAATATATATCTCCAAGTTCTACATAAAGGTCGTTTCACTCAGGAGTTTTGAGTTGCTTCGAAAATCAAAAGAAGCAGAACTCCACGAAGATGTCATATTTGGAGCTCACGTTTGTCCAAAGGTAGACAGACTTCTTCCTTCTTCACCTTTGTGTGGCACTATTGCCTACAGTTGCGCACACCAAATTGGTTCAGATCAAACTCCTTTACCATCACGAAATTCGTTTCTGATAAGCTGTTATTTTCGTCAAAAAAAAAGAGACTGAGAGTGAGGCTCAACCTCAGAACTATTGAGATGTTGCTCAGGGGACCGAATTTTGCCACAATAAAAAGAAACAAACGAAGCTTGCCAAAATTACAGCAAGTTTATATTATATCGCATATATAACAAAACAATTTAAGTCTATTTTTATAAAAAGGAGTTCCGCGCTTTTTTATTTCTTCGTGTTTACATTGCTAAATGTAAAGAGTTTGTTGAATTTCTTGTTGTTAGCCTTGTTGCTGTTACCCTGGAAAACAAAACGACACAGGCATTAGTAGAACATCATACACATCAACAAGCAATCGCATACCTTTCCGTGGAACTTGGGCTTCAGCTCGGTGCCCTTTGTTTTCTGTGCACCTCCCTGAAACTTTTTGAAGTCGACTTTCTTGTAGTCGAAGGCAACTGGCTTTTCTGAGGACTGCCCAGACTTGTTTCCTTTGAATTTTTTGAATTTATTTTTCTTCTTGTTGCCGTTCTTGGCTTGCCTTCCCGAACCAGGTGTCGACGTGGAAGTTGAAGGCAGAGCATCGTCGTGTGTTGACTCGGCAGTGACGGACTGAACAGCGCTGGCGTGCGCACTGTCATTTGATGATTGTGGTTCGTCATCATGAGTTGGCTGTTCTTTTTTAATTTTTTTAGTTTTAGGTGATTGCGTTGATTCGGATGTGTTGGTCCATTTCCGTTTTAGTGATTCCTTAAGAGGAACGGTATACATGTCTGGCTCAGGTTTTTCAACGGACTTCGTAGGAATTGGCTAAAAAACATATCATTTAGAAAATGTAGGGAAAAATTGTGTTGACATACTTTCTCAACTTTTAGCGGACAAAGTAGCTTGCGGCGATTTTCCTCTGCGATTCTTTTTTGTTCTTCAATTTCTTCCAGTGCTATCAATGGCAGGGCAGCCAAGTAGCGAGCATGAGGGCTGACGAACTGAACTCGCTTCAAGTTTCTGGCTATCTCCGCTGCTTCTTCCTAAAACAAATCTTGACTTCAATCTAGACTAGCAGAAAGTCTGAGCCAATTTACCTCTGAGTTGTCTGGAGTGTCAAATACACTCAAAGCTGGTTTGATAAGTGGGCTTGCTGGTGTGCTTGACAATGTTTCCTTTTGCAGTTCCGCAGACGTTATGAGAGTTGGAAGATCATCGCGTATCTCTGCAGAGAGTGAACCGTCGTGTAGGACATACATCCTGCTGTTGGGCTCGTTGATATTCACTGCGCCCGGGTCAATTCTGTTGAAATCCCTCTCTAAAATTGGCTAAAGAATTTCGCGAATTAAGAAATGAAATCTGAAAGTCAACTTATATGGTCTTACCTTGACCAGTGGTTGTTCTCGAGCTTGGAGTATAATCTGATGAAGAACGTGCAGGTTCTGACGGACGAGAGGTGGTACCGGGTTGCAGCATGCCAAAATACCTTGCATTTCACGCGGAAGACTCTCCGATATCTGTAGTAACATTTGATTCGGCAGGACATAGCCATAACTTTCATCTTCTTGTCTTGCAATTGTGTCCCGCCAGCGGAAGATTTCTTTAAGAGCGAACATCTGTCGGTTATCGTACAGCTGTCTGGCTTTTTGATACATATCCAAGTGGGATTCGTCATCAATTATCGGTTTAACGTAGCGTTTTTTGCATATCTCTGTACTGAGCTGGTAGATTGAACGCAGGATGTTGGTCTGGTAGTTCGCCTTCTCCAGCAGTTCATTCGTCATCCTTTCGTATATGTAAATCAGATTGTGGGTGTCTTGACGTGCGTACGTTATCAACTCGTTGGGCAGTGGACGTATGCGCCAATCTGCCAGCTGGAACGTTTTATTTGCTTCAATTTTACAATAATTTTTTAGCAAGTAAGCCAAAGACAGTCGCTCCATATTGAGTGCCTTCGCAGCTTGATGTGTGTCAAACATGTTCACGATGTAGACCGAATGATCTCTCTGCAGCCATTCTACATCATGATCTGCGCCGTGGAGAATTTTCACAATCTTGGGATCAGTAAATACTTCATTGAGAGCATGCAGCTCATCGCGCAACTCAAGGGAGTCTAGGATATAGTCCTTATCACGCGTGGATATCTGTATCAAGCATGTGATGCCCATAAATGTGCGATACGAATGGTGTTCCACGTCAACACCGATCTCTTTATGTTTCTTCAATTCATTTACGGTTGACTGGAGTTTCTCAACAGTATCTACATATATAAGCTCAGTCTGCTCTATCGGACGTGGCTCGACGGGAGTCTTTTTTCCCAACTGCGGAGGTTTAGGTTCGAACTTCATTAGCTCAAACTCGTAAGGATGCAGATAACTGAAACGGATGAAAAATAAGTTTAGGTTTATGGAGTTCACTGGTCGACGTACCTTGTAATGTTTCCATCGTCATCGTACTCCGGCAACACAGCCAGTGGCTTCAAAGAATTTGGTTTGTATTTGATTCGCGGCATGAATGGAGTCTTCATACTGTTGTCAATCGACATCTTATATTTTATTTGTGGTCGAGCTATGTTCTTTGCTGTTATTAATCTGGTATATAGATGGCTTTTAATGTTAGTCCACTTAATACTGGTGTATGTACATTTACCTCGCAGTATTGGAGGATACTTCCATTCTTGTATTCTTGTTCCAACTGCCAGCACCCTTGCCCGCTGTTGGTCGGTCAAAGCGAGACTCAATAACAACAGGAGGTGGGTTATTTTTCACTCCCGCCAAATCGTCCAAGTTAGAGTTCACTCGTTCCAACATTGCATCGTTACACTCTAATAGCATATCAAATTGTTCGTCTTGATGTCGTCTACCAAATAAATAGAGTTAACTTATGCACAGTTTAAGTCGAATGGTTACCTTTGAATATTCCCTTTAATATTCTGAAGCTTCAGAATCTTTGAAATAATACCCATGATTCTGTACGACTGTGCGTCAATTACCTTTCCGAAGGTTGGATAGGAGCAATACAAATCTCGAGATGATCCGGATGGAAATGAGTTAATTGTTTTGGTTGCTTGGATTATCTCAGCCATCCCTTTCTAAATGTATGTGAATAGCAATAATTTTATTAATGTGAACAATATACAAAAATTAACAAATTTTGCTTGTTACCCTAGCAAAGTCTTCAATGCTTGTATTGCCATCAATTTTATGTTCCCGTTTGATCTTTTTCGATGCTGGAGAATCTGCATCTACATCTATGTGATCATTTGAATTTTCGTGATTCATTTTTTACCCTTAAATTCAAGCTAAATTGATTTGAATCCAAAAATGAAATTAATGTTTTGAGGAACACTTTTCAGTGGACAAATGACAAGTCCACCGCGATGCTAGGTTATGCTGAAAAGAAAGAAACAAAACTTCAACAAGCATGTCGGGTTACAGTATTGCCAGATGTAAGAATATGGGAATATTTATGACAACAGAATGTGAATGCTAAAACAAGATAACCGTGTACACATAAATATTTTCATAATTATTTATTTGAAGAGGTAGTTAATAGAGGGCTCTACATGGCCGAGCAAACTTTGACGCTGATTAAATCGGTGTGGGCTTAAGCTGTACTGAGGCAAAGAAGAAAAGGCCGAACACAGTCAAACACTGTGTTTTTCCACATGATTTTTGACAACCAATAAAACCTCTTTTATACGACAAAACTCAGTTGCGTCATGATGGAACTCTAATCTGCGTCTGCATCTGTGTAATCAACGTATTTGGAACATTCTACAGAATAGTTGCATTCAAAATCAATTTGGCGTCTACTCACAGGTGTCGCCCGAGTCGTCTAAAGGGAGCAGTTCTAACAACGTACAGAAACCTAAGAACATAGAAGAACACATTTCATTCATCTCCTTTTCTTGGTTTGACATTGGATATTGGTTTTATAATTTTTGTCGCCCAGTGCAGTTGATTGACTTTTTAATGTAACTAATTCATTGCAATATTAATACATTTGCGCGAAATTAGAAGTAGTGATTACCGAACATTTTCTCAGACACGATCTAAGTATTTAGGGTAAGTCACCAGGGAAATCACTAAACAAATTTATTCTTCCGTGCGGTGCATGTGCCTTTTATTATACCTGTAGGTTATATATTAAATCACATTATTTAAGAAGTAATATGCATATGTGATAAACAAATTGAAAACATTACCATCTGGATAAAATTGATTGTGAACCTTTTTTAGCATGTGTATCCAGGTGCTATGCTAATGTTGTCCCCTCAATCTTCCAATTAGAATAAAACTTATGTAATTTGGAGTATTTGCGTTGCAATCGGGATTACGTTATGTTATTCAAATAATACGAGATGTCGTATGTTTTACTTCAACTTGCAATATTATTTTTTTTTTGTGTTTACAGATAAATCGAATAGAAACGACACAATGGAAGAATACGCCAGAGAACCATGCCCCTTCAGAATCGTGGACGATTGCGGCGGTGCATTTGCAATGGGTTGCATTGGCGGTGGTGTTTTCCAAGCGATTAAAGGCTTTCGAAATGCCCCTTCAGGATTTAACCGAAGAATGGTAAGTTCTCTAAAATCATCATTTCGAAATCGCTTTTATAGTAAAGAGTTGACGTATAGAATGATCCGATAAGGGAAGATAGTTTGTTTTTTACTGTTTTTGCTTTTCCATGACTTGATAGGTGTAAACTACATGCAATGTCATACGATTCGCAGGTAGCCAAAAGAAAATCGTTTTGTCAAAGAAAGTAAAAATACAGTTTCAGTGTTCAAATACGGAGTTTAGTTGGATGTTGTAAACTGGTTGTTTGTCAATAACTGCTATCAAAACACGTGACATGTACACATATTTAAATAATGACATGACAGTCTATTTTTGAAACCTTTTACGCTAGAAATAAGTTAGTACCTATTATTAGACAAAACAAAGAAAAGTGCCAACTCATAGCAGTCGCCGTTTTCGTTGATTTCATACGTTTACAATTTTGTAATGTTTTAAATATTTTGCAAAGACAGCATTATTTCAATACAAAGGTTGAGAAATTTAGACAGTATCACAAAAGGGTTTGGCTCGCGTTTAAACACACTTGTTTGACCCATAAAAAACGAGAAAGGATTTAGATGCCGCTACCACTCTCGGAGTCTATTTTTATTTTCTAATTTTTGCGTTAAACTAACTCTCCTATAAAACTTTCTCAGTCAAAATTTGGCTGCTGGTTAATGTCGCCTTTTAGCTTCGAAAACTACCTATATGCAGTTCTACTTGGTATACACGCAAATTAAGAAGTATTCACTTTGATAACGACTTTCAACGACAAATCTCAAATTGGCATGGCAAGCGTCGTCAGTCGCGAAAGTAGGCTCTAGAGGCAGGTGGTTGGATGTAAGTGGCCCCTGCAAAGATCAGTCAGATTGGGCCAAGATTGGCTCTGGTATCAGACAATTAGACTTCTCTGAAAACCATTTTGTTCTATTCAAAAAGCGGCTATGATGTTCGACGCTAATAATACTTTGGACGTCAAGTTGTTGAACAAGCAAGTTCATGAGCGGCTTTTTCTTCGGACGGAGAGCGTTCACAGGAGCAAAGGAGATATGTTATGGTACTCACTTCCTCCTCGTCTGTGCAATTTTGATCGAATTCGTTGTAATGGAGACACTTCCTGATTGGGTGGATATAATGTGTCCAAGTTCTGACCTCGACTTTACTAAGCCTATGTGACCGTATAAGCCATATAAGTTGTATGCCACAAAAAAAAACGTCAGTTCACAGCAGTCTGGCTGTTTTTATATTCCTCTTTTAGATATCACGTTCTTCTTGAGCGAAGACGGAGCTGGTTTCTTCACTATATTAACGCCTGGTGCATATAATGAATTCATAGTCGAATATGGAAAATAAAAGTTTGCTTTTAGATCTTAGTAGTCTCCCGCTCTCTTATCACGACTGTCTCGGAGAGAGACTGAGGTAGTAGAAGATCAGTGTCTCCACTTCAGGAAAATTCTTCGAGAGTGACTGTGTGCGGACCGGAACTCCCTTTACAGTGTCACCGCTGTGCGGGATGGCATCTATCTTCCAAACACAAATCTCAAACGCAACAACATTGAAAAAAACATCGTCGTGAACTTGACCATTGCATCACGACAACACAATACAATTCTGATGCCACAATTTCAATATCCTCATGAGCTGCTATCAGAGATCAGTTGCAACTGACAGAATAGAATATTTGAACTACTCTTTATAAAGATTTTTCTCGATAAAAATGCGCAACACACGGCTTACCATTAAGTACATCAGCATTCATATGAAATGCCAGATTTTGAGAGTTTATTATTGTCATGGTAGATACCCTCGTGTTCTGCGCATTGAGCCTTACTCTACCATTATTCATTTCGTCACAATTCAACAGCAGTGTATTCATGCTAAAACAATGTTCTTTCTTTCTTTTCGTTTTAGTTGGGCAGCTTATCAGCGATTAAGACACGCTCACCGATTATTGCTGGCAATTTCGCTGTGTGGGGTGGGATGTTCAGTACCATCGACTGTACATTGGTGCATTTTAGAAAGAAGGAGGACCCTTGGAATTCCATCATCAGTGGAGCTGCCACTGGTGGTATTTTAGCCGCAAGAAACGGTAAGCACTCATGGCTCTTCACAATGTCCAAAACTTATTTTATACACATTTTTATTTTAGGAATACCCGCTATGGCAGGCAGTGCCATTATTGGTGGGGTTCTCCTCGCTCTCATCGAAGGTGTTGGCATCTTGTTCACCAGAATGTCAGCCGATCAGTTTCGAAATCCACCCCCGCCGACCGAGGATCCAGCTGCATTGGGCGATCCATCAAAAGGCTTCAGTTTTGGTGGTGCGCCTCAAGGCCAATATCAATAACCATCATCAACAAAACGCATAAGAAACTATTAACCTTTGCGGTGTTAATAATCCCTTCATAGTCATTTCCTTCATAAATTTCGGTTTTAAATACACACTAAGGACTATAAACACACAAAAGCAAAATTAATCACTATTCTAAAACAGAAAAAAAGAAAAACTTAAAACAATGCATTCGCGTGCATATAGCAGATCCAACAAACACGTTCCATGCCCTCGGAGGTGAAAGGAAAACATGAATGTGCGTGGATTATTGCCAATTATTTAGTTAAACTTAAAAAAAAAATAATGTATGGTGTGTGTGGGAATAATGAGTGAATGCGTGACTGTGCACTGAATAATATTTGATCAATATTATCTGCGTTTGTTTATTTTATTCTTATTGTCTATTCTCTCTTAACAATCTAAACTGTTCTTCAACTTTCAGTAGGTGCCGATTAGAGCTCTTCAATTTCGAATTTGTCACCATCGACTAGATGGCATTTTTTATTGCATGCTGTCGCAATGATCGAGTGACAAATGGCTTGTTTTAAAGCCACCTTAATGAGTATGAGTCAGCCTCTGAAGATAACTCGAATTATTTTTGCGTGAGAATGCTTTAGGGGCAACTGATTGTACTAAGCCCTAAGCCCAATTGGAAGAGATATGGTAATTTTACTGAAAGACAGAAATGATTGTTTAGATTTTATTTTGTTTTCCTTTTTTTACATTGTACATAATATAATACCGAAGAGAATGCTTGTGTCCATACTTTAAACTTAGTTCGATTTTTGTTGCGGCAATAAGGAGAAACAAACATTATAAATGGAAACTTAAATATATACAATTATATATTATTGAAGTTGATTCGTCTTTTAATTTCGACCATTCATACGATTGTGCTTCCGTCGAGCTATTGTCTACTTAACAACTAAAAAATAAATAGATTTTTTTGGCAAACATATTCGTTATCGCGATAGCTGCAGTGAGGTGGTTTACGACTTGAACATCTTGTCATCATAGATATCCATGCAGTACTCAACGACGGCATAGACGACCAGGAGACGTCTCTCGACAGCACGTTTGTGCTTGTCTGTGATGAGTGGATAAAGGGGATCGGCCTTGCTTAGACGATCGATGAGATCTGTTAATACGCCGCCGGAGAAGACTTGTAACCTGTCCCATGTGGTTTTGCGTAGCCTATAAGATTCCTGTGAGATTGGTGAACTGAATATTATTGCGGAAGGAATGGAACTCACATGCAACATTGATAAAGTGGCGCTAAGATGTCAAGGAAGTCCTTGTTTGGATTTCCAAATGCTTTGCCATTGTCGATCAGAACGACGCGATCTTCTCGTGTCTCATAGTGATGACGATCACCATTTTGAATGAGATAATCAAATATTGCAACATCGATTAAATCCAAAAGCCTTGTCGTTTCGAGTTTGTTTTTCAGGGATCTATAAAGAAATTAAAAAACAAAAAAATTAAATAACATTTGTTTCCACGTTTTCAACTAAACATCACTTCCTACTTGCAATAGTTCATGTCATCTTCCCACAGCGCTTTGACGCCGTCCTTGTATGTTCTCTGCCAAGGTGATCTTTTTTTAGCCAGTGATCCAGGAATGAGGTATAGAATAACACCTTCGATTATGTTGTCCTCATCCCCGCAAACAGTTTCCTCTTCGTTGCAATAGTGACATTTTCCGTATACACAGTACTGTGTTGAGTTTTGCCCTTCTGTGAATAAGTGAGTGTATGTTGTCAAACTGTGGCCAGTACACGTGTCTCGGAATACAAATATCGGTTCATAAGAAAAGGAGTGAACATGCTGATAGTAATTGTTGATAAGCTTAACAAAAGCTATTGTTATTGTGTTCCTACTGTACTTTCTTGGAGAATAGTTATACAAACATATTTCACATGGATATGGGAGGAGACCTCGAGAAGGCACATGATACTATAAAAGCCTAACCCGTATAATAATGCTACTAGCTTTGTAATAAGAACCAATAAAAAAAGTGAGCTGGCCAACAACAGGGGCAAAACAAAATATGTATATACAGTTGACCAAGAATTGTTCCGTCGTCAAGCTACCTAAAACAAAACAGTTAATAATACCTGCCCGCAGAAGGCCAGGACCCAGCAACCACTCGTGCTGTGTGTGCTATTGTTCTCTCACGAGTGTTATGACGACTTCGAGCGGCCAAGTTTTGAGAAGATTTTCTTAGACAGTTATTACTCTTTTTACTCGCATTGTCAGGGACTCGAAAGTGGTGGGGCCGTGCAATTTTTGGCTGTACCGGGAATGGAAGTACCGAGGTTCAATTGCGTAGGAGTCACACACAGACCCACAACGCAAACGTATTACTTTCTGATGCCAATTCCCAGCTGGATGGATGGATGAAAGAAGAGAGAAACGTCTTTAATTTGAATCAGGTAAGTATTTAAATTAAAACAATGGGATCTATTTATCGTACTATGCTTGTATAGATATTTTAACAAGGTGTTACGGATGTAAGCATATACAGTGAAACATCCTCATTGGGACAACTCGGAAATAAACCGCACTTCATGCATAAACCTTTTTTTTTTAATTAAAGTGAACGTCTGAAAATGTGACACCTCTCAATTGGATTAAGGGGCAACAATTTCGTTAGAATTGTCTGAAAATCACCCTCCAAATTGAGACAAAAAGCAGAGAGAGGATGAAATTACAAGTGTCAGAGCTGATATTCAGCATGTTTGTATCTACATCAAAAAAAATAGCCGATTCTCCCGGAAATTCGGAAAGGCGTTGTAAAAATAATCCTTGCTCTTGTTCTGTTGTTGCCACAAAGCACTGATACATTTTATTACAGAATTATGTATAGTTGTGCTGGAATCACATTTTGTCCAATTTAGAGCACCTCTCCTATCGGGGCACCTCCAATTTGCTTCGCATTTTTTTAGTCCCTCGACTGCCCCCATTTGGGAGGTTCACGATTGGGTTTATCGTTAAAGTGAGTATTTATTTTGCCCACAGTAAAGATGATCAATCAAAATTTATGTTTTGTTTTAAACTAGTTTAGATTCAACGCAAATGGCGACACTGGATGGTATGTACTGGATTGGATGGTTTTATCAGGTATTTCTATATTGATTTCAAAGTATTGGGGGTTTATGGAGACACACGCATCTGCACCAGAAATCAAGTATACTATACAGACAGACAGCCGTTTTCTACTTCTCTTGCGCCGTAACATTTTTTATATGATCAAGCAGAGAACAAGCAGAGAGTTTCGTTTTGTGAATTTAAAACCACTAGGAAGCAAAGCGTTAATGTGTCTTTGGTGCAGTCCTTTGGAACTTTTGCAGGATAAAGGAGATTTTGATAACAAACAATTTGAAATCAATTCAGTCAATCCAGCCCTGAGTCTGACCAGTGAAAGACAAATAAAAAAAAATTGGAAATAAGTCTTAACTTACTAGGTACCAAGTCGATGTCCAAAAGAAGGTACAAATCATTTTTCATCAAATGTCCTTTCAAATGAAAATTAAGGAATGGATTCCATTATCGGATATGTTATTTGAACTGAAGTTTAAACGGGAGCGCGCTCCCCTGTGAACACAGTTGAACACAGTTTAATGATTAAACGAAACTGTCAAACCGAATAAATCGTTGAACTGAAGTTTAAACTTGCACTATGAAATTGGGTATAAATGTAATAATAATAATGGAGTATAGCTCGTACTGGTCTAGGACATAGTTGCTACATCAACTGCGTTAACGTCCTCGGATACTGGTTAAAACACCGAAGTCAACGATTCTTATGAATGATTAAAATTAGGAAATTTCAGATTACAATTAAATGTTATCAATTTCATATGTTTATCTGTTCGGATCACTTACTGAATATCTTCTGAATTGACTGGTAGTGTAGCTAAAAGCAAAATAAGTCTGTTCACTTTTCAAAATATATATTTGTCAAGTTCACAAGGGGAAATCCCAAGCAATATATTATGCACCTCAAAACGAATGCATTGCATACTTGTACGAAAGGGTTCTCGTCAAAGTCTATCTCCGAGCGGAACACGTACAAAAAAAAACATTTATCCGAAATTGAAATACACTTCCGCACAGCTGAATAATTTCAAAACACGAGACATATGAATGAGAAATGTGTACTTTTCCAATTCGTCTTGTATGTGTGTATTCTAATTAGCCACTATGTACGCATGCCAAAAAATCGGCTCACTATTGGCACGCATTTCATTGTCACCGAGTAACATTGAACTGTTTCTGCTAGAGAGAATGAAACACATCTTACCTGTAATTGTCATCGTGTTTTTTAGTTCATTGTCGGCTTTATCATACAATTCCTTAAGATCGATTCGTCTGCCCACTGCGATTGGGGTCCATCGAAAATTTAATACTGCACCCAAGTAGAATGCATATATCTCGGCAGTATGCCGATCCTTACCACCATATACTGGCCCATCGATGACCACATCCCTGTCATACCATTGTGGCTTAAAAATAATTTTCTGTTGATTTGCCAATTTAAGCAGTATTTTTAATTGTGTTCCTCTGGGTAAATTTTGTGCTTTCGTAATGGGCTCGAGACGAAGTGACTGCAACAACTGTCCCATGGACGAATCGTACATTGGATAGATTTCGTTTTCTTGTGGCCACTACAAGTAGGAGAGAAGGGATAAAATGAATATGTTTTCTCTGGAACATGTAGCACATTTACTTACCCAATTGGCGATATCCCAAAGAACGCTCGCATTTTCGTATGGCGCTGATTTATAGTTCTTTAGTAGTTTATTTCGATACATAAAGAACCTTGGATTCCGATTTATGTAGACTGGCTTCAGGTGGCGCATTTTATTGCGAATCATATTCTCCAAAGCTCTCATACTGCTTAGCTTACCCTCCTCCGCATTCAGGTAGTACATAAAATAGAAGTTTGCAGCTACAACTATCACCACAAGGGCGACCAGTGCGACAACTATGAAAACGGTTCGTTTGTTTGTCATCTGTTCGTCTGCACCTTCTGCATTTGATTTGAACTCAAGATATGAGAGATCGCGACTAAAACTAGATTCCCAATGGCAGTCTGCCTACGACGGTTGTCCCTTTGGTCTGGCCTGCGGCACTTCATTCAGTTTGCAGTTGGGCGATATTTTTAACAAACGAAAGCAAAAACAAAATTCGTAATATTTCTATAAATGCAATAAACAAATAGCATTGAAAAGACACTTCTCTCGCATATTTTCAATGTTCACGCCGCGTCAAAAAAATTTCAACCGGCTTGGTGTTGTTAAGAAACAGCCTATTGTTTATGCTAATAATAAAGTGCATAATTATTCACTTCGATCTCTTGCGACCAACTCACAGCGGATTCGCGAGTATGCTATAATATAAGCGCGCCAATGACCTCGCTTGAATAACAATAATTGCCACGAGAATTCGCCGAATACACATAGGTTTTTATACATATAAACACAAACAATGATATTGTGACGAAATGCCAAGTGGTTAGTTAGAGCGTATAGAATTATAAGGAATCTTTTATGATGTAGAGAGAGGTGATAAATTTCGATAATTCAAAAATAGATTTGTTTAAATGTGCGTGCAACAAATAGGTTGTGCTATACCATGGTGACCGGCTGTGTTTTCATTTCGTACGTCGAACTGTCAAAGTTAAATCAGCTGATTGTGCATGTGACAGTTTAGTTTAGATGTAAGGCGTTGCCAGCAGTTATGTGACAAGCTATGTTCATAATGTAATTTGTATTACCAGTTTGTAATACCGGTTGTTGGATAAGTCCTGGTGAAGTAAATGAAAAGACGTCAATAGTAAAAGATCTGCGTTAATTTGTAGGTATTGGAAGAAATATATAAGATAACCTTGAGCTTGTGGATGTGGATGTAGCCCGGAAGGCAAACATTTGTCAACTACACTGCCTCGGATATATTGAGACCATGTACAGCAATACTCTAGCTAAGAGGGTCTTCGAGTCCGAGGCGGAATATAAAAGAGGAAGAGACCGAACATTCTTTATAACAACGCCCACGTTTACAGCTTAGACTCAATAACCCGTAGTTTTTGGCGAGGGTTTCGAAGCCCCTCGATTTCAATGAAATATAGTTGAAACCCCCTCGAGTTCATCAGTCCGTGAGTGCTTGTCAAACCGAACAAGATTGCAGCGTGAACTTCAGTTCATTTTTATCATTTTGAAAATGAAAATGGATGGAAAATTGCCAGTAATGACATTTGAAAACTCTTCAAACTCGGTGGGAACGACTTATTAAGATTTCAGTAAGAGTTCATCTAAGCCTTTTGGATTCGGTTCGGTGAAGGAAACTACATATGTGCCAAATGAGTCAGGCCATTGCCTTGTTTTTTGATTGGTTGGCTTAAGTTATCTTGGTTTGGCTAATGTCGGAAAGATCACAGATAAAGTGAGGCAGACAGTGTGCCTTGAAGTTGAACTATATGCCAGTGCCCTAAGATTTCATGTAGGTGGGCCAAGATTTCCTACAGAATTTAGACTTGGATGTTCTTGTCCATCTTCTACTATCTAAGGACACAACATTTTGGTAGATGATTTGATGTGGTTAATTGGCGGGCGTTTCTGTGGGGGCGTTGCTGTAAGCTCATTGCTTGATTAGTTCATCGGCAATATCATTTCCCTCTATAATGCTGTGGCCTGCAACCCAGAGGCGGGTGAGATTGCACCTGGTACTGGTATGTTTGAGTGTATCCTTGCACTGGTACAATACACTACTGCATGTGGAAACGGAAATGCTAAAGCTGTGCCTTTACAACGATGCGACAAACAACTTTACCATTTGATTCCGGTACAGGGGCGAGTGCATTATTTAAGAGTGAAGGTAATTTGACCTTACAATCAAATCCTGGAATCCCCAGCGTTATTGGACTCTGGGTTTCATGTCAGCCTCATTAGCCGATGATTAGTAAAGGTTTTATATCTAATACCAGAACGTGACTACACTACTATCATTCTAGGAATGGCATATTTTCCTTTCCCACTCCGCTATCCCAGCGAAATCTGCAAAAAATGTCAACTGCCAACTCATTCACGCTATCATTTATATCGTTATTTTCCATTATTTTAGTAAAAATGTCATATGAAAGCTGATAGTGTGTACCCTACTTAAGGTAAGTTTAAAAATCGAAAGAAGACTTTGAATCGCTGTAATCACTTGCAAACCGATGACAGACAGGATGACAGTAGCTCTGACAGTAAGTTGAAAGTAAATAAGAGTACATTTTTAAATATCATGACGGGACGTTGGTCTATGGGACTAATCGAAGCTCTAAATAATCCCACAAATCACATAATATCGTCTGGTATTGGTGTTGTCATAAAAGACAAATTCCCGAAATCAAGTCACCACTATCTGGTTATGCCAAAAGAAACGATTCCAAGCATATTCCATGTATGTATATTTTGATACAGTTTTGTGAAATCATTCGTTGATAAGTCAGTAATCATGCCATCTAAGCTTAGTTGAAACCATGCCATTTGGAACTGCTCTCCGAACTGTATTTGCTGGCAGTGAACGTTATAGAGGTCAACAATTGTGTGAAGGACGATTTCAAGATTGGTTTTCATGCTCAACCCAGCATGCAACAATTGCATATGCATGTGATAAGCAAGGATTTTGTATCGCAATGCTTGAAGACAAAAAAGCATTGGAACAGTTTTAATACCAAACTTTTTCTGCCTTATGAAGGTTTGTTGTTTCCTTTTTTGATTTTTAATATGAATTATCCCAAAAAATGCTGACTTTTCTTCAGAACTATTTAATGAACTGAATGAGCATGGAAAAGTGCAAAAAAGGGATAAAAATATGCTAAAGGATCTAGAACTTACAGAACTGCAATGTAATCAGTGTAGCTACAAATCAAAGACAATGCCGAATTTAAAGAAGCACCTGAACGACCATTTTGAAAACGGTTACCTGTTCCGGTGAAGGCATATTATCGAGTTTGGATCCATATAAGTGGATACGATCATAAAATGCTCCTGGGAATGTTTCCATTTTGTTCAAGGTGACTAATGAACGCCGCCATTTGAAATCGAAATTTAATAACGAATTATTAATTTGATACAATTAGGAATTTCATAGGGACCAGACAATGTGCGGGACAATATGCCAACGAAATAGCTAACTTTAATAATTAATAAAGAATGCTTTCTTTACTTCATTAAGTCTGTCCTTTGTTGTTTTCTTTAAAAGAAGATATCAAGGAGGAATGCGAACATAAGAATCGTTAGTTGCTACTGTTGAAGCTGTACAGCGACATCTGTTGAAGCTGCAGGAGTGAGAAGGACGAGGAAACAGTACAGCACTACCTCAGAAAATACCCTGCACTTGCAGTAGCAAGAAGTAAAATACGGGCAATTACTACTTCAACTGCCTCGAAAATATGACTAACATAGATCAGATCTCTGAATTCAGTCACTTTCAACTCCAGGACTTTCCTTAATTGCAATATCTCGTAACGAGATGGATAAGTATTTTAACATCCAACTTATGATGAATTGCGAAGCGGACGAACTCGCTAGAAATGGTACAAGCTCTGTACTATTTTTGGGTGGTTATCCATCATCATGCCTATCGCTACTATAAGACATATACTAATGCTCAAATGAATCGTAGACGGTTTACTGGCACATGATGCCCCATTAACAAACAAGCCTGGGCTACGCTCGACTCTAAGCAATCGCTTGACCTGATTATATTGACTCATTGGAGTTATAACAGTCCCATCAGAACTCACGAACTAGTCCTTCCCTATAACGACATCTGTAGAAGCTGCAGAGACGAGGATAAGGAAGAAACCATAGTCTACAGCGGAAGCGTACCTCCACTTAAAGAAGAGACAATTATGACCTCGATGCGTAGTAAGAATACGTGGAAATTGCTAGTCATAGCATCACTCATCTGAGATTTAAAAGGAAATTTCCATCAACCCAACACGGAACTAAACAATTTCCTTTCTTTTCTATCTTGGGTATGCTACACCTGACTTATCATTGTAGTGCCACTCGGATCACTTGCGTGTGATTTATTAGCCACTGGTGGGGAAGTAAACAAATCAAGGACATCAGAGCTTTCTGCTCGGACACTAGAGGTTGGCTTCTATTTGCTCCTGCAGTAGCCCAGCTTCTACAGAAGTCGTTTGTGATAACCTCATTTGTCGTCCAAGCAGGTGAAATGGAGTGAATTTAAAAGTGACGTCAAACATTTTACTATCTAATGCACTGTTGGTATAAAGTCAGACAACAAGTGAGCAGTCTTGTATAAATACGATTTTCCAAAAAAAAAAATATGCTACAGATCCCGTGTGGTTTCACACTTATTCAAGTTTTCTTGCGCAAATCGAAAGCGTTGCAATTCGATTGTGTCCTTGAAATTAGAAGGCGTGGCTCCTGCCTACGAGCTGCGTTCAATATATTCTCGGTATCGATATGAAGGAAAATGCGAATTCAATTTAAATTGTTTTTATTTTTCAATATAATCTCTCCTAACATCAATGCATTTGTTACATCTTGAGATAAGCTTTTTTAAACCCTCAAAAAATAAATTTCCTCTTTCTCTGCAAAATACCCATTTATTAGTTCTAGTTCTAGTTCTTCATCATCCGAAAATCTTTTTCCACGAAGACATTTTTTCAAATCCGCAAACAGGAAATAATCACTAGGGGCAAGGTCTGGACTATAGGGCGGGTGTTGGATTTCTTCGAAACCACATCTCGCGCAGCGTGAACAGGAGCGTTGTAATGAAGAAGCAACACACCCGCTGCGAGTTTACCCCGTCTTTTCTTTGTAATTTCCTCCCGCAAATTATGAAAAGTGGAAGCGTAGGATGTGGCGTTGATGGTTTCACCTTTTTTTTTGTACTCAATGAGCAAGATTCCCTTTGAGTCCCAAAAAACTGTGACCATGAGCTTCCCGGCAGACGGAGTGACTTTGAACTTCTTCGGGGGATCTGTTCCTTTTTTATGCCACTGCAAGGACTCTTGTTTGCTTTCAGGGTCATAGTGGTGGACCCATGTTTCGTCACCAGTAACAATTCGATCCATAACACCGTCCGCGTCCTCACTACACATCTCCAAAAGCTCTCTACAGCATGCGATTCTCACTTTTTTCTGAGGCGCTGTGAGCATTCGTGGCACCCACCTTGCACTGATCTTTGAAAGGTTAAGATGGTCATGGAGAATGGTGTGAATGGTACCAATTGAAAGCTTGGTGATTTCTGCCATCATTTTCACCTTTATTCGGGCATCCAAGTTTTTCGACTTCTTGGATGCTTTCTCCCGTACAAGCAGTAGCCGGGGAGCAGGAGCGGGGGTCGTCTCCAATGCTCTCTCTGCCTCTCTTGAACTCACTTGACCACTTTTGCACAGTTGATAATGAAGGTGTGGAACCCTGGTAAACAGCTACTTTATTAATAGTTTTTTGACTTTTTCCTTGCTTAGTGAGAAATTTAATTACAGCGCGATGCTCAATTTTCACCCTCATCGTCTCAGTTGCCATTATGATTCTGTTAAACTAGAGATAAAACGCGAATTAATAACCACATTTATATGAAATTTTACATGAATGCACTAAAATAATAGTATTACTTGATAAATAAGTCAATTTATATAAACAACCACAGCTTCACCCTGATACCGAGAATATATTGAACGCCCCTCGTAGTTCTACCGTTAAAGGCTTGTCTCACGTGTTTCTTAAACGAATTGTTCGATCATTGAAACAAACAAGCATCAGACATCGTCTGCGATGTCGAAGTCTTTCTTCTCTAGCATCAACAAAGCTGAGTGCTCATAGTAAGGACAAACCTTGCAACATTGCAGCAAATCTTTGTGGGTTGTGGATGAAAAATACAAATGTTTACATTGAATACATTAATAATGCTTTGTTTTATTTCTATTTTATAAAAGAAATAACAGAACAAATAAAACTAAAATAAATTATTCATATCAATGCTTGTTTCTTTTTCTTTTTGTTTTTGTTTTTTTTTTTTTTTAATTTTTACCTCTACATTTATTTTCTTATTACATTTATCGCGAAAACTGCTGTCGGTAAAGTAACACAATTGCTGCTTAATAAAACAAAAGAATGGTTTAGACATGCTTAAAACAATCGGCAATATGTAGTGTAAGCATTTGTGCCAATAGAGGAAGGGAGGCCAGAGTTTACCACAGAGTAAAATGCGAAATTTTGATACATTTAAGTGCCTTACATTTTCTGTCTTCCAGTTTATTTGTTTTTTGTTTCATTCATAAAAAGCTAAACATTTATATGTGTAAAAAATAATAGTTAAAGTCAATTTGAATGTTTGATGTGGTAGCTTTAAGTTCTGGTACCCGCACAGTTTTCAAGGAACATAAAGACATTTAATTTGTTGTACGGGGTTTTACGGTGTTTTGTTTTTTCTTTTTAATTAAATTCAATTATTTTTTGTATAAAAAATGTGATTAGATTTTAATTTGTCTGATAAGCTAATCATTGTTTGCTTTCCACTTGTTGATTATAGAAATAACATCAGTCTCCTCCATCATTCCAGGTGAATCAAGGGTTTCGACATCAACGTTTATTTGTTGCGTTGACGCGGACGTAAGTGAAGTTGGCGTTATAGATGTAGTATCATTTGCTTCATTTAAATCGGTGGCATCGTCGTCTTCTAAACATTCACATGACGGGGACGTAGGTGTTGTGTTTGCTGAAGACGGCTGCTGGGCGGCATTGCTGCCTGATGGTTGATTGGTTGTGGGACTTGTTGTTGTGGTTGTTGTTGTTATTGATGCGGCCGTTGTTGTTTCAGTCATAACTGGGAGTGTTACATTCGGATTAAATGGCATGTCGAGATCTTCCAAGCCATCGGGAATTTTAAGTTTGGCCAGCTCTTCGCGCAAATGCCGATACTCACGGCGAAGAACCATGGAATTAAATGTGATGGTGTTGCGTTCACTATACTGTGGTTTGCTTAGTTCCTCAATCCAACCTTCGATTTGTGCACAAATCTCATGTCGTTTCAACCAGAAATGTGTGTGAATTACCTGCAAACAAAATAGAGTTAAGATAGCTTTAAATTGATAACCTTGAAAGGGAGTTACATCTTTGAAGCATGGACTGGGATTACGTATTTGTTCTAGCATTGCCCAGCGAACGCAAGCCTTGTATATGTTGCTATTGTATTCCCTGGAAGAATGAGTGCCACTTGGAGTACCACGACTTCTTTCAAACCCTGGCTCATTGAAGTAGGGCTCCGGTACCAGAATGAGTGACTGAATCGATACAAGGACCTGTGAAAATAAACAAACACGCAATTAGAACAGGAAACAAATAATTTGTGAAAGGTATTACCTGCAAAAAGCTCGAAGTTTGTGCATTCCATTTCTCTTCCGGGCGTCCATGCCAAGTATTCAGTACGGATAAACACACTTTCCCATCGTTGTACAAATTAGGATTAAATCTAACTGAATGCCGACCATTTGTCTCTAAATTAATTAACATGGGTAAATTAGGGTAGTCCGGCGGAAAGAACACATCAAACTCAAAGCATCCATTTGCGTAGGGAGTATCGGCGGGGCCGGTTATCAGTACCTGAAAACAAACAAAAAAAAAAAAAAACGGCATGAAAATGCTCCTAAATAGTCATGCTTCGGGTAGTGCTACCTTCATTATGTCCAGTCTATCAGTATCACATCGTACAAAAACGGAACTGCTATATGACAATGGCAAACTTGTTGACAGCGTGACGGCTTCTTGAGCGAGCCGTTTCACCCTAGATGGATGATAGCGATCTCCCGCCTTATGGACCATCTTTTCAAAATGATGAGAGATAGCGAAACGGAATCCGTTCTTCTCCGACTCAACAATCATTTCGTAGGTGTCAAATTGCATTTTCTTCATCACCTCCAGATAACGCTCTTCAATAGATTTGCTTAGAGGTTTTTCCAAGCGACTACTACAGCGTTCATGATCACGTAGCTGACTTACGCGGGCATCCTCAACATTTGTTGCCTTCTGCACCAGCACAGTGGTCTCCTGTATGTCGGGTATTAACAATGCTAATCCCTCATCGTCGCCATCGTCGATATTCACTGTTACTTGCTGCGTCTGTCCTTTTATGTTTGATTTCTTATTGAGCCTGAAAATGTAAATGTTACAGCATTTGCGACTTCATAATGTGTGTCCCTCGCAACTCACTTCAAACGATTGGCATAGGTGTCAACGCAAGTTTTCATGTTCGCAAGCAGTTCAGAAATCGATGGTGAGCTCTCAAGTCGGTCGTACGGCTGTAGCAGACTGACCAACTGATACGAGAGCGAAATCGCACGCAACAACTGCAGTATTGCTCGGTATAGAGGAATGTGCCGCGTTATATCCAGCACAGAGTCATTGCGCAGATATGAACTGAGTGCGGGAATCAAGCAGGATTTTTTCAATAGATCGAGGAATGCTAATGGCAGCTCACCAGCTACATCACTGATCTCGTGATAGCTCATAATGTCATCGCACTGAAGTGCAGATGGCACCTTATCCCCTGGATTGATATAGCTTGACAAAACCTGTTTGGATTGAATTTTAAGAGTGTGCATGCATTGTGAGGTTCAATGTTTTCATCATTTACCTGCAGGAGTACGGTCACATGCTCCTCCTCACTTTTTTGACGCAGCAAAGCTTGTTCAACGTTCCACGATTGCTGTGTTGAACCGGTGCCGAAGCCAGTGCCCTTGGCCCAGTACATGTGACTTTTATCATCAGATATTATAATTGAGTCATCTACGCTATTTAAAGTTGCTTTAACACCCGCACCTGCTGCTGCCTGGAAGGATTTCAAGGAACAAAAGAACAATGTGTTGGATGGCTTTTGTTATCGACTACTTGACATACCTCAGGCTGTGGTCCGTTGATCTGATAATTCTGAGATTGGTGTGTGAATATTCCTAAACAATTAAGTACCAAATGCATGGCTCCAACTTCTACAACCATGCGCCGCAGCAGCATACCGTCGTCCGTTGTCAGCAGTGAGCTATCGAGGAGTTGACGGAAAACTTCAAAAGGGAGCGTGGGCAATGAGGGTGCAAGTGACAAACTGTAGATGTCGTCTGTTGGAAGGAAATGTGTAGAGACATATTCGTTTGATTATATTCCCTCAAAATACTTACTGCCCTCGCCATCGCCAGTCACACCCAATACCAGTCGTAAAAGGCATTGTGCTCTCAATTTATCACGAAGTAAAACATCGGAATACGCGGGTAAACGAAGGAACAAGCCGAATGCGGCAAGTGAGTGCTGAGGAACGGATGTTATGGTGGGTTGTTTGGATGAGGGTTCAGTCACGGGATCCTCAAGATCCTCGTAGATTTCCTCATTGGGCTCGAGCTTCACCCAATCTGTAGTTGGGGGACTTTTCTCCTTTTCGCCAAGCAAGGTTGGACTCTTCCGACCAGCACTATCTGGGTAGACGGTTGGGAGGTACTGTGCCAACAAAGAAAGACCACCTCGACTGGAGAATCGCTGCAGAGGTGATGGAAGAGGCTCCATGTTTGCCGCCTTCAGAATGGTATCATCAAACTCGTCACTTAGATTCTTTGATGGTACCTACAAGCAGGAACATGTTAATATATGCATTGTCTTGGAAGCGTCAGTCGTCAGTACCAGATTCAAAGTGATGCATGGTGTGGACAGGCGATGACCCTTCTTGAAAAGCGCTGCCAGTATTTGGGATATTGTTGTATCACAAGTGAGCATTACCTCTGGACACTCTGGATGAACCAGTTGAGCACAACTAGTCATGCTGGATGCATTCGAAGATGTCAGATAATCATCCTGATGAAAGAGTCCTTGAACAAGACAAAAGCTTTCGCTGGTAATCGCGTTCACTTCTGGATGGCATGAGGAACTTACTTGGAAATTTGGGGAAAATCACTTTGCTGTCTTTGATAGCGGCCACCTGGTTTTTGACATCCTTGATTCGTTTGTCCTTGGCCGTGACACCAGCCGCAACGCTCAAGAACTCCATTCCGTGGCCATTGAAGTCCATCGCTATTTCAAACGCATCCGACTTGTCGTCGCTCTTTATTTCACTGTGGTTACTGCTCGATATGTTCGATACGGTCGAATCCGATTGCCTGGACTCTGAATGCATTGATGGAATGAAAATGTTACTGTAAACTGTGTATGAAAAGTTCCATTCGATTTTTTGCCATTGGCCAATTTAACGAATGAATTATGTGTAAGTTCTAGGACAGCAATTGACATGAACATCTTGCGTGTGCTTACCTGAAACGCAGTTCTGGAGGATCTCCTGGCACTTTGTGTTCACACTGACGTAGAACAGAAGGTGATGGGAATTGACCCTTTTTGAGGGGTGATTGTTCACCAGGTTCATGTTATTCTCCCGCTTCTGAAGTGGCTGCTTGCTTCGCACCGACACCAAAATGCGTTCGTTCTCGAGCAGAAGCTGCAGCACCATTTGCCGGGTGAACCCAGATATGATGCCCTTGTTACTTGCGGCATACAATTGAGCTGGCTTCTTGATGACCGAGATCAAGAGGGTTGTGAGCTTGTCTTGGTTCCGTGGATGACACGATGTTACTCGGGTGAAGAAATTTATCGTGGCTCGTTCCATTCGAATGAGGGCTTGCTGAATGGGTTCTTCCCCAGTCTCTATGGGTCGGTAGTTGCAAAGCAACTCAAGCAACGGTTTCCAAAAGATGGATCCTTGGTATGAGCCAAGCATGTCGCGCATATGTCCCTCCGAACAGCACTCCGCGAAGAAGTCAAGAATTTTCGGCACGTTCTCGAAAGTGATCAGCGATTGAGCTGCACCGCGGGTGTCCTGTTGCTGGTTCTCCGCCTTATACGAATCGGTTAGGCATTCATCGCTGCTGGTCGACTGGGTTCTTTCAGTGTGCGTTGTTATTTTCTGGATTTCTGGCGACAGGAAACAACAGTACTCGAACAGGGCATGGGCCAGCAGCTTTGGCAAGCCTGAGTCGACTAGTTCGTATATTGCCAAGTGCGATTGACACGCCATTGCGATTGTTGTTAGGTATGAGGGTTTACGCAACAGTGTGGAGAGGTTCTCTTCGGCCACATTGTTGAACCATTCACTGCCACTGGCTTCCTTGTTGTCGTCTGTTATGCCAGATGATGGCTCATCTTGCTGTGATGGGTTACTCTCAAATGAATTGTGCTGCATCAAGGACACATTCACTTTGCTCAGTAATTGCTTGAACAGCTCCGGTTTTATGCAGCACAGCGAACAAAGCAGCGAGTCAAATGCCACCTTCAGCGGTTGCTCATTGTCCAGTGCGTCGATCCAATATATGCACGCCTCGAAAATCTCGTTCGTGATCAGATCGGCAAGGTGTGGTATGCAATTCTGAGAATGCACTGTCCACAAAATGGAAGCAGTGACTTTAATGAATCCGCTTTGAGGATTTGTACAGCGAATTGACCGATTGTTGAAGTTTTGTCGCATCTTTAAGACCCAGTCAAGAAGGACTTGTATTTTGTCGCTTATGTATGAATCCTTTGTGGTGGCTAGATCGTAGAGCAGGTCACAAACAGCTTCGTTTGATAGTTTATAGGCTGTGGAGGGGAAATTTAGCATATTTCTTGTTCGAGAGAAACAAATGTCTTACTTTGAGGAGTAGTACCCCACAGGAGGATACGAATTAATGACAAACAGAGATCGCGACTGTAGGCGCCCAGCTTAAGAAGAACAGTCTCCAAGTTCTGCAATGCACTGTTCGGGATCAGGGGCATGATGTTCATTAGCGAACAGCAGGCTTCAAGGAATCCAGAGAACTGTGACGATGCACCAATTACATCCTTGGACAGCTTATTCTCTGACATAATGGCCGCGACTGTGTAACATCTAGCGAGAATGCGGATCCATCCAACACTGGTCTTTGCCAAGGAATCGTCATCAACTCCAGACTCTGAGCTGCCGGAGAATGAGTAGCTTCCGGCGGAGAAAATCGTATTCCCTAAGATTGCTATTTGTGTCAATCCAATGTTTGAGCTGTCCTTTGGCCTGCGAAAGGAAACAGAACAGAAAGTTCGTGTAGGAGCAGCAGGGCAAGACACTGGCTACGACCGACTTACCTGTAAAGGCGCAAGACTATGCTTGTGGCAATTTCCGGCTTGGAAAGTTTGAGACGAATGCACGTCATTCCGGTTGTTGTGAGAGGCTGTCCAAATGGAATGGGCCCCAGCCCATAGTCTCGAGAGATCTCAACCGCCACAGCCGATGGACATGACACCAATGTAGGTGCATGCGGTTGCAATTGGATCTCCTTGAGCAATATTGCGGTTGGAAGTGTTATCGTTAAGTCCACATGCGATTCGTTTGGATAGAACATGTAGCTCCACGCTGGCGTTCGCGGTCTTCGATGCGATGCAAGTGGGGTCAGAATTAACACATCCGCCGACTGGGCAGTATCGTTCTCTGATGATATGCTGCAGAAGGGTGCAAAGTTTATCAAACCATCTTGCGTGCGTTGACTTTGTTGAGCACTGCACTTCTTCGCGCCGCCATTGGATGATGTGCTGTTGTGGAGCTTAAGTTTCGTATTCTTCGTCATGTGTTGCATGATCAAGGAAATCTATTAAGCGTTGAAGCTTTATATGTTAACTCTTGTTGAGTATTAAATAAAATCCTCTTACCAATCCAGGCTGAATGTTGACCAAGACTTTGTTCAGTTTGACCAAGTTGTGGCAGATGATTTGAATACCTCCCATTTCGGTGAATATATTGACAGCTTGCGGAACTTCTAAAACTTTCAGGATATACCATAGGAATGGTTCGGAGAGATGCAGCTTCGGCAGAGCATTGCGAGCTATCGAATCTATGAACGCAGAAACATTGGGATCTAGTCCTCTGAGGATACTCATAGCTGAACTTACTTGTTTCCAAATATTGACATAACGGAGCAACTATTAGACTCACTTCGGATGCTTTCTCACTCAGTAGCATGAGCAGGCTGAAGACAGCATCGGTTGTGGTCTGTGGCTCATCGAGAAGAAATGTAGAATCAGTTGATTTCATTGAATACAGGGAACCTGGTGTCATCAGTGTCAGCGAGCTACTTGAGCAATTGGATAATGATCCCAGAAGCCGTTTCATTGTCGAGAAATGTCTCAATACTAAAATTTGACGCAAGAAATTGTGAAGGAAATTTCAAGGAGCTCAAATTGGGGCTGCTTACCCATGTCTGCAATGCAAGGAACTTTTGTTTTATTACAATCTATGTTTAATTGTTCGGCCTTGGTCTCATCGGTCTGGCTCTCTGTTGATACATCTGCATCGTGCATCGTAACCTCCTGGGGAGTAAACAAATTAACTCTCAAACACGTGCAAAAATGTGCGTGCGCAGAACACTTACACTCTCATCCCTTGGTAGTTCTGTCTGGATGAGTGACGATGATAGTTTGAGCAAACTGATGATCAGAGAATTATCCGATATAGACGTATTTTGCTTGGAGTTTTCTGAGCCAAGGACGTTGGCGAATAAGCTACTGAAGTTGTTCGCTGAACTATTTGTGTCCGACGAGCGCTGGCACTGAATTTTGTCAGCATTTGAGATGTTATTGTACACGAGGAATGCTGCAAGACGGAGTTGAACTCAGTTTCATGTTTTGATATGTCATATCGATTGCGAACTTACAAACACTCTCGATTATGCTAAGCGAGACGTTAAGGTCTGCCTTGTCGTACTGTATCAGAAGTAAATCCCTCACCAGTTGGCTCTGTGCATCGATTGGGCCTTGTTGGTTGCAAATAGCGCCTCCGGGTTGCACCAGCTGCAGAATGACATTCAGCAGTGTATCCTTGAGCTTCTTCTTCACCGACACTCCGGACTCGGTGAACTCAGCTTTTTTGTGTAGCCAAACAAGTAGCTCATGCAGATGCTTGCAAATAGTCGGTCCAGCCTGGAATGGGTTCAAATGCTATTATTTCAAAATATCCGACGGCCAACAGTTTACTACATACACAGCGGTTGGTGATGACTGATGAGCTCATGCCGTAGCCCGAGTAGAAGCGCAGCAACATTTTCTCAAAGTTTTCATCGCTTATGATGATGTCACCAACCCTCGCATTGGTGCTGGTCTCCGCTAAAGAGTCGAAATCTGAGTGAAAATGTGGGCGAATTTTATTTCTTTTTGTACACTTACTACCGTCGAAATTCGATTGCGAATTGCAAGCCAACAACAAACACTGAAAACCCAAGCACCATGTACGCAGTTTAATGTCATTGTGCCAGGCAAGCGCCAGAAGAAGTCCTTGAACTGCATTTGGCCCAAAAGGAATCTTTGGTACATCGTTTGGACAGAGTCCAGAGTTGTAGGGTTTATCGGAAAGTTCACTGTTCAAGGTCAGCCATATTTGCAGCACTTGCTCTAGATGCACCCAGGTGTCCTAGAGGAAGATGAAGGAAATTGTTTAATTTTTCACCGGACTGTGCAGCTCAAATTACCTGAATATGGAGATCAGAAAATATACAATCGAACACATTTTTGAACATTTGATAAGTTGGCAGCCCACAATTGTATTCTGGTCCCGACCATATGTCTGTGACATATTCTGGCCAGGAATTATTATATTCCGTATTATCTGGCGAAGAATTAATGTATTCGTTGGTTAGAATATGTGGCAATGACGCGTACATATCTAAAGATGAGATCATTGTCAATCGTCGTATAGATATCTCTACGTTTGAATCAAGTCCAAAGTCTAGTCGAGCGTCCATTGCACTCGAGACAGTCTTACAGAAGAAATTGAAATTGCTCTTATTCTGAGCCGCCGGATCGGTCTTAATCAGACTTTTCGTTTTATTCTCGATGTCCATTTCAATCATAAGCTCTTCGAATTCTGTATCTTCGCATTCAATCAGAGATGGTAGATGTGTATATTTTAATGCTGTAAATTAATGTTTTGTTTTTTTTTTTCGTTTTTTTTTTTAATTTGAAAACAAAAAAAAAATAAGATTACTAAACAATGAACTATAAGTACAAGCAAATGAAAGCGTACCATCTGCGTATGACATACTACTATTTCCAGGAATGGGAATTATCGACGTTGGCATCAACAAAGCTTAAAAGAAAAAATGTTTTTTAAGAGAAACATTTCCTTTGAACTTTGGTAAAGAACAAGCCAAGCGTGTGAAGTGTGAGAAAAAAAAATAATCAAACTAATTATGAGAACGAAATGAGACAAAACGAAACATCTTCACTTTGAATTTCCTCTCCACATGTGCTACGAACAAAATGTAAAATGAAAAATGACCAAATTGATGTTCAAGCTTTTGCATGATTTTGAAGGAAATTTAAGCGTCCATCGGCAGGATCTCTACATGAATGTATTCTCTTTCTATTTTAAACTAACCAGAGTTAGACTCTAATAAAGTGTGTGAAAAACAAAAGGAACTCGAAATGAACGATCAGAATAGATGAACAGCAGATGTTTGTAAATGCAGTCAAAAGCAGCATAGACGTTTTGATATCTACCTCTTGAGTCAACAAAGACTTCTTCAGCTTCTTGCACGCCGTCCATTCCCCGGGAGTCGCTGCAGCATGGCTCAGCAGCTTGTGGGGGATCCTTGAAGTGTTTGTCAGCATCCAAGAGATCCTGTTTCAAAAACACACCCAGACTATTATTTTCCGCCTCAGTGGAGTTGCATGTTTGATTTGACGTGAATTCGTGCTGCACGGCGCCATGTACATCGTTCAAGTATTCAGAAACGGATACATAGGACATGTGAACAGACGTTTCGGAGGCGACTAGGGACACCACGACAGACACCAGACCACATGGCGCCGTGAAGTTCACGTGAATTTCCAAATTTTAAGACTCTAAAATTTACTTACTTGGAGCAAGCATGTGATGGCATGAACAGCCCATGGCTGTTGTTGGTCGTTCCACACAGCTAATCGAACTAACTGTTCCAATTGATTCGTCGTGACGATCTTCGAGAGCTGCACTGAAGACTTACAAGCCGACACAAGGCGAGCGATAACCTAAAAAACATCAATCACTTATTCTCATTCAGTTTAGAAGGGTCCCCCCTCCCTTACCTTGCAGGTCAATAGGAACAAGTCCATATTACAACTGAAGTCCATTTCAAGCAACAGAGCAATCAGACCACGAATCACAATCAGAATGTTGTTCAGACGAATTGTCTTCAAACCCTTGTCAAAGTTGTTCTCCGGCTCCGGGTTTGGCTCTTTCGCAACTTTAGGTGTTGTACTTGGTTTTGCAGTCGCCTTAGGCTTGGGCTTACCCGTTAGTTGCATAAATATGTCCGGATGCTGAGGGGAACATTCGAGCATTACACACAACACATGCCACCACTGAAACTTACGATTTGACTTACTTCATTTTGAATCATGAAGATCTTCTTTCCCCAATCTGTGTACGGTTGAATACTGTATTTGCTCTGCTGAATCATTCGTTTCTTGAAGCCCCGAAGCTGCTTACCCGAATTGTTGTTCGATTGCGAACGAGTTTTGGCAAAATCGGTTTCGCATGACATAAATTCCCAACGATTGGCAGCTGTGAACACACATCGATTAAGCACAAATCAAACACACGCACAAAGATTGTCTTACATTTATCCTTCTTTTCAACACTGTCATCCAGGCAGACAGAGAGGAAAAGCAGCAACCACGTGACCAACTGTAAGTCTGACTTAGACCACAGATCACCCCCATTGTCACCGCGATTCATGTGCAGAGGATTCTCCTTTGCTTGGTACCTGGGCGATATGGGTGCTAGCAAATTGGCAAGAGTTTTCAAAATGGCATCAATAACAATCGACCGGCATGTGCCCATAGCAATGCTCCGCCGGCCCAGGTAGGTTAGGAGGAAAAAAATTCTGGAAAACACAAAAAGTTGCTAGCAGACAGCGCCAATGGTGACTTGGAATCATCTTACCGATCTTGTGGGAATATCTTGCTGTTTTGTGAAGAGAATAAGTAGCAAAATATGTCGGCAAGGAAATCACCCCACCAGCTGCGGAAGCAGCACATTCTTACGAGCAGTGAGCATGTTGCCAGTTGAATGTGTGCATCGCCGTAGACAACGAGTGTGTTGAACAGTGTATTAGCCACATCCATTGAGAACAACGAATGTAACGGGAGAATGTTCTAAAACAGGGAAATCAAATTTTAGTCAGCATGCGGTGAATGCTGTTTGCGAGCGCCTTTACATACCTTCAGTCCATATTTGATGGAAAAATGAAGCAGAATCTCGATGAGACCTTGACTCAACACTCTCAGTTTATCTCTGGACGCCATTTGGAGAACATTTTTCTGCTGATTGGCTGTCTCCGGTTGGAATGACGACTCCAAGCGGAGTATCACGTTTTTAATTACGTTGATCTGGTGTTGCAGCATAATGCATTCCTGAAATTGATGAAAGTGTGCTTTAAGGCGGCTGACAAATCGTGAGTTGAGCGAGTCTACTCACCTCATATGTTGACACAATTTTACTATTGTCCATGTTGCTGTCGTCATCACGCTGTTTATTGATGAACGCCTGCATGTGGGCCACATTTGAGAGTTCGCAGTTTAGAACTGGAGCAAGCATTTCCATAAGTTTGCAACTGGCCAAACTGTAGCGACAGTGTACGTCCTCATACAACGAGTTAAGTGCTTTGATCTGAGCTTGAATATTGCCAGGAGGATGTTTCATATACTGCAGCACTGCAATGAACAAATGAGAACCTTAGCAGAACACTCCTCAGAACGGTTCTCGCAAAAAAAAAAACTTACGCGGATCACCGTAACCATCACTATCAAGAACTACGGTGTGTCCATAGAACGACCCCAAGGGTATTTTACACTTTGTATTAGACATTCCATACCGACCGATGATTGTGATTTTGATGTATCGGCAAATCGGCGGAGGCTGCAGATCACTGAGCACGAGGGTTTTCGATCCAATGTCCTGTGTCACGACTAAGCGCACACTATCCGCTTCCTCCTCGAAACACCAAATGTCTATGTGAAGTGAAGCGAGTTCGTCGCACGATGGGATCACCACATCAGTGAGTAGTATGGGTGAGCCAAAGTCAAGCACCACAAAGCGACGAGCACCCGAGTGCATCCTATCGATGACAACCATTTGCTTTGGAGGCGGTGATAGGATCTTATGCCACGGGAATACATTTGTGTTCTCTTCCATTTGCTGTTCGTTTAAATAGCGCTGAATGACTTTGTTTGACAGTTTGACTTCTGGATCGTTGCTCGGGGTGTTTGCTCCCTCATCACAACACTCAATGTACTGGCAGATTGCCTTGAACTTTGGCAAGTGCTTGTACTTAAATGACTTGTCCTCCTTATTGGATGGTGTTGACGATTCCGCTGGTTCAGCTAAAAGAAGAACATCATTGCAGTTGCGATCTTCACGTTTTTTTTTTCTTGTTCAGTGACTTACCAATCCCATTGGCTTTGAGTTCATCTTTTCCTATGATTGCACTCATCTTGAGCTTGTCAGCGAGAATGTTCTTTACGTTGTTTACAATGTCGTTCATCTGCAAGGACACATACACTCATTAGAACAACAAATACACACTTCGCGTGGCTTTGAGGAGATGTACTTTTCCACTTTCCGGGTCTTTTTGCCCATCCATTGTGTTCGTCAGGGGAATAATGATTTCTTCCATATTTATGTTCGATGCGCTGCTTGTTGATGCACTGTCCATGTTGTCGATCCTTGTAGCTTCTGATGTTGCTGAGCACACAAAGTGCAGTTGTTCAACTTCCAGCAGACCCCGGAGTTGATTACTTACTCCCTTGCATTTGATTAAATGGGGGAATGATCGGAATTCAACGCCATCTTGAAAGAAGTTCAAATAAAAATATTCAAAAATACGATGAACTAAAAAAAATTGTTTCATTCAAATGATGCCTCCGCTAGCAGTGGCTTGAGCAGATGCTACTAGTTATAGGGAACCGATGGCCAGATGGAACGTCGGTGGCTAGTCGCCAAGGAAACGAAAAAGCGGAGCCTTGCAACTAGGGGACGCGTTCTAAAAGCGAAATCAATGACGAGGGACCTGTATGAGACGCTGAGGAAGATTAGATCATCAAGTGGATGCAGTCGAGAAGGCGCGTAGACACCAATGCTCCAGGTAAGAGGGTCTTCGATTCCGAGCCTCCTGGTTCGAGAACGAGAACAAGTAAGTATTGAAATAACTTCCGCGTTCAAAAAGGTTTCGAAAAATGCCACGTGACATCCTGTTAAACAATGAAAGGAAGGCAGCGAATTGACAGGCCGCGAATGTTGAGTGGAACACGAGTACGAAGTTAGTTGCAAGATCCACAACGCAATTGAATCACTTACCTATCGAACTGAGTTTCTTGAAGTCCATGCCTTGAGTCTGCAGCAGACCCGCATTTGACCGAATAATATTCACCAAAGTATTTGGTGATGCCGTGTTATTTTTGCTCAGATTCGGTAAATCGATGTCGAACAATTCTGGTTCAAAGGGGAATCCATACAAGCCAAATCTACGAACAACACAATGAATACTTGTTCATTTCAGGAGCATGCAGCAATTGCTTACCTTGTGCCCAGGAGGGAGCAATACGGGTCCCATCGTTTCTCGATTTCACTGGTTATGTCCATGAGCAGCTTCACACATATCTCTGAAATAACGTTGTGCGATTCGGCAGTGGATGTCGAGCAGGTCAACAGAGTAAACCATCGCACAACACTGGAATATTTTGAAGAGACCAATTCCGGAAGTGTTGCAGTGATTGCATTCTTCAGTGAGACATCGAAAGTTGTCTTGGTTTGCAAGTCTGAAGGGAGATTTCTCAGGCCCCTGCAAAAGGAGAAAAAGTCATTTGTTCGGTAATTCAGACTTGTTTCGAAAGCGCCAACTCATCTCTTACTCTGTCAAAATCAGCGAAAACTTAACACATTTGTGCGCCAAGGTCCGGTCAGCGTTGATGATGCAGTTCAACAGAAGGTCCTTCAGGTATTTCTCCGCAATGACTAGACATTCAACTTGCTGCAGCTGCATATCCATACCAGCGTTTTCCGAAAATACACCAGCAGCTGAACCACTTCTGCTGCCACTTGCTTCGCCGCTTTTATATCGCTCCGACTTGGGTGATCTAAATCGATTGAGTCTAATCGTACATATCCACAAGAGGATGTCTAACGCTAGGTTCTTTTGCAGAATAGACGACGATCCGCAGGCAAGAGTTTTCAGTAAGTTCTCCAGAATATTGTTGCTCTCGAGCATTGCGATCCTCTGGAGCCGTTCACTCGGTATCCGGGAGATTGGCTTCGTTCCTCGAACAGTTATCGAAATCTCATGCAGCCAATCGCAACCTGTGAACGAAATAAAAGGCGCACATTTAACGATGTGAGTTCAAACCGAAGGTCTCTGCGTGCAGAGGCAATTCATGCTGCTTCATATTCGCTTGATTCTTTCTTAAGCTCTAGCTGATAAGTTTCACCTACAAAAAGCAAGTACATACACACTAAAACTTTTCTTTCGTAAAATAAACGTAAGGATAGTGAATGAAGTGAGAAGCAATGAAGATGAATGAAATAAATGAGATTGCATACCTATGTAGGAATCATTTGGTGACTGTTTGGTGGTGGAGGAGTTCTGAGTGAATGTGACATTAGTGAAGTTATGTGTTGTAATGTTTCCCCATGCCGAAATCAGGAAACGCATGACACCTTTCTTTTGAGCCGGAACTGAAAATTGTTAGCAAGAGGTTTTTTTGTTTGTTTGTTTTGCATATCAAATCAAAATTAGGACATACATAAAGTGACTTCAAATACAAATGATATGTGCATTAAAATGAAACGAAACAAAAACAAAACCACAACTCGTTTAAACGGGGGATTCACATGCTGGCTAGAGTTTACACTTGATTGTTGCTGTGCATTTTTGTTTTATAAAATGTACACGATTGACGAGACACGCTAAGAAACGCAGACGCTAGTCGTCACATGTATCGGGAAGAAGACAAAGCAGTCGCTTTGCAGAAGATTCATAGATTGTAGTTGTTTGGGGGGTTTTTAAGGATTTCATGACACGAGTAGCTGTCGCAAGTAGGCCCGTTGCGTTATCACAAGGATCCAGTTCATCCTAATCCGTCAACCATTTAGAACATTTAATGAAGCGATGAAGGTGACTAATACTTTTTCTTCTAAGTCTAAGAGACTAAATCTACGAGAGTGCGACGGTTTCCTCCTCCTCTTCATCACTGCAGTTTCAACAGAAGTCGTTTTAAAGGGTACCCAGTGGGGACTTGAATACCGATGGCACAATGACCGGTAATAAACCCAATGAGGGTTCTGAGATTCTCTACTGATCAGGTCAGTAGACCATCTACGTTTGGTTTACTAGGGCGTTAGTAGATGCTTTGCAGTAGCGATAGGCATAGACGGCAGGTCACAATTCGGAAAGTGTTGAGATGGTACCCAAGTTAGTAGGATACTGAAATACTTGGTCGTCGCGTTAAGAGGTAGAGGGTCATCTTGGAGTTAAATGTGATTACACTCAGAGATTTGATTGCTTACTGGTTGTCCGAACAGATGACAATATCTGAACCTAATATTACATTGTTGTTTAGCCAGGACAGAGCTTCTTTGTAGCTTTAGTTTCTGTTTTAAAAGACGCTATAGTGATTTGGCAGTCGGGCAGTTGGAAATGCAGGTCCTTAGAGTAGACTCCCACATACAATTCGATCCATCTATAGAGATTTGCAGAGTACAGTCCAGCGTCTGGTGTTCAGACGCCCAGCAAGCTCTGGAGGGTATGATGGTTGAGAAATTCATTTCGAAGATGAGGTTAGGTATCGTGAGGTCGTTGTTTAGCTAAGCTCATTCCACATAAGCAGCGATTTCAATCTGATCGCTGTGGTGGCAGCAGCCTTAAGCAGCGATTTCAATCTGTTCGCTGTGGTGGCAGCAGCCTATCTGCCGAAGACATCTGTCGGTGGAATGTTGTGGAGTGTATTTAAGGTTATGGAAGGGGTTGACAGCTGTGTTCCGCTTATGCATAAATGTACTGTGTGTATGTAGGCCCTAGCCCAAACAAAAAAAAGATATCTGGGAGAGCACCTACTGCCAGTGGAAGAATTGATGCCACTAGAACCACATCTCATTCTCAGATTCCTTAAGGAAACTGACTTAGAGAACAAATCTCTTCCACCTATACGCAACAGGAGTCCATTACCCTCAATACAACCCTGAAAAGAACTGCACGTGAGGGAACTCTTAAGAGAGCTGAGGTATCAAAAGGGGGCACAATAAATCTACAGGTCGCTGTGCACTATAATCTCAGCACTAACAATAATAAAGGTTGCACAAAAAGAAGAGTTGCGTAGCGCAATGGGTCGTTTTTCTCCATGAGGTGAGGATACATTGGACGAGGGAGGTGATCTCTTCCTTCTCCATCAAGCTGTAGAACTCACCCAACCAGTTGTTGGCAACGAAAGTTCTAAGCAGGACGAAGTGATGGCAAATAATTTGCATATAATCATTCTTGAAAAGGCAAGACGATCATCTAGCTGTCCGTACAATTACTAGCATCTTTCGATGACATTCAAGAAAATCTGAGTGGTCTCCTCACACGGAGCATATCATGAGTGGTAACTGTAGAAGCTACGTCCAAGTTCACCTCAGACTCTACCGCTAAGCAAGGAAGGGTGATTAAGAAACGTTATTAGACCTGCAAACAAGTCTTCGGGAAATCTAAACATAACCAACAAAATGTAAAAGAGATTGAAAATGCCCTCTTCTATTCCAATAACTCACACACTTAGCTTAACACATACATGCTCGTCCCATCATCAAACGCAATCCCATACACACAATACTTACGCATACTAAAGCCAAGCAACCACAGAAACAAAAATGATATCCAAATTGAGCAATTACCTCTTGTTTTACCCTGCCCCTCCTTAGCTGGATCACCCATTGTTTTAATGTGCAGCAGGAAATTGCGAGCGCGAGTTTTGAATAGCTTCGGGCTCGTCAGCGTGACATTTCCACCGAGATCACATAAGTCCATGCACGACGACAGCTCAATGGGTCCGGCTAGAATTTCTGCATTGTGAGCTTGTAAATATTCCTCCGCAAGGACAGGATTCTCTTGAACTCCTGCAAATAGACATTATTCGTATGCATGTAGGGCTTTTGGGAGGCAATTATCATTTACCATCACTGTTAAGTGGGAACTCAATGCTTTCGTCCACAGAAACAGATTGTTTGAAGCCCAGATTCACGGAATGTGGTCCTTTCATGCGATAGCCAAATCCACTTGTGTTCTGTTTGAGGAGAGTGACCTGAATGGCGGCAGGATTCGCACACGCCTGATAAAGGTTGAATCTCAAGTCGATGTGACCCAATGCAACAGGTTGCACAAGATTCACTTCGATTATGTGCTCGTCCCAGGTGGTTCTGCAAAAATAAACAACCATGTCAGCCATGAAACCTGGAAAATTCGCAAAGGTAAGGAAGTTCTACTAACGCATCGTTATGCAGCCGCCACGTCTTTATGAGATGAGTATCGTCACCAGGTCGTAGGTGCTGTGGCTGCTTTCTTTGCTTTTGTGCTTGAACGAGTTCGTTCCAACAGCTGGGAACTTCTGCTGTATAGGGTGTGAGCATTTCATCGAATTGTGTCAGCTCACACAGTGTTCGCAAGTCATCTAGTGACAAATCGCTTTTGTGTGCAATTAAGTTGGGCGATGTTGACGGACCGTCACTGGTGCTCGGTCCAGGGGCTGTACTCACCGAAGGTCCATCATTTTGTTGCTTTCGGCAGCATCCAGCACTTGACAAATTGCGCCCGTCCGTCTCTGAAACATCGCCGTCAACTGAAAGAAGACCCAGCGATATATCTGCATTGCCAGACATATTGGCGTTCTCATCATCCACCATTTCATCGCCAGACTCGTTGTCTGTGTCGTGCAGTGAATAAAATATGAGTGAACCACTCTTGGTGCATCCACAAAGTCTATCAAGGGTTTTGCAGTACGCCGCCGAGACGAACTGCTCGTTTGGCACCTCAATGTTGGTTATGAGTTTGAAGTCTTGTAACGAGTGCAACTGCATACTACCATCGGCGCAGACAACACAGAAAGCACCTCCATCGAAATCAACACCTTGCACCTTCCTGTCGTAGTTGTCACAAGCCGGAAGGAGGCAGATTTCATTCGGGCCCTTGTAGCGATTAAACGTAGCCGAAGCGGTGTGATCGCTGGATATCTCCCCGCTGGAGTCGCAAGAGAACAGCAGCATTTGCCCACTCACCCAGTCATCATCATCGTCGACGTCCATCCAATCCTCCGATGCTTCTTTCACGTGAACGAGTTTGACCAACAACTGATTGCAGCTGCGGTTGGTTGGTATAATTTCGCCCACTTCAAAATTACCGGCAATCAGAGGGGTCACGTTCACACAATTCCTCACCACACAAGTGACCTCTTCCTTTTTTGGCTTCTTAGTTATCTGAACTATTTGCTCGGTGGCTTTTATGTTGTTGTTGTCCAGTTCCTCTTCCACTTTTTGCTCGGAAAGGATGTGCGACGATAGTTCCAAGTCACAGAGATCTCCCTCGATCTTTATGAGGTTGCTGTCCATGTACGGCAGTTCATGAAAGACTTCCTGTTTTTCAGGCTCGTTAAACTTCATCGAACACAGGTCAGACATGAAGCCATTGCTGTCGAAACTGTCCTCGTACTTCTCCATGAGAGTTTTGTTATCATCATCTCGGTCGTACTTGTTGCACATGTTTTCCAACGAGTTTTGCTGCTGTCCGTTGTCGCAAATGAGCTTGGAATTCGATTCGCAAATATCTACCACAACCAACATCAGGATAATCCCAGTTGCCTTCTTGACCCACAGCCCTAGGATTATCTTCGAGCCCACGACACTGGACTTCACCGAGTTGGCAAGTGGGGTTTTGTTCGTGCTGTTCTTCGACAGCTTGTTGGGGAGAACGCACATTGCTGTGACTTTTGCTTCATCATAACCATCCGGACATATGTCCTTCATGAGGTTGGACAGGTGCGCTGTGTGCATTTCCTTGAGATTTCTCTCTATGCTCCAAATTGTTATTTCACCTGTTCGCGATAAGCATGTGCAGAGCACGTGTGCAAAGTCACTGTTCGATATTATATCAAATCCATTTGTCATTGCAGCTGGATTTGTCGCATATGTGACGGCCAATGGTACATTTTGCGTGTACTCGCCCTTTACGAACGGACACGTGGGTGAATGTCTCTCATGCTCGCTCCATGGCTCGTCGGTCTTCTCCCAACACACAAGACACACATTACATGTAAAGCACATTGCTCTATCTTCACCGGATGTACTTGGTTGATGGTAGAAGCCGGCTTGTGCCATTTGATCTGGCAGTGCCCAATTGTAATCCATATGTGGCCATTTTTCAAATGTCTGCCGTCGTACTGCTTCTGAATACATAAGCACCCGTTGTATGGTGCCATTATTGCAGCCGATTTCAATGTGCCTTGAACCGACCAGTAAATCTGTCAGTCGCTCGTTGATTGCTGATGCTATTGCTAGGGCTGGTATATGTTTTTCTAGCCGCTTCAGGTGCACCACTGCGTTGTTGGCCACCATCTTCAAGCTGGAATACGGCAGTTCTAGACATATTGTGTTCCACTGCAAAAAGGAAGAGGAAAATGCAAGGAAATACAAATTACTTATTTTTCATTTTATTCGCATAGACAGTGGTGGGTTATCGAAAAGACTGCTGTGATCAATGGAAATGCGAAAATGCAAAACAGAAAAGTCTAGTAAGCAAAAACTTGTGTTGACATGACCTCGCATGGCTAGGGGGTTAGATTTTGCCGGAAAATGAATATTTCAAGCACTCGACCCGTTGATTTAATTCGCTGCCAGCCTAGGCGCTAAGCTCAATGCTTTAGAATAGAAGGCACATTTACACCAAACTTCTGTGTAGAGTGTAATTTGAAACAAGCCTTTTTCGATCAACTCCTGAAGAATGAGAACTGTTTGTATGCAACCAAATTCGGTGTGAGGATTGTGTATGCAAAAGTTGTGTATACCAGATGTGGTTTCATTCATCTGTTATCGACTTGCTCTCTGAAGACGCAAAGAGCGCGTGCGGAGTAGTTGTGTATACATCCCGAATGTGATATCGGCGTATCCGCTTTTTAATGACTTTGTCTCTTTCTCTCTCGACAGTAAAATCGTGTTTGCATCTACTTTATTTGTTCAGTCCCAAGGTCTCTCTTGCTTATGACATTTTAAAAAGTACGTGGATGCAATTGGTAATAGAGCCATCTCCCGAAGGACCGAAGAGTCTGCGAATCCGTACCAACAGACGAATTTCTTCCCCCAAAGAATAATGTTTAGCTGATCTTTTTCGAATTAATCGTTTTAAGCATACAGTATTATTGCAAGGTTTGTCCTGTAGATAATCCAAAATCAGTGCGTTTCGACTAATCTCCACTCGCAACGGTGGGTGACGCGTTTCGACTAATCTCCACTCGCAACGGTGGGTGACGCAGTAGAGGAGTTGCACTTTAAATTTATCCAGCGTCACAATAACCTCAATGGATGCCGTGCAATTCGACCATAATTACAATTTACATCAGAAAAGTCGGTCCATTGGAACTTTATGACGTTTAGTTTGCTAAATCAATGACTCACGTTGCCAAGAATCCTCGACCACGAATCAGAGACAATGCAAAAGAGATAAATTACTGCCTACACACGATGAGGACTATCGATTTGATGTCTCAGCAAAAGTAGTGCTTCGACGGATATTTCAGGTATTCAAGGCTTGCGAAGACACAAATAAAATGTTTATCCAAGAAGTTGGCTTAAAATCCACCAACACCACAAACTGTCTTCACTCGTGTAAGATTAGGCAGGTCACACTTAATACACTGATAGACACACAATTGCGCAGTTATCGGAAAATGGTAAATTTTTCGTCATGGAAAAACCGTGGTCTACAATTCATTAGTTAATTTTGAAAGTAAGTAAATCCAAATTTTGTTTGAATTTATTAATTATCTTACAACTCAGATTTTTACCGCCTGGCCTACCGCACGACGTAATTGAGTGAGGTCTTGAAAAATACCTCGTACGCGAAAGAAGATAGGACCAATTTCACACTGGACTTTTGAATTTAGAATCCAATTCAGTTTAAGTCAACCAACGAATGAAAGAGAGGAATCAGCGTATTCACTGACATTGACAAGGAAACAGAACTTGGAGTCATTCAGTATTCTCGACTAATTTGTTTGTAAATCGAAGATTCCAGGTCCCGGAGCCAGAGATTCGAAGATAGCGTTGACCATCTAACATCCACCATGACACATTGCCTCTACGCCAGATATTCGGCATAACCCTACTTTTCGAACTACTGCTCAAATCAATGTCTGCGAATAATAATAGGGTGGCGCGACAGTCCGACCGGACCTAAGCCTAGGTCATACAGCAACCGCTCCATGAGTAGAAGGAACCTAGTTTTATGCCGACACCGAACGGCCAATTTTGAGAAGCTTTTTGTAGGCAGGGGTTCTCGTTGGCCGCTGTCAGTGACTCGAAAGATGCGGTGTCGTGAATTATGACAGTTTGTCAATTCGGAGATCGAACACAGCTCCCGAAGCACCGTGTGCGTGTCTGCGTGCACATTGTTTGACAATTCGACCAACAATCGATATATTCCGTCATCGGAATATAATTTTATTACTCTATTCGTTCTGTTTGCTTTGCAGTACGAACCAAAGATTGTTTAAGAATTCATGTGAGAATTTACTACTTCGCGAAGTCCAGTACAAGGTTTATAACACTTGTGAAAGTCCCAGTGAATCGGGAAAATGTCAGCAAATCACATTACTATCCTGAATCCTCTATGAGTCAAAAGGTATGGCAATAGGAGACTGCGAGTATGACGAAGTAATGGAAGATTATTTGTCATAATGAATTACGTCAAGCAGCCGAAAGCCAACACTACACTACCTGCCGCATCCCGAGCAGTGAGCATGTGTATTGTTATCACCTGTGTTGACTTTGGATTCATTTCGTAATGAAATAGTGTTACACGCGATTTGCTGTTTGGTTTGTTTATCTTTCGTGAAATCTGCCATATGAGTGGGCATTATTTTACTCAGCTTAAAAGCACTCATTATCCTCGATGCTACTGTTTTAGCACATTCCCAGTTTTGGATTAAAAGCTCTTTTGTTTATGCATAAGTGTGCCTTAAGTGGATTATACGGCTAAGGCGTCTATACCTACCTAGATTGTCTCTATATACACATACGAGACGACAATCTTCGAAGAAGTGCTGGAAAGGGATATTGCTTGCATTAAATTATGCAATTTTAGTATGAATTCCATTAATTGGATACCACTTAAGGCACACATCGCTCGAAAGAGTGAAGTCGCTGGCAATATTAGGCATGTCTGAAATCGCCTAATTTTCTCAATAATTTTGAATTGTCTCTTTTGTGACAAGGATGCCGAAAATAGGAGCAGGTTTATAGAGAAAAATGCTGTTCTTGGTAGATTTCTATAAATTATGTAATTGATGTCAAAGGAGTGCCTTTAGTCGCGCAAGATAATGAGCCATCTCAGCTCTGCTACATCTGATGGACATGGGTAATAAAATCATCGGAAGGCATACGAACACATTGCGTCCCGTAATTAACTTAGCCTTCACGCTTTAATACGATTATTTATTCTGGAGTGGTATCCTTTTCATTGACAGCTGCTGGAGCAAAAAAAATTGTTCATGAAACTGCCTTTAATTAAATGAAAGAGTACGGGTGATATAGATTTACTTTTCATAAGCCATACAGTGCTGCATCCTATTTACAGGACAAATATTTTCCTATCATTGCTTGGAATTACAGGTATCTGCATATGCACCTGCGTTTTGAAAAAAAAACCCTTTAAAAGCTCAATTCTAACAAGTTCGAGGCAATTCATCGATCCAAGGAAAACTAAATTTTTCACACAATTGAACACAAGAACAGCATGTGGTGATTTGCAGCTGATTAACTATTCGCGTAAATAACAACATTTATTGCGCTCGCCTAAACAATGAAAGCGATCATATTCAGGACGGTTAATTAAATACAAAACGGTATCGCTCAAACCGTTTAAATAATCGCAAAATATGAGAATATATGTATACTTTAGCTCCTCTATTGCGTGCACAAATGCATTTCCGTTTATGCACAAAAATCTAACGTAACACCACATGAATCACATTGAATATATTTGCAACATACCCTTTGCGCTTTGATGCCTTTCTTTGAATTCGTCTGAGCATCACGGATTTTCTCCATTAGCTCATTACTAACATCTGTTGGACATTCAAGACCATCTTCTTCTAATTTTCTTAGACTTTCTTCAAAAATTTTCGCTTCAGATAGTAGAAGTTCAAGTTTTATCATATCGTCGTTTTGTACAACTGGTGCCTGTAGAATTGTATCCAAAAGGAGTACACCATTGTAATCGCCACGAAATCCTAGGCATTTTCCATCCCAGAAAAGGACCTTTTCCTGTAGCGGCATATATTTTCCACGCACATTTTGACCAATATCTGCAAATTAGAAAACAAACATTTTAACGCACATTAGCAATTACATCTTTTTGCGTTGCACGACGATGGAGGCCATTTGTTTCCCCCCACAATAATGCGCAGATTGGAATTTCACGAGGGGTGCTACACCCATGCAATTCCCCGAGAATAGACGGTCTTTCAATCGGGAATTGCACAATCAAACAACCGCATGATAAACTCCACAAATTCTAATTATATTTTTTTTTCATTTCTTCTATTTTCTGAGCATTCTTGGTTTTATTTTGAGAACAAGAAAAATTACCATCAGACAATTTGTACGCTTGTAAAATTACACCAGAGTGCACGTCTAGAATTTTCACTTGCTTCTTTGTATCAAAAACAATTATAACGTTCAAATTTGGATGATATGTTATATTGCATGACTCGGTTGCAATATTTAGATAACCATCTTGCTTTAGTATTCGCTGGTCGCCAGCCATGTCGGGTAAAAAATTATTAAACTTAGCAGATAATTTCCGTTTTCAACACTTTTACGTCCGCCATCAGAGTGAATAGAAAACTGACAAGACGAAAATTTTCATAGATGCTATCTCTTTTGCGCTATCAAAAAAGAGAGAGCCAAACACAAAGGAATCCGAACAGCTAAAGATGTAAACATTGCAGTTTTTTGATTTGCATGTTGCCGGCACTTGTTGTCAAAATGGTATTTCAGCTGATGGACAGTTTGTGAGGTGGGATATTCTTGGGTGATGGGCCACCCACATGTTGACGCATACGATTTTCTCAAAAGAATTTTCGAATTCAAATGATATGCTCCGAATGCATGGTTTTGTATGATGGATGCTTTCTGTAAAACTGAGCTCAGTTTGTACCCGCCGTTGGTAGTTTCGTGTTCACATGGACAGTTTTTATTCTTCCACAAACCTGGTTTGCATGATAAATTTACAAAGTGTAGACTCACGTTTAGGCATTGGTGCGAAATGTCTCCACTTTGAGAGATCAAATGAGAAGACGTCAAACAACAGCTGACACACATTCGGTGCAGCAGTTGTTTATGTTTATTTTACAACCATTTGATCCGCAATGAATATTTTGCCAAAGAAAAGGTAAGACTGCGTATCATCAACAATTCAGTTGGCTAGAATCATTTTCTTGCAGATGGCATGTGCGGACGAAAGATAACATCGCCCGAGTGCGACGTGACGAGGCTGAAGCCGCTGAACAAGAGCGTAAACGTATTGAAAAATTAGAATATGCGGTAAGCACTTGATGCGCAGTGGTTCCTAATGATCAACTCATTCCCAAAATGTATGTTTACAGGAAAGTGAAGCACGTCTGAATATCTTACGATCCAAGGCAGGGGCCACAGGAACACCAACTGACCAGTCGTTAAATGCACCAACAGAGGGGAAAATCATAACAACTGACGGACATGTAGACCTATTTTCCGATTTCCAATCGCACATAAAAACCACCAATAAGGAACACGAAAAGGAGAAGAAGGAAGAGAAAGAGAAGTACGAAAAACAAATAGGATATCTCACGTATCTAGGACAAGATACAAATGAAGCCCTTAAATTACGAAGTTGGTACGAAGTCGCACCGGACCGATCGGATGTCTATGACCGCAAAATAGTTGAGAAGGATTTGAAAACAAAATACCTCAATGATCCACTTACTCTCATAAAAACCCTTTTACCAGAGGACAAGACTACAAACAAAGTGAAATCGAAACCGGTGCAGGAGCCAGTACGGGAGGTAGTTGAGTTGGTTGAGAGTCCAAAAAAAGTGAAAAAATCAAAGAAAGATAAAAAGCATAAGAAAGATAAGAAAAAGAAGAAGAAAACAGAGAAACACTCACGAAGTGAATTGGATTCCGAAGAGCGAGAGCGTAAAAATGAACTCATAAATAGATTACGCAAGGAGAGACTGAAGCGTGAAGCACGCGAACGAGCTCGACAGGAGGAACTGCTGTGCCCAAAGGTGGACAAGCCGAAGGTAGTGGAAGAAGTGCGACCAGGTCCAAGGATAGTTCAAAAGTATAATAGCCAATTTAACCCGGAATTGGCTAAACAGAATATGGCCTAACAACTCAAGATGCTTGCGGATTTACTAAAAAATAAATAAAATAAAAACTGAATTCATCATTTATCATTTTTTTTGTTGTATTCTGGTAATACTTTTCGGGCAACTTTTCGTTGGTTGCTTAGAATCGCTTCTGTTCAAAATGGTAGAAAGTGATATCAAGTAGTGATGGCTAACAATCAATAATTTTGTAGGTATGTCAATATTAGGCTTTGGAGTGGGCGTTTTAGATGAACGTTTTTTTTTTTGTATTCCACACCTTATACTAGTTAATACAGAAATATAAAGTACAGGAAGACTAAAAGTTCGTTATTAAGACCAAGTAGTCGTGGACGGAGTGAACGTGCATGTCACAGCTTTAGTGTAGACTTAGAACCTCCATGGGGCACTGACATGAGAACTATGAAGCCATTGAGGATATGGAGAACTAATTTATGAACACACAGCTATGGCTAAACAAATATGTTTATGTTAACTTGAATAAATACTGAGCAAATAAGAATTTCTCACATTGGTTGAGATACCTTTGATTCAAGGTTCTAAATGACTTGACTAAACCTGGACAGAAAATAGAAACACCACTTTAATTTAAGGAAAAACATTTATTTCATCGTTAATGCCTGAATTGATCCTTAAAATGTGACTTTGTCACTTGTTTGCAGTGACGCCTTCAATACGTTGTGGCATGGAGTCGACTAAGGGTTTGCAGTTCTAATTGAAATGGAATACCATTCCACACAATTTTCTTGATTTTCAAAATCATTCGAATGACTATTTGATATTTGATTATGGACTGATATTTGAATACAATTTTAGCTTGCTATGTTTGTTCTCTGAAAATTACATTTTGCGTGAATTATGGGAAACCCTTTCCGAACTCTTAACGACTGTGTGTAATCGGTATTCCGGTTGTCGTCGTTTTACGCCACTAATCGACACTAGTTATTTGTGTTCTGTGGGACGTAATTTTTCTACTACACGTGTCATGATTCGGTCAGATTCGGTATCACGGTTGTCGATTAAGCAAGTGTCACAAAACTACTAGGTACTTAAACGGCAGAATCAGTTGTTTAGGATTTCGTAAATGACTCCAAGTGAAAATTAACTGAAAATGTAAGTTTTTTTTGAATTTTTTCCCATATTGGTGTAATTACACTATTTAACTATGTTACTAATTTTAAAAGAGTGTGAGTGAACAGGAGGGATAATTCCGCGACCAAGCGTTGTCTAGACGTCTTTCACTACATGAGGCACACCCCTCAGAAAATGTGTTCGGTTGCAATCAAGATGTACCTGTAAAGAAAAAAAAAAAAGAAAAACATTCGCCTGGTACTGTTACATAGACAGACCTTCCTTGGGTTGCATCAATATTTAGTGTAGGTAGGTGGGAGGAGCTGCTAGTAAATTCACCAGTACACTTAGACCATGTTGTTCCATTATTGGTCCGCTCATAGTCAGACTACTGCCACTGTAATTGAGCACTCCAGTGATAGTGCCCGTAATTCGATCCCATGGTGACTGGACCAAATTTGACCAGATAGAGAAATAGACCAGATAAAATCGTATTAGCTTTGCTTTCTCAGGACTCCACTAACAAAGGGCAAGCACTTAACCAACTGCGCCATACAGTCGTTTAATACATATTAAGTGTAAATAATGCACTTGTGAAGAGCAAAAATGCCCTACCTTAAGCAAAGGGCAGATGGAACCGAGGCCACTTTCAGTATAGAGTGTCAAGGCCTTCTTGTTGGTACTCACTTCCCAGGAATATGCGTAAGGATAATCTCACTGGAAACTCAATCAGTCAAATCCACTCCTATCGCAGCTCCATCAGAATGACGAACAGTACTGTCATACTAACACCTTCAAACTCAAAAAAATGGTAGGACCTGATGGCGTTTTTCCAGTCGAGCTTCAAAAGGCTGCAGACCTCATCTCTACTTGGTTGGTCAACATCTTTCAATGATGTCTGGATCTTGGTCACGTACCCAGGATCTTTAGAACGACCAATGTTCGCAGGTCAAACCAAATGATCTAAGGTCCATAAGTCCATCGTCCTTTCTTCTCAAGACTGATTGACGTATGATGAACAGTCGTAGACAAATTTTCAATCTCTCTCTTGTGCACACAGGGCAACGTTGTTGATCGCTCCCAACTTGGCGAGATACCATCAACAATCCTTGCCTATGCACAGGTCACGTTGAGATTCATCCCCTCTGGATAGCCACCACAACACTCTTTGTATATATGTAATAAGTAGTTGCAGCGAAACTTCTCTATAGCTGATATTTAGGTGTATCCGTTCCGAAGGGGTCGAAATAGAAGCATATCTTCTTGCCGGGAATAAGATGAACTGTCTGTAAAGAGAGGTGTCATTTATAGAGGGGTGTCTACTGTATTGACAAAATATTAAAGTTCCATTCCCAAATACACGAGATATACTAGGGCTGTTCCAGTACTTTCTGCACCAAATTGGGATGTCTGTCATGTTTAAGGCAGAAATGAAGTATGATAGAGACATCCAACTTCACAGCTGATTGACCCCTAGTCCATCGACGAATTTGATGGATAATTATGAAAATTTTTTACTCTCTCGAGAGAGCGCTCGTTTGACATTAAAACCATATTCTTGGCATAGGGGATCAGACTTTCGAAGATTTTCGTTAGTTTGTACTGTTTCTTTTGGGTACGGGAACAACCCTATTAATTTCACATACACTCGTCCAACTGTGTGCCGCCGGGACTGACATTCACGAGTGATCGTGAGTGCCTAGCTTTACAGGTCGCAGTGACATCCCAGGAAATGAGACGGCCGAGGACAGGCTAGGCAGGGATCTGCACGTCAGGGCTCGCTTGAACAGGAGCAAAGAGTTATGCAACTTCTACGTCTTTTCATTTAACAGATCTTTTTTATAACATTTTCATAGACACGGGCCTGTGAATACGTGTGATCTAAGCGCAGCGGACTTAAGTCGCCTAACGCCATGTCACTCTGCTCTTAACCCTTGGCTTTAGAGCGCAAACGCGATGTGCGAGTGGTTTTCTATTGGAAAGATGAATATTTCGGTGTATATGATTTGTGCCAGGACCTGAATATCCCACAAGAAGCAGTCAAGGTTAAACTCTGTGCGAAATTGCACAGAGTTTATATTGCACTGCTAATATTCAGCAGTACCACACGAATATGGAACGCTCTTCCCAGCCTGATATTTCCCACAGGCTACAATCCGCAGATATTTAAGATCAATGTGCACATGTATCTCTTCTCTCTTTCTCTTTCTATACCTTATATATTCTATACTTAAGAATATTAGCAAGCCGCTGCGCGGTCGCAAGTTATAAAAAGACGCATATGGACGAGACTGACAAGCTGTGCAAGATTGAGGAAATGGACTGAAAACAAACGATCTACTTCGGTGAATTTGTCGCTAGATTGGTGGCGGTTCCTACTGCCCGATAGGAGATCATGCCGTCAAACAGCCACCCCACACAACACACATGGTTTCAGTCGCAGCAACACAGCTGAGAGGGAGACCATAGCACATGTCATTGGTGCCTGTCCGGAACTTTCTAGACAGCGAGTGCAGGGTAGATCCTTCCTGAACTCACTGGACGATATCTCCAATCCCAAATGCCTCAGGTTTGATTTAAAGATAAAAATTGTAAAAATTGCACTTTATACATAATAGGGTAACAGAGCTGTGACGGCACGGTGCGCTATTTGAATTCTCATCAAGCCACCTTTTCTATCTACTTATCTACGCACATGAATGTGCTGTGCTTCTTTTTAAAATAACAGCCATAAAGGCTACAGATATGCCTATGGCCATGGCCCAACAAATATTGACTTCCATTTGGACAGATTAAAGGAGCAAGATGTAACCATCATAAACCATCATGGTAAATTGCTGATCACTTAAGTTTCTTATCTGTTCTTAATGACAGTCTATATAAATGTGTTTTTCAGATCTCAAGTTTGCGTCAAGATTGCGTCATGTAATGTTTGTTCATACTACACGTGTGGGGGCATTTACAGCCTTCCTTCCCAGTAGTATAAGAAGTTCCACGGCATTTTTATTTGCGATAAACGATTTGTTTATTAGTACAACTAGTCAGTGAATGCTTGTAAAAAACGGTTATGGAATTATTTTTAAATTAATAGATACTGTAGTATACTACTTATACAGTCAAAATCGGTTATTACGACCTGCATGGGACTGACTAATTTGGTCGTTGTAACCGATATGCCGTAGTAACCGATATCAGATATGTAAATTTATCTGATGGGGATACCGGTACGTCGCCGTGTCTGTTAGCAGAACCTTTTCAGCCCCAGTGTGCAGTCAATTCCCTACTTTTTTTGTTTCCTCTCATTGTGCATTAAAATTTGGGATATAGTGGAGTGTGAAACGGAATACTTTGCCAGTTTCCAATCCTAAAATGATACCTGCTTTATCTTCAGTCGTAGAGGTTTACTTACAATTTAATGCGAGCCACCATCACCAAATCTGCACAAACTCAAAACGAACAATAAACGCAAGACAAAAAGGACAGCAGAGGGTTGCCGCTGTACGACTTTAGTCGCAAGTTGAACCTTTTTGACGCGGCGGAGCGCCGAGATACCATGCGGCTATTTTAATAAATTATATACTAATTATAAGAAAATGCAACTAAATCACTGCACCACTCCTAAAAATTATAAGACTTTTTTTTTTCGGACGATTAACCTCGAGATAAATTTTTTTGTGAATTTCTCAAACTTTTCAGCGGCAACTCTGGATCAGCGTGTCAACAAGCAGTAGTAATAAAGGAATTTGTTGTGAGTACTCAGACGCAAAAACGCACTTGTAGGCAGACCGTTTTGTTAGAATTCAAGAATCGGTCGTTGTAAGTGATATGTCGTTTTAAGTTCAATGGGATTATAAAGGACCTCAGCCGGGACCTAAGAATTTGGTGGTTTTAACCGATCTCGTAATAAACGAGACTGTATATCTCAAGACTGTAGTTTTATATCGAACAAGTGTTGGCTTTTTCTATATATTTCCGAAGTATACAAAGCTTATGTGATGTTATTGATTGTATACAAAATTGGTTGGTTATTTAATTATATACCTAAGTTAACTTAAAATAGCGGGCGTGGCGTGGGTATGTGCGTCGACCCATACTCAACTGAAACTCGCTTCCAAAAAATAATTTCCACGGCTGCACCTGAGTCACTGACAATGCTTAAAGAGTAACAACTGTCTCGAAAAAAGCTTCTCAAACTTAGCCGCTTAGATTCGGCTTAAACTGTAGGCCCCTTTCACTTGTTAGATTAACAGCACGCTCTACACGAGTGCTTGTTGAGAAGCTCGGCCCTGAACTTAAAATAAAATACAAACTTAACCTAGGTATACAATATAATTATAATAATAATAAAAATTAAATATCTCCGAAATGGGATAGTTTATTTACTGTCTAAGAATACTACATTCTCTTTTAGTACATTAACTTACACAATGAGTAGCAGATGTAAAAAATGCAGTTGTTCCAAAAAAGAGATATTTCTGCCATCGCTGCGTGCAACCCTTAAGTTTTAGGCAGAAAGCATCTTCAGTCACGTTTTCTCGCGACATAATCAATTCTCATATAAATTCACCAGAATTGATTTTATTAGTAAATATGCTCTCTTCAGACTAAAAATGTTCAATGAAAGGCATAGAACAACTTATCGTTGCAATGATCCTACGACCACAGATAATAAACTAGCCAGATGCGGCACTCCCATATAAAATAATAAAGCATATATTTTTCGTGGCAGACAAAGGGCTTTCAGAATAAGCACAAGAAATAAAGCCTTTTCATTTTCCTTCACTTCGGTAGTTTATTATCTGTGCTATAATTAGGTGCAAGCAATTTCCATCGAATATAGGCAAAAATTATTCTTCTCGATATAGAAAAGGATGAGGATTGAACTATCGATTTTTTTTTTGTCTAGAAAAATCGAATGCTCCTTTTCCACAGAACCGAAACCGCGAGGTATGGATCAACTTTTACTGAAACCTCAATTGGCCGTTTCCACCGAGCTTGAAGTGGTTTCGCTCTCAATTTTCAAGTCACTCGCTCTCAAATTATAAGTGCCCGCCATTGTGCTTGCACCAATTGGAAATTATTACAATCTGCTAAACTGTTTATAGATAAATACAATTTAAAGTCTTCTGCGAATGTTAAAATCTTACAACATTTGAAAATCTAATTTGTATAAATGTAAAATGAATCAATCTCTCACGAAGGCATTAACTCAAGGGGGATTTAACTAGATTTGCCAGAAATCGCGAGGTTTCCAGACCCCGAAAATGGAAACTGGTAGGTTCGGAGGAAATTGAAATAAGGAAATATCTATTTATTATTCTATTTGCGAACTGTCATTCAGTGTTGCCGCTGAAAAATTTGAGAAAGCCGCACAATAAAGTGTCTCTCAAAAAACGTACATAGCGGCAACCCAGCTGTTAACCCTCAGTTCGCATTACACAAGAAAGGCAAGCGCAATCCACAAATTCACGAACACAAAATTCGCAATGAGGTGTCGGTTTGCACGCTACCGTTGCTCTCTGTGAATGAAGAATCTCCACTCCATATCAGAAATGAAGGATGATAGAGGTGCCCAACTTCTACCTCTCTTGTCACTTACAATTATTCACTACCATTTCTTATATCGTTTTCTAAAGCCAAATTGACCAGTCAGAGAACGGCATTTACGTTATTTCGTGAATAACCGACAAAAATTCATGAATAACTGTCAAAAAGTCTCTGAAATTCGTCGATAGACCAGGGGTCAATCAGCTGTGAAGTTGGGCATCTCTATAATACTTCATTCCTGCTCCATATGAATGAAGAGTCAGAGTAAGAGTAAGCACGCTCATAGGCCCGCCCTGCGATGGTAGAATGAAAAAATATGAATATTCCTTTAAAAGAAAACCAATTTCTATGAACTCGTCACTTGCACTGTGCGAAGAATCACCTTGGAATTGTTGCCATATTAGTAGGAGATGATATGTAAGAATGTGCGCATTTCAGCTGCACTTTACTAATTCAAACATCGTTTAAATATATTTCAGTGAATATGCAGTAAAACAACACTTTGCATTATTCACTATTCACATAATTGTGGAATGCACAGCGAATAGTTATTGGTGCCTGAGTGGAGTGATTACAATTTCCACGATGCAATTCCACTTCACTAGCACTAATAACAAAACAGCCACACTTTTCCCCATATTCCACCATTAATTGAATTCGAAATCATTAATTTTGTATTAGTTTTATCGAATATAATTTTTGAGTTCCCAAACAAATTGCTCCGCGCTAATGAGCTGTCAGATTTAGGGCTGGAGATTAAGGCAAGAAAAATGCCACCAGGAGGTGCTGAAACTCAATGGCGATTGGTCAATTGTTTGGTGTGTATTTGGGTATTTGCTTATCTACCTGTTCTCTAGCTGTTTGGTTTTTGCACATACGTATGCAATGCGTTTGTGTTACTTTGTTTATTGCATGGGCTGTTTTCTTCTGTGGTGTGTAGGTGTCTCAATCTCAGGCCAAGTGAATAGACGGTGTAGCTTTATGCAGATAACATATTCTGTATGGTGAGAGTATTATACAGTACAACCTCGATATGACGAACCTGAAGGTAATCAGAAAATATTCGTCTTGATATGACGATCGTCGTCAAGATGTTTGTCATAGAGAGGTTAGGTTGGATTATGATTCGTCTTAATAAGGTAACCCCAAAGTTACGTACGTGCTCCTCTGATTACTGTATTGTAGCAAACGATTTCAGCTAATAGATGAAGCCACAGTTTTATGAATAAATCAAATCGCAACTACTAAGCATCAAGCAACAACGATAGTCTTTCGATAAATATAACGTATTCGAATCGGTTGAGAGTGAAAATCGATACGATTCGTTATGTAAAAGTTATAAGTTCACAAAATTCGTTAAATAGAGGTGAACCTTTATATTGTGCAATGCTTGGAAATTCGCTATAGAGGGGTTTTTCACATATGTATTTGTTTTGAAGGGAATATCTAGGGAGAGTTTGAGTAGTTCCGGACCTGTATAGTTCCTGGAACTATGTCCACTGTCATAACTAGTTCCAATCATTCCACACAATTTATTCGAAGATCTCTCATAGTTCTGACATGTCCTACGAGATTTAAAACACTAATGCCCGTTTTCACAGTGCAATCTTATCCGCTGATTTAGCTAAGTGGAGGATCGAACATAAATTTCACTCAAGAAGATTTCGTTTTCACAGTCAATATTTAGGGATGGTTTAGATAAGTCATGGATTGCGTGGCATTGTGTACTATTGAATCCATCAACCATTTTCACCATGAACAACTAGTACCTGTGATTGAACAAGAACAGCACCCAACTGAAGAAAGGAAAAGAGAACACACCAACTCAACAAGCGAATGGTTATGCATGTAAAGATGTCATAAATTTGGGCCTAGCACAAAGCAATCCAAATCCAAGCTTTTCCCCTTTTCCGAATTTCTCTTAATATTGAATTGTCCTGAACGAATTAATATTTAAGTGAATTATGGTTAGGTTTGGTCGAAAGAAATGGGATAAGATTACGTCTAGGTTAGAGCGCTCTCAGAGGAGAAGTATGTTAGAATAGAAGTAGTAGTGCTCGTATAACTAGTTTTAAGCATTTTTGTCTAGCAAGTAAGTTTTAAATGAATTTATAAATAAAAGTGAAAAAGAAAAACAGAATAAATTGTGCGCCTTTTGTTCTCTTCAGCAGCATTGTCACACCAAATATCTGGTTGCTTATACAGTGCTCCACAAAAGTTTGCGTACAATGATGCAATTTGGAAGAAATGGCTGTCATTCACGTAATAGTTAGAAGAATATTTTTGGAAGGTAAATTCCAATAAAACATCGTCTCAGGCTTCAGTGTTCAACAAAATAAATTAAAATTATTATTATTTTAAAAAAAAAACATAACAAAAACCAAGACAACTTCCGAAATTCACTCCACAAAAGTTTACGTACACCTGTAACGTAAATGGAAAGAATGTTCATTTAAATGGACAAATAATCATTTTATCTTATTACTTTTGGTGTAAATACTTAGTAGGATATACTTTCATCCTTATTACCTCCTTCAACCGGTTTTGCATGGATGCTACCAATTTTTCTGTTTATGTAAGTCCACTCAACTAACAAAGCTTGATATCGAGGGTGCGGATCTTCCTTTCTAATGCTTCCCACACGTGCTTAATTGCGTCGATGTTTGGCGATGGCTTTAGCCTCTGGATTGACACTTAAGTCATGGCAATCGGTGGCTTTAGCCTCTGGATTGACACTTAAGCCATGGCTATCGGTAGCTTAAGTTAAACCATTACTTAAGTGGAATTTATCGTTAAATGTTCACTGTTTGATTCTGAGTTCATCCATGCATCGACACTTATGTTCGCACTGAGAAAACGGGTATAATGCGTGTATTCACATTCCAAGGAAGGCGAATATCGGAAACATAGAACGATCCATGTCATTTCCATAGGTATGTATACCGCAGTTTTCAATCAACAAATTTTCATGAGAGGATTATCCATGGATAAACCATGCCACACCCAACACCAAACATGTCACATGGAACTACAAAGTTTCACGGATGTGTTTTAGTTCCGCGGAAAAAATGCAATTAGACAAATATTAAACAAATAAAAAAAATTAATAAATAAGAGAGTAGTGTCGAGAGATAGTTCCACCTGTCAAAAGAATCGTTCCGTGTCCGTTCATTCGTGTTAACTGTTTAGCACAACTCTAGTTCCAGGCGATGTTGAAAAATGCATTAAATCGAGGAAGTTGTTATATTGAGGTCCGCTATATCAAGGTTGTACTGTATTAAGCTTAACCGAGTGGAGTTTGTCTTAGTTTTGACGAATCGCTCCATCTAGCGCGTTGCTTACTTATATTCAAAAATATCAAGTCGGTACACAATATGAAAATGTTTCTGATTAAAGGCTCGTGACTGAGCGACGCGCTGTCACTTCTTTGACAACATCCAACAAGATCATCACTCGCCAAGACTAGAGGCACGATCTTCCAGAAGTCCGTACAACTGTTATCCTACGCGGATGACTTTGACGTGATTGGCAGAGCACAGCGAGCCGTTTGCCGGCATTGAGGCGAAAGCGGCTAAAATGGGTCTAGCGGTGAACGAGGGCAAAACGAAGTCTATGCTGTTATCAAGAAATCGCCTACAACGACACCTTGGACAGAGTGTCACATTGGGCAGCTATAACTTCGAAGTAGTCAAGGACTCAGTCTACCTCAGCTCCGCAGTAAATAGTACGAACAACATCACTAAGCGAGATGAAACGCAGAATAAATTCTTGCCAGCCGCAGTTTATATGGCCTGCAGAGGCAATTGAGTAATAGAGACGGCTCTCGAAGGATCAAGCTGACTTTCTGACAATCTTAAAAGCGACTCCGAAACCTGCAGGACACCTCAACAGGATGTGTTGGTAGAGGTGGAGAAGGAGCTCAACCAACTTGGCGTGCGAAACAGAAGACAGCTAGCCAGAGATCGTGCTAGTTGGAGAGGCTTGTTTGCGAAATGTTGCACCAGATTGAAAATATGCAGACTCCTGTGTAGCTTGTCTTGAGTACCACTTGACTTCACGCTCATACCGGATAATAGGACCAAATTTTCTGAATTCGTTCCCTCGGCGTTGTATGTGCGGCACCTACCGCACAAGCAAGGTTGTCAATTGAAGTCTTCATTTCCAGAAAGATCCGTTCAAAAAATGTGCCCCAACAGAGATCAGTTGTTTCTTAAGTTGTGTGGCATGTGGCGTCGGTCAGCTGCGACATCGCTCGTCGGGGAAATAGAAAAAAGGAGATAATATTTTGCCATTCAAATCTTTCACTTTATTCCAGTGTTTCACCTTTTACCAGTGTTTCCCTGCCATGTCGCCCTTCTTAAAGGAATGCAAAGAACTTGAACCCTCCTTGCCTGGAATACTTGCCTGGAAACGTCCTGTTTGACGTCACTATTTGTAATGTGATGAATATGCATGAGCATGAATACGGCTTCGGTTCATCTCCTTGTGCTAAGTATTTATCCCCTCAGGACAAGGCGTCGAACAGGTATCCTGAGGCTAAGTAGACAGTCTGCTCATTTATTTCCGAATTTTTCCTTTCGATTTCATCTTCTCTTTGCAGAAACACTGCCAAGAACATGGCACGGACACGGTTCAAATTGATGCTGCCTAGTCACATTTTGATTGGTTTTCATATTCTTCTGAACGGGAAGAAGCTCTTGGACAGAGAGTGTGCAAGGGACAAGAAAAAATGTATTTTTTCTCCTTATGGAAGGCTGGGATCAGATTGTAAATTGTGTTCGGACTTTCTAAACTCATGCCTCATTCAATGAAAGTCTTCGTCTTGTTTATCTACGCCAATTATGAATACAATTTTTTTCTCTTAATAGACTAAAAGGGAAAAAGTTCGGGGGAAATTCTATTCACAATCACCCCGCTTATGTTTTGTACAGAGGTTCACTCCATTGTTTGAACTCCTTTATGAGTTGATTTGATCGCAGCTTGATGAAGGGATTTGGATTTCTTCTTGCGTTATACCTCCGCCCTGCTCACAGCTCGCATTTCGGTTGTTGAAGTCCTGCATTCACCTGTGTTGCTTCTTGGACGTGAATCAGGTCTGGAGCATGAGTGGTCAAAGGACATGGGTTATTTAGTACTTTTTTTTTAATGGGTGACCAATTATTGGTTTGGTTTTTGAAGAGGAATGTTGTCTTATGGTTCATTGAGAAGAGGTTCGGTTCGAACTGTCATTCGCATAGTCACCAAGAGGGAAATGAGGAGTTGTGGTCATCGTTGTCATCGTCGTCTACGTCGTGCTCTCGCATACCTTTCGCGCCGTCGTTAGCTAATGACACTCCAACGACTTGGCACTTTAAAGAAACCAGCAGACGGCCATTTCTTAATTACTTAAAAGTATTCAATTTAAAAAATATAAAATTAAGAGGAGATAAGCATGTGGCCAGAGCATATCAATTAAACAAATTAAAAAAAAAAACAAATGAATAAATAAGAGGGTAGTGTCCCTTTGATGCATATATCTGATCAACACGATCGGCACGATCTATGATAGAAAATAGCGGATCAATGCCGGCGGTGACAGCGGTGATAGCGCCACGAACAATTCCTCCATCGCAGTTTATTTTCGCTCCCGCTGTAGGATCACTCACCGATCGACAAGCAACGAGTAGTCTGTAACCAGCACGTGCTGCAGGCAGTCGATAATTCTAATTGCTGCTGAGTTAAGAATTTTATACGACTGTCGAGTGTGTGGATGCTATGAGGAAAATCTTTTTGAGGATTTATTTTTGATATTCATTAGTGTAGGGCTTCTGAAGTTCCCGTCCCGGAGTTTTGTGAACTATTGTAATTTTGTAGAGTCGCTTGTTAAAGATAAAGTGTGAAAGTGTAACCGGTTCTGTTAATAACTGATTTTGTATTTTTTTTAAACGACCAATGGAATTAACGGACGTCGCATCCACAAATCCCGTGAGTGATCTTAACAATATTTTCATCCATATTGTGTTAGAGTGCGATCAAGTAAATCTAAGAACGAATCTGCTCCCTTATATTTCATTGTTTCCCACACATTCAATTGTTTCCTCGTGAACGGATTACATGATTTCAAGGCCAATTGGTTTTGCTTTTTTAGATCAAGTGCATTGCCAAGTCAAAAAGCGCACAGTGAGCGCCAAAGAAATAGCTTCATGATTCCTCTGCTGTTCGTGGTTCTCTCCGTTGCGGCTGCTTATCTTCCTCTGGTCTAGTTGCGTGTTTTCTTAACTTTCTGATGACTACACGGTTTATTGTTTTATGATTTCGTGTCGATAAACTTTGTGCAATATAAGAAGTTTATCTAAAACATTTGCTAAAGAAAAGAATAAGTATGTGGAGGTTTATTTAATGAAACCTACTCTCTGGAGCTACACCTATATTCTCTACTCTTAATTGCATGGTAACGAGAGTTTTATGTAGTTTTGGGTGAAATAAAACAATTTGAGGCCGTCGTAGTGAACACAAAGCGGCTTAATAGTCTCGATTATGAGTGACTTTTTTGCACTGGTGTAGGTAAACATGTAAACTTGTTCCATGTCCACTTGGATACAGAAAAAACGATAATCGATTTCTAGCATGTATCAACTTAGAAATGAAGTACCTACTATACGGGCAGACAGACTTTTAGCTCTCGTGTCCCTTAAAGCCTTTGGCAGAGTTTTGTCGTATATCGTTTGACCAATCAGAGAACGGAATTCACACTATTTCGTGAACAATTGTCGAAGAGTCTCTCAAATTCGTCGATGGGCAAGTCAAAGACGGTCAGCTGTGAAGTCGGTTATCTCAAAAGCACTTAGTTTCTGGTATCAAACCTGAATCTTTTGGCTTGATGTATTTAAAATGCGTTTACTGCATCTTCTATGCTTCTTCTTAGGGCGCTACAATCCGGGTTGGATCTGGGCCACAACCCTGGACAACAAGCCCCTCCAACTAGCACGATCTTCATGACTTGTGTGCACCACCTTGTACGTGGACATCCTCTGTTACGTTGTCCCACACCACAGGCGCAAAATCGAAGATTCTTCGGGCCGGATGTAAGTTGTCGATACGGCCTACATGAACTAGCCATCCTTGACGTTGAATCCGTAGACTCATGTCGCTGTACAGCCGACACAGTTCGTGGTTGAACCTCCTTCTCTAAATGACATCAACGCAAACGAAGAGACCAGTAGCCTATTCATCCGATTTGGTTGTAGTCCGCCTTTTGCAGAATGGGGATGATCGTTTATAGAGAGTCAACTAAGTTTTCCGTGAGATGGCTCTGTTACTCAATTGCCTATTAATCCCATGTTAACAGCGGTTGCCAAAAGTTATTCCGCGTTCGATCTAGGTACTGGGCCTAAGGATAAAGTCTCCGATTATATCGAGGCTATAGTCGCCGTAAAGTTAATATTGTGCCGCCTTACTTGATGACAGCATATACTTTATTTTTCTAACCTTTACCGCCAAACCCATTTTAGCCGCTTCCGTCTCATTGCCAGCAAACGCCTCATTGGCTGGTGGCTGTGTTCGACCAATCAGGTCAATGAGGTCCACGTATGTCACGAATTGTACGGACTTTTGGAAGATCGTGCCTCTAGTGCTGGCGTCTCAGTCTTGCATGATCTTCTCCGGGACGATGTTAAAGAAGATACATGACAGTGCGTCGCATTTACCAAATCCCTTTTTAAGATTGAATGTCTCGGTGTGTTCTTTACCGACATTGATGGATCCACTGAGAGGTCTTCATTGCCGTCCTGCTCAGTTGGACGAGTGTGGCGGGAATGTCAAAACAAGTGTATGCCCCTTAAAGTGTATGCCGACCCTGGAACGACAAATGGGCCAAATGTAATAGGCATGGGCTAGTATCAAATATGTATTTCGTCATGTCTTGAAACTGGAACTGATGGTTGATCACCTGATATTTGATTATAGAGAGGGATTATAGAGAAGGGTTGCATGTTGCCTTAGGTAGTGAAGGGGGTTTGGGAAATAATGTTAGACAAAGAGGGATAGAGTTTAATTCGCGGAGGGAGAGGCATTGTGATCTTCTTTCATTTCAATGATTTAAGCTAAGCAAAAGAAACAAGTGGACTGATTGCATTCAGTGCACTCAGTGTACTCAGTGTGCTTCCTACAGTAAACATTGCACTCCCATCAAATACTTGTTTTCGAGAAAGTGAGCAGTGCACTCATTTTGCTATCAAGCACTGAACTTATCCCACGTAACGGGATATTATATTTCAGTGTACAGACGAAGAAAAGCAAATGAATGCATTCATGTGCACCCAAAAAGTAAGTCTGTATTCATTCTTTCCAATATACGTCCAAGACAATAAATTAATAATCTTAGGCTCGTGACTATACATAGTCTAAAGAGAAGGTGAGTTCAAAGGTGGACTTCGATGATTCGAAGAAACATTAAGTGTGTGTATAATATGTATACAGACAGCGCCGGCCTGAGTCAAATGAGCGCCCTGTGCAAGCCTTACCATAAGCGCCCCCAGACAATTTCGCTGTTCCATGTTGGAAGTTAGCTCTTTTGGCCTTAGCTTTTATCAAAGTCTGTTACAAGTTATCTTTTATAGTCTAAAATACTCCCTCTCTACTGATACTATAGAAAAACCTATCAATCTTCGTTTTCCTATGGACATTATTGCACTGTTGTATGGAATTTTTTTGGTCGAAATGAAATTTAAAGAATGCGAGTATATCTCTGATTTTTTTATTTATTCATCAGCAAGCGCCCCTAAGACCTTGGCGCCCTGTGCATTTGCACATTCCGCACATATGGTGGGTCTGGTCCTGTATACACATCTAGTGTCGATAATGTGTGTTAAAATAATCCCAAAAACCGATGGTCGCGTCTCAATGTCAAAAATTTTACGAAATGTTCACCAACAAATTAACCTCCTAAGCTTTGGCTGCAACCGCTTTGGATGCACGTTCCTCTTGAGGATGTGTAAGTAAAGTAACTTTGCTTTTTTATATTACAATTTATTTTAATCATAGCAAAGTAGATTGCTCGTTCCTTAGGAACTTTTCATTTCCATCATTCCACTTTGCTTTTTTCTAATATTTTACCGTCAACTCTCAAGGGATCTTACAAAAAATTCTATTTAACGTTAGTTCGAATTTATAAAAAAAAAAAATTGTCGAGTTGGAGCGAAGGATGACGAGGAATAAGTACGTAGTACATATGCACCCATAATTTAGCACACAAAATAAGCACTGAATTGCGTTATTTTGCAAATAAATTAGGGATTTTTTTGTTTTATTTAAACAACGTCCAGCGTGCGTGGTCAAGCGCATTGTCTATGACAGCCCAGGAATAGGGACAATTCAAGTCAAGGACACAGCCGCGGAATACCTCGTCGGCGTGCTTGGTCAAGAGCATTGTCTATGAAAGCCTGTGCCAAGAATACCTCGTCGGCCACTTCTGTTGTTAGCAAGCGTTGAAGCAATGACACAACAGTTATTTTCTCTCCTTTGATGTGACGGTCGGAATTGGTTCTGTTGCCGATTCTTCATCAGGGATCAAAGCATTGAAAACTATAGCTTGGCAAAGAACAGAGAACAAAAAACAAAAAACGAGAAAATAAAAAAAAAAGCATCGAATTACTGAGAGAGAATTACAGCATGTTTGTTTGTTTGGCTCAAGGTGATTGAAGTAGTATTCGCCTAGCAGTCTTCTTCTTGTTTCCGGAAGTGAAGGGCATGTACCGGGGTAGTGTAGTACAGTTTCCTCTTCTTCTTCGTCCATTCAGCTTCTGCAGAAGTCATTGTAAGGTGCCCCGAGTCTTCTGGCATGGTTACCTATGAGGCAGTGGCCAGTTAGCACCCTTATTACTTCACTGAGATCCTTCCTGTCTAATTTTATTAGGTTATCAGTCCTTCCTTGATTTAGCGTCGGCTAGATCGCTTTAGATAATCTGCAAGTATCAAGCTCCGACCACTTGCGGCTTATATCGTTTTTCGCACACGCTATCAATCGCGATTATATTGTTTCCAGTGGGGTGTCTCCTGATGTGGTGCCACCGGTGTGCCCGACCCCTTTCTTGCTACTTCATCAGTTCTTTCATTGCCCGGAATAGCCTTGTGCCCGGGGACCCAGCATAAGGTTTGATTGCATCTCCCATAGAGATAGACCGCAGATTTTGACCATCTTGGAGTTCATTGATGGTGTCTCCAGAGCTTCTATGGCTGCCTGATAGTCTATGTATAGAACAATAGACCTGCCGTCTATGGGCCCATTGATTGTCGGATGGCTGCCTTTTGAACAGTTGCTACTTCCGCTTGGAATACACTGCAATGGTTCGGTACCCGGATTGTCTCAGAGATCTCTGGCAGACATGAATGCTTGATCCGGTGCCTTCTTCCGATCTGGAGCCGTCAGTGTAGAGTTCCCTTCCAGTTGGGTTACAGACTTTGTCTTCGTCCCCTTCATCTCGAAGTCCATGAAGGGTGTCATATAATCTGTCTCCTTAGGTACTGTCTCCTTGTGACCTTTTCCGTTGGTCTTGTCCCATCGGTTACACTCCCTTTGCCAAAGGTGTCCATGGGAGGGAGATGTAGTATCATTTCCAGGGCGGCTGTGGTTGTGGTTCTTAGTGTCCCTGTTATACAGATGCATGCAAGTGCCGCCCACTAGACTAGGACGCCATACATCAATATTGGCCTTACTATGGCGGTGTATAGCCAATGTGTTACCTTTGGTCTAATTCCCTATTTGGGCCGACGCATGTGCGTTTCCAGTATAATTTACTGTCGGCTACAACACCTAGGCACTTGGCATGATCAGTGAAAGTCAGTTCTGTCCATTTTAACTTCGGTGGGGCTGCTCCAGAGATTTTATTCTTTATTTCGATTTTATTACCTTTCGTGAACAGCGAAAGTTCCGTTTTTGATGGGTTCACATCCAGTCCGACATCGTCTGCCCATTTCGTCATGGCTTTGAGGGATGCTTCCATCACGTCCCTGATAGTGTTAGGGGATTTTCCTGTGACAGCCTTCATCCGAAAACGCATATAACAATTACGCTGTCAAAAAATGTGAGTTGAGGGGTTAAACATAACGAAATACATTTTTACTCACACCAGATGGAGTATTCCCTCCAAAATGCTGAAAGAACACTCCACTCATCTTTTACTCACACCACCCATTAAATCCAATTGATTTGTGAAATTGTCACTGAGTTTTCGAGACAGAGCATTGATTCGACGATGCTTCTTGATTAATTCAATTGATTCGAATTCATCAAATTCATTCGATGGCGGCGTAGTAGGGTTGGTTGAATTTCACGCCGCGGAATGAAATTGCTGCTATAGTTATCAGAAGGCTTACCCCCCTCACAACTCAAGTGAATCAGTGAACCGTTTAACATGAGGGCATTGTGCTATTGATTCATTTATGATGTGTTGACGAGATGCATCCATTATAGGCGATGATGTGTGAAGATAAGTGTAATAAGTAGATCATCAAACCATCTCGTGAAAGAAAGTGCAATTGTGGAGTGGTTATGCGTCAGGGAATACACGTTTTTCTGTTGGCGAGAAATCCTAGCAATTTGTGCTGTTTTATTGAATGAACTCACACCATCATCATCATCTTCTGACCCGCATGCTAAAGGGGTTGCGGCCGTAAAACACGCACGAGAGATCTCCAGCCAACTCGATCTTCCGCCATCGACTCTTACTCATCAGGAGTTAAGCCCAAGGGTGACCAGGCGAGTTTGGACTTGGTTTTGGACTTGGTCCAACCATCTCGTCCTGGGTCAGCCAAGCGGTGCTTACCTGATGACATTCAACGCCCTCCTCGGAAGTCTGATGAAGGGAACATTCGTCCCGAGTGACCAAACCAACGAAGCATAGCCCTCTCCGTTCGAAGAAGCATCTCCTCAATGTTGAGTTCCTCTCACACTGCCGTGTTTCTCACCCTATCCCGGCGAGTAATTCCCAGAAAGCTCATCTCAGGAACTTGTATTCGCGATCTTAGATGTATGAACTCTACCACAGACAATTTGTACACCGAATTAGTGAAATACAGACTCAGCGTTCTCGATAGAGTGTCGATCGTGGAGTTATTGTCTCAGTGACGTTCAAATATAAGTTTCAGCCTTAGCTGCCTAATGATGACCGTGAATCAATTCATTCTGGTTTTTGGAGCTGTAAGAGCTTGGAGCCACGAGTTTGTTGACTGAAAACATTGAAACCTAGATTAATTTGCATTCTCTGCTGCAACCACTCGCGTTGTGAGTGTTATTGTTCCCTCAGGAATAGACGGGACCTACAGTTGTATGCCGAATCTGAACGGCCAATTTGAGGAGTTTGAGGACAGTTTTTAGACAAGGCGACACGATCACGTTATGTAATTTCTTCAACATCATACTTGAGAAGATCGTGCCAAACTCAAATGTCAACACCAGAGGCACGATCTTCCAAAAGTCTGTTCCACTGCTTGCCTACGCGGACGACATTGACGTGATTGGACGGACACAGCGAGCTGTCAATGAGGCTTTTGCTAGCATTGAAGCGGAAGCGGCTAAAATGGGTTTGGCAGTTAATCAGGGCAAAACAAAGTACATGCTGTCATCACGAAAGGACGCACAACATCGACGCCTCGGACAGAGCGTCATAATGGGCAGCAGAAACTTTGAGGTAGTCAAGGACTTCGTCTACCTTGGCTCTGCAGTAAACAGGGACAATAACACCAGTACCGAGATCAAGCGCAGAATTACTCTTGCCAATCGCTGTTTTTTTGGGCTCAAGAGGCAATTGAGTAACAGAGCCATCTCTCGAAACATCTTTATATCATCCCCGTCCTGCAGAGACATGGATGCTATTGAAAGCGGATGAAGAAGCTCTTGGTCTTTTTGCGAGAAAAGTTCAACGCTTAAGATGGCTAGGTCATGTAGAGCGGATTGACACCACAGCTCCGGCCCGAAGAGTCTTCGATTCCGAGCCTTTTGGGACAGCGTATAAGAGGTCGTCCTAGAACAAGATGGCGCACACAAGTGGAGAAGGGCCTAACCAACTCGGTGTGCACAACTGGAGGCAGCTGGCGAAAGATCGTGCTGGCTGGAGAGGCTTGTTGGTTGAGGCCCAGGTCCACCCCGGACTGTAGCGCCTAACAAAGAAGAAGAAGAATAGGACAGTTATACTCTTTGAGCATTGTCAGCGACTCGAAAGCGGTGGGGCCGTGCAAATTATTTTGGTCGGTATGACCAAATCCCGGGAATCGAACGAAGCCAGCAAAGTTCAATTGACGCACAAACTCGCAACGCCACATTCTGCCACATTCTGTGGTGCTTACAATCACCAGTATCCAGAAGATAACATTTGGCATTCTTCAAAATACCTTATTACACTTCAATAAGTTGAGATTTTATTACCCGGTGAGTGGCAAAAGTCTACATATGACCCCAAAATTGTCCAACCTGGAAAGTTCAGACCCGTTGTAAACAAATGTAAAGATGCAATTGCCTTGCTAAAATCGAAATACAACACCAGCAAATGACGATTTTTGATTGGCCCTGTATTAACCGGATTCTTGACGTCTCATGCCCGCGCTGATTTAAGTGAAGTGTATGGTGTTTGATGCTGAAACTTTGTATTTCACACACGGGAACTGTAAGCAGAATTCTGTCATTCATGTGCGGTCTTTTTCTTCAATCAATTGATTGCATTTAATGACTTGTCAAATCAATGGAATCGCGTTCGATTGTGTTTTGCTGTTTTGATTGGTATCCAATTAGTAAATATGAATCAGATGTGAAATCCCGCAATTTTGCGATAAGTGGTGTAATTACAATATTTCTCCTAGAATCAATCTGTACTTGCATGCAGCCAAACACTGTGTCATCGCACTCTTTATTGAACATTCTGTCTTTGTAAACTTAGGGAATTTGTTTAGGGAGGATGTGAAATGGGTTCGGTTAGGCTAGAGGGTGGCGACTGAGCCTCACATGTACCTAATCCATTGGTTCGTAGTGCTACCACTGAATAGAGTAAACGTCCCACTATACTCCTAGGGCTATCACTAAACAGAGTAAACGTCCCACTATACCCCTGTTTGTGGTTACAGTCGTTTTTGCAAGAGATGGTGTCATTTGACATCATTTAATGACATGAAGAGTGGTTGATACCGAATTTGGCTAAGGCCGGGCCGAGGTTCTTTCTTTTTGTAGTTTCTGCGTCTATCAGTGGGTAGTCAGAAAAACTAGATAGGCTTGAATTAGTCAGCATGCCGTTAATAATAATTCATCATATTTCTTGAAGCAGAACTTCATCGGGGCTGCGATGCTTAGTTTGCCAGATGACATTGTGACGCCAGATAGTTAGCTGGTTCACTTTCCTGAATTCCCATGTGTCCAAGAGGCAAGAACCCGCAGAAGGAGGGAGACTGCTGTGTTACTACCAGGAATCATGTGGACCCCTAGTCCATCGACGAATTTCAGAGGCTTTTTGACTGTTATTCACAAAATAATTGGAAAACCGTTCTGTGATTGCTGAATTTGGCTTAACAAAACGATGTAAAAAAAATGGATGTCAAAAGTTTCAAGTAGCAAGAGAGGTAGAAGTTGGGCTACTCTATCATACTTCATTTCTGGGCGGGCACTTATAAAGTGACAGGGAATTACTTGAAAATCGAGTGCGAAATCACAATCAAACCCGGTGGGAACAGCCTATTGAGGTTTCAGTAAAAGTTCATCCGAACCTCGCGGTTTCGGTTCGGTGGGAACGTGGGCATTAGACGTGAATTTCGCATCTACAAATTTATACAATTATAGAATCTCGTATGTACGCTTTCACACAAAATGTGTATTACTTAAGGATTACATATTACACTGTTAATTGAAAAATGACCTTCCTACAAACCTGCTGCAACAATTAGCACTTAAAACTAGCAGTGGATGCATTCAAGAATACTAGACTACGTGGAGCTAGGTGAAAGTGATTCCTTTGTATCGAGTTTGATTTGAGCTCATTAGTGCGACGTGTTTGTTTTGTTTTTGACGTGGTTGTTGATTGAACAAAAAGTCTAATTTTGCACCAGCACACTAAATAATTTATCACTGATAAATTATCAGTTATGGAACGTTAGCGAAGGCGACGTTTCGGTAAGGGACCGATTTCATAGTTGATCGCTTAGTTCTGACATGTGGAACATTACGCGTGTTAATAAAAGAGCTAATTTATTAATAAATATACTAATTGTGGTGAAATACATTCATAACGTGTCTATTGCGATAACAGCTCATGAAGCGTAAGCTCGTAAATTGTTCAGTCAACATTTGTGTGGCATTGCACTTGCTTTTGTCTGCTCACGGGTAGACTTTACTGTCAATTTACATAGTAACTTGTTGTTAGTATTTACTCCGGAATCGTAGTCTGAGTCTGCTGTGTAGAAGTCGATACACTTAACATCACATCATGGCCACGCACGTGTAGAACTTATGAATTCGTTAACCCTGTTAGCGCGACGTTATTTGACTAGCGTAAACATAAGGGTGTGACTTGGAGACACTGATACAAAATTCTTAGGGAATTAATTTATTTTATTGGAAAAAGGGATTTCCATAATACATGTTTGGCACAGTACATTTTTCTGTGTATGCTCATTGCACACGGGTTTCTGTCAAACACTGAATACAGCAGTGCTTAGAAAATCGCCCTTTCTCAAACGGGCAGCAGTAACTGCGTGGTCTGTTATTTGATTGTACTGCCGATACAGTTGCAGCTGGGTTTGTTGATGAGTTCCTTTATCCCACGCCTACTCGCAGCAACGCTCGCCTTCGACAAAAATAGCTTACTTTGACGATGTATATTTGGAATGACTAAGGCTGGCGAGTGTTTTAAAAAAGGCTTTCGCCGAGACATCAGCTTCGCTTGTCTCCAGTTAGGACATAAATTCAGCTAAATATCTTTTGCTGCTAGTCTCAGGCATGTTGCTCGCCCTGGAAATGACACTACATCTCCCTCCCATGGACACCTTTGGCAAAATTATGGTCACATATTCATCCATAAGACTAAGGGAGGGTAACCGATGGGACAGGACCAACGGAAAAGGTCACAAGGAAACAGTACCTAAGGAGACAGATTATATGACACCCTTCATGCACTTCGAAATAATGCACAAGACATTAATCCCCACGAGAGATGAATGGGACAAAGACAAAGTCTGTACCCCAACTGCAAGGGAACTCTACACTGACGGGTCCAAATCGGAAGAAGGCACCGGATCATGCATTTATGCATGTCTGCCAGAGATCTCTGAGACAATCCGGCTACCGAACCACTGCAGTGTATTCCAAGCGGAAGTAGCAGCTGTTCAAAAGGCAGCCATCCGACAATCAATGGGCCCATAGACGGCAGGTCTATTGTTCTATACATAGACTATCAGGCAGCCATAGAAGCTCTGGAGACACCATCAATGAACTCCAAGATGGTCAAAATCTGCCGTCTATCTCTATGGGAGATGCAATCAAACCTTATGCTGGGTCCCCGGGCACAAGGCTATTCCGGGCAATGAAAGAACTGATGAAATAGCAAGAAAGGGGTACACCGGTGGCACCAGATCAGGAGATACCCCAGTGGAAACAATAAAATCGCGATTGATAGCGTGTGCGAAAAACGATATAAGCCGCAAGTGGTCAGAGCTTGATACTTGCAGATTATCTAAAGCGATCTGGCCGCCGCTAAATCAAGGAAGGACTGATAACCTCCTAAAATTAGACAGGAAGGATATCAGTAAGGTAATAAGGGTGTTAACTGGCCACTGCCTCATAGGCAACCATTTCAGAAGACTTGGGGCACCTTACAATGACTTCTGCAGAAGCTGCATGGACGAAGAAGAGGAAACTGTACTACACCACCCCGGTACATGCCCTCCACTTGCGGAAACAAGAAGAAGACTGCGAGGCGAATACTACTTCAATCACCTTGAGGATCTGAGTATGATAGCTCCAAGAGGTATTCTACAATTTCTCAAAACCACTAAATGGCTATAGACAGTGGTCAGAAGAAATCACATATGACCAGCAAATCCCATGAGGGAATCACTATTAGGTCAAAGGGTAAATTGGATTGTGGGCACCAAGCCGAACGTGACTGCACAATGGACCAGATGGTCTAAGATGAGCATGATTTCATTATAATCATGCAGTCACCCTACCTACCTACCGGACATGTTGCTAGAAAATATGGAAGTTATAATTTTATAAATAATGAATTTCGTTCTGATAATGAATGGCTTGTGTAAGTGTACATATGCTAAATATCCGTATTTTTTTACATACAAAATGGTTCACGTTTTATGAGTGACTACTATTTAAACGTTCGCAACAAAATACAGCAGCTGTTCTAGTTGTATAAAAAAATGAACTGATTTTGCGTTAAAAACATGTTCTAAACTATTTACATTAATTTGAAATTAAATAGCGACTTACAGTCACACCAGGTGGCAGGAATAGAGTTAAATATAAATAATTGAACAGTTTATTCAGGGCGTTCTGTGGTTGTCTAGGGGCAAGTACAGATGAAGTGAATACGAGTTTTCACGACAACCTGTATTTCGGCGGCACTCAGAATTTCAGTTTTATTCTGACCATAACTAAGCCTGGATTTATTTTCATTGTGTCCACCTACCCTGCATCTTGATAGTTTTTTAATTATTTTAAGAAACGTCTACTTTTGATCGCTTCTGCAGCTATTCTCCCGGTCTCAGCAAGTGGGTGAATGGTAAGTCATAATATTCTCGACTTAAGCCTGTCGTATGACAAGCAGAATGTTATACGTCGCTGCTATGTGTATATTTTGTTTTTACGACAAATTTCATTATATTCATTGGAAATAGACTACTTTGGAAAACATAATATGGTATTATTGTATTTGAAAATAGAACTTGCAAAAAGCGTGAAAGCACCAACCGTTTTCGTTCACGTTTGGTATTGGTCTAATATACTTATATTTTTTATCCCGATCCTTTTTTTTACTTTGTGGTTCCGAAGAAGTGTAGGTAATTTCTTATGGCCGATCCTTTGGCTCCCTTCGTGTCACTATCATCCATCGCGTTCGAAGAAAATCAGCCGAATATTATGTCAAATATTATGGGTAAATCATGTCTGTCGAAGTATGCTTGGCATAATTTTCCTTGCCTAGTAATCATGACCCCTGAGCTTCGTGCCAGCCTTTTTGAGGGAAAGTCAATGAGTCACCATTGGAATGTGCTTCGCAATAGAAAGTGCTTCACAATAGAAGGAAGACCTTCGAACACTGTCAGAATAGCCGGATTCCCAATAAGAAAAAAAGGCCCGATTGAAATTTATGTATAATAGATAGGAGTAAAGAAAGGAAAAGTGCGGAAGCTCTTTGATAGCTAATAAAGGGTGATTTTTTAAAAGCTATAGGAAAGTTTTTCAAAATCTCTTTCCAACATTTCGGCCGGTATCTCACGAATAAATGCTTCAATGTTGTCTTCCAATGCGTCAATTGAAGCGGGCTTGTCTGTATAGACATGAGCTTTAACATAGCCCCACAAAAACAGTCTTAAGGCGTTAAATCGCACGATCTAGGCGGCCAATTGACCGGTCCCGAACGTGAAATAAAATGTTCACCGAACTCGCCTCTCAATAAGTCCATTGTTGCGCGTGCTGTGTGGCATGTGGCACCGTCTTGTTGAAACCACATGTCATGCAAGTCAAGCTCTTGCATTTTGGGCAAAGAAAAAGTTGGATATCATCTCACCGTAGCGCTCACCATTCACAGTTACGTTACGAATTGCATCATCCTTGAAGAAGTACGGTCCAATGATGCCACCAGCCCATAAACCGCACCAAACTGTGACTTTTTCTGGATGCTTTGGTAGCTCTTGCAATGCTCCTGGCTGATATTCACTCCAAAATCGACAATTCTGCTTATTTACGTACCCATTGAGCCAAAAATGAGCTCCGTCTTAAACTGACCATAAAATGGAAGAAGTGCGCGATGGACTTTCTTAACAGAGCGCGCATTTTGACTGTAAAATTCAATAATTTGCAAGCGTTGTTCGTTTGTAAGACGATTCATGGTTAAATTATAGACCAAACTGAAGATGTTTGACAGTGAAACAAAACAAGAAACGTGCGTCAGCTGTTTAAACCAGTGTTGCCAAAAAGATAATAGCTAAAAATCACCCTTTACGATCTCTGATGTACACAGAAAAATAACGAGCTCAAGAGACGGTACATTTTCAACGTATATTTTGTTTCGACTACAAAATGTTTCTTACAAACAGTGAAGTATTCTGAAAACAGAATATGAAATGTGTATTCATACAAAATATAACAATATCATCGTCAGATATCATGAGATTTGAACACAGGATCTGCAGAAACCGTGAGTTTGATTGAGACGTAAAAGGGTTGCAGGAAAATGTGCTCATATCGAAGTTACAACACACAAGTTGAAATTGTTTTATACCGGATTGATGCAACATTTATTCCAATCATACAAAACAAAACATAAAGAAAAGAAAGTGTCGCATATAAAAAAGAAAATAGGGATAGTGTGGCAAGATTTAAAGAGAAATAAATAAAAAGGATATCGGACTGCACGGGAATTAGAACATAAGAGAACAACATGTAAAAAACAAAATGTAATGCCGCCCCGAGTCAGTCGTGATCAGTGGCTTGTGTAGTCCGTAGTGCCAAATAAAACCGGAACATATTTAAATATTTGAGTTTGCCTTTAAACACACACAACTTAAAATAGCCCCACTCGGATTTGAACACGAAACCTGCACGAACAACGTACCAACCAAATCCCCCAAGAGACACGACAACGACTCCCAAGGGATGTTTTTCGTTCAGATTAGGTGTGACACACATACATAGCGCTTTATTATAGAGTGATAGGATATCGGAAGCGTGTTACGCACGCGTATGAAGAAAGAAGAAGAAAAAAATAAAGAGATAAAATATAGCAAACGTCGACCAGACGAGACTCAGTCTAAGCCAGAAATGAAGTATGATAGAGATGCCTAACTTCTACCTCTCTTGCTACCTCTTTCTGACAACCATTTTGTATATCGTTTTCTAAAGCCAAATTGACCAATCAGGGAACGGCATTAACGTTATTTCGTGAATAACTGTCAAAAAGCCTCTGAAATTCGCCGATGACTAGGGGTCAATCCGCTGTGAAGTTGGTCATCTCTATCATGCTTCATTTCTTGTCTAACCCTAGCATGTCTCACTTCCCTTGACAACATTATTACCAATGTCTCGTCTAAGACACAAGGTATTTTTGACACCGTTTTTTGACTCTTTCTGCGTATAGTGACGGGGAAAGTTTGCGACGCCTAGTCTTAATTGAGTTTTAATGAAGTTTTAGGAGGCCCCTGCTTGAAAAAATCAAACATAAACTGCCTGGACGGGCTTCATTGAAGAAGATAGCTAGTCCTTAAGAAGAATGCTACACCAAATGATATAAAATTGGTTCAGCAGCAAACGATGACGAGAGCATTTGCTGTAGTCAAGAAAGAACGCGCACTATGGACAGCATAAACACCACTAAACATTAACGTTATTTCGTGAATAACTGTCAAAAAGCCTCTGAAATTCGCCGATGACTAGGGGTCAATCCGCTGTGAAGTTGGTCATCTCTATCATGCTTCATTTCTTGTCTAACCCTAGCATGTCTCACTTCCCTTGACAACATTATTACCAATGTCTCGTCTAAGACACAAGGTATTTTTGACACCGTTTTTTGACTCTTTCTGCGTATAGTGACGGGGAAAGTTTGCGACGCCTAGTCTTAATTGAGTTTTAATGAAGTTTTAGGAGGCCCCTGCTTGAAAAAATCAAACATAAACTGCCTGGACGGGCTTCATTGAAGAAGATAGCTAGTCCTTAAGAAGAATGCTACACCAAATGATATAAAATTGGTTCAGCAGCAAACGATGACGAGAGCATTTGCTGTAGTCAAGAAAGAACGCGCACTATGGACAGCATAAACACCACTAAACACCACAAATATCACAATTCCAGCGGCGAAAGTCGTCGGCTTTAATCGGGGAGACAACGGAGCTTGGAATGGTAGTAGATTCGAAGGCTCACAACTGCCAAGCACTTTCGATTCTCGAATTTTTTTACATCCCAACGTGAAAATTGAGGAAAAGTCGAGCAAAAGCCGTCGACTTATTGTCGTGTATTTATGCAGGATAGATAGGCCAAAACTTTTTGGTTTGCAGAAAACTCAAAGCCCTGATGTTTTCTGTGTCCATTTCGAATGTTCAACAAAAGCTTGACAACCAAAGCCAACCATAGTGGTTAATAGAAATTGTCAACTACTGCTTTCACACACGCTTAATTTGTCGCAGGCTGTTCCATCTTCTACGCAAGGGAAGTAATATGTGCTAGGGGTAGACCGTGTCTCGTGTTCTCGGGCCTTGCTTGGGATATTCGTGTTCTCTTTCATCTCTCTTCGTTCTTTCTCCGAATTGCTTTATTCTTATGTCCTCAGTTTTGGGTATTGGAAGCATGCACTACAGAGATGTCGCTTGTGGCAGAAGGGTTGTGAAAGTGACTCGCGATCACAAATTGGGAATCTGAACAAATCTTGCACAACCATTTTAGCAAACTGGTTCAGATGCGCTTTAGTGCAACGTTAGTGCAATGACATCAATCAGACCGATAAATTTCCCTTAACTATACGAAGTCATGGTGACATGTGTCAGCAAGCATATAGCCTGGGGTTATTTATGAACACCGCCCGTTGTTTGTTTTTTCCCAGTCAACCTGTTATATTAATAATTAACTAATGCAGTCAGCGAATAAATATTTATGCATACAACCGTGGTGGTAGCTTCCAATTAATCTCGAGTGAGAATCTCTCAGGTGAATCTGAGTGTCGGGTTGTATCCAAAAATGCAAATGAGTAATTGCACTAGAATCTGTCCCGCAGCGGACTGACTAGAATTTCTAGAATTTATGCGCATTTTTAAAATGTGTTACAGCGATTACATTGTAACACCTACTTAAGAAAATTTAAAGAATAAATTATTGTGACACGAAGGCATGATGAGGCACATCTCAGGAAGGACTCGAGTGAGGGAATGCTGTAGATTTAGCAGAGATTGAAAAGGGGAATTTGTAAATTTAATTTTACATTATTACAGTTATTAGACGGACAGACTGATTAGAGGCCAAGTTTGAGTGGCTCTATAATTCGATTGCTTAATCGTGATTGCATTAACAATTGAGTTCTCCGTTGTGTTCATTGTTGTGTCGATGAAGAAAAATGTATTCCCCCTTATTGTCTTGGTCGTGTCACCGAAAAATATGTGTCACTTTGACAAATTTGTCTTCTCTGTTTTATGTGGCATTTGTCACATGTACGACGATTGTGTGTATTCCCTTGGTCACATTTTATGACAAAGTGAGATTTTCTCGTTTACATTTTTGTGGGCCAAACGACGGAGGATAAATTTGTAAGTTTTAATCCAAATGTCCTTATTGATAGGAATAAAAGTTGATTAAAGTGTTCACATTTAGTATTAAAATAACAATAATTCAAAAATTTGAGTGCCTGGTCTCTTTGGAATGAAAGACACTTCCAATCACACCAAGAAGGGATTTTATAAGGAAAACGAAACATTTGCATTGTCTTTTTTCTTTGGCTGTCATTGAAATATAATCCAGCACATACGCGATACAGCGATTGAAGGACTCAAGAACTCAATGAACGACGCCTTAGACCACCAAAAAATGCCCAGGACAAGCTGAGACAGGTATAGTCACTTACCCGTACACATCCAACACCTTTATCACCAGAGGCAACTGGTACGAATTCACCATCCGGAACTGAACACACGAGGCAGCGACTACCAAGCTGTTCTCAGTGAGTTGAACTGCACGAACATCATGTTTCGGAACGCGGTAGAAACGCACGACAATATACAGCTGGAGAACAGGCTGCGCAAGATACAGTCAGGACCCGACATATTCCGACAAATCCACCAAATCATCGGTAAGAGGAAGAAGCTGCCACAAACACTGACAACAACCGAAGGAGACGCAAACACGCCGTCGGAGAATGCAGAAGCCTTTTTATCCTTTTCGAAGGCAACTTGCAACCATCACCGCCTATGTACTTGAGACTTGAGACATCATCTTCAGCGAATCCAACCCAGTGTACGACCCAACTGAAAACGATGACCTCACAACTGCCGAAGAGATCGGGGGAATTATTCAACGTAGCCCAACGAGGAAAGCAGCCGGGGCTGACAACATTTCGAATTTTGTCCTGAAGCGAATGCCACAAACGGTGATGATGCTTCTCACAATCATCATGAACAATTGCATTAACAATTACAACGGAAGGGGAAGGCTGCCAGTGTTTCAGGGTACAGACCTATATCGCTCTTGAGCAATATAAGCAAGATCCTGGAGGACCTGGTTAGGCGAAAATTAAAGCGATGGTCTACCGACCTAAACATCGTTGCGGATAATCAGTACGGATTTCGGCAAAAACATTCAACGTTACATCCTCCAATGAAGATCCACCACGTTGCTGTAGCTGCGCTGAACAATAGCTAGCTTTCAAAATATTCAATTACGTTTGTCATCAAGTTTGAAATTAAAAAAAAAAATGGTATCGAAATTCCAGCCCCATTTTAAATACGTAACGTAAATTTCGAAGTGAGGTCTGTCGTCATCATGGCTTCAGAATACAGTTTTCGATGTGAGGTGACGGAAGTCACTCAGAGTCACTCTTCCATAATCCAATCAGACATTGACTGGTGCGAAATTAAGCAACCATTGAGTAGAGTCCAAGAAGACCCGAATTGTCGGTCAACTGAAATGGAGATCACAGGCTGTAATCATGTAAAAATCATCTCGGACGAGGCACAATCTTGGCTCAGCGGCTATGTTAACAAGCAAAATTGCCATTATTGCAGAGAACACAACCCACAAGTCAATTGACCTGGCCAAGCATCAGTGCATCCACAAACATTGGCGGTATGGTGCGGTTTATGGCATGGCGCCATTTTCGGAGCTTATTTCTTTCGACTGAGGGGACTGTCACCGTCAATGGACAGACAACATCATATACGAGGTGTTGTTTGAAAATAACGGCCCTACATGTCATACGCTACGCAACGCTGGACGTTTTGAGGGAGAGAACAGCGAGCGTTCATCAATGTCATTATGTGTCAAATGAAAGCCAGAAACAATTCTACATCGCACACTTCCGTTGTTGTCTCCCTGATAAGAGTGTGTGTGGTGGTTGTTTGAGATCCCAATTAGCAATGAGCCTCGTTTTGAAACCACAACTCTGAAAGTTGAATGCTGATGTGCATCTAGAAATCGTGCAGTGTTCTGGACGGTCCCGTAGCCAGAGTTGAACGTTAGGTAGGGCAGCGGCAATTTCAAAACAAATTTAACTTGATCTGCTGAATCAATTTTGGACGACCATTTTTAAGTCAGTATTTAATTGTAGGGAGGGTAGGATTTTTATTCTCTTTCGAGAGTGAATCGAGCTCTGATATAGTTGTTCTGGAACTAGGGTTGCCGGAGGAGTAGACCGACACCACATACAACCTCCTTCCACTGCGGAGCTAAATGCAAACGATGCAGGCCTGCAACTCCTGAAACCTTCGTACTTCACTACTAAACACTACTCTGTGTTTTATGTTATTTTTAATGAGGATTGCAACACCGCCTCCACCACTGGAATTGGGCCGGTCTCTTCTAATAACACTTTAATTACTGTGCTCTAATTTGCCTCTCTGAGTTAGCTTGGTTTCGCTAATCAGCATCAGCTCAGGGCTTTGATCATCTAACAGTCCTAACAGTTTGTGAAGCTCGTTTTTTCGCGGGATCCCCACCAATGAATTAGCATTCACTGCAAGGATCTTAAAAGTTATCTCCGTCTGCGCAGCCATTAAGACAGTTGACGTGATTGGTCCTGAAGGAGCGCCAGAATTTGGTCTACCCGCTCTTCTAAGCGATCCATGCGCCTTTCAATGGAGGATTTCCAGTCAGGCGTTGGATCGTGTGCTCTTGGCACTGAGGCTTGCGGCACTATCTTCGGTAGTAGCTGCTCTTCCGTGCTCCTCTGACCAGACGCCATTTGGGCGTAGGTTATTTGAGGGTTGACGGATATGGCTGCCCCGAGTGGATGTTTCACTGGGGGCTGCTTCTGCAGAACCATTTTTGATTTCCGCTCTTGGTATTTAGGGCAACCCTGATAGTTAGCGGTGTGCCCTGCGTTCCCGCAGAGTACGCGCTTGAGCTGACTTCTGTCAGCTGCTCCCTCTTGCCCCAGAGAACAATTCTCCGCACTGTGGTCCTCACCGCACTTTACGCATCGAGGCTCCATTTGGCAGTTCGACGCGGTGTGCCCGAACCTTTGGCAGCGATAGCATTGTGCAAGGACAGTAATCTAACATTTTAATTTTGCTTAGATTGTCCGCTTTGCTTGTGGGCGACAGCTGAACTATATAAAAGGGCAATTTCCGCCCCTCTTTTCTTGCCTTTACGGTGGAGAAGGGCTTGACCCCGACGAACTCGACACCATCGCACACTTGCTCCTTGAGCTGTTGGAAGACCTTCTCCTGGCGTTTTTCGCCTTTTGGGGTGAAGGAGAAGAACTCCAGGTTCGAGACCTCTAGAACCCCCTTAACCTTATTGTATTGTTCCACTGTATTGCAGTGGATTGAATATCTGTCGGTACCTTTATTCTTACTTATGATAAAATTACCTGCACCTATTTGCACCATTTTTAAGTCAGTATTTAATTGTAGAGAGGGTATGATTTTTATTCTCTTTGTCTGAAGTTTTTAAACACTGCACTGGAGCTCTTAGACCCAAAAACTGGTCCATTGCTCTGTCTAAGGAAGACCAGCTGGCGCTTCTGTGATGAGGAGTCTACATCATCAGCTGACAGTGACAGAGGAAGTGTTTGACAATATAACTCGTCGCCAATGGGTGAAGTTAGGTTTAGGAAGGAGAGTTTGATGACTGAACATCCTTTCACTCGGCCCATTGTGAATCCCTTCATTTGTGGAGTACACATTCTGTTAACCTATCTTGTCACACGATGGCTGAAATCCGATGTATGTGCATTTGCTAAGTCCGCAGTCTCTGTGAAGTCTATGTAGCAGATTTTGGATCGTTTCGATTTCTCCCTCGTCACCGGCAGAGATCACTGGATTCCGCATTCCAATTCCCGAGCATTGCTACGATGGGGCAGCGCACGGATCGACCAGAATATTGGCGACTAACACGAAAGGCCGTACAACCCCTGGTGGCCGTGGCGTTGTGGGTCTGTGCGTCGCTGCCAGGGTTCGACAAACATTTTTTTTCACAGCCCCACCTCTTACGAGTCACTGAGAATGCTCAATGAGTATTAACTGTCTCGAAAAAGCTCCCTAAACTTGCCCGTTCGGAGTCGTCATAAAACTGTAGCTTCATTGCACTCGCGAGAGAACAATATCACGCACAACACGAGTGACTGCTTAGAACCTAGGCCCACGCACTGTAGCGCGTGGTAGCCCACGTTATTCACACTCAATCTAGATCTCGGATGAAACTTCGGCTTGACGTAAGTGATCGAATCAAAGGGCCACGAACTGGACGCAGTAGCTTCATGGGATAATTCTTTAAGACGAATAACCCCCTTCTTCCATTGTTCTGGACTGTAGAAAATGTAAGTTGTTTTATTTGATTTGCATAATTACGTGGAAACAACAACTGCTGCTTCCGATGGTAGTTGCAATCAGTGAAAGGGAATTGCGAAAGTTTGCACTGGTAATTTATGAAAGCTCAATCTGCCTACAATTAAACAATTAATCTTGCCAGTCGTCGATGAAATAAGTTCCGGTTGAGGTGGCGGTCTGGAAAGAGCACTTGCGCAACGAATAAATCACTGCACAAGTGTTGATCGATCATTATTCAATAAGAATAATCAATGTGGCTTCGTTTGTTCTCACCGCTGAAACTAATTGCATGCTTAACCATTTCAGATTGATGGGAAACACTGCACATCGACCTCGGTTAGCCCGGAGAAGGAGCCGACCAAGCTGCTCTATGGGATAAACGACAATCCGCCATGGTACCTGAGCATATTCCTGGCGTTTCAACACTACCTAACCATGATCGGCGCGATTGTGTCGATTCCCTTCATCCTGACGCCTGCGCTCTGCATGTCCGACGAGGACCCCAATCGAGGTGTCATCATTTCCACGATGGTGTTCGTCACCGGGATAGTGACGTTCTTCCAGGCCACCTGGGGTGTTCGGCTGCCCATAGTTCAGGGTGGGACTATATCGTTTCTGGTGCCGACGCTGGCCATTTTGGCCCTCCCGCAGTGGAAGTGCCCAGCGCAAGAGGAGATGAACGCCATGGATCACGACGAAAGGACCGAACTGTGGCAGGTTCGAATGCGTGAGTTGTCGGGGGCGATTGCGGTCTCTGCCCTGCTCCAGGTGTTCATTGGCTACACTGGATTGGTGGGAAGAATACTAAAGTTCGTCACTCCACTGACGATCGTGCCAACTGTGTCTCTGGTTGGGCTGACCCTATTCGAGCACGCTGCATCGACTGCCTCCAAGCACTGGGGTATCGCCGTTGGGTAAGTTCCGAATGCAGACTGTTCGCATTTTTTTTTACCTAGCTCTCTTGTATCAGAACCACAGGAATGCTGACTTTGTTCTCGCAAATCATGGTAAACGTTGCCGTTCCAATTGTGGCCTACAGGAAGGGCCATGGCTTAGAAACGCGTCCATTTCATTTGTTTAGGCTGTTCCCGGTAAGTACAGGGTTCGGCTGAGGACTGGTTTTGCACGTATTTCTTTTCTCTCCAAGGTCCTGCTAACCATTGCCATCATGTGGGGTCTTTGCGGGATTCTCACGCTGACAGGAGTGTTCGAGGAGGGTCACCCGGCCAGGACCGATGTTCGTCTGCGGGTTTTGACAGACGCCTCGTGGTTCTACATTCCCTATCCGGGTCAATTCGGGCTGCCAACGGTAACACTATCTGGTGAGATGGCGGCAAGGAGATTATATAAAGAGGAGCTGATTCATTGAAGTATGTTTATGCTGTTTGCAGGTGTTTTGGGAATGATCGCAGGAGTGCTGGCGTGTACAGTGGAATCCATCAGTTACTATCCGACAGTATCACAAATGAGCGGTAAGTACTGAGGGCGACTTTGGTTTCCGGTGGGAAGCACTTGGTTGAGTTCAGTTTATTAGCCATTCGATCAGGAAAGGCGACCGTGGTGTAGTCGACTTGACACCACACCCATGTGAGACATCAAGACATTTTATTATTGACTTGACGTCGTTCCCACGTCCACTACGGGCACGTTTGTTGAACCCAATTGTCAATGTCGCCGCCACGGAAGACATCTCTCGTTCAAAATTCTCTTGGAACTCTTTTCAAGATGCCAGCCGGCTTGTTGGCACAGGCGAATAATTTTACGTAGCGCCACAACGGTCGAGAGGTGCTAAATTGTACGATCTAGGCGGCCAATCGACAGGATCATTTCTGGTTCGACTGTTACATCCGCTGTGCGGCACGTGGCCCCCGGTGTTGAGAGCATTTGCCTCTGTAGCGATCTCCATTGCCTGTGAAGTGACTGTAATTTTCATCAACCAAATAAAAAAATAAGCAATAACACCACACAGGCATTGTAAACCACACCATCGAGGGTATTTCTTCAAGTGCATGAGGGGTTTCAACTGATCTTCCTCTTCGTTATTTGGCGATACAATCCGAGGTGGACCTGGGCCTCTGGTCTCGTGATCTCTGGTGACTTGTCTCAAGTTTCGGTTGATGTCCTTCTCCACTTGAGTGCAGTGCACCAACTCAAAGTCAGGCGCGATCTGTTGCGTTGTCCATGTTACACGGTAGACGTATAACCTGAACACACATCTACGGCGTGGTGGTGTTCAAGAAAATGCTTGCTTTTTGATCTGCAAATGTTCACGTCTTAATGGAAACTGTACCTTCTTCTAGGAGCCGACTCACCGCCGCTACACGCGATCAATAGAGGCATCGGAACTGAAGGCCTGGGAACCATGTTGGCCGGCCTCTGGGGCGCTGGCAATGGAACAAACACTTTTGGTGAGAATGTCGGAGCTATTGGTGTAACCAAGGTAAATGTGCATTCCCCCCCTCGCTCTCGCAATCAACCTAACCATGTTGCCTACCCCTCTCTAGGTTGGAAGTCGTCGAGTCATCCAATGGGCGGCGCTGATAATGCTTCTTCAAGGGGTTATTGGAAAATTCGGAGCAGTGTTCATTATGATCCCAGATCCGGTTGTTGGAGGCATATTTTGTGTGATGTTCGGCATGATTATTGCCTTCGGCTTGTCCACACTTCAGTATGTCGACCTAAGGTCAGCCAGAAATCTGTACATTCTCGGACTCTCGATCTTCTTTCCGATGGTGCTCTGCAAGTGGATGCAGCAACACCCTGGAGTCATTAAGACGGGTAACGAAACGATCGACTCCACCTTGTCCGTCTTGCTGGGCACAACCATTCTAGTTGGTGGATTATTGGGTTGTTTCCTTGACAACGTCATTCCAGGTAATTACTTGCTGCTTCAATGTGCCGGGCTGTGGCTCAGAGATTTGTGCATCTTTCAGGAACCCCAGTGGAACGAGGCCTGGTAGAGTGGGCCAAGGAAATGCCATTGGGCTTGGATGAGGAGAAGACGGAACATTCGCCCGATTATGACTTCCCCTACGGAATGAATCTCTTGAAGAAGTAAGCTCTGTTAACAAGGCCAAATGGATTTCTGAATAACTTGATGTGTGTGTAATTCCTAGGTGGAGTTGGACCTATCACGTGCCGTTCCTGCCGACGTACAAGCTAAAGAAGCGGAACTAGGGCAGAGCTAAGATGATCCGCATTGGAGGTGTTAGACCCACTTGAGGTTACAAATAAGTGCCACTCTGTTGTTCTTGTTTTAATAAACTAAAGTATTTTTATTTTACTCTGTGCAAAGCTCAGCGCCGGATATGTGTTGCTTTCTTTCAAATGAGAAGTGGTCGATTGGTGAGAAGAAGAGGTACGCTTCTTCGTCGTTTTTTATATATTCTACACGACCTAGGCGTCATCGTGACCTCGAATGCCATTAAACAAGGTAGACTACCTCTGAATCCGATGCAAATTGAGTTACGTTTGTGAGAAGACAAGAACAGAGAAGTATGGATGGAAAAAAATAGTTTAGTTTAGTTTATTAATTTCAGTTCCAATTTACAAGAGTTCCGTCTGAGAAGATGTGAGGATAACTAAGTCATCTGCAAAGAGAAGATGACTTATTCTCAGCTCTCCCAATGTGAAACATTTATCGCCCCAGCTGCGCTGCAACATCCAGTCCATATAATGAAAAGGAGATGTGACTAGAGGCACCCTTGGCGACGCCCACGGTGAAGGTTGTTGATTAAGCTCCGTTAACCCGAACACAGCTGCTACAGTCTGTATAGAGACTGTGTATAGAGACTGAAAGGCCCTCAGCAAAACAATGTTAACCTCGAGTAACTCGGTCCTATGCCTTCTCGAGATCCACAAAATAGCTTCAGAATGCCTTGGCTTACTCCCACGCCTTCTCAGGTAATATTCTTAGAGTGAAAACCTGGTCGGTTGTACTTCGACCGGGACGAAAGCCGCATTGTTGATCCCTCGTCCTGGGCTCGACCATAGCTCTAGAACACCCTTCCAACGCCTTAGCGTAGACTTTCCCGGGGAGACTTAAAAGAGCTATGCCCCTGTAGATGGAGCAATCTCTTTTGTCCCCCTTGTTGAAAAGACAATCACTCCCGATTTCCAATCGCCAGGTTTCTCGCCACGATCCCAGGAGACTTTGTTCCCTAGCCATTCAAAGAACAGATGTCGTCCACAGTTTATTTCATCTCTGAAGCTTCTGCAAAAGCCTTTATGCGGTATATTCAGACGCATTGCACGATACAGTACCCGGTAAGGACGTGCCCTTGCGACTTAAACTGATCTCTATTCTCAGCGTCGGCCATAGAGCTCTTACTGTTGCTCCAACACTCAGACCAAGGCATCTAGTTCTGCCTCTGTACAGAAATTCGTCTTCCACTGGGACTGAGCGGCGTGTATGCACAAGAGTTTGCTAGAGATGCTACCAATTCAGATCACTTTTTGCTAGACTATGCGCTCTTTCGTTATCTATGATACCAGCGTTCCTGGATCTAAGCATATACGGTCACCGTGTTTACCAAGGATGCCTCACGGACCCTTTGTCTGCATAATCTGACCACTTTCGACATCAGAACGTCAGGTACTATGGCCTTTATTGGCTCTTATACAGTCACCGTGTTTACCAAGAATGCCTCACGGACCCTTTGTCGGCATAACCTGACCACTTTCGACATCAGATACTATGGCCTTTATTGCCTCTCATACGGTCACCGTGTTTACCAAGGATGCCTCACTGACCCTTTGTCTGCATTTTGAGAAAAAATGGTTATCGATTTGTCGCTGTTATATAGTCTCTAAGCGCAAGTGTTGCCTCGTGTATCGCCAGCCACTTTGACTTGTAACACGCTGGAGTCCTCCCTTAGTCCCAGGCATTTCTCGAAGTGGCCACAGAAGACCCCTGTGCATGTCAGAGCTGTCATGTCGTCATGTTTTTTTAGTGTAGTTACATGGTCTTTCTCTCAAAAATATACCCTCCCTGAGTCTCAGAGCCGATGAGGGTCCGTAAGAAGATCATAAAAATAGATATATAAAAAAAAGGAATAGATTTAGATACGAAACGGCTATGATCTGGAAAGAACCCGTGAACCACCATGATGGCTGTTATTTTTGCTTGGTGAACATAACTGGTATTAACCGAAAAAATCGAGCCAAATGGGAATACCCTTCCAAACGGGCGGCAAATAGACATGTTTTGGGCCCTAGTACAAATCATCTGAACCTCAAGCCGGTCCTTCTCAGGAGGAAGCTATGCATTTTGAGGCGGAAATTGACAATAGCGATATTGACTTTGAATGTGGCTTGAATGCGCCAAAACTATTCAACCAAGATGATTTAAACAGAGATCTGGGTCTATTCAAGGCTGCTTCAGAACTGTTGGCAACTGTTGGAACTAAAATTTCTTCTTACCGCACAAGGGAATGAAATCTCCTCAAATATTTTGCCGAAGAAGTTGACTTCGTATTTTGTAATGATGTACCTGGCTTAATGGCTGCAATGGGATTACAAAATTACATTTCTAATGAGTGGCGTTTATTGATAGATTCGTCGAAACGGAATCTAAACTGTGTTATCTTACGTTGCCTATTAAACAATCCACAAAGAAAGAAGAAAGAAGAATATTCAACAATTGATTTGGTTTTGAACAAAATTCAATATGAACTAGTTACACTTTCTTCACAACCACTTAGACTATTTTCCCGCCAATCTTGGGGATCTAAGTGAAGAACAGGGCGAGCAACCGACAAAACCAATTTCTATGCTAGTAGGACATTATTATGACGTGATATGCTTCACTTTGGAGTACTTCAAAAGCAATTATCACAAAATTAACATCTTCATCTGACCACACTACACGTTTCCAGTCGTCTACTGTCCAATTTGTGTGTTCTCTGGCGAAGTTCATCCGAGCTTTCATGTCGTTTGCCTACAATGCAGGTCTTTGTTTCTTTACCGCTGAGATGTAGCCAATGTCTTGGAGATATGGAAGCACCCTTTGGTGTTAAGCACTTGTTCCTTCTCATCTGTCAATGGCGTCTGCTTCCGTTAATTTATTTACGGCCTCCGACTTATGGTTTAGGTTTTGTTCCTCGCCTTTTCTGCACTCTAATGACCACTGATTGACTTATATTAAGCTGCTTAGCCCGTCTCGTTGAGCTACTCGTTGTCATAACTTTCTTCAATATCTCGTGATAGTTTCTTCATTATTTTCAAAGAGCCGAAAGAGTTTTTACCGCACGCTATAGAATATAATCTCAAACTAAAATATTGAATGAACAAATAAATAAACCAAAGAAATGCTATTCTAACGGTAAATTCTGATATTTTTGCGGAAAAAAGCGCTTGGTGCAAAATTGACAACATTTCTCACATTGGAGTTAGTTAACAGTTGTCGCGTACGATTTGGAAAAAACATTCAACCGCTGTGCAAACTGTGTTGGTTTTGATTAAAATAAAAAATAAAAAGGTTTTATAACGTTAAAATTTATTACTGCCGGTTTCGACTCCCGTCGACAACTGAACGTGCAATATTTATTCACTTCTCGCTCTAAGCTCGCTCTGGTCGATCAAGGTTGCTTCATTCCCACGCGGGTACGTTCAGGTTTGTGCATGCCCTGCCAAAAATGCAAGCGATGCGTCTGGGTGCATTCGATGGTCTTCATATTACATCCGATGGGCGAGCTGGACGAGCGCGTGAATACGATTGCGCACCCCACTGTACTTTCTTCACTGTACCCCACTGCACTCAAAATCAATAATTTTCTATTATTTTTTGCAAATAAATTTCTGCACCGAATTTTGAATTCCCATACAAATTGCTTCGCGCCAATGTGACAGCAGAGTTTTGAACGTGAGGTAACAAAAAATCCACCAGGGGGTGCTGAAACAAAATGTCGATAGGTCAATAGGATCCACACGTACGCCATTTCACACATTGTTTGTCGAGTATCTAGTCGTCGTACGAAACAGGAGTCGTATCGCAGAAGTCGAAAGCTTTACATGCCACTCGCATTCTTTCAACACGCCGAGAATTGTTTTTCAAGGTCAGAGCCCCTCAGAACTACAGTAAATGTGTGTAAACTTTCTTTTATTCTACTCTTACATGACTAAACACATGAAACAAAATCGGTTTGCAGCCTTAGCTTGACATTCGTTGAAATAAATAACATCATCTCCTATGATACAACCATTCGACTTAGAGGAGTAACTATTTACAATCAGATTTCTATCCCTGTTTCTATCCTGGACCCTAACTTAAACTATAATTCGGTCGTCTCCAGTTTCTTCTTGACCAAGACGTGAGCATTGTTTGTGAGCTTATCAATCTGCTGGTAGACGTTAAAGTGTCGATTCAAGTCGTTTGTCTGCTCGAAGATCTTGCAGTTTTGCTTGAAGGAAGTCTGCCGCTCCGCCGACAGGAAGTTGTCATCCAGTGAGTCAGGCCCTTCTTGACTGTAAGCAAACAAAGCGATTCCAAGTAAAGCTTGCCAAGGAATGTATCTTGAAGCTCACCTTAGGTTATCATCGTTCTTGAACCACTCATTCTCGTAGCCCTTCAGCCAGATGGGATTCGACCCCTCAACACTGTGCTTGTTTGTATTCGGCACGGTGTTGCTTGGCGGTTCCGGCCCGCTACGCACGTCCAGCATTGATGATCGATCTGTGAAGGGAGAACACACGTTGAGTGAGTTTTCTTATGACATGCCTGGTTCTTAGTACTTACTAAAAATGTTGACTTTTGCAGCACGAAGCTGCCGCTTGTAGCCATTCCTTTGGGACGCACACAACGCCAGGGTGACTACGAGTAGCGTGGCCAGAAAGACGTTAGAAAACAGCAGCCACACGAACATTGGCGCTTTAGCTTGGCCCGCAATCAGGAGTTGCGCTTCAGCTGGCTGTGTGTCAAGAACATTGAACTCTTTGAACAGGCCGTCCAGCTTCTCAATGTGCTGGTCAATCAGTCCCAGAACTTCGGACACTTCGTAGATCGAGTTGTCTTCCCTCTCAACTAGGTGCATGTACAGATCGGTCTTGGTTTTGTCGACGGAGCCGTCTTTGTTTTCGTGCACCTTGAACTCGTCGATGTTGACGATGGCGTTGGTTACGTTGCTCATGGTGCTGTGGATTTGTGAGAAAAATACCAATTAAATGATTACTCACAATAGAGAGATATTTCGACCGGAAAAGAATCATCTACTTCTCCTACACCTCAGAAAGATCACTGGACAATTGGTTATGCAGGAGAATACGAGAAGATTAAGCGCCCTTACCAGTGACCTCTACAGAAGCTGTCTTGTTGGCGAGAAAACGGAGAACGTCAAGCGTTTCATATACCTGCTCTGCCCTGACGGTCTTTATGCGTAGACTAAATCTCAGGTCTTTCAGCTTCTATAAAATTGCAGGATGCCACCAGATGGCATTTCCCCCCTGCAGAACTACAAAAGGTTGCAGACCACATCCCTTGCTTGTCGCTCACTATTTTTCAAGGTTGCGTGATCTAGGACATACAGCACGGATGAATGACCGCCGTGGTTTTCTTACAACAGGCAGGGAAATGCTGGAACTTCAGGCCAAACTGACTAAAACCTATAAGCCTATCATTCAGAAGTGGTCTTTGGTACAATTTGCACTGGAGCTTGTGTCTTGCTTGATGTCTTTGCGTGACTCACTCCCTTTGACCCCAGTCTTATGGCAAGACACAAAGACACCAATAGTGAAGCTGCGACGTACATAGTCGATTTCCCCTGCACCCAGGATTGGCTCTAGTCAGAATCTGAACCAGGAAAGAACTGCAGTTGCATCTTCTCGAACGGCTCCTAGAGCAATGACGGGTTTGGCACTGGCGTCATTGTGGGGACTACATTAGACAGCGCACCTCGTTAGGTAAAGCGTCGGATTTCCAAGCGGAAACATATGCGTGCCTAACGAACACAAGCTATATTGTGGAGAACGGGTGGAAGGGGCGAGGTAGGCAGGTTGTGCTTAAGGCCTTGCTCAGCTTGGCTACCTCGCTGAGTTCTGAACCACTTCCAAGATAGTTTACGAATGCAAGTTTTCTCTAAATTTGATCGGCAGTCTAAATTTGCTAGGACTTGTGTGGGTCCCGGGCCATGACGCGGTTTCACGGGAAATAACATGGGCGATGAACTTAATAGGCAGGTCTCAGAGGACGTACTCTCATGACTTGAACCAACGCTCTCTCTGGTTAAGGTTTCCATCTATGGTTGGACCTCTCGAGGGCACAACCGGAGGTTACATGGCTCCCACACCATGCACGTGCTCCCAAACGTCTGTAAGACGACCAGTGGCTCTCTTGTTATCTCTTGACAGGAAAGACTGCAGATGACTTGCTAAGCGATGAAACCTTGGCGTCGCCTGTGGACAAGACGACGACACTGAAAAGCACTTTCTCTGCCACTCGCTCGCCTTTGCTCGGATCAGGTTTGCAGTTATTTTATTATGCTGAGAGGTGAGAGCTAATAACGTAGACTCACTCCTCGTCACAGAAGGGCCTGTTGGCGGTAGGACTGATTGGCAGCTGAGGCTGAGTGCTCCAGTGTTGTGTCAAAAAGCTCCGACAAAAAAAGGATTGAGTACAAAGCTCACATCTGGTGTCCCCCAGACCATGCTGCACATTAAACTCACAACTACATTTCTTCTCCCGATGGCTTCACCCGCAATACCCGTTCTGATCAGCTTCCCCTCAAGCCTGCTGTCCGACGAACTGTTAAAATTGTAATCTTGTTTTTCAGCAGCACTGCACGAGTATGGAATCCTCCACCCAGCCCAATATACGCCACAGACTACAATCCACGGAAATTTAAGACCATTTGCGAGGTACTCGCATTAACTCGGCCCCTGCTGTGACTTCACAGAGGCATTCAGGATCCGCGAGCGCAGTTAAAAAAAAGTAACATAATCGTTAGTTTATGGTGGGGCCATTCCACCGTCAAACTCGAATCGTGGTCCGTCGCTAGAGGAGTCAACTCAAAAACAAAACAATCCGCGAAAAACAACGATTTTCGCTTGCATTTAGGTGAGGTTATAGTGGCTGGCTGCAGAAGGCAGTCACACTCCGGCCAAAGTAGGCCCGTTGTGATACCACGCGGATTCCCCCTGACAATTAAAATCAGTTGCTGCTTGTAACAAAGCGATTTAGCTGGCTAATACTGACGAAGTAGCAGTCTCCTAGGTGTAAGTGTCTACGACCTGCCAGCGGGCTACACGAACAGAGTAGGTGATCAGAGGTTTCAACCTCCTCTTCATCCATGCAGCTTCTACAGAAGTCATTACAGTGGACACCCAAACCTACGGGCATCGGTGCCAATTGTGCAGTGCCCTGTTATGACGCCGGTGAGCGTCCTGAGTGAAGATCTGCTGAGTCTAAGCAGATTGAGTGATCGTTTGATATTGAGCGATGGCCATATTTCCTTTGTTTTAAGACTTTAAGACAAGTGGTACCTTCTAGTCATTTACGATTAGTGATGTTGATTGTGTGTATTTTTAGATGGTGAGCTGTAGCGATTGGTATGGAAGGTGGAACACCTCCTATTGTTTGGGTGGAGGATGTGCCAAACCTAACGAGTTCGTCGGCTTCGCAGTTGTCCGGTATGTCACAGTGTCCCGGCACCCACATGAGGTTTATGTTAAAATGCGCAGTCATCTCGTTAAGAGACAGCCTGCAGTTAAGGGATGTCTTTGAATTAAACATCACATTGTCCAGGGACTTGATTGTGACCTGACTGTCCGAACAGATGGTGATATCTCTTTTAGATATATCGGATATAACGTTGTTCGTGAGCCAGGACAATGGCTCCTTTATCGCAATGGTTTCTGCCGGAAAACACTCCGCAGTGGTCAGTGAGTTTCAGGGAGATAGCTATGTTTAGGTCTTGAGAATAGATACCAGCACCTACACCCTCGTCTGTCTTCGACTCATCAGTGCAGATGAGCAAGGAAACAGCCAGACTCTGATTATCAGGTATCTAGTCCAGTCTGGACGTTGAAGGCGGTCGGTGTCGTTGGGGAGAAAGTTGAATTCGTTTAGAATGGTTAAGCGGCCGAAGGAGAGTTCGGACCACAGTCGGAGCGTTTTGAGTCTCAGGACTGTGCTGGATGCCACCTGTTTACTGAAGGTCGCTCTACTTACTCCTCTACTTACTCTTTGAACTTGTGAATCTTCTCTCTCAGCTCGGACGGCTGCAGTCTCAGTACGAATCTGACCTTCTGGTCTTCCCTCAGCAGATAAATGAACACATGCGCGGTGTCCTTCAGTCCGTCGGTGTCATTTGCGATGACCATGAAGTCGAAGTACCCCTTCATACCCTTCTGTGGATCGAAGTTCAATTGAATTTCACCGGTTTCGCGGTCAATCAAAAACGGAAACTGCTCCACATTCTCCAGGCCTTCGGACAGAGTCTGTCTTATATCCCCGACTTGGTAGTAGGATATGACAGCGTTCCTGCCCTCGTCGGGATCGATGGCTTCGACTCTCATAAACGTTGTGCCGAAGTCGGCGGTGGTTGTGAAGCCACCGGTGAATATGTTTGAAATGAATTTCGGTGGATTGTCGTTGATATCGAGCACTCGCACGAACACCCGAACAACTGTGCTGTCTGCCATCAGCTCCTCGTCTTGGGGGCTTTCCTCGGACCGCGACTCAGCGCTGGCATCGAGCTTCGAGTGATGACTGCGGTTGGCAGTGTCCTTGGTCCCGCGTCCTGACAGCGGCATAATATGCTGCGAGTCGCTGTGTCGATTGTCGGGTGATATTTCGGCTCGAACGAAAGATGCCTCTGCACAGTTCTCCGTCGCTCGTATGTAAAGTGTGTGATTCGCCCTGACCTCACGGTCTAGCTCCATGTTCAGATGGAGTATGTGCGTCTCGGGATGAAGTGTGAAGTAGCCCTCTTCGTTGCCTTTGATGATGAAGTAGCACACCGAGCTAGGTGGGTCGTCCAAGTCATCAACCTCGTCCTTGTCAATGGTGTCAGGCAGCCGGACTCTTTGACTTCCAGCTTCCATGTGCTCTGTTGATGCAATAGGCTGTAATTATTGTCTAGATCCCCTTCAATTGCAACAGCTTACCAGTGAAATTAACAACAATCTGTTCCACGAGAAATTGCGGCTCATAGTCGTTCACATTCCGCACGTAAATGGTTAGGTCCAGGTCCGTGCTCAATGACGTTGGAATTTCTTGATCATAGGCTTCCACACGAACCTGCACGCGAATTCGAGATCATTCAAAGTCAAAGAACTCAGAGTCCTCAGTTCTCACCTCGTAAAGTCTCTGCTTCTCCCTGTCAAGGGCTTGCCTCAAGTAGATCATTCCATTGTCAGGATCGATCTCAAACATCTTGTAGCTCCCCATTGGGTCGGGCTTGAATCGGTACCGTACCAGTGCATTCAAGCCAACGTCGTCGTCCACGGCGTAGACCTGAATGATCATACTGCCGACAGTGGTGTTCTGAAACGGAGGAGTCCCCAAATGTCGTCACTTACTCAGAGAAGATTCGAACAGGCCTTACCTCTGGTACCCGAAGAGTGGTGTTGTGCATAGGTGACATGAAGATCGGTGCATGATCGTTGAAGTCCGACACGCAGACCTCCAATGACTTCTCGATGACGTTTGGTGGTGTTCCCAGGTCCCTAACTGTTATGCCAAGGGAGTAGTTTCCATACCTGTTGTTGAGAGGTGATCGCGCATAGAGGTGTGCCGTCCATGGATCGCTTTGTTGGAGCTCAAATAGTCCTGTGGGTCGATCAGTGGCTGATCAGTGGGAAAAGTGGTGATCCATGGTAACTTACCTTCAGTGTTTCCTTTGGATATCTTCATTTCCAGACGGCCATTCGGCAGATTTGGATCGTCTCCGTCTTTGCCATGCAGCGTGGTTATTATGTCGTTCAGGTCGTGGTACTCTGTGATGGGAACACAGCCAATTGGAAAAGTGACTTCTGGTGGGGAGTCGTTCTCGTCCAGGACATTGATGCTGTTTGAAAATAATCGGATTTATTTTTGTTCTAAGCCAAGTGCAAATAGTTGTGGACAGAGTGAGTTTATGAAACAATACGAAGTTACGAAGACTCCAGTATTCATGGAAGCTGTTGATGAAAACAGTGTGGCTATGACGCAAAACAAAGTCACCGAATACGACACGATGCTATGTGTCTGTCTCACAATCTTACAAGAATCAGCTGTGATTCTGTGGAACACATTACTTTAACTTAACTAGTCCAACTTATTGAACGAAGAAGTCGAAAACAAATGTAGAATCAGTTTGGCTTTCGATGTTTCCTTTTCCTTGTGCAGCTCCACAAGGAACATCAGCCGTGAACAGAATCAGTGACGGTGACAGAAAAAGGAGGAAGAGGCTATTAAGACAAGTGTATTCTCAGGCACCTAAAGACTTAACGTAAAAAGACATCAATTATTTTTGACATCCCTAAACTCTGCACGGTTGGTAGTGCAAAAAGTAAAAATGATGATTTAACTAAAATTATTTCTTGCTGTTACGAAGATAGGTGAGGGAATGGGCTAAGCACATGGGTTACGAAACCATAATCCCCAATTCAAAATCCCTAAATCCAAAACCACCTATAGTTCGGGTACATCACAGGCATTAAGTTTAGCATTAGCTTTCTTACGAAATAAGGCCAAGTTTGACTTGGGAATAAGGCAAAAAAGAAAGTCTGTTGTAAAGGGTGATTTTTTAGCTATTGTCTTTTTGGCAACACTGGTTTAAACAGCTGACGCACGTTTCGTGTTTTGTTTCACTGTCAAACATCTTCAGTTTGGTCTATAATTTAACCATGAATCGTCTTAAAAACGAATAAACGCTTGCAAGTTATTGACTTTTATTATCAAAATGCGCGCTCTAAGAAAGTCCATCGCGCGCTTCTTCCATTTTAGTCAGTTTAAGACGAAGCTCATTTTTGGCTCAATGGGTACGTAAATAAGCAGAATTGTGGATTTTGGAGTGAATATCAGGCAGAAGCATTGCAAGAGCTACCAATGCATCCAGAAAAAGTCACAATTTGGTGCGGTTTATGGGCTGGTGGCATCATTGGACCGTACTTCTTCAAAGATGATGCGAATTGTAACGTAACTGTGAATGGTGAGCGCTACCGTGAGATGATATCCAACTTTTTCTTTGCCCAAAATGCAAGAGCTTGACTTGCATGACATGTGGTTTCAACAAGACGGTGCCACATGCCACACAGCACGCGCAACAATGAACTTATTGAGAGGCGAGTTCGGTGAACATTTTATTTCACGTTCGGGACCTGTCAATTGGCCGCCTAGACCGCGATTTAACGCCTTTAGACTATTTTTGTGGGGCTATGTTAAAGCTCATGTCTATACAGACAAGCCCGCTTCAATTCACATTTATTCGTGAGATACCGGCCGAAATGTTGGAAAGAGTATGCCAAAATTGGACTAAGCGGATGGACCATTTGAGGCGCAGTCAAGGTCAACATATGCATGAAATGAACTTCAAACATTAAATTACATGGACCGTACCATCGATACAAATAAAGATTTCATGCATTTTTCTGAATTTTGTGTTTTTTTTGTTTGAAAAATTTTCCTATAGCTTTTAAAAAATCACCCTTTATTTAAAGTACGAGGCTCACTTCGGTCGATAACAGGATTTTAACCCTCCTTCGTTTTCTACGACTGCGACTTCCGAGGCGCCTGGAGCTTAAGTTTAATTACTCTTTGGTTTTTAGCAGTATAATATTTTCAGGCCATTTAAAGAGATAAAATATCAAAAAAGGCAAAATTAACTTTTAATTATTAGGTCTATAAATTATTTTGCGTTATTGCATTTTTTTTTTCAAAATTTGAGCGTTTATTTAAGAAAAACATGTACCATGTAGTATTGTTTAAAGTATTGCCCATCTGAAGCTATGACTTTTTCCCATCTTATTGCCAATTTGTGGATCACATCCCAAAAGAACTGCACCGGCTTGGCAATCAAGAATGAATCAAGCCTATTTTTGATATTCTACTCTGATGTGAACCGTATTTCAGTGGGGGCGTTCTGCATCGACCGGAACAAATGGTAGTCAGAAGAGGCAAGGTCTGGGCTATAAGGCGGGTGGGGTAAAACTTCCCACCCACTGTTTTCCAAATAGTTGTTAACGGGGGCCGAGAGTTGTCATGCATATTCCGCTTTACGGCAACTGCTCTCTTCAAACGGATTAATTTTATTTGGTAGCGTTGTCCATTGATGGTGTCACCCGGTTTTAGCAGCTCATAATACAGCACCCATCTACACGGCAGATCAACCACATCCAACTGACAACAGCGTACAGCTGTCTATTTGCAGATGACTCGCTGAGTTATGCCAGCTCGACGCCACCAAAGATAGCCGCGCGAAGGGTCGAAATCCAAACTGCGAACAAATTTGACTACTATACCAAATGGGTTATTCGTATCAATGCTGGGAAATCGGCACTTATGTGCTTAAGGAGACCATCCAGAGGTGGATGCAGATCAGCAGCCAAATGTCAAAGCATAAAAATAGTGCTCCCTAAAGGTACAGAAATATCAACGAACGAAAAGGTCTAGTATCTTGGCATTACCTTCGCGGAAAGGTTGAAGAACAACAGTCATTCGAAACTGACCCTTAAGAAGGCCAACCTAGACTTACATCGCATGTATCTCTTGATGCGCAAGCAAAATGGATTAAGCCAGAGGACAAAACTGCTGCTATACAAGCAGCTTATACGACCGATCTTAACGTACGGCTTCCCAGGTGGTACACCATCTCTAAGACCAGCATGACGAAGCTCACAATTTTCAAAAGATAAATACTGCGAATATGTACCGGACCGACCTTCGGCAGGGATCGTCAAAGGCTCCACAGCAACAATATGCTTTACGACCAAACACGCATCATCCCCATACACACACCATACATGGTGACACTGTTCAGAAAGCAGCTACTAAACAGCAACAACCATGGTAACGAGGAAATCAGGAACCTGAGAAACACAATGCCCAGACAACGCTACCTCAACGACGTCGACAACGAGCTGCGTGGATTCAACCAGAGCAGCGATAGCAATCACTATCGAGGCTAAGTCACCGCCCCATCCCAAAAGGACCACACACGGACTTGAACAAGCCGATGTAAGCACCAGCCATTGTAGGACATTAAAACAAAAAACAATAAACCGACAATAATAATAAACCTTAAATTTAATCAAAGTACATCAGTTGGGCTCCTATTGTTGAGCCAACACCCTAACCTTTAGTTTGTAAGTCTAGTGTCAATTGTAAAAATAATTTTCCGTTCAAATACGTTTTTAAATGGCTTTGGTGGAGCGGTGAAATTTCACAGACCGTAATATCGTAAGCGCGAGCACAAATTTCTAGATAGAGCTACTCCCCAGTCACGGGGGACTGTTTTTTAAAACGTATTTCTCAGTTTCAATTTGTTGCAATCTGGGACGATTATTTGTGCAAATAATTAAGTTTTATTTGCAGTAAGTTCACGCATTTTAGAAAATTTGAAAAGTTCAAACGCTCGCGTTCATTTTGATATGCCAAACTGAGCATTCCGCTTTCTGACACAACATTCTCGTAAGCTTGATAAAACGCGTAGCCAACGCCTATCAAAGACCGACCGACCGACGCGCCGTTGCGATTCAGCCAATACTCGTAAATTTCAATTTGCATGTAAAATACACTAACAACAAATACAATACGCGCTTAAGTTATCCGGGCGATTTACCGGCGCTTGCGAAATAAGAGCGGATAAAAACAATGCTCCCAATCATTATTTTTTGTCGTTCATTCCTGAATTTATTCACCCGTTCTTTAGGTTGGTGTATGTGGCTTACGATATCAAGCATTTGTAGGTGTGGTTGATGTACTAGATGGGTTTGAAATGTTTGATTCGTGTCTGTGCTCTACCTTCACACTTTTTCTGCGCTACTGTTTCGTAATCCATTTTCATTTTTTTCTTCATTCGATGAAAAATGTGTTTGATAAATTTATTAATTAAGCGTTTTTGTAGATGGTCACGCCACACAATCGCAAACCGAAGATTGTGACCATTAACGATCAACCAACACCTTACATGACTCCACCCCTGACTGCCACAAATGTCATTAATGTCGTCAGTGCTGCCAAGGCCTTATGATGAATTATTAGTAAAAAAAAAAAAAAAACTAACATCACACCAAACTCTGAGCAAATCTGCATTTGTGAACACACCCAAAAGTTGTCTACTCACGTTATTTGCTTGAAGGCGTTCCGACTCTCTCCAGCGGCGAATCCAAATTGATAGTTATCCCATGCCTCGATGACAAGCATGTACACATCCTTCGTTTCACGGTCCAGCCGGTCCACCACCGTGAGCACTCCAGTGTCGCCGTCGATTGAGAACTTTCCCTAAATTCAGCAAAAGTAAGACGCCGCAATGAAAAGATTTCACACAAAGCAACCTGAGAACTGATCCTGTCCATGAGGAATGTAATTTTGCCGAAATCCCCCGAATCAGCATCTGTCGCTTGGATGGTTCCGATTCTCGTGCCGATTAGTGCACTCTCGCTTATGGAATAGTTCTTGCTGCCTGGCTTGAAGTACGGATTGTTGTCGTTTTCGTCCAGCACCGACACAAACACTTCGATCAGCGACGATCGCGGCGGATACCCTGAGTCGGTGGCGCGGACCGTGAAGTTCATCCATTGATACATCTCGTGATCGATTTTGGCTGCCACCACTATTTCCCCGGTCTGGGGATCCAAATGCACGAGACTGGTGAAGCTGGGGTTGCCTGTGGGAGAGTCGAGTGAGAAGGTGTACACACGGGTGAATTTGCGTTTGATCTCACCCTCAAGGGAGTAGGTTATGGTGCGATTTTTGTCCGCATCGTAGGCCAGAATGTTGGCTATCAGCACGCCGTTCATGCTGTTCTCCGTGATGGTTCTCTTGTAAAACGGCACCTTGAACTTTGGATTGTTGTCGTTCTCGTCTTCGATTTGGATGTTCAGGAATGCTGCGAAGTGGGAATGAGTACGGTTTTCAGGAAAGTTCAAAATCCAACTCACCTTCAACGACTTGTGGTCCGTTTGAAGCACCCAAATCCTCCGCCACAACGCACAGCTTGATGTGTTCAACCTTCTCGCGATCGAGGATCTTCACTACCTAAAGAGGAGCCCACATTCAAATCGTGAATTCACGGATTGGCACATGCCTACCTTCAAAGTCCCATCGATTGAGTTCAGCTCAAAGGCGCTGACGAAGTCATACTCGCTGATCTTCACGAACGAGCCGTCTTCATTTCGTGCCGCTGAACTGCTCCGGTTTATGTGGTACCTCAAGATGGGAGCCTCGTCCAGATCGCTGGCAACAACCCGATAGACCACAGTCCCCACGGGGGTGTTCTCGAATATCTTCAGCGTTGCCAAGTCGTTGAGCATGGGCAGCTTGTTGTTGACGTCCTTGATGGTTATGTTGACCATGGCTGAGTTCATCAACTGCGAGGATCCCAGACCTCCGTCCAGGGCGAGCTGAAATCAAACACAAGCTTTAGAGGAAATTTTCTGACGCACACTGCCCGGCAGCCATACCACAGTCAGTGTGTAGATGGTCTTTTTGGAACTTGTCAGGTCGGGGTCCAGTGAGGCACCGTTGGCCACATAGATGGTTCCCGTGTCAGCATTGACGATGAACTTGTCCTCTGCCCCCGACTGGATTCTGTAGACCACGTTGCTGTTCGGCTTGGAGCCATCCCGGTCTAGTGCCCGCACCTCCAGGACTGAGCTGCCACTTGGCAAGTCCTCCGGAATGCTCTTCTCGTAGAACGACTTTTGGAAGATCGGCGGGTTGTCGTTGACGTCCTGTAAGTAAACCACTACCGGGACGACTGTCGACAGCATCGGAATCCCCGAGTCCCGTGCTCTGACCAGAAGCTCAATTTTGCGAACGTTCGAGTCGCTGTCGGCGGGCAGATCTTCAAAGTCGATTGACCGAACCGGCCGGAGGACACCTGTCTCGGCGTCGATGCTGAAATTCCTCCTGTACATCCCCTCCAGGATCTCGTATGTGATCTGACTGTTTTCCGTTCCGTTCAGATCGATATCTCTGGCCTCTAAGACGAGCGGCGTTTCAAAGTCATTCTCGTTCTCGAGCAGATTCGCCTCGTAGAACCGCTGGAGGAACAGCGGTGCATTGTCGTTGACGTCTTCGATGTTGATGATTATCTGGGCAGTGTTCCGGTTGCCTGATCCGACGTTGTCCTGCGCCTCCACAGTCAGGTAATGGCGCGAGATCACCTCGCGATCGAACGCCTCACCGCCAGCCAGGCGCACCGAGAGTATTCCGGAGATCGGGTCAAGATTCAGCCTGCAATGGAGGGGGATGGATGAAGGGAAATCTTTACACACAATCAGACTCACAGGTTGGCGATCCCTCCTCGGAGGTTCTTGTAGCGGATCCCTACAGTCCCGAAGTCGCCAGAGTCACTGTCGAACGCTGCGATCTGAGCCACGATCGTGCCCGGCTCGCTGTTCTCTAGGATCGTCACGTTGTAAATGGACTGCGTGAACTCGGGGAAGTTGTCATTCTGGTCACGAATGTATATCTGGAGGTGGGCAGAGCTGGAAGAAAAACACCCACCCAGTCATTCCCCGCATTGGGTGTCTCATCAGCTCCACTTACCTCCACTTGTCGGGATCCTCGACCTCCCTCGCAAAGAGGGTGAAGTTCATCTCCCTGTTCCTCTCGTAGTCGATCATCTTGGGGTCCCTCACGCGGATCAGGAATGTCGCCTCATTGACAGCCAGCTCCGGGACGATCTCGAATATATCGTTCGGCGGGTCCATGAACAGACGGAATGTCCCATTATTGCCGACGTCATGGTCGAATACGAAATTGTTCACGTCGTCAATGAAACTCAGTGGCGTATTGACTTGAGAGTTCTCGTTGATCTCACACCGGTAGAGCGATTCACTGAACGTCGGCGTTTCGTCATCAACGTCCGTAACGATAATTGTCACTTCCGTTCGCACAGACGGGGGTGGCTGCACAGACGAGACCGGAATTTAGTTGGTTTCAATGACCCTATCCGCCGCAGCGCACACACACTCACCTGTTGTTGTGACACCTCAGTGGCGGTGATTTTCAGAATGTACGCTCCATTGACTTGGTTGCTGGTGTCCTCCCTGTCGAGTGGTCGCAACGTGTACACGTAGCCGGTGTCTTTCTCGATGCCAAACAGTTCGTTGGATTCGACGGAGTACTTGATGGGATTGTTGATGCCGCGGTCCCCATCGATGGCCTTCACGCGCAGCACGCGTGTGCCAACTGCTGCATCCTCCTGGATGCGGGCCACCGGCTGCACCTGCACGAATTCCGGAGGCTGGTCTTCGACGTCTTTCACTTTGACCAGGATTGCTGCGGTGCCTGTATTGACGCGACCTTGATTCGCACGATCAATGGCCAGCACTCTGAGCTGGTACAGGCTCTTCGTCTCGTAGTCCAGTTTGCCGGTGAGCCGGAGAATGCCCTTCCCTTGGTAAGTGGAAATGGAAAACACGTCATCGTCACCGTCCAGTTCCTGCAGATAATAGACCACCTGGCCATACGCGCCCTCGTCATTGTCGACGGCCTCCAACGCAGTCACGATTCCCGGTCGGCTGTTTTCGGGAACTTCAATCGCCGACTGATAGGACCGGAACACAGGTTCATTGTCATTGATGTCTTCCACCAGCAACAGGAAGCTCTGCGTTACATAATTGTATTCGCCGAAATGATGGTTGTCCGTCAGGGTCAGCACGATGGAGTACTCGTCTTTTGTCTAGAGCGGGAACAATTGAGTGCTTGTGCATCGTCAGGCTTCACTGAATCACTCACCTCTCTGTCCAGTTCCTTGGCGAGGTAGACTTTGGCTTCATTGGAGCCACTGTTCTCGATTCGAATGACATCGCTGTCAGGAGACGGCCGTGTTCCGAATGTCAATGGATCGTTGTCGGGGTCAAAGCCCTTTAGCCGGTAGATGAGGGTACCTGAAACCTCGACTGTCACTGAGAGCAGGCGCGGGGTGTTACTTCAGAGCTACTTACCAACTGGGGTCTCGGGGCTCTCCTTCAGTCGCAACACTATCTCCGACTGGCCTTCGATTACAAACCGCGGTGGCCTGTTGGCACCAACCGCGGGGATGTGACATGCCAGCGCCACTATCACCCACATCCGGGCGAGCACTTTTAAACGAACTTTCTTGCATCGCGCTCTTTGGTTTGTTGCCGACCTCTGCACAGCCGGATCACTTTCGTTGGACATGATGATTGATATGCGCTACTTGCGGTTGAATTGAGGTTACTACCGAGCCATGAACAGCAAATTCACAAGTCGAGGTGCACACGAGTCGGTTGGTGTCTCCCGCTGCACTGCGTTCGGCTTGTGGTCGCGTCAACTGGGCGAGCGAGTGCATGCAGGGCGTTGGAAGTTTGGTGCGAGTCAGCAGAATTTGACGCCACTCATGTTGGCAATTTGTTTTCTGAAATCGAAAAGAAAAAGTGGCATGCATCGTACTTCCTGTAAAACAAATGAGTTTCTGATGAACCAGCAAACTTATTTGGAACTAGTGCATCGGCCTTGGAGGCATGCAACTGAGTCCGCTCATGGCACTGAACATCTGACTGGGACAATGCATTCACAGCTGGAAAAGGCGAATAGGGGGCAGTTCCTAGTCTGGCCGGCTTGTTCATCGTGATAAATAAAATACCCACTTTGCCAACAATTTATTGCAAAACATCTTCGTCTGCCCATCCCGACAGCCCGTCGGGATCGGGGTTGCGCACGCATATCTACGTGCTGCCACCACGCACACACTATCCATGAGGAGGGGAAGGGTCACACGAGGGGAAGACGAGCAATGGATGGATGTCGGTGAGCGTAGATCAGTGTCCTTTTGATATGCCTTCGAGGAATGGTACCTCTTTCGATGCATTGGCAGAAAATAGACTTGATTAGCAAAGCCACGTCTTGTACAGGAGTTTCCAATTCAGACCCGACAACTTTGGAGTCTATGAACGCACTCGAAAGTTCATGAACGCACCATCAAGCCAATGACGGAGGAGGCGATGTCAACGCATTGAGTAAGGTCAACATTCTCTCCGTGGGAAGTTCACGAACGATGAACGCTTACAAATAACTAAAAGTCTGCTTCTAAAGTTCCGAGTCTGTGACGGCAACTTTAAGGGCATTAACGTTAATTCAAATTCTCGTTACGGTGAGAGAAACTACAGGCCAGTGAGTTGTGGCAACATTTTGCACGGCATATCGCAAGGGTGGCACCCCGGCAGCGGACCTCCTAGTGGTGGGGGGTGGGGCAATAGGGTTGGGGTGAAGGAGTTTAAGCCTGGCTAACGAAGTGCCTACCCTGGTGTACCAGGGCCCCATTTGGAGTCAGGCCTGAAAGGTGGCAGTATGCGAGCGTCCGGTGGCCGGTCTGTCCAGCTCGGCAGCCGGTCGGGGTTAGCCCGAAGGAACTACGAGCAACCCAGCAGTGGCCGCCACGCCATGCATAAACCAGTGCGTACGGGGAGCAAAAGGCAACGGATAACGGCATCTCGCGCCGTCTCATCGCTTTCAGGAAAGGATCTCGAGCTAGTTGAGGAAGCTGTCAGGTATCGTTTGGATATCGTGGGTGTCTCCTCGAAGAAGCAAAATGGTTTCAGACCAGTTATAGGCATATAGCCGTCTTTGAGCAGCAATCAGATCGCAATTCTCCTTTTTCGGATGCAGCATACGATACTGAATCATATTCCAGTCGTCAAACTTGCTCTCTTCGTCCCATATTCTGCAGATGATGTAGCGCATGCCCCCTACCAGGGCATCACCACTGGCTTCGAAGAGCTCTGATGGTAAATCACCCTCCAGCTGAACAACTATTTCATCGGCTACAGTTTGGATATCTTGGTTCTCTATCTCTATCTCTATCACTCTTGCAGTGACCATTAAGAAGCTGTCGGAAGTGCTGGTTAACTACGTCCCTGCGGGTCGGTAACGTGATCGTTTCGCAGAGCCTGGGTGCCTTGGTTTTATAAAAAAAAACCCTGGCTTCCCTGGTCCCTTGGTTCTTCAAAATCCTTTTCTTAAGCCGTAGAGGCTTTGCTAAATTCTCTTTAGTCTCGTTCTGCTTTGTTAAAGTCTCTGAACTTGCTTTTACAAGGTCGCACATGTTCTTGCTTGAAAGCAGTCAAATCTTTGCTCTAATCATCACTCACAAGCAAGCCTGTAATTACCCAAGAAGCAGTACACATTTCCCATTTAATTGTAACACACGAACAGACCTTGACTGAGCAGAATGACTGCCGGCAGAGTGTGCACGCTAGGAGTAAGACTTGTACACGCACATTCTGTCAATGGCGAGCGCACCAAAGCATATCCATCAGACGCGCTAAAAACGCATATATTCCCAAGCGAACATCTCTCTCGATGTCATCCTTTGTTTTGGATCACACTCACCTTAGCCCACATATGTTGTACACTCTTGTACGCGCATCCAAAGCAGAGATTTGTAGCACTAGCCGACTTCATTCACTCGCTCATCGATCCATGTCCGGCCATCTCTATCCAATGCAGTCAAGTTCAACGTCACCTTCTCTTCGTTTCGGACCGTGATTCTGTTCCAAGTAAACCATTTAGCAAGCGCTTGTACGCCTGTACCGTCACACCTCGGCGAAAATTCGAAACAAAAAAAAACGTTGCCAGTCTGGGAATGGCATTCGACCAGAGTTGAACCTCTTTGGATGGGAAATCCAAGCCAAAATAGGACCGTCATCAAATGAGCACACAATGAAACGAAAAAGAAACGCCGCTAGATGAGGTGAGGAACTTGTCGACCATATCTCACAGCGGCGCGAGACGGTTTCTCTGTGCTTTTGGGACAGTTTTTGCTGGCTTCAGCTTCCCTCACTTCGGCTTCGAAAAATGAGAGCAGACTTTAATGGCGGAGAATTATCGAGGTGAAATGTGACGGCATTAAGACTTGTTTTTCGGTGACAAGTGAAAAAGATTAATCTAATTTGTTCCATTGAAGTCGGCAACAAATTACCACCAACCGTCACTATGGAGGAGTTTGCCTAGCCTCCGTTTTGCGTCTGGTTTAACTTGGCTTCGTTTTGGTGAAGGTGCTCGTGGAAGTCTGTGTCAGGGTTCCAAATTGTTTGATTTTCTGTCAGTGGATAACGTAAGCGGATTTCCAGGCTTGATATGACGCCTAATGCAGGCACAGGTATCTGCTTACACTTAGCCTCTATCAACTCCTACTCTTCCTGGTTGGTTGGTGGATGGGATACCCACCGGGACGTCGTTGGTTGCTGCAGACGAGAGAGGAGGGAGAGTGAGTCTGTACCAGGGCTGAGGAGCTGAAGAACTGGCATTCAAAACCCCAGTCAGCAGGATCTACCTGGTGCGCTGTCCTTCTAGGGCTGCACCGTCATATTTGGAGCTCAGCTCTGGAAGAATCTTTCAAGGCTAGGTCGGGACCTTGGAATAGAGACGGCGGCGGAAGATATAGCCTAGGCTTCATCGAGACACCGACTACACCCGCACCCTTCGCCCAAGTGTAAAGGAATAGGGACTGACCATCTAATTGGGTTTTGTACGTGAGGTTGACTCCCTCACCATGTAAATACAAAATTGTGCAGAGGCAACAACAGCCTCGGATACGGACGGATTCCGTGTTGAGGACCGCAGCAAATGAAGCAAGAACATCGATTTTCGGTTCCGCACGTGGAATGTTAGGTCCGTTAACAGACCACATGCAGCCGAAGAGGGCGAAAGCATTCAACACCTCCTAAGCAACTGAGCCGCTCTTGCCTCAATAAGAAGGACCACTATAGGCTCCCATTTCTACGACAGTCTCAACAACCTCGGCAAAACACCAGTCAAAGCACTACTAAAATTTGCTGAGGAAACTGGTGGGCTGTCGTAACTTATGCAACCCTCTCTCATCATGAAACACCCACGTGGTGGTAGAATGGGACTACAATTGGACTACTTTTTCTACTTTTATTACCTACCTACCTAAGCTGCATGCTGTAAAGAAGCTGAACTCAGTGCAGGGCATTTGAAATTCAGCTTGGAGGTTGGCGAATAGCTTTAAGGCGAAAAAGAAATCGATTGTGGTGATCGGATTATCGGAGAACGCGGAAGGTGAGAAAGGGTCGTGATAATTGAACAAGATTTTGATCCTTTGAATCAGGAGTTTTGACACCAGTTGTGTTGTAAGTCGGATCTCCACTAAGCAGTCCTTTGTGGAGTTCACATTAAGTTAGGTTTATGAAGACAAACTCCTTCACTACGAGGGTAGTTTGTAGAACTCATGATACCTGCATACCCGGCAAACTACCAGGGTACCCGCATTCCCGGGCATTACTCGGAGCGCGCGAGCTTTAGAATAGAGGAATATTATTGCAGGAGTGAGGTAAGGAAGTTTTACCAAAGGGTAAAGTGAGCCAGCCAAGCTTATAAGGCTCGAACCGAAGCCTGTAGGGATGATCAAGGGAACAAATCAAGGAGGACCTATTTCTGCAGACTCTATAAGGGGCGACGACGAACCAAACACCGTTGTTAGGCAGATTGAACAGTCCACTCGATGAAGTGAATATTTATTGGGTCAATAACTTAAGTCGTGCGGTTTGCCAAATCAACAGCAAAGCCGAATATCCATGGCGCAAAGGTAAAGCTCTGTATTTGGTGGGATCAGAAGGGTGTGCTGTATTATGAGCTGCTAAAACCGGGTGCAACCATCAATGGACAAGGCTACCGAACACAATTAATCCGATTGAAGAGAGCAGTACCCGAAAAAAGCCCGGAATATGCGACCAGACGAAAAAAAACCGCACCAATTAAGTAGTAGACCCAATAAACTGAACTCCAACAAGGCTGCTGGGGCTGACGGCCTACCCGCCGATCTTTTCAATGCCCGATGAATGGAAACTCCGCATTGTCCATTGTCCGCCGCTCTGCGCCAACTAGAGACGCATCAGTGTGTGAACTCCTAAGCCGTTCGTCAACAACCTGGTCGGTCCAAACCAGTGAAGCTTTAGGCCTGGAAAAACCACCATCGATCAAATATTCACTCTACGGCAAATTTTGGAAAAGCCCAAGAACAGGCGATCGGCCTTTTCATCGATTTCAAGGCCGCATATGACAGCCTTTATGGAGACGAGCTATACAGAGCAATGTCTAGTTTTGGCCCAGGACTGCAACAAAGCAGACATCACCGCAATCCAGGAAGTGCTATGGAGTGTTCCCGTCGAAAAGAGGATGAGGAACAGAGCGACGCGCTTATTTGGATGAGGATTCGCTGTTCGAAGCAGACTTAGGCAAAAAGTGTTAAGCTTTGTCTGTAAAAGCGAATGCCTGATTTGAACCCACGCCCGCGGAGAACATGACTTCGATGATCTCCTAGAAAGGACATACAATTCGGGAACATCAGCCTAATTTGCTCCCACACCACGACAGAGGACAAAGATGACAACAGCAGGGATGACTTCTAGCTTCGATACCAATATCGTTCTAGAAGACTTCAACGCAAAGCTGAGTAAGGAAGACATCTTTGCTAGAGCCATCGGGAAACACAGCCTGCACGACACCACATCTGATAACGCACTCAGGCTGGTGAACTTTGTCACGGGGTGGAACCTCTCTGTACTTAGCACGCGGTTCCCATGCCTTACCATAGACTTGGCCGGTCGCCAGATCAATCAACCGTGCACCAGATTGATCACGTTGCTATCGACGTCGGTCACTCTTGCCGGATACTTGATGTCCGAACGTTCCGTCTCGTTCCATTTCCTTGCTATAGCGAAGGTAAGAACTCAGATTTCAATAGAGCAGCGGAGTCGAGAAAGGACACCACGATTTGACGTCGGAAAGCTACAATCGCAACGGGCTGCTGGGATCTTTGCCGATCGAGTCTCCTCGAAACTCTCTTAAATTTCGTCGCAATAGAAGAAGATTGAATACTTTATCAAGAAGCCATCAAGAAATCAGCCACTGATGTGCTGGGTTTTACTGCATCACCAAAGAAAAGAAGGTGGTTCGACAAGGGATGCAGGCAGGCACATGCAGCGAAGCAAGCTACAACGAACAACGAGAGCTATTCGTGAGCTCTACGAACAGAGGCGAAGGTAAGACACGCGGCTTCTCAGGAGGAAACATCTGAAAGTTTTAGTTTAGTTAGTTTTGTGAAAATCGATATTCGAAAGCCTGCCGGCACGAAAGTGGGGAACTTGTAGTGGAATGTTAAACTGCGATGAGGACCCAAATACCGCTGTCAGGCAGAATGTTACACTCAATCTGGACGATGATAGATGAGCATTCCGTCTCCTCGCCCTAGACGAGGTCAAGATGGAAATACCACACACGAAGTCTAACAAAGCTGTCCGCTCAAGGGGCACCAGCTCACCGGTAAGATATGGTCGAAGGAAAGCATGCCCGACGAGTGGAATCTAAGTATCGTTTGCTACTACAGAGGGATGAGTCTCCTTAAAATCAAAATCCTTTCTGCCGTTTTGTGCAGTAGCCTGATGCCGATCGTAAACAATCTGATAGGTCCAGCCCAGTGTGGCTGTAGGCAGGGGAAGTCCACCATCGACCAGATCCTCACGCTATGGAAGATCCTGGAAAAGACCCAAGAGATGCAGATCGACACCCACCACCTATTCGTCGATTTCAAGGCCGCATATGACAGCGTGCATAGGGACGAGCTATGCAACGCCATGCCTAGTGTTCAAACTCGACAGGTTTTGCAGGATGACGATGGAGAATTCTCGTTGCACCATCAAGGACGGTACCGAACCGAGTTCTTCAATTTCAACAAAGGATTTAAAAAGGCGACGCGCTGTGATGTGGCTTCTTTAACATCGTCTTAGAGAAGATCGTGCAGGACTCACTAGCCAACACTAGAGGCACGATCTTGCAGAAGTCCGTACAACTGTAAGCATACCCTGATGAAATTAACGTGATTGACAGAACACAGCGAGCCGTCAATGAGGCGATTGCTTGCAGTGAGACGGACGCGCCTAGAATGGGGTTGGCGGTGAACGAGGGTAAAACAAGTTACATGCTGTTCGCAAGAAATGTCACACAACATTGACATCTTGGACAGATCGTCACAATGGGCAGCTATAACTTCGACATGCGCAAGAACTTCGTCTACCTCGGCTTCCAAGTGAACAGTACGAACAACATCAGTGCCGAGATTAAACGCAGAATAACGCTTGCCAATGGTTGTTTCTTTGGTCTCAAGAGGCAATTGAGTAATAGAGCCCTCTCTCCGAGGACCAAGCTAACATTATATAAGACCTTGATCATCCCTCTCCGGTTCTATGACGCGGAAGCCTGGACAGTCTCAAAAGCAGATGAAGAAGCTCTTGGTTCCACATTCCAAGAGCTTCTTCAAGTTCTACGTTCAAGCAAAAGTTCTACGTTCAATCTTTGGTCCTGTTTGCGTTGAGCGTTTTTGGAGAAGAAGAAGGGTTGTACAGCGACATGAGCCTAGCAAGGCGTCTACGGATTCAGCGCCTAAGACGGCTAGGCCATGTAGAGTGCATAGACAACATAGCTCCAGGCGAAAGAGTATTCGACTCCGAACCCGTGGGACAACGTTATAGGGGCCGCCCACGCATCGTTTCCGTGGGCGGCACACAAGTGGAGAAGGACCTCAACCTTATTTTCGTGCGAAATAGGAGGCAGCTGGATTAAAGATCGTGCGAGCTGAAGAGGCCTGTTGGCTGAGGCCCATGTCCACCGCGGGCTGTAGCGCAGCTGGATTAAAGATCGTGTCAGTTGAAGGGGTCTGTTGGCTGAGGCCCACGTCAACCCCAGAATGTAGCGCAGCTGGTTTATAGATCGTGTCAGCTGAAGGGGTCTGTTGGCTGAGACCCTCGTCCACCCTGGACTATGGCGTCACTAGAAGACGAAGGAGCGCAGACTTGTAGGACAGCGCAACAGAAGACGCCCGCGTCTAGAGGAGAATGACATCAACCAACTGGCTCTCCGCAAGACACCTAGCCAGAGATCGTGGTGCTAGCTGAAAATGCTCGTTGGTTTAGGCTCAGGTCCACTCCAAGCTGTAGCGCCACACAGAAAAGAAGACTGGGCCCTGTTGATTTCAGTCAAGACAAATGACCTAAGCGTAAGCTATGGAAATATGTAAGTTCTATACTTCTGCAGTTTGGACAATTATCTGTTTGGCTTCTCAGTATCCCGATTGCTATATTTCATGCTACTCCAACATGTAATCTCCATCCTAACAATCGATGGTAAGCATGGATGACGCCTTGGTCTGCATGTACAAGAAAAAAAAAACAAAAGTCCCGAATAGAATCTGACCAAGTTGTATTACTTTTGCTTCTACTTCCTGGGAACCCCTTTCATTTGTTCACTCAGTTGCGTTAAATTTTTCGAAAGAAAATCTCAAGTCGCATGACTGACCCCCATCATCGTCTTCGATTCAAACTCACTTGTGCAGCAAAAGTTAACACACAGGATGTGCAGAACCATTAAATCGGGGTGGCCACTGATGGAGAACCATGCAAATATTCGCGTGCTGATCTGTTGTGGTTGTGCCTGTCCACCCCAATAATCTCCATGATCTGGAAATTCTATAAAAATAACAAAAAAAACCCCCCTTCATATGCACATGCATTTTCACAAGCAACGCTTTCCCTTTTAATTGAGCCCACAACGACAACGTCGAATCGGCTGCAGTAGTCTTCGATGGAGCCTGCTTCTGAGCAGAATTCAAGTGATGGAGGAAAGACAAGTGTGAGACATTTATTTCGTGTAGTCAATTAAATAATTCAGTTCGAGTGCCATACTCGTGGTTCTCATAAGACATGTACCAAAGGTGGAGCCTGAAGCGGTTCGCGCAGACGTTTGTCTTATGCGCGAGCAAACGAGAGTACTCGCATCCGCACGGCGGTTTAATTGCGATTTTCTTTTATTAAAGTTGATGTGGTTGTTGTTTTCTTGTTTTGTTGTTGTCATTATATAATGTGTGTAGTTGAGCTAATTTGCAGCACAATGCAATGCTTGTGTGACTTCTGTAACGCGTCACATGATTGTTAGCTCTGAGCTCGGTTGTTTTCTTGTTCAGGTTACTCTGTGAGTGAGTTGTTTTTACTTTCCGTGCTTGCACATGACATTTGAACTACAATCTGAAGACGTTGAGTGAAAGAAAAAAGTGAAATTGTCAGCCATGTTCAAAAACAAATTGGCAAACGAAATGTCTTGGCTTTTGGTCTTGTAGGCTTCGAGTGTTTGGCTGGAGATGCATTGAATGCGCATTGTGTTCCTTCTAGTCAGTCGAAATGGGCACATATAGCCAGCATATAGTAATAAGTGGGGCCGTGAAAAGTATTTTGATTCGAACCTGGGCTGCTTGAGCCTACAAGTGCGTAGGGGTCGACGCACTAACCCACAACTCAGCGGCGTTGTCTATTTACTCTCCTTCTTATATATTAAGTGGTCGTAAGGTGTAAGACCTGATTCCAAATACAACTAGATATGTCACAAGGAGTTTTATTCTCACCTCATTAACCTTCATCTCAGCATCAGCACATAGAGCCACAAGCCCATAGTTCCGTCTGGGAGGTCATGACTTACCCTCAACTATCCCAATGTGCAACAAAACACGTCCCTTATGCGCTCATTACTCAAATTTCATGACCATAAGTGAGAATTGGAACACATACTGAGTTGAAAGCGCCAACTTAGCTCGGCCTTCCTAGTCCAAGCTGTTTCAAAATTACCCCAGCTTGACCAATCCTAAAGGAAAGCTCAGCATTACTCCTTCCTCCACTCGTAAAAAAAAACTTAAACTTCTCCACCTGCTTCAATGGGACTCCACTAACCTGTAGAGTGCATTGAACAGGCGTTCTGGAGACGACCATAACCTCCTATTTGCATCAGCATATACGGCCACAAACCTATCGAGTGCGCGCTGGAATTCCGTCTGGGAAGATGTGGGGATAACCAAGTCATCTGCAAAAAGAAGATTACTGATCCTCAACTCTTCCAATGTGAAACATTCCTCGTTTCGGCTGCGCTGCAACATCCAGTCCATATATAAAGGGTGATTTTTTAGCTATTATCTTTTTGGCAACACTGGTTTAAACAGCTGACGCACGTTTCGTTTTTTGTTTCACTGTCAAACATCTTCAGTTTGGTCTATAATTTAACCATGAATCGTCTTACAAACGAACAACGCTTGCAAACGCAACGTAAAATTTTTGGTGAATGGGCTCTTGGAAAGTTGGCCGAAGATCCACTTTTTTACCGAAAAATTGTGTTCAGCGACGAAGCTCATTTTAGGCTCAATGGGTACGAAAATAAGCAGAATTCTCGATTTTGGAGTGAATAGTGAATATCAGCCAGAAGCATTGCAAGAGCTACCAATGCATCCAGAAAAAGTCACAGTTTGGTGCGGTTTATGGGCTGGTGCCATCATTGGACCGTACTTCTTCAAAGATGATGTGAATTGTAAAGTAACTGTGAATGGTGAGCGCTACCGCGAGATGATATCCAACTTTTTCTTTGCCCAAAATGCAAGAGCTTGACTTGCATGACATGTGGTTTCAACAAGACGGTGCCACATGCCACACAGCACGCGCAACAATGGACTTATTGAGAGGCGAGTTCGGTGAACATTTTATTTCACGTTCGGGACCGGTCAATTGGCCGCCTAGACCGCGATTTAACGCCTTTAGACTATTTTTGTGGGGCTATGTTAAAGCTCATGTCTATACAGACAAGCCCGCTTCAATTGACGCGTTGGAAGACAACATTGAAGCATTTATTCGTGAGATACCGGCCGAAATGTTGGAAAGAGTATGCCAAAATTGGACTAAGCGGATGGACCATTTGAGGCGCAGGCAAGGTCAACATTTGCATGAACTAATCTTCAAACTTTAAATTATATGGACCGTACTATCGATTCAAATAAAGATTTCATGCATTTTTCTGAATTTTATGTGTTTTTTTTTGTTTTGAAAAACTTTCCTATAGCTTTTAAAAAATCACCCTTTACAATGAAAAGCAGAGGTGACAAGACGCACCTTGGCGAAGTCCAACGGTGAACGGTGTTGATTAAGCACTATTAACCCGAGCACAACAGCTACAGTTTGTGTATAGGGACCGAATGGCACTGAAGAGAGGGCCATCAATCCCTGGCTCTGGGTACACAATATGTTTTAAACACGTTTGGCACACCCTAATGTTCAATAATGCTGACTGAAGTCCAGAGCAGAAATCAAATAAAAAGGGAACAGACAGCAATGATAATCATACACTTTTTATCCGATTGTCACCAGCTCCAGGCTCTGGCGAAACCAACCACTCCAGAACCAGGACTCCAGGACTGTCACACAATGCAGTGTATCTCCAAAGGTGACATTTACCAAAAAATGTCAAGGGGCAAGAGAGGTAATAAGTGTAATCTCTACAATACCTTATTTTCAATTTTGGTCCGCAAAACACATTAGCAATGTTGTTCACGAGTGTAAAATTAACTGCCAACAAAGTTAATCAATGAGTCACTAGAAAGGAATGAGATCAATGTTGAAGTAAAACGTCCTGTTGCAGCAGGATATGCGGGTAGTTTCAGTGTTGAGAATAGCGCTGCGACACTCTTGCAGTTACACGGCTCAGATCGTCGGGGTGATTCAAGATGGGATTTTATAGCTTTCTGAATTCAAGAAGATTCTACATCTCAGTTGAAGGCAACAAGTCAACAGAGCGGAGCACCAAGGGGGGAGTTGGACAAGGATCAAAGCTGGGAGCGTGGCTTTTCAACATCTACACGGCAGATCAACCACATCCAACCGACACAGTGAAGTGCTGTCTATTTGCAGATGACTCGCTGACTTATGCCAGCTCGACGTCACTACAGATCGGAGGGTCGAAATCCAAACAGCGAACTATGCCCAATGGGGTATTCATATCAATGCTGGGAAATCGGTACTTATGTGCTTAAGGAGACCATCCAGAGCAAATCAGCAGCCAAGTGTCGAAGCATAAATGTAGTGCTCGCTAGCGGTACAGGAATATTAACAAACGAAAAGGTCAAGTATCTTGGCATTAACTTCACGGGAAAGGTTGAGGTTCAACAGTCAATCGAAACTCAGGCTTCCTTCGCATCTCTCTCTTGATAGATTAAGCCAGAGGACAAAACTGCTTGCTATACAAGCAGCTTATACGGCCGATCTTAACGTACAGCTTCCCACGGCTGTCAAATGTCAAATGTTAAGCGGCAAGAAAGGTAGTAGTTCACTATAATGCCTCATTTCATTTCATGGTATCATTTCCAAAGCTATTCGTCTTGGAGGTAACACTAAATATAGTTGTTTCTTTTTCATGAGACTACCTTTGGTTTTTTTTTGCGTGTATGCGGCTGCGAATATCTGCAGTGGACGGGGACCAGATAAATACATGTGTCCATACATAAATTAACTCCCTTCAAACAGAGTTATCAGCTTCAACCAAAACAAAAGGAGGACACCGAATGGAGCCCTGCGCAGATTTGCCGCTAACACAGCTAAAGGCCCAACTGAACAATGAGCGAACAAGCGCTAGTAGCAAATGCGCATGGGTGAGTGAGCGAATACTCTCGCCACTACGAGCCAACCTATATTGTCGACCACTAGGAAATGCGAATGTGGGTGATGAAAGGGAAATTGTCAAATCAGTGGCATCGTATGTCACTGTGAACAAATTGTACTTCCTTTGTCACTTTAAGTGTTATTTAAGTGACTAATTGAATACAAATTTGTCACAGTGACATGTGACCCGACTAAGAGAATAAGAGGAATTGTGTATACATACGTGTTTTGTGTGTTCCCGTACCCAAAATAAGAAATAACAAAACAACGAAAAACCACGAAAGTATGTTCCCGTATGCCAAAAATATGGGTTTTAAGTCAAACGAGCGCTCTCTCGAGAGAGTCAAAAATGTCTCCACCCTGCCCATTTTAACACAAGACATTTCTGCTGATAGTTTGTTATTCTTCTGTCAAATCAATTGATATACACTCGCAAGTGTAATTTAATTCAAACAAATGTGTTCGAGATTTCAAATTTGACATTTCATAAATGCCGTAATTTACACAATTGGTATAACTGCGATCCCGTACGTTCTTGAGATTCGGCATCTCTCTCAGAAATGTTTACCCCCACTCCTTAAAAATGACAGGCTTCCCAATTTGGTGCAGAAAGTACTGGAACAGACCTAATATGTATAAACGAACTGAGAACATGAGAAATTGTTTCTCCTTCAAAGCAAGGATGAATTTCTAAACATATGGCCATGCTTATTATGGCAAGTCATGTGTTTTTTGCAAGCATGACGAAGCAAGTGGAACTTCGGAACACAAGTGAAGATCCAGGGACTAAATTTTCAATTCGGCATGTATTAAACAGTCTGTCATTTTCTTCAAGATTACAATCGTATTGACAGATTCGTTTTCACATTTCTAATCCTGACAGCGTGATGCGTTCATGACGTTTACGAAATACAAATCGTACAAGTGCATATGTATGTACATACTTCCGAAAGTGCTACAACAGCAAAGGCACGAAAATGCCCCATAAATCTGCTAACAATTTGCTCACTGGACTGCTTACGAACACTTTTCGTGCAATTTCATGCAAAACCAAGATTTCGTAATGCCCTGTGGTCAATTTAATCCACCAAAGTGTGCACCTCAGTGTACGTTTTTTCTTTGCCTTCAGACTTTCATTGAGTTCTGCGAACAGATGAAATTATTTCGAAATCGGCTTAGTTCAGGAGTTTGTTACACTTGACGTCCCTTGGAGTAGATTTTTCTTGGTAATGTCTTGTCCGACGTAATCAATGACAAATACCGTCATGCGGACTAGAATTAAGACTGTTGCAATTTCAACCAATGTTTTGTAATAGACTGGCGGGGGTGTAGGATCTTTGATGATGAACGGGTGGCAAATGCGCAGCACCACTATCCAACCTATATTTTCGTACACTACCGAATGTGAATTTGACAGATGAAAGTCAGATGAATGGTCAAATCAGCTGATATTGAATAATAAATCGTGCATACACAGAACTGCATACATTTAGGCCATTCATATCACATCTGCTAACATTCTTGTAAGACTAGGAGCTTAGCGTAAAAATGACAATTTATGGTTGGTTAATGGTTGGATTACAATCGACTTGGGGGTGAACAATCTGATGGGTCCATATCAGTGTGGTACGAACAAAAACAATGGATTTAGACAGGGCAACACGATAATGTTAAACGCATAAGCCTGTTCTCTTTTCCTCTTTTCCAGTAGTCCGTACAATTTTCATACGCTGATGACACTGACGTGATTGGCAGAACGCAGTAAACTGTTAGGTGAGGCGTTAGGTGCCATTAAGATGGAAGCGGTTTGGTGACCTCAAACTAGAACCCACAACATTGACGTCTTGGATAGGGCAACACAATGGGCAGCTATAACTTCGTGTTGGTCAGGAACTTCGTTTAACTTAGCTCAGTAGCTTGAACTGTACAAAGAGCGTCAACGCCAAGATGAAACGCATGCCAACGGCCAAAGAGGTAGTTGAGTAATAAGACTCTCTCTTGAAGGGTAGATACTGGGTGGACCTGGGTTCCGTGGGTCGGTTATCTAAGAGTACTTATGCATAAAACTTAAAAGGCTACTGAGGACTTTCTCCAATGACCTTTTTTCCGATTTGAAGCCACAGTGTGCCGTAGTGGGTTGGTGTGTCGACTCCTACGCATAGGCTGCCAGGTTCGATCCCCGAATTTACCAACTTTTATAATTGATAGCTTCACCTCTTTCAGTGACAATGCTCAAAGAGCATTCCTGTCTAGAAAAACCTTCTTAAACTTCGCCGTTCGGAGCGGACATAAGAACTGTTGGTCGCACCCATTCGTGAAAGACCAATAGCACGCAGAGCACGAGTGGTTGCCCAGGACTGTCGCCCCATCCATAATATACCCCTCGAAGGATCAACCTTACTTTGTATAAGATATTGAACGTCCCATTAATGCTGTATGGCGCAGAGGCAATCTCATTAGCGGATATTGCGATTGGCGTTGTTTGCGTTGATGGTGTCTGTAGGAGAAGATTCAACCGCAAACTGTACGCGCTGTACAGCGGAATTAACCTTGCCAAGTGTCTACGGAACAATCTAAGGTAGCGGATTCCTATGGGACCGACATTTTTTGTTCGTTTAAGAGAACAATTAGGAATTGTCAAAAATGTCTATAATCAAATTGAAGTAGAATAAACAGCATAGCCTTTGACTGGTGGGCCATGAAGAGCGCATGGACAACTCCCCTTCGGCCAGAAGAGTCTCTGAATCTGTCTGGGGACAAGTGGAGATGAACAGTAACAGTCAGCTAGAAAGACTTGTTAGAGAAAACGTGAAGTTAGAAGGCCACGCGTTAAAAAACAAGCTCAACACTAAGCCTTTTGTATGGCTTTTGGTAATTTGGTAATTTTATTTAGTTTTGGTAAATAAAAAATCTTGAAATTAGTTTCAACAATTCCTAATAATTTAGGGAATTCGAAATTTCGAATTTTTTATATTCACGCAAACGCGAAGTTGGTCGACTGGGACAGTGACAGTTCCTCCCGATGGATTTCGGACGCAAAGTACGTATGTCACTGGACACCTCCTTGCAATCTGGCAATTACGATTCTTGTGGATTTTAAACGCAACGCACGCAACGGATCCTAGGGGTTTCGGCCTTAATTGTCAAACTGGGAAAAAGAGGCAGATGAGATCCATAAAATCAATGCAGATGGCTTTAGGACTGTGTTGGGACTTGAAAATTGGTAGAAAAAAGCGTGGTAGGCCGTTTACATACTCAATTTCTAAGAAATTCCACATTCTGCGCAAACGCCTTCATAAATGAAATGAAATTAATGGTATGGACCGCAATGACTTTCTGGACACCACCACTGTCCAGAAACTCATGCGGTACGAAATTACCATGAAACCTTACTTCCCCATGAAATTCCGTGTAGATTGAAACACGGTCGTTACTAATAACAATTCTTTGTAAATTGAAAGAATCAAAAAACGACAAGAAATGCCATGGAGTGGAAGAATTACAATGTGTGGTAGATTTTGCACTTTGTGGTAGAGTTGACATTTTCGGAAGATAGTGGTAGATCTACCACAATTGTGGTAAGGTCCCAACACTGCTTAAGGGCCATTCATATGTGCTCACTACGAATCGCGAACTTCACAAGCTCTGACAACAGCTCCACATGGAGTGTTCTTATTCAACGAGAGCAATTTGTGGAACATGGAAACAGACACTTCATCGCGACTTTTTGGTCGTGATTTTGTGGATCGCGTTTGCCTCTCTTGAGTGTTGCGAACTCAGGCCGACAGTTGACAAATAGATAATTGTTTCGTAGAGAAAAAAAAATAGTCAATGAGGAAATTTACATAAATTAATTGTTGTTGAGATTTTTCTGGATAAAAAAAAAACACGATAATTCAATCCTCATCCCTCTTATGGTGGTCGTTGGAAATTCCTTGGCTCATTTAAATGTCACTAAAGAAAATCGCAAATCTCTGCGAATGGAGAAAATTACACGTGAATGTCGAAAATTATGAACAGCACTCTACATATTCTGCTTGGCTTTGATTTTTATTTCAGTCAAGTCCATGCCATGAAAGTCTCAGAACAAAATCGAAGGACATATTGTACTTGCTAAATAATCTGACAATTCAAACTAACTTACCTGCGGGTCCAATCAAATCTATTAATCTGCACCTTGTATCCAAAAATATCCTCTTTCAAAATTCCAAATTCCAAAATTCAAATTCAAAATAAGCAGCTCTTTTGCAAACTAATCCTTGAAGTGTACCACTCACAATACAAATTACTAACTGATTGCCGACACAGCGCCTACGTCGAGACACACCGCGCTGATGGTAAACTTGAATTCAATTTCACGCACACCCTTGCACCTTAAGGCGGCTTAAGTCGAAATGCATCTGCTCCCGGTGAAGAAGACACCTTTTCGGTTATCCAAAGGAACTCACGACACACACGGCGAACATCTTGAGGCACAGAACAACAATCCAATTAATTCCACGTTTATCGTGTGGCACACAAAAAAAATCTTTGGAACCATCCGAAATGCGTTAACCGTGACCACTCGTTGGTGGTGACTTACGACAAGACTTCTTTGAACACGCGTCTACACCACCGACACGAAGTTACGTTTTTTGGGGGGATTTTGGTCGCGCTACTTTCTATGCGTTGTTCCTGAGGAAGTTCAAAACGGAAATTCGTGTGTCAACTATCCATAACATCGATCAGGCTTCTCAACCACCCTCCAATTGAGGCGTATCGAATGTGAATGCAGAAGTGCACGTTAATTTTGGTTCTCATTACCCTCGGAGTGGCAACGACAAGTCACTTTTACGTTTTGCGCGTCCGGCGATGTAGCGTGTGTATTTCCGATACGACACTCTAGATATGAATGAGTGAATGAAAACGCCGTAATGAACAGTGAGCCAGGTATCCGAGGTATATTACTCGAGTTCAAATTACCCATGCATAAACAAAGTGGGGCCACACGAACGAGTATACCACCGGCGCAACAGAAACTAGAGCTGAAACTCATCATCAGCAGTGGCTTGAGAACTTAATCTGTCTGCGTACAGTGAGGGTCGGAATTAAGTTGACGAGTGACTGTTTCAGTCGAATGCTTGTATTTTTTTTACGTTGATCCCGAAAATTATGAGAAATATTAGGCAAATGGATTCTTTAAAAACCATGTCTGTTTTCAATGAACATTATGAACGTGGAGCTCTTTGTCACTGGGTACTCATAGTAAGAAGAGTATTTATAGACACACGCCACTTATACTTATTTTAATTATTTATCTAAGAAAACTGAACGGCGCTCCGATCTGTAGAGAATAAGTGCAATTCATTCCCACACCACTAACTCGTTGGAGTTTGCAATCAAAAGTTCTGACAACTTGGACCTGTTCACTGATCGCAAAACACTAAGAAATGGTTCAAGGACCTTAACGCATTAGTGACCATCTGCCATATGGACCCTCACGCAATGGTAAGTTTTCCGGCTAAATGCGATTATTAATTTGCGCCCAATTGCTATTGTCCCAGTTACATAGCAAAGGGAAAAAAATAACAACCACAATAAAGTTAAATTCAGGTCAGGATTCAGGTTGGTGAAGTAGCATCTTGTGGCTTGTGACTGTGATTTCAAAAACAGAAAGAAAATGGCTAGAGAGAAACGGCAAATAGAGTTTTTTAATTATTATCACAAATTTTTGTGAACGGATGTTTACAGAATGTTTTAGCTAACGAATAAAAGATTATTACAAAATAAATTGAGGACTTACCCAAGAGATCCTGGGAAGGCAGGATCTACTCTTGTGGCTCGGAGTCCACTGGTGGTCCGATAGCTTATCTCACTAAAAAGTGAGACCAATCTTTGCACAATGCAGGCGAAAACAAGATCGTTGCGCTTGATATTTCTAAGGCATTTGACAGAGTTTGGCATCAAGCTCTCTTCTCGAAATGGATTCTTCAATGGATTAGAAATTACCTTTCGAACCGTTTAATTCAAGTTGTTTTGGATGGGTTCAAGTCTGATATCTACCAAATAAATGCTGGTGTTCCCCAAGGGTCTGTTCTTACTCCGACGCTATTTGTCATTTTTATAAATGATCTCTTGTCTGCTACTTCTAATCCAATCCATTCCTTCGCTGATGACAGCACCCTCAGCTTTTCATATTCGTTCCAAGACTCAAGACCACGTCATTGAAGACCGATCTTGACAGCATAATTAACTGGGAAAAGAACAATCGAGTGCAATTCAATGCTACAAAAACTCAATGCTGTCTGCTGCCACTCAAGCGAACCCCTGTCAATCAGCCATTATCCATGAAAGGCACCTGTGTCGATGAAACCGGAAAGCTTTCCGTCCGTGGTATGTGTATGAACACAACACTTAGTTGGAACGATCACATATTTGAGGTCGCCAAAAATGCTGCGAAATGTTTAGATCGATGTAAGATTATAAGTACAACGCTCATATCTGGTCGGTGTACAAAATCCACCCTACACCTGCCAGACAGAATCCAAAAGCGAGGGATAAAACTTGTGAGAGACAACAATATTGCAGAGTCATTACACTCACTCGAACATTGACGTACCGTCTCGTCTCTATCCGTATTTGATCGTGCTCAAGTGAACTTGCCAACTGCTTTCCTCCTCTCCATGAATTCATCCGCAATACCCGTCTTGCCAGGAATGCTCATTAGTTCACTCTTAAGCCTACTTTCGGACACATAGTTAAATTTAGAGACTCGTTCATCAGCCGCACGACAAGAATATGAATGCTCTTCCCAGCCTAATATTTCCCCCAGAATACAATCCGCAAATATTCAAAACCAATGTGCACAGGTACCTCCTCTGCCTTTCTCCCTCTACACCTTCGGACACAGCACGGGTCTTGAACCCGGACACTTAAGGTGCGCGCGCAAATTATAAAAATTATAAAAAATATGGCCCAACTGGACCATACTCAGTGCTATTTTCTTTAATATGTATATATTTTTTATTTTTCGATATGGAATGAATGTGGAACAGGTGATGACGATGGAGTACAATCGGTATTTCTTGAGCCACCGCGTGGTGCCAGTGTGGATTCAGATGAATTACGATTCGTTTCGTATACAAAATGTGGTATCCGAATAAACCTGTGTCAACTTAGTACGAAAGAAATTCAATATCTAAAGTTGGTCGATGCTCTAGACAAGTCAATAAAAAAAAAATCAGATAACGCGCCCCTATGGGTGGCACAGACAGAATGGACAAAATGTAAATAAAATGGTGGTCCTCCATCTTCGTTGCAGAATGCATGGCTGTTACTCAGAAATGCAGGAGGCGCTTTGAGTCAGCTAGAATTCAGACGCCAGACAGCTATTCGTCATTGCCGTAGGTACAGTGATGTAAGCCCACCGGTAAATTATCGCCGTCCACGGGAGACCTGGGAGTATATACAACGTTACGACAATGTTGGCCACAGCCTCGTAACTGTTCCGGATGGCAAAAAAAGGAAATCAAAACTATGTTCATAAAATGGGACGCTGGCCTATGCATTAAACGCCATCATAAATACGAGTGTTTTCATAAACGGCAGACTAACAAATGCCTGCGTTAGACATGTTCGTTAATGCAGATTGCGATCTTAGGTGAACCACTGTTCATAAACGTCGATATGTTACCTATGTCGGGCAGATTATGCAGTCGTTTTTTTTTTTCCCTGCAATAAGGGCGATCGAGAAAAAACATTTTTACTTGTATGTGTTGAGTCGATGGCGGAGGATCGGGTTGCCTGAAGATCTCTCCTGCGTGGTTTACCCCGCGCGACCCCTTTTGTCGAGCAAGCGGGTCAGAAGATGATGATGATGAACAATTTTAGTACTTTCGACGTTTAGTCCATCGACGAATTTCAAAAGCTTTTTGATTTTTGACGGTTATTCACGAAAGAACGTAAATGCGGTTCTGTGATTAAAACTGGCTGTCAAAAAGTTCAAGGGGCAAGAGAGGTTGAAGAATCTCTATCATACATCATTTCTGGTCACTAATGGCTAACGTCAGTCAAATAAAAAAGATGTGAGCCAAGGCATAGCTTCTACAAGAATCACTCTTGTAGCGGGTACTATTCTTCCATCACGAGAGGATCAAACCCACAGTTCTACGTCGACAACGAAAGGCGAAGTTTGAGAAGCATTATTTCGGCAGAATGGGCAGTGGCTCAAAAGAGGTGAATTATGAAAGTTGGTAAATTTGGCTTGAAACCTTGCAAAGAAGGAGAAGACGCGCCAACCCATAAGAACTAGATCTAAAACTATAGGCCAAGTTAAAGTACTTTAAGGCGTGGAACGCCTTAGTGGTCGATCATCAAAAAGAAATAAGAGAGGACAAAAAGTTCTAAAATCCCGGACTTTGGACGCCATGATCTACCTTAAAAGGAAGACAAAATGAAAACAAAAACTAGGTCCATGAACTCAAACAAAAGAGCAGTTTGAGATTTAGAGGGTGGACACTTGGAAAGAAATGTTTCATTTTATGCTCTCTCTCAGTCTCGTATTGGTTCTGTTTCTCTTTTCCCGTTTAAAGATCAAGTCATCGCGGTGGTTTGATGTCTGAATGCATCGTGCCCAGGACAGTCAACTTCTATGGAAGGCAACTACTGCGCAGCCTTCCGACCCACTTAGGGTCTGAGTCTCGACCGTGACCATATCGTTGCCTGTAGGTCCACTTTTCGCATACTCAGACTGCGGAAATTGTTCGTTTTCCCAAGCTGTGTATATCGTCATTCGCCAGGAATGCCATCAATACCCGTCGCCTTGTTTTTCTCGAGGGTCTTATTCTGCTATTATATCACATTTGCTGGGAGGTCCTGTGCGGATTCGAGGATTTGTTGTGACGGAGTACTCGTTACAGCTCGAGATCATTCCGCCACCGTCCAAAGTGTTTTTTCCAAAGAGCTGATCCTCATCCGAAATCAGAAGACTCTCCACCGAATCTTGTTTCGAGCTAGGACCACCAATGAGATTCTTGGTGATGTTTAACCACAACACTTTTTAAAAGACAGAATCATCAGAGAATCACGGAATTCAGCTGTAAATCTTTATAAAGCGCTGGCCTAATCAAAACTGATTAAACAATAATCTATTTCACACAAATGCAAGCATTCTTGGGGGTTTTATTTTGGGCACAGAGTCACCTCAACATTGCGGAGGTTACAGAAGAAAGACGAACGAACTATTAGGTGCCTAATACCACCTCTCACAGCCTCCCCTGCTCACGATCTTATCCACTTCAAGGTTGAAAGCACTTACACCTTACATAGCTCAATGTGTAAATGCAGTTCGTCTGCAACATTTTCCAATGCAGATTGTCCTCACTTGAGAATGCCTTCACACAAGTGAAACACACCGTCTGCAAATTCATCACACAAGTGCGACCATTTAATAGGAAGTTGCTGTGGTTGCTTCTGCTGTCGTTTCGCTTGTTTGTCATTAAAAAAAAGTTCACAACTTGTTACACAGCTCTGCTGGTTGGGCTGCCTCTCATGGTGACAACGACAGCAGCGGTGTGTAATTTGTGCAGAGTGGTCACAAATTATTTGGTATACCACGGGGAAAGGTCATTGCTTGGTTGCCAAGCTACTCATAGGTCTTCCATAACGCGCTTCGAGCGAGGCCCGTAATAACGTTTTAATGGAGACACAATGGTGTCTTGTCACACTGGTGATTTATGTGCGGTCTTGCATGTGTTATGTACGGACATAGTTTGGCCACAGCGTGATTCTAACGAAACCTGTTGAATTTGTTTCATTACATCCGTTAAGAATGAACTGGACCGGGGTTAGGTTGTCTGGGCAGTGTGGTTCCAGTGTTTGGGATTTCCGTTGGAACAAGTGCCGAAAGCATTGCATTTTGTCTTTGGGTGTCGTCGTGGAGAAATTGGAGTGCCCGAGAGAGATTTAGTATATTTCGCGGAATCGTCTGGTTTGAATTATTTGATTGTGTTTGCAGTGATCTCAATTATCGGTTGGAATACATGCAGACATGCCTGGGCATCACAATGAGCGGCGAATTAGTTAAGGACATCGTCCATCTGGGCTCTGCAGAAAAGAGAATAAACATAGTCGAGATAGAATGCAGAATAACTCATGGGAACCGCTGTTCTTAGGGGCTCAAAGGCCATTAAGTGTACGCTTTAATGGTGCCCTATTTGAATGCGGGGTCCATTAAGGCGATACGTTAATGGTGGTTCGTATCGTGTTTGCGTCCGGATCGGGCGGTATCGCCGTTAGCAGCTTCTCCAGAAGTGACCCGTAGATTGATGCCGCTGTTGTTCCATAAGTCGGAGTCAATGTGAGGGCCAGTTTATCGGCAGTTTATGGGAATAACACACACTCTGTCCATCGATAAGTGAATAGAGTCATCTCTCGCACCTTCAAGTTGACTTTTACTGTCCCAGTCCTGCGGAATCCAAGTCCTGGTAGGCGCGGGCTTCTTGGACAGGTCTTATCTGATCTTGTCCCCATCTGGTGGTATACGGGCTATACAGCCAGAGGGGGTAATTAACTAATTTCTTAGGTAACTAGGCCACGCAGAGGGCATGGACAACTTAGCACCGGTCCGAAGAGTCTGCAATTGCGTAGGAGAAGTGACACTGGCTAGCTGGAGAGGCTTGTTTAATGAAGCCACCTGCGGACTGTAACTCAACGTATGTATATATGCAGTTGGACGACGAACTTGAGAGGGTAGGATCAGAGGACTTACTCTCAGGACTTGCTTGGTTAGGGCTTTCATCGATGACTGGACTTCTCGAGAGCACAACCGAAGGTGGCATGGCTCTCCGGAATGAAGACAAACCAAGCTCATAATCTCAAACGTCTGTAAGAAATCAGCGGCATTCTTGTTACCTCTACACAGAAAACACTCCTGATGACAGGTCACTTCAGCTTAGCCAAACACTATGTACTTGGCCTAAGCGACAAAACCCTCTGCGACTCCTGTGCGCGTGTAAGACGACAACATTGCAGAGCACTTCCTCTGCCAGTACCCTGCCTTTGCTCGGATGAGGTGGCAGATATTCTGTGCTAATGAGGTGAGAGTTGATGATGTAGGCTCCTCATCACAGAAGCCCCAGCCGGTCTTTCTCTGGAAGGCCTAGCAGTCCCAGCAAATGTAGGTTGCTGCTTGGTAATACAGTGGACCGGTATTTAAAGTCTGAATGCAGTGTTGTGCTTAAAAAAACCTTCAGCAAGAACAATTGTATTTGGTAGCACCCACATCAGTTTTACAGGAAACTGAACGCGAGTTGTTTGTGAAACAATTTCAATTTAAAAATGAGAAATCATCTCTCTTTGAAGAAACTCTCATTATCTTCGCCTTGCGAATGTTAAGCTTATGCAGGTAAAGGCAAAGGGCGTCTGTCTACTTTTCTGAGGTGACCTGGAGCATGTAGAATGGTTTTAGCAAGTGGGCGTCTAGCTATGAAATGATCTCTATTCAGTCTGAATCTCTGAAGCAACGGTGTGAATGAATGAATAAAATATCTGCTTTTCACTGAATTCGCGATGGGAAGCTCTCGAGTAAACATCTGTAGGAGAAATCAGATACTTAGAACATCAAGTGTGTGTTTGCTTTGGAAGGCTTTTGAGACTCCCTCTTTTCGAATTTAATTTGGGACATAAAGCGTCAAAAACATTGTGTGATGCTGTTGAGGAATCCGGCCACATTTAAATAGATGGCGCTTTTATTTAACAACTGTGAACAAATCTTAGTTTTGCGATCGCCATTTTTGTTTGCAAATTTAACCCCTTTTTCTTTTACCCTAAAACTGTGCAAGCGTACAGATGGTACATCGTGTTCCATTGTTGACCCTTAAAATTCCATACTAAACGTGAACCTTTGTATTATTGTATACTTTCCTAAGGGAATTTTATTCAACAATAAAGTTGTATTAACATTCCGAAATTTGAGTTTACTTGGCTCAACAGATGCATTAGAGAATGTAGCGGTAAGCGAACGCAGCATTCAACGTTGGCTTGTCAGAGAGATCTTAACCGTAAAAGCGAACGACATGGAAATCCAGAAACGCGAATTGACGACAAAAATTTGAAAGTAATGGTAGAATCAGTCTCGACAAAAATGTGCAGGATATTGCATATAACATGGTCCACAGCTATATCTACAGTGAAGTGCCCCAAAAGGAAGAAAGACCCAAAGCATGAGCTGTTTAAAAATTATGAGTATTTGGCAGTGAATTCTCCGTATATGCAGTGAATTTTCAACTTTATCACCCAAAGCCGTTTCAGAGATATGAAGCTCCAAAGGTTTCCAATAAGTCTGGTCCCCATTGTAGGTGTAGTAAAAAGGAAGTCCACAAATTCGCTTGATCCATTTGAACAAAGCTGGGTACAAAAAAGCTTGATGTATGAGTACCACAAGAGTAAGCACCAAAGAACCTAAAGGGCCAAATTTCCATCTTTTTGAAGCGGATGGTGACTGGTGGAAAGTAGACCAATCACGATACGGCCAAGCGAAAATACTCGTCGTCGAATTGCGGGGAGTTGCGACGGCGCAAACTGTAGCCATGCCTGAATTGGCAGCCAGGAAGGTTATGTTTGATGGGATTGGCAGGGAATCATCATGCTATGGGCTGACATCCTACGGCAATACTCTTAATTCGGATATGTATTGTCAGCAATTGTACCGTCTGAAGGAAGCTATAGCAGCCAGCTTTAAAAGAGGTATTATGTTTCATCTGGGGAACGCAAGGCCACACGCATCGACAAGGACTTCCCAGAAGCTCAGAGAGCTTCATTTGAAGGTCCTAACGCATCCGCTTGAGTACATAATTACAACGTTGTTGCCCCTGCACTCCACGAAATACTGTATCAAAACATTTATGAACACAAAAAAAACTATCTAAAGTTTGTCAAGCTAAAGTAATGTCAAAAAAGTCAAAAAAGAATTCATAAATGCAACATAAGCAGGCGATACAAAAGGTGTTTAGTTGACGCTTGCATTGCTCAAAACCGAAACGAATTAAAAAAAAAAATCAAAAAAGAAATGAAGTATTATATTCTACATATATTAATACTTCATTTCTGATGCACACAAGATGCATGTCATGAGTATTATGACACATGGAAGAGCACTTCCCTCTACCTTCCGTAATGTTGCCAATACCCTTCACTGACCAACTTCCAAAAATATTAAAGAAGGAAATAGTAGCAAAATACGCAGCAAAAGGACCTTGCTTTTAAATGAAAAGAATTGGAAGTGACAACATGTTCCAAATAACAGACATTTCTTAAAAGTAAAATAAGACTCCGTTTGATGTTGAACAAGTCCTCTTTTCGGGTTCCCTGCAATCCTGTAACAAAAAAAAAATCACTGCCAAACTCCTTGAACTCCAATTAAAATTGCAAAAAAAAAAAGCTTTTCCCGCGGAGGGAGTAAGAGAACAAGAAATTCCACCGGGACTCGTAATAGGCATGATTGAATGCGATTCCGGAGTATGCGACAGCCTGGTAGACCCAGGACGACGTGGTTGGATCAAGGCCAAAAAGATGAAGAGTGCCCCCAAAGGAATTCTCTTTAGAAAGAGAATACGTGGGTCTCATTCGGTGTCCCTTTAGATTACAAGCTTTATCCCATTATTTATAAAGGTGTGGCAATGTTCTCCACTGAGTATCCAAAAGGGATACTCAAGATAGTTGCACTTAACACAGTCAATCCCCGCATGATTATATTTCAGAAACGAATGTCTAATAAGGATTTTCCAATAAGGATTAGGACAGGAGATCACCTCAATTATGAAAGTCGTTTAACGCCTTGTCTCGCCTCTATGATGTCGGTAGTTCAAAGTCGGTTTACTATACAAAAATTTTGTGAACGCCTCAAATGGAAAAGCAATTAAAAACATGAGATTTATTTGTGTTTTAACTGGAATGGCGTGAAATCTATTTTGTATTATTTATTCTTAAGCATTAAACCTTCGAGTCCAAAACAAATGAACCGGCTGCTGGTGGAGGAAAACATGAATTTAGCAACGCATTCTAAAGGAGGTGTTCCTCAAACATATGCAACCAAAAGTGGTTGGAGTAATTCTGAAAAGTTTAGAGCCACCTGTAGGGGATGAACAAGAATGCATGTCTTTTTTATATGCAGCACCTAGTAAATCAAATGAATTGTATTTTGATCAAACTTCTTATTTGAATCAACTCCCTTGTGTGAATAATATGAAATTCTTGACGGCGTCCCTATGAGTACTCAAATCAATTGCCATTTCATGTTGTCTATATTTACCTAAATACGTAAGTTCCACGTCCCAATGTCACTCATAAAAAACTAAATATGTTAATTCTGACAGAAACCATGAAACCCAATTATAGCCTTTAGGAATGTGGCCGGTTTGGAATGTACGTGGAACATAAGCTCGTTTTAGTTTCGTAATATGCCAAAAAAGTGACTTGACTCTTAAACCGCTTTGTGTCGTTCTTCGTAATCGGGGTGCTCGGCAGGGCAGTTCCTCTGAGTTGCTATATAAGTCCACCATTTGACTTCACGATACCATTTGAACACGACCTGTCGAAGGGTATATTGTTATGCTCATGACTAAACTGTATTTAATAGACTAGTGCCCGATTTCACAGTGCTTGTCTTCTCGTGGAAAGAAAAGCATGTCGGTTATTCAATCCATTCTGTCCTTGAAAAGCTTTATCAATTCAATGTTACATAGACAGTGTTCTCGAGCATTTTGAGAAAGTAAATCGTAGGGCGAGGAGAGGATCATCCCTCTGATAGAAGTATTCGAATTCCACTTATTGTGAACCTATTTAGGGTCGATTCCGACACGAACCCCTTTCATAATTCAAGGCTCCACTTCGCTCTTTTCACTGACCATACTCTGGGAGTATACATGCCTAGAAAAATCGCTGTCATACAAAAGTTGACGTCCTCAACCCGCACAGTGAGTCGTTGCTGCTTAAGACATTAGATTCAGGCCCACTTCGATCGAGAGAAATCATCTTCAGAACAATTGCTTCATGGAGGAATCTGAGCCAAACTCGAGATTGCCATTTAAGTCCACTATAACAGCTGCAGGCAATCTATTAAAACTGTCAGAAAATACGGTAGTTGTTGGTCCACTATTTCAATTGAGTCCAGATGTACTTCACCGTGACGGATTTTCTTCACCAATCCACCACCGGCCACGAGGATTCTTTTCGCAACAAACAAGTTGAATTTGTACTATAATCTCAGTATATTATAAAACGTTAATGTTAACACAAATAACTTAACAAAACAAAATTAATAAAAAAAAAATCCCAACACCTTGTTCGATTCATGCTGTAGCGCACGGCTTCAGCTAAGAGGAGAGCGAGATAGAGCGCGAGATAAAGAACAAGAACAAGAAGAATATGCACAGCAACAGAAAAGAAATTTCAAATACCACTTGCCACAGGAACACACCTCAGCATTAGTTAAACCGAAAAAAGGAAACAGAAGTGAAAACAAAAAAATAACTGAAAAGTAAGAAAGAAACAGAAAGAAAGAAGCGTTGTCAAATGATTTTGTTTTTGTTTCATCTTAGAGTATGTATTCTGTTATTGGTTTGTTTTTTAAATATTTAAAAAAATAAATCACAAATGCATAAAGAATAATTTCCAGCATAAAAAAAATATTTTTAAATATTTTACTGCTAATTCTTGATTTCGTTATTTTTCGTGTTTAACCTCATTTTCTAGGAGACTAAAAAATGAAAAACAAACAAAATGAAAAAAGGAAAATGCCTTAACAACTAAATCTTAACAAAATATGTAAAAAATAAAAAAATATTCTCTTCTGGTTTTTCTTTCTTTTTTTTGTTTTTGTTTTTGTTCCATACACATACATACATATATATAAAAGCTACAGGAAATTAAAATTGTTGCTTAAAAGTGAAGTATAATACGATTCGTGTTTTGATATCCCTTGTTCAAAGTAAAGCGCAAAGTCAAATACAAATTTCTTCCAAAACAAAATAATAATAATAATAATCAAACAAAAATAACTTTACAATTAAATAACGGTTAAAGATTATATTCCTTGTTTAGTAATCAATCTGGCGTCCTCTCCCAGACTCTCAATATCATTTCACTCCGCCCTAGCCGACACAACTATCAGAATCTGTACCTTTTGAATTTTCACACAATAGAAATTGTTTATCAATTAATTTATTTATTTTAATCTTTTCTTTTTGTTTTTGTTTTTTTTTCTTTTTTAATTAGGCTATGTTTGCTGATTTGGTTTACTATACACAAAATAATACACTGAACTTGAATAATATATATATATATATATTCTTCTTTCTTTTAATATGTTTAAAAATGAAAGGTTTCTTTCGATGAGGGATGATGATGTGAAGTTGATGAAACAGTGACAAATGTCTATTAGAATGTCGATTTGTAAATTGAATGAATAACACACTCTCGTTTGTTTGTTTATTCTTTTTTCTTTCTCTAATGAATAAGTGTCGGTGTAGTTTGCTGTGTTGGCATCATTTTCCTTTTTTTTGTTCGGTTTTTAAGTTTGTACAAGACCTCTTATGTCGGTTGGCGTGTGACCGGTACAACTGCCTGCCGTGCTGTTGCTTCCGCCGTCAACGAATAGCATATTCGTATCGACGCCACTGGTGTCTGGTGAATGAGAGGACACAATTTCTGTGCAAATATCTGTGTCGTCTAAGATTTGATCACTGCCGTCAAGAAGATCCCGAAGGAAGTCCGTATCGTTTCCTGTCATTTGTTGCAGAGATTTTATTTGTTTGTCAGCTAACTCTAGAGCTCTTTCCACTTCCTCCCTTTCGTCTTGATGCACTAAAATATAAAAAAAACGATGTGTGATTGATCATTAAAATATGAGGTATATATTTTGGGTACAAGGACAAATTCAGAACAGAGACAATGAAGACACGATGCGTTTTGTGTTGGGCGAGTCTTAAAACTCTGCGATGTGTTGTCTCATATAAGCTTAATTACTCGCCTTTAAGTTCTGGCTAATGAATTAGAAGGTGCAGTGGTCATGGAGACACCAGACCAAATATGAACGTTGAACTCAAGCTTAGGGAGGGGATATAAGGATTATAAATCAAAGCCAAATCAGAAGGGTTGAAATATTTCTTGCATCGATATTTGGCAGCATTTATGGTGACCTCGAATATTATTCCCGACGAGATGACAAATTCTCGCAACATCTGTATTCTTGAATACAAGTGAGGTGACAAAAAACCATTCAAATTCTTACTCCAAATAAATTCCAAAAGGTTGGCAGCACATGTTGCAGATTTGTGTCGTCAAGTGGGATCAATTTCCATTCGGTGGTTGTCTTTGCTAATTCTTGTGATATCAGGATGCCTTTAGTGCAGAACTCGTTCGTATTGGATCGCGTCTTTGCTATAATCCCCCGATGGACTATACTTATTGACAGCCCACGAAAAATGACAAGACAAACATTTCGGTTTCTTAAAAAATTGGATTTCTGGATGTGATTGGAATCATCCTCTATTAGAGCGTTCAGGCACTCAAATTGTTGTTTTTTTCACACAAAACGTGAACACATTGATCAAATATTATTCCTATCACTACAAAATTTGGCTTGAAGCTTATATATTTATCCTACGTCGTTTGGCGTCACCCACAAAAATGCAAGCTACAAAATCTCACTTTATCATGAAATGTGACCAAGGGAATACACACGATCGTCGTGCTAGTGACAAATGTCACATAAAGTGACTAAGGGAATACAAATTTGTTAAAGTGACACGACTAAGAGAGTAAGGGGGACTATTTATATATGAGCCGCGACCTTTAGATCCATAGTACCCCCTCACATACCTTTTCTCTTACGAGTTCCCCTCACATACAGACCTTTTCAGAGTTAAATTGAGGGTTACGGACTCCTGCAGGTGGAAGAGATTTATTCTAGAGCATTTCTCTTAAACAGTTTCATTTAGGGTTCTGAGAATGAGAGATGGTTCTAGTGACTTCCTCTGATAGTAGATGTTTGAACGATATCTTTGCTAGTGGCTCACAAAATCCCAGTACATGCTATTAGATTCTCCTCATGTGCTCCCTGAGTATGCAATATCCTGTTTAGATAGCGGGGTTCTTCTTGCACATGTTAATACATGCCCCAAACCTCTTTCAGGTGACACAGGAAACTGATTGCCTGCTTCATGCCAGGTTTCTATGTGTCCTGGGTCCAAATACTCCTGCCCTTCATCAGTTTTTGATCAATTTTACCAGTCTGTGGACTATGGATTCATTGCTCCAGTCCTTTTTGGCGCTGAGTTTAATGATAAACGTCTCTTGGAAATTTAAGTTCCTAATCACGTCATTCTCCGGAATAGCCAAGGGTGTTGGCTTTTTGAGTGGTACATCGAATTGTCTTGATATAACGCACTTGTCTTTACCTACTCCTTCTTTTGCCGTTCTCAGGAATATTTTGCTTGCACATTCTGCAACCACTAGATGCAAGGGGATCAGTTCCAATGGCCAAGAGTGTGGGCCGAAGGCCCGGGTCGTGTGTTTGGGAATGAATATGAAAAGTTGATAAAGCTGTCATCGATGGAGAAGAAATTGGATTGGAATTAGGAGGCAGGAGATTAATTATAGAAAAGCGAAATAGTGTCGGAGACAGAACAGAGCCTTGGGGAAAATCAGCATTAATTTTGTGAAGATCAGAGTTTCCATGATCTTAAAAACAAGGCACCTGAGTGCTATATTTCGGTAAGGGGAAGGTGCCGAAGATTTGCACTTTTTAGGGGCGAGTTAGACCAGAAAGAGGTTTGAACAATGGCATCCTCTTCTTTTACGAGGGACGATTATGAAGCCTTTCCGCAGTGATCCGATGCTGATAGGGAAAAAGTGAAACATGGTATTTTAAAGATTTTCCATGCATAATGTCACACATGACCCCACGTGGATCTAATTGAGTCCTACCTACCTCGGTGGTATGCAACGTTTCATTAAAGGTAGCCCTCCACGACGAACAAGAACGTTTCGAAATGATGTAGGGATAGACACTTGTTGTATCCAGAGTCGTCCTCAGCCTAAGAGCCGACGGATTTACCCGCTGCATCACAGCTAGTCAATCCATCAAAGGACTAAGATTAGAAGGCACCTGACTAGAATCATGCAGCTCTTCTAATTCTTTATTTGACGCGAGAGTGCGTGGTGGAACAGAGTCCAGCCTCTCCAACTAGCGCGATCTATGGCTGGTTGTCCCAGATTGGCACGAGAAGTTTGCTGAGGTCCTTCTCCACCTGCGTGCGCCACCATAAACGCAGACTGTTGCGTAGTCCCAGAGTTTCAGAATCGAAGACTCTTCGGGCCTGAGCTGAATTGTCTACATGGCCCAGCCATCATGCAGCTCAGCCATAGAAGATTGTCTTTCTCCTCCAATTGTCTTAAACAAACAGAACTTAAGATCGTGCCAAGTATTCAAAACTGTTACTAATCGGAAAAGAGATGTCTCAATTTTAAGGAAGGCGGAGTTACGGCTCTAGACCGTCCGATCTACGAAGAGGTCCTTAGCCTCATCCGATGAGTCACGAATCGAAGGTTCGTATCAGTGGCTACCGATTGGAAAGTACTTCTAGTTATCTAGACTCAACTTACCGACTGTAAACAGCTCATTGAAAGCAACTGGTAGATTATTCAAAACATTGGTCAGATCATGTTCCTCCAAGAGTCGTGTGTCACTAAGCGGTATTTCCTCTGCAAGTATTCAAGAAACTCTTCAATCTAAGCACAAGATACACACGCACAAAGCAACAACTTACCGGCGTCTTGAGTTCCTACCATCAGCTCACTCTCGCTTAAGCCCCCAACACCAGTATCCTCAGAACTGGGGTACACAGAGCTGTTCTCGCACATGTTCAGCATGTGCTGGACCTCATGTGGAATTTGATGCCTCATGGAAGATAGCACATCAATTTCATCATTCGATTCAATTTTCATTCCCGACACGTTCGTCTGCGACACCACATGAGCAAAATCATCCGCAGTGTATTCCCCATCCATCATACTATCCGGAAAGCCTCCATCGTCAACTACAATAGACGGAACCATACAATTCGCTGACAAAGAGGGTGGGCCCAGGCCACCTGTAGTCGGACCGGTTGGTGTTGACCCCAGGGTTGTGTTGCTACTTCCAATTGATTCCAACGAGGATGTGCTGCCCTTTCGTTTCTTCTTACTACGTTTTGGTGGCCGGCCGCACAGATTGGTCGATTTCGTACGCTTACGCGTAAGTTTGGCTTTTGGTTTTTGCTCCTGAACTATTCGATTGTAGTTGTCGCGTTTCCAACCATGCTCCCGACAAAGTGGCAGCTCGTGTGAGATATCGAACACTGGAATGCGACATTGTGTGTTGTCGGCGAACTTCGCCGTACACGGTAGGAACAAATGTTGATCTAAATCTCGCGTTATATGGATGTAGCATTGGGTGGTTAATGCCAGTGCGTAGTTGGTACACGACGGAACACAGCATCTTTCCGTTTGTGCACTGAAAGAAAGAATAAAAGAGAATACAAAATTGTAGACAAACACGAGTTGCTTGTGGAAAATCTTTTCAAATGTGTGCGAAATCTGTTTGTGACTACAGTTTTCATGGGCCATAAAAACGCGACAGTTGACACAGTCGACCATAAGATCAAAATATTCTTCATACACTTGAGAGACTACACAGAAAAGTCACGATCTCAGTTCTTTGGTTCGCAGTGAAACTGAGCAATACACGTTTTATGCGATGTTCACCCTTGTGGCGTTGTTAAAGCGAATAAACATATACAGCTTGAGGAAGTAACGACTGGGAAAGCGTTTCATTAATGGCAGGAAAATCGTGTGGAAACATGTGGGCAAGTGTTTTGCGGTCGCATTGCCTTTAACACTTGCAGCTTAACGTTTACAGTGTGATGCGTGGGGGCGGAAATTCCTTCGAGAAAAGATCACACCAGAAACGTTCATGTCACAAGTAAACTTGTGGATGTAGTTTAGTTGACAGGAATTTACAGATTTTGGGCGGTTTCTTTCTACGAGCTACGCGAGTCGAAATTCATCGACTAATGACGAAGACGCCAGCTAATGAAGGTCTTCCAAGGCATGTCATGACATTCCACGAAGAAACATGAACCTTATCATACAGCGCTGTATTTGCCTCGAGAACTAGTGAAGGTGATTCACTCACGCAGATGATTCATCGAGACTATGCGGGGTATTTGGCACATCTACCCACACCAGCAACTTTGTGTTTGAGCTTGAAGGTCACTATGGGGAGGTCGTACTGGCTTAAGACGAATCTCAGTTACAGCGTTGTACCAATCGGCACTACATCTACGTTAGTAACTAGCCAGTTTGGTGACATAACAACGGGACAAAATTCGACCCACCACCAGCCACTTTCGCAAACTATTTCATTAACGAAACGAAAACTTCAATCAATTTCAACTCACCTTCTATCCTCGTGGACCTTGAGCTTTTGCAAGAATTTCGACACGCAAACAAGTCGACTTCGTGCTATTGTTGGTCTTAAAAATTCCTGCGACGATATCAATTGTACCGCTTGTCGTCGCAATAAAGCTTTATGCCTTTCGATGCGCTCCTCTCGTCCAGCATTCAATGTTCGCGGTGACATCTTAACAGGATCGTCAAGATCATACACACCCAGCCAATGCTGTTGAACACATGATGCTCTGGCCGAGGCTATCGTACTATCACATTTTTCTGCCGAACGTTGCCGGCGCTCAATGAGCGACGTTAGCGGTGACACGCTATCAAATATGTACGTATCAGGAGCATGCCATTCTCCGCTGTTTCTTCGAACTTTCAACTTTCGTCGTATTGGCGGCGATAGGGACGATCCTGTCAATGACAACGATGACGAATGATGGATGATCGATGACGATGATATTCTTTGTAAAGCTTCATGGTGGGTTGTTTGACTGTGTGTACGTTTCGCTTTCCCAGGGGCACCACCTGTTGTGGTGCATTTCAGCGATTTTTTTGCGGAAGACGATAAAACCCTGGAGTCTCTTTTGGCTGGGGTGGCGAATACCACGCTCTTTTCGAAGAAATCTATCGACTTCCGAACCGTCAGAGCTTTCTTATCAGTCGGCGATGTTGAGTTCAAGTCAACAGGTGACTCTCCTGACGTTCTGGGACTCGCTCCAGGTTCACTCTTAACAGGAGTGTTTCGATAGATAACACTAACTGGAATTTCATGTAAATCGGAATGATTTTGTTTCACTGCTGGATGTGATGAATCTGATGAATGAGGTGAGGCGGGCGATGACGACCCTAGTGTCGTTGCACCTTCTCGGCTATGGGATGCGGTTGTTGCCTGACTCTGAGGGTGGGATGTGATCTTTGAGTATTGTTGTTGCTGTGACGATTGTGGCTTGGAGGTAGAGTTCGTCGATGACGATCCAACTTTCTGTATGTGCTGAGCCAAGGTGGTCTGATGGAAGTTCGACGGTGGCAGCAGAGGTGAGGTGCATTGCAAGTTCTGCGCATTACTGTTACAGTTCGGAGTTAATGCGAAAAACGACGACTGTTGTTCTTGCTCTTGTTGCTGCTGTTGCTGAGACGGTTGCTGTGAGTTGACAGCCTGCGTATGTTGTTGAAAATGTTGCGCGGGAGGAGATGCCGAAGATTGTTGTGCTTGATTCCATGAGATTACTTGAGCTGGCAATGTACAGCAGGAGCTAACAACCGCTGGAGTGGTTGTTACAATTTTCGAATGAGAATTCTGATTCTGTTGCGGCAATTTAATTGGAACAGACGGACCGTTGTTACCATTGTTAATCGTTGTTATCGAGATGACATTCTTTTGCATGCCATTGATAATTTGTTGCTGCTGCGTGATGGACGCCGACGGTGTTTCTATTGCAGTCGTTGTGCCATTGAAACGACCACTAAAATATGTTTGAGATACATTGACATTCGAAGTATCTTGCTTGGTGGCTTGGCTTGGATGCGTTTGCGGATGTGATTGGGGGGCTATTTGTTTGAACTGTTGCTGTTGTCTTGATTTCTACAAAAATTGAAAAAAAGAAACCGATCATCAAACCTGAGATGAATGGGATGTGTTTGAAAAATGGGTACAAACTCACTTGGGGATTGAACAGAACTGGTGTTGTCGACACGGTTTCCGTAAAAACATACGGATCTTCGGTAAGTCTAGGTGCTTGCTGACATGACATGTCCAAATTACAAAGAGATGTTTCTTTATCACTCTGTCCTGTGGTGGGAATAGAATAAAGAAGCACATGAATTTATTTGAGGAAATACGTAAGCGGGGATGTTGACGACTTTAAGAGAGAGAGAGAGAGAAAGTAACAAAAGCCTAAGGCCCAGAGGGACCGATTTCTGTTTTACTCATCTTGAGACTGTTGTCTGAGTTCCGAATGTGTAGTTTGGACGAAATATCTTCAAGAAGTGATCCGTGGGGCAAAGATAATGATGATGCACAGTAACGTTCGGCAGGCTGTTTGGATCAAAATCTCAAGAATTGTGTAATTAGCGGCAGGACCTGTGTAGACAACAGGGCAAAGTTTTTGATTGCTCCCAGCTTAGCGGGATGCCAGCAACGATTCCCCTCATGCACAGGGCAGGTGGACATACAGCCTCGCGGCAGGGCCCCTAGGATAGCCTCTACACACTGAGAGGGGAACCAAGGGGTCTTCGAATCAGAGGAAGACCGATCTTCCGGTATACGCCACAAGTCAGCTTGGTATTGAGGACTGGAAGAAGCCCGTCCGTCTTCGATGGAAGGCAGATATAGTCTCTGACCCTCCAAGGGACGCAGCCCTGAGAAGTAAGTAGGAGGAGGTTGTCGTGATGGTTTGGGATGGTCATGCGAATGATGACCAGACTTTCCGAGTAGCTCTTCATTTGATGGTCAACAGCCCCATAAACGTCTACACAGTGGCCTCACTTGCATTTCTATTCGAATGTCAGCGAAAGTGCATTTTATAAGTCTACATTCAATCGCCACTGCGCCAATGGAATGCTCGACCTTGAGCCACTTGTTTGGATGCCTGCGTACTCCGAAAGAGCATTTCAGCTCTCTAACATTGTGGTTCCACCTGCAACCTAGTCATGTGTGGTGGTGGCACCCAATTCTAAGTAAGCATTCGATTGCGAAGCTTCGCCTCAGGCAATAGTCCGGCACCACGAAGCAATCAGCCAGCTTTAGCCGGATCGTGAGGATGCCAACATTGTGGGAGTGTTGTTGTGGTTGGAGATTGATGCCAGCGCATCATGTAGTCTCAAAGGCGAATGTCATGTATGGAGATGCATAGCAACAGGGCGCAGCAAGCCAAAGACCAACAAGAGTGTTTCCTATTTCAAGACGTGAACTCTATTTGGTGTCCTGAGTCTGGCGTCCCTGATGGGTCAATGGACCTCGAGGAATATAACCCAAAAAATAAGAACACTTCTAAAGTTGAACAGAAATTAATTCAATGCTGTCGTAAGTATTATTAACGGTCACTGCCTGTTGGGCAACAAGAATAGGAAGAAACAATGTAACACAACCTTGGGACTTGCCCAGCCCTTGCAAAGACAGGGAAAAGTACGTTGACAATTTGGCATTCAGCGGCCTAGAAGTATTGGCAGATGTCAAGGTTCTGGAGATAACACAATTCATTAAAAAACAAATTAGCTGTAATCCCGGAAGATATGTAGATAGACCACTGGGACAACAGCGGGTAATCCTTAGGTGTTAGTTCGATTTTTTGGCTAACTAATATTGCATTGGATCCAAACAGGATCTAAGTGTGTTACAACTGATTCAGCAGTGATCACATTAAGATGACAGCAAGATCAAAATGAAGTCGCAGATCAGGGACAGATCGTAGGGAACACACAAATGGAAGCAGCATTTACCATGATTAATGTACATAAGCCCAGCACGGTTTCCACGTTAAAGTTCTTGGCCGTAGGAAGATGTCATACTGAAGGAGAACTGTGCCAACCAAAGTCAATGAAAACGGCAAACAAGTCGCCGGCTTTGCCTGTAAGCAGACAGCGATTCAAAATGTTTCCGCTTCATTTTGGTCCCACTTGACAACATGCTTTGGTTGGGCCTTTACTCTTCCTTTTATCATCATTCGCCAAGCACGCGTAGTCGAGCAAAACAAAGCAGACTCGACCGGTTTTTCACATTCAACGTATACAACAGAGTATCAATTTTGCGAAAACAAAGACCTATCCTAGTTGGCAGCACAACAAGACATCTCGATTATCACAAATGAGACAGTAGCAATTTAACGAACAATTTCATTCTACAGTCGTGGTATAGAGTACGGACAGTGCTGGCAATGCAAACGCGTTCGCTTGCAAAGAAGTGATTCAATAATACAGTAAATACAACACATAAGGTCCCAGATAGGCGATGACACAGACTTATTTCATAACCGGTACAAAAAATAACTATTCGATGGAAATAATCTTGATAATCTAAAGCCATCACGAGTAGGGTAGTCAAGCCGCTTTCCATTGTCAGTATAAACTGATTCCTTCACAAATTTGGTTTGTTGTCAAAGCCAAGCCTGTCAGTGATCACAGATTGATTACTCCACATTTGCATACATTCTACGCATCGAACGGAAATGTACGCACTGAAAAACCGAAGTAAGCCTACAACACAATTTCATGATTTTGAAAGGCTATGTAGAGTAAAAATCTGATTCACATTCTTATCAAGATTTATAATTCAGATGGCTTAAGGCTTTGTACATAAGTAACTACCGGTCATGACTGGCATTGTTGTTATTGTTGGATACAATTATACCACCCATGCAAACTGCACTGTCTTCAACGATTTAACGCATGTACATAATGTGACAGGTGAGGAAAGGAGCAACACTCCAAGAGCATGAAAAGTACGATACTTTTGGTAACAGCAAATTATGCCAAACTCCAAGATCTAACCTAAAACACTGAATCAGTAGTCAAAGCCACACAACAGACACAACGATGAACTTCAAAACTGCAGATAATGCCCTCAATTCCCACTTCTCCTCAGTAAGTAGACGATGAATGAAATGACAAAAAAAAAATCGCAAACATTTCACAAATATGTAAGTAAACCAACCAACAAATTTCCGAGAGTGGAGGGAAAACATATCCTCATACCATTTCCTGCACTTACTCTTTCAACTTTTACTCAGTCAGCCGCACTAAACAGCATTTGCAATTGTAATTCAACACAACTAAACGACGAGGCACACAAAAGAGGGAACATAAACGCAAATTCTGTTTCAATAAAGAAATCGGCGTAATTCGCGAAAAGAATTAAGAGTTTACATTGCAACAATGTTATCATTGGATAAGGCGCCGTTTGTCACCAATGTGATCCCGTCAACTGTGTTTGTAGGTACACACCACCGCTCTTCTCTAATTCCACATCGGAAAGGAAAAGCAAAAAAATTGCTTACGTGAAGAATTAAAGAGAAACAACAACGTAAATAAAACCAAAACAAAATTCACACAGAATGCAATGACTAATAAATAAACAAAACCACACGAAGAAAGCCAACAGATTGTTGGCAGTTGACTGTGTGGCTTCGCGTCTGTGATGTTTTATTTTTGCATTTATGTACAAGTTGAAGAATATGTATATTAGGGTGAAGTGACGACTTCAAGAACAGAACATCGACGAAGAGGCCACCGCCCTCTAACTATTCTTCAATTGTAATGCTTTATTGTTTACACCTCACTTCCCATAGACAGAGTTACGGGGAAAACAAATGCAAAGAGACAACACAAAAACCACATTATAAAGCCTTTGAACTTTGCATAGATAGATGACTTCGTGTCTTGGATGCTTGAATCACGGCTCTTGCTAAGTATTCCGGCCTGGTATTGGTCTTCGTTTGAATTCTCAATTCGCTACGTACACATACGCTTGATGTGGACTAGTTGCTGGCTTTAACAATCCACTCACCGCAACGTAGTTTATGCGTAATAAATCTCTTTGGCCAGGGAAAGGCCAGCAAATTATTCACACCACCAGAGCATATAGTTTCTGGGAACTGTCAAAAATTCTCTCCCTCTCCCTCACCCTCTCTATGTCGCTGTTTGACAGCTGGCTAAAACAATCCTAACAATTCATTCAGCCCGGGTTCATTGGTTGGCTGCGACGGTGGTGTGGTGTATCTTCGCATTTGCCGCCAGCCCAAACATTGTTCATGTACCTACGCGGCTTTTGTAAACGTAATTCTCACACAGGCCCACTTAATGATCGAAGCGGGATCCGCAACCGGGAAAACACAAACAACTCGCTGGCCTGGAATTAATCTGATTAATCTGCTGGCGTCGGGTACACATTAAAAACACCAAACACAATTCACTGTCATTGAGAAAGGTCATTTAGGGCTAAAGTCCTAGGGGAATGTACCCAGCGCCCTTTGTCAACGGAAGCACCTGTCATTCCCTAATCCCTACGCCAGCTGCCACATGCACAAAACTCAGAACCAAAACCTGTTAGGCGTCACTTGAATGGGTTTCACTGGGCATACTAAATCCGTCGAATATCGCCAAAAAGCTAGAAAGTTTTTTTTTCTTCCTTTTGTTTGCTAACCTACACGCTTGATGATTTCTGTCCGTTTTCCGTTGCGTTGTTGTTGCTGCTGCTGTGTTGTTTTGTTTAGAGCTGCTGGGGTGTGATGAACATTGTGCTGAATTCACTGGACGATTCGTTGGAAGATTTTCTTGCAAAAAAAAAATGTTCACTTGTTTTCAAGAGATTTTCAGGGCGGGTTTTTCACGTTTCCGATAACTTTGCTGCTGGGATATTATGTAAATTCGATCACGGCGGGTCAGATTTATTAGTTAAAAGAATTATTTGTGATTAAATGCAATGAGAAACACGGTAAATAAGTGAAAATACGCGTCACGTAGAGAAATGACAGCACGCAATTAAGATGGCCGCGGTATCTGTTCATTTCAATGAAGGCGCGATGTACTGGTTGTGTGAGTGCTGTGGTCTGTTTACCGGAGGGGTAGTCAAACACAAACAAGATATACAATGAAAACATACGCGCTGGGGTAGCTGAGTCGTATTTGTTTTGTTTTATTCATTTCAGGGGTAAGCATTTGTATGCCATTACCGGATGAGGTTCTTGTATTTACTAGTGCCTTTTCATTCGGAACTTTCTCAGAGGTGTTGTCTGACGGATAGATGGCGGTGTTGTTTATTTACTACGAGATTCGGTTGGAATCCTGGTTTGAACACTGGTTGTGGGATTAACAGTCTGGTGAGGCCAATGTAAATTATTAGACGAGCTACGCTACCTGATTTATCTAATGACCTTTGTGGATTCACTTTTTGAGCAACCTTCACACCGTAGCGTTTCGGTATGTCCATACTTATGACCTGATTAAAAGGTCATCAAACGTTCACGTGTCAGTTTGCCGACGACGGTTTTTCGATTTAAGTATTCCGCTGGTTTGCTAGATTTAGTGGTGGTCGTTACTAGCTCAAGGAAACTTTGAGGAGAACGATCGGATTTTATTATGTTCCACATTTTATAACGAGGGAACAAACAGTTACTACAAAGATTTGAAGCAGTTTCTCATTGACCTTGTCCGTGCGGACTGCTCGATGAATGTTTTCTCTCTGTCATCGCTAGAACTATTTTAGCCACCGCGTGATAATTGACGACTTGCAGAGTTTGACCAATCATCGCGTGTGTGTGATGTTAGTGGTAGGACTATGGACCAACAGGGTTATGGGAGTCTGAGCCGACACCCCAAATCGCATAACCTAACCTTCTTAATTTTCCCAAGAATGATGTGAGATGATTATATTCAGAACAAGTTCCCTAGTCTTCACTTTCTGCCTGAAGTAGAATGATATACATAGCCTTGTGTTGGGCGTTGTACATCGGCGATTGCCCTGCCATTCCACCAGACCTGACTGAACTTCTTGTTTTAATGGTATGTTCAATTTGCGAGGTGGGCCTTCTTGTAGACTTCTTCAAGGCCCTGAGCATGGATACTCAAATTGATGAATCTGCTGAACTGGCGCTGAACTTCCTTAATCGGGTATTGTCTGTTGATATGGACCTGTTGAACATTGGCGATGAAGCACCTGGATGACGTGTCCGGCAAGCGCTTGACGGAGAGAGAAATAATCAAAGTAAAGAAGCGTCTGTTATCTCTAGCTATGAAGCACAATGAAAAAAACGCGCATTTGCTGGCATTCAGCATTCATTATATACCAAACCTCCAATCAGATCCGTTCCAGTTCCGATCGGTCGAGACAACTCCTCTCTGTGTCTGTACATACATCTCATCTAAGTCACATAGTTTATGTGGTTACAAGAGACTGCCTCTTGGGTAATCTTCTTCCCCTTCTGCAGGCTATACTCAATAAAATATGCCTCTCCAGCTAGCAAGAACATTGGCCAGGTGCTCCCAAGCTGCCATCAAGCAAACAAGACCAAATATTGAGCGAAGACATTTTCTCTTGAAAAGGCCAAGGTCTTTTCATCTGCTCTTCTGAGACCACGCCATGAGGTTAGGCTTCATCGCAAGTGCTGCAAACGAAACTACACGGAAGAAGATAATATGCAGATATATTTTTAACGACTTGAGTGATCTCAGTGGGATACTCATTGCAAACTTACTTCGCTCCATGCTCAGTTCCACTAAGGTCTCAACCTGTTTTATATTTCAAACCCTACTGCTCCGACTGACTGTACAACGGACAAATCAGGTCTAAGTGCGTCTCAACTTACCATACCACCTCAACCTCTCTGCCTACTTTTGATGTATTTTAGTGAAGTCGAAGACATTCGTTTTGTACCTCACTCAAACCAAGAGCCTATCCGCCATTAAAAAATGAACATAACCTATTTCCATCTTTACTCATTAAAACATCCAATTTAAAATTCTGAATAAGAAATAAACGATTGCGTAGTTATTTTATTTAAATTTATTTTAATTTTCTTTCGTACTATTGGAACAGAATATCTGTGACACGATTTAAAATAAAAACAAGCGTGGAGCAAACCTCAGCAGGTGCGCACCGTTCTCGCTTACTGCTTACCTTCTGATGTGTTACGAACTAGAAGAGTGAAAGTAACTTAATCCTTGTGTAGATGTGGCTCCTTCTCCTTGGAAATGGAGAAGTCAAGCCGGAGGCAAATGATCACGAAGACAAAGAGCGCGAAGAAGAACATCACGGCGAGGATCGGCTCATGCAGCATGGTAACGCGTGAGAAATTGTACTTCAAATTGAAGTCGTGGATGTGATTCTCTACGAGGTTCTTCTTGGTGAACGAGATCACTGGACGCCCGAAGGTGTCAAGGTATGTGTAATGGAGACTATCGGCCAGTCTGGTCACCGAGTATGGAGTGATGAGCTTGATGTTTGACGAGCCCTCGGGGAGGATAATCTTAACGACTACCTCGTCAACAACCATGTCGTCGTAGATGTGGTCAATGATGCGCATCTTGAGGAGGAAATTTTCCCCAGAGTTGAATAGGTACTCGAATGAGGGTACGTTATAGCCCAGGGTGTAGAATGTTCTCCAGCCGCCGAACAGTGGGAAACGTGGCCTGAGGTCGAGTTCAACGGAGTCGCGGAGAACTTTCATGTTCGATGTTGAAATGTTGCCATTGGTGTCGCGGTAGTAAACTCCGGTAGCTGATGCTGGGAGCATAGTCTTGTAGGACTTCACTGCCGCCTGACCACTTCTGGCATCCTTCTGGAATTCATAGCGTGAGAAGGATCCCTTCAGTTGAGCTCCCGAGTGCACCATGTCGATATTCTCTGTAACAGCGATGTTTCCCCAGTGGGATACTTCCAAAGTGCGCTCCAGGCGGGTGACGGTCAAGAACGGAGTCTGATTTTCGAAGTGAATCACTAACTCGCCAGGCGCGAAGGCTGAAATTAAATAATTTTTCGATTACACACAATTGATCCATAAAGTGTCCAACTTTTAACTACCATTGATGTTCTCGAAGGGTCCATAAGTGATGGAATTGCCAGACACACTTACTGGCTTTTGTTGCGTGTAGGATTCAATATTTTGCGAGCTCAAGTGGAAAGTGGTCTTTTGCGTCAGGGTTTTGTACGGACTGTAGAAGTACAAGTTGCCAAAGTAACGCACCAATTGCTTTTCAGATTGTGCTATCTTCGTTGGGTATGGACTCAGCGCTTTGCTGGATACAGTTTCCATGTAAATCATTTGCGTTGGTGCACTTATAGCAAAGGTCAATTGGAACATTGCCCCAGTGCTGATCTCACTTTCAGTATATTTGATATCTCTCTTTGAGGAATCTTTGAAAGAAATAAAAGCTACCTGCTTACGCTCATTTTGTGGCAACACGATACTATAAGAGGTGATTCCTTTCTTTGCGGAATGTTCCAAGTGGATTTTGTACGAAGTTTTAACGAGTTGTGACGACAAATCGATTGTGCGTTCGACATTTTTATTCACTACTTCAGCATCAATCGCACCCTGCGAAAGTGCAAATAGCGAAAATGCAATAAATATTGCCGATAAAATATGCATTTTTCGCTTTTTTCTTCAGTAAATATTCCTGAAACGCCGGCTGAAATCACGTACAAATGGAAAAAAGCCAACACACACTCGATCCAAGTGACACATCAGAGGAATTGATGGGTGTGCTTCGTGCATTGATTGTGGTTTGAATACATTCGTTTTGACCAGTGGACCCGTACAGTCGGAATGAATGAATGGTATTATGTTGTATGGAGAAGGAGTTGAGATCGATAATTGCGTACGTTGATCGCATTGAGATTTAAGGTTTCGTCACAAATAATGTCTGCGAGTATAAACATTTAAAAAAAAGGCTAAGTTAAAATTTTTCAAAAATCAATTTCGCCATTATTCCATGTTTGGTGCTTAAGTCCGAGATGGGCTTTTAGCTCAACTGAATAATAATAAAAAATAGAGCATATTTCCTATTATTTCTTTATATTTAGATTAACCAGCATTTAACTACGAGATGAAAAAACTGTGCGGATCACTTAGCATAAGTATTTAATTACAAAAAACAACCGCTGTACTGTTCATCTTCAGATGCACCCTCTTTAGCCCATCTGCATGAGAACTGACATATCAAACTGTTTGACATTTCTTCAAAAACTTAAAAATCAAAAATAACAAAAGTGCTGCACGCTATAATTTGGTGCAACAATTATGTTATGATTGTTTCAATTAAATCACAATCAAATTTCAGTACAAATTCCCTATTATGGAGTCATCAGATTTAAATGATCATCTTTCTGATGATATTATGACAAGATTTGAAAACGGATCGGATTTGGGTGAATACTCCATGTTTGTTGTGATTTCAGTACCACTGACATTCCTCTTCCTGCTTCCATAGATGGTATGATTTCCGGTGAAATATTTCAACAGGACAATATCTATATGGGTGATAACGATGAAGAAAATGAACCAGATGATATTATTATACTTCATATGGACATTCGGGAACCTTTGAGTTCACTGAAGTAAGTAGATGTTGCCGATTGTTTGAGTGTGTTGACTTGTGCTGACTTTTGCGTTGTCTCTAGATCACTATTGGAACAGAAAATTGGTGTGGAGTTGAAGAAATACACATTTTGGCTACAGGATGCACAAATTGTAAGGACGCTTACATAGTGGACAAGTGGATGCATCATGTTTTTCCTTATTACAGTTGGAACCCCATAAGAATCTGGTCGATCAATGCGTCAAGGGGGAGGGACTGGTGCAGATCAATGTTCAGATTCAAACCATCAATCAACGAATCAACATTGTGGATGTCCTCAAGCCGACTGATGCTGCCCTGGGTAAGCCATTCAATTCCGTGACAAATTGACACTTGAACTTCCATGATCTTTGGATGTGCGTCGTTAGAAACCAGACCAATGTACGACTAGCACATTGGCAGTGAACTTGCCAAAACAATTTGATCTATCCCGGAACAAAAGACTTTAATATTTAGAATAGTTGTTGGTCGAAACTGACGCTTGTTTCAATAGAAAGAATATTTTTAACACTTGCGCATTCTCTTTCAGCTGCTCTTGGAGCTGATAATCCAACACAAAATTCCGGCAATCACGTTGAAGACAGTAGCGATTCTACCGACGATAAGTCAGAAAAACCGAAAGCCTCAAGTGAGCAACTAGATAAGCAGAAGCCATGCCTGAACTGGGTGCTGGACAGTAAATTTAAAAAGGAACAGACGCGACTGAGAATACCCGACGATCCAAATGATTGGACCATTCCTCAAGTCAAGCACTGGTTGCAGTGGGCCGTACGTCAGTTCAATCTGGTAAGTGTACTGAAATCAAACTCTGTTCATCAAATACAACTTTTTTCTTGCTTGTAGATTGACATAAGGCTCTCAGACTGGAACATAACGGGTGAGAGTCTTTGTTCGCTAACGCATGAAGAATTTCGCAAAAAGGTCCCCATCGACCCGGGCAATGTCTTCTGGACCCACTTGCAACTGCTAAAGGAGTGTAAATTCGTGTCAGTTGTACACAAGCCACTAGAATTGGATGACACTTCCGACAGTAACAGCTCACCCATGCATCTGCGTGAGCAGAAAATCATGCGGAAAACTCAGTCCTGCATTAGTGGCAAGAACTTTGGTAAGTGTGAAGGGGGCTTGTGGATGTAATCAACTGAATGTCTGTCAATTTTCCAGCTTCAGTTGGGGTTGTGAATGGCCCAGGGGGATCAGGGAATAACGGCCAAGTGCAGTTGTGGCAGTTTCTGTTGGAAATTCTAACCGATCGAGAGCACACAGATATCATTCAATGGGTAGGCACCGAGGGGGAATTCAAGCTCATCGACCCGGAGCGTGTGGCTCGTTTGTGGGGCGAAAAAAAGAACAAGCCCGCAATGAACTATGAAAAGCTGTCGAGGGCTCTGAGATACTACTACGATGGTGACATGATCTCAAAAGTGTCGGGGAAGAGATTCGCGTATAAATTCGATTGCGACTTGAAACTGCTTATTGGATACGATGCAGAGGAGATCTCGAGATTGGTCAACGAAAAGAAGTTCATCGACGATTTCGTTGACAACGTTGATGTTGCCTCTGACTATGAAGATGAATGAGTGCCTTATTTACTTTATGCTTCGCGTCACAAGACAGATTATGTTTATTTTCGATTCAAATTGTATACATGCACGGACACTGGAATTGTGCACAAAAAGGAATACAGCTGATTAAGTAGAATTAAGTTCAAAAAGGTCCATATTTTTGTAAGAACTGAAACTGTTAAAGAATTTTGAAATAAAGAAGTTCCACGTTAAAACGGATACATAGAGTGATTGTTGCGAATGAAAGCTTTCGGTAAACGAATCGCGGGCGCCTTGCGATTGCCTTGAATTTGTTTTGTCAGCAAGCTGTTGCTCGATGACGAGTCATTCGAACGTTCGTCACGTGCCGTACTCTCTGACGAATGTAACTGATTATTTACTTTAAAATAGGACGCCCTTTGTGGCAACTGCTCCTTACTGGTTCGTTTCTGTACCAATGGTAGTTGTACCAACGGGAATAACACGGATATCGAGGGGAAAACGATGTGAAGGAGAAGGGTTGGACGTTGGAAGGCTATAATCGAAAGAGAGTGTTACGAATTATGGTATCCAAGAAACTGTATGTGCTGCAATTTACGACACGACTTAGAAGTGTCGAAGACATAGCTTGACAAAGAGTATGGACATGCACATGCAGCTAAGGTGAAAGCCTATGAGGTGATGGTGACTAGTTTCTGCCGTGGCGGACAAATACGAATGGACGCTCTTCTTCGGAAGGAAGAAGAAGTGCATGAGGAGCCCCTGGTGGAGAAGGTGCAGATGCAGAGCAGATTGGACTGAGAATTTGGAGGAGACTTCAGGCTTCTCAACTCAATCTGGACGAGAAGTCTGTCCTCCTAAGATAGGAATATCGGTCAGTGTGCCCATTTGCGGAAATGTCTAAAGGAGCTAGAGACATTTTTTTTTTGCTGTTTGCCAATATCCGACTTGATCTGCCGCTTTGTGCTCATATGAAGATATTTACAAAAAAAAAATCTTGATCAGTGAGGTTTCAAGTCGGGAGAGTCCTTGGTAGACCTGATCTTTACACTTCGGAACATCCTTGAAAATAACCAAAATGTGCAAATTGACACTCATCATCTATTTGTCGATTTCGAGACCACGTATGGCAGCGCTCATAGAGACAAGCTATAGGTACAGTGGCGTCAGGTTGTGCAAGATAGCGATAGAGATTATGCCTGCTCCATAAGAGACCTTCAATTAAATCAAGTTTTAGACAAGACGATGTCATGTGACTTAGTCACCATTGTTCTTGAGAAGATCATGCACAGCCGCAGGTTGGACCAAAGAACAACTACCAGAGTTAAGCACAAATAATTCATCTCTTCTTATTCTCAATTTATATTAAATACATTTTAGGGAGATGATTTCTGAAATATGACATCGGACAATTTCTGTTTGATACACACAGTGGGTCTTCTTACCGCGTTCTGGAAATGCCCAATTGGACGGAATGATGACGATTTGCGGCAGATGGATCATATGCAACACTCTGCCGTTTTCAATCCACGATGTCTTCAGTGCGAGTATTTTCGATGGGCACCTCTTCCACGACAGTCGACCACTACAGCCCGTTCCTCCGAACGGCCGAAACTTCAAAATATGAAGCTGATCTTGATTTAAAATATTGCCGATACGCTGCGTCATAAAAACTGATGGTGGACAAGAATCGAGAAAGTCCATGATTGTAACGCGTTATTGTTGCATCCATTACAAATTTCAAACTAAAAAAAGTGGTTGGCGGATAGACGGGCATGTGTTCCGTTTCATTTAAGTCCTGCTGGCCCATTGGGGGTAAGTATCATCTGCTGTTCAATCGCCCTGCTGCATTTGTGAATCTGCAAAGATTTACCATTTAAGTGAAATCCTTAAGGTCTTGCAAAATATATTCTCTCAGCGTTCTGTGTCTCCACCGCAAAGACTAGGGCAATACTGGAGGCAGTGAGTAGTGTCCTCTTTTTCCCGTCGTTGATCATTCCCATTTTCGTCGTGGCCCTCCAGTGAGTGGTTCCACTACCATCGTGTCAACTGAAGGAATCTGTTGGTTTTTGCACTGCTCAGCTTGAGCCGAAGTATCCAAATAGTCTCGCAGGTGGCTACAGAGTACCACCTTCTTTCTTTTTCTTGACGGCCGCAAAAGGTTGCATAATCGAGAGGATTTCCTGGGATTGGTCAGTTTCAAGCCCTTTCCTACAAGTTCCTCATATCGCCCGAGATCCATCATATACTTATCTAGTCTTGCGTACTGAGAACTTTAAGCTTTTCACAGCAGCCTCCGTCCAGACTCGATTTCTGTTGCTGAAATAGCTTTAATGGCTCTTTGACTGTCGATGAGAAACAACAACATTTTGGCCGCTTCTTTGGCTGACATGATCTCCGATTGGAAAACACAGCCATAGTCAGAGGTTCTGAGTGACGGAGCAGCGTTTATTTAGCAATTAGAAGAAAACGTTCGCACATTTTTTCTTCTACAGTTCGGTTAGGTTAGGTTGAAGGTTGCAGTCACACTTAGGACAAAGTAGGTCCGCTGTGATGCCAGGCCAAAAAGTTGGTGCTTGTGACGAAGCGGTTTAGCTGGTTGACGCTATAGACCCTTATGAGCTAGGATTATTGAAGTAGTAGGCCCATTTATGTGTCTACCTGCGACTTGCCAGAGCGGTACTCAAGCAGAGTAGGAGATCTGTAGTCTCCAAATCCTCTTCATCCAGGCTGCTTCTGTAAATTTATTTTAAGGGATACCCATCCTGAGGGCATGAATGCCTATTGCGCAGTGTCCGCTGTGACGCCAATTAAAGTCTCGAGTGAAGATCAGCTAAGTCCAAGCAGATTGAGCAATCGTTTGAGATGAAGGGATGACCATATTTCCGTTGTTTTAAGACAGCTGGTGCCTTCTCGCATTTACGATTTTTTTTTTGATTCCTAGGCTGTAACGAAGGTAGAACTCTTTCTAGTGTTAGAGAGGAGGATGTACCAGACCTAGCGTTCATAAGTCTTGCAATTGACCGGTATGTCACAATGCCCTGGCATCCACATGAGTTGTTTGTTAAAATAGTCAGCCATGTCGTTAAGAGACAGCCTGCGATAAAGTGATACTTACTTACTTCTCAGGCCGGCCGGCGGCCCATGAAGGCTACGAGCCTGAGCAACTGCTGCCATCCATCGCTGGTGGTCCTGGGAACGCTACGCTGTTTCCAGTTCTCAAGACCAAGCTGTCTTGCGTCCGCGACGACTTGGTCTTTATACCAGAGGTTCGGTATTCCTCTATTTATCGAACCAGGAGGCTTGAGCTTAGCTGAAGCTTTGGCACTCGATGTGGCTGGGCGACATATTTTTGCCTTCTGGACTACATTCACCTCCTGGCTGTGTCTTCTCCTCCATTCGCCTTCCTCGTAGACGGGACCATGTATCCGCCGTAGACGTGCCTTGGTCAACAGCATATATTTCATTTTGACCTCACTGACTTTGAGAATAGTTCGTTTCCCCTGTTCTTCAATAGCCGTGAAATTTTCCACTACTGCACGTTAGGAAAGCGGGACGATGTCGATGTCATCTGCGCAACCCAACAGTTGGACAGACTTGAAGAAGATAGTGCCGTCCGTGTTTACAGCTGCCCAGCGCACTGTCTTCTCCAGTACCAGATTGAAAAAATCACACGATAGGACATCTCCTTGCCAAATTCCGCTGCAGGTTTCTAACGGCTTGGAATTCCTTGAGCCGAACTGCACGGTACATCGCGTATGTGTTAGCGTCAGTTTTCCCGGGAACCCGAATTCCGTCGTCGTTTCGAATAGTTCTTTGCGACGAATGCTGTCCTGTACGGCCTAGCATCGATGAAAAGATGCGTATCGATTTGAAACTCTCTGGTTCAAATCAGGATCAGGATTTGCCTTATTGTGAAAATTTGGTCTATAGTCGATTAGGCGGACCGGAAGCCGCACTGGTACGTGCCGATTAGTGCGGTGAAAAACGGCTTTAGGCGTTCACACAGTACGCTGGACAGGATCTTGTAGGTGACGTTGAGCAGGGATATACCTCTGTAGCTGTTGCAAGAGAAAGGATCGCCTTTTTTGTGGGTGGGGCATATGGAGCTGATATCCCAGTCGTCGGGCATGCTTTGGTCCTCCCAAATTTTACAGATGATCTGGTGCCAGAACATGGCCACCAGCCTTGAAGAGCTCTGATGGCAAGCCATGCTTTGTTGGTCTTTAGCCTTTTAATGGTTGTGCAGACTTCTTCAAAGCTAGGTGGGATGACTACTTCATCGTTAAGTAGCTGTTGGAAATGCGGCCTAAATACATCTACTATTCCCTGCGGGTTACTAACTAGGTACTCTCACAATTTCGAAGACCCTGGTTGCCTTTCGTAAGGTCTGAGGCCAGGCTTTTTTTTTTTTTTTTTTTTTTTAAAGGCACCTTTTTTGTTTTTCCCTAGAAAACTGGAAGCTCAGCAAAACTGCCGAGCTGAATCTTGGTGCTCTACGTCGGATACGACAAAGGCGTGGTGGACCAGAAGACACAATCGCGAACGTTACAAGTTGTACCAGGAGGTGGAAGTAGTCCGGAAGGCAAGAATCCGTCGCCCAGCCACATCGAGTGCGTGGAGACCAATGCTCCTTAGAGGGTCTTCGAGAATACCGAGAGACAGCTTAGCATTCCCAGGAATATCGGAGATGGAAGGTAGCTGGCTCTTCATAGGTCGCCTGCCTGATAAGTAAGTAAGAATTGGTGTATTGCAACACCTTTAAAACGGACCCCATTTATACCAGACAGGGGCATGCACTCTTCAATATCTTTGACGTTGCTTCAGACGTAGAAAAAAGCGATCTTCAAAAAAAAAAAAAATATTTCAAAGGTCTATTTTGTTAATTGCGAAATTAATAATCCTAGTTCATACCAGAGCCAAACATGTACTCTTTCCAATCCCGTTGGAATTTTTTGTTTCAGATGCGCCGCCGAAAGGAAGGCCTTTTGTTTGATCACAAAAAAAAAACAACAAAAAAGAAATTATGTAAAATTTGTTTCTTCTTTACAAGCTTAAAAATGTTTATGTTCATTTACCAGCTCATTTGAAATCGAAAAAGGGGGGGTCCCCTTAACATTAATTATGTTAAGGGGATTCGATTAATTATGTCGAAACATGCATATAAAGGGTGATTCTTTAGCTATTATCTTTTTGGCAACACTGGTTTAAACAGCTGACGCACGTTTCGTGTTTTGTTTCACTGGCAAACATCTTCAGTTTGGTCTATAATTTAACCATGAATCGTCTTACAAACGAACAACGCTTGCAAATTATTGAATTTTATCAAAATGCGCGCTCTGTTAAGAAAGTTCATCGCGCGCTTCTTCCATTTTATGGTCAGTTTAAGACGAAGCTCATTTTTGGCTCAATGGGTACGTAAATAAGCAGAATTGTCGATTTTGGAGTGAATATCAGCCAGAAGCATTGCAAGAGCTACCAATGCATCCAGCAAAAGTCACAGTTTGGTGCGGTTTATGGGCTGGTGGCATCATTGGACCGTACATCTTCAAAGATGATGCAATTCGTAACGTAACTGTGAATGGTGAGCGCTACCGTGACATGATATCCAACTTTTTTTTGCCCAAAATGCAAGAGCTTGACTTGCATGACATGTGTTTTCAACAAGACGGTGCCACATGCCACACAGCACGCGCAACAATGGACTTATTGAGAGGCGAGTTCGGTGAACATTTTATTTCACTTTCGGGACCGGTCAATTGGCCGCCTAGATCGTGCGATTTAACGCCTTTAGACTATTTTTGTGAGGCTATGTTAAAGCTCATGTCTATACAGACAAGCCCGCTTCAATTGACGCATTGGAAGACAACATTGAAGCATTTATTCGTGAGATACCGGCCGAAATGATGGAAAGAGTATGCGAAAATTGGACTAAGCGTATGGACCATTTGAGGCGCAGTCAAGGTCAACATTTGCATGAAATGATCTTCAAACTTTAAATTACGTGGACCCTACTATCGATTGAAATAAAGATTTCATTCATTTTTCTGAATTTTATGTGTTTTTTTTTTCGAAAAACTTTCCTATAGCTTTTAAAAAATCACCCGTTACCACCACCATTGTCTTCTTGGTGAATCTAGGACTCCTTTCTGTGTTCGGGGGACGACTTACTATCCGATCCAAGAAAGAAAAACAGAATGTTTTTTTCGCGACTTTAAAATAATGACGGATGTTGTTTAAAAGAGGAAGTTTTGTCCATCACCGTATGAGGTAGGGTTGCCATGACTTTCTAAGCTTGGCAAGCTTACAAAAACTTTAAAGAACCTAGACTTTGGAGGACATTTTTTGTCCTACATTAAAAAAGAGGGCACAATGAGAACGGCTCCATGAACTCAAACAAAAAAGCAGTTTGACATTTAGAGGGTTGACACCAGAAATGAAGTATGATAGAGATGCCCAACTTTTATCTCCCCTGACCCTTAACATTTTTGACAACTATTTTTTATTTTGTTTTCCAACACAAAATTGACCAACCAGAGAAAGGCATTTGCGTGTTTACCCGTCAAAAATTCATGAACAACTGTCAAAAAGTCTCTGAAATTCGTCGATTCACTCACTTCATCTCTATAAAACTTCATTTCTGGTTGACACATGGGAGTTAAGATAACATCTGTTTCATTTTATGTTTTGCATCAGACTTGTACTGGCTCTGTTTTTTCTTTTAAATTCAGAGTGCGATGATTTTTTTACTGTCAAAATTACAATAATTTGTCAGGGGAAAGAGAGGACGTTGTAGGGCGTGGCCGGTGTTAAAAATATAACATGTCCTCCAAACAGAGGATACATGGCAACCCTAGTATGGTGTTACTTGATCAAAGACTTGCCAGAGTCGCCAGGCATCCATTTGCGTCGTCATCATTTGAAATTTGACGAACAAACAAAAACAAATAAAAAGCAACGAAGTAAGTTTTGTAAAACACTTATGTTCAATTTATTGGCAAAATGTAGGTAATTAATTTACGAAATAAAATTTTATCTACTTATGTATGTCTTTTCTTTACACGATACATCGATTAAATTTAATTTATTATTTGACTAGCGCGTTGAGTTTCCAATAAAATCAAGATATGTATACATAAACTTTACATAGAACCTTAAAGTTAAATTAAATGTGAATCGATTGTTAATGTAATTAACACAAAATAAAAATAAAACAGATACATACAATATTTACTGTGTTCATACGACGGACAAGAAGGAAGTGTAAATATTTTATTTGTTCGATAATTGCAATGAATTGAGTTCCTTCACTTCATTGTGTAATACTATTCATTTGTTTGTTTGTTTATTTTGTACTGCACTACATTTTATTTAAATCCCTATATACACTTAGTTTCTGTTTGTTTTTGTTAAAGATATTTGGCTTTACAATAGTTAATGGAATGAAGAACGATTTTCTTTTTGAGTTCAATTTACAGGCAAAGTATATAAATATTCATTTGTGAAGCATGCTTGTGACATTTGATACATAGACATTTTGCGACTTAAAAAAAAAATATACAAGATTTGTTAAATTACATTTTGGAAGATCAATTCGGGTTTGACAACAACAATAAATAAGTAGACATTTGCATTCATGCACAATGCTTAACATTTCTTGAGCAAAAGCAGGCAGACATGCTGTTTTACTTTGCGGAGGAATAAGCTGTTTCCATGATAGTTGAAGATGATTGACGACGGATGCTGTTAAGAGCTCACAACATTCAATCGATGTGAAACACATGTCGTCTGTTGTGGACCCTAACTGAAATAACTGTACTTATAGATTACCAAACTCCAAAGCGAAGAAAGTACGTTAATTGAATACAGATACGGGATCCAAGTCTTCTGCTTCGACTTTTAGAAAACTCTTCACCAATTTGTAGGGAAAAAATTTACCAATGTCACGACTTCCGAGGCGGGCGTTGAGTGCGTTGAGTCCATCAGAGAGGCGACCGCTTGGTACGAGATGGTTGGACCAAGTCCAAAAACTCGCCTGGTTACCCTTGGGCATCCTGATGAGTTAGAGTCGATGGCGGACGATCGAGTTGCCAGGAAAGCTCTCGTGCGGGGTTTACCGCCCTTTAGTGGAGCATGCGGGTCAGAAAATGATGATGATGAGATTTACGACATTAGAAACAGGCTTAAGAGTGATTTGTGCAAGAGACTTTGGATCGATCGATCGGATTTTGTGACGCAGCTCCCTGTCGAAAGACTATGCTTGCACCGTAAAAAATCGTAGCAATTTAATTTCGTCGATGGAAGTTTTCGGTTTGGATAGCATTTGGATTTCAAGAAGTTCTAGAAGAACTGCGGACTCTTCAAAGTCATTTCAAGCAAGAATTGCAAGACGAGTTTTATTTGGTTGGGTGAGAAGCGGGTCTAGGCAGACATCTATAATCAAATTTCACAAAGTTTAGAACCTAACGACGTACGTTGTGTAAAATTTGCTGCGGGAGAACCTGTGACGCTTGATGTACATGGGTTACGGAGAAGTAAGAAATAGGTTGACTCAACTGAGTTGATTCATTCCTCAACCTTGAGCCATCAACTGGAGTCCAGTCGTAAACAAGTCTTCCGAAATGATGTTAAGCCAATCGAAATCCACTGTGTTCCCTAAGACATTTCATGTCGATTTTTTCAAGGCTTTGTTAACTGAATTGTGAAACAAGTCGTACCCAGCTAACAGCACTAAATTAAAGTCTTATAGTATTGAAATAAGTTTTCTACGAAATGATGCTAAACATCTAGCTGACAGGACAACTAATTAACACGCCCACATCGGTGTACACTTTGTATTGAATTGCGAGGAAATGATGCCAAAAACTTGTGCGAAATGCAGACAACGAACTTCTCATTTTTGTATGTCCGTACACACAAGGTACAGTGATACTTCTTTTTACGGACAACCCTTCTATAAGAACACTATTGTTTATCTACAATTCATCTACAATTCATGATCGACAGTTAAAATTTCGAGGTAGTAAAGGAGTTTATCTACCTCGGGACAAACGTGAACTCCACAAGCTACATCACAGTGGAGAATCGCTCTTGGCAACCGTTGCTTCTTTGGTTTGTCGAAACAACTTGGCTCAAAACTCCTGACTCGAAGGACCAAAATTATGTTTTGCAGAACTCTTATTCTGCCAGTCGTGCTTTATGGAGCTGAAAACTGGATGCTAAGCATCCGTCCTAAGGTCCCTTCTACGAGGAAGGCTATTGGAGCAGAAGACACAACCGCGAACGCTACAAGTTGTACCAGGAGGTGGAAGTAGTCCGGAAGGCAAGAATCCGTCGCCCAGCCACATCGAGTGCATGGAGACCAATTCTCCAGCTAAGTGGGTTTTCGAATCCGAGCCTCTTCGTTAGTGAATACCGAACCTCTGGTATAAAGACCAAGTCATCGCGGACGCAAGACAGCTTGGTCTTGAGAACTGGAAGCAGGGTAACGTTCTCCAGTCCATCAGCGATGGAAGGCAGCAATTGCTCAGGCTCGGGCTCTTAAAGTAAGAATTGGTCATAACCCCTTTTCAACGGACATGCACGTCCGCCCCTAATAACGGACACACATAGCTAAAACGAGCGTCGAAAGGACAGACAAATGTAGTCCGCATGTCATGGACTAATGTGTACATTCACACACTCTGTTAAAAACGTATTGTGTTTCTAAATTCCAAAAGTCCTAAACCATTAGACATAGTGAATGTGACTTGCAAGTGTTTTAGAACTGAATTTGACATTTTTTGAGTGCAAAATCGGAAGTACACGTTTTTAACTTTAATGGCTGGTAAAACAACAATGGCTTACTTTTAAACATAAAAGTGTAAGTGAATGTTATTTGTTAATTTCCATAACCCCTTTAGAACAGAAATCTCTACAGAATGGCCAGTCCTGTTGGTCCCGCGAGTGATCACTGGCGAGAAGTTTCACTGTACGTCGATTTTCAATTCCACTCCCGTTGTTAAGTTCTGATGCGATGTCTATGCTCTGTGTGCTTTGTATGAAATCATCATCACATGGTTTGCGAATTGACTGAAAAGTGGTATCATCTCAAGAATATATTTTTGAGGCGAAAAAAGGCATACATGGAAATGGCTCATAAAACGCATGTTACGAAAGACCTATACAACAGAACACACAGGAAGTATGCAAAGGATAGAAATGCTCGTGCGAAAACGGTTGGATGCTCCCGAAGCATGTTACGACATCAATCACCGATCGACAAAGAAGATTTTTTTGTGTACAAGACAAGACTTTTCTACAAAGTCGAAACTTATCGTCAAAATAGTTTGATTCTTACTGTCTCTCCAGCACTAATGCCTATTATTAGCGCAAAGAGCTCAAATCATATAGATTTTCAGTTTTTGGGGTCATTCTCAAATTTTTTTTTAGAAACAGACGCGCAGGAGTTCCTTAAATTGCAATCATGAGCGATGTAAACATTGAAATGTCTACTAGCTCAGAGATTTAGCTTAATAGCTCCTTAAGAGCAGTTCTCTTACGGGCTTGCCACTCTCGACACTCGTCCGTGTAGTTTGACAATAAAGGCTCGGGGACGTAGACTACTTTACGGCAACGGATCCCTTGGCGGTGAAGTACCTGATGACACACTGAAAGTTGAGCAGAAATATCCGTCGCGTCGGCCTCAGCGTTGGCATGTGTGCCAGCTCCAATAAGAGCATATGTATTTTAAGCGTCTGTCAAAGCATGCCTGACGCTGACAGACGTAAAGTATTCTATTTGGCGGAATCTTGGTTGAAATTTGTTTTCACAATAAGAAAGTTGCTAATGTTGATCTGATCTACAGGACCATCCAGGAGTGTATTCATGTGAGTGCTCAGCACTTGAACTGCGATCTGCGACCGCTATATAACCACTTTTCCGTAGATTTGGACAGTGTGCTCATTTGCTTGCAGTTCCAAATCATTTCCACGTTTCCAACATTCTTTCGGCGTCTTGTCAAATTTCATCGCTGCGAAGCCAAAAAAATCGCGATTTTTCTACCGGCGAAAAATTGAAATGTCAGCAGACAATTCGCGAACACCTGTGACCAACGAAAATGCTAGGTGCATGAAATGTCAATTTGACACTCTCATCGTGCACAACAGACCTCAAGTGCTAGAGAAATATCCCACTTCACAGCTGATTGCCCCCTTTTCCATCGACGAATTTGAACTACATTTTGACAGTTATTCAGGAATGTTTGAAAAATAAGGAGAAGCACCTAAAACACATAACACACAGACTCCATAAAACTACACCTCATGAGCACTACGAAGAAGATTCCATTGAATAACAAGACTAAGACGGCACCCACTCTAGAGTCGGAAATAATAATTTTGGAACGCAGTTAACAAAGAAACAATCACAACTACGCCCAAGTCAACTGTCAAATTTAACATATGTCACTGCGTCGTCACGCATTACCCCAGCTGTCAGTGGAAACGGTTAAAAACCCATGTTTTTTTTCGGTTTTTGTTTTTGTTTTTCAAACTTAACAATTCATTTTATTTTTTCCATCAAAATAAAAATTGAATTCCAAAATAAAGTGAAAACATTTCATTTTCAATGAGAGGCAAATCATTAAACATCTATTAACGTGCAATGGTGACCTTAGAGCGAGTTCCCTTCAGCACGGTATAAATATTCGATTAATTCAACAAAAAAAAATGTATAATAATAAACTTAGTCTACTACAGCTCAGTCGTAATCTCGTCTTGGGGTCGGAAGCCCAGCTTGAAGAACTCGTCCTCCAGCCATAGGGAGCTCTGATTGAGATCCGATATCAGGTTGCCCTTGAGTGTGTTAAAGCTGCTGCCAAACGGATCCGATGGTCGTGGTTCTTCGAACTCGTGCAGACTTATCAGGGAACCGAAGAGCTGTAGTTTTTGCGGCGAATTCGATGGGCTTATGCTGGCCTTGAACGTGGTTTGTTTGTACGTCGCTTCCAAGCGGCGATCATCACCATGCCCGGGTGACTGAAAGAAGTCGATCAACTGACCCACCTGCGGCTTGTATCGGTCAAGTGCCTGCTCCGACCATGCGTAGATTCGACTCCAGTCATGCGGTGGCGTCGGAATTAACTCGATGGGACGGTTTAGGAGAATCAGGATCTTTGCAAGATCCCGTACGATCGGTCGATATGAGTTCGCCGCTGCTGTGTCGCCAGTCAAATAGAGTTTCCTAATCTGCCGACGGGTGTCGTTAAGCATCGCCAAGAAATACTCTGCATTTGGACGCATATCGTTCAGCTGGCGTAGGAAATCCGACCGATCCATTGTGTTCTCATTGATAAGCTTCTGTTTGATGGTTTTTCGCCGTCGTTTTCGTTTGATGAGAACTATAGCCACTGCCAGCAGTGAGAGGCAAACGAAAAAGCCCCCAAATAGCCCGGCTAAGGCTGCCAATACTGGCCCCGATAGACCGTTCGTGACGCATACGCGCCCCATGAAGTCCGGGTGCGATGACCATTGGTCTGTGTAGCCTGATGGGCACACGTCGACACATTGTCTCGTGTCGGTCACAAGGAATACGGGGCATTTGATGCATCCCTCGATGTTGCAGCGTAGACACTGAATGCTTGCCGATGGTGGACATCCTGAAAAGAGAAAAAAAACACACACGCATTTAGACAGGTTACTCAGATGAAGTTGTTTTATTTTAGTGTGACCAGTTTTGAGAGAGAGATTATCGATAATTGCTGAATGAATATGTACTTAGCTTGAAGCGTAATGCCTCAATTATCATTTGGCACCGACGGTAAATGGTCATTAAATTGTGCTTTTTTTTGTCAATATTCTTCATTTGCTTCGTCCAATTTGACAGATGATCATTCCCAAAGCTTCAAACACTTGCGTGTCACTTGTGGTGATTATAATCGTTTTGTTTTCGCTTAAAATACAACTGAAGTGATATTAAATTGAAGTTAGTGGTGCTCGGGCGAGCTGCTTATGGAATTAAGCATTCAAGTTCCATGGAGGAAGGGGTCTATGACTTTTGCAGAGTCGTTAATTACAGACAGTACTCAACGCTAAAAACACTCGTCTCATTCAATAACAATATTTGTAAGTATATTCGTCACAAAAGGTCTCGAGAAAACAAGTGAACCACTGGTCATTGGTTAAAGTAAGCCCCGCTCATGGCAAATGCTTCGACAAAAAGATTTGCGAAAGAGCTGCCACATCTCTTGCAAACTGACAGTTTCTTCAAGATATTCCGTCTTTAAATCCCCTCAAGGTGGGGAACAAGTATAGTTCCAGAAACTAGAGTGATTGTTTCACCAGTCACAAGCAAACGGCATCTGGCGGTCTTGGTGGTCTCAGGACCACTTGACTTTCATCGAAATTGGGATGTTATGTAGTTGTGTTGCTCAGAAGGTGACTCGTTCTTCGTATATCAGTAGGCTTTGAGGTCTGAAGAGTACTTAATTAAAGCGTATAGGTCTATGATTGCCGATTTCTTGGCCGTTGTTCGACTTTAAGTATTCAAGCTAAGCTTTGGATTCAAGAAGATTTCTTGACATTGAGCATTCGTGTCCATTTTACTTATAATAATAATATGAGTGGAGCTATTGTCTGTTGGGATTTGTGGCCTAGCTTGGACCTAGTCTAAGCTTGGGACCAGCCCAACTTGAACCTATTCTAACCTAGTGTCAAGATTGCGTATGTTCTCTTGGAAATGCAACGGGCCTACAATTTTTAGCCCCCTCCGAGTACCGAAATTGAAGAAAAAGCTTCTTTTAGGTACACACACATGTGATCTCTGACTCGAGAGACTCAGAGCGAGAGCCCGAGCGCGAACGTTGTCTGTTCCATTGCCCAATGAAGTCGTAGAAACGACCCCTTCCCCAGTAGCCAAGTTGATCATGCGCTCTAGATGGGCTGAACATCTTCGGCCTTTGATCTGTAGACATCGCAAGACTCGCTGTACACCCATCTGTAGGCATTAATAGTTTCCATCGTCCGTTTCAAATATTGTCCACCCCTCTACATCGTACAGCAGGAGCGGGATGATAAAGATCTTGTTTAAGGTCCACTTGATCTTTCGAGAAACGTGACAATGGGATGAGAAAGTCTTGTTTTTCGTTCGATCTCAGCATTAATACTATCAGCGTTGACTTGAACAGTAGAATCTCGATAATGTGAACCACGATAAAATGTGAACTCGTGACCACTTCCTGGTATTCGAAAATGTGAATTTCGTCTTTGTTTCCTTTTTCTGGTTGCTTACAAATTTTAACGGTTTTAAAAGGGAAGAGGTGACAGCAAAAAGGGAACATGGCTCTATCCCAGAGCATTGATCGCTACTCGCGCACGTGCTCATTTATGTCCAGGCAAATTGAATGCAAACCATGAAGCTGTAAAGTCCTTCCTGGAAGTATGTCAAACCTACGCCAGGGCAAATTCTCTTGCTCCAGGACAGATTTATAATGCCGATGAGACTGCTCTATATTGGAGACTTCTTCCGGAGAACACTCTTGTGTTGTCCAAAGGGCAACTGCACCCAAATGCGACTAAACACACAAATTAAAACCTCCCACAATCGGAACTTCCAAAAATCCCATGTGGCTGTGTTGTACAACTCAAGCAAAAAGCCTGGATGACAGCAGACATTGACAAGGTTAACACCAACCTCAAAACTATGTGTTTTCATTTTGTTTAATGTATTTCCAACAAAAAAAAAGTATTCGTTTCCCATTCGATAATGTGAATCTCTCTTAAATGAACTGCCCATGTTTTACTTAGTTCACATTATCGAGATTCTACTGTACTTACTTTGCGAGAAGGAGGCCCCTAGTGTTTGCCAAATTATTTTTGCACGATCTTCTCAAGTCTGATTCCGAAAAGAAACAGAAACCCTTTCGGTTTCATCATCACCGACATCAATTCGTCAGACACCCGAATCATCTACACAAAGGACTGTGCCCCGGAAACAAAGTGTTACCCTTTCAGAAGGGGCAACAGAAAATGAGGCCAAAGTGAAAGACACAAAAAAATTCTGTACTATCAACATGATGAAGCTCGCACGAAACCACTCCCTTCTGCAGAGAGACAGCTCCTTCCAACCGAATGTCGCCATAAAGATGTGTGACAAATTGACATTTCTCTTCTCTGACTTGAGTTTCGCATGCAATATAAATTCATTCAATTAATTATCCAATCTACTGACATCAACAAAATTACCGTTATCGTCATTTGAACACCGAATTCAACAACAGACGGACGTAAATTTAATAATTTACCTCAATTAAACTTGTTGCAACAACCTGCCGAGTAATTTCTTCAATCAACCCAATGCACAAGCACCCCGTCGCCAGCCGTCCTTTCGTTCTGTCATCACTTGTCATTACGTGCCCGTGTTCTCCTTTATCGCGATACCACCTGATTTGTTTGCTTAACTTTTGAGTTCTACACATGTACGACAACGCACGTATGCGGTGGACGGTCTCCAGCGAAGATTACTTTAAAATTATTATAATGACCGATAACGTCTGATGTCTGACGACAGCCAGCAGCACGCACATGTCGTTGAGTCTGGGAAAAAAGAGAGAGAAGCCTCTGCGGCTGCAGTTCTCATCACCCCGATCCTAAGTGATCGTCGTTATACTCGCATCTAGATCGACAGATCTGTGGAAATGTGCTGACATAACACACCATCGTGCACCCCACTCCGTCGGTGCTGCTTGCCAAGTGCGGATGCATGAACAGTTTTCCAAGTCCGCGCACATGGCCGACTGACGGTGGTAATGCAGTGAATCAGAGCTCGTCCCCTTGGGGAAACAATTCAATTACATGAAATTACCTTTGTTAGACGGCTGAGTCAAGTCGATTGTGGTCGTTTCCCCACCCTGGATCTTGGCACAATACTAGGCTTATGTAGGCTTGTACATCCATTCGTTGAATAATTTATGACATGTTCAGTCTGAAGAGGGGACGACTTGTGTTGTATCTGGTTTCCTAATGACAATTAGTTTATGGTTCGGATTATTACCGGCTAAGGGGTGAGATTTACGCATCGATTGTGGGGATAAATAAGATGTGCATTCTAATGGTGGATACGTGTGTATGATTAGCGACTCGGCCAGATGCACTTAAGGCGAATGGTTGAAAGTATCAGTTATCGTCCGGCACGGAAGCGGCGGAGGAAATGGACGGTTGTTGCGAAATGATTGGTGCTCGTAAGTTTACATTTTTACCAGTTGTGTAGTCACGGGACTTTCGAGTTAATGGAGGGACATGTTTTTGCATTTCCAGGTTAACACAGCAGAATGCGTCGTTTGGGAATTGTTTCAAAAGCTTGGCTATAAGCTTTCAAGAGGACAACTGTTAACAACTAAACAACTGTTCCCCTGATAACGGAATCCACACGTCAATGGTGCCAAGGGAATGACAAAAATGACCGCTGTACAAAAGCGCCATCAGAATCGGCGCTAATTATTCGCACACCTCAAAGTTCATGCCATCTCCCATCATATGTGAAGCAAATCAAGACTGAATAAATTAAGAGGACAAAACAAAGTGCTCTTAGTTTGATACACGCCAACCAACATCGTTTTACTGCTTGTGTGTGGTCTACCATCGCGGAAGTAATCAATTCTGCGACCGTGACTGTACAACGGCATGCGTTAGACTCGAGCTACTTTGAATCTAACAGTGGAACCCTTTTCCAGTCATATTCGATTAACGACTTCACGAAAACCACTTTTCATATGCAGATTACAACCATACAGCGGTTTCCACACAACACTTATCCGCCCAAGCAAACACAGGAACGTGTTTTATGTTCAGAACACAATTTACTGCTTCGGTTAACTTCACATGAATAGATAAACCGTTCGGAATAAATGAGCCAACACTCCCCCAGACAATTTGTCAGTAATTATTTACGCGAACAAACCATCGACAACATTGACCCATATTCAGCGTCTTAATAATGACATTCCATGCTGTGGCACGCTTGGCTGGTCGTCGCTTGCCCAAGATTCAGATCTTGTATACGCTTTGATACCCGGCATGCCTTAATTCATCCCCGTCATCGCGAGTGCTGAGGAAACTTGATCCAAAAAGCACACCGTTAAATGTCATACTCCTGACATTATCCGGTTGCCATCGACAGTTGAGGCATTGTCTGAACAAGTGACTTTTTTGTTTTGTTTTGTTGAGACGCTACTTTATCTCCCGACTCACCGAGAGTCAATTGTGCATGCAGTTTGCCGCCGCCGCCGTGCTTCTGGGCCGCAGAGTAAAACAATTACCGCTGCGGTTGATTGTATACGCTCCATGCACCAATGGAGTGTAAAAGTGATGAACGACCTGTCAGCGTGACAGTAAACTATGTCAAAGTGAATGAAGTAAAAGCGGCAGCCATTGTTACACAGCGCGGCTCAACTGTGCACTTTCTAATGGCTTTGCTTAGGCATGAGAATGCTGAAAATCAACTCACTGCCGTTGGCAAGCGGTAGTGTTGGTGTCTTATCTTTCGAACTGAAGTAGCCTGTCCATCTGCAAGGTGAATGCAATTAAGTGACCACTACACTTGGTTGTATGAAGAATTTTTCCTCATCGCCAGTCGAGTTAAACCGCGCGTGGAGATTCTTGAAATAACATGAACCGTTCCCGCAGCGATGATGTAAGCAAAATTGACTGCAACACAAATGACACTGCGTGTTCAAACTCCATTTTGCTGATTCCGCTGGCAAACAGAATGCGACAATGCTGCATTCGTGCATCTTCAAGGGACCGTTATGGGGTCAATCGCCTCCTCCGCCTTCTTATGGTTGCACGAACCGGATGATGACTATGCTGATGACAGAACTCCAAGCCCATAGGTAGGTTAGGTACACAGGAATACTCCAATCGACATTAAGTGGGGAGAGAAGCCGAGAGAGAGAGAGAACGTGTGCGTCTGTGACGTTGTTCAACGATGCAAAAAGGGCCAGGTACCGCAAGCCTTAAGTCAAGTGTCAAGATCTACCTCACTGACCATCGGTTCTTCTTTCTTTGCGTTTTTGTGTCTGTTGGCAATCATAAAAACATCCATGCCGCTGAATGGACGGCGGTGGTGGCGGTGGATGGCGTCGGTGGCGACTGTAGTGATGGGAATGGTGGCTAATGCAACGGTTAGATGAGTGCATTCAACTCCGCATTGTGGTCGTGTGGATTATAGAAATGTAATAGCGAAGAAATTGTAAAGCCACAAGCATAAATGCCTCGTAAATATCAGTTTCTCTGCGCGGCTTACTGAAAGGTTTTAGGTCTTGCAATTTGTATTGAACTTCTGATGGGTAGTCATTAGCCTACGGCTTCTTCGATGCTTGCATCTATCCATTAGACGGGACTATCACTGAAATCTGATTTATCTGAGGGGCGCTGTTGAACTGCATACAGCGAAGGCTGTCGTTAAAGTTGTCTTCTTTGAAGGAAGTTTTTCCCCTCTGACGGAAAAGTATTTTTTTTTTGTTCATTCTTTCGTTTGATCGTTCGTTCTAAGGGGATTGTAACTCGGTGCATTTTCAGTTTTTATCGATTTCCAGTTATGAACGACATCTACAGAGGCTCTTACATAAGTGATCATGGTTCAGTCCAGAAGAGAGAGAAACAAAACTGACCCTAAGCGCATTTTTCCGAACCCGTTTTTTTGTGACTTCAAACACCTTTGCCAGAGCATTCCACCCCACAAGACATTAACGTCAAAAGCAAAAGGCATATAAATCAAGTGCTCCAATGGCCATTAACAGCCAAAAACAGATGTAGATTCCCGATAAGCACAGTTAAACACAAAAACCCATGAATCAACCGAGACACAAATGAAACAAACAAAGAATGCCAATCACTGCTGCTAATCACTTAATCAAGTCTATGACCTCATTCGTATTCAATCTAATTGCCATCACATGTTCAGAATGTTGTATGCACCGAATTGCTGTCAATGCATTCCGCATGCACCCCAGCGAATGCAAGCCAAGTCGCTGTTTATATTTGAAAGCACGTACCTACACCGTTCAACATGTAGAAAGTCCCACACACAAATCACACAATGCCCCATTGGACACCATTCAAATGTCATTAAAAGCATAATGTCCAAATGGTGGTGTCAACCCATTTGGTCTCTTGTGACAGCTGGTTTCGTTTTGAACACATCCAGTTCGTCGCCTTAAGGGTGACATTAGGACATTGTTTGGAGCTCGGTAGCTGCAGTAGCTTAGACATCAATCAAATTCGAAAACTGTTCACCACTGGAGGCTACAATTGGGTCAACGTATTCCGTTCTCCACGCGGTGACATTTCAAGGAAACACAGCGACCGCGTCTTGACCAAAGGAATTCACCATCAAACTCTCGATCATACCCGGCCACTTTCCAACCAATAATGATTACTCCTGCTGCTGTCTCTTCCCTCCCCAGCCCAACCACAGCACTTCGTTGAGAGTTATTTATTGTAATTAAATCAAAATGACGCTGCCTGGTTTGTGTTCTCCTCGCATACGTTTGTATGCTCTGACCAGTTTTACTCTAATGACACAGACCGTAAATTGAAATGGAAAACGATTGGAAATTTGAGAAGATCGATCGGTATTCGATGTCGGGTAATGAGGAAATCATATTTCCGCACTTTTCGTCCCGTGAACGTGGGGATGTGGAGCTGTGCGTGTGTTATTGGTGTGGGCTGCGAGCGACATAAGGAATGACGTTCCGGTGAATGGTAGTGAGATCGAGTCCGGATGGGCATTTCTTATGAGACAGTTATGGGGTTTTGATCGGCTCTTGTACGGGAAGATGCAGATCGAATTTCAGTGGTGTAATCGAAGATCAATTACCCACATCTGTCGCATTCTCGTGGTCAGAGACTGCTGTGTGACGGGTGGTTGAAAGGTTAAAAAGAAATTAGTTAATGCTCGCTTTAGAATTGTGAGGTTGATTGGTTTATTGGACATTTTGAACTGTGTGAGGTTTCGGCGTTGACACATATGAGCGGATATATTTTTTTTAGACATATGGGATGTCTTAGATCGTTCGAAATGTTTTGCAGTTGAACATGAACATACTTGTTTTTGACAAGGTTTTACAATGCTCGCATAAATTGTCCTTGTAAGTCAAGATTGTCCGTGTTATTAACTAAATATAAGGAAATAATGTTAGATCCAAAATAATAAATTCAAGAAATCGACTTAAATCGATTTAGCATCCTCTTTATTTTCTTCACGAATCAGTCATTCTATTTGCGAACTGTCAAGCTGAACAAATAATTCGCGATGAAGTGTCAGCTCTCTCAAATTGCACCCACAGCTCTCTGAGAATGAGAAACCTGCAACTGTTAGAGTTTGCGAAGTTCGGGATTCGTAGTTAGCTCAAATGAATGGCACTTAAAATGGTGATCAAATGAATGCGCTCCGTTCTACAAATTCACATTCACCGGAATTGATGTCATCTGCAGGGCTGCCGTTTCAATTTTTCCCTGAGGAGTATTTGAAAGGTCTAGAGGGGGGTATTTTGCTCTGGAAGAGAGTACGAAAAATAAAACTGTTTTTTTTTTTTATGGTTTATTCAAATAATATAATATTTGTACTTCAGTTAATTTATTTAATTTTTAACTCTCATCATAAAATAGTTCAAAAAGCTTCAAAATACTTATATCTTTCATTTATATTAATTATCGAAAAGTTTTGAAGGTGCCCAATGTGAAGCGTGTTGATCTTGCAAATAAGATCAAACAATTTCCAGTTTTAGTCTGAATCAAAAATAATAAGGACAAAATGCGTTCAGCCTTTGCACTTATAAATTTGTTCACTTCCTTGAACATAGGCTCGCCAAGTCCATTTTAAGTGCGAATACGTTACAAAATCTTCCAAACTATTGGGTCTATAACATAATTCGTGCGGTTTTTTTTTCAAAATTTGAACGTTTATTTAGAAAAACATGTACTATGTAGTATTGTTCAAAGTATTGCCCATCTGAAGCTATGATTTTTTCCCATCTTTCTGGCAATTTGTGGATCCCATCCCAAAAAAACTGCGCCAAGAATGAATCAAGCCAATTTATGATATTCTGCTCTGATGTGAACCGTATTTCAGTGAGGGCGTTCTGCATTGACAGGAACAAATGGTAGTCAGAAGGGGCATGGTCTGGGCTATAAGGCGGGTGGGGTAAAGCTTCCCATCCACTGTCCAAATAGTTCTTAACCGGTATAGCAACGTGGGGCCGAGCGTTGTCATGATGGAAAATTATTGTCTCGTGTCTGGTCGCATATTCCGGGCATTTTTCGGCTACTGCTCTCTTCAAAAGTATTAATTGTGTTCGGTAGCCTTGTCCATTGATGGTTTCACCCGGTTTTAGCAGCTCATAATACAGCACACCCTTCTGATCTGCCTTCGCGCCATGTATATTCGGCTTTGCCGTTGATTTGGCAGTTTTCTTCATATTAAAGTAGTGAAGAAGAACTCCCCGCAAAAACACTTTTTCAAGCAAAAAGTTCGACATAATTCATTTGAAAAAAATTATTGTTGTTTACGCTTTAAATACTGAAATGACGTACAATAACAGTAGCTTTCCAACGCATGTTCAAATGGAAAAATACAAGTTACGCCATCTCTAAGCAAACCGCCAATAAGTTTTTTCAAAATAAATCTCTCAAAGCCAACTTTATTAAGGTCTGAGCCAACAAAAAAAGAAGGTTTAATAAAACATTGTAAGACCGTTATATAGTTGGAACAGAATATGGATTCGCGGCTCGCGGTTTGATTAAAATTACAAATTGATTTTATTTAAATATAAAATATAAGAATGAAAGTAAAAACTATTTTTGTTTTAAGCCTTGTTCAAATGATAAGAAACAATGAAATGAGGCAGTCCATTGCTCGAAGATTTTCGACTACTTGCTCCTAGTCGAAGATGTTTCTAAGATCTTGTGGAATTTTACATCAAACTTGTAAGGTCACATAAAAACAAAAGAGACTCAAAAGAGAGACTCACTCGACAACGTTTCTCCTCAACAGCTTTTATTTAACGAGCGTTAATAACATCGATCAGGCTTTTTATAACACTCGTATATCATTCGTATAACAGTATGACATGAGATCATATGTAATTGAGAGCATACAATGGAATTGAGATTAGAGAACATACATAATTGAGAACATAAGTGCACATCATTGAGAGAATTTTAGCAAGTTGATAGAAGAGCACAAATATAGGGAAGGACATGTAGGTACCCGATCACGTAAATACTCGGGATGATCCGTTGGAACAAAGTTTTCACCCCATTTCCATTCTAAATAATCACTGATGCATTATTAGCTGCGAATCCAATTATGTAGGTTGTCTATCGGGTTGTCCATCGAATCAAACTGGCTGACATTCATAACAAAGATCACTTGAACTGTCGATCTTTCGAGTTCAATTAATCCGAAAAATCAATAGGCTCAAAAAATACCAAATCACTACAAGGGCTACAAATTTTTTGTACCTAGTCTTATCAAAAATTACGAAAAATTTTGTTTTTTTTTTTTTAAATTTTGCAAAATTGAGCGTCAAAAGGACTGTGTTTGACTTATACAAACGGAAGATTAGGTTCTTTAGCTCTTAATATTGTTTAATTTGAAATATTTTCGAGGGGAGTATTTTCAAGCAGATGAGAGTACGGGAGTACCCTGAACAGTAGAGTAGTACAAATACTCCTTTAGTAGCAATTCCGGCAGACCTGATCATCTGTCAGAAATATTGAGCAAATAGATATTCAATTCTCACCTCCACGTCTGCCACCGGTTTTTCGTGGTGACGAAATCTGTCGTGAACAGTTGATGTCCTTCTCCAACCGAGGAGGGTGGATCCATGGATTCTGTAGAAGTATGCGTGAAATACAAGGGACCACTCCTCTCTCATTTTCGTGTTCACTAATAAGGGATAATTCTGGGCGAAGTTGTTTTACTCCTTGTTCATTTATTGCTGTCGTCTGTTAAACACGCAATGAGTTGGAGGTTGACCAACATCATGGACTTTGATCGTGCTTGAGATAATGTAGCAGCTTAATAACGCGCAGTTATTCAAAAAAAGCTGCATTTCTGCCAACTCTGACCGCGATGCAGTATGACTGAAACAATGTTAGTGTGTTTTTGCAGTCGACTTCGTGTTACGGAGGTAGTGCGTTGACGCAATGCATAGTGCGTCCTGCCTGCATACATCGATATCAAATGAGTTTTGTCGTTAAATTAATTTTAGTCAGATGTTGCCATTACCCTCCCTCCCCTCCTCCCTTCTGGCATCGCCTACCGTTGAGGCAAGAATCGATACCAGAAGTGGGCCGAGTGATCAAGAATGACCGCCTAAAGATCTTGCACAGTAGCTGAGGCAGCCATTTGAATGATGTGCTATTGCATACACAATGGCACGCATGTAGTTTCAAAATAAAGCCAAAATCTATAATCCCTACCGTTGCTGCGTATTCCTACGACGTACTCCTACGTCTTCAAAAATCGCGATGGCGATCAGACCGGTTTAGTCAACGAAGAGCGGTGAAGAAAGACATGAGTACAATGCAAATGCGTCGATTTGAAACTTCGTAGGGCCTTTGTTTTGACAACATCTTGTACGATTTGTTGTCAATGCCGTCGTTTATCCAAGAAAAGGCATTGAATGACATCAATTCATTAGGAAAACTGCACCCCGGCTAGAATTTCGTCTGTCATTTATTGGCCAGTGCGTAATCAATTCTATGTTGTCCTCCAAAGGCAATTGAGATTAACGGTTCTCTGCGTTATTGTGATTAATGACACAGCGATGTCCCAGGTTAATCCCACCAACAGACAGTAGAAAGATGAGTGCGTTGCTGAAGATCACCACCAGCCAGCCAGCAAGCCAAGCAATGTGCATAATTTATGGGAATACAAGTCAAACATCTCAAACTCTACGAGCGCCGCAATGCTTCCGGGTGCTATTTGTTAATTAGCTTCAAGAGTTCAAGATTGTCTATTGGTTTCGCCGGTTCCTTCGGACGTTCCTCCACTCCCAAGTCGAGTCAAAATAATCTGCTCACCCACAAGAAAATTGCGTCTTTGTCGCTAATAGACAATGGCGCCAAATTAATTCAATTTGTACAAGTCACAACAGTGAACGCCCCCTCCCCAGTTTCTCCGTGCTTTGTTCTGGCACCGACTTAATACAATAATTCCCTAGACCGTCGTATTTGCGGTGCAATTTTCCTCCCCAACGTGGGCACACTGAAGAGACTTTTGCGGCACAGCTATTTCATTGTTTGCAATTTGCGAGCAAATATTTATTAAAAAAATATCCTCTCCGTGTGGCAAGATAGAGGCTTAGCCTCCGACAACCGCCGAAGACAGAGAACTCTTGGTCCGCATTTACCACATAGCTGTTGGACTGGTGTGAGCCGACGACTATACATACACACACACACACACACACTCATGGTAACACATGGTAACAGAACGTGTAGCAAGATCTTGTGCGCAGATCTGAGGAAAACACGGAAAAGCATTCAGAGCCGATAGCCGTGATTATATGGTACAAGGGGTCCCTTACCTGTCTACACCACCGCCAACCGCGTACGGCTAAGAATTATTACTCCCTCCCAGTGCTTCCTCGAAGCATACCTACCGAGCCGCCTTGAGGATCATTTGTTTGATCGATGGGAATCGTGATGCATTTTATTGGTCCCCACACTGAACATGCAGCATGCAGCATGCAGCATTCATTCAACAAAAATAATTGCATTTGATCCCGTCAGTGCCAAAGGCGTCCCCCCAGACAATCCTTCGATGCCTGCACCTTCTCCGTCTAGATCGTTTCATAATGGAGTCACATACGCGATCGATTGCATAATGGGCTGAACGCAGCCAGAGGGAGACTCCTGCGTGCCACACCATTTGAACTCCTTCAGCATTTCCCCGGCTTAGCGCAAATGCATTCGTTTCGACAAGATCGTAAATTTTGGTCGTTTCTCGTGTTCGGAGATTTTGACGCAACGATACCAGTGATACCAAATTATGTTTGCTGTGAACGGTTCTTGTGTTTATCCGCAAAGTCGATTTGTCACGATCACAGTGATTGTGTTCGGTTTGAGTTTCCCTACAGCCGCCGCCGCGCCGTCGTACTGATCGTACTGATCGCATTGATCGTGAGCTCGAGGGCAGCGGTTTTGTGTTTATTTATTTTCTTTCCCCAACTGAACTACTTGTCGCGTTCGGCTTCAGTGAATTGCTGGCCAGCAGGCCGTTTTTGTTCAATGGTCCAGTACTGGAGTTGGCTTTTGTTGTGGCGCGCCACTGACGACTGCTGGATGCTCGCTGGTGGTTGGTGCCTGCTGCCGATGACGATGGTGATGATGATGCTGATGATGCCACACTTGACGCCCACACTCAATTGTGGGGGAGCTGCCTTCAATTGTCATTACAGTCAATTAGGTTCCAATTACTTTTAGTGTTACGATAAATGCCAAGGTGAAGTGTCATCATTGTGGGAGGTTTATTGGAAACAACTTAACTGAGAATTACGGAATATTGAAGTGGGGTGAATATGAAGCTGTCAAGAGCGTAATGACGGTGGAGGAAAAGTAAGAGAGCTGATTATGAGGCGCGACGTTGAACGAGGAGAAGTTCAATTCGTTTGCATTGGATGGGCTATCGAATTGGTTTGGTTTCTTTGTTCGACGTTGCTGCTGAAGATGACGAAACAAACGTCTTCAAGTTTGGGTCGATGGAGCGATGATTAACAGAGAGAAGCTTCAGAGAAGAGTTTGGGACCATTGTGTACGTTTTATTATCTGCCGCGAGGTGGGGAATTCTGGAAACTTGTCGAGCAATGATGAGGAAATAAGTGTATGCTGACGAGCACCGTCGCGCAGTACTTGGGACGAGGCGTTACAACCGAAAGGGGGCTAGAATTTTAGGGTGCACCAGTTAAGCAGTTTGTCTACTTCGAGGCAAACGTGAGGTCGAAAAGGAGAACGCAGAATCGGTCTTGACATCCGCTGCCGTTGACAACTGTTGCATCTCTTGACAATCTGGCTCGAAGGACCGAAATCGTGTTTTGCGACTTATCGGATCACCTTAGTATATTCAAGACAACCCCTTAAAAAAAAGAGGATTTGTAAAATGTTGCACTGTTTCAGTATGGGGTTCGAACCCTAGACTCCATAAGCGGTATGGTTCAAAGACGGGTCAAAAATGGATTCTGGACCGAGACTTGTCTTTGAACCCAACACAAGGACTGTCGAATCCTCGTGTCGTGTTTCAAGCCGTAATCTACGACATCGGGATCTACGTCCCCTCAGGGGTATTAAGGGCACTATAATCAAATTTGTTCACTCAGTCAGGGAGCACATTATCGTCCAAACCAAAGGACTCCAAAACGGTCAAATGCTGCTACGACGCTCTACAATTCCTTGCCAGACCCAACAAAGTTAAATTCGGCTGGGTGCCTGGACACAAGGGGATTGCGCGTAATGAATAAGCAGATGAGATAGCTGTAGCCTCGTTCATATGTCCTGAACCGTGCTGTTATATGAATTGGACAGCAGCTACAGCGCTGATTTAGGAGCTTCCCCAACACCAATGGCCCAATGAGGACGGTCTCACTCAAGCCAAACGATAAATCGAGCCTTATTCCTGTAAGGAAATCTTCTGCCTTGACAGGGGAAGTTTAAGAATGCTAACGAGCTTTCTTATTGACCACTGCGGCCTGAATTACCACCTTAGCAAAATAATCCTGTGCCAAGACAAGGTTGCCTGAATCTCCGGCTCTACTCTGGTTAAAGAAACGTATTTTCCAAAGGGAGATACTCAATTCAGTGAAGGAGGTGGCACGCCTTTTGGATTAACTTCAACAAAAGATCCCCTCAGGTCGCGGTGTCGTTGCCTTTACGGCACGGGTTGTACAAGAGGAAAAGCAGGACATTTACTTCCACACCCCCAGCGGGCCGGGCTAATTTGCTGCATTTACTTCCCTTAAGTACCCACGGGAACAATTCAAATGAAATCGCGTAAAACTGATCCCCAAAATGAAAGTATGGGACAATGAACTATCCAGATATGCACCTCCTTTGAAATATCCATTGTCGGCTCTTAGACGGCACAGGTTCGGATCCTCGCCGCAGAGCCGGAGATCCCTCTGACTCTCCGCCAACAGAAACCGTTCGGTCGGGAAAACAAAGAAAGAAGAATGGTGGCACGCTGCAATGCTTTATGCAGAAGTTGTAGAAAAGGAGACTTCCCCGCATTGCCTCGGCAGTTGTTCAACACTTCCAGCACCTAGGAAAATAGAAATTCGTTGATCAGACTGGAAGACAAGTTAGATGCATAAATCGGGGACAGGTACGATGTTTAAGAAGTATTTAGTGGCTGTTAGGCAATATGTGAGCTGCAACCAAGTGAAAATGGCAATTATTTGGTCCAAGAACTCTTTATGATGAAAGCGACAGCACAGGGTCTCAGGATCTCAGAGCGTCGTGCTCGCGAACGCTGCAGTAACTATAACCCAACCGGACCTAACTACAAGCTCGTCGTTGTCCCTATCTTACACAAACCGCTTGAAACATCAGCAAAACACATGTCAAAAATGTTCACTTACACGATGCGTTCACACTTGTCGTCTTGAAACAGAATCGGCGAACATCGTCAGTCAGCAGAACAGCGTCTGCCTGCCGCTACCAACGGAGCCCAACCTGCACCCCATCCGTTTACGCCTTCTCTCATGTTACGCTTTTCACTTTCGTTAGTCAGAGGGGGATCAGATTCGCACTCGGTGCTCATTAAAAATGTGCTCAGCGCACATACAGGGCGAGGCGGCGCGAAACGCGCGAAGTTTTCACCCAGCACGATCGTTAGGGGTATGTCCAGAGTATTGTTATGCATCGCACATATTCCCTACATGCGAGCGCGTGTGACCAGTGAATGACGTACGATTTATTCACAACACAACCCCTGCATGTACGCGGAATAACCGCCGCAGCATGGGGTGCTGGCGGATGGACTCCGGCGTCACACAAGTCACTTGCTCAATGCCTATTGCAGCATCGAGCAGGGGAGTCATTCCACTTCAGCTGACCAAATCAGGCCATTAATCTGAAGGTAGCCTGGGGCATGAAACCAAATTCCACACTTGGACAAAAAAGCATTCCACTTCACCCACCTCGAGTGGGAGTGTGTGGGCGACGGGTGCTGTGCTAGGACTCAAGACCCGCTGTGGTGTCTACGTGCTGAAATCATAAACAAATCGATTGATCGATTCGCTGAGTTTTTCAATTTCGCAGACAGCACAACCGGGTCCTTTCCGAGGTGCAGAGACATAAAACGCGTAAACCGTGCCATGCCCGCCATTTGTGTTTATCGGGAACCATTTAATTGAAGTCCTCCATCTCGTTCTCTCGGTCGAGGAGCGCTTTTCAATTAATCGCCGCAATTGGTTAGTCACCACACATTAATCGCGGCATCGGCCGACGACAACGACGGCTGGCAAAGGCAATCCAACCTCGCCGCCGCGCTCATGGTAGGCTGTAAATGGTCGCTGCACAGTCGGGTAGCAGCTTAATCACTCCGGCAATGTGGATTTCCTTGTGGGCGCGATGCTTGGAGTACACGGCCGTGGGACGCAGACCGATGCTGCCGCTTTTCCCTGACGACTGCACGCTCATGCGCACTGGCGAACCGGCGAAGAGTGTCACGTTAGGTGGCACTGGTAAATTGGATTAAGCGTGATTTTGGGATCATTCGTGGTTAAGCAATGATTTTGTAATAACCGTAGCTGTGTGGAAGCGAATTTGAAACTCTGGATGGCTGCCGGTCGGACGTACGCCGACGATAGTTATGAATGACTCGTAATTAGTGTGTGCAATGGAGAATCTGTATCTAGGTTGATAAATTGTAATTTGCTTGTCAGTGCAGCAATTACATGAAGTGCTACATTTGTTTCGGGCAGCGCTTTAGAGGATATCGAGTGGGCTAGGCCACAACAGAAGCCAGCAACCACGGAGGGGACGAGAAGTCGAGTTAATGATTGTGTTACACGGAGTGGGTCAAATCGCTAGAACTGTCACGTCGCTCGGAAGTGTAAAGTCACTTGTCAACAAAATTAATCAAGCTCCTCGAAAGGAGTGGCAGCAATTTTTATGACAAGTTCTACGTCTTGTGGGTAGCTACACGTTTATTTGTACACGCTTGTTGTGGAAATGACACGCGGAAATAGGGTTGTCAGCTTTAACTGAAAGATGGAACAGGACTGAAGGCGCAAGCCCATAGAATCCCTTGCGTGCGTTGTGAAATGTCAAACAATTCACACCTCATGAGCGGGGCGGGGAGAGAGACAGCAAATGCGGTCCACAAGTGGAATGCATCACTACGGAAGAAGTTAGTGAACTTTTAACCAGAAATGAAGTATGATAGAGATGCCCGACTTCTAGCTCTTCTGCCTTCTAGCACACTATGATTTGCGAACTTCGCAGACTGTGACAACATGTTGGATATTTTTGAGAGAAGGCAGCTTTCATCTGGCCCGTCCCATACAAATTCAAGGATTTTCTTCCAAATAGTGAGACATTTGAAAACAGCTGACAAAAATTAGTTTAACAAAGTCACATAGGCAGACAAAAGTCATTTGAAATCAGTGTATGCAGGGAGACTACAAACGCAGTCGGTGGTGACAGCACCAGGCCAACTCACAAGGGCGCGTTCTGACTTTAAGAGTTGGTACGCGTTTTGTGGAGTTTACGAGAATGTCATGTCAAAGAGTGTCCTCAGTTTTCCAAATCAAAACAGAACGCCCGCGTTTCACAAGTGACCACTCGTGCTGTGCGTGCTATTGTTCTTTCACGAGTGGAGAGGACCTACAGTTTTATGCCGACTCCGAATGGCCAATTTGAGAAGCTCTTTCTAGGCAGTTCTACTCTTTGGGCATTGTCAGTGACTCGAAAGAGGTGGGGCCGTGGAAATTACTTATGGCCGTTCAGCGAATCGTACCTAGTCCAAGTGCGTAGGAATCGACTCACAGCTATAACGCCACGGCCGCCACCAAAAATTAGTCAGACACACGAATAGTTGCCTCAGTCCGTCATAAATGAAAAATTACGAGTAAATAAAAGAAAACTGTTTCCCAAACTGGCAAAACGCCCGATTTTGTAGAAGTAGGTGTATCCAGGGCTTCGTGCTCGCTGTGCTCGATATTACGGCTTGTGAAATATCAACGAATGCTTCATTGTGCCTTGTTTAACGGATTTACAGGCGACCGTGTCAGTTCGCGAGGCGGAAAAACAACACATCTTGAACCTGGATCGTCTGCAAACAAGTCCAGAACGTCCTACTGGTTACGTCGGCTTCTAGAATTCGTAATTTCTGTTCGAAAAGGCCTCCTCTGGCAACGTATGCTGTTACCCTGGCTCGTTAGGCCGCTCTTTGATCACATCGTAAGTCATTCCGCGTCAGTGTCTTCACTGTGACTAGTCGTCACCCCAGTAGTCTTCCTACTCCAGCAGTAACATCAAATACATCACTCCCCTGCCCGTTTAACATAAGACGTAATAAGCTACGCATTCTCACGTCCAGCTCTATCCTGCCGTCAGCCGCATACTCCACGCACCTTCCTTAATATGTAGCTTAAGTAAGCATTTATGTCCCATTCTGAGTACGTGACTTCATATGCTCTGACTGTAATGGTCTGCTGGCGAAGGAATCATCCGTGCATGTTCAAAACCGAACACGATTCGACCTCTAACATTCAGCATGGGAATGGTGCACATGGCCGCGATGCATCCAACCCACTAAGCAAAAGGTCACGGCAGACAATTTCCCATTAACTGACTCCCAGAACCCCATTAAGGCACTAACATCAATTCCCGTCCCGTCGCCACTCCGATAAGCAGGGCACCCTCCCCTCAGCCGAAACAGAGCCACTTCGTAATCCCAGTGTTAAATTGAACATGAATTGCCTGTCCGGGCCGGCAACGTCTTAGTCGACGCGACGCGCTCGCTCGTGTGCACTTAACTTTCTACACTCGTTGAAATGCCTTGACAGATACATTTGTCACTGCACTGCCATGTGCACACCCTGGAGAGGCCGGTTGATACCCGTGCTCCCCCTTGCGGAGGCCGAAAAGGCCTCTTAAGATTTTTCGCACGCTCATTCCAGCCCAGCTCGGCCGGGCATTAGCAGCACAGCAGCGGCACAAAGTAAAACATGTCGCACGCGGCTTGGCATTTGAAATTCATTACAAGATTCTTGTCCACGTCCAAGTGGCTAAATGGTCACTCATCAGCGGTGGAGTTGTACACCGATCCAAGGCGAAACAACGACTTCATTTGGAGCGATTAGTTGTGCGCACGGCCGCTTTTCCCTAAGAGCCGACTTGGTCAGTTGAAGTCTGGGCTCCGTCTTAATGGAATAGATTGCAACATGTGCAGCTGGTGTTGATGCAGCAAATGACACCATTAGAGAGCGATATACATTTCCCGGATCACGCGGACGCTTAATTTATTCAGACAAAGCGTGTAAGGCGGCAGCGACGGAGCTACTAGGATAAATGTTGGATCGAGTGCTTTTAACCTCACGCCTGGATACTTTATTAAGCCATTCAGCGCGTGCATACTGACCATTTAATTTGCAATTTAACTGCACCGATCGTTGACTGAATATGGTCTTATTTTGCAGTGTGCCACCAGTCATTCTCCAGTGCAGCCAGCATGAGGCCATGGTAGAAGTGCTTCACGGTAGTTCAAGGCGTGACACTCAGTGCTGACAACGTGAGCATTGCATTTGAACTCTAGAGGGTCTCGAATAATCGTTGCGGATATGATTTCGAAGAGTTTAAGCACTCGACTTCTCCGAGATTTCCAGTCCCAATCACAATCAAAACTCACAGGCTACCTTACGGAATGCGAAAAGGAGATGAAGCAATGATCGGCGAAGATGTTGATCGATCTGGACAGCCTTTAGGAATCTTCTCCTTGGCCCGCTGCGTTAATTGTAGTCAACAGCAATAAAAGTCTACTGTCACGATCGACGAAAGTGGTACTTTTGAAGAGATCTCCCCAGGTCCGCAGTTGAGTGTATTTTTGCAATTAATTGTTACGCCCTCATCGATGGCATCAGCGATTTGCTTGATGGGAACCCAAAAACCTTGTTTGAATTTTGGCCAAGCCTTCAAGTTATTAAATTCAACTTTGATGCATTCTCTGACAAAACGCAGAGATAAGGTGCAAATGAAGCTGAATAGAAACGAGGGGGAAGAGAGATAAATAAGAGGACTTTGGAATAAATCGAAGTTCCTCATAAGTAGGCCGAGTGATTGGTTGGGTAAATTAAGAGATTAAGTTATCTTCATTTGCAACGACGAAACTAGAATTTGAAGACGTATGGAGGGCAACTCCATCCATCCGCCATCGACTCTAACTCTTTTGGAGTTATGTCCAAGTGTAAACAGGCGAGTTTTTGGACTTGGTCCAAGGGATTTTTTATCCGCTTTTACAATTGCCCATGCGTCTGCTCCATAGAGCCAAACTGAGATGATCTTCTTGACCGTCTAGTGGCGCTACGGTCCAGGGTGGACGTGGGCCTCAGGCAACAAGCCTATACAACTGGCACGATCGATTTAGCAAGCTGTCTCTAATTTCGCACACCAATTTGGTTGCAGTCCTTCTCCACTTGTGTGCGCCATCGGTTTCGTGGGCGTCCTCTATTATGTTGTCTCACTGGTTCGGAGACGAAGAATCTTCGGGCTGGAGCAGTGTTGTCCATGCGCTATACATGGCCGAGACACCTTATGACTGCTGACTCCGTAGACGCTTGGCTATGCTCATGTCGCTGTACTCATGCCAACAAAGTTGAGAACTTTTCTCTCGAAAAGGCCAAGGGCGTCTTTTTCTCTTCTTCTTCTATCCGCGCCATAAAAGCAGGACAGGTATGATCAAGGACTTAATAATGTTAGCTTGGTCCTTCGAGAGAGGGCTCTACCACACAATTGCCTCTTGAGACCAAAGAAGCAGCGCTTGTTGCACTCAGTCTCGGTACGCTGAGGTAAACGAAGTGCTTCACTACCTCGAAGTTATACTCGCCTACGGTGACGTTCTGACCGAGTCGGCGATGTTGTGCGTCGTTTCTCGATGGCAGCATACCTATTCTCCGCTTTACCCTCATTCACCGCTAAACGAATTTTGGCCGTTTCCGTTTCAATACCAGGAAGCGCTTCATTGACGTTCTAGCTGTGTTCGACCGAACACGTCAATGTCACGCGCGTTTACTAGCAATTCTACCGATTTTTGGAAGATCGTCCCGCTTGTGTTGGGGGGTGAGTTCTGCTCGACCTTCTCAAGAATGATGCTGAACAAGTAGCATGCGTTGCTTTGTGTAAGTCCGTTTTTAACATTGATGTGCGTTCGTCCCTGTCCTTGATGGAGCAGCGAGAATTATCCATCGTCCTCCTGCAGACGAGTTTGCCAGGGAATACACTAGACATAGCGTTGCATAGCTCGATCCTATGCAAGCTGTCATATGCGGTCTTGAAAGTGATGAATAGGTGGTGGGTGTCGATCTGCATTCTTTGGGTCTTTTCCAGGATCTGTCGAAGCGTGAAGATCTGGTCGATGGTGGACTTCCCCGGCCTAAAGCCACACTGATGTGGACCTATCAGATGCTTTACAGAAGAAAGGCCGAAAGGATTTTGTATGCGATGTTAAGGAGACTTATCCCTCTGTAGTAGTGGATCGCTCAAACTCGTCGGGCATGCTTTTTATGCATTGACCATATCTTACAGGTGAGCTGAAGCCCCCCCCCCATCCAGATCATCCCAGCAGTCCGTTTAGGTCCCTGTTTAGGTCAAGGGACGGAATTATCGTGTCAGCATCGTCTGGACTGATGACAGTCTTGTCTGACGGCACACGCTGCCTCACTAGGTGACAGTAATGGGCTACCCTCAATCCGAGACGACAATGAGTATGCGGAGAATGAGTTACCCGGGCAGTCAAATCGGGGCCATCGCTCTCTGCGCTCATATCTTCAGATTGGGTCTGCTCTACAAGGACTTCTGCAGATGCTGCTGCGAAGAGCAAACTTTTCGAACAGCGCCATTTCCTCAATAGTCTGGTAAAGCAATGTAAGTCTCAGCCATCTTCATCGCTTTGCCAAAAAGACTAGATCAACGTAGGCTTACGCTGGTCTAAATGTGTGACGGCTACAAGTTGGCAGTCAGTCACATTGACAGTACTTAACCAAACCTACACAGGGATGGATGTAATACTCTCAACGTGAATGTATAACACGTACTGGACCGTTCTTTTTGTTCATTCAGCTCATCTCTCAAATGTTCACCCTGTTCGACTTTGAATTGTCGAACAAAACTAACCTCAAAACACCGAGAACTGTCAAATCAGTTGTCATAGACAAACAGTGTCGCCGATTAAAAGTTTCCCACCTCTAAAAAATGCTATTTAAAAAAAAACTCCTATTTGAGTGCCATAAATGGAATCAGGCGTGCGGACTGAATCAATTCCTAACCTCAAACTTCCCACATTTTCAAAAAATAATAAAAAAGATAACCTTTTCCCACTCAACTCTACATTGTACTCATTCAAAATTAAATCTAGGTTAAATGTGCATACGACAAACTTGTCTCCATAAAAACACCCAATTCCACTTGCCGGTCACACTGTTCCACATGAATCAATTTTCTCGATCTCACACAAAGCGGCGGCGGCGGCGTCACCGTCGCTCTACCATTCCCGCGAAAACATTTCCCAAAACAGTCACAAATCCACACAACAAACACGAATCGTAATTAAAATGCGAGTCACGACGGCTTGAGTTAGACCTCTCAAAAACATTTCTTTGCAGAGATGGATACCGAAGCGGAGTTCGGCTTTCTGCCGTCTGAGATAGACGGACAGACACGACCCGCAACCCGCGAACGTCGAAGAAGTCTTTTCTTGCAAGCTGAAGCGCGTTTATCTTTCGGCGCTGATTATTTATCTTATTCAGCGGCAATTTAATTTGAATAAATCCGGTGTGCCACAACACTGTCTAATGGGCAGTGGACTGTTTTCCTCGTCTCGGAGTCCTCTGTGTGCAACGGTCGCCCTCTGCCAGACGTTAGCCCAGTAAGAGCCAGCCAGATAACCATCTAATAGCGCGACTACTGTGTATGTCCGCTCGTGCCTTGAATTTGCTAAGTGCCGCCTCACACTGCCAATAGCCAACGATGAGGGGCTTAGTGTGACCCGGAAGAGATGCTCTCTCCCTCTTTCTAAACATTTAGGGTGTAAGTACGGCACTGTGCGGACGCTGTGGGTCGCTCCACCAGTAAGATACATTATTTTGTTTGTGGTTCTCTGACAGTTGGCCGGCGCGGCTGTGGAGCCTCGGAACAAAGAAACCTCCTTATGGCCGCCGTGGAATTAGTTATTTATTTGAGTTGCACATGCTCCTTGCGAGGTGGTGGCGGTGTTTGCGGACTCCGCGGCCTAATGTGGCTGTGGCGGTTGATAAACAAAGAGATCCGTGTCAGTTGCGGGGGCTTGTTTACTCCGTTAAAGGCTACGACCGGTCCATGACTGTAAGACTTAATTAAGTCCCAAAAGACTACCCCCCCTCCGATGCGCCGCTGTGTTTGTCTGTTTTCTCAAATCTCATTCACGCTTCTTCCGTGGGGGTGCTGGTGCGGGGAAAAGTGAAAATACACGCCGGCATTGTTGGCGGTGGTGAGCTCTCTGTGGAGCCGCTTTCAATTTGTTGCGGTACAGTTGGTCTATGAAAGTTTCATTTTCGTTGATTTTCACAGAAGTCGGTTCACTTCATACAGAAGCCGCTCGACTTCTCCGTTTCATGGTTAATGGAACTGTATGACGTCTTGCTCGATGGGGGTCAATAAAATGTAACACAGACGCGAGCGAAAGTGAATACGCTCTGCAGGCGTGAAGAGCCGCAATCAAATGGGTATCTGGGGGTCTCTTTGAAATTGAGAGGCTATTTGTTTTGACATTGTGGATGACATTCTTCTGAGAATGACGTCAAATGAGCAATTTATTTGAGTCTTGCAATTGCTCGGAGGTCTTGGTGTCTGCGACGCTCATGTCAGTGGGAATTCTCCTAAGCGATGGGCGTACGACCTAATTCGTGATCATGAGCTAAGTCAAATTTACTTAGTCTGTCTATTTATGGCAGTGGCAGTGGAGCGTCGATCCCTACACTCACTGCCTGTTTTCCATCTCCCGCCGGTGCTATCAAAGATAATTTGTACGGCTCCACATCTTTCGAGTCACTGACTCAAGAGTAAACTGATACTCAAATCGTATAACTGTTTAGAATAAGCTTCTCTGAAGGTCCCTTCCACTCGCGAGAGCACGCACAACACGAGTAGTTGCTGAGATGCTAGGCCCTGGCCCTCTGCGGGCTGTAGAGCCACCCATATTATTATTATTATTAAGGGCTTTTCTAATTCGAGTCCGTTGGCGGAGTGGGTTGGTGCGTTGCTCACGTTTTTTGCAGGTTCTGTGTTCAAATCTGGCTGGAGCTATTTTTTTTTCTCTCTTTTCTACAGGCTTTGCCGCTTATTGTATTAAAAAAACCTTTTCTGCTCTGTTTCCCAAAGTATTCTTTTTGCAACGAAATGAAGATTGTCGTAGAAACAAAATATGCATTATGGCAGCGTGTTTGACAGGCTTTTCTACTAATTGTCAAATAAGTGGCCGTACAATGCTGACAACTGCTGGCGCAGATATTGTGCTCGTGTTGTTCTCGTAAATCCCGATTGAGATGTCTGTTAATACGACTAGATGCAGTTTTTTCGTCAATCCTTTTGGTTGAGATGAATTTCTGTATTGAGGGACTCTGGGGAAATCGGTGGACATACTTAAAATCCTCCGTTCAAACAGACCGATTTTCTCCATCGTTGTGGAGTTTATTCCCTACCATATTGGACATCCATGTGTTATCACTGGACTGGTGAATTGCTTATGAATAATTAATTTTGTGTACTGACTTCCACCAGTCCTTCTTCGGAGAAGTGGATGTACCGAACGCACATTAAAAGCTGCCCGTCTAAGAATGCCCGCTCGTCATTTCATGTCTGGAACAGCTAATTTTTGACTGTTGCATCTTTTCACCAACGTCGTACCCCAACTTTATCGTTTGTCAGTTCGGGAGCATATAAGTTTTGACTTGTCGCTGTTAAATTTGAATCCCCACTTGACGTAGTGATAGTAGCGTTGAATTGTTTGCTACTCTCTGACTATCTCCGGAGCATTAGTTATGGAGTCTTCGGCATAGAGAGTGTCTTGCTTCCACTGGCTAGTCCGCGGTGTTATTACTAAATAGTGTTGGTCCCATCCTCAAGCCTAGTGCGATAAATGTCTAGCTAGACTTAATTCGCTGTTCAGCGCGTTCATTTTGGGGGTTAATATTCTCTGTCCACAGAAGAATTGCATTCTTGGTCGACTACAAGGTGCACTTCGATACCAGTATATACTGTAGGCCACTTCTTACTTATTAATATCCCAATGACTCCATGGATCACCCATTAGCCCTTCTTTACTATCAGTGCCACGATAGTTGCAGGCATCAAGGTCCAGTAGCGCGTTCGCTGGAGGTTCGAACCCGGAGGATTTTTCATCTTCCGACGAATGTTTGTGTTTCTCACAACAACCCCGAACACAGCTACTGTAGTTTGTGTATAGAGACTGAATGGCCCTCAGAAGAGGACCATCAATCCCATACTCCTGCAGTACACTGCAGAGTTAACCACGAGGAAACTCGGTCGTATACATAATAGCAATGTGTAGCCTTTTTTTGGTCAGAGGCGGATAACTTTAACACACAGAAACAAGATTTCAATGTCCATGAAATTCAATTTATTTGGCAAGTAATCTTGATTTGAATGTCATTTCTCATGTAAAACAGGAATTGTAAACTTTACTGGCTACAATAGAGAGATGAAAGAATGTGATTTCAGGCATGTGACCAGTCCGACTGGCGGGTGCATGTCGTAAAAGTCAGTAATCATGTCCCTGTAGGTTGGCAAAATCATAAAAACGTTGGAGAGGGAAAGGTTCGCAGAAGCGCCACCCATATTTCACCCCACGTTTTTTAGAGCTTGTGCGTGAAGTTGTCATGCTCAGCCTTAGTACGATTTTGTGTATTTGTATGGCAGATGAGTCAATTTTATACGTGCAGTAATGCGTTTCGTTGCGTACAAGATCCTCTCTGCCGTCTTGTGTGAACGCCTGAAACCATTCGTCAATAACCTGATAGGTCCTTATCAGTGCGGTTTCAGGCCGGGAAAGTCCACCATCGACCAAATTTTCACACTGCGGCAGATCCTGGGAAAAACCCACGAGATGCAGAGCGACACCCACCACCTATTCGTCGATTTCAAGGCCGCACATGACAGCGAGCATAGAGACGAGCTATACAATGCCGTGTCTAGTTTTGACATTCCAGCCAAACTCGTCAGATTGTGCAGGATGACGATGGAGAACTCTCGCTGCTCCATCAAGGTCGGTAACGAACTCACCGAGACCTTCAATGTCAAAAAAGGTTTTAGACAAGGCGACACGCTGTCATGTGATTTCTTCAATGTCATACTTGAGAAGATCATGCGAAACTCAAATGTCAACACCAGAGGCACGATCTTCCCAAAGTCTGTTCAACTGCTTGCCTACGCGGTCGACATTGACGTGATTGGACGAACACAGCGAGCTGTCAATGAGGCTTTTGCTAGCATTGAAGCGGAAGCGGCTAAAATGGGTTTGGCAGTTAACCAGGGCAAAACAAAGTACATGCTGTCATCACGAAAGGACGCACAACATCGACGCCTCGGACAGAGCGTCATAATGGGCAGCAGAAACTTTGAGGTAGTCAAGGACTTCGTCTACCTTGGCTCTGCAGTAAACAGGGACAATAACACCAGTACCCAGATCAAGCGCAGAATTACTCTTGCCAATCGCTGTTTCTTTGGGCTCAAGAGGCAATTGAGTAACAGAGCCATCTCTCGAAACACCAAGTTGACTTTATATAACACTAATCATCCCCGTCCTGCTCTATGGCGCAGATACATGGACGCTATTGAAAGCGGATGAAGAAGCTCTTGGTCTTTTTGAGAGAAAAGTTATGCGTGCGATCTTTGGTCCTGTTTGTATTGATGGCGTCTGGAGAAGGAGATTCAACCACGAACTGTACGGGCTGTACAGCGGCATGCACCTAGTTAAGCGTCTTCGGATCCAACGCTTAAGATGGCTAGGTCACGTAGAGCGGATTGACACCACAGCTCCGGCCCGAAGAGTCTTCGATTCCGAGCCTTTGGGACAACGCATAAGAGAGCGTCCTAGAACGAGATGGCGCACACAAGTGGAGAAGGACCTCAACCAACTTGGTGTGCACAACTGGAGGCAGCTGGCGAAAGATCGTGCTGGCTGGAGAGGCTTGTTGGTTGAGGCCCAGGTCCACCGCGGACTGTAGCGCCAAACAAAGAAGAAGAAGAAGAATGCGTTTCGCTGAGAAGCTTTGCCCATTCTGGCCCTGCCAATGAGAAAGATGGGCCTTAGGTTCTTTTTTGGTCAGTCGACTCTCCTGAGAAATCCAGAAACACGCAATTCATTGTTGGATGCCAAAAACTCAATCCAAGCTGAGAAGCCAATCGTTTTCATTGACTGTTGTCAAATACGGTGGACTATGAGAACGGAGAACTGAGTTCATTATTTTGAGATGACGGACATTTGCTAATTTCACTCATGTGTGACACACATTGAATGTCTACCTGTCGTTTAATCTGGAAGCGACTTACTACAAAAAATCAAGAAGAGGACGCCAAACGTAGAGTTTTTTTTTGTTTTAAAAATTAAAATTACTTATTAGGAAAAAGAAGAGGACTTTAGGGGGGTTTAAAAAGAGGACATGTCCTCCAAGGAGAGGACGCATGGCAACCATACACCAGCTCATTATTTTGTATACATGACGCTGAAGACTTTCTTGAAGTACTCACACGACTCATAGGCCTCGCCAAGTATCCTGTGGCATGGATTGAAGTCAACCTAGGTGATGTAATTTTTGGATTTTTATTTGGAAAGCGGGGATTCATTTCCGCGTGGATCCATAGCTTAGCTTGTTCATCGGCCATTGTTACATATGTCCGAAAAGCTTGACAGGTGTAGCGCTCTGTAGAAAATTTTCTTTCGTTGCAGTCTCTGCGTTGGACTGTGGAACTCGTCGCATCGTGACCATTCCTTGACACATTTACAATCCCCCATTATTTCCTTTACTCAAGGAATCCTTTCCCAAAGCGAATTCGCACTCAAATAGTTTCACCGACGTGCAATTTAAATTCCATTCCACGTGTGAAATGCAGTTCCATCCCAAGTCCGCTCATTAAAACCCAGGCCACACGGCTCCGTTCCACTCCTCAGCTTATGACACATCCAATTACTTTTCCAATTAACAATTGAACTCACATTATCGATCCATTGAAAGCTATTAAACGAACAGTTCCTGCAGTGAATTGCACTCGAAGGTATGCATACTAAGTAATAGAGAAATTAACTGCCATTATCATGGCTATTGGGTTACGTAAGCCCGGTCGTCGTCATCCGATCGCCCTCCATTCGCCAGTGACCTTCCCCATTGAATTCAGAATCAGTGTCGTGCGTGCCGTCAATTGGTTCACAATGCGGAGAGCATGACCTTGATCAAATTATCTCCCCGTGTTCACGTCAAGCCGATGACTTGCGCCATCTCGAAATGATGCGAAGTAAGCACGGCTAACACGATCATTAGTCGTCTTACAGCGGCGCGTCGCAAGACGTGAGTGCATCCAACGGGCAGAGACAAAGAAATCAGCTGGCAATCTAAGTGCACCACTAAACAAGGCGGTCACCTACTTTCGCCCTCTTCAGCTGTGCTCGCGACCTCCAATCACCGATCACCGATCACCGACTGCGACGATCAGTAAGCCAACGCCAACGTGTGCTCTGTTCTGCGGCCAACAGCCCACACCGAGAGCATACGGCCGACCGCCGATCGCCGTCTGTTGCGAATTACAATTAACCCAAGATCAATTATCAGCAGAGCGCGGGTGGGAGCTGGATGTCGGAGTGCCGGAGAGCGAAACCGAAGTCCGCGGTGCTGCTTCGGAACGCTAATGAATATTAACAGCGTCAATTGTTTAATGGTTTTCTTTTTTCTTTTGCCGAGATAATTTTATTAGAAATTGAGTTATAAAAGCGTACTTGTATCGGTGAATGCTGCTGCCAATGTCGCGGCGGCGGGTTCATGACGGTGGTTCTGTGTGCACCAGCGAGCGGTGATTGTGCCGCTCCTGAGGTGTAACAGAGAGGCTTCGTCATTAGTTGCTAATGGCTGTTGTGAATTAAAATTGTTTTATCGTGTCGTTTTGTATTCGACACGAGTCGTGGTTTAGTGCCTGATCCTTGAACCACATTGTGAGAGAAGAATGTCGAATTGAGTCTGCATGCGTGGGCTGCAACTTGGCCGCGAACTGGGATCGGCGCGTCGTGTCGTGTGTCCTGTCAACGACTGAGTTATATGAAATGTCATCGAACTAATGACAGACAACTGACTTATTTCTCGTGGCAGCTCTGTTGGGTTGTGCACAGATGAGTGACCGTGAAGTTGATAAATCCACTGCATCCGATGCACGTTCGTCGTATATCAGACAAATTCAGTGCGTGACCAACCGCTCCACAGATCCGTTCGGCATTGCTGCTGAGGTGTACGATATGTACACATTTCCCGCGGAGGCAGGTGTGAATTTGGTTTCACGGTGAGTTATTGAAAGGAAATGACACAAAGGCGCTAATTGTCGCGGCAAACACCGAAACAATGAATTCTCGGATAATTGGTGGGCAAAGAGATCGCTCCTTAGTTGTTGGCCAGAGTTTTGTGACCCCATCGACGGAAAAGAGAGTGCTTGACATTTTCATTGAATCTAGATGGTTGCACACGCTTTACTTCTGTCGCTTGGCTAGCAGCTAAATTTTTGGTTTATAATTGAAGAATTATTCGAAGTTGTTGCATGGCCGGGACGGGACAGGTTGTTGAGTTAACTCAACACCTGCAAAGAACTGTGCCATAACATGCGACGTACTCTCTGAGCACTGACCTAAAGGAGGTTGCGCGGTGTTGTATAAAAGTTGTCCTTGTCGGGAAATCGAAAGTGTGTGCTCAGCGAAATCGAAATAACATAGCCACCGTACTGGACAGTATCAAAGAAGACCCAACAAGTTTGAACAACTCGCCTGGGCATCCGTAGAGTCAACTCGGCTTATTTTGCGATTGGATTTGGATCTACAACAGTTTAAGAAGTGGTGAAGAAAGGATTAAGATCGGGCGCCCATAGAAAATGTAGTAAGCTTGCTAAGTGGGTGGTAAGTATTATGTTACCCGGAATCAGAATTTTGGACAAGATCAATGATCTTCTCGGGCATGGTCCATTTTTGGCTCAGCGGCTATGTCAGTAATCAAAACCGCCGTCATTGCAGTGAAAACAAGCCGGAAGTGTGATTGACTGTGGCAGAGCGGCATCATCGAACCTTATTTCCTCCGAAATGAGCCATGAGACACCGCTACTCTCAATGGCTTCAGGCATAGAGTGCTGCTCATCGGCTTGCGTCCAAAGCTGAACAACTTCGATGTATCCTAGACGAAGCTAAATGTTAACAAGTCGCCCGCTGGAAGATGTAAAGAAGCTTAATTTGGCAATCTATCTCATGGCGAGTGGTCGCGATCACGCGACTTAACACTGGGTCTGCCTTAGGTTAATAGTCTGAGCTCAACCACCCTGGGCTGGGACTCAACATTCGAGACGCTATTGCCGGTATAACGCCGCACGTATAGGACTGACCGCTTAAAGCATCACCAGCCGAGGCAGCGATTTGAGTGATGTCAAATTCCAAACATATTAACGTGTGTCCAGCTCCAGAAAAAATATGCTGCATCTCAAACAATTCAAAATCCAAAAAAGAAAGCTCAAGAAGAAGTACAATTAAAACAATTGCAGATCCCTCTACACCTTCGGCCCGTGCTGTGTCTTGAACCCGGACACTTAAAGGTACTAACAATCCCTTGTGCGCGCGCAAATTATAAAAAAAAAATGCCTGATATCGTTTTGGCAAAGTCATCAACCACCATGTGCCGTGAGCGAGTGACCTCACATTCTTTCGGGGCTCCTTCGACATACGATGTCACTCAGGCCTCAAAATAGCTTATCCTTGCTTACACGTCGAGGTGAACTTAAAAGCAGTTTTATAAAACGAAGCATATGCCAAAAGGAATTCTTAAAAGATCAGACTCGGGGCAGCCAAAAGGAGAAGATCAATTCTGTCAATCGAAGATCAACGCGCAAAAGAGTAAATACAGAATGACCATTGACGTTGCACCTGCTTTGTAAACAGAAACAGCGAGGCATTGTAATTGCGCGGAGGAGTGTCAGTGAAGTTTGGAATGGAACAGTGACACGAGTGCAGTTGTTTAGAACACCTCCGAAATCGTGTGTAAGTGAACCTCTCATACGGGGCACCTCTGCATTGTGCCAGGGGGCAACGATTTCGACAGAAAATAGCTCTCGTTGCCTGAAAAACAACCTCTAAATTCGGACGAAAAGCAACGAGTGTCTGACTGTGCGGATGTGTATGCACATGCTATGATGCCAAAAATAGGCTATTTCCCCGGAATGTCGGAAGTGCGTTTGTAAAAAAATGGTTGCTTTTGTTCTCTTGTTGGCACAAAGCACTCATTCATTTTAGTAGTGCTTCATATATTCATTTAATATTTGTACGCGCATAAAATTATTCGTTTACTTTAAAGAATTGTGTGAATTTGTTGCAGTGAGTTGCGGCTAAATTTTGCGCGGCACATATCTGAAAACGACTTCCAACTGGCGACGGTTTTCAGCAGCTGTCATTGCCTCTGCACGGGATGTTTGTGATGTGAAGCGGCTTGGAGTGGCGGCTCGTGGCGAGGAAAGAACTGCGTGGTTTAAAGCGTCCGGAGTTCAAGAAGCCATCAGTGAGAAGAAGAAGCCCTACAGAGACTGGATTCTCCTGCTTATAGTGACCGGTACACTGAGATGCGAAGAACTTGCAAATTGAATTCGACGAGAAGTTGGAAAGCGACCATAGATCTGCGAAAAAGGTGTTCTGACTCAGAAGAAGGAAATATAACTTCATCGAAGAAGTCAAATCCAAAGATGGTGTGTTGCTTTCGAATGAGGTGGACATCTTACGCGGATGTAGCCAGCACTTTCATTATCCATGAATGGCGCTTGTGTCGATGAAACCGAACTTTCCATCCTTCGTATGCGCATCAATACAACACATAGTTGGAACCATATTTGAGGTCGCCAAAAAAAATGCTGCGAAAATACGGCGTATATCTGCCCCAAGCATGAGTACAACGCTCATATCTGATGTGGTGTCCTCAAGACCACCCTGTACACATTGTACTAGATAGAATTCAAAAGCTACCGATAAAAATTATAGGAGGCAACACTTTGTTTGTCCGTATTTTATCGCTATTTCAACAAACGATGCTCAAGTGAGCTGGCCAACTACATTCCTTCTCTCCATGAATTCACCTGAAATACGTTTCGCCAGGAATGCTCATCAGTTTACCCTTACGCCTTCTTTCAGACGCACAGTTAGATTTAGGGGCTCGATTTTCAGCCGAACATCAAATGCTCTTACCAGCCCAATATTTCCCACAGACTACAATCCTCACATATCTAAGACCAATGGGCACAGATACCTTCTCTCTCTTTCTCCTTCTAAACCTTTGGCGCGTGTTGGGTCTTGACCCCTTAAGGGTATTAGTAACCCCTTGAGCTCCAAATACAACCTTAAATATCTGATTGTACCTGTCCTGTCCCAATGTAAATTAAAACTTGTCAGAGCATAGTGCGGCTCTGAGTTGTTCGTTGACTGTGATTATTCTTATTCAAAAACAGTCAACGCAGAGGTATGGGATGTCGCAGATTTGATCGAGTCTCGGACCCATCAAGGCTGGAACCATTTTAATACAAAGATCGTGCATATTACTCACAAGGAACAACCAAACTATCTTTATGTCGACTTACACTAATTCGTTGGTTTCTTCTGGAGTTGGGCCCCATCCGACAAGCTTAGTCGAGGGTTACCTTCATCTGGATCCCGGACACTGAACCTAGCTCACTTGGGGTCTTGTAACTATGCAGTTATGAGCTAAAGGGTACCTTGACTTAACAAGCCGGCAGACAGCAATGTCTGAATATCATATCCCTGCTCCACACAAAGACAGAATAGCTTTGAAAAGGATTCTCAGTAGCTGCTCAATCCCTAACAGAGCACTGAGGATGGCAGACCGGTGGTCTTGAGTGGGGCGGAGAGTAGTCCAACAGTGTAGGAAGTATTTGGCGATTGCATCGCTAAAAGTTAGCAAATCCGCCGGTGTGGATGAAATCTAGCCAGAAATGCTCAAGGCAATGGGTATAGAGGTAGTTTTATGGCTCTCTCGTGTCATTAAAGTGGCCTAGGAACGTGGTGAGATACCCGCTGATTGGCAAACTGGGGTGATTTTCCCACTTTTCAAGAAGGGAGACCAAAAAGATTGCTCCAGCTAGAGGGGCTATCTTTAAGTCTCCCCGGGAAAGTATACGCTAAGGTGTTGGAAGCGCATTCTAGAGCTATGGTCGAGTCCAGGATGGGGGATGAACAGTGCGGCTTTCGTCCTGGTAGAATTCCAACCGACCAGCTTTTCACTCTAAAAATGGTACTTGGGAAGGCTTGAGAATACGCCAAACCCATCTGTAGTTGGTTTGTAGATTTGGAAAAGGCATACGACCGAGTTCCTCGTGGTTAACTCTGCAGTGTACTGCAGGAGTATGGGATTGATGGTCCTCTTCTGAGGGCCATTCAGTCTCTATACACAAACTGCAGCAGCTGTGTTCGGTGCTAAATCAGCACCTTTCACCGTTGGCGTTAGACCTCACCAAGGGTGCGTCTTGTCACCTCTCCTTTTCATTGTAATTATGGACTGGATGTTGCATCGCAGCCGAGGCGAAAAACGTTTCACATTGGGAGATTTGAGGGTAAGTCATCTTCTTTTTGCAGATGCCTTGGTTATCCCCACATCTTTGGAGGATGAAGGTCAACGTGGACAAATCGGAGGTTATGGTCATCTCCAGAAGGCCTGTTCAATGCACTCTACAGGTTAGTAGAGTCCCATTGAATCAGGTGGAGAAGTTTAAGTCTTTTTTTACGAGTGGAGGAAGGAGTAATGCTGAGCTTTCCTGTAGGATTGGTCAAGGCGGGTCAATTTTGAAACAGCTTGGTAGATCTGTGACCAGGAAGGCCGAGCTCGGTGTCAAAGCCGAGTTAGCGGTTCTCAACTCAGTATTTGTTCCAACTCTCACCCATGGTCATGAAATTTGGGTAATGACTGAAAGAATGAGATCGCGAATACAGACTGCTGAGATGAGATTTGTCCGTGCTGTTGTGGGAATTACTCACCGGGATTGGGTGAGAAACACGGCAGTGCGCGGGAAACTCAAAATTGAGGATCTGCTTCTTCGAACGGAGAGGGCTATGCTTCGGTGGTTTGGTCACGTGGTACGAATGTCCCCTTCATCACGACTTCCGAAGTGGGCGTTGAATCCGATTCCATCATGTAGGCGACCGCTTGGCACGAGATGGTTCGACCAAGTCCAAAAATTCGCCTGGTTACGCTTGGGGTAGTAACTCCTGATGAGTTAGAGTCAATGGCGGAGGATCGAGTTGCCTGGAGATCTCCCGTGCGTGGTTTACCCCCGCGGCCCCTTTCAGACGATGATGAAGATGACATAACTTCCTTACAATTGATCAAAGCATTTCATTATTAAGTCATTTCATTATGCTCTGCAGAAAACAAACTAAACTAACCAGCCCATGCAGGCAATGAAATGGCCGACTCCCTGGCCCCGCAACGTTCACAGGCCCTGAACAATTGTGCGCTCTAGGAGACCATGAAATACACTGAAACCTGGCATGAAGCAGGCAATGAAACTTTTGGGTTTGAGGGATGTATCAAAATGAGCAAGGATACTGCAGACTCAGGGAGGAGCTATGGAAACTAGGGGGTTTCAAAACGAGGTCTCTCCAGGTTCTGTGGAGGATCTAACGACGTTCTAGAACATGGACTGGGATTTCTGCGGCACTAGCCCACAAACGACAAAGTTATTTGGACAAGCACCTACTATCAGAGGAAGACATGAAGTCACTCGAACCATCTCTCCCATTCCGAAATGCTTAGAGAGAATACTCTAAAATAAATCTCTTTCAACAACTCTGAAAAGAACTGCAAGTGAGGGGAACTCTTAAAAGAGCAAGGTGGCACAAAAACCCATGTCCAAGCCTACATCGTGTCGGATGGCAAGAGCTCTATTCAAAAGTTCGACATGCGATCTGACGTTTTCCTATATGTTCACGATTTTGTTTGAATGGAGTGGTGATGTCAAATTTTTAGTGAGTTGCAGTGATTCATGGTTGTCTGCCGGCATCTTGATGTTGACTCTATCGCAGCCAACGTTGAAGTGAAGCGACTAAGCATATCTTGCATTCTGGCCCACCAAAGAAAAGGGCGCAGATGGCTGCTCAGACCGTGGTTTTGATGTTGGGCAGAAATACGTCGAGTGGAGACGGTGTGTTTTGCTCGAGAAATGTTTCCATTAAGCCTGTCACCGAGTGTTCCCTTTTCGGGCCGGGGGCTTAGAATTGACCCGAGTTAGGGCATGCCTGTCGTAAGAGGCGACTAAAACCCCCCAAGTTTAGAGTATTGGGTTAGGAAACGTCCCTATTCCAATGCTCACACAAATGTCTGAAAGCTCGGCTAATGCTAATGCATATCGTTTGAATATAACATTATGGCGGCCAGTCCTGGGATGTTATGGCATCCTACTGGTAGCCTGACCAAGGCTATATTCTGGTTCCACGGGAGATCAGGAAGCCTGATCGCTTGAGGTGGAAATTCTTAGTGGCTTTGGCTTAATACCCAAAAACGCTCGAAGAAATGGAGAACATACCTGCATGACTTGGCGTTTATCGCACTGTGAAAGGCCAGTGGGTGCGACTCTGAGACATGAAGGTATTGATTCAAATCAGTGTGGAGTTGCAGACACACCACCGGGTGCTGCGACCCAAAGACCAGCAGAGCTTTTAGATCGGCCTCACTCTTAACCAAGGTGGGAGTGATTATCCATAAGCATGAACTCGAACTTGGTACTTGAGATTCCTACTTAAGGCGTCCGGTCCAGCGTCGCCAAATTGGTCCTTATGAGTAAATGAACTCGTGATATAAGCCATTATGGCAGGAGATCACGTTAATCAAATACTCACTTGTCACCGGGTGTATGTGTACCGAGGATGTGATTAGATTTGATGTAGATTTGTCAATCAGTTTTGTCAGTGTCTTAAGCAGGACGTGGGATCATTTTCCTAACTTTGGTGTGAAAACCACGGTGGCCATCCCAGATCTGAGCGCCCTTCAAACATAGTTACCACACCGCAGGAGATGAGGTCGGCCTACTTTTGAAATTCTGTTGGAAACATGCCACGCGGTCATGTCATTTTGTAGGGTTTGATAGAGTTAATGGCCAACTTGACAGTACTAGTCTGAGAGAGCTGCGAATATGTTGAGCTGATTGGATTATCAATGAAACCCACCACCTTACCACAGCTTCTTTGGGAATGAGTATAGGCGGGAGAATTATGGACACGATGTCTAGTGGTCTCACAAAAGTCTCCTGGCTTTCCTGTAAAGGTGCTGAGAACTCTTTTATACAAGATATATGATCGCAATCGGAACAGAATGGGAAAGTTCCTCGGGCTTGTGGTGCAGGCATTTGCCCGCCACCTGACCTGAAGTGCTTGCTGTGCCCTTCTCGCAACGCCCTTCTCATTGATTCAGCTTATCGAAGAATTGACAGCTATTTATTGTACGTCTCACTGCCACCTCACTTGCTTTCGTTTCCGCTTGCATTGGCCTCATTAAGAGAGAAGTAGAAAAGCACCCAGTTCCTGCTTCCTTAATGTTCCTTTCCTTTTCCCAAACCGCCAATTACTGTGCACATGTGCCACCTTATGCCAGCATGAACGACGTTTTCCGTCAGTTTCTGTTTCCACGGAAGCTAAATGCCTTTTGTCATGAATTTGCGCTGCAGCCACAAAGCTTCAACTTCAAGTTTATGACCACACAGCGTCTCACCGAACCCCTGTCTCAAGTACTCAAGCATTGCACAATAAGAGGAAAATTACAAAATTAGTCTCAGCTTAATTGCTCATCTTGTAAGCCGTCTGCAGCCGCATTACGACGCCAGAGCTTCAATCCACCGTGCAGCCACTGACGCGAGTCCACTTATCATGAGATATTTGTCCAAACACGGTATCTACACATTCTGTTCCAACCGCAGTCCGTTGGACGCGCGTCAAGCTCTACCATCACCGGTTTCAGATTTCATCGCGCATTCCTAATCGCATCCGCGATACACTCAGCCACTGTGGTAGAACATGCTTTTTAATTGATTTCAATCGAAAGGTAAACACGTTTCGAGTGGAGTTGTATGCAGCTCCCGGGCGCGGGCGCACTGCTGCAGCCTTATACGAGTACCGCTGATTACTCATATCGGAATCATTAAGTCAGTCCGCATACAAGCCGAACGGAACGATGATTTCAAATTCAAACTGGAGCCCGACTTTGAATCGTAATCACAGCCGTCGTCTCGTTGTCGTCGTTGCTCGATTGCTCGTTGTCTCAATCTGGCGCGGTACAAGTCCACTTGTTGCTGCTCGCTTGCTTGACAAAGTGAGTTGGTTACAGTGGTGCATGTGCATGTAGGTGCACATGTGGACTCCCCTCTGCTCTAGACCACACTTGACCGAGTGTGCTTTTCTCTCGGGTTTTGGTCCTCCGCCTCGTGCCGCGGTGTTGACCAGTGGGCTGGTGCGGCTGCAGCAGGTGTGTGCATTGAAGAGCTCTCGCCCGTTCGGGTTTTACTTATTTTCAAGATTAATTTGCCGCTGCTGTATGCATTCAGTTTTAATTCAAATGGATTTTCATGCAGGCCTGTGCTTGAACTGGGCTAGGTTTGCTGCTAGCGTCAGCCACTGACGTCGACGTGGGATAATTTGCTGTCATGTAAATTATCTTGATAATGTTGAGTGACAATTTGTGGTTAGTACTTTGTCTGGAAAATTAAAAATTTAATAAACAAATTCAATGTGTCCGCTTATTAAATTTGACTGAAAGTGAATGAGTTGGCGGCAGTCTTGCTGGCGTGAGCGGCGCGTGTGTGGGCTGAGCACAGAGGTTTGTTCGCTGTCAAGGGAGATTTGACAGCTAGACTTACCTGGGCTTTTGTCAGTGTCTAAATGAACGTGTCGCGTAACCGTTAACCCACACAACATTACGGACCCTATTCAACGGCCCACTGTCGAGTGATCAGCAAATACACTTGACACGACACCATTCGATTGAAGATGTGCACTGCGGCTGTGAATGCAATAGACGACGCTCGACAGAGGTCATAAACTCAACGATGACACTTTCCCCTTCAACAGCTGTCACGTAAAGTGACAGGTTGCCGTGTCACTCGAAAAGTCACCAGCATTCCATTGAATCTGATCAAACGCAGAAAATTCATTCTCGAACTGGATCCATTCGAAACTCAGCCAAAAATTAACGCATACATACCGAATTTCAAACGTCATAAACTAGCATACCGCCGTGTTTACTGTTAGGAGGAAGGTCGTTGAATGTGCGTACAAACCTGAAAGAAAAAGAAAGAAGCAACGCATTAATTATTGAATTAATAAGACTGTTCGAGGAATGTGGCTTGTATCTGAACGCCACTGGACCACGTCGCTGTGGTCGTCGATATTAATTAAATCAAGCATGTAGCGCAAAAGAGCAAATGTCAACATGAAAGAAAGATCGTGACCGGCTGTCATTGTTCCACTAATTGAATGTTCGTGTGCTGTTAAGGTTGTGTCACTTTAAGTGTTTGCTATTTTTTGTATAATTTACCACTTGTTAGGAAGGAAAAATGGCGGCCGCGTGAACACCTGAAGTCCGGTTGTGACTTGTGTCAGTGATATGAATCTGTCACTTTTGAAAAATGGACTGAACTCAGTAACCGTCATTTACATACTTGGAGCTTGAGGAAATTAACAAGCTGGTTGGTTGCTATGTCTATTCAGACAAATGATGGATTTTATATGCCTGCAGAGGAGATTAAGCGATGTGATATCGGGCTTAAGCATCCGGTGTTAGAAATGGGAAAAAAACCACACAAGTCCTTCGCTGTCTCTGGTGGGTTTGACACACATTTGCTTCTCACAGTCTGGGTTTCCTGTGCACGGAGACGCAATGTACTTTGATCGGAGTTCACGACCTCAGTCCCAGATTTCAGCGGTTGCTGTCGTCGTTGACGCCGCAAGAAACCTGGTCTAAATCAGACATTCAACCAGAGACAGACCAACACAGACAGTGGCCCATAAGCCCAAGGTTGACCCGGATCCAGCTTTTACAGCAACCACACGTGTTGTCCATTCCATTGTCCAGTCACGAGGGGATTGAACATACAGTCCGATGAGCACAACTTCCGGCTAAAGTTGCTTATACTTCGCCGTCTGAAGTCAGGCTTTCTGTCTCTTTTCCGTCAGCAAGGGAATGCAAATGGGAAGTGTACGATGGAGGGGACAAGAACCTTGAACAAAGACCAGAAATGTTTCAATGTACACAGTTTCATGAAGGCTGACATATAAAGTCCGTAGTTGAAGTATACTGCCGATTAGTTCCCAAATCAATCGTTTGTGTAAATTGCAGAGACTGTTCCTACTGAGTACCAAGCTAGATTTCCCTAGCAGGAACTTATGTTGGTGCCCTGGAGGCCTTATATCCGCGTCTCACTTTGACTGTGATACCTTCCTCATTCCAGAGCCCTTCCATGAATCTCAGGAGACATTTTGGTTAAGTCCTTTATTCCAGCTCTACGCAGGAGTGTTCTCCCAGAAACCATTTGCTGTGACTGATCACTCAAGGACCGGGTGTCGAACAGACGCTGTTGTGTTGCTTGCCAATGCACAATGTCATGTAAAGACTCTCACTAGAAGGTATCTGTGGCGACCGTGGCGTTGTGGGTCTGTGCGTACTCCTACACACTTGGACCTACGTGCCTAGGTACGACCAAAAGTATTTTCCACGGCCCCACCTCTTTCGAGTCAGTGATGCGAGTCAGAAAGAGTATAACTGTCTAGAAAGAGCTTCTCAAATTGGACGTTCGGAGTCGGCATAAACCTGTTGGTCCCTTCCAATCGTGAAAGAGCAGTAGCGCTCACAACACGAGTGGTTGTTGAGAAGCTATCCTCATGGGTTGTAGCGTCAGCCATATTATTACATCCCTATGACTAAGACGGTCCCTTCCTCTTAAGTTTCGGCTAAAGTGACCCCAATGCCCAGACTCAGCATTGGGGTCACACTCAGGGGGGGGGATTAAGAGACTCTCTTCGCAAGACTAACCGCTATATCGTCGAATTTTACAAAGCACAGCGTTACATTATTTCGTGGCGAAGTGTGAATGTCCAATTCCACGGCTCTGGCTGTCGCTTGTGGCGCTAGTGCTGCTCCGTCTTCGCTTCGTTTATCACAGCCACCTCGGCCTGTCAAACGCTAGTCGTCTCTTGGTGGTGGGAACGTTTCGAAGATGTCGCATAAAACATCCGCCCCTGTACTCGAGCTTGTGTTTAGTTTCTCAGACTATGAGGCAATTTCCTCTTGGACTGTCGGACTCTTCGGTTTCCTTTGGTAAAGGAGAAGGTGGCATGCAGATGGTCTGATTATTATTTTCTGGCATTGTCCACTGTCCTAGGAGGGAAGCGTGCAGGGCTTGTCAACCCAAAAACCAGCCTCTCTGAGTGTCAAGGACAGTGGTGCCACTACTGTATACGTGAAGCGGCCTAAGAAATGTAATTGCCTCGAATGTTGCTCTGTCAAAGTCATCCTGCTATTCCCAGGGAGACTAATCCTTGATTTCTTGTCCAAGTGTGTTAAAAATGTGCTTACTCTTGCACCGCGCTAGTCAGCAGACCAAAGGATTTAAATGGGTCAGCTTCACCTAGAAGCAATTCAGCATAGATTATACGAATAGCTTTAATGAACAATTCCCAAGGTGGCATTCTAAGAGGGAAAAGCTGGCTGGTTGCTTTGTTGTTCTGCCGAGACAAACGCCCCATTGTTGACCTCCATCCTGGGGTCGACCATATCTCGAGAACTCGTCTCCGACTCCTTAGCGTAGACTTTCCCGGGGAGACTTAAATGATATGCGCCTATATCTGGAGCGATCTCTTTTGTCGCCCATTGTGAAAAACGGATAATCACCCAATTTTGCCAATCGACAGGTGTCTCACCGCGGCCGTAAAACTCCCGCTTTACCCATTGCCCCAAGCCACCACTTAGGTCTTCAATTTCAAATTACTTCATTAACGCGCGTGACCTAGAATCTAGTTAACACCGAAAACCATCAACACACATTAAGCTCAATGCGCTCTGCGTTCTCGTCGCACACAAGCCAAGCTCAGTTATAAAAAAAGGAAAGTTTTTAAACACATTTCGACTGTCATCCGCAATCACCTACAACCTTGTGCCTTGGTTTACTTAAACATAAATCATCAATTTGACGTAACATGACAGACGTTAACCTTCCGCTAACTCATAAATTAAAGTCCGGTAATTTGCAGTTCCGCCATGCCAATCTTCAGCAAGAAAACAAAATGAAACAAATTTCTCAGCAAACAGAGTCTTGGGCGCAAAACAATTAAGGTAAACAAATGAACACACAATGGCGGCGCCACCACCAGCAATAATTGAACCTTCAAACTGAACCTTGTTCGTAAATACTTGGCATGCCAGCTATTCAGCAAATTGAAAATTTCGACTTAATCACTACAATGGACGGAGCACGCAACCAAAAGTCCACGCTCTGACAAAGACTCAGCAGCCGATCTGAACTGATGCGCATCCACCCTATTTGGCGTTGTGTCAATGTCACATTTGACATTTAAGTTCAAGTTCGAATCCGTTTACGGTAATTGAGCAAACGGACCGACTGGCCCCTGGTAGGACGGACACACACACACATCGGCTAAGTTACTCATGCACGGCGAATTTGGAAACAACTCATGCACATTGTTTACGTGAAGTTGTGGAAGGGCGCTGGCTGCGGCAGTGTCGGCATAGACTGTAGATAAAGCGACGGAGAAAAAGGGAGTCGCAGCATGGTGCGTGCTAATTATGTGAAAGTTACGCCATCACCAAAACTGGGCGTTTTATCGATTCCAGATCGGAAACGATTTAAATTGGGGCTAAGACCTTTGCGCATCAGTCGATAAATTAATGGCAGTCCTTACGAAATTGGAATTGTTGTGCAATCGTACGGTCGAGGTGCCGAGAATGGAGGCGGGGAGATTCTTCAAAAGGCTTTCGAGGTTACGTTGAACGAAATAGTGTACACGTGGATATTTTCTTTTGTGTACTTTTTGATGTTTTTTCTTCTCTTTTCTGTTTTTTTTTTTTTGTATATGTTGTGGACATTGAGCATGTACTTAGACTAGATGTTTATGTATCATTTCGAAATACATTTGTCAAAAGTCGTTGATTATTCTTTTTCGGAGAGAGAGAGAGAGACAGAGAGAAAGAGATGGGGGAGAGCGAGCGGGGGAGGGAGAGAGAGATAAATAGAGAGAGAGCGGGAGAGAGAGAGGGGGAGAGAGAGTGAGGGCTGGGAGAGTGATATAGTGTGAGAGGGGGGAGGGGGAGAGATAAGGGGAGAGAGAGAGAGAGAGATAGAGAGAGATGGAGAGAGGGAGAGAGCCAGAGGGAGATAGAGACAGATATATAGAGAGAGATAGAGACATAACGCGAGTTGTTTAATTAATTGTTATACTTATCGACAGACAATCTGACAGAGGCCGTATGCGTTCTTCCTAATTTTTGTAGAAGAGACAGTCTGACAAGGACCAACTATTTGCAACGGAGTGACTTGTGAACTTTTGTTAGTTCACTTTACTTTGACTGAGCTGAGCTTATTACAGCGAGAGTCTGTGGACTCAAAGAAAGGGGTTTAAGGCAAGGCATTGAAATTGAGAAGAAAGTTTACATAATTTTCAGTTAAATGAGTTACTTGGTATTTAGTTAGTACTTTTTGTTCATGATCTTTCTGGGCGTCATAGACTTTCAATCAGGCTAGAGCTGGAATTAAGTAGCATCCTGTCTTCGTTTGATATATGTTCATTCTTGATCGCATTCAAATGGTTGATGGTTAATTAAAAACGCAGCTGTAAGTGTAAGTGTGTTTAGGCAACTTCTTCAACTACTTCCTAACCTTTCTAATTACGTTGAGAACGTCTGACGTTGTCCAATGCCTTCAGATATCCCTGGAAAGGAGGAGAGCAGAGCTAATGGCGGATAGAGATATGCAATTAGCATTGAGCCGTAAAGTGCAGTGCAGTGGAATGCCCTTTGCATTTCACACATCCCCTTACAAATACGTACACCGTATAAAAAACGCTTCAGATGAAATCAAGAGGAAGCGAGGGGAATTGTATATCTCTATCCTTCATTATCTCTGATATACAGTGAACACCCCTCTATTAGGGACACCTCTCTTTACGGACAAAACAACATTTATGATTCTAGGGCAAAAGTAGTAAGCAATAAAAAACAAAAAATTGGATCGACTGGTTCATCTGATGGTGGAAAACGAGAACATCGCAAAAAGGAGTTTGAACACAAAGCAGTTTGCAACAAAGTTAACTAAGTTACCAAGTTTGACCTGTTTTGTGTACAACAATCGCACACAAGAACAGCTAGTAACTTAGTTAACTTTTCACCAAAAATTGGCGCTACATATCTATCAAACCAACCTTTTTTTCTTAAAAAGAAACTTGATCCTTTTTAAGCTTGATATTTTCTGAAGCATTACCCTAATACCAAACATTCCTATAAATTTAATCGCCTGCAAATAAACCCTCTTATTCTTTTAGTCGTGTCACACCCAAAATGTATTCTCTTAGTCGTTTATGTGAAATTTGTTACTCGCACGATGATCGTATGTATTCCCTTAGTCACATTTCATGAGAAAGTGAGATAGAATATTATCGGTTTATTTTTTTTTTTGTGTCCTACAATGGCTGGTGCTTACATCGGGTTGTTCAAGTCCGTGTGTCCATGGTGGTCCTTTTGGGATGGAGCTCTGGTAGAATTCATGCAGCTCTTTGTTCGACGTCGTTGGACAGTTCGGCTCGTTTAGCAGATTTAACGCGTTGAGGTAGCGTTGTCCGAGGATTGTGTTTCTCAAGTTCCTGATTTCCTCGTTAGGATTAGTGCTGATTTTTAGTAGCTGCTTCCTGAACAGTGTCACCATGTACTGTTGCAGGGGGTGATGCGTGCTTGGTCGTAAAGCCTATTGTTGCTGTGGTGCCTTTGACGGTCCCTATCGAAGGTGAGTCCGGTATATATTCGCAGTATTTTTCGTTCGAAAATTGCCGGGAAGCCGTATTTTAAGATCGGCTGTAAAGGCTGTTTGTATAGCAACCAGTTTTGTCCTCTGGATTAATCCATCAAGGGATATATGCGATGGAAGCCAAGGGTGGCCTTCTTAAGGGTCAGTTTCGAACGGGTGCTGAACTTCAAACTTTCCGCGAAGTTAATGATAAGATACTTGAACATTTCGTTTGTTGATGTTTCTGTATCAATATTCTGGCTGTTGATCTGCATCCACCTCTGGATGGTCTCCTCAAGCACATAAGTACCGATTTCCCAACATTGATACAACATTGATAGTAGTCAAAATTGTGCGCTGTTTGGACTTCGACCCTTTGCGCGACTATCTGTGGTGACGTCGAGCTGGCATAAGTCAGCGAGTCATTTGCGAATAGACAGCATTTTACTGTGTCAGTTGGATGTGGTTGATGTGAAAAGCCACGGTCCCAGCTTTGATCCTTGTGCAACTCCCGCTTTGGTGCTACGCTCTGTTGACTTGCTGCCTTCAACTGAAACGTAGAATCTTCTGGAATGCAGAAAGCTATACATAATTCTGATGAGGTTGGAGGGGAATCCCATCTGGTTCAGCTTGTAGATGAGTCCCTCAATCCAGACCGTATCGAAGGCCTTTTCTACGTCCAGTAAGCAAGCGCTGTCAACCTCGTTATTGTTCAGAGCAGGAGGATATTCCACGACACACGCAGAAATCCATTTTCGTATGCAAATGAAACGTTTGCGTTGTCCTTTTTCTTGGCCTGTTATTAAAGAGTAATCCAGCACATATGCGCACCATCATATCCGAGTTCCGAACCAAATGCAACCAAGAATTGTAAAAACTATCAAATGCAACCACCGAATTGAAATTGATCCCACTTGAAGACACAAATCGGCAGCATATGTTGCCAACTCGTTGCATTTTTTTGGGAGGAGAATTTGATTGGTTTTTTGTCACCTCACTAGAATGCAAGAATACAGATGTTGATGTGAGGTGACAGAAAAATGAGAGCCGAGAATTCGTCACTTCGTCCAAGAGAATAAGGGAGGATATAAGTGACAAAATGTTTGATATCTTGTGACAAGAGGATAGCTAAAAATTGTTTGGCTCAAATGGCCTGATGACATGGATGTGAAGAACAAAAACAGGGTGAAGAGGCATGTAACTGGTGTCACAATGGACTTAGGCAACGGGAACTGGGCGCCGAGGTCTTGACATTGAGCGATTTCCTCTTCTGGCATGGACTTGTCAATAAGACGCTCGAAGTCAACATTACCCGTGCCATCACTCAAATTCAAGCCCATACAACCAAAATACGCGCGATTACGATTGCCACATACCGGTCTAATATTTATCCGTTCCCTCTTGGAGACTTGAGTCTCGTTTATCAGCAAAGAAAATGTTTGATTAAGTATAGCGTTTTTTGCTGCGCACTCAGTCAACTGCTGAATTTCTTCGCCGGTGACTCAGAGTAATCGTCATCCAGGAGTGAAATTTCCCAGAGAAAACTTTGATAACTCAAAACGAATGCTGTAGATCCCCCTCTGCGCAATAACGAACAGTGGTTATGGGCACTTTTTGCAGAACGGCGAGTGGTCTAAACAAAAGCACTCTGCACCACTTCCTATAGTCTGTCAGATGTCTTAACAACACGTTTTGCTCGTGTTGGCAGCTGCACTTAAGAATGCTTGCCAAACAAACAGAAAAATGCAATCTAAGGCAATCGACAGAATATCACGTTTTCTTGATTTTCGGAAGCGTATCAGAGCGCAAGTCTTGTGTAGCGGAAAGATAAATTGTGGTTTCACTACCAAGTGACCAAGGAAATGCTTGAAACGTGCCAGTGATTAAAGCCATGCGCCCATCCGTGACGCGGTAACACTAAATTATGGAACTCAGTTTTGCTTACATTCTTTCTTGTTCGTTTGAGGGGAATACAATTGAACACGATTATGATTCGAATGAAGTGCAGTTTGATGAGATTATGCGAGCGATTGTGAGAATTCTTCGTCATGTCTGGTGAAGCTTATCTGTCTTGCTGTGTGACAAGCAGCATTTCGTGGGAAATAACTCAATTCTGGGGAAAAGAAAACTTATCATAACGGACAGCCTTCAGATAAAGCTTTTGACAAATTCAAAGAAAAATATTTAACGTCAACTTGTAGCAAAAACCCCTCACAGACACCAAAATAATGATCCCAATCCATCAGAGGTCTTTTATTTATTTGGCAGTTTGGGCCAACTTTTCATTTCACAGGCCCTTGGAGACTCATTCAAACGTCACTTTTGACAGTTGTGCCTCGGTGTCGGTGTGCTTGACCAAGAACCAGCAAATCAACAAGTTCTTTGAGTCATGATTGTTGACCCAAGTTGTTTAAACAAACTGAAGTGCCAATGGCTGTCAGGTTCAATTACAGTAGAATTCGGTTGTAACGGCCACTCATGGGAGACGAATTTTCCATCGTTACAAGCGGATGTCGCTATATAGGGATGAAAGGACGTTATTCATTATTCAATGGGAAATCAAGCTGTTCACTCCGTCGTTATAGCCGTGGTCACTATAAACGAATTTACCCTCAGACAGATCAGGTCTTCAAACTTTTCGCACGCCGCTTTAGGAACGTGTTACGATGTCGGCGTCACCTGCCTCACCCACATAATTGGATTGATTTATACAATAATTCACCCTCCGTGCTTGCAATTGCCTGCCACCATAACTTTTATAATATAATAATGCAATGTGGGTGGCGCCTGTAGAGGAAAGAGGCCTAGCTTCTCAGCAACCACTCGTGTTGTGCCTGCTTTGCTCTCACGAATGGGAGGGACCCACAGTTTTATGCCGACTGGCCAATTTGAGAAGCTCTTTCTAAACAGCTACACCCTTTGAGCATTGTCAATAACTCGAAAGAGGTGGGGCCGTGAAATGTATTTTGCTCGTACCGGGAATCGAACCGGGAATCCGTAGGTTCAACTGCGGGACGACGCACTAAATAACTTTTAAACATTGAAAATGCATTCCCTTGCCCTTGATCCGATGATTGTTACGGAATGTTCAGACATCGCTAACGCAAAATACGTACATCGGTGAATTGGTTAAGTAAAAGGTGTCTGGGAATCGGAGTAATTTAATTGGCAGCACTGTTCCCTGTGACAAGTGATTTGACAGTTCTCGGTTGCCTGGAAGTGAGTTTGATTTGAGAGTTCATCATGAATAGGCTTACGCCAGAGCAACTTTCACAAATTTGTCAAATTTATTTCGTAAAACATGGTTCAATTCGAGAAACTTCAACCAAGGTCTATGTCGAAACACCATTCTAGGACTGGTGCGCTTATGGACAAGTGGAATCAAACTATATGTGATCAAATGATGTCAAAACGACAACTGTGAGGGGAACAGACACGCGATTACTAAGGCCAGGATAAATCCATGCGGCGGTACAATAAACCAAGTCAATCCCAAATGGGATTGCCGACCTCAGTCTAAATATACCTTTCACTTTCTAAAATGAATATTTATGAGTGCGTGTTCGTCAGGAATGTACATATTTGAAAGTGATCACGTCCATTTGCGTAGGTTGATGATGATTTCCCAGTACAAATGATTCATCTGATCTCCAAATGAATGATTGCAACAATTTGCTGGATTGCACATCTAGGCGTATGACAAATGTGTCCTCATTGACAAATAAAGAGCAGTGAAGACGTGGTAAATATTCATCAGTCAGACTTCATGTACGAGACTTAAATTAATTCCCAACTGAAGACAAAAGCGTTGAGTGTTGATTTTGTTATTCCTTGTAACGTGGCACATTCGGCGCCTCAAACCCCCGACCATGACCTTCGCTGAATCGATCCATGTTTCAGATTAGATTTAGATTTATTGACTTCAAAACGTGCTTACAAAATTAATTCGTGCGGTTTTTTCAAAATTTGAACGTCAATTTAAGAAAAACATGTACAATAGTATTATTCAAAGTATTGCCCATCTGAAGCTATGGATCCCATCCCAAAAGAACTGCACCGGCTTGGTAGCCAAGAATGAATCAAGCCAATTTTTGATATTCTGCTCTGATGTTAACCGTATTTCAGTGAGGACGTTCTGTATCGAGCGGAACAAATGGTGGTCAGAAGGGGCATGGTCTGGGCTATAAGGCGGGTGGGGTAAAACTTCCCATCCACTGTTTTCCAAATAGTTCTTAACCGGTATAGCAAAGTGGGGCCGAGCGTTGTCATGATGGAAAATGATTGCCTCGTGTCTGGTGGCATATTCGGCTACCGATCTCTTCAAACGGATTAATTGTGTTCGGTAGCGTTGTCCATTGATAGTTTCACCCGGTTTTAGCAGCTCATAATACAGCACACCTTTCTGATCCCACCAAATACAGAGCATTACCTTCGAGTCATGGATATTCGGCTTTGCCGTTGATTTGGCAGGTTGGCCGGGTTTCACATATGATTTTTTGCCTTAATGAATCCATTTTTCATCACCATTAAAATTCCGATGCAACAATGACTTCCTTTTGAGGCGTACCAGCAGCATTGCGGACATGCAAAACCGCCTTTCGACGTCTCTCGGCTTGAGTTCATGTGGAACCCAATTTCCTTGCTTTTGAATATATCCAACTGCTTTTTCTAACGTTTCGAAATGGCTGCCTGAGTGACACCCAAAGATTTTGCGAGCTCTTATTGTGTTTCATAGAGTAATGCTTCCAGTTCTGTATCTTCAAACCTTTTTGGCTGACCAGGAAGTTCATCGTCTTCCAAGCCTAAATCACCACTTTTAAATCGTGCAAACCACTTTTGGCACTTTCGCTCTGCTAGCGCATGTTCACCATAAACTTTCACCAAAACACGATGACTTTCCGCAGCAGTTTTCTTCATAATAAAGTAATGAAGAAGAACTCCTAGCAAAAACACTTTTTCAGGCACAAGGTTCGACATATTTGAGTAAAAAAAGAAATTATTGTTGTCAACACTTCAAATGAATGACGTATACTGAAATGACGTACAATGACAGTAGCTTTCCAACGCATGTTCCAATGGATTAGTACAAGTTACGCCATCTCTTAGCAAACCGCACGAATTAAGTGATGGACCCAATACTAGACATTATACATTGTAAACATGCTCTTAATGATTTTCAAAGTTAAACCTTTAAAAACTTTCCTGAACTTCAAGGGTTCTCAAAAAATATTTATAAAGAAGGTCGCAACCTCGTCCTCCATTCAAAATGTTCATCGTTTCCTCCAAATTCAACTTTTCTACACCAATGAAAAGTCTACGGAGCTCCTTAAGTATTGGGCAAATTCCCAGGATATGAAACACATTTTCTCGTTTTTTCAGATTGCATAGGTCACACAAAGTAGGTAGTCTGGGCGATGGGGAATGTAGTTCAAGCTAATTAGTTCACCTCTTAATTTGAATAGCACGCTAATTTTTTCCCGAAGTGTTGGCGGCTAAGAAGTAGGTCTTGTGGTCTAAGAGTGTCTCAACTTACTGTAGTAGGCTCTGTAAATGCACGATTCAGCTTCCCTCTTAAACTTGTCATACAGCATATTGCCGGCTTTCTTCAGCAAAATTTCAGCTTAATCAAATCAGCGTTTTTCGTTATTGCCAGCTTTTTCCATTATTTTACACACGTTCCTTCCGAGTCTATAACTTGCGACAGCACCAATCGCGGAATCCTTTCTTCACCCATTGTCATTACTCTTGCAACGTATTTGAAATGTAATTTAAGCATTTCCAAAAACTTGGTAGTCTGAAAGGCTCAAGGCTCAGTGCACGCTTACGAAAATTCAAATTATTGCACAACCTCGAATTAAGTCACATTTTATGATCGATCTGATTGGGCATTTCTCAGAATCGACGAGATTTGGAATGGTGACAACTAGTCTAGCCATCTAGAAAATCACGTTCAAGGTTACCCATTGTCCCTCTCTAAGCCGTGCTAAAGACGGCTGGGTTTCGCAAATCTTTCCCAAAATCAGAGCAGGATCATATTCTCGCTGCGAGTTTATAAATGGAGATTTATCCAAAAATAGGAATCGACGCACCAAATCGGTTGACAGCACAAAGCCCGTGACTCATGCTGAATTCATTCAAACGACAGATTTCCTTCCGTGAAGTGTCAACATTTGCACTCGCATTATAGAGCTATCCGCCCTCTTAACTTTACGACTATGATGTCACGGTTCAGCATCTTGTCAAAACGAGCAAAATTTCTGTGCTGTCACAGCTGCTTATCATACCTCAACTAAGTCATTCCAACGGGCGGGCCAACACCAAATCATCACAGGTTTATTTTTAATCGAAATTACTCGTACAACTCGATAAGACTCACCGCAGTGCTTCAGCGCCGAAATCTTGCGACAGTATGACTCAAATTTTGCACGATTTCTAAAAGAAAAACACTAAAAACCAACGAGCCAAAACCAGCAATTAAATCAATTGAAAACACATCGATTGCAACGACGGATTACACCGAAAACACAGTTGTGAGCAATGCAAGAGCAGACACGCGGCGACGACGACTCTATCGCTGGGATTACCGCGAAAGTAGGCTGCTGTCCGCGGCACCATCTTCGCATTCATTCATTGTGAGAGCGCGCTAAAATGATTTCGTAAAATGATTTATCGTTCGTTTGTCGAGCGTAGAACAGAATAACAGCAACACCAACGAACAACTGAATTACAGTCGATGTACGGCTTTATTTTGCTTTCTTGGTTGAGTGACACACGCCAGTGTGGCGTGTCGTCATTCACCGTTCACTGTGTCAGTGCGCAGTTAACGTGCCAATTGGCTGGCTCTTTGATTGGAAAATTTATTCGAATAATTCGATTTTGATTAAGACGTCATTTGGGTGAGATTCAGTTATCGAATTGACGATGACAAGTGCCATTTGTTTGAATTGTGCCGAAAGGACGCTTGCAAATGGGCCATAATCTGGTCGATTAATTTCGGTCGGACCTGAATGTCGTTTACGCCAGAACGGTGAGGACGATGGTGACTTAGTGAAAGTTTGACAAGTCACTCTGTGTGCAGGGAAACGGGTTCCCTGACTTATCTGTCGCACGAGCCTGCTCTTAAAGCAGGAAACATTTTCGGTGTAAATGAGACCAGGAGTGGCACTGTAATGAAATTCACTGAATCTTTGTGACATGATTGCGAAGTTTAATGACAGGGCAGTTAAGCGATTTTGACAGCTGTCAGATGTTTAATTACGTTTGCACGAATTAAGGGCAACTGTTTGAAGGAAGATAAAGCGGTTAAAAATGACTGCCAGGGATGCGAAAAGAAATGTGCGTATGGGAGATACAAGAGCGGGACCAATTAACACAGTTTTGACATTTCTTATTCCAAGGATTGCCCGTGGACCTTGTCGTGCCCTCAATGACGGTTTTTAACAACACTCAGTCTCATCAAACTGTTCCACTTTTGTGAGAAAGCTTGGAAATCGATGTTCGTGCAACTGCAATGCCTGACTAATGTCATCGGCTGCGACGAAGCCAGACTTAAATGTCACCATTTTAAGCACAGACTTACCAGATATCCCTAAAAAACCGAAACTAGTACAATTATTTAAGACTCCAGAAATCAAGTGCATTTTCTTGTTCGCCCGACTGTCGACTAACAGCGGCATCTCTCGCTCGTTCATTCATCCCCCCCAGTTACCATAAAGGAAGGCAGTGCTCCTTCTGCAGCCAACGAGCATTTCATTGCACAAAAAAAAGATCGATCGTTCACTTGATTAGATACACTTTGCACTTTCCGCATGACAGACTCATTTGCGCATGAAGCACACACCACCATCTTCCACGCTGATGCTTCAGCAGTTCCTGTTCTCCCAGCTCCGGTGCCAGTGGCTGGCGGCAAAGCCTTTGCAAATGTGCAATCTTAAGACCAATAGCAATTTGTTTTCTTTCTCTCGCACTCTATGACTCTGTGCTCTATGAATGCTCTTATGGGGCATCTAACAAATGTCTTGCGTGCTCACTGAGGACTTTCATCAGTCGGTGTGTGGCTCTCGCTCGCACTCCGCTCGGCATGGATATCGCTGTTTGTGGGCGCTCTGCTGGGAGGTGATCATTAGCAAGCGAACTAGCATTTAGTTAACACACAGCAAGATACCGCTGTGTCTTCAGTTGCCATTTATGTAAATGCCCGTAACTCGTTTGCCACACGGCTTCGCATCTAGAAGTGATCTCTTGCTCGCTGGCATTGATGACTACGCGCACTCGAGCTGTGAGGCTGCGCGACGGCGGCGATGTGCTGGGATGGGAAACCATTCAATTTTCTTGATTACATCATCGGGCTAATGAATAATTTCTGTGTTAACAGGTTTTATCTGCGCAAAATGACAGGCCGTCCCCGTGCCGTGCGCCAATATTGACTTTGGAAAAATTGACATTTAAGAGACGCCGTCAATTAACGCGCGGCGCAAACAGAGGGCGCGCACTTCAGAAGGCGGCGGTTTGTTATCGAAAGCACATTTCGTCTCCATTTATGTCGAGGAATGATGGCATCCGCGATTTCAGTGCCCCCAGGGGAAGTGTCAAATCGATCGATTATGTGTTGTGCAGATCAGCGGCTGTTTACTGGCGCGCCAACACTGACACGGCGATGAGTTGACGTGTCAATTAGTGAGGTGTGGCTAACTGGGCGATCAAATGATTCACAAATGCTAATCGGGAAGAAGTTCTCGATTAATTGGGTTAGAATGATTTACGACTGCAGCGGACTAACGTCGGGGATGATGTCATTGGCGAGCGAGAATGGAGATTTTGTTTTCACCCTGGGAGCCGATCAATCACGAGTGTGATTGGATTGTTTGACATACAATCGCGTTTCGCAATGTAGTGAAAATGTATTTTTCCATTGCTCCGCCTCGACGAGCCGTGCTCATATTTGCAGATCTTCCGCCAGATACAAGCGAGCGCTTTGTGTGAGGTGTGAATTATCGAGTGGACTTCGACTGGGGACAACTTTTCAAAGCCGTTCTGAACAATCAATCAGTTGCGGATCACTGGCGTTAAACACGAGGCGTTACACAAAGAAACGGTTGCACAGGACTGGCCGGACAGCTCTGATAATGACCGCAAAGTGTGAACTAACAACTTTCAATTCGATTTGTTTGTTGTGCGGAAACAATTGCGAGTCTAGGTCTGGCTAGTCCGCTAGTCCAAGACAAAGGTCGATGGATGATTTACTCGATTGCGCATACTATGTCATTGCAATTGCAGAAACAAGGGCAACAGCTTTAAGAGTCGCCTATTAAAAAAACCATATCGGCGTCGATCGGTTCGGCATTGACCGGTTATGCGGTTACTGAACTTAGATGAATCGATGAATTGTTTGAAATGTGCCAGATTGCTGTGAAATGGTGTGCTGTAAATCAACAGCGTGCCTTTGCTGCGAGGCATGTACGCTCTAACAAAGAAGCCGTTTGGGTATTCTCAAAAATATTCTCTCTTTACAAAAGTGTGAGCCTAGCGTTATCAAGATCCATGCACTTAGACTGGGTTAGGTTGGAGTGGGCAAAGTGGGTCCGTTGTGTTACCACAAGATCCAATAGATCATAGTCCGCGAACCATCTTGAGCTTCTGTGATGACTAATGCTAATATTACTTAGACCTGTCAAGTCGCGTAGAAATATGGGGCGTCCGTCCATAAAAAGTGAGCATTAGCTTCTTCTTCGTCTTCATCTCTGCAACTTTTGCAGAAATCGTTGTCGGGGATACCTAGTCTGGGGGCGTGAATACCGATGGCGCAATGCCCGGTTGCAACACCAACGAGGATTCCGAGATTCGGCCTACTCAGTCTGATCATGCCGCGTGAGCGTTTTGGATCGACAGTATGCCATAATTGCTTTGTGATACGCCACCCAGGGGCAGAAGACCATCTACGTCTGGGGTGAGCAAGCTTTAGTAGATGTTTTGCAGCAGCGATAGGATTTCGCCGTCCGTAAAGAGTGTTGAGGTGGTGCCCTTTCTAGAGTTCGTCCGCTTCGCAATTCTCTGGGATGTCAGAGTGTCCCGGCACCCACATAAGTTGGATGCTGAAATACTTGTCCATCTCGTTAAGAAATAGCCGGACATTAAAGGACGTCTTGGAGTTAAATGTGACTGCACTCAGAGATTTGATCGCTCCCTGGCTGTCTGAAAAGATGACAATATCTGGACCTGATTCAACATTGTTTTAGCCACGACTGAGTTTCCTTGATAGCTATAGTCTCTGCCTGAAGGACGCTACCGTGAGAGGGTACTCGGAATGAATTCAGATCCTTAGAGAAGACTCCCACACTCACTCCTTCCAGATCTTCGGTCCATCTGTGAAAATACGCAGAGGGCCCTCCAGCGTCTGGTTTTCAGACGTTCAGTAAGATCTGAGGAGGAAGGAAGTTTTCTTAACCGAGGTGTCGTAAGGTCGGTGTATCCTGGTAGGAATCCAATTCTCTCAAGGATGGTAGAGTGTCCACAGCTAAGCTCACAATGCAGAGATTTCAATCTGATCGCCGTGCTGTGCTGGCAGTGACCTGCCTACCGAAGAGATCTATCGGCGGAAGATTGAGGAGTGTATTTAGAACTAGGGAAGGAGTTGTTCGCATTGCTCCCCTGATACAAGCACATGCCATTCGCTGTACCAGCGGTCGTCATCAGCAGTATAGTTCAACATGTACATCCTCAGAAGACAGATTCAGATTCAAATTTAGTAAAGCGCGTCTCCGGTTTTGACAGCAATAAATTTAAATGTATTTTTAACGTTCGATTTCGGCTTTGTTTTACGAGAGCTAGCGGTAACACCAATCGGAAATACTGCCCCACCACGTAGCAGCAATTGTAGTACAGCTCAGTCGATTGAACGAAAATGTGATCGACATTTTTTATTCGTTTCAAAGACCTATCGATGTCACTGTGGAATGCAAGATCGTTTAAATGCCTGCCGGGGGCTTCTGTGGGTGGAGTGCATCCGAAATGTCAAATTGTCCATGCTTTTGGTGCATAAATCGGTCCGAATTTGACCGATGCCAAGGGTTATGTGGGCCATTGTGGTGTGTGGCTTATTCGCATAGACTTCAGAAAATGCTGGAAACCCCACGAGAAAAAGTTCGTGCAGTTCGTTCATGAGATCGTGCAGAATTTCCAGTTTAGTGTGAGCTGTGTTGCTGTCCAGTTAAAACCACCAAACCACATATCTTTGGTGTTCACCCAATTCAAGCCAAAGTTTGTAATCATCGACCTATAGCGCGTGCTGTAAACGGTGGTGTGGCCAGAGTCGTTCCCAAAGATATATGGACCGTCTAGATCGCCATCCCAGAATGCTCATCAGACATTGAATTTTTCGGGATTCATTGGATGTTCTTGGACTTAGTGTATCGTCTGGGAGAAGATCGCGTTACGTTGCCTTGCCAGAACGCCCATTTTCATGTGTTGTTGAACCCTTTGTCCGGCCATGGTGCATCGGCGAAAACAGGCTGAGTACGTGACAGCCAATTTGACCTTCAACGGAAGTCCCTATTGAAAGGCCCTTTATGTATCATCCGAGAATGCTGATCTAACAGTTGCAAACTGTTCCCGAAGAAAGAAGACAACGAAAAATCGTGGAAGAGAGACGGAAATGAATTCGTTGACATTTAATTTATTTATGTGTGATTTGTGTTTTATTCGGTACGAATTAACCTTCCTCTTGAATGACTCTTTATTTTGATGAAAGCCGCATAAAAATCGGTTGCGTAGTTTACAAGATCCAAACGTACAAAGGGACAGGCAGGGAGAAGTGGCTTTGTTTTATTCTATGCAGTGATCTCCCTGCTCTTATTGAGCTATACGAACGTAGTTTCGACAATATTGGACATGCACACAAGGCACCGACGAGAAGAGCTGTGATGAATGTTATGAGTAAAAGCACCTCCCAAAAGCACCAATGCAGTACAACGAACATTGTCATTTTTGTTTCGTTGACCACACTCGTGTAACGATGCCTTTAACGCACCCTCTTCAGATGATCTAATTTTCCTTGATCTTCCAGGGTCTTCTTCAGTCCTGACCGCTACGGCCATGCATGATGAAATGGCAAACCTTGCAGAATACTTTGACAGCTGGATGATAACTTTGACAGCTGGGTGGTAACTTTGACAGATAAGATTACAGATAACTATGACAGATACTGCAACAAATCAAGTGGAAAACGTATCATGTCTGTCTGGTCGCCAATCTAATTTTTAGACTGGTTCTCACTTTGTTTTCTCAGAAAAAGCCTTTGGCCCTAATACACAAACCGTATCCGTTCATGCAGAAATGCATTGGCCATAGCATAAACTAAAGGCAGTCTTTGGTCAGTGTCTCTCAAATGAAACGCATTTTTCTCATCACGTAGAAGAAAACCGTCGAATCGTTTAACGCATCAAATTTTCAAATTTCCTCGTCCGTCGACCTATCCCAATACATTCCGCCTACGGCTTCCCTGCCGGAAATGTTTAATTAGACCAAAAGCAAAACGCATACTCTGCCTACTTAGCCACCATCGCCTAAACACTCATGTGTCGACTTCAATGCGATCCAATGATTGATCGTCGAATAGTGAATGCCCATGAACCCTCGAATTACGAATCATTTACGTAGCACAGCCAGCAACGCTTTTTATCTTCGGTTTACGCGGCTTTCGATTGTAGGCCTCCGCCTGCGGGCTGGTTTCTTGTGTGCCCACTCCATTCCCCTTTCGTGACCCTCACTAGCCAAAAAGGTTATCTCCACTACAACCTTACCGGTTGTCGTGATCAAATTTAATTGCAACACTACATCACGTCTCGCCCCTTGGACAGAGGAACACGGATAAGCCAACGAGAGGCAGGCAGAGTGAGAGAAAGACAGCTAGGGGATGCCTCTTGGTTAATCAACTTCAAAGGTCAATGTGCGGCAGGTCGAAAGCTTGAAACACAAAACATAGCTGAGCCAGCCCAAGAGACCCGACACTTGTTCACTAATTAATTCATCCCGATCGCAGGCGATGCCCAGCTGCTTGCACAGAAAAAACACGAGGTTATGAATATCTTTTTCTGTGTTCTTTTGGTTTTTTATGGATCTTCGTACACCTCGAGCCGACTAACGACGTCACTTCCAAGAATCGGGAGACATGGCGTATCCAGCAACCGGGTCTTATCATTACAAATCCAAAAATAAAGAAACCATAAACGAGCGAGCGTCCAGCGTGTCTTGTTTTTTCCAGCCTCGCCTGTGAGAGTGTACGCGATCTTTGTGTGCTTCTAACAACAAAGAGCATCTAGGCGTAGATGCACGATATCCAACAACAAAAGCCAACCCGGGGAAGACATTAACTCCGCTTGCGGTGTAACTGGGCTTGGGAAGGGAAGTAGGGCGGTGGGCATGGTGGGGAATGTGACTATCCCGTGAGATACTCTATATAAGCGGTGAAGTTAGACATGCGACTGAAAACAGGTTTCCCGCACAGCAATGCACACGGAGATACAGTACACAGCCACGACACGACACAGTCGAATGGGAATGGGGATAGCTTTTTGTGTGTTCCGCAACAGGCAGCAGAGAGTTAGAGTTCAGTGATGTGGATGTGGGTCTGTTCTGTTTGTGCTTCGGTTGACCAGCAACGACGGAGACCAAAATGTGAAGTTAGTTGAACCCCCGGAGCACATCTTGGATGGTTTCTGAAGAATTTGTTGAAGGCCTGGCCGATGCACGAGCCTCAGAAAGGAATAATAGTCTCAGTGCAAGCGATCACACTCTATGCAGCATCTGCAGGGCGGACAAACTGCGGTACGTGTGACTCAGGAGGAGCATCATCAATGACGATGAACAGCGTTGTTTGTTTTTCCGTTGTTTCTTATTCGCTGGTTTTTTTTTTTGAATTTGATACAGAAAATGCCAACGAAGTCTTCCTTTGGTTTGGTTGCATGCATAGTCTGTGGAGCATGAAAGCTAACGTGTGCTTATCCGGAATGAGTGAATGGGCCAGTCGCTTGAATTCCACTTCTTGGGATTATGTAACAGTCGAATGGAACATTCGTCTGTGAACCAGACTTCGATCGGCAGAAGTGTAATTTCAAGAATATCAAAAAATAAAGGGCAAAGGTTTTAGGAGGTGGCTAAATGTACATGGTTGCTGTGACTTTTAAAGATCAAGGGGAGACAGAGACATCCGACTTCTGCCCCCCCGGTCCTTCGAACATTTTTGACTGCTTGAATTGCAGAATGACATTCGCATGAAGCATTGTTGTATTTCCACAAGTGTGCGTAGATGGTGTAGTAAACAGAAATCCATAATTTGGCGAAACATTAGCCATTCTGGTGGACGTGCGGTTATATAGAGATGCTCGTGCCCAAAGTACAAGTTTTATTCGATGTAATGCATCGAAACATCGATGCATTTTTGGCATCGAGCATCTCTATATAACTGCACGTTCATCAAAATGGCGAAACGTTGCATCGATACACAACGAAGCATCGATGTTTTCGATACATCGAATAGAAACATCGACGTAGTTGAAAAAGCACAAAGTCAGACTCTAGCTGCAACGAAAATCAAAAGAAGTATAACTTAATTCGAAAGTGTTGGATCATTTCCTGCTCTTTTCTTGGAAACACATTTGAACAATTACCAAGAAAAGACATGAGTCTGATAAGTCCGCAAATTTGCCCGTGTCCGTTGTTCATGCGAAGGGGGTCGTGTTTCCTCGTCTCATTTGTAAATGTTGCTGAAAATATTAGAATGGAATTCAACTGTATACATCAAAACATCGAATAACATCGGATTGATTCGATGCATCGAATAGGAAACATCGATGTTTTCGATTAGCAATCCTACCAAGGAAGACGACTGGATGGCGCCGTTGGTTAAGTGCCTGCCCTTAGTTAGTCGGGTCCCCGGTTCGAATCCCAGTGAAAGCAAATACGCTTTTATCTGGTCCAGTCACCATTTGCCATTGTGATCCAATAAGCGTCAATATCACTGGAGTAGCCGATCGGTGGCAGTAGTCTGACTGTGGGTAACAAAATGAACCAACACGGTCTAAGTGTGCTGCTTAATTCACTAGCAGCCCCCCTCCCTACCCTACTCTAACCCTACCAACGGGATCAACCTCTTGTAAAAGCCCTCGTTCCTAAAACTGAAAGAGAGAGAATAGGAGGTGGTCAGTTGGTGCTACGTTCGGGCTATAAAATAGATGCATCCCAACCGAGATCCCGGAGCTTCTGGCTAGTGGCGATCGATTTATCCCATAGCCCAGCGTTGTCCTAATGTAACACAATTCCTCTCCTATGGACGAACGCCGCCCGGCTCAGAGCGTTTGCTCCCTTTAAACGGTCCAATTGTTGACAGTAATAATAATAATTTGAGTGGCAGCCCGCCTAGCTTCTCAGCAGCCATTCGTGTTGTGCTATTGTGGACCTACAGTTTTATGCCGACTCCGAACGGCCATTTTGAGAAGCTTCTTCTAGACAGTTATATTCTCTTAGCATTGTCAGTGACTCTCGGTCGTACCGGGAATCGAACCTAGGGCTCATGAGCGTCGATGCACCAAACCACCAGGCCACGGCCGCCACTCATTATTGACAATACAGGTCCGAATCAAGAGGTTTTGCTGTAGGAGATCAAGTCGTAGTAGATGATTCGCTGTCAATCCCACCAAACACACAGCAAGACCTTCCTGGCTGTGGACCCTTGGTTGGCCATCGTTTGCGCAGACTCACCTCCAATCCCGAACGTCTTCGCTTGACGTTGTTGTAAGTGCCGCAAGTCCACTTTTCGTCAGCAGTCATTATTCGCTACAAAAATCGGTCGATGTTGTCGCGATTCAGCAGGAAATTCGGTCCATGAGGTTCTTTGTCGTTAACTCGTGTGGTACCCATCCACCGACCTTCTTTTTGTATCCAGCCTTGGTCAAATGGTTTGAAACGGTCTTTTGTGCAATGTTTAGCTCCGGATCAGTCGAAACAATGCTTACATGCATTACTGCCAGGCTCCACGATTTCCATGAGTTTATCGACATTTTCGAAAATTGGCCTTCCAGTTTCCAGAGCGTGGTGCATCTTTGACATCGAAATTTCCGGAATCGATTTAACCCAAACTGCGCTCGATTTACTTTTTCGGTGTGAGGACCATAAAAACTATTCCCATTCCCGACCGTTCTTATCTGGTCGCCCTTTGAATGGTGCGCGCTGTATATTCCGAGCAGATAGCCTTGCACACGATTCGCTCTAATTCTATTGTCTCCCGGCATTTACGATGGATCCCCGGTAACGGGGATATAATCAGCAAAAAGGAAGCTCATGACCTTGCCAGAAAGGTCCGTGATAGTGGTTCAGTATCAAACATTCGAGGGACTTTTTGCCTGTATTCCAAGCGGTGTTGCTGACTGTCGGCAATGTTTTTTGAGTCAATTGCATTGTATACGGAAACAATGCGAACCATGCTTTGAAATGCGCCACGGCAAGGTGGTTCCACTGACGGCTAAATGCTGAACGCGATGACAATACGACCTTGGCAGAAAGGTCGGTGACCACAACAATCTCAACTCAAAGAACCAAACCAGGCCATCATCGGATCGCTTTAAGTAAGAGAGCCAACAAGCTTTTCATTCAACTTCTGTAGGATTTCAGAGATTTAAGGAAAGTGCACACAATCTTGTTAAGAGACAACATTACAAAGGTGACACATTTAAAGCTGCACCTGTCTGGTGGACGGGCATGCTCCAAAATGAATAACATGCAACGACTTGAAAATAAGCTTAATTTCCATAAGCCACCCAACAACACGAGATGATGCGTAATGTGTTACCACTCCGCCGGAGGAAAGTGTGCACTCATGTTGAACAAAATGTCAACGGATTTATGTGGCAACACTCCACCATAGTAAACTGAGCATTTTTTCCTCGAAGAAAGCGTTCGTACACACAAACAGACATACCTTCAGCTGCAGTCGCATTCACCGAATGTCATCATGCTCCGAAGCATCAATGGCATCACGAGCTGCAACCACCTCCCACCTGACAAGCTGACCAAGCCCTCGTGTTCAATTATTCATAAATCATCATTGTCAGCCAATAAAGAATCGTCTCCCAAATATGTGCGCTCTCCGCTGGAATGCCTTGGCGTGTCCATAAGCGTGTCGTTGAATTACCATCCTTGCACCTTATATGTAAAACACTTCCACGCAGGGTGCAGCAGCCGCAGCACATGACACGCACCGGCTGGCATCTTCATACAAAAACCTGCAGTCAAGCGTGTGAGCGTTGTTATTAATTTGTTGGACAACGCCGTGAGCATGCGCACGCACGCGTTGACGACGCAATGGCGCACCATAACCAGTCACACAGCAGGGGTGGGCGGTGATTGCGGCAACGATTATCATTCAATTGATCATGATGATCAGCGCCAATCTGCAGATGTCACTTGGCATCGGGCTTCCTCTTTGATAGCACGTCGACATGCTTCGTGATTGTTGGTAATCTTGCAGATTACTTCACTTCCAGGTACGCGCTCCATACGTGAACGCTGTGCACCGTGATTTATCTGCGCGCTCGGAGCTATTCACCTCGCAGATACTTTTATTTACATTTTTTCCATCCGTTCCCTCTGCTCGCCGTTGGCGTCTGCGCACTGCTCACATCTGGATTCGGTGCGATCACCGGATAGATGTGAACGATCGGCGCTGTCCTAGTTTTTTCTTTTTTTTTTTTTTTTGCCGCCGAGTCTTAATATGGATGTGCGTGATTTCGCACCTCGGGGCGATACTCTGCTGAAACCAGGTGTAGGCTAATCGCCGGTAATTGTCACTTAACATGCGATCCGGACTGGAATCTGATCTTGATCTAATTGTTGCTCTTTTTTCTGCTGTTTCTGGCGGATTACGGGCATGGCTAGGCGCCGGAGTTTAAGGGGCGTTTTCACTTTTGTGGGGTAATTACCGTGTCTAGCGAGGTAAGTGACTCACGCCCACACGCGGACCCTCGTGGCGGGTAATTGCGAGACGGCACTTAGAATTATGTTGTTGTGTTTTTTTTCCTTTCTTCCCACTCATTGTTTGTTCGTGAAATGAGACTGAGACGAGCAAATATTTTCCTTCAAAAGTGAAACTTAATTTTTCGGAGAGACTCTTCACGTGCTCGTGTTCGGGTTCTTGGTGAAAGCGGCGATTCTTAGTTCAACCGGAATGCGGTTAATTTGCGTGTAAACAAGAAAACGTGCGGAAATCACTGCGGTAACGGTATTCACTGTTCAAATATGAAATTGACCAGAATGAGCAATCTGCAGAAGGGAAGCACTCCTCTTGAACACTCAGAGGTGGCGGTGGCGGTTACAGTGGCTGTCATGGCCAGGCCCAATCTTCAGGGTTATTTTTTCAATTGATTGATTGCTTTCGAGTGAAACATTGACACTTGTCAAAGGAATGAACACGAAAGCAGGTGCGGCAAAGTTCTGTGAGTGATTTGCTCCCCAGTTAGACTCTGCCTTGCTGTCTTTGCGTGTCGGGATCTCGTTCAAATAAAAAAAACCCCACATCAGTCTTTGGGGCGTCTGAAGTATGTGAAGATTACTATCTTTACAACACGTCCATGCATCGCTTGGCAGTGTTCCTCGTGTACTCCCCTTTACACGCCTCATTGATGGCTGTCACGGCATGTCGTTAACGTGTGCTAAGAGTTTTATGGACTTTTTCAAGATCCTACCTCTTGTAGGATCACCTGGCTAGTGAATTCTGTACGATCTTCTAAAGAATGATGAAGTCACATGCCTTGCCAAAAATCTCGGTGAGTTCAACACCGGCCTTGATGGAGCGGAGGGAATTTCCCGACGAGTCTAGCGGGAATGTCGCAACTAGTCACGGCGGTGTATGGCGTATATGCGATCCTCAAGTGGTGAGTGTCGATCTTCATTTGTTCAGTGTTTCCATGATCTGCCGTGTGACGGGTGGAGGGTGGAGGGTGGACTTTCCCAGCCTGAAACCGCTTGTGTGGCAGTCTCTTTGAAACGTTTGCCAATAGTACGTATTTCGACCAACAACGGACATCCCCCATTCCCCAAGTGCTGCAATTTTACTTGTTGACGACGCCAGAGAGTTTCAAATGCGCCTCGTCGGTCATGGAAATTTGCTCCCATGAATCAGGTTCAGTATCGAGAGACTTTTTGGCTGTATTCCAAGCGGCGTCGAAGGTCTGTCGGCAATATTTTTTGAGTCAAATACGGAAACAATGCAAACCATGCTTTGAAATGCGCCACGCCAAGATGATTCCACTGACGGCTAAGTGCAGAGCACGATGACTATACGACACATGTGGGTTTTCGTCGGCCGTGCTCTCTATTACTGCTTCTGCCAGTTCTTTGGAACGTCGTGGGGGGTTAATGAGGGGTACGTCGACGATCACCAATTGTCCTGTGATCAACAAAGTTCGACTTGAAACGATGAATAGTGTTGTCGGATGATGCCACGATATTTTTGAAAGAGTTAAGACTACTGAACGACTATTTTCAATGCATTACTGCGTTGATTCGTTGTGAAGTCATTCACGGTAAAAAAAAATGTACAAAAATGACGTTTCAAAAACATGTGTACTCATGTCAATCGCTTGAAAAATGTCTAAGACTAAGTCAAGTCACTCACGTCATGTTTACATATGTCCACGAAAGGTGGCGCACCCTGTACTCTTAGAATTGGAATAACATCTCAAAAATGTTCAAATTCAGACGGAGTACATGACATATCTAACTGCAGTGTCGACTCACCAGTACGCCCGCACTTGCCGGCGGTCAGATCTGAACCAGAAGCGAAGTATGATACAGACGCCCAACTTCTACCTTTCTTGCCCCTTAACATTTTTGACAACCACTTATATCGTGTTCAAGACCAATCAGAGACCGGCATTTACGTTCTTTCGTGAATAACTGTCAAAAAGCCCCTCGAATTCTTCGATGGACTAGGGGTCAATCAGCTGAGAAGTTTGGCATCTCTATAAAACCTCATTTCTGATCAGAACTGCCCTGAAACACGAATGGACATGCGCCCAGGACAACAAAGATAAGAGGTAAGATGCATGTCATGAGTATTATCGAAGAGCACCTCCCACACCGTAGTGTTGCGACGACATTGACATACCCAGAGAATGCTCGAACTCACGTCACGATACATTTTTGCATGGCATTCTGCCACTGAAACACACCTTTTGCCAATACTTTGCACTCTCAGTGAGACGTTGGACATGCAAAAGCAATTCGAATATGCTCGGCTCAGTGCAGCTGAATGTGGAACTTTCTGCTATCCACCGAGCTATTAATTGTGAAGCACTTGAACGACAATTTTGTGGCGCTACCGTTTCAAAAACCACACCTCATACTCACACTCAAGCCAGCACCGCTAGTCGCCGGTCGCATAAATGAGTTCACCATCACGCCTCACTGATTTATGGGCAATAATCATAAGCGAGCGTAGCCGCCAATCAATAAATTTTATGAATATCCACTTCTAGCATTAATTATTCAACGATGCGACATAGCACTTTTTTTTTATTTTTTTCAAGTGCCGCGGCGCATTACCTTGTAGGACGCGTCTCGTGTGTGCGGACGGTCCAAGAGTGTAATTACGAGAGTTATTAAACTCTAATAAATCGCACACCGTCGCCGTGGCAACAGCCGCGCCGCTGCCTGCTGCAGCTATCGTTACCGACGTTAGAGTTGATCTGGTTGATGAATATTTATCTCACTCGTCCAGAACTGTGTGCGGGCTCGGCTTTTAACATTTTTCAGCGCCGACTTCATCTTGATCTCTGCTCCTCAGAGGCCACTCGGTAAATCAAAAAAAAAAAATATGCTTGACTGCTCTCCCTATTAAATAACCATCAGTGAGTTTTGTGAGGTGAATTATGCAACACTGTGATGACATGTTGAAGTCATTGTCTTTGACAGTTGTGTGGTGAATAGAGATGGCAGGCTTGCTACGGGGTTGGGCATCGGCTCCGCGTTGCATCGTTATTGCCCAATGAATCATTGGAAAATGATTTCAAATGTAATCACTTATTCCATTCACGGATGCATGTATGCAGTGACTGTGGCGCGAAACAAGCGGGCGAAAACGAACGCTCGATGGTGAAAGGCTGTATCAGCGGAAGTGCACTTTATTTGGGGGCAAATTCATTGTACGGATTCTGAACTCTCATTAGTCGGCTGGTCGCGGGGATTTTTGATCTCTGAGAAATTGTGTGTCTTATCTCTGGTTTCTTGCGACTCTAATGAGGACGTTCTTATTAAGAGGGCTTTCCTTTAGAGTCTTCGTGGCTTTGTCAAACGCTACTCAGCCATGTGCTTGAGTTGAATTTTGGAAGAAGGCTTTATCATTGCAGATTTGGTGGTGTCGTCTGTTAGCTTCTTTTGGGGCACCACAATAGAGGTGGAAGTTCGCTGAACCCGACTTACAGCGCAAATTTCGTTGGAAGCAGTTTTAGACTTCACAAGAATGTTTGCGTTGGCTGACTTTGGATCGGAAGCTAAATTTTGCAGTGAATAAGGGCAAAGCGATGTACTTGCTCTCTTCAAGGAAAGGCAGAATCGATGGCATTTAGAGAAAAAGATTCAAACACGAGCTGTGTGGGCTGGACAGAGGCATAAGACTTTCCACGCGTCTACGAACTAAACGCCTATGATGGCTAGCGCTGTTAGACGCATGAACAACATTGCTCCAGCTCGATGAGTCTTCTTTTATTCTGCGACTGTGGCGATAAGAGGGCGCCCTCGTCTAAAGCAGAGCGCAGGAAGGGCGATGGACCTCACCCAACTTGGAGCGTGCATTTGGTTGGAGCTGGCTTGGGAGACTTGTTAATTGATTTGTTTGACTTGTTAATTGATATATTTAGTAGCACATTTTAGCTTAGGTTGCTTTTCACAGACAACCACTAATTTTTCCCGATTCTTGTGCTCTACTTTTAACAACTAACTCATTACTGATAGTGGTTAAACATAATATGGGTGGCGCTACAGCATGTAGGGTAAAAAAGCCTAGCCTCTCACCAACCACTCGTGTTAGGCGAGCTATTGTTCTCTCACAAGTGGAAGGGTCCTACAGGTTTATGCCGACTCCGAACGGCCAATTTGAGAAGCTTTTTCCAGACAGTTATACTCGACAGTGAAGAATACTTTGCTCTTGGCGAGAATCGAACCTTGCGTAAACGTAAAGCGTAAACTCAAGTGCGTAGGGGTCGCCACTGCCACGGTCGCCAAACTCTCAGTAATAACCGGCAGTGAACCTAGTTATGGTCAAGGATGGAAACTAAACTAAAAATGTGTTCGGAAACCCTCTGAAATATGAACAGATTGAATTTAAAGGCTTTAATTTCGAAAAATGCTTCACAGTCCCAAACGAGGGCTCAACTCTATTTTTACTTTCTATCTCGACTCGTTCTTCTTTCTTTTTCTTTTTCTGGGAGACAATAACGAGAATATGAATTCCCAAGCTCACTCAATTGACTTTAGACAAGTAAATGTCAAATGCTCACGTCAGCCACTAAATCGTCCCAACTCGAGGTGGCAATGAAAAGCGAGAACGAAGGGAGAAAGTAAAATTGAAAACCAAAAGCGGAAAAAAAATTCCCGAAACAAAGATGGTTATTTTCTTTAAAGCGAAAGACATGTTATTTGTCGGGGAGACAAACACTCAGCAAACTCATTTTCTCACACGACAAGCACCTCGTGCACTCCAAACAAAGGTACCACTTCCCCAAAAACATGGTTCGTTTAAGCATGTGACACACATGTCACTTTTGACATTTACACACGCACTGTAATGCGCCCGTGAAAAAGATGACTAACCACACCACCTGCTTGGGCTCACACCACGGGGATGTTTGAATAACTAAGAGATGAGCGCCAGCACTCGCAATCCATCAGTGACATCATGCAGTGCAAAAAACCACCAAAACTGCCCCCAAAACAAAACCAGGAAATTATTGAAATTTCTCGGGTACAATATTCGTCGCCGTGCCGTCGTCGTTGAGTGTATGGTAATTTGTCAGCAGGGACGTTTAAGATGTCAATTAGGAAGAGTTCTCTGGGGTTCATTGGCTCGATGATGAGATGTGTCAATGCATGGCATGCAGTGTTTTGCGCATTTACCACGTGGACTGGCAGACATGAGTGGTAGACCGAATGCATTCATTTCGCTCGCAAGTTGCCTTTGTGAATGCGAATGACTGTGCTCCGTGGAAATGATGCACTTATCGTCTAACATGCCGATAAATCATGTTCATTTTTGACTTTAATGGGACGAGGATTATATTCGTGGCTGCAGTGGTTACTCAGCTGTGTGTTCGTGTGTAGGATACGTACAGGAGTACAGTTGCTGGGCAATTCGAGATGAGATTGAGGTGAAGAGAGCGTTGGATTTGACATGCTGTGCGTTGGAATTCACTTAATGACTGACGGTCGGCCACTGGCTGCAAATATTACGTCATTGTGTGGTACGCTGGGTATGTGGCAATGAGTAAGCTCGGGATCGACTGTTGATGGATGGTTAAGTAGCTTTGAATTACCGGGTCTGATAGGTAACGATCGGTGTTTACAGGTTTAAGTGCGTGTGAACTGCTGAATGCTCTGAGAACAGGACTGTTGTTAATGACAGAAATAGAGGACGGGCAGTGCAGTTGCCCAAGTTGGCGTGGAATGTCATAGAATAGGTCTTTAATTTCATTTCTATTTAAACTTTTTCAGTTGCACAATTCGCTGGCCTATTCTATATTATACCGCCACAAATAAACAAAAATAATAAAGAAATATATTGAGTCTATAACTTAATTCGTGCAGTTTGCTAAGAGATGGCGTAACTTGTATTATTCCATTGGAACATGCGTTGGAAAGCTACTGTCATTGTACGTCATTTCAGTACATGTCATTTGAAGCGTAAGCAACAATAATTTTTTTTCACTCAAATATGTCAAACTTTTGCCTGAAAAAGTGTTTTTGAGGGCAGTTCTTCTTCATTACTTTAATATGCAGAAAACCGCTGCCGAAAGTCATTTTATGGTGAACATGCGCTAGCTGAGCGAACGTGCCAAGAGTAGTTTGCACGAAGGCGCGAAGGTAATGCTCGGTATTTGGTGAGATTAGAAGGGTGTGCTGTATTATAAGATGGTAAAACCTGGTGAAACCATCAGTGGACAACGCTACCGAACACAATTAATCCTTTTGAAGAGAGCAATAGCCGAAAAACGCCCAGAATATGCGACCAGACACGAGGCAACAATTTTCCATCATGAAAACGCTCGGCCCCACGTTGCTATTCCGGTTAAGAACAATTTGGAAAACAGTGGATGGGAAGTTTTAGCCCACCCGCCTTATAGCCCAGGCCTTGCCCCTTCTGACTACCATTTATTCCGGTCGATGCAGAACGCCCTCACTGAAATACGGTTAACATCAAAGCAGAATATCAAAAATTGGCTTGATTCATTCTTGGCTGCCAAGCCGGTGCAGTTCTTTTGGAATGGGATCCACAAAAATGGCCAGAAAGATGGGAAAAAGTCAAAGGGTCCATCCGGTTAGTCCAATTTTGGCATACTCTTTCCAACATTTTGGCCGGTATCTCACGAATAAATGCTTCAATGTTGGGTTCCAATGCGTCAATTGAAGCGGGCTTGTCTGTATAGACATGAGCTCTAACATCGCCCCACAAAAGATAGTCTAAAGGCGTTAAATCGCACGATCTAGGCGGCTAATTGACCGGTCCCGAACGTGAAATAATATGTTCGCCGAACTCGCCTCTCAATAAGTCCATTGTTGCGCGTGCTGTGTGGCATGTGGCACCGTCTTGTTGAAACCACATGTCATGCAAGTCAAGCTCTTGCATTTCGGGTATCATCTCACGGTAGCGCTCACCATTCACAGTTACGTTACGATTCGCATCATCTTTGAAGAAGTACGGTCCAATGATGCCACTAGCCCATAAACCGCACCAAACTGTGACTTTTTCTGGATGCATTGGTAGCTCTTGCAATGCTTCTGGCTGATATTCACTCCAAAATCGACAATTCTGCTTATTTACGTACCCATTGAGCCAAAAATGAGCTTCGTCTTAAACTGACCATAAAATGGAAGAAGCGCGCGATGAACTTTCTTAACAGAGCCCGCATTTTGATAATAAAATTCAATAACTTGCAAGCTTTGTTCGTTTGTAAGTCGATTCATGGTTAAATTATAGACCAAACTGAAGATGTTTGACAGTGAAACAAAACACGAAACGTGCGTCAGCTATTTAAGCCAGTGTTGCCAAAAAGATAATAGCTATAAAATCATCCTTTATAAGAATGTTTTTAAAGTACGCAAATTCCATTGGAGAGAACAGAACAGATGACAGTCAGAAGACGCAAAGTCTGGAGATTATGGGGGATGCTGCATAACTTCCTGAATTCAGCCTTTGATTTGAAAATGCCCCTCGACAACTCTGGCCGTATTTCTTCCACTGCTTGCTTCAATATACCAAGCTAGGAGCAATATCTAATGGAATTTGTTATTTAATTGCGTGGAAGCAACTCGAAGTAGGGGCAATTTCGCCAATCCCACCAAATGCTCAACAATACCTTTAACTTCAGTTTTAAAGGCTAACAATAACTGACTCTAGTTGCCAGATCGATTGCGGTGTTTCAGCAAGATCGTCTGAGTTTAACCAGTAGCCATTCTGTTCACAAAAGCGAGACTCGCAGAGACTCACGGACTATTATGCAATCCATAATGTTTATTTTGCTGAATTCGTGGGGAACCCACGTTTTTCGACATTTCATTCCTTCCTTCAGTCTCTGCGGAACAGTTGTATGGGCGATGTTTCGCTGGGCGATCTCCCGGATCATCGAATGTCTCTCAACGTTAAGTTTTGACCGCAGCCAAAGTTTGATCGTCGTCTATGGTGGGTGAACGTCCAGAGGGAACGTCCGATCCGTACGGTCTGTGTTTCCTAAAAGTTGCGCTTCGGTCGCTTCGACACCCTTTTTCCAAATACGCGAGTTCTTATTCTCAATAAAACAAAATGAGAAGGATAACCATCTCTATTGGAATAAAAAAGACATTTTTTGAAGCAGAGTACGGCATGTTTAGGTATCTGCGAAGCAGGACAACCTCCTCCGCAGATTTAAGCACACTCCATAAGCTACCACCGATAGAACTGGTTGGTTAAGACCGACAGCCGCTTATACGGCGATCAGACTGAGATCGCTTCACATCTGGAAAGAAATTCGGTCTAGACACTCAACGATCCTCAGCTGGTAGAACTATACCGGCTGGTACCCGTATATGATGCCTAAACTCTAAGAAGAACTTCTCAACCAGCATGCCCCCCAGATCTAGCTGAACACCAGACGCTGGTTGGTAACCTGCGAACCTTCCCACATGAATTCAGGCGTGCTGCAGCCATCTTTCCAATTACCGAATCTCTGTAGCGTCATTCAAACTGAAGCAGAAACATATCAAGCAGATCTGTTCCGATAGCCAGGCAGCGATCAAATCTCTGAACTCAGTCACTGTCAGCTCCAAGGCTCCCCTTAATTGCCGCCTATGTCCTAACGAGATGGCCAAGTATTTTTAACATCCAACTAATGTGGGTGCCGGGACACTGTCACATTCCAGAGATCTGTAAAGCGGACGAACTAGAAAGGGTTCAAGCTGTGTACTTTTTCCGGGTGGCGATCCACCCCCATGCCTATCGCTACTATAAAACATCTAGTAAAGCTCGAAACGCTTGCTCAAATGAATCGTAGATGGTCAACTGGCGCAGAATGTCTCCTTACCAAAGGACTCTGGGCTACGCTCGACCCCAAGCGATCGCTTAGGCTGATGAGACTGAGCAGACCCACTCTTAGAACTCTCATTGGCTTCAGAGCAGCTAATTGCGCCATCGGAACTCACGCATCTAGACTTAACAAGGATAAATAAGAAACCATTGAAGACTTGAGATGCAGTTTGCAGTCCTCACTTATCCCGCATATTTAGACTTCTGGAGGCCTACCATTTTTATACTCTGGCCTAACTGAGCTGCTGGAGAATGAGGAAGAGGAAGAGATCCGCGTGGTAGGACAAGGGCACCTATGCTGGCCTAATTGTGGGTGTTGTCTTTCGGTACAGCTGTCAGCCACTTCAGCTAACCTATTCTACCAACAACTCGATAAAAGATCAGACTGGCTGCACAGATGCCACCCTTTGTCTGGCAGTTGCACCAAACCCAGTCTCACACCCATACCCACACTCTGTGATCAGTACCAATTGTTTCACTCCGTCTTCAGATTCAATAAAAAAAAAACCTTCCCCATTACAAATCGGAATTTCCCAATAGGTCGTAAATCTGACTCTATGGTGATTGAGTTCTGGTCCCGCGAGCCGTCCGAAAACTGGCCATCGAGGATTGATTAAGGGAACAAACAGGTTTGAGTGGAAGCTGTGGAGTTCAGTGTTCAAGTCCAGTTCCAATAAACCACTCCACAGTCCGTACACGTCTCCAGCTACAGAACATGATTTCTTTCCTGTCAAATATCAATCATTGGCTATACCTGACCTACACCTCCCCACACACAAAAAATAACCTCGATATCGGCTTTTATTTGTCTTTTGATAGCGCAAGAGGAGAAGGTTACTGCCCAGATTGCATTCGACAAATGCGATTGTACAGCACAGTGTATGAAAGCGTTTGTGTTTGACTTCTGTTGCGTTGTGTTTCTTTTCCTCGAAACTCGATAAGCAAACGTTCCGTCTGTCATGGGGTTAGCATCGGAAAAGATATGAGAAATGGAATACAAGTGCGTATCAGTTTGAGTTTATCGTTTTGGGCTTTACGCTTTAGCCGGCGAGTTGCCATGAAATTTCCGTCAACCGAGCCCTCGCACTGGATTAAATTATTACACACTCCATGCATAGAAGCAGTGTCTGTCGAGAGAGTAAATAAATCCGAAAGTACTTGAATTTTTGATTTGATTTCAGTTTTCTTTCGGTTGCGACGACATTACGTGGCTCTCCGTAACATTCATCACTTTCTTCAATGCATACGTAATTTCAGGCACGCATGATCTGTGATCAGTGGTTGTGCGTGCTGATTTAATGGAAATTCTGAAATTGGCGCTGCATTTGTTCCTTTTGTTGCCAAGTCATCGAGATGAGAGTAAAGTTGGGTCGGATGTACTCTCGGAGTGAGTCCCTAAAGCATTTAAATGAGGAATGATTTTGCTGTCCTCCTTTTTCGTGGACATGACTGCTGAAGAGGATACATTGGCCAGCATCTACAGCAAGCACTGCTGAAGAGGATACATTGGCTTGAATCTACAGCAACCACTGCTGAAGCACGTGCTACTGTTCCCACTCGAATGGAGGAACTGTGTAGACTCAAGGTTGCAAAATTCGAAGTTTCTCATAACTCGCAAATATTTCCGTCTCCCTTTGGACTTGGACACGCCGCAGGTTTCCGAGAGGACAAGGTGCTGGACAGCAAAACCCAGGTCATCCTAGATCTGATATCTAGACATGTCGTGCCATCCTCGATAGACTTTGAGCCTCTAACCAACTAAAGAACGGAATGTCATCGCGGGCAGATGTGCAGGGATTTTAACTGGCCGCTCTAAGATTGGCGGAGAGTCGGTGCCGACGGCGTGTTCTCGGAATTGCTGAACTGCCAAACAATTCCAGTGTGTTCCAGGGGGAACGACTTGCTTTTCGGAGTGTCGTCAAGTTCAAAATACAACCAAACATGATCTCAAGGTAGATTGTTGACAGCCAAGAAGCCATCAACTCTATTGCCTCTGCTGCTTCAAAACTATTGCAGCAATGCGGGCTGAGCTGGAGTAGTTAGATTGCCGTCAACCCTTAATTTCTCTAATCCAGGTTGCAAGTCACAGTGACATCGCAGGACATGAGAAGGCCGATGAACTGGTTAGGCAGGGTCCTGTGCAGACTCCCACTAAGGCTAAATCTTCCTTGGAAAAGCACACAGGCATTCTTGCCCAAAACAACCTGTATTTTCTGCTCACATAACCATTAACCGTACAACCAATTGACAGTTCACTGAACCCCACAACTCTCTGTTTCAATATCTCTCCTCGCAGTGATTGTGCTGCGAAAATTCACTCGTATGTGCGCTAAATTTTAATAAGCCTCAGCCATGGCCAACTAGATGCCAGTGAGTCGTCAAGCGCACAAACTTCGACTACCAAACATTCCTTCACTTTCTAACAAGACACATTTCGCAACACGCCGCGCCGTGATACCTCTCACTCCATGCGACAATCGAGAGACCACATGATCACAGCCATATTTCAACCTACAATGGGTGTGTCCGAAGCCGAAGATCCACAATGAGTCCCATAAAACCAACATCTGCTTAAGGTTATTGTCGTCGCAAGCACCCCAGGTTGCGCCAGTCCATCCGTCCGCTGCTTGTCGATCCACACCATTCACCCGGGCAAGTGGCGGGCAAATCTCCGCGTTTTATTATTCAACAATGGAATCGATCGTTAAAAGTCACATTCTACCCGTCGTGCCTTGGATTAGATGCGTGTACAGCATTCCGTTTGGCTGAGGGTGGTTGGTGGAGAGCATCGCGTGAGTATCGAGTTTCATTGAAGACACAACACGGACCTTGGAACGACCACTTAATCAAACCGAATGTTGATGTTGCCCAATGCAAATAGGTGTTTGAATCGTACCCCAGACTGTCAACGGGGATAATGAGCAATTATTCTTATCTGAAAATGGAATTGGGGGATAAAGTGAACGTCAAGGCAGAGACTAGTACAGTTTGCTTTGACTTGTACACATGTCAGGCGGGTGCTTGTGTCTTGACATACGTCAGAGGGACGTGTGTCACATTGGAAAGGATTTAAGTGTCACGTGGTGAAGGCTTAAGGAACATAGGCTCAAGGTGACTAAGGCGCCTTTTTGGAAACACTCCGAGATAAAAGGCGTCATGTTGTATAGTCTCTTCTTTTTGACAGTCACAATTATCTGATCTACTGGGCAAACACAAATAAATGACACCTAATATTTGTGTCTTGCCTGGTCTTGGGCTTTCTCTGCGCCGTACAAAAAGTCTGAATGGTTACTCTCCCTGGATGGCGCTGTAGGTTAAGCGCCTGCCCTTGGTTAGTCGGGTCCCCGGTTCGAATCCCGATGAAAGCAAGGTTAGGCAAGGCTTTTACCTGGTTTTCAAATCTGGCCCATAGAGTGGTCAGATCGGTGGTACTAGTCTGACGTGAGGATCACAATGGACCAACATGGTCTAAGAGTGCTGGTGAATTTCCTAGCAGCCCCTTCCGCCAACCTGCCTTACTCTCCCTTAGTTGATCACACCCAAGTTTTCATTGAAGGAGCAAGGCGGTCCTTGCGCTGGAGCTTCGCGCTGACAGCCATTATCGAATTGACTGCCGAACGCTGGTGGACACAGCTGTTGCATGCCTCTTTGACAGCGCCTAGAACTACCTCGCACGTTCAAGATCAAGCCTAAGATCTTCTCTGTGGTTTTGTGTGATCCACTCAAACCTTCTGTCAACAGTCTGATACTTGTCAGCATTATTCAATGTCATGGAAATTCCTAACAGACCATTTATTCAAACTAAATGATGTCAGCTTAGAAGATTTGAAAAACGATCTTAAGGCTTTATTTTGGCAAGCAAAACGCGTCGAATGTTGCCTCACAAGTCCAAATGTCGCTCGAAAAAGTTAGGGATCATATCTCCGTACCGCTCTCTGTTGACTGCAATAAGTACGTTTTAACAGTCCTGCCAAACTTTTCGTAGATGTCTTCTATAAACGACACGAAATATTAAAAGTTTATGAAGAAACTACTGGCATTCTCGAGAGATCTCGTCCGATGGTTGGTTCGTGTTCAGTCAAAACCTGAATGGACAGCGGCTTTAGTCTCACCAAGCATTTACAAATAAAGCTTATGTACAGCGCTTAGCTCTGGCTCGAAAAGTCTCTGAGCTTGTGCTCATGCACAAACGTGGAGAAGGACGTTAACCAGAAATAAAGTATGATAGAGATGCCCAACTTCTACCTCTCTTGCCCCTTAACATTTGTGCCAACCATATTTTATAGCGTGTTCTAAAGCCAAACGGACCAATCAGTGAACGGCAGTTAAGTTAGTTATTTTATGAATAACTGTCAAAAAAGCCTCTGAAATTCGTAGATGGGCTAGGGATCAATCAGCTGTGAAGTTGGGTTCATTTCTGATGTCAACTAATTCGGTGAGCGAATCTGGAGACAGCTGGCAAAGGTAGCTACAGTTGCTTGTTGGTTCTCAGATCCCTCTCAAACCGAATAATGTCTAATTTCATAAGGTGGCATCATGCAGTCATCTCAACACAAGTGGGAGACTGTTCTGAAACCACCTGTGACTAAGCGAGCGACAGAATAAAAGTCCATGTTAACAACAATAATTCAGCATGTTTGGCGAGCTTTTCAAAGCGAAGCCGAAAGGTGCGGCGCAGCTGACTGCGACTCTTTGAATTGCATCGCATATGAATGATGTAAAAAAATGATTTACATGCACTTGCAGTTATTGACAACAAACGAGTGGCATGTGAGTCATACGAAAGTCTCTAAGTCATTGAAAGGAAAAAAACCGGCATCGTCGCGATTGTTCCGTGCATTTCCTGATAATCCCTCAGACGCTGGTGTGTCAAGCTGTTGAGAGACATTTGGCTTTTCATTCAGTGCGGAATACAACTTCTGTATTTCTGCAATTAGATATATTTTCTATAAAAGCGGCCGAAAGCTGCTAATTGGCGACATTGTTTTCTGTGACAGCTGATTTGACAGTTCACTGTGGCTTTGAGGTTAGTTCACAATTTGATCAAATTTATTTTGAAAAGCGTTGATTCGAGAAACTTAAACTAAAGCCATTGCTTCAGCAAAAGTCATCGTTTGATGGACTTTATAGGCCGATGGAATCATCACACAGTTAAAACGACACAGTAACCGGGGAGCAGTCCAGGGACATGATGGCGAACATTTTGGTGCAATACTTGGACTTGGACGCCAAATTCGAAGTGTTATTGTTGCCGAAAAACAACCTGTACACCGAGCTGCTCACCTTTCCACTGAAAGACCGTTTAAAAGACCCCAAATGAAACCGAAGGGGAAGAGACGTAGAATTTGCATATCTCGCTAGTCCCTTATCTTTGCACATGCCCGGAAACATATTCAAACATTCTGCCATAAATGAGGCCAGCCATCAGCATCAGTCGCTCAAAAGAGTATCCATGCCCAGAAAGTGTTACCGTGTGTGGCGGGAATGGAATCGTCTATCTTCTTAAATCTGGTGAGACTGGAAGCGCTGACCGTTATCAAACCCAAATAATTATCAAGTTAAGTGTTGTTCTGGGCAAGACAATGCCATTCGTGGGCTAGGTGAGGTTAGTTAAAGTGGCTGGCTTGCGTTTGTAACCGAGGGGTGAAGCTAGCTTCTGCTGATGTCATTCAGTTCGTAAAGTTGATTGAAAATGTAGGGCCCTAGGTGGTAGACCGCAAGAACAGAGGGCTTTAGGGGGGTCTTCTATCTGGTCTTCCTCCTGCCGAAATCATTGTGCGGAACAACGATGCTGTGGGCTTGTGTACAAATTTAACAGTACTCTGTTATAAATCTGATAAGAGTCCTGCTTACTGTGGTTGTAAGGAAAAAGCACAGACACCTACACCTACCTCTTCCTTCCCAGAAGACTGCCAAGCGTCTGATTGTCAGGTTTCCAATCCGATCTGGAAGGGATGCCGGTAGAGACATTATTTCACGGCGATGGTTTGTGGAACCCAGGGGCCAAAAATCATATTTAATCCTAACACACTGCAAGTTGGAGTCTCTTCATCTAGCACGGTCTTCCAGCTAAGCACGTTCGTCTGATGGACGTCCATTTCCAGCTGCTTGAGCAACCAGAGACGTGGTCTTCCTTTACCGCGTGGTTTCCGAAGTTGGAGTAGAAGATTTCCGGGCCCGAGCATTGGTGTCCGCTCTACCTGGCATGGCCATCAGCCATCTGAGACGAGAGTCTCCAATTCGTTTGACCAGATCGATGTCGCTGGACAGTACCAGAGACGTGGTCTTCCCTTGGCGCGTGGTCCCTCGAAGTTGGTGTCGAAGACTTTCCTGGCCCGAGCATTATCGATATCGCTGGACAGTCCGTACAGTTCGTCGTTCAGTCTCCTCCTCTAAACAGTTTCCTCTCGAAGCGACCAAGAGTCCCCTCGTTTGCTTTGGTTAGTGTCTATGCTTGTGCGCCATACCGCAGGATAGTCCCAGTCCTCACGGTCTTAAATAGAGATATCTTGGCTCTTCGAGAGAGAGGGCTTCATTCATCAATTGCATTGCATTGCCAAAAAATACGCCGATTAGCAAGCGTGATCGTTCATTTCATATCCGCAATGGTGTCATTGCTTGCGTTAACTTTGGAGCCTGGACAGGCAAGGTCTTTCACTCATTCGAAGTTACAGCTGTCTTAAGTAAGGTTTTGCCCAAGACGTCGGTATTGATGGACCTTCTTCGTAGACAACATATGCTTTGTCTTACCCTCATTAACCCATCGTATCCTATCTTAGCCGCGTCCTTCTCGATACTCACATACGCCCACTGACAACTCGTTGTGTCCTTCCGATGACGGCAATGTGATCGGGATATGCGAGCAGTTGCACAGATTTGTGGAAGATCGTGCCTCTGGTGTTGACGTTTAAGTAAACGCACGATCTTTTCGGGAAGTGCATCGTCCTTTGTTGACATCAAAGGTCTTGATGAAATCGTTACCGACCTTGACGGAGCAACGGGCATTCTTTTTTGAACCACAGCTCTAATAAGTGGGTTCTGATGAAGACCAGTAGCAACATTGCGCCGAGATCAGGAAGCTCTCTTCCATGATGGTCTTCCCGTAGTTTTCGTCAAGGGAATCGAGGACGGCTATGCCCAGCAGCCGTTGTCTAACTCTTGCCAGAGCCAGTGTCGAGCAGGTACAAATTAAATGTGGCAATCGTTACTTTTCGTCATAGGTGCCGAAGGAAGTGTGATGTGCCCTGTCTTGTTGAGTGGTCTCCTATGGGACACTGATCGCTGTCTGTAGCAACGCCCAAACGGTTTCTCCTTCAAAGATCATTTGTGCTTTATGTTTTTGTAATCTGGCCAAGTCCTCCGAGACGTTAGGCACCACACCATCTTAGTCTAGCCAGGGAAGACCTTCGTCTGGTCAATTCATATGCTTTCCCGTCATCGAGTACTATGCTCTGGAAGCCAAATGATGGTCAACTTGACCTTTCCGATAACTAAAGTCTCACTTATTGATTGTGTCTAGTGCTGAGGAGGGCAGGGCTACAGCCAGTCCATGGCAGCTGAGCGCTCAGCAAAAATAGCGACGGACTTTTGTTTGGTTGTGATCTGCTTTTCCTCAAATAAATGGTACAACATTCGTACAAATGTCACTAGACCTGAGCTCTTGGGACTTTTGTCACCGAACAACATTTCCATCGTCACATGCGGCTTGTGCGCATCGCGTAAAATCCCCGAAATGGAAGAGTGAAGACAAAAGAAAAAAAAGAAGATTACGATAAACAACTTTACGAGCTGCAATAATGTGTGCAACACCGAGGAGTGCCCATAATCTCTGACAACGGCGCGTTACTATCGCTCATTCATTCAAAAGGCACACTCTGAGGCCACCCAGTTTGCAGTGCCCCCAATTTGCTGTTATCTGACACTTATCAACGTTCTCCTATCTGTCATCAGTTGGGAAGTAACTAAATTCTACCAGACCCTTGCAACACCGATAACCTCGCTTAAAGCTCTGTGCATTTCCCTGCAACAGACTGGCGGAGTAGTGGTGGAGCAGCAAACTTCCCCCCTCAAGCAATCTGTACAACCGTTCACTTTGTGAAAATGCAACTTTACAGATGTGCGCGATAGGCATCGCTACTCTTGCGCATTTTGTCTTTCATCCGTCGTCGTGAGATGCATCCATCAGTTGCGCTGAATAATTCAACGACTCCCCGAGTCAGTTGAGAGTTCACTTGCATGCAACTCGGCACTCGGCACTCGGCACTCGGCACCCAACACTTCTGACAAACTCTCTCAAATTCGCTGTCATAAAGACGTGACTCGCCCGGGAGATGTTTCACTCCTCTCTGAACTCCCGTTTCCCATGTTTCACATCATTTTATCGTCGCCGTCGTCGTCGTCTTCGTTGCCGCTGCATCGTCAGTTTTATGCTTCGGCCAAGCTATTGCGTCTTGTGGTTGTGGTTGTTTAATGACCGGACCGTCACTCGCCTGTGGGGTCAGTGCGATGCAGCCAAGCGTTGAGTTCCCAGAAAGCGATCAAAAAATAACCAAAACCCAGCGGCCAAACGCTTGCAATTTTTCGTGCCCAAAAGACCACTCGGCGTGCTCTAATCTGGCCAATGAAAGGGGGCGGGGTGCGCTCGCATCCGTTCGACGCACACACGAACGTATAGGCCCGCATTTGGGGTCTGCTTCATGCGGGTGTTAGATACCACATAAAAAATGCGGTGATTTCTCCTGGTCACCGCGGCCGCAAGCCACCCAGAAGTTACACCCAATTTTGTTTGTGGTTCGCCCCGTAAACAGAGCCAGCCGAGGTTTGTATGCAAATTCAAGATCGCTCACCAGCTCCGTTCATGGGCGACAAAGTCCGCCGAGTGGTACACACCGCTATCTATTTGGATTATGAGCTTAAGGCTGTTTGGCTTTCATGTATAATGGCTCTGGGATGGAGAGTTATGGGCGGATTACATCGGCGGGTATCGCGTAACGATTCTTTATCCAAGCATCGCCAGATTAGGGGACGCGACGCTGATCGGATTATTGAAGTTGTAAACACATTGGCGTGGCAAATCAATTGAGGTCTGAATGGCTTCTGGAATTGGAAACGGAAACATTATTGAAGGGAACGGCTAATCAGGCATCAAGCTGCAGACGCATGCACGTGTGTGTCAGATTGATCTCAAAGAATGCGCGTCGAATCGGGAGAGAAATGTGCGTTGGCTAAAGTGTGTCACGGCCTCAAAGTGAAGGCAGCCACAATGTGGTGCGTGGCCCATGACCTGTATAGGAATTTTCATTGAAGTCTTGACGGTGGGCAAGTGACAAGTCAAGTGACAGCTGGGTCAGCCTTTCATTTCTCTTCTGGGCGAACCCAGACAAAATCTGGGAAATTACTTTTGAAAACAAAAAAACCTGAATCAAGCCGAGATAACTGAACAATTCAACGAGGCGCTGGAAAGAAAGTGGAAATAGAAAGTGAACTAGAGCAGAGTACGAGTGGGCACTACATACGAGGGGGAAATGGAAAACTTAATGAAACGGGACCACTCGTCGTACGCTGTCCTTTATGTTCTCGCGGGTGAGGACTTTGTGTGAACAAGGTTTTGACTGGGATGAGATCTGGATCTGGTACACACATGTTTGGGGCGCTCTAACGTTGCTTTGGAGTTGGTTTTCATTGTTGGTGCGAGTAAGAGCGTCGACCGCATTGCTCTGCGATGCATAATATGTGCCCCCAAGGTCTTGCTTGGACTGTAAAGTATTGGACACATGGTGCGCCGGCACTTCAAATACAGCGCTTCATCGTGCGAGGAAGTTCATATGCATCTTGAAAAAATTGTCGCCCAGTATGTTATTATTTTTATGAACAGTTCAGAGAGACTGCGGACTTTGCGAATGCAGATATATTGGATCTTCTAAGATTCGTAAAGAGCACGAGGTGGTTCAAGCCATCACGCGACACAGGAGAGGTTTTAATTAGAATGTGTACACATGAAGGGATTCACAATGGGCCTTAAGGCGTCAGAGTGGAAGTGACCAGCACACTCTTCATAGTGACTAGTGTTCCACAAGGATCAGTTATAGGTCCCATTTTGTTTATAATTTATGTAAGTTCCTCCGGAGGTACTCGATCTCGAACAGGGCACTGAACATGGCAGAGCCGCAGTCTTTTATGCGGCCAAGAATCGTCCAACGGCAAAGGAAGTTATTCGGCAAATCAGCCGGTGTGTATGAAGACCGGCCAAAAAAATGCTTAAGGAAATGGCTGATGGGGGGTGTTAGGTGGCCTGGGAACTCAATGAGACACCTGGCAATTGGCAAACTGGGGTTTTTAAGATGTTGGGCAAAAAGGATTGCTCCTACTACTGAGGCGAAACCTCGCGCTTTCGGCAGTAGCTTGTTGAAACTCCCTTAATTTCATCCATTCGTGAGAGGTTTGCAAACCGAACAAGTCTACAGCATGAACTACAGCAGCATTAAAGTGTTCATTCTCTCTCTCTCGCTATCTCTCTCTCTTTCTCTTTCTCTCCCTCTCCCTCTCGCTCTCTCTCTCTCTCTCTATTTCTCTCGCTATCTCTCTCTCTCTCTCTCTCACTCTTGAGTTATTAGAGCAATCTGGACGCACTAGAAATAATAAAATATTTAATCCGGAAGACCTTTAATTGACAGTTGGCTTGAGGTCTTTTCAACTCCACCCCGGAGTGCAGAATTACCGATTTACAACCGAATTCTAGTGATCACACGCCCGAGGCGGGCGTTGAATGCATTTCCGTTAGGTAGGCAACCGCTTGGCAGACCCAGGACGAGATGGTTGGACCAAGTCTAAAAACTCGCCTGGTCACGCTTGGGCATAACTCCTGATGACTTAGAGTCGATGGCGGAGAATCGAGTTGCCAGGGAATCTCTCGTGCGTGATTTACCCCCGCGACCCCTTTAGTGGAGCATGCGGGTGCGGAAGACGATGACGATGATGACTTCTAAAACGCATACCATGCATGTTGTGAGATTCTCTTATTTGACTGCTGATGCCAACCGCAGAACTCCAAAGTTGTCTACTTTCACTTTATAAATAACTTTCCAGATTCTTTAAAACGAAAAAAAAACGACATTTATTTCCCGTCATATTACCACCGTTGGCAGGCTTTTGTCATAACTTCCGCAACATAAAAAAACAACGTTTATTCAGTTTACATTCGGTTGAAGACAAGGGTTCTTAAACCTTCTAATAGTCCCAACAAAACGACTCAATTAAATGAAAGTGGAATGGAAATGAATTATTTATCCCATTACGCGCGAATAGTGAAATAAAATCAAACGACCATAAAAAGCCTTCTACGGAAATTAAATTTTATTGTACTCCAAGCCACCGCCCCGGACATCTGTCAACAGTCTGACCCTATTTTCAGTTTCAGTGTAGAAATCTTTTTTAATGGTAGTACATTTTATTTATTGAGTTTAATGGTATCTACATGTTTTTTGAAACATTTCAGGTGCTTTTGAGAACTTCTCAATAAGTTGGCTGAATGTGGGCAGAATTTTGGAGATCTGCACCCGTGCTCACCAAAAAAAAAAACAAGGAATTAATGCTTCCAACAAGTGATAAATTAGCATTCAACCAGATTCACGCCTTGTTCCCCCGAAAAGGGCGAAGGAAATATCACTGCTGACATAAAGAGAGCGTTATCGATTTTAACCGCGTGCTAGTACGAGTAGGTGTCTTGCCGGTCATGTACCCATGTTTTTACCGCGTTCTGTAACTTTTTTTGTTACTTTTTTGGCACACCGAAGTGTGCTGTGTATGGGGCACTTTGACCATCCAGAGTTTCAAATAGGAACCTGATTGCTTTTAGTAAAAGTAGGCGTGATCGTAAATCTACCTATTTACGTGGTAAGTGTCCTCTGAGTTTGTTAGTTTCTTGAACAAGAGCTGTTGCAAATCACAGATCAGACAGTCAGATCAGACTAGATGATAGGAATCGGTTATCAGTTCGTTTACATTCCTAGTAAGTACTCTAAGAGACGACTGGATGGTGCAGTAGGTTTTGAGGCAGGTGCCTGCCCTTGGTTAGTGAGGTCCCCGGTTCGAATCCCAGTGAAAGTAAAGTTAATACGCTTTTATCTGGTTTTCAAATCTGGTCAAGTCACCATGGGATCAAATGAACGGCAGTACCATTGGAGTGGTCGATCGGTGGTAGTAGTCTGACTGTGGGTATCACAATGGACCAGCATGGTGTAAGTGCGCTGGTTTTCGCTAGCAGCCCCCTTCCCTACCCTACCCTAAGTACTCTAGAAGAAGGAAAGTGATTAAATTGTGTCAGAAGGTGAAATAAAATCCCAACACATAGCTGAACACACATAAGTTTCTAACAGATTTGACTCTCCGAATAAAAAGATATGACAGATTACCACAAAGCGTTGGCAGAAATATGTAAACCTAGCTGAAAGACTGTACACCAGGGAAACCTGATGGGTTCTGGTCCATCAGTCAAAAGCCTTTGCCAGCCTAGCCTAGGAGGGTCATTTGTTGGTGATGTAAACTTCGTTGCATGTTTGGTTATGACTTGCAATTCCTATAATTTCTTTTGGAAATCCTCTATTTACTGCAGAAAGATGCATTTAAGTTTGTTTTTTTCGTCCCTATTGAAATTAATTGTTGTGAGAACACAGACTTGATGAAACTTGATGTTGTTTCCTTACTTTTGAGATTGACTATACTTCTTGATACGGCAAAAGTAGCGCACTTCACGATCGAGTTTTGTTTACCAGAAAAAAAAATTGCAGAAGGTAGCTTAAATCAGAAATAAAGTACTGCAGCCCCCTAGCCCATCGACAAATTTTTGAGAGGCTTTTTGGCAGTTATTCATGAAGTTTTGACGCTTTTTCACGACATGATGGGTCGTATGCAAAAAATCTAGTATTTTTCAATCTAGCCCTGACTGGTCTAAGTAAATACTAGTACTAATAGTAGAAGCTTATATTTTAAGCATTTACCAGATTTGGTGTTCATACGCAAGATTTTTTCGTAGCCCTTTTTAGTGGTATGGTGGTGGTGAAGCAGGTGGAGAAGTTTAAGTATCTCGGGGTCTTTTTCACGAGTGATGGAAGGAGTAATGCTGAGCTTTCCTGTAGGATTCGGCAAGCTGGGTCAATTTTGAAACAGCTTGGTAGATCTGTAACCAGGAAGGCCGATCTTGGTGTCAAAGCCGAGTTAGCGGTTTTCAACTCGATATTTGTCCCAACTCTCGCCTATGGTCATGCAATTTGGGAAATGACCGAAAGACTAAGATCGCGAATACAAGCTGCTGAGATGAGATTTCTCCGCGCTGTTGTGGGAATTACTCGCCGGGATAGGGTGAGAAACACGGCAGTGCCCGAGGAACTCAACATTGAGGAGCTGTTTCTTCGAACGGAGAGGGCTATGCTTCTGTGGCGGGCCTTGATTTTCCATCCAACCGCTTGGCAGACCCAGGACGAGATGGTTGGAGACCAAGTCCAAAAACTCGCCTGGTTACGATTGGGCATAAGTGCTGATGAGTTAGAGTCGATGGAGGAGGATCGAGTTGCCTCGTGCGTGGTTTACCACCGCGACCCACTTAGTGGAACATGCGGGTCAAAAGATAATGATAATATATGAGTTTTGGCTCAGTATTTTTACTAACTTTGCCTCTTTTTTTGGTTAATAGGAACACAGTATCGACTTAATTCATGTCCGCCTGATTCCAAAAATCCGATCGAAATCTATTTTTGGATTGTGTAGCTCAATCGACTGAGAATGTCAAATCTCTTAATTCGTGATTATTTACACTTGAACGCGTGAAATATAAGAGAAAGGTCCCAAGAGTTAGAGACAACGTACATATGCGAGCTTAGCCGGTACAGTTTAATCGTTAACTTGGGTGCTTTTAATTTGTTTGTGATTTCCGGTTGCTTGAAAACGGTAGATTACAAATTTGTCTACGGCGAAATTTTAAGGGCACATCCACCAATATCCAAATAATATTCCAAAATCAATCACACTCGCAATCAGGCCGTACGTATGTACAAAAAGACAAAATTCGATGTGAATGAAATGTCAGAGTCTGCGAAATCCCTAAATATGATGATAGATGTAAAATAATTGGCTTGCAAACCTTAAGTTTCAGGCGTAAGGCAGCATCAGCCATGTTCATCCGCGACATTATTAATTGCCGTGTAAATTCACCAGATTTACTTTTTCTCATGAATATATATGCTCCCCAAAGATCTCTTCGGGTGAGAAATTTACTACACGATAAGAGGCATAGAACCAACTATGGTTGTAATGAACCTATTACAAGGTGTATAAACACTTTTAATGAACTTTGCAACGAAATTGACTTTAGCTTGTCTGGATTGGAGTTTAAAAAATGTATCCATGCACTATCCTTTAATTAATATTGTTTATTTGATGTAATCTATGAGATGCAAAATCGGTAGATGATCCTTAGTCGCGCAGCAAAAATCTGCTGTGTAAAGCGATACTGAGAGTTAACACTTAGAGAGTTTTAACACTTAGAGTGTTTTGTGTGCTCTGTGATGGAAAAATGCAAAATAAATCGACAGTTCGCAAGGCATCGACAAAAATAATTCGCAGTTCGCAAGGCACGGTCCGGCACTTAAAACTCGCATCCCCGGAATAAGTCGTACATCATCCTTCGGAAGATATTTCGAATTATTGTAAATATGAAAGGGATGTGGTGTATTTAGTAAAAAATGTTTATTTTTGGTTGTATGGGAACAGATCATTTATCGATCTCAAAACTAGCAAATTTGTCATCTCCTCAACTACCTCATGGGGTTTAATGGAGGTCGGTTTACCTAAAATAATTCCTAAAACCATTCAACATTGGGTGCTACCTGCACAGTCAATGGAAGGGAATAAGCAACGATGTCCGGCATCCATCAATGAAATTTGGACGGATAAACTTTAAGACCAGCAGAAGCAATATGATCTTCAATGATCCCAGGTAAACAAGCAAAAAGAGCAACAGAAAAAAAACACAATCACACTTATAGATTTACACTGCCAAGAACGACCCCCTACCAGTTGGAAAGAAGCAAGACCTCAGTGCACACCAGAAACCAGTCACAGTTATTGTTAATTGTCCCTCGTCTTCAAACACACAAATCGACATTGGCCAATATTTCCTTTGTTTTAAACCTTTCGTCACTTTACCGCGTCTGAATAGGAAAGAATACTGAGGAATACTGAAAAAATTAATTATCACACCGGAAGCTGGCGTACACACCAAATTAAAAGAACAGGGATAGCCATGTCCCTTTGTCTACGACAATCTTCGATGGCTTCCTTTCATCATCCCTTTCAAAATCATGCCTGGCTTCTTGAGATGTTGCCTGTCATTTTGTGTGAGCTTTCAATCGAAGCATGTATACATGTATACTCCCCGACAAGTGGTCACTTGTATTATGCAATTTTAACACCCACTGTTTGTGAAACAAGTGGAGTGGGTTGGTTTAGATAGCTGAGGATGTATGTATAAGAGACGCGAAAGTACGAGGAAGTTGACCTCTTAACTTGTAGGCCGGAGTTGCTAGAGTAGGGCCCATTGTTTTGGGGTCAACGGAAAGTTATAGAGCAACAGCATCCGCTTGGCAGTTTCCTGAAATGCTTCTGCGGTCCGTTACTTGAAACAGGCATGACAGGTGTCAGGTTGCTACCAAGTTTGGGACACAAAATCAGTGCCTTTAAGGACGTTTGTCTTTGAAAATGCAAATTAGGACTCTCACTCACCACCAAGGCAATGCCGGAAATTGCCTTCCATCGGGAAGTCTTTGGGAAAGTCGAATGTCTTTTGTGACGAGATGGCTGCTCATACACAGCTTAGCAACATTTGCTTTAAGCTTTTTCTGTTCTGTTCACAATTTTACATCGAAGCTCTAGAAGCATCGTCCAATATAATTTAAGCTGAGCATGATGTCAACAAAGAACTGCTCCTTCATGGCCAGCAACAAACTGACCCGGACACTGTGAAGTGGCTCAGCTTGAGTAGAGGCTACATATCCGAGAGCATTGGCAAGACAGCAAAATGATGATCGCCGATAGATCCCCCAAGTGTGTTGATTTTCGCCGTGAACTCCCTATTCTCACAGCCGAAAACAGAGTTTACAAAGTCCATCCAATGTGTACCCATTCATTCCCTTCCCTTGTAGAATCGGAATCAACACAGACCTTCGTCAATCTCCATGGATGGTGCTTAGAATGGATGAGCAGAGATCAGACGCGAGAGCAATAAAGTCTTTACTACTTACCAACTCTCTTCTCCCCCAATCCTGCTTTATGGCGCAGAGGAATGGATGCTGTAAAAATGAGATACAGGATCATTCGTTCGACTTGACCAAGAACTTAAGTCGACTTGCTTAGTTATCTGTCCGTTGATCATAGAATTTTCATTTATACCCTCATGCCGTATGCTCCTCGGGACCTCAGTCGGTCTTACGGTCGTTCCTTCAGAGTTTAGTGCATTCCCGCGAAAGAGGATGGATAAATCTTTCCCACCCCGACCGCATTACGTATTCCAGCGAGTTCATAAAACTCCAATTCGCACCAGAATAGTAGTGTTGCACCATGTTTACGCTTCTCAGAATCTCCCCGCTGTAAACAAAACTCAAACAAGCCAAACAAAATAAAGGGTTAGACAGATGCATCTGCCTTGGCACGTCCTAATTTGAGTCCGCAGATAACAGAGCCAATGTTTTGTTTTAGAATTCCCAAAAATAAATGCATCCCACAATATCGCATAAGATTCCCTCATATTGACACTTCTTGTGATCATAAAAGTGCGCTCTCAAGACACCACTTCGGCTGAAGCCCTGTGCCCCTCAGTTCACAGAATATATGCACATCTCCCACGAAACAGAGGTGCGCAACTCAATAAACTCACATTCAAGCATCAAGTAACACCACAGGAGTACATCTCGCAGGGACTCCATCGACTACCTGACCCTGCATCAATACATCTTGGTGTGTCTTTAGGCAGTCATTCTCCGTCTTCTCCCTGCCATTGTATACAGAATTTTTATTTTTATTTACAATTCTTGTTGCTTTCTTGTTTGTATATTTATTGCGGTTCTAAACATTTCATTAGCCATTCGAAGGAGACGACGACGAACAGAAATGTATTCATTTGCCTTGTGTCGGCCCGATCCCGGCCTTCTCATGGCGCACAATCAAAGTGAAGATGGTAAATCTTCCCATTCCGCGATGTCTCTCCGCGATAGATTGTGTCCCATGTGGAGATATGAAACCTGTTTTCGTGCTAAGGACTCGTTCAATAAAGGGCTTTTTTTTTGGTGTATCTCCTCATCCAACAAACTCTACCCGAAGAACCACTTGAGACTTATCAGTTTTCTTTCTCTCTCTCCTTCTCTCTCTCTCTCTCTCTCCCTCTCTCTCTCTCTCTCCCCCTCTCTCTCTCTCTCTCAGAACGACCGCGTGTCCAAAATTGTACCTGACGTTACTCCACGCGAACACTCTCCCAAACCGGAGGGAAGCATTTCATTAGATAATATCTTGAGACGCCGACTGTAAAAAAAAAAAAACCCCCACCCAGAGCAAAAGAAAAAAAAAAACCGCAAGGAAAAATGAACTAAAACATAAGAGGAACTGGAAACTGGAGAGTATCCACTTTTGCGCTGTCAAAAAATTTGATTAAGCATGTATGCCATAATATCTACACTAGTGACACTTCCCTCGTACACGGATGCACTTTGTGTGCGTGTACTTGAACAGTAGCAACGTCATGGGTATATCCTGTTTGCACTGTGGTAATTCTGTCAACATTACGTTGACACATGGCGATCAAATGTTTGTCGTAAAATCGACCAGGTCGTTAGGGAAGGAGAGAGAGAGAGAGAGAGAGAGATACGATATCTCAAATTACATGTGGGCTTTCGGAAAGATGGTAATTTTGAAGATTAATTTCGGGTCAAGGAAACACCGTGAGAGAGGGAGATGTGGAGAGACGCGCGGAGGCTCATTGTTACGGGGGGAAAACTCTTAAGAAGGTAATGGATGGGCGGTTTTATGTGACAGAGTGGCGCCGACTGCTTAATATGGACGGATTAGTAATCTCCTAAAGAGGCTCATAAACATACTTAAATACAAGTATTTTTGACAGGTTGTTTACTTTCGGTTTTTCGATGCGATAAAATGAAAGCAAACTAGATTGGTTCTATTCAAACAACTTTCACGTGTCTAGAAATTGACATTTAAATTTTCTGGTTTCCTATCAAATTTTGACTTTACAACGGCTATTAAATTTGTGATGCCCAGAGATCATGGTTTCACGTAGTGCAACAGCATATTTGTGAGACGAATCGAATAGATGTTGTGCCGCTTGATTGAGGAGGCTGTCAAAATTGATCCGACACACTTCTTTCCTCAGTGAACCTGACCTTTCTGGCGTGTTGAGAGATCTCGCAACATCTTTGGTACAAATGGTAATTCTGAGGTAGACGAAATCCCTTACTGAAGGGTGTTCGGAGGATTTTTACTTGGCAGCGTTGCGCTCTGTGACAGCTGATTTGACAGTTCTCGGTTGTTTTGAGGTGAGTTTGATTTATCAATTCACCATGAACAGACTAATGCCGGAGCGCCGTTGACTTATTGCTCGAATATAGTTTTGAAAAACGTGGTTCAGTTCAGGAAACCCAAACGTTAGCCGCTGTCTCCTTACATCCAGTCAAAGCCCCCGTTGGTTCATATGTCTCCAAAAAATGATGGTGGTCGCTACAGACAAAGGTGGGCAGGGCAAGAACATGATTAGTGAAACACAAGTTAACACTTGGACATAGAAGCTAACATTCGAAGCTGCAAATAGTATGTGCAGATGGCGCCACCTACGCGGCAGCCAGCAGTCATATTCAAGCATCAATGCAATGAAATTGTCTGTTACATCAAATAGCCTCAATTTCATTGATATTAAAATCATTTTTCGATATTTTATGTCAATTTATACTTCTTCGCCTCAAAAACAAACACCCTTTACCTCGAAGTTTTAGATGCCCATTGTTACGCTCTCTCCAAGACGTCGATGTTGTGTGTGTTATCTTGAGGACATCTTCGCTTTTCCCTCTCTCCCCGCCCTTGACCATTCAAGACTCGTCTCAATGCTACCGACCGTCTCATTGACAACCAGCTGCATTCGGCCAAATCTCGTCAATGTCATCGGCGCATGCCAACACCTGGACGGATTTCTGGAAGACAGTGCATCCGCGGTTGACCACTTTGTTATAAGAACGATGTGGACACATGACCAAACCAGTCTTGAAGGCCATGGAATTTATTTGCCGACCAGACACACTGTTGAAGACGATGGAATGGATATCAAGTCCAAATCCAAAACAAACAGAACTTCTGTTGCCCCCACCAACCACATGCATATGCATGCAGTCCCGTTTGCCGATGGAAAAATGTCCATTCAACGTAACGTCATTATCGACTTATCTATGTATCAGCATTTAATTCTATTTCTGCCGTGACGTGAACCTTGGAAAACTTTCAAGATATTTTCCATAAACATTCTGGTCTTATCACAAAACACTGTCGTCAGCATCGCAGACACATTTATCCAGCCCCACCGGATTCGTGGACAGCAATCAACAGAAGTCAAGATGACAGCTGACGGAAGAGTGCTATAAATTTCCAACTGACTACCGCACTAATGGCCGCATCAGTTGCAAGTCCATAGGCGGTTTTCTAATTAAATTAATTCTCACGAAATCGCCAGCGCGCCATACAGCTCCACATAAATCGACCGCAGTCGCTTTTGCATTTTGCTTGTCTTGTCTTCTGTCCTGTCATTTAATTCTCATACTTTTCCTGGCGCCATTTCATGTCAAAAGTAAGTATCCCCTAACTCACTGGATCACTCTATAAAAATCGAAATAAATGCCAAAAAGAACCACACCCCTGCCCGCTTCAAACAAAATCCTCAGCTATTTCCGCACAATAACCGAACGAACTGTCAGTTAATAAACGTCACGGGGACAAAATGAAAATCCAAAGGCACCTCAACAAAAGCAGCACGGGTTGGCCCGCGTCCAATCAAATATTTATGCAAGATCAACATGCGAATCATTAAAAGAGATCATCTTTGAGAAGCCATAACAAAAACAAGAAAAAATATTCCGCGTTCTGTTTATTCCATACCCGAAGCTCCGCCACCACGATGACAGGCGGAATTTTGTGATCTTTAACGCATCAAAGTTTATTAATTCCTCCTCATCTGGTCGTTCATCATTCAACGCTCTCGACTGAGCAAGTGTTGTTTGTTCGTTCGCGTGATGCCCACCAAGGGCGCAATGCCAAGGCAAGACGAGCCTCTCGCCGCAGTCGAATCTCAAATTCGAACCATTTCTAATCACATTACGACGACGGGCTCAAGTAGGCGTCAGAAGACAACTTGTAATCGGAGCATACGATCAGTTAAGGTCTACCATTTCCCCCGGTTTCAATAAATGAGATTGTGGGTCGCAGCTAGGGTGCTAGAAACATTCCATTTCTGTGTCAGCTGCACACTGCCCACTCAGTCGAGATATGTTCCTCTGGCTCTCAAGTGATCATAAATATAGAAGATCACCGATCAAACTGATTCTCGGCGCGCATATACTTAAATGTGCCCCATTTCGCTCCACGCTAAGGCCCTGCCCCGTGCCTATTGTAATCCCTGTGCTCCTACTGCCGAACGACTGGCTCGCGTTCTTTTCTGAGAAACGAAAAGAGAAACGCTTTGTCTTCATGTTTTGACTGCACCGCTATAGATGAGATCAGAGAACACTGTCTAGTGTAGTGGAGTTGGTGCTTGTTGTGTTTTGTATTTTCGATGCCGGCGGATCGTCGATCCACTGACCTAATACAAGCACGAGGATGAGCTGAGCATTGCCTCCCTTTCTCTGTCTCTCTCTCTCTCTCTACTTTTCCTTCCCCTCTGTGTGGCATCTATTATATGTTACTTACCAGAGTTGACAGATAGCGTTTTGACTTGTAATTCCACTCAGCGCGGCAATAAATCCCGTGCGCGCTTCTTTCTGTGTCTGCATGAATTTAGTTCAGATAGCTGTTCGTTGTTAGGCTGGATTAAGCTGGACTGGACCCTACAACGCTTAAGCTTATTAGACAGATGCAGGGACCCACAATGTTCGGTCGAATTAGCTAATTGATAGAATTAGAAGAATTGTCGTGACATGTTTTGACATGGGACGGGACGAGATTGTAGGGAAAGTGGAAAATACGCTTATCAACTAACTGACACATTGGGTGTTCCATTTCCCCCGTCAGAGCTTGGTTAGCTGCTGGGGAGAAATGTGACAACGAATTCGGTTTAATCGGCGATTTGGAGTGGCTAGGGTTTGTCATCGACAAATGGAATGAGCTGCCTGCGCATTGACGGGAGACAGGAGATAATCACGGAAGCGTGTCATCACCAGCATTCGACAGCATTTGAGGGCATTTTCGGAGATAAAGTTGTTTGCTTGGTGATTGCACTGGAAGGCAGAGAAAAGGGCTAAGTTCAGCAGAGTTTCACTGACTGAGATTGGGAAGAAGTCGGAATTTGAAATGTGATGTCTGTTTGGAGACTGTTCATTTGAAGCATTTGCCTGACATTTGACTTGTCACGGCGTGTACTTTGTCCAACGAATGGTACAAACGAAGGCTTTGGATAATATTCCAATTCTTGGGGCATGATTACACCAGTCGATGGCGTTGAGGATGGCCGCCATCCCCGTTCAGTCATCGAGAATGTCATGACAGCTCTGACATATTTCATGCATTTTTTTGCAGAAGTTTTACGAATGGAGGATCAGATCCTTCTTGTCTTACAGTCCGGGTGGATCTGGGCCTCAACAAGACTCTCCAGCTGGCATGGTCTGCAACCAACTGCCTCGACTTTTGCGCTCCAATTTGTTTGAGGTCCTTCTCTACTTGTCCTCTACTGGTTCGGAATCGGAGACCCTTCGGGCTGGAGCAGTGTTGTCCATGCGCTGTACATGGCCTCGCCTAGAGGACCAGATCCGGAATACAGAAGAAAAACGATTGCATTTCGAAATCAGCCTAAGACCCAACTGCCCGGATGTGTACCTGTGAAACCACACCACTATTTACGATTTTACGCATGAATAAGCTTAAGTGGGAGTAATCCACGTGCCGTATTATACTTTCTAACGACATCAAGTAAGAAGACCGAATGCGTCTTCTTCCTCACTGAAGATATATTCCGAGCAGTCATAAAGGGCAGTCATAAATTTTTAGATGACAGTAAACTTTTCTCATTTCTTGGTGTTCTCTCAGATAAGCCTTCCGTTTTAAGTGGGAAACACAAGGGAATGTCTCATTTGTCACAAACTGAGACGATTTTGTGTATCACGACATTTCTGTTTACCTAATTCAGTTCGTTTAAGTGGGTCGAGAAAACACACATCAGCACAAGACCAAATCAGAACCGTCTACAAGAGGGGTTTTAAGGTGGATGAATGAACAGAACCAATCGTCTGCTCCTCCGCCTGTCAATACACTAAAGTCTATTCCAAGCAGAAGCAAAAAGCGGTTCGCCTACTCTCAATGAATCCAGGCTATAAATCTACCATTAAATGCATTAAGTGGTGTCCCAAAATGGACCATTTCCTTGTTGTAGCCAAGATAAGAATGAGGATATCGAGAGAAATACGGAGTCGAGACAGGACACCTCGTTTTGACGTTGGAAAGCTACAATCGCAATCGATCGTTAGGAACTTTGCCGACCGAGTCTCCCTGAAACTCTCCGAAAGTTCGACCCTGCCTACAACCACAATAGACCAGGAATGGAAACGTTGTCAAGAAGCCATCAAAAAAGCTGCCACTGATGTGCTGGGTTTTACGACACCACCAAAGAAGAACCCATGGTTTGACGACGAGTGCAGGCAGGCACATGCCGCCAAACAGGAGGCCTACAAGGCAACTCTGCATCGAACAACGAGAGCTGTTCGTGAGCTCTGCGAGCAGAAGAGAAGGGAAGAGTACCGGCTTCTCAGAAGGAAAAAGAAAGCGCACGAGAAGCGCGCGGTTGAAGAGATGGAGAGATTTTACGGCAGGAAGGAGGTCCGAAAGAGAAGAAGCCTGCAGGGATGAACAAAAAAGCATGCCCGATGAGTGGAATCTCAGCGTCGTTTGTCCGGTCCACAAGAAAGGAGACCCTTTTGACTGCGCCAACTATCGAGGGATCAGTCTCGATCTCGATCGTGCGAAACTCAAATGTCAACACCAGAGGCACGATCTTCCAAAAGGCCGTTCAACTGCTTGCCTACGCGGAGGACATTGACGTGATTCGACGAACACAGCAAGCTGTCAATGAGGCTTTTGCTAGCATTGAAGCGAAAGCGGCTAAAATGGGTTTGGCAGTTAATCAGGGCAAAACAAAGTACATGCTGTCATCACGAAAGGACGCACAACATCGACGCCTCGGACAGAGCGTCATAATGGACAGCAGAAACTTTGAGGTAGTCAAGGACTTCGTCTACCTTGGCTCTGCAGTAAACAGGGACAATAACACCAGTACCGAGATCAAGCGCAGAATTACTCTTGCCAATCGCTGTTTCTTTGGGCTCAAGAGGCAATTGAGTAACAGAGCCATCTCTCGAAACACCAAGTTGACTTTATATAACACCCTAATCATCCCCGTCCTGCTCTATGGCGCAGAGACATGGACGCTATTGAAAGCGGATGAAGAAGCTCTTGGTATTTTTGAGAGAAAAGTTCTGCGTGCGATCTTTGGTCCTGTTTGTATAGATGGCGTCTGGAGAAGGAGATTCAACCACGAACTGTACGGGCTGTACAGCGGCATGCACCTAGTTAAGCGTCTTCGGATCCAACGCTTAAGATGGCTAGGTCACGTAGAGCGGATTGACACCACAGCTCCGGCCCGAAGAGTCTTCGATTCCGAGCCTTTGGGACAACGCATAAGAGGGCGTCCTAGAACGAGATGGCGCACACAAGTGGAGAAGGACCTCAACCAACTTGGTGTGCACAACTGGAGGCAGCTGGCGTAAGATCGCGCTGGCTGGAGAGGCTTGTTGGTTGAGGCCCAGGTTCACCCCGGACTGTAGCGCCAAACAAAGAAGAAGAAGGTGTCCCAAAATGAACGCAAAAAGGAATTTGCCGCCATCTGTGCAGTAAATTGGTCCAACACTGGAAAAAAAACAATTTACTAGCTGATGCTTTAAGACTAGTAAATATGAAGCGTCACACGATACGCGGTTTAATTGTTGAACAATATCTCAAGAGTAAAGAAAGTTTGGAGACCGAGAACATCAAGATCAATGCGTAAATGGGATATCATCATATGTGTTGTCAGTCAGGCCGCGATTAAGTATATCAAATACGTGAAAATTCCGATGTCCTGAAATGCAGCCCAACGTATCAGAATCGACTAATACACACACGAAAACATCACCAAAGGTGTACAGAAGTCATAGTTTGGTCTATTAGGGCAGTCAGAGGTTCAAAGTGAGCAAAGGCTTCAAATCGACGATGCCGGCTATGCGAAAATACGTGAAAATTCCGTAGAGAAGGGGGCTGCTAGTGAACTTACGCACACTTCAACCACGTCGGTCCATTGTGATACCCAAACTCAGACTACTACCACCCATTGACCACTCCAGCGATAGTGGCGTTAATTTGATCCCAACGGCAAATTGTGTATGGACCAGTTTTAAAAACCGCATTAAGCGTATTAACTTTGCTTTCACTGGGATTCGAACCGGGGACCCCACTAACCAAGGGCAAGAAAGGATAGGAGTCACATACAATGTTTGATGGACGAATGAAGAGGAGGTAAAAATCGCAAATCACTTTCTCGGCTCGAGTAGCGCACTCTTAACCCACCTTACCTTGGCGGCCACCGTGTAAAAATTTCAGACTGGTCAGGGAGGAGTTTTGACATTAAACGCCTGAGCACACCAGAGATTGCCAGAGCATACGAAGGGCAATTACGTGAGAGTCTCTCCGGTATGCTTACGTCGAACACCAACACCAACGAGATGTGGTTGCATTGCCGCTCGGCCATCAAGGAGTACCGGAAACTACTTTAGGCTACCGACCACCCCCGACAAGAAACCCGCGGTAAGATGGCGAGTGTGGGCAGAAGAAACGTGCAACTGACGAGGCAAACAAAGAGGCGCTGCAACGGAAGACCAGAGCCGCTCAAGAGAAGTACCGGGCTAGAAGACGGGAGGAAAAGAACCTTCTTCGCCTGAAGACAGAAAATTCGGGCCTTTTATAAAAATGCCAAAAGTCTTTGCTACTGGCTTTAGGAAAGGCACCAATGCTCTTCGAAACTGTGAGGGTAACCTTGTTACTGACCCGCAGGGAGTACTAGATGTGTTTAAGCAGCACTTCCAACAGCAGCTTACCGGGCCTGACCGGGAGAGAGTGATAGGGAATCAAGAAATCCCAACTCCAGTCGATGAAGTAGTCTTCCCACCTAGCTTTGAAGAGGTCGGCACAGTTCACAGGCTGAATAACAACAAAGCCGCAGGCTCAGATGGCTTACAGAGCTGGCATCAGTGGCGATGTTCAGGTAGGGAGCATGCACCAGATCATCTGTAGAATTTGGGAAGACGAAAGCATGCCATCCACAAAAAAGGCGATCCTACCTCTTGCAACAACTATAGAGGTATATGCCTGCTCAACGTCGACTATAATATCCTGTATAGCTTACTGTGTGAACGTCTAAAGCCGTCTTGCACAGCACTCATTAGCACGTACCAGTGCGACCATCGGTCCGCCAATTCGACTATAGACCAAATATTCACACTAAATCCTGGAGCAGACCAGCGAGTTTCAAATCGATACGCACCGATACAGTATTCATCGCAAGGACCTATCCGATGCGATGGCCGAATTCGGGATCCCGGGAAAACTGACCCGGTTGTGTCGCACCACTCGATGCAACGTGCAGTTCGGCTCAAGGATTTCCGAGCCGTTTGAAACCGGATTTCGGCAAGGAGATGCGCCGTCGTGTGATTTCTTCAATCTGGTACTCGAGAAGATAGTGCGGTGGGCAACAGTAAGCATGGCACTATCTTTTACAAGTCGGTCCAACTGTTGGGGTACGCAGATGACGTCGAAATCGTCGCGCGTTCCCAACGTGCCGTAGTAGAGGCTCTGAACTGGTCTCAAGGTCAATTAGGACAGAACCAAACATATGCTGTCGGCCAAAAAACGTTCCGTCGCACACCACCTTGGATAAAACAGCAAAGGAGTTTGTCCTCGGGACAAACGGGAACTCCACAAACAACATCACAGTGAAGATCTGACGTAGATCGCCCTTGGCAACCGGCCCTTCTCCGGTTTGTCGAAACAACTGGGCTCAAAACTCCTGACTCGAAGGCACAAAATCATACTCTACTCGCATTCTGCTCTACTCTGCAAACTCTCTCAGTCCTGCTCTATGGAGCCGAAAGCTGGACGCTAAGCAAAACTGCCGAGCTGATTCTTGGTACCTTCAAAAGAAAAATTCTGAGTCAAGTCTGCCAGGAAGGTGAATGGAGGAGACGACACAACCGCGAACTCTACGAGCTGTACCAGGATGTGGATGTAGTTCTGCACTGGCTCGGCCACATCGAGCGAATGGACACCAACGATCCAGCGAAACCGAGAATCCTAGTTCGAGGGGAGAGGAAGACCGAATCTCCGGTACAAAGACCAAGTAATCGCGGATGTATAAAACCGCTTGGTCTTGATGACTGGAACCAGCGTACCCAAGACCGTCAACTAGGGAAGGCAGCAATTGTTCAAGCTCAGACCCTCCAAGGGCCTCGTCGGCCCGATAAGTGAGTAAGTCAAGCAGTGACTGTTACTGGTGCTTGATGTCGCGACATGATGACACAGTTCCATCTGTCGAAATTGGATGATACTGATGAAGCCACACATGTCCACTACATGTCATACAGCCCGTGGAACTGTTCAATTTCTGTATGAGATGATTCCTGGTCGTGTACTCTCTCTCACTTGGCTGATCGTGTGTGATTTGACGCCATAAAGTTATTTCCAGTCAAAAGTCTATATCATCAGCCACCCGTCCCTGACAGGAGGAAATGAAACGCACATTTATGCAGAATGGTCATGCAAAATTTCGAGAGCGTCTTGTTCCAAAAGGAACCATATCCTAGGTCCATACGATTCGCTAAAAAATAGGACTAAATTCAAATCTAGCGTGAACTTTGAGACACCCATTATATGAACAGAGGAGCAATCATAAATGCTCTGCACACGTCAGGTCTGACGCAATCTTATCCTCTGTTAGGTCCCGAGGCACCAAAGTATTTAGGCAACGAAAGAGCCGAAAAATGGCTCAATGGGCGAGGGCCTTTGGCATCATATGGCATTATATCTCTCACTTAGAAAAATCAAAACAGGTTAGAATGGAACACTACATTCCATTTAGTAGAAAAAAGACTTCATAAAGCGGCATGCTTTTTTTAAATTCACAGGCTCATGGGTAATCTCTCTTAGCATTGTCAGCGAGTCGAAGAGATTATGCTGTGAATCATGACAGCTGGGAAGCGAACCTACACACCCACCGTAGGAGTCGACGCGCTCACCTAATAATCCGGATAAATCGGTAAAATTTTGCCACGATCTCCCAGCAAATTTTAAAATAAATTACACAACACGTGCGCCATTGGAAAAAAAAATGTTGATAGCAAAGTCTCTGCAAATAAAACTTCGTTCATAATTGTATTACGCTGTACCTCTAACGGTATGTCAACAAATTGTTGCTTCTCCAAATAGAGGAAGTCCAACGCAATGAAATACTCGAAAAGTATTTATTTTTCTGTTGACCCAACTTCATGAAATTTAAGAAACATTTGAAAATCTCTCACAGGCAACGCAACGCGTGTAATTTAAGAAAACAATCGTCAAACTTCGCTGATGACATCTGTCAAAAACTGATAGTGAAATGTTTGTACAGTCACACGATGCGTGCGCTGACAAATCTTTTGTGTGTGTTCAATGGGAAGCCCTGTACATGTCCGTATTTACATTTATGGATAAGCCACGGCACTCCTAATGCGATTATGTTCAACGACAAATGTTCCCGTTTGTGGCTTGAATGCCGCCAGCAACTTCTGGCAGAGACTGTGATGCATCAAAATATTTCAAACGTGACAAGGCATCCATGAACGTGTTATTAAACTCAATAAATCAATAAATCCACCAAGGACCAACAAATACTGTTTGCTTTGAATGCCAGACTGGCCACCTTGCTACACAATTCCCCATTCAAACGTAGCCGATTGGAATCGCTTCTTTCCGAGAAGTTCGCATTGTAAGCTTTTACCGGAACATGGCGCTGAATAATCAATGCCCCACTGACGTGACGGCAACAATGTCGTCGCAAATCCATTCTCACTCGCAGGCGACACTCACAAGAGAATGCTTCAGTCGACATGGACCCGCAAAATTATTCACCAACTTCGCGCAAACGAAAGGACATGTAAAGAACGAGCACATACATATTCAGCAGTCATTCAGAAACCTGTTCTCGACTAATTTACTTCTAATCCGATTTTTACGAGCGATTTCACCAAAAATTTACGATTTTTTGCAAACCAGGAGAACTTGGCGAAACTGATCCCAGGCCTCGGTCAGAACAAAGAAAAAAGACGAGAAAACAAAGACTTCGCCCAAGAAATGAGTTAGATCTGGATCGCGTGCTATGCTACTACCTGCTCGGAAACAACCCGAGATCCACTTAGACCACGGAATCAGGTTTTTCCCTTCTCTCTTGTGATGATGGATCTGCAGCAAGCGTACCCGAAAATTTCATGGTTCGTTCTTCTTTGCTGCAGCGAGTTCAAACGAAGAACGAAAGCAAAGGGACCAATCGGCAAAAACAACGAAACTCACCTGAACTGATTTTCACTCCAGGCTCCGCTGGTGCACCTGCACCCCGCACACCATCCGACAATGAGTGATTCCTAGAATTCAGCATCAGTGTACTTCCACTGCCGTGGTAGACAGCGGCCGATATCGTTTCCAGCGAACCAACAGCTAACGCTGCTGCCCAAATGAATAATAATCCAATGAAAGGAAGATCGTGCGGATGCTTCCTCCTTCGTCTTCTGCGTTGATTCCAGTCCAAACCGACGAACGGCGATCCACACGCACCGGTCATTGTGAGAGGAATTCTTTGAGCCCTGTTTTTGGTGTTTTGCCCGATCGCGGATCTTTGCAGATCCTGCGCATAACACAGCCAAAGAGATGACCTCCGACCGATTCAAACAATTCACAACACTGGTATTCCTTTTTTGTTTATCTTTATTTTCTCTCACACACACTCTCTCTGCGCAATATAACTGTTAAATGGCAAGTGATCACATGCAATGTGTCAAACAAACAAACGACTTGACTTTCCTTCATAAAATTTCCATCAATCTTGAACAGAACACACGCGGAAGATCAGTAAACCAACGAGATCTTCATTCTTGCACTCCTATGACGTTGGAGGAGGGCCCGAGCATGCCCCTTGATGCTTCATCCGCCGAGGGAGAGAAAACGCACACACAAGAAAAGCACAACACGAACAAAAAAAAATTCTCACTCGTCGTCTTACGTTCACAGAACCCGCAATCAATTAAACGCGCCACCAAACGACAGCTCGCGGTGGGAAATGGCGCGAGCACAAAGGATCTGAGATCGGTGATCCGGGATGGGTTTGGTGCACTGTTTCACGCACTGCATGCGACTTAATAACAACCGCAAAGGAGCCCTATCGAATGTTGGTAATTAACAACATGACATCTCTCCCCGTACACGATGCTATCACCATCATTTCCACATCACATCAAATCAGCATGGCCCAACGGACAGAAGAGGTCCCTCCATTCGCAGCACATCTGGCACGAAGGATCGGCAACCAGCGTAGCGCTGCTGGTGAACTCTAGCAGTTCTGCATTCGCGATCGTATTACAGCAGCATCCCCGACTTGGCTGCCCAGAAGACGATGAATGATTCACCGTCAAAACGTTGCAATGTGCCAGAGTAATTTATCCTCGCCCGCGATCTACAAGAACGGTTTAAAGAAAACGATGATATCACGATCGATTGTCATCCGGTCGCGGTCGATCGGCTGCGAGATCTCGATAACGATTCGTAAGTCGCAACCGACTTTGCACTGCTGGCTGAGCTAGACGAATGGAGAGCTGCGTAAATCTTTTGTTTGCATTCGCTTTGATAGCACCCTGACGATATTCATTGGCGGCGAACAACGACGAGATTTACACTTCAAGAACGACAACACATGGTTACCACGATCGACGAAAGCGAAGCGAAATAATAGAAACTACCGTGTTTGAGTGACACCCACTCGCGAGAGAAACTCGAAGAAGACTGAACTGAACGCAACACAAGTGCGATCTTCGGGTTGTGTTGTGTGGAGGTATGATGATTGAGAAATGAAATATTCTGCCTGAAGGTGGTTGTGTTGCGTGTGATTGCATACATGTTGCGTGAACGTTGTCTGAAGTAGAGTTGCCATGTGTTGTTGTCGAACTGTGTTTTATCTCTGTTCCTAGGCTCTTGAGATGCTCTTAAATAGTTAAAATTACATAGTTACGGAGTGTGCATTTTTGTTTGTAGGTTAGGTTAGGTTGGAGTGGCTAACTTCTGGTCGGCGGCAGTCACTCTTAGGCCGGGGTAGGCTAATTGTGAACCACACGGGTGTGATTGATCCTTTTTCGAGAACCAGTTAGGTGGCTGATACTAATGCTGCTGAGTTCCGACAGGTTGTTAAAGTGGAATGAGCCTAAGTGACTGCATCTACGGGAGGAGAGAGCGCTGTACAACAGTTTCTTGCTCCTCCTCGTCTATGTAGTTACTGCTGAAGGCATTGTGTCAGGTTATGAGTCCCATACTGGTTACAAATCATTGTGGTCAGGCTACGTGAGCGTTTTGGATCATAATGTATTGCATACGACCTACCCTTGGAAGGTCCTTCTACACTAGTACTAGACTAGTATTGCACCGTCTGCGAGTTATGATTGTAGAAGCTGGGCAGAGGAGTATTTATGGGTGTGAGGTCTCCATCCGGAAAGAGTACGGAGCCAGTCCCCTTTCCAAATGCTTGGAGTCCCTCTACTTTCCAAATACGGAGCCAGTTCCAAATACTTGGTCACCTCGTTGAGAGATAGGCTGTAATTCAGGGAGATCTTGGAGTTGAAAGTAACTGCTCTCAGAAATTTTACCGTCGGGAATTCCTGCTTGCAAGATGATCAAGTGCTTTGGCACCCAACTAATTTGGAGCACTGAGACATTCCAGAAAATAGCGCACCAGTTGGCGCAGAGACTTGCCATCCGTGTCTATCGCTACTGCTCAACATCTAATGGAGCAACGCTTGACCACACTTACCGAATGGGGTCTGGTGGCACAGGGTGCCTGATTATAAAACTTCTTACAAACTGAGAGGCTAACACAGCAGAATGAGCAGTGCGAATCTCATTACTGCCATCGGCGCCATTGGTCTTTGGATTGGGTCATCCTTAAAACAAAGAGAAATCGATTGACCACATTCTCTGCAATAATTGAAGCGCCCTCTCCTCCCACATTCAATAACCTGACCGAACTAAGCAACATTATTGTAAGACATCTTCATCGCTCCATCAGAAGCACCAACTGGTTTGCGGAATAGAATTGACTAGAAACGAGTGGTAACACAATGGGCCTACACTAGCCTGGCAGTCAGCCACTTTAACCTAACCGTTGTGGTTAGTAAGTGCGTCGACACCTACCCACTTGAACCTCGTTGCCTAGGTTCGATTCCTCGTACGACAAAAATAATTGTCGCCAACTCTTTTGAGTCACTGCCAATGTTCAAGGAGTATTTTTATTAAAAAAAAAAACATCTCAAACTTGGCCGGTCGGAATCGTCATAAAACTGTAGGCCCCTTCCACTCGGTAAACAACAAGCACGCACGACACCAGAGGCTGCTGTAGGAGATAGGCCCTGATGTTCACCAGGCTGTGGAGCCAAACATATTATTATTTTTAAGGATTTTACTAATTCGAGTCCGTTGGCGGAGTGGGTTTGTGCGTTGCTCACGTTTTTTGCAGGTTCTGTGTTCAAATCTGGTTGGAGCTACTTTTTTTTTCTTTTTTACAGGCTTTGCCGCTTATTGTATTAAAGAAACCTTTTCTGCTCTGTTTCCCAAAGTATTCTTTTTGCAACGAAATGAAGATTGTCGTAGAAACAAAATACGCATTATGGCAGTGAGGCAACACTTTCTTCCTGTCGTACGACAGGCTTTTGTACTAATTGTCAAATAAGTCGCGATACAATGCTGACAACTGCTGGCGCAGATATTGTGCCGATTGGAATGTCTGTTAATACGACTAGTTGCAGGTTTTTCGTCCATCCTTTTGGTTGAGATGAATTTCGGTATTGAGAGACTCCGGGGAGACCGGTGGACATACTTAAAATCTTCCGTTCAAACAGACTGATTTTCTCCATCGTTGTGGAGTTTATTCCGTACCATTTTGGACATCCATGTGTTCTCCCTGGACTGGTTAAATGCTTACGAATAAGGCCCTTAATCTTCTGACTAAGACCAGTCCTTCTTCGGAGAAGTGGATGTACCGAACGCACATTAAAAGCTGCCCGTCTAAGAATGCCCGCTCGTCATTTCATGTCTGGAACAGCTAATTTTTGACTGTTGCATCTTTTCACCAAAGTCGTACACCAACTTTATCAGGTGTTCGGAAGCATATGCGTTCCGATTTGTGAATTTGAATCCCCACTTGAGGTAGTGATAGTATCGTTGAATTGTCTGCAACTCTCTGACTATCTCCGGAGCATTAGTTATGGAGTCATCGTTGCTTTGCTTCCACTTGCATTGATTGGCTAGTCCGCCGTGTTATTACTAAATAGGATTGGTCCCATCCTCGATCCTTGTGCGACACATGTCTAGCTAGATTCGCTGTTATATGTGGGTTAATATTCCCTGTCCACAGAAGAACTGCATTTTTGTTCGACTACAAGGTGCACTTCGATGCCAGCATATACCGAAGGTCGCTTCTTACTTATTTATATCCCAGCGGCTCCAAGAATCACCCATGAGCCCTTTTTAGCTATCAGTGCCACGATAGTTGCAAGCATCAAGGTTTGGCTGCAGCGCGTTCGCAATAGCTTACCCTTCTACTACCCCAAGTTATCTTCGAGAGGGAATTCTCCACCAGCATCCTCTCCAGACTGGACTGGATATCCGATAATCAGGCGCTGGCTAATCCCTATAATGCCGATGTCTATTCTCAAGACCTAAACATAACTATCTCCCAGAAGGTCCCTGACCCCTTAAACCGGAGGTTCAGTCTTAATCTCCTTCTCGAACCAGAAGGATTTTTAGGAATTCCACAAATTCTAATAATCGCAATGTATAGCCTTTTTTTTGTTTAGAGGCGGAGAACTTTAACACGCAGAAACACGACTTCAATGTCCATGTCCATGTCAATTTATTTGACAAACAATCTTGAATCGAATGTGATTTCATGCATGTGACCATCCCGACTGGCGCGTAAATAGCCTAATCCGAATTCCAAGTCCAAGTGTTGCACGAAAAATTCAGTAATCATGCCCATGTAGGTCGACAAAATCATAAAAACGTTGGAGAGTGACGCATACGCGGGCTTACAGATTTTTTTGCGCATTCACGCGTTGAAACCTCATGAGATCCAGAAGGCAATTGTTACCAATTCAAAATTCTGTAATTTCGTAACTTCAAATTCTTGAGTTTTCCATGTGCTCGAATTTGGCCCCGTGGGAGTTGCGACCGCACTCAGCGAGACTTTGATGTTTTCACACCTTAAGCTATTTCCGATGACACCTTCGTCTACAAAGAGTACACCTAGGTGCTGTCTGGCAAGTATGAGGGTCATTGATGGAAAAGAATTTGTTGTAGATTTCAAAGCGTTGATGTGGCGTCTCATGCAGGCACAATCATCTGCACTTAGCCTCTGTCAACGAACACCCACTCTCACCTCCACGTGGGGAAATCTGAGAGCCGAGAACCTTCGATCCAACCCCCGTGGGACGTCGCTGCAGACGAGGGAGGAGGGAGAGTGAGTCTGTATCAGGGCTCATCTCTCTTTAGGGATGGTGGTGGAGGAGCTGAAAAACTGTCTGGCAAATGGCGACATCCGAAACTCCAGTCAGGGGAAGCTACCTGGTGCACTCGAGACTCTAGAAGGTCTAGAAAGTCCCTCCAAGGGCTCCTTCCAAGTCGGGGTCTTGGAATAGAGATAGCGGCATGAGTGCTCAACAACCTTAGGGCCTGCGGCGGCAGTGAATGAGTGGAAAACAAAGGAAACAAGGAAGGACATACAGCATCGACGTCTTGAAGAGGCAATTGAATAATGAACGAATCTCGAAGGACCAAAATGACTTTATATAAGACCTTGGTCATCCCAGTCCTGCTGCATGCTGCGGAGACATGGGCAAACCCCAAAACGAATGAGGATGTCCTTGGTCTCTTCGAGGGAAGAGTTCAGTGTTGGTCCGGTTTTTGGAGCAGAAGATTCAACCACGAACTGTACAGCGAGTCTAGGCGTTTACGGGTCCAAGGTGGTAAGCCATATAAAGCGTATGGGCAACTCAGCTCCAGTCCGATGAGTCTTCGACTCCGAGCATGTGGAACAACGCAAGAGAGGACGCCCGCGTTTAATCTGGGGCATTCAGGTGGAGAAGCATCTCAACCAGCTTGGCGTGCGAGGTAGTCAGAGATCGTTCTAGTTGGAGAAGCTTGTTGGTAGAGCCCATGTCTAAACCGGACGGCAGCGCCAAATAAAGAAGAAGTAGGACTTAGATAAGAGAGAAGAGAAGCTCTTTTGATTGGTTGATGTTGGCGTTCACATGATTTTCAAATTGTGGCTAGATTTTAAATACTCTGTGTTTTGCTCTGTATTTTGTCAGACTGCGAATGGAATGCAGGATGTATTCCGGAAAGCAAAAATCCGTCGACCGTTGAATGCTCAAGCTGAAAGACTTTTCGAATCCGAGGCAACTGGTTGCAGACGGAAAGGAAGATCGAATCTTCGTCAAAGAGTCCAAGTTATTTTTTGTTTTTACCTCTTGTACAATCCATGCCGTGGACGCAACGACACCGCTACCAGAATTGAATTAAATCGAAGAACTTGCGATGTGTCATAAGAAGACGATCTATTGTACCCCCTTGTTTTGGTCTCGGATCTAAGTGCAGCCTTCAGAAATTTGACAAAATAACACCTCCAGATGAGATCTCTTGGAAGTATTTCCCTGGTATGGATGTTGAATCTTACTCGGACAAGGCATGGACAGTCGATTAGTGTGTGCCCCAAAGTTTCTTACGCCTGGCCACAGTGGATACAGATCTCTGTAATTACATGCAACGTGTCCAGTCAGTGTTCCACAAAGCACTCTTAGGCCAGCTTTGTTAAGTTCTAGAGCTTCTTTGGCTCGTTTGGGACTGTAGTTTTGTTCCACTGGAAGAGGCTGGATGTAGAGTTGTTGCCTATGCGACGATGTTGCCATAGCCACAACTGGCAAATTTGTCTCTACCTTAAGGGACATAATGCAGAATGCTCTGGAAGCATGGATACAAACACGCGGCCTCAGAAAACGGATCTCGTACTATTCACTCAATTTGCTGTGCGGCACCACTTTACAACTAACCGCCAGTGCGAAATATCTGGGTCTCATCATCGACAACAAGTCAAGCTTGAAACTCAATATCCAGGAGAGGGCTTCTTCTGCCCTGTTCAGCTGTAAAAAAGCCATAGGCTGCAAATGGGGACGCATTGGGTCTTCATCTCAATTGTCAGACCGGCACTTCTGCATGGAGTCTCAGTTTGGTGGACAGCACTAAACACAGCTGTCAACTGCACGCTACTCAAACGGGTGCAAAGACTGGCCTGCATGTGTATCACCAGGGCACTGAAGAACACTCAGTCGGATGCACTCAATGCACTCCTCCATCTTCCACCACTGGAAACCTTCAGTAAACAGGTGGCAGCCAGCACAGCTCTGAGACTCAAAACGCTCCGAAATCTCCTTCGCCCACTCACCCATTCTAAACGAATTCAACTTTCTCCCCAACGATACGGACCGCCTAGCTATTTTCGAGAAGAAATTATCCACCAGCATCCTCACCAGACTGGATATCTGATAATCAGACGCAGGCTGATGGCTCGAAGACAGACGAGGGTGTAGGTGCTGGTGTCTATTCTCAAGACCTTAACATAGCTATCCCCCTGAAGCGCACTGACCACTGCAGTGTGTTCCAGACAGAAACCATTGCGATAAATGAGGCATTGTCCTGGCTCAAGAACAACGTAATATTCAAAAGAGATCTCACCATCTGTTCGGACAGTCAGGCCGCAATCAAGTCCCTGGACAATGTTATGTTTAATTCAAAAACATCCCTCAATTGCAGACTGTCTCTGAACGAGCATTTTAACATACACCTCATGTGGGTGCCGGGACACTGTGATATACCGGGCAATTGCAAAGCCGACGAACTCGCTAGGTGTGGCACATCCTCCACCCAAACAATAGGAAGTGTTCCACCTTGTCATGCCAACGCTACCATCTACTTAAAATACACTTAATCAGCATCACGAATCGTAAATGGCTAGAAGGCACCACTTGTCTTAAAACAAAGGAAATATGGCCATCGCTTAATATCTCTTAATCTGCTTAGACTCAGCAGATCTTCACTCAGGACGCTCACCGGCGTCATAACAGGGCACTGCACGATTGGGCATGGGTGCATGTAGGTTGGGGGTCCTCTATAATGACATCTGTAGAAGCTGCATGGATGAGGAGGAGGTTGAAACCACAGATCGCCTACTCTGCTCGCGTAGCGCTCTGGCAGGTCGTAGATGCTTATCCCTTGGGGCCTACTACTTCAACAACCTCAATAAGCTAAAAAGCGTCAGTATTAGCCAGCTGAGAAGCTTTGTCACAAGCACTAACTGGCGTCAATTGTTAAGGGGAATCAACCCGCGTGGTATCACAATGGGCCTTCTTTGGCCGGAGTGTGACTGCATTCTGCAGGATAACCTAACCCAACCTTTGTTCCATGAAACAGTCTGGGGACTGTTCCAAAACTGGTTAATTTGTTTAATGGTCCATTTGTGGAGGTGGGGTGAATAAAAAACTGAGTATGAGAGTTTCCTCAGCATTTTGGAGGGAACCCTCCATCTGGTGTGAATAAAAATACATTTCTCTAAATTTAACAGAACCCCTCCACTCGCATTTTTGACAGCTAAATGTCATCTCCATTTTGGTGTGAATAAAGATGGAATCCAATGAGATTCCTTGTAGAAGTTGAGTGTGTGCGTAGGAGGTGACTTCAAGAGAGGACAAAGTTGAAATATGAAGAATACTGTTTCGGAAGAGGAATACTTTGACGAAGACGATTTTATGCAATATTTAATGTTTTATCCGCTTGCTGGTAAAACCCAAACGCCAGACACGTTGCGTTGGAGAAAAATGCATCCCTAGACAACACTTGCCAAGCTGTGAAACTATGAATCCCAATGTTCTCACCAACTCCAACTTGGGATACCGGGTCACCACTGTATCGAAGGAATATTTTCATCTTCTCAATTCTTGGCACCACCACGGGTTCCACCATTTCATGTTAGGAAACTTGAATCTATACAGGTTCTTGAAATTATCCCGAAATGTTTTTAATTATAGTTACAGTGAAACCTCCTAAATTGGACACTCCAAGGGACTAAGAAAATGCGAATCAATTTGGAGGTGTCCCGATTTGAGAGGACATCTAAATTGGGACAAATATCATTATGTCCCAATTATATGTAGCTCTGAAATAAAATGTAAACTTTCCATGATATTATTGGGTCTACAACGTCCGGCTTTTTTTTCAAAATTTGAACGTTTATTTAGGAAAAACATGTGCAGCAGTATTATTCAAAGTATTGCCCATCTGAAGCTATGAGTTTTTCCCAATTGTGGATCCCATCCCAAAAGAACTGCGCCAAGAATGAATCAGGACAATTTTTGATATTCAACTCTGATGTTAACCGTATTTCAGTGAGGGCGTTCTACATCGTCCGGAACGAATGGTAGTCAGAAGGGGCAAGGTCTGGCCTATAAGGCGGGTGGGGTAAAACTTCCCTGTTTTCCAAATAGGTTTTAACCCGGGCCGAGCGTTGTCATGATGGAAAATTACTGCCTCGTGTCTGGTCCCATATTCCGGTGGTTTTTCGGCTACGGCTCTCTTCAAACGGAATTATTGTGTTCGGTAGCGTTGTCCATTGATGGTCTCACCCGGTTTTAGCAGCTCATAATACAGCACACGCCAAATACAGAGCATTACCTTCGCGCCATGGATATTCGCCTTTGCCGTTGATTTGGCTGGTTTGGCCAAGCCACGTGCCAACCACTATTAGCACGTTCGTTAGCTAGCGCATGTTCACCAAACAATAGTCACAACACCAAGAATGACATCGAAGTAGGTAGGTATTTAACGAATGTGCACCCAAAAGAACTAATGTTGTAGGCGACGTTGAGCAGAAGCGTCTTTAGGTCTTTGCAAGAGCTAGGATCGCCCTTTTTTTTTCCTACATACCACTTTCATATGTCGAAACAAAGTTGCAAGGCCGACAAGATGTTGTAATACATAGTAGAACACAGTCCTGCCACTCTTGCTCCAGAATCTCATCCATGGTCTGACTAATTAAAAGTACATTTGAATAGTTATTTACGAATGAGTAAACAAGACTTAGGGCCATACACCTCGCATTAACACATGGCGCGGATACAAATCAGAGGCGTAGCTTCTTGTTACAATAACTCTACAGTCAAACATTGATATTGTACACTTTGTTATTTCGTAACACATAAAATCATGCTTCTTGCAGGTCATGAAGTTCAGCTTACAATATGACCCAGTAATGAGCCACATGTGTGATAATGAATGCATCAAACACCCCACAGCTCAGTAAAGTTTGGCTCTAATCATGAAATCTCGTTCACGTCTTTCACACAGCAGTTCAACAGAGTTCACTACAATTGTGTTGAAGTAATACCCCAGACGTCAACTTACAGCAAAGACTTACAACACTCCACTCCAGTAGAAATAAACAAACCGCCTGACCACATGCCCCGAAATAAACAAAACTAACCTGTTTGCTCATCTCATTACGGCGATTTTTGTTTGTGACCCACTAATATGCTAATTTGATTCACATTTATGTTTCTAAGCCAAAAACGAGACGACATCTATCTAAAATTTATCTCGTGACTCTGTCCGTTCTACCGGAAATCGACTGAAGTTCGTTCAACTACCCGATAAGGTACACAGTACACAGCATGATTACGAAATGAAAACAGATTGTATTTCTGAAATTGCGTTTATTGGGAAAAAAATCACCAAACAAAATACAACGTTGATGTTACACTGGAACAGATAAAGAGGAAATCAATACACCAATGCGCAGTTGGACTGACTCCTATTCTCACGACTTACAATATTTTAGACGAGCATTTAAAAAAAGTTTCTAAAAATCCTAACCACCGCCTGGACCCATCGAGGCACATGCCGCGTTGTTATTTCGGATTCTGCCGTCGATCCTAAACTGTATAATTTATCAGCCTCCTCCTGGAGTCGACTCTGCAGTGACTTATTCGTTGTCACGAGGCATACTTGTGTTTCTAGATCTCGGTTCACTGAACGTTCGCCGAAATTCGATGAACCGATCAGCGTGAGATTTGGATAGACTGAATTCGGCAGATAATACCTGAAAAACAAGAGGACGCCGAAATTGTTGCAATTTTTTATTACTTCGCTGGTGATACTCACCACAAACCCTTCGCGTGGTAACTCCAGCCATCTTTTTCATATTCGAAGAAATTCACTCGGTGTGCTTGTTGCGCTCGGAGCAAGTTCTCATAGAAATGTTTTGCAATCAGAGTGTATGCCGCTGGGATGCCACCGGCAGGTCCATTTGCTCCCTGAAATCCGTTGGCCTGAAACAGAGTTCATACTGATGGTACATTGAGGTGCTTTCAGTGTAAAGAGTCAAGTTACATTCGGATGCGCCATGAGAATACTGCATTGTGCCAAGCAATTATTTGTTATTGTATCCATGTAGTCTTGGGTTAAGTTAAAATATCCTGTCGCTAGTTTAAGTCTAGAGCCACTCACTGACGATGACAGCAATTGTTTTGTGACGACACTGTCATGATGGATGCCAATTTGTCCCATCTCGATGAGGGGGAATATCCACGTGTCGGCGTCTGTATGGGAAAGTGAAAGGAAGTTCAATAATTGTTCTGCCACACTGTTTTAATTCGCTTATAAATACATAAGTCAATTGTTTATATTTAGAAGGATTATCATAATAGACGACGGCGAGCAGAAAATGTATTTGTTTTGCTTCAACATTTGGACATGTGCCCAATAACTTGAGAGTTAAGTTATATTCGAAATAGGTATCAACAAGAAATGCCTCTTCTTATGGATTCTTCCCAATGATCTTCCATTGGCGAAAGAAATCGGGTGTTTGTCTCATGAAAGAGGTTAACGTGAGATGCAGCTTGCAGCCTTATTCCTCTTGTTCGATAGATGTTTAGTGTTGGCTGAGGTCCAGGTCCACCGCGGACTGTAGCACAGCATCATTCATCTATGCATGCGAAAACTTTAAAGATTCGCTCACATTCCGGCGGCTGTACACTTTTAACCGACCGAGACAAGAAGTATCAGAATATTAATGAAATTAAAAATACTGCGAGACAGAGCTGATTATGAGTTCAGATGCGAGGTCAAAAAGCACTTTATCAATCTCTAATATGAATGGTGTCAGCATTGAGACCAACTCAAGTTCCTGAGTCATCACCCAAGATCTTCTGGGGGCAATCGATTTTCCAAACCATCGATCAAGAAGCGAACTTCGTTGAAATAAGAACATGACATCCGCAATTGACCGCAATATGATGTACGCATGTTTATGGACGAAAGTGATCTCTCCGATAACCACTAAAAGTTAAGAAAGGAGGATGTGAGGTCTACAGAGGTGAAATAAAGAAGAAAGACGACGTCAGCTTTCTTCAAATAAGGGCTTCTCAGTGAATGCCAATTGATCCCACTGGCATATGGAAGAATAGATGCAAATTGCGTACTTTAGTCAACAATGAATGTGACAGGTCAGATCCGACAGCATAAAAAATATGTCCCCGCAAGATTTTTCTTATCGAAGACTAAACAACGAAAGCGAAATATAAATCTGTCCGGGACGTGGCTACTATCGAAATAACGCCATGCGTCCGATAATTTCTGAGTTCAAAATGTCCAAAAGTGAAAATGCTGCAGTGTCCACTAAAACGATTGTTTTGACTGATTGACCCCAAGACATCCTTATCTCAAAACCTCTTCTCGGGTGTGACTGCCACGATTCTCCTATTCAAATATTCAGATGTTAACCCCCAGGCGTGAGGAGGGTTGACATTTCTTTTTCCAGATTTGGAAGGAAGTGCAAATCAATAAATGGCTCGGACACCGAACAGCGAATTCTAGAGTTAACGCATATCACAGTACGGTTTCCGCTTGATCGCGATCCCAAGATCGTTGCTCTTGCTACCTTTAAGGCATCTGGTAGAGTTTGGTATCAAGCATTCGAATCAATTCGTTGTCGAATGAGTTTGATATCCACCACTGGTGTTCCCCAAAGATCTCTTCTGTGTACGACCATTTCACTCAACCGATAACAGTGCCCACAAGCACGCTCCATATTCGCTCAAGACCCTGTCACGATCCTGCAATTCGGTGGTAGAACCGTTTCGATAGCGTATGTTTAGTGCGCCACATTCGAATCTTAACATCATTGTCAATTGTGACAAAAACAACTCAACGCTGTCTGCTGTCACATAAGCGAAGGCTTAATAATCAGCGGTTGTCAATGAATGGATCTTGTCGCGATGAGAATACTTTCTATTATTGGCATGTGCATCAATGCAGCACTTATTTCGAACGATGACATCTTTGAGGACGGCAACAAATACTGCGAAATGTCAATCGACGCAGGAATGAATTCGAATGATATCTGCCCTAAGCTTGAGTACAGACTCCTAGTAGGTATATACGAGGCACTCAACAAGGCAGCAATACTTTGAAGAGCTTTCTACTGTTTGTTGTTTCCACTAGTCCACTAGACCTAACAGGGGACGCCCCGATATTGAATTGTTTCGCAGAAAACATGCAATGTCGGCATATTTTTTTGTACTTTCTTCTAATGCCTCACCACTCAAGAAAATTACCTGTTCCAACCCAGTTATTTATTGATGACTTATGCGATTCTTTGTTTAGCGAATTCGACGTCTGAAAGTCATCTGAAAAGTTCAAGAAAAACCAAATTTATTTTGTCCATCGCCTACACAGAGCTGTATCGTTGTCAACGAAAAAAAAACACAAAAGATGACACAAGCACATACATGTGTGCAAAAGCAACAAGTGACTACACCAAAAATGATCTAAAAATTGGTTTTAACTATGCAAGTGACCACGTAGGCGCAAGTCTGAAAGTATCATATCACAGCATGTATTCAAGGTAAAGCAGTCTGTTCGTCATAAAGCTCACTTCAAATTAGACAGATAAACATTGCAAATAAATATGTGTCATGTTATTTACAGCATAAGCAGCACGTTTGACAAATGCTACACTTTGATCCTACTCACCAGGTTTGCTATCCAAGGCCGCCTTTTGTTTACTAAAAATGTCTTCGAAGAAGTCCGTTATACGCTGCTTTGCCGTCCTTATGAATGCCTCCTTATCGCCCTCATATGGCAATTCCGTCCAGTTATTGTGCAATTCGACTTCCGCATCGCGCCGTACGGACAAACTGAACTCTTGAACTTTGGCAATTAATTTGGCATAGAAATCTGCTAAATTTCGATCCTCAATCAGGATATATCGGTCTTGTCGATTTGTGAAGTAGTCATTGGATAAATTCGCTCCACTTATCATGACCGAATCATCGAAGAGATACACTTTCATGTGCTGCAGTCCGAGCAGTTCGTTCCATCTTGGTGGGACAAATCGTTTCGTAAAGCCTCTCAGATCTGGTGTGTGATACATTGAAAGTGAAAAATTCTTATCAAACTCTTTCAGCAGTGGCATAAACATTGTTTTTGAATTTATTTCACCGCGTGTTCCACGCGTAAAGTCCAACAGTACATTCACTTTCAGAGCTTCGTTCTGCTCTAGGTTCTTCTTGATTGTCTGAACAAATGCTGTCTCAAGTTGACCAGTTCCCAGATATAAACTGGCAAGACTTATGCGCTCCTTTGCCTCCGCAGTCTTTTGCACCAGAGTCTCGTAGAATTTACTTGGCTCGTGAATGATTTGGATTTGGTCACCATTCAATGGAAAGCATGGTGTGTGCGAATACAGCCACGATAGACTTTCTAAACCTGGAGATCCAAATGTGTGCACAATTTTTGGTGAATTGAAGATAAAATCCGGAGAAATGGTGAGTTGTTGGTCCATAAACGTTGAGAAAAATCGTCGAAACATTGTTCTTCTCAGCTCCGCTGGATGTCAGCGAATATTGTTGAATTAAATTTTGATAAATGACTTGTCACTGCTGGATTATTAAAAGAAATTGTGCGACTGTTGGAGATTCAACTTGTACTCGTATTTTTCATGGTAAATGATTATTATTTTGAGTGAAAATGTCCGAAATGGAAAATAAAATTGTCTGTGGAAGCGAAAGAGATTACAACAGCACAAAAGTGTAACGTTAATTGTAAGAGAAAACTGATGAAATGTCAGGTTGTATGAAGCATGCTTACTTTGAACAGCTGATTGCCACAATATACATGTTGCTTACAACTGACAGTTTGCTTTGGTTCTAAACAATGGTACAGATCGGTACAGATTGTCTGTAGAAGCACATTCGTATTGCAAATGTACGTAACTGTGCTTGCTGTTTGGCTTTAGTTTTATAATGAATTGGTAATTCTGGACTTGCAGACGACAAACCATGCTGAAAACGAGAGGTAATCAATAATCGGTTGAAGCTTCAGCTTGAAAGTGAGGACGTTCAATGTTACGGGCGACATACAATTAACCCTGGACCCTCTGGGAAAACCAAGTTGCAAACATAATCCATACTGTTGGGAATAATACCAATAATATGAATTTATTACAGCCCGTAGATGGGCAGGTCCTAGTTTTTAGGCAACGACTCGTGTTTGTTCTCTCACGAGTACAGTATTATGCCGACTCCGAATGGCAAATTTGAGAGCTTGTGTTAGGCAGTTTTTAAACTCGAAAGAGGTGGGCAGTGAAAAGCATTTTATTCGTACCTGAAATGAAGCCTGGGCTGGGTAGACTCATGTGCGAAGAGGTCGACGCATTAACCCACAACGCCACTGCCGCCCATATCGACAAAATTCACCAGAAATTAGAGCTCAAAATCTGTCGTAATGTGGTGTGATTCGGACAGAAAATGTTTTCCTTGAACTCAACCATACAGTTTCTACTACATTCAATTCGATGTTCCTTGAACACAACCATCCATCGTCGACGTAACGTATCACTTTTGACAGCTGCACTACGTGTAAAAGTCAGTTCAGTTGCGAAATGACAGAATAAACTTTGCTCAACATTCGTCTGTCATTTGCTTCAATTCAGTTGCTTGAACTTATTTTCTTGTCTTTTAAAACACATAATTATTGTCTTTCTACAAAAAACCGAAAAATATTGTGTTGCTCTGAAAATATGTCCAAGTTACAAAATCTAGTGTTTGTGGTTTTGCTGCAGTTAGTGTTTTATGGTGAGTTTATTATCAGGTGTTTAGAATTTCTTTGTGTATTCAATTGATGGTTGCGGTATATTTTTGCAATATGTTAGGCGTCAGGCAGCGCAAAGATGGATGTTAGTTACTGCACAAGAAGTACATATGTACATACTGATGTATGCTAATACTTGATGCATGCGAATAAGAAAATCGGAGATAGCTATTAGAAGGCAGGACTTTTGGGAGGAAAGTAACTTCTCTTCTTGAACTTATCTCTGCTGATTTAAGTACACGTTAAATTCGCTTTCATTCACGAGCATCTTATGTCCATATCCATGACATATAGTAGTTTAGACACTATTCGTTTTTAAAACGACTCGTAGAACGTCCTCATCATTCCAGGAATGGCATTGCTTCGAAAGTTTTCTTACACATTGTCACCCGTTGTCAGTTCCGTCATTCCAGCGAGATCAAGAGAAACTTTCAACCATCATCACTCCCGCCATGATTTCTATCGTCATTCTTCATTCCGCACCCAGTCATTTTGCCATTATTCCATCAAGATCGTCATTTGAAAACTGACAGTGTGTAGCCTACCGAATATATTCGATTAATAATCATTCTGCCACGGAATAGATTTAAGAAAGCCGGAAAAATTCGAACGCGGGGTAGTGGGTGCCTTATCAGAGCACAAACATTTAAAATTGGTCTGCCCTACAATGACTTCTGTAGAATCTGGAGAGAGGAGAAGAGGAACAAAGATCGTGGGCAACTTCCTACCCCTGCAGCGCCTGTTACCGCGTTTTCAAACAATAAGCCAATTTTGTCTGTCTGTCAGTCACCTAAATCTAGAGTAAAGGGTTGTACGCTGAAATAGGAGGTCCTTTATTGGAACACCGATTGAATAAATATGAAAAATTACTGGGAACCATCGTGACATGGTTAAGTTTCATACTGAACAGGCGACAAGGGTAGACGAACAAGTTTTTGACCTGAAGTGGAAAATGTTAGAAATTAAGGATTAAATTGCATGTCGCTTGCATACAATACTCTTAAGATTTTCTTTGTAATAAAGCGTATATTTTTTAATCATTTTAAATTGAATTTGGTTGACAGTAACATGTCCGCCAGTTTTCCGACATTCAAGAAATCAAGCAACAGTGTTGCACCAGCAATCGCTTACAAACTGTTGACGTCTGTAGCCATTATGGACTGGTATTCAGCTGAATAAATGAACAGTCGGTTGCAAAAACTCAAGCCTGCAGGAAATTTGCAGCGGTGCCGCCTTCGTGTGCTTATTGTGAAGCGGCTTTCAAGTCCGAGTGGAGCTTGGTTCACATTTATATCTGTTCAGTACATTCTGCACTGAAATCTATTTCTCTAAATCCGCCGCAATGTCGATTCCTTCCACATATTTAATGCTTTCACGAGTTTTCGTAAAAATCCATACCAGCATTCATTGGTTGATGCGGACCCAGTCATTTAAATTAAATTCACTCCTCATGAACACACCCATGCAAAACGTAACGTAACCTCCCGCCGTCACTAACGTCAACGTTAACATTTATTTTACTACAACAGAGTATGTAAAAGTCAGTTCACTCAGAAGTGACAAAAGGTTTCTGAGTAAAAGTCATTTCCTTCGTATTCGCCAATTTGTTTCTTTTCAACCCAGCGATATTGCATTTCTCTATAAATATGTATCAATTAAAAGGTCTAGTGTTTGTGTTTTCATTGCAGATATTATTTTGTGGTAAGTGCCATATATGACTGGCGATGCATTGTGGTCAGTTGGTAGGCGTCGTATAGAAAGGAAAGAAATGGTTACAAGTGTTCTTCATCATATCATAAATCATTTACCACTCACTTGGAGAAAGGCCAAGTATTTGACCCATAAATTTAAGGACATAAATCAATGACTCCAGTGACTTGGTGAACTACGAACGGTACTCCCACAATTTGTATGTGACTCATTTGCAATTGATGCTGAAGCTAATGCAGTGTTTTTCTTTTTGCTTTGAACGACCCTGGATTTGTGTATTCCTTGTGCTTGTTTGAATAGACTAATAATTTGAGCATTGCTCCAGTGTTGATCGGGGGAAGGAGATAGCTGAATACACAAGTTGTGTGTGTTATTTTTTATTTGCATCATACAGCGTGGGAATGCAGAAGGTCTTTTTATGGCGACATTTATACAAATCCTACTGAGAGGCTACCAAGTGGTAATCAGTTCACACTCGATTATTTCCGTTGCATTTGTGACTGGCACGTAAAGCCTAGAATGCTTTCGTCATCGACTCAAAGATTAGTTCCCTTTGTAAGACTTGCTATCGATATACTTATGACCATGTATGAGCTGTGAATGTGGGAATAGGCGACGTTCTCCTCCCGTTGTGTTCATTCAATGGTTTCGATTAAAGATAATCATTTAGAGGGTCAAGGTTTTGTTGTATTGTCTTGGAAACTGCGATTCACCTACAGTCTCTACTGCACTCTCAAGAATATCTTCGATGCTTGTACCGTTCAGTGTTTGATTTGATTGTGTAGGCTAATAAGTGGTTGAATGATGGTTATTGATCCTAGAGAGACAGGACCTAGCTTCTATTGCTCTCCCACGAGTCGAAAGGAGCTTTTTCTAAACAGTTGTTAATCTTTGAGCGTTGTCAGTGACTCAAGATAGGTGGAGCCGTAAAAATTATTTTTGTCAAGCCGCCAATCGAGCTCAGACGCATTCGGTTCAAGTGCATAGAAGTCGACGCACAGACACACAACGTGAGCCCAGTGTTAGTCCACACTCGCTGAAAATAAGCATTCGGTTCAAATCAATCAAGGAAGAAATTGCGTGGATGTTCTTTCGAGGTCTGTGGAATATACTAAACTCTAACAAGGCTCTCAATTGTACTTCGGATTGGATAAACGATCTAGATGAACTGTTCAAGTCAAGCCACTTTGCTGAATGTGAATTTTATTAAAACGTTTTCCAATCGACATCATGAATCAACCTTTTTTACTTTCAGTTTTTATTCCAGCAAGTGCCGAACGAAATCGTGAAAAAATGTATGAAGCTATAAGCGGAGCCAGCTGCTTTCGACGCTTAAACGGAACACATCAAACTGGCTGCTCATGTAAGCGGCCCCAAAGCATTTACACAAAACCAGAACGATAAACAAAGTCTATATTTCAGCATGCTTTTCAGGATCAGTTGGGGTTATTCATGTGGTAAGAACGGTTGAGGACATTGACTTCTTAGTAAGCAATCCACCGTCACCACCTTATGCAGCAGTTGTGCCGCCACCTTTGTTCACACGGGCGAACATTCTTCGCCTCAAAAACGAGGCGAAGAAGAATGTGTCGGTAGTAATTGTCGTCAATCGTACAGAGAATATGACGCAATTCAGTCACGATCTTTCGTGCCCAAATCGTTACAGTAACATAAATCAGGATTCTTGTGATGCGTCTCGTCCGGAAACACTCTGGAACCCGGTTGGCACTGGCTTGCTGTACGAGGATTTTCCATTTCCCATCTACTATGTCGCCGATCCAGATGAAAAACAGAAGATCCTCGATTGCTGGGAAAAATTCAATAATTTTGAATACAATAAGCACGCAGTTCGCTCTCTGTGCAGCATACAAGTCAACACATTCATGTCAGCAGCAGTGAGCTCCGAGGTGTGCATGCGCAGGACAAATTTTCTCAACAATCTCAGCCGAACGCGGTACTGTGACCCGCTGGAGGGCAGAAATATTTACGGCACACTATTCCCAAGGAACAGCAGTGTTGAGAAACGCGACATCGATCCAACAGAGAAGTTTATAATGGTTACCACTCGCTTGGACACCACGTCAATGTTTGACGGCGTTGGTCTCGGCGCAATGGATTCACTTCTGTCCTACGCAACTTTGGTCAACGTGGCGCATGTGCTTGCCCGTCTCCTGCCGGAGAAGAAGAACGAGAGATATAACGTCTTATTCGTGGTGTTCAATGGCGAGACATACGATTACATTGGTTCGCAGCGGTTTGTTTATGATATTCAAAACCAGGCATTCCCCACGCGAAGCACACGCACCAATCCAATAGACTTCGAGAACATAGCTCTCATGATTGACATTGGAGCCTTGGATGAGTTGAACACAATCAACCTACACTCGCTGCAAAGCATGCCGCTCGCGTCGGAATTCCTCGGCAAAATCCGCAACTATTCTGCGGAATACGACCTGAGAGTGAAGTTCAACTCTGTGGTTAGTGACAATTTGCCCCCCACTTCGGCGCAATCGTTCTTGCGTGTCAATAAGACGTTCCCAGCTGTCATCTTAAACGCAGTTCCGTATAACAAATTCTATCACTCCATCTACGACGACGAGTGGAACATTGGATTCACGTATGGCAACACTTCAATGGATTTCAGTGTGTTAATGGAAAAGGAACTGGCAAGAGATCATTTTCAAGCGGAATCGGTACAGATGAAAATCAGAAACGTATCGTCCGCTCTAGCGTTGGGACTGTTCGAGATGCTGACTGGTGGCGTGTACGATGGCAACAAATTAGCAAACCCAATTTTGGTCGATGAGTTTCTGTATTGCTTCCTCCAGTCAGCCGATTGTCCACTCTTCAAGGCAGCATCACATCCCAGCAGTCAGATTAGGATACCAATACCTCCGTTAAGGTAAGCGACCATCACAAATTCCTTTGAGGGCATTTTGAAATGTTCTTGTTTCTTTTCTTTGCGCGTAAAGATATATAAGTGTACAGGGTGCATCACAGGAAGCCTCTGGATGGTCATACAGGCTCATGGGCTATATACTTTCGCAGAAGATAAGTGAAGTTAGCAAAGAGAACTGTACTTATTTGCCGTTGCATTGGTTCGCAGGCTATGACGGGAAGGGAGAATGCCGGTTCACCACGCAGAACTACAGTGTGGCTATGAGTCCAGCATTTTTAATTGACGGTAAGTTGTGGTGTATAGAAGCTCTCACTCCGAAACATAATTTAGGTAATTTCATAACGTATGATGTAGTAGATAGTTGTGTTCTTTTCACTTAACAATACTGACTGCTGTTGTTCAGTGCGTCGCTTTATATGTCGGGTCCATAGCGATGGATGATGTTACCGTCCTGTAGTTTGTTCCCATTTCTACACCATACAACTATTCCAGCTTTGCAAAGAGGTACTTCCCCGAGAAGTGTTTTCTTTTCCTTCGTAGGCCAAGGCCTTCGCAGAGCAGAGCAGATGTTGGATAGATCCTGTTTCTTCCAAATCCCTGTTAGCTCCTATAAAAGTCAATGAGTGGATTCAGACGCGATACATGCGTATCTAGGCCGCAGTAACTGGCAAGGAATCCAATTAGCGTTTGCACTTCCTTACGACTAAAGCCGATCAGTGATGTTGATCTCGTTTTGCTCAGTGTCCACCATGGCGTCATTATTATTGGTCAAATGTCGAGACTGAGCCATCGTCTGGCTCTGTACAGAGTTCCGTCTCCCACTTTTCCCATGGAGCTAAGTGGAAAAAATGCGTAAGGGATTGCCCGAGATTCTCCCAGATTTTTTTCGATTCCTTGGATGTCAGTGTGTCATTGCACCCAGGGTCACTATGTTTGCCAAGGAAATCTCACTGACGCTCTGTCCGTATAACCTGACCAGTTTCACAGTCAAGATGTCAGATGCTATGGCTTTTATTGCTGCTTGGCTGTCGGAAACATGGAGATCGATTTGTTGGTTATGTTGAGTTTTCTCAACCCGGCAGTCGTCTCTTAGTGCCCTTGATTAACCTCTCCTTCGATGCCTCGTCCTACTTCAAAAGTGGCAGCATCAACTGTTGACGATTCTATACGGCCTGGAAAGTGCGTACTAAGGAGGTCGTTTAACGTCCAGCTTCCATCAGATTTCTGAATAGGAGACAAATAGGACGGCGTTGCTTCAAAAATCTTCCTCGGTCACACGACAAGAACACCCAGCACTTCTAGAGACAAACGCATTCGTTGTATACGACGTATTCTGCTTCTACATCACACAAAGTCCAAGAAACAGCGAATGTGAGTTATCGACGCGTCTCACGTCGACCACGTTTGTGCTCTTGTCAGACCGACTTTTCGTCCAGTCGGTCGGTTCTGTGCCTTATTTGTTTCGCTGAAAATTGACTAGCGTCTCCTGCACGGCATGACTCAACTCTCCACCATTTTCGTTATATTTATTGGTTATTTTATTATGCAGTGCTGTTCAGACTGCAACGTCTCTCATGTGATCTTTTCCAAGTTCGAGGACCACTTTCTCAGTTAGAGACGTTCTTCTTCTTTATTTGGCGCTACAGTCCGTGGTGGGCTTGGGCCTCAAACAACAAGCACCTCCAACTATTGCGATCGCTGGCTAGCTGGACTTGGGCCCCAAGCAACAAGCCCCTCCAACTATTGCGATCGCTGGCTAGCTGTCTACAGCTCCGGATGCTAAGTTGGTAAAGGTCCTTGTCCACATGGGTGCGCCACTTCAGACGCGTGTGTCCTTTGTTGCGTTGGACCGGAGCTGAGTTGTCCATACGCTCCACATGACCTCCGACGCCTGGCTTGACTCATGTCGCTGTTCGTGGTTGAACCTTCTCCTTCAAATGGCGTCAACGTAAACAAGACTAAATATAGCGCGTAGAGCTTTTTCTCTCAAACTTCTAGAAAGGTTGCTCCTATGGAGCGGTAACAGGGCTTCCGTGAGTGATCCCCACGGGATTCTGTCTTGGCCCAGCCTAGTCACTTCCTGCCAGGATTTCCCGGCCTGTCGATGTTCTTTCTCTCGGTCCGTAACAGGGCTTCCGTGAGTGATCCCCACGAGACTCTGTCTTGGCCCAGCCTAGTCACTTCCTGCCAGGATTTCCCGGCCTGTCGATGTTCTTTCCCTCGTCCGTCTCCAAATTGAGCGCGGTCGACCCCGGCTGCGCACTCCTTGTGGTGTTCAAGTGTGGACCATTATTGCGATGTGGTGTCGCCTATCCAGCTCCACTTTCGATGTTGTTTCCCTTGTGCTCTACGCAGCAGCTCTTCATTTGTTATCTATTCGGATGAGATGATCTTCTTACTTGCGAGCAAAGATATTGTTTGTCCTCCAACTCCCGCATTCGCACAGCAGTACGAATTTCACGTTGTGATTGGATATCCGAAGTTTGAGTGAGGTGGGGAGCTGCGTGGATCTGCCAAGCGAGAAGTAAGCGTGGTGGGCTTTATTTATTCGAAAAACGACGTCAGTTTCTGCATCTTCGATTTGCACAAAGTGCTGCCGCGGCAGCTGAATTTGTTGACATCCTCAATTGGGTTACCACCTAGCCTTGAACCGTTTCTCATCAGTTTTATCTTGACTACGTTGATTGATGATTTTACACGCGGCAACATTTTCGTTCGCTCCATGGCCTAAAACTTTCATCGCATCAAGTCAAAGGTTCTTTTAATCTACGATCGCTTTTGGGCAGGTCGTAGTATCCTAAAAATGCTGCAATCAAAAAACACGTCCATAATGTCAATAAGAAGTGACAGGGTCGGTGTAAGAAATGTTATTGACATCACCAAAATGATGGCTTCTGATTTCATTTAATGTACATCCATTTATTTTGCAGATTATGACTGGGCCTCTGGAAACTACTCAACGTGGACTGAATCAACGTGGACCCAATTCAGTGCTAGAATATTCCTCAGACCGTCCAAAATGCATGAAACAATAACGCTTTCAATTGGTATAGTGGTTACGTTACTTTTTTTCTGCATAGTTTACCTTGTGAACAGCAGATCGGAGGTCCTCTTCGAAAATGCCCCAACGAGATCTTCGTAAGTTGATTTGTTGATTTTGTTTCCAATTCCCATACGACCTCTAGTGTTTTACACATTTCCACAATCATTTCATCATGTTCTTCCTCCTTTTTTTTTTCATTTAGGGTAACGGAACCAGCGGCTTGTTAGTAGTAGAGCAAAGATATTTAAAACAAAAGAGAACAAAAATATACTTATCAGAAAGACTGCGCTTACTCAAGCGAAACATGTAAAATAGCTCTTAAGTCACACTACATTCTTTTTATGATTTTCATAAGGTAAACTTTTATTTCCTGTGGCGTTTTGTTTCTTTGTTTGCCTTTTGTATATAAAGACGTCTTTCATTTGAGTGACATCCTTGTTTGCGTAGTATAATGTAGGAAACACAACAAGACCTTTGTTAATTAGACTATTCGTGTTAAGGCATAAAAAAGACAATTGTAACTTTAATACTACCAATGTACGAATTTATTCAAGACTTGTTCAACTCTAATCAACCAAAAGCAAACGCATTCGACATTAACAACGAACCCACACACGGTGTAGTTGATTCCAAAACATTTGCAAAATGCCTGGACACTTGGAATTTGTAACAGCAATAAAAATAACAGAATTTCTCTAAGCGCCAGTTTGGGTGTCCGAAGGGAATATCTTAACTGTTTTCTTAGTTGAGGTAACCTTAACTTATAAACGAATAAAACAAGTTACTTGGCAACGTTTGGTAATCCTTTGATTAGTGTTGATATCGATCGAATTCTTGTCAACTGAAGTTGTTGGCGCGTGTATTACGTGCGCCGCATTGATTGAACGACATTTTGATCGTTACCACAAATTGCACTCATGCCAATGCATCTCTGCATTCTAATTAACCATTTTTATTTAGACAAATATACTCACAACCAAATTAATCAATACAAAATTAGCTTTTAACACTGAACTACTGGCATTGTGCGAGCGCCCTATGCCATTAAAATTAACTCCTGATTTATACTAAAGTTTTGGTCAGCTCTGTTTTCCGTAAAGCTTTAAAATTTGCATCATCTTTTCCAGTTGAAGTGTACCGCCCAACATGAGAGTCACTTGACTCGCTCGAACATCGACGTACCGTCTCGTCTCTATCCGTATTTTATCGCTATTTTAACAAACGATGCTCAAGTGAGCTTGCCAACTGCATTCCTCCTCTCCATGAATTCACCCGCAATACCCGTCTCGCCAGGAATGCTCATCAGTTTACCCTTAAGCCTGCTTTCGGACGCACAGTTAAATTTAGAGACTCGCAAGACACGAATGTGGAATGCTCTTCCCAGCCTAATATTTCCCCCAGAATACAATCCGCAGATATTTAAAACCAATGTGCACACGTACCTCCTCTCCCTTTCTCCCTCTACACCTTCGGCCCGTGCTGTGTCTTGAACCCGAACACTTAAGGGTACTAACAATCCCCTGTGCGCGTGCAAAAGTTAGGTTGAACTCACATTTCGTGTGGAAAAATTGTACAAAAATAGACATTTCATCGTATTTGCTGAAATGACCAGCACCAGAGCTATAAAAAGAGAGAAACAAGAACGGTGGCCGCCAGGCGTAATGTGTATGAGCTTCGATTTCATAATTCACGACTGCTCAGAGAGGGCTACAGTCTACAAGTCTTTTTTTCTGCAAAACGACTTGTTGGGAGATGGTCAGAGGGGTCCTTTACTGGATTGGGCTGCAATACTGGTTTCCTGCACCAACATTGTGGTGGAAGCCTTATCTTTAGAAGTATTCTAGTCTATCATCCGAGATATTTGGGACCGAGGGTGGATAATCAACTAAGATCAAACAATCCGGATAATTGAACACATAAGCGAATGGAATAAAAGTCATGTCATGTCCAGTCCTTTCTACTCTACTCAGCCGGTGTAGATATTCCAATATCAAACCCCTATCGCCCACGAAGGCCCACTTCCCCTTTTTCCAATCCTCTTACAATTTCTATCTTAGTTTCGATTGATAAAACGTCTCGGTTACTTTTTCTTCAAAACTGACTTTCTTAACTGGACCACAATTCACGAATAAAATTAACAATGTTCACGTGGACACTCGGCACATACGAGTACACACGTATGCATGCGCTAAAATGGACCGTTAACTCAGGAACATTCCGTTAGTTTTTGTTTCCCCCTTTTATGGTTTAGTTCGGATAATTGCCTTTGTGTCATAGCTGACGTCCATTTGCTTCGAATGTTGCTTTCGGATAACGATTGACGTTCGGATATTCGACGCTCAACTGTAGATGAATTTGTACTTTTTTTGTTTTCATCAGAAAGGGCTGAAAGGCTAGCGGAGATTATTGAAAGGAAAAATGAGACCTAGGCAATAAACTCCAGCAAATATTTTTTAGCTGCACTTTCCAATTTAAGTAATGTGAGCAAAAATGCCTCATTCAGTCGTAACTTTGTCTGGGGACATGGCGAACAATTTGTCTGTTTCCGCAAAGAAGTTTGAAAACATGTTCCCAATGATATCACTCCGTTTGGTGGGTGTCTTCTTACGTGAGTGGCCCCGAACGAGATCTGCATAAGATACCTTATTTGGTTGCCACTGTTGTGGCTGAAGCTCTGTTTAAGACGAGTTTGTTTTTACTAGCTATTGACCTATTCGTTGTCAAAGAGATAGTAAATGCATGACAGACACAAAACAAAACATGTCGGCGCAACCCCCGCATTAAGCAAATAATGACTATTGCTGCGACTAGAGATACAAGTATATGTTGGAAATACGAAATATAAGCGAATGTTGCCTAAATTATCTTGAAATCATACCTAAATTTGCCAAGGCAAACTCTACCGGCGCCCTTGTTGGTCAACACATGGATTAAGTGTTTCAAATAATCTGTTTATTTGAGAGCCACGAATATGTTGAAGCGTTGAAACGTTACGACTTCATGTGAATTCGCATCCACTCCTATGCACCTATGTTACACGACACCTAAATACACAAGTAATTAGAGAGTCGCGGGTGAACCGAGTGTTCCCGTGTAGCCGTCTCTGACCAGCTTTGGAATGCGATGTGCACTTAAGGGTACTCGGTTAATCAGCATACATGACGCCTTATAACACAGCCTTACAGGAATTCTCAAACTTTGAAGTTATTCTTTGGTTTCTGCCTTCAAAGCTGTAGTTCCTATGACTTTTGAAGAGTCTGACCACTGTAAGCTAGGTATGTGATGCATGGTTTTGGAATGAACTAGGAAACTAAGTCTCAACTTAAGTCCAAGCTCAAAGCAATATTTAGTCAGAAGATCATGTAATAGCAGAACAAGGTCGATCATTGCCTAGAGTTAGTGCAACTTGTTTTGAGGTTATAGAAAACAAATGTAGTAACCAATAGGAGTTTTATTTAAACGCTCAGAAACCTAACAGGAATCATTCTTTTTTTGAATCTATAAAGCTTCGCGGTGGAAGTCAATATGAGGGACAGGCCACAGATATCGTTTATTAGATGCTGAAGTAAGGGTCGCACAAATCATAAAAACGAGACATGCAGCTACAAAGGAGTGTTTGATTTCATTGTTTTATTTCTGTTTTACGTTTTAGACTCTTGCTCCTCGACTAAGAAGAACAGTAATGCCGGAATAGTTTATTTATTATTTGGTGCAAGATGTGCGGATGCAATTGATTGAAAGGTGAATTTTCCGATGAGTGTTATGTGTTTTCGACAATCAAAAGGTAATGCTCGAGTCCCAGCTGGAATGTGACATTTTCAAAAAATAACTTATACGAAATATACTTAATTGACTTTTTATCAGCTAATCCAAAAAACAAATCAGATAAGACTCAAGCCGATGAGAATAGATGTTGATTGAGTGTGGTGGTAGAGGAATTAAGAAGACGTGATTTTTCATATTCGTTAAAAAAAATGTTAAGAGAGGGGGTACTTTTGAGGAGGCTTGTAACGAATAAAGGACTCAAAAAACAAAAAAAAAAAATAAATCTCGCAGTGATACTTTTTAAGCTAGGAACTTTCTTGTTTGATAACGAAATCGATCTTGTAATACATTGAAACTTCTCTAGAGCGGACAGCAGCGGGACCGTCATGATTGTGAAGAAGATGAAATGCACGACGGGACCATCATGATTGTGAAGAGGGTGAAATGCACGAACATCTTCTGGCATGAAGACCGTGACGTAAAGAGAGAGTTCGTGTCCCGCGCAAAGAGAAGTTTCACTGTACACATAAAATCTCGTACCGCCTTCGTTGTGATCCCTTAGAACAATGCTTCGCAAAGTGGATCAGCGTTGTTTGATAATTGAACTAGCGCGAATCGGTTTTCGAAACAAATAGAAATATAATCGAAAAGGCAAGAAAGAATATGACCAAAAATTAGTACTCATCAGAGAGGATCAATGACCAATCAAAAATATTCAATTGCAGCTGTTGTTCAAAACATATCCACCGAAGCATTTTTCAATATAGTCAATCAAGTGTTAAAGATTAATTTGCAGTTCCTCTTTCACAGGAAACACAAAACAGCACACCCGGTACACATTCTGACCAAAGCACACTAAAGTACGTACTTTTTAAATACTGTTCTTTATAGTATAGGAGTGTAGATTCAACTGTTGCAAATGAGGCATCACAAATCAAAACAGTGACGGAGTCCCATACGAAAACACATTAACCGTAGTCCAGATAGCAAATTGTAGACACGCTAATTCTTTAATACATAAGAATTTCTTGTAACAAGAAACATGCCTAAACTAAAAGAATGTTAAACAATAAGTTTAAAAATCGCCAATAAGATATTTATACCTTTTAAAGTTAACCAATATAAATGTAAACCGAGAGACAAGCGCATGAAAGACCGTTTCCTTTTTTATTCATAATGTAAGGACATCGTATTAAATTAAATTTCCTGCGTGTGCGTGCATGTAAATAAGTAGATATGTTGTAGTTGTAAGAAGTATCAGACATTAAGGTTGCTGCAAATGGAACACATGTTTGCGTTCTCTCCTCGATTGACAAATATGAAAATAAATGAGTATTAAATCAAGTTCTCCGCTCTGTAGACATTAAGCGTGACTTTGTCGTGTGCTTTGTGCGATTCGTCCGAATGCTCGTTGCAGCAACAACAAACTAGATCTTACAAATTGATATTTATGGATATTTTGTTTTTATTATAATAAATTGATAGTACGAACCTAATTATAACAAAACAAATTGGACTTTACTTTTTCTAAATAATTTGATATGATGACTAACTATTTGCTATTAAATAAAATAGATTCATTAAACAACTAAAAATAGCGGCATTTTTATTTGTCTACTTAGTCCCACAACCACAAAAGTGAGAGAGATTTAATAAAGACATCAGAAGAGATTAAGCCTTATGATTTGATCCACCCAGTCCTTGGACACATGTGTCAGCTGTACCCGTGCAACTCCTTCTACAACATCTAAGATCTCTCTTTCATCTCTCTTTAAAGTACAGTAGAGCCCCTCCACCGCCTGCTAGGTAAGTATCGCTCTTTCATCACCTGAAGAGGTGAAGGCGTAAATAATGTCCATGTCGGGAACTGTAACCAGATATCCATCCTATGAAGATTAAGACCAAGTGGTATCCATGGCAACACCGAGTCATCCTTTATATTGAACATTTTACGTCTACCTAGAGACTATGTGAGGCATCAACTATGTTGAGACGAGCGAGGAAAAGACGTTCGACTTTGTTGAGTGGCAAGACTCGACTGCCCATCCAGTTCTTCCTCAAGTTCCCTCTAAGACTCTTCCTTAATATGCCTTATACGCTTCTCAGGGTCAATCAGAGCAAACCGATAACTCTTGGTGCGCTGTGATTAGGTCACACCCATTGTGCGCTCAATGGGTCATCAAAGTATGCAATTCGTTTCGTGACGTATTCTTGCACTCGTTTGTTTATAAAGGGTGACTTTTTAGCTATTATCTTTTTGGCAACACTGGTTTAAACAGCTGACGCACGTTTCGTGTTTTGTTTCACTGTCAAACATCTTCAGTTTGGTCTATAATTGAACCAGAAATGAATGAGTAAAGAGATGTCCATCTTCTACTTCTCTTGCCCCTTGATTTCATCTGACAGCGTTTTTTATACGCTTTTTCGCCCCTGTCTGTGAGTACGTAGTCTTTAATTTCTGAATTTAACCATGAATCGTCTTACAAACGAACAACGCTTGCAAATTGTTGAATTTTATCAAAATGCGTGCTCTGTTAAGAAAGTTCATCGCGCGCTTCTTCCATTTTATGGTCAGTTTAGACGAAGCTCATTTTTGACTCAATGGGTACGTAAATAAGCAGAATTGTCGATTATGGAGTGAATATCAGCCGGAAGCATTGCAAGAGCTACCATTGCATCCAGAAAAAGCCACAGTTTGGTGCGGTTTATGGGCTGGTGGCATCATTGGACCGTACTTCTTCAAAGATGATGCGAGTCGTAACGTAACTGTGAATGGTGAGCGCTACCGTGAGATGATATCCAACTTTTTTTTGCCCAAAATGCAAGAGCTTGACTTGCATGACATGTGGTTTCAACAAGACGGTGCCACATGCCACACAGCACGCGCAACAATGGACTTATTGAGAGGCGAGTTCGGTGAACATTTTATTTCAGGTTCGCGACCGGTCTATTGGCCGCCTAGATCGTGCGATTTAACGCCTTTAGACTTTTTTTTTAAAGCTCATGTCTATACAGACAAGCCCGCTTCAATTGACGCATTGGAAGCCAACATTGAAGCATTTATTTGTTGGCCGAAATGTTGGAAAGAGTATGCCAAAATTGGACCATTCGGATGGACCATTTGAGGCGCAGTCAAGGTCAACATTTGCATGAAATAATCTTCAAACATTAAATTACATGGACCGTACTATCGATTCAAATAAGGATTTCATGCATTTTTCTGAATTTTATGTGTTTTTTTTTTTTGAAAGACTTTCCTATAGCTTTTAAGAAACCAGAAACCTTTACAATAGTCACAAGAACACGTAACATTTGCCGTCGATACTTTGTGACATTTTCGGTCATTAAATGCCGGCCCTTGAGTGGGTCAATGTGAGCACTTGTGTGTCACCGCAGTAGGTCAGTTGCATTGCGCTGAAATGAGATAGCGTCAGTGTCGTTTGTGTTATCATTTCGGTTAGCGTGTTGTGAAGGCATTGCGTTGTGTGTGGGCACGAAACTGTAATACGTCTCACTCATCTTATCGATGTACTGGGCACTACGCCATTCTAACTCGTGCCTTTATATGTGGTCAGGCCTATGACTTCATCTTCTGCAGCTGCAGTGCCCTCTCGCGAAGGAAAAGTCTTCTAGGGGATTACTTCTGCAATAATCTACAATAGTAGCAGCAGCCATCCATTTCCATTATCGCTTTTTGAAAAGGAACTGAGAAAAGCAATTGGTTACTCCCCAAACCGACTAGATTCTCGCGGTAATGCAACAGGGCTCTGACTACTGCCTGTTGGCAGTCAGTCACTCACACTCAACCTAACCTACTATTCTCACACGAGTCTTAAGGCTTCGACTTGGCTTTTCAAGTCTCATCTCGTGACTCGATGTATGTGACTGAATTTCCAGCAATGGATGCATACTCCACACCAGCATTCTATTTTTGAAAGACCTGCAACTTCTTTACGTGGTGGACCTCTCCAGCTAAAGCAATCTCCGGCTAGCTGCCTCCAGTTGCACACACCAGGTTAGTTGAAGTCTTTCTCAACTTGTGTGCTCCACCTCTGGCGCTGTTGCTGTTGCTTCCCTACAGTTTCGAATTTGAAGAATATTCGGGTTTTCGCTTTGGATACATAGTCCTGTCTCGGCTTCTGTCGCTGCATAGCCCGGAAGTTCGTGGTTGAATCTTCTCCTCCAAATGTCATCAACGCAAACAGGACCCAAGACCGCATGCAAATCTTTTCTCTCGATAAGATCAACGACCTTTTCATCCGCTTCATTGTCCAAGCCTCGGCGCCGAACAGTAGGAGTGGCATAATCAATGTCTTATATGAAGTCATCACCAGTTTGAGAAGAGTTTTTTTTTTGTTCGACCTACGGATGTTGGCTGCATCGTTGACGACGGAGCCGGGGGAGACGAAGTCCTAAACCACCTCGAAGTTGTAGATTCCTATTGTGGCGTTGTGTCTACGACTTGGATGTATTATGTCCTTACTTCGTTTTAGTGCCGTTCACCGCCAAACCCATTTCCCAATTGTACAGACCGGTGTTCTTTGTTATAACTAATCATCCCCGAATATAGTCCCACACCAATGATATCTGCAAAATAAGATCCTAGCAGGAATTCTGATTCAAGTCGCTTGAAATTTGGTGCCAAACAAAAGAATAAAAACTCGACTCATCTAGCATTTGTTACCAGATCCTATGGCCGTATGTAATTATGGTGTCCTATCAAACAAATCGAATAGTTTATTGCAATATTTGCATTAGCCTGACTTTTGTATACAAAAATATCAAGGGGCATTCATCATTAACTCGCTATGATTAAGGAACATTTTCAATTCATCTCACTCCGGAGCGGCACTTAGCCTTGAAATCCAATCTTTTTAGGTAGTCGTTCCAAAAAAGCAATGAATCAAAACTATTTCTCAAGCAGTAATCCTTTTCCCTTTAGATTTGCGATCGAATCAGCTATCACTCTGGCCGAAGACTTCAGGTAACCCCCACTTAGGAGCATAACAATTGGAATCTTGGCTTGAAAGCAAGTGCAGAAGACAAACTCATCGCGGTCAATGACACCCTGCAAACACATTTTTATTGGGACATCATCTTTCGAAAGGCGAACAGCAGTTACCTGTGGAGTTATTGACAAAAGCCCGAGGGGGTCACCTTTTAGGACGTCTGTTCCAGCATTAAAGACAATGAGATCGGGTTGGAATGATGCTATTGAGTTCTTCAGTGATCTGCGAGAAATAAAGTGATTACACCATGCAGCAGCACTTGCAGCACACAGGAGAAACGAACTTCATTAATTTCTTCATGTATAGGGCGTCTTCTGTGTATGGCTTCAATTCAACAGCGCATTTAATGGCGACTTTAGCAGGTCCATCCTTAGGGTATATGGAGGCGTTATACATGTCCAGGATGAATACATTTTCATTCTCGTTGAAGTCGCGCTCGTGTCCATTCCCTTGGTGAGCATCCAGATCAACGATCATTGCTTTCGCAATCGATTTCTCTTCCGTCAATAGTTTCTGAATAAGCAAAGTGATATCAGCGTAGGCACAAAATCCTCCGCCACGGTAGGAACAGCAGTGATGAAATCCGCCGCCCAAGTTTATAGCCCATCCCCTCTCCAGTGCCAGTTTACCGGCTAAGATAGAGCCAGCAGTTTGAAACCGCATTGGTCTTAGGTAACCTCGCTGAACAAATTGATTTGGAACGAGAAGTAGTGGACAAATCTCTGAAATCTTCGCTGCGTTTATGCTCCACTAAAACATGAGATTTACAACTCCACAATGAATCACATGTTACGCACTCACTCAAAAGCACACGTACCTTTAAACTGTTGAGGTATTCCTTTTTGTGTACCTTGAGCAGTTCTTCCTTGCTGATCTCTTCAGGAACATAGAACCTGCCATCAGAGAGTAGCTCTTCTGCTTTTAAAATCTATGAGTTTTGATTGAAACAAAATTGTTTATGAAAGCAACCTAGATGCATGTCCCACCTTCAGGATGTGATGACCTTTAGCGGCGTCGAACGGATGCAATTTCTGAAGTCCACAAAACTTCACTCCGTAATGCTTGGAATAGACAATTGGAAGTTTTTGATCTTCTTCTCTTCGAGCTTCAACTGGTGGCTCGTGATGAACCTTTTGAGTGCAAAATTTCCTCATTTCGCTATTGGTCAGCACTGTCTGCAAAGACAGAGATAATGGAGGATAGAGATATCCAGCTTCGGTCATTTTTACTCCTGGTCCACAACGGAGATGTAGTGGTGTCCCTTGTGTTTCACACATACTCTTACACAAACCATGGATCCACCACACAATGGCGGCTGATTCGTGGGGGGAATGAATTTATGGGGAAAAAATTGCTGCAGATTGCTGAACTTGCCAACGATCCATCAAAAGTTGTCTCGTACTTTTAAGAGCATATACTTGGGTTGTAAATGAAAATGGAATGAAGTGGAGCTATTTGATCTCAATTCAATTCTTAGGAACGAGCGAATTTTTGAAATAAGAAGTCCAATTCACCCCAGTACTAGGTTCAGGAAGGGTACCAGCTGTTCGCAAAAGCTCACACCACACGTACTCACAGCCACGCGACAAGAATCGAATAAAAAACGCTGTCAGATGAAATCAAGGGGCAAGGGCGGTGGAAGATGGATATCTCTAACCTCCATTATCTCTGACCGCCGTGAGAAGAATTTGTTTGCGAACTGTTTCAATATTGATGGCAGTCGGGGAAAATCAGCTGGAGAAACAGCTGATTCTCGGGTTGAAATCTGCTATAATCAAGGCAGGTCAGGGTGGAAAAGCTTACGCTGCTTGGGGAGAATGAACGCTCTTTTTTGTAGTAGATTTGGTCATAATGTTGCCATTGGGCTTGTTGTTGATACATGTTGCTTATGAGAAACTGAACGACGTGTTTCGTAATAAATAGTAAAATAGTCGCCGAAGTCGTTACACGGTATCGCGGCGCGTAAGGCTGTTGTCAACAATTTTAAGTGGCAAGAGAGGTAGAAGTTGGTGATCTCTCTTACGGTGGGAGAGTGGGTCTACATATGTTACAAGCGGTAATTGAAGAGAGTACTCACTTTGTACGTGCTGTTAGCTGAGTAAGAGCCACAGTTTTGGCAGGCGTCCTTAAATACGACATATGAACATTGACGCGACCCATCCATAGTACCAATTCAATATCCGATATTGCTTGGAACCCCATTCAACCCATTTCATGAAGAAATCTGTTTTGAATCTTATACTCATTAACAGCGGATGCCAAACTGTCAAAATTTTATCCGGCGAATAGCTTTTTCCTCGTTCTGCTTCGACGACTCTGTTGACTCTCCTATTTATCGAGAAAAGGGTTATGGACATGGCCTCACTCGTCTTGGCAGGTTTACCATTTGATTCCACCCCCTTCAGTTAGTGTGTGTGATTGCATCTTCTAGTAGAAAGCTTCTGAATGTTTTAGGAGGAGGATGGGGTGCTTACTGATTGGCTGCTAGTGCTATACACGCCCTTTACTTGCAAGCGCAACGGATCAATCGTTGCTTCAAATGCCTTAGAGAGAAAATAGCGTTAAGTATTCATTTCTGCTCAGGACACTTATCAATAGCAGGAGCATTGCTTCTCGTTGAATCAAAATTAAGGGCTTCAAGGTCAACGCCATTAAAACATTTACCCAGTCGGCCGTTCTTTACCCTCAAACGTTTTTGTTTACATTTGTAAACTTCCGTCAGCTTTGGGGTTTCATTTCAGAAAATATTTCCGACTCATCGACACTAATTAGCCACGATGGATAAACAATACCCTTTGAATGGATACCGAGGATTTATTATATTTTATCTTTGGCTGCAGCGGTGAACCTTTGTTTTCCCAGCATTTTCTTCCATTTGACGGATTTTGATTCACGAAGAATCTTTGTGCCGTAAATACCCAAGTTTCTCACACTTCGCCGTTGTGACTGCATAAAATCGTAATTCCCATCGACTGGTGCTTGTTGTAGAAGCGAGACCTTTCTTCAAACCGCTTCGGGCGATATTTTGCCAAACTCTTCTAAAATGAGTTCTTTGTAACGACCTTCGAATGTTTTTTCCACCTTTTAACGGCGGGTCGCAGTCTTTCGTCTAGTAGAGATAAGTCGGTACTGTTACGGATATAGTTCAGTTAGTCTTAAGTTTTGTGTTAGGGTAAGTTAGCCCTTTCTTTAAGAAATTGCGAGCAACTGTGCCGATATTTTTATTTCTTTTGTTAGTTTGCCGATTGAAAACGTGAATGTGCTTCTGCGACGGGATGTGCTTCAGTGACTTTAAAATGATCATCATCATCTTCTGACCCGCATGCTCAACTAAAGGGGGTAACACACGAGAGATCTCCCCCAAGAGGACAATTTGGCAGAGATCTACAACATGCGGGGGTAACACACGAGAGAACTCCAGGCAACTCGATCATTCGCCATCGACTCTAACTCATCAGGAGTTATGCCCAAGCGTAACCAGGCGAGTTTTTGGACTTGGTCCAACCACCTTGTCCTGGGTCTACCGAACGGTCGCCTACCTGATGGAATCGCATTCACCGTCCGCCTCGGAAGTCGTGATGAAGGGGGCATTCGGGCCATGTGACCGTGCCTTTTCCGTTCAAATAAGCAGCTGCTCAATGTGGAGCTTAAATATAGAAATTAGAATTTCAGAGGTCGTCGCCCACCCGTCCCATATTACTACGAAATACACCACGGCGCTTAGAGTTCGACGACTTTATTTCCATCGCCGGTAACCCACTGTTCGCGACTGTACCATGCATCTGTTCTGTTTCGCGACTGTACCCTGCACTGTCGCAGGTTTTTTAGCGTTACATTCATATTTAATTTGTCGTCAAGGTTTTCAGATAACACATCTAAAAGAAGGAACTCGCAACGCCATCAATGTCACCTGCTCCACCCAACAGTTGGGTTGTTTTGCGTCTTTGTCCATTCGAAGTTAATCAATATATCCAAACAAAAGTAGTTGCCAAGGTAGTTATCCACTGCTTTCGAGATAATCGTTTCTATAGCATTCACTTGTAAGTGTCAAGCAAACTCAATCATCGGAGAGGTCTTGCATAAGTCTGGCATTTATTCATCCACTCAAACGATCGTACATATTTCAGACGGGAATTTACAAGACACTTGAAGAAATGCTTAAATTTGTCATAACCACAAAGGAAGACCTCCGAGAGGCTGCGAAACTCGAGCAACGAAGGCAGTACGAGGAGGAACGTAAGAAGCGCATCTTCAATGGCAAAAGAAGGCTCTACGGCGTAAGTGTTATTTGTCATAAGCGATGCAAGCAGTAAAGCACGCCCATCCTAGCTGGACTATGAAGCTCTGGAGAAACAAATTGCAGAAAAGACAAAGCAGAAGGTGATTGAAGCGGAACGTGAAAGGCGGTATAATGAAGAAGCCCTACGGCAGGCGAATCTCTATAAAGCAAAAGAAATCGAGCAACAAAAGGTGGGTGTGGTCGTTACTTGTACCCTGCGTTGATGGCTGATGTTGTTTCTTTGCAGATAGAAAAACTCCGGAACATGGAAATGAACTACTATCGGTGTCGTCACCAACGTAGAGATCTGACGCGAGAATTCGATATAACCAATCCTAACGCTGTAAGAATTAGTGAACCTGTACGTCGCGCTGATGATGACACGCGATTGGGTGTATCCAGTGCTCAGATGTAAGTCGATAGGTGGTTGTAATCTTCTCGTTGAAGCTTTTGCATTGATAAGGACCAATCACGGTATTTGCGAATGGTCTCAGGCGATCACACAAAACGGCAGAGAAGATTTTATATGCGATGTTTAGGAGGGCGGAGATTCTACACGTCGGGCATTCTTTCCTCCGAACATATTCAGATGAGTTAGTGACTGCTTCCAACCAATTCATCTCCAGCTGCAAGTTTGGCCGACAGTCCGACTCCACCAGCAACTTTATTCGACTTTAGTCTTGGTATCGCTATCTTGACTTCGTCTATTTCGGGGGGACGGAATTCTCTTCGATTCCGAGCCTTTGGGACAACGCATAATAGGTCGTCCTAGAACAAGATGGCGCACACAAGTGGAGAAGGACCTCAACCAACTTGGTGTGCACAACTGGAGGCAGCTGGCGAAAGATCGTGCTGGCTGGAGAGGCTTGTTGGTTGAGGCCCAGGTCCACCCCGGGCTGTAGCGCCAAACAAAGAAGAAGAAGAAGGATTCTCTTCTATCATCGTCCATCTGATGGTCTTCTGATCGTCGTCGAACAGTCTACAGAACAACCCCACTTTGTTTCTGTCTGTTTCCATTTTTAGGTTAGGAAACAATTCAACTCACACTTGCTATCTGATCTGGCTCTCTTCCTGTCACAAACTGACTCATAATTATTCGATATGAAAATCCTAGTTAAATGTAATTTCCAGATTTCTCGGTGAAGATCTCCATCATGCTGATCGAAAACGTGCCCAAAAAGACCAACAGAGAGCCTGGCTCGATCAACAGGCATGTCTCCTTTCAGTCTGAAAATTAGAAAACCATCACATTCCTCAAATCATTTTCCAGATGAAGGAAAGACAACAAGCCGATATTGATCGTAAAACGGCTACGACGATTTTGGACAACTCCATGAATTCCATTGATCAAAGGCTAGTGGATATGTCAGTCGCAGAACGAGAGAACCGAACTAAAATCAAGGAATCCATTCGGCGTTATAATGAAGCACTTGTAAGGCACACGCAATTATTTATGCTCTAAAAGTTTGAGACCACATACGCTGCTTTGTAGGCAATGGAAAAACGTGAAAATATGAAAGTTCATGAGCAGCAAACCCAAGAGGACAACTTGGCAGAGATCTACAACATGCTTGGGAGCGATATGCTAAACGAAAATCCAGAGCTGGCGGGAAGCAATCTGTCGGCGAATAAGAAAAATGCTGTCATGTTCCGAGGTATGACGCCGGCAGAGGCTAAACGCTTTCGTGATGAACAAAATCGACAAATAGAGCAGAATGAGGTGAGTTGAAGATAAACAATGACAAGAACTCACTCGTATGCCTTTCTGAAATCTATGAGCCTTCTGGAATACCTCCACTATTAATTCGGTTTCAGTCCAGTCCTGTAACCATCGAACCCAGTCTCTCTTGTGAACCTCTCTACGGGGTCAGTGTCGAACGTAGTTTGGTTGTGGTATACGCTGCGTGAGGTGTGGCAAACGCTATGCATGTCAAAACGTCGCAAATCGAATATTTACGCTTTTGACTACGTGATACGACAGATGCTCTCCAGAGCATCTCCAGAGCAACCCCAATTTCGTGCACCTACTCTACCTGTGGACTGGCTTCCTCCCCGACACATGTGCTGTTACAAAGCTTGTTCATATTTGCTGTCTTCCTATTTTTCAGAAACGACGAAATGAGGAAAAGTTGAAGGAAAAGATGTGGGAACAACAAGCCCTTAATACGGCCAGAGAACTTACACTCAAGCACATGGAGCTGCAAAAGATTAAGAAGTATACTCATCGACTCAACTCAACCGACAGCCCTTTACGTCTTTCTATTTCAGGGCGCAGTTAGAGGACCAATACAAAACAAACATGGCATTGGCTCAGGAGCAGAAAGCACGACGTCAATACATGGACAAGGTGGTATATCGCAACCAAGCCACCGACGACTACTGGGGACAATTTAATCGCACATCAAGATAAACAAGAACCACCGGCCATTTCAATCTTTCAGGAATCACAAATCAAATCCGTTGTCTACTTCAGTGTGATGATAATGTCGATTGTGCGCACAACCGTTGTCAGTGACTGCTCATCATTTTGGATTGTTCACACTGCCTACGGTTGAGCGGTGCACGATCGATGCTTTTTTTTTTAATTAAAAAAATAAATCTTTGATACATATATACTCATACAATAAATCTCCATGGCTGTGTGGTATTCTCTGCTTCAGCTAAACTAATAGATTGGGAATGTTGGGTCGATGTTGTAATGCCAGGCATATAAACCACCAATGATGTCCTTCACTTGACGGCCCTGCAGCTTGTTCCGCAAGTGCTGTACTGCAATTTGTGAATCATTACCACGCCGGCAAACGACAACAACTGAAACGGATGGCTTTGAATGGAGTTTAGTTCTAATGACAACAATTTTACCAGGTATATCTCCGCTCTCGACTTTTGCCTTGATATCGCTGAGATGTGTGTCGTCGAGTACCTGCTTTAGGGGGATATTTGTAGAGTTTTCCAGTCGGCACATTTCATGCTCCACAGGGTTCCGGACGTCGATGAGGAGATGTTGCTTGTCCAAAATATTCTTATACTCGTATACAGACATCCGGTGATTTTCATGTAGAATTGTGAGCGAGAAATCCTAAATTGGAATACAATAAGTGAAGATGCTGGGATTTACATTATTTTCGATCATACCTTGTCACATGCCCGCATACCACAAAAGTCTTCATAATTGATGAGTCTCGTAACAAACGGATTATCAGAACAGACATCGCAGTCTTTTCGCTTTGAGCGCAGGCGTATGTTTCGGAACGTTGTCTTGAGTCCATCAAACAGTAACAAACGTCCGCTCAAAGTGTCGCCCAGATCCAGAGCGACTTTGATAGCTTCTAAAGCTTGAAGGGATCCAATGACACCAGTGACTACGGAATTGGAATAAGTGTGGTTGCTTTCATTGCGATACGAAGTAGTTACCTGCTCCTAATACACCTCCATCGCCACAATTCGTAACAGTTTCTGGAGGGGGAGGTACTGGGAAGAGGCATCTATAGCAAGGTCCCCCGTTAAAGTTGTAGACTGTGAGTTGTCCATCAAACTAAGAGTAAAACGAACAACCTCACAATTGAGCCATCAAATAATTTTTCGTGAACATTACCTGTAGGGCACTAGCCGATACCAAAGGCTTCCCCTTCATAACGCAAGCATCATTCAGCAGATACCTTGTGGCCACATTGTCACTGCAATCCAATATGACATCGTATTGCTCAATCAGGTCGAGTGTGTTGTCATTGTGCAAGAGACGTTGGTATGTCACGATGTTAACACTTGAATTCAAATTCAGCAAAGTCGATTTAGCAGACGCAACTTTTGCCTCTCCAATATAATCCTCGGTGTGCAGGATCTGTCGGTGTAGGTTATTCTTCTCGACATCATCATAGTCGACTATTCCAATTGTTCCCGCACCAGCAGCAACAAGATACTGTGCCGCCGGGCAACCTAATCCACCAGCGCCAACTATCAGGAATGAGGTCGCTTTGAGTTTCAGTTGTCCTTGGACACCGCCAAATTCGGGAAGTATCAACTGCCGACTGTAGCGTGCGATTTCTTCATTCGACAATGGTCTTGATGTTGGTGGAAGTTCTCTCTGATGATAAACAACATGCATCGAAAGCAGTGGGAGAAATCAGTTTTTTGTGTTTACCTGTTGGCGCTTAAGTATGGCGAGTTCCTTCTCTTTTTCTACGGTCTGCATTCGAAGTCGCAGAATTTCCATTTCCAAATTGTATATAGCATCGTCCATGGTTTGCGATTGTTCCAATAACACAATTCAAATTCGAGATGGTTATGAAATTATTACACTTTTTTCGTTCACTAGTGCTCCTGCTAATTATTCGCAATGCAAATACATCACAAAATGTTTTGACAGTTCGTGACAGACAGCTGTTTTCACTTAGAATGTAGTAGAATGTTTAGTTCATCCTATTCAACGCCAGGGGGATGCAGGTGTTTTCAATGTCAAAGGAAATTCCGTTTCAATTTGTTTAATGGGCTTGTAGCAGACCAACAAAAATAATTAAATAATATTCAGTCATTGATATTCAACTTTTTGAAGAATTAAGAGAAATTGGACGAGGTGGTCGTAAATGTCCAAGCAAGCAGAATGTGTCAACCATACAAGAGCAGACGAGTGTCTTGAGGTGAAGTGTCATAACCTGTGTGATTCCTCACGTCATCTATGGACAAATAATATTCTTCAAGTAGGGTTAAAGCTTCTAACTTTAGAGAACAAGGATCATACTTTGAGTTGGTACAAAAGTACACTTAGCCTGCAATCCCGATGCAAAGTTCAATAAATTTATTCAAAAGTACGCATTTGTGGTTCAGGTGCTTTTGTGTTACTCGCGCGAACTAAGCGAATCTAAACTAGTAAAATGTTCGATGGCTTTATTTCTATTTTATTCGCAAGAGTAGGGTCGCTCAACATATGGTTTTTGTAGGACTGTGCTTACTGCTGTGTTTTCATAAACGTCAGATTAATAAAGGCCTGCGTTAGACATTAATGCAGATTGACCGTACTAACTTAGGTCTTACATCACCCATTATTTCATCCATTCACACCCATCATCACCCATTTTTTGGAGGTTTCCCCATGAGGACTAATCCTCACATAAGATATCACAAAACTAAAACTAATCCGTCTTCCCTGTGTCTGAGTTTCCTGTGCCTGTGCCTCTCACAACAAACCAAAGGCCTTACTTCATTACTGCCTTATTATCATATACATCCCTCATTCCAGCGTTTCACTCTTCGTCCACCAACAATAAGCCAGAGTTGCTGCTTGAGAAAATCATTTGGTTGAGTTTTTCGCCTTTCGGGGGATTGCTTCGGTCATTCATTATATCACCCGCCTTTGAAAAAACTCTCTCTGATGAAACAAACGATGCAGGAATACGCAAATTCTTTTGGGATAAATCGAAGAGCTCTGGGGGAAAGTTCCAACACATTAGAGGGTCGCTCGAGCAGTCCAAATATTCGCATTTTGCTCTATGCGTAAGATTTGACATAAGGTGCTAGGTGCATTACTACGAATCGTCTTGACCTCGCTTTCTTTTCGATTACTCAATGGCCATGGCTTTATTTTTGTTTTTTTTTTTGTAACAGTTACTTCCTTAACCGTTTCATCTTGTTCAATGTTTGTGATGGTAACGCTTCTTTTAGGCATGTTTTTTTTTTTATGCAAGCGTACATACGCTAAAATTATGAGAGCAGAAAAAACGATCATCGCTCGATCGCTTTATAATTCATAATAAAACCTTGACATCATTGACATTTATGGCAGTCAGGGGTGGAATCGTGTAAGGTAATGGTGAGTCGTCAATGGTCACAATCAGTGATGGGCGCATTCGAATGATATCTCGAGTGATAATCGATTATTACAACATCTCGAGAACATCTCGATTCTCAATCAACCACTCGAATGACTACTAATCACTCGAATGCCTACTAATCTCTCGAGTGACTACTAATCACTCGAATGACTACTAATCTCTCGAGTGACTACTAATCTCTCGAGTGACTACTAATCACTCGAATGACTAATAATCGCTCGAGTGACTACTAATCACTCGAATGACTACTAATCGCTCTAGTGACTACTAATCTCTCGAGTGACTACTAATCACTCGAATGACTACTAATCACTCGAATGACTACTAATCGCTCGAGTGACTACTAATCACTCGAATGACTACTAATCACTCGAATGACTACTAATCTCTCGAGTGACTACTAATCTCTCGAGTGACTACTAATCACTCGAATGACTACTAATCACTCGAATGACTACTAATCGCTCGAGTGACTACTAATCACTCGAATGACTACTAATCACTCGAATGACTACTAATCTCTCGAGTGACTACTAATCTCTCGAGTGACTACTAATCACTCGAATGACTAATAATCGCTCGAGTGACTACTAATCACTCGAATGACTACTAATCTCTCGAGTGACTACTAATCACTCGAATGACTACTAATCTCTCGAGTGACTACTAATCTCTCGAGTGACTACTAATCACTCGAATGACTACTAATCACTCGAATGACTACTAATCTCTCGAGTGACTACTAATCTCTCGAGTGACTACTAATCACTCGAATGACTACTAATCTCTCGAGTGACTACTAATCACTCGAATGACTACTAATCTCTCGAGTGACTACTAATCACTCGAATGACTACTAATCTCTCGAGTGACTACTAATCTCTCGAGTGACTACTAATCACTCGAATGACTACTAATCTCTCGAGTGACTACTAATCACTCGAATGACTACTAATCTCTCGAGTGACTACTAATCACTCGAATGACTACTAATCTCTCGAGTGACTACTAACCACTCGCATGGCTTCTAACTACTAACACAAGAGAACTCGATTAATGTATCAACAGCGCGAGAACGAGTAACAAAAAATTCTTGTCGAGAGCTACTGATCAGGAACATGAGGAGAATGAAAGAAAAACGCAAAAGAGAAGAACTCAAATATTACTCCACTATTCAGTTCATTTCTTCATTCTCAGTTTGTGTTTGCTCTAAGTATATCTTACCCGTATACATGTATGTATGTATATCTAAAACAAATTTTGCACTTTGCTTTTTTCTGGGTGAATTGTGTTTGGGTAAAGGTTGTGTATGGTGGACGGGGTTGTTTTTGTTACTGCCGTGTTCCTGCTATTCGGTGTATTTTACGCGAAACACTCAACTTTAATTAGTTATACTCAACTGAATTACAAGTATTTTTTCTTTACTTTTATCGAATTGTCGAGTCTAAACATACAAGACTTTATTAAATTATTTTGTTATCCTTAAGTTCACAAGAAATAAGTGTCTTTGAATTTTAAATTTACGTTAATTTTGTTCGTTTTTGATTCGAAAATATTTTACGGTGTTTTTATTAATGCATCGAGTAGTGGGGTAATACTTGAGTTCTTTTCCCTTGCGTTTTTCTTTCATTCTGATGTTCAATCTATGTTCCTGATGAGTATTTGTCGACGAGAACTATTTGTTACTTGCTCTTGCGCTGAAGTAAGACATTTATCGAGTTATCTTGTGTTAGAAGTTTGTAATTAGTTAGTAGTCATTCGAATGATCATTCGATTATTATAATATATCTCGATTACTAAAGTCTCTATTCTTAACATTATTCGATTGTACCCATCACTAGTCACAATCTTCGGCTTGCGATTGTGTAGCACGACCATCACTTTAAAAGCAAAAACATTTGAATATTATCAATTTAAACACATTTTTCATGGAGTGAGAAAAAAAACAATGAAAAGAATCGATTACGAAATCATTAACCTACAGCATAGACACGAATCAAAAATGCTATAAGTATGCAAGAACATTTGAAAATTATCTAATGCATTAACCACACCTGCAAATGTTGTGTAATATCGTAAGTCACATACACCAACCTAATGAAAGATCAATACAATCAGGAATGAACACACAGAAATTAACCCGACAGGAAACGGTGACCTCACACCATCGATACTGGATTTCTTTCGGGCTACCTCAAACCTGGTAAACATCCTCCCAGAGATCCGGAACTATTCCTGCGAGACGCTAACGAGTGATTCCGATCACGAGGCGGTCAAGCTGGTAATCAACTTGGAAAAGCCAATATTTACTAACAGCCGACCAGAAGGAGACTTCGTCAACCTACATCAGCTGGATGTAGCTAAGCTACAAGTAACAGGGAATCTCACCAATGCGGAGATTGACACAGCGGTTGAAGGGCTCGAGAGCTGAATCAACAACGCCTTAGCCCAGCAAAAAAGGCCCAGGTAAGCAGAGACAAGTATAGTCACTTACCCATACATGTCCAAAACCTTTAGCAGCTCAGGCAAAGACTGAGGAAAAGACTCCAGCGAATACACCACCGGGAGCTGAACACACGAGGCAGAGACTACCAAGTTGAACTGAACGAACATCATGTTTCGGAATGCGGTACAAACGCACAAAAACATACAGCTGGAGAACAGGCTCCGCAAGATACAGCCAGGACCCGACACATTCCGAAAAATACACCAAACCATCGGTAAGAGGAAGAAGCTGCCACAAACACTGACGACAAGCGAAGCAGACGCAAGCCGGCGGAGAACTTTCAACCATCACCGACCAATGACCCGGAATTTGTCACAGAAGTCAACAGCTACGTCAATGCACTTGAGACTTCATCCGCACCAGACGTCATCTTCAGCGAAACCAACCCAGCGGACGATCCGACCGGAAACGATGACCTCACAACGGCCGAAGAATTTGCGGGAATTATTCAACGCAGCCCAACGAGGAAAGCAGCCGGGGCTGACAATATTTCGAATTTCGTCCTGAAGCGAATGCCACAAACTGTGATGATACTTCTCACAATCATCATGAACAATTACATCAACAATTGCTTCTTTCCTAGCAAGTGGAAAATAGCAAAAATTGTCGCAATTCCAAAAAAGGGGAACGCTGCCAGTGTTTCAGGATAAAGGCCTATATCGCAAGATCCTGTAGAACCTGGCAGTGCGAAGACTAAAACGATGGCCTACCGGCCTATACATCAGTCCGGATATGCAGTACGGATTTCGGGAAAAACAGAGCGGGAGTTGCACAAAGATCAAAGCTGGGACCGTGCCTTTTCAACATCTACATGGCAGATCAACCACATCCAACTGACACAGTAAAATGCTGTCTATTCGCAGATGACTCGCTGACTAATGCTAGCTCGACGTCACCACAGATAGCCGCGCAAAGGGTCGAAATCCAAACAGCGAACAAATTTGACTACTATATCAAATGGCGTATTCGTATCAATGCTGGGAAATCGGTACTGCAGTGCTTAAGGAGAACATCCAGAGGTGGATGCATATCAGCAGCCAAATGCCGAAGCATAAAGATAGTACTCCCTAACGGTACAGAAATATCCACAAACGAGAAGATCAAGTAACTTTGGCATTACCTTCACGGAAAGATTGAAGTTCAACAGTCATGCGAAACTGACCCTTAAGAAGGCCAACCTAGGCTTCCATCGCATCTATCCCTTGATGCGCAAGCAAAATGGACTAAGCCAGAGGACAAAACTGCTGTTATACAAGCAGCAGTCTTAATGTACGGCTTTCCAATCTGGCAACCATCTCTAAGAGCATGACTAAGCTCGCAATTTTCGAAAGAAAAATACTGCGAATGTGTACTGGGCTCACCTTCGAAAGGGACGGTCAAAGGCATCACAGCAACAATGGGCTTAACTACCAAGCACACATCATACCACTGCAACAGTATATGGTGGCACTGTTCAGAAAGCAGCTACAAGAAATCAACAACCATCCAAACCAGGGAATCAGAAACCCGAGAAACACAATCCCCAGACAACGCTACCTCAACGCGTTAAATCTGCTAAACGAGCAGAACTTTCCAACGAAGTCGAACAACGAGCTGCATGGATTCTACCGGAGCAGCGATAGCAATCACCATCGAGACTAAGTCGGCTAACACATCACCACCCCATCCCGAAAGGAACACCATGGATACACAGACTTGAACAACCCGCTTACATCGGTAGGACATACAAAATAAACAATGAACCATTGTCGTGTTTCCAAAAACCACATTTTTAAATCCGGGATCGAGGAAAATTGCTTTGGCATAGATTTTGTCCGCTTCCAATGGACCAAGTCGATTTTTATGACATCAAGTAGCGTTGCCTTAAAGTGAATTCCGCAGGAAGTTTCTTCAGTTATTTGGGCCATGCTATACTGGAGTCCTCTTATCGATAATTCGGTGGTCATAATTTCTACGGGCTTCAGAATTGCTGTGCATTCTCGTATTATCCCCCACTCTTAAGTAGTGAGAGAATTTCGTAAAGATGTGATGATAATGGGTCTTTTACTAAAAGTATCCGTTCCATCATTATCAATGAAGGATTCCGCGTGTGGGAACATCCTGCTTTAGCTTTCGTCCAAAGTCCAACCATACAGTGAAGGGCGCATTCGAATGACAATCTATTATTATAATATCTCCAGAACATCTCGATCAGAAATGAAATATATATAGATAGATAACAACTTCTACCTCTCTTACCCCTTAACATTTTTGACAACAATTTTTTACATCGTTTCCTAAAGCCAGATTGATCAATCGGAGAACTGCATTAACGTTATTTCGTAAATAACTGCCAAAAATGCATGAATAGCTGTCAAAAGCCGCTGAAATTCTTCGTTGGACTAGGGGTCAATCAGCTGTGACGCTGGACATCTCTACCATGCTTCATTTCTGGCCGATACGCGACAAGTGTCGCACAAGAAAAATGTTCCACATAAGCTTATCGCCTTATGTCGTTTTATGACGTAGGACCACTACTTTCACGACAATCACAATACCGACATCATGGAGGCGTTTCGAGACAAGACGTTGAACGACTTTCATAATCGGGGTGATAGTTGTTATTCGATAGTGCCATAACATGTATTTGCACATTATGCGCATATGGTGAGTCCGGCTCTTATGAGAAAAAAACTCCAGGGTCAATAAAACCGAAAGAGGTTTGAGGCATGTATCAAGATGAGCAAGAACCACCTTCGTATCCTAACAGGGCACTGCAGGGAGCACCTAATGGAGCGAGGATTATCAGAAGAAGGTTTCTGCAGTCTCTGTGGAGAATCTAACGAAATTCCAGAACATGTACTGGAACAGTGAGCCTCTAATCCACAAAAGACAAAGATGTCTGGGCAAGTACCTATTATCAGGGCCTCTCTCTCTTACTCTCTCTCACTAGGCCCGTCTCTTCCTAAGGCAAACTGGCTTGGAGAGAATACTCTAAAATAAACCTTTTCCCCACAACCCTCAATTCAACTGCGTGTGGGGGGAACTGATAAGAGATCAAAGATATGAAAAGGGGGCACAATAGACCTTAAGGTCGCGGTGCAATATACTCTCGACAATAATAATAATACTTCCACAGCGACCCTATGCTGGCCTAAATGTGCCTGCTGTTTCTCGTTTACCAGTAGTCAGCCACTTGAACAGAGAAAAACAGAAAATACATTTTATTTTAAATTGTTTTTATTTATATTGCATGATATACAACCTTAATGAATAGTAATATCTAAATCAATCCCGCGTCGTCAACGAATTACCAAGTAATGTATTAATGTTAACACCTACCCGCTAACGGCTCCTGCCTTCGAGCCAGCTCCCATAATCTTTGGCACATAATACATTACAATCTGCTTAAATATATAAACTATAATCTCGATACAAAATAAAAGCTCGACAAGAGCGTATATTTCGTTAACTGTTTCAATCGACCACAAATGTACTTAAGATTAACTTATTGCAAAGCCTATTTGTTATTTTATATACAACCTATATACACAGTACACATTGTTAAGTATTTTAACAATTCATCGCCCTGAACTTAACCTGCTTTGCACGCAAAATGTTTGTCGCAAAGCAGCGTAAGTATTCCAGACTGTATTCATTTAAATCATTTTCTAGGGAAAGTGTTAAATGTCGTTGCTTAGACGCAACTCCGGTGAGAGAAATGTGAACAAGACTTAAAGATATCTGCGATGTATTCGGTAGTTGACTAGTGAGCGTGGTCTTGTTATGACAATTGTGTTGTTGTATGAAATGGTAAAACAGTTACATAGATCCGATTGCGACAGTCTTAGTTGATTTGTGTGTTGATGGCACGTAGAGACCCACTCACTTGATTTACTCGTGTAAATGCCTTCCTTGTGTGGGGGAAATGTTCCCGAAAAAAAAAAAGTATGTTTAACCTCAATAAATACGATAAATATTTCTAAGAGATGCTCTCTGTCTCTGTCTGTCTCTATTTGTAGTGGTATCGAAGAAGTGCTGTTTCCCGAAGTGTATCTGTATCTGATTCCTCGTCACTAGATGGCGGTGTTTCTAGTATTGGAAGTGCTAGGTCCAAATACTCTTCGTTGGCATTCACTTTCGCTAGAAGGATCTTATCCAAATTTTCAACGATCTCCGTAAATGTTGGGCGAGCATTGGCGTCGAAGTGCCAACACTGACGCATCAGCATGTATCTGAAAGAAAAATAAATAAAAAATTAGGCAATTGTAAGATTTTCAGATTTAAAATAACTAGCTTAACTATTTGCTAACTTGATTGACCACTTGATTTTTTGGACTTGTGTGTGTCAAAAGAAAGTATATGTGGACAAGCGAAACGAGCTGGACTTAGGCTAAATGGGCACAAAACAAATCGAACCGGTCAGTCACAAACCACTTGAGACAAAACATTACGAAGGTAGAGGTAAGACCACTATCTGCCGATGCACTCCACGAAGGACATCTTACTGGCGACTCTGGGCAAGCGGTGTTACTTCTTACTCGAAGACCTAAAACCCTGCTTCAGAAAACTCATTTTGCCAGTCCTGCTATTTGGAGTCGAAAGCTGGACGATAAGCAAAATAGCTGAGCTGATTCTTGGTGTCCTCGACAGATTCTGTGTCGGATATACGGGCCCGACTGCGAGGAAGGTGAATGGAGCCGAAATTTATGAGCTGTACCAAGATGCGGATGTAGTCCTGAGAGCAAAAATCCGTCGACTGCCACATCGCTTGGAGACCAATGCCCTAACTAAGATAGCTCTTGAATCCCAGCCTCTTGGGTCGAGAAAGAGAAGAAGTCCGAACCTCCAGTTTAATGACGAATTAATCGCGGGCGCAGGACTAGATGTAAAGTGCCGGAGACCACAAACGATGGAAGGTAGCCATAGCTCAGGCTCAGATCCTGCTTGGATCAAAGACCTTTGAATTGAGGTCATGTGAAAGTTGGTCTGGTCATTCAAATTTTGCTCCGAAAACCTGGCGAATGGCAAACTGTAGTGATTGCCCTCTCTTCAGAAAGGTATTTATGCACTGATGCTGGGATGAAGGATAACGTGGGCATGTCTGAGGGTATGGGTTAGCAAAGGTTGACTGCACTCGTAAATGTTAGCCGGCCGGGAAGCTAAGTATCTCGGTTTTCTTTTCACGAGTGATGGGAGGAGTAATTCTGAACTCTCCTGTAGGATTGGCCAAGCTGGGTCAATCTTGAAACAACTTGGAAAATCTGTAACCGGGAAGGCCGGTCTTGGTGTCAAAGTCACGTTAGCGGTTTCTGAGTTTTTGTTCCACATCTCACTTATGGTCATAAAATTTGGAAGGAATAAGGTCCCAGATGAGATTTGTTCGTGTCGTTGTGACTCGCCGCGGGGTGAGGACAGTGGCACTACGCTTAATGTTTGGCTATACTTATAGATAGCACGAAACTGCCCATCATCACGACATCCGAGGCGTGCATTGAAGGCGATTCCATCAGGCACTGCGAAAATTTTGACTGCCACCGTCAACTGTCATCTTTATAAGCCAAAGTTAACCAAACATTTCTTGGCCTCAAATGGAAGATGTGGAATGTGGAAGGCATCTCTAATAGTTCTACACGTTTTGAGTTTATTGTAAGAACATGAATTTATGAGCAAGTTATTGTTTCGTGTTTTGTTGCTGGTTCTAAAACGGAGCGAGAAGCTGGGAATGGAGATGGATGATCATCGAAACCTCGCCAGAAATGTGAACATCTCATAAATTACCAAATCACTGAAATGAATTCAAAGCAGAAGCAACAGCTGTTCAAGAGGGTGCTAACTATCTTGCAATTCGTCCGAAAAATGGAAAAAGCGGGTATATGGTGGATTCGACACCTTTGGTAGTAGATGTGGTAGATTTGAAAAATTCGCAAAATAGTAGTAGATCGACCACAATTGTGGTAAAGTCCCAAATACTGGTCGTGGGCATTATTTCCTGTCACCGCTTTGTATGCAATCACGCTAGGCGTGTGGAAATCGAGAAGAAAGAAGAAAAAGAGGTCATATCTAGCTATTCGGCGAATACAACAACAGCCGCAGCTTATAAAAAATTAATACCGCAGGACCCAGGTCGTGAATAGGCGTGATTTTGTATCGCTCCAGTTAGTAAGAGTGAAGTTTTTAAATTCAGAAATCCTTAGTCCTAGTTAATCCTACGAGTCCTAAACAAGTTCTCAGCTTCACTTCAATAGGCGTGTTTTTTTGAGAATCTGTATTCAGCTCATATGACATGCTTTCATATACACGTGACGTCACACAATTTGACAGATAAAGAGTATAAGTCTGTTCCAGGAACACACGGGAACGCAAGGCAGTTCTACCAATTGTGTAAATTATGTCATTTATGAAATGTTTATCTACCTAATTAACGTCGCGTTTAGATTAGAACATGTCCCTAGTCAGTGGAAAGTGGCGGAAATAATAATGGTGCCGAAACCGGGCAAACCCCCAACAGACAAAAAGTCTTATAGATCAATTTCACTGCTTCCGATAATGTCTAAAGTGTTCGAACGAACATTACTCAGACGTTTAAGCCCGGTTGTGGAAGAAAGACGACTTATTCCTAATCACCAGTTCGGTTTTAGAAGTAAGCATTCAACTATCGACCAAGTACATCGAATAACAAAAGCAAGTCTGCTCAGCTGTATTTCTCGATGTTTCCCAAGCCTTTGACAAGGTTTGGCATGAAGGTTTGAAACATAAGCTTCCACAGTTCCTCGCGAGAAGATTTTACACAATTTTATCGAATTATCTAACTGATAGAATCTTTCGTGTGAAATATGGGAAAGAATACTCCCTATTTAAGCCTACACAAGCTGGAGTACCACAAGGAAGTGTCCTTGGTCCCCCCCTTTACTTACTTTATAGCAGCGATATACCGCAGGACGTAGGCACCGTGCTAGGCACATTTGCTGACGACACCGCCATTTTAGTAACTGCCAAAACGGTCGAAGAATCAACCAGAAAATTACAATGTGCTCTAGACCGGATACACGAATGGACGAACACTCAGCGAATTGAGCTTAACGAAGCTAAATCCGTTCATATAAATTTTACGTATAAGAACGTGAATAACTTGCCCGTTTTTATAAATAATGTTCAAATACCCTTGCGGTAATGAAGCGAAATACCTCGGAATGACTCTCGATGTAAAGCTCAAGTGGAAGGAGCATGTCAAAAAGAAACGTGAAGAGCTCCAATTAAGATACAAAGACATGTACTGGCTTATTGGAAAATATTCCAAGCTATGTATTGACAACAAATTGCTTATATACAAGCAAGTACTAAAACCAGTCTGGACGTATGGTATACAACTATGGGGTTGTACCAAAGAAAGTAATAGAAACATACTACAAACATTTCAAAATAAAGTACTAAGGGCCATCGTCAACGCACCCTGGTATATACGAAACAGCGACATCCACAGAGATCTTCGAATTCCATCAGTCCATGATGAAATTACGAATTTTGCTCGTAAGCATAAGCGTCGTCTGGAAGAGCACATAAACTCTGCTGTCCTTCCAATTCTCGACGAAACCAACGCTTTCCGCGGTCTTCAAAGGACTAAACCCCTTGACCTAGCACGGTGAATTCAACCCGCGCTTAGCTGCGGTGATAGCAAGAACTCTCAATGGAGAATTTCTTGCCAAATGCGCCTAAACCAAGAAAGTAAAACTGCTGGATAAGTGTAAGACTTAGTGTAGTGGAAATATATTTTATTTGAAGGGAGGTGTTTTTACTGGGTAAAAATCCGGTACCCATATTGTCTTTTGAAGATTTTCACCTACACTCGCAAAAAAAAAAAAAAATTTATGAAATGTGAAAACTACCCATATAAATTTCTTATGTTAAAATGGACAGAGTGGGGACATTTTTGCTGACTCTCGAGAGCGCTCGTTTGACATAAGACCAGTGTTGCCGCAGACAAATTTGAGAAAGTCGTACAAAAAAGTGTCTCATGACAAAAAAAAGTCGCAATTGTCCGAAATCGCTACTAATTTTAAGCTTTTATCAAGCTTAGGCGTGGTGGAGTCGCTTAGTTGCACTTTCATTTGATTAGTGTTGAGTTTTATTGCTTATGAGAAACCTAACGACGTGTTTCGTAAACGAAATATGTTTCATGTAAAATAGTCGCCGAAGTCATTTTATGGCCTCTCGGCGGGTCTCGGCCTCAAAAAAGTGTCAAATTGCGACTATGGTGCCTTGTATCCTGTGTACAGGGTTGCGTAAATGTCACATTTTATGCACTTTTATACACTTTTATAGACGTAAAAAAGTGTGATAATACGTCGACTATTATCCGTCAACAACCCTGCCTGTGTATCATAGTGATAGGTGACGTTGGTAGAGTTCATAATTGCAACATTGTTGCCCCTGCACCGCACAAAATATTCTCTCAATACATTTATGAACACGAATACTGCAGCAAGTCAGCATTGTCAAGATAGTACTCATAAATGCAACATAAGTGGGCGACTCAAAAACTGTTTGGTTGACATTTGTATTGATAAAATGAAAGCCTACATCATGTCTAAGAAGAGTATGATACTAGGTTTAATGTTTGATAAATATAATACCCTGCCCAACATTCAAAAATATTAAATAATGAAATACGCAGCAAAAGGGCCATGCTTTTAACTAAAAAGAATTGGAAGTCAAAACGGGTTCCAAATAACAGAAATTTCTTTAGGAACCATTTTCGCATGAAAAAGTCCACTTTTCGGTTTCCCTGCAATCCTGCAGCAAAACAAAAATCACAGCCAATTTGATGGCAGTTTGACTGTCGCATTGCTTTTATGAACGCATTTGCCGACTGCTCTCATGCACAGTCACTGCAGTTTATTTACATTTATTTACATTTACGCAAATCTTGCAGGGCTGCCGCAGTGTGACGTGGAATTTGCATGCCAAGAGAAATTTTAAGGTGGACACAAACAATACTTTTTGCACACATGAAAGCTTTAAATTTTCCTGCTCAGTATGGCATGTGACTGCATATTGTGACATTTTCATTCACATAACCGACAATTTACTAAATCCTTCTCCATCTAATTCCAGCCACGATTTTACATTCTGTTGTGACAATTTAAAAAAAATCACTTGTGATGCAGACTTAAGAATCACATCTGTCCAGTGGCAAAAACGGACACAACATAAGGAGATGGCGGTGTTGCCAAGCTGCGTAGCACACCTTACACCATGGTATGTTCCCTGTTCTCAATAAATGGATGGAATTTCTCAGTGAAATGAATAAATAATACTTACATATTTAGTGAACATCTAGGGGGTTTCTCCATTCGTTGCCCCGACATCAAGTAACTGTACAGCTCCTCGGCAGACATGATGTTTGGATAGGGTTGCTCGCCGTACGTCATAATTTCCCACAGTAACACTCCGTAGGACCAACTGAATGCAAAAAGGAAACCAAAACATTAAACATCTACACTTGAAAAATCTCACTGCAAGCTTACACATCACTCTGAGTGTCGTAGAATTTCTCTTGCAACGACTCTGGTGCCATCCACTTGATCGGTAGCCGTCCGTTTGTGTTCTTCCTGTAGTAGTCGGTGTCCTGGATGTCCCTTGCCAGTCCGAAATCAGCGATCTTTATGACATAGTCGTCGCTGACGAGGACATTTCTTGCAGCTAAATCGCGGTGAATACACTAAAGTGGAGGTTAGAAGTGCTCCTTGGGATGAATGTGTTCAGACAGACTTACCCTTCGTGAAGCAAGATATTCCATTCCACGAGACACTTGGAACGCAAACGAGATCAGATTCTTCTCAGTCAAATGCTCGTATTCGTTGTTCTCCATCAGGGACATCTCGTACGAAGATGGCGGTCGGTTTTTCTTCAAGAAGTCCTTCAAATTGCCGTGCGGGGCGTACTCCACGATCACGTACAACGGTCCGTCTTGACTGCAGCAACCGAGCAGGTTGATGATGTTGATGTGCTTCCCAATCATCTTCATCACTTCCATTTCTCGCACCAAGCTGGCCATGTCCGCATCGGTGTGGCCCTCCTTGACCATTTTCACAGCCACTATGCAGCTGCCAGGATATTTGCTCAGTCCGGTGGCCTCGGCCATCACCACTCGGCCGAAGGCGCCTTCGCCAAGCGTCGTGCCCAGAATGAGCTGATTTCGGGGAATCTCCCAGTTCGAGTCCAATGGGAATTCGTACTCGTTGAAGGGAGCTGGGTCTGTGTTGCTGCTCTGAAGCAGGGTCGTCCTTTGTTTCTCGATTTTGATTATTGGCATGACCATGGTCTCAGGACTGCTGGGATCAATTGCTGGCTTGAAAATGACGACTCTCTTAGTCCACTGATGGACTGTGTCCATGCGATGTTTCAGGAGTTTCTCGTGCTTCAGCTTTCGCATCACATAAAGAATGAACATGGTGCCGAGCAAGCACAGGAACACGGCTACAATGCCGACAATTGTAATCCACAGGGTGTGATTCCGATTTAAGGATGCTATTGCGGGTGTGTCTGGTTCGTCTGCGGAGGAAAGGGAATTTATTTCATTTGGTTCTGGCGACGTAGGCTGTCAATGGATACTTACAATCGACCACGGAGAGGTATGCGTTGGATGTTGTCCGTCCCAAGCTGTTGGCAGCAACGCAGGTGTACCAGCCTTCGTCATCGTATGTAACGTTATGAATCTTCAAGATGTTCGTCTTATCTGGATCATTCTGATTGGTCATGGGGAAGAGGCGGGGAGAAGAATTTATTAAACTGAAAGGCTGAGGATTGTTTTGGTTGTCCTCTCGCAGCCCATTTGGGCTACTGTGTGACACTAACGCATGCTGAGTAATTAAAAGAAAAATCGAATCTCCTCGAGGACAGATAGTTCGTTGCGTTCAAAGGATATTCTGGACGTGTTCGGTGAGTTGGGTTTAAAAGTCACTACGCGCTACTAAAGGACAAAGGAATCACCGCGAGTGAGAGTAGATTAGGCCGCGATAAATGCAAAATATGCAAGACTAAAAATGAGCTTAATTTCATAAATTTCTCAGTGGTCTCTACACTGAGACTTAAGGGCCAGCTATATGAGGCATGAGCCAACTTGAGAGATGGGTGAGGGACCGAATACACACAATTCCAAAAAGGAGCTCGCGATCGACTCGATAAGTGTCGTTAAGCGTGAGGTAGAGAGATCCAAACCGCAAAAGTTCATATGGCTTTTTATGTGTATTTTGAAAACATGACGAAACACTACGAAACTATTTCATCTTCGTTCGCTGTTATAGACGAGCCTTTACCCTTAAACCCACTTCGTGAATAGTCCTTAAACTACGAAACGCACTCAAAGAATTGGCTTAAGACATCAGCAGCCATCTCGTCATGGGGAATTTTCATGCCTGTTTGCAGTCGCATCTTCGATCTCCTCGACGTGGGACCCCCTACAGGGGTTTTCTAAAACACACCTTCATAAGACTGACTATAATTGAGTTTACGAACGATTCGGAATGTTTCGTTAAGCTAAGCGAGTGCGATTAGAACCGCACCCCGCGAACCTGACGTTCGTTCTTATTTGACACTAGTTCGTGACCATTATAGTTGACACTTCAAAGTAAGTGGCGGCCGTGGCTTTGTGGGTTCGTGCGTCAACCTCTACTTGAGCTACTCAAATCGGGCTTTCGGAGTCGGCGTAAAACAGTATTCTTCTTCCACTCGTCAGCGAAGAATAGCATACACATAACGAGTGGTTGCTGAGAAGCTAGGCCCTGGCCGTCTACCACCCATATTATATTTAAAGCAAGCTAAAGTGAACGAAACTCAACGAAACTAAGCGCAATGTTAGCTTAGCCAGCCTGACCATAAGATTGGATAAGTTGTGAGTAACCTGTTGAGTTCGAATGTTGACTTAAGTCTCCTTATGTCAATACCTTCCCGTGTCCTCATTCACTCAAATTCAAGTCGAGCTATAATCGACTGATCAACGAAACTTGGCTCGCAAATATCGATAATGTGATATCTGGTAGGCTTGTGAGGTCTGTCTTGATGACGACCATGATGACGGCTTCACTGTGCAGGCAATTCGTAGCGCCTTGGAAAAGTTTGAGCGAGAGTACTGCTTTTGGACCCTAAGCTACGCACGGAATGATTGGTTGGAAGGAAAACACAGCCACCGAAGAAGACCCAAAAATGTGGATTCGGCGCCGATCAGCTGCCTTAGACATCGCCAGAGAGTCAATAAAACTTATTTTCGGGTGTCTACATCCGAATTGAAGCCGGGTAATCGCATTGAGTTCCATTTCTGTGCCGCTACATGACATACAAACCAGGGTCGCCGCTATGCGACTTTAGTCGGAATTTGACCATTTTTTGAGGCCGCGACTCGCCGAGAGATCATAGAATGACTTCGGCGACATATTTCTTTCACGAAACACGTCGTTAAGTTCCTCATAAGCAATTAACTCAACACTAGCTATAAGAAAATGCAGCCAAATGACTGCAGGACTTCTAAGCATGATAAAACCTTAAAGTTAGTAGCGATTTCGGACAATTACGATTTTATTTTTTATTATTTATTACTTTTTTTTGTCCCATACACTTTTTTGTTCGATTTTCTCAAATGTTTCAGCGGCAACACTGATACACACGATTCAACGGTGTTGTGAAGGAGAAATTTGGCGCCTGGGTCATCTACAGCGAGCGTTCATCTATTCGTCGCCGGGGGCAAGCGACAACGCCTAGTCCTTAGTCTACGCTAACAAGCCGTACATAATGGCACGAATGTAGCTTCAAAATACAGCCAGGATCAATTTCATATCTCGCACCAATACCAGTATTGTGTGTGTATATCCCGCCCTATCAATTGCAAATATTAGACTACTTCCAGTATTCAACTTCACTCACTTTATGAAGTTTGGCGCATGGAATAATGGCAAAAGGTGCTCTTTTATCTCCGAAAACCGTTCGTCATGAAAACTGAGTTCAAGAATTAATTTTTCATTGAACTCATCACTTGCTAATTAATTAGTTAATCGGTTTGCACGAGTTTCGTAAAAAGAGACACGTTTACCTAAAGGAGATTCGATTTCGCTGTAAATTTCAAAAAAAGTTTGCAAACATTCAAATTACTTGAAAAGTAAACGCAAATAAACATATATCACGCCCAAAGAGTCATGCAAAAGGAAATGAAAAAAAGTACACACAAAATACAATTAAGAATCTAATGAACACACACACACACACATCTTATGAGCTAAAAGAATGAATTTTCACAAAAGAAGCGGAAATAACCATCACCTGAATAACCGACGTATCGTTTAGAGAACAATTCCAATTTCTACATCGCGTGAACGTCCAAGCAATCTCCTGATGAAGATCAGACAAATATTCACACTTGAATTCACCAGAGCCATTGACGTGTAATGTTAAGTTTGTCAGTGGATTAAGTAAGATTGGCTTGTGATTAACACGATCTGAAAACATAATTCGTTGTTGTTGTTTAGAAAAAGAGAATAGTAAGACACCACCACCAAAAGAAATAAATTCAATGAAATGCGTAACAGAAACAGAAATAAAAATAATTCAAGTGAACCCTAGAATATGTACAATAATGGATTCCATTAAACCAAGTAGATTGTAATGAGACAACATAAAAAACAAAAATAAAACACTCAGAAACAAAATAATAGATTCTTAGAACTAAGACAGCACTCGTACAGATACGGGGTTTTCTTTTCTTATCGTATCTTTCAGGTGAGCACTGAAGAGGCAATCAAAATGTGCTGCAAAAATGTGAGCAGAGATAAAAGCGAAAACAACTGAGTCCTTGATGATGGTCGATGTTAACAGCTTCATTTTTGTGAATATTTCCTGTCAGTTGGCGTATGGAATGACCGATCGACTTTCATTTTAGGAAGGCGTCTGCGATGTGGTTTCCTTCTTTTCTGTCGCGTAGATGTACAACGACTCCGCGGTAGTGGGGCAAGACAACAGAGGACGCCCTGACTCTAATTCAATCTAATGTCCACTGTTGAAATCAGAAGAATCGAAGAAGATTATAAAGAGATAACACCCGGAATCGAAAACTCTACTAGCCGACAGCAGGTATCTCGAGCACTTGGCTTCACTCTCTACAACATCTCCATGCCTGGCCAACGAAATCCTTATGTGTGAAAGCTACATCGTGCACAAGGTGAACAAATTTTCGATGTCTGGCATGTGAGATAATGTAGGAAAGCACGATCGTTTTTAAGCCAAAGATGGGTAGGTAACGAAGGATCATTCTAATGTTGTTAGTTCTTCTTGGTTGATACTCAGGTCCACCTCGAACTTTAGTGCCACTGAGGCGTACAACTCCATAGTAAAAGTTCACGAATCTGTTATAGCACAACCATGATCTGCTTATGATTCAAAAGTGGCCTTTACACTGTGGTACAGGTAGGAAACGCTGCTAGTGGATTCACCAGCACACTTAGACCACTTTGGACCATTGTGATAGACTACCACTGATTGAGCACTCCAGTGACAGTGTTGTTAATTTGGCAAATGGTGTCTGGACCAGATGTGAAAACCAGTTAAAAGCGTTTGCTTTTACTGGGGTTCGAACCGGGGACCCCACTAACCAAGGGCAGGCACTTAACCAACTGCGCCATCCAGTCATCACATCTACCATCGTACGACAAATTCAAACGATTTTGGTTTATGGATCTAGGTACGGCGGGATTGACTCAATCCCACTCGTCTTTCCAGTGGAGAACGCCCAGTCCAACGCAGTTCACCAGATTTTGACGGCTGAGCTCTCAAGTCACGCATACATCGTACGACAAATTCAAACGATTTTGGTTTATGGATCTAGGTACGGCGGGATTGACTCAATCCCACTCGTCTTTCCAGTGGAGAACGCCCAGTCCAACGCAGTTCACCAGATTTTGACGGCTGAGCTCTCAAGTCACGCATACTACTTCATTTTCACGCACACTTGTAAAGAGTATAGAGCAACGCAATGGTGTTCACAGACGCCTGTCTGTGAAAAGGTTATAAATTGCTGTCAGATGAATCTGAGGGGCAAGAAACGTGCCGTCCTTTCAACACAGATAATATGAGCTGTCAAAAATAAATTCACAATGGAAATGATTTCCAACCTCCGTGGCGCAAAGGAACTTTGAGAAGAAGAAGTTGGTAAAGTGTGAATGGTCTTGCGTTCAACGTATGGTTGTTCAACCTTATACACTTTTTCCCAGTTCGGATGGCATGGGGTTACGTTTGTTTGTGAGACTTCAGAGCATTTTCTTCACTTTTGGCTGTGATTTCGACGGGAGGGCTGTGCTTCGAATTAGGCCAGAATATAGAATATTCTTTCAAATATCTCAAAATCTTTATATATCAGTAAAATCGAATTGATAATTTTCAATTCTGGAAGATCACGTCGTTCCATCTTCACACGTCGAAAATTCTATCGCGATTGAAGTCTGTCAAGCATGTAGTACAACAGGAACGCATGACATGTTTTGGTCGTTCGATTGTAGTAGAGCGTGAGTGTAGACAAACGTTGACATTCATTTTTATTAGATTATTCATGAACCCCGGTGAACCCCGGTGAGAAAAAGAAAATTGCTGACAACTTCCTGAGCAGGTATGAAGTATGATAAAGGCGCCCAACTTCTATCTCCCTTGCCCCTTAAGATTTTTGACAGCCAAACTGATCACAGAAAGGCATTTATGTTACTTCGTGAATAACTGTCAAAAATTCATGAATAACTGTCAAAAAGCCTCTGAAATTCGTCGATGGACTAGAGGTCAATCAGCTGTGCTGCTGGGTATCTCTATAATACTTAATTTCTGTTCCTGAGAAACGAACAGAGAGTACAGGTGAGTGTACGATTCAGAGAAGAGAGATCATGCCTTTAAGCAGGACAGACTTCGAATACTTACTGTATTATATAACAAGCCAGGAGTTTCCATTACCCTAGAACGGAAAGCACTCGAATTGATTCCTTCTTCATAGCAAATCCTACGGACAGTATCGAGCTTTTTGTACTAGATTACAATCCCTAGTCTTTGATCCGATGTTGGAACCCCTTTTCGAAATGATTTGTCCACGTGTCGGTAATGTGAATTTCGATTTTCTTTCTTCTCCAAAGGCGGCTTCTACTCTTGAAATTATATGAAATTATCTATTGTGGTCTAATGATACTTCTACACGTTGAATCAGCCAGCTCAGTCCCGTAGCCAACATAAGCAATTCGAAGATAATACGAAGAGAGCAAAATCTGAAGAAAAACTTCCAACACACGAGATTCTGCGTTCTCCTAACAAGCAAAATCTGAAGAAAAACTTCCAACACACGATATTCTGCGTTCTAATAACAAGACACCACAACTCCTTTGACAATACAGTATACCCAAGCAATATTGTTTTAACACAACATTCTGGTAAACTTGATGAGACGTTGGTGCGTATTCACTGTTGTGATTTCTCTTTGTGATTACCAATATCTCGAGACTAATTTCCCGCGTGTAGTAGCCGGCAAATTTATTTCACACCTCAACTGACAACTGACTTCGAAAACTAGAAAGCCGTTGTCGATAATCTAGTTTATCTGGTGACTTTAAGAACACCGTTTGCAGTTGTATATGAATCGAATGGGCGAAGCGGATCCCCTGTTCCATAAAAGTTTTAAGCTTTCAAATCTAAAGAAGGATCACAGAAGAATCACATTTTATCCGTCTCTGAATAGTGGAAAGAAATAAATTAACCTTGACCTTAACCCCCACCACCAGTTACCACACAAACTTCCACCGGAATTTGCTTTTGTTCGAAGGAAACAATGTGTACCTCTATGACTCGAGTGAAATTAACGGTTCTATTATTCAATGTTTCGTTTCTGAAAATATCCATTATTGTGTCGTTCCAGTGCAGATAGGTGACCCAGGTTATGTGCGGCTCTAGATCCGATATAACCTTGCAATCAAACGTGGCTGTTTCTCCCAACTTTACCGTTATATTCGCAGGGAATCCATCGTACATGATTGGTCGCGATCGGATGCGGTCTGTAGGTGTAGGTTGTAGCGAAGTTTTTTTGTTTTTAAATAAAAATACGAAATCAAACATATGCGCACCCCAAGTGTGTGATTACTGAGTTTGCAGCACAAAGGCACTTACCTTGAATGAGTACTGGAATCGAGTAGTTTACACATGCGTGTACGTTGCAAAGATTGCACGTGTAGTTGCCGGAATCGTCGGGAACAGCGTCCTCCATGTAAATGGCCCACCTTCTGTACGTCACTCTGCCCATGGTCCGCATGATTGGCTTGCCGTCCTTTGTCCAAGTGATGTTGGGCGCGGGACTGCCGACTGAGACGCAATTCACTTTAACGGAGGCACCGGATGGCCTAATGATCATGGGAGAAATGCGAACTTGGGGCGCTTGGCTGTGGTTCCTATCGTTCTCGGTGTGATTGAAGTGCTTATCCTGATCATTGTCGGCGTTCTCGTCCAGCTCCTTGTCCTCATCATCATCGGTGGACTTGTCGCGATGATGGTGGTGGTCTCTGTCGCCGGGTGCGTTCGCATTACCAGACACTTGCGAATACGCCGGAATGTTGTGCGTGAAGTCGGACTTCATTTCGCCGATTGGTGACACAGTTAATATGAGATCCGCCCACGTTCCACCAGTCTCGGAAAAACAGGAGTACGTGCCGGCATCGCTTTTCTTGATTTTCTCGAATTTCCATCTAAAATAATCGAATCAAATGAATGCGGTTAAAAATGGGTTTTCAACCTGAGCTGATATGTGTTTATAGAGAGCGGCTGATAAAAATAGAGCGCAACGGCAATTGCAAAGGCTACAATTTCACATGTAAAGCTACACCCATCCACACCCTCGGCCAGATGGTTGCTTCACTTGGCCCGCTTGCGGCTGAATCTAAACACCAGAAGCGAAGCAGTTCCCGAGCATTCCGAGAATACACGGATGAAAATCTCCGTGGAAAATCGATCTGAGACCAAAAAGAAAAAAACTTCTTCTGATCGCTGGAAGGAGATAGAGCACGCCCATGAAGAGTTTTAATGGAGTCAGCTTTGTGTACTCATAAAAACGAGAACATACAAGTGCGAGGAATACAGTATATGGACATGGTTCGAAAAACGTTTTCCAAATGCGTACGCGGTCGTGTGGAGATTGCATCTGCCGACTGCTGGGGTTACTCTGTGTTGAGAGTTCATTAAACGGTTTTTATGAAGTTTCAGTTTATGCAAGCGACGCATACAAACCTGAATGTAGACTTGTGCGCGTTTCTAGGTACCTACGAGTAGATGTCGGAGCGTTCGGTGCTGCTGTGAGATTTGCTATTTGAACTTGTGTGACAAATTGGATAAGAGGTTCTATTTTTGAAGAGGGCTCGTAAAACCGTGTTGGGACGCTGTAAGACACCATGTCAAACTAATAAAACGCCGAAGAGGTGGGCTGATGGGATGCGAGATGGGGATGTCTAGGGGAGGGTATTTTATGGAAAGTGTATGCACTACCCCTGGTATGTGCTGTCTGAAAGAATTAAGGCCTTGTTCCAATTAGCTGAGGTAGGAGTGTATGGAGGCCATGTCGGGACTCAGGTTTAAAGGGAAAATGACGTATATCCGTTTATAGACTGACTGGGATTCGAAGAAGTGCTGGTCTGTGGATTGTACCTTCGTTGGAAAAGACGCATTGACATAAGGACATTTTGTCAATTGACTGACTGATAATCGAAGACGTGCTGGTGTGTGGATTGTACCTTGGTTGGAAAAGACGCATTGACCTAAATACATTTTCTCTAGCACAAGCGCGATCCACAGTAAACTCCGATCCGGTGACTGCTGAACATCTTGGAGCGTGCACCGGATTAACGTTTAAATTCGGTGGCCATCGCCGACCAGAGAGTATAACTGTCTTGAAAAAAAAAAACGCCAGAAACTTCGCCATTCGGAGTCGGTATTAAATTGTTAATGTTTCCGCAGCTGTCAAAGTCACTAATGACTGGCAGCTGTCAGCATCATCGGAACGTATTTCATTCAAAATGTCTAAGGAGACACCATTATCGTTAATGGTCCCAGCTATGGAGCATTGACCGACTTCTTGTGGCCAGAGCTCGGCAGCATCGATCTGTCTGAGTTGTGGCTCGATAAATACGGCACTACAGTGAAGCAAGGCTCGTAAGTGTGAAATTTGTTGACTTGTGGCGATCGTTTAGCAATTGCACACCGTGATATTGCGACTTGACATCATATGATTAATTTCTCTGAGAAAACGTCATGTTCTTAGTCAACGTTAACAAGCCAACCACTTAGGGCGAGCTCAAGGTCAACATGTGACACTATCGCCGGAATAACGTTGCGCTTGACTGTGGACACTGTTAGCGCAGCCGAGACGAATTAGGGATTATTCCATTTATAATAGAGTGAATGCCGCTTCAAAATAAAGGCAGAATCGATTTTAGAACATGCATCGTTACAATGTTATTTCAATTTATTTTTTTATCGTTCTTATCTGGTCGCCCTGTAGTTTGTCTTCTCTGCTCTCGCACCCCTATCTTAGGCTAGAACCAGCAGACACACATTGAGTCCTGGGCAAGAAGGATTTGCTGTTCCTTGTTTGAAAGTGAGAGGAGAAGACATCAAGTAATCGTGGGTGCAAAATAGGTGCCTCAAGCGTCCCTTCAGATTCAGGACAGTATTAGTTTAGACACAGACTCACTGGCCTAAGTACTCAAGCAAGGGAATTCAACAGACACCCCTGTCGCTTGTTGGTTGAACAAAAGCAAAATTAGGCATACAGCTTGTAAGCACGTGGAAGGTGAGTGTCACTGTTATCACAGCTTGTTAAATCAGCAACAAATTGCTCCTTTTGGAACCATGATTAACCTAACTTCGTTAGCATCCTTCCACTTCTCCAACACTCGCAGCCCACAATTGGACTCGATTTCCAGCTTATGCAACAAGCGCTCCTCAAATGAACGTGAGGTTATTGCGCCCTTTAAATAAACTGCATCCGGTATTGAAAAATGTATTGACCAAACTGCGATGATCACTTAAAGAAGTTGTCGAGCGCTCAAGTGCTAAGTGACAATGCTTAACTCCAATCAACTGCTGGCATTGTTGACACTCCTCTCCACACATCCACATCCAGCACTTCATCGACGAATGCAGGCATTTATTTGTTATGGATTTTGCATGGCAGCCTAACGAGGCGGACAGCACATTTGATTTTATTGACTGCACTCAATAAACTGTCAACTGTCACTCAGTCTAGGCTCTGTCACGTGATAATATTCTATAACCGACACGCGTGTCCTGGGAAACTTTCTTCTGCAAGCTGGACACTCTGCACGTTGAGCGAATGCAAACGGCAGCTGTTCGGCGCTGCAGTTTAAAATTTCGCAACTAAGTCCTCTCAATTTGATCTCGTCAAGGCCAGCACACAAGTCAGCAAGCACTCATCTGAAAATAGCCTCGTAATCCTTTGTGAATGCCTCCCGACTACTCCATCATTTTGAGAAATTACACGCTAAACACTGAAATAGGCTCAAAAGCCCACAGCTAAGTGTCCCGCTCCCAACTGAGGGCGTCCCAGAGAGCATGGAACTAAATTAAAAACAAATGCCATCGTCGCGTGGTAATCCCGCTTTAATCGTGTGGGCCTCATGAATCAGATCCCAACGGCAACTGTTGCACAAAAGCAACGATGACGGTGTGGCGGATGATGATGATGATGATGATTATGATGACGGAGTAGGAGGACGATGAGGTGATGGTGTGTATTTTCACTTTTCCAGCTGGCAACGCACGCCTCTCGTATATATTTCATCGCACTAAGTACACGAGTGTGATCAACATGCTAGTTAGGCTCCGATTCGCACAGAACAGCACAGCACACGCGTTTAAGCATCGCAATAAGGCATCCAAGCAAAATCTCTTGGATTTACAGAACAGAAGGAATCCCCTTTCATGAAGACTGAACAGATGGCTTTGTTGCTGCCTTAATGGATGCACATCCTATTCTTTGGTGCGCTTCTGGATCGATTCACCCTTCATCCGCGCACCAGAACGGATGGGCTTTCATGCAACTGTCTGCCAAGAGTTTGTGTTTTCCTTCGTGTTTTGTCTGTTTCTCTTGCTCGTTTTATTTTCGTTTATTTTGTTGGTCTTTTCCTTCCCACTCCCATTCAGCTCAGCTCAGACGTCAACTTGTCGTCATGACAAGTGAAGACAAAAAACAAAAAAACAAAAAAACACAAGAGACGAAAACGATGTATCCCACTCGGGTGATGAGTCTTGGTGTCGCTTCATCTCTTCAGCCAGCGACGACGCGACGGCCACTGTCACTGGAGACCGATGAACAATTTTTGTTTACCCTTCAACTTTCGAATGTCCACACGACCTCACCCTTTTTATTGAGGTTTTGGAGACCAAAATAACAAAATACTGCGCCCCGAGCGCACTGAGTTCTGTTTTTGGAGGCACAAAGCCCACGACGAACACGCGCTTAACGTTTGTTTATTTTAATTTGACGCCCCCTCCCCGTCCTTCTTCGACTCGCCGCACGGGATGCATGTTGACTTCCCACACTAGTGGGCCTGTGTACAAGAGGTTGGCACATGTACAAAAAACAGAGGAAAACAAATTGCTTTTTGGGAGAAACACATTTGCGTTGGCATTGTTTGGAATAAAGGAAAACAGAAAACATTTTAGACACACGATACTTTGTTTCACTTACGTTTTTGACCTTCGTGCATCCGAGTGGAGTTTCTCACCGTTCTGGAACCAAATTGGATTGTCAAACTTGCACTTCAGTATGACTCTCGAGTTGACCGGCACTTTTTCCTCGGCTTTCGACTTGGCATCTGAAAGGGAAGAAAGGAAATATGGTAAGAAATGTGTCATTGTTTGTTAAAGCGTTTCTATTTTCTTTTTTCATCATCATCATCTAGTCACTCCCCAAAAGCTCCATTAAAGCGATCGCTGGGGTAAACCAATCACGATAGATCTGCAGGCAACTCGACCCTGCGCCATCGACTCTAACCCATCAGGAGCTATGCCTAAGCGCAACCAAGCGAGTTTTTGGGCTTGGTCCAACCGTCTAGTCGTGGTTCTACAAAGCGATCGCCTAACTGATCAGTGGTTTCGGCTGAGCTTTTGGAAATCTATAATTGAGTACGCAGCGACGTCTTAATTTGTTGATTTGGTAATTGTTATGATATTGTGAAAGTATATTTTTCCTTGGCTCAGGAGTTCAGTCGCGAGAAAGCAAAACCGTGCGGTTGGGTTGGGTAGGTGCGCCTGACTGCAGACTGCAGTCACACTTAGGCCAATGTCCGTGATACCACGCGGATGGACTGCTAATCGGTTTAGCTGGCGGATGGACTACTCCTAAACTGGGAATCAGTTGGTTCTTAAAGCGGTTTAGCTGGCTAATACTGACGCCATTTAGTTCGCTGAGATTATTCAAATGCGAGGCCCCTAGATGTGAGCACTACACGAGCAGAGGAGGTGATTTGTGGTTCCTACCTCCTCTGCATCCATGCGGCTTCTGCAAAAATCATTACGCCAATTGCACAGTGTCCGGTTATGCGGCCGATGAGCGCCCTGAGTGTACAAGGTCTGCTTAGTCTGAGCAGACAGAGTGATCGTTTATGATTTAGTGCTGGCCATATTTCTGCTGTTTTAAGGCTGGTGGTACATTCTAGTTGCTTGAGATGATGGTAAGCAGTCGCGATCGGCATGGAGGGAGGATCCCCTCATGGCGTTTGAATGGAAGCTGTAAGACCTAGCGACTTAGCATGTTCCCGGTATGTCACAGAGTCCCACATGATGTGTATATTGAAATGTTCAGGCTCATTGTCGTTAGGAGACGGCTCCCTATTGGACATGACATTGTCCATTGCAGTTGCGGGCTGGTGGTCCGAACAGAAGGTCATGTCCCTTTTGGATATTACATTCTTCTTGAGCCATGAGAGTGTCTCTTTAATCGAAGTGGTGTCCGTCTGAAAAACTCTACAGCGGTCACGGAGCTTCAATGAGAGAGCAATATTAAGGGAATAGACTGCACCTATCCCTTCGCCCGTCTCCGGTCCGTGTAAGTCAGACATCCACTGCAAAATATCATTTTCACGAAGATAGCTCAGGGTGGTAGATGTAAAGAGAACCGTAAATCGTGGGACTCCGAAAAACCAAGGGAAACGCACATCCAATAAGATCCACTGTTTTGGATGACAAAGTGATAGGTCCGTGCTTCTGGTGTCGTGGTTTCGGTTGCAAAAGACGCACAAAAGAGAGTCTATGTTCGTACGGAGCAAAATGGTCCTATGCCATATTTCATACATAGTGCGTAAAAATGCCCACAAAATGTGTAACATGGGTGGCGCCACACCCCGTAGAGGACCAGGACCTAGATTCTTAGCAAAACACTCGAGTTGTGCGTGCTATTGCTTCGCGGGTGGAGGTGGCGTACAGTTTTATGCCGACTTCGAACAGCCAATTTGAGAACAAGACAGTTATACTCGTTGAGCATTGGCAGTGACTCGAAGGAGGTGGAACCGTGAACATTATTTTGCTCGTACCAGGGAACGAACCTAGGCCACGTAGGCTGAAGTGCGTAGGCTGAAGTGCGTAGGGATCGACGCAACAGGCCACAACGTGGCATTGTCAGCACGTTATGTATCCAAATCTGAAAAATCTCTAATCGAATAAGCCGAGGGATGGCCAGCAAAGAGAGTGCTCATTCTTTAGTCTGCGAATTCAGAAAACCATGGCGACCTGCGGTTTCAATCCAGAGCGCTACACTCTCCCTACTACTCGAAGGATAAAACTCTAAAAAAGATGAGAATGGTACACCAACTTCTGGCCTGTAGAGCTTCACTTAATCTCTGACACTCACTTTGGAAATGAGTTTTTAATAATTCCCAACGTTGTCCAAGCGGAGGTATGATACTGACTTTCTGTCAGAAGTTCGAGCGGGAAACAGCTGTCAGTCAAATAAAAGAAAGCCACTAGATGGCCCACCCTGTATCTGCGAAGTGTGCTGTTCACAACCACACATCAATCAAACACGACCTTTCTAACTCACTCCAGAGGGTGATTGAGTTAACTCCCTTCAACTGGGTTTCCTTGGCATCTGCTGCTCTTGGATCTTCGTCAAGTTTGAGACTGCGTTCTCGATAAACTGAATTTAGTCCAAGTCTGGTTCTTGCCCATGTTACTGCCCAGCAACAAGTCTTCCCCCCAACCGGCAAAAGAAAATAAAAACAAAGAAGAAGAGCTTCTTGGCAACATTCAGATCTCCGAACGATAACTCCTCCAGACCACGTTTACCCACTAAACCAGTGCTCTCGCCGTCGATTCTCTGCATGCAAGCGGCGTATACCTACAAACAGATGAAGATATTGGCTTCCTTGAGATAATAGCCACTGTTGTGACGTTATTGCCCAATTGTAACTTGTATACGTGCGTCTGTACGTGTCTTACCTTCAGACAAATTTTTATGAATTACGTGTCAATATCAGGGCCGTGACGACAAGTTACGTCAGTGGCATCCGCGAAATGAGACAAATTTCAACATTTGATGACTTGGGTCCTTCTGTTTGAGCAAGTTTTGTACACTGCCTGACTGGTTACTGCCCTGGGTGCATGTTGCTTTGTAATGAATGAATTTGCGCGGCCGTAAACCACTGTAGAGAGAGATCAGAGAGAGATCATTTAGAGATCATCTTTGATCAGATTGTTGATGCACAGCGGTTAATAGAACAACGAACAAACTACGCCGCATTGTCAAGGTTTTTAGTTAGTTCCCCCAATTAATTCACAATAGAAGCAGGAAAATTGTCACAAGCCACGGTCACAAGTTGATCTAAAATCTAACTGAGTAGTGCAAAATCGAGCGCCGAGACTAGAATGAAAGCCACGTATGTGGGTTGGGAATGTTAATCTGCCAGAAGCTGGGCATGCAGTCCGATTGGTTATTCCGAACGATTGGCAAGCTCATGCCCATGTCATCAGACACCATTGCTCTTAGATGTCTGATCTTCGATTCACAGTGAGATCCTCAACACGCCGCTTGAATGAGCCCCCAACATTGACTTAATTTCCCAGTCTTTACGAGCATTGTCACCAAATACAACTCAAACCAAGAAATCGTCTCCTTTTTCCACAGATCGTCATAAAGTCCTCATTAGGTTTACGATGCCCTTGAGGGTATCGCATTGAATGCCGTTCACCAACTCCTTGACTCCACGGATATCGAAGTGTACAATAAAATTACTTAACACACATGCACACCGTATGCCCAGTGCTCGTCCATCACTCAATTCCGATGAGAGCAACAAAACCGAATTATCAACATTAAACGCAGAGTGATCTACTTTCGGTCCTGAGCAAGACAATGCGAGCGAGAACGAGAAGGTCCATGTGTGAAAAGGAGAAACAAAAAGGATTCACGCCAAGTGAAATCCTTTCTCATTAAAAACACATCCATGCCGTCGCTCAAAATTCACCCATCTGCCGCACACATGGCTGGGACCTCCGAAAATATTTTCATTTGGCCGCTTCCCTCCGGAGCGGCGCTCGGTTCGATCCTCCCCCAGACAAACAAATGAAAACTGCCAGATACGAGCTGTCAGAAATGTCAATTGATGTTTTTTCCCGGACGCATGGGTTTTCTTCTTTTTTTTGGGGAAATCTTGTTTCTTTTTTCTTTCAAAAGTGAGAATGTCATTCATCTGGGTCTGGTGCCGATGCTGCTGCTGCTACCGCGCCCGTCTGAGAAGTGAAGCAGTGGTTGCCGGGAGTAGGAGTGGAATCTCAATGAGGGTTCAATGACGAGTGAGACGCTTAGGGATACAGTAATTAAAATAAGCACCTTCTGTCGCGCCGGAATTCCGATGGTCTAGGGGATAGATCGATGCACACCCCTTCCAGTGAAGGGGGATGTCGCCTGGGTGCTACATCCGTATCAGGATGTGATAAACATTTATGGCCCGTTGACGTCGAATGAATATAAATCTTCCCCCCAAGTACGCTCGGGGTGAGGGTCTGTTTGTTGCGGTAGGCGGCACCTGTTCCGCGGTGGCACCAGAAGTGAAGCACAAGGACAATTGTCTGTTGCTTCCAATTAATTCGGTTGCATTAATACGGAGTCTCTTTTGCCCACACTCTGTCCACAGTGATGCTCTTGACTGGGCAGAGCTGATAATTTGCTGGACAACATTTAAATTCTTCACAATTGATTGACATTAATTAAGCGCTCCGCCAGACTTAGAGGTCAATTGGGGGTAATAAAAAAGCGAATAACATGTCAATAATTGGCTCTTTCCGATCAGCGCAAGAGGAAGATCGCGTATTCGACGCTGTGCCAAGAGCATTGAGTAACATTCAGCCACAGCCAACGGAGCTGCTGTGCGATTATCTCTCACAGAGTTGTCATTCACTGAACTTTGGGAGGATGTTTGTTTTGCTCGACGATTTATTAAAATACAGTCAACTCAGTTTTCTGCTGGATTTATCCTTACGCATTTCAGGTCATTAGCCTTGCACTCACTCATTCTCTAACGAAAACAAAACAGCAGCGGCGTCTCTTTAGCATTCCTGCCACAATTACACAAGCATCATTCTGTCAACTATAAAATACTGAGTACGGTCACAAATCTTAAGAAAATCTCGAGCAGATTTCAAGATTTTCCAAGATATTTATTTCACACATCTTTTAATTGTTTTCTGTTTTCGTCTTTTTTTTTCTCAGCGGGTGAGAGAAGGAAACCAAAGTCAGCAGCCCACATAAACAATAAAACAGCGTCCACTCACTTGTGTACAACTACACTCTTGTGAGCAATTACATTCACTTTGCCAGAAACATTATCGCTGTGCCAAAAATAAACGAGAGAAAAACGACAATTACTTCGAATTGTCTGAGTGAACAGTCGTCAAGTGGAATCCGTGGAGAGGTTGCTCAGTAAGTTAATCGTTTTAAATGTTTCTCAAGTTATGGTCATTTGTTTCATGATGCGTTTAATTTGTATACACGAACAGATCTATGAATAATTGCTGATTGGGGAGGGGGTTTCCATGTGGGGGTCTTTGTTTCACTTGATATTTATTTTTCTGCCCTGATTGCTGAACGAGGATTTTACGCTATTGCTCTGATCGTGGATTTAGCTGGAACTGCAATTATGCCGCATGCATATGACACACCAAAGGATGACCTAAAGTTGAGCACAAATAGTCTTCTTTTCACTGATCCGACTAAAGAAGCAAGCTGACTTCAGAAATCTTCAGGTGATGTCAGAACTGAAGGGAACGTAGCCAAAGCATTGTCAAATTTCCAAGTAGCCTGCAACTACTGTCACTGAAGTCCGTATAGGAATGAGAGCGATTCATTTCGTTCCCCTCAAAAGTGAACGAAACTGAAAGCGATTTCTGGCGGCTAACATTTCAATTTTACTCAACAAAAGTTAACGAAACTGAACGAAATTGTTAATATGGCCACACTGACATAAGTTGCCTTGCTTTAGTTATGCTTTTTTGGAAGCTTGACACGATTGCTGGCACATGGCGTATCAATTTTACTCAACAAAAGTTAACGAAACTGAACCAAGTTGTCAATATGGCCACATGGCATAAGTTGCCTTGCGTTAATTAAGCTTTTTTGGAAGCTTGACACGACTTCTGGCACCTGGTATATCAATTTTACTCAACAAAAGTTAACGAAACTGAACGAAATTGTTAATATGGCCACACTGACATAAGTTGCCTTGCTTTAGTTATGCTTTTTTGGAAGCTTGACACGATTTCTGGCACCTGGCATATCAATTTTACTCAACAAAAGTTAACGAAACTGAACGAAGGTGTCAATATGGCCACACTGACATAAGTTTACTGCGTTAAATATCCTTCCTTGGAAACTTGACGCGATTTCTGACGGCTGACTTTTCAATTTCTCTCAACAGAATTAACGAAACAGAACGAAGGTGTTAAAAAGATATGCCAACTGTGTATTCCCTCAAATGCTAAACACAAGGAGGCTTATTTCAATCATTTTGATAATTATTGGAAACTGAACTCTACTTCTTGCGGCTGACATTTAAATTTTTCGTGAGTAGGGAGTTTGATACGTCACCAGGTAAACGTCAAAAAACATCGCAAAAAAAAAAAAACAACACCGCATCGATGATTTGAAAATGTAGAAGTATTTTCTATTCATTTCACATATACACACAAAAATCAACTATTTAATGCCCATACCACACTGCCATCATGTGGCCAGAGAACAAAACTTTACATAGAACGCACCGAGTGTGCCTTCTTGTGCGACTTTTAATCGCCACAACACCCTCTTTCATTCTAATAAAGCAATCATCAACATCACTTCCTTCAAGGTAAACAAGCCTCCACTCCCAACATCCAAATACGGACGAGTTTTGGCGCCACTTAGCATTCAAAGTCAGCCGTCAATCCTATGTCAATGGTCGCCCAATGTACCCAGTGTCGAGTCATCGAACTCAAACCTTCGTCGATTGAATGTTCTGAAAATTCACTTCGTTTGTTTACGATCGATTGTTGTTTGTCGTCGTTGGATAGGCTGTCCTCACAGGATTTGCGAATTTCTATTGCCTAGGCGTGGACAGACCCAATGGAGTGAATGCATGCCTCGCAAACATTCTCCTTCCATCAACTTCATCTATTAACTGGTGATGCGCATGCCATCACAATTAATGGCATGACGCGCGAAAAAAAGAAACAAAAGAAGACAAAATCCAGCGTAGCAGTGGTGACTGTAAGGGAAATAACAAACGCAACAGAAGAAGGAAAAAAAAGATATTATCGAGCTGGCAATCATCTATCTATCCATCCGTCCATCTATCCACGGCAGCACATTCTCTAAGCAAGTATGTGCGCCTAGAAGAAGGAGCACCACCAACAGCCGTACAAATGTCGGTAATCGTTCGAATTCTATTCGTAGAACAACGCATCCAGCCCGGGAACAATTACATATTCCAGAGAGGATGTCCAAATCATACGTTGAGGCCAGAATGCTCACCCATTCATTGGATTCTTCGGGTAGTCTTCGGTTTTTCCATTAATTTGCATTCAGTAACTAAGCACTAGACCCCATCGACTTGTAGTTAGGGGTTTAATTAAAAAGGAAGAGACGAAGAAAGCAAAATGGCGGTGAGAGTTATAAAGGACCATTAAGAAAGACCGCAATTATCTTTGTATCTATCTGTTTCTATTCCCTTCCGATCCGAAGACAGACGTTTCTAAGCAAAGTTAAATCGAAACAAGTGACAAGCGTGGATTAATCAAAATTCACGGCACACTCTCGGATTGACTTTCCTTCCTGTTCCCAATTGTGAATGCTGAAGACGAGGCAAAGAGAAAGAAAAAAGAACAAAAAAACCACTAACTGAAGTCACTGGATGGTGGGCAGGCAGGGGCGACGGAGAAAGGTTTTCATGTTTCCATATGCACAAGAGGTCGGCTCTTATGTGCTTATTTCCGGTGTTGAAAATGAAACCGAGCTCTGAAGGAAAACCGTAAGGGCGGGCTTCATCGCATCGATATGTACTCGACGACCGTTGGTTATTAATATTCATTTCCTTTGTGGGAAATTACAATATTAATTGCTTAAGGTACGCGTACGCGTTTTCTTTTTCTTATTTTTCACGGACCCCTGCGGCTTTGATTTTGTGGAGGAAACTTGAAACCGAACACACCGCCATGGGAAGAGAGAATTCTCTGTGAAGGTGACATGATTTTCCTTGTTTATTCGTCAAATGAGAAAGTGACAGTTTTTGTTTGACAGCTGTCAAGAACAACGACATTTACACAAGTTGCTATGAAAAATGTATGTTGTGCGCTTTGAAATGTTTTGCCGATCATTTTGTCAACGAACGAATCTTGTACAGTATCTACTTACGCTGCAGTGAAAACGACTAAATGGCGCAGTTGGTTAAGTGTTAGTGGGGTGCCGGGCTCGAATGCCAGTGAAAGCAAATTCAATGCGCCCTGATCTTGTTTTCAAATCTGGTCTAGTCGCCATTGTTTCCTCAAGGTCACAACCGCAGCCTATCTGAGAATCTAAGAACTGTCATTTTATTGCACATGTGTCACTGCAGCTTAGGGTAGGGTAGGGATGGGGGCTGCTTGTGAATTCACCAGCACACTTAGACCATGTGCTACACGAAGGTCCGTTGTGATACACGAAGTCAGACTACTACCACTGTACTAATTTGATCCACGATCAGTTCTGACAGTTCTTAGATTCTCAGATAGGCTGCGGTTGTGGCCTTGAGGAAGACGACATGACATTGTTTGCTTTCCCGATCACGATAATGTCATTTCTTACTTACGTTTGATCGCCAATATTTAGTGGCAGTCCAAGTTGCACTCCAGTTGCCGATCTTACGGCCAACTTGGCATTTTAGGGCATTTGCTGCTCAAGTCAGAGTCGCGCTTCGTTCTTCTAGATTTTTCAAATGAACCTTAGCTCTTGCTTGACCAAGGAAACAAAGGGGTGCGGTGGCTAGACTATTTTTGCTTGCTAGTGATATTACTACAGAATCCGTGAAAGAGCTTTCAAATAGTTTCAAAGGCAGTAGAAAACATGATCAGAATATGTGAAGTCGGCCTGTTTCATGGGACTGTTCTGGTAAAGACGGAACAAAAACAATTGTGATAACGACGATAATCTAGCCAAATTTACGAGCGATGCGGCTCATGAGTCAGTGGCCGGTAACGATGCCAGAATTACCAGAAATAATATTAAGAGCTCTGGATAGCTCGGAAGATCGTACGACAGAAGCACTTTTATACAATACTGGCAGAATTTTGATGTGAGGATTTAACCTTTACGAAACACTACATTCTCTAGCATCTGGGGTAGTTGCATCGTGCATTATCGAGTTTCCTTGCGAGTTTCCGTACTTCGTCAATATTGACAAACAACTTAATTTACCTGTTGTGAAAATCGAGGAATTGCGTACTGTATTTCTGAGAACATCAAAAATGATCGCCAACTGGACACCCGGCTCCTACTGCGCATATTGCTGGCAATGACCATGGAAAACAATCGAATATGAGCTGTGATAGACGAGGTTATGACTCCCAGTCGTGGATAAAGGGTGTTGTTTTGGTTTTTTTTTGATGCGGACACCTTCAACTTGGCAGCATTGTTCTCAGTGACAGATTATTTGACAGTTCTCGGTTCTTTTAAAGTTTGTTTGGGTGGGCACTTCCTCGTGAACAGACTTGCGACCGAGCAGCGTTTAGAATTATATCAAATTTATCTCGAAAAACATGGTAGTCGAACCGAAGAATCATTAGATCTTGAAATCAAAACCGTTTGAGTCTTTGGTCCGTATGTCCTCAAAAATGATGACTGTCAAAACTTTTGAGTCAGTGTTGAGTGGTAGAGAGCCATGATTACTGATATTTGGATTTGGAAGCCAACATTCGACGTGTTATTGGCAATATACTGCAGAGAGTCTGTGAAAATTCGATCTACATGTACTGCAGAGAGTCTGTGAAAATTCGACCTACAAAGTAAACCCTGCACGCGTCAGCTATGGCTGTCATATGCCCGAAATTGTATTCAATCATTAGGTTCCCTTACCCAAAGTAAACAGTACAAAACGACATAAAATCTAAGAAAGTCTGTTTCCCAAAAATATGGGTTTGATGTCAAACGAGCGCTCTCTTGAGAGAGTACAAAATTTCACCACCCCTTCCATTTTAACACAAGAAATTTCTGTGGGTAGTGTGTCAAATCAAGTGATGTATATCAATACACTCACAAGTGTTATTTAATTCAAACAAATGTATGTCAGATTTCAGATTTGACATTTCATAAATGACATAATTTACACAATTGGTAGAATTGCGTTGCGCTCCCGAGATTTTGTGTCTCCGCAAGAGATTTTTACCCCCGCACTCCTTAAAAATGACAGGCTTCCCAATTTGGCGCAGAAAGTACTGGAACAGACCTGCTATTGTTCTTATAGACCATTAATTATTTTCATGTGATTCACTTCAATTAGAAGTTCTTCGTCTCCAAAAGAAACAGCCAAGGTTCGTATGCATACATTTTTTTCTTCATCCACTTTCAATGCTCATGCCCATGCTATGTGGCATAGTCCAAGCCGGGGATGATCAAGGACTTGCATCAAACCTTCGAGAAACCGGGACCGTCAATACAAATTGACAAGACATGGTCTGCATTTGATCGGATAGCGATGACCTCAAAGAAAACAATGACACATGACTAAAATCGTTTCTTTAAACCCAAATTGAATAAAACTTCTCATTAGAGTCATGCTACGTTATCAACGAACGAAACCGCGAGGTTCCATCAATTTTCTCCGAGCCTACCAGGTTTCGGCATACATTTTCGGGGTCTGGAAACTTCGCGGTTTCTGATAAAACTCGGTAAATCCTCCTGAGTTCATCCGGTTGCGAACCCGGATAAGCCTACAGCGTGAATTTCATTTTGTCTCTTTCAATTTTCTGGTTTTCTCACACTAGGACATAACTGTCAACAAACAGCTGGCGGCCATTTCAAAATTGAGAGCGAGTGACATTTCTTTTGGCGGGCTCTTATAAATTAAGAGCGAGTGACTTGAAAATTGAGAGCGAAACCACTTTAAGCTCAGTTGTAACGGCCTATTGAGGTTTCAGGTAAAGTTCATCCGGACCTCGCGGTTTCGGTTCAGTGGAAATGTCGCATAATTCGCTTTCGAGCATTAACATTTTGAAAGAAAGTCGCTCCTGAGTGTCGTTCGGTAAATTTCCGTTTATACACATACTTCTCTTGCTCAAGTTGCAGTTAATTGAAATTTGAAATTTCTCGTCCGATTACGTGCGCCATTTATTTTAGGAAATATAATTATTTTTAACGCGGCATTCGCATTTGGGGCGCTCATTTTATCGCACGGACTCTCAAAGCAGCACTCGGGCCGTAGCTGTAGCAAAGCACATGTGCTATTTCAATCAGACGCAATAAACACTCGCACACACATGATCGCGCCTAAAAAAGAAGCTGCAAGAGCGTTTGGAGCACTGAATGCTTCAAGGGCTTTTTTCACTTCATAACCATCCTTCTCTCGCACTCAGCGGTGGTCGTTCTGATGACAACAACGATGATGTGGGCAATGACAATTACGCCAAGAAAAAAAAAATGAAAAATGACAAATAATCATGACAACTCATTCAGGGATCATTTCGTTGTGTAATTAGACCACCGCCTTCCCCCGTGGACCTGGCTCGGCGAGTTTTCATTAATTGAATTCATTCACCCCCTTTGCGCGATGGGCATCGACGACGCACGGGCGGAAGGAGGGCTCGTGCCACTTTGCCCGCTCTGTTAATCTTCTGCAAGTGGCTAAGAGCATTCGTACAGAAACGAGTATTATGTGATGATCTTGAGAATATGCCAAAAGTGGCAGACAGCCAGAGTGGCAGAGTGGCAGAGTGTGCCCGGGTTGATCGCAACTAGCAACTCGCAACTAGCAACATTGCATGCGTGCCCAATTGTGGTTTTTCAATTTTCTCATAGCACAATGGTTCTCGAATGCGTCTGGGCATAGGGGCGCTCTCAATTCAACAGCAACCAACGGTCTATTGTCTGAGGGGGAATGTCTAGGATTCGCTGTCAGATTTTGAAGTGACGTTGACGCTGAATATCGCCCATGATGATGGTAAGCGTTTGCTGGGTGGTGGTTTCGGTTCATTAGCATGAAATGAAAAATCAGTGAGTTGATGAAAATCCGATCAATACGCGGGCTGTAACACTGTGCGGTGGTCCCCCCGTATATCATATTTAATTGAAACGGACGTGAAGTGAAGTACTCGCATTGTTGAGTGAAGGGAATGGCACAATGCCGCCACAGCACTGGTGCTCGGTGGTTAGAATGGTTTAGAATGTGAATCTGATTCGATCAGGAGCCTTGGATAATTTGCATAGATAATCCGTTTTTTAAGGTTGTGTCATATTGAATCTCTTGCGTAGCGAATCATGTCACATTAGAGCCGCGATACGCCAAACTGTTCACAATGATTTTTCGGACCACAGAAAAATGTGAGAGTCGACGAGTGATGATTATGTCCAATTCGATACGGCGGCGGCGAGAAACGACCGATCAATGCCATGACCATTTGACAGTTGGTGAACAGCTGTGCGACACATTGTCAGTGGAACAATCGAAATACTGATCGTGCGCGTGATCTCATCCACACGCACAAGTGGACAACATCACATTAGAAGTTGTGTATTATGAAATGTTGCTAATGGAAATGTGACGTAAATTGATGTAATTTCAATGTGACTTAAATTCAGCAAAAGGACATGATTGAGGACGTACTGAATTGGACCTTAAAAATGTGTGAGTCCATGAGAGAGAGCTTCTGCTGTCTGGAATCCGTAATTGAAGAGGCATCAAACGTTGGTCTTGTGCAGCCGCTGTAAAGAAACCGCTGTAAAGTAGCCGCTGTGACATAGATTGTCAATAATTGTTCTCTTCTCACATAAGGCCGTTCAGTAAATCACTATTGATTGAAGTCCAGGAGAAATTTAAGTTTTCTAAACTCCAGAAGCGACAAGTACTCGTAGTATAATGCACGCATTACGTATGAATTAGCCGAGCCTTGAGGACATACTCAGAGAGACTTAATCGGCGGACAGATAGCGGCTAATACGGTATGTCAATCGTTCTTATGTGAAAATGACCATGTTCAGGTCCGTACTTGGCGGCACTGATCAACTGACACCAAAGCTCCTCTTGAGCTTCTCAACCAGCATTCCCCCCAGATCGCACTGGAAGTCTGACCATCAGACGCTGGATGGTCTTCTGCGAATCTTGACTAAGGTGAACGAATGCGTGTAAGCGGGCGTCTAGTCTAAAGATCTAAATATGCAACTATCATTTCGATTGACGAACTGTTGTGGCGTCCTTCAGGCAGAAACTATAGGGATCAAGGAAGCTTTGACTTGGCTAAAAACAACGTGATTTCAAGGATTATTTGTTATTACATCCTCCATATATGCTTCAGTCTGGAGACTGTACAAAGCAAGAGACCCGACTCTTTTTTACGTCACAACCTTAAGGCGTCCCCTGCTAATCTGACTGACTGTCTCAAGTTAAGCCCACCAAGAAATGATCCTCCTTCGCTTGTGAGGGCCACATCATCGTCCTCTGTTGCCAAGTTGTCCATGTGCTGTACACCTTAGCTGTTGGATACGTAGACGACTGCCGCTGTTTTCTCGAGATACACTCAACATGAATGTCCAAAGATCTGTCGATGAGCCATACTACCTTAAAGTTATATCATCCAGGCGTTTTGACGCTTTGTCTTAGACGTCGACGTTGTGTGTCCTTTAGCCTATGCTCAAGTGCACCGGCAGACCCTTTTTAGATGCGCCCATTCTGATTCTAGGAAACGGCTCGTTGTTCTTCTATCGATCTTCGATGTATGCTAGTGCCTAAGAGCAAACAGGCCCGAAGGGGCCCCGGAGCAGTGTGTAAATATGTCTGATGGTTGTTAAACCGCTTTAGGCTTTCACACGAAGAGGCAGAGAATATCTTCCAGGCGTTTTTAGTGCAGACTTATCCTTCTCATAATTGTCGTATTTTTGGAAGAAGCGATGTAAGTGCTACGCCCGGATTAACAAACCTTCTACCGCACCACCTCTATTGATAATGCTCAACCTTTGCATCTCAAACTTCGCTGTTTGGAGCCGGTATAAAACGATAGGACCCATCCACCCAAGTCCAAGCGTGGTCCAAGTCGAACTAGGACTGTCGTCTAGATGGAATATGAAACGAGCTGTCCACCTAAGGAAGCTTGTAGGTCTTCTCTCTCCATCACATTCCAAAAGTACAGTGCGTCCTCGATTGTCGCAACTAATTGAAACTGGGGTTCTGTCTGCAATTATGGAGGTTCTGTCTGTTTGCGTCAATATGACAAGCAATTAAATTCAACTGTTGCGTTAATCGAGATCGTACTCTACTGGACTGCGCGATCAGTTCAATCGAAAGTACTGACAATAGTTTGAATTTATGAAGCCGTCCTCTGCGCATGTTATATTCTCTGTACAAAATATTCACAATATGAATCACCTAAAAGTAGGTCTCGCATCGTAGTCTGACTAATTCGTTCTCAAAATGTCATCGAAAATTACTCAGACCAGATTCCAGTGATACGCAAGTCTCCAGCCAAGATGCCATCACTAAATAATGTCTTAGCCAGACAATGTCTTTGTGAATATTGTCGTCTTACGGCGCATTTCAAGAGCACTTAAGCTAATTTACTGAGAAATAAGGGAACACATCCCACTGTCTGCCGCCGTTGCCGTCTGGAATTGCTCGACAACACTCGGTCGTCACTTTTCGTCTCCAGACATACTTAGTTTTCGCGACAAAAACAAAAAAAAAAAAAAAAAAATGGAATAGGAAAAAGAAAATAAACACAAGCGAGTCATAATTCTTCTCGAGCGATGATATGCTGCGTACAATTATCGGCGCTTGACCTTCTAAGGACTGGTTCGTGGTACGCGGCGCCAAATGAAACAAAAACAAAGGAACGCGCAGTGCTTAGTGTTGCCCCTGTTGTTACTCCAAAAAGGGGTTGTTCCAAAAATAAACCGTGAAGCAACATTTAAAAATGCATAAAGATACAAACACTGATGTGAACTCCCCTCGTATCAAATGAGCGGAGAAAATACGTACGCAGTGGGGCTGGGGAGAGGGGAGCAAATAATCATGAGACGTACTCTAATCAGGGTCAATGTAGGTTATTTTTGGTGCCCACTTGAGACATAGGACTCCCCCTAACCTTTCGATTTTTTGTGTGAAGAGGGGGTCTCGTTTTTAAAGTAATAATGCTCGAGTAACGTTTGACTCCTGTGCAGTGTCATATTTCATATGTGATAACCTGAGTCAAAGTGCATTCCTCGTAAGTCTGACGTGAGTGCAGATGGAAACGACTTAATGGATGTTACGGGGAATGCACTTTCACATAAGCGATGATCAGTGGATGGAAAGGGTTTTTGAGGAAACGCGTCGGTTTAGTCAAGTGGTTACAGAAATAAAACTACGAACCGAACTGCAACAATTCGAGCGAGTATTCTCTTCGAAATCCACACAGGACCAGCTTGTTTTTTGTCAGAGTGTGTTCCGACATTCCATCTGATTCAATGCGATCGAATCGAATTCACACGGTGAACCTCTTTGTTTTACTCTCTGTTCGTCCATGAATCAGGCATCATTAGCTTGAAATTTGTTTCCATATGTTCCACATTGCATAGCAATCCAAACGCTTCTCCATTGCCGTCGAATGACCCTCAAAAAGAGGCCAGTCTCTGTTCGACCAGATGTAGGTGCCAAAATCAGCCTTCAACAGATTTATGGCCAGATTTCTGAAAATCCTCCAATTCGACACGAATTGAAAACAAAAAAGAATTAAAAAATAAATAAAATCCAAAAATTGGACTCCCATTCGCCGGAATCAAGCGAAAATCATGCCCACCAGTGAAAATCAATTAATCACGGCTAAAAGTTTTTCCTCAGCCATACAGCGTATTTGTTAATACATTTCGAAAGGACGTGCGTCTTGCCTTTTTGGAAATATTCGCTCCTTCATCTCCACCATCTCCCTCTCCACCATCGCAAAAAAATTCACAGTGGCGGCGAGTGAAGGAAATGAGTTGCGGAAATCATGCAACACACGCGAGAGAACATGGGTGCGATACAAATGCTAGCGGATAGCCGCTAGAACTACTGTGCAAACGTGTTTATTTGAATTCCTCGCACATACCGTGGATACATCCACTGTGTGTGTTTGTGTGTTGGTTCCCTGCAAGTTCACATGCTGTCGTTTCCGCGGTACCTCTCGGCTCGCAACGCAACAAACCAATAAAACTCATCACAAATGGCTTGCATGCGCCATTTACAATCGATTAACATTCTGAAGAAAAACATTCTTTTTGGTTTTATGATTCAATTAAAAGAATGTGCTCTCGACGTCGATGAGTGAGTTATGGGGTGAGGAGTTCGAAAATACAGCCGGAAGCTTTGACCGAAAAAAAAGAGAAAACAAACACGAGCCCCCTGCAAAAGGTGTGAGAATTTGCATTCGACCCACACCGGGGGGGTGTAGGTGAGCTGTAAACATTGGCAAATTCGAATGTTCTTGGTTTTTCCTTCTTTTTTTTTGCAGGATATGAGTGCCGCATGAAATGAGGAAGTGTTGAGGTCTCGAGTGAATCACATTCAGTTCGCCTCGACAAGTACATGCGGGCACTGGCAATTCAGGCACAAGTTAAATTGCTGCAAATCATCACGGTTCTGGTTTTCACCGCCAGTGCCTACAGACGCTGAACAAAAGTCTCTGCTTAGCTAGGCTGTAGCAAGATGTGGATGTGGTCTGGACGAGAAAAATCCGTCGACTTCACTGGCTCAGCCACATCAAGCTCGTGGATGACAAAGTTCCAGCCTGGTTCGAGAAGGAGAGTAAATCCGAACCGCCAGTATAAGCACCAAGTCAAGGCAGTTGGATCTTGACAACTGGAAGGAACGTGAAGTCATCGATGGAAGGCAGCTCTTGCTCAGGCTTAGTCTCAGTTCAGGCGTCTCATCTGCCTCTGCTTACACATATCCCAGGTCGCCGCGACGCTGTTGCATCGTGTAGAAAGAGCCGACGGATGTTGCCTGGCAGGCGCCTATCTCCCCTCATACTCATGCGGGAGCACTGAATTTTGTTTAAATTCGACTTAATAACACAACAGAGACATCTAGTGGAATAATCGTGAGTTCAGCAGGCATTCAAACTCATGCCAATTCTTCACCTTTCATGACCGCTATCTTCCTCCAGAGTTTGTGTTTTGCCAAAAATTAAAAAAATATAAATAATGACACCAATCAATGGAACACGCCCATCCACAGAGGGCGCTCCACCAAACCTCTCATTCTGCCCTAACACAAAGCAAGGTATTGTTTGTGTGAACCGAGAGACAGCAGCGCATCCAACCCAGATAACCGCGGCTCATACACATCCTACGGATCACTTCATGCGGAATGATATGACAGTGCACTGGAATTTTACCAACGCACGGCCTCGCACGACAGCGAGAAGAGCTGCAGCAAAAACGAAAAAGAAAACCACGATACTTAAGAACGCACTTGCATGCAATTTAGTCGTAGTATCTACATGCCACCACTCGTACATGGCTTTCGGAGGCCTCCCAGCCATGCATACTCGGACTAATCGGCTAATGTGACCATTTAATCTCTTAGATAAACATTAAGAGCATCATCATTATGAACGGTCTCACAACTTATAATTTCAGGAATGCAATGTCGTTTTTATTACGTTTTGCGAAACACAACTTGTTCCACGCTTTGCCTGCTGATTGCTTGCACAACTGGACGACGACGGTGGGATTTTGTGGAGTTTTGTTTCTCTTATCAGCTGCATGGAACGTGAGGAATAAAATTTGAACTTTGAACGTGTTGAAAACAGGAGTTGGACGAATGCGTACAATTTAGCGGGGATTTGATGGAAATGTTGAACTATTATGACTTCGTCAAGATCTGCGGCAGTCAGTGAGAGCACTCAAGGCAATAGTCTGCCGGGTCAATTCGCACGTAGAACACATGAATTATAGCCGCCACCGTGACGGAAAGTGTGACTCGAAAGCATTGACTCAGGCTAAAGCATTGACTCAGGCTAAAGCATTGACTCAGGCTAAAGCGGCACGGACGGTTTCCATGGAGATCGTGGTCTAACAGATCTAAGACCTTCCAAGTTCCCGTAGGAGTTCTTGCAGGCCAAACCTGACCACAAACCATAATCCAGTCGATTCAGATGTGGACTCCTCGATGGCTAATCTTCTGCTGATCTGAAGCCAGGAATGTTGACTTTGAGCGACTGTTAGAGGATCCATCTGTTTCCGGGAGACCCTCTTGGCACAGCTTCTTGACAAACCCATACTTTTTCACAAAAATAGGGGGGCATCACCCATGGAACCTTTGGAGATGATAGCCACAACAATAGGAACAACTTCTTGGTTTCCTAAGATGATGTGACATGAATCTTGTCATTTTGTTTTTGGAAACTGTGGTGAGTGAGGAAAACCCTCCTACCGGCCTTGTTGGGATAAATGTCCGTAAAGTGCTCAGGGGGCACTCAAAATTGGTGTTCTGGAAGTTTTTGGGATTTCTACGTAAGTCTGCTTTTATACTGATGCTCTCATCAGCAAACAGAATGTTTCATGGCCTCTGTCCACGTGTTACTACAAAAGTCGCTTGCATCTTTTCAGTTGAGGACTGACAATAGGCTTTCATAAGCAGACGATCCCCACGCAGCCTAGATATGGACCTGGGTGATACATTCGTTTCTTGGACATGACCTTCAGCTTCCTAAGGGGATTCCTACTCACTCAGGCACGGCCTTTACTACCGCACTCGTACGGACGACGCGCAGGTGACCAGTTCTTGCCCCGTTCTCTGTTCTAGACAGAAGGGAGCAATAGCTCGATAAACGATAAAATTGCAAGAAGTTTTAAAGGGCAAACGCTGAAAAATCGACAAAACAGAACTAGACAAAAATTACTCAAAATAGACATATCCACACAATTTTAAAAGAGTAGCCAATAAAAAGACTAACTTTGATGTGTCCAAATTTAGTGAAAATATTCTCCATTATAAATACAGATCCATAACCTCTAGATCCTCTAGACATTTTCAACGAATTTAACACGTCTTATACGTCCCCTGGGCCATTCTGGTCGGTTTGCAGCGAACAAATATTCTGAAACATCTTGCGAACACAGCCATTCTCAGACATGACATCAGCTCTCCTCTATAAAAAGTGGTAAATTGAAACGAATGATGTGGATGTCATCGGCAGAGATGCTCCTTCTTCGACTGCGACGAACAATCAGCAGATGACGTCCTCAGTTAAGGTAGGGCACACGTCAAGGCGTTTGCAGCCTCAACCGCAGCTGGCGAAAGATGGTGCTAATGTGAGAGGCTTGTGACTCAATTTCATGGCTTCCAGAGTCGATAACCAACAAAATTTTACTCACAACTTTTTTTTTGCGATCAAAACAAACGAACATACTCGTCGGCTCAACCCACACATTATCCTCCACTATGTACGAATTTCTGCAAAGAGCACTGATGAGACCAGACCATACACGACGACAATGAGCTCGCTCGTCTCACTTATCACCGGCAGACAGTAAGTGGAAGAGTATAAGCGTGGGCTTGCCTTGTTACCGACAGTCGCAACGCTACGAAATTGCTCAGTCGTTCCAAGTGACAGCTGAAGATTAATACATATCGATGAGTGCGTTCCGATTCTGGCGAAGAAAAAGGGACTCGTTTGCCCAGTTGAGTGGGTTCGATCGATTATTTGGAGCGCAACGCAAAGAAGGTAAATCGCGCAAAACCACAAGCGATTTGCTTTCACTGTCGGGGCTTGGGTTTATTCCAAGCGACTGGCCCACCATGTGTGTGCCACCATTCGTGCCCCGTGCATTGTGTCACTCCATTAGACTGCCATTATGTCAGTGCTGCGTCTGCGTCGCATAGACAACTACAGCACAGTTGACACTCTTTTCTTGTTTTTCATGCACCACTGCAAACTGTGACCGCCCAGGGGCAGATGCCGATTCGCAGGCGCTCTTCGCCAGCCAGAAGTCAATGGCTGAGCAAATGCGATCGGAGTGGCGGCGGCGCGCGCAGGCGGCGATTGAACGCAGACGCATTCAACGTTTGCATAGTCTGTGCTGGGGAAGATGTAATTATGACGTTTTTCATGAGATTAATGAGTTTTCGTGCATGCCATCCACATGCCGAAGGATATGCGATGCACAGGACCGAAGAGGAGTTGCTCCGACGGGACGGTGGGATTACAGGAGGCCGGCGGTTTCGCTGAAGAGATTTGGATGTTAGGCATTGTGATGGTTGTAAATATTTATCTTAATTTAGTTCATGGCCGTTGAAGGATTGTGATGGATGTTGGCCGGAGAGAGAGAGAGAGAGAGCTGAGTGATTGTGTGCGCAGCCAAGAGAATATCAAGATCACCCAGAAGCTGAGGTCTGAGACATCATCAGCAGGAGTTGTTCTTTCAAATTGATGGACACTGAGGAGTGCACTAACAGTGCACGGGGGAAGAAGAGCAGTCATTGTTGATCGGCCACGAACCGTCCTCGAATCTACCTTATCGACCCGATTTGACAGCAGAATCAAATTAAAAAAATGTCGAGACCTGCAAGTTTGTTGAACCAAATTGCGACTGTCGCCAAATGTTTAACTGCCTGACAGACTGTGTAGAAATTTATGTAAATTCAGTGTGGTATCCCAATCACTTGACGAAGACAAAAAGTCTGTGCCAGTGGTCACATCTGCTGTTCTCTGTCAGTCTGACGGCCTTAATTTGTTCTTCGGCACATCTTAAAAAAAGAAACTCTTCTCCCAGAATGAAACAAAATCCTCCCATCTGCCAAGAGCAGAACTCCTGGGAAACACCATGAAAAGCAGACAGGCGTTCTTTGCATTTGATCTCTTGACATTGGCGTACCGACAGACACCCCCGAAACGCCTCATTTTTCAAGCACATAAGTGTTGCGATTTCATTCGTATAAGTGGCCTTCTTTTGAAGGCAACGCTTGCAACTTTGAGCACAATGTGCATCTCGAAGTGCAAACATATGTTAAGTGTTCATTGGCAATTCCACTCCCTCCGATCGGCTCTTTGTTCTTCGTTAGCACCCCGGGTGATTTATGCGCATCGAAGTGTTTTCATAAGACAAGGTCTCGCCTTCATTTAATTGCTTTTGCTAAAATTATTCACGCTCAGCAAATTGGCATTTGACACAAGAGTTCGAACTTCGAACATATGCATTCGAACATACATTTGACATGTGTCAAAGTGGCGTATAAAGTGTAACAACAACTCACCTAAAATAAATTCCAATGTGTCCGCATCGGATCCCGACTGCCAGGTCGCCTTGCGCGGATGGGCTGCCACAAGGTGAATGTGGAGCATGGAAATCACTACGACCACAAGTAGAGCACAGTTCGTAAGCACCCCATCAGTGGATGCTGTAGATTTCATTTTTGAACGCTTGTGGAACGTCGAATGTAAACACAGATTCGAATGACTCATGCTGTGTGAATGCAGTACTGGATGCCGGATTGATGAGGAGCACAAAATAACCACCGCTGCTGCTGGTTTTGCTTTCGTGCGCGCTTACTGATCTATTTGCTTTTATTACGGAGCGGTTTTCGCCTTCAGTATCCCTGTCTCTGTCTCACTCGGTGATTTTCGAAATTTATTTTGGTTTTAATCAGCACGATTCTTCTTGGCATCCAAACATTACTCATTGAGTTGGGAGATCGATGAAAAGGAAATTGCCTCGCGAATTTTGGCGCATTTTCACTGGTTCTGAAAGTAAAAACAAAAACTAGTGTTATAACAGGAATTGATTTTTTTGAAATATTTATTTGTTGTATTTTAATTTAGTTCCTATATAAAAATGTAAAATCAGTTCAGTCAGAGTTTATAGGAACTCAAGTTGGAAAAAAATACAGGTCAGCCCTCACATTATCCTCCATCGTAAATATGACGCTCAGTGTCTTCCACTTCCTTGGCACATCATTAATTTCCATCATTTCACGTACCGTTCCTTTGATCTGTGGTTTATGTTCCTTCACAGATTTCCCATTTTTAATTTTCGAAAATGACGTATGTTTTAAAGGTAAGCCTTGTGCTCAACAAATCCAATAATTGACTATAACAGCCCGTGGGAAGTTGTTTCAATTAAAAGGCAACGATGAAACATAAATTCCTCTTTCATTTCCTGTGACTGTGCCGGACACGCATCAATTCTGAGTCGAATTTCGAACGTTTTTTTTCATAAATCATATTCCCACCCTTTGTCAGAAGTTTCCAACTGACTGTAGGATAAACAAATTAGGAACTTCAAGAATCTCTATAAATATTTCAACGCACACTTAATAAAAATATTGGTTTTTAATAATCAAATTTCAGCACCCGCAGGCCATAAACCCACGTCTGCCACTTTGAATCACAAGAATTTAATTTCAAAACATCCATGTCTTGTCTTCTGTCTATCCGATGTGTTCGCTTGCGAAGACAACTTTAAGGTGATGATCACTGATTTCCTTCAATCGATTTTCGTTCGTCGGCTGTGTTTCTTTTGAAAATGTGTGTGCCGCGAACAGAACAACGATTGACCTGAAAATAAATAAATTGAATGTGTCGTTGTTTGACCGAGGCCAACATTGAAATCGTGATGTTCTTTAAAGTTTCGAAACTCTTTTGCTCCCACTTTGCAGTCGGTCGGTCGTTGGGAACGAAATGAAAAAATTAATTCTCAATACTGTGCATCTGCCAAATTGAAGGCAGTTTAGCAACCAAAACTCCTTTAGACTGCGCGTGTTGCTGATAAATATTTAGAGGGTATTTTTAGAAATCATTGACGTTCGAAATTGACTTTGATGTGGCTGGTGGGATTAGGAAAATAGGGCGACTAGACTTCGCAGTGAGTGAGCACTATTTTCAGAAACAGTTTGAACGACACGACAGCTCAGGTATGCGGTTTGATTTGTTGAGAAAAGACCCTCATGTTTAGGAAAGGCTGGGGTTAGGGAATGATTCGATGTGACAGGTATACGAGGCCAACATTGCAAGACTTCAGCAAATTCTATCGAAGGGATGTGAATTACCAGCAGACCTGTAGAGAGTTTGAAAGCCATATTTTCTGTGTACCTTTGAGCAGAGAACTTAGAAAGATCCCTTTGACAAGCCGAAGTGCAATGCTGAGCTTTCCTGCTTGGCCCAGATGTTATCCGGTTCATGAGCTCCTCTGTACTATGGCCCTTTGCAAATTGGGAACATTGCTGACTCACCAGTATGTCCGTACATGCCGTTGGTCAGGTCGCAAGATTGGACATGCACACAAGGCAACAAGGACAAGAGCTAAACAGAGATAATGGAGGATAGAGACCAACCAACTTCGGCAATTGTTTACCCTTGTCCATGTCGGCATTGAGCCGCAAAGAATAAGAGTGAAGTGGAATTCGCTTGGCATTTCACACATAGTCTTATAAAATTCCCGGCTCCATAACTCATCGCAACACCGAATAAAAAAGCTGTCTGATGAAATCAAGGGGATATGGAGGTAGAAGTTGGATATCTCTACCCTCCATTATCTCCGGCTAAGGTGCAGGTCATGAGTATCCCACGCTCTACCGTAGTGCATACCGTCAGTAATTTTCAGTTTGGTTTCAGAAGTGGTAAAGCCATGCCGTCCAAACAGTCAATCGTTGTGGAAACATTGACGCTTGTGGATTATGTTCGCTCCAATAACACCAATTTTGGACCAAAAATGGGCCTCGTCCGAGAATATGATGACCCTACATTTCCTGCGTCCAATTTTCGAACACTCGGCAACGTCTATATTTGTCCGGCTTCAATTCTTGTGTCAGCACAAGCCTTTTACATTTGACTCTCCGGCGATGCCCAATTTTGCTGTTCGACATTTTTGAGTCCTCTCCGATACTGACCGCTACGGTGGCTATGTTTTCTTCAGTTTGCACCAGTCTCTGTCTGGGTGGTGACGAAAGAGTGTACTCACGCTCAAACTTTTCCACGATGAGACAAAATTGCCAGCGCCTGAGACTTTACCGAATTTTGATATATCCCGGAAATGAGCCGGAATTTTTTATATTTCTGCAACCGCACATATTTTCACAGCTGGACGTCACTTTGGTCTTTTCGAGAGAAAAGTTCTGCGTTCAATCTTTGGTCCCGTTTTTGCATTGGAGAGAAGATTCATGATCTGTACGGGCTGTACAGCGACATGAGCCTAGTCAGGCGTCTACGCATTCAACGCCTAAGATGGTTAGGCCATGTCGAGCGCATGAAGAAGAGTCTTCTACTTCGAGCCAGTGGGCCAACGCATCAGATTACGCCCTCGGAATCGATCGCGCACACAAGTGGAGAAGGACATCAACCAACTTGGCGGTCGGAAATAGTGGACGCCCTCGGAATCGATGGCGCACACAAGTGGAGAAGGACCTCAACCAACTTTGCGTGCGAAATTGGAAGCAGCTGGCTAACGATCGTGTCAGCTGGAGAGGCATGTTGATTGAGGCCTTGGTCCACCCCGGACTGTAGCGTCACTAGAAGAAGTGTCACTTTGACAGCCGCTGAAACATAGCAATTGGAAAAAGCCAGCATTGCTATCTGGTCACCTTTAAATCCATTTCGGAGTACCTCAAGTATCTGTCCTAGGTCCAGATTTATTTATGATTTTGTTGGTTCTCTATTTACTCAAACTTTCACTGCTCACATTGTCTAATTGCTAGCAGTTTTAATAATGATACCTACTGCGCGCCAGATTGCTTTAAGATTTAGCGGATGAATGGCTTTAAATACTTGGCTCGTACTGGAGTTGAGGCCTGGTTGGTTGGAAAACCTTACTCAAACAATCTGCATAAAGTTGTGCTGTACTGTCACCGGTCAATTTCGAAATCGGTCCAGAATGGTTTATTTAAGTAACCAGTTCCGAAGAACAGTATTCAATAAAATAACGCCTTTGTCGAGTGAGCAAACTCTTGTCATTCTCATCCTCTGCCCCAAACTTCAATAAATAATTTGTATAGCTCCTTGAAGACAAAACCAACACGATCGCAGGACAACGCTTTCAGGAACTCAGTAAGTATCCATCAGACGTGATAGGAGGAAGAAATCGAATGGGAAAACCCCTCGTCTAAAAGGACTTTGCAAAGACACGTCATTAATATGCCACCCTTGCTCCAGGAAGTTTGAACCTCTGACTGACTGATGCAGCCCAATAATCACTGCTCCACAAAAAAATACTCAGCGAATTGTTGACATAGCCTTCGCCACTCCAGTTGCACTGATCGCGTTTCATATCGTTCTCATAATCTAGTTGTTAAGTATTCGAAGTGCTCCCCGACGAACACACACGACACGTCTAGCCAGTTTTTTACATCTTTTGCTTGCGAATACGACAAATCCGCTTGCAGCCCCAACCACAGACGACTTCAATCCACATTGAGAGAGATAACATCAAACCTAAATCAACTTTCAATTAGCAATGAAATTAAGCAGACCATCAATCATTCTGTACCCCACATCCACCCACTGAGTAAGTTCCTTGCATCATTCACAACCCTGTCAGAGAGAAAACAACATTCTGTGACCCAGAATGCATCTCAATCTGCATCTGTTACCGTTCACTCCCCCAGGCAACCCACACACATGCACACTTGCTAGCTAGCTTTTAATTGAATACAGTCCCTCGAAGAGCCAAATTGCATGATGACCAATCAAATCAATTAATTGCACAAAAACAAAACACATTGTGTCATCGTGGTCGGTCGTCGCGCGTTTTGTGATGATGCCTGCATCCATACACAGATGTATCTAGCACAATCATTTCAGCGAATTAAGCACAAATATATTGATTGCGTCAAGCCCCTGAGCGAAACAAGGTCAAGTGTGTGTGCTCGATACCTTCACGAAGCACAAGACACCGCTCTAGCATACGAAATAGACCGGGCAGACACAATATAAATAAAATAAGAATTAAATAAAAGATTGTGCAAAACAAAACACACATTCTGAGAGGCACAGACAAATCTAGTCAATCCCTCTCTCACAACCAGCCAGACGTTTGATTTGTTTTTTTTTTTTTTTTCCTTTTCTTTTTCGCTGTGTTCTGAAAGCGAATCTTCTCTCATTTGAAATACCAGAAACGTACCATATCCGCTAGAAGCAGAGAATCTCCTAGAATACACGATGTATCCGAACGTAAACAAACTGAGAACGAGTGAAAAATTGCCATGGAACTGCAGTAGAAATGCCTGAGAGTGTGTGCACCGGCGAAAGGGGATGAAAATGTTTAGAGTGCGCAATGTTTCTGGTATTTGCTGGAAACTAACGGCTCGCAGCCTACGGCCGAGTCAGAGCTGCTAAAGACCTATTGAAAATAAATTGCATTTTGATTTGAAAACTATTAACCAGATATTTTATATTATTTCGCTCTGCTCTTGTGGGGGGATGGGCGGATGATGATGATCGCTTCACAGATGCCCTGCTGGTGCTGTCTCGACGCTGTTGATAGGGGAGGAGAATTAATTAGAAATTTATGTGCCTCGCGCCAATGCGATACTAAACAACTAGCTTGATAGACTGAATTTACGACGAAGATGGCTACTGTTAGACACTTTAAGAGCTTTAGCTAAATTGAGAGTGGAAAGGAACATTGGATTTGGGAATGCTTGTCTTTCGAGGGAAGAGAGCGTGAGCAGGGGTACGCGTCGCAGATGTGGGTAAGTTTTGTTTATTCGAAAATTTCGATGGCATGTAGACGAAGTAAGCACTTCATGAGTTATGAACCCTCATTAACTGATGTCAAAGACAGATGCCCTCGACCGGCACTGACGGCTGCAGTTCTGGGGCGGGAAGGTCTCAGAGATGCGGGGCTTTTAAAATCGAAAGCCCTGTGGACACGTGGCAGGATATCCTAACTTTGAAGCGGATGGAACAATAAATATGGTGGCCTTCTGCTGGGTTCCAAAGAAATGAAAGTGCGCATAGAAGGTTCTGGGGAATCCCTAGCCTTCCCTATGGATACTCCCACTTCTAAGGTCTGTAAGGAAAAAACTAGCGAAAGAAAGACTTGAGGCAGAGATCGGATCAACGTAGTGGCTCCTACGGCCGTCGGTTTTCTAGAAGACGAAGAATGGAAGCAGAGATCGGGTCAACGTAGTGGGTCCTATGGCTATCGGTTTTCTAGAAGACGAAGAAGAAGAAGAAGACGAAGAATGGAGGCAGAGATCGGGTCAACGTAGTGGCTCCTATGGCCATCGGTTTCTAGAAGATGAAGAATGAAGGCAGAGATCGGATCAACGTAGTGGCTCCTATGGAAATCGGTTTTCCAGAAGACGAAGAATGGAGGTAGAAATCGGATCAACACTGTATGCCCCAAGATTGTCGGTGTGAAAGAAGACATCACCTTCAAACACCGACGACTGAACAATTCATAGACATTCGCTAAGTAGACGTAGCAGAGATGAAGAACATCTGACAGGCGAGTGTCCAGCTCTACCATGTACTCCCTGGGAAGCAAGATTTGAGTAAGATCGAACTGAAAAACGAGGGGTCTCACGGTGCAAAATTGCCACCAATCGCAGACACAACTGGTTGATCTTAAAGTCCACCCACAATTGAACTATGTAAACTAAAGGTCACTCCTGTTGGAACCAAATGAAAAGTAGTCAGAAGTATCGTCCAAAAGTGCCCATAATTGCATCCGGGAGATTACGAACATTTCCAACACTAAGTGTCATGTACTCTCTCACTTAACGAAACTTGACGAAACTTAACGAGACTCAACGAATATGAGCAAAACATCCCTTACGGACGCAGCTTATTATTTCTATGTATTTTCTCGATTATTTCAGTCTGTCTATGTTCATTAGGGCTGCGCCCTTAGTAGAAGTAGAAGAAATTTTCATGTTTTCACCCGATTGCTTAAGTTGACTTAAGTCTACGTACTCACACTATGTTTGATCATTCTGCAAACAAAATCTAACGAAACTCAACGAAATTGAATAAAGTCTTCAATAATGGGCGCATTGTATCATTTTTCGCTAGATTACTTATCACGTGGAAGCCAGTTTCGAGTGTTTACATTCCAACACGAACGTAGAGAACGATTGACCAAACACCTTAACCCACCTTATTGTAATTTTAACGTTCCACTGTCCAATCAAGATCACCACCCATCTTTATGAACCATAATAAACTTTCCTCATACCATGACAGATGTGTCGGAATTCAATCAACCAGATCTGTGTAAATTATGACACTGATTAAGCCCCCCGAGCAGTGAGCAGAAAATGGGATGTACATCAATAAGCATAAAACCCCACCTCCTTCCAGCTTCAGTTCAGTTCGGAAAATAACATTCGAATGCATCTAGCTGCACATCAATTCGATAAATCTCGTAAAATGTCACGTTTCTCAACAAAGCGGTCCTGCTGGCGGACCAAAAATAGACTCAACACATCTGAGCCATAAAATCATAAAAGAGTTACCAACTCATTAAAGCCAATACATTTAGAAGAAGGGAAAAAAAATTAAATGATTTATCGATTCCGCACAAGTGTCATTAAATTCAATTAAGTTCCACACACACTTTTACGATATCAGCCGAGAGAAAAGGAATTGTCCACGGGCCAAGATCGTTTTTTAAGCTGTCCCAACAATCCCAACGAATTATCTTCGTCCCCCAACTAATCGGCATCAGCGTCTGCATCAGGAAGGAACAAACAAAACAAAGGAGAAACGAACAAAAAACACCATATCACAAAAACAAAATCAAGAGAGAATCACTTTATTACATTTAAAGAAGAGGAATATAAGGTGAAACGTCATTTATTCTCAACCCACCCACGGAAACTGTCGCCGCAGCCGCCGCCACGCCACGCCACCGCCACGCCACGCCACTGCCAACCAAACACTCGGCTGGCAGGCGGTGCGCGATTATTGTTATCGTTATTGTTATGTTAAGCAATAAATAGGGGACCCTGCAAGTATGTATGCATGTGCTGTTCGCATTCTGTTGTCTCTGTTGAAGAGAGCAAGTTACAGGATCGCTTAAAGCAGAATGGATGACAGCCAGCCACTGATGCGACACGATGACATTTATTTTATTGACCGCAATCCTGGCACGCCTCCCATTGCCGGCAAAATGAATTGATAAACTTAATTCCACTAATTTATTGAAAGAAACGAAAACAAAACTGAGAACAAAAAATGCTTGTGCATTGCACTTTCTGAACACAGTTCGTTCGGCTGATGTCAGATTTTCTTAGAAATGTTTTCTTTGACAGAATCGCTTCGTTTTTTCCGCTTTCCTCGATCGGAAAATTCGTTTTTGATGTCTGCGCGCGGACTGTTTGGCGGTTACTTGCTGTATTTATCGTACGTTTCAGAAAAACCAAAACTACCGCTAGATATCAAAGAGTTCTCCTTTCAGTTTCTTTTTATGATCGATCAGTGGGCAACTTTTGATGGGCAAGAGGCGTAAACAGTGCCATTGGGTGTCATCAAACGATTCAGTTAGGAAAATTGTTTTACAATTTGTTCATATTTCCCCTTCCCGTCGTTTCGTTAGGTACTTCTTTTTACTGTTTCGACACGCGTTTAATTAGCGGACATTCGAGCCAATTAAGGCACATGCCTGGATAATGTCATAATTGAATGTAAGTGCTTGTGGATCAGGAACGAATGTATGCTTCCTTTTAATTAAGGCAGAGACATGTACACTTCAAGGGTAAGTGGATTGGATGAGAGTTTAATCTAATTTGTGAGGGATTTACTTCAGAATGAAAGTGAAAAGAATACAACGTGGACGAGTCATGAAATTAGGGAAGACTTGAAGCCAACGTGTGTTTTTTTTTTGTTTGTGTCAACCACGTTGAGCTTTTGTCGGGAATGCGGGAGACATGCGTCACTTTTGGATGGGTTTTGGTGAGGAGGAGGATTTGTTGACTTGTGGTGGGGATTACGGAACACAGCGTGATGTCAATGGCGCTTTTGTGGGTATTGCAACGGAGGCCGCGAAGATGGGTTTAGCGGTAAACGAGGGTAAGACCAAGTATATGCTGTCAACGAGAAAGGACACCCAACACCGACGTCTCGGTCAGAACGTCACAGCAGACAGATATAACTTTGAGGTAGTCAAAAACTTTGTCTACCTAGGCACCGCTATCAATTCAGACAACGACACCAGCGCTGAAATCAAACGAAGAATAACTCTTGCCAATCGCTGCTTCTTTGGGCTAAGGAAGCAATTGTTAAACAAAGTCCTCTCTCGAACAACCAAGCTAACGCTTTACAAGACCTTAATCGTCCCAGTCCTGCTATATGGCGCGGACGCATGGACTTTATCAAAAGCGGATGAAGCTGCTCTTGGTTGCTTCGATAGGAAAATTCTTCGTGTGATTTTCGGTCCCGTCTGCATAGATGGTGAGTGGAGGAGGAGATATAATGACGAACTATACGGGCTGTTTAGCGACATCGACTTAGCCAGAAGAGTGAGGATCCAACGATTGAGGTGGCTAGGTCATGTAGAGCGGATGGAAACCAATGCTCCGGCCCGAAAAGTCTTCGAATCCACCCCCGAGGGACGGCGCAGTAGAGGAAGACCGCGACTCAGGTGGCGCACGCAAGTGGAAAGGGACCTCAACCAACTATCCGTGCGAAACTGGAGACAGCTAGCTAAAGATCGAGCTGGCTGGAGACGCTTGTTGGTTGAGGCCCAGGTCCATCGGACTGTAGCGCCACCTTAAGTAAGTAAGTAAGTAATGCTACGTTTGCACCGAACGAAATCGCGAGGTTCCATCAATTTTCGCCGAACCTACCAGGTTCCGCCGTACATTTTCTTTTTCTGGAAACCTCGCGGTTTCTGATAAAACTCCTAGAGTTCATCCGTCCGTGAGAGAGTTTGTGAACCCCGATAGGCCTACAGCGTGAATTTCATTTTGTCTCTTTCTATTTTCTGGTGTTCTCACACTATTATGTCCTGTCAACAAACAGCTGTTCTGTCGGACACTTCAAAATTGAGAGCGAGTGACATTTCTTTTGGCGGGCACTTATAAATTGAGAGCGAGTGACTTGAAAATTGAGAGCGAAACCACTTCAAGCTCGGTGGAAACGGCCTATTGAGGTTTCAGTAAAAGTTCACCCTGTCCTCGCGGTTTCGGTTCAGTGGAAACGAAGCATAAAGTAAACATGCGGCGAGATCTGTCATCGTAGAAATGGGATTTGTATTTTATTCTTTGTCTTGTCGTTTTGTCGCCATCGAATCAATTGTCTGACGATCCCTAAACTGTGATACACATCAACTGAAATATCAGTCGCGGCTAACTGTGACCAGAAAACTACTCAAGTGTATAAAATGTCAAAACTTGCGATTCCAATAGTTTCCAGATCGAGATTGCGGCCCACACGGGAGCACCTTTCTGGGATGAAGTTTTGTTACGACAAAAGTGTAATGGAAACCGAAGAGGGTCCTTTGTACGGCGCGAATCTCACATATTGACATTTCCTCGGTCGCAGGTGCCTTTACGCAACTAATGCTGACATTTAGAAATTTTGAGCATTGTTGGTTTTTGAAATACATCACATTTATGGAAGGCACTATTTCAGTTTGACGAAATTGTTTATTAGCCAGTACTAACTTTGATTTTGAACAAATTGCATTAAATATCCATTTACTTCTCTTCAATCGAAATAATGTAGCATTTAATCTATTTTTATATTTTGAAGACTATCCGAGATTCAAAGTTTTTAATTATTTCTTCAAGTATGTGTTGCCTTATACGCATGGATCTAAGGGAATCTAAGCCAGAATTATTCGAGTTAATAAGACAATGCATCGCTTGTTGTAGGTTTGTCGCTGCAGACTAGAGATTTTAAAAAAGAAAGAAAGAGACGCGAAGAAAATAAACAAGAATCGTCAAATTACAAGATTATGGAGATTATGGAAATTATACGTCGATATTTTTCCTTTAATACATGGTTAGTCATCCTGCTGCTCACCACAACCCTTCCTTATCCCTTTCCCCTGCCTTTTAAACATACAGGGAAAAGTCACTGATCATGAGTCTATATGGAAAACCGTTGATCGTTACATGTCGATTATGCTCTATGCTATGATCCGATGTCTCCTCTGTGCGAACAATTGAATATTTTTGGGATGAAACGACGTCACATCATGTGGACTAGCTTCGGCCAACAGCTTATTGTATATATTGGCGTACCCACGATCCAGAAAGCATATAAAGGCTGAACATAATTTTTTAATAATCCCAGTGGATGCAAAACCAAGATGTTCTACCCCCTGATCTCTGCTTAATATGTTCCATAAAATGTTCGGGCAAGGACTAGGCTATGTTGAATCGACAAATTTAAAAGCTTTTCTGAACGATGCAATATTCTCTTCAGCACAATGAGTACAAGCACATCTCGAAGGCAATGAGTACAAGTGTACTGTAAAATGATCTTCTCAAACCGGGACCATTTTCAGCTTTGAACGAGCTCGAGGCCAACATTCGAGGTGCCGAGCACACTGGACCGAGTCATCAGACCGATTGGCGGACCACTTGGCAGCATAGCCGATGTGGCCTTTGAACGAAGTGCTATTCCACAGATATTGACATGAATCTGTCTTCAATGTCAATCCAGCACGAAGTCTATATTTCACATGGTTGTTGTATTTTGTTAAATTGCTGTTCCTATCGTTCTTATCGAGTCTGTAGAGCTATGGATGCCATCAGGATGAAATTGCCAAACAAAAACTGCCGAACAAATATGACACCGACTAGACTCAGAGCGCACCTTTCCGTATGCTGGAGGTATAGATTTCTTGTGTTGTTGATTTTCGGTTGCAGAACTCGAGACTTATCTTCGGACACATGCGCACGTCTGGAAGTACATGATAACAATATGCGCTATCGGTGTGGTTTCAGGACGAGAAAGTGCAAATATTGGCACAGCGACAGATCGTGGGGAAGACATATGTATAAACAGCATTCTCTGCCTTCTCGTTTAAGCCTGCATACACATCAAGCATAGATATGAATGTTAAGGGTATTGAATGCATGTGAACTTCAATTAAAAAAATCGAGACGAATTTCTATGTCAGAGGTAAGGTTCGGGTGAGCTGTGAGATTTGTAATAATTTATAGCTTTCTGCATTCCAGAAGATTCTACGTCTCAGTTGAAGGCAGCAAGTCAACAGAGCGGAGCACCAAGGCGGGAGTTGCACAAGGATCAAAGCTGGGACTGTGGTTTTTCAACATCTACACGACAGATTGACCACATCCCACTGACACAGTGAAATGCTGTCTATTTGCAGATGACTTGCTGACTTATGCCAGCTCGACGTCAGCACAGTTAGCCGCGCAAAGGGTCGAAATCCAAACAGCGAACAAATTTGACTACTATACGGATATCAATGCTGGGAAATCGGTAATGCAGTGCTTAAGGAGACCATCCAGAGGTGGATGCAGATCAGCAGCCAAATGTCGAAGAATAAAGGTAGTGCTCTCTAACGGTGCAGAAATATCAACAAACGAAAAGGTCAAGCATCATGGCATTAAGTTCACGGAAAGGTTTAAGTTTAACAGTCATTCAAAACTGACCCTCAAGAAGGCCAACCTAGGCTTCCATCGCATCTATCTAAGCAAAATGGAGGACAAAACTGCTGCTATACGGCCGATCTTAACGTGCAGCTTCCCAATCTGGCACACCATCTCTAAGACCAGCAAGACGAAGCTCGCAATTTTCGAAAAAAAAAAAAAGAATACTGCGAATATGTACCGGATTCACCTTCGACATGGACCATCAAAGGCACCACAGCAACAATATGCTGCAAGCACGCATCACCCAACCCAACAGTATATGGTGACACTGTTCAGAAAGCAGCAGCTAAACATCAACAACCACCCTAACCAGGAAATCGGGAACCTGAGAAACACAATCCCCGGACAACGCTACCACAACGCGTTAAATCTGCTAAACGAGCAGAACTTTCCAACGACGTCGAACAACGAGCTGCGTGGATTCTACCAGAGCAGCGATAGCAATCACCATCGAGGCTAAGTCGGCTAACACATCACGACCCCATCCCAAAAGGACCACCATGGACACACGGACTTGAACAACCCGATGTAAGCGTTGTAGACATTGTAGGACATACAAAATAAACAATGAACATTAAATGAAGTACACTTGGGCCCCTTTTGCTGAGCCTTTAGTTTGTAAGTCTAAACAGGCGTGGTGTGGTGACATTAATGTCATTGGGTGAGTAAGGAGTAATGTCAATGAGTCACTAAGGAAAGCGAAATAAAATTGTGGGAATATAGAATTTTAAAAAATGGAGGGCATGATTGATTGCAGCGACATTGCGGCAAAGGACGATCAGCGTACAAGTTAGGGGTCTGCGTAAACCTCCAATGAGACCTAGCAAAACAGTCTTCATCAGAATTCAGAAGAATGAGTAGCACTTTATGAGGAAACAAATTGGCTCTTTGACCACAACCAGGGGCTCAGAAGGAATTTCCCACGCTTTTAAGTCAACTCTCAGCAAACTAAAAGGCAATGCCGGATGGAGTACAGGCTTGAATTGCCAAATTACCAAATAAATATGGCCCAGTCTTGAACCTAAAAGATCGGAGAGTTTGATCTCCTTAAAAATATCCAATACCAGAACCAATCAGTGGGCTACACACGAAAAGACTAAGACTATTTTCTTAAGACTTCTGTAGAGTCAGAGGAAGAAGAAGAAAGTGCGCAACACCTCCTCTGCAGCTGCCCGGCACTCACCGGCACAGCTAGGAAAGCCATTCTAGGCTCCTACTTCTTCAATAAGCGATCTGAGAGAAACACCAATCAAGTGTTAGACTTCACTGATAAATCTGGCTGGCTGTCGTAATAACCACGCCGGCCTAACCCCCTCTTTTGTGTAAGCCCACGTGGCAGTACAAGGGGCCTACTTTGCCCTAAGTGCATCTAAACCACTCTCTACCTATCAAAGTCAACTCTCGCAGTGATCGTCCAAATACTGGCCGATGAATGCATTTCATCTAGCTTCACATTGTGACAATCTGTTTCAATCTTTGGTTCTGGTTGAGTTGAGGTTTTTCGAGAAGAAGAACCATAAACTGTATTGGCTGTCCAGCGACATGAGCCTACCCATCTAGGCCATGTAGAGCGCATGGACAACACCGCCTCAGCCCGAAGAGTCTTCGGCCTAGAAACACTGGGACAACGCAGCAGAGGACGCCCCCGAAAAAGATGGCGCACGCAAGTGGAGAATGACCCCAACCAACTTGGTGTGCGAAATTGGCGGCAGCTGGCTAGCGATCGTGCCAGCAGAAGAGGCTTGTTGGTTGAGGGTCAGGTCCACTCCGGACCCCCAACCCCTGTCGTGGACGCTGGTACTCGAAACTTGATACTTTCGTGCTGTAGTTCATATGAATGTTGCAGGTCTGGTTGTCTTTAAATTTTACAATTTTTTCGGGACATTCAGATTTCTCCCCCGGAAGGAGAAGAAGGGACAGTCAAATCGTGTGTGTGCAGCTATTTACGGCGAAATCAAAATGAACTCTCAATTTAAATGCTCGCATCACGTGCAAGTCTGTTACGCAACAGAACACCTTAGAGAAAGGGGAACCGTTTTTTAATCACGCCATACACCAGTAGTCAATGTGCATCTGGGGGCTTGTCTCTGACAGTTGGCATTCGGTGAATTCTAAAAATACACATCACTTCGACTTCTCTGTCAACTGCACATCCGCAAATACTATCATACGGCGCAACAGAGCAGTGTGCAGCGAAGATACCCCAGACAGATGAAGATTCGCAGAATGTCGCAGCTCCACAGCAAATTAACACGTCATTTGTCATTTTCAATTTAACTCTCAATAAATTCACAATCAATGGGCGACGATACGCTCGCGGACCATTCAGACGTCCACTCCGATAAACAGTGGGAGGCAGAGGGAGCCCTGAAATTTATTGCACACCACTTTTGTGAAATGCACACAAAAAGTTCAGATACCCAGATGACATTGAACCGGGCGCACAGGCACAGCACGTCTCAGGTTATATAGAAATGTCACAAAATTTCCGTCCACGATCCACCCATTCAGCCTGACAATTGACAATTACGCGATCCACAAAACTGATTTATGCCCTTCTCGGGCCATGTTCACTTATGCATACGTGGGCTGGTCGGGCGGCCACATAGGGACACAGATACAGACTGTGATGTTGCCAGTAAATCAAATTCACTTGCCAATAAAATTGCGATCATTGCCGTCAACAACGTGCGATCGTTCGTTCGCGGTTCGTCTTTCGCTGATCGCCGATCGCTAGCGTGAGGGCTCTCGAGGTAGTTGACTCAGAGATCAGATATATTTATAGTTCTGCATAACAATAGTGGCATTTTCAGAGGTGTCGCGCGAGATGTTGTCTGTGCTTCAGACCACATTCGGGGTGTTGTTATCTTCTGTCGGGCCAGGTGTTCCGCACAGGAATTCGATTCAAGACCGAAATCAACGACGTCTAATCTGTTGGCGGCGGCGCGGCGCGGAATGAGAACCTGGTGTGCACCACCACCCGGTCGCACGGAGAAGTCACGTTTCGCTGTAGCATTGTTCTCCCTTGGCATTGGCATTTCGTTAGAGCACCACCGAGGCAAATGCACGTTCTGGGGACCTGGCCGGGGCTACTGTGGAGATTTCATTGATAAACGTGTGCGTGTCGACCAAGGTCGCAGTGCGGTACGGATGCATGAATGCACGGGTGTAAATCACGCCGAGATGTTAAAGAATTGAACGTTTCAATAAAAATGCCTTTTCTGTTGTCGGGGACGGGGTATGCTGTTGTTTCCTTTCGTACGGCAGCAGCATGCCGCCGGGTTGCACTATGCGAGGAATGCACGTGATTCTCAGAGACATCGGGACATGTCGAAGGCGCGAGGTGGCTGCGCGGCGTGCTTTTAGCGAATGTCGTATTTGATTGCAGGGAAAGTTAGATAGACATTCTGAGAGATTTTCAGATTGTTGCTGAACTTAAGTGGGCATCTGTCGGCGTGACTGAGATTTATTGCTGGTTTTATGTCAGAACAGATAGTCATTAGGTTTGTGAATTTATCCCGTTTGCTCGTTACAAAAGCCCGCCGGTCGGCGGTCGGGGAGAATGCAAAGCGGGCTTGAGAATGTCGTGGAGTAGAATGGCGTTGCGTAGATGGGGGTTCTGTTGAATGCAGTGAGAGGCAAATCGAAAGACGCTCCGGCATTCTGGCAAGAAGAAAGCACAAAGATCCATGAAAGTCGGAGTGTTTGCATTTGTTCGTCGCTTGATACGGCGTTATTAACGATATTTGTTCACAGTCCGGCAGTGTGTTCTTTAGAGACATACTTAAAGAGAGGTCGATGATGTGCACCAGTGCCTAACGCTGGGGCGACTCCGATACAATAGATCTCTTCAGGTCGCGATTTCATTTGCCATCGTGGCATGGATTGTGCAAGAGGAGAAAAGGAAATATTTGAGGCCCAGAACTCGTTGACTCCACTTAGATCGCAAAAGAGTTGCCCACCCAGAGGAGTTCTCTCTTGACTCTTCGACATCTCATCTCTCAGGCCTCACTCAAAGCGCCCTCTTCACACTCAAGTCTGGTCTCAGCAAGCGGTCAGGGAACAGATGCAGTCTTAAAGGCCGCGAACTCTTTGATAACGAAGAGGGTTCATCCCTCGGTGAGACACTTTGCCGAGGAAGACAAACTTAGAAGAGGTCGTGGTGCACTTAGACCACGAAGTTGGGCCCATTGTGTTCACAATAGGAGATGTTTTTCCACCGTGGAGACCTTCTTTGTTCCTAAAAGCAATCATTAGCATTGGCATACTTATTCAACGCTGGTCCTGCAACAGGCTCACAGGCCAGCATTGGAGGCAAGGCGGATGACAGTGAGGATCATGAATTTAGTGCGACGTTGGATTGTTCTGCTGAAGAGGTTGCTAGCATTGAGATGAAATCTGGATCTCGTGGGGAATGAGGGATCGTACAACAATGACGCTTCTCAACGCAAGAGGCGATTGTGTAGTAGAGCTGTCTCTGGAAGGACCAAGCTGACTTTAAATAAGACACTGATCATCCCGATCTCGGCGTTGCATGGACAATCTCAAAAGCATGTGAAGAAGTCTTTGGTTTCTTCGTCGTCCTGTTTGCGTTGACGGCTTTTTAAGGAGAAAATACAGTACAGGCTGTACAGCGATATGACCCTATCCAAGCGTCTACGGTTCCAACGCCTAAGGTGCTGAGTCATGCAGAGCATATGGACAACTCACCTTTGTCCCGAGAAGTCTCGAACTCCGAATCTGTGCGACAAGACAACAGAGAACCCATGTGAATAAGGACCTGAAGGCAGCTAGCTAGCCAGAGATCGCGCTAGTTGGTGAGGTTTGTTGGTTGAAGTCCAGGTCCACCCGGACTGTAGCCCCAACTAAGGAAGAAGAAGACTTTGAATCGCAGGAGGGCTTTCAGTTCGACCCTGTATATGTAGGTCCTCCGGATCCTCAGAGAAATGGTTTGCCGGGAATTGTCTTATTTGCGTGCCAAGGTTGGGCATTCTCAGAAAAACAAATTGGACACATAATATGCCCTCCTCTTCTCTGCATCTTCTGGAGAAATCCGTATGCGGAGCCACAATGTGTGCGTGCTTATGGCACAGTGCACGGTAAGGACTGCATGGGCTCTGCCTTGCGACTACAACAGAACATTCCCTGCATCTTCTGAAGAAATCCGTATGCGGTATGTTCAGCCACAATGTGTCCGTGCTCATGGCACAGTCTACGGTAAGGACTTCTATAATCATGGGCACTGCCTTCCGACAAAAACTGACCATTAATGATGATCTCCTCTACGGCCAGAGGGTCCTCGATCCAATTTCAAGACCTAGCCATCGTTTTCTGCTCCGTTATCCAGAGCTTCGTCTTCCAGTCTTCTCATTATGGAGCTTAGGAGCGCGTGTATGCGTTAAGTCTTGCTGGAGGTTCCCCCAATTCAGATCCCTATTTTGCAAGGACGTCTACTTTCGATGTCAGTATCGCCCAGCAAGGAAATCGAAGCCATGTTAGTGCTTTACGTCACCAGCCACATGTTATTTATTGAGTTTACGTCGTCATTGTACATCATCTTCAATAACCACGGCGACCAGGGGTGGCCCGAGTCAAATGAGCGCCCTGTTCAAGCCGTACGTGTGGCGCCCCGTCTCTTAATTCCTTGTGTCGTTTCCAGATTGCACAAGAGGCAGAAATAAATCGTATGCGTTTCGCTCAAATGATTCTCCATGAACAGACAACTGAGTTCATAATTTTGAGACTTTTCCTACGACAATTTGTGAGTGCTTGTACAAGAAATTATGCTGGACAGGCTTGGGGGATTTTTCACTTTGGTTTAATTCGAACTCGTGTGTGATGAATGCGTTTATTTGTTTAGGCTTCATAATGCGCCCATAAGTGGTGGGTGCGGCCATGACCGGCCGACTTGAAAGACGCATCCGTCGACAGTCTACAAGGGTTCATAAAAAGCGTCATTGGGTTTGCTGCTTGCAGGCAGTTTGATGGACCCCAGGGCGATCCTCGAGTCGGCGCAATAGTGGTCTCAATGCACTATTAATCCATTCCAACCTAAGACCTTGTACCTTATTGAGGTTGTTGCGGAAGCTTGCCGGCAGTTTGAATCATACCCAAACTGAAGGCCAAGGCAAATCATAGCTATCTTTGTCGAAGGTCAAGAATTTCGCCTTGGCCTTGTCGGCCTCTAGACTGGACAAAGAATGACGTAATGAGCTAACTGAAGAGCTTGGTGATATGAAAGCCGACAAATTAGCCAGACAAGGACACGCCTTTAATCGCTCGCCGGTGAAGGGCGGTCAAATTCCAAGTCAACACAAGAATAAGATTATATTTGGTAAAATTGGCCAGGCTGTGGTGACCTCTGTTAACTCTTAATGCGATAATTCTGTGAAGACTTGCCTAGGTTAGAGCACGTCGAGAACAATTACAGAAAACTCGTTCAGATGCAGCAACCAATAGGAGTCATCACACAGGCAAATCAGGGCACTCTGCCAGACGCTTTTACAAACAGCTGCATCAGGAAAAGGAACTTCTTACCCATTTGTCCCCGAACGACACCCGCTAGAGCTAGCCGGAAGGTGGTAGGTGAACAGGAGAAACTCCAACGCAACGATGGGAGCAGTCTTAAAAATAATCCCATGTAACCACATATCAGAGCGTTGGTGTCAAAATTACACATTTGCGCCACTTGACTCCCATCCACACACTTATTCCGTCAAGGGTCACGATAAGATGCTCTCTGCACCAGGGAACCGTGCAAGACTTAATTCGGACGGTGGGAGAAACCCCTCAAACCTACTTATCAGTATCTCAAGGATCCTCACTTCCATCCTCATTCATCCGATAGGCATCTACGCCGACTGTGCTTAAACGCCTCGATAAGCTCTCACAGCATACCATTCAGTCAGAGCACACCGCAGGATGTCCACCAACATCAAAATCAAAATCAAAACATCAAACACGCCCGAGCCGGACCCAGTTTATGATCGACGTTCAATAACATTCAAAATAATAGATTGACCCACATTTCCATTTCCCTTTCTACATTCGAATGTGCAATCAATTTTCCTACGCACTGAAGGTGACTTCGATTAGTTTTGGGATTACATCAGCCAAATGTGCACTCTTTGCCCAGATGGCTGCGTGTGTGCATGTCCCTCTCTTACGCAGGCGTTCACCTCAAGACACACAATCGTCTGCGCAGAGCGAGGAAAACTAGCTCTTCGACTGTGCGTCAGAGAACCGGTAACAAAATTAATCTGTTCGCACATTTCGGCGCTGGGTGTGGATTGAGAATTCGTATAAAAAGGAACCCCAGTCCTCCTATCGACATCAAATTAGCATCGTTAGCAGTATTAGCAACATGGTCCACTATGTAAGCTTTGCATAGACCCGCTGCAATAAATTGACTAATTTTTCGTCATTTTTCACATCTTTCCAGAGCATTGTCGTTTTTGCCTGCATCGCAACAGCAGCTCATGGCGTCCTTTACTCCGGCGCTGGCCTAATTCAGCCGACCCTTCTGACCAAACAGGTGGAGACCATCGATGTGCGACCACAGTACACGTTCAGCTACGAGGTGAAGGACCCCAGCACAGGCGACATCAAGAATCAAATCGAGTCCCGTGACGGAGACGTTGTGAAGGGCTCCTACTCCCTGCTCGATGCCGACGGCTTGACCCGTGTGGTGCAGTACACCTCGGATGGACTTAACGGATTCAACGCCATTGTGTCGCGTACCCCCCTCACCAAGCAAGTCGTCGCCGCCCCAACCCTGATCAAGAGCGTCCCGATTCTCCAGCAGCCAACCCTGATCAAGTCCGTCCCAACACTGCTGCACGCTCCCACCCTCATCAAGAGCATCCCGGGACCGGCATACTCCAGCAGCAGTTTGGTCCGGGCCCCACCCTCCATCGGCCTGGCGGTCAAGTCCTCACCTCAACTGCTCTCGCTGTATCACTAAACCGGCTTTCCCCCAGAAGGAGACCTTGGAGCGTGCTTTAAACACTCATATGTAGTAGACCGATAGATGTAATAGAATATATTAATCTCTGCAAGCAAAAAATAACTGTCACGTGTTGTCTTATTGCAATCGTGCTTGTCATCCAATTTTGGCTTTCAGATGCTCAGGCCGGGTTTGATTGATGATCGCAACTGGTTTCAAGTGACAGATCGCGCCTGAATCTGTCCGCTAATCCGCCTGAATGTGACTAATTATGGGTGCAGTGGCAACAATGTATGCCTGATCTGGATTTGCATGTGATTAACTACTTTGTAAGTTGCTTGCTGCGAAGCTTATTCCGGGAGAGTGCTTGAAATTCTGCTTGTACGGGGTTTTAGAAATCGACTGTGTCGTCAAATTTATCCTGAAAGGGCCCTCATTCGGTTGTAAAATAAACGAGTGTTCCAAAATGTGAGTCACTGGATGACGGCTGTGAATAACACTGTAGCAATAGGGGGAAACGAGCAGGGCACAGGGCATGGTGCGCTAATCACTTCGGGGCGCATAAGAAACGATGTGCTACTGCCATTCTTTAAATTCGAATTTGTCCACATTTCAGCCACATTTCTTAACGCTGTCTGAGCGCAATCACGTATTTTCTAACAAGGCAGTGATGTACAGTCGCCTCCTTCTAAGTCGAATTTTCATGACATTTGATGTCTCAGTTGGAGTAAGAGATGACTTTAGGTACACTATTTCATCTATTCAAACAAAGGACTATTTACATGCAAGGAGCCAAGCCTGGCACGGTAACATCTTGTGCAGACACTCAGAAAGGGGCGCTAAACGTAGGGCCTGCACAAGGCGCTCAATTCGCTCGGACCGGCCCTGGATACGAGTAAATAACATGCACATCGTAGGAAGAAGCGGACGCTGGTAAGGGATCTGGATAACGGATGGAAACATGAAACAGAGTCAATGAGCTGGTTTGCTTTTAAAAAAGACTGTAAAACAAAACATGTTCAATACTGATGTGGTTTTATTGGAAAGAGTAAACCTTCGAAATAATTGTGGAATCCATTCTCATCCAAATGACTCGGCCTCGGTCTGAGCGTCTTGTCAACCGAAGTATTAAGAACATTTTTAAGGAATCTGGTTGATGGCGTTGAGTCGCTGTGGACTGTGCGCCAGCCCCTTTGTGAATGCTGAGCGAGGTGAGAGAATCGTCTACTGGCTACAGAGTGTTTTCGCCCAGTCGCAAGATCCATCCCTCGGACATTTGTGGGTGGGTTTGTTTTCCATGTCCAGCTTACCCTTGAAACGTCCTAGATCGATCTTGGTGTCATAGCTGGGTCATGGATAGAAAGCTCTATCAACGAGATCATATTAGGCTGATGTAGGACAATGACAAGAAGCAGGCACTGTCTAGTAAAGGTTGCAGTTTCTCATCATCGGGACATCCCATCACACCGTCTGGTGACTGCCTCTAAACCTCTAGGGCATTCGCAAGTTCGACGAATGCACGTCGTGGCAGAACCGAAAACTGTTGCCCTATTTCGTTGTCAATCGAAGTCGTCGGTAGAAGAATCATTAGGCTATTTGTCATCTCTGAAGCCGAACCTGGAGGACCGGGTCTTCAGAACAGAAGGGGCCGCTGCCTACATTAGTTCACTATGGAGGCTTGCGATCGCCACGAGAAGCCTGCAGTTGTTGGCATCTCACCAGGTTGGGAGCAAGTTCGCCCTCAGGACCCAACAGATCCTGCCCTGGGGGCTGGTCAGGTTGAGTAAGTTTCTGATCTTGTAATCGAATCTTCATGCGAAGCCCTTGTCCACTGATTCCAGTTACAGTGATCTCTGGCTCAGTGATGTCATCGGGTTGGGGCTCACCTTTAAGCGCGCAAAATGGAGTCGAGCTTCGGCAATCTTCTCAAGTCAGGAAGACTGTCACTGTGTCAGAAAGCCCGCCACATGTCAAGGCGGACGTAATGTACAAGCATAGCCACTAGTCAAAAGTGGCTGTAGTCAGAGAAGCGTAAACCAAATGGTTCCTGCGTATGTTCGCTTGAAATAAGCCTGAAATGATGTGAGGAAGTGGTCTCCGCCAACGTATGGCCCAAGTTATCGGCCCTACAAGTCACCCTGACCTCGGTGGCTAAAAGCAGAGTAGTCTAGAATAAAAAAATGCCTCAAAAAGAAGCTCATTTCCAACCTTCCTGCTGTCATTGTCAACAAACAAAACACCGAACACATCACTGTTTGCCAAAAAATGTGCAATCTGTTGGATCACGCAACATCTGCGACATGCAGTACGCACAAAACGCTGATGGCAACATCTCTTCAGACCCATCGAAGCATGATCTAACTGAAAATGACGTTTGGAAAATGTCATCCACTGTCCATCCAAATGAGCGGATAAGACGACCGTCTCGTGCACACATATCGTCACTGACACATGCTGTCAATCATTCATCCGTTCATCCCAATCGGCCGGTATCCTTAGCCGTCGTTTAAGAGCAATTTGACATTTGCCTCTTCCGCTTGACCACCCTAAATACCGCTCAACGGACAGAATTCAATTACATTGACCTCAGCATTCAATCTCCGGCATGAAACTGAATCCCAGGTGACAAGATTGACTCAGCCAAACACAGGCACAGCTACACCACTAGAACCGCGTATATCGCACCTAAATGCCGCTTCAATTCCCCAATCACTTCCAATCAACCTCAACCACCTCCCATCTGTTATGTGTGAATCGCGTCAATTTAGAATGAAGCGAAACCAAAGAAAAAATGATGAAAATTAATAAAAACAATGAATCCGAGCGCTCTCCCTCGGCGTGGTGTGTCCCAGTTAATCAATTTCAAGTTCATCGCGTCGCACAGATTACTCAATCGACTTGCAACTGCCTGCCGGAATCTATCCCATTTGCCCCGGCAGACTCCGAGTGTATTGCAAAAGGAGCACTAATGGTCTACTGGCTGGCAGCCCACACCTCACCGCGGGTATTGGGTGGCAAAAGACGCGGCGGTTGATTTTCCCGATTTTATCAATTCACAGATACACCAGATCGTGCACGGATTCATGTGGTCACAGGCGCAGCCACAGCACATCTCCACCACGCATCCACTGTGTATCTATCTATGATTAGGCAATTGTTTATATTTACATTAATATTTATTATTTCACAGATACCGAGAGCACATCTGGCTGCGCGATGAGCGATGTGCGAGTGTACGTGTATCTTTCGGACTAGCAGCAGTAATTTTTTAGTTCAAGACTTTAATAGAATAATTGAGCGACCACTTAATGGAACAAAAGAGATTTATATCGACTGTGTGTACGTAACCACTGGGTTGGTGGATGATCTCGGCTTTTTGGGGTCTGCGCTGTGCCCACTCTCAGACGAGATCGCGTCCAGCATCCAGTACGCGAAGCGGCGCGACGGCCGGCATAATCATCGTCAGCATCGTCCCAGCAGCAGTGCCAGTGTGTATTTAATTCAATTCTTTCGTTTCGTCGCTGAATATGATGGGGTGAGCCTCGACAAGATGACATTTTTTGTTCCTTTCTAAAGAGGGCTCTGACCAGAGAGCAGCAGCATAAACAGCCACAGCCGCAATCACCCCCACTTCCCTGTCACACAGACAATAGGCGAACGCACCGAGAGTAGGTACACACTAAAGTGTATCTGTCCAACAGATGCGGATTAACATATCCAAATGCGCTCGTTCAGATTTGTGGCAGATTGTCATTGCATGCGGCTGACCGCGACATGACTTTCAGCAGCAATACGTGTGCGCTGTCAGAAACGATGGGAGTTATCTGGAGGGCTGCTTGTGGCGGCTGCTGCTTCTGCTCCTGCTTCTGCTGCAGCCGCTAACGACGAAGGGGACATTGAAATCGGCAACAACCTCTTGCGCTCACTCTGGGTAATCAATTAATTTTGATTTTATTTTCGGAACAAACTGCGAACCTCCTCTTCGCGAATCTGCAAACTGCAAATATTGCATTCATAAATCTGAGCGAAATGAATTTGTACGCTCACTGCGTGGATACACGCACTGAATGTGCTACACACACGCACACACGCTGCAGGTCTGCCAGTCGTGCGGATGTTCTATTTAATTAAACATTTTTCTCATTTCTCTTGTTGCATCTCTCGGTGTTTACGTGCTGTACGATTGTGCGCTGTCGCAGAAGATTTGGCAGCGCAGCCAGAAGACAGTGCTGCCCCTTTTTCAGCGATAGACTTAACGGTTGACATTCGAGGGACGTTGGTTTATTTTGACGCTGAGGTCCTACTGTGCGCTGGTAATTTAGGGACTCAAGGGCGGTGACCAACCAGCATAGAGTGATCGCAAGAGCACAGGGCGGATGTGAAAATTTTCAGTCTTAACCCGGTGAAGAGCACCACTTAATGCGTGGTTATCGATGCACTTGAAGTGGATGGGTTGAGTAAAGACAAGATCGAATGGTTCCTGTTGCTATGCGCGGGTCGCGTGATTTCGAAGTCGAGTCGAAAGTCCCTCGAAGTCGGACAAATTCCTTCAGTGGGCAACAAACTATGGATTGTCACCTTTTGCACGCTTCTGGTTTTGGGCTGTTGCCTGTCAGCGAGTACTCGAGAGCTTGAGCAAGTACTCCAGTGAGTCTGGCTTATCTCCCGAAATAAAGGTGCAACCCCACAAAATGTCACCTCTTGTGATGCATTCCACTTGTGGGCAACGGATTTTATGGGTTAGGGCATTAATGCTCACATCAACGGTTTCCCCGCTTGCAATGCAATGTGTCGCGTATTTTGTGACTTTTTGAAACCAGAGCGGCGGATTCCGCAAGTGTGCGTCTTTGGTCCTGAGCTTTTTCTGCTTACAGAGCTGAGTACAGGCTGAAGCTCACGAACGCTTCGTTCACAAAACTCAGTGGGAGAGTGTCCAAAGCAGTGACCGTAACTTCGCACAATTTGCAAGTGTTGAAATGGGAAGGCATACCAACAACCGACGACGTCACAATTGGCAGATGGGCTGTCTCCACAAGCAATGTCCGCAAGTTGAACATCAAACCTCTAAGAAAGCCAACCTTTAGCAGTGCCCATCGATCAGTACTCCGTGACAGAGTTTGAAATGCAACACCAAACAGAAGAGTTCCCCAGAACCTAATGATCAAGGGGCGATCAATGCCCAAAATGTGCGTTCGTATGCAGGCCGTTCAGCAAGGCAGTACAGTTTCCCCCGTTTAAGTGTCCACGGATTAATGTCAATCGAGGCTATCTGCGCAAAAGTGGCTTAACTCACGGAAGCCAACAAATTCCAGAATCTGTGTCCCCAGACCAGTCTAGTGGCATTCAACATGATTTTTGGGTTTTGTCGGGTAGGCCTCTTTTGCAATGGAAGCCTCAATTACGTGGCTAACCCCCGCGACCCCATTTAGTGGAGCATGCTTGTCAGAAGATGCCGATGAAGCCTCAATTACAAGTACCTTATTCCAACCGCCACCAGGGGCATGCATTTGTCACGTCCGCCACATCAGACGGTTCAAAGTTCGAAATTTGTCTCATTCTCCCCATCAAAGCATCACTCTCTTCTGACCGATTTGCCAGATTTGAATGGGAAATCAGGCTGAAATATATTTTCATATCTTCTGCTAATCTTTTGAACCAATTCAACCAAAACGACCACCTCTTGACATCGAAATCTGTTCGCCCGAGAAACCCACAGTCCCGTCCATACATCAGCACACTCCCTCAGGCACTCAGAACACGGATCGTAAATTCAGAATTCATCTCAGCGAAGCCTTTAACAGAAGCGACAAGTTCTCCAGAAATCATAATAGCCCCAACACTGTTCCTCCCAAATGATGCATACTCGCTGCGGCGATAAATTATCAAAACATTGGACACATGTAGCCATTATTTGCCATTAGGGCATGACAGTGTTTTGACACAACTCGCAAACACTGGCACAGCCGCCTCCAACCACCAAATATTATGATGAATTTCAATAATATTTCCTGTTCCCGACACTTTTACGGTTCTTCAAAATGATTTCTGTTCTTTATAGATTTCCCACCACTTTTCCCCGTTAAGGAGCCGCCGCTCCAATAAATTACGCGCCTAACAATCCGCCTTGCGTGGCCCCATCTTGCGTTGAGCGTGCTGTTCCGCATTGCTCGCCTTCACCCTATTCGATGGCGGTGTGTCGAAAACTTTTTTCAACTTTAATGTTGCATATGACAATTATGTGTCGAAAATGATGTCCACATAAATCGCCAGACGAATGCGCTCTTCCCGGCCACTCAAACCGACGAAGGGGCACGGTGAGAGCTTTAATTCGAAATCTCTGCACTGGAGAGTCTGCCGAGACATCAAACAGATGTGCAGCACACGCTGCAGTTAAACACCGTCGATACAGTCGAATACGGGACGAAACATAAACCGTGCGATCATTAAAAATCAACTTTCATCCGAGAGATAGATGCAGTCGATCTAATTTACGATGGCTTTCCGAGAGGATCTCCACCAAATTACTGAGTGACTCGCCCAGTGCAACGGTGAATGGTAAATCTAATTAGATATTGGAGGCAGAAGACACGAGATGGATTCACTGGTCCTACGAAAATAGATTTCTGTCCCCAAAAGACAAATCCGTGAAGACCAGACCAGCAGACGAGAGTGAACAAAAGGAGAGTGTTCGAAATAGAAAAACAGGAAAAAAAAAATTACTTAACGAGACCGTTGTGCATTTTTGACCCAAAAATGTTGGAATCTAGACCGTTCTTGTGTGTTGGGGGCTTTAATGAGTTTGAATACTGATAAATGGAATCTAATTTGTGACAGCTCCCCAATGAGATAACGAGTTATGACATATATTTATCCGAGAAAAAAAACTGGAGGAAATTGTTGATAAGTTACACTTTTGCTAACGACCTGAGGCATATTTTGTCACAGACTTAATTGCGGGGAGGCCATAAAGGGTTTCGTGTTTTCGATCTACTTCCAAAAATTTGCTCCCTTTTTTTCAGAATTGCTTGATCAACCACTCGCTTTATAAGTTCTTTCACAAGTCACAGCTGTTCTGGGTGATGGGTCACGTTTGCGCGTACGACCGTGGCGTCACAACGTTAAGAAAGCTTCAAGTTTTAGAGATTGCTTGGGGAACCCCTTCTTTCTTTTGGGTCCAAGCTCGAAGCACCAGAATCATGTTTTACATTTCAGAGCCGAAAGCTGGACGATAAGCAAAACAGTTGACTTGAGTCTTGGTGCATTCGAAAGGCATTCTGCGTCGGATAAATGGTCCTGTCTGAGAGGAAAGTTAATAGAGGAAGGTCTAGAAGTCAAAAATCCACAGCAATGCTCCAGCAAAGTGGGTCTTGGAGTCATCAAGAGGATGATCGAACCTCCGCGACGAAGACTAAGACAGCGCGGGCGCAAGACAGATTGACAACGTGCCCGGGGCCCTCAAAGGTAGAAGACCTCCTATCGCATCGGTCGCAGACCTGCTAGAAGTGCATAAGTAATCCATTTGTAATCCGATTGGTTGTTTGAAGTGCTTTCACGAATAAGGCACCATTCCATTTAATCAAATTTAAGTCTGCAAGAAAGACTGACTGCAACGTCGACTATCTCTAGAAAGGCTGCCTTTCTGAACGTCTCGGAGTTTCAAGTTCTTGACAATGCGTAGGACTAACCCCTGCCGAGTACAATCATCTGACAAAGGCGCCAACAGTCAGGCAAATCGCTTGAAATCCCTTGCATTCACACTTCGAACAATAGAGCGGAATTGAGTGCTTCTAAAACTCAGTTCCGCGTGCTATCACTTAAGTGAACCCCTAGTAATCAGTATTCCATGACGATGAAACCGGAACATTGTCTACGTGTGGACCAACACGGAACACATGTGATTTGACTTCGTTTTATAAGCCCTAGCTTGATTAGAACGCCCATATGTGGTCAGGTATCCTCTAGTGGTCCCAGCACTGACCAGATTACATTACAATGAGTGACTACACTTGTGGGGACTTGTAGGACTACAATTTGGCGAAAGTGGGCGACTAGCATATGCCCATACGTCTGCTCTTTATCCATTTAATCAATCGCCATTTTAACAATTGATGCTCGATTGATCTGGAAAATTGCATTCCTCCCCTCTATGCATTCAACAACAATGGACCTCACCCGGAATGCAGAGCAGTGTACTCTTAAGCCTTCAAGCGTGTCATAGGAATACGGAATGCTCTACAACTGTCTCTCAATCCACTCTCGCCTCCACGGCATTGCTGGTCCATACCCAGGCCAGTCTGCAGATATGATATAACATTTAAATTGTTGACATAGACCTTTGACTTCAAACAGCACACGATCTAGTGGGCCAACTCTGACCACCGAGTCGCATGCAGTAATTGAATTTTTTTAAGGGCTGTATGACACGCACTGCTTCGGCTTGTTTTTAGACAACCAGTGTCTCCAGTTGATCTAGTCTCTCTGGATTTTTTCGATCATATTTTGCATGAAATTTTCGAACTTTCGCCGCCAAACTCCACATCTTGTTCAAAAATAAAAATTTCGTTTCGTGTGACGCTCTATTTTTACTAACCCTAAACTATCAGCTGTGAAGATAGATACGCTTACATGTTAACCAGAAATGAAGTATGATAGAGACGCCCAACTTCTACCTCTCCTGTCCCTTAACATTTTTGACAGCCATTTTTTATATAGTTTTCGAAAGCCAGATGACCAATCAGAGAACGACGTGAAAAGTTTCGTGAATAACTGTCAAAAAGTCTCTGAATTTTGTCGATTGACTAGGGGTCAATTTGCTGTGAAGTTAGGCATCTCTATAATACTTCATTTCTGAAGTAAACTATCAGCTGTCAAATTGTTGTTCTTTTTTTTAAGTGCTGCCAACAATTTATTACGTGCTTTTGGTACGCCCTGTATATTGCAACTACCGGTCGAATTGGAAACAAAAAACTTCTTATCGCTGACATTCATGGCGTTAAGCCGCCCAAATCAGTCTGATTTTTTGTTGTCGAGACTAAATTCACATCAAATCAGTGCATTTTTACGAAACACCGTTCATTTAGGCACGAAACGTTTGCCTTCTTTTGATTGGAAATCAGGGAAACCTCCTGTGAAATGAACTAAAAAGCACTGCACAACATTTACAAAAGAAAAACATCGCCAAACAAACCACCCGTAATCGATGAAATCAATTGGCCATCCACTCGAATTTCAATTTTGAACACAGAAGGCTCTAATGACTTGTTTCTGCTCACACTCACTCAGCTTCAACGCAATCCCAACGTGACACGATATCCTCAAGTTTTCCTCAAAATTTATTGACAATAAAAGCTTACGACCATAGCATATTCCATAACGCATCTAATGGCTTCCATAAAGTTATTCATCGGCAAACATTATGCGTCCCCCCTGAATAACCGGAAATCTATTGACAGTAACTCAATCCTTGGTGGACAGTAGACACTGGACGCGTATGTAAGTCATTTTTGATTGATTTTATGTCAATCCAGATAGTTGCTATCAGTCATTGACACTCTGGGGGGGACCGAGTTACCGTGGATAAAGCTGGGCATTTCATTGATACCTAACGGTGGTAGGGAAATATAAATATGCCGGCTATCATTAGAAACGAGATTATAGTACTGGCTTTTAAACAAACAAACAAAAATTGATATGTTTTCGTATTGAAACTTGAGATTAGTGGCCAGTGACCTAAAAAACGAGTGAGGTGGATGATCAGGTGTAAATGTGACCGGGCATGGGAATTGTTTATGGTTTCTCTGTATGTGGAGAAGTGAAGAGACTGAAAAGTAAGTAATAATGGACTCTAAGCCCAGGGTTGTGGTTGAGCCGCCATGATGACGACTTGCAATTCAGATCAGAGGGGAGACGTACTGATAGGGGCCACGACATGGCTCTCTGGGTACGGCTGATAGTGGAAAATCAGAAGAAATCAAATATTCACAGATCTGCTAAATTAGTTCTTTTGTCTTGCAGCGCATTGTGCTGCAACGAGTCGGATGTCAAGGTGCTTTCTACCATACCGGTGACCTAACGTTCCTTGGGGATTGTCAATCAAGACGCTCAGAATTGAGGCGAAGCATAGAGGAAGACCAGAAATCAATTTTTTGACAGTTCACCTCGAACATTGTGTCATATTTCTGTGCACTCTTCAGAAATCAGTTACCATAGAGATAGACGACTTCACAGTTGATTGCTCCCCGGTCCAACGACGAAGAATCACACGTTTTTTTTGACAGTTGTTCACGAATTTTTTGACATTTGATTTCGAACACTGTCATATTTTTACGCTCTCTTGTGAGTACATCAGGGCACCATGTGAATGCAATGTTTTTATGCAGATTGAATTAAAGCCGCCGGCGAACTTGTGTCCAAATATTCAGGCAGATTAATCGTCAATCAAAATAATCAATTCTAATACGAATTTTTACATTTAGTGCAACCAGTTTAAACTAGTGGCAAACGTCAAAAAGTTATTTGCAAACGCCAGCTCTTAGTAACTCTCTAACTTAGTAACTTAGTAACAAACTCCAGCTTTAGTAACAAAAACTTTTCGGCTACTTTCCTGACTTCTTAAAAGAGCATCACAATCGCAATGCTTAAGTGCGGTTCACATGAGTCACGAACTGCAAAAGATGTCCTTCTTCGTGTGCCAAAGTTTATCAACAAATTACATCGGTTGTTCTTATCGACAAGAATCCATTAAAAAATGGTCTTAAATTTCCTAATTAACGAGTTAAAATTGTATCTCTGAGAATTAATCATTTCCTTGGCGACCTGTCAAACTGAAAACACGACCCACAAAGAGGGAGACGCGATCCACGAATTCATGACAGATACCGTAGTTCTCTGCGAATAGAGGCAACTCCATTTGAATGAAATGTCAGAGTTTGCGAAGTTCGCTGTTACCAGTTCGCAAGATGTGGCTCACGTGTACAGCACTTGGCTGACGTCATTGTGACTTGTGAAACCCTACAGAGCTTGAGTAGTTAATAATCATCTTTGTACTGAAATATTTGTTCGATGTGAAGGAATCAACTACAACTAGATGTTTCACTTCACCAATGACCAACCAATTAGACAGATAATCACTTTTTGATTCGATTTGGTCACTGGTGTTCTGTTGTTACTTGTGCACATGATATTTGAAGACTGTCATTAGATGCAGCATCTTGACCGCCTGAAAATTGCCCATTTTAACTCAGTACCCACATGATGTAAAGTAAAAAATTAAAAAAAGTCTCCCATACTCAGACAAGTGTCAGCTGATTTAAGTGACAGCTGACACATCGCATGTGCAATTCAAAATGATTACAAAAAAACAACAACTGAATATGCGCATAGAATTCTAACTCAAGTCGAATACTGATCATTGTTCGGGGAAAACATTCCTCAAATAATTACCGATTGCTGACTGATCACATCGGTGGGATGTATTAAATCAAATAAATTAAACGCGTGGACGTGTTCAGTCCATTATTTTAAATCATATAAACACATATGTATTTTACGTTTGACGTTTTCAATTGCGATAAGTCATTTCCATTGATCGCCCTCAAGTGGACAAACTGTCGAGTGCCAAATATGAAAATACTGTTGAGTGATTCTTGGCAGAAAGTGTTCCTTCTCCCTTTCCCCCATCAGGCTTGTCATACGTCACGTATATCGGAGAACTGTTTACACCCTAAACTCGTGCTGGATTACACGCCCATGGTGACATATTTGTAAACAAATTCAGAGACATTCTCAATTTGTTTTTAAATTTCATGACATAAGCCCCAAAAGCGAGAAGAACAGCAATTGAAAGAAAATCACAGACAGAGAGCAGCAAAGCAAAAAAAAAACCGAGTATTTTATGCGTGAATCGAATACATGCGGTGATGTGTCAAAAAAAATTTGACAAGCGAATTGGACAAACGGTACTCCCGATCCGTCAACGATGGGACGCATACAAATTTATCGCTATCACTGTCCACCATCACGACCATTGCTAAAGCTTCGCTTCGATTCTTGTGGGCATGTTCGAATTTCGAAATCGATTTTGGCACTCTGCCGCACATCGATTGCACATTGACACATGCGAAGAATATAATTTTTGTTTTGGTTTTCTTTCGATTCGTAATTTATCGGTCTCGAAATTTGACAGGCCACAAGGAAATCATTCCGATCATTATGAATGGTGCCTCGTTGTCGTCGTTGGTCGGTCGATTTAAGCAAAGTGCATCAATTTTGAAAAGAAGAAAACCCGGTCGCCGGCTTTCTGGGACACGGTCAATGCTTCATGGGAACTGTCATAAAACCCATGGTTTCTGCTGCCTGAGGAAGTACAGAGCAGTCTGTTGAAGGACTGCTTGTTGGGAACAAAGGCATTTATTGTCAAGGGTATTGCGTGCCGGCGTCTATGGCATGTGATCCATGTCATTAGTCGATTAGCGAGGAGCCACAAATTGATGGCGGCAAATCGCTGACGCGCTCGTCCCTTCTCGAGTGCAATTTCATTTATGGACCCATTAATGCGTAATATATATGCGCATAAATGTTAGTATTCAATTTGTTATTAGAAGTACGTGATCTGAAATGAGAGGCTGTTGTCCCCGGCGATAAATCCACGGGGAATTTAAACTAAATCATTCGATGATTTGACTTCGTGACTTCAATCTTAATTTGGGATCAGTGACGAACACACACTAGCTGTGGATATTCAATAGATTGAGTAGAGGGAGGGAGCCAAGTGTTAGATAAACGAATTGAGATGTTGGTTTTCACTTACTCACTTCAGCGTCAGTGTTCTAATCGGTGGAGGAGACGTTGAAGGCGAACGAATCTCACACGATGCACATTAACCTGCACGTAAATCTCATCACAGTTTCACGCAGGCAACGGTTCTTAACGATCTGCAATTGCTTGCATAGTAATGCTTACAAGCACTCGCAAGTACGGAGCTTCGTAACGAGCATTTAAAGTCTTCTCAAGCACTATTCTACTTTACATTTGTGCATGTACCGCTTGAACTTACCAGTCAGCTGCCTAAGGAAGCTCAGGAATTCCAGCGGAGTGTTTGCTTACATGACAAGACACACAATTGGTTTTATTTGTCAAACTCGGCTGAATATCTGATTTTGATTTTGACAATCTCTGTGTGGAGTGTGAAATGGTGTCAGAGAGTGACAGCTGGATGAAGAGTTGGTTTTGATGACATTTCAAATCGGCTAGTCTCGAATGAACTTTTAACATGTGGAATTTTGGTTGAGTGCGAAGTCACAAATATCTTGGTTGTCACATGTCACATTGATTGTACTCGTACAGTCTGACATTTATCGCATAAAATTAACTCAACTTCATTACGATAGGATATAACGCAATCAGCATCGCTATGAATTTCAATTAAATGCAATGACGTTTAGCTCAAAGAGACGTCAGTGGATTATCGGAACACGTGATGAAGTCGCTTGTAGGCGACTTGTGCGTCAAAAACGATTGTTGCTTATAAGCGAAGAGCTAAGAAAGTGAGGACGAACTGACATGTTCTCTGGAAATTCTGACATTTTACAAGGAATTAGTTGTGATTGTCATAAATGCTTTTTGGTTGTCAACTATACACTTGCATTTCACAGCCAAGTGTTTAGGCTGGCAAACTGAGTTCTTTATATTCTTGGGGACATGTCAAACTGAAAACGCGATCCACAAAGAGTCGGACGCGATCCACAAAGAATCAGATGCGATCCAGAAAGAGTCAGACGTGATCCACAAAGAGTCAGACGTGGTCAGACGCGATCCGCAAAGAACCAGATGCGATCCACAAAGAGTCAGATGTGATCCACAAAGAGTCAGACGTGGTCAGACGCGATCCACAAAGAGTCAGATGCGATCCTCAAAGAATCAGACGCGATCCCCAAAGAATCAGATGCGATCCACAAAGAGTCAGATGTGATCCAGAAAGAGTCAGACGTGGTCCACAAAGAGTCAGATGCGATCCAGAAAGAGTCAGACGTGGTCCACAAAGAGTCAGATGCGATCCAGAATTTCTAAAAATTCTAGGGAACAAAAAATTGAACCCGTTACTAACTGCGGAGAGGAAAAATTCCATGTGAAAGAATGTGAATGAATGGAAAAGAGAAATTCGCAGTTGGCAAGGCGCGACATGTGTACAGCACCTACGATGATGTGTACTACTGAAGTCATGATTTTGCTGAGTCAATGCATTTTCCAATTTCCTTGCAAAGCACCTTGAAACCTTGCAAAGCACTTCTACACATTTTTTAGTGTAGATGACATAAAAGGCGGCTCACGGCTGAGTTTAAACGTGCAGTCGGCCAATGCTTGGTACTTGCGAGGAACTAAATTACGACCTCAACAGTCGGACATAAAGTGTAGATTGCTTCAAGAAGCATTATAAAGGGTTTTTCAAAAAGGGAATAACAAGTTTGTATGACCGTCAAATCGTAGAAGTTTCTCCCTCTTCAAATGCGGCTTCAATTCGAGGTCTAATTTGACACTTACAAAGTTGCAATCGCAATGTTGTTGTGATATTTCTGTGAACGGAGTGGGAATTACTCAATTTAAGTGAAAGCATAAACTGAGGCACACACACCTTCTCCATTTTATGAATCATTATTTCAGTTTTGACAACTCGCCAAGTTTGAATCCAAGCCAAGATAGGATAAGCAAAAGACCGACGTAAACCACACTCATTTACAATTGGTTGCTATTATGTATTTTCGCAAATCTCATGCGCACAGCACTTGGCCGCTGGGACATGCCCGATATTTCGACCGGTGTGCTGTCTCACTGGCGCAGGAATATTCAATGGTGCAGATGTTGACTACACTGCATGTACCAATGCACGGCCTGTCTGGTGGGACGATTATTCCTCAAGAACTAAAAATTGGAATAGATGCTCTCAAATTGCCCGTCACTGACTCAGAATTTCGGCAGAAAAACACTGTTAGAGTTCTTAAAGCGCTGCCCTCTCGTGAACTTCTTCATGGCATGAATAAATAAAACCTTGACTGACGTCTTGACATTGACGATCAAAACAAAAGCTTTATGGGGCTACAAATGTTCCTTGCTGACATGGGTGGGAGGGGTGAGTGGGGCAGGGAGGGAATATATATTCGTGTTCAAAATTCCCACACCATCAAGGTGTTACATTAGGAAATGTGTAGCAACATTCTGAACGACGGAATTCAACTTCACAATTGTACACATGCACAAATATTTAAAACAGAAATCCTTGATTCGGAGGATGATGCAGGTTGTAGCACTATTCCAGAAGCGATACAAACTCATGAACTGAAATTACGGAAAAAACACGCGCGGTTGTGCTCTGATAGAAGGAGGATACACGTAAAGCCAATAGACAAGTCACAATACAGCGGTCGCGCTTTAATAGTTCACATACCGTAATATCGTAAGCGCGAACACAAATTTCTAGGAAGAGCTACTTCTACAAACTCGGGCTTTTGACTGTTGTGAGACACTTTTCTTTGTGATTTTTCAGTGTTGGCAGGCTGAGGCAAGTATTTGTGTGCGTAATTAATTTTTTGTGGAGATTGTATGCGAAATAATTTGCATTTGTTTTCCTGTTAAAATGCATTTTAGACCATTTAACTCGTAAAACTCGCGCCTTTCATTGTGATTTGGAAGAGTGAGGGAGTCAAATGGGAGAAATTGTGATTTGGGAAAGTAAAGGAGCCGCACTTTGACAAAATAATCTCATAAGCTCGATAAAACGCCTATTAACGCCAGACCGCGCGAACGCGACTTTATGATTTGACCATAAAGCACATTATGGATTTAACAAGTCACGTCCCTGATTTAGATTTTTCGTCGGCTGCCGAGAAATCCTTTCTTCCTCACATTCAGAGTAAAAGTAAATCCAAAAAAACCACTACTATCTGCGGGTGAGGATGTGAATTGTCAGTGATCTGATTGATTGAAGAGATATCAGACTTCACAGCTGAATGTCGCCTTGCCCACCGACGAATTTGAGGAACTTTTTCAATATTTTGGCTTTCGCAGATTGGTCCGATTGGGCAGACAAATCGATACGAAAACCCTGTCAAATAATTTAAAGAGGCAAGAGAGTGGGAAGTTGGTTGTCGCTACTTGAGGTGTGATCAATTATCAGTTCATTTCGTTTCAGTAGCTCTAGTAAATTGGCAAGAGCCTTATTTCTCCGAACCGGAAACCTCACTAAACAAGGACATGCACGTAACCAACTGCGGCAAACAGTCGTTCCCTAGAAAGATCTTTATCCAAAAGTCACCACAAAAAAAAAAACTTGGTTTTCAAGATCCACCTCGTGCAAGGATTTACGCCGAATGGCCATCATTTGCGTCCATGATGGTCGTTCTTCCACTTCATCCGAAAGACACCACAAAAACTTGGTTTTCAGGAACCACCTCGTGCAAGGATTTACGCCGAATGGCCATCATTTGCGTCGATGATGGTCTTGAAACTTGGTTTTCAAGATCCACCTCGTGCAAGGATTTACGCCGAATGGCCATCATTTGCGTCGAAATTTCAGTCAATTTCCAAAATCGAAACCAAAATAGCTGTTTTAGTACCGCAGTACTTATCGAACATTGTATTCAACAATGGTGCCAAACTTGTGGCTTAAAGGGTACGTACGTTCATAAGAAAATGTGGGTATTTGGAGAGAAGATAAACCAGATGAGATTCGCGAACATTCGAAGTCTGTGTAGTTGTGGAGTCCTCGGAGCATTTCTAAGCGATTGCTAATCGGAGCATTGGTGTTATTAGCACAAACTTTTTTTTTCTAAAATGCGCGTCTTTTAAGCGACAGAGAAATAATCGAATTTACGTTATTTTCATTTTTTGAAAATATATTCACAAAGAAACAAATGCTGAATTTATTCGACTTTGAAATAAGAAACACATTTTTTTTTTAACCGAAAAGTCGCCATGTTACTTTTAGGCTTAGTTTTGTGCTCCGGGTTCCTTTCTGGCGTCTTGGAAATTTTGGGAAAAAAGAACACATACAATCCAATGACGTGGGTTAATGGATTATTTGAAAAAAAAAACTCCCGGGCCCCTAATCGTTCTCAGCAAGCGAGTTCCGCTTAAATTTTCAGAATTTTCTTTTTTATTCCGTGAGTAAGTCTGCACTAGAAAAAAATAACTCATCGAAGCCCGCTCTTGAGAGGTTAGTGAACCAACAATGCCCCTCAGTTGCAATCCACCTCGAACCCCCTCCCACCACCCAAAACATTCATGGTCAACGTCGATAATAAAATATTTAAAAAATGCAAAAGAAAAAAAATATTCACATCATCGCCTTACCTTCAAAAATGTTACCAAAATTCGATTCTCTCGTTCGTCAGTTTTCTTTGCTAGTGTAATCCAACAGAATATTTTGTTTTTGCGTTTTTTTTTTCCGCCTTCTCTCAATTTTTAATTCATTTCCAAAAATAATTTTTTTTATTGAAATATTTTTTGTTTTGTTGTTTTTGTACCTTTTTGATTGGTTTCTTAATCACCGCGCGCGCACATTCAATTTCCACACAATTCCACCGGATATGGCACACTTTAAGTATCTATCCGTGTATACCGATTCAAAATGAGAACTTCAACTTTGTACCTCAATTAATATTCCTCTCAGTTACAAATTGATTTGCTGAGAACATTCATAGATAAACACTATCGCCGCGCATACAAAAACACACACTCTTACCGAACAACGAAAAGGAATTTATTGTATTACCTTTTTTTTCAATTAAATCGGAAGCCACCGTCAGGAATCAATCTCGGTTTCCGGTGAAATTGATTTTTGAATATTTTCTTTCCCGATAGAAGTCAAAAAATTGGTTACACGATTTAATTTTGATTTTTTTTTTTGAAAACAAACGTTCACTGGTAATCCAAAAAAAAAATGTCGGTTGGGATTTAAAAAATTTAAATTTATTTAATTTTTGTCAAAAAATAAAAATACTCCTCCAGAAGAAGACACAGATCAAAATTCAAAACCGTCACTCGGCGGACGAAGTCACTTTGCTCGGTGGCGATCTCATCCAAACTGAACGGAGCCACTCGAAAACGTTTGAATCGCGGGACTACAACTACTCTATCCGAATCTGAATCCGAGAAAACGAAGAAAAAAAAATACAGAAAATATCCGTCAGTCCCTTGGCCGACTACCGATCGCGCTGCCTGCCAGAAAATATACAATTCTTTGAACGTAAATAAACAACAAAAAGTGTGTGCGTGTGCGTTGGATGTGCGGCCGTGGGTTGGTGGTGCGGCAACAGCGGCGGTATACACCCGCATATGTAACGAGCTCGTCGTCGTCGTCGTCGTGTCGTATCTATGAGCGACGATGACGATGGCGGCGCATTAGCAACATGTGTTTGGTGTGTTGTTCCTTTATGCTCGGGGAAAAATGCTTGTATTTTCCGATACACACAATCGGTGCATGCCGGAGGACCACGATGAGAGAAGATACAATGCCAGAGATACGATGGATTCACTCGCAAGAAGACCGATCGGAGTTGGATGCAACCGTGTGCAGCGACCGTTGTCAGACTGCCAACTGAGAAATTCATTCATGAAGTCATGCCTGCCGAACATGTTGCCGTTGTTGCATCTCGCGTTTTGATTGGGTGTGTGTCGTGCTCAGCGTGCATGTGCACATCGAACCGTGTGTCCGACTGCATTACCGACGCGAGTGTATGGAGTTGAGGGATGCCCTAAATGATGGGAAAATACGATTTCTCTCATGAGAGATCATTTTTCAGTTTGACGAGCTCCCGTATGAGGGTGGGTATTGTGTGCGGTTGGGTTTATCAGCGAGCCATTAGCTCAAATGAGTTAGGTATACGAAGTCGAGTGGGAATGAAAGGGAAATTCGAAGGAGTGGACGAGATCGTTTCCAAGAATATCCCTCGTTCGCGGTGATCTTGCTTTTAAGTTGCATATGCGTTGCGGGAAAATCCTGTTAGTTGAGTTGAGTTGAGTTGAGTTGAGTCTGATAGGCGATAGCCTCTCGGCTTGAGAAGAGCGGGTAGTTCACCATCCGATCCTCAGGGGATCTATGTCGTTCCAGTGGAATGGAGAACTCATCTAGTTTATTCGAAGTCTAATGTTAGGAAGGGACGACGATGGTAAAAATGTGCTCGAACAATGTCCTACTGTCAGAGGAAACCACACAACACCGACCACGCAAGAATGACCATCGTTCCACGACCAAATCAGTAAATGATGTAACAGTGAAGCTAAATTTGGGCAGGTTCACTGCAGAGTGGGTTAACAGATGATTTCTTAGAGTAGACAATCGGAATATGTGTACCTACTATGGTCACCTCAGGGTCCTTTCCTCTTTATTTGGCGCCAGAGTTCGGGTGGACCTTGGCCCCAAGCAACAAGCCTCTCCAACTAGCGTGAACTCTGGCCAGCTGTCTCCAGTCACGCTTGGCAAGATGATTGAAGTCTAATTCCGGGTGCGTATCTCTGCAAATTGTGCAGCGAAGAGTTGTAAAATCATGTGTTCATTTTTGGAGTAGATCCAGCGAACGACTTTGCCACCGAATCGGATTTCCCGCAACGTATGCATGTTGGACTAGATACACGAGAGTTAAACCAAATTTTCTCAATTTCTCAGCAATTCAGATACGGCCATCCTTAGTTTTGCTCAAGTTGGTAGAGGTCCTTCTCCACTTGTGTGCGTCTCATTAAAAACAGACGCTGTTCCACTGACTACGAGCGGATGGTTCTTAATGTTGTCCGTGAGTTGTAAACCCAAATCTCCCTAGGCCTGGCTACACTCATGGCGCTATAGAGCCCGTTTGGTTCGTGCGTTCAATGTCTTCCCCGGATGTCATCAAGCTTGGCTACCCAAGAGATCAACCTTCAGCATCCGCCTTTGCCCATGTCCCTTTGAACTTGACGAGACTTAAAATGATTGGTGGCGCTTGGTCACAAGAATGAGTGTGAGGATGCAGTTGATTTGGGTCCTAATGTGTTGCCATGGTGCCTGCACACGTGACCACTTAGAAGTTAAAGTTATCTTGTGTCACGGTCTGGTCAAGTATTCGTTCTTGCTTCTCGAACACATAGTGTATGTACTCAAATTTGCCTTAGGTTATCACTAGACCCAGGTTGGGATCGTCAACAACATGCAAGAGCTGCAGAGTATCGGTGGTAATCAAAACATTGGAGCGACTTCTATGCAAGTGTCAAGTGCCAGGTGCCAAGTACCAGGCCAAAAAGGAAAACACTTGGTAAATGCTTCTTCGACTGCCTCATAATTTAAGGATGCTTCAACTACATTTTGCATAAATGGCTGTAAGATGTTGTGAATGGCGTATGTGAGGTAACGGCTGCGGCTCTGTCATGCAACAAACGAATCATGAGAATGACAAGAGAAGCGGTAGGAAGAGACAGATTCATTACATCGGGTCAGTTCGATGTACTAGTCAAAAAGCTACCGCCTTTGGCCATTCCTAAGGATGACTTCCTGACTGAGCAGCAACACTGTCAAGACTGAGCTGCAACACTGTCGTATACAGATAAACAGCCGGGGCAGGGATATTTGGACCCCACCAATGAACCATGGCCAAACACACCAGCATCTGTCAAGCAGAAATCTGCGCCATAGACAGATGCGTTCAAACAAATCTCGACAGGAACTACAGCAACCGCGACTTAGGAATAATGTTGGACAATCTTGGCGGCAGAATGACAGCAAACTTCTCATGTATTGCTCGTTGTGACAATCAACCGCGTCGATGCTATGACCTGAAAGGACTCCAAGACGATCGTGTCTCTAGTGCAGGCCAGAGAGTACTGCACGAATTGACGAATTGAATTGCCAACTAATTAAAGGGGAATCAATGATTAAGAACAACTCCATTGCCGAGAAACGGAGACAACACGTGTTGCACTCCTTCATACGCTCCTTCTGTATATAAAATGTAATGGATAACATGGGTGGTGCTAGAGTCCGTCGAGGGCCAGGTCCTATCTTCTACAGCAACCACTCGTATTGTGCGTGAGTGTGAAGGCCAGGGCCTAGCTCCAGCATGACGAAGTTGGCAATTTTTTTGCGAATTTGTACCGGACTGACCGTCAAAAACCGGACTGACAGCAACAATAGGCTTTACTACCAAGCACGCATCAACCCCCTGCAACAGTACATGGTGACACTGTTCCGAAAGCAGCTACTAAAAATCAACAACCACCCTAACGAGGAAATCAGGAACTTGAGAAACACAATCTCCGGACAAAGCTACCTCAACGCGTTAAATCTGCTAAACGAGCAGAACTCTCCAACTCCTCCGACTCCGAACGGCCATGTTTGGAGAAGCTTTGTCTAGGAAGTTATACTCCTTGAGCATAGTCAGTGACTCGAGTCAGAGGTGGGGCCGAACCCAGACATCGTAAGCACCGCCGCACAGACCCACAACGCTACGGCCGTCACAATGTATAATATAAGCAGATTTAAATTCGCGTCTAAACGATGTGCTGTCGATTAATCGATCCATCGACTGCACTGGTTCGGCCACATCTAGGGCATGGACTTGTTGTCTGGAGTCTCCAGCTAAAAGGGTCTTGGACGCTGGATGGTTCTCTGTGAACCACTACTTACTGATCTAAGCATCAAACTAGCATTTCGCTTACCGACTGTAGCGTCTTGCAGGCAGAAACGATAGCGATAAGCAAGCTCTGTCCTGGCTTAAAAAGAAGTCATATCAAGTCCACCTGCTGGGACAGCCAGACAGCGATCAAATCTCTAAGTGTTCAATTGAATAGCCACCTTACCACTGTTGGGAGATACCTGTTTAGAGAGCACAAAGTTCTCTCTCTCTCTCTATGCACGGGTCACATGCTTCTCATTTGACACCTTTTGTATGCGTCTGCAATCGGAAAATCGTCTTCTTAAATAAATGCACAGTCTTCTTTAGTTGTTTTCATTTCGACTTACACACTAAGACTCCCCTAAATTGCTGTCTATCTAGATGGCCGAGTACTTTAGCAGTCAACTTATGTGGGTTCCCGGACACTGTGAAATTCCAAAGAACTGTGAAGCGGAGGGAAGGCACTGATTTCGCATTATTTTCCGGGTGGAGATCTGCCATCCATGTCTATCGCTACTGCAAACCATCTGACGGGGCTTAAAGTGTAAGTAGATGCTTTACTGGCACAGGATGCCTCATCACCAAGCAACCGTGGCCTACACTCTTTCCAAATCGCTCACTCAGCGTGATCAAAATGAGTAGACCGAATCCCAAAACTCTCATCGACGTTATAACCGGACACTGCCTTCCCTGCCATGGCTTCAGCAGAACCCCTAGAGACGAGAAGGAATGAGGAAAGTACCGTGCAAACTACTATACAGCTGAAGCACTCCACTCGAAAAAGAAGTCTACTATTTTAACAAACCTGCCTGAACTAAGTGCCATTAGTGCCATGCTCTAGAGAATCTCCTTGTTCCTTGCAGAGCTGAATCTTGGTGCTTTCGAAATAAAAACTCTGCGCCAGATATTTGGTCATGTCTGCGAGGAAGGTGAGTGCACGAGAAGACATTTTTTAATGGTTTGCGGCAATGTATGTGGATTCTTCTGCAAGGTACTGATAACCCGTGCTACCAGCATGTACGATTTGCTTGATATTATTCTAATCTGTCCTCACGCCAACGTCCTAATCTCTGCACACTTCTATCACTCTCCCCTTGGAACTTCTCGGAGCTGGTTAGCAATTATGCTCGAGTCTGTAAGGTCACCTCTTGGGCTCTTCTTAGAGCTTTAGCTCGTCGTAGTTTTGCATTTTGAATGCTAGCTATGAATGAGCAGAGTCGCTCGCTATCGAGTCCAGTCGCTCTCTGATCTCTCTTAAGATCCTCCAGACTTGGCAAGCTCCCTCTGTCTTCTAGTGCAGTAGAACACTGCATGCTCCACGTCTGGACATTCGGGGCACATAGGTAAGCCATGTGTCCCACCCTGTGGAGGCATTTCCGATAGCCACCGTGCCCCGACAAGAATTGCGCAAGGTACAAATTTTTGGTCGCCTTTTGTTCTTTCTGTTCTTTCTCCAATAGTGGGAATGAGCCTTTTGGAGCCATCCCAAGTAGGTTACCAGTTCTTTGCCTCCTGACGATTCAGGGGCCGCCTCAGCTACACCCTCCATCTCTCGTTTACGAGTATGTCTGTGGAGACCATTCCGGAAAGGACACATGCTGCATCGTCAGAGATGGTTCGGAAGCCGCTGATGGCGCTGATTGCTCAAAGCCTGTACTGCGTCGACGGCTTCCTCCTGCACTCAGTATTGCCAGTGCGCCAGCCCATATCGGAAAGGACTGAGCTGACCACTCTGGACAGCAGGATCCGAACTCCGTGTCGCATTCGGGAGAGTGCTGCCTGCATCATCGATGCCTTCTTACTGTAGCGAAGTCTGTTGTCGACCATGACTCCTTTGATTAATTGTCTGACTTCTGGTCCGGAAGTCTGCGTACTCCACCCTCTCGCGGCTGGTTATTAAGACAGCCACAGTCTTGTGAGCAGCAAGTCCTAGACCGGAGACTGACGCTAGTCCCTCCACATCACTTGCCGTGCTGGCAACTGTGACCACTGCGATGTCATCAGCAAAGCCACTCTTCAACCCCAGGACAGACGTAGAGGTTCAATTGCAGACCCTTGCCGGACTCCTGCAGTAATGCTGAAGCGCCCTTCTTCAGAGTGGTGCCTTAACATCCAAGCAAGAAAAGACACAGAATTCTACGACATGTGTACGCAGCACAAACAAAATCATCGCTGTTGCCAGTGGCATCACTAGAATTGTCTCGTATTCTGAGCTTCCTTGTTCAAGAAGGAGAGGAAGACCGAACCGTCAGACTGACCGCGGATGTTAGTCTTTGTGACCGGAAGCTGGTTGAGAAGTCTGAACGTTAGTTGAGCGCTCACACGCAAGACATGACCCTACAATTCCATAAAAAGGCACTTCAACCCCCTCGATGCACTAATAAGTTGATCAAATCAGACCGACTGCAACCAACACACACCACGTAACCAGTTCGCAGAGAAAACATGAATTTCCCTCCCCGCCCATCGGTGTCGAACTCCCTTCGTAACTCGTTGACTATTTGTCTATCAATTGAAAACCAACGGCAGCAAAGTCATGATCAAATAAACAGCAGTCACTTTCGATGACGCGCCACGAGACAGTCATAAATTCTGATCACCAAGTCGGGCTGGAATGACACGAGTTATAAGCTAATAATGCAAATCGATTCAAAAGACACAATAGAGTTGAAGATACGAGTTTTCTTCTAAGCAAACACTCGCTGGACTCCGTGTTTGGTGAGACTTCTTTGGCTCACACCTCGGTGCGCTTCCTAACCCAAATCATGTGTGTATTCCCATGATTCACGGTGCAAGCTTGACCGTCAATCATCACGGCGATGGAACGTGTTTCTCCACGAAAAACTAGTTGTACATTTTGCACTTCACACAAAATCTGAACGAATTTCACTTATCCCCATCGGCACCGCCGACTTGGGCATAAGAATGTAACGATTTCGCGATTTCGGCAAGTCATTGTTTTGGCAACGAAATTGCTTCGGCACAGAGCTGCGGCGCAGTTGAGTCCCCGCACGTGCGGCACCCATTTTGACGCAGTTAAGTGCAATTTATCTTAATCAATTCTTCGTCGAGAATTAGGAGATGATTATCAATGCTTTACGTATGGACAGACCCCACAGGGTGCTGACTAGAGGCGCACTTTAAGCCGCGTGGGGTGGGGTATGTCAGGCGAGTGTGTGATCTTAAAGCACACACCCGTAGGCGAGTGTGAGAAATGGCAATGAAGGTGGCAACTGCAAACAAACGGACTGGATGGAAATGTCAATTTCTATATCCATTGTGTGTGGATTTAGCATTTTGTCTCATGGCAGAAATATTTGCTTTGAACACAGTTGAGAAGGAGAGTGAGTAGCCAAAAACATGTTTGATCTTAATTAATTGCCTTTCCTTGCCATTCCGATCTCAAGGTTAGTCTACGAATTAGAATGCGGGATGATTCCCAGACAAATATGGAAACCAGAACAATGCATCGCATTTGGGGGAGGTGTGGCAGTGTGGTCGTGTGGATGTTTGCAGAAATGTGGGCATTTTGAAATGAAATATGATTGGGTTCGGGTTTCCCCGTGTTGAGTGATATTGCACGAGGAATAAAAACGATCCCCTTCCTCTTCATTTTTTTTTTTTGACGCCGAGTGAGAATGAAACGACTTCGGCGACTATTCTATATGAGACATATTTCTTCCTCGAAACACGTCGTTAAGCGAGCAATAAGAGAAACATAAGAAAATGCAACTGAAGGACTGCACCACTCCTAGTAGCGGGTTCGTGCAAGACACTTTTATTGCGACTTTCTCAAGTTTGTCCAGCGGCAACATTGATCGTCTCTGATCCTCTCAAACAGCAACAGATACAGACATGCCATGCCACAGCAGTAGCCTTTGGATCGCGAAATGTGCGGTCGTTGAAATTTGACAGCCTCTTCCTTAAATTGGTTCATGTGCCGTTCACCTCGTGTGCACTTCTTTAAATGCGGATCTTCTTTTTAGCTCAGCGTCCATGATTTATCGGAGCTTTCTTGTTCTCCCAACTATTCACCTTAGGTCCAGTGTTGCCACTGAGAGAAAATAAAATCCGCTAGAAATGTTAGTTTCTGTATTGCAAAAATCAGCTAGAAATCGCTAAAATATAAAGGGGAAGATTAAACATAAAAAAAAACATTCACGATAAAAATAACGACGTTCAAGTTAAGAAAAAAAGGAGAAAGATGGGAGTTATTCATTTCTTGGCTGGCTGTTACACCCAAGTTCGCCGACTCCAGTTCATCCGACTCCAGTTCATCACTTCTAATTGATGTTCTATGTATTTTATTGTTCTCATTACGCTCGGTGCCGTAATTTTTTTCTGTCTATGTTCTCTGTACTAGTACTTCTTTCGACTGTAGCTTATAGCGCAGTTATTGCTACTTTAGGTAACTCTCTCCGATTCAGCAGCGTTTTTCTATTTCACAAGTTGTTGGCGCCACTTAATTTCTTCAGCCAGTTCCATTGCATAATTAAAGCATATTCCCTTGATTTAAAACTTTCACCAGAACAGAATAATAGCTTGGACGTTTATGTTGAATTTCTGTTGCTAGCTTTAAAGTGAAATTAATTAAGCGAGTTCTTACAGAATTTATTGCGTCTAGAGCTAATTGAATTTATTCGACTCGAGACTCCAAAAGATCCTAAACATGGTTTTGATGTTAGGTGACCTTCAATATACTGAACTGTATATATAGTCTCATCATGGCGTATGATAGCAATATTCTTTTACAAATAGAATGAAGCATCGACATCAAAGAATTTAATAACTCCACGGGATGAAATGATAGCCTTCAGAATTGTTTAGTCCGTAAGTTACATCTAGCATTGTTCGTTTAACTAGTTTTAAGCATTTTTGTCTAGTATTTAAGTATTTTATGAAGTAAAGAATAAAAATGAATTAAAAAAAAATAAAAAACTGTTTAGCCCAATTTTTTTAGAAAGCAGAGATATTTTTAATCTTTGTCCATTGCCTGAAGTAAATCCGCTGTTTTAGACGGGCTTTGCAGTACTTGGTGTGGTAATGAAAAATCGCTAGAATCCACTAGATTTTCTTTTAGCGATTTTATTTTTTAGATCTAGCTACAAAATCGCTAAAACAGCAACCATGCTTAGGTCAAATGTCTTGCTGTCTGTGATCCCCGAAATTGGTTGAATATACTCTTTGAATCGCCATAAACGCAGGACTTGTCTCTCACAAAATCACAAGATCACAAGATCAATATCCACGCCGAGCAGTATGTTATTTCACACATCTAGCGAAGCTTTATTATCGTTGCGTTTGGCGTTGATTCCATTCTAAGATGAAGGTAATTCTATGAATTCAGTGATTGGGGACATATACTCCATTACATCCATACTCTATTAACCTCGTGGACGTGAATGTTTTTAACTAAAAGATCTTACTACTCTCTCCCATGACAAAACTAACCCATTCTACGTTCATCATCGCCGTCGTAAGTAATAGATTAGCAAGTTTGTTATTTTACATTAATTTAAGTCATTTTATTTGTTAACTTAATTTATATATTTTTTTTTATTTGCAATTAGACACTCTCTCTGATCTGAGCTGCTGCGAGCTGGGAATGCTTCGGGAGCCTTTTCTATGGAGCGCGATGAAACTAAGAACCTCTTTAAAGACTGTATGGGCGCAGTTGGTTAAGTGCCTGCCCTTGGTTAGTCGGGTCCCCGGTTCGAATCCCGATCAAAGCAAAGTAAATACGCTTTTCTCTGGGTTTCAAATCTGGTCCAATCACAATGCCGTTCAAACATCAAATTAACGACACTGGAGAGGTTCATCATTGGTAGTACCCTGACAGTGGGTATCACAATGGACAAATATGGTCTAAGTGTGCTGGCGATTTCACTAGAAGCCCCCTTCCCTACCCCCTCTCTTCACATTCGAATTTATATTTCCCAGCGAATTTTTTTTGATTCTATGTTAACAATCAGCGAAAGACCTTAGTCTGGAGTAATATTTTTCTGCACTTGATCGAGCTATTTTCAGATTGTCAGAGGCCTGAATGAAAGCTCTCCTTAACAGCTCTCTTACCAGTTTTGCTGCATCTCTGTTGCCACTCTTTAAAGACGCTTCTGCGGCAATAGTAAGTTCACTCGTTGTACCGCGCATACTTAATCTGTTATTTTTCGTTTTTGTGCGTACATTCGTTAAAAGTCTTCGAAGGTCGTCCATGACTCGCTGTTGATTCGTGCTTGAACCCACCTGGACCCCACCTGGACCCCTATTCTTCATTACGAGGGACGTTCAATATATTCTCGGTATCGATACGGAGTGACTTTGAACTTCTTCGGGGGGTCTGTTCCTTTTTTATGCCACTGCATGGACTCTTGTTTGCTTTCAGGGCCATAGTGGTGGACCCATGTTTCGTCACCAGTAACAATTCGATCCATAATGCCGTCCGCGTTCTCACTACACATCTGCAAAAGCTCTCTACAGCATGCGATTCTCACTCTTTTCTGAGGCGCTGTGAGCATTCGTGGCACCCACCTTGCACTGTCCTTTGAAAGGTTAAGATGGTCATGAAGAATGGTGTGAATGGTACCGAATTGAAAGCTTGGTGATCTCTGCCATCATTTTCATCTTTATTCGGGCATCCTCAAGAACAAGTTTTTCGACTTTTTTGATGCCTTCTCCCGTACAAGCAGTATCCGGGACGCCGGAGCGGGGGTCGTCTTCAATGCTCTCTCTGCCTCTCTTGAACTCACTTGAAGGTGATGAAGGTGCAGAACCCTCGTAAACAGCCACCATCTCTTCATGAATAGTTTTTTGACTTTTTCCTTGCTCAGTGAGAAATTTAATTACAGCGCGATGCTCAATTTTCACCATCATCGTCTCGGTTGCCATTATGATTCTGTTTAACTAGAGATAAAACGCGAATTAATAATCACATTTATTTGAAATTTTACATGAATGCACTAAAATTATAGTATTACTTGATAAATAAGTCAATTTATATATACAACCACAGCTTCACCCCGATACCGAGAATATATTGAACGCCCCTCGTACTTCAGAGTGGAGTCGTTTTCATTCCGGCCCCATTCAGACCGGCCTTTTCATTTTATCTACTATTACGGGTTTATTTTTCTTTCCGGTAAGGCTTTTATCTTCTTTCTCTGCTCATGTAGGGTATTAAATCTTCTTCCTCTCACTCCTTGCTCCTTAGTACAGTCCCGACAAAAGAAAGCAGATCTTATCCTAAATAGCAGGATTCGCTGTCCTCTCATGGACTATATTGTCTGGGGAAAGTGTACTTGTTTCTGCTTCTAGAATGGCCCACCTGCTGCAAATGAAGAAGGTATGGTAGGCGTCGTCTTCCTTCGAGTCGCCGTGTTGCCAGGGTTGCGCTGTCTTTTTTCCCCATTCTACAGAGATCCCGGTTAAAACATCCATGTCCGGTTAAGAATTGGGTGGTGTAGTAATTTACCTCACCGTGTTTTTGCTTCGTCCATACTTTAATGTCCTTGATCAACCTTGCGGTCCATCTTCCTCTTGTCTCGCTGTTTTAATTCCTTTGCCAAATTTCCTTAGTGCGCTCCTTTGCTGCCGCCACTGCCGCTTCAAATCCTACTTCCTGTTGTCATGGACGTACTTCCTTTCTGCTAGCAGATCACTCTCGCGACAACGAGTATAGCTCGCTCGGACACTACCCCACTGTGTCCGAGCTAATGACACGAAGCGCTCCTCTTCTCTGTACTGCGGCCATTTGCCGTGGCTGATGTTGGGACTAGATCACTGAACTCTACAGTCCAATTTCCTGATCCAACTATTCCGCTTTATCGTTCGGAAACCTCAGTATTTCTCGCTTGCTTCGTTCCCACCTTGCATGTATCTTGCAACTCATAGAGCTCACATACGTCTGTAGCACTATAGGAATTTAACCTTTATTTGAGCTGATGATGTCGCTTTAAAAAAAGGTACCTGAGGGCTTAGCTGACTCTGGAAGATAATACTCCAGAGGAGGTATTTAATGTCACTTCAAGGCGGATACATTTTTAAAAGCCTTCACAAAGTCGCAATGTTCAACAAAACGATAACGACATCAACTGAAACCCTTTCTGGTCGGAAAAGCACGCATGGATGGAGTGAAAAGCGACTACAATCGCCAAATGTTGGAAAAAAGTTATCAGAACACCGCAGCGTTGAGAGCACGGCGGATATTCCTACGATCCAGGAAATACGCTGGATAGGACACGGAATGATGAGAACGGTGCGAAGTACCTCATAAGGGTGGACATCTTGGGATGCGGGTTTGTTGTGCGAAATACGATCAAGGTCGAATCAGCCACTTGTGTGATCTGGCTGTGATCTGTATTCAATGCAGATCCTCCAGCCTGTACCGACGATGCTGAAGGCTTCATCAAATATGACTATTACGACCTCTTAGACGATTTCTACAAGGCTTCCGGTTGGGAGGACATTCTTGGAGAAATGATCGGAAAACAGAGCCTCCACGAGACGACAACAGACGACAATCTGCGGCTCAAAGACTTTGCAACCGCACTTAGTATAAGCCACGTATCCTCGCAAAGGAATCCACACAGCAACCCGACGGTGTTCGGATTGTCAATCTGACCACAAGGGGAGCATACTGACTACTTCCTCTTGGCTGTACGACTCAGAGCTCGACTGCCCCAGCCGACAAAGAAGAGTTTTTACATTGGACGCATGCGCACACCGGAGGCTTCTAGAGCTGGCGAAGAGCATTTAAGTCAGAGACTCTCCGGTGTGCCTACATCAAAAGCAACATAGATCGACCATCACAGAGGATGCGGAAACCACTTAAGTCTGCTATCACCTCCGACAATACACCCTCCGTGGTATGGTATGGGGAGTGTGAGCAGAAAACCCATGCAATCGACGGGCCATACCAAAAGGCGCTGCAACGGCAAACCAGAGGAGCGCACAGGAGAAGTACCGGAAGAAGACCTGAATAGAAGGTCTTTGTCGACATCTCAGTTTAAGGACATCGAGGATTCTAGGGACGAACAAACCATACTCCCGGGCTTTAGGAAAGGCACCCAATCTCAGAGAGAATGATAGGGAACCAAGAAATCCCAAATCCAGTCGGATGCTAACACCCACTCATTCGGCGGCGTCCTCACTTTCAGCAGATTTCCACTTACAACGGAGATTCTGAATGCATTTGAATGAACACCAATTTCCACTCGACCTCCACCTACACTTACATGTGAGATGGGATCGTGCCCAACGTAATCGATGTACTCAGCAGGCACCTAGCCACGATGGGAAACACAGTTTCAGCATGTTGCGTCTAACCGGTGTTGCCACGCAAAGGAAAATACGCAAAGGAGGCCAACACGCTCCACGTCAGATCCATCTTCAATTGAAAAATCAAGTTTCCCAATACTCGCACGTAGGCAAACGAGTATGCAATGCACCGCGCACAGTTTTCGTGCACTTTCGCTGAATGTCGGCGGCGAAGCCATTTACGGCGACAAAAGGGCCCTACGCCAATGTGGGTACTCAATCACGCAATCGACAGCATTATTTGTGAGAGAATACCATTCAACGGATACGTGCGTACATCCGGAAGTGGGAACAGAATGCCCGTGACCGAGAATCCCATTCAGCACCTACACCCCGGGACCAGGCAGGTAGCTCTCATCGGTGCACCATCGATGACCCCCGTGCATGTTCCAGTTTCAGCTGGAATTCTGAAGAGGGACTTGATGCAACAAGCCCCGATTACGATCTTGGGTTCAATGTGTTTATTATTTGAAGGGACGATCAAGATCGCTGACACTTTTGACACCTCTGAGGTTACTGCTCGCTTGTGTGGGATAATTGAATCTAATTTTCGGTCCGGATAGGAATCTGCACGAGCTTGGTTGTTTTTTTTTTCCTCTCTCTCTCTTGTCTTGTCATTGATCCTGTACACGATAGGCAGTGTGGGATGATTCTCACGATGGGAATCTCAGGCGTGGAGTTGATGTGATGATTTGGCTCTGCTGTTGAGTGTTTTTTTTTTTTTTTTTGTTTTCTGGGAACAGAAATGTTTTGGAGTCACCTACGGTTTTGGGATATTACGTGCTCGGCGAAGATCGCTTAGACATTCTCGTTTTTTCCGAGATGGTCGGGAAGTTTTTCTGGGTAAACGTGAACGTCCGCAAATGTGCATCCTGCCTCACAAGCACCCTTGCTACTTTGTTCGGTCTAAAGAACAGGCTAAGACCACGTCTAAGCGATTGTGGGATGAACACTTGAGCGGCGCAAACAAACTCACACGTCACCGAGCGATGAGCGATGTTGCTTGTCGACGCACTGCATTCAATGAGTAGACCACGTAGCCCGCATAGTTTATGGCAAATATATCTCATTCTAATCATCGCGATGTTTTGCCACCTGACAGCGCATCACAATAAACTATTTAAAAATCCGATTTGATTGATTGACTTTTCTCTCTCCACCAACTGAAAGTCCTTCGGGCTATTAATGGCTTGGCGTGGGATTCTCAACGACAGCGAGCAATCGGCAGCTTTTGAAGCCGCACTTATCGGGATTTCGATCGTGTAGCACTGATGGCACTGGTCTACAGAGTATGGGTGTTGCCGCAGGCGAAATGGAAATTAATATGAATGTGGGTCGATAAATTTGCTGAAGAAGCTGCAATTGGAATACTAATGGGTAAACGGCGATATCTTGTAATGCCGCATGCAATTTAACTCTGAATTGTAGATGTTACGACTTATTGCGAATTTAGAATCATAACTTGTTGTGTGTTGACTTATACGCCGAGGCCTTGTATTTCCACAACTATCGACTCGCTGGCAGTGATCAGAGAGTGTGACTGAAAATTTGGCAATGACAAAATCAGAACTGCAAAAGGAGGCCTTAGGGCGGGGTTCTCTCCCCCCTCATATGGTCCATCGGTGTGATTCATCAGCCTGGACTACAATGTCCTATGCAGACAACATTGTGATCCTTATTGAGGGTAAATTCGAAGACACAGTCTCGGATCGCGAACTGGTGCGTAAGGTTTGGACTAAATGTCCATTCCAAAAAGAGCACAATAGTCGTCTTCGCCAGAAGAGGAAACAACCGGCCCGGAAAGTCTTCGAATCCACGCCAGAGGGACAGCGCTGTAGAGGACGAGTCGTGGCGCACGCAAGTGGAAAGGGACCTCAACCAATTATGCGTGCGAAACAGGAGGCAGCTAGCTTCAGATCGGACTGGCTGGAGACGCTTGTTGTTTGAGGCGCAGGTCAACTCCGGACTGTAGTGCCACCATAAGTAAGTAAGTAAGATTGCTATCGCTGCTCTTGTAGAATCCATGCAACTCGTTGCTCGAACGGTTTCTGATGTCTAGCGTCTAGCAGCAACTTTCTGAGCCGTGTCACCATGTACTGGTGTAGGATGGTGATGCGTGTTTGGTCGTAAAGCTCCTAGTTGCTGTGGTGCCTTGGAGGGTCCCTGTCGAAGGTGAGTCCGGTACATATTCGCAGTAAATTGCGAGCATCTTCATGCTGGACTTGAGAGATGGTGTGCCATATAGGGAGCCGGGCATTAAGATCGGCTGTATAAGCTGCTTGTAGAGCAGCAGTTTTGTCCTCTGGCTGAATCCACTTTGCTTGGGTAGATGCGATGGAAGCCTCAGTTGCGAGTGGAGTTAAACACTCCAACATTTCCGGGAAGATAACGCCAGGATACTCGACCTTTCTCTTGTTGATATTTCTGCACCGTTAGCGAGCACTGCCTTCACACTGCTCCGACATTTGGCTGCTGATCTGCATCCTCTGGATGGTCTTCTTAAGCACAGATACGAATACCACATTTGCCGCGCTACAGCCCGCAGAGGGCCAGGGCTTAGGTTCACAGACAAGAAGGTTAAGATTTTTAAATGAAACAACAACGGCGCGAAAAATTACATAAATTGGTTCTGGCCTTATTTTGAAGCTAATTTCATGCCATTACGTATGAGATGGCATATCATTCAAATTATTGCCTCTGCTTCGCCGACAGTGCTTCAAGTGGGGTCCAATTAATGAGCGACATAGCGTCCCGAATGTGGCCTCGAACTCGTCCAAAGCTGCTGACTTGTGGACGTGCGCTGAAGACTTGACGTAGCGCGAGAGGAAATAATAGAGTGGTGCCAAGCAGCATGATCGCGGCAGCCAATTGGTGAACTCGTGCTGGGATGACCCAGTTAGAATTTCCTTCAGGACTTCTTATGAAGGAGACTTCGCGTGTCCCTGGGGCCACATCTCGAAGATATCGATGTTGTCGAGCTGTGGGCACAGCAAGTCGGTTAATATCACGCTTTACCTGAGACCTCTGACAGCAACGGTGTCTGCTTCCCAATTTTGAAATAAGGTCCAACTCGAAATGAACCCCGTCCAAGAAGATGATTTGGTGGCCAAAAAACCGGCACCCGGCTAGTATTTCCCGTGTCCAATTGGCGAACTCACGCTGTTGTCCCGAGGCGACCTCATTGCTTGCGTCAATAGGATCTCATAAGGAAGTAGGCCCTAATCCAACCGCAAAATAAGCCGGGTTGACTCTTTGACGATGCCCAAGTCAACTGATGGGCGATTGACATTTCCATACTGCCCGCATTTCGCACGAATCTGTGTCCGGTTTGGTTGGTGGCCTAAGCTCCAAAGGCGAGTGTACTCACACTTAAACTGAAGTCGTGATGACGACCGACCTCATGACCAAATTCACGTTTTGTACTCCCAACAACATCCGGAATTTCGGTAGTATTTGTAAAGACTTTCCTCATCTTCCAGGAGCGGTCCCTGATCAAATGGATGGCCTTACTAAATATCTTGGCAGTTAGATGCGACAGCTGCTGGACCATACCATTTGGAACAACTGCCAGTGATCTCTGGACACCCTTCAGTTCAAGTCGAGAAAATATTTGTCTACTTTTGGACTCCCCTTTTCGAGAAGATGAAGCTCAACTGACTCAATAACAACCGATCGAGTTGATTCGAAAATGTGGTCTCTTTCTGGCCATCGACAATTTGCTCAGTGGCATCCGACTGTGCAGGACGATGATCTTCAGAAAAACTGTCAGAAAAATGTCGGAGGATCTTATTCCGGTTCTCTCATCATTCAGACGCCTGGCTCGAAGCTTTCTTCTTCAGCAATCTCTGCGACGTAGATTAGGTACAGCTTGGGGATTCACGTGGCCGCACACTCATTGTGCCGCCTGTACAATTGCCAATCCAATCAATCCTGTTCATCCTCGCGGTGATAGTGAACACACTTAGACTAAAAACTTTCGGTCTCAGCGCTCACCCAACCCATGACATCTTGCTTCCTGGAGAAATAGGATAAAATCGTGTGCTAAACAAATCAAATGACACGGAAAGACTGTCTCGCGTTTCAAGGTCAGCTTTTGTAAGATTTAAGATTTCCTGTGACATACATTGCCTCCAACAGACTTTCCCACGGGACTCATATTTCATCTGCGTCCTCGCCGCCTCAGAAAATGTATGCGCACATCCAGTGTGGAAGCAAATCTTTTTTAAATCGTATTTGAAAATAAATAATTATTCCACCCACGTCGGTGGCTTCTTTAAGCAGAAATTCTTCGGTGGCCTTAAAACGGCGATTACATCGAATCGATTGAGGCCGCATAATCGCTAGGTAGCTCGAAAAGACACATTCCCGGGCCCCATAACAAACGCGGTCTTCTATCACCGTCACCATCGCTAGCTCCATAGCCCCGCCACCAGCAGCACGAGCACCAACACCGACAACAGCTACAGCAGCAGTGGCAGCGCGCAAGCGACAGGAGAAGAAACCGGAGAAGAAGAAACAAAACATGAACAGAAAAAAAAGCAAATCATCCAACCTCTGAGCGGAATGAAACCTCGGCTCATCCGCCACCCTCACTCGGTTTGGCCAGCAGGTCCAAAACGAAAAAGGCGTCTCTGCGCATACTTCCACCGGTCGAGTACTTGTCTAGAATAAATTAAACGGCAGCGTCTCCACGGGCCGGGGAGTTGGAGCGGCCAGGGAGGCGACCTTGTCATATGCCACCGTGAGTTATCTTCTATGACTACACGGCTTCATAGGCCTGAAACAACACGCAGGAGACATGAAACTACATCGGAATGACCAGATGATGATTAAAATGCGCGCGCGAACGACGACAAGTGTTTGTGCGGAGCGACGGCGGCGCGGCGCGGCGCAAGCGATTCAGAGGCTCAGGGGAAATGCCGTTTGGCGACCGGGCAACAAGATCTGATACTGCCTCTTACAATGTCCCCAGTTGGCTGAGACGACTGCCATCTCAGTCGCGGACGATTGTACCTGCAATCAATTGGTGTACTTGACTCCAGACAGAGGCACTCCCGGGTTTATGGGTGTTTGTGTGCACGCCAGGCCGTGTTTCAGATAAGGTCCCTTTGTGAAATGATCCATTTGAGCACCATCGCCAGACATGACTATTCCGAGGGCTATCGGTAGTTAAAATGTTTTTATGTCGCACTTACATTGGCGGCACCTTTGGGCTGCATAAAGTGCACTGGGGGTACATTAATTGCGTTACGTTCGGCTTCAACGGATCTACGTCCGCCTGATGATTAAGGGTGCATGATGTTAAGTCCCAAATCGAAGTCGTAAATGTTTTAATGAATTACCCTGACCTGTGCGCCTGACCCCATGCGATGGGTAGTGTGGGATGTGCTCAACAAGGATTTAAGTGCCTCCAACGGGTATGTTATCTCCTTCGATGTTAGCTCTTCACCGGTTCACTAATCTCCCGTGAAGATGACGTTAAGACGTTAAGCGCTGCATAGTGAGCAGCTCGCCGAGAGGGTCCTGCAGTTCGTGCTTGATGCCGATTGCCGCATGAACACACGTTTGCTAAACAGTTTATGAACGCAGTTAAAGACCTGCATGTCGGTAAGTCAATTACGTGAATTAGAAATGAACACCTGGGAGCCATTGCTCAGGAATCTGGAATGTCCACTAGAAAGGCCAAGAACGACGAGTTGAAGTCCGCAACGAGACGATCTGTACAGCGGCTGTTTTGACAGCGGTTTCGCCGTTGATAACGGAGGCGAAGAAACTGTCAGAATTGAGGCAAGACAATTCTTGGGATGGGGAGGTAATACCAATATTGACGCGTTCGGGAGACCGTATTTGAAATTTGGCCTGTAAGAAAGTCTGGCGCATTTAATTTACGGAAGTTAGAGTACGTGTTCTGAGGGAATGAGCAAAATAGAGCCTTTCGTGAAGGTACACTGGAGTCTTATTAATTATGATGTTACGCAGGAATATGCGTTTTCTGGCGTCAAGGTGGTGTCTAAGAGAAGTTCCCAGATGTATGATCATGAGATGACGAGAGCTACTTCTAGCTTTCGTTGGGAAAAGGAGTCAAGTTTACAGTGGACAACTTCAGCATAGGAAATAAGAGGTAAGATAAGAGAAGAGAGAGGTTTTTGTTTGGTGTCAGTTGGGGTGTAACTATGACTCAACCAGAGCTTACGGAGACATCCATATATCCGTCTTATAACACTGTTTGCATGGTTGTAACTAGACAATTTAGAGTTGATAACAAACCCAAGACTAGTCACTGATTCGACCATTTCAAGTTTATGGGCAAGGGCGCCCACAGTTTCATTTGTTTTGGAGATGGAATCACCTGCGATTTTTTTGGATTCAAATTTAACCCATTGTTAATAGACCAATGATAGATTCCATCCAAATCTTACTTGCTAGCATCCACAAGGTCAGCTATATTGTTATTGTGACTGGTTTTATGCATTTGGACATCATCTACATACAAATGAACAGTTGAATGATTGCACACTAATGGTAAACCATTGATAAATAGGGAAAAAAGAATGGGCCCTAGAACTGATCCTTGCGGAACGCCCTGTTTAACTTGCAGACGTGTTGAGAAGGCATCACAGTTGACAACAGATGGAAAACTCTTAATCAAACGCACTGCACTGTCACCAAACGAAAATAAATGTTTAGCCTTCAGCAAAGTCCTTAGAGAAATCCACAAGACAGAGAAGAGCATGTTTTGTCGGATGTTCCCTAAGATGTTGACCATAGCTGTAGAGGTACTGTGGTTAGCTCTGAAACCGGATTGTCCTACATAGAGTAGTTTATTGCAAGACAGTCAAGAAGTTGCTTGGCAATAACTTTCTCTTACGCTTTTGACAAACATGGAAGAATACTAGTGAGCCTAAAATCCGCTGCACATGATGGACATAGAGATCGGTAATACCCGGTCTATTTTCCAGGAACGCGGAAAAGTGGATGTTGCAGTACAGTGATTTAAAATATGGGTCAGGTGGGAGACGATAAAAGGCAGGATCATCTTCATGAATCGCAGGGGCACCCCATTCTCCCCAATAGCATTTGATTTGATGTCTCTGACTGAATAATGTCGCAAACTAGTTTGGCCCTAGTACACTTTTGAAAGCGACATTACGCCAAATGTTAGGATTCGCCCTAGTGACACTTTCAAAAGAGTCATTGTAAACATTTGTTCGTCTTGGCACAATGTCACGACATTGTCGCTAGCTGCACATCAAGTTGTAACGCGCCAGCAACGCGTGGAGTATTAATTTGCAACTGCAAGTACTGCACGAACATTTTAGCAGTCATGTACCCCTACAGTTGGCTGTCCATCATTATTTTCAACGTTCGATGAGATTCTTCTCCCTTAGAATTATGTCCCATTCCCTGTCTCTGAGGGCATCATCATCCAGCGTCATCATCCCGATGTAGAGGATGGTCGTGGAATGTTTGGATTGCGTTTCATAAAATCGTGACTGGATCCAATACTGAAGAATTGTTTTGATCGTCCTGAGATCTGCTTGTTCCTTGTCAAACTGGACAAGCCTGTTGAAGGGAATCCTCTTGCTGCCTTGAGTAGACAGATTTCGGCTTTTCAACTCAATTTTGACCCGCCTGGTTGTCAGGCTTTCCATTTTATCTTTAATTAAAATTTAAATGTATGTGTAATTTACTAGCAATAATAATCAATATTGGAAATTCAAAATGAAAAACATCGCCAGAAAAAAAATACCTTGTTATCGTTACGTTATAATAATGAATTCATTTTCTCCCAACCTCCTTTTTCGACGGTGGTCAACAGCAAAGAGAACGATACATCATTAGAAATTTCAACACTAGACTTAGAGTTCGACTTACAATTAGAGAAGAACAGTTTTTTTTAACATGAGTAATATGCCTAGGAGCGTGAACAATATCAAAAGCAAAACATGTTCTTCCTATCAACGTTAAATCAAAACTTGCCAAAGCGCTCATAGTGCCAATCTTGACATATGGATCAGAGTTGTTCGCTGACTGTGATAATTCTTCTTCGCAAAAGTTGAGGAAAGCAATCAACGCGGCTGACATTTTTGACCACGTCTCGGAACAACGTCGCAATCTCCTAGGATGCGAATTGGATGCATTCCCAGGTTACAGATCGTGCATATCACTCTTCAAAATTATTCACAAGAAACAGCCAAAGTATTTATATGAAAAGATCACCTTCTGTCGATCGAGTCGTAATATTACCTTAAGACCTGTTTAATGTCACGCAGGCACTTCTTCATTCATGCGGTTCATCTCTGGAACCACCTACCTTCACAGGTGCGGTCTAAGACCGAGTACAGGCAATTTTGTACCGCTTGTTTCACCTTTTTCTCATCGAACTGAAATAACTCCTGAAATATTTTTATATTTTTTTATATTTTAACTTTTTTTCTATGTTTTTATATTATTAATCGTATTGAATCTTAAAATTGCAAAATATACGCTCTAAATTAAATTGAATTCGAATTGAAATTGAAATTGATAATTGTTATAATGATCACTTAAATTCAAGCAGGTCAATTAAAATTGTATATTAGTTTATATTGCTCCTGTACTATAAAAGAACATAATGTTCTTAATGTACAGAGATAAAAATCAATAAATGAAATAAAAATAGTAGCAAGTAATTTTAGAAAGAATTAGATAACATAAATTGTGCAACATAACAATAACGTGTTACAGCGGGGAACATGTTAGACGAGTAAAGGGAGAACATTTGAATTTAGGGTGATGTTGCGTGTGTTGCTTACCAAACACGCAGAATATTCAACACTAATAAGCAAGCATTTATTTAAATTGTAAGTAAAGGGTGATTTTTTAGCTATTATCTTTTTGGCAACACTGGTTTAAACAGCTGACGCACGTTTCGTGTTTTGTTTCACTGTCAAACATCTTCAGTTTGGTCCATAATTTAACCATGAATCGTCTTACAAACGAACAACGCTTGCAAATTGTTGAATTTTATCAAAATACGTGCTCTGTTAAGAAAGTTCATCAGGCTCAATGGGTACGTAAATAAGCAGAATTGTCGATTTTGGAGTGAATATCAGCCAGAAGCATTGCAAGAGCTACCAATGCATCCAGAAAAAGCCACAGTTTGGTGCGGTTTATGGGCTGGTGGCATCATTGGACCGTACTTCTTCAATGATGATGCGAATCGTAACGTTACTGTGAATGGTGAGCGCTACCGTGAGATGATATCCAACTTTTGTTTGCCCAAAATGCAAGAGCTTGACTTGCATGACATGTGGTTTCAACAAGACGGTGCCACATGCCACACAGCACGCGCAACAATGGACTTATTGAGAGGCGAGTTCGGTGAACATTTTATTTCACTTTCGGGACCGGATACTATTTTTTGTGGGGCTCTGTTAAAGCTCATGTCTATACAGACAAGCCCGCTTCAATTGACGCATTGGAAGACAACATTGAAGCATTTATTCATGAGATACCGGCCGAGATGCTGGAAAGAGTATGCCAAAATTGGACTAAGCGGATGGACCATTTGAGGCGCAGTCAAGGTCAACATTTGCATGAAATAATCTTCAAACATTCAATTATATGGACCGTACTATAAAGATTTCATGCATTTTTCTGAATTTTATGTGTTTTTTTTTTTTGAAAAACTTTCCTATAGCTTTTAAAAAATCACCCTTTATAACGTAGTGTATATTTAATACAGTTCCCATGAGAAAACTGAAATTGTATTTACAGATCCCTTGTAACCCAACCATATCACATATGTACATGCATTCTCTTTCTCCTTTATCCGGACACTCCCCTTTTTTTAAAGTGACAGTAGGACTTTACTATTCGCAAAACAAAAGAAACAAAACCAATAAACCTTTAATACACACTCCTTCTGTGCTTTTCTCTTTCACATTTCATTGTATATATTTTTATGTGAGGGAGACAGCTACACACATTCTTTTCTAAGATTCCACTGCGTCTTGCCACTAACAACGACTACGCCGCTTGTGACAGAGACACCACAAACCGTTATTTAGGAACGCGTGGTGTACTCTTTTTTTTTTAAATTTTAACAAACTTTATGCTGCCTCCACAACACATTTATTATTTTGTTAATTAAAATCACAAATGAATCGGTGTCGAAATTAAGGCACAATATTTCGTTAAAACACACAAAACAAAATAAAACGCCGTGTTGCCAATTGAAAATTCTATCCGTCGGAAAAACAAGAATAATCTTCACTTTTATGCAGCAAAATTCCCAATGGTCAATAAACAAAACCTGCCAAATTTTTAAAATCAAAATGATGCTGTCTATAGCTTGCTCGTAGTAGACTTCATTGAACGAAGATAACGTCAGTAACACGGCTGCAGGGGGAAGGCTACACAGACGGATGAATCTCGGAAATCGGATAAAGGCGCAAGTTAAGGTGACAGGTAAACTAGACATTTCTCTAGCCCTCCGTCTTTCGAACCAGTTCAAACCAAAGTCAACCCTCCGGCTATCAAGGAGGCCGACAGACGGCAGATCTAGTGATTCTAATAATAATATGATATGGGTGCTTCTACAGTCCGTACAGAGCCAGGGCCTAGCTTCTCAGCAACCACTCGTGCTGTGCGTGCTCTTATTCTCTTATGAATGGAAGGACAGAACAGTTGTATGCCGACTCCGAACGGCCATGTTTGAGAAGCTTTTTTTCAGACAGTTACTACTCCTTGAGCATTGTCAGTGACTCCAAAGAGGTGGAGGCGTCAACACTATTCTTGACCGTACCCTGAATCGATCCAGGGCTGCGTAGGCTCAAGGTGTTCAGGTTTCGACGCACCACCCCACAACGCCACGGCCGCCACCTATACTATTATTTTCATTCCAAAATTCTTACCTTCTCATCATTTGCCGGAACACATTGAACACAGATCTTGGCGCCAAACGACGCTAAATGCAGTGAGCACTTTATTTATGCAACACCTCAACTGCATATGCATGAGCATTTGGTGTGAGATTCATTTGACACCGCATCTAAATCGACTGAATATCATTAGTTGAGAGAAAAAACACAAACATTGGATAATGAATGCCAGAATGTAGCTATCAGGTCGCGTCTATCTACGGCGCGACGACGGCTCTTTAGACGTTTGTTTGTAGGTTGTGCAATCATGCAACTTGTCGCAATTTGGTGTAGGCAACTTGTACTTCCATAAAGAAAGTGGGTCTGCGCTAGGCTACAAGATGCATTTGGCATAATAGACTGACTTCATCTGGAAGTGTGTGATTTCAGCCAAAGGGAGCTGTAATCGTCCATCTGTGGAGTGGCTCTGGCATTCCTGGTGCATGCCGGTGGTCATAAGGAAAAGTAAAACAGATTATGGGCAAATTGACGTTGAGTATGTGAGAAACCACTTCGCAGCTCCATTGACAACACGAACCAGTCATTTTCTTCTACACAGACAAATTATGTCCGGACTGATGTATTTTGCTTAAACGCCTTGGCTACCCATTTTGAATGAGCTTACCCGATAAACGTGGAATGTTTTTCTTAACGTAACATCTGGGAAGGGAACATGATCATCAGAAGCCTCCATGCCCCACTCTCGGCATTAACAGCTTGGGATCGTGCCGCGGGCTGATGGATGGTGGATGTCTCCATAATTCAAGGCACACTTTTTGAAAGATGAAAATCCTGTAGGAAAAAGTTCTCCCTCCATGGGGCTCAATCTTCTCGTCGATTGTGGTTCACTGAGCGAAAAGCAGGGTTCTTATGGTACTCGACTGGAAGTAACCACATAGTTTCGAAGCTTCAGCACAGTTTACGTATCGGATTCTGGAACTATTCAAGGTCAGGAGCCAGATACGTACAGTCGCTTTCAGTCCGACGATGTGGTTGGCTCCTTGTTTGAACGTCATTGTGCTACAGTGCGCGGTGGTTGACCACGTGGCACGAACGTTGCCATATCCTTAAAGTCCTTTTCATATGTATGAGCACAGCATGGGGCAAGGAAATAACAGGTGCTGGGCAGTTTGTCAAAATCGCCATCTTTTTGGTGTGTGACTGCTCTTGACACTGGACAGATGTGCTGCTTAATTCTACATTCATCATCAGCGACCATCTATGTATTCACGGTTGGATCAAAGATGCAAAAAGATACAAGTGCGGGCATTTTTTCCGAGTTGTTAAACATGCACTGCTCTGTCAGAGCCCCTGACAATAGCAACATTCACTAAATGAAGTCCTGGCAGTCACGGCCAGAATGATATCAATCTTTGAAATACCACCGGCTGGTATTACCAACCATCCTAATTGACAGTCAAGCGGTCACTAAAGCAACAGAAAGCAAGACCTAGCTCATCGATGTGGCCAAGTCAGCGCGGGATGCAGCTGAGAATGGTACAGTTCTTTAGGCCAGACGGAGCTACTGAACTTTTACAAATTTTAATATTTACTATAAAAATGAATAGTTGCTTGAAGAAGAAGAAAATCAAAATTACGAAAACCATTACGTTTTCTTTAAAAATTCTGTAAACCGTACGTGTTGTGTTTTGCTATTGCTCACTCAAATGGAAAGGACCGACGGTTGTATGCCCATTTGAACGGCTTATTGTTGTTTCAAATTAATGACATACACGGAAATGACGTGTTCCAATGGTAGAATTAGCCGAAATGATAAAACGCCGAAATATCATCATCATCATCATCATCTGACCCACATGCTCCTCTTAAGAGGTCGCAGTGGTAAAGCACTGCAGTGAATTCCATGAATTCCAAATTTCGCGACCATAGGTGGGAGTTAGAACAAATACTGAGTTGAAAACCGCTAACTTGGCTTTGACTCAAAGCTCGACCTTCCTGATTACAGATCTACCAAGCTGTTTCAAAATGGACCAGGCTTGGCCAATCCTACAGGAAAGCTCAGCATTACTCCTGTAATCACTCGTGAAAAAGACCCCGAGATACTTAAACCTCTCCACCTGTTGCAGTGGGGCTCCACTAACTTGTAGAGTGCATTGAATTGGCGTTCTGGAGATAACCATAACCTCCGATTTGTCCACGTTGACCTTCGTTCAAGCATCAGCACATATGGCCACAAACCTATAGAGTGCGCGCTGGAGTTCCGTCTGGGAGAATATGAGGATCACTAAGTCACCTGCAAAAAGAAGATGAACTCTCCCAATGTGAAAAATTCCTCGCCTTAGGTGCGACGCAACATCCAGTCCATATATACGATGAAAAAGAGAGGTGACAAGACGCACCCTTGGCGAAGTCCAACGCCCACGGTGAAAGGTGTTGATTTAGCATCTTTAACCCAAACACAGCTGCTACAGTTTGTGTGTAGAGACTGAATTGCCCTCAGGGCCATACTCCTGCAGAACACTCCACAGTTTACCTCGAAGACCTCGGTCGTAAGCCTTTTTCCAAATCCACAAAACAACTGTAGATGGGCTTGGCATACTCCCAAGCCTTCTCAAGTACCATTCTTAGAGTGAAAAGCTGGTCGGTTGTCTTCTACCGGGACGAAAGCCGCACTGTTCATCCCCCATCCTGGGCTCGACCATAGCTCTAGAACACGCTTCCAACACCTTGGCGTAGACTTTCCCCGGGAGACGATATGCCTCTGAAGTTGGAGCAATCTCTTTTGTCCCCCTTCTTGAAAAGTGGGACAATCACCCCAGTGTGCCCAATCGCCAGGTGTCTTACCACGTTCCCAGGCCACTGACACGAGAGAACCATAAAACTCCCTCTTCACCCAATGCCTTAAGCATTTCTGGCCGGATTTCATCCACACCGGCGGATATGCCAACTTTTAGCAATTCAATCGCCAAAATGACTTCCTCCGCCTTTTGACTATCCTCCGCCCCACTCAAGACTACGGGTCTGCCATCCTCAGTGCCTTGTTCGGGAGCAGCTCCGAAAAGTCCTCGCTCCATCTGCGTAAGATGTCCACCTCATTGAAAAGCAACACACGATCTTTGGACTTGGCTCCTTCGATGATGTTGAATGTCCTCCCTCTGAGTCGGCGATTGTTTGGCAGAACACCTTTTTGGCAGATCTATGGTCGCTTTCCAACTTCTCGCCGAACTCCTTCCAAGACTACTCTTTACCTGCCCACACAGCCAATTTGCAAGTTTTTCGCGCCGCAGTGTACCAGTCACGAGAAGGAGAGTCCCCCAAGGGAATCCAGTCTCTGTTGGTCTTCTTCTTCTTCTCTCTGATGGCTTCTTGAACTCCGGGCGTTTTAAACCACGCGGTTCTTTTCTAACCACCAACCGCCACTCCAAGCCGCTTCACTCCACAACATCTCCATGACAGGGGTTGAAAACAGTCGCCATTCTTCCTCTACACGCTATGGAACAGTTTGAAGTCGCTGAAACATTTCAGATATGTGCCTCGCAAAATTTAGCCGCAACTCACTGTTCTGTAGTTCCTCCCACCGTATGCGTGTAACCACTCTTTCCGCCTTGGCAGGAGAGGCACTTTATCAGTGAGACACAGCCTACACAACACCAACTGATGACCAGTTGACAGTTCAGCCCCTCTCCTCACACGCACATCACAAACCAACCGTTTCACGCACGATGGTACCACAAAGAGATCTTTCAACGACTTATATTGAAGACTCCGACGGTACCTTTGTGTGGAAAGAAGGTGTTCATTATGGACGTGCCATTGGCACAGCAAAAGTCCAATTCTGGTGAGGATCACCGTTCCTCCCAATCACACTCCCCCATGTCGTTACATCCACGTGAGCCTTGGATATAGGATTCCATTTCCGCTACCCTTTCCAGGGCAGCATCAACTTCATCCAGGAAAGCCGCGTACTCTGACTCTAGATTCGGTGCATACACCTGCACCGATAGTTGACCTTTCAAGCTTGAGCTTTAAGATCCCGACTCTCCCTCCTAATGGTATACGCTCCAATACCTGGGAATGAGACCCACTCCCGCCTGAGCAGATATTTGAGGTGCAACTCCCGACAGGAAGAGTTTCACACGTCCAAAACGTCCACAGATTTAGATCCCCTTTGCTCCGTCGAGGAGATACCCACGATATCCAAACGATACCTGGCAGCCTCCTCAACTAGCTCGAGATCCTTTCCTGAAAGCGATCAGACGTTCCATGTGTCTATGGATGCCGTTGTCAGTTGCCTTTTGCTGGTTGGTGCATGGTGGGACTCCCCCGACACACACACACCACCATAGCGGCTCGCGAGGCCACTGCTGGGTTGCTCGTAGTTCCTTCGGGTTAAGCCCGATCGGCTACCGAACGGGACAGACTGGCCACCAGGCGCTCGCATACTGCCACCATTCAGGCCTGGTTCCAAATGGGGCCCTGGCACACCAGGGTGGGCAATATCCGAGGCCAATCGTGTTCTTGTCATTTGGAGGATTGCGCTTCGTTAGCCAGGCTTGGGATGTATGAAAATAAACTCCAATACCACTAGGAGGTCAGCTGCCGGGGGGGCTCGGCAAAATATTTAAATTCGAACGTATCGATGTTTGTGGTAAAACATAAAGCTTTGAAATAACGCTCAAATAACGAACAAGTTTTTCGAATAAATGCCCCAGTTCATCCCCTTTTGTCGGAGGGGAAGACTCCCTCCCTCTCATGTATTCACAGACGCCGCAAACGCAACAAGCTGTCACAATAATTCTCGGGACAAGAGGCGAGGAAGGTGCATATCTCTATGCGGCTGTCAGTGTTCAAGGCTTAAAAGGGCCCATTATTGATAAATGTCGCAATACTTTACACCCCATAAATCGAACACAGTACGGGAACAACCGTGACTATTCAACTTTCGGACGTTCGACTGTATTTCGGTTCGAGAAACTCAAACTGGGGCCCTCGTCGAACCACCTTCAACGGTGAACTCTCCGCCCCACAGTCGTATCCTCCACGTTCGTTGCATAACCATTTCCTACCTTCAATGAGACTCGTGGCGTGCAACAGGCAACAAAGTACAAAAGAAACACTAGACAAACACAAAGTAAACACTTTTTTGAAGGAAGTGGCTTAAAGTTGCACGTCCACCTATTAATCATGTCACATTTCAATTCCAGCACGCACCTCCCTCCAACTGCTCCCTCTGCCAGTATGCAAGCACAATTTTTGCAATACATTTCATTAACTGTTCTCCGCACATGATTTGACCAATAGTACTCACCCGCTTCGATCGCCGCGAGACATCTGCAGCGGAGAGGCCCAACAAGAACCCATTAATCAAGTATGCCTTAGCCCCACCTAATGGGTTGGTCAGTGTCAGTCTGCACACTTTCCGCTAACGAGTTCCACTCGAGTATCCAATCGAACAAGCAGCGCCAAATGATAATCACACAATCACGCCCGTAAGACATCCCTTCCGGTTAATAGCCATCACTTCATAGGGCACACGTGCTAAGGCATCATTAGATTGGCTAATCCGCCTTCGAAGTGCAATACAAAGCAGAATACATCGCCACAATCTGTGTCCCCTTGTGTGTTTCATTGCAGTTGACGTCAGTTGACCACACGCGCACCTTAACAAGCTTCCGTAGTGTGCAGTGCGTGGGTGTTGTCCACAATTGACGACACCAATGCACAGCTTACCGTTTGTGATGTGCGCACAACACACTTCTCGATCAATTTGGTCCAATTTGGGTCACCAAGAAAAACTGCGTTATCTTGAGAGTCTTTGCGACGGAATTCATTTACTTTCATGAAGACATTGGTTTGCACTCTGATCAATGCGCTCAGAGAAGGCGTGATGCGCGACAAGCGTGGATGCAATACAAATCGTTGAGCAAGCCCAATTGTGTGTTGCACGAGCATTGTGTCTGCTGATCATTAGCTCAAAATGTCTACTAAAAGAGCTTGATCTGGATGTCTTCAGAAGCAACTTAACCTACAACACAATTTAAAGGATGATTGCAACTGGAATTCAAGTCTGTAACATCGTGGTGTCCTGATCATGGTCTAAATGATTGAAAACCAAGGCTATACCTATTCGTTCACGAGTTAAGATCCCCGAAACACAATGCCTGCACGCAGTAGAAATCCACCAGAGTCTTGTGAATAGTGACAGCTGCTCAACGTTTGTAGATAACGTCTCGACATACAAGTATCTCGGCGTTACGGTGGATCACAATCTTAATTGGCGGTCTCACATCAATGCGCTTGCCGTGTATTGCATACGCGCTGTTTCACCTAAGCCGTCATTGATCGGCAGATGTACTAAGGCAATGCAACTTCGGATAGGTCGAGACCCCGAATGCTCTAGAAAGTATCCATAGGAAAATACGAAAAATTGTGTATAGAGCCAAGTTCGGAGAGCAATATGACACACGCCAAATTGACGACAACTTCAAATTGTTAACATTAAAGCAGCCACACAAATTACGAATTCTCTCAAATTTTCACGAGAGGAGTATAAACAAAGTACCCACACAACAAAACGTAAATACGAGGAGACGAGTTCAAAATACGTACGCTATCCCCAGATACTGGGACGAGTGTGGTAGACGAAAATACGACATCACGACATCAAGGGCGCAATGGACTCAACATGTGAGTATAAGTGATCCATGGCAGCAAGGGCATCCTTATTAAAACGCCGAAATGGTGGTAAACGCATTGCGCGTCCTATGTCCTAAAGGAGAGCTCCTAAAAGAACACTCATTCTCCGACCGCCGCTATATTGTCTTCAGCTTTATAAGCTCTACCCCCAGTGAAACCAACTGGGACGTGTACAGGGAGGCTGTCAGTGACCCTTTAGCGACTACTGACAAATCTCACCCTTCAGAGCTTGATTCATCAGCTGAGAGACTCACCGATATTTTGAATCATGCTCTGGCAAGATCCTGCTAGGTGTAAGCCTAAGCCCCCGTGGTGGAGTTCAGACCTTGATACCGTACCCAAAAGTTGAGGGAAGCTTTTCAACAAAGCCAATGCAACCCGAAACAATGTTGACTGGGACTCGCACAAACGAGCTCTCAATACCTATAAATATGAGCTAAGAACAGTCAAACGATTATCGTGGAGACTCATCTGTGTGAAGATCGAGGAAGTCTCTGAGACTTTGGCATCATCTCCCAAAACGCCCTCCCTGATGCAAAGTGGGGATGGAAGCTGGACCACCTCCAGTCAGGAGAGTGTAGCTCTTCTTATTGACACCCACTTCCCGGGCTGTAGTGATGGGGAGGAACGCACTGGATCTCCGAACAGTCATCCTCACACATTTCCCCTAGGGTGACTAAAAATACTGTCCTGTGGGATTAATCTCTCTAGGGTTGTACCCTACAAAATGCCAGGACCAGATGGCATTTTCCCAGCAGAACTGCAAAAGGTTGCAGACCTCTTCTCTATCCGGTTGCTCAACATCTTTCAAGGATGTTTAGATCTCGGTCATGTACCTTAAATTTGGAGACCGACCACGGTGGTCTTTATACCCACGACTGGAAAATGCTCGCATATCAAACCAAGAGATTTAAGACCCATAAGTCTATCATTCTTTATATTAAAGACACTTGAACAATTTATCAACTTTCGATCTCCCAGCATGCCTACAACAAAGGCAACTCTGTGGAAACAGATCTGCACTCGCTTGTTGGCACTTTAGAAAAATCTCTTGAGCTTTTTCGACATCTAGGGAGCTTTTAACAACCACGCAATAACCTCAGCACTCTGCAGACTCGGGATCGAAAAGCCCACAGTGACTTTTATTCACCAGCTTCAGCTTGATGATACCATGGTCCACAAATCTGTGAACAGAGGCATACCGCAGGGTAGAGTACTCTCCCCTCTGCTGTGGAACATAGTGGTCAACGAACTGCTTGTGACACTTGAAGGGACTGGGTGAATCTTTCATTGCCTATGCAGATGATATTGCCATCGCAGTAGCTGGGAAATATATATCCACGATCAATGGCTATGGAAATGGTCTAGCTAAAGTGGCCTAGGCGTCAATCCGCAAAAACAGACCTAGTCCTCTCACTAGGAAGTATAAAATCCTTAACTGACCCTCCCACACTATTCGGAACCCCCTTAGTGCTAAGCGATACCCCTAAATTCTTCAAATTGGATGGTTTCAACCAGAAATGAAGTACGATAGAGATGCCCAACTTTACAGCTGATTGACTCCTAGTCCATCGACGAATTTCGGAGACTTTTTGACAATTATTCACGAAATAACGTAAATGAAGTTCTCTGATTGTTCAATTTGGCTTTAGGAAACATTATTAGACAAGAAGTTAAGCTGGAAGCTAAATATCCAGGAAAGTGCCAAGAAGGCCTTCGCGGCTCTATACTGCTGTAAAAGGGCAATTGGGTGCAAATGGGGATTGCAGCCCCGAATGTTTCACTGGCTATTCAAATCAGTGGTCAGACCTATGGCGTATGGCGTCGCAACTTGGTGGACCGCATTCGATAAGAAAATCGACACCATACCACTCGCTAGACTTCAGAGGTTGGCGGGCGTATGCATGCATTAAGAACCACCTCCTTCGAATCACTAAACTTACTCCTTAATCTGCCACCGATAGAACCAATTGGCTGACAGACAGCGGCCAGCACAACAGAACAGCTGGAAAGAACTTCAGCCTGGACGTTCAACGATCCTACGCAGGGTTAGCTCTATACCCATAGACACAGGCCTCACTATGCCTAAACTCCTCTTCGAGAAAAATGTCTCCACAAATCTTACTGGGGGTCTGATAGCCAGACGCTGGACGGTCCTCTGCGAATCTTCACAGATGGATCGAAGATGGATGCAGGTGTGGGGGCTGGCGTCTATTCCAAGGATCTGAACATCATCTGAACATCATCTGAACATCATCAGCTCTCAATACGTCTACCTAATCACTGTAGCGGCTTTCAGGCTGAAACTATAGCGATTAAGGAAGCTCTGTCAATATCGAGCACAGATATCGCCATCTGTTCTGACTGCCAGGCAGCGATCAAATCTCTGGACTCTGTCACTTTTAACTTGCCGAATATATCTTAACGAGATAGCCAAGTACTTTAACATCCACCTTATGTGGTTGCCGGGACGCTGTGGCATTCAAGAGAATTGCGAAGCGGACGAACTCGCTAGAAAGGGTACACACTCTGGAGACCCACCCCGCATGGCTATCGCTACTATTAAGCATATGCTTGAAACGCATGCTCAAACAAACCGCTGATGGACCTCAGGCACAGGATGCCTCCTCACCAAACAACTCTGGCCTATCATCGACCCCAAACTTAACTTGATCAGATTAAGCAGGCCAAATATCAGATCTCTTATTGGCGTTCTAACAGCGCATTGTGCCATTGGAACTCACGCCTCTGGACTAGGCCTTCCTTACAACGATTTCTGTAGAAGCTGCAGGAACGAGGACGAAGAGGAAACCATTGAATACTTGCTATGCAGCTGCCACTGTCTCTCGTCCCGACTTCTGGGGCCCACTTTTCCGATAATCTGCTTGAACTGAGCAATATTAGAACCAGCCTTCTTCTTCGTTTTGGAAAGAACCCCAACATCCGCTTGGCAAAACAATGGGTCTACACTTGGCCTAAGTGTGCCTGTCGTCCTTTGCGCTGCAGTCAGCCACTTCAACCTAACCTAAAGCCGTTTTTTGAGAAAACTGGGTTAGAGTTGACAGGATTCCCAGGGAGACGTACTACAAAAGTTTGTAGAATGACTCCAAAAGAATGTCCATTCTCAATGCTACGATGTGCCTTCGACGATTCCAAAGTATATCGACAGTTATGAGCTTTGATAAGGAGTGTGACAGGAATGAACGTCGATCTCGGGATGAATTGGCTCACACTAGGGATTTCGGGAATCAACCAAGTGAGTGTGTTAGGTGAGCAATTATTGGGAGATGTTCTTTCGAGGACACTTGCATGCCGAATGCATGCCAACTCTCAGACGCTCACAAAAGCGTACATTTCCAACGAGACACGCGTAATACATCACCTTGCACACGCCCGGCAAACGACACCACGCTCTGGACGACGAATGCTGACGCTGCGTCTACGAATTTCGATAAGAAATATTGGCTTTTTCTAATTTGTAGTCAAGTCAAAAAGAGGCTTCTCCTCACAAATAAAAACATTTTTTAGAACTTTTGAATAAATAACTTTTTAACTTGTGCACACTGCCCTATCGACGAAGCTGAAGACTCTGTCAAAGAGGACTATGATGACACCCTTTCCGGTACACGATGCAAAAATCGTCCTCGGGAAATCGGTAAGGAAAGCATCCTTGTCGGAGTGATGGGAAAGCACAGCCTCCGCGACACGACAAAAGATAACGGCCGAGCGACAGGACGTAATAAGGTCATAAGTAGCACAAGCCTCCCTCGCATAAGAATCCACCCAACAACATGGCGGTCTTCGGACAATTCATAATTAGATAATTAAGGAGCACGCGAATATGATTGATCTCAGCCGGGTCAGCACATAGGTTGACCAAACCAAGGGATCTACCGCTGTCGCCATTTATGAGAATGTCAGATGTCTCATATCGTCAAGGTTTAAACTTGAGTTGATCAGGCAGTAACTCCCCGGAACGTGAGATTATTTTGTTTGCCATTTCCACGCATGCAATCTAAAATTGGCATCCGAACTGTGAATAATAATCTCATCATGAACTGCGTTTTACTGCGCAATCAACCATGGGCATGAGTGGAGTTCCGACGTAGAAGCGCCCTAAATCGATTAAGAGAAGGGTTCTCCTAGAGTCCATAGCATTTCCCTGACAAGCGCTTGGCAGGAGCAGAGGCAGTGAGTCAAGGATTCTGGTTCTGGCGAGTTATTATGATTAAGGCTTACTGAATGATCCTCTGTCGGCCAGTGTCCCGTACTAATTATTCAACAATAATTTTATCAATATCTGTGCGAGTCCTACTCATATGTTGTACTCTGGCCACGTCTTCCTAGATATTGCACAGTTAGTTAACCGAGATCATCTGATTTTGGACTCATTTAAGAAGTGTGATGTAATTCGTGTTTTTCCTAGCCCAAGTGGAATGTGTACCTCCAAAGCTGACGAGCTATGTATGCCCTCGAACCCATTTTTAGGTTATTTTGAACTTTCCGCGACTACTGCAAGCTCATTGCGACATTTCGGGACAGGTTGTTAGGGTGATGAAACTGCCATGAAGGCAGATTGGCTGACAACGAAGATAGCTTACATCTTTGCATCAGCGTTGTGTTTGGGTGGGATTTAAGTTGACGACACGCCTCCCTAATAGCGAAGATATCCGCTTGAAGAAGACACAACCGCGAATTTTACCATGATGTCGATGTAGTTCGGAAAGAAAAACTCCGTCAACTGCACTGGCTCAGCCACATCAAGCTCAAGCAGACCAGTGCTCCCGCTAAGAGGGTCTGCCAATCTCAGACTCCTGGTTCAAGAAGGAGAGGAAAACCGAATCGCTGATGTAGGACAGCTTGGTCTTGAGGACTGAAGGCAGCGAGACCACGACCGTCAGCGATGGAAGGCAGCAATTGCTCAGACTCTTATCTAGATTCCTCAAGAACAACCAACTGTGTCAACTCTGAAGTGATCGCTCCAACAGTACCAAATATTCAGCAAAATGTAGCTGGTTACCGCTTGCTACCAAGAACTACTCAAACTTCTGAGGACGCAACACTCGACAACTCTATGCCGGGCCACAGGGACAATGAAGCGGCTGATGAATTTCCCAGGAGTGAGTCTGAGACCGACGCAGCCCAGGCAATCCCGTGGACTAAACCATCTCTTGCGGATGTCATGAAGAATGTGAGTGATGATATGTACCTGCACGGTGCCACCTGCAATAAAGTCTATACGTCTCCAGTCTTCTTCTCCGGAAATGACCCATTGTCAGTGCGAGTTGTGTGGTATCCTGCATCACATGAATACGTTTTTATGGCATCCTGAATCTTCCTATGTACACAGACGGTGACTCGAGCAAACCAGCCATCTCGTGTTCTCCGTCGCTGTTTGCTTAACAAACGAGACCAACGCCAACAGTCTGTATGACACTTTCATTTCGTACATTGGCGTCGGCCGTAGAGTCCCAACCAAACGTAAACAAGCGAGACGTCCTATCTTACGCAATTCGATAGCCACTTCAGGAACCAGTCTCACCAAGCTCAAGTTACCTCACAAGTCTAAGACACCGTCTTCGATTAGCAGAAATCCATCACTCGTTCATTAAAACCCCGGATACATCTTGAATGTCTTTCTTGTGCGACAGCCTGTCTGGGCACATAAGATGATATATTGGCCTCCTGTGGTCGTCGTCGTTCCTCCGCCAACTCCAAACACATCGTTTTTGTCTCCCCGATTGAATGGCAGTGTCACTTAGCCACTTAGCCCGGACAGAGTCCAATAGAATCGCCAATTGTGTTCATAAATATTCATGCGACTCGCTTCTCTGCGCTTCCTCAAGATCGCCGATAAAAAGATTCATTTTGGCAAACGACTTCCGAAAAATGACCAAAAGATGCCGCAACTTGTGGTCGTTCGTTCGTTGCTGCAGTTTCCTGGGCAAATTGATATTTTCCAACAGGCCCCCACGGGCCAGAGATCGCAAATTCATAAATCCACGAAGCGATCCTCTGATTCTGATCAACGATCCGCAATCACTAATCCATGAACTCGCCACGCAGCTGGACGCAAAGAAGTTCAGCTCAGTGTGTCCGTGTGTGTCGGTTGTTTATGCGATGCGTGAAGTCCTGCAGAGGGAGGAACAACAAATGCGCCTTCAAAGGATGCCGCCAGTGGATATGGATATCCCTGTATCTGAAGTGTGCCGCAGCGATCGAGGAAGGCATCTGATTTGGAATGGAAAACGGCTTAGGATAAGCAGGAAGGATGTGGAAACAATGTTTCGTGATGAATTAGACTTTTATTATTTCCCGTAGCCGTAGGCCATTTCATTGCAAGACGATCTGTGCACGCAGCAGTTGTGGCGGTGGCGGCGCCTCGGGCGTTTGAAGGTGATTAAGTGCCGCTGATTGAAGTAAATAAAGATCTATTCGGTCTAGGCTGCAGTTAATTGAGTTCCAAAAGACTGCGGTTAACTGAATTGAATCACGCTCTGAGGCGGCCTGATTGAATTAGATTGAAGGCACAGTGAGGCGAAAGGCAACCAACTGAGGTTCCCAGAACGATCTGGAGAATGTACTGGCCACCATGGATGGCGGGGCAATAGGCCCTCACAAAGTATGCGCGAAATGACCGATTGAATGGAGTCTGAAGAGCAGCCACTGCAATGTGTTCCTAGAATTGGAACGTGGACTGTAACGAATGGCATATGATGAACGGATCTCTCATGGAGGAGGTGCCGAAATGATCAACGTGGCGCCATTTTTGTCTAGACGGCGACAGTGCGCACTTGTCTAATAGTTAAATAATGGGTCATATATTTTGTGGCACCGAAAGTAAATTATAATAGAACAGGATCGCAGGACAGGATCTGTCTACTTGGTTCACTATTGCACGTTATTCCATTGGTTCCACAGGTAACACAGGAGGGCTGGTGGTTTCAAAGCGGAATGACTTTGCTTTTGTAAGGATTGAGCATGGGACAAATCCTCGGTTGATCTCGCAACTGAATTAGCAACCAAGTCAAGCATATAATTTGAGTATAAATGAAATTTGCAATACGCCAACAGTTTGAGAGAACATTGAGAAAGATAGCGGATCGAGAGCAGAACCTTGGGGTACACCATTGCTTACATCACGAAATGAGTACAACTTTGCTAAAACTTTTTGGAATAAACTGGATTTATTTTTGCAGTTAAAAGGTGTTTAAAAGAGTACAAAATATTCTACGAGAAGGGTATCGAGTAATCCGAAAACCTCCATGGTTGAACTGGGGTAGGTAGGTGTCTTGGTTGGACTGTGCAGGAAACCCCATCGGAAATTGGAACTAGATTGGAGAGAAAGGGTTCTTAGAGAGTGGGCAAAACTAAGTTTGGTATAAAGATCGATATAGTAGGTATAGTGTTCGAAGAATGTGCCGAGTAAGCCTCTAGTAAAATGCGAAGTGTGGTCAAATCTGCGCAACCTGTCTAGGTTCATTAATACAAAAAAAGGAAATACAAAAGGAAAGTGTTCAGTTTGGTGAACTGGTAGGACTTCTATACCATCTAACATAAGTCATAAATGTATCTGACAGCATCGTTGAATGCCACTTGGAGCTTTCGTTGAGAGAGAGCTTTAGCCTTACTCCTTCAGCATAAAGTATGAGAGGCAGACTCAGTGGGGTAGCGTGGGTTGGGGCCGGCCGGGGCAGACCCAATTCTTGCCGCCTCTAGTAATGTGTTCACAGACTTAAAAACCTTTGCCGACGGTTTTAACGCTACACATATGTAGGCTAGGTTAGTGGATGAAGTGGTTGACTGCTGTTCGGAAAGATAGCGGCCACACTTAAACCAGCATAGGTCCATTTTACTACCACACGGGCTTAGGAATAACTATTCCGCAAACCCGTTAGTGCTTGAATAAAGGGAGTTATAAAAAATGTTATGAAACGCCGTGAAAAAGTGCAAATACAAGACTCACAACCCCGCCCTTTGGTCGTAGGAATGGAACGACAGGTTATGTTAAGCACATTGAATTCCGGTCTTGACAGCATAATTAAACGGGGAAAGAAAAATGGAGTGGATTTCAATGCTTCAAAAACTGAATGTTGTCTGCTGTCTTTCCAGCGAACCCTTGTTAATCAGTCATTATCCATGAATGTCACCTGTGTCGATGAAACCGGAAAGCTTTCAATCCTTGGTATGTGCATCAACACAAAACTTAGTTGGAACGATCACATATTTGAGGTCGCCAAAAATGCTGCGAAATGTTTAGGTTTCCTCAATCGATGCATGAAATACTTCAACCCTTCTGATTTGGCTTTAATTTATAAGGCGTATATATGCCCCCAGGGACAATAACACCAGTACCGAGATCAAGCGCAGAATTACTCTTGCCAATCGCTGTTTCTTTGGGCTCAAGAGGCAATTGAGTAACAGAGCCGTCTCTCGAAACACCAAGTTGACTTTATATAACACCCTAATCATCCCCGTCCTGCTCTATGGCGCAGAGACATGGACGCTATTGAAAGCGGATGAAGAAGCTCCTTGTCGTTTTGAGAGAAAAGTTCTGCGTGCGATCTTTGGTCCTGTTTGTATTGATGGCATCTGGAGAAGGAGATTCAACCACGAACTGTACGGGCTGTACAGCGGCATGCACCTAGTTAAGCGTCTTCGGATCCAACGCTTAAGATGGCTAGGTCACGTAGAGCGGATTGACACCACAGCTCCGGCCCGAAGAGTCTTCGATTCCGAGCCTTTGGGACAACGCATAAGAGGTCGTCCTAGAACAAGATGGCGCACACAAGTGGAGAAGGACCTCAACCAACTTGGTGTGCACAACTGGAGGCAGCTGGCGAAAGATCGTGCTGGCTGGAGAGGCTTGTTGGTTGAGGCCCAGGTCCACTCCGGACTGTAGCGCCAAACAAAGAAGAAGAAGAAGATATATGCCCCCAAACTTGAGTACAACGCTCGTATATGGTCTGATGCCCCCAGAACCACCCTGCGCCTACTAGATAGAATCCAAAAGCGAGCGATAAAACTGATTGGAGACAACAAGTTCATTAGACTCGCCCAAACATCGACGTACCGCCTCGTCTCTATCCGTATTTTATAGCTATTTTATCAAACGATGCTCCAGTGAGCTTGCCAACTGCATTCCCCCTCTCCATGAATTCACCCGCAATACCAGTCTCGCCGAGAATGCCCATCAGTTTATCCTTAAGCCTACTTTCGGACTCACAGTTAAATTTAGAGACTCGTTCATCAGCCGCACGACGCGAATATGAAATACCCTTCCCAGCCCAATATTTCCCCCTGAATACAATCAGCAGATATTCAAAACCAATGTGCACAGGCACCTCCTCTCCCTTTCTCCCTCTCAAAAATAGTTGGCTCAATTCGGCCACTGGAGTGTGTAGTGCTGATGGTGCATGCTGGTTGGTGTCATTGCTCTTGGTTGTGACGGCTGTGCTCGTAAGTAGCGCCCTTGCTTGCTCAGAAGTTGAAGTGAAGTTTGAGTTTATTCCTGTGCTATTTATTTTTTGGTCGGCGGTTTTTAGCACAACACTGATGTACTCCCTGGCATATTACCAAGGAGCAGCCTACATTTTCTTGGCCTTCCGAAAGAGGACACCGTGCCGCGCCGCTCTGATGCTTCTGTGATCAGGCGCCCACATCAACAGCTCTCACCACATCAGCACCGAATAACTGCCATTTGATCCGAGCAAAATCGGGACAGTGGCAGAGGAAGCCCTTTGCAGCGTCGTCGCTTCTGCACAGGCATCGCAGATGGTTTCCTCATAAATTATCTGAAGCATGTCAAGAGATAACAGACGTTTGGGAACATGCGCTTGGTCTGTCCTCAAGGAGAGTCATGCCACCTCCGGTTATGCTCCCGAGAGGTCCAACCATCGATGCCAGCCTTAATCAAGGACGCAGGTAGTCCCAGCTTATGTTCAGGTCCTGAGAGTACCTTCTCTGATCCTTGATCGGCTATCGGCCACCTCCGGTTATGCTCCCGAGAGGTCCAACCATCGATGCAAGCCTTAATCAAGGACGCAGGTAGTCTCAGCTTATGTTCAGGTCCTGAGAATACCTTCTCTGATCCTTGATCGTTGGTCTCATTTCGCGTAATCCCGCCATGGCCCCGAACCCAGACAGAATTTAGAGAAGACTTGCAATCCTAACCTATCCTCGACGAGGTTAAAGGGTGGGTTAAGACCTTCTGTACAGATCGGCTGTCGCCACAAACCCATTCACCTGTTCTTCACAATAAAGTTCGTGGCCATTTATATTCCAAAGGTCTCCGCTTGGAAAACTGACGCTAATTATCACGGCCACCTTCCACTAACAATGGTCAAAGGGTCTAACTGTCTAGAGTTGTTTAACTGACTAAGCTCCTCCAAACCTGGCCGATTGGAGTCAGCATAAAACTGTGGGTCCCTTCTACTTGTGAAAGGGCAATAGCAGGCACACCACGAGTGGTTGCTGAGAAGCTAGGCCCTGCCCATCTACGGGCTGTAGCGCCAGCCATATTATTTTATTAAGAGAGTTAGAAGTTGGCTATCTCTATAAGTCTTCATTTCTGCTGTCAACCCTCTAAATGTCAAACTTCTTTATTTGTTTGGGTGCAAGGACCTAGTTTTTGTTTCAATTTGTCCTATTTTTTGAGGCAGTCCGGGATTAAAACTTTGACCCAAGCTAACTTAGACAGCCATGGCAAAGACCCTATGCCTATCCAGCTGATCACCTCGGCTTCGCTGACAGTGCTTCAAGCGGTGCCTCCAATGCGAAGGTATTGCCGCATTTCTTTCCCCATTTCGAAGGAAATCAGGTCCGATGATGAAGGAATGGCTGGTCTTGTTTGAGACGTGGCACCGTCTTCACCAAACGTCAGTATCTTCCATTTGAGGAGAAACAACAAGCCGACCATAATCATCTCCTTGTAAGACACTATAAAGTGAAAATCACTGTTTTGTGGTCGATTAGGTTAGCCTAGAATGGCTACCACGCAGCAGTTAAGTTTAGGCCTGTTTAGGCTCGGTTTGTTACCATGCGGACCAAGTCGATCCTATTTCGGCACCCCAGTTGGTGCCTCTGATAATGCGACGCAGACTGGTGACACTTACATTGCTTAGTTCGGGCAGGTTGTTGAAGAAGTAAGTTCCTAAGGAGGACAAAGATGGTGAACAACAGTTTTATACTCTCCCACATCTCCGTAGCTTCTGCAGAATTCATTGTAGGGCAGTCCTAATCTTGAGGCTTGAGTTCCAGTGACACAGTGCTCGGTGGTGACGCCGAGAAATCGCCCTACTCAATCTGACCGTCCTCTGTGATCTCCTCTAATCGAGAGTAGGCCATAATTGACTCGCAGGAGGCGCACAGTGCTATCCGATCGCTTGGTCTGATCAACCATTTCAAGCATCAGTTGATGTTTTGCAGACGCGGTGGATTTCAATGGTAGATCTGCGACCTTGTAGGAAGGTAGGGTTGGGCTGCTAGTTGATTCACCAGCGCACTTAGACCATGTTGGTCCATCGTGATACGCCACTGATTGGCCACTCCAGTGATCTCCAGTTAATTTGATCCCGACGGCCGAATGGTGACCGGAACAGATTGGAAAACCAGATTAAAACGTGTTAACCTTGCTTTCATTGGGATTTGAAACAGGACCCCCCACTGCATCCAGAAGGAGCAATGTCCTTTCAGCCAAAGAAATCCAGTCTCAGATGGCAGTTCGGTTTGACCTGTGTCACATCTGCACCTCGAACTGTATGCCTCTCGAAACAATCACCCATCGGTGAGGCGTGTCATTTCTTTCACAATACTGTACTCGGCTGTCTCAAATCGGAAGCGAAAGACTCTCTTAATCTATCTTAATTGCCTCAAGAGCGATCATTCAAAGCCAATCACATCGACTGCAGCCGGAGCAGCGTCTAAAAACAGACTCACCATCGGTCGGTCGTCTCTTCAATTGATCTGAAGTATCAGCGTATGAGTGGGTCGTTAATGTGACATTAGATTGCTCGGTTTCAAGGTCGGTTTTTAATCGCATCATATTTTTGTTTGTTCGACACTTGCACGAAATCTGGCCCGGGCGCGTGATAACGCAGAGTTTGTCAGTTGTCTTGTCACAGCGGTCGGTAGCGCGGAACTGCGCTTCGCGTGAATATGTGGTTCCTTCTCGGACTTGCCGTGGCTCTGCTAAGTCAGTCGGTGGCTGTTGTGGAGGAATATTTGAATACGTCAGTGAATCCGTGTGAAGACTTTTACCAGTTCACCTGCGGGCGCTGGAGTGCGGTGAACAGTGATGTAGAGCATGGCGACACTCTCAGCCTCCTCGATTTGACGATAAACGAAAAGATTGCCGAGCTCCTGGAAGCGAATCCGCCGCAGCAGGCTGTTCCAGCGAAGATGAGGACGTTTTACAGTGCCTGCAGAGACCTGAAGGAGTACCGGCTGTCGTCCTTCTTGGACATAGTGAAGCCGAAGAGCGGTTGGGCGGTGCACACGAGAGCCTGGAATGCTGCCGAGTTCAGCTGGTTGGACGTGGTGGCGGAGTTGAGGAAGTACGCGGTTCAAGTGTTTCTCGAGCAGACTGTGATGCCAAAGTGGGACAACACGAGTGTGAACAGCATCTACCTCGACGTGGTGAAGCTGAATCTCGGATCCAAGGAGACTTTCGCGGAAATCCTCAAGAAGGCCGCAATCCCCCAAGCGGACGACCTTGCCACTGAGTTGGTGGCATTCGAGAAGGAGCTCAGTGCGGTCCTCCCCGCGAGCACGGCCGCCTCCCTCGAAAGCGAGGACTCGGAGGAGGTTGTCTTGGGGTACCTCAGTGAGACATTGCCCCAGGTGAACTGGGTGCGGTACCTCTCCATAGTGTTCGGAAGAGAACTCGATCTGTACACGCCCATGATCGTTCAGAACATCGAGCCGATGTCGAAGCTGGTCGCGTTTCTGGGTAAATCCAAGCCGGAAGTGACCTGCAACTACATCATGGTGAAGTTCCTGCAGTTCATCGACCAGCATGCGCTTGACGACACCAGTCGCAACGAGTGCATGACAGCGCTCCATCAGAGCATGCCACTGGCTGTGGGCTATATCATCGAGCAGCACTTCTACGATCCCGAGTACGACCAGGTGGTGCATGACCTGTTCAACTTCTTCAAGGTCGAGTTCCTCACTCAGGTCTCGAAGCTGTACGAAAATCAGCGTGACGTCCTGCTCTTCCTCTACTCCAAGGCATCTGTGATGGACGTGCAGATCGGCAACGTACAGAGGAACCTCACTCTGGAGGCGGTCACGAGCTACTACGAGATGCTTCAACTGCAGGAAGGGCAGTTCTACAAAAACCTACTGTCTGCGTTCGAATTCAAGACACAGAAGGACCTGGCATCTCTGAAAGGGGAGCCCGTCAACATAGCCTACCAATGGACGGTAAATCCGAGTCCGTTCTTTGTCCAGTCCAAGAATCGCATAGTGGTCCCATTGACCTTGCTGCAAGAGCGTATCCTCGGCAGGAACTCCGCCGACAAGTACAGTGTCCTCGAGTTCATAATCGCTCATGAGTTCATCCATGGCTTCGACGAGACTGGCGTCAACTACGACTACGAGGGCTCCATGATCGAGAGCGCAGTCGCGCGGAGCAGCCAGTTCATGGAACGGGTCAGATGCATCGAGAAGCAGCTGCAATCGAAGGGCGTTGGTGAGAAGATTGCCGACCTCGGGGGGATTCGCTTGGCTTTCAATGCCTACCGGAAGACAGTGACGCAGTTTGGGAAGTCCTTAAGCACCGTCGACAGTTCTGGCCGAAGTCTGGGACAATCGTTTTTCATCGATTTCGCTCAATTTTTTTGCGGGGTCAACAAGAAGACTGCCCTACACACCGGCGCTGATGTCCATGAACCCGATGAGATGCGAGTGAAGCAGGCGCTCATGCATTTCGAGGAATTCGCGAATACTTTTGCGTGCCCTGCCAGTTCGACGATGAATCCGAAAGACAAGTGCAGAGTGTGGTAGTTTAGAGTGATGAATAAATCTTATTGATGTGGAACGTGTTGTTTAATTTGAGATCCCCTCTTGTCTTGTCTTTTAATTCCCTCTTTGTACTCCCAAGTCGTTTGGTTTCTTTTAAACAAACGAATGGTTTGTGGGCTTGCCAAATTTAGGGGTATTCTGGGTGCGTTGTGTTGGCTTAATGAAGGCAGTGTCCGAATCCCCTGCACTGCCGAGCTGCATTAATCTGGAATTGATCCCCTATCCGCTGAAGAGAAATTAACTCAAGCTAATGATGAAGCAGTGCAGAAGATGTAGTGTATAGGGAATACCAGAGCGGGTCCGTACATCTTCTTCCATGCTCTCCCAGTAGCTCTGCTCTACTCAGTACTGACAGCGAGTAATATACCAGAAGACGGTTGGCAACGTCTGATGTATGGCCACCCTGGTGTGGGGGGTATCTGCGTCGACTGCTGTTTTGACTCAAGCTCTTGTTCAGGCAGCTTACAGATCCGCAGAAGGCCACTGAAGTCGGAGATCAAGAACCTGCAACAATCAAAGTAAATGCCATTAATCAGTTGGCATCGATCCAGATGGGACAGTGCTAGCGTCGTTGAAGATCCCCAGGAGAAGGGGAAAGCAATTGGTGTTGTATTCCAGCTAGTGTACACGTTCAACGAGGCCACGACTTGGAGAACCGAGGCTCGCTGAAGTACTTATATCGCTGAAGAAGTAGAAGACATAGTCATTCGGAATCGATGGCAAATATTGTGCAACAGCGTTTGTAATGTATTTTACCAGGCGCAGGGGGCATCATGGACCCAAGACGTTGATCTACTCGAGCCACGTAAGGTCGGCAGGACACCGATATACTTTCCGGCACAGCTGTGGCACAACCGACCCTAAAACTGAACAAAGCCACCCTGATCCCGACAAATATCCGGTCGACTAGTCCTCTCCCTTGAACAAACTTGTTTTTTTACAAGAGTGTCATTCGAGTTCTGGAACAGAGATGAAGATCATACCGGACAACCAATTCGGATCTATAGTGGGGCACAGTACCACACATGCCGGGTCGAAGCCAAAATGGAATAAAAATCAGTCCACGAATGCCTGCCTCGACCTCGTTCGGTTAGATGGCCTCTTCCTCAAGTTGATCGGGATCGCAATAAGGCACCCAGTTCTATACATGATGTATGACATGATTACAGGCGACGGATGTTCTGTCACGGTCTTTGTGTTCTTGTCTGTTTCGAGTGAAGTGACAAAAAACCATTCCAATCCTTACTCCAAATAAATTACAAAAAGGTTAGCAGCACTTTCTGGCAGATTGTGTCTTCAAGTAGGATCAATTTCCATTCGGTGGTTGTATTTGCTAATTTTTGTAATTTTAGGACGAAATTGGTTCAGGACTCGGGAAACATTGGTGCGCGTATGTGATGAATTACGTTTCAATGACAGACCATGAAAAAGGTGATGCACACTTTTGCAGCACACACATTGTGTTTGGATGTCTAAAACTATTGCTGAGGGTATATTGCACCGCGACCTTTACATCTATTGTTCCACCTTTTCATAGCTTTCCTTAAGAGCTCCTCTCCTATTCAGTTCTTTTCAGAGTTGTATATATCCTGTTGCGCGCAGGTGGAAGAGATTTATTCGAGAGTCTGACAATGAGGGCTGATTCTTCCTCTGATAGTAGGTGCTTGAATTAATATCTTTAGCTATGCCGCACAAAATATGTTCTGGAATTTCGTTAGATTCTCTGCAGAGACCTTTTTCTGATACTCCCAGTCTCGTTGGGACCTTCTTCTGACACTCCTAGTCTCCTTAGGACCTTCTTCTGATACCCCTAATCTACTTAGGACTTTCCTCTGATACTCCTAGTCTCGTAAGAACCTTCTTCTGATATTCCTTGTCTCGTTAGGACCTTCTTCTGATGCTCCTAGTCTTCATACGAGCTTCTTCTGATACACCTAGTCTCCTTAGGACCTTCTTCTGATACTCTTAACCTCCTTAGGGCCTTCTTCTGATACTCCTAGTCTCCTTAGGTGCTCCCTGCGTCTACAGTGCTCTGACTGGCAGCCTGTTAGGACACGGAAGTTGTTCTTCATCATCCTGCTCAGTTTCTTGGCCAGCTTCCAGTTGCAGGCTTCCGGTTGCTTCTTTCTAATTCCCTGAATTCTTCCCTGAGAACATAGTCTCCCACAGCCCAGACATGTTCGGGCCTATAGAAGGTTCCGATGCTCGGCGAGTCGGCCATTTCATTGCCTTCTATCCCTGTATGGTCAGGTACCCAGCATAGTCTTACTCCGTTATTAGACATTCGCACACAAGCTTGAATTTGAAGATAGTCTAGTGCCAGGATAGCTGCATGACTATCAGACATTAGCCGTCATTTAGTGTTCAACATCAGAGAGTGAATCTTCCGAGAAATTCCTCATGTTTTGCTCAATCGGTTACCCAACAATTTTGCTGTTATTATAGCTTTAAAAGACTGTTGGTCTACTCCGAGGCCCAGTACCTGCCCGGTTCCTTCGTCACGACCATACAACACTTTCCATAGTTAGTACTGATCCCGTGAATTTGAGCCTCTAGGAGAGCAAGTGTGTCCTTGTGCCCCTGTCCAACGCATTTCGGGATGTACTCGGGTTTGGGGAAACCCTTTGATTTTTACGTGCTTGAGGCATGGATGGTGAAATGGAGTTGCTGTCCGTTTTTCCCGTGGTGATAGGCTCAGAGTTAGGCCTGGCCTTGTGCTCTACTGCCTTTTGTCTTGCCTCCTCACGCACAAAGCCCCTTTCATGGTAGCGAAGGTACTACCTGCTGCAAGCACCGCTGAACCCTTTCCGCAGTGGATCATCCATTTCGCCGGCTTGTCCTGGAGGAGGCTCTGGTAGACAATTGCTCCTTTTCCTCGTCGCTTTGGTCGCAGAAGAATGAGAAGTTGCGGTGTTGTGTTCACCATCGTTTTTCCAACAAAAATGCAAGGGACAAAATCCCCCTTATTCTCTTAGTCGTGCTACATAAAAAATCTCTTAGTCACTTTATGTGACATTTGTCACCCGCACAAAGATCGTGTGTGTTCCCTTCCACGAAGAAACAGCTAGTGGCAGATTTAAACGAAATGCTTCGTCATATTTGCAGAAAACACCTGCGTAGCGGTAATGAACACATGCGTGCATATCCATCTGTCAGAAATGCTTCCCGCGTTTGCTTATAAACGTCTTTTTTTTATTGTGAAAGAGAAACAAATTCTCAGGTTTTCACGAATTATCAGCTCAATTGCCCATTTTTCACATTTTCCAATTTATTTATCAAATTCTACATGGACTCGGAGCGGTTCATAGCACACTAGGTCATGCTTAACGAAGCACTTGTGTGATTTGTGAGCACAATATGCCAGCTGCAAAATTCGCGTATGCTTAACGAAATTTTCGCAATCGTTAGGGTCCATTCGCTCACTTACCCATGCGCGTTTGACACCAGCTCACGCTCGCTAATGCGCCTTAAATTTGGCCCTTTAGTCACTTTTCACATGAAAAAGTGAAATTAAATGGCAGATATTTTGCATTTTTGTGTGTGACATCGAGTGTCTTCGGGGGATTACCTCTTTGTATCGTACAAGCGAATGGTTCTATCCCAACGATTTACAACGAGGTGAACTTGAACAGGACAAATAATTTTGTTGTTAACGTAGCATACCAGATAGTCTCTTGCTCTTCGAAGGTTCTAGCAATCTCCCGCGTGAACAGGCATCCAATGTCAAAAATCTTCTTTGATGGCTGGTGCGGCCTTCTGACACTGGACACGATCTATGCATCGTGCTGCCACGAGGAAATGGCGGTTCGACTGTCCGGAGATCGCCAGGTTGCTCGGTGGACTCTTTTGCGGGGGAACCTCGTGCTGCTTATGGCCACATGGCATCCTGTCACAAAAGCATTGGGGGTTATGTAAAGAAAAAAGAAACAATTCTATGAAAATGAGGCTCTTTCACTTACATGTTGTAGGAACACAAAAGAATTTTGGGCGGCGATAACAAATTCAATGGTAAAGTGCCACGAATAAGTGTTGAGTTAAATGCACACTCTTTAAGGAACCATTTTCGAAACTTACTTAATCCGATGAGCAGCTCGTTGCCGACTTACTATGCGGTACCTTTAAACCAAAACGAATTACTTGACACCCCATTCTCCAGTGTTGAAGTTCATTCTGTCCTGAGTAATCTAAGTGATCATAAATCGGCAGGTCCTATAGAACTATTTGAATACGCTACAGATGAACTTAAGGATAAATTGACATCAACATTTAATGAAATATTGAACGCAGGAATTATACCACCACAACCTAAAGAAACAATAATATTCCCCATACATAAAAAGGGAAATATAGCTGACCCGGCCAATTACCGAGGGATATCTCTGCTCAACACATCTTACAAAGTGTTCGCCAAACTTTTAAGCAACCGAATAGCTCGATGGATTGAAAGTCAAAAATTTATCCGTGAAAACCAAGCTGGTTTTCGTTCAGGATATTCAACCGTAGACAATATTTTTGTGTTGCAGAACATTGCGGGCTCATTCCTAGAACAAAAAATGAAATTATTCGCTTTCTTCGTGGATTTCAAGGCAGCTTTTGATACGGTCGATCGGAGAGCTCTGTTCTACAAACTTTACACCATCGGAATGAGTTTCAAATTGGGAAGAGTTCTTGGGGTAACCGCGCAGCAGTTTGGTGTGGGTCAGATGTTTCAGAATGGTTTGAGACCAATATGGGAGTAAGACAAGGTTGCCCTTTAAGCCCTCAACTGTTTTCCTTGAATATCAAAGACCTAACGGACTTTCTACCAAGCGGAATTGAGTTTGCTGGGGTGACAATAAAAGCGCTTCTGTTTGCTGATGATGTGATTTTACTAGCGAATTCCGCCGAAACAATGCAACTGATGATAAACCGTCTCTCAAGGTCTGTCAAAGGTGGAACTTAACGGTTAACCTATTAAAATCAAAAGTGATGATTTTCAAACAGGGAGGTGGTAGACTGTGTCGGGTGAAAGTTGGCACTACAACGGGGAACCAATTGAATGGTGAAAAAGTACAAATACCGTGGAGTGACAATCACTAATAACCTTAACATGGATTTTCACTTGGAGGACAAACTTATTAAGGCGAAAAGTGCCTTAATAAGTGCTACCTGGAAAAGGTGTTTCTCACATAATCTGGTTGATCATAGCGTTAAATATAAAGTCTTCGTTGGTGTTGCAGAATCGGTATTGATGTACGCAGCTCAATATTGGGGACATACGCAATATGAGACTGTAGAACAACTTCTAAGATATTACATCAAACGAACCTTTGGTTTACCAAGAACGACGCCTAACTATATGGTAATAATAGAAACAGGCATATCGCCATTATTCGTCAAGACACTGAAGAAACTGAAAGACTGCCAAAAATTGTCGCTATGGAAACCATACAAAGAAGAAATCTTTGGTTTAGGAAACTGGAAGAGCTTGCAGGTTACTGTGGGATGCAATTCCATTTCACGACGACTAACCTCAGGCTATTAAAAGTTATGCTCTACGAACTTATCTCCAAAGTAGACGAACAATGTAGAAAAGATTGTATTAATATGGCTACATCCTCCGTACATCGATCAACATACAGTTGCCTCAACCATAATTTATGCGAACGAAATTATTTCAATAACAGTAACAGTCAAGAACTCAAATCTACCATTTTCAAGATGAGAGGAGAACTCGTGAATTTAAATTATTTATTTGCCGATCTACTGCAGTCTTTGCAACCTATCAGAGAGAGAAGACATTGTGCATTTTATTGGTAGATGTCCAGTCCTTAAGAAATTGCCAGTGATATTAAATCGGTATCTGAGGTCAGGGACCTTTTAAATTGCGATTGTGGTATAAAACTACTTTTAAACTATTATAAAAAGTCGATCAAATATAGAAAAAATATTATAAACGAAGAGTTTTGAAATTCATAAGCGAAAGCTACATATGTATATACATGTATATTAACTTGTTATATGTACCTTATAATTATTCGATTACAAACTTATTTCTTTTTTGATTATTAAATTAATGTCAATCAGGCAGACGGCAAAAGCCATGCTCGTACGATTTATGCAAGAAAAACAAAACCACAACTTGTAATGAACAATAAATCTCTCTCTATCTATCTATCATTGGGGGCTTAGAACTGACCCGAGGTAAGGCATGCCTGTCGTAAGAGGCGACTAAAATCCCCGAGTTAGAGTATTTAGTTTAGGAAACGTCCCTATTCCAATGCTCAGAAGTGTCTGTCTGAAAGCTGGGATAAAAAATAATTCCACTGATACTGCTGAATGCTGATGCTTATGCATATGATAGATTGCAGTATATCGTTTGAAAATAACATTATGGCGGCCAGTCCTGGGATGTTATGGCATCCTACTGGTAGCCTGACCAGAGGCTATATTCTGGTTCCACGGGAGATCAGGAATATGCCCCTGAGACCAATAGGTTTCAGCCTGATCGCTTGAGGTTGGCCCCCAAGTGGGAGAATCGTGGTGGCTGTGGTTTAATGCATGACTTGAAGTTTATTGCACTTAGGAAGGCCAGTGTGTGCGACTCTGAGACGTAAGGTATTGATTCAAATCTGTGTGGAGTTGCAGACACACAACAGGGTGCTGCGAGCCAAAGCGCAGCAGAGGTTTTAGATCGGGAGTAAGTGTTCATAAGCATGAACTCGAACGTGGTACGTGAGATTCCTACTTCAGGCGTCTGGTCCTTAGGAGTAAATGAACTCGTGATATGAGCCATATGGCAGGAGATCACGTTAATCAAATACTCACTTGTCACAAAGGCAGAAAGTTGGAAGCCGTATTTGGGGTCGTGTCGCGGAGGCTGTGATTTCCGATCACTCCGCCGAAGATGTTATCCTTTGAAGTCTCCGAGCACAATTTTTACATCGTACTCCGAACGTGCTCTGTAGGCACAGTCCAAGAGGTCGTAAAAGTCCTCTTTGACAGAGGTTTCGGCTCGGTAGAGGCGTGTGAACATTCATATAAAGCTGATGTTTGAGAATCTGCCTTGGATGCGGATCACAGCCAGGCGATCACTTATCTATTTAAAGTCGATCTCAACCGTTTTCCCACAACGACTCTGCTGCCAAATATGAGCCACCTATTGTCACAGCTGCAATAAATGTCGCACTCTTTGTTTTCCAGTATCCCTTGTCCTATCCAACGTATTTCCTGGATCGCTTTAAGATCCGCCTTGTACTGCTGGAGGATATTTTCCAGTTTATGAGCCGTCGTTGTAGGTCCGTCCGTTTCGACCTCACAATTGGAGTCTTAGGCATTGTAAATTTGAACTTAGCCATAGAGGCCATTTCGGGAACATGTTTAATTTAGTATCCTACCAGAAAATGTTTTCTTGTAGATGATAATGCCGAGCAATGCGTAGGAGCTGTACATTATTCTAGTATTGCAGCACCAACGCCTAGATGTTGGTTCCCCATAAGAGCACCGATTAGCGTCCTCATGTAATTCATTCCAATCTCGGGTCTGATTGCTAGTTTGCGGGCCGAGTTCCTGCCACCGGGGTACGAGGAGCGGTTGTGGGCTGAGGTCAGGGGTGGAATCCAAAGTCAGTCGGAGACAATCGGGATGTACGTGAGCGTTATGCAGTGCCTTTTCACCCGACTAAGTGAGCACTATAGTGAGGCGACGAAGCTGAAACAAATTCGCCGAAATCTTTCCCCATTCTACCAATCTCAGATGGCTTGGGTAGAGATCAAATCCTTGGATCATCTGGTGGAGGTTGGGATCGTCTCGAAGCTACACGCTACTTAGTGGAGAGTATCCCGCCTCCCCCGACTCGGAGAATGGCACTACTCGAGCCTGATCTGGCTTATGTTGGGGTTCTCATGTTGGGGCTCATGAGGAGGCACCAGCTGTTGCCGCAACATCGCCCAGGACTCCGAAACCTTTATCTTGCTTCAGATGCAAGGAGCAGGGTCACATCGCTGCCAGATGCCCACAACCGGTTCGGTGCTACGGGTGTTGTCCACTTTGCTCTCCTCAGACGTCCGCAGCGGGAAACGGAGTAGGGACTCAAGGACAGGCGGGTCGTTTAGTCAGGTGTCCGATTCCGCACCCAGTTGTGTGTGCCTACTTAAAGATGTTCATCTTTAGAGTTTCTAAAGACACACATGTTGCATCTTTTCCTTGTCATCTTGTGCACGGCCTCTTCAATCAAAGAGAAGCTTATTGTCGCGTCTTACTATACTTTCGAAGGCCCTCGTGAATAATAAACCACAATTGGACTCCTACTAAAATCGCCAATTTTTCGGGAGACAATGACATCGAGTCGAATGCAGATCCAGTGCGTTAGGCACGTGCCTTGCATTTCATATGGTCGCGACTGTGTGTCCATAGATGACAGAAGCTTACCTACTTGGCAGCCGGCGATCAACACCTGCCACCTGCCACTGTCCGTGTCCACTCATCACAAGTTACAAATTCAATTATGGAACTCCGACACGAACTGACGTTCGAAAACCTCTCCATTTCCCGCCCAAAAATGGTGCGGAATTCGCGATATGCTGCCAAAAAAAAAACCACTCAGCTGACGTTTCAAGCGAATTCCATTTGAGTCCCATGCCCGTGGTGACATCTCGTCAGAGGCAAAATCCAGGCCACAATGCATCCCGCAAACACAATGACCTTGCAACAGGCGTGCATCACAGCGTGTCTTAAGATTTATGCTGCGAACTTAATATGCAACACCATTGAGTCCATAAAGTTTTACAACAACCCAACTACCAGTATTCACGAGCCACTGCGTCGTAATTCAGTTTCATGGGCCTCGGCCATCAGAAGGGAATATGAGCGTGGGCCTTAAATCAATCAGCGAACAGCCCGCGAGGAGCGTCCTCTGCTGTCGTTTTGCTCGACCAGCAGGGGCCATATTGTACCCTTTTTATGTTTCGATTATATTTTAATTCAATTGCCTGGGTGGTTATGAATTGATTCTACCACTGGCCGACTGATGGTGTGCATCAGCGATTCCGTTTGAGTGTAGACTATTCAGACTCTTGTCTGGACGTCAAGGATCACTTACGATCGGTGGCGGTCGGCGGTCGGCGGTCGGCAGTCGACAGTCGATCGTCGACAGTCGTCCGTGGGCATTCGGTGTCAGTGCGCTCTCGTGTGTATGAAATATGGAACTTTAAGTGATTCTATTATTAGGAGCGAGCCGTGTGATGACACCTAATTGGCAGCGATTTGCATGCATGGGGTGCATTCCAAGTGTCACGTTGTCCAAACAGAACTCCCAACACGAACGATCTGTTGAAATAAATCCATTTCTGCACTTGTTTAGCCAAGCATCCGTCCATCAATCCATCAGTGTCAGTCAGTGGGATGGATGGTGGTGAAGAGCCGGGCGGGGGGGTTTTTGGGTGCCACTAGACCGATCGAGATACGGGCTAATGAAGGCGATCGCCGGTTTGACAACCGATCGGCAAAAAAAAAATGTATTCACGGACCAGAGATACTTGGAAAAAATGTTGCTTAAACTTTCAAGACGTAACAAGAACCTACTTAACGTGGGCTTTTCTAATCCTTTAGAGATGCTTTAGAGATGCGGGTTTCTGCAGTCGCTTAATAATTATGACACGTCTAGAGTATGTCTCTGTTGACAGGGATTTGAATCGACTGTCAGTCCGTGTCGGACACTTCCGAGCAAGGAACCATACTCTGACTATGTTCTCTCGATTTCCCGACGTTCAGCGACGAACTTCCAAACCAGCCTAACCTCCCGATCGGACTGAAGGTCTGACCAACAAACGCTAGATGATCCTCTGCACATTTGCAAAGATGGGCCGAATACTGAGCAGGGAATGTGGAATGTGGATGTCTTAGACCAGATCATCAGCATCTGAAGATAAGATGGATGTCCTGTCTTGGTGTGGTCTATCCGAAGTGATATTGAGCGGAAAACATTTGACTGCAAGAATTTCTGTAATTGCCACATGCGTCCTGATGAAGCTGCCTGGGCACTGTGGCAATCCTGGAAATTGAGAAGTACGTTGGTAAACGTGATACGAACTCAAAATGTCTACTATACATGCATTCTTCGATTGAAAGACTGTAGAGCTCATGCAACTCGCAGTGTGCCGACATCCAAATGAGCAATGTTCAGTCATTTTCCAAGGCTTAACACAATTGAATCCGCTGCTCACAGTTAATGTAAGTGCACACTCGTACTAAATCTCAAAAGAGCAATTTACAATATTTTTGCTGTCATCATCATCATCTTCTTCTGACCCGCATGCTCCACTAAACGGGTCGCGGGGGTAAACCAGGCACGTGTCATCTCCAGGCAACTCGATCCTCCGCCATCGACTCTAACTCATCAGGAGTTATGCCGAAGGCGAGTTTTTGGACTTGGTCCAACCATCTCGTCCTGGGTCTGCCAAGCGGTCGCCTACCTGAAGGAATCCCATTCAACGCCCGCCTCGGAAATTCGTGCCACGTGCCCAAACCAACGACGCATAGCACTCTCCGTTCGAAGAAGCAGCTGCTAAATGTTGAGATCCTCGCGCACTGCCGCATTTTTTTACCCTATCCCGGCTAGTAATTCCCACAACAGTATGGAGATACTCAGCTCAGCAGCTTGTATTCGCGGTCTCAGTCTTCCGGTGATTACCCAAATTTCAAGACCGTATGTGAGAGTTACGACAAATACTGAATTGAAAACCGCTAAATTGGCTTTAACACCAAGCTCGGCGTTCCTAATTACAGATCTCCCAAGCTGTTTTAAAATGGACCCAGCTTGACCAATCCTACAGGAAAGCTCAGCATTACTCCTGTAATCACTCGTGAAAAAGACCCCGAGATACTTAAACCTCTTCACCTGCTGCAGTGGGTGGACCTGCAGGACTCCACTAACTTGTAGAGTGCATTGAATTGGCGTTCTGGAGATAACCATAACCTCCGATTTGTCCACGTTGACCTTCGTTCAAGCATCAGCACATACGGCCACAAACCTATCGAGTGCGCGCTGGAGTTCCGTCTGGGAGAATATGAGGATCACTAAGTCATCTGCAAAAAGAAGATGAACTCTCCCAATGTGAAAAATTCCTGGCCTTAGGTGCGACGCAACATCCGTATGGACGATGAACAGAAGAGGTGACAAGACGCACCCTTGGGGAAGTCCAACGCCCACGGTGAAAGGTGTTGATTTAGCACCGTTGACCCGAACACAGCTGCTACAGTTTGTGTATAGTGACTGAATGGACGTCAGAAGAGGACCCTCAATCCCACACTCCTGCAGAACACTCCAGAGTTTACCTCAAGGACCTCGGTCGTAAGCCTTTTCCAAATCCACAAAACAACTGCTTGGCATACTCCCAAGCCGTCTCATGTACCATTCTTAGAGTGAAAAGCTGGTCGGTTGTCTTCTACCGGGACGAAAGCCGCACTGTTCATCCTCCATCCTGGGCTTGACCATAGCTCTAGAACGGGCTTCCAACACCTTAGCGTAGACTTTCCCCGGGAGACGATATGCCCCTGCAGTTGGAGCAATCTCTTTTGTCCCCCTTCTTGAAAAGTGGGACAATCACCCCAGTGTGCCCAATCGCCAGGTGTCTCACCACGTTCCCAGGCCACTTTACTGACACGAGGGAGCCATTTAACTCCCTCTTTACCCATTGCCTTAAGCATTTCTGGCCGGATTTCATCCACATCGGCGGATTTGCCAACTTTTAGCGATTCAATCGCCAAAATGACTTCCTCCGCCGTTGGACTATCCTCTTATCTATCGTGCCCTGTTCGGGATTGAGCAGCTTCGAAAAGTGCTCATTTGTGCTCAACTGTGCATTGGAAGCCACACACCATCTTTGGATTTGACTCCTTCGCTGATGTCCCTCTGCGTCAGCGAATGGTTAGCCAGAACACCTTTTTCGCAGATCTATGGTCGCTTTCCAACTTCTGGCCGAACTCCTTCCAAGACTGCTCTTTACCTGCCCACACAGCCAATTTGCAAGTTCTTCGTGCCTTAGTGTACCAGTCACGTGAAGCAGAGTCCCCCAAGGGAATCCAGTCTCTGTTGGTCTTCTTCTTCTTCTCTCTGATGGCTTCTTGAACTCCGGGCGTTTTAAACCACACAGTTCTTTTCTCACCACCAGCCGCCACTCCAAGCCGCTTCACTCCACAACATCCCCATGACAGCGGTTGAAAATAGTCGCCATTCTCCCTCTACACGCGATGAAACAGTTGGAAGTCGCTCGAACCTTTCAGATATGTGCCGCGCAAAATTTAGCCGCAACTCACTGTTCTGTAGTCTGTCCTCCCACCGTATGCGTGTAACCACTCTTGGTTTCCGCCTTGGCAGGAGAGGTACTCGATCAGTGAGGTACAGCGTACATAGCACCAAGTGATGATCAGTTGACAGTTCAGCCCCTCTCCTCACACGCACATCACAAACCAGCCGTTCCACACACGATGCTGTCTACGCTGTTAACAAAATTTCAAAGTACGTTTTGCCAAAGATGCAACGAAGGCTAAGGGGAATTAATAGAATTTTGGAAAAGACCGAGGCCGGAAGTCGGAAGTCATGGCAGAATGATACTTTCGCTGAATATCATCGATGATCCAATAAGTAAGCCGAGCGCCACAGGAAAGGGTTGTTCGATTTTAGAGGCGATTTAGGAGCGGGGAGATCTTTGATGAGGTAGCGCCGATGGCGGAGGATCGAGTTGCCTGCCGTGCTTTATATCACAATGGACCATCATGGTCCAAGTGTACTGGTGAACTCACTAGCAGCCCCTTTCTCCACGCTACCACACACTTCCTGCTTAATTAGATTCTTATCATGGATGGCCCAAGCCTGAGCCTTCCATCGTTGGTAGTCTCGGCCACGCTGCTTCCAGTGTTGCGTCCACGATCACTTGGTTTTCATACCCCAAGTTCGGTCTTCCCGTCCGTCTCGAGAAAGGAGATTGAGATTCGAAGACCTGTACTCGATGTGCCCACAAACCACAGCTGGCTTTACAGAAGTTTGCACAAGATTGATTTCCATATCTTGGAGAAGGGCTGATGTGCCGAACCAGAGATCATCTGCAGCTCCTCTGAAAATAACAACGGCTGAAGCACCGGCAGTTTTGTCAGGCTCTCGATATTGCACGGATTTCTAGTTTATTGTCAAAAAATCAAATCAGCCTTTATTTAACATAGCATATTTTTCAAAATCCACGTGCTCACAGCCGAAACTCTGGTGTAGACGCCCGGAAGGTATGGTCTTGCGCAACCCATTCCCCACGAGACGATGCCAATCAGATATCCATTCAACACCAAAGGGCCACCGGAATCACCTTGACACGAGTCAATACCTCCATTGACCACGTCCCCAGCGCATATCATCCTATCCGACACACACTTCTGCAGCACCTGCTTGCACTGCTCTGTGTCCACGATTGGGACGTGAAAAGCCTGAAGAAGTTCTGATCCACCCTCGTTCGCATTTGTTGCACCCCATCCGGAGGCCAGAGCAAATTCGTTATCCGTAACCTCTTCCCAAGCGTCGGGTATCATGCGAATTCCGTCGTGTACTCCTGTGGCGTGCTCAAGATCAGAATGGCAACGTCATTGTTCATCGTGATCTCATTAAAGTGTGGATGTTCTCTGATCGATTGCGCAGGTATGACGGTGCCTCCCTCCGATTTGCTGCTGGATCCAATGCGCACTGACACATCGGCAACGGCCTTGTCAAAGGTGCAATGGGCGGCAGTTACCACCACTCTCGGTGAGATCAGGGTTCCACCGCAGAAATGCTCTGTCGTCAGGAGCGACACTTGATAGGGTGCGTCAGCGATGTCGATGGGGAAGCCCCCAACAATGCGATTGTTTAGTGAAACGTTCGTAAACAATGCCGCGCCTTGACTCGCACAAGCAGGGAAATTAACGCTGCCAAAAATATCATTGTACCAAATCCACGCAGACTACCAGTTTTGCCTGACTCTTATATTGTGGGAGGGCTTGTGAAGATTGGGTTATCTTATCATCCGTCGCCCTTCGTTGAAACTTGCTGGGCCTTGTTTGAACATATTAATCTGCGATCTTGGGGAGATACATGAGACACATAAAATAGCTGTGAACCTCTCGCTCTTGGTTTAATTATGATGTGTGATATCATCGGAAACTAGAATCGTTTGCCACCATTTTTCAAGTTCGAAGAAGGTGACACGTCTTCCGTTCTGCTGGCGACTTGCAAGGAGTCTTTATTCTTTGAGATGATCCTCTGAGCACCCCCTGATCTGCTGAATGTTAAGTACTTAGTGTCGACTTGCAGTTGGAAATCCAATGAAAGTCATATAGCGCCTCTCAGGCTGCGTGGACTTCATTTACAAAATCCTGGCCTGGGAGCTGGAGCAAGACGACCGTGCAGTGTTTGCTGGCTGATTTCCGAGGAAAAAACAAGCCTTTTTCAAGCCCATTCTCAGATTAGTGGATGCAGCGTCAACAGGCGATGCCAACTGCCAATCCTTCAGGAGGATATAATTTGTTGATGGCTCCCAGCGGTCAATTGTGTGTCATTAGCTGCGGATGGAAAGGAGACCCTTTTGACTGCGCCAATTATCGAGGGATCAGTCTCCTTAACATATCGTAAAAGATCCTCTCTGCCGTCTTGTGTGAACGCCTGAAACCATTCGTCAATAACCTGATAGGTCCTTATCAGTGCGGTTTCAGGCCGGGAAAGTCCACCATCGACCAAATTTTCACACGGCGGCAGATCCTGGAAAAAACCCACGAGATCCAGATCGACACCCACCACCTATTCGTCGATTTCAAGGCCGCATATGACAGCGTGCATAGAGACGAGCTATACAATGCCATGTCTAGTTTTGACATTCCAGCCAAACTCGTCAGATTGTGCAGGATGACGATGGAGAACTCTCGCTGCTCCATCAAGGTCGGTAACGAACTCACCGAGACCTTCAATGTCAAAAAAGGTTTTAGACAAGGCGACACGCTGTCATGTGATTTCTTCAACATCATACTTGAGAAGATCGTGCGAAACTCAAATGTCAACACCAGAGGCACGATCTTCCAAAAGTCCGATCAACTGCTTGCCTACGCGGACGACATTGACGTGATTGGACGAACACAGCGAGCTGTCAATGAGGCTTTTGCTAGCATTGAAGCGGAAGCGGCTAAAGAGGGTTTGGCAGTTAATCAGGGCAAAACAAAGTACATGCTGTCATCACGAAAGGGCGCACAACATCGACGCCTCGGACAGAGCGTCATAATGGGCAGCAGAAACTTTGAGGTAGGCAAGGACTTCGTCTACCTTGGCTCTGCAGTAAACAGGGACAATAACACCAGTACCCAGATCAAGCGCAGAATTACTCTTGCCAATCACTGTTTCTTTGGGCTCAAGAGGCAATTGAGTAACAGAGCCATCTCTCGAAACACCAAGTTGACTTTATATAACACCCTAATCATCCCCGTCCTGCTCTATGGCGCAGAGACATGGACGCTATTGAAAGCGGATGAAGAAGCTCTTGGTCGTTTTTGAGAGAAAAGTTCTGCGTGCGATCTTTGGTCCTGTTTGTATTGATGGCGTCTGGAGAAGGAGATTCAACCACGAACTTAACGGGCTAGTTAAGCGTCTTCGGATCCAACGCTTAAGATGGCTAGGTCACGTAGAGCGGATTGACACCACAGCTCCGGCCCGAAGAGTCTTCGATTCCGAGCCTTTGGGACAACGCATAAGAGGTCGTCCTAGAACAAGATGGCGCACACAAGTGGAAAAGGACCTCAACCAACTTGGTGTGCACAACTGGAGGCAGCTGGCGAAAGATCGTGCTGGCTGGAGAGGCTTGTTGGTTGAGGCCAAGGTCCACCCCGGACTGTAGCGCCAAACTAAGAAGAAGAAGAAGAAGCTGCGGATGGAGAAGGTCTTATAAAGGGTGATTTTTTAGCCATTATCTTTTTGGCAACACTGGTTTAAACAGCTGACGCACGTTTCGTGTTCGGTTTCACTGCCAAACATCTTCAGTCTGGTCTATAATTTAACCATGAATCGTCTTACAAACGAACAACGCTTGCAAATTATTGAATTTTATCAAAATGCGTGCTCTGTTAAGAAAGTTCATCGCGCGCTTCTTTCATTTTATGGTCAGTTTAATCGAAGCTCATTTTTGGCTCAATGGGTACGTAAATAAGCAGAATTGTCGATTTTGGAGTGAATATCAGCCAGAAGCATTGCAAGAGCTACCAATGCATCCAGGAAAAGTCACAGTTTGGTGCGGTTTATGGGCTGGTGGCATCATTGGACCGTACTTCTTCAATGATGATGCGAATCGTAACGTAACTGCGAATGGTGAGCGCTACCGTGAGATGATATCCAACTTTTGTTTGCCCAAAATGCAAGAGCTTGACTTGCATGACATGTGGTTTCAACAAGACGGTGCCACATGCCACACAGCACGCGCACCAATGGACTTATTGAGAGGCGAGTTGGGTGAACATTTTATTTCACTTTCGGGACCGGATACTATTTTTTGTGGGGCTACGTTAAACTATGTTAAAGCTCATGTCTATACAGACAAGCCCGCTTCAATTGACGCATTGGAAGACAACATTGAAGCATTTATTCGTGAGATACCGGCCGAGATGTTGGAAAGAGTATGTCAAAATTGGACTAAGCGGATGGACCATTTGAGGCGCAGTCAAGGTCAACATTTGCATGAAATAATCTTCAAGCCATAAATCATATGGACCGTACTACCGATTCAAATAAAGATTTCATGCATTTTTCTGAATTTTATGTGTTTTTTTTAATGTTAGCTTGGTCCTTCGAGTGAGGGTTATTCCTCTGTGCGTCCACGGCATACACTTCGTTTTGCCCTCGTTCACCGCTAAACCCATTTTGGCCGCCTCCGATCTCTCTCAGCAAACGCTTCATTGACGGCTCACTGTGTTCGACCAACCACGTCAATATGGTCGGAGTGTGGTAGCAATGTACGCACTTTTGGAGGATCGTGTCTCTTGTGTTGAGTCGAGTGAGTTTTGCACTTCACAGAATGATGTTGAAAAGTCTCGTGACAACGCGTCGCCGTGTCAGAGACTAGTCAGCGCCTTCAAATCCAGGATGGTGAGTGGGTCAGATTCGTCGTAGAAGTTAACATGAAGCGCCACATTCCACACATATCGTCTTTCGGCCGTCACGTAAATCACATTTCACACAACGTGATTTGTTCAAAACATCTCTCAGTCACCCCGTCATAGGAATACCCCGCACTGAACTAGCCGCCTCAAATCAACTAACTCATAACAGTTCCCAGACAATTCGTAATTTGAGGCGTGCTATAGACTAGGCAAACATCTCGCAAGAGACTGAATTTCCCGCATAACACGGCGGCAAATTACCGCGAACAAGTGCCGCCACACAAACCAGTACTTGCATGCATCAATTTTCTAAAAGCTTCAACAAATAATTACCAATGCACTGCCAGAGCTTTTAGCGACGCGCCAGCCGCGTCACCATGAGAATGCATTCACAAGCATCTGCCTGGTCCCTGGCCGGATGCATCAACGGCCAGTGGACAGATCTAGAGATGTATTGCATTCAAATCGTTTTTAATTGATAAAAATGAGAGTGAATCCGAAAAACGACAAATGTGTTCGTTGTAAACTTGGCACGGGCTACCCGTGGGATAATGTCGTTGAAAAGCATCTGCAGCAGTAGTTGATTAGTTCGGTTCGTCGTGTAAGCACCTACTTGTGCCACGAGTGCAATTGTCGCGTTTCCGAAAAACAATATGACATAAGAGCCCACGTCCAGTCTAAAAATACGGGAATTAATTATTTTGTGTTTTTGTTTTCACTCGAAGACCGCGTCAGAGTAAACGTCTCAGATCGCACGATCGACCGTCACGATGTCGAAGATGAAGTTGTTTCTAATATTATTTGTAATAACGGCTGCGCTGGGGTGCTTTATATTCTACGCCCTGCTTCCAGTCGAAATGACGCCGAGAGATGACACAGATGAACACAGTACGACCGAGAGCAAAGAAGTGCGCATCAATCAATCCCAACTGATGCGGAGCTTCATGAACGCATTGGCAGACCCGTGTGAGGACTTCTATGAGTACGCCTGCGGCAACTGGGAAGAAGTGAATCCAATTCCGAAGGATAAATGGGAGTACTCGTCGGTTGAGCGTCTGAATGACAATCTGGACCTAAAATTGAAGGAAGTCCTCGAGGAGCCAATGGGCAGCGACGAACCGCCGGATGCTGTCGACAAGGCTAAGATCTTCTACAGAAGCTGCACAGATGAGGAGACCATTGACAAGCGTGGCGCCCAACCGCTTCTGGATTTCATTGAAGACTTGGGTGGCTGGCCGGCAATGGATGCGGACTGGAATGAGACCAACTTCGATTGGATTCAACTGGCAATTAATCTGTCGTTTGTCGAAAACGGTGTTGTGCTCGCCTATGACATTGAGAAGAATACAATATCCGCAGACAACATCATTTACCTGAAGCAGCCAGTCTTGGGAATGGCCAACATAGACTACTACTTGAAGAGCGAGCATGCCAACAAGCTAGAAGCTTACACGTGAGTGGAAATTCAAATCAATGTAACTCATCGTTTTGTGCGGTTGCATCTCTCAGATTCAGGGTCTTAAGCTCGCTCATTCCTCCGCTCAGAGAACGCGATGTGCGTCTAAAAATATCTGCCGATGGTGGCCCATGTTCTCGAAGAGCTTATCGCTGAATTTGTTTGGAAACAAAATCACCAAGATTGATTGAGTGAGGAGGTTGCCCGGGTGTTATTGTGTCTGGCATCAACGATTTGTTTACTCGGGTCATTGGTAGCCTAAGCTTTAGCCAAAAGGCGAACCTCTGAAACATCACTTCTCTCGTTTCCTAGCAGAATTTGTTGCGCAATAAAGTCAACAAGTTGTTTACTGTCTGTATGGGAACACGCTGAAACAAGTTCAGATGCGAATTCTGATCCAAATGTGTCACTATGACAGTAGCATCCGTTTTTCGAAAGTGATGATTCGTTTGGCCATACTTTTACGCGCTGTCAGCACACCCAAGTTTACAGCTATTCAGAACAAACTGTCATTGTCGTCTAAAGGCTCAACGGAATGTCGTCTAAAGGCTCAATGAGTGGACCTAAGTCAACCTAAGTAATCGCGAGAATACACAGAAATTGAAGAACTGTACCCAAACATTAACCACTACTCTTTCATTTTCGTTAAGTTTCGTTCACTTTTGCTCACTTCTCTGAATAGCTGCATATCATCATCATCATCTTCTGACCTGCATGCTCAACGAAAGGGATCGGGGAGGGTAAACAAGGCAACTCGATAGTCTGCCATAGATTTTAACTCATCAGGAGTCCCAAGCTTAACCAGGTGCGTTTTTGGACTTGGTCCAACCATCTCGTCCTGGGTCTGCCAAGCGGTCGCCTACCAGATGGAATCACATTCCGCCTCGGAAGTCGTGATGAAGAGGACATTCGTGCCACTTGCCCAAACCACCGAAGCATAGCCCTCTCCGTTCGAAGAAGCAGCTGCTAAATGTTGAGATCCTCGCGCACTGCCGCATTTTTTTACCCTATTCCGGCGGGTAATTCCCACACCAGCACGGTGAAATCTCTTCTCAGCAGCTTGTATTCGCGGTCTCAGTCTTCCGGTGATTACCCAAATCTCAAGACCGTAGGTGAGAGTTAGAACAAATACTGAATTGAGAACTGCTAACTTGGCTTTGACTCCAAGCTCGGGCTTCCTGATTCCCGATCTAAAAAAGCTGTTTCAAAATGGATCCAGCTTGACCAATCCTACAGGAAAGATCAGCATTACTCCTGCCATCACTCGTGAAAAAGACCCCGAGATACTTAAACCTCTCCACCTGCTGCAGTGAGACTCCACTAACTTGAAGAGTGCATTGAGCAGGCGTTCTAGAGAAGACCATAACCTCCGATTTGTCCATGTTGACCTTCATTCCAGCATCAGCACATATGGCTACAAACCTATTCAGTGCGCGCTGGAGTTCCGTCTGGGAAGGTGTGAGGATGACTTAGTCATCTGCAAAAAGAAGATGAACTCTCCCAATGTGAAAAATTCCTCGCCTTAGGTGCGACGCAACATCCAGTCCATACAAACGATGAAAAGGAGAGGTGACAAGACGCACCCTTGGCGAAGTCCAACGCCCACGGTGAAAGGTGTTGATTAAGCACATTTAACCCGAACACAGCTGCTACAGTTTGTGTATAGAGACTGAATTGCCCTCTCCGTTCGAAGAAGCAGCTGCTAAATGTTGAGATCCTCGCGCACTGCCGCATTTTTTTACCCTATTCCGGCGGGTAATTCCCACACCAGCACGGTGAAATCTCTTCTCAGCAGCTTGTATTCGCGGTCTCAGTCTTCCGGTGATTACCCAAATCTCAAGACCGTAGGTGAGAGTTAGAACAAATACTGAATTGAGAACTGCTAACTTGGCTTTGACTCCAAGCTCGGGCTTCCTGATTCCCGATCTAAAAAAGCTGTTTCAAAATGGATCCAGCTTGACCAATCCTACAGGAAAGATCAGCATTACTCCTGCCATCACTCGTGAAAAAGACCCCGAGATACTTAAACCTCTCCACCTGCTGCAGTGAGACTCCACTAACTTGAAGAGTGCATTGAGCAGGCGTTCTAGAGAAGACCATAACCTCCGATTTGTCCATGTTGACCTTCATTCCAGCATCAGCACATATGGCTACAAACCTATTCAGTGCGCGCTGGAGTTCCGTCTGGGAAGGTGTGAGGATGACTTAGTCATCTGCAAAAAGAAGATGAACTCTCCCAATGTGAAAAATTCCTCGCCTTAGGTGCGACGCAACATCCAGTCCATACAAACGATGAAAAGGAGAGGTGACAAGACGCACCCTTGGCGAAGTCCAACGCCCACGGTGAAAGGTGTTGATTAAGCACATTTAACCCGAACACAGCTGCTACAGTTTGTGTATAGAGACTGAATTGCCCTCTCCGTTCGAAGAAGCAGCTGCTAAATGTTGAGATCCTCGCGCACTGCCGCATTTTTTTACCCTATTCCGGCGGGTAATTCCCACACCAGCACGGTGAAATCTCTTCTCAGCAGCTTGTATTCGCGGTCTCAGTCTTCCGGTGATTACCCAAATCTCAAGACCGTAGGTGAGAGTTAGAACAAATACTGAATTGAGAACTGCTAACTTGGCTTTGACTCCAAGCTCGGGCTTCCTGATTCCCGATCTAAAAAAGCTGTTTCAAAATGGATCCAGCTTGACCAATCCTACAGGAAAGATCAGCATTACTCCTGCCATCACTCGTGAAAAAGACCCCGAGATACTTAAACCTCTCCACCTGCTGCAGTGAGACTCCACTAACTTGAAGAGTGCATTGAGCAGGCGTTCTAGAGAAGACCATAACCTCCGATTTGTCCATGTTGACCTTCATTCCAGCATCAGCACATATGGCTACAAACCTATTCAGTGCGCGCTGGAGTTCCGTCTGGGAAGGTGTGAGGATGACTTAGTCATCTGCAAAAAGAAGATGAACTCTCCCAATGTGAAAAATTCCTCGCCTTAGGTGCGACGCAACATCCAGTCCATACAAACGATGAAAAGGAGAGGTGACAAGACGCACCCTTGGCGAAGTCCAACGCCCACGGTGAAAGGTGTTGATTAAGCACATTTAACCCGAACACAGCTGCTACAGTTTGTGTATAGAGACTGAATTGCCCTCTCCGTTCGAAGAAGCAGCTGCTAAATGTTGAGATCCTCGCGCACTGCCGCATTTTTTTACCCTATTCCGGCGGGTAATTCCCACACCAGCACGGTGAAATCTCTTCTCAGCAGCTTGTATTCGCGGTCTCAGTCTTCCGGTGATTACCCAAATCTCAAGACCGTAGGTGAGAGTTAGAACAAATACTGAATTGAGAACTGCTAACTTGGCTTTGACTCCAAGCTCGGGCTTCCTGATTCCCGATCTAAAAAAGCTGTTTCAAAATGGATCCAGCTTGACCAATCCTACAGGAAAGATCAGCATTACTCCTGCCATCACTCGTGAAAAAGACCCCGAGATACTTAAACCTCTCCACCTGCTGCAGTGAGACTCCACTAACTTGAAGAGTGCATTGAGCAGGCGTTCTAGAGAAGACCATAACCTCCGATTTGTCCATGTTGACCTTCATTCCAGCATCAGCACATATGGCTACAAACCTATTCAGTGCGCGCTGGAGTTCCGTCTGGGAAGGTGTGAGGATGACTTAGTCATCTGCAAAAAGAAGATGAACTCTCCCAATGTGAAAAATTCCTCGCCTTAGGTGCGACGCAACATCCAGTCCATACAAACGATGAAAAGGAGAGGTGACAAGACGCACCCTTGGCGAAGTCCAACGCCCACGGTGAAAGGTGTTGATTAAGCACATTTAACCCGAACACAGCTGCTACAGTTTGTGTATAGAGACTGAATTGCACTCAGGGCCATACTCCTGCAGAACACTCCACAGTTTACCTCGAAGACCTCGGTCGTAAGCCTTTTTCCAAATCCACAAAACAACTGTAGATGGGCTTGGCATACTCCCAAGCCTTCTCAAGTACCATTCTTAGAGTGAAAAGCTGGTCGGTTGTCTTCTACCGGGACGAAAGCCGCACTGTTCATCCCCCATCCTGGGCTCGACCATAGCTCTAGAACGCGCTTCCAACACCTTAGCGTAGACTTTCCCCGGGAGACGATATGCCCCTGCAGTTGGAGCAATCTCTTTTGTCCCCCTTCGTGAAAAGAGGGACAATCACCCTAGTTTACCAATCGCCACGTTCCCAGACCACTTTACTGACACGAGGGAGCCATAGAACTCCCTCTTTACCCATTGCCTTAAGCATTTCTGGTCGGATTTCATCCAGACCGGCCGATTTGCCAACTTTTAGCGATTCAAAAAACCAAAGTCCTTCCACCGTTGGAGTTTTCTCCGCCCCACTCACTTCTATGGGAGCGAAATCATTCGCTGTCTATGCTCGTAAGTGGTATTCAAATTTATCCAGGCACTTATGGACAGTTTGAATTTGACACGATTCTTACATACAGTCGCTCAGAAATGTAGGTAGACAGCATAAAGTTGTCTGTGTCCCCAATAGGTTCCCAGCAGGTTACTTGTGAGATTGTCATTTATTAATCTTTGGATACTAAATTGGCCACGCTGGATTTTGCTATGTATGTCCCCGCATCACGACAGACCGCTCTACGTGGTTTACATTTGTACGTGAATTTTGCTACATTTTTGGGTTTTGGACTATATACGGTGCTACAGCGCGTAGAGTGCCAGAGCCTAGCTTCTCAGTAAACACTCGTGTTGTGCGTGCCTCTGTTCCAGTAGGAGTCCTCTGTTTTCAGAGGACCTACAGTTTTTCGCCGACTCCGAAAGGCCAATTTGAGAAGCTTTTCCTAAACTCTTTGAGCATTCTCAGTGACTTCAAAGAGGTGGGGCTGTGAAAATTATTTTCGCGTGTAACATGAATCGGTAGAGAGAGAGAGAGTGAATAAGAGTGTCGACTGCAGGGTGTAAGCATATCCTGATGTCTCCCAATTCATTATAGTGGATTTAAGGCAGCGATCATGGTAACTTTTGAAGCACATTACTGGCTCACCATCAGTAATCTCTAGATTTTTTGGAATTTCTCCATGTAGAAAGCACTACCTACAAAATTCTCTTTGCATTACAAACATTTTAAATAAGTTGCAGCAACTTAATGGGACAAGGGCTCTTCCGCTATGTGTCGAAGCAGTAGTTTTACCCAGAAGCATTACACGTTGTGTACATTCATTAAACCTCGCTTTAGGACATTCTTGTCAAATTCAGCCTACGTACAGGCGATTGGCATTGCATAATCGGAGGGAACTCTTTTTTTAAACTACCCGCAAAACGAGTACATCCGAAGAATTAAACGGCTATGCAAGAAGCTCAATGGATCGAAAAGCACTTATTAAGGTTCAAATAGTGGCTACCTTGGATGTTTTGATTATTGATAAGGACTCTCAGACATCACCTAAATCATCTTGTTGTCTTAAATCAGTTTGGGCCATCAGCTTGTACTGCTAAACATTTTATTTTCGTACACACCAGCATTGTAAACCGCACCATTGTAAATCCGTGCACCGCCTCTGTTGATCTTCCTCTGTCTGTCGTCGTTGGGTTTTTGCTGGTGTTTTCGCAACGCTAAAATTTGTATTTGTTTCTGTTGTCCTTTGTGTCTGTTTTCCTAATAGAAGGATACACCATTTGTGACATAGTGTCGATTCTCGAGCAGTCGACATTATTGCCCATTCATAGTCCCGCGTTGGTGCATTGACTAAGTGCTGGTTACGATCTCTGCTTCGAATTGTAAATATGTCGCAATAATGTGTTTTTTTTTTTTTTTTCATTTCAAACATTCTCAATTTCCCTGCCCACTGAAAATGTCAAATAGACGCAAGGAAATGTAAAAAACACCAACATCATGACTGAAACACAATTATGCGCTTGCGCTGACGTTGTCTTTCAACGCACACAATTCACGGCTGTGCACAAAATGCTGTGTCGATCTGCGTTAGTGAGGCGTGAGAGGATCGTAATAAAACTTAAAGCATAAGTCCATCGCACTGTGAACTGAAATTGAGAGATTTTCTACCAAATTGAAAGTTTTTCCCACAAATTGAGAATTTTCCGTAACATGAAGTCGGCTGGCGCAACGCATATGTGTTGTGTTTCAGTCATTATTCTGCGTGTTGAAATAATGTTTGACGATGCCTCGCTTACGTGAGATTACGTTTCTATCATCGCTCTAAATTTCCTATACATAGCATTTCAAAACATAGCACGGCGCAGTGAGAATGGCATGGAGCCATTGAATTGTCTAGGTGCGACGCAGCAAGGCCGCATTGTGGTACGAAAGGTAACGAGACAACGGCATAGAGCCAATGTAAGCACGTCTGATCCTGAACACTTTTATAGGTTAGTTATAAGTTACCTAAAAGGGGAATAGGCGACTTCATAATTCAGCTCGAGGACCATAAGACCATTCTATCATCATTATATATGTTGATGCTGTCAATACTTGGCAAAAGCAAAACTAAAGTCGACGAAGAACATTTTGAATTTTATAAAAGATTGGCTGAGTGCCTACAGTGGAAGACAAAGTGTCATTCACAACCAGAGGCATAGCGTTCAAAGAATGCCATAACGGCGTTAGATGACTCGAACGTTTTACCGTTCACCTTTTTTAAGAAACTCTTCCGGTGATGATCGAATTACTGGCTTGGCCTTAACGTCAATTCATCGAAAGATTCAAATAAACTCAAGCAGAAATACTTCTTTACTTTGTTATGTTGAATGTGGTCACTTTTTGGATCTATTGCTACTTTTGTTAAAATTCTGTACCACTTGAAATGATAACATGAGTAGACTGCACTCATTTTTGATGATAACTAACAGAGCAGATTTCGTCCCCACCTTTTTAATCCCACCTTTTTATTCTTTCTAGGGATCTAGTCGAAAGAGTACTTCTTCTGCTGGGAGTGGACGAGCAAACAGCCAGAAATGCTTCCGAAGAAATAGTAAAGTTCGAAGTTCGCCTCGCCGAGGCGAAGAACACACCAGATAAACTAAAGGCCGAATCACTACTCCTGCGGTGGCCCATGAGCAAAGTGCAAGAGGAATACGATGACATCGACTGGGAGCGCTACATCTCCGGCGTCCAAGGAGCTAATGTCACCAGCCTTCAACATGTTGGAATACAATATGGTCCCGTTGTCTGGTACTATGGCCAGCTTTCAGGAATCTTACCCGACGTCAGCATGGAGACTCTAGCCAACTATATGGTCTGGCGAGGTGTGCTTTTTGTACTTCCAACACTTAGTGCTGATTTTCGAGAGGCTTTGGATGACTTCAATGAGATATTGACTGGTCAAATTGACCCGAAACCCCTGTGGAAGCTGTGTGTGCGTCAAGTTAACATGAATATCGGAATGACAACATCGGCGCTGTTCGTGAAGAAGTACTTCGATGAGTCCAGCAAGGAAGTTGCCAACGAGGTGATCGAGTCCCTCAAAGAGGCCTTCGAAGAAAACCTTTCAGACATGGACTGGTTGAGAGAGGACACCAAAGAGTACGCGATGAATAAGGTGCGGGCTATGAAGGCATCTGTTGGATATCCGGACTACATTCTCTCGGAGGAGACCTTAAACGATCTGCATGATGAGGTCAAGGTCGTCGCTGGTGAGCACTTCGAGAACTACATCAGCATTGCAAAATACAATCGCAGAGAAAACCTTGATATGCTCTTGAAGCCGTTCGATCCAGAGTATTGGTTCGAACCACCGACCATGGTGAACGCCTTATATAGCGTGGCAGCAAATCGTATCATCGTCCTTGCGGGGATCCTCCAACCGCCCACCTTCCATCGCTACTTCCCACAGTCCCTGAATTATGGCAACATTGGAATGTTTCTCGGACACGAAATCATTCACGGCTTCGACGATAACGGTCGTAACGTAGACATAAATGGCAATGTTGCCAACTGGTGGCACAAGGCCGAAGAGGTTGCCTTCGAGCAGAAGAAGAAATGCTTCGAAGAGCAGTATGGGAACTTGTCAACCATAGACATTCCCTTCGACATTGTTGCCACGATTTCGGAGAACTTGGCAGACAACGGAGGCATACGCATCGCATACATTGCGTACAATAATTGGAGGGAAGCAAACTCACATCCAAAACGTACAACACTTGACACCTTGCCGGATCTAGAGCTCGACGGAGATCAATTGTTCTTTCTCGGCTTTACGCAAGCGTTTTGCTCAGCCATTCGACCGGAGGCAGTGCAGGCAAACAAATACGAGGATCACAGCCCGTCAAAGTACCGGACCATCGGCAGTCTTATGAATTTCGAAAAATTCAGCGAAGCATTTCAATGTCCGGAAGGGAGCGCCATGAACCCGAGTAGGAAATGCCGAATATGGTAGGAAAATGCGATTACACTGACCGCCCTGTTTGAGTTTGCACACGTCAAAATTCTGACATGTCTAAAATGTTTGAATACTTTTAGGTGTTGCGCATATGGTGCAGCTTTGTTTTTGAAAATTAAATAATTACTTCTTATGTTATTCGGTTTGGTGTTCGAGATTTATTGTTTTGTATAAAAAGAAGAAAGTAATGAGTAATGAATAAAATAAAAATAATTTGTGTAGACTCTGATTGCTTGATACTTGGGAACATGCCACAATCTTTCGTGGAAGATTGCAAAGTCTTAAATATTCATCCGCTTTTGAGATTATCCATGCCTCTGCACCCTAAATCAGGACTGGGATGAACAGTGGCTTTTATAAAGTCAGCTTGATGGCTCGAGATGTTTTTCGAAATTGCATATTGAGTCAATGAACCAATGAAATAGAGGTTGGCAAGAGTTACACTGCGATGCCGAGGTAGTATGCCTCGAAGTTATAACGTCGATGTTGTGTGCTTGTTCTCGCGGTAACCAGATACGAACAACAGGAATATAAATCTAAATAAACCAACAACGGTGTAAGGCTTACAATTGTTACTCGATTTGTTTTAAAACTATGCTCAGTTTTTTAAGCGGTAAAATCTTTGCATAACTCTTTCCAACATGTGCTGCATGATCTAGACGGTCAAGTGATGAAGAGTGCTCGTCGTGAGATAACCCAGTCGCCACTTTTTCCGTTCACATTTTTGGTGTCGATTCTCTAGCGATATACAATTGGAATATATTTTTGTTGTTGATTCTAGTAGTCTAAGTGATGTCTGGATTTTCTTTCTGAAATGTCTAGATTTTCCACTACAATCTGCATTTACATGTTTTTACTTGTCTTGTTTTATACTGACTTTAAATTAAACAGACCCAAAAACACACTCGACAAAACACTCGAGAGTCGACTACACACTCAACAGTCGACTACACACTTGACAGTCGACTACACACTCGACAGTCGACTACATACTCGACAGCTGACTACACACTCGACAGTCGACTACACACTCGACAGTCGACTACACACTTGACAGTCGACTACACACTCGACAGTCGACTACACACTCGACAGCTGACTACACACTCGACAGTCGACTACACACTCGACAGTCGACTACAAACTCGATCAGTCGACTACACACTCGACAGTCGACTACACACTCGACAGTCGACTACACACTCGACAGTCGACTACACACTCGATCAGTCGAAACTCGCAATAGGGGCCTAAGATACGTATAAAAAATATCGTTAATTGATATATTTTTAATCGGAAATTTTCTTTCATATATCGAATGACCCCGTAAAAGAAAACACACACAAGAAAGAATTTCTAGGACAATTTAGACATAATCTACCTAATGGGAAGTGAATTCAAAGCGACTTTCTACGCCTAATAGGAAGTTCAAATTTACCAACCCTAAGGCACTAGGCTTGATTAAAAGGATTAAAATGCCCAACATTTTCTCTGCACGACTCTACACTTCCGCAATCATAAGCATTATCTAGTCTGATTGAGACTAAGACTGTTCGTACACAACTTACAATCGTGATAAACGTTTAAGCAAACAACAGCAGTTTGCGGAAAACGATTGACCTTCTAGTACGCCCTTCGATATGGGCCCGGGTTATGAACAGATAACCAACTGTGAGTGGCCTTAGAAGGTTTGCGTTTAATCCGGGCGTTAGCGTTAGCGTTATGCATGACAACAACTGAAGTTAAGCACGAACATGATGCTTACTGTTTCCGTTTTATAGACCGACCTATCTTACGTTAGCTTGAAGGCGCACTTCCGTAGTACACTTATCGAGTATTTTTATTAAAAATCACACGCTTCGTGGGTCGTGCGCATTGAGGGCAGGAACATAAAAATCACAACTCCCTCCACATTCTCAATCAATTGACAAACGCATGCTATCACGGATCTTTAGCGTTTTCCATAAACTGCGGAACTCCGGAAAGAAATCAATTAACGATAAAAATTGACATCAACGTGCCAACGCCTGGGGACCCAATCGAGAAAAATACCATAAGAGACTCAATCTCTTGGCGCACCTTTTCACAGGCACACAGATTCCCCTTCCAGAGACTGCCTAATCCAGATCCATCAACGACGGCACTCTTTAATCGTGATTTGTACAGGAAACGTCCCAAGCGCTGAACTTCATCCATAAGTCACAAGAGGTAATAAATCTGCCGATTTCCAGCCGAACGGAAGTATCTATTCTCTCGGCACGTGAGATATTAAAACTCCAATCCAGCGGCGATTTGAAATCGTAGTCGCATCAAGAGCACCAACAGACAAACAGGATGAGCTTCAGACAGACGAATCGTGTGCACATGGAAACAAGAGATTTCCTCTGTCCATCGGGGATTCGAAATTTTTGGTCTCTCGTTATAAATAGTCCCGCACACTGTCGTCACTTGCGTGGAAACGACAATCAATGTATGGAATCACAAGCAATGTCATACCCAATTAGGTATCACTTTCCAGATGTGTGTGCGTCTGTGCGTCTGGGCACTGAAGTTCGTGGAGAATCAGGGCTGATTTGTGGCGACAGGATCGGTGTTGTATCAGTGATCTGTACGCAATTTATGGACTCGAAGAGATGTTTACAATATTTGATCACTTCAACTGACGCGCATTTTGTAACGTGTGTCTAATTGCCCTCGCAGGGGGGGTTAAGTTTAGTAGGAAGGACTGACTGCAGACGTCTGTCACAACACTTCCATACTTGGAACTAGTTTTTGCTGAAGACAAAAAGGCTTAGCTGGCTTATGCTGACGCCATTTAGTTCGCTGAGATTAGACTGCTGCGAGTAGACCCCTAGATGTGAGTGGCTTCTGCTGACCAGAGCTGGTGATTTGGAGTTTCCCCCTCGTTCTGCGGGTGTGCCAATTGGGCAGAGTCCGGTTATGAAGCCATTGAGAGTCCTGAGTATAGGTCTGTTAAGTCTGAGCCGACAGAGTGTTCGTTTAGTGTTGTACAGGCCACACTGGCTTCGCTTTAAGGTCGATTGTTCTGAAGGTGGATATTTTCCTGGCGCCGCGGAACAGGTTGCACCCCACCTAGCAAGTTCATCGGCTTTGCAATTCCCCAATGTGTCCCGTCATCCACATGAAGTGTATATTGATGTGTTCAGTCATCTCATCCTGCAGTTAATGGATGTTTTTGAATTAGACTCTCTTTGGAATTGACACATGCACACCCCTCGTCCGTCTGTGTAGGCATATTCGCAGGGGAACGGCCAGCGTCTGGGTATCGGACATCCCATCCGAACTGGAAGGAATGCTCGTGGAGTATTCCTTCCCGAAGGTGGCATTGTAGACGGGATTCTACTTTAAGTTACGCAACATAGAATACCCAACTCATCTCATGAAACAAAGGCCAAGTTGTCCATTCCACAAGGAACGGGTGGCATGACTAGGCGAATACCAGGGATGCATATCAGTAGCAGCATAACAGTCGATTCAAGATGTGAAACATTGTTGCACGGAAGTTGGAAGGTCGGGCAGCAAAATCAGCGGGGTTGGTAGTTTGTACGTACTAGTGTAGTGGACTATCGACGCTACCAAAGCCTATCCAACAGGAATCAAAATCTCTTGGCTAATGACCTCAAAGCGAAGCCTACTAACTACCTTAGGTTGATTTATGTTCTAGGACCTCAACCCAACCGGATGCAACAGGATGCAGCTAACCGGAGATGGCTCAGCACCAGGAACACGACGTTCCTGAACAAGAACCTTAAACGCTTACCCAGTAATCCTCGCTCGAACATGAAGCCGTTCAACACATACCTCAGGAGGAGATGCTTGAGGCACAGATCCACCTCGGCGTGTAATCAACGGCAATCACCATCATCATCTGCATTGACCCGTCGGGGAAACAATCCACATACTAGAGATCTCCAGGCCACTCGATCCTCCCCGATCGACTCTAACTCATCAGGAGTTATGCCCAAGTGCAAGCAAGCGAATTTTCAGACTTGAACCAACCATCTCTTCTTGGGTCCGCCAAGCGGCCACCTCCCTGTTGAACTCGCATTCAGAGCACATGTGTCCCCACATGCCAAGTGACTAAACCATTGGGTTTCAAAGCGTTGATGTGGCGTCTCACGCCGGCGCAAGCGTCTGCTGTTAGCCTCTATCAACGAACTCCTGCTCTCACCTCCACGAGGTGAAATTTGGAAGCCGAGTACTCTTGCTCAAAGATGGGGTGCCCAAGGGAGCCAAGGGAGCCGAGCACCTTCCAAGGGAGCCGAGTACTTTCGATCAAAGATGGGGTACTCAACCCCCGTGGCTTCAGACGAGAGTGAGACTGTACCAGGGCTCATCTCTCTTCATGGATGGCGTTGGAGGCTTGATAACTGTCTGGGCAACAACGACATCCAAAACACCAGTTAGCAGGAGCTTCCTGGTGCGCGCTCCTTCTAAAGCTGCTCCGACATATTCGGAATGCAGGTCTAGAAGGTCCTTCCGAGAGCAGATCGAGACCTTTGAATACCGGTGGTGGCGGAAGAGCCCTATAGCCTTAGGGCCAATGTCGGCGGTGAATGAGTGCAACGCGAAGTTTGTGATGTCCTCAAGGAAGGACATACAATATCGACGTCTGCAGCTGTGCAGCTATAACTTTGAGGTAGTCACGAACTTCGTCTACAATCAGTACCGAGATTAAACGCAGGATAACTCTAGTCGATCGTTGTTTCTTTGGGCTCTAGAGGCAATTGCGTGAGCCCCCTCTCGTAGGACCAAGCTAACATTATATAAGATCATCAGTGTCCTGCTCCATGGCGCGGAAGCATGGATAATCTCAAAAACTGATGAAGAAGCACTTGATCTTTTCGAGAGAAAAGTTCTGCGTTCAATCTTTGGTCCTGCTTGTGTTGAGGGTTTTCGGGGAAGAAGATTCAACCACGAGCTGCACGGATCCAACGTCTAAGATGGCTGGACCATGCCGAACGAATGAACGACTCAGCTCCGGAGAGAGTCTAAACACGCAGTTTGTCTAAACACATGATGAGCCTTGTGGATTATTGACAGCATTTCGTACTGTTCCCGTCGGAAGCATCGAGTTGCACAACATGTCAACATTTGCGGGAGATAGTCTATGTACGTCGCGTCGTACCCCCGGCTTCCCTCGCACTCGTAAGTAACGTAACTTTACATTTTTCAGAATCCATCGGAAGTGCTCCAACCGCAACCGTCATTTATCCAGGAAACACTAAAAAGGCTTCAGCACGAATCCGAGTTTCCGAAACCGGATGCGTGTGTTATTGGGTCTCACGTAAACGAGCTTATTTTACAAATTCCGAAGCGGCAGCAACCAAAAACAAAGAAAAAAATGTATTAACAAGTTCACCAGGCATCCCGCCACATTTTCCGGTAGCGGCCCTGGCCACCACTTGGCCTCGTTAATTTTCTCCAAAATCCACTTCCTCTCCCGTCGCCGAAAATAAATCTCTCATTTGCAGCAATAAATCACCGTTTCCCACGATATGTTGTGCCGCTGCACAGTTGTCGGCTCCGTCTGCCAAGGCTTGTGTCGAGCGCAGCAGAACAGTGTCCTATCCCCACCCACTGACGTGCACGCATGTCGGGTCGTACATGAAAACCACCGAAAGGAACTTGTATCTCGGGTAGCCGGAACAAGGCTCCAATCTCGTGGGATCATTATCATCTTGTTCGCAGGGTGTTCCCGTCGGTCCTCCCACCGCCAGCCGCTCCCGGTGCGTCATTTAAGTCACCGCTGTTATGTCACAATTTTATAGTTTCACCTACACACAAGCACGCGATACACCGCAGATGCTATTCATAGACGCACACACATTCCCGGACGGACCTGGGTCGTCTGCTGCGGGATATTTCATCTCAAGGTGCCACAATCAGCTCCGCTGAACATTTGTTTTGATGTATTCTCAGCACTCTTGCCGGCGGATCGAGAAAGAATTATGAACAAGCCGAACTCTTCCGCCTACGGCCGTTCGAATTTGGGGCGTCGCAGACATGATCCATGAACATAGCAAGCAACTTCAAGTGGAATCCACTGCGAGGAGTGATGTACTGCGGTTGCTGTGGTGACGGCGGCGGCAGCGACATCCCCTGGTTATCCACACAACAAGTGACAAATCACTCGAACACGTCACACATGATAAATTGTTCTCATAACGATGATAAGCTGTCAATCAGCTCGGATGGAAAATGTGATCTTCAGGAAATTGCTATTGGAAGACGGATGGTATGTCACAGATGTCGATTTCCGTATTGAATGCAGATAAGACAACGGATAATCTTTGGCTTAGTCGAACTGTTAAGGCTCTGTCGTTTGATTGCGTTTGTTTTTTAGGAGGGCATTGAATGCAATCTTTGGTGTGTGGAGGCAGAACTTGCCATTGTCTGGATCCACTTGACCGGATCTGGGAATTCGCCATTTAATTGACGATGGCTTTGTGACGCGATCATTTGGTATTGGTCTCAGGTGTCCCGGGAATGGGAGGTGGGTAGAAGTGGTGTTTCGGCGAGAACCCAATGAGCACTACGGGCGGTTTTCGATGTCTGTAACTCTAACCTGAGGTATTTAAGTAAGGCATCAGTAGCCTTCGCCGAGATCCCGCCAAGTGAGTTGAACAAGGGTGTCTTCCAAGCGCTTGCCGTCTGGCTCTAGCAAGAGTCGAGCTCTAACGAGGCACAAATGAAATGTGTTACGGCCTGCCCTTACAATCACGGAATACTTTTTGCGGCAAAATATAGAATTCCTCAGACATTTCACGTCGGACGTGCTTGTTAACCAACCTTGACATGGCATATTTCCTAAAATTAGGTACTTGGAACTTTAAGTTTTATAGAGGGCATACATTTGGCCATCAAACTGCATTAACCGTTTTTTCACACTGCTTACCAAATTTCTTTGCTAGGCGCTGTGAATTGGTGCCTCGTGGATGGGTCGATGCCATGATAGTGTGCCGGATGGAAAAAATTGCTACAATGACGCTTTTGAAAGTGTCATTAGGTTAGCTTGGTGGCGGCCGTGGCGTTGTTTTGTGCTTTGTCACGGAAATGGGCTTAACGGTCGAGGGCAAGACTAAGCATATGCTGTCAACGAGAAAGGACTTCCAACACCAACGTATCGGACAGAACGTCACAGTGGACAGGTACAACCTTGAGGTAATCAAAGACTTTGTCTACCTCGGAACCGCTTTAAATTCCGACAACGACACCAGCGCTGAAGTCGAACCAAGAATAACTCTTGACAATCGCTGCTTGTCTAAGAAAGCAACTGATAAACAAAGCCCAAAGCTCTCGGGCAACAAAAGTGACCATGTGGGCATGGACCATGCCCACATGGCGGACGAAGGAGCTCTTGGTTGCTTTGGTAGGACAATTCTTCTGGGGATTTTCGGTCTCGTCTGCATAGATGGTGAGTGGAGGAGGCGATACAACGACGAACTGTACGAGCTGTTGGGCGACATCGACTTAGGCAGGAGAGTGAAGATCCAACGATTGAGATGGCTACGTCCCGTAGAGCGGATGGAAACCAATGCTCCGACTCGGAGAGCCTTCGAATCCACCCCGAAGGGACGGTGCATTAGATAAAAACCGATGAGATCACCATCATTGACTTCCGCTTTAGACCTAAGGAAGTACACATGCTAATAGGAGTCCTTGCCGGGACTTTTGCAAGAGCCGAAGAGAAGCAGAATCTATCCAACATCTGGTCTGCGAATGCCCAACCCTAGTGATGGAAAACAGACAGTCCTTAGGCAAGCACTTCTTCGAAAACCGGGAGGACTGAAGCGGTGTTGAACTGAAAAACTCTCAACGATGCGTGAGGTTTTACGAATCGAGATGGTTTTACAATTTAGGGTAAGTTTTACGGTAGTTAACCAACATCAAGTGAAGCACAGTAACCTACCTAACCTCGAAACTTTAGCGTAAGTCTACAATTCTGTAGAATCGCCATTTTTGTCAATACAGCTGATATTTCAGTCCCCGGGCACGCTATAATTTCCTTCAATTCTGACGGGAGCATGCACCCCTACCAGAACATGATGACCATAAACCATTAGGGCCTGCGGCTATTCTTCATCTTTTAAAGCTTGTGGACCTTTTGAGAAGGTGTTGGAAGTTCTGTTCCATCCACTATTGCCTGCCGATAGGTTCCAAGATTATCACACAAGTTTAAAGAGCCCTGGAGCCTTCCATTATGCCCGCTTTCTGTTGTTGGGGATGGATATGTGCGAGGTTGACTCTCTTGGGTTGCTCTGCACACTTTTACGTACAAAAGATGTTTTCGGCAAATTCTGACTTTTGTTAACTTTCTGCCTTTCAGTCAACTTCGATGAACGATCGTAAAATTGGAGCAACCCGCGTCTTTTCCAAGAGAAAAGGTTTTACTATTTGCACGTCGTGCTCTACGCTTTGCCGATTTGCCTTAATTGCCCAAAGAACAAGGAAAGTGGTCAACAGGGCACCCATTAGGAATCATCAACTATCGACCCGGTCGTCAACAGGGCTTCCATTAACATCAACAATCGCACCGTCTCTAGTGAAAACCTCTTCACACGCACTTGAACTAGTCGCCACAAAACCTTCCCATCTGATCTACTGATTTCCCAACCAAGCGAGCAGCTGATGCAGCAACTAAAATTCACTTAATCAGTGCTCCATGCTCGTGAAACTGAACGCAACATATCTTAAGCCATAAAACACCTCATCCAGCCGCATGCTTAGTCGACGTGCATTTCATTCACAAATCACAAGCCTTTATTACGGTCCAAAGTCCGTCGTCACTTTCATTCTTGGAAAACAAAACAGAATACCCTCTCCACCCCCACCATGCAGACACACATCCCTTTTCCGCTCCAAAAACGACTGCCCTAGTGATTAGCTGAAAACTGGAATACTTGCGCAGAACTTCGCCTGACATACGCGAGTGTGTTATCTGCCTTCCTTGGGGCCAGTGGGCGTCATTAGCCGCCCGAATGTCATCGCCTTCAAATATCTGTGCACCCCGTGCATAATGAATCAGTTCAGTTTGAAGTCGCTTTGGTCACGGTTAAGCGTTCAAAAGTGTGAACTCCAGTCGAACAGCAGTTCAGTAGTGCACGATGTATTTGCGGAATGTGACCCTTGTGGTTGTGTGGACGGTCTTGCTCACATTTACCGAGGGATTCAAGTTAAACTCACCTGTGGATAAGTACGTTTTAGTCGCGCTAAAGGATTATGGGAGCTTCATTGATGCCTTGCAAGTTGCTGCCCATAATCATTACAAGTTTGTGAAAAAGGTAAGCGCTCAAGTTTCTCATGTGATTTGTTTGATGGTGGTCTTGTTAAAGTGCTGTGCTTTGAGTGGATGTGGAGAAAAAAGTAACAATTGAATGACGGTAGAGATCGTTAGGGGGCACCTTTAATTGTAATTTAATATCGGCCAGACCAGTGCATAGCTCGTGGACTGACGTGAAGCAGGAGATCTGGAAATTACTACATTTTCCTTTATTTCTTACAACTCATTGAAAAACTAGACGTTGCTAAAAATGCTGTTCAATACGCAAACCGTCGATATCAATCGTTGGCAAGTGGTTTACACTTCAAATGCTGAACAGAATGTATTGACAATGGAGACCACTATTCTATGTCCGGAATATTTTCAACACTACATTTCATAATGTTTTAAATAAGCACAGAGGCTCCAATAATTGATGGCAGGTGTGCAAAAATAACAAACTAAAGAGGCTTTCTTATTTTTCAACTTATTGGACTTGGTTGAGGTATTCACACTTTCGATTATCCGAGCGTCAGTGCACCGAAACGCCAGTTATCTGAACACAACATCAGCAAATTAACGTCAGCTTTCCGAGCTCCAATCAACCGCAAAGTCTATTATCCGAACTAAACCCTACAAGGTGCCATGACATTGTGTGAAACGACATTATGCCAAATTGGTACAATGATGCTTTTGAAAGTGTCATTAGGCCAAATTTTGACATCATTTTTGGCATATTACCGCTTTCAAAAGTGGCAAAGGGCCAAACTAGTTTGCGACATTGTGCCAAATTTGGTGCAGGGTCCGCAGGTCATCAGTTACAATCGGTTTACTTACCTACTTACTTAAGCTGGCGCTACAGTCCGAGGTGGACCTGGGCCTCAACCAACAAGCGTCTCCAGCCAGCTCGATCTTTAGCTAGCTGTCTCCAGTTTCGCACGCATAGTTGGTTGAGCTCCCTTTCCACTTGCGTGCGCCACCTGAGTCGCCGTCCCTCGGGGGTGGATTCGAAGACTTTTTTCATTGGTTTCCATCCGCTCTACATGACCCAGCCACCTCAATCGTTGGATCTTCACTCTTCTGGCTAAGTCGATGTCGCTAAACAGCCCGTATAGTGCGTCATTATATCTCCTCCTTCACTCTCCATCTATCCAGACGGGACCGAAAACCACAAGAAGAATTTTCCTCTCGAAGCAATCAAGAGCAGCTTCATCCGCTTTTGATAAAGTCCATGCCTCCGCGCCATATAGCAGGACTGGGACGATTAAGGTCTTGTAAAGCGTTAGCTTGGTTGTTCGAGAGAGCGCTTTGTTTACCAATTGCTTTCTTAGCCCAAAGAAGCAGCGATTGTCAAGAGTTATTCTTGGTTCGACTTCAGCGCTGGTGTCGTTGTCTGAATTGATAGCGGTGCCTAGGTAGACAAAGTTTTTGACTACCTCAAAGTTATACGACGTTCTGACCGAGACGAGACGTCGGTGTTGGATGTCCTTTCTCGTTGACAGCATATACATGGTCTTACCCTCGTTTACCGCTAAACCCATCTTCGCGGCCTACGTTGCAATACCCACAAAAGCGCCATTGACATCACGCTGCGTTCTTCCGATAATGTCAATATCGTCGGCATATGCGAGTAGTTGGACGGACTTCTGAAAGATTGTTCCTCTGGTGTTGGCGTTCGAGTTTTGAACAATTCTTTCAAGAACGATGTTGAAAAGGTCGCATGACAGCGCGTCGCCTTGTCTGAATCCTTTTTTGACATCAAAGGTCTCGGTTAGGTCAGCGTGCATTCTCCATCGTCATGCTACACAAACGGACGAGTTTGGTAGGGATGCCAAAACTAGACATTGCTCTGTATAGCTCGTCTCTATAAAAGCTATCATACGCGGCCTTAAAATCGATGAAAAGGTGGTGGGTATCGATTTGTTGCTCCTGCGTTTTCTCCAAAATCTGCCGCAGTGTGAATATTGGGTCGATGGTGGATTTTCCTGGCCTAAAGCCACACTGGTATGGACCGACCAGGTTGTTGCGTTTACACAGTACGGCAGATAAGATTTTATATGCGATACTTAGGAGACCGATGCCTCTGTAGTTGGCGCAGTTCAAAGGGTCTCCTTTTTTATGGATCGGGCAGACTATGCTGAGGTTCCATTCATCGGGCATGTTTTCCTCCGACCATATTTTACAGATGAGTTGGTGCATGCTCCTTACCAAATCATCGCCTGCGGCCTTAAAAAGCTCGGCGGGTAGGCCGTCAGCTCCCGCAGCCTTGTTGGATTTTACAAGTCTTAAATTTCTGACTAACTTAACTGCAGGCACCTGCCTGACAGTTGTTGACACGGCCGTAGCGGACCGACGAAGTCGCTTGGGCTGTTAAGCCCTGGAGAAAAAAGGGTTGTTACGATTGGAAATAAGGCCGAATTTCAAATTTAGCCTGCAAGAAAGGCTGGTGTATTTAAATTAAGGGGTGTGTGTTTCCACAGATTTTAACCCGCTCACGCGACATCGTCGCTCCACTAAGGGTATTTTTGGCACTTGTCACAATGTCACGCACCCCTTAAAATGAGAAAACAAAAATTAACGCACTGTTCCTGAGTTAAAGGTCCACTTTAGGCATGCATACGTGCGTACTCGTATGTGCCTAGTATCCACGTGAACCTTGTTACATCATTTTATTCGTGATGATGTGGAGAACAAAGTAATAATCGAATGACGACGGGGATCTGTACAGGGATCGGTTCAGTTAGGGAAGTCAGTATTTAAGATGTCGTCGACGAGAAAAAGGAACCGAAACGTTTTATCAATCGAAACAATGACAGTAATTATCAAGAGACTGGAAGAATGTGAATGTGGACCTTCGCTGGTGAAGATGTTTGAATCTACAGTGTCTGCAATTAAATGTAAAATGAGCTGGACATTTGAGGACCGACTGTGTTTGTTCGAAAATCGGAATTTTTTATCATTTTATTCGATTTCCCGAACCACCGCTGGTTCCAATTAGTTCGGATAATCAACGCTCTACTAAATTTGTAAAAGATACACCAAACTTCCCTTCAAATAAAATATATTTCCACAACAGCCAAGATGCACACTTATCCATTAGTTTAACTCTCCTGATTAAGATACGTTTGGCAAGAGATTCTCCACTGAGAGTTGTTTCCAATACCGCAGCTTAGCGCGGGTTGAATTCACCGTGCTACGTCAAGGCGTTTAGTCCTTCAAATACGACGGAAAGCATTACTTTCGTCGAGAATTGGAAGGACAGCACAGTTTATGTGATGATTATGTTTATGAGCAAACTCCTTAATTTCTTCGCTTGATGAAATTCCAAGATCTCTGTGGATATCGTTCTTTAGTCGACTCGCGATAAATTGAAACTCAAAAGACCTTGCAAAAAATCGATCGATTTAACGAGAGTACGAATTAACGAAAAATTGTCGAGTTGGAGTGGAGAGGAAATCAGTGATTTTTTTGTTTTGTTTTAATAACTTCGTCGTTCACTTCCGTTCTTAGAAAATGTGGAAGCAATGTATACTACAACGACGTTGCTGATTTGGTGTGACGGGCGAGATTGGTTCTGCTTCGGATCCTCCTTCATTCATCGTCTTCATTGTTGTTGTTCAATTGGAAGCTGTTAAAATTTCGTCGTCACACAGAGAATCGCGGACTTCTTCATCGTTGTCAAGATGTACAAAATCATCAAAAGTTACAGAACGTTAGGAAGAAGGGTCTATCCATCTTGCGATGATAATTTTTTTACTCTACGTCGCATACGTCACAATCGGGAAACAAACTCAAAGCATTAGAACCAACAGAACAGAGAACAAATAACAAAAAACGACAAAAAATCGAATTACTGAGACGAAACTAGCTAGATTTCGAATTACTGGCTGCCGGAAAGGTTAAGAGAGGACAATAAACTGTGTTTCAAGAACTCAATACGCCAACTATTGAAATGCGATGAAATGTCAGATGAATGTAGCAAGAACAAGGCAAGAACAAACTTTATAATATCAACAAGCAACTCTCCATCATTATCGATGTACTTAATCGAGGAGCACTAGTTTGACATAGTATCCGTCCTTGACTCACGTCTTCCATTTAATAAATCGGTCATCCAATCTTGATTAGAAAATCTCAATGAAGATATCCAGTCTCTTCGCAAATCCACAATGACCTCACCTTCACCTCACCAAACCGACCCAGTACTGGAGGACCTAGAGCTTGTTGCATATCGGTCAACTATCGGCGAACAAGTTGATGGTATCAGGACGGCATCATGCAAAATAGACAGCTTCCCCGATCGATTCCAGCCGAACCGTTCTTACAACACTTCAATTCAAGCTGGAATACTCGAACCTACTGCCAACATTTCTCCGCCTGCTCATCCACCTTCCCCTCCTCCATCATCTCCAGCCAGCTCATCCACCTTCCCCTTCTCCGCCCGTACAGTTGCACGCTACATCTCATTCAGAAACTAGTAATCGTCCTAACTCGTACGACGTGGACCCTTTCGTCTTGAAAAGTCAAGAAGCACCAACGCCAGCCACACCACCTTCATCAACAAAGGCGCTCCTCAAAAGGCTAATGCTCTCTGGGTACGCAAGCTTTTCCACCAGAAATTTTCTTTCATCGTAGACAGCCGTTATAAGATCTCCCCGCCAAGATCCAGAAACCCTAGCTGCTTCAAAGTTGACATTCCAATGCTTTTTTCGACCTCCACTGGCGATGCATCCGAGTTGGGCAAAATTACCGTGTCCAAATGAAGCAGGTTGAGCGTGGTATTAAACCAGACAAAAAACATAGATTTACGCATAACTCTGAACCTAACTGGAGTTTGAAAGCGGGAGATTTTCCCCTTTTTTCCCTCGCTTTACCCACTACAATTCTTCGCCACAAACTGCAACAAATCGTGTTTATTTCAATCTCTCCTCCGAAGCCTTTACTTATCTCACTCCAGCCAAACTCCATTCACTCTCACACTCTCAATCCGTCTTCATGCTCTTCGTCATCCACTTTCAGCAACAAGACCGCGGCTTCCGTGCCTAATACATGCATTTCTCCTATTTTTGACCCAATGCTTCCCCCCTCGTCACACGTCAACAGTCAACGACCTTGATGGGAGATATGCTATGTCAAGATGACACTGGCTTTCGTTCGTCTTTGTTAAGCGTATTTGTATGATGTGACCCTTTCGGGATACAATGGTGCTTCGACGATGGTAGTTTGATTCTCTCAATTGAACCATGATTTTCAAAGTAGTTGGGAGTCTACTCGTGAATCTTCAGGAACACACCAAACTGACCTCAAAACAAGCGAGAACTCTGAGATCAGTTGTCGCAGAAAACGATGCCATTTAAAGTTTTCCCTTTTCACATTCCTTGTTATTATGCTGTCAAAGTGTAAGCACTTGTGAACTGAGTGTGCCCTAGTCTCACTACAAGCACTTGGAACGGGTATTAACAGTTGCATGGACCTTTGGAAGATCGTGCTTTTAGTATTGGCCTGTGAGTTTGGCATGACATTCTTAAGAGTGAGGATGAAAGAGTCGCACCACGGAGCAGTGCTTTGCCCAAAACCAGATGCGAAATCGAATATCTCGGAGACTTCGTTACCGACCCTGGTAGAGCGCCGGGGATCCTCCAGTCCTCCGTAAGCCTGCGCAACCTGAACTGAACACCCTTTGGCAGAACTGCGAAAGTTGGACATGGCGGTGTATAGCTCGAGGAAGATGAACAACCGTGGAGGGATAAGTCTGCTTAACTACCAAGACGGCAGGCGTCACAAGCAAGCAGCCATTTAGACCAGCGTCGGTCCATTGTATTACCACGTGAATCTATATTCCGGGAATACGTGCTTTTGACAAATCGATGAAGGTGCCTGACACGGACATTGCATAGATCGGCCAGGCGATTGAGGAAGAATGTCCCTAGGTGACTTCTTGCAGAGAAGGTGGGCAATAGTTTCCTCCCATTTCTTGTCCCTACAGCTTATGCAGAAGGTGTTGAAGACGTGAGTTGCAATGTCGCATGTCCAGTGATGATGCCGATGAGAGTCCTGAGAGTCAGCCAGCTTATTATGATCAAGCTGTGTGATCACCTCGGGTTCAGAGTAGGCCATAGTTGGGCCTGTACCATCTACGATTGGAGTATGCAACTTTCCACAAGCTTCGGCTTAGGAGTGACAGGCGCAGGTGGCAGATCACAACCTGGAAAGGACACTGAACTTTGGAGGGAGTTCGTCGTTCTATGGAATGTGATAGTGTCCCGACACCCACATAAGACGGATCCTAAAATAATCGTCCATCTTGTAAAGAGACAATTCAGACTTTGGAGGAAATGTGACTACATCCGGAGTCCTAAACGCCTCCTCGCCAACGGGGAGAAACGGCGAAACAAGTTATCAGCCAAGACAAAGCTATCTTGGCCGCTACAGCTTCTGACTGAAAGAAGCTGAAATGCCGCAATGGAAATTTCGATACCACGAAGCATCTGTGAAGACAGGCAAGGCAGGCTTTTGGAAAACCCTGTTCCTTCAATGGTCTAGAAAACATTTAAGCTGTGTCTTATGCCTAGACTTGAAACTGAAGCACGTAGGCAGTAATTATGCTGTGCCCGCTTCGATGAGCTCAAACCCACATGTGAACGTGTTAGACATGAGATACCCCACTCACGCCGACTCATCCCCACACTTGCGCTTGCATCAATCAATATTCATTAAACGATTGTTATTTGATCCCTTATGCAAATTTCAAAGTGCCCATGTGTCCTTCGCCTCCTTAATTACCAGACCGCCCTTTGCAACACACTCGTCCCCAACACGAACACACACGCACTTCCAGGGTGCCGTCAAAAATACAAAAAAAAAACATGTGGAGGCGCGCAATCATCAAACCGACATCCGGACGTTGTTTGGTTGTGATACGCTGACCCACTGTCATATTAATTACCGCCGAGCACAACATGCCTTTCATCCTGCGACAGATTAGATAGCGCGACTCCCACAAATAGCGCCAGAAGGTACATGTGTAAAACAGTTAAACAGCCCTTATCACCCCGACGGTCGGCGACGGCAGTCGTTGGTTTGAGCGAGCTAGCCGAGGAGTCCTCCTGGAAACATGGCTCCTGCTGATGTATGCTCATGTGACCAAGTACGTCATTTGTTTGCTGACGACTTGAGTGGGCTTCGATTACGTTGTTTCGGTTAAGCTGATAAAGCAGCGTTTTATCGTTTCTTTGTTCTGCCAAGGATGACATGCGAGGGTTACGGTGATACATTTGCGCTGAGTGTTAAAGAGGAATCAACATGTGTTGGACAATTTGAATTACTCAAGGTGGGTGGGTGAAACCCCAACATGAATCGTCGCTTATCGTTTGGAGTAGATTGGGTTGAGACGCGTAGAAGAGCACGTGCTGCATGAGAGGCAACGTGGAGACGAATATGTCCGTGGAATCACGGACATGGCCGTTCTGTGAGCAGTCACCCTCCTGCCTGGAGTCAGATACCTTGAGATCACTGACTCCAACCAACCAACAATCTTCTCGTTCAAAGAATGAATCGTCCAGGATGTGGTCAATACCCAGACTTAAGGGCATTACTCGGATCCAGCAACTTTCATAATTCCAAAATCGGGGATTGGGCCCACTTGGCTCTGTCGCCCTTGCCAGCTAAAATGCCTAGCTGTTCGTTTTCGAGCCGACCCTTTGTGGGCAGAGATGAAGATGCTCGACAGCGTGGCCAGAAGTTGGTGTACTTACACTTTCACCATCCTCATCTTTTTAGCGTTAGATTCAATTTTTATCCTACGAGTAGTTCGGAGAAGTGTATCGCTCTGGATTGAACCGCAGGACTGAGCACTCTCTTAGCTGTCCATCCCTCGGCTCATTCGATTAAAGATTTTTCAGACTTGTATACATAACGTGCCACGCTGTTGTGGGCTGTACGCACTTAAACCTACTTGCCTAGGTTCGTTCCCTGTAATAATGTTCACGGTCACACCTATCGAGTCCCTGACAATAATCCAAGAGAATAAATGTCCAGAAAAAGCTTCTCAAATTGTTCGTTTACAACATGCATTGCGATGGATGAGGTGCAGTGAAAACCACAAGGCGAAGGATTGGCCGCTGGGGAAAGAAGGAGCGACTGACAAAAGTCAGCTCAAGTGCGTACTCTACGGGAATGCGGTGCACAACGCTGACTGTCAAGTTCCAAGAGCGGAAGACAAAATTGGTTCGGCCGAAGCAGCCCCCAGTGAAAAATCCACTCGGGGCAGCCATAACCGTCATCCCTCAAGTGTCTTACGCCCAAATGGCTACCGAATGTAGCGCCGCTGGTTTCAATGCCAAGAGCACACGATCCGGCGCTCGATTGGAAATCATCCATCGACTTGCGTATGGATCGGTTTGAGGAGCAGGTCGACCAAATTTTGGCGCTCCTGCAGAACCCAGCACGTCAACAATCCCAATGGCTACGAAGACGGAGAGTTCCTATAAGATCCTTGCAGTGAATGTAAATCCACTGACAGGGATCGATCGACAGATTGTTGGACGATCAAAGCCCAGAGCGGATGCTGATTAGCGAAACCAAGCTAATAGAGGGGCACATTGGAGCACAGTACAATAAAAGTTATGGAGGCGGTGTTGCGATCTTTATTAAAAATAACATAAAACACAAAGTAGTGTATAGTAGGGAAGTACGAAGGCTTCCGGAGTTGGAGGCCTGCATCGTGTGCATTTCACTCCGCAGTGGAAGGAGGTTGCCTGCGGTGTCAGTCTACACCTCCGGCATCCCTAGTTCTAGAACAACTATATTAGAGCTCGTTTCACTCTTTCGGTGTCTAAGGCTGGACTCGGAGGAGAACTATTTCGGGAACTTAAATGCCCGCATTGATATTTGGGGGAACACAGCTTCCAATCCCAGAGGGGGGCTCTATAGCTGGTTTTGCTTGCACAGTGTCGATTACAGACTCGATTTGGAAGCAACCGAGATCTCGTCGTTCCCTAGAAGCCTCAGGTTCAGTACGGCGGTATCAAGGAGAGATGTTCGGGATGTTGCAATGCAACAGCGAAAATTCTGGTCCTTTTTTGGCCTATCAGCGCTCAGTTAGCAAACTCAAGCGTTGACAATGTTAGTGCATCTTCAAGTCTTGTGTGAACACAATCTCATAAGGAATCCAATCGCAATAAGACAGGACTCTACGGCCATCCTCTGATAAAGATTGTGACTGTTTCTGCGCACATCGACATCAACCACGCTAAGCAAGAAGCGATCGCCATCAATTGTCAGTTAAATCACTAGCCAGCTGCACAACGATGGGTAGGGCTGGGAGGTGTAGGTGGAAGTGATTCTCACTCCTCCCGCCAGGCAGATGCATGCCAGCTCTTGTATTTCGTCCAACCGAACAGTGGGATATTGCTGACTGCGTTCTTCTGTTTTCACCAAACAACGGAGCCATGCAAATAGTAAGTTCTGGGCCCACACGTTCAGAGCTTAGTCCCCAGCTTTTTTTCATTTACACATGATGAGTAATTTTTCTCTTCCAGATCGAAGGATTCGGCAACATTTTTCTGTTCGAGAAGCTGTCCGAGCGTAGGAGCGGATTTGGAGTGAAGAGATCCGGTCAGAGGACGCTCGAAGCCGACAAGCGTGTCTTGTGGGCTTCACAGCAAAGGATACTGCAGCGAGACAAAAGGGACTTCATAGAGTACGATGACGATGATGCCTGGAACGAACTTCAGTCAGAGCACATTCCCAACAGCAACCCTTTGTTCAACGACGAGCTCTGGCAACACCAGTGGTACATGGTCAGTCAAGCAATTCAACTTTAAGCTCTCAGAAATCACATTTGGGCTTTAGTCTTCGAATTCTAGCCTCTCGAAGCGACTGGACCTGAACGTCCTTCCAGTGTATGCCAAGGGAATCACCGGGCGAAATGTAAGGGTGGCGGTTCTGGACGACGGGCTGGAGTACGATCATGAGGATCTGATCGAGAACTACGTGAGTCATCGTTTGTGCGCCCTCACTTCCCTCTCACCTCTTTCCCGCCGCAGGATCCTCAGATAAGCTGGAACTACAACGAGGACAACCCGGATCCATACCCCAGTCCAGACGACGATCGCAGCTCGCATGGTACGAGATGTGCCGGCGAGATAGCCATGATGGCCAACAACAAGAAGTGTGGCGTCGGGATTGCCTTCAACAGCCGCATCGGATGCATCAAAATGCTCGGAGGAGTGGTTTACGACTTGTTGGAGGGATCCTCGCTCGGATTTGGGCTGGACAAGATCGACATTTACAGCTCGTCCTGGGGGCCGATGGACAATGGCAAGACGATGGAGCTGCCCGGTGTCTTTGCAATGAAGACCCTTAAAAGAGGTGTTACCGTGGTAAGTTCTCATTGATTTGTGTGTGCCCATCCGAAGATTGTGTTCATCTCCTCTAAGGGACGTCGCGGACTGGGCAGCATCTATGTGTGGGCATCGGGCAATGGCCGACGGAAGGGTGACAATTGCAATTGTGATGGGTATGCTGCCAGCATCTACACGATAACCGTTGGCAGTGCGGACGACAAGGGACGTGGCGCCTGGTACAGCGAGCGATGTGCGTCCCTGATGACTGTGACCTATTCATCGGGTAACGAATCTGATCAAATGATCGTGAGTTTACCGAAAAAATGCCCAAGCTCTTGACAAACAAGCAACTGACAAACCCCTCTCCACAGACCACAACGGACGTTGGCAACTCCTGCACCGTCAAGCACACAGGCACCTCCGCGTCGGCTCCCCTAGCGGCTGGCATCATTGCTCTAGGCCTGGAAGCCAAGTAAGTACAGTCAGCGACCCAAACATCAGGCACTCTTAACTCATTTACCTCATCCTCAGTCCAAGACTAACCTGGCGTGATGTCCAGCACATCATTGTGAGGTCGGCAACCCGGGAACCGCTGAGCACAACGGAAGATTGGCAACGCAACGCAGCTGGACTGTTTTACAGCACAAAACTTGGATTCGGTCTGATGAATGCGGCAGCCTTCGTTGACTTGGCCCAAAAATGGAAAACAGTTCCGCCCCAGCTCATGGACATCGTCAACGGTAGGCCTCAGCTCCTGGTCACCAGCCAGACTCTCTAAACTCCATATCCATCCCCATAGGCACGCATATTGAGAACCCCTCGCAGTCAAAGTCACGGAAAATAGCCTTCATCTACAGAGGCCACACAATACGTCACCTCGAGCACGTTCAGGTTTTAATCACCGCTACCTGTCAGTACCGCGGAGCGCTAGAAGTCTCTCTGACATCACCATCGGGCATGAAGACAAAAATCTTAGAAAGGAGGCCTCGTGACGTCTTTTCCGCACACTGCCTCGAAAGCTGGCCATTCATGTCTGTCGCAACATGGTCCGAGAATCCATATGGCCTCTGGCAGCTAGATATTGTCGATAAATCATCGCTTGACAGGAACATTCAAGCCATTGGCCGCGCACAGTTAGTTCTCTATGGGACGGCAAACTTCGCATCGATATAATAGCTGCATCGACATGGTTAATAAAACACAATTATGCATAAATTAGTTGAAGTTAAGCACCTTATTGCGCGTGGATGGGAAACCTGGAAAGTTGAGGAGGCCCCACCTCATCCTTTCGACTAGCTGACTAGTTGATTTACACTCGACTGGGACCCGCCATGATTGGTGCTGTTCTAGGAATTGATTAGCCAATCTGCTGCCGCAGCCGATGGTCGGCAGTCGCATTGCGAAAGAGGCGCGCATTCGACTCGGCTAAATCTAGTCGTGCCGCGGCAAAGGGTTGAGTGTCGAAGCCGGAATACGGAAGTTTCTCGCCATGACGCTGGTTACGTACGTACTTATTATGAAAGAGTTATGAGATATGAGGGGCGCTAGTGGAATAACTAATCGGGGAAATGTAGCGAAGATTTGAACTTGTGTTAAGTCCATTGCTGACAAGGAGTTCAGTGAATGACTCGAACGTGGTCAGTCAGTTGAAGCTGAGGTTGTTGGCTTCACTGGCGGATAACATTCAGACTGATGATGTGACTAGGGGTCTGTTCGTAGAACTTGCTGCATGTGTCTGCTCTTCTCAAACGGGGTTCTGGGTAGATCATCAATGGTAACAATGACAGCTCCCAATGGTCGGTTATTGCCCCCTAGAAGTGTTCTGCGGGCTTGACTGACGCCAAACCCTGGTGTTTTTTCACGACTTCATTGTTTCATCTATGCCCTAACGTGGGCAACAAAAGGGACCGGTTCTGGAGCGTCGCAGGGTGCGGACATCAAGAAGGTTTTAAAGGATTATTCATCTGGCTGACGGTTTGGAACCACATGTCTTTGTGGATGTGAGGAGAGTGAACCGCGCTCTAGGTTAGGAGTAGGCCACATCTCACTTAGCTCCAGATGGACCCACTACGATACGCAATGGAAGAATGTGGTGTGTTGGTTGGTAGACGGGGGGTAAGCCACATCTCACTTAGGTCCAGTTGGACCCATTGCGACGAATGTAACCCCTTAGCTCCTACTTAGTACTCACATGCTGCTCAGCCATCCTGACATCATTTTAAATCTGAAAGGAGGCTTTAGTGGGATTCTTGTTACATCCTGGAGGTCTTGGAGGAAAAGTTTTCCAGGGTTCCAAGCCTCAACTGGCCGAGACAGAGGTAGTGAGGAGTGTCCTCTTTTTCCTCACCAGAAGTTGCTGGCTAGTGACTATGGACAGTTTGTCCTGCAACGACTACTGCTGGCACATTGACGCATTGAAGGTGTTTTCTTTGTCTTTACACTTGGACTAGAGCATCCAAGTTGTCTAACAGACGTGAGGAGAGTTCCACCTTTTATTCGCTTCTTCTGATCGTGTCGTCCACTTTCTTCTTGACATGAGCAATAGGTCGTTTGATACACATGATGCCTCTACACAGCAAAGAGTGTTTGACTGTTGAGTGTTGAACTGTTCGCGGCAGCCTGCGAGCAGCGTGGACTAGATTCCTGTTGATGTTGCTTCCTGTTGACTGTCAATAAGAATATCCGAGGTGAGTATTTCCGGCATTGATGGCAGTCTTTACGCTTCCTAGACTGCCAGGACTCTTCCATAATCAGGGGTTCTGATGGAGGAGTACATGTTTAACAATTCGAAATAAATTTCGACCCATAACTTATCCACTAAGGTATTTCGAATTCGAGTACAGTCGACTTGGTCAATTGCCAACCGCTGGACTGACTAATCCTTGCCCTCTTTGCAGCAATCATCTGCAGATGGAGGTGAACAGGTAGGTACTAGTTTTAGTAGTGAAGCCAAGCTCGTCGTAGGAGTAGTACTGACTGCTCCCGTAACACATTCGGTTGCTGCTTTTAAGGGAGGTCTGCCACCAGACTAAGCGTCCCCTTTCTGTCTAAGCACCTGTCTACAAAATACGAATTTTTCAGGATTTAAACAAAAATGGTTTCTTCAATCGAACACAGTCACGAAATGAACTCTAAAATGTGTTATTTGACGTATTTTCTCCCTCCTTGCCCATGTTAATGCCACGCCTAGTTCACCTGCAGAGAGAGTGTGACAACAGTCTCCTACCGATTAAGCTCTGCTCTCTCTCTCTCTCTCTCTCTCTCTCTCTCTTTCTCTCTCTGCTCTCTCTCTCTCTCTCTCTGAAATCAACGTGGGACAGCCAACAAAATGGGACGTGACTAAATATTAAATAACCAAACTATTCATTGAGTTTCACTATTGTTTATTATTATTGCATTATCACAAGTTATCACAAGTACTCGTGGGGGCCTCTTTCTTCGCTGCATTTGCCTGCCGACTGTCGTCGTCAAACCAGGGGTTTCGTCAAGCGGCATCTTTGATGGCTTTTTGGCAATGCTGCCTAAAAGTGCTGCTAAAGTTTCTGCGGCAAAGAACTCGTTCTGAAATCAAGTGATCCTCGATCGGAAAGGGATTTGGCGATCTCTTGCGATCGCAGCCGTCCGACGTGTCAAATGTGGGGACTGTCTGGGGGATTTACTGGATATAGTCGATGCTGAGGATATGAAAGAACCATTCGGGCGACGAGGAACCCGAGATGGATGAAGTTGCTCGATCTGAAGGCCTAGCGTCAGAGCTCTTCAACGAGGCAGGCGATGACTTGGTATGGAGCATGCACCAACTCATCTGTAAAACATGGTCGGAATTGCAGTAATAATAAAATATCTTATCAGCCGCATTGTGTGAACGCCTAATGCTACGTTTCCACTGAACCGAAACCGCGAGGTCCGGGTGAACTGGTACTGAAACCTCAATAGACCTTTTCCACCGAGCTTGAGGTGTTTTCGATGGTCTCGCTCTCTGGTGTTCTCCCACTATTATTTCCTGTCAACAGACTGTTGTTCTGGCGGCAATTTAAAAATTGACGAGTGACATTTGTTTTTGTGGGCACAGAAATGAAGTATTAAAGAGATGACCAACTTAACAGCTTCATCGACGAATTTCAGAGACTTTCTGACAGTTATTCATGAATTTTTGACGGTTATTAAGGAAGTAACGTGGATGTCATTCCCTGATTGGTCAATTTGGCTTTAGAAAACGTTGTAAAAAATTGTTGTCAAAAATGTTAAGGGGCAAGAGAGGTAGAAGCTGGGCATCTCTATCATTCCTCATTTCTGGGCGGGCACTTATGAATTAAGAGCGAGCTACTTGAAAATCGAGAGCGAAACCACTTCAAGCTCGGTGAGAACAGCCCATTAAGTACCCTATACCACTTATAGACGATCTTCTCGATAGGTTGGTTAATGAAACTATTTTTTCATTACTTGATTTAAAGAGTGCCTTCTATCATGTAGGTATGAGTGACGAATCTATAAAGTACACTTCCTTTGTGACTCCACTAGGTCAGATCGAATTTGTCAAGATGCCTTTTTGGACTAAGAAACGCCCCGTCAACGTTCCAAAGGTTCATTAACGAATAAATAATATCAAAAATTGGCTTGATTCATTCTTGGCTGCCAAGCTGGCGCAGTTCTTCTGGGATGGGATCCACAAATTGTCAGAAAGACGGGAAAAAGTCATAGCTCCACATGGGCAATACTTTGAATGTTTTTCTTAAATAACCGCACGCACACAAACTCGTAAATTGACTAGAGGAAAACGTTCTCATTCTTCTTTATTTGGCCCTACAATCCGCGATGGAGCTGGACCCCAACCAACAAGCCTCTTTGACTACCACGATCTCTCGCCAGCTGCCTCCAGTGTCGTACTCCAAGTTGGTAGAAGTCCTTCTCCACCTGGGTGCACCACCTTAAACCCTTGCGTCCTCTGTGGTGTTGTCCCACAGGTTCGGAGTCAACTTTGTGATGAGTTGAAACTCACAACGTTACAATGACACAAATATGTCTTCACCCGCTTTTTCACAACGTGTGAAGCAGGCTCACGGCAGCGTCACAGATCGAGAAAACAAACATAAATCAAGCAATGAAACAGTTCCTCACGCCAAACTTGAACAAGAGAATTCCTTAAATGATAAAATTGATTTTGAAATGTGTTCTTTTTAATTTCTTATATCGTTCCGAAGCATATTTGTGCCTTGTTTAGGGTTCCACAACTTCGGGGGTGAACTGGTGGGTGGGTGCTTGTTAATACAACAGCTACGAGATTTTTGCCGCCGCCGGTTGGAATGCAGCAACAACAGCGATTTCGGTTTAATAGCCTTTTCAAGAGAATTAGGTTCAGCTATCTTTGCAAAGGGTCTTGGACGTATTGCTCGAGGGAATATTCAACAAACTTAGTCGTTATTACGATTCGTTTTTATTTAAAGATTTGTTATCACATGCAGATCCACAACGCTTAGATTAAAATGTACTTTAAGATTCAATGACGAAGCCTTTTGATGGTCTTGCACCGGTAACCGTCTCCGGCGAGGGCGGCGGGTGCTTCAACCGACTCCTTCACTTCAGCAACGTCCTCTGGAGGAAGGTATTCTGGAGCGATCGCAGAGACATCACGGCGTTTCCTGTACTTCAACCTGCGGACGGTCTTGTAACGGTATCCATCTTCGGCAAGGGCAGCGGACTCCTCCTCTGGGACCTCGGTGGGCTCAGCGGCTTCGACGACTTCTTCAGTTGGTGGCAAGCATTCGGGCGCAACGAGCTCTGAGACATCACGGCGTTTCCTGTACTTCAACCTGCGGACGGTCTTGTAACGGTATCCATCTTCGGCAAGGGCAGCGGACTCCTCCTCTGGGACCTCGGAGGGCTCAGCGGCGTCAACGACTTCTTCAGTTGGTGGCAAGCATTCGGGCGCAACGAGCTCTGAGACATCACGGCGTTTCCTGTACTTCAACCTGCGGACGGTCTTGTAACGGTATCCATCTTCGGCAAGGGCAGCGGACTCCTCCTCTGGGACCTCGGTGGGCTCAGCGGCTTCGACGACTTCTTTAGTTGGTGGCAAGCATCCGGGCGCAACGAGCTCTGAGATATCACGGCGTTTCCTGTACTTCAACCTGCGGACGGTCTTGTAACGGTATACATCTTCGGCAAGGGCAGCGGACTCCTCCTCTGGGACCTCGGTGGGCTCAGCGGCGTCAACGACTTCTTCAGTTGGTGGCAAGCATTCGGGCGCAACGAGCTCTGAGACATCACGGCGTTTCCTGTACTTCAACCTGCGGACGGTCTTGTAACGGTATCCATCTTCGGCGAGGGCAGCGGACTCCTCCTCTGTGACCTCGGTGGGCTCAGCGGCTTCGACGACTTCTTCAGTTGGTGGCAAGCATTCGGGCGCAACGAGCTCTAAGACATCACGGCGTTTCCTGTACTTCAACCTGCGGACGGTCTTGTAACGGTATCCATCTTCGGCAAGGGCAGCGGACTCCTCCTCTGGGACCTCGGTGGGCTCAGCGGCGTCAACGACTTCTTCAGTTGGTGGCAAGCATTCGGGCGCAACGAGTTCTGAGACATCACGGCGTTTCCTGTACTCGACTACGCAATTCATCTTTGAACCGTTCGTGTGAACACCCACATCCGGGGTGAGGCCTATACGTTTGCTATCCCAGTCTGCTCTAGTAGGGAGGAGCACGTTTTGAAAAATCGAATGCCAGCATACGACAGTGCCCACATGGCCTTGAGCTACGAAACTCTCTGAGTCTGATCGCACAGTGCGTTGCTATATTTAGAATGTGAAGGTCGACAGGTAGAATATGGAGCCCCACTGTCACAACGCCTGAAGACGTTGTCCTCATCGCTTGATGATGGTTCCCCCATCCTATCTCGTTTAGCTTCAGAATATTCTCCTTTTTTTCCAAGGCCCGGTCGACTAACTAGTGACTCCTAATACTTGTTCATTTTTTTGTTTATCTCTCAATTGGCCCACGCTCAACCTTCCGATCTCTGGCCTTAGTCCAATACGGGGAATTCATTCCATTGTACACTGACAGGAGAACAGATGAGCGACCAAAATAAATGCAAGTTCGTAAAACACTAAGCCTACATCCTTAACGATTCACAGCACAAGCTAAGATATACTCGTACATCTCGACCAAAGCCTCCTGACCTTGACATTCCGCACCAACGGCCGTCCGAGGAAGCAAGAAATGCACAATAACGTGGATTAGGTTATCGACTTCTCCTATCCATTAGCAAGAGCCTTGTTTGTCATATGGCTTCGCATTAGTTTTAAAAATAAATCCGCACTCCACCAAAGCATGTCAACTCGCAGTCGAATCGGCTGCAAATGCTTGTTTTCGCCGGGTTAAGTGTCACCAACGCCGCCGCCGATACAAGGTAAACAAGACGACGCTATTTGTAGTGCTAATAATTTAAAAATATATCTCGACCAGCACTTAAGCCGTCAATTTATGTCTCGCACTCGCCAGCTAAATGTGGACCCTCTCACTAATTGAGTTCTTCAATAAATTACCACAGATTATGTCCAGATACTCGCTATCGTAATACTCTAGCCATTTCATTTTCCGCGCTGATCCTCTTCAAACCACAGATTGCCATCCGCGTCTCACTTAAGCCAGAACATCAATATTGACACTTTCGATCGGACCAGACCGCAGAAGGAGCAAAGCATCCTCTCCATCCGCAAACACCACACTCTTCGATCGGGAAATTCAAACAGAAGTGCGTAGGTGGACAGAGCTCTCAAGGGTTTATTTTCCTTGGTTTTTTTTTTTCCTCTTGGTCGTTGGTTTTGCAGTTCCTTTGTTTATCCTGCTTGTCCACTTACCTTCCAGACACTCTCTAGCAGACGCAATAAATCATTACTTTCGGTGACCCTAAATCATTGATAACTGTGCACAGCCGATGTGCTGTGTGCTGTCCCGTGTGGAGAACAGCACTTCGCTTGCATTTGGCGATACTCCTTTTGTTTGCCTTCGCTGATCACCTACACCACCGCCGGCAACAATGCAGACTGCGAGCACCTTTGATCCTGATTAGTATCCCGTACGTGCTACTTGACGATGTTTACGCAACAGAACACCGGTTGACAGGTAAATTTAGGACCATGGACAGATCTTGATATCCGTGGGCGATCTCTTGACACATTTCGCTGAAAACGGGAACCATGCGGGTGCACAGGTACACCGAGGCGAGCAAGCGGTGCGGGCGATGGTACCCGGCAGAGTTCATACTTCTGCCCGATGGCAGGCAAGAAACTGACCAAAATATTAATAAGGATGTCACTGGTCAAGGGCAAACGCTTCTTTGACATCTAACGTCGTGGCGGAGCACGAATGTATGCCAGTCCTCCGTGGTGGGGGACGTAATTTATTGCAAATGGCTTCGACTTAAATGTAAGCAGCTTACAGGCAAGCCAATGATATGGCTCTTGATTTGCATTTTCGATTTATTATTAAGTGCTGAATTAATACGAGAGAGAGAGAGAGAGAGAGCGACATGCATAAGTAGCATGCAGAGGTTATGAACGAACAGAATTGGCGGTTCATGATTTACGACGAAGGATACCAGTTATTCGCGTGGCGAAGTGATTGCTTTTGATTTGTCTGGAAGTCAATTTTAAATTGATAGCCATTTTCGGACACTTTCCTAAGTTGCACTGCATTGGATTTGTTTTTTTTTTTTTTCAGTTCCTCTTTGAGTGGTGCTTCTGTGTTTCCCCAGCAATGCAGAGAGCCCTGATATATTCCCCGGTGTTTGAATTCAAATTGTCTCCAGATGTGGAGGATCTAGAAGTAGAAGACTAGAAATGAGTCTGACTCAATCGGAAGATTTGCGAGTTTCCAGTGTTGGAAGAGCTGAAATTGGAGCAAAAATTCCTTGGCCGGGACTTCTGTCAAAGTACTGCGACAACTGATCGCCAAGAGCCAAGGGATTATCCTCTTAAAACGACGTCGATGTTCATCTTTACAGCAAGAAAAGCTATCGTTTGACTGTACAGTAAGATGAGGACCTGAATTTCAAGCATAAACAGTGCCATCAATGCTCATCATCATCATCTTCTGACCCACATGCACCACTAAATGGGTCGCGGCGGTAAACCACGCACGAGAGATCTACAGGCAAATCGATCCTCCGCCATCGACTCTAACTCATCAGGAGTTATGCCTAAGCTTAGCCAGTCGAGTTTTATAACTTGGTCCAACCATCTCGTCCTGGGTCTGCCAAGTAGTCGCCTCCCTGATGGAATCCCTCTCAACGCCCGCCTGGGAAGTCTTGATGAAGGGGACATTAGTGCCACGTGCCCAAGCCACCGAAGCATAACCCTCTCCTTTCCAAGAAGCAGCTGCTAAATGTTGAGTTCCTCGCGCACTGCCGTGTTTCTCATCACATCCTGGCGGGTAACTGGATTGCCGGCAGAGTTCTATGATGTAGTCTCAACATCAAGCAAGACATCGAGTCCTGGACGACTTTCGAAGGCATTTAACGAATGTATGACCCAAAGTGCAAGACGAAAAAAAAGAGAACTGATATGCTGTCGTAGAAGTGTCTTTAAGATTGACAGGCAAGTGAGATGCAGTAGATGCAGTTGGAGAGGATACTCTGGAATAAATCTCTTTCACATGTGGCAATCTTGGTAGTCTGGTAAGTTTTCGGCTGTCATCGGTGAGACAATGGACCGCACTTTGAGTAAAAGAAACACCTAGGCTGCAGAGTGGGGCCTAGGTATCACATTTCTGGATATCAGGACCAGACAAGGTTGTCATTTCCTCCAATACTTCTTATTCAAAACTAGTGCATGGATGACGAGCTGAGCCAGTGTTGTCAGACGGTTACCTCTGGTGACGGCGACATCCCAGGAAATGAGAAGGCAGATGAACTGGCTAGGCAGGGATCTGCACTAAAACCAGTCAAGGCTAATATCTCTACGCACTTCCTTCAAAATAGCAAACCTCGATTGGGCCAGACTGACAAGCTGTTCTACATCCGACCGATCTAACCCAACCGATCTCCGTCGGTGAATTCTTCATGATATCCCTAGACTGATGGCGGTCTGTGTGGGAGACTGGGCGATAGGAGGTCAGGCTGTCAAACCAGGTATCCCATCCCACACAACTCGCAACACAGCTGAGAGGGAGGTATTAACATATTTCTCTCCCGAAGGTTCTCTATAGGAACCAAAAGGTCACCCCTAAAGTTCGGTACAAGGTCTGCTCTAAGATCATCTCACGTTCAAACCACATGTTCAACGCTGATGCTCATCATTGCAAATTGAATTATGCAATCAGTCTTCCATCTGCACTGCTTCCATTTAATTAATCCCAGTTCCATGACCTCGTGACACTCCCAAATGCAGTGCACTCTCCACCACCGGATATCACTCATGCAGATCCGAAATAAAAAACACGACGATACGTTCCAATACGAATCTCAGACCAGCAACTGGCACACGGGAACACGGCCTCTGTCACAGCCGCACGGTACAACACAGCGCAGCGTAGCGACGACCTCTAAAGGCTTAAGCCAATTAAATTGACATAAAATTGTGGCCAATTAAGAATTTCCAGGAATTAAGGTTGAAGAAATCTTCGAGAGAGAGAGTGAGAGAGAGAGAGCTGCACCGTGTGCGAATGATGTCTGCGATCCCCAGCTGGCTCTCCGGTCCTGGTTGCGGATTTGCATCTGGTTGCTCCATCATAATTCATCAAATCCAAAATTAATTGCCAAGATATGTGAGAATCAACAGATTCGGATACATTTGATGTGACAATGATGATGGGGCTTCGAGCGTTTCGCTCTCTGTCTGTGTCCGTGGACCGAAGACGAACAAATTTTGTGAGTGCCAGGCCAGATGATGGGCCATGTCCTCGTTGACAAAATGCCATGTGCATATCCGCTGTCCATTAGATGTGGAGGGGGGGTCATGTGGAACACCACCAAGGCTAGTGTGCGTGCCAATCATATTTTTACAGACGAATACCTCTCATCAAACCGGCATAATCGTCCGAAAACAGAAGACGCAGTGCGGCCTCAGGAGTGTGCAACGCAGCGCAGATGATGGGTAAAAATATCTGCGAACGCCTCGAGGGTATCTAAACTTAGAGTGCACAGAAGTGAGTTGCGAATTACGGTGTGAGTTCCGATCTCGTGGGGTCGACGGGTGTTGTTTTTTTGATAAAAATACCCACACGCACGCACGAACGAACGCGATTGAGATCCCTTCGAGACATCACTCAGAGCGGCAGAGAGAGAGAGAGAGAGATAGAGAGAGAGAGAGAGAGAGGATAAAATGGGGATGATGTGAATATGCAGAGCAGATGGTTAGATCATTGGGAGTCAATGAAGGCACCGACTGGCTGGCAATGGCATTTTCAATTTGTTGCCATCTCTAAATGGGAACCGCGTGCAGATGTGGGTGTTTGTGTTTGATGTTCCATTGATCATGGAGTGTGTTAAGAAGCGATGATTTTTCAACGAGCTCTGCTTGGCAGTGGATCGGAGAGGATAAATATAACATAACGCCGTGAAGTGCGTACTTGCCTGGCAAATGTTTGACTCAGATCAGAACTGCCATCTTGACAAATCCAGACTCCAGACCAGACTAATAAATAAATTGTGATGGTGCACGCTCGCAGAGGAAACTTTCTCTAAAAGTCCCTGTTACGTCACGATTTCTTAAGGCTTGCAAATGTAAGAAGCCAATGGTTGGTCGGTTTTCAGCGTGGTGTGGTGGGGAACAATCAAAACAGTGTATGCGCCATCGCCAAATTCTTCGATCTTCTATGACAGTGCGCATAGAGCTTACGCAGTTCTTCAAAGGAGGTCGACACAGATCCCTGACTGATGGCCACACGTCCGCACAGCTTCTAAAACAAGGTGAACAGGGCGTTTGGTCAATGAACTGATTGCTTATCTTCCTGGTTACCTCTTGCAAAGTACTTAGATATACTCAAACCAGGTCCGACACAGAACGGAAGGCTATCAGGTAACTAAATCCAGCCTGAGCCAGGTGATAGTTGATTGCTGATGGACGGGCAACCGTCCGGCAGGAGCAGAGGAGATGACAGTGGCCATCATCATCCTCCCCATCGAAACAGCTTCTGCAAAACATTCGCCGAGTGCGAGTAACATTCCATGGATAAGACAAACGTTGCGGCGGATAATGTTCAAGAAGATAGTGTTGTAGAGCTCTGCCACTCAACAGAACCTGGCAAAAGTGGGTGAATGAAGAGAATGCTGGCTCTCCGTTCTTCTTGAAACCCATTCAGGTTAAAGGAGTCCTTGATGTGGAGTCTGTGTCAAGCGCCATTTCAAGGCAAGTACCCAAGAGAAAAATACAGAACGCTCTCAGTAGTCAAGGACGTGCCGGACAAGGGTTAAGCCGACCGATCGGGTCAAGTAATTTTCTGACTCTCCTTGGTCAGTTCATCTCCCGACCGAAGTACCGGCCCTATTTGACCTACCATCGTCCTCTGTGCACCTTTGTTGTTGTATTACTCGATTACGACACCTTGGAGTGAATTTAAAGAAATCTGAATTTTCACTAATGAACATGGTCCAAGTGAATTAAAGAATTTGTGCGTGTTATGAATCACTCTGGACCCTCGATGGTCTACGTGATTAAACGGACTCCACTCAGACATAAGCTAGCCTAGCTCCACTTTCCGGGACACATTTGGACAGGAAACAACGTCCATAGAACCTTCCCCTTGACAATGCCTTAAGTATGCAAAGGCCTGAGATCAAAGAGCTTCTTGTCGACACTCCCAGTCCATCCCTCTCCAATAGAATCTGATCTATTATTCCTTTTGCATGGAATTCCATTCTGAATGCGGATTATTATTCAAGACGCCACTTCCCTCTGTGGTCGTAGTTCAATCCCAGGAACAGCTACAGAAAGCACTACCAATCCATAACTCAACCACAATCTGCCATCGAACATTTCAATTACGGCTGTAGTTTGTCCTAATGAATGTTTCGCATTCGATGACCGCTCACAGATGCTGCTGATCGCCGCCGAGAGCAACTCCGGAGCGCCCAATGCAGAAAAATGATCTTCCGCGAGTTAATTAGTTCGGTTCACGCCGTCGCCGTTTCGCCGTTGGATTTGATTCGCAGATAAGGCGGATAATGCTTTCATTATGTCCATGTTGGCAAGATATTTGCGCATGATTGTTTTGCTTTCTGGAAAGTGGCACTGTATGTGGAGTCGTTTGTAATACGGGTTTCTGCCGACTGATTGATGGTAGAGATGCTGAAGGGATCACAGGCTTGACGGGTAAGCCGATCTGTCTAAGAGAACATGTGTTCATGGCATTTCATCTGAACCTACCGCTAAGTAGACATACGAATGAGTGAACTGGCTGTGTGGAAAGGAGGACGATAGTGGCTTTCGTCTTGGTTAATTTGTGTCTATCCAGGAACTTGGGAGCCAGCTGCTGGATTGACTGCCATCTTTGGACGTCTCTCTTTGGTCTAATATTATTCCTGAGCCCGTCAGTAATTGCTGCTGGGAAGCATAGGCATACAATTTTCCCAATTCTAGTTAAGGTCTTTAATTTGGTGGCTTTAATGTGAGTCCCGAATTGCCGTATACTTGCAGAGGATTGTTTTAGAGATCGGTCCCCATTTCTTGCCGAAGACCCTAGTGCTGCAGGTTTGGTACCTTTTCGAGTTACCTCAGACTTATTGACCGAAGATTCGACAGATTGACAGTGTCTGCTTTCCACACAGTTATTTTCGATGCATTATTCGAAGCATTGTTGAATTAAATTGTCTCGGTTTCCTTGTGCCGCAGAACAATATTTAATTTTCCATCGATTCCGGCTGACTTGTCTAATGACTCGAAGATCATCCAAAGTTCTGCCTCCGATATGAACGCGGTGGGTTAGGTTAGGTTAGAGTGGCAGACTACCTTAAGGGGAGCCACACCAAAAATTGGCCCGTTGTGTTACCACAAGATCTAATAGATCCTAATCCGCGAACCATTCGGAGCTCTTAATAAAGCGTTGGAGCTTACTGAAAAATTCTAGTTGAGGCCTTTAATTTGGTGGCTTTGAAGGAAGCCTACCTCCAGGCTAAGTGGCATAGGTGGGTCCTTAATCGCCGTCTACTTCCTGAGGATTGTTTTCGGGTTTTTGCTTGGATCTGTCAAGTCGTGGGAATATAGGGCGGCAAAGCAAAGAAGGTGTGAAATAGTTTCTTCTTCCTCTTCATCCCCTCCAACTTGTGCAGAGGCCGTTATAGGGGATATCCAGTGAATGCCAATGGCACAAGGCCCGGTTATAACGCCGATGAGAGTTCTGAGATTGGGTCTGCTCATTCTGATCAAGTCGCGTGAGTGTTTTGGATCGATGGTCGGCCATAATTGCTTTGTTATGAGGCAACCTGTGATTTCTTCAATATCATACTTGAGAAGATCGTGCGAAACTCAAATGTCAACACCAGAGGCACGATCTTCCAAAAGTCCGTTCAACTGCTTGCCTTCGCGGAGGACATTGACGTGATTGGACGAACACAGCGAGCTGTCAATGAGGCTTTTGCTAGCATTGAAGCGGAAGCGGCTAAAATGGGTTTGGCAGTTAACCAGGGCAAAACAAAGTACATGCTGTCATCACGAAAGGACGCACAACATCGACGCCTCGGACAGAGCGTCATAATGGGCAGCAGAAACTTTGAGGTAGTCAAGGACTTCGTCTACCTTGGCTCTGCAGTAAACAAGGACAATAACACCAGTACCGAGATCAAGCGCAGAATTACTCTTGCCAATCGCTGTTTCTTTGGGCTCAAGAGGCAATTGAGTAACAGAGCCATCTCTCGAAACACCAAGTTGACTTTATATAACACCCTAATCATCCCCGTCCTGCTCTATGGCGCAGAGACATGGACGCTATTGAAAGCGGATGAAGAAGCTCTTGGTCGTTTTTGAGTGAAAAGTTCTGCGTGCGATCTTTGGTCCTGTTTGTATTGAAGCCATCTGGAGAAGTAGATTCAACCACGAACTGTACGGGCTGTACAGCGGCATGCACCTAGTTAAGCGTCTTCGGATCCAACGCTTAAGATGGCTAGTTCACGTAGAGCGGATTGACACCACAGCTCCGGCCCGAAGAGTCTTCCATTCCGAGCCTTTGGGACAACGCATAAGAGGGCGTCCTAGAACACACAAGTGGAGAAGGACCTCAGCCAACTTGGTGTGCACAACTGGAGGCAGCTGGCGAAAGATCGAGCTGGCTGGAGACGCTTGTTGGTTGAGGCCCAGGTCCACCCCGGACTGTAGCGCCAAACAAAGAAGAGTTATGAGGCAACCAGTGCCAGAAGACTATCTGCAGTTGGAGTGAGTAAGCGTTTCAAGCATTAGTAGATGTTTCGTAGAAGCGGCAGGACGGTTCCCCGGCAGTTCCCCGTCCGGTAGTTCCCTCGTCCGCTTCGCAATGCTCTGGGATGTCTGTGTGTCCCGGCACCCACATAAGGTTGATGCAGAAATACTTGGCGGCAATTAAGGGACTCAGAGATTTGATCGCTGCCTGGCTGTCTGCACAGATGATCTGTACCATAACAGAGCTTCCTTGATCGCTATAGTCTCTGAAAGACGCTACAGTGATCCGAAAGACGCTGATCAGATCCTTAGAGCAGACTCCCGCACCCTCCCCTCCCGCCCATCTTCCATCCATCTGTGAAAATTCGCAGAGAACCGTCCAGCGTCTGGTGTGCTGGTTGAGAAGTGAGGTGAGGTCGGCGTTTCCTGGTAGGGATCCAAATTTATCAAGGATTGTAGAGTGTCCGGAGCTGAGCTCCTTCCGCATACGCAGCGATTTCAATCTAATCGCCGTGCTGGCAGTGACCTGCTTGCCGAAGAGATCTATCGGCGGGTGGTTAAGGAGTGTATTCAAAGCTTGGGAGGGGGTAGTTCGCATCCGCTGCACCCTATCAAGCTGTTTACAGTGAGTGTCTTTGTCTAACGCAGTCCACCAGATCGCGACGCCGCTCAGTAGTTTGGGTCTGACTACCGATATGAATAACCAGTGCACCACTCGCGGCTGTAGACCCCATGAACGCAGTAAGAATCTCTCCTTTGGCGATGGCATTGGATGTCAAGTTATCGTCAACACCAGTGCTCGCTCATGGCATACGACATCAACTTAACACAAGACGACCTGTTTTGGTCTTATCGCATTTTGATGATGTTAACTAGCCAGATCGAGTTAGTCCTTGATGGACGTACACAGGATGTAACCTGCCTGTGCCAGGATGAGTTTATCATCATCATCAGAGGACCAGGGCCCTACCAAGTCGATCTAGCCCGAGTCGCCGCGCCGGTGAAAGCTGACTTGCGTCTTGTTGGTGCTCAACTCAAGTTCCTACCTTTGGAGTCACCAAAGCACGAAGGCAACCTCTCAAGCACTGTTGGGATACTCGCTTTAATGTGCTATTATCTCGCTGTTAACTTGACACCCTGATCCACCCACCCAGTGATGTTCCAACTCTTGTGGATCGGATGAGAACATTCTCTTCATCCTCCGCAACGATTTCCAGAAACTCCCTCTTATCTCATATCTCATAGCCCATCCGCTGCTCCATACAGTTCAGCAGAAGGAAAAAATAAACGCAGCGAAACGACTTAGAATGTGCTTCTTCATATCCATTATCCACCCATCCAATGAGCAGAACTTGCTGCAAAGGGTTATGATCCTTGTTGACACTCCATGTCGCCACTTTGTATGCATAGTCGTACGTCCTCTCCCACAAGCCCGTTTGCGACTTGAATTTGATTAGAAACGAATCAATTTGCATATTACAACAGGCACGATCCTACAACACACCACACTGTGCCGCTGCACACCTCCATGCGACACTCGAGGACAAGAAATTCTCCACCACAAGAGGTGACGACGACGTCCAGCCAACAATCACCAGCAGTCTGCGTGGTCTTCTCGTACGGCTTCCGTGCACCAGTGATTCGACGACCAGGTAAACACTTGCCAACTTCTGCAACCTAGTTCTGTGCAATTATTCGCCCACGGAAGCAAGAGCGGGAATATATGAATTCTAGATTCGCAACGATTTTATATCTAGACTAGAATATGCCGGCTGTGAGTGTAACTGAAATAATATTGACGAGGGATTTATTTCTGGAAATTAAGTGAGAATTCAGAAGTCTGTGCTTCCGGTGGCGAATTAGCGGCGCGGGCAAATTTCCACGCTCGTCGTAGACGATCAGAGATGAGGAGAAGTGCAACGAACGATAGGTTTGTTGCTTTTTGGAAGGCGGCTGATACACGGGGGCCATGGAGAAGTGTGCATAAATAGTTGCACTGAGCGAGAGGAGGACTTTTAAAAATAGAAATCGATTTGCAATTGATTGCTGCTGATTTATGGTCGTATTCTGGTTCTGATGTGCTGCGAAAATTGGCGCGGGTCTCTTGTGAGCGATCAGCTGTTCGGTGTTTTGGTGAACATCTCCCAAGTAAGCTCACATACTGACTAACTTGAATTGAGTCGAGGAGAATGGGGAGTGACGGCAGCAGTCACATAGCACTGCGACTACTAGACATCGGTTGTGTCCCCTTTCCCGATCTAGGACTTTGGAAAATTGACAATCTCTCTAGAGGGAATGCCCTGATACTCTGTTCCGGATAAGGTGATGCTGTTGTTTATTTTATATCTGCTTGATGCCAGATTTGGATACCCGAGGAGTAGGTGTTCCATGGTTTCCTTAGACTGTCCAGAGTTTTCTGATCTACTGCGCCCCATTTTGTGCCGGTCAAATAGCATCCTTAAGTCGGTCTTGTTCAGATGTGGGTACAGCTGGGATCGCGTAGATTTCTTCTGCCTGCTCATGAATTGGATGTGACATTTATTAGACCAGTTGTTTGAGAGGTTAAATAACTTGGCCACCCGCCGTCGTACCCACTCATCCAAACTAGAGAAGACCGGGCACTAGACTTGGTCAGAGAATCTGGCTAGACTCAGACGAGTTCACAAGGGAAGAAGGCAGTGTATTGGCGTCTTCGCAGGAAACCTCCTTATGCCTGCTCCGTTGATTGCCTAACGACTGCGGCATATTCCAGGCAGAAGGAAAAGCCATCCAAGCGGCTGCCAGCCTACTGTCAATGAACCCGATAGACGCTATACACATAGACAGTCGGGCGACCCTGGATACACCATGAAATAAATCAAAGATGGTAAAACTTTGCTCCATCTCTCAGGATAAAAGCGGTCAGATGCAACCTTACCATATGCTGGGTCCCTGGACCGACGAGTAAGCTAGGACAGGGGTGGGTTTGGGACGCCCCATATTCCTCTCCACAAGTAATAAACACATTGTTACTTACAGATGCCAACAACGCCGCCAATCGGAGGTGGACTGGAATACTTGCAGGACTTCAAGGCTAATATGGCGTTCAATAATTCCGATAGAGAATAGAAAGCAAGACAAAGAGTATGTAGTTGGCAATATCACCGGTCATTGTCATTCAACACACACGCCAGAAGACTGCCAACCTCCTACAATGACTTCTGCAGGAGCTGCAGGGACAAAGAGGAAGAAGAAACTGCGCTTCATTACCTCAGCACCCGCCCAGCACTTGTACGAACAAGGAAAAGCACGGTAGACAACTATTAATTCAATAGCCTAGCAGAAATGTTAGGCATAAAAATTCGAACATAGCAAAATTTATCAAAAATACTAATTGGCGCTTAGGAGTGCCGGATACACTAGCATACCAGTGGGACTTTTTTCAGGTGTTTAGTTAGCTGCCGAACAGTGATATCACAATGGACCCAATCAGGATCTAAGTTGACCAAAACTGCTACAGTTGCGACAATCATATTCACCTTACCTAACCTAATCCTGGACGAATGACTTGGCTGATCCACTGGTTGACAAGTCCGCCATAGAGCAGAGTATGCTCCTGGAGCACTGACAGCCAGCAGACGTCTATATGGAGCGACTTGGGGTCTCTCTCCCAAAAGTACACATTGGTTGTACACTATAATGGCGAGACCCATTATTACATAAGCGGCCATCGTTTGGTGGTCTAAAACCAACACAAACAACCGCAAAAATGTTGCAGAAGTTGCAAGGAATCCCATGTCAGGGCATACCATGTGCCATGCGCATCTGCCCCACCACAACTCTAACAACTATAGTCGGGCTAACATCCCTACCAACTATCATTACGAAGACAGATGCCAGACATGCCATCAAACTGCAGCTCGGCCGTAAGCACAAATGGTCATCTTAGGATACTTAAAATCATCTCTAAAAGAGACGATGTTTTGTCAGGCATCATCGTTTCAGCAGATTATTTGAGGTTGCGTTATTTGACGCTGGGAATTGCTCCATTCGTGTTCCAACAATGCATCCAGATGTCTCGTATGGTTCACAGACGGACCAAAGATGGAGTCTGGAGTCGGGGCTGGAGTCTTTTGCAGCCAACAAAATGATCTCCTTGCCTAGGGAGGAGGCCGATGCCTACCGTGTTTCAATACGAAATCTATGTAATTGGGATATGCACCAGACAAAATCTCCTCAAAGGTATAAAGGGCGATAGAATTCAAACCCTCAGACAGGCCTTATGGTATTATCGTCACACCTAATGGACTTCAAAGACTCACGCTGTAAAATCCTTTGCTAAAGCCCGTATTTTCGTACTTTTCTTGATCTCAAAAAGAAGTTTGAGCAGTACGAAAAGTTCACTATTGAAATTATCATTGAGTGTGAGTGCGCCTCATAAATTGGAAAACGTCAAAGACAATTGATTGAAAATGTAACCCAACCTACATTTCTCAGCCGTTGCCTAAAATGTTTGGAAACCAAATACATACAGACCAAGTACACATACAGTGTCCCTATTTTCAATAAAGACTCATTGTCTCGTCTACAAATATCCGAACAAAGTCATATGAGCATAGACACAACAAAGTGAAACTCAGACTTGCAGACATCGAATCCGCAGATGAGTTCGCTAGAGCTGGCTCGGAGTCTCCGTGCATAGGTCCTGTACCATAGCCGCAACGCTGAGAAACGAATGGGAGAACAACCATCGCCTAGACCAATCGACCAATGGAGATAGTCTTAGCCAGACCAAACGAATTAAATCAGCCTTCATTCAATGACCAGTTTCACAGTGAAGGTTTAACTTAAGTTGAGCTGAACCTTAAACCGAGTTCAAATTTTTGGTTAATCATTTCCATTATCGAACATGAGTTGTACTGAGAGGAAATGCTCTTGCTCTCAATAGAGCGAAAGCAAATGCAGCTCTGCTGCTGCTGAACTGAGGTTTAAACGGGAGTGGACTCTCGTTCAGTGTTACCACAGGGACACAATTGAGTTAAAAGGGACTCATTTTTTTAACAAACTCATATTTTTTAGATTTAACTCTTTTTTTTCTCTGTTCATTCACTTTATGTGACCAGTATCTACAATCCTCCTTAAAGTAGGCTATCCACTTTAATTTTGTAAATGACTTTCCCAAACTGTCATTTCTCATCACTCCCGCCATCAGTTCCATCGTAATTTTCCATTCAAAGCTACTGCCTAAACACGTAACGTAATTTTATTTCATATTTTCTCAGAAAATAAATCATTATTTCATCTTCTGGACGCTTTCATTTAAAACTTCTAATCACATAGGACTGCTTTTTTCACATGTTTGTTGAACTTGTACATGTTTGTACAGTTGAACTTCATTAAGTCGATTTCTAGAGACCAGAAAATAAGTTCGAGTTATAGAAACATCGAGTTATAGAAAATACGCAAAATCTATGGGAACAAAATCATTAGTTTACTTTAAAGAATTCTTCAATTTTGTTTGGGATTTTCCACGACCACTTCTTCGTTTGTACAACGAATGTGGTGACAATTCGTGATACGTATGAATATGAAATTTAAGAAACAATACGAAATTGCCCTTTTACAGAGTAAATGTAGTTGAGGGAGTAAATTCGAGTTATGGCCAACATTTCTCTTCGAGTAGTTCGAGTTAGAAATTCTGAAATTAATTAGCAAAAAATACATTAAAAATGCAACCAAAAATCAGTGTTCACGGTCAGATTTGGAGAAAAGTTCGAGTAACAGAAATTCGACTGTATATACGTATAATCAAAAAATAGAAAATAATATTTACTAATTAAATGAATCAAAATTTGTATGTGTAATGTTTTCTAACATAATACAAGTACTATTAAAATGTCCTCCTTTGTCGGTACTCATTTACAAAATGCCTCGCTTGTGAAGCTTCTGGGACTCATAAATTATTCAACCTGTGGTAACATTGCTCTCATTCAACTTGAACTACAAATTGAACCCAGTTCAAGATCTAAACTAACACCCCGCGAAACACCCGGGCGAAAATTGTGGTGCCTACCTTGTGAGGTTTCAGCTATTTGGTATTCTGTCAAATCCCTCACAAGAAAACACACAAGTATAGTTACCATGGTGTGGTGAGTTCGTTTTCATGTCAAACATTTGTTATTTTCACTCTCTTCGCTCTCTGTTTCTTTTTGTCTTCTGAATGAGAAGATTGTAAAGCAAAATGTTTTTGTGTATATTTCCTCCAGCGTTGCCGTTTCTCCTGTAAAAACAGGAGTCTACTGTTATTTAACCCCGACAAAGTGAAATCTACTGTTTCCTTTTCCTAGACAATTTTTTGGCACATTTCCCTTGTTGCTTCACAATTTTAATCAAAAACAAAACTCGAAACGCCAAACTGACATAAATACAAGTAACTAATGATCCGCAATGCAAGCTCATAATATCATGGGTTTTCCAGTTTGTTGATTATCAGTGAAGTATCAGTGACATTTGAAACTTCCTTGGGGTGGATTCTAATCATTTCAGGAATAAGCTTAGCTATGTAGGCTCGTTATCATTTGTATCAAAAATAATGCCTTTTCAGGTCAAATATAGGAAAGAAAGCAAAGTATGAGCAGAAGTTTAGGATGGAATGGCTCGAGTGTCCTTTTTTTCAATATTTTTGAATTTCGTTTTACGTGACTGTGTTAAGCTATATTATTTTTCAAAAACAAATCTTTAGTTGTTTGTAAAATAAATTTAAGATCTCCTCTTACTTTAGTAAGTCCAGCAGGAGATTTCCTGTTTGTTCACATTTTCCCAGCGGCAACACTGATTTCCTTGACTAGCCGATCGACGATTTAAGAAGCTTTGTGACAGGTTTTCATGACTTTTTGACGGTTATTCAGGAAATAATGTGAATTCCGTTCTCTGATTGGTCAAATTTGTTTTGAGAAAACGATATAAAAAATGGTTGTCAAAAATGTCAAGGGGGTAGAGAATATTTGATGGTTATTGTGATGCTCACAAGCTGTGAGGTTTTGCTCAGAATACGAAAACCTCACTCATGAAACATCACTGAGATTTGCCAGAATAGAGGAGTTGAACCGAGTGGAGGTTAAACTTGCATGAAACTGGGCATAAGAAAATCCTCTGCCTCATGAAGGAAAGTATAGAAATGGTAACGAACTTTCTTACTGACCACTGCGGGCTGACTTACGACCTAAACGAAATAAACTTGTGCCAAGACGAGGCAAGTCAGCTTCGAGCACATTTTATTTGAATTACCGACACTACGTATTTTCCATAGGGAGATGCTCACTTCAGTGGAGTGAAATAAATCCACTACAAAGGACATGCTATCGTTCATAATTGAAGTAGTACGTCTTTTGGACTACGTCCAGCCCTTCCATACAACAGATATGTTCAGGTCCCACCTATTGAATGTTCCAGAATTGAATGCTGCATTGTCCATATGTCCATGTTGCTAAATCAAAGAGAGGGCCGTATAAAGAAGAAACTCGCAAACGTGTCTTTGAAAAACCTGTAGTCTCAAGTCTGAGTATATACCACGGCTATAGGACCTATCCAGACATTCAGTTCTCTGATCAGGTGGAAAGCTCTGGAGGAGAAATACCATTTTTAGCTGCTAAAAAAGTACAAAGTTCGGCCTGCCTTGGAAAGTATGCTCCAACGGCAGTACTCGATGCTATTGTTTTTCTCCATCCCCTCGACTTATTCTGTGGCAAGAGTGTAGCCTCATGGTCTCTGGGTCTCAGAGAGGCGACGTTGTGGCCCATACTTGTGGCTTGCATACTGAAACGATGGACAGCGGGCTCAGCACAACATCCAAACGGACCACCTCTACCTGCCCCCAACATTAGCCCCTGCTAAGACCTCTCACACACATTTCCCAGACCGGGAGCCATGACAAGGACAACTGGTAGCAGCGAAAGGAGAATTCTCGTAGTGCACTGACGGCTCGAAACCGAGTGCGGGTACAGGCGCAAGGATCTTCTGTGGCCTATTTGAGAAATCCCTGCCACTAAGAGATGACTAAGCCCTGACAGAACTTAACAAACCAACAATCGATTTCCATTTTTCTCAGCCACATCATCAGACATTTTGACGTCGAAACTGGTCAGGTTATGCAGACAGAGTGTGAGTGAAATATCCTTGGCAAGCTAGTATCCAAGAAAATAAAAAAGGAGACATTTTTGCCAAAAAAAGAATCCGAAAACTCGCACCGTTTACAATAAGAAGAAAACTTAAAGACGAAGCCCTCGATGGAGCCAGAGCACGTTGACTCTGTCTGATAATTGGAGCAATAGGCATGTGGCCGATGATGAGCAAGAACAGATCACCAGCTTTAGGCGTAAGGAAGCGACTGAACATACCGCCCCACGACTTCTGCAGGAGCTGCAGAGATGGGGAACGAAAAGAATCTATCCAAAAGTGGTTTTGCGAATGCCCAGCCCTAGCAAGGAAAAGGCAGCAGTTCTTCGGAGCTAGATGACTTGTACATCACAAAAAGCCTCCCAAACTTTGTAAATGAATACCGTTGGCTTTGGTAGTAAAATAAGGTCACCTCTGACGGCCAAAATGGCCCCAATATACCAAACTATGACTTCTATACACCTTTGGTGATGTTTCCATGTGTGTACTAACCGATTCTGATACGTTGGGCAGCATTTCGTGACATCGGAACGACCACCGAGGGCACAATGGTTCCAACACGTTGGTCTACGTGAGCCACAGCCGCAAGCGCACCCAGATTGAAGAGATTGAATTCACAGTTTAAAGTCGCAGCTTAAAATCACTGAGATTGTAAAAGTCGCAACTTGGCCCTTAGTTGAGCTAGTTTAAAGGATTTTGATGCAGCATGCAAGGACTTAAAATAAAATAAAAACGAAACTGCAAGAAAAAATAATGCCCACCATCAAGCGGTGTCACACAAACCAACACTATTCATGAATCAATGTCTAAACGTTTAGCTAAAGCTTCAACAAATTGCCACATTGTCAATGGCCTAATAAAGCTTTTAGCGACTCGCCCGCATGCATTACGTCTGATGCCTTGCCCCTGGCCAGATGTATCAACGGTCAGTGGACAGACCGAGAGATGTATGGCGATTTGAATTAAAAAAAAAATGCGAATAAATTCGAAAATACACAAATATTATATGTCCGTTGTAAACTTGGCAGCTTACCCATGGGATTCGAAAAGCATCCTCAGCAGTAGTCGATCAGTTCGTTTACTCGTGTAAACACCTCCTTGTGCTGCGGGTGCAGTTGTCGCGTAGTATTTGCGAGAAACAAAATGACATAACAGCTCAAGTTCAGTCTAAAAATACGCGAATTAATTTATTTGTGTTTGTTTTGAAATTTTGTTGGAAAATAAAATAATCGAAGACCAGTTCAGAGCTAACGTCTGGATCCCACCGAACGTCAAGATGTCGAAGATGCAATTGTACATGATTTTGTTCGTTATATCGACTGCGCTTGGGTTCATGATACTCTATGTCCTGCTTCCATTCGATGTGATGTCGGAAGACGACGCAGATCAAGACACCAAAGTAGATGAAGTCGATGATGTAGACCACAGTACAGACTACAGTCCGAACGAGATCGAAGAAGTTCGCATCAATCACGCTCAACTGATGAGGAGTTTCATGAACGCATCGGCAGACCCGTGTGAGGACTTCTATGAGTACGCCTGCGGCAACTGGGAAGAAGTGAATCCAATTCCGAAGGATTCATGGGAGTACAACTCGTTTGATCGACTGAGTGACAATCTGGAGGTAATACTGAAGAAAGTCCTCGAGGAGCCAATCGGTAGCGACGAACCACCGGATGCTGTCGACAAGGCTAAGATCTTCTACAGAAGCTGCACAGATGAGGAGACCATTGAGGAGCGTGGCGCGCAACCTCTTCTGGATTTCATTGAAGACTTGGGTGGCTGGCCGGCAATGGATGACAACTGGAATGAGACCAATTTCGATTGGATTCAATTGGCAAGTAAATTGTCGTTTGTCGAAAATGGCGTTGTGCTCGCCTGTGACGTGGAGAAGAGCGTTAAAACCCCAGACAACATCATCTATTTGAAGCAACCACTCCTGGGAATGGACAACATAGACTACTACTTGGAAAGCGAGCATGCGAACAAGCTAGAAGCGTACACGTGAGTGGATAATAAATCAAATTGTAGGCACTAGTGTGACTCATAACCTTGTGCGCAGGGTGCTTAGCTCATTCATTCCAATGCTCAGCGATTGCAATTTGCGTCTAAAAATATCCGAGTATGTTATCTCTTCTAGGAGAGCTTATCGCGGAATTTGTTTATGAGAGTGTGATTTTATGTGTGACAGCAACGATTTGATTTCACTTTGGTCATTCGTCAAGAAGCAGTTCAGCGACTCTTGGGTTCAATTAACTGCATCATTCCCTAGCCCTATTTGCTCCGCAATGACGTGAGCAAGTTGTTGAATATGCGTCATTTTGCTGACAATTGAGCAAATCGGATTCAGCTGTCAAAAAAGTGTCAGATTGTGAGTGGCATGGTGGCATGCGATGTGATAAGGAAATTCTCTGAAAATCAACACTTTGGTTCCTGAAGGTAATCCCACCAAGTATAAAAAAATAACACAAAGAGTGTTGATTCTGTCAGTGTTTATAAAGGGTGATTATCTAAAAGCTATAGAAAAGTTTTTCAAAAAAAAAAAAAACACATAAAATTCAGAAAAATGCATGAAATCTTTATTTGAATCGATAGTACGGTCCATATAATTTAATGTTTGAAGATTATTTCATGCAAATGTTGACCTTGACTGCGCCTCAAATGGTCCATCCGCTTAGTCCAATTTTGGCATACTCTTTCCAACATTTCGGCCGGTATCTCACCAACAAATGCTTCAATGTTGTCTTCCAATGCGTCAATTGAAGCGGGCTTGTCTGTATAGACATGAGCTTTAACATAGCCCCACAAAAAATTGTCAAAAGGCGTTAAGTCGCACGATTAAGGCGGCCAATTGACCGGTCCCGAACGTGAAATAAAATGTTCACCGAACTCGCCTCTCAATAAGTCCATTGTTGAGCGTGCTGTGTGGCATGTGGCACCGTCTTGTTGAAACCACATGTCATGCAAGTCAAGCTCTTGCATTTTGGGCAAACAAAAGTTGGATATCATCTCACGGTAGCGCTCACCATTCACACTTGAGTTACGATTCGCATCATCTTTGAAGAAGTACGGTCCAATGATGCCACCAGCCCATAAACCGCACCAAACTGTGACTTTTTCTGGATGCATTGGTAGCTCTTGCAATGCTTCTGGCTGATATTCACTCCAAAATCGACAATTCTGCTTATTTACGTACCCATTCGTCAGCTGTTTAAACCAGTGTTGCCAAAAAGATAATAGCTAAAAAATCACCCTTTATATGGAATAGCTTATCTTCCAACTGGCTGCCCCGCCTTCGCTAGAAGTACTTCAAATGGTCGATCATTTTATTGAGTCGGTCCAAAATGTGCATTTCTGTGAATAGTTTATCGAATGTTGGCTTGTTAGCGTAGACTAAGGACTTGACGTGGCCCAGAGAAAATAGTCGAATTGGGTCAAGGTGCATGATCGCGGCGACCAATCGCGTTTCACAATCGAGCTTGCACCTTGTTGGAGCCAAAGCTCGCCTATATCGCTGTTGTCGAGCTGTGGCCACTGAAACTCAGTTAACACTGCTCTTACCTGAGATCATAGTACCACACAGTAACGGTGTCCCGGAGGAGACTCTCTTCCGATGATCCCGTCATGCCATAAACCGCACTAAACAGTCGGTCTTTGTGGGTACATTGATTATTGGTCCATCACTTGTTGATTGTGTTAGCTCCGATAATGGCAATCTCGCTTGTTGACATAGCTACAAATCGTCCTCGTCTAAGAATATGACTTTTTGTCCAAGATCAACATGACCGGCCACCATTAAGCGCTTCATTTCATGTACCGACAGACTACGCGTTGACTCTCTGGCAATGCAAGGTTTACCCAACCTCGCACTCGAGATCCTATCCAGCGAATGTGTTACGCCGTTTTGAAGCGAACGTACCAGTGCCGCTTCCGGCCCAGCAAATCGAATATAAACGAAATTTTCACTCCAAGGCAAATCCTGAAAAAGACCAGGGAGCACCACCTTTTAATCGATTTTAAAGCGCCATACCAAAGCATTCATAGCAAGAAACTACTTATTCGAAGCGAATTCGGGATTCCGAGAAAATTGACCCGGTTATCTCGCACCACGCTGACACACACGTGGTGCACCCTGCAGTTCGGCTGAATGACCGTTTGAAACCTGCACCGGCTTTCAACAAGGAGATGCGCCCTTGTGTGTTTTCTTCAATCTGGCACTGGAGAAGATAGTGCGGCATGCAGGTGTCAACACGGAAGACTTTATCTTCTACAAGTCAGTACAACTGTTGGGATGACATCGACATCATTGCGTGTTCCCAACATGCCGTACTGGAGGCATTGCCGACAATGAAGTGGCGAAGTGAGCTGATCTTAAGGTTAATGAGGCAAAGACGAAGTATATGCTGTCGAGCAAGAAACTATCCATCACATTACTATCGACGAATATTTAGGTAGTGTCTACTTCTAGAACAAAGGTGAGCTCCAGCCCCGTAAAGGCAGAAATCCGTCGACTGCATTGGCATGGTCACATCAAACGCATGGACACCAACGCTCCAGCTAAGAGGGATTTCAAATGCAAGCCCCCTTTTTCAGAAGGAGAGGAAGGCTGAATCTCCGTTATACCGGATTTTGCTGGAATCAGCTTGCCCACGACCGTTAGCTATGGATGGCAGCGATTGCCCAGGCATGATAATTAAATTTGCAAAGAATAGTTTTTTTTGGCAGATATTATAAACTAATGCAGTACCCACTAAACGAAACCGTAAAGTTTCGTCAAATTTCGGTTCGGTATAGATTGTTGGGGTTTCAAAACCTCGCGCTTACAGCAGTGAGAAGTTGTCAAACCGAACAAGCCTGCAGCGGTTTACAGTTCAGTTCTCATTTTCACTCTCAACAATTTACTGTCAAGAAACAGCTGTTTTCCTCGCCACTTCAAAATTGACAGCTAATGACATTTGAAAATACTTCAAACCGTTCCCGTTCCTTAAACTGTCTATTAAGGTTGCACTAAAAGTTCATCCAAACCTCGCGGTTTCGGTGCTATGGGAACATAGCTTTAGGCTGCTTTTACACAGTAAAATGTCGTCGCATCAAATGCCGTCGTTTAACGCAAGTAATCGTAACTTGCTTTCACACGATCGATTTATCAAATTTCGGTAGCACATACAGGCGTTGTCTCCTACTCTCTCTCTCTCTCTCTCTTACGCTCAGAATAAAAACACAATAAATAAAGAAAAAGTGTGAAAACTTACTCGAAAGCTCAAATAATCTCTGATGCACAGAGGAAAAACGCGCAAGGTCACTCGAAAGCTGGTATGATTCATGCAACGCGGGAGCCTCCCGCGCTGTTCGCTTCCCTCGCCTGCGAACCTCGCTTTTGATGCGGAGAAATTTGATCATGTGAAAGCAGCCTTAGGTGTGCAACTTGGAATGCCATGTCAGGGTTTCGTCCATATTCGCAATCGACAAATTGATTTGATTGTTCCCTCAGTCGAGGTAGGTCCAAGCACCGATTATCTTCAGCGGCTTTAAATACTTCACCAGACCTCTGCTTCAATATTATTGCCTGTCAGTCTTGATTTATGATTTCTAGGTAGGTCGCAAGTTGAAATTAACTTGATCTGATTTAGTCAATCGATTTTCGTGTAAGGCTGTACTTAATTGTTGGGCGGCGGATTATCAAAACGTTCAATAATTCACCAATGATCAATGATTACCTAAAGTTCATACGAATCTCTAGAACGCCTCTAGCTGCTTGTATAAAATTCCCATTGTGGTTTCTGTTTTATCCTCGCAACGACTCAAATAAGCTTTGACTGCGATGGAATCGTTGGAACTGAAAAATTGTGTAGTAAACTATTGTTTAATTTTTCATCATTTTCTGATCGTTCTGATCTTCTATATGTTTGCTTGCTGACGAACACGAAGGGCCGTACAACACGTAATCATCCAACCGATTCGATTTCTTGACACCCTTACGCGTCGGGGAATGACCAATTGTGCGTTGATTAGGCTTTTCTACAATTTTATGATTAAACTGGACCACTGGACTACGGCCAGAAGTGCAGTATTATAGGGATGCCCAACTTCACTGCTGATTGACCCCTAGTCAATCGACGAATTTCAGAGACTTTTTCACTTTCATCTAAAGTCGTCAAAATCGAAGAGTAATCATCAACTTTTGTAACCGTCAAGACTCCTCGAGGAACAAGGCTGCTATTTTGGCAAATTGAAAGAATTCCGATAACATGACGCATTGCTCAAAAAATTAAACGTATACAAGTCATTTCGGAGATAGTCCGGGTGACTATCAAACGCAAGTTCTCGATTCTCTGCCACTCATTACACTTGCATTATCAGAGCATAGGCTTAGCATACGAGAGAGGTCAATGGTATTTTCTCTAAGAGTATTTAACGTCAATTGCGTAAAAGTGGCTGCATCAAGATTTTCGGTCGTTGTAACTACTGTCAGTAACGACTCATTAACGAGCATATTGCTATTGCAGTATTTCCGAGGATTTCTTATCTCTCGTCCCATCTTTCATTAGGCTGTGTAAGCACTGAGAAATTAAACAGCTTCATATTTTTTAAAGTAAGTACTTTATTTTACTAAAAATTACCCGACCGTTTCGTTCGCACTTCAGACATCGAATGAATGAATAAATGAATCGAATGAATAATTCGCTGCATGCTTGGCGATGACAATTTTAAAGAGACTCTCTTAAAGGGATCACCGGCAGCTCTTACATTATGAATTGGTTCTTAGTATTTTATGCATCCTTTCTTGTCTTTTATTTTTTTACTGTCCACAATAGTAAACAAATAGTAACATATGGACAAATAGTAACATATGGATAACAATAAGTAAATAATTTTGAGGCACACTGGATCTCTGGAAGTAATTAAGTTTTTTACAATTCATAGCGATTTAATAATTTTTATTTGGCATTTTACATACGCTCATTAATATTTTACATGCATATTTACAACTTTTTTCAAAAGTATGTTATTTTACATTGACTTGCAAGGATTTAGCACGTCATGCTTTTAACCAAAAATGAAGTAGAGATGCTCAACTTCTACCTCCCTTACCCCTTAAAATTTTTGATAACCATTTTTTTTTTTTGTGTAAGTATTTTAATTCGTGCGGTTTGATGTACAATAGTATTATTCAAGTATGGCCCATCTGAAGCTATGACTTTTCCCATCTTTCGGGCAATTTGTGGATCCCATCCCAAAAAGAACTGCGCCGGCTTGGCAGCCAAGAATGAATCAAGTCAATTTTTGATATTCTGCTCTGATGTGAACCGTATTTCAGCGAGGGCGTTCTGCATCGACCGGAACAAATGGTAGTCAGAAGGAGCAAGGTCTGGGCTATAAGGCGGGTGAGGTAAAACTTCCCAAACTGGTTTCCAAGTAGTTCTTCACAGGAGTAACAACGTGTGGCCGAGCGTTGTCATGATGGAAAATTATTGCCTCGTGTCTGGTCGCATATTCGGGCGGGCGTTTTTCGGGCGTTTTTCGGCTACTTGTAGGTTGTAGCAGCTCATAATACAGCACACCCTTCTGATCCCACCACATACATAGCATTACCTTCGCGCCATGGATATTCGGCTTTGCCGTTTATTTGGCTGGGTGGCCAAGCCAAAAGCACCACGCACACGCTCAGCTAGCGCATGTTCGCCATCAACTACCACCAAAATACGATGACTTTCGGCAGCAGTTTTCTTCATATTAAAGTAATGAAGACGAACTCCCCGCAAAAACACTTTTTCAAGCGCAAAGTTCGACATATTTAAGTGAAAAAAAAAAATGTATTGTTGTTTACGCTTCAAATGAATGACATACACTCAAGTGACGTACAATGACAGTAGCTTTCCAATGCATGTACTTACTTATTTAAGGTGGCGCTACAGTCCGAGGTGGACCTGGGCCTCAACCAACAAGCGTCTCCAGCCAGCTCGATCTTTAGCTAGCTGTCTCCAGTTTCGCACGCATAGTTGGTTGAGGTCCCTTTCCACTTGCGTGCGCCACCTGAGTCGCCGTCCCTCGGGGGTGGATTCGAAGACTTTTCGGGCCGGAGCATTGGTTTCCATCCGCTCTACATGACCCAGCCACCTCAATCGTTGGATCATCACTCTCCTGGCTAAGTCGATGTCGCTAAACAGCCCGTATAGTTCGTCATTATATCTCCTCCTCCACTCACCATCTATGCAGACGGGACCGAAAATCACACGAAGAATTTTCCTCTCGAAGCAACCAAGAGCAGCTTCATCCGCTTTTGATAAAGTCCATGCCTCCGCGCCATATAGCAGGACTGGGACGATTAAGGTCTTGTAAAGCGGTAGCTTGGTTGTTCGAGAGAGGGCTTTGTTTACCAATTGCTTTCTATTCCAATGCATGTGGCAATGGAATAATACAAGTTGCGCCATCTCTTAGCAAGACCCGATATATCCTTTCGTAAAGCCAAATTGACCAATCAGGGAACGGCATTTACATTATTTCATGAATAACTGTCAAAAAGCCTCTGAAATTCATCGATGGACTAGGGGTCAATCAGCTGTGGAGTTGGGCATCTCTATAATACTTCATTTCTGCTCTTAACTTCTTGGCCATGATGTTGAGATGGAAATAATTTCAAGGAAAAAATTCTAAACCTCAAACCTGTTACTTTGTTTGTGGCCCTATTGCTGTTAATGAACAAAAATCAATCTATTTTATATAACACATGTATTTGTTCAGAATATTTGACCTTTCATCGTGAGAGCTAACTATTTCGGTATCCTTCGGAAACCACAATTATTTTATTTTTTATTATTAAATTCTCTAAAGAGAATTCTACAGACGAAGCTTGAAGTAAGACTTCTCGTTTGTCATTTGTTTTCATTCGAAGTGCCATTCGCGGAAATTGCTTACCCAGGTATTTCAAGCACTGAATTTATTTCGGCGAACAGACTGAGTTGCGGTCGCCACAAAATTGATGACTCTAGGTCTGCCATCGAATGAGCATTTCCTTCAAACTCCGGTTAGAAGTCACATTGTCATCCATCTGCTTTTCCAAATAATCGCAACATATTTCTAGCAAACAAATAATAAAGTCATTGTTCATTTCAGGGATCTTGTCGAAAGTGTACTTTTGCTGTTAGGAGTGGACGAGCAATCAGCCCAAAATGCTTCCGAAGAAATAGTAAAGTTCGAAGTGCGCCTCGCTGACGCTAAGAACACACCAGATAAACTAAAGCCCGAATCAGTACTGCTAGAGTGGAACATAAGTAAAATCGAAGAGGAATATGATGGTATCGACTGGGAACGATATATCTCCTTGGTCCAAGAAGCCAATGCCACCGAAGAGCAACCCATTGGAACACAAGGCGGTTACGTTGACTGGTACTACAATAAACTTTCAGAAAACTTTACCGATATCGACATGGAGACTCTAGCCAACTATATGGTCTGGCGAGGTGTGCTTTTTGTACTCCCAACACTAAGTGCGGACTTCCGGAAAGTTTGGGATGATTTCAATGAGCTTCTAACAGGTCAAACTGACCCGAAGCCCCTGTGGAAGCTGTGTGTACGTCAAGTTAACGAGTATATCGGAATGACAACTTCGGCGCTCTTCGTGGAGAAGTACTTCGATGCATCCAGCAAAGAAGTAGCCAACGAAATTATTGATTCCCTTAAAGAAGCATTCGAAGAAAACCTATCTGACATGGACTGGTTGGGAGATGATACCAAAGAGTACGCCCTGAAGAAGGTGCGTGCTATGACGGCATCTGTTGGATATCCGGACTACATTCTCTCGGAGGAGACCTTAAACGATCTCCATGATGAGGTCGAGGTCGTCGCTGGCGAACATTTCGAGAACTTCATCCGCATTGCCAAATTTAATCGCAAGGAAAAAATAGGTAGGTTGTCAAAGCCGTTCGACCCAGAATTGTGGATCAACCCACCAATCATTGTCAATGCTATTTACGACGTGGGAGCAAACCGAATAATCGTCTCTGCGGGGATCATTCAACCTCCAATTTTCCATCCGTACTTCCCACAGTCTCTCAATTATGGCACCATTGGGATGTTTCTCGGGCACGAACTCATTCACGGTTTCGACGATAGCGGTCGTTACGTAGACATAGATGGCAATGTAAATAACTGGTGGAATACAACCGAAGAGGTTGTATTCGTGCAAAAATCCGAATGCTTCAAGGAACAATATGCGAACTTGTCTGCCATTGACATTCCCTTTGACGTGGTTGGCACGATCACCGAGAACTTGGCAGACAATGGCGGCATACGCATCGCATACATTGCTTACGATAATTGGAGGGAAGCAAACTCACATCCAAAACGTACAACGGTTGACACCTTGCCGGATCTAGAGCTCGACGGAGATCAATTGTTCTTCCTAGGATTTGCACAAGCGTTTTGCTCAGCCATTCGGCCGGAGGCCGTGGAGGCAAACAAATACGACGAACACAGTCCGTCGAAGTCCCGGATAATCGGTAGTCTTATGAATTTCGATAAATTCAGTGAAGCGTATCAATGTCCGGAAGGGAGCCCTATGAACCCGAGTAAAAAATGCCGGATATGGTAGAAAACAACCGTTACACTGGCTGTCAGAAGCAGTTTATGCACATGTCAAAGTTATGACACGACGAAAAGGCCTGTCTACTTTTAGGTGTTGGACGTGGTGTTAGGAAACCAGTTTCTTTTTTTTTTTTTGCTTTTCAGATAAATACCTGGTTTTTGTAATTGATTTGTATTCTTATATGAAAAAGTACTGAGTGAATTAAAGAAAATAGAAACAAATTGATTTATTTCTTCGATTTAAAAGCGATTTAAAAATTTGAAATTTTTACAATTGAGATTACAACTAGATTTACAGACTAAGGGTTAGGGGGTTGGCTCAACAATAGGGGCCCAACTGATGTACTTTGTTTAATTTAGTAATTATTATTAATGCTGGTTTATTGTTTTTTTTTTTCTGGTGCTTACATCGGGTTGTTCAAGTCCGTGTGTCCATGGTGGTCCTTTTGGGCTGGGGTGGTGATGTGTTAGCCGACTTAGTCTCGATGGTGATTGCTGTCGCTGCACTGGTAGAATCCATGCAGCTCGCTGAAGTCGTTGGAAAATTCTGCTCGTTAAGCAGATTTAACGCGTTGAGGTTGCGTTGTCCGGGGATTGTGTTTCTCAAGTTCCTGATTTCCTCGTTAGGATGGTTGTTGATGTTTAGTAGCTGCTTTCTGAACAGTGTCACCATGTACTGTTGCAGGGGGATGATGCGTGCTTGGTCGTAAAGCCTATTGTTGCTGTGGTGCCTTTGACGGTCCCTGTCGATGGTGAGTCCGGTACATATTCGCAGTATCTTTCTTTCGAAAATTGCGAGCTTCGCCATGCTTGTCTTAGAGATGGTGTGCCAGATTGGGAAGCCGGACATTAAGATCGGTCGTATAAGCTGCTTGTATAGTAGCAGTTTTGTCCTCTGGTTTATTCCATTTTGCTTGCGCATCAAGGGATAGTATTTATTATTAATGCTGGTTTATTGTTTTTTTTTTAATGTCCTACAATTGCTGGTGCTTACATCGCGTCCTTTAGGGATGGGGTGGTGATGTGTTAGCCGACTTAGTCTCGATGGTGATTGCTGTCGCTGCTCTGGTAGAATCCATGCAGCTCGTTGTTCGACGTCGTTGGAAAGTTCTGCTCGTCAAGCAGATTTAACGCGTTGAGGTAGCGTTGTCCGGGTATTGTGTTTCTCAAGTTCCTGATTTCCTCGTTAGGATGGTTGTTGATTAGTAGATTCTTCCTGAACAGTGTCACCATGTACTGTTGCAGGGGGATGATGCGTGCTTGGTCGTAAAGCCTATTGTTGCTGTGGTGCCTTTGACGGTCCCTGTCGATGGTGAGTCCGGTACATATTCGCAGTATCTTTCTTTCGAAAATTGCGAGCTTCGCCATGCTTGTCTTAGAGATGGTGTGCCAGATTGGGAAGACGGACGTTAAGATCGGTCGTATAAGCTGCTTGTATAGTAGCAGTTTCGTCCTCTGGTTTATTCCATTTTGCTTGCGCATCAAGGGATAGTTGCGGTGGACTTATTTCTTCGTTGCATTGCAGTGTTCAGTGAAAATGGCAGCGATGTGGAAATGCGGAGGAATGAAGAAAACGTGTGGTTTTCAAAGTTCTTTTTTTTTTTGTTTTTATGTAATTTTGTTTTATTAATATTAATTTGACTTACTTGCTAGACGAAATTACTTAGAACTAGCTTAACTAATTTAATAGTACGTACTGACCTAATGCGGGTACTCTAAGTTAATCTAATATATATACAATGTAATGTGCCTTTCGGCGTTGACTGTTTTTTTTTAGTCTTTAATGACAAACTTTTATTAATTTTTCATTTACCAAAAAAACTCTTGAAAAAACGAAAACTGAACTACTTACATACTTAACCCACCTTATACTTACTTAACCTACCATAAAGCTTAGGCCTATATTAACTAAATCCGTAACAGTACGGATGCCTAACATCTACACTTTATACGCCGTGGGGCACCTTTTTTTTGGTTTTTTGTTTAATGTCCTTTTTTATCTCTTACCTTAAAACCTATGTAAGTTGGTCAACTATCTGGTCGCCTTGAAAAGCCAGAAGCCAGCGGTGGCGGAGACTGGTTTTGGTGTAACCACCAGTAAAATTGCCGTTCTTTGGCAGACTCATTCCTATCTCGAGCAGGGATTGCTCCACTGAACCGAAGAAGATGCTCGTGGGTGCGAGCGACATCCGGTTCGTAATGGAGTCGCCTGTCCACTGTTCGGCGTACAACATGAAAGATCACAGGGCATCCGTCTGTATCCTGTATAAGGCCAATCGTGTCTAAATAGAGAAATGCTTCGGGAGGAATAAAGCCGTTAAGGCGCACCCTTTCATGGTACATAAAATTGGGGTAGTAAGCCCCAAAGATCAGACTGTTGGAAGAAGTCAAAGCTCGTGCAATGTGCCTTCTGATCGGCTTAATAATAAAATGATCTATCCTGTTCACGTTTGCCTCGTTGCACAGGACTTTACTTTAGGAAAGGACACTTTAGTTTTTGCGCCATCGATAGAGAATACTTTCAGGAAAAGTTCGTTTCCCATTGGGGCCTCTTTTATTACACCCCGTCAAACATTGAAATGGCCGCCCAAAAGGTGGCTGTACTTAGAAGCCTGGTCTACAAAATTGGTAAGCAGTATGAAGAAACGGTTCAAGCAGCTCAAAGCCCAAATGTATGCCCTTATTACCTTAAGTTCCAAAGTACATAATTTTAGAAAATAAGCCACATCAAATTTGCTTAAAAAACATGCAAATTTTTGTAAATTTCAGTCTCAAATTTGAGCTAACGGTACAGCCAAACGGATCATCAAAAGCCAACAAAATGTTGGCTCTCATGTTTGTAGAATCGAAAAACAATTTCCATTTCGCCGAGAATAACATGTCACTTCGGATATTTATCTGACAGTGGTCCGTGTCCGGCGGCGTCTCAGGAGGGTTATATGACTTTAATTTTTTAACAGTAAGCTGGTTAAAATATTTAAATTTTTTACAGCTCCTGAGCTAACCATCGACAGCAAATCGTCTTCATCTCGATAAGCTTGCAATGACCTACGATCATCACACCAGTATTCTTCCATGAGATTATGCCAACGAAGAAGAACTTCTCTGAAGTTAGACATGTTCAATTACTCCAAATAAGCCACGGCGCGCCGCGGCGGGACCATATTCAGGTTGATATATTCGCATGAGAAAAACAGCAAATTTTCCGAATACAGCTAACCTTTATTTATCAACTAGTTTACAAGAGCTCTCCCTCACTGGAACCCTACCATAAGCGGCATTTCTTGTGCGGATTCATAAACTTGCCCACCGGGCACTGGAATGCTTCAGCGAACTCATCGAAATTCTGAAGAGCTCCAATCACTCGGAATTTACCCGGGCAGTGATAGTTCGTTTGAATGCGGTTCTCCACGGCTTCGGGGCGTATTGCATTGCACCACGACTGCGCGAACCCGACGAAAAACAGTTGGTCATTGGTCATATTCAGGCCGGGCATCGCTTCAGAGGCGTCATGTTTCGCCTTCTTGTTGACATTCTGCCATTTGCGATAGACACGGAAGGCCTGGCGGATGCCTCCATTGTCGGCGATGTTCTCCCCCTTTGTGATGCTGCCTTGGAGTGACTTGCCGTGAAACGAGAACTTGCCGTACTGCTTGATGAAGCAGTTCTCTCGCTCGTTGAATTCTCTGACAGACTCGGGACTCCACCATTTGATCATGTTGCCGGCGGCATCGAACTCCCGGCCAACGTCGTCAAAGCCATGCGTCAGTTCGTGGCCAACGAACACACCCATTGCACCATAGTTGAGGGCGCGCGGAAAATGCTTGTGAAACACAGGCGGCTGCAGAATGCCCACCGGGATCACGATGCGGTTATTGGTCTGCTCAAAGAAGGCGTTCACCACTGCCGGAGCTGATGGCCACTGCTCTTTGTCGACATTGTCCTTGTAGCGATTTCGACGAACTCGCGAGATGTACTTTACCAAATTGAGGCTGTTTTCGAAGCGCTTTCCCGGAGCAACCTGCAGGTCTGCGTAGAGGTTATTGAGCTGCGCGGGGTCCAAAATGAAGTCCGGGTAACCAACGGCGAGCTTCGTTTGGTTTACCTTGCTTCGGGCCAGTTCCTTGGTCTTCTCATCGATCCATGAGAGTTCAAGCAGCGTCTGCCGGAAGGCATCCTTTACGTCGCTGAGCAAGTTCACCGTCTCGTGCTTGCTAACTTCGTCGAAATATCTACGAACGAACATTGCGCCCGTGGCCATTCCTATCTGGGTGTTCACCTCGGCAATGCACTCCTTCCAACGTGCCAGCGGTTCCTTCTGCCCGGTCAAAGCCTCCTTGAAAGTCTGCAGCGCTGCTCGGAAGTTCTCGTCCAAGCCATCCAGGAATGGGTGTACAGCACGCCACATCATATAGTTCGCCAAAGTCCGGGGCTCGACCGCTTTCAAAATCCCCGTCAGGTTGCCATAATAGTTCGCTGAGAGCAGCACTATTGGCTGACTTGGAAGCAGCGTGGTCTCCATGACACCAGAGAAGTAGGCCATCCAATCGACATTTGAGTAGTTCTCGGTGAGACCCTGTATGGTTGTCGGCGTGTATATCTCGGTTATGTCGATACGCAGTTGAATGTCTGTCGTTATGTTGGCCAGTTGAATTTCAAAGTCGACAATATCCTTGGCAGTGTCTTCTGCCTTCTCTGGATCAACGTCCAGCAGTCTCAGAACGGTCACAATTAGATTTCTGAAAAAGCGCTTAGCTTAGAAGGGTGCGCACGTGTGTCTGTCTGGTTCTTACCTGTAGGCAACTAAGTGGTCGATGTTCTCGGTGTTCAGGAAATCCTCCCGATTGCTCAGGCCCAGCTTTGCCTCCTCCAGATAGATGGAGTAGCGAGTGGAGTTCTTCAAATTCATCTCCACGTCCAGGTACAGGATGCAAGGATACCCCAACTGGGTTGTCTTTATGGCGAGCTGCATCCAATCGAAACCCTCTTCGGACCAATTCTCATCGAGGACAGGCCAGCCGCCGAGCTCATCGATGAAGTACAGCAAGGGATCCACTCCCCGACGGTTGATGGTCTCCTTGTCTATGCACGTGTTGAAGTACACGCGTGCCTTGTCTTCGGCACCCAGCTCGTGGCTCGCCCGACTTGTTGGCACCGGCTCGGAGAGAACCTCTCGCAGCTCATTCTGGATGTTGTTGTTCAGCAACGTGAACACAGTATACTCCGACTTATCCTTTGGAATAGGATGCACATTTTCCCAGTTGCCACAGGCGTACTCATAGAAGTCAACGCAAGGATCCACAGACAAGTTCATGTAGCTCAGCATCAGCTTGGCATGGATGGCCCTGATGCTCTCCTCGGTGCCTTCGACTTTCCACAGCGACGAGTACGGCAGTGCTGTCGTAGTTTTATCCGAATTCACACCCAAGCCGGGCTCCACGCTATTCCGCTCACTACCAGCAGCAACGTGAGCGTCGGGGAAGGAGAAAGCTCCCCTGGAACACACTAACAAAAGGGCCAAAATGCCCGAATGGACAAGATTCGCTTTCATTCTGCCTTGTACAAACTGCCGCGCACTCCTCAAGGCTCCAGTTTACACACTTATTACACAATTCTATCGATTTTCAGAGTTAGTCTCTGGAATTAATGCTCCATGTTGCTGATTTTCCAAGCCAACAAAAGCAATGCTGATACGAATAAGGTCAAAACACAACTGAACAACGGAGAGGCCCGAGCACAGAATCGAGAGTGTGTCGAGATAATTCAAAGCAATTCGGTTTTGAGTCCGGTGCTGGCGCGTATCAGTTGGAAATATCAAATTGCAAACACTCTCGGTGTGCTGGGCGAAGCCGGGCAGGGAACTCACACGACACAGGCGCGTATCTCTGTGTCGGGCATATCAGGCGTACGGAGATGAAAAATACTTCTGGGGAAACTCACTGTGTGGCTTTTTGTTTGCTTGAATTTGTTAAGACAGGCCATGTGTGTATGAATGCTGTTGTGGCTTGTCCAGCGAAACATCACTGATAACTTCATTGAGAACTTGTTTTGGCTTGATAAGGCCTCTCCACGAGCGGCTGAGGCTGAGAAATCCGACGTCGTCGGGTCGAAGAGCAAGACGTACAAATTTTAGGAAAAAAATGAAATAAAATAAAAGAAAGAGCACATGAAAGCGAATAAGGATCCAACAAAATTTCAAGAAATAATAAAAATGCCCTGAGCAAGAATTTGCAACATTTTGAAGTGATGCTGAGGTCTTGTACATTTACACTCTACACTTTATACGGGCCTGACCAGGAGAGAGTAGGGAGATGGAGGGAAGCAAGTCATTCCAAGTCCACCCACCAGACTTCTTCATCGACTGGGCTTGGAATGACTTGCTTTTAAGAAGACGGCAGAGCCATTAAGAAGCTCAAGACCAACAAAGCAGATTTACCATCAGGGTTCTCGAGGCCAACAGCGTATTTGAAGACGATTGGAACACCAGCTCCATATGCCCCCTTGAAGATGAGGCGAGGTGATCTGGTCTTAAGGTCAATGAGGCACAGACGAAGTATGTGCTGTCGAGCGAGAACGGATCCGTCACTCGCTATCGCAAGCTGTCATTTTGATGTAGAGTTTCTTTACTTCGAGGCAAACGTGAGCTCCAACAGAAGAGATCCGACGTAGAACAGCCCTTGTCAACTGGTAACCTCGGTTTGTCAAAACGAATGACTCGAACGACCAGAACCTAGACCTGCTATACAGAGCCGAAAGCTGGACGATTAGTAAAACTGCAGAGCTGACTCTTGGTGTCTTCGAAATAAAAATTCTACGTCGGATATATGGTGCCGACTGCGAGGAAATTGGAGGTGAAGACACAACCGCGAACTCTACTAGCCGTGCCAGGATGTGGATGTAGTCCGAAAGGAAAAAATCTTTCGACTGCACTGGCGTGGAAAACATCAAATCCCAGACAACTGGTCCAGGAAGGGGAGGAGGACCGAATCTCGAATCTCGAATCGAACTAATCGCGGATGCAAGACAACGTGGAATCAAGGCTATCAACGCATGAATCACGCAAGGGTCTCAAATGCTACCGAACACCGGCAAGAACCATCTAAGCTGCCAGGAACAGACCTTGAAAATTAGACCAACGAAGGACACCAAGTATCGGGGAATTGGTTTCAATGAGTTTACAAAGAAAAGCACGTCGATAGATTAAACAGGCAGAACTGATGCATCACTGCTCTAAGAAAGCTTCGTATTTTTAAGCACCTCGTCGGAATAGTCGAAACCAATGAATATCCAGTGATCCCCATAAAGACCCGTCAACACACAATTCTTCCACACGAACGTATAAATCCTAAAGGACCTGGGCATTCACTGAACCATCTTTGATGACATCTTTTAGCTGTACCGTAATTCTACGAGAATAACAATACCGAACCCCAGACGACCTGACAAAATGGTCCAGGCGGAGAGCACTGTCACACCACTGCCATCAAATATAACAAACCCCTTTTTTGACGGAGACTTAGATCCATCATGCAATTTTGTTTGTCAACCACTCAGCCAATGGAGAAGTAGGACGAAATGCAAAACGAAATGTGAAAATTTCAATGTCAAACATGAGGATCAGAGAAGCTGTGGAGCACCAATGCGCCCGCTATAAGCGAACTCATTGCGAATCTCGACTCCCGATTTTCAATTCTCCAATTCAAGTGTGGTGAACAGCCGCGAGGCGCGTGCGGAAAAACAAGACATCAACCACTTATTGACACTGTAATATTTACGTAGCATACTTATAGGCTAATCTAAATATTTTATGTGTATTTATTTATTTTTTTTTTAATCAGCATGCTAAATATGTCGAATCGGAAACATTTTTTTCCCAATAATTGCCAACCATGTGTGATAAAGTCGAACGCATCCAAAAACGAAAACACATCACGTTAAATCAAGCATAACCCTACCGAACACACCCTCATCACCATCACATTACGACATTACGCTCCGTCTGTCAAATCTGTCAAACAGAACAATACAACATTTGTCAAAAAGTGAAAAACTCAACTTTTCTTTTCTCAGAAAATATAATATTCAAGTGTTTATTATTTATTTACAAAGATCGCAGAATGGGAGCACTAACAAGTAGGCAAAATGCTGCCGTCGAAGAGGCCGATATAATTTCAAACCATGCCTACAAATACCCCCCGAAATCCGGTAGGTGACTACCTTGAAAACATAATCGAAAATATTGAACAAGGGCAATTAATTTTTATGAGAAAACATTCCTTATTAGTACGACTACTTTTTGTGTTTGTTTTCAGGTAATTATTTTGGTAGCCATTTCATCATGGGCGGGGAGCGCTTTGATACACCGCAACCAGAAGCATATTTATTTGGCGAAAACGCTGATTTGAACTTTCTAGGAAGCAGGCCAACAGCGGTAAGATGATGTTCTTCAAATTGATAATTTGTGTGTGCTAATTTGTATTGTTTCTTGTAGTTTCCTTATCCGCCGCCACAGGCAAACGAACCGACGAAAACCTTGAAAAGTTTGGTAAACATTCGTAAGGAATCGGTGCGTTTCGTCAAAGCACCTGATAGTGCAACTAAAGCCCATGGAGATGGTGGAGCCAACAAGGGAAATGCACTCAATATTGAATTCATTTTTGATTCAGATGCAAAGTGTGCAATAACAATTTACTATTTCTGCACGGAAGAGGTTAGCCCAAGTGGAGTGACGTTTGTGCCAAAGGAATCACTCACATCGGAAACTTTTCACTACAAAAAGGGCGTCAATCAGTATTTCTCTCAGCCGTCACATATCTTCAATCCACATTTGTTCCCTGAAGATGATTTGACATACAATTCGTCCAAGGAACAGTATCCAGTTGTTATACATTGTGTTGTCGAGGAAGGGAATGAAGGTATGTACCGCTTGCGTGTAAGAATGTTAAAGTTAATCAACAACTTTGCGACTGCCCTGGAGATCAGGAAAACGCGCGAAGTCTTTTTATTGTGATCCGCAAGTTTGAGTTCATCTTCAGACATGTAAAAAATACTGGTTGTTTGTTTTCTCAATTAGAAGTCTTTGGTTTTTGTGTTGGAAGTAGTAGAGTTAATCTCATAATCACCTAGTTGTCGTATAAATTACTCACAAGCTGGTAAATATAAAAAACATGTTTTATCGTTATGGACTTGGCAGCACTGTTGCTGCATACAATTTTGAATATGCAGGTTTTTTTTGAGAATGTGTATTATTGAATCTTCTAATTCCCAGAAAATACCCTTAATTCTCAAAAATTATATCACAAACTCCCTCACACGTAATTTTGTTTCTTGAAACATTTAAACGGAAAAAAATAAAACAAATTGCAAACAAAATTCGGTTCACCCTATAAATAGAAACCCAGTGACAGTCTACAGTTGTCGTAAGTGACATTTGTGTTCAACATGAAATGTCATCACAGGAAAGAAAAAAAAAACTAAATATATATTTTCCCTTCAAAAGTGCATCAAGTAAAACAAATTTTTCTCAGCTCCTACTCATCAAGCCCAATATAATGAAAATAATCTGAAAGGAATAGTTTGATAAATAAGTCATTTCACCATTGGTATAGAAGACAAGGAGACGGAAATACTTTATGCTAGCAAATAAAAGAAATCCTTTCAGATTTTCCAACACAAGATGGCTAACCTCGAGTGGAAAAAATTTGATTTCTTCAATCTTGTACGCAATGCAGACAAAGAAAAAGTCGCCGATACAATTCGCGATGCAGAAATAACATCCTGTACAAGCTGTTCAAGTCAGAAGATTATATGTGACTCATCGGGAATGGTGAATATATTCTATCGCAGTTGGGATCCGATATCATTTCAAGGACATAACGCCCCAATTATTCTATGCTCAATTGCCGCACAAAGCAACTTATTGGTAACAGTTTCGAATAGAGATTGTGCGGATCCGCCCCTTGTCAAGGTGTGGGACTTGGCGAAAGTGACAAAGCGCAATGGGGCACCTTGCTTGGGCTCAGCCAAAGTGATACTTCAGAAACCCATAGCGCTAGGAGTGGCACAGGCGAATGGAAATCAGCTGTTCATTGCACTGGGCTACGAACGAGGTGAAATATCATTGTTTCGCGGCACGATAAGCAGAGATTTTTCAACTGGCTTCAAAAATTTCACGGTGGGGACTAATCCGATAACTGGGATTGCATTCAAGCAGCACGGCAAACAGATGCATATGTTCGTGTGTTCGGAGTCAGGTGTATTCGTTTATCTGTTGAGTGAAAATGAAAAGGAATTCAAAACGGTATTAGACTCCACCAGCGCACCGACACGATGTTGCGCTTTGCAAACCAAAGCCACAAACGAAACGTACTTCATGGCCGGCAGAGATGATGCAGTTTACTGTTACACAAGCGAAGGCAGAGGTCCATGTTACGCACTGGACGGGCAGAAGCACTTCATTGAGTGGTTCCCCAACTACCTTGCGGTCATCATGAAGCCAGCGAAGAACTCGCTTCTCTCGCAAAAAGAGTTCGTTTTAGTGGTCATCGACGTCGAGAACAAGTTTATTGTTTTCCAAATGCCAATTGACCCCGTAGTGGCGATTCTGAACGAGTTCGGCGCACTCTATATCGTCAGTAAGTCAAAGCAGGTGTTCCACTTGCAGGAGAAGGACATCCATAGCAAACTAAACTTGCTCTTCAAGAAGAATCTATACGACATTGTGATTCGCATTACCAAAGACCACCAATTTGACGACGAGGGATTGGCCGACATCTACAAGCAGTACGGCGACCACTTGTATGTGAAGGGCGACTACAGTGGAGCAATAGAAAAGTACGTGCGAACAATTGGCTTCATCGAGCCATCGTATGTGATCAAGAAGTTTCTCGACTCCCGAAACATAAATCACTTGGCAGAGTACCTCCACGCGCTACACAAAAAATCCCTGGCGACTGCTCAGCACACAGCGCTGCTAATGAACTGCTACACGCGGCTGGACCTTCCGCAAAAGCTGGATGAGTTCTTGTTCAATGAGGAGGACGGCAACGAGGTTATATTCGACATTAATGCCGCCATACGAAACCAATCAGCCACCACCGATTTTCATTTGTCTCTCGCCCGAGAGGACCAAAAGGAGGAGTACAACGTGAGTGTGCTCTTAAAGAAGATCGAAGATACCAAAGATATGCTAAAACTTCTGTCGAAGCTAAGCGAGGACGACATGTACTCGTTCTTCAATAAATATGGGCTCATCTTGATGAATCACGCACCCAAGAAAACCACTGAATTGCTGATACAGTTATGTGGGGGACGAGATAATACCAATACAATTGAAGAGTTGGTGTACGATTCGCAGAAAAGCGACTTACTGTCGCCGGAACACTTCATTCCATTGTTCAACAACAACTGGGAGTTACTGCTGGAGTTCCTTGAGAGCTCCATCGTCCACTCCAGGGCGGAGATGTCTTACTCTATTTACAACACTCTGATAGAGCTCTACCTCAAACAATGGAAGAATAACTCATGCACTGAATCCCAGTTACTTGATGTACTAAAAACCTACCGGCCGCGATACAACAAAGAGCAGGTGCTCGTGCTTTGTCGCATGGCAAATTTCTGGCCAGGCATCTTGTACCTGTACGAAGAAGATCAGTTGTACAACCTAACGATCCGCTACTTCGTAAAGAACAAGGACTACGACAGTTTGCTGAGCTGTTGCAAGAGCCTCGGCCAATTCCAGCCACATCTGTGGATTCAGGCTCTAAACGAGCTGCACAATGACCCAGATGCACCCATCAGCGTTCTCTTACAAATATTGAATGTCATCACGGCAGAGAAACTGCAGTCACCCTTGCAAATCCTACAGTGTCTCGCTGTGGAGCAAGGTCCTAATATATCACACGTCAGAGACTACTATACGCAAGCATTCCAAAAGGAGACCACGGCGATCAGTCAAGAGGAGAAGGAAGTGGAGACGCTTCAAAACGATTTGAAGGCATTGCAGGTGCTGTTGAAGAATTTCTCATCCAATCCGATCGAGTTTCGCAACACAGTGTGTGATGCTTGCTCCCAACCACTTACCTTGCCGGCTGTGTATTTCTTGTGCCAGCACTCCTTCCATCAGGACTGTGTGCGGACGTATTCGGAGAACGAGAAGGACTGCAGCATATGTAGCGTCAAGAATTTCCAGTTGACAGAAATGCTGCGAACACAGCAAGAGTCACAGGGTCAACACGAGACCTTCCACCGACTGCTCACCCATTCCAATGACATGCTGTATGTGTTGTCCAGTTACTTTGGCCGCGGCCTTCTCAACCGTATTGTCATCGTTGACGAGCAGAAAGCGGCCGATGAGAATCGTCTGAATCAGAACAGTGTGACCTACGACTGGAGTGCTAAACTGAAGGAAGGTGACGGTCCAATACCTGTCGAACATGTGAACAATTACAAATGGAGTGGACGAATAACAAAGCAGGAGCGGGAGGATGTGACAAAGCAGCAAAAGGCAGATAAGCGAGCGGCCATCAAGGATGCCAGGTACGATGACTCGAAAAATCCTTTCTCAATGGATGAAGAACCCGCCGGCCCAGTGACCAAGGACAAGGAAGTGCAGCCGAAGACGACGAATACAAACCCATTCGAAACCTACGATAGCAATCTGAACCCTTTTGGGGACGCTGACTAGGACAGTCGTTATATTTAATCTAAGTTATACTGTTTGTTGTATTATATGCTTGGCACTGTGTGCGCTCTGTTCACTGTGAGCTGAAAGTTGATTGCTTCAAGCGCGATGCATATGCGAGTGCGCGTAAATAAAGACTATGATCGATGCGGACTTTGTTGTTTCTGATTGTAATTTGTCTGTCTTGGATTCTATTTGAATTGAAGGTTTCGTTTCGTCCGCATCCGGAAGGATGTATATCTCGCCTGGGTGCCATTTAGAAAAGCCGTTTACCGACCAGTTAGAGCGTTGCACTTTATTTGTGCGAGAAGAATGGAACGCACAACACGACTGGTTTTTGTGGAACTTGGTAAGACATTGTCCACATTCAAAAGTTCGACCAATCGCCAATGCAGCGGGTTTGGGATCCGCATTTGCTTGAACTTATTGACATTACACATCCCTGACCTCATTTGTAACCAAACCGTAGTGATTGAGGTTACCGTTTCCATCAAGTGGGTATAACCAATCGCCGGGAATACTCTTTGTGCAATGCCAGTGACAGTGTGTACTAGGCTAAATACAGATGTACGGCCAGGATAGGTGAGCTTAGTCGCAGTATATGTCAGTTAGCCAGCTCTATGTTGGTGGTAAAAGCGTAAGCGCTCCACGCATTCATTTTCCGTCTTTCCTGTTCCTTCCTTTAATGGGGGGATAGTTCCAATCGTACTCATTTTTTAGGAAAACTAAACGTTTGCGTTCTCCTTTTCCTTGGACTGTTATTGGAATGTAATCCATCACATACGTGCACCAATATATCCGAGTTCTGAACCAAAAGCATCCAAGGATTATACAAATTATCAAATGCAACCACCGACTTGAAATTGATCCCACTTGAGGACACAAATCTGCAGCATATGTTGCCTAGCAGTTAAATTTTCTGGCAAGACAATTTGATGGGTTTTTTGTCACCTCACTTGCATTCAAGAATACAGATTTTGACGTGCGATGACCGAGAAATTGCTAGGCGAGAATTTGTCACATAAGAGAATAGAGTGGATTTAGAGAAGCGACTTCTTCAACATCATCCAGGAGGAGATCGCGCAAGGCTCACAAGCCATCACTAGAGTCATGATATTTCAGAAGTCCGTACATCTGTTCGCTTACTCGGATGACATTGGCTGGCATTGAGAAGGAAGCAGCTAAAATAGGTCTAGAGGCAAATGAGGTCAAAACGAAGTATACGCGGTCCTCAAGAAAGGAATACACATCGAAGTCTTGGCCAGAGCGTCACAATGGGCAGCTATAACTTTGAGGTAGTATAGGACTTCGCCTGTCTCGGCTCCGTCCTAAACTGTACAAACAACATCAATACCGAGATCAAACGTAGAATAACTCTTGCTAACCGCTGTTTCTATGGACTCAAGAGTCAATCGAGTAATAGAGTCGTTTTTCGAAAGACCAAGCTGATTTCTAAAGTGGCTGGCGAACTGCACGGGCTTTACAGCGACATAAGCCTAGGCAGGCATCTATGGATCCAACTTCTCAAGTCGCTGGCTGGATCTCAAAAGCGAATGAAGAAGTCGAACTGCACGGGCTTCACAGCGACATAAGCCTAGCCAGGCGTTTACGGACCCTGCTTCTAAAGTAGCTGGGCCATGTAGGGTGCATGGAAATCTTAGCTCTGGCGCGACCCGAAGTATGTACGCAACAGAGGACACCGCGTCTATGGTATCCGTCCCGGGTGGAGAAGGACCTCAGCCAATTTGACCTGCGAAACTGGCGACAACTAGCCAGAGAAGGGCTAGAGGCTTGTTGGTTGATGCTTAGCTTCACCCCGGGCGGTAGCGCCACATAAAGAAGTCCTATGGTGCGCTGATCGCCATTTGCAAAAAACACCGTGATGCTTTTTCAGCTACAACCTCTGCAGGATAACTGGCCGGAGATGTCGACGCATCAGTAGTGGTGTGCTAGGCTAGCCAATAAGAGTGTTTTGAGTTGAAAATGGCAATGGCTTAGGATCCAGATATCGCCATGGTCAAGGAGTTGCAAGGAAAATATAGATCACACCTCTTCGCTGGGGAACATCCAGCTTGAGATTGCCCGCCATTCAATCCGATCTGCTGGTAGAGAAGTGTTGCTCGAAGATATAAGCTATCGGTTTGGTTTTTTGAATTTATCACGAATATTTGTGGGCCGATAGTGAGCTCCAACCACAGCGGAAATGCATTGAGTCTTAGGACTGTGCTGGCTGCTACCTCATTCCCAAATAAATCCAGCAGAGGACGCTGAAGAGAAGTATGTTAAAGCTGCGGATGGAGTGGCTCTTAGCGCCCCGCCGACACGCATCCAAGTCAGTCGTTGGATTTGAACCATTACCACCTTACCACTGGTCGGGGGACAGCGATAGAGCAAACCAAAGCAAATAATACAACGTGCATCGTGTTTGAGTTAGTTGTTCGTAATCGCCTCACATTTTATTGTCTTTCTTTTTTACAAAATGAACCAGCGCCTGGATCGTTGACTAATCTGGAGTCGATATTGCAACTACATAAATTCACGCATGACAGAGACAAATTGAAGCGCAGACAATTAATATAATATTGAGTAAATAACAAAATTGTGGGTATTCGTATTACGGAAACTATTGGAAGCACGTACAATTCGTACAGTCGCTGCACCCAGTTGAGTGCAATACAGTTCAAAGCATTATTTGCGGAGATGTGACAAAGATGACACAAAAGTAGACATGCCGGCTTATATTCAGTTATCTAACGGACCCTTATCAATCTCTAAGTACAAAGCACGTAACATACTCTAACGTAAAAGAATAAATATATTTTCAGACTGTCGTCAATCGCATACGACTATTTGTGTTATTGACCACCACTCGGACAACACGTTTGCGTTAAGGGCTCTAAAGCAGAAGATTTTCGTTGATGGGCTTTGCTATTTGCTGCAAGAAATCTATGGCATTGAGAATAAAGCACTTAATAAGCCAACCATGGACGATGAGACTGATGACAACGGAAGCGAATGTGTTATCTGCATGAGTGATACCCGGGACACTCTGATTCTACCCTGCAGACATTTATGCTTATGCAATTCATGCGCTGATTCGTTGCGTTACCAAGCCAACAATTGCCCAATATGCAGGGCACCATTCCGTGCACTCTTGCAAATTCGCGCCGTTCAAAAGGGTGTCAGTTCGAATCTTCTCGGGCCACAAAACTCGCCAGATGTAAGTGCTGAGGCAAACGTATGACACGACTGAAGAAGAATAAGCATAAAATATCTCTTTATAGCCCAATTGTGAACAGCATATTCCGGCTGGATACATACCGGTCTCCTTGATAGAGGCTCTTAACGGCCCACCTCAGTGCATTGGGCGTACGATGTCGAGTGATAGTGCGGATGTACCTGACAGTGTGCAAGCTGCAGAGGCCCTTAATCGCATGGTTGAGAAGGGAAGTGGTAAACACAGCCCAAAGAGTGGCAGCCAACGTCGATCCAAGAATAAGAAAAACAACAATGAACACCCACAAGAGGTACCATGATTCCCCGCATCATTTGAAAAGCGAGTGAATTAAATTAAATTTATTTTGTTTTTTCAGTTCCGTATGCCAGTCTTGAATTCTGATTCGGCAGCAAACCCAGCCCCAAATGCAACGGCCGAAACAACAGAGACCATTGAAAAGAAATCCCCCCCGAGTTCGAAAAGAAATTCGATTATTTACGAACGTTCGAACAGTATCAAAGGTAAGGACAAGACTCCGGCCTCGCGCCAAGTTAGTCGCGATAGCTTGCATATCGTAAACGAGCGTCAAACTTTGAAGAAGAAAGATAAAAACGCCGAAGCTGTTGCGGCAGCAAATGTCGCCGACAATAACGACGATGACAGTGATAATGAAAATCTATCACCATTACTCTCGACTGGTGCACCACCGAATTCGAATTCCTTGAGTGCACAAAAGAATATTTCTCTTCGCATTGAGGGTGTTGAGGATTCCATAGATGATCTGGATGTGGATGAGTTGAAGTCCGATGCTGGATCGAAGGTATGTTTATCCAAGACATGACGTAAATATTTCATCATTATTTGAAATTTAACTGCGACAATTTTACTTTTAGTTAATCATGATTCAAAATTTAAAGACTAACCCAAAACATAACAACAGTACGAAATCCCATTTCATAGTGCTTTGCAACAGATGTGAGAGCCACAAATCACTGGATAATGGGGAGATATTCATGTCAACTAGACAACTCATAGTCGACTATCATTGTTAGACTTTGGGCAGGAGATGCTGAGAGATGTTCATCTTTCCGCTGCTCGCATCAGGGTTAACCGAAATTTCGGATCTCATCTCCCATCTTCCACATCTTCCCAATCTTTCAGCTCCATAGGGGAGGATGGGCAGGATATTTTTCCCAATTAGGACTGAGAACTTTCAACCGCACGAACAATTTTCATAGCTCGTGGGGTTCACATCTTTCAAGTAACTGACCATGCCCTGATTTACTGACTATGCTCAGATTTACTGACTATGCCGTCTGCACAAAGATAGAATCTTACAGATAATGACTAATAGGAAAGTGCTCCTACAATTGCTGCAAGATATATGGCCTTCCTTCTGGGTGACATGAGCACTGAGGGGTTATTTGTCGCTGGACATGCCTTCGTTTTGAAACAAATGGCAGATAGTACTGAGTAGAGACACTTCATCTTGGTTTAATCCTTGAAAGTGTTCATTAAACACATCAATGACATATGTGTCCCTCCCCGACAAGGTACTCTTTGGCTTGTAACTTTACGCATCCACTCCTCAAAAAAAGCATCCTAACTCAAAAAAAGTTGCTTCTCAGGCCGCCATCATGATTCTTCTTCAATGAGACAGTGTCCGGTAAATGACCATGTTGCCTCGGTATTTATACCGGGGGCTCGGTCTTCCTCTCCTTGTGGACAACCTAGCATGTCAATGAGACAGTGTCCGGTAAATGACCATGTTGCCTCGGTATTTATACCGGGGGCTCGGTCTTCCTCTCCTTGTGGACAACCTAGCATGTCAATGAGACAGTGTCCGGTAAATGACCATGTTGCCTTGGTATTTATACCGGGGGCTCGGTCTTCCTCTCCTTGTGGACAACCTAGCATGTCAATGAGACAGTGTCCGGTAAATGACCATGTTGCCTCGGTATTTATACCGGGGGCTCGGTCTTCCTCTCCTTGTGGACAACCTAGCATGTCAATGAGACAGTGTCCGGTAAATGACCATGTTGCCTCGGTATTTATACCGGGGGCTCGGTCTTCCTCTCCTTGTGGACAACCTAGCATGTCAATGAGACAGTGTCCGGTAAATGACCATGTTGCCTCGGTATTTATACCGGGGGCTCGGTCTTCCTCTCCTTGTGGACAACTTCCTCAATGAGACAGTGTCCGGTAAATGACCATGTTGCCTTGGTATTTATACCGGGGGCTCGGTCTTCCTCTCCTTGTGGACAACCTAGCATGTCAATGAGACAGTGTCCGGTAAATGACCATGTTGCCTCGGTATTTATACCGGGGGCTCGGTCTTCCTCTCCTTGTGGACAACCTAGCATGTCAATGAGACAGTGTCCGGTAAATGACCATGTTGCCTCGGTATTTATACCGGGGGCTCAATCTTCCTCTCCTTGTGGACAACTTCCTCAATGAGACAGTGTCCGGTAAATGACCATGTTGCCTTGGTATTTATACCGGGGGCTCGGTCTTCCTCTCCTTGTGGACAACCTAGCATGTCAATGAGACAGTGTCCGGTAAATGACCATGTTGCCTCGGTATTTATACCGGGGGCTCGGTCTTCCTCTCCTTGTGGACAACCTAGCATGTCAATGAGACAGTGTCCGGTAAATGACCATGTTGCCTTGGTATTTATACCGGGGGCTCGGTCTTCCTCTCCTTGTGGACAACTTCCTCAATGAGACAGTGTCCGGCAAATGACCATGTTGCCTTGGTATTTATACCGGGGGCTCGGTCTTCCTCTCCTTGTGGACAACCTAGCATGTCAATGAGACAGTGTCCGGTAAATGACCATGTTGCCTCGGTATTTATACCGGGGGCTCGGTCTTCCTCTCCTTGTGGACAACTTCCTCAATGAGACAGTGTCCGGTAAATGACCATGTTGCCTTGGTATTTATACCGGGGGCTCGGTCTTCCTCTCCTTGTGGACAACCTAGCATGTCAATGAGACAGTGTCCGGTAAATGACCATGTTGCCTCGGTATTTATACCGGGGGCTCGGTCTTCCTCTCCTTGTGGACAACTTCCTCAATGAGACAGTCTCCGGTAAATGACCATGTTGCCTCGGTATTTATACCGGAGGCTCGGTCTTCCTCTCCTTGTGGACAACTTCCTCAATGAGACAGTGTCCGGTAAATGACCATGTTGCCTCGGTATTTATACCGGAGGCTCGGTCTTCCTCTCCTTGTGGACAACTTCCTCAATGAGACAGTGTCCGGTAAATGACCATGTTGCCTTGGTATTTATACCGGGGGCTCGGTCTTCCTCTCCTTGTGGACAATCTAGCATGTCAATGAGACAGTGTCCGGTAAATGACCATGTTGCCTCGGTATTTATACCGGGGGCTCGGTCTTCCTCTCCTTGTGGACAACCTAGCATGTCAATGAGACAGTGTCCGGTAAATGACCATGTTGCCTCGGTATTTATACCGGGGGCTCGGTCTTCCTCTCCTTGTGGACAACCTAGCATGTCAATGAGACAGTGTCCGGTAAATGACCATGTTGCCTCGGTATCTATACCGGGGGCTCGGTCTTCCTCTCCTTGTGGACAACCTAGCATGTCAATGAGACAGTGTCCGGTAAATGACCATGTTGCCTCGGTATTTATACCGGGGGCTCGGTCTTCCTCTCCTTGTATACAACCTAGAATTTCAATGAAACAGTGTCCGGTAAATGACCATGTTGCCTTGGTATTTATACCGGGGGCTCGGTCTTCCTCTCCTTGTGGACAACTTCCTCAATGAGACAGTGTCCGGTAAATGACCATGTTGCCTCGGTATTTATACCGGGGGCTCGGTCTTCCTCTCCTTGTGGACAACCTAGCATGTCAATGAGACAGTGTCCGGTAAATGACCATGTTGCCTCGGTATCTATACCGGGGGCTCGGTCTTCCTCTCCTTGTGGACAACCTAGCATGTCAATGAGACAGTGTCCGGTAAATGACCATGTTGCCTCGGTATTTATACCGGGGGCTCGGTCTTCCTCTCCTTGTGGACAACCTAGCATGTCAATGAGACAGTGTCCGGTAAATGACCATGTTGCCTCGGTATTTATACCGGGGGCTCGGTCTTCCTCTCCTTGTGGACAACTTCCTCAATGAGACAGTGTCCGGTAAATGACCATGTTGCCTCGGTATTTATACCGGGGGCTCGGTCTTCCTCTCCTTGTGGACAACCTAGCATGTCAATGAGACAGTGTCCGGTAAATGACCATGTTGCCTCGGTATTTATACCGGGGGCTCAATCTTCCTCTCCTTGTGGACAACTTCCTCAATGAGACAGTGTCCGGTAAATGACCATGTTGCCTTGGTATTTATACCGGGGGCTCGGTCTTCCTCTCCTTGTGGACAACCTAGCATGTCAATGAGACAGTGTCCGGTAAATGACCATGTTGCCTCGGTATTTATACCGGGGGCTCGGTCTTCCTCTCCTTGTGGACAACCTAGCATGTCAATGAGACAGTGTCCGGTAAATGACCATGTTGCCTTGGTATTTATACCGGGGGCTCGGTCTTCCTCTCCTTGTGGACAACCTAGCATGTCAATGAGACAGTGTCCGGTAAATGACCATGTTGCCTCGGTATTTATACCGGGGGCTCGGTCTTCCTCTCCTTGTGGACAACCTAGCATGTCAATGAGACAGTGTCCGGTAAATGACCATGTTGCCTCGGTATTTATACCGGGGGCTCGGTCTTCCTCTCCTTGTGGACAACCTAGCATGTCAATGAGACAGTGTCCGGTAAATGACCATGTTGCCTCGGTATTTATACCGGGGGCTCGGTCTTCCTCTCCTTGTGGACAACTTCCTCAATGAGACAGTGTCCGGTAAATGACCATGTTGCCTTGGTATTTATACCGGGGGCTCGGTCTTCCTCTCCTTGTGGACAACTTCCTCAATGAGACAGTGTCCGGTAAATGACCATGTTGCCTCGGTATTTATACCGGGGGCTCGGTCTTCCTCTCCTTGTGGACAACTTCCTCAATGAGACAGTCTCCGGTAAATGACCATGTTGCCTCGGTATTTATACCGGAGGCTCGGTCTTCCTCTCCTTGTGGACAACTTCCTCAATGAGACAGTGTCCGGTAAATGACCATGTTGCCTCGGTATTTATACCGGAGGCTCGGTCTTCCTCTCCTTGTGGACAACTTCCTCAATGAGACAGTGTCCGGTAAATGACCATGTTGCCTTGGTATTTATACCGGGGGCTCGGTCTTCCTCTCCTTGTGGACAATCTAGCATGTCAATGAGACAGTGTCCGGTAAATGACCATGTTGCCTCGGTATTTATACCGGGGGCTCGGTCTTCCTCTCCTTGTGGACAACCTAGCATGTCAATGAGACAGTGTCCGGTAAATGACCATGTTGCCTCGGTATTTATACCGGGGGCTCGGTCTTCCTCTCCTTGTGGACAACCTAGCATGTCAATGAGACAGTGTCCGGTAAATGACCATGTTGCCTCGGTATCTATACCGGGGGCTCGGTCTTCCTCTCCTTGTGGACAACCTAGCATGTCAATGAGACAGTGTCCGGTAAATGACCATGTTGCCTCGGTATTTATACCGGGGGCTCGGTCTTCCTCTCCTTGTGGACAACCTAGCATGTCAATGAGACAGTGTCCGGTAAATGACCATGTTGCCTCGGTATTTATACCGGGGGCTCGGTCTTCCTCTCCTTGTGGACAACTTCCTCAATGAGACAGTGTCCGGTAAATGACCATGTTGCCTCGGTATTTATACCGGGGGCTCGGTCTTCCTCTCCTTGTATACAACCTAGAATTTCAATGAAACAGTGTCCGGTAAATGACCATGTTGCCTTGGTATTTATACCGGGGGCTCGGTCTTCCTCTCCTTGTGGACAACTTCCTCAATGAGACAGTGTCCGGTAAATGACCATGTTGCCTCGGTATTTATACCGGGGGCTCGGTCTTCCTCTCCTTGTGGACAACCTAGCATGTCAATGAGACAGTGTCCGGTAAATGACCATGTTGCCTCGGTATTTATACCGGGGGCTCGGTCTTCCTCTCCTTGTGGACAACTTCCTCAATGAGACAGTGTCCGGTAAATGACCATGTTGCCTTGGTATTTATACCGGGGGCTCGGTCTTCCTCTCCTTGTGGACAACCTAGCATGTCAATGAGACAGTGTCCGGTAAATGACCATGTTGCCTCGGTATTTATACCGGGGGCTCGGTCTTCCTCTCCTTGTGGACAACCTAGCATGTCAATGAGACAGTGTCCGGTAAATGACCATGTTGCCTCGGTATCTATACCGGGGGCTCGGTCTTCCTCTCCTTGTGGACAACCTAGCATGTCAATGAGACAGTGTCCGGTAAATGACCATGTTGCCTCGGTATTTATACCGGGGGCTCGGTCTTCCTCTCCTTGTGGACAACCTAGCATGTCAATGAGACAGTGTCCGGTAATAGTACATGCCACTCTGCCTATTTCTACTGTTTATTGAGAGGATGGGTTAAGGAGGGCCAAATAAGCATTGCTGATATGCATTTTTCCATTTGATAACATCCTCTATTGTTGTTTGCGATTTCTTACTGTTTTAAGACAGGGGGTTTGTTTCCTGATTGATCGCCATTGCTACTTGTCGTTATCGTTTCCTGAAATACCGCTATCCAGGGACCCAGCATAGGGTTAGACTGCATCTGACCGAGATCTTCTTTAGAGATATGCGCCAATGTTTGACCGTCGTGTACGGTTGTGCCAGAGCCTTTATGGCCCCTTGACTGTCAGTGTAAAGATTGTTCGTTTTTCCATCCAGCGAACTCTTTGACCGAAAACTAGTAGCCTCTTAAAGAACCGTTCTTCTAAGGAACGTCGAGATTACTGGTTAACCTAGTTCCACCCCGGTGTAAATTTTCATAGTGCAGGTGTTTCCGTGCAGATGTGAGCTGTCCATTCGTCCTTACTTGGAAGCCGAGTCGAGATATGTTGTTTGATGCGTTGCAATATGTCAGTTTGTATGTAGATCTTCGTATTATGGATTATTTCATAAATCACACAAAAGTAATGAGGCAACCCAGCAAAAAAGAAGGGATTTATATCACAAAGCTGAAAAGAACGAAACTACCACTATTCACACTTGCGCACCCTGAGAGGTCGTACAAAGGCGGATCGTGTGAGGCAACTAGAAAGCATCTGTTATAGAGATATCCGATGTCATAGCAGATTTCCCCCTTCTAACCACCGACAAATTTAAGGGATTTGTTTTTCTTTCATTATTTTCACTGTCCTCCTATTTCATTGCGCTTGTGTTTTGAACGGCGACAAACGACTGGCGTGAACTCGACGAACATGTCATGAAACATTATCTAACACACCAATAAAGGCAACCTCAGTCTACATGCAAAGTGTTATAGAAAGGGATTACGTGAGGATTACCTTGAAAGTGTTCATTAAACACATCAATGACATGTGTCCCTCCCCGACAAGGTACTCTTTTGCTTGTAACTTTACGCATCCACTCCTCAAAAAAAGCATTCTAACTCAAAAAAAGTTGCTTCTCAGGCCGCCATCTGTGAACGGGAATAGCTCCATGTGCGCCGATTCAAGTCGTAAAGACCATGTTGCCTTGGTATTTATACCGGGGGCTCGGTCTTCCTCTCCTTGTGGACAACCTAGCATGTCAATGAGACAGTGTCCGGTAAATGACCATGTTGCCTTGGTATTTATACCGGGGGCTCGGTCTTCCTCTCCTTGTGGACAACTTCCTCAATGAGACAGTGTCCGGTAAATGACCATGTTGCCTCGGTATTTATACCGGGGGCTCGGTCTTCCTCTCCTTGTGGACAACCTAGCATGTCAATGAGACAGTGTCCGGTAAATGACCATGTTGCCTTGGTATTTATACCGGGGGCTCGGTCTTCCTCTCCTTGTGGACAACCTAGCATGTCAATGAGACAGTGTCCGGTAAATGACCATGTTGCCTCGGTATTTATACCGGGGGCTCGGTCTTCCTCTCCTTGTGGACAACCTAGCATGTCAATGAGACAGTGTCCGGTAAATGACCATGTTGCCTCGGTATTTATACCGGGGGCTCGGTCTTCCTCTCCTTGTGGACAACCTAGCATGTCAATGAGACAGTGTCCGGTAAATGACCATGTTGCCTCGGTATTTATACCGGGGGCTCGGTCTTCCTCTCCTTGTGGACAACTTCCTCAATGAGACAGTGTCCGGTAAATGACCATGTTGCCTCGGTATTTATACCGGAGGCTCGGTCTTCCTCTCCTTGTGGACAACTTCCTCAATGAGACAGTGTCCGGTAAATGACCATGTTGCCTCGGTATTTATACCGGAGGCTCGGTCTTCCTCTCCTTGTGGACAACTTCCTCAATGAGACAGTGTCCGGTAAATGACCATGTTGCCTTGGTATTTATACCGGGGGCTCGGTCTTCCTCTCCTTGTGGACAACCTAGCATGTCAATGAGACAGTGTCCGGTAAATGACCATGTTGCCTCGGTATTTATACCGGGGGCTCGGTCTTCCTCTCCTTGTGGACAACCTAGCATGTCAATGAGACAGTGTCCGGTAAATGACCATGTTGCCTCGGTATCTATACCGGGGGCTCGGTCTTCCTCTCCTTGTGGACAACCTAGCATGTCAATGAGACAGTGTCCGGTAAATGACCATGTTGCCTCGGTATTTATACCGGGGGCTCGGTCTTCCTCTCCTTGTGGACAACCTAGCATGTCAATGAGACAGTGTCCGGTAAATGACCATGTTGCCTCGGTATTTATACCGGGGGCTCGGTCTTCCTCTCCTTGTGGACAACCTAGCATGTCAATGAGACAGTGTCCGGTAAATGACCATGTTGCCTCGGTATTTATACCGGGGGCTCGGTCTTCCTCTCCTTGTATACAACCTAGAATTTCAATGAAACAGTGTCCGGTAAATGACCATGTTGCCTTGGTATTTATACCGGGGGCTCGGTCTTCCTCTCCTTGTGGACAACTTCCTCAATGAGACAGTGTCCGGTAAATGACCATGTTGCCTCGGTATTTATACCGGGGGCTCGGTCTTCCTCTCCTTGTGGACAACCTAGCATGTCAATGAGACAGTGTCCGGTAAATGACCATGTTGCCTTGGTATTTATACCGGGGGCTCGGTCTTCCTCTCCTTGTGGACAACTTCCTCAATGAGACAGTGTCCGGTAAATGACCATGTTGCCTTGGTATTTATACCGGGGGCTCGGTCTTCCTCTCCTTGTGGACAACCTAGCATGTCAATGAGACAGTGTCCGGTAAATGACCATGTTGCCTCGGTATTTATACCGGGGGCTCGGTCTTCCTCTCCTTGTGGACAACTTCCTCAATGAGACAGTGTCCGGTAAATGACCATGTTGCCTTGGTATTTATACCGGGGGCTCGGTCTTCCTCTCCTTGTGGACAACCTAGCATGTCAATGAGACAGTGTCCGGTAAATGACCATGTTGCCTCGGTATTTATACCGGGGGCTCGGTCTTCCTCTCCTTGTGGACAACTTCCTCAATGAGACAGTCTCCGGTAAATGACCATGTTGCCTCGGTATTTATACCGGAGGCTCGGTCTTCCTCTCCTTGTGGACAACTTCCTCAATGAGACAGTGTCCGGTAAATGACCATGTTGCCTCGGTATTTATACCGGAGGCTCGGTCTTCCTCTCCTTGTGGACAACTTCCTCAATGAGACAGTGTCCGGTAAATGACCATGTTGCCTTGGTATTTATACCGGGGGCTCGGTCTTCCTCTCCTTGTGGACAATCTAGCATGTCAATGAGACAGTGTCCGGTAAATGACCATGTTGCCTCGGTATTTATACCGGGGGCTCGGTCTTCCTCTCCTTGTGGACAACCTAGCATGTCAATGAGACAGTGTCCGGTAAATGACCATGTTGCCTCGGTATCTATACCGGGGGCTCGGTCTTCCTCTCCTTGTGGACAACCTAGCATGTCAATGAGACAGTGTCCGGTAAATGACCATGTTGCCTCGGTATTTATACCGGGGGCTCGGTCTTCCTCTCCTTGTGGACAACCTAGCATGTCAATGAGACAGTGTCCGGTAATAGTACATGCCACTCTGCCTATTTCTACTGTTTATTGAGAGGATGGGTTAAGGAGGGCCAAATAAGCATTGCTGATATGCATTTTTCCATTTGATAACATCCTCTATTGTTGTTTGCGATTTCTTACTGTTTTAAGACAGGGGGTTTGTTTCCTGATTGATCGCCATTGCTACTTGTCGTTATCGTTTCCTGAAATACCGCTATCCAGGGACCCAGCATAGGGTTAGACTGCATCTGACCGAGATCTTCTTTAGAGATATGCGCCAATGTTTGACCGTCGTGTACGGTTGTGCCAGAGCCTTTATGGCCCCTTGACTGTCAGTGTAAAGATTGTTCGTTTTTCCATCCAGCGAATTCTTTGACCGAAAACTAGTAGCCTCTTAAAGAACCGTTCTTCTAAGGAACGTCGAGATTACTGGTTAACCTAGTTCCACCCCGGTGTAAATTTTCATAGTGCAGGTGTTTCCGTGCAGATGTGAGCTGTCCATTCGTCCTTACTTGGAAGCCGAGTCGAGATATGTTGTTTGATGCGTTGCAATATGTCAGTTTGTATGTAGATCTTCGTATTATGGATTATTTCATAAATCACACAAAAGTAATGAGGCAACCCAGCAAAAAAGAAGGGATTTATATCACAAAGCTGAAAAGAACGAAACTACCACTATTCACACTTGCGCACCCTGAGAGGTCGTACAAAGGCGGATCGTGTGAGGCAACTAGAAAGCATCTGTTATAGAGATATCCGATGTCATAGCAGATTTCCCCCTTCTAACCACCGACAAATTTAAGGGATTTGTTTTTCTTTCATTATTTTCACTGTCCTCCTATTTCATTGCGCTTGTGTTTTGAACGGCGACAAACGACTGGCGTGAACTCGACGAACATGTCATGAAACATTATCTAACACACCAATAAAGGCAACCTCAGTCTACATGCAAAGTGTTATAGAAAGGGATTACGTGAGGATTACCTTGAAAGTGTTCATTAAACACATCAATGACATGTGTCCCTCCCCGACAAGGTACTCTTTTGCTTGTAACTTTACGCATCCACTCCTCAAAAAAAGCATTCTAACTCAAAAAAAGTTGCTTCTCAGGCCGCCATCTGTGAACGGGAATAGCTCCATGTGCGCCGATTCAAGTCGTAAAGACCATGTTGCCTTGGTATTTATACCGGGGGCTCGGTCTTCCTCTCCTTGTGGACAACCTAGCATGTCAATGAGACAGTGTCCGGTAAATGACCATGTTGCCTTGGTATTTATACCGGGGGCTCGGTCTTCCTCTCCTTGTGGACAACTTCCTCAATGAGACAGTGTCCGGTAAATGACCATGTTGCCTTGGTATTTATACCGGGGGCTCGGTCTTCCTCTCCTTGTGGACAACCTAGCATGTCAATGAGACAGTGTCCGGTAAATGACCATGTTGCCTCGGTATTTATACCGGGGGCTCGGTCTTCCTCTCCTTGTGGACAACCTAGCATGTCAATGAGACAGTGTCCGGTAAATGACCATGTTGCCTTGGTATTTATACCGGGGGCTCGGTCTTCCTCTCCTTGTGGACAACCTAGCATGTCAATGAGACAGTGTCCGGTAAATGACCATGTTGCCTCTGTATTTATACCGGGGGCTCGGTCTTCCTCTCCTTGTGGACAACCTAGCATGTCAATGAGACAGTGTCCGGTAAATGACCATGTTGCCTCGGTATTTATACCGGGGGCTCGGTCTTCCTCTCCTTGTGGACAACCTAGCATGTCAATGAGACAGTGTCCGGTAAATGACCATGTTGCCTCGGTATTTATACCGGGGGCTCGGTCTTCCTCTCCTTGTGGACAACTTCCTCAATGAGACAGTGTCCGGTAAATGACCATGTTGCCTTGGTATTTATACCGGGGGCTCGGTCTTCCTCTCCTTGTGGACAACCTAGCATGTCAATGAGACAGTGTCCGGTAAATGACCATGTTGCCTCGGTATTTATACCGGGGGCTCGGTCTTCCTCTCCTTGTGGACAACTTCCTCAATGAGACAGTCTCCGGTAAATGACCATGTTGCCTCGGTATTTATACCGGAGGCTCGGTCTTCCTCTCCTTGTGGACAACTTCCTCAATGAGACAGTGTCCGGTAAATGACCATGTTGCCTCGGTATTTATACCGGAGGCTCGGTCTTCCTCTCCTTGTGGACAACTTCCTCAATGAGACAGTGTCCGGTAAATGACCATGTTGCCTTGGTATTTATACCGGGGGCTCGGTCTTCCTCTCCTTGTGGACAATCTAGCATGTCAATGAGACAGTGTCCGGTAAATGACCATGTTGCCTCGGTATTTATACCGGGGGCTCGGTCTTCCTCTCCTTGTGGACAACCTAGCATGTCAATGAGACAGTGTCCGGTAAATGACCATGTTGCCTCGGTATTTATACCGGGGGCTCGGTCTTCCTCTCCTTGTGGACAACCTAGCATGTCAATGAGACAGTGTCCGGTAAATGACCATGTTGCCTCGGTATCTATACCGGGGGCTCGGTCTTCCTCTCCTTGTGGACAACCTAGCATGTCAATGAGACAGTGTCCGGTAAATGACCATGTTGCCTCGGTATTTATACCGGTGGCTCGGTCTTCCTCTCCTTGTGGACAACCTAGCATGTCAATGAGACAGTGTCCGGTAAATGACCATGTTGCCTCGGTATTTATACCGGGGGCTCGGTCTTCCTCTCCTTGTGGACAACCTAGCATGTCAATGAGACAGTGTCCGGTAAATGACCATGTTGCCTCGGTATTTATACCGGGGGCTCGGTCTTCCTCTCCTTGTGGACAACTTCCTCAATGAGACAGTGTCCGGTAAATGACCATGTTGCCTTGGTATTTATACCGGGGGCTCGGTCTTCCTCTCCTTGTGGACAACTTCCTCAATGAGACAGTGTCCGGTAAATGACCATGTTGCCTCGGTATTTATACCGGGGGCTCGGTCTTCCTCTCCTTGTGGACAACTTCCTCAATGAGACAGTCTCCGGTAAATGACCATGTTGCCTCGGTATTTATACCGGAGGCTCGGTCTTCCTCTCCTTGTGGACAACTTCCTCAATGAGACAGTGTCCGGTAAATGACCATGTTGCCTCGGTATTTATACCGGAGGCTCGGTCTTCCTCTCCTTGTGGACAACTTCCTCAATGAGACAGTGTCCGGTAAATGACCATGTTGCCTTGGTATTTATACCGGGGGCTCGGTCTTCCTCTCCTTGTGGACAACTTCCTCAATGAGACAGTGTCCGGTAAATGACCATGTTGCCTCGGTATTTATACCGGGGGCTCGGTCTTCCTCTCCTTGTGGACAACTTCCTCAATGAGACAGTCTCCGGTAAATGACCATGTTGCCTCGGTATTTATACCGGAGGCTCGGTCTTCCTCTCCTTGTGGACAACTTCCTCAATGAGACAGTGTCCGGTAAATGACCATGTTGCCTCGGTATTTATACCGGAGGCTCGGTCTTCCTCTCCTTGTGGACAACTTCCTCAATGAGACAGTGTCCGGTAAATGACCATGTTGCCTTGGTATTTATACCGGGGGCTCGGTCTTCCTCTCCTTGTGGACAACCTAGCATGTCAATGAGACAGTGTCCGGTAAATGACCATGTTGCCTCGGTATTTATACCGGGGGCTCGGTCTTCCTCTCCTTGTGGACAACCTAGCATGTCAATGAGACAGTGTCCGGTAAATGACCATGTTGCCTCGGTATCTATACCGGGGGCTCGGTCTTCCTCTCCTTGTGGACAACCTAGCATGTCAATGAGACAGTGTCCGGTAAATGACCATGTTGCCTCGGTATTTATACCGGGGGCTCGGTCTTCCTCTCCTTGTGGACAACCTAGCATGTCAATGAGACAGTGTCCGGTAATAGTACATGCCACTCTGCCTATTTCTACTGTTTATTGAGAGGATGGGTTAAGGAGGGCCAAATAAGCATTGCTGATATGCATTTTTCCATTTGATAACATCCTCTATTGTTGTTTGCGATTTCTTACTGTTTTAAGACAGGGGGTTTGTTTCCTGATTGATCGCCATTGCTACTTGTCGTTATCGTTTCCTGAAATACCGCTATCCAGGGACCCAGCATAGGGTTAGACTGCATCTGACCGAGATCTTCTTTAGAGATATGCGCCAATGTTTGACCGTCGTGTACGGTTGTGCCAGAGCCTTTATGGCCCCTTGACTGTCAGTGTAAAGATTGTTCGTTTTTCCATCCAGCGAACTCTTTGACCGAAAACTAGTAGCCTCTTAAAGAACCGTTCTTCTAAGGAACGTCGAGATTACTGGTTAACCTAGTTCCACCCCGGTGTAAATTTTCATAGTGCAGGTGTTTCCGTGCAGATGTGAGCTGTCCATTCGTCCTTACTTGGAAGCCGAGTCGAGATATGTTGTTTGATGCGTTGCAATATGTCAGTTTGTATGTAGATCTTCGTATTATGGATTATTTCATAAATCACACAAAAGTAATGAGGCAACCCAGCAAAAAAGAAGGGATTTATATCACAAAGCTGAAAAGAACGAAACTACCACTATTCACACTTGCGCACCCTGAGAGGTCGTACAAAGGCGGATCGTGTGAGGCAACTAGAAAGCATCTGTTATAGAGATATCCGATGTCATAGCAGATTTCCCCCTTCTAACCACCGACAAATTTAAGGGATTTGTTTTTCTTTCATTATTTTCACTGTCCTCCTATTTCATTGCGCTTGTGTTTTGAACGGCGACAAACGACTGGCGTGAACTCGACGAACATGTCATGAAACATTATCTAACACACCAATAAAGGCAACCTCAGTCTACATGCAAAGTGTTATAGAAAGGGATTACGTGAGGATTACCTTGAAAGTGTTCATTAAACACATCAATGACATGTGTCCCTCCCCGACAAGGTACTCTTTTGCTTGTAACTTTACGCATCCACTCCTCAAAAAAAGCATTCTAACTCAAAAAAAGTTGCTTCTCAGGCCGCCATCTGTGAACGGGAATAGCTCCATGTGCGCCGATTCAAGTCGTAAAGACCATGTTGCCTTGGTATTTATACCGGGGGCTCGGTCTTCCTCTCCTTGTGGACAACCTAGCATGTCAATGAGACAGTGTCCGGTAAATGACCATGTTGCCTTGGTATTTATACCGGGGGCTCGGTCTTCCTCTCCTTGTGGACAACTTCCTCAATGAGACAGTGTCCGGTAAATGACCATGTTGCCTTGGTATTTATACCGGGGGCTCGGTCTTCCTCTCCTTGTGGACAACCTAGCATGTCAATGAGACAGTGTCCGGTAATAGTACATGCCACTCTGCCTATTTCTACTGTTTATTGAGAGGATGGGTTAAGGAGGGCCAAATAAGCATTGCTGATATGCATTTTTCCATTTGATAACATCCTCTATTGTTGTTTGCGATTTCTTACTGTTTTAAGACAGGGGGTTTGTTTCCTGATTGATCGCCATTGCTACTTGTCGTTATCGTTTCCTGAAATACCGCTATCCAGGGACCCAGCATAGGGTTAGACTGCATCTGACCGAGATCTTCTTTAGAGATATGCGCCAATGTTTGACCGTCGTGTACGGTTGTGCCAGAGCCTTTATGGCCCCTTGACTGTCAGTGTAAAGATTGTTCGTTTTTCCATCCAGCGAACTCTTTGACCGAAAACTAGTAGCCTCTTAAAGAACCGTTCTTCTAAGGAACGTCGAGATTACTGGTTAACCTAGTTCCACCCCGGTGTAAATTTTCATAGTGCAGGTGTTTCCGTGCAGATGTGAGCTGTCCATTCGTCCTTACTTGGAAGCCGAGTCGAGATATGTTGTTTGATGCGTTGCAATATGTCAGTTTGTATGTAGATCTTCGTATTATGGATTATTTCATAAATCACACAAAAGTAATGAGGCAACCCAGCAAAAAAGAAGGGATTTATATCACAAAGCTGAAAAGAACGAAACTACCACTATTCACACTTGCGCACCCTGAGAGGTCGTACAAAGGCGGATCGTGTGAGGCAACTAGAAAGCATCTGTTATAGAGATATCCGATGTCATAGCAGATTTCCCCCTTCTAACCACCGACAAATTTAAGGGATTTGTTTTTCTTTCATTATTTTCACTGTCCTCCTATTTCATTGCGCTTGTGTTTTGAACGGCGACAAACGACTGGCGTGAACTCGACGAACATGTCATGAAACATTATCTAACACAACAATAAAGGCAACCTCAGTCTACATGCAAAGTGTTATAGAAAGGGATTACGTTGTTTTCATCATTATCGTTCACTTTAAAATATTTTTTCGTTTATTTTCTAACATTTTTTTAAAATATATATATTTTTGCGTTCTCTTTATTTCCTCCCCACATAAATTTGTTTCATTTTTGTACACATACCCTAGCACAAATTAATAAATACTTAAGCAAATACAAGACTCCTCTAAAACGTAGTCCGATGCACACATAAATAAGTACATGCGACAGAATGTTTAACAAGCTGGTTTATCGTTAATTTCGTACGCACTCAAATTTATTTACAAACGCTCTTTATATCACAAAACCAAACAACAAAACCATGTTATGTATGCTTGTAGAAAAAGAATCGGCCTGCGCTATCAGCTGATGGTGATGGGAATATATTGGCTGGGGCAGAGGATTCTGATTATTATACACCCGAAGATCCTCACACGACTATATTAAGTCCGCTGTGCCCAGAAAAAGTATGGGTCTGATGTAATTGTAATCATATTTGTTTTATTTACATTTGTGTTATAAACTCTACCTATGCGCATTAGAATTTATTTTATTGTTTGTAATTTTACGCGTGTTTTTTTCTTTTTTTATAGTTGTACATACATTTAATTATTTTTATCGAGTAGAAAGCGAATTCATTTAGTTTTATTCGAATAGTATTATTATTTTATTTTGTAAATATTTACCATACATACATAAGTGATTTGTTTAACTGAACATTGGCTTGAAATGAATATTTTACGAAATTTGCAAATTGGCGACTGAACGGTTGTGGGTTGTAAATGAGTTCACTTTTACCACGGATTTTCTTGATTTTAAGTTTTTCACTAAAACTTGTAAGCTGTAGTGTAGGCAGACAGTTGCACTGCACAAGCATTTGAGTAGTTCTGTGGTGAGTTAAAGTCCACGCGCAACTACTTTAAATGAAACGCCGGATTTTAAACGTTACAAAAAATTAATGCATTTCACCCGCAGTCACAATCAGAATGGCTTCTCAAAATTTAATACTTATTCAACTAAGCTCGGTTGGCCTTGGTTCCCACGAGAAAGTCCGAGCGCGCGTTCACATCCCCACGGGCAAGTCCGAGCGTGCGTTGATAAAATGCAACCGCAGCGTCTGGTGCGATACGATCGCGACAGGTGTGCTAGGTTGTAGCGTGCGTGTGTTAACTTGGTGTTTTGAGACGAAAATTACATCAGTGTTTTCTTTCTATATATTATTCCGATGCAAGTATCAGATTCAGCTAGCAAACGTACTTGAAATTACGTCCATTCAATCGAATTGATTTTTATTTGTTTATGAAAATAGTCGTCTATTACCATATTCCGTCATTATCCAAATTCCAAAAGAATGGAAAATCTCATTGGCTGGCTTGTATTTTCCCTCAGTCTTTAAGGGGACCGCATCCTCCCCCCCAGGCTTGTATTTTCTCTGGACCTCACCCTTCCCCCCAGACTTGTATTTGCTCTGGACCACACCCTCCCCCAGGCTTGTATTTTCCCACAGCCTTTATGGCTCCCCCCCCATTTTCGATTTCAAATTTTGACGATTTTCAATGGGCTGGTAAATGAACACCAATTATTTGTCAGGCTTGTAACTTTGCATACATTTATTTGAAGTTAGGTTACTCAAAAAAGAAGAAAAAACATTTTACATACTTTTTTTCCGGTGTTTTTTCTGATCAAACAAAAGGTCTTCTTTTCGGCGGCGCATGTGGTTTCCGCAAAAGTTCCAACGGGATTAGAAAAAGTACATGTTTGGCTCTGGTATGAACTAGGATTATTAATTTCGCACAAAAATTAACAAAATGGCGGACATTTGAAATCATATTCTTTTGAAAATCGCCGTTTTTTTCAGCCACAAATCAAGTTAAGAAGTAAAGAAGATCTTCACCGATTTGACTTATCCTAGTTCATAGAATATCGATTGGATTAATGGTTTTAGAGTAACATCAAGCGCCAGTCGTAAAAACGCTGTTTCGAGAAAAACGCTTTTAAAGTTTTGAGAAGGAAATTTTTGGGTATAAAACCTACCTACGTTCAATCAGCTATGCCATATCCACATAAAATTCCTTCCGTTTCTTCATAGACTCCTTGGTCTCTACGAGCAATTCTGGCCTCTCTGGAAGCCTCAATGAGGTCCTCCTCAGCCTGCGTGATGCGCTGCTCATCGCGCGTCTCTTTGACTCCCATTGTCTCCATTATTTTTAAAATTGTGACAAAACCTTCGTTGAATATACACATGCCGCTGCAGCAATTTCAACAATGTTTCTACCAGAGATAATGGAGGAAGCGATATTCGTCTTTCCAGTGGAAAACCCCCAGTGCACCTCAGATTTTGACGGTTGTGGTCTTAAGTCACGCATCCTACTTTATATTCACTAACACTTGTTAGGAGTATAGAGCAACGCAATGGTGCTAGGCGGGGGTAATCAGCTTCACTTAGCTCACACGTATTCACAGACGCCTGTCTGCCTGAGGGGCAAGAAACGTAGAAGTGGCACATCTCTTCGGTTTCTGCCATCATAGCAAAATTCCAGACACAATTGTTGAACGACTCGTTGTAGTTCTGCGTACTATTCCTCAGACACCGGTGAAGAAGTTCATCTGCTGAAAAAATTTATGAAGATGGGCTTGATGGCTTCCTGCACGTCATCGTGTAATTCCGGTGGATGTGTATAATCTTGCAATGTCCCAGCGGCTTTAGACTTGCGCCACTTCCACCAAGAGTCAGGTCCAGGAGGGCAATTCATGTGCTGCGGATTTTCATCAGTTGAAATTTCATGATCAAATGAAACCCAAATTTCATTTTTCATATCTTCAATGGAAACGGAATTACGTCGAATAGCCATTTGTTGAGCGTTTGTTGTTAGTTGAGCTATTTTAGGAGGCTGATTTTTACTTGTTTTCGACGGGGCGGCTGGCTCTTTACGCCGCTTTATTACCTGCGTTCCCAATTTTTGGACTTCTTTCAATCGTCGGTGCATTCCCTTCTTGACGTGTAGAATCCATTCGTTCTTTTCAATAATAACGTCAGGTCCATAAGGTTGCTTGTTCACAACTGAAGTGAATGGTTTTGTATCGTCGTCGCCTGACGCTTCCACCATAATCAAGAGTTTTTGAAATTTTCACTAGAAATTTTAAAGGAACATTCTTGAATAGGAGGGTCCCCTTAATACAGCAGTAAAGAAAACAACAAGCAGCGGACATCCCATGCACCATTATTTTCTGCAGAATTCTATCATCTTTCGAACAATTTCACGTGGTAACTAAGTTTTTTTTTTTGACAAAGGGCGAGGTTTTTAAACGCTTCATATTGTGTTTCTGCCTTTAAATCTAAATAGACCAAAACTTTTTTATTCCTTTGAAAGGTCTGTAGAAGCAAGGAATATAACATCGTTCAAATGTCCTCCGCGCTTGACCGATATCATGGTCCACATGTCGTTAGTTTCCAAATCATCCAATTTATGTGGCATATAGCGCTCGTCGTTGACGGTGTTGGATCAAGAGCACTGAACGCTCTCGAACCTCATGTGGATAAGTGTCGTCCCAAATACGATAATTTTGTTTGTTGACGCATTCATTCATCCAGTAATGGGTCTCATCGGTAAGACGATTATGGGACCCGTAAAAAAGAAGACTAAACAATAGACCCGTTTTGATTAAACTAGTTTATCCTTCGAACTTATTGTTGAACGTTACATCCGTTCATTGTGTTTCGCCAAAGCAGACTAAATAAATACCAACTGCTTTGCGTTTGGAAGACCCTTTACATTTCCGTCGACACCGGAAGGTATCGTGTGTGTAATTCACACCAAACTCTGAATAAAGTAACATATGATCGTATGCTACCTCCGGGAAGCATGGCGAGTAAATGTTGAGTTGGAAGAAGTAAAAAGTACAAGAGAGTGAAATAAGGCCTGTAAACCGGACTTTATCATGGTTTATAGGAAACATCAAAGTTCAGATTGTTGGCAGAAGTCGTAGGTCGTGTCATATGCCTTCGGATGAGCCTAATAATAACATTAACTCCGAGTTTGCCTCGCTGTACAGACCCTAGTTGGGGTAGAACTTCTTGTAAGTGGTGTTTTAGCAATTTGAGTCCCAGGGGACTGATGCATTATTTCTTGTAATAAATGCCGAAAAAGTACGACGTGGCCCCAGGGTATTAGGTGTCGTGTCGAAAACATGAGACATGGCAGCCAATGAGTTACGCTCTTTCAAGTCTTCACCACAGGTGATTAGCAATCGTTTGAAAGGCTTGTGGTTTTTACATAAACTTACCCACTGTTGGTGTGAGTTCAAAAGGAGGCGTTTTCTTCAATTTCAGACTAATGTATAATGGCTCTAATGTATGTTAATTCTGCGATGTGACTCCAAGTCAATATCAACACAGAGAGAGAGTCTTAAGAAGATAGTTTGGCACTTTAATTGGTCTCGTAATTATTGGGGTTTTAATCTTTACGATATGTATAGCAGATATCGTCTTTAGCCCTTCTTGGAGGTCTTCATTCTTCACTGGCTGTGCTCCCATCAAAACAGTGTTGCAAATCGGTGGGAAGCGAAAAGAGCAATCCACATTCCAATGCGATCCCACAGCTCAGATGTATTGAGAGCATTCGTATTTGTTCAAACTAAGCTGAGATTGTTGAGCAGTTTCTGGTCGAGCACCTTACACCCAGTGTCATCATTTACGGCACGAACTATATCCCGTCAAAGCGAATCACCTATTGTTTAGGTCACGTATGTAATTTGAGTCGGTTGCATTTGGGAAAGATATGAAAGAATAAAGTCAGTCGACATTGCATGTTTAAATTAGAAACATGAACATTTTATATTTTTGTTAAAAATTAGAAATTGTGTTTTTTCTTACGACGACACGAATCCAACAGGGAAGCCGTCCCAGGATACGACTTTTTGTCGCAGTCAGTTTGTTTTTCTTTAATTTCGACAATTACACACCGAATGAGACAAATGTGAGTCAGACATTTCGTCGTTGTCGGTTATTGAAGCTTTGGTTATGGCCAGAAATTAACTGCTTAGGTAGATGATTGGATGGTCACTCGGTAGTATTTCTATTGTAATTACAGAGAGATGCATAAGCTCGGCACTGATATATTGTGTACCAATCGAGGCAACTCCGACCCACAGCAATACTTATACCAGTCGAATACCAATCATCAGTTGCCATCTATTGTGTTTTTTAAAGGATTTGTATTCACATGAGTCTGTTATGGATGACTCCAGTCAGGTTCCAATCGGGAGTTCGCTTCCACAGCTGCACAGCTGAACTGCATCATGCCAGTTCTGCATCAGGTTAATGCTAGGGTCCTCTGCATCTCCGTGATGTATTTACCAGTCTATACATATATTACACGCATCAAGGAAAATTTATTTAAATTTGTGGAACTTCATCGTCTGCCTCTGGACACAGGTTGAACAACACTAATAATCCTTTCTGAATATGCACCACACGAGAGAAACCAACAAAATGTCGCATGGTATCTGAGTTGGCGGTTTTAAAATCAAACAGGGACACGTCTTATGTCAACACTTCTTAGGCCAACCTGCTTATGTTCCAGAACTAGTGCAAAGATCACTTAAATTTATTGACAAATGTACATTCCGCTTAAGCGAAAATTAATTAATTAGTTCCATTCCGATAAAAGCACTCGCACTCCTCGAGTGTCAAGTACGCGTACACAAAACACAATAATAGACGGAGTCATGTACATACATCTAATTATTCCAGTAAACATACAATGAACGTACGATCGGTACTTAACTATCATCCCTGAGACCCATGGAGGGTCTGAGCCCGAGCGATTGCTGACTTCCATGGTTGCATTGTTCCTGGGCACGCTGATTCCAGCCAACAAAACCAAGCTGCCTCGCGTCCGCGATAACTGGGTCTTTATACCGGAGGCTCGAGTGGGTGCTAAAGAAGCTAGGACCTGGCTCTCCAATTTTTAACATTTCTAACGGCTAGACAAAAATGCTTAAAACTAGTTGAACGGACATTGTTAATTCGAACTTACTGGCCCTCGTCGGGCACTCTAAGCTAAACCTAATCTTATTCTATGTCTTCCGACCTAACCTAACATGTAGGACCTGACCCTCTACAGGCTGTAGTGCCACCCATTCTATTCGGTCTTTCTTATTCTCGAACGAAGAGGCTCGGATTCAAAGACCCTCTTAGATGGAGCATTGATGTCCATGCGCTCTATGTGACTGGGCCTGTCCAGTCGACGGATTTTTATCGATTCGGACCACATCCACAACTTGCCAGAAGTTTTAGAGTCGTCTCCTTTATTCGTCCATACACCAGACGTAGAATTTTCCTCTCGAAGCCATCAAGAATCAGTTCTGCTGTTTTGCGTATCGCCCGGCTCGCGGTAGAGAAAATCACATCTTTTATTTATGCACTCGTGTCTTTCCCAATAGAAAGCTTATTCACAAGAGGAGTTCTGATTTGTTTATACATTCACTTTAGAGCTACACAAGATTCTTAAAACAATGTTAATTATATTTATATTTGTTTATTTTTGCTTAACTAATTCTGGTGAAATGTGAACTTTTTTTCCAACCTCACGTTTGCTTTTAACACAAAATTTGAGTTACGCGTTAAAACACTTCGCAATTTTAACAAAAGAAGAATTCAATTAAACAAACGAAACCCCAAACATAATCTTGTACAATATAGATTCTTTCACATGTTTGAATATTGTTTGATACCATTTCAATTGTGTTATAAGGGATAATCGGCTTTAATTTTAATTACAAATTACATTCTGTTATATAAATATTTTTTTTTCCTTTTTTGTAAGCATTATTAACTGTCATAAATATTTTAGTTATGTATATTCATATTGGTAGTGTTATTCGATTTTTTGTACATTCATCTTTTAAATATTTTCCAAATAAAATGCGGCATAAATACAAAATCTATACATGCATTGCTTGTATTGCTTACTTCTTCTTCTTTTTTGTGAAATTTTGTAAAGCCGTCTAAGAGTGTCGATAAGCTTTCACAGAGAGACTCTTCAATGGGTGTAACATCGATCAGCTTGAAGAATAGTCTCACCAAAAAGAGTTTGCATCAGAAGTCAACATCGGTGGGAAATATTGCATCGGCACCCTTGAGTGTTCTAAAGGACAATGTTAGCTCATTGCCAGGTAAGATTTTGATTAACTTTTCTGATGTTTTTTTTATATTTAAATAACAAACACTAATTGATGTGCACTCCAGGAGACATGTCAGTCAGAGATGATGGAGGGATAGAGATATCCATCTTCTACTTCTCCTTCCTCTTGGTTTCGTCTGACAGCGTTTTTTTATACGATTTTTGACAAGTGGCTGTGAATACGTGTGAGCTCTAGAAATCAGGTGGCGAACAGCTGATACCCTTCCCCAAACTAAAGGGTGGTTAATGTTGATTTTGAATAAAACACAAATTATTTAGGAAATCATTGTCATTTCTTTTTATTATGATAACATTGGTATGGTTGAATTACGTATGGAGCAAAATATCGGCCAAAAGGCCGCCGCGACGGCGGCGGCACACCTCCACCCGATGGTCCAAATTTTCGATGACGCTGAAGCATAATTGAGGTTCTATGTCGATAATGTGCCGAATTATCTCATCCTTTAGCTCTTGAATTGTTGCTAGCTCATCGACGTACACCTTTTCTTTCAAATAACCCCAAAGAAGAAAATCCAACGGTGTCAAATCACATGATCTTGGCGGCCAATTGACATCGCCACCACGTGAGATAACACGGCCATTGAATTTGTCGCGCAAAAGAGCCATTGTTTCGTTAGCTGTGTGGCAAGTGGCACCGTCCTGTTGAAACCACATATCGTCCACATTCATATCTTTCAATTCGGGCCATAAAAAGTTCGTTATCATTTCACGATAGCGAACACCATTCACATTAACTGCCTGACCGGCCTGATTTTGGAAAAAATACGGCCCGATGATGCCGCCCGATGATGGTGCCATAAACCGCACCAAACAGCCACTCTTTGTGGGTGCATTGGTTTTTCGACAATCACTCTTGGATTGTCATTCGCCCAAATGCGGCAATTCTGCTTATTGACGAATCCACTGAGGTGAAAATGTTCCTCATCACTGAAGATGATTTTCTTTGAAAATTGATCATCCACTGATGCCATTTCTTGCCACCATTCTGACCATTGACGACGCTTGAAATGGTCAAGAGGCTTTAGTTCTTGAGTCAATTGCACCTAGTAAGCGTGTAAATGCAAGTCTTTATGCATAGTGTTCATCAACGACGAGCGTGAGAGGTGCAATTGTTGGGCACGACGACGAGTTGAGGTGGACGGCTCTTCAGCCACACTATCGCGAATAGCAGCAATATTTTCTGCAGTACGAGCTGTACGAGCATGCACTGGTGTTTTCACATCTCCTACAGACCCGGTTTGCTCAAATTGTTGCACGATTTTTCCGATTGTACGCACATTTGGACGATTAAATTGACCGAACAAATCACGAAGTGCACGATATGCATTTTGATTGGAACGGCCATTTTCATAATAAGCCTGAATAACTTTAACGCGTTTCTCGATTGTGTATCTTGCCATGGTTCAAATTGAGTTAGTCTGAAATTGAGAAATGTCAAATGAAATGCAGAAAAAAAACTTGACGTTTAGGTGTGGTTCACATTCAACATCGGCCCTTAAAATTAACCACCCTTTAGTAGAGAGGTGAATTAGAGTTCTTATTTGAGAATTCTCTCGTTAGTTGGACGTTATTTCAACACAGTATGGAGGGGTAAACGAGCGAACAAAGCTTACGTTCATGAAGTCGATTCCTTAGACTCCCATTTGAGCAAGGTATAGTCTGAGATATGTATTTTTGTATATGAATTGTGCATATAAAATACATTCCATACGTACGGATAACTAATAATAACAATATTATTGAAACGTTTGCATGAATTACTTAAAAAAAAGATAGGCTGTAGGTATATAATCTAAGAATTAAATTGAGGTCCAATAGTTCCAGTTCAGTGGGCATTGCATTACATTTTTATTCACGAAATTGGTCTTAAGCATACGAGTCAATTTTTGAACACCCTCCTCACAACAATATATGGATCGTGGGCAAATTCGGTAATCTGTCGCCATTTTTTCCCACTAAATCCCATGAATCTGCGACATTCCCACTAAAATCCGCGAATCGGCCGCCATTACATGTTGGATCCATGCTTTGTGGAAAAGTATGTGTAAAATACAAGGGAACACCACTACATCTCTGGTGTGGGCTAGGGGCAAAAATGGCCGAAGATTGATATCTCTATCCTTCCATTATCTCTGACGTCAATATTAGAGGCCATCAGAGCAAGAGTGGCCTAAACCACACAGATGTCTAGTCGAGAAAATAATGATTTCTAAACTGAAGTTAATCACTAATTCGAGTGTCAATTGACATCATATTTTGTACTTCTAATATAAAACGTATAAACATGGATTATAGGTCACTTTTGCAATTTAACCCTTCTGTCAATGTATGCCTTAAAACCTTCCCATCAATCGAATAGATCTGGCGTACCTTAATACGAATTTATGGAATTCAATGAAGTAATTGAAGTTTTTCTGGACATGTTATTCATTTTATTTTTAATTTGAAGCTTTTTTTTTACATAACAGTGATATTACGAAGTATTTCCTTCATTTGCACATTTGTGGCATTTGTATGGCTGGATACTGTGTTGTAAACAGACACGCTCTTCGCAGGCCAAAACCCTTACCGATTCCGATAAGTTGGGCTGCATTTCAGGACATCGGAATTTTCACTAATTTTTGCATACCCGGCATCGTCGATTTGAAGCCTTTGGTCAGTGCAACCCACGGCCCTATTAGACCAAACTTGGTTTTTCTTTGCTTGTTATCGTTTATTCTGAAAATTCGACATGACTTTTTCGGGCTACCGCTGGGCTGTGGAGTTCTATTTCGCAAAGATGCTCCGAAGAAAGATTCGATGCCACTCCTATTATCCTTGGATTGTCACCTTGCTTCGATCTGAGGGGTCACTAACTGCTCAAGCAGAGAATGTAAATACTTTCGACGTTCAATGGTTTTGTTCGTAGAACTCACATCATTTACTTTTTCTTAAATTGTGAAAGATGCTAACGCTGCGACATCCAACATGTTGGAAAAAGCCAATGGCCATCGCTTCGTCTGTCGTTTACATGTCACGACGCCAACTTTATGTTTGTTATAAAACAGAATTGCTTGTGGCTTTCTTGCTGTCCCAACAATTCAGTGTCATAGTGAACTGTTGACAATAGAATGACTGCCTTAGATTTTTTCGGCACGTTAGACACTGCTGCGTCATTGGCCGTAAATCCAAATGTAGTTGATTGTGTTGAGCGACGGAAGCATCTCTTTAGGGATGCACTTTGTTGAACACAAAAAATTGTCAACGACAACTGTTCTCCCACTGAATTGGCACTTGGTTGTTAATTCGATCACCACTTTCTCGCCCAATTTTACAGCTCTCTGATGTGCATCTTCTTTACCTGTATACAGAATCCCTTTGCAAGGTCTTTCTTAATCTCGTGGAGGCTAGGATTCTAAGGCCCACTTAGATGGAGCACTGATGTCCATGCGCTCTATGTGGCCAGGCCTGTCCAGTCGACGAATTTTTCCATTCATCCACAACTTGCTGGAATTCATCCGTTGCTGGAATCACAATCCCACCATACTTTTATTCCGCAGGCTTCGATGGTATGTATTCTGTAAATCGTGTGTTTCCTCTGTATGGGAATAGTTGTTCGTCAACGGTTACCACTTCTGTCGGTGTATACGCAGTTCCCAAATGATGACTTAGCATTATCCACATCAGAGATAATGGACTGAAGAGATATTCGTCTTTTCAGTGGTAAACCCCCAGTCCACACCAGATTTTGACGATTGTGCTTTTAAGTCACTTATACTACTTCATTTTGACTAACACGCAATAGTGTTAGGCGGGAGTAATCAGCTTCGCTTAGCTCACACCTATTCACAGACGCCTGTCTGTGAAAAAGTTATAAGAAACGCTATCAGATGAATCTGAGACGTAGAAGCGGCACATCTATGATCCACATATCTCGAATGGGAGCAGCTTTATCTGTACTCTGCCGTTCGACACGAGTCCTTTGATCGTCAAATCTTATAAACCGATTAAAAGTCCAAAATCGGTTTATTTCTCTGAATACAGGATCCATGTTGGTTTGCCACAACTCTTCTGTATGCAGCTGTATGTTGGCGTGATTTACACCAGCGGCTAGACAAAGACGAAAATAGACACATAGTTCCTGTCGAGTAACAGATTTCCAAACTATTTGCTTTGCGGGTTATTTTCGTTGAATTTTAGAATTTCTTGTTGAGCTCTTCTATTAGTTTCTCGCATGATGGTAACGACCATGTCTTCTTATATTTTTGTCTTGAAGATACCAAGATGACTACGAGGCGTTCCTCATCTTGCGTAGCCTCCAACGTCTCGAATGACATTGTGTGCTCTTAGACGACCTGTTGCTGTGGGTTGTTTGTACCATTTTGTTCCATCAAGGGTAAAATTGCATTCCTCGGAGAACTGTTCTTCTTGCACTTGGCGAACTCGATCGTTTTCTGCTTGTAGGTCTTCCATAAATCTTCCATCTCCGTCGGGAACATAGCCCTCATCCTCATCGCCACTAAAATCTTCTGCTTCAGATGCACTCACTCGTACTTCTTCGGCAAGCCTGCTAACGTATGTAGGAGGATAGAAAAAAAACGACTTCGCTTTCCTTGTTATTTTTTTTTTTTTTATTTATCCCGTAATTTTCACTTCTTCTTCTTTGTTTGGCGCTACAGTCCGGGGTGGACCTGGGCCTCAACAAACAAGCCTCTCCAGCCAGCACGATCTTTCGCCAGCTGCCTCCAGTTGTGCACACCAAGTTGGTTGAGGTCCTTCTCCGCTCGGAATCGAAGACTCTTCGGGCCGGAGCTGTGGTGTCAATCCGCTCTACGTGACCTAGCCATCTTAAGCGTTGGATCCGAAGACACTTAACTGCAGTTCGTGGTTGAATCTCCTTCTCCAGATGCCATCAATACAAACAGGACCAAAGATCGCACGCAGAACTTTTCTCTCAAAACGACCAAGAGCTTCTTCATCCGCTTTCAATAGCGTCCATGTCTCTCTCTCCGTAATTTTCACTGCGGGGTCTTAAATAGATGTGGGTAAGCGGAGAATCGCTCAATCAGGGTTCAAAGAACTTAGGCTTCCGTTTAAGTGGTGGGTTTCGTATTTGTATTATGAAATGTCAAAACATGTACACAGGGTGTGCATACTTTCAAATTACGTTTAGTACAAGTAGCACATTTTTAAAAACGCCTACACGTATTGCTCCCTTTCTTCTTGGCTCAAGCGGCTCCAGTTGAATGTGTTTATTTTGTCTGCAATGATCATTTACTTTCGTATAAGTATGTTGTTTCCAGTTTGCTTCTAACCCGCTCCAGTATGAAGTAATAATTACTGACTGTGACTGAATTAATGACTGTGACTATTCGAGAGTGACTAATGATACTTTCACTCTCAAATATACCCATAAACTGAACAAAACTAAAAAATGCGCAAGGCTATAGTGCACTGGAAGTCGTAGGCTGTAAACGATTTACAATCAGATAAGAAATGTACAAGTGACCCTATTGCGAGCAACAATGCGCGCGCCTTAGGAATAAAGAGTAGGTGCGCCCCCTTTACCTTGGAAACAAAAGTACCTAATTCCCTCATTTGTATTGTTCCTCTCTTTTTAAATTGGAAGACAGCCGGACGTGTAACATTTTGTTCAATTTAACTTATTTAACAATCCTATTTTGTTAAATTTTTCTTATCTGAATTGTATCGTAACTTGTTTCAACCATCCGAGACAGCATGTCCTGATTTTTGTATGCTAATTTATTGAATTAATTGTAACCTTTAAATCAATAAAGCCATTTTGAAATCTACGTTCAAATCGGTGTTTCTTCTAAAAAGCCTCGCACGCGGCTGACTTTGCTGCGCCGATAGTTGACGCTCCAAGCTGCGCCAACAGACCCAATGGCCTGCATACGTAATAAAAAAAAGTAATTGGTGCAAAATGCCGTAATTTATACATTTCTCCATACAATATGCATGAAGGTCCAGCCAGACTTATTCCATTGGTTTTAGGGCTTGTTTTACAAACAAAACATTTTCTCCTCACCCACTTGGATTCTCAACTTAAGGTACGCTGAAAAAGTCATGAAATTTGGCGAAGATAGCCCTACAATGAATTAGGAAAAAATGGTTTCGAAAATGCAATGGGTCTGGATGGACCTACTCATTGACAGAAGGGTTAATATTTTCGAGTAGTTGTTAGGTTAGGCCGTTTGTCGCAAGAGTTGTTGGCAATATTTTGGAAAAAATAACTTTCAATAAGTAGCCTCCCGCGCCCATTTTTATTTATTGCAAATTAAAATTATGGTGATAGTCACAAGAGTGCTCTGAGGACCACACAAATTGTTGCTTTGGTAATTATTCATGTTTCCCGACTTGAGCACCCTTGTTCTAATCTCATTTAACTTTCAATTTATTGTTGATACTCAAAGTATCAACTCATGATGTTGATACTCAAACAATACTCAAAGATGTTGATTGTGAATCAGTGATTTGATAGACCGCCAACGCAATTTAAAAATTAAAATCTATGATCTCGCCAAGCGGTGCCGTGACGCTTTTGAGAGTGTCACGGAAATGTGAAAAGCACTTAATCTTCTAGTCTGCTCAGAATAAGCGTACACACACTGGACGCTGAGGAATTGCTATCCACGCCCGTACGATAGGTGTCCCACATAATCGAAAAAGTCGTGGCACAAGCGAGGAGCTCGTGTAGCGCTCTGGCACTCACATATAGGCTCCTACTATTTCCAGCCAGCTGAACCGCTCTCATAAGCATTCTAGGCTTGGACGTAGTCAATTAGTGTTTTCAAAATAGTATCGTTATTTGCTTGTGTGGCGGCCGTGGCATTGTGGGTATGTGCTACGCAACTGAATCTCGCTGTCTGGGTTCGATACCCTGGCCGGTACGACCAAAAAATAGGTTTCACGGCTCCACGCCTTTCGAGGCACTGAAAATGGTCAAAGAGCGATAACTGTCTAGGAAAAAGATTCTCAAACTTGACCGTTCGGAGTAGGCATACAACTGTACGTCCTTTCCACTTGTGCTGGAACAATAGCACGCGTAGCACGAGTGATTGCTGAGAAGCACGAAACCCGAAAACTACCAAAATAATAATTCTTGAGGCCCTCGGAGCTTTCTAATTTCAGTTTCTGTGGTTTACGCCACTTTTGCACGAATGGCCTCATATATCAATTCGCGGCACGACCATGATATTTCCTAATTAACTGCTCAATAATCCCTGAATTACTCATAAAGATGAGTATTACTTCACTGGGAAGAGTTTCGCAAGCTTCATTGTTCCTGGTGCTTTCCGCTCGTGGGGGAGAAGCTAGAACTATATCCTCTACAGACTGTAGACGCAGTTCATTCGAATATACGTCACCTCAAAAACGACATCATGCGAGGAATGCCTCTTACAATTGCGAACATGAAAAGGCAGCAGGTAGAAAAACTGCAATTTTTTAAATCGATTGATCATATTCGAATCTCAAACTGATTTCAAGATAGAAATGTATTTCACTAAATTCCTTGACATTCTGTCAATCAACACAGACCAGAAAATAAAGGAAGCGTCTAAGGCAGGACTTTCCACAGAATATGAGCGGCGTTTAACTATTTTCTTTTTCTCTTCTTAGAGATGACACTGCTAATATTTTCATGTTCACCGCTGTAAGGTTCAACAGTTCATAATCTGATGTCCTTAGTTCTTCCACAGTCCATCTTTATGACTACCACGTCATTCTCCTGTAAATTTTCTCTTACGTACGATTTTCAGTGTCCCCAGTCCCCTACGACACTATCCTGGGACCTTTGTGCCCCACACAAACAACCCCTAGCTACTCGCTTCTAAGTTTGCAGCCATTTCTCCAAACCGAACATGCTAATGTCTTCACTCTAATTTGATGGTATTCTACGCACTGCGCAGTCACTTATCACAACAGTGTCACATGTTTTTCCTCCCAACAGTCCGTCGGTCCAGGTAGCAACTACAAGAGCTCGTTGCCGAGGAAATAGCATGTTTGTCTGGTCTTCCTCCTCACTTCTTCATCAATTTTTCCCTTTACACATTATTTGCTTGACAAAATAACTAAACTTTCTTTTTTTCATTCCAAGATATGTTAGACAGCCCGATGGGAGGGAATTCAGCATCAACACGAAGCTCGAGCGATAGCTACTCATCCAGTTCGTCAACCAAACAGTTGCTTAGCTCTAATCAACCCAGTTCCAGCGCTATGAAGATCATGGTGGACGACAAGACTGCTGTTCAGAATGCAGTGAATGTCTAAAAATACATACAAACGTTTATAAACTTAATTATACATACTCGTACATAACATATACAATTTAAACTATAACGACTTAAAGGCCCAGGACGGTCATGGCTATTAAATAAAATACTCCTTCTGTGTTTAAGTATTTCAAACTATTTTATTTCGTACGGTTCTATACAATTCTTCTATAAACTGATTGTGTTAGTTATATGGACAGATCTCGTTCGGACTTTTCGACCACTTTCCATCACTTTCGCATGTAATTTCTACAATATCGCCATTCGGACACTTAATGTCGACCTTGTCTTCAAACAGGTTAAAACTTCCTTTGACGATATCAGCCCTTGAGGGGACAATCGGAGCTTTACATGAAATCCCTAAAAAAAAACATTAATCAAATTTGTGTACACAGTCTCATCAGTCCCTTACTCTTGCACCACGTCGACAATTTAGACCAAGTCCCATTGGGAAGACACGCAATGTTATTATTGCTACTCGATAAGGTAAAGCCCGTGTTGCAGCTAAAACTCACAGATTCGCCAATACGGAATCGACTAGCAGGAGCATTGAGTCTCATATTTGGAAGAATTATTGGCGCAGCACACCAAGTCACTGAAAAACGTAATCATTTCAATTAAACCTGGCAGTCACTTCCTCATTCCTTACTTACACACACAGCTGTAGTCTACTTTGCTCCACTGGGCATTGCTGACGCATTTCGATGTCGAGAGTGTACCAGATGTCTCGTAATTCAAGCCACATCCATACTGAACTTCACTGCCGATGGGGAATGTTTCACTCTCCCAAAATTGCATAATAATACCATTTGCTGGGGGTTCTGGCAGACCACCCCAGTCGCACCCGGAGAATTCCTCAAGTTCCCCGGTTCCAATGCCCCACTCATCAGCTTCATCCTCTTCAGAGGAGGACTTTCCATCTTCCTCTTCCCATTTTGTGCTCCTTTTAATCTTGCTGACCGCTGAAGACTCTGTCGAAGTGGACTGATTTCTGTTATTAAGAAAACGAATTTTGAAATTCTCGTAAACAGAATTTCGAATTAGATCGCGAATCAACTTCTTAAGCTTCGCACTGCGATTCTCCATGGCAGTGCCGTCTTCAAGAGGTGCGGCTGGGCCGAACCTTGAATCCCAGGCGATGGCGTCGACTAAAATACACAGCGTAAACCTCAATGCGTTCTCGAGATCCAAACTCAGGCGTTGGGCATTGGCAAACTCTTTCCCAAACAGAAGCATATCGAACAGATCTTCGTATGGGACTCCACCCTCGTGGGATAGAATATCTTTGGCGTGCAGTTCGCTCCTTTCCAGCAGCTGCACATCTATGTCGGGATAACTTTCGAAGCTATTCTGCTCGGACGTGTACAGATTTTTAAACGCGATCGGTTTCGATTTGACTGCGCACAGCAGGCGTTCGTCAGAATCTTGATCTAGGCAACCCTTATACAAAAACTCGTACAGTAAGGGCCAGAAATCTTTGACGTACTCAGGAAAGGTATAGTTTTTAAGTCTTGTCTCTGGGACGGCCGATGAGTCTGGTGTTTGTTCCTCTAAGGATACTGTTGGCTCTGAAGAAGCAACCAGTTCCACTGTTGAATCCACAAGTTCTACAGATAAGCCTTCGACTCCAGTTCCAGTCGAATGGTTGTCGTCTATGGTGGGTGTCAGCTCGAAGTCCAAAGAATCTGCAATGCTTGGACTTGATAAGTCTAAAGTCAAATGCTTCGATGTTTCGGTGGTGGAAATCGGCAAATCATTTATTCCCGGTGAAGGTATGAATATGGTCGTCAATGGCAACTGTGTTTTTAGAACCGCAGCAGTTGACTCAAGTGGTAAGCAATTGGGTATCATGCCATCCCATGTACCTACACAAAAAGGAGAATCAATCAAAGCCGATTAGGGGTTGTCGATGAAACTTACCGTCGTCCACACAGGTCAGGAAGTAATATGTTGTTGTCAACAAACAAGTGACCTCTGCATACACTCCCAACGGATAAAAGTCCAAATTCGGGGGCAACATTCCTTTATCGTTGACATATGCAACTTTAAACTTGTCCGATAACTCCAACTTTTCACATAACACTGAACCTAGATACAAATAAATGAAGTTACGTGGCAGAATTAAGAGGGCTGGATATTAAGTGATTGCCAAACTGTTGGACCACTATTTTTAAGTTGGGGATCGCAATGGAATGGAATTCGAAGCATTAAACAAACACAGTAAAACCTATCCATGCGTCTTCAGTCTGGTGGCGAGGCTAAAAGACAACCACATTTTTACAGCACCAGAGCAGCCACAACCAGTGATAATGGAGCAGATCTCTGCCATGGACACACATCTATCACGCTGGACAACACCACACTCTAATGAGCCCACTCGGATGCCAGAGAACGATGTGACTGCAGTGGCTTATTTGACGAAAAAACACTAACTGCAACCACAAATTTGTGCTTGTGATTCATAATGAGTGAGTACAAAATTGTTATGAGAAAAAACTTGTGTCAAAAAACCGAGTTTGTGATGAATATCTCGTTTGCAACTATTTTTTAACAGTTATGCACAAGTGCAAGCAAATTTTTAAAGAAACTAAAATATTGGCGCCTATTGCGACTGTCGACTATCGACTGATAATCGCTCGTTGTCGACTGTCGATTGTGAATTCTTACGTTTGGTATTGCGAGTATATTGACAGCAGTTTTTTAGCGATTGCAAATTTGAGGTCGCTGCTCGTCGACCGAGGGTTCTGGGGCTGAGAATGTGAGTATATTTAAGGAAATCATTTGTTTTGTGTGATTTTAGGGCACGGCAACTAACAGGCAAGAAGCAAATGGAGATTTTAGTGGAAAATGCAGACATCGCTAAGGACATACATTACGTGTTTCCTAGAATCAAAAACAACGTTTTTCAAATTTTCTAGTTCTAAGATATTAAACAAAATGTTTTTAGAGACGATTGGAACAAATTGACTGCGGACAGAATGGATGAATATAAACATAAAATACTCGTAATGTATTAACTTATATATTTCTTATTTTTCTAAGCAGAAGAGGCACAGTTGATAGCTCTAAACCAACGCAAAATTCATTTCTGACACTGAACCTTGAGCACAAATCTGTCGCAAGTTCGATGTACTGAGGTTTTTTTCTTCATGGGTTTTGTCACAGTTTCTATTAGACAACTGGGAGTAAAAATATAACGAGTATAGAAAGCATTATTGAAGAGCATAGCAAGAGTTTTACATATTTCCAAAGAGTTGGAAGTATCCCTTAATCGTCTCTCTCTACTCTACTCGAATTTCTCTGTCTGACTGTCAAACCACAACGCAACTGATGCTTATAATGGCATAATAGCATTTGGTTGTAATTATAAAACTCTGTGCTATTTAATAAACTAAATAATCACTATTTTTGGGTAGGATACACTTACTTTTGAGATGTGAAATTCGCTTAATTTTTTTGTTTATGACTCGCTGTGACTACAGTTGTTGAGATATCCTGATATTTTTGCTTTATGTACGTCACTAATTACGTTAGGAAACTGAGTTTGAGGTCCGTTTGATATTACTTTTCGTTAAGAACTCAGGCACCTCTCCTTTTCTGTACACTTACTTTTGACGCTGACTGTATTTTCGAGATGTTGCGTGGCAAGATTTTAAGCGAGGGAATTGTAAAAAAAAAACTTCATACATACATGACACATGCATGACACACTGGTTCTGCATACTCTACGACTGAACGTAGAGTATTGCTGTGAAATGTTAGTCAGGATAACGCAGCATTTTATGATATTTATTGCTCCTTTCGGATGCAATCGCCGGTCCTTTAGGCTTTATATTTCCATTTCAGTATTCCAATACCGTTTTCTAACACTCTTCGAGTTGATTTGTGTGCTCTATTCGATCGGGACGACTGCTAAACCGATGTAATTAACCAATCAATTCGTGAATGTTTTGTAAAACTGCATGAGGAAAAGGGAACTGCTTTGTAACACTCCTGAATAGTCCAGGCCAATTTACATAAGTGCTTTCCATGCTTACCGACATATGTATGATTCAAATTCAAACATATGTTTATCATTATAAGTACCATCTATGCGGACATACACACAAGATACTCGTGAGGCGAAAGGAACATCTATACACATTTAATGCGTACATTTCGTGTTAACTAGGCTTTTCCTTGCATTTTACACATCCTCTTACAAACTTCCCGGCTCCATCACTTATTGTAACGTCGCATAAAACACGCTGTCAGATGAGATAAGAGGCAAGGGGATAGAAGTTGGATATCTCTAACCTACATTATCTCTGCCAGTTTTCAGCCACTCGCACTGTGCGTGCTGTTGTTCTTTCACGAGTGGAAGGGACCTACAGTAGAGAAGCTTCTTCTATACAGTTATACTCTTTGAGCATTGTCAGCGACTCGAAAGAGGGTGGCCGTGAAAGGCTTTTGATCGTACCGGGAATTAAACGAGAGTAAAGCAGACTCAAGGGTGTAGAGGTCGACGGCCCAAAATCGACAACGTCCCTAAATACAATTAGTACAATCCACTACGAATTTGTAATACCCAGAATTTGGCGAAACGGTAAAAATAAAAAAAATCACGAATTTTGTTTTAAAAAACCACTTGCAAATACAAATTTGTAAATTGGTGAAATAGGCACAATAGGAGAACAGCTCTATGGAGTTCATAACCGGGATTATTATTTTTATTGCAGTGCTTACCATCAGTCTGGTTCCATAGAGGAAGGGATAAGAGACCTCCCTTTACTCACGCTTCTTGCTATGCTGTGTACTAATGATACTGCTCATATGCAACTGCTGAATCAGTGCGATGAGTTCCCTTTCAGTTCCAAGTTAAAAAAACAAATTGAATCAGATAACCTCTTAAACCCATTATAATCTTTCTGAAAACGGACAAAGCTGTGTGACAGCCTAAAAGTAATGGACGACATACGAAGAAGGCAATACGAACTTATTAGCCACACTTGACTTCTCGAAAGCATTCGCCCGTGTCGACCCAACGATTCACGCTTTGGTGTCGGTGAAAGTTTTTTTGAGTGGATTGCAAACTTTCTAATGGTTGGGATGGTTGTACTTCTACCCCCTTCTCGACAAATGCTGGTGTACCCCAGGGCTCGGTCCTGTCTCCGACTCAGTTTCTATTATTTATCAACCTTTCTCTCTTACTTGCAACCTCATTCATTCCTTCGCAGATGACAGCACTCATAACTTCACTTATTCTTCAGCTACTCCTCGACAAGGAAGGGCCCCATGCCGTTGAGTTGCAACGTCAGCGTATGTCAACTAATATAAAGAAGAAGCCAAAAACACAGTGCTGTCTCTTGTCTCCGAAGCGGAATAAAAACTTACCCAAAATTAAACTCAATGGAGTAGACGAGATGAAGGAGACGTTTTGTCAATGCTTGGTATGCACATCAGCCATGACCTTTATTGGAACCAGCAGATTGCTGATGCTGCAATAGCTGGTGCAAGATGCCTCGGATTTCTCCAGCGTTGTCAACGATTATTCACTCCTGCCGATCTGGCAGCGACATAAAAAGCTTTCATCCGTCGCACGTTTGGGTGGGAGCTCCATCCACCTGTTTGAGCATGCTAGACCGTGTCCAAAGACAAGCATGTAGACTTATAGGTGATCAGACAAAATGTAGCCAAATGGCTTCACTAGCTCGGGGATGTTGGATGCTTAGCGCTCGTATGCAGGTACTTTAACCACTTGTGTACGGTTCAATTATGTGCTTGCATCCGCCTGTCCCTCGGTTCAATAGAAGCACATTTGCACTTTCTTCTGCACATCCTCATTCTATAGCGCCTGACTTCGGGACAGTGAAATTTAGATGTTCATTTCTCAGCATTGTTGAATAAATTGCATTCAATTCCAGACAATTCCAGAAACATGTAACTTGCAAAGATTCAAAACTAACGCGCGTCGTCACTTCACTCGCAATCTCTAACGCTCCTTTCTCCCCATCACTGAGTTAATAGACCCTACGTCCTCAATGATGCAGAACATTTAAAAAAGGTACGGTCTACTCTTGTACCGCTTGCTTATTCTATTGCTCACGCTCGAACGGGAATATTTCCCACAAATTAATTTTCCTCTCTCTCTATGGTGAGGCAGCATTGTGGGTTACTTACGTTCAACTTGCCAAAATGTAAAAGAAACAAAATGAAACAAGAATACTCACTTATGCACAATGGATCGGCGCCAGACCATACGCCAGTAATTGGACAGAAGCGTTCGTCATTGCCCTCGAGTATAAAGTCGGTGATACACACGTACTTTGCCACACTGTGCAGTGTTGTGCCAGACGAGTACTCTATTGCCCCATTTTCCGGCGGTATCAGTTTTCCACAGTTAATCACTGAAAGGACAAGGGAAAACTGTAGAGCCTCTTTGGATATCGAACCTCCCTCAGACCTACATTCACAGTATGGCACTCCAGGCGACCACTTGGACGTTCTCAAGCAGTGCCGTACAGTTATTGGGCCACGTAGCTTGTAGCCCGGAAGGCAATGATAAACAGCTTCGCTGCCATTGTACTTAACAAAGCCATTGGTGATGTGCAGGTCTTCTCGACATTTCTGGCAAAATGTTGACGGCAGTATGTCAACTTCCCCGTGAATTTTTGACTTAAAATCTGTCCACGAATACAGGCTGCCTCGGTATGGATCGCAACTGGAGTAGAAATGATGAATTTGTTCGGCAGTGAGAAACGAGTCCCAGACGTCCATGTAGGCTATCTCTCCAATGAATGACTCCGATTCACTGAAACCTCCTCCCAGTCTGTCCTGCGGGAGATTGGACAACTCATTAGCACATTCCATCTGCTTCAGATAGGAGGACTTACTTGCTCCTGGCCGATGACAAATACACCTCCACCATGAATGCACTCTCCTGCGCTCAAGTTCATTCCAACATGCTCAAGGCGACCGTCGAAGTAAATCTCATTGTAGCCGTTCTCGTTGGTCCAGGTTGCGCAAATAAAATGCCACTCGCCGTCGTTCGCAACGATGTCAGTTGCAGACGAGTTTCCGTTCACGTAGAAGACGAATCTGTTACAAGGACTCAACAGTAAATTCATTTCCAGGAATGCAACGTCAAACTCACCCGGAATAGTCGGTCAAGGTGAAGGCATTGTCGTGCTTATCGTTTGCGTAAGAAAGTACAGATCCATAAGTGAAAATGTCGCTTGTTTTGATCCAAGTACAAAATGAGAGCTGAAACGATTCGGTTAACAGGTGCACTTGTTATCACATCGAACTCACCTCGGTCAAGTCATGATCTGGCCCGTCAATCTCCACGTAATTTTGTATGCTCGGCTTTTGGAACTTCATTGAGTAGTCAGGCTTTATGAAAATTTCACATCGGTCTCCGTAAAAGTATGGCAGACACGAGCACGTAACCTTTTGGTAGTCAGTCTCCGCAACAGAGCTACTGTGCGATGCGTTTAGTCCAACATGTCTCAGGGCAACCGGCTTGCAAATACCACTGTTTACGCATGGACTGTCGTCACACGGATTGTCTATTTGCGTGCAGTCGTAGCCCTTGAGTCCTGGGGGGCACTTGCATTCGTAACTGCTTCGCGTTGCTGGTAAGTGCATTAAATCCACACAGATTGCATTTCGGTGGCACGGGAAATTATCACAAGGTCTGAGGTGACATCGTCGGCCTATCACTCCCGGCGGACATTGACAGCTGTAGCCGTTGATTTGACTGTGACAGAAACCGGATTCACACGGCATAGCGTCGCAGTAGTTAACTATTTCCTCGCATAGCCTTCCCTCGAATCCTGATGGACACTCGCATACCGCACCACCATCCTCCAGCTCCATACAGCTGCCGCCATTTTTGCAAACAGTTGTGTCGCAAGAGTTTCTCAAATCCTCGCAGAAGGCCCCAGTAAACTCCGGGGGGCAATAGCAGACGAACGCTGTTTCGTTTATTCGCGTGCACATACCGTTGTTGAAACATGGTGCCGAATGGCAAGGGTCAACTCTCTGCTCACACTGTGCTCCCAGATACCCTTCGGGGCATATGCAACTGTACAAGTCATCGCCTCCGTCCTCTGAAACGCACCGGCCAGATGGGCCGCAAATGGTGGGATGCTTTTCGCAAATATGCGGCCTCTGCTCAATGCAGTCGAAAACTGATGCGGATCCCCGTGGTGACGTGAGTCCTGCTGGGCAATGCAGGCAACGCGTTTGGTCGTACGATGGCTGAAATTCTCCCGCAAGACATTTCCTGCAAAATGGCATGAGGCTATGTCGCGCAGTGAGACCTGGCCGAGACTGTCGCGGGCCAGACCGTATTTTCGCCCATGTTCCAGGCGGGCACTGAGCTGCAAATAAGATTTTGCTTGAAAACAATCACGCAATCGGGGGCCATACCTTTGCAATCGGTTTGAAGTAGTCTACCCTCCCGCCGGGTTGAGTAGAATGAAGGGCAGCCTAGGCACGTGGTCCTGCCAAAATCAGGATTGTAGCTGCCCAGTGGGCACAGTTTGCAGAGGTTAAATGCTGCATCTTGATACGTTCCCCTGGCACATTGGACTGTAGACGAAAACAAAATTAACACGTGCCAAGAACCAGTTCACACTTCATACTTACAGCAAACGTTTCTCTTGGAAACACTCCCATCGGGACAACGGACAAATTCCTCAACCTTAAGCCTCTTCACATCGATCTGCATATCCTGCAGCACTCGCTGCAGAGGCTCATTGGCATCCAATCGTAGAAATTGATACTTCATTTGTCGGATGTTCTCTGAGAGTGTAACGTTCTTCTGCCACAGACCCAACCGCTTGCTGATCCTGGTGTACAAACGAATCCTGACTCTCGAGCGCACGCGCTTCTTGTTGGTCTTCTTGGGACGTCTGGCGTCGAGTGACACTTCACGTTTGGAGACATGGTACCTCTCTCTGTCGCCTAGTTGGGTATTCTCGTCAATGTCTTCGTCCTGAATGCACTCGGGAATTTCCGAAATTAGATCGCAGTCCGTGAGATTACTGCAAAGGTATGCCTTCATTTGATCACTGAGGCTCCCAGCGAACTAAAAAGAAACAACTATCATGAATCGACTGGCGGGGAGAACAAATGCGTCGTTCAATTAACCATATCCTGATTGGCACATAATGGATTTTCGCTGTCCATTGTGATTGTAAAACTCTGTCCGATACTTTCTGGGAGGTCCAGTGCTGGAATGAAATTTAAGCCTCAAATTGAATTCATTTCGATTAACGAAGGCGTGTACCAGTGCAATCGGGAAATGTACTGTGCTTCCATCCAGGACGTTGATGGTCGCAGTGGAAGCGAATGTTGTCAAAGTATTCGCCGCTCTCATCATCGAAGAGAGCGTAACCAAGATCACAAGTCGCCTCACACCAGGAGTGTGTCGAGTTCTTTGCGCAGTACGACAGTCCGTGTCTGGGTGCAGCCAAGGGATCGCAGTTGAATTCTGAAACATACGATACGGGTAATTTATTGGTCAACTCAAAAACGCTGCAATCTGTGAACAAGAGTTGGTAATACAATGTGGCGATTTAACTCAAGAATGATGTGCTCTATGGTATGGTCCTCGTAAGAGTAAAATTCCGGTCGGTCGGTCGGTCGCTCGCTCTTAGAAGCGGACAACGACTAACACCGACCGGTGGCAGCATCAGCAAACAGTGCCCAAAGAAGGCACAGGCAAGAGGAAGAGGAAAAAGGCGTCTCCGAAAAGCGGAAAACGGCGCAACATAAATACGTCACCCGAAGGGCTGCAGGGGGAGAGCCTAGTGAAGCGGTATCGGCTTGTTCAATGGCAGCCGAGTCGGAAGAGGAAGAGGCAGTGCAGTACGTGTCCGATGGAGGGGAAGGCTTGTTCGCTGCCAGCAGCAACACTTGGAACTTGTCAAACGAAGGGATTGACATGTGTCGAATCCAATTGGACGAGACAATAATACGAACGATGGAGAGTACTATACCTCGGTATACACGCACAAACAACGAAGACGTACCGCAATGTGACAATCGACACACTGTACCAATGAAAAAGTAGACTCCTGTCAAGATTTAAAGCCTTGCACAGACGGTTTACTGACAGACGAGACGAGGAAGTAAGGACACTGAAATCGCTCATTAAGAACATGCAAACATTAATTTCCCAGAACTACAGACTTTCTGTTAACTTGCATTGGAACTGGGCTGTAAGATCCAACAACCCGAGCAGATAAATAAATTCTTTCGCAGCAATACAAAGCGAGATTCTTTAGCAATGCTCTGAATAATGCACATTATCCGGAGCATTGGAAAACTGCGAGGAAAAGATTCTTCGAATCCGTGCAAGCTCCGGTCAACTAGTCTCCTGCCGAACATCAGCAAGGTATTCGAGTAGGTGATCAATAGGGCTCTGATTAATTGATTAATTCCGGATAACCAATTCGGTTTCAAAGCGGGGCATGACACGATTCATGCCGCGTGGAAACTGGTGTCGGATATCCAGTGGAACAAGAGCCAGAAACAAAGTACAGGTGCCTGCCTGATTGACCTGGAGAAGGCCTTTGGCCCCGTATGGTTAGAAGGTCTGTGTTACAAGCTCAATCGGCTAGGCATTATCAAACCACTGCTGTACCTACTCGTGCTAGCATGAGTTTAAGTTTAGCTTAGAGCGCCCGCCGAGTGCCATTGAGTTACATCTAGCATTGCTCTTTTAACTTGCTTTAAGCATTTTTGTCTAGTATTTAAGCATTTCGTGAATTAAAAAATAAAAAATAATTCCGCTGTGCGCCGATACAGTCCGGGAGCGAATCTGGGTATCAACCCTCTTGCAAGAGATGTTTTGTGCTTGACCTTTGTGCCAATGTTCAACTTCTACCTTTCCTCGTTCCTGGAAAATACGGAGGGTATCACCGGTCTTACTTATCCAGTACTTATTCAAGGACACCCAGACTCCACACGCAAACTGTAGCAGCTGAGTTGGGATGAGCGGTGGCAAATCAACACGTTTCACCGTGGGCGTTGGACTTCGCCAAGGGTGAGTCTTACCAGCTTTTCATTGTGTATAGGGACTAGATGTTGCAGCGCAGCCGAGGAATGTTTCACTTTGGGAGAGTTGAGGGTAAGTCATCTACTTGTTGATAACTTAGTAATCCTCACATTTCACTCTAGGTCGCACTTTGTAGGTTTAAGTTCAAATGCGCTGATGCTGGTATGAAGCCTAACGTAAAAAACATCCATGGTTGGGTCATTTCCAGAACGCCTGTTAAATGCACTTTACACGTTACCCATTGAGAAGTGGTACATATAAAGGGCCGATGTTGAATGTGAACCACACCTTAACGTCAAGTTTTTTTCTGCATTTCATTTGACATTTCTAAATTTCAGACTAACTCAATTTGAACCATGGCAAGATACACAATCGAGCAACGCGTTAAAGTTATTCAGGCTTATTACGAAAATGGCCGTTCCAATCAAAATGCATATCGTGCACTTCGTGATTTGTTCGGTCAATTTAATCGTCCAAATGTGCGTACAATCGGAAAAATCGTGCAACAATTTGAGCAAACCGAGTCTGTAGGAGATGTGAAAACACCAGTGCATGCTCGTACAGCTCGTACTGCAGAAAATATTGCTGCTGTTCGCGATAGTGTGGCTGAAGAGCCGTCCACCTCAACTCGTCGTCGTGCCCAACAATTGCACCTCTCACGCTCGTCGTTGATGAACATTATGCATAAAGACTTGCATTTACACGCTTACAAGGTGCAATTGACTTAAGAACTAAAGCCTCTTGACCATTTCAAGCGTCGTCAATGGTCAGAATAGTGGCAAGAAATGGCATTAGTGGATGATCAATTTTCAAAGAAAATCATCTTCAGTGATGAGGCACATTTTCACCTCAGTGGATTCGTCAATAAGCAGAATTGCCGCATTTGGGCGAATGACAATCCAAGAGTGATTGTCGAAAAACCAATGCACCCACAAAGAGTGGCTGTTTGGTGCGGTGTATGGGCTGGCGGCATCATCGGGCGGTATTTTTTCGAAAATGAGTCCGGTCAGGCAGTTGCTGTGAATGGTGTTCGCTATCGTGAAATGATAACGAACTTTTTATGGCCCGAATTGAAAGATATGAATGTGGACGATATGTGGTTTCAACAGGACGGTGCCACTTGCCACACAGCTAACGAAACAATGGCTCTTTTGCGCGACAAATTCAATGGCCGTGTTATCTCACGTGGTGGCGATGTCAATTGGCCGCCAACATCATGTGATTTGACACCGTTGGATTTTTTTCTTTGGGGTTATTTGAAAGAAAAGGTGTACGTCGATGAGCTAGCAACAATTCAAGAGCTAAAGGAATCATACCAATGTTATCATAATAAAAAGAAATGACAATAATTTTCTAAATAATTTGTGTTTTATTCAAAATCAACATCGGCCCTTAAAATTACTTCGGGCTCTTTTCCACCAGTGATGGGAGGAGTAATGCTGAGCTTTCCTGTAGGGTTGGCCAGGCTTGAAACAACTTCGAATATCTGTAATCAGGAAGGTCGTGCTTGCCAACTCGGTATTTATTCCAATGAACGAAAGAATAAGATTGCAAATACAAGCAACCGAGATGGGCTTTGTTCGTGCTCTTTTGGGAATCATGGCCAAAACATAATGTCGGGTTCGCGCGTTCGGGCGTTGTACGGTTCAGTACGCGCTTCATCGAGCTTAGGAGAATTTTATGTCAAAGCGCGGCTCCTTCACTTTTCCAAATCACAATGAAAAGCGTGGGGTTCACAAGTAAAATGGTATAAAATTCATTTAGCAATTAATGCCCAAAAAATCTCTACAAAAAATTAATTGCGTTCACAAATAGTTGCCACAGCCTGCCAACACTGAAAAATCACGAGTAGATAATAAGAAACTTGTTTCACAAGTGTCAAAAGCCCGAGTTCGTAGAAGTAGTTCTACCTAGAAATTTGTGCTCGCGCTTGCGATATTATTAAAAGCGTGACGTGTATTCTATGTCAGAGCACAACCGCGAGAACGCGACCTTGTGATATGGGTATTACTCTCCGGGATAGGTTAGAACGGGGGGAACTCAATGTTGAGCAGCTGCTTATTCGAACGGAAAGGGCGGTTTGGTCACGTGGCACGAATGTCCCCATTGTCACGACTTCCGGGGCGGGCGTTGAGTGCGATTCCATCAGGTAGGGGCCCGCTTGCCAGACCCGGGAGGAGATGGGTAAACCAAGCCCAAAAACTCGCCTGGGTTCCCTTGGGCTGATTAGTTAGAGTCGATGGTGGAGGATCAAGCTGCCTGGAGATCTCTAGTGCGGACAGGAGACGATAGTGATGATGAAGAGTACTCTTATATGCTTGTCAAAGCAACTTCTTGACCACCTGTCCTTAAATACAGTCCGGTTCCAGAGCTAACAGCTATGGTCAACATCTTGGAAAACATACGACTGAACTGTTATGAAAGTTATGTTACTCTTCTCTGTCGTTCTGGATTCAGGTTTTTGGAAGTGAGATATGTGGCTTTCAAGTCCATTGTCTGGCTGTTCACAATTATCTGAAGCCGACCTGAAGGCCTAGAGTGCCAACACGTCAGCACACTTAACACAACGAAAGAAGTCTGACTTTAGAAAATAGTAAACGTTCCCTGCCTTTTAAAAAAAGAGTGAACCATGCGTCTTACCCTTTATGGTCACATTCAGCAGACATTCATTGTAATTCTTTGAATGGTCGCTTGCTGTGTAGAGGAGTGCATACTCTCCAGCAACAAGTGGAACCATCTTGCGAGGATCCAGCGCAGTTAAAAGCCGAACCACAACCGGTTCATTTGAGTTATCCGTGAAAACAGGCTCCTCCCACTCAATCGTAGCTGATGAATCATTCCTCGATATCCAAACCACTTCAGGGTCTACACAATTCTCTACACTAGGCGGAGTCTGATCCAAAACAGTTACTCGAAAGTTGCACTCAGCTTTGTTATTGAATTTGTCGCTTGCGAAATATGTAAACGTGTGATGGCCGATTTTTAAGCGCACGCCAGTGGTGTCATCCACAGCGGGTTTTGTCCATATACTCACGGTAGACGATGATGAGTCTAGAAGCAAAAAGAAAATACATAAGTTGACAGGACGCATTCCATCCTTTAAGGGCAAGTAACCTTGCGCTTCTAATGGCGGTGGCAGGGTAAAGAGGATGACTGAGTCGCTATCGCCAGGCAGATCAACCGTGTAATTTTGTGGGCAAACTAGCCTTGGAGGTGTTATATCTAAAAAGGTACGCTGTTACGGTCACGTTACATTTCAAAAACGTTGTTTGTTTTTGTCTTACCAACACATTTTGACGTTCGGTATTTCGGTGTCCAGACGCCAAGCTTTTTCCCCGAGCACGTCCTGGTCTGGGACCCCTTCAAAGTGAACCCTTCCGGACACATGAGGGTACAGTTTGTTCCATAGGCTTGTTTCTTTTTGGTGCATCCTGGCCAATTGTAGCTTCCAAATTTCGGCTTTGGAATTGGAGGACACAGAACCGCTGCATGGGCATGAGACAAGTTAAAATGAATTTGCGGATATTAGCTATGCTGGTGATTACTTTTGCAAGTTGTTTGACGACCATCCCATTTCGATAGCGGAAGGCAATTTCGGTTTTTTGAACCCACCAGATAGTGTCCTGGTCCACATTTATAAGTGCATTCGGTGTCAATTGGCATTGGTTCGGTTCGCCGCTTCGTCTCGTCTTTAAAAGCCAGCATGAATGTGTCATTGTGCGGGGTGTAGTCATAGGACATCAATTCCAAGTCGTGGTTTTGGCAAGTGATCATTCCGTTAATAGGGACCGGTAGACTGGGGCATGTTTTCACTGAAAGAGCAGACAGATGTAACAGGCTCTAGATCTGGTCTCCGAAACTTACAAATGCACTGAGCTTCACTTCCCGACCAAGTGCCATTCTCCTGGCAAAGACGTAAGCTGCTTCCTAAATTGAAAACAAAAACACAATCGATCCTCTTCTTATAATGTTCAAAATACAACAAACAAACCTATTAACTGATAGCCAGACTTACACCGAGCTCCACAAGCCGCATTCAGGACGTTGGCGCATGTAGACGGTTGTGTGACAAAATACCCGTTTTCAGGTGGACTGAGCTTTGGGCAAGTTATCCCTTAAAACAGAATAATAGTAAGCAAATGACGCGTGCATCGATGTATTGGACTTATACCTTCACAACGATTATCGGCTGTCCTTTTGAATCCCGGCTTGCAAATGCAGTCGTCAATACTCAGAGCCGGACTGACCAAAGTGACGTGGTTTATATCCGGACATGGCATGCATCTAAACGAGTTGATCCAGTAGGTGTTCCGAATGCATGCTGCAAGACAAAAATGCTCACATCACATGGCCGTGGGCCATCAACGACATGAAACTTACGGAGACAGTCCTCGCCGAGGCCCTCACCAACGTATCCCTTCGGACAAGCGCACGAATAATGCCCAGACGGTATGCGACACTCACAGCTCGCCAGGGAATTGCAACACGAATATCTGTAAAGTGCAATTTATCTTCTCACAATCTGTACCCTATTTCGAAATAGATATGCTCACGTGGCATTGCGATCTTTTGGATAGTCATGATCTCCCTCGCAGAGGATATTGCAGCGATTCGAATCACTCAGCTTGATGCTGTATCCGAACTGGTGATCTAAATTCAGGGAGGGCTAAACGAATAAGTTGCCTTTTCTGTGAAATGCTTCGCTTACCCTGCATAAGTGCGCCTCTTGCGAGCTTTTCAAATTCCTTGAAACTATTCAGCAGGAAGTTGTAGTTCTCTTTGGGATAGCTGGAAATGTTGTAGAGCTCAACAGAGTTTCCAGATTGAATACCTATCGTAAAAATTGTCACATTATTCGCTTTCAGCTCCTCGGCGACTGGTATTGGATTCCTTCCATTCGAGAATCCATCTGTTACGAGGAAAATGTACTTGCGACTTTTCGGACGTGCTGTTCTGAAAATGGTCTAAACACAAATTTATTCAGAGCCTATCGAATCATTGAATGCTGCAATACCTGAGCTTCCTTGAGGGCTCCGTAAGTGTAGGTGCCTCCGCCATAGAATTCAATCCGTGGGATGTCGTTTGTGATCGCGCTGCATTGATCGTGGTCCTCGTTTGGTGATGAAATCTGATCTATATGACGAATCTATGCAACGGGAGCTTTCGATTATAAGGCTGTTGATCGTGTTGGAGTGTGAAATATTATACATCTGACAGGTTCTTTTCTTAACAGACAGTTTGAGATCGGTGTCAGAATACACCACCTAAAAACTTTACGCAAAGGTTGAAAGCATGGTGTTTTGCTTTTCTTAGACGTAAGAGCTGCTACTACTGATGGTTGCATTCGAATGATAATCGATTAGTGCAACACCTCGAGAACATCTGAATCCTCACTTTTCTGAATCCTCCCCTTCGGGTAGGGGCAAGAATATAAGGCATGCCTGTCGTAAGAGGCGACTAAAAGCCACCGTTTGGAATCCACCGTAAAAGGAATTAGTACCCCAGGTGGAATGCAAGTCGCACTGGAAAATCCACACTCTTCGGACTCAGGCTCTACGGATTCTGGGGAGAGCCAATTATTGCATTCTTCTTCTTCTTAGTTTGGCGCTACAGTCCGGGGTGGACCTGGGCCTCAACCAACAAGCCTCTCCAGCCAGCACGATCTTTCGCCAGCTGCCTCCAGTTGTGCACACCAAGTTGGTTGAGGTCCTTCTCCACTTGTGTGCGCCATCTTGTTCTAGGACGACCTCTTATGCGTTGTCCCAAAGGCTCGGAATCGAAGACTCTTCGGGCCGGAGCTGTGGTGTCAATCCGCTCTACGTGACCTAGCCATCTTAAGCGTTGGATCCGAAGACGCTTAACTAGGTGCATGCCGCTGTACAGCCCGTACAGTTCGTGGTTGAATCTCCTTCTCCAGACGCCATCAATACAAACAGGACCAAAGATCGCACGCAGAACTTTTCTCTCAAAACGACCAAGAACTTCTTCATCCGCTTTCAATAGCGTCCATGTCTCTGCGCCATAGAGCAGGACGGGGATGATTAGGGTGTTATATAAAGTCAATTTGGTGTTTCGAGAGATGGCTCTGTTACTCAATTGCCTCTTGAGCCCAAAGAAACAGCGATTGGCAAGAGTAATTCTGCGCTTGATCTCGGTACTGGTGTTATTGTCCCTGTTTACTGCAGAGCCAAGGTAGACGAAGTCCTTGACTACCTCAAAGTTTCCGCTGCCCATTATGACGCTCTGTCCGAGGCGTCGATGTTGTGCGTCCTTTCGTGATGACAGCATGTATTTAGTTTGCTTAGTAGCCGCTTCCGCTTCAATGCTAGCAAAAGCCTCATTGACAGCTCGCTGTGTTCGTCCAATCACGTCAATGTCGTCCGCGTAGGCAAGCAGTTGAACGGACTTTTGGAAGATCGTGCCTCTGGTGTTGACATTTGAGTTTCGCACGATCATCACATGACAGCGTGTCGCCTTGTCTTAAACCTTTTTTGACATTGAAGGTCTCGGTGAGTTCGATACCGACCTTGATGGAGCAGCGAGAGTTCTCCATCGTCATCCTGCACAATCTGACGAGTTTGGCTGGAATGTCAAAACTAGACACGGCATTGTATAGCTCGTCTCTATGCGCGCTGTCATATGCGGCCTTGAAATCGACGAATAGGTGGTGGGTGTCGATCTGCATCTCGTGGGTTTTTTCCAGGATCTGCCGCCGTGTGATTTTGGTTTTGGTCGATGGTGGACTTTCCCGGCCTGAAACCGCACTAAGGACCTATCAGGCGTTCACACAAGACGGCAGAGAGGATCTTGTACGATACGTTAAGGAGACTGATCCCTCGATAGTTGGCGCAGTCAAAAGGGTCTCCTTTCTTGTGGACCGGACAAACGACGCTGAGATTCCACTCATCGGGCATGCTTTCCTCCGACCATATCTTACAGATGAGCTGGTGCTCTAATCCGGCATCGGGCGCATAATAAAAATCACCTGCTGTTCCTTATTATCTGCGTTTAGTGCTATTGTTTTTATTGCCTTTGTCAGAAGACGATAGATTGATGTTGGCAGCATTGAAGGAACCGAGATATTCACAAAAGATATTCAATTGTGTGGTCTTTACACTCCAAGTTTAAGTGAGTGCTTAAAAGCAATCCCTAGAACGAATACGGTCAGAATGTGGTCAACTATCTCAAGCTTTTACTAAATCCGTCGTATCAAATGCTGCCATTTATCGTAAGCAATCGTGCCATACTTTCACGATAGAATAACTTTTGATACACACTCGTTATCTGTTAGGTGCTACCACAACAAACAAGCTTATAATCATCAGCATAACGAATTGGTGACGTTGCTTAAAAATGACATTACACAAAATTGACGACCATAGAAATGTGAAAAGAGCTGACAAAACGCCTGATGGACAGTACGCCAGAAGGTGCTTTGTACCACCAATTAACGATGTAGCAGCGGTAGTCGTTGGAGTATAACTTAATGCACGCGTCATACGTGTGATACGTGTCATACGTGTCATACGTGTCATACAATCTCTATTTTGTATATGTATAAATAAAATACCTAAGTCTTCTTATTTGTACTTATTCTGCAACTACCTAGCTAGCTATCAGTCAAAGGGGTTGTCTTAACTTTAGCGCACCGAATCCACATAAAAAACACACGAAATTGCTACTTTCTGAGTAGCACTTGGTGTTCACCTGCGCTGTAGAACATGCTTCCTGTTGTGCGACAGGCTACTAGTTACTTGCGATTACTGGTTACATCAATTACTAGTTAAATTCATAAAGTAGCAGTTAGTGAACACCTTAATGGAAGCACCAAGGCCCGCCAGTGATCACAGATCAGATATGAAGTCAATCTTATTCTGAAATGCTAAAGACTTTTCCACATCGAGACTGAACGTTTGAATTTCATGAGTTCCATGAAAAAAGACTACGCCCTGAAGAGTACATACATCTGGGTGATGCCATTGGCAATTGCGACAACCAGTCCATAAACCCTACAACGACATTGGCCAAATGACGATAGTGCCTCGTATAGTCATTTGTGCCCGCGTGCACACTATGCGATAGCACATTTTCGTTCTTATGGTCGCCAGACCTGCTTATCACGTACAGAGTCGGTCGAATGGCAGAAAAGCGGACTGCCCCACTCACACATATTAATATGGTTGATTGACAAAATAAGACCGGATCAAATTGATGGTGTCGTGTCAACGCAAATTCCCGATCAAACCACCGATCCAGAATTGTTTGAAGTGATCGCAAAGACCATTATCTATGGTCCGTGTGGACAAACATGAGCTCACCATGCATGGCTGGTGGTTAATCTAAAGTAGATCTTAGACACAGTTACAGGGGATAACGTCCCCAGTCCTCAGATGCTAATTGCAAATCGACTACTATTAACATGAGCAATGAATTCATGGATTTCATAATCAATTAAATTCCAAGTATTTTTCCATTCCATCTTCCGACCATTGTGCATTTAGTTTTGTAAGTAATCAACGCTTATATCTTATCAATGCAAACGAACTTTACTGTTCGCAGTGACATCAACATCCACAGCATTGAACGAATTTGAAAGTGCTGGAGTGATCACTTTCCAAGACTCCATGTGATATGACATTTGAATTTAAGCGCCTTCAAGTCCCTGCTCTCCTTGCATTCGCCATTACTAGTGTAAGCATACAGTTACGCCATCTATGTGCGACGAAGAAGACGAGAAGGAAGTTCGAGAAGATGGTAGATATCGTCAGTAGTGGATAGGCGTCATCCTGAAGAGAACCTAGTTTTTGTTGTTCAGTAGAAAAAAGAAGAAGTTTTGTGTACTGAACTAAACGTCGTTGAGTTTTTTTTTATCTTATTTCAAACTGTAAAGCCATTTGAAACTAGTACCAAAATCCAGTTTTCTCGGATAGCCAGCCACAGACCTTGCAATTCTATCTGTATCCATGCACTTCAGTTGGTTGCCCCATACCAAGCCCCCACACGCATCACGCGACTTTCTTTTGCCTTCACTTGGTTTTCTCTAATCATGTCTTTACGGACGACGAAACAATTAACATTCGTGAATTGCTATGGACTTTGAATTATCAGTTGAGTGCTGTGAATCACTCTGTGTGGCACACCGGGCTCTGATTATTTTACCGGCCGGCATTTGTTATCATGACTCGATGTATGGTTGAATTCCTACATCAATAACTTATCTCGTGAAGGTCTCGTGAAGGTCAAGGAAACGGACAACCAAGAGAAATGAAAAAAAAAAAAGAAAAAAACGAATTCGAATTATATTTTATTGGCCATGTGAATTGATTTAGCTTTACACTGGAAGCGAATGCATCATCAGGGTCATTGCCTTCAGGACTTCTTGCATAATTCGCCACGCCGCACCTCCCCGTTTCCTTGAAGTAGCCAGACCTTCACTGCATACGGGCACACCAAAATTCGGTCGTGAAGCAGCCTCAGACATGTGTGTACATCGCGAAAACATCGCATCGTGGGAGTAGCCAAATTGTGGTCGTTGACAGAGTTGTAAAAGACTGCAATCTTTTGCAATCCCTGAATTATATTTACACAAGAATTTCATGATTTGCGATTCGATCAATTGACTTCACTTGATGACCCTGACTTCAGAATTAAAATCAGTATTCATTCTTGAAGTCTTGACTGGATAATTCCTTCCGACGAATCTTATGACTGAAATCAATTGAATGCAAGTCTTTAGAATTACCTTGCAGTCACTGAAGTCACTTTGAAGTCTTCAGCATTCACTTGAAGTCACCTGCAATCAATTGAATTCTTTGAGACTTCAAAAAAAGTCGGTGCATTCTTTGGGACTTCAAAAATATTGGTTGAAGTCTTTGGGGCTTCAAACATTTTCTTTGAAGTCCTTCAAGCTTGAACACGGCTGAAAGGCTGACGATTTGCAATTTATGTATATCGATAGTTGCTGCAGTTTGAGGCGCAGATCAACCCCAGACTATGTATGTATGTATATACAAACATACACATATGTATATATATAATACATAATAAAGGGTGATTTTTTAAAAGTTATATGAAAGTTTAAAAAGAAAAAAAAACACATAAAATGCAGAAAAATGCATGAAATCTTTATTTGAATCGATAGTACGGCCCATATAATTTAATGTTTGAAGATTATTTCATGCAAATGTTGACCTTGACTGCGCCTCAAATGGTCCATCCGCTTAGTCCAATTTTGGCATACTCTTTCCAACATTTCGGCCGGTATCTCACGAATAAATGCTTCAATGTTGCCTTCCAATGCGTCAATTGAAGCGGGCTTGTCTGTATAGACATGAGCTTAACATAGCCCCACAAAAAAATGTCAAAAGGCGTTAAGTCGCACGATTAAGGCGGCCAATTGACCGGTCCCGAACGTGAAATAAAATGTTCACCGAAATCGCCTCTCAATAAGTCCATGGCATGTGGCACCGTCTTGTTGAAACCACATGTCATGCAAGTCAAGCTCTTGCATTTTGGGCAAAAAAAAGTTGGATATCGTTACGATTCGCATCATCTTTGAAGAAGTACGGTCCAATGATGCAACCAGCCCATAAACCGCACCAAACTGTGACTTTTTCTGGATGCATTAGTAGCTCTTGCAATGCTTCTGGCTGATATTCACTCCAAAATCGACAATTCTGCCTATTTACGTACCCATTGAGCCAAAAATGAGCTTCGTTTTAAACTGACCATAAAATGGAAGAAGCGCGCGATGAACATTCTTAACAGAGCACGCATTTTGATAATAAAATTCAATAATTTGCAAGCGTTGTTCGCTTGTAAGACGATTCATGGTTAAATTATAGACCAAACTGAAGATGTTTGACAGTGCAACAAAACACGAAACGTGCGTCAGCTGTTTAAACCAGTGTTGCCAAAAAGATAATAGCTACAAAATCACCCTTTACATATTCATATATACATATGAACATATTCATTAGTTTAGATAAATACAACTGATAACAGTCATACTAATCTAAACAAAGGAGGAATGCTGAAGACTTCAAAGTGACTTCAGTGATTTCAGTCATAAGATTGGTCGGAAGGAATTATCCAGTCAAGACTTCAGAATTGAATTCTGAAATCTTAATTCCAAAGCGAAATAAGGAAATTTTACTAAATCCGTCGTATCAAATGCTGCCATTTATCGTAAGCAATCGTGCCATACTTTCACGATAGAATAACTTTTGATACACACTCGTTATCTGTTAGGTGCTACCACAACAAACAAGCTTATAATCATCAGCATAACGAATTGGTGACGTTGCTTAAAAATGACATTACACAAAATTGACGACCATAGAAATGTGAAAAGAGCTGACAAAACGCCTGATGGACAGTACGCCAGAAGGTGCTTTGTACCACCAATTAACGATGTAGCAGCGGTAGTCGTTGGAGTATAACTTAATGCACGCGTCATACGTGTGATACGTGTCATACGTGTCATACGTGTCATACAATCTCTATTTTGTATATGTATAAATAAAATACCTAAGTCTTCTTATTTGTACTTATTCTGCAACTACCTAGCTAGCTATCAGTCAAAGGGGTTGTCTTAACTTTAGCGCACCGAATCCACATAAAAAACACACGAAATTGCTACTTTCTGAGTAGCACTTGGTGTTCACCTGCGCTGTAGAACATGCTTCCTGTTGTGCGACAGGCTACTAGTTACTTGCGATTACTGGTTACATCAATTACTAGTTAAATTCATAAAGTAGCAGTTAGTGAACACCTTAATGGAAGCACCAAGGCCCGCCAGTGATCACAGATCAGATATGAAGTCAATCTTATTCTGAAATGCTAAAGACTTTTCCACATCGAGACTGAACGTTTGAATTTCATGAGTTCCATGAAAAAAGACTACGCCCTGAAGAGTACATACATCTGGGTGATGCCATTGGCAATTGCGACAACCAGTCCATAAACCCTACAACGACATTGGCCAAATGACGATAGTGCCTCGTATAGTCATTTGTGCCCGCGTGCACACTATGCGATAGCACATTTTCGTTCTTATGGTCGCCAGACCTGCTTATCACGTACAGAGTCGGTCGAATGGCAGAAAAGCGGACTGCCCCACTCACACATATTAATATGGTTGATTGACAAAATAAGACCGGATCAAATTGATGGTGTCGTGTCAACGCAAATTCCCGATCAAACCACCGATCCAGAATTGTTTGAAGTGATCGCAAAGACCATTATCTATGGTCCGTGTGGACAAACATGAGCTCACCATGCATGGCTGGTGGTTAATCTAAAGTAGATCTTAGACACAGTTACAGGGGATAACGTCCCCAGTCCTCAGATGCTAATTGCAAATCGACTACTATTAACATGAGCAATGAATTCATGGATTTCATAATCAATTAAATTCCAAGTATTTTTCCATTCCATCATCCGACCATTGTTCATTTAGTTTTGTAAGTAATCAACGCTTATATCTTATCAATGCAAACGAACTTTACTGTTCGCAGTGACATCAACATCCACAGCATTGAACGAATTTGAAAGTGCTGGAGTGATCACTTTCCAAGACTCCATGTGATATGACATTTGAATTTAAGCGCCTTCAAGTCCCTGCTCTCCTTGCATTCGCCATTACTAGTGTAAGCATACAGTTACGCCATCTATGTGCGACGAAGAAGACGAGAAGGAAGTTCGAGAAGATGGTAGATATCGTCAGTAGTGGACAGGCGTCATCCTGAAGAGAACCTAGTTTTTGTTGTTCAGTAGAAAAAAGAAGAAGTTTTGTGTACTGAACTAAACGTCGTTGAGTTTTTTTTATCTTATTTCAAACTGTAAAGCCATTTGAAACTAGTACCAAAATCCAGTTTTCTCGGATAGCCAGCCACAGACCTTGCAATTCTATCTGTATCCATGCACTTCAGTTGGTTGCCCCATACCAAGCCCCCATACCCATCACGCGACTTTCTTTTGCCTTCACTTGGTTTTCTCTAATCACGTCTTTACGGACGACGAAACAATTAACATTCGTGAATTGCTATGGACTTTGAATTATCAGTTGAGTGCTGTGAATCACTCTCGATGATTTAATGTATATTGTGTGGCACACCGGGCTCTGATTATTTTACCGGCCGGCATTTGTTATCATGACTCGATGTATGGTTGAATTTCTACATCAATAACTAATCTCTTGAAGGTCAAGATTTAACCCTCTAACCGTGTTTTTTTGTTTTTCAATAATGTTTTAAAATCGTCCATACTTTCAGTTTTCGATAATCAGCATCGTCTGGTGGTGTTTTGTCGCAAGGACAATTAGCAAAAAACTTTCAGCACACGGAAACGGGATAATTAAACTTAGGCTTGCCGGAGGAGGATTACTTGCGTAATCTCTGAAGTAAAGCCGTGACGTAAATCCGTCGCAAGAGCGATAGGAAACGGACAACCAAGAGAAATGAAAAAAAAAAAAGAAAAAAACGAATTCGAATTATATTTTATTGGCCATGTGAATTGATTTAGCTTTACACTGGAAGCGAATGCATCATCAGGGTCATTGCCTTCAGGACTTCTTGCATAATTCGCCACCCCGCACCTCCCCGTTTCCTTGAAGTAGCCAGACCTTCACTGCATACGGGCACAGCAAAATTCGGTCGTGAAGCAGCCTCAGACATGTGTGTACATCGCAAAAACATCGCATCGTGGGAGTAGCCAAATTGTGGTCGTTGACAGAGTTGTAAAAGACTGCAATCTTTTGCAATCCCTGAATTATATTTACACAAGAATTTCATGATTTGCGATTCGATCAATTGACTTCACTTGATGACCCTGACTTCAGAATTAAAATCAGTATTCATTCTTGAAGTCTTGACTGGATAATTCCTTCCGACGAATCTTATGACTGAAATCAATTGAATGCAAGTCTTTAGAATTACCTTGCAGTCACTGAAGTCACTTTGAAGTCTTCAGCATTCACTTGAAGTCACCTGCAATCAATTGAATTCTTTGAGACTTCAAAAAAAGTCGGTGCATTCTTTGGGACTTCAAAAATATTGGTTGAAGTCTTTGGGGCTTCAAACATTTTCTTTGAAGTCCTTCAAGCTTGAACACGGCTGAAAGGCTGACGATTTGCAATTTATGTATATCGATAGTTGCTGCAGTTTGAGGCGCAGATCAACCCCAGACTATGTATGTATGTATATACAAACATACACATATGTATATATATAATACATAATAAAGGGTGATTTTTTAAAAGTTATATGAAAGTTTAAAAAGAAAAAAAAACACATAAAATGCAGAAAAATGCATGAAATCTTTATTTGAATCGATAGTACGGCCCATATAATTTAATGTTTGAAGATTATTTCATGCAAATGTTGACCTTGACTGCGCCTCAAATGGTCCATCCGCTTAGTCCAATTTTGGCATACTCTTTCCAACATTTCGGCCGGTATCTCACGAATAAATGCTTCAATGTTGCCTTCCAATGCGTCAATTGAAGCGGGCTTGTCTGTATAGACATGAGCTTAACATAGCCCCACAAAAAAATGTCAAAAGGCGTTAAGTCGCACGATTAAGGCGGCCAATTGACCGGTCCCGAACGTGAAATAAAATGTTCACCGAAATCGCCTCTCAATAAGTCCATGGCATGTGGCACCGTCTTGTTGAAACCACATGTCATGCAAGTCAAGCTCTTGCATTTTGGGCAAAAAAAAGTTGGATATCGTTACGATTCGCATCATCTTTGAAGAAGTACGGTCCAATGATGCAACCAGCCCATAAACCGCACCAAACTGTGACTTTTTCTGGATGCATTAGTAGCTCTTGCAATGCTTCTGGCTGATATTCACTCCAAAATCGACAATTCTGCCTATTTACGTACCCATTGAGCCAAAAATGAGCTTCGTTTTAAACTGACCATAAAATGGAAGAAGCGCGCGATGAACATTCTTAACAGAGCACGCATTTTGATAATAAAATTCAATAATTTGCAAGCGTTGTTCGCTTGTAAGACGATTCATGGTTAAATTATAGACCAAACTGAAGATGTTTGACAGTGCAACAAAACACGAAACGTGCGTCAGCTGTTTAAACCAGTGTTGCCAAAAAGATAATAGCTACAAAATCACCCTTTACATATTCATATATACATATGAACATATTCATTAGTTTAGATAAATACAACTGATAACAGTCATACTAATCTAAACAAAGGAGGAATGCTGAAGACTTCAAAGTGACTTCAGTGATTTCAGTCATAAGATTGGTCGGAAGGAATTATCCAGTCAAGACTTCAGAATTGAATTCTGAAATCTTAATTCCAAAGCGAAATAAGGAAATTTTACTAAATCCGTCGTATCAAATGCTGCCATTTATCGTAAGCAATCGTGCCATACTTTCACGATAGAATAACTTTTGATACACACTCGTTATCTGTTAGGTGCTACCACAACAAACAAGCTTATAATCATCAGCATAACGAATTGGTGACGTTGCTTAAAAATGACATTACACAAAATTGACGACCATAGAAATGTGAAAAGAGCTGACAAAACGCCTGATGGACAGTACGCCAGAAGGTGCTTTGTACCACCAATTAACGATGTAGCAGCGGTAGTCGTTGGAGTATAACTTAATGCACGCGTCATACGTGTGATACGTGTCATACGTGTCATACGTGTCATACAATCTCTATTTTGTATATGTATAAATAAAATACCTAAGTCTTCTTATTTGTACTTATTCTGCAACTACCTAGCTAGCTATCAGTCAAAGGGGTTGTCTTAACTTTAGCGCACCGAATCCACATAAAAAACACACGAAATTGCTACTTTCTGAGTAGCACTTGGTGTTCACCTGCGCTGTAGAACATGCTTCCTGTTGTGCGACAGGCTACTAGTTACTTGCGATTACTGGTTACATCAATTACTAGTTAAATTCATAAAGTAGCAGTTAGTGAACACCTTAATGGAAGCACCAAGGCCCGCCAGTGATCACAGATCAGATATGAAGTCAATCTTATTCTGAAATGCTAAAGACTTTTCCACATCGAGACTGAACGTTTGAATTTCATGAGTTCCATGAAAAAAGACTACGCCCTGAAGAGTACATACATCTGGGTGATGCCATTGGCAATTGCGACAACCAGTCCATAAACCCTACAACGACATTGGCCAAATGACGATAGTGCCTCGTATAGTCATTTGTGCCCGCGTGCACACTATGCGATAGCACATTTTCGTTCTTATGGTCGCCAGACCTGCTTATCACGTACAGAGTCGGTCGAATGGCAGAAAAGCGGACTGCCCCACTCACACATATTAATATGGTTGATTGACAAAATAAGACCGGATCAAATTGATGGTGTCGTGTCAACGCAAATTCCCGATCAAACCACCGATCCAGAATTGTTTGAAGTGATCGCAAAGACCATTATCTATGGTCCGTGTGGACAAACATGAGCTCACCATGCATGGCTGGTGGTTAATCTAAAGTAGATCTTAGACACAGTTACAGGGGATAACGTCCCCAGTCCTCAGATGCTAATTGCAAATCGACTACTATTAACATGAGCAATGAATTCATGGATTTCATAATCAATTAAATTCCAAGTATTTTTCCATTCCATCATCCGACCATTGTTCATTTAGTTTTGTAAGTAATCAACGCTTATATCTTATCAATGCAAACGAACTTTACTGTTCGCAGTGACATCAACATCCACAGCATTGAACGAATTTGAAAGTGCTGGAGTGATCACTTTCCAAGACTCCATGTGATATGACATTTGAATTTAAGCGCCTTCAAGTCCCTGCTCTCCTTGCATTCGCCATTACTAGTGTAAGCATACAGTTACGCCATCTATGTGCGACGAAGAAGACGAGAAGGAAGTTCGAGAAGATGGTAGATATCGTCAGTAGTGGACAGGCGTCATCCTGAAGAGAACCTAGTTTTTGTTGTTCAGTAGAAAAAAGAAGAAGTTTTGTGTACTGAACTAAACGTCGTTGAGTTTTTTTTATCTTATTTCAAACTGTAAAGCCATTTGAAACTAGTACCAAAATCCAGTTTTCTCGGATAGCCAGCCACAGACCTTGCAATTCTATCTGTATCCATGCACTTCAGTTGGTTGCCCCATACCAAGCCCCCATACCCATCACGCGACTTTCTTTTGCCTTCACTTGGTTTTCTCTAATCACGTCTTTACGGACGACGAAACAATTAACGTTCGTGAATTGCTATGGACTTTGAATTATCAGTTGAGTGCTGTGAATCACTCTCGATGATTTAATGTATATTGTGTGGCACACCGGGCTCTGATTATTTTACCGGCCGGCATTTGTTATCATGACTCGATGTATGGTTGAATTTCTACATCAATAACTAATCTCTTGAAGGTCAAGATTTAACCCTCTAACCGTGTTTTTTTGTTTTTCAATAATGTTTTAAAATCGTCCATACTTTCAGTTTTCGATAATCAGCATCGTCTGGTGGTGTTTTGTCGCAAGGACAATTAGCAAAAAACTTTCAGCACACGGAAACGGGATAATTAAACTTAGGCTTGCCGGAGGCGGATTACTTGCGTAATCTCTGAAGTAAAGCCGTGACGTAAAAACCGTCGCAAGAGCGATAGGAAACGGACAACCAAGAGAAATGAAAAAAAAAAAAGAAAAAAACGAATTCGAATTATATTTTATTGGCCATGTGAATTGATTTAGCTTTACACTGGAAGCGAATGCATCATCAGGGTCATTGCCTTCAGGACTTCTTGCATAATTCGCCACCCCGCACCTCCCCGTTTCCTTGAAGTAGCCAGACCTTCACTGCATACGGGCACAGCAAAATTCGGTCGTGAAGCAGCCTCAGACATGTGTGTACATCGCAAAAACATCGCATCGTGGGAGTAGCCAAATTGTGGTCGTTGACAGAGTTGTAAAAGACTGCAATCTTTTGCAATCCCTGAATTATATTTACACAAGAATTTCATGATTTGCGATTCGATCAATTGACTTCACTTGATGACCCTGACTTCAGAATTAAAATCAGTATTCATTCTTGAAGTCTTGACTGGATAATTCCTTCCGACGAATCTTATGACTGAAATCAATTGAATGCAAGTCTTTAGAATTACCTTGCAGTCACTGAAGTCACTTTGAAGTCTTCAGCATTCACTTGAAGTCACCTGCAATCAATTGAATTCTTTGAGACTTCAAAAAAAGTCGGTGCATTCTTTGGGACTTCAAAAATATTGGTTGAAGTCTTTGGGGCTTCAAACATTTTCTTTGAAGTCCTTCAAGCTTGAACACGGCTGAAAGGCTGACGATTTGCAATTTATGTATATCGATAGTTGCTGCAGTTTGAGGCGCAGATCAACCCCAGACTATGTATGTATGTATATACAAACATACACATATGTATATATATAATACATAATAAAGGGTGATTTTTTAAAAGTTATATGAAAGTTTAAAAAGAAAAAAAAACACATAAAATGCAGAAAAATGCATGAAATCTTTATTTGAATCGATAGTACGGCCCATATAATTTAATGTTTGAAGATTATTTCATGCAAATGTTGACCTTGACTGCGCCTCAAATGGTCCATCCGCTTAGTCCAATTTTGGCATACTCTTTCCAACATTTCGGCCGGTATCTCACGAATAAATGCTTCAATGTTGCCTTCCAATGCGTCAATTGAAGCGGGCTTGTCTGTATAGACATGAGCTTAACATAGCCCCACAAAAAAATGTCAAAAGGCGTTAAGTCGCACGATTAAGGCGGCCAATTGACTGGTCCCGAACGTGAAATAAAATGTTCACCGAAATCGCCTCTCAATAAGTCCATGGCATGTGGCACCGTCTTGTTGAAACCACATGTCATGCAAGTCAAGCTCTTGCATTTTGGGCAAAAAAAAGTTGGATATCGTTACGATTCGCATCATCTTTGAAGAAGTACGGTCCAATGATGCAACCAGCCCATAAACCGCACCAAACTGTGACTTTTTCTGGATGCATTAGTAGCTCTTGCAATGCTTCTGGCTGATATTCACTCCAAAATCGACAATTCTGCCTATTTACGTACCCATTGAGCCAAAAATGAGCTTCGTTTTAAACTGACCATAAAATGGAAGAAGCGCGCGATGAACATTCTTAACAGAGCACGCATTTTGATAATAAAATTCAATAATTTGCAAGCGTTGTTCGCTTGTAAGACGATTCATGGTTAAATTATAGACCAAACTGAAGATGTTTGACAGTGCAACAAAACACGAAACGTGCGTCAGCTGTTTAAACCAGTGTTGCCAAAAAGATAATAGCTACAAAATCACCCTTTACATATTCATATATACATATGAACATATTCATTAGTTTAGATAAATACAACTAATAACAGTCATACTAATCTAAACAAAGGAGGAATGCTGAAGACTTCAAAGTGACTTCAGTGATTTCAGTCATAAGATTGGTCGGAAGGAATTATCCAGTCAAGACTTCAGAATTGAATTCTGAAATCTTAATTCCAAAGCGAAATAAGGAATTGGAAAATCAGATGCATGAAGTCAATTGATTTTTTAAATCGAAAGATTTAATTCTTTTACATCTCTGGTCGTTGACCCCTTGACACTCACGATGTAGATCATTTCTGATCGCCCAAGTTTTTGTTGAAATGCCGTCGGTCGTCAGCTGTCTGGGGTCCGTTGCCTTTCGTCGGCGATGTGCAATTTTCTTGGATGACATAACTTTCTGTATGACAAGTAGTTGGCGATGGTTCATAGGGAGTTGTTGATGGATTTCCCTCCCTTTTTGTTAGCGAAAAAATACAAAGCCCATTTGCAATTTGCTCACGCAACTCGGGCGATTTTTAGATTAATGCGATGAGAGAGAGAGAGAGAGAGAGAGAGAGAGAGAGAGAGAGAAATCGAGAGAGAGAGAAATCGAGAGAGAGAGAGAGAGAGAGCATATATTCATTTGTGACAGCCACATCCATAAAATGGTAAACAAAAATTTCATTTTTTCGACAAACAAAACGCTTTGACAACAAAACGCGGACACTGAAGTGCTTGATAAAGAACCTAATTCGAGTATGTTCCCCCAGATAAATAAAATATGTTGGAGGAAATAATGGCAACGAACTTCCGTGTCTCTAAATACCAATTCGGCTTCAAAGATGATCTGACAACGTACAGATCAGGACCTACAATCGAGGGCTGGAAGTTGAGTATCAACCTCGAGAAGTCTTAAACAATCTTGTTCAGAACGCCGTTATATAAGGCTTCGGAGGATACCGAAAAGAATTGGCGAAAGTCTTCAGTTGTTGGACGGCAAATTTCGATTCCTTGAATTGGGTGTCTTTAGACGAACATGCGACTATTATTATTTGTGGGCAATCTACTTCAATAAATCACTTTTGATTACGATAACGAGGTGTTTTCTTTGGATGTGTTGGAGGACTGTTCTTTAAAAACGGTACGACCCCAACGTATACACAACACAAACAATTTTACATATTTTTCGTCGGCAAATGATAAATAACGTTAAATAAATTGTGCTTCGTATTGTTTCGAATGCATCCTTGCTCCAATAACTTTCCACGATTGGGTATGGATATAGTGACATATACAGCAGATTGCCTATAAACTGAGAACGTAGTACTGATATGTTCTAGCAACGCAGCACGATTTGTTTATACAACAATGACGTTGACTACATTTTCAAAGTTCTGTGTAGTTTTTGGCAAGAAACGCAAGAAACTATTGCATTTGACTGTATTGACGTTTTTTCCCACCAAAACTGTTGAAATTCTTTTGATTTGATGTCAATTCTGTTAAATATTTGATATTGTTGCCGCCTGTAGATGGAGCTTGTTTAGGGCCACCAGTTTCAAAATCTGGTAGTGGAGATCGAGGTCGCTTGGATGGCTTGAAATTTCACAAATTTCAAGTCTTTGCAAAAATAATAAACGAATAAATACTGTAACTCAAAATAATTAATTTCACTTTTTGCACTGTCTTACAACATTCAACTGACACCCGAAATCGTTAAATGGATTTTTTTAAAACCACAAAAGAGGCTTTCCAAGACGGAAACATGAAGTATGTGGTGTTGTTCAAGAAAACCTGGCGATCTAAGGACGGCCGAACCGCCAACAAAATCGACCATGTTCTGGATGTGTGAACATTCATCGTCGACTCTGACCATTTCCTCGTAGCAGAAAAACAAGACTCAGAGCTCAACTCTCCAATGTCAGAATGCTGCACCAGCCAACAAAGAGGAGTTTTGACATTGGACGCTGAGCACACCAGAGATTGCCAGAGCCTACGAAGAGCAATTACGTGAGAGACTCTCCGGTATGCCTACGTCGAACACCAAAACCAACGAGAAATGTTTGCATTGCCGCTCGGCTATCGAATAGGATACCATCCATCCCTGACAAGAAACCCAAAAGGAGCAGCGACCTAGAAGACGAGAGGAGAAGAAGCTTCTACGACTGAAAAAAGGTCCCTCGCTACCTTCCGGGGCAAGGATATCGAAGAGTCTAGGGATATACAGAAAATGCGGGCCTTTTATAAAAAAGTCAAAAACCTTGCTACTGGCTTTAGGAAAGGCACCCAGGCTCTTCCAAACCTTGTTACTGACCCACAGGGAATAGTGGATGTGTTTAAGCAACACATCCAACAGCTGCGTGCCGGGAAAGAGTGATATAGGAGGAGTGATATAGTAAAGGAGTTTGTCTACCTCGGGGCAAATGTGAACTCCATAAACGACATCACAGTGGAGATCCGACGTAGAATCGCCCTTGGCAACCGGTGCTACTTCGGTTTGCCGAAACAACTGGGCTCAAAACTCTTGACTCGAGGGAGCAAAATCATGCTCCACAAAACTCTGATTTTGCCAGTCCTACTCTATGGAACCGAAAGCTGGAATTTTGGTACCTTCGAAAGAAAAAAATGGTCCCATCTAGGGGACCATATGAAGGGGAATGGAGGCGAAGATACAACAGCGAACTCTACGAGCTGTACCAGGATGTGGATGTAGTTCGCAAGGCAAGAATCGGTCGACTGCACTGGCTCGGCCACATCGCGCAAATGGACGCCAACGCTCCAGCTAAGAAGGTCTTCGAATCCGAGCCTCCTGGTTCGAGAAGGAGAGCAAAACCGAATCTCCGGTATGAAGACCAAGTAATCGCGGATGCAAGACAACTTGGCCTCCAAGGGTAAGTACGTAATTTTGTATTTACGTCCACAAAAACGTACACCCACTTACAAGTTGGCCAACTTCCGAACTTGACCTAGTGTCTACTGCGTGTTGTGCGCGATACTCTTCTATTACAAGTGGATGGCACCTGCAGCTTTATGTCGACTCCGGACGACCAATTTTCTAGACATTTATACTCTTTCAGCATCCTCAGTAACTCGAAAGGCGTGGAGCGGTGAGAATTATTTGGTTTGTACCGGGAATCGAACTTAGGCAGCAGGTTCAAGTGCGAAGGGGTCAACGCACAGACCCACAAAGCCACTACTGCCACTGTTTTTAATAAAACTGTATATACAAGCACGCAAAATATGACAGCAATGCGAAATTGAAACATTTTATACTTTTTATACTTTTTAATCGTCGAACAATCTATAGCGGAAGTGGTGGTGGCTATCTGCTTAGTAGAATTAACGTGTATTATCGACGACTGATCCCTTATTCTCCTAGAAAACGAGAATTGATGGGGCCCGCATTTCCCACATTACCCGAACTTTCCCTACCCCCGGTGTACTGACAGCACTTCATGCTACGTTTCCACCCAACGAAACGTACCAGGTTTCAAAATAGCTTTCCGCGAAAACGAGTTGCAGCCCGCTTGAGTTCATCCGTCCGTGAGAGTAACAACCGAGCAAGGCTACAGCGTGAACTTTAGTTTATTTTGGTGTTAATGTTGTCATTTTATTTCTCTTTATTTTCTGGGGTTCTCACACTATTATTTCCTGTCAACAGACAGCTGTTCTGGTGGCCATTTAAAAATCGAGAGCGGATTACTTGAAAATTGGGATCGAAACCACTTCAAACTCGGTGGCAACGGCCTCTTGAGGTTGCAGTAAATGTTCATCCGAACCTCGCGGTTTCGTTTTGTTGGGAACATAGCACTGCATTCTGAAACGTTTCTTCATATACGCATTTTATTCATTGAACAGCTTTCGTTTGTACAACCTTCGACGTTATTGTAAAATAAAATAATTTAACGGCTTGTTAATAATTTAGCTCAGGACCAGTTCAAGATCGTTCTCAGGATAGACAGTTTTCAAGGAACAATCATAGAACAGCTGTGCATTTCCAAGGTGGAACAAAGTGTCACACGATGTGCTTGTTTACGTTGAATTGACAAAACTCAAAGCTATGTATTTCTTCGTATACTACGGGGTCATTGATCTCTTCACAAGGCATCGTCTTGCTATCTCTTAAAGCGCACTACCCTCTGTCATTGACTGTGTATCAAATTAATCACAAAACACCGAAATTGAGTGAAAACCACACGTGGTAGGCCGACGCATTTTACATATCCCCTTCACGATCAAACAATACAACAAGCATATACTTTCAACTTCGGTTTATCAAACGTATTAGACAGCCATTTTCAATTGAGTCACAAAACACCAAAATCGAGCGAAGGGCACACAAGGTCACACATCCCCCTGACGACCAACGAATACTACGAGTTTGAAGTAATAAATATATATTTTTAATTCGGTTTACCAAACGTATCAAACAACCATTTCCAGTTAAACATTTTAAAGAACAAAGCAAAGAAAATAGGAAAAATCATTTACTTACCACTTTCGAGTGGGAACTAAATGTTATCAGTGCGATGCGTGTATAGTTAAAACTCAAATCGAAATGTACGATTACTTTCTTTACAAAATTGATCTCACTGTGGAAGTTCACTTTGCCAATGCTCGAACTTGAGTCGATAAGAAATATTATGTCGACATTTTTGCTCTTCAATTTTATCTTATCGACACTGCTCCGGAAGATGTCTTTTAAGTTATTCGCGCGTAATTTAAATATTGAATTCTCCATGCTTCTCCATGAGACGCCGTCGAGAACGGGTCGTTGGAATTTATTGCCCACCGACGGATATGATGTCACATCCACATCGTTCCTCAAATAAACCTTGTGCAAACTTATGCATTCGCACCAGAACAATGCACTCACTACACAAAACAGTATCGATTGGCCGGAATTCATTTTAAACGAGTTCAATACTTTTCATTTTTTTTTTTCAGTTGAACGCGGAACACCGATAGACTTTTATTTGGATGGAGTTTTATTTATATCACAATGTGTGAGGGATAGAAGATAACCCCATACGACCGTTTCCAGATGTCACCGATTCTGTTTTGAAAGAATTCTGACAGTCTAATCGCGGACGATGCTCGTTTCAAACTGAATTGAAACTTACTAGGAATGGACCATCGGCATTGGAGTTTTGGTTCTGCTCCCCAGATTGATGTCGTCTTTGGCGTCTTGATAACAATGCTTAGTTATTTGCAAAATTGCCATTGTATGCGTTCTGATTTGTTACACAATACAGAAGTGTAACAACATATATCATTTTGAGTGACATAGACTGCATACATCATCTACGCCAACGGTGCGCAGGCAAGCATTTGTAATTTCTATGTTTTTATGATAAAATAGAATTGATTGACGATCAGTGAGGTTATGAAAAAATATTTTGCACTACAATATGGCTTGATATTGAAGATAACAATATTCTGGTATTCGATTTGTCTGGTGCTCGTGGTGTTGTCTTAACTTCGGCATTCCTAAAGTGCAATTGCCATTTCTGAACACGAGAAAATTGTTTCAGAAAGAACAATTTTAACCGAATATGAACTAAAAGTAATACTTCCTGATATACAAAAAGGTATGGATTGTATTATAGAGGGTTTTCTATCGACAAAAATTTGTTTAACTATCTTAATCAACGATTAAAAATTGTTTATCCACGAATCAACCGTAATCACAGTTTTCTTAAATTCTAGCCGAATACTCAAATCAAATACTTTACACATCGTGCAATTTTCCTCCAAGTTCTAAGTTTGATGTCGTCCACTCAAATCCCAACGATGTAGGTAGCTAGTCGTTTTTACGACAATCATTCTAAGTTTGATTCTAAGTCCACTCAAATCCCAACGATGTAGATAGCTAGTCGTTTTTACGACAGAATCATGGAGCAAGGTCACAAAACGAAAATATGGCGGTTTTGACAAGCTGTCCAGCATACCTTATTATCCGTACACCACGGACAGTATGTCGCTTCCAATTGAGTTATGTAACTAGGAATGGTCGTAGATCAACAACTGAAAATCGATGGCTGACGCTTGTGCACAAGAATACTCATTGCTTCTTTTTGCTTGTTGTTGGCAAAAACAAAAGGCACAACGACGTCAAAAATGTAATCCGTCTAAACTTTACCGCAAGTAACCAAAACCCATACAAAATCACAAAGATCAGTAGAAACGCAGTAAAAAATGTTGAGCAGCTACTTCTTCGGACAAGGAAAACTATACTCCGTTGGTTTGCTCACGTGGCACGAATGGCCCATCATCTACACTAATACATGAATTTTGGGCCTGTTAATACCCTTAAGTGTACGGGTTCAAGACACAGCACGGGCCGTAATTAACTACAAAGCGAAAGATCTCGTTTCTTATTCAGGACACGTTTGCTTTTTGACTGAGTGACAGAGGCACTCATAAACTCATAGCCCAAAACCAACTACAAACTCTCGGATGATTCGTTGCGGGTAATTTTTCATCAAAACCGGTGGAGGGATATTAATACCAGTAAATATATCACACACACTGATGACAGGTCAGGCTGCAGTTCCAATGGAGAAAGCGAAACCTCAACGGTCAAGAAATTGAGGCCGCACGTAAAACAACAGCATGCAATCAGAAGTGCCAGGTTCCCACTTAATCGGATCCTTAAAAATCCGAAGACAGTTGGATAGACAAAATCACGTTTCGCTGGGCGAGCAATCTTTTGGCAGAGGTTAACAGCCAACCACAAGACGGCTGGTAAACCAAAAATGATACTACTTGAAAGAAGGGAAGGTCAACTGCAAACAGCAAAACAACCCGGATGGAAGGGCGCCCAAAAGGAACTAGTTCGAATCACTCGACTCATATCAGAGACACGACGCGTGGCAAGAAAGCAAGAAAACCTGAAAACCTGAACTCACCGTAATCCCAAGACCGTAATCCCAAGACTTGACCCACATGACACTGATACAGTAAACCGAACCTTCAAAAATGTCATCAAATGTGACCTCTTATATGGGATCTCAGACAAGCAAAATAACGAAGGCTGACTCAGTGAGAACCAAGATTGCTGAATTGCAACTTAAGCGAGCTTCCAGGCACCAGAGATATAGATTTGATAGACATGATTAGGTTATCATATTGGTTGGACAGACACTTCAAATACAATACATTCTTGATATCGAATACATTCTCGATTATCGCAACTAATATAACAATTACCTATACTAATATTGCAATTACCTATCTATGTGACATGTTGTAATGTGTAGGTGATAATTCAACTAACTGAAATTCGATAAACTTATAAATAGTAACGATCCGCGTGCGTTCCAGCATTCAGTGCAATTGGAGCGAACCGACGTGTTTTTATAATTCCTTCCTGAAAGTTTACTTCTACTCGATCTTTTCTATTCTCTTTCAAATCTTAGTCTAACTAATTTTGAGTCAACTGATTTTTCTTTGGATTTTTCAATTAAAATATATCCAATGGACGCTGCAGCCGTGTTTACCACTACGCCATTGTCGAAAGATAGTCCCGCTATGGACTCCGCTGATTACCCTGCTGCTACCTGCGACAATGCCTCCACCATTCCCGTTGTTATTCCTGCCGGCCCCACCACCACCGTCGCGACTAATGCCGTTATTGATCCTGCAGGCCGAGAAGACGCCGAGGCTGAAGAGGACAAAAAATTAGAGCGCGAGTTGGTGCGACTACAAAAAAGAAAAGAATTGCTGATGCTGCGTCATGAAGTCGATCTTCTTCAAGGTCAGCCCCACCATTTGCCACTAGTCGACTTGTCACCAGTGGAGACTATACTTAGTCGATTAACGAGCGACGACACGCAGGACGTTGGGAAGTGTTTCGTGGAGTTTGAGGAAGTGTTCGCCAAGCTATTTGCACGTTTCGTCACCGCGCCTACGTACGAAGCGCTCAAGGAGCAGGTAATTGCGGAGTTCAAGCGCTCCTACACGAAGAAGAACGAGAGAGGACGTACACACAGCATGCTGCAGAGAACCGCCGTGAATTTGGCAGCCGCAAAACCAACCGATGCCCCGAAGAAAAGTACCAACGCCGGAGACTACCAACGCATGTGTATTCCGCCGAAACGCCCATTTTATGCTTGCTGTACCTCTCACGATGTGGAACTTTTACACCAGGATTGTCCAAGGAAAAGGAAGATGACAGCTGGCGTCCACCAGGCGAGCAATGAAGACTCCGAAGCCGATAACTTCTGGACCTTCAGGGAGATTGCAGAGATAATGAAAGAATTACGAATGGCAAGTGTCACCTTTTTTATATTTATACCTTTCTTTATGAAGTTTCAAGAAAACGACTAGTTAGAGATAATAGATGTTGTCGGTGACAGAAGCATGATTAATTTCAATTGAGCTATTTGCAGGAAAGAAGAGATTAGATTCATTGTATATATATATTTTTTTTTTTCAAAAAATTTAAGTAAATTAGATATAATTTCAATTTCAAGAAAGATTTATACCGGAACATCAGAAATGAGAGATTCTAGCTCAATCATATTGAAGCAAAAAAAAGCCAGATTTTAATCCTCTTTTTGAACATAGCCCAATTATTAATAGACCGTATGTAAAATGGAAGTTTATTGAACAAACGATAAGACAAAATGGAAAAGAATTTACGAAAGGCAGTAGTAAGGAAGCTTGGGATCGTAAACAAATCGGAGTTGCTTCCAAGTAAGTTATAATTTGAAATTAAGGATTTTGACATAAACATAAACGAAGAATCATCTGAAGATCAGTTGAATATTCTTAGGTCAATAATTGATAAATATTATCTTATGTCAGAAACCGTTGGGAAACCGATGGACTTTTGTATGAAAATAAGTTTAGTTATGGACATTCCGATCGAGTTTACCGAAGGACAGACCACTTTTAATCGCTTGTTAGAAAAGGGCATAATTAGACAGAGTAACTAACCTTATGCTTTAGTTTTGGTTAGGAAAAATAATGGACAGACAGACGCTTGTGCGTCTATTACCGGGCACTGAGTAAAAGAGAGTATTTCTCGAATAAGCATATTATACAAATATGGCACTTAAAATGTCAGCACGATGAAAATAAAATAATATGACTAAAGCGAACTCTATTTCCGGCATTGTGTGAAAGTCTACTATTAAATTGTATTGAATACACATTTTCTACATGGCATATTTCGTTGGAAATACAAGAAAGATACAAATGCGATTGACTAGTTCCATTAATTCTATTTGCAATTACATTGTATTCAGAACTCTATCTCCCTAATACGCATGGCGAGTCGAATGAAAAATCAGGCGAATGGTGGAATTTGGTATTACCGTTGGCGAGTCGCATAGATGACATTCGACTCAAATGCCAGAAGCAGAGATAATGGAGGAAGAGATATTCGTCTTTCCATTGGAAAACCCCCAATCCAACGCAGATTTTGACGGTTGTGCTCCTCAAGTCACGCATACTAATTTATTTTCACGCACACTTGTTAGGAGTATAGAGCAACGCAATGGTGTTGGGCGGGAGTTATCAGCTTCGCTTAGCTCACACGTATTCACAGACGCCTGTATGTGAAAAGGTCAGAAGAATCTGATCGGCGAGAAACGTAGTTATCTCTGGTCAGAAGCTAGGCAAAATCACCCTATTATGGTCGACGAATGTTCGCGGAGATTCGTGTTTCTTATGTCAGAATCATGCCAATCGAAATTTTTGGTAACTGGTGGACGAAGTGTACAAAAATCAACATTTAAGCAAAATTTAATTAAAAGATATGACAGAAAATTAAACGTAAGATATGAAATGAATTGATTTGAATCATTTCTTCTCAATTTGGGAAACTGGTGCCAGGACATCGGTCCAGACATCGTCAATTTCGGTCAGCAAAACCAAACTCGAAAAAGAACACGATCGATCTTAATATGATTGGACCACCTGCACGAGAAAGAAAAGAGTTGCATAATATATATACCACTTCGCCTCAAGTAAAGGCGAACTTGCAGCTACAAACGGAAACACAATCACAAATGCTAGCAGTCATGAAGTAAATAGAGATAAGCCCGGATACATGAAATGCGTATTTTTTTTTTTTTTATCGCGTATATATATTTTTTAAACAAAGAATCTGTTTGAAATAAACATTTTCCTTTAAAACACTTTATTTTATGCGCTCACTTTCATGACGAGAATGAAAAAAGAAACTACATTTGACGTTTGACACGGAATATTTTTTCATTATTAGGGTGGCAGTAGTGAAATTTAGGTGAACTAAGAAACTCGCGAACCGTGGTACATTTGCCTAACAATTCGAAAGCAGGCGAACTTTCTACTCGCCATCGGTAATAGGTGTATACATAATTCTTGATAAATTATCTTATGAGTAGTACGATTAAACCGCAGATAGTCATAATTGATTGCTGATATTTTGTTGTGGTAGAACCTCTTTGCGTACCTATACTAACTTAAAGATTAATTTATGTACTAAATTATTTTTATTATTATTGATGAGGGTATGTTTCTGTTGTGCCCCCATACTTCCTTGCTCACTCGGGATCCCAAGACATATACTTCTTTCCATATTGATATTGAGGGCAAGAGTCCAACTCTTGTTGTGTATAGGCGAAAGAGATTTTGTCCCTCTAAGCCAGTTTTCTTCACGAATCTGAGAATGGGAGATGGTTCTAGTGATCTCATCTATATAATACCTTCTTCTTGTGTATGTCAATGCCACACCGAAAACCAGTTCATGTTCTGGGATTTCACTAGATTCTCCACAGAATCTGCAGACCTTCCTCTGATATCTGTCCCTCGTTTCTTTCCCAGTGCTGTCTAAGTTTGCAATGCCCTCTTAGGATGCTCAGGTTATTTTTGCTTCTTTTTTTACACGTCTCAAACCTCTTCTGGTTGTATTGGCCCAAAAGTTGGCCTGTAACATGCCGTCAGCATTGTCCCATGATTCTGTCCGATACTTTCCTGAATTCTTCTCCGAGTACGTGGTACGATGCTACGAGGTTTCGATGCTCCCTTCCTGGCTACGGAGTCCACCATTTCATTGCCTTCTGTCCCTGTATGGCCAGGTATCCAGCAGATTTTTACTCCGTTTTTCCTGCTCAATTCCTTGAGCTTCTGTAGGCATTCCCGCAGAAGCTTGGATTTTATGATGTAGGAGTCTAGTGGTAAGATGGCTGTGCGACTGTCCGACATTATTGATATGACGCAGTTGATGTACTTCCTATCAAGATTGATTTGAAGGCATCAGTCTAGGGCATAGATGTACACCCGGAAGATGCTGGTGCGTTTTCTCATGGCTTCGAAATATTTTGTCCCTGGTCCAAATACTTCTGCCCCTGTTCGTTTGTCTGGTATTGATCCATTAGATCGTGCTACTGCTCAGTCTGTAGGCTGTGGATTCATTGCTGCAGTCCTATTAAGGGCAAAGGTGTAGCTTATCAGAAACCGCTTGTGTTGTGCGTGCTATTGTTCTTTCTCGAGTGGAAGGGACCTACAGTTGTATGCCGACTCCGAACGGCCAAGTTTGAGAAGCTTTCTGCAGACAGTTATTTCTCCTTTTGCATTGTCAGTGACTCGCAAGAGGTGTGACCGTGAAAGTTAATATTTATTTTTTTTTTGTTTTGTCATACCGGGAACAGAACCCAGACAGCCCATGTATGAAAATAACTCTTACTAACATTCGCCTAACATCAATTGAAGCTTGATGTCTGACAGTGAAATGCCAAAAGTATAAGAGAACTGTAATTATTTACATATTTTCTCCAAAAAAAAAGAATGAAAACACAATCTGTCAGAAAGCTGCAAATTAACAGGCATAATCTTTAAGAGATCTGCTAATTTTGTTGGCACCACACGGACACCGTCATCCGTTCGTACGCAATTTCATTGGAATTGAGGTAATTTTGAAATCGGTGCATTATATGGTGAATTGGGCAATTTTGATCCTTATTTCTAGGAAATTGCCGAAATTTCTGAATTTCGCCTAGTGGACACGTACTATTGAGTGAAATTACGTTTTCGTGCGTTAGCATTCCCCGAGATTTACTTGCTTTGTTTGCAATCTAATCTACATGATTGTTGAATGATAGTTAATTATTTAGCATTACTATTTCACTCAAGAAACAGGAGAGAAAGAGAGAGGTGCAATACAAATATAACTTTTTTCAGGTGCACATTCAGATTTTGGACACAGTGACCATCTTTTCACGATAAGTACAGCTTAAAGTTATCATAACGATTTCGACTTCCCTCATTTTGTTCTATCTGATTACAGATTTCACTTTTACCAAATTCTAAGACTGACAGATAAATCCAACTTCTACCTCCCTTTCCCCTTGATTTCACCTGACAGCAGCACGTCTCACTAACAGAGAGAAACTCTCCCCCTATAAGAGCAACAAGATCAGCTATAACTATGCAGGAATATATTCAACTTCTAAGAGGGGCGTTCAATATATTCTCGGTATCGATATGAAGGAAAATGCGAATTCAATTTAAACTGTTTTTGTTTTTCTATGTAATCTCCCCTAACATCAATGCATTTGTTACATCTTGAGATAAGCTTTTTTAAACCCTCAAAAAAAAAATAAATTTCCCCTTTCCCTGCAAAATACCCATTTATTGCCGACTTGAGTTCTTCATCATCCGAAAATCTTTTTCCACGAAGACATTTTTTTCAAATCCGGAAGCAGGAAATAATCACTAGGGGCAAGGTCTGGACTATAGGGTGGTTATTGGATTTCTTCGAAATCACAATCTCGCGCAGCAGCCTTGGAAACTCGCGCCATGTGAACAGGAGCGTTGTCATGAAGAAGCAACACACCCGCTGCGAGTTTACCCCGTCTTTTCTTTTTAATTTCCTCCCGCAAATTATGCAAAGTGGAAGCTTGGGATGTGGTGTTGATGGTTTCACCTTTTTTTTTGTACTCAATGAGCAAGATTCCCTTTGAGTACCAACAAACTGTGGCCGTGAGCTTCCCGACAGACGGAGTGACTTTGAAATTCTTCGGGGGGTCTGTTCCTTTTTTATGCCACTGCATGGACTCTTGTTTGCTTTCAGGGTCATAGTGGTGGACCCATATTTCGTCACCACTAACAATTCGATCCATAACACCGTCCGCGTTCTCACTACACATCTCCAAAAGCTCTCTACAGCATGCGATTCTCACTTTTTTCTGAGGCGCTGTGAGCATTCGTGGCACCCACCTTGCACTGACCTCTGAAAGGTTAAGATGGTCATGAAGAATGGTGTGAATGGTACCAATTGAAAGCTTGGTGATCGCTGCCATCTTATTCATCTTTCTTCGGGCATCCTCAAGAACAAGTTTTTCGACTTCTTTGATGCTTTCTCCCGTACAAGCAGTAGTCGGGGCGCCGGAGCGGGGGTCGCCTTCAATACTCTCTCTGCCTCTCTTGAACTCACTTGACCACTTTTGCACAGTTGATAATGAAGGTGCGGAGCCCTGGTAAACAGCCACCATCTCTTCATGAATAGTTGTTTGACTTTTTCCTTGCTTAGTGAGAAATTTAATTACAGCGCGATGCTCAATTTTCACCATCATCGTCTCAGTTGCCATTATGATTCTGTTTAACTAGAGATAAAAAGCGAACGCCCCTCGAACATCCCTGGTCCCTTAATTTCATCATCAACAACGTTTTTTATATGATTTTTCGTCCCTTGTTTGTGAGCACTTGTAAGCTTTTGTGAACAATGATACCCTTCGTCAACCATAGTAGCTTGGTGAATTAAAGAGTTCTTATTTGAAAATTCACTCGGCACTTGAATGTTGTTTTTTTCTTCAAATTTTTAACACACTAAAAACGAGGGGTAAACGAACGAAGAAAGCTAATGTTCATGAAGTAGATTCCCTGAGATCTCATTTGTGTGCTTTGTAGGCTGAGGTACTACTTTAGTACTCGTGTAATTTTGTATATATACATACGGATCAAAAACACCTGACTATTAACAATCTCCTTTCCACAAAAAAAATCTAGTTTCAGACCGAATCACAGCACTTGCACAGCCATAAATAACGGCACGATTACAATTTCCGTGGTTTTATGTTCTGACAACGCAGTTTTGTAGATCTTGGAGAAATAAGAACAAAAATAAAGTGCCGAAATGCTCGTTTTTGCCTAGTTTAGGAGATATCGGTGTTTCAAAATACATTTTTTCCTATGGTATTTCTCATACAAAATTATTTTTTTAGCACGTGTGGCAGAATTTTGATTGCACAGTTATGGGTATGAGCATTTTTGCTATAATACAATGTTGCATGCTTTTAGGATTATCAACATGAAACTAACATTCCATTTATTTGCTTGCATATTTACCCCTATCGTAGAATACGCCGTATTGGTTAGTAATTATAAGAATTATTGGGAATCTTTCACTGCGCGAGTCTTTGATAACTACAAAATCGGTTAAAAAGAGTGCGTTTTTTTTCGTGGAAACACGCCCTATATAAAGTATAACGAGATTGGCTCGCTTCGCTCGCGAACAGGTATTTAACCCTTTTTTGAACCCCTAACTGTCTGGCAGGCGCCTAGAGCTGAAGTTTAATTCCCAAATTTAAAACGAAAAAGGCCGAATCTTGAATATTAAAACCTCGACATCTCCTAAACTAGTCAAAAATGAGAATTACTGAATTACTAGAAGTATGCAACATTTATGCAACATTATCGCTGACATATTCATGCCCATAACTATTCAAACAAAATTCTGTCCCACGTTGTAAAAAAATAATTTTGTATGAGAAATTTCATAGGAAAACATATACATTCAAGCCTGCATATATCCCCAAACTAGGCAAAAACGAGCATTCTGTGATATTATATTTTGTTCATATTTCATCGAGATCTACAAAACTGCGTTTTCAGAACCTAAAACCACGCAAATCGTAATGTCCCCTAACATTTATATCAAACAATTATGTATCGTTGTTGGGTCTGCTAGATTTCTCAAATGCTTTCGACAGAGTGAACCATAATTTAAAAACATGAGTCAACTACTGAACAACTACAACAACATCTGATCATGGGCAAATAAATTCACGAATCTGTCATCATTTTGTGTTAGATTCACAAATTTTGTAAATGCGTGTGTGTACTGTAAAAGTAGGGGAATTCCACTTCTCTTTCATTTTTCCCGTCGTGTACTTGGTGTAATTTTGGAAGAAGCTGTCAGAAGCAGTTATGATGAAACTTCTTCTTCTCTTGCCCATCGGTGTCATTTGACAGCAGAGAGTTTTCCATTGGAAAACCCCTCCGATTTTGACGGTTGGGCTCCCAAGTCACTCATCTACTTTATTTTCACTAACATTGTTAGGAGCAGAAATGAAGTATGATAGAGATACCCAACTTCACAGCTGATTGACCCCCAGTCCATCGACAAATTTGACGGATAATCATGAACATTTTGACGGTTATTCATCAATTTTTGACAGTTATTCACGAAATAACTTAATATAATATATAACGTATTAGCTATTTATTATTTTTAATGCAGCTGATTACTGCCGCCTAACAGAGAGTATGTAGTATGCGTGACTTGAGAGGACAAACCAGAGATAATGGGCGATGGACATATCCAACTTCTACTCCCCTTGCAAATTGATTTCATCTGACAGCGTTTTTTATACGGTGTTGCGATGGATGGTAGAGCCGGGAATTTTGTAAGAGTATGTGTGAAATGCTTCTTGCCGTCATGGACAAGGGGTAGAAATGGCCGCCGTTGGATATCTCTATCCTCCATCATCTCTGGCAGAAACGTTTTCCACTGGAAAGTTGCATATCTCTGTAGTAATTCATTTCTAGTGTACTTGGTGTTATTCTGGGAGAAGTTGGATATCCCCTTACTCATTTATTTCTGCTTAACAAATAGCTGTTGAACCGCCGGATGGGCTTGACGTTTCGGGCATAAACGTACTTTGTTTGTAAATTAGTCTAACCTTAGCGTAGCTTGTAGTTAACATATAAACAAATGTGCCAAAGTATAAAGTAATTAATAAAAGCAGTTACAAACAAGGGATTGTAACTCATTCGTCTAATTTACATTTTCGAAGTAAAATAAGCCCAAGAGGAATTTCAAATTATTCACGTCACACAATGGATGACAATTCCAGGGAATTTATTCTTAAGAAGACCAGGGACCTGGTTCGCTTGACGGAATATAAAAAATTACTTCGTGAGTGCAAAGAAGAAGAGCTACTTTCGAGTAGAATGTGTAACCGAATTGAGGTTTGTTTCATTTTAAAATATAACATAAGATCTTAAACGAGACTAGCACTTGTATGAAATGAGGTGAACCAGTTTTGTGGCAAATCATTTATCACAATGCGAATGAAGTCCCTGACGTATATGGACAATGCACTTGTGCAGGTTATAATCAACAAAAACGTACGTCTAACAACGTTAACAAAAGTGAATCTGAAGACAGTGAATATTTACACTGCATTTGTGTTGGTTCTGTGCTCTATGAGAAAATTAGTAAAATCATTCTCATTCTCTGAACTGTCAAACTGAGAACAACTGATCCACATATAGAGATATTCAACTTTTTATCCTGACCATACTACTTCGTTTGGAAGCTGTACACTTTACGTATGCTTTCAAATAAATTTCCAATTTGATACATTTGCCCACGGTCTAAGCAATCGCAGTGTAAGCGGTATTAGCTGCATTTTGTTATGCCTGCCCATGCAGATGATTCTGATGTTTTGCCCAAAATCCATATCTCCGACCAACATTTCAATAATTCGCACACTTTCGACAAAAGTTATGGTATGTAAAGCTGAACATTTCCGCAGCTTGATGCCTTTGACAACTGCTGAAACATAGCAATTGAGAAAACTATCCAAGCTATATGGTCATCCTATACAACAGTAGGCGCTAGACCAGTACACCGTACTACCGCTACAATCATACAGTACGGGGATATTACGATTTCGGTAGTTTCATGCTTTCAAAGGCGCAGTTTTGTAGATCTCGAAGACATAAGAACAAAATACAAAGTACTAAAAATGTCGCACATATCGAGTTTTAATCTGGGAATTAAATTTTAGTTAAAGACAGTTGTTGACAAGCCCTTAGCCGAGCGACGAAGTCACGCCATCAGGTTAAATCCTTCGGAAAATGGTTAAAATCTTGTAAACTAGCCAAAGTGGACTGAGTTTCCAGCACTGGATATCTCCTAAAATAAGCGGATAATAAATTTTCTTCCTTACATTTTACGCTTATTTCATCGAGAAAAAGACAATTGCGTCATGAAAATACGTTTCCACGGAAATCCTAGTCGCGCCGCTTGTAATGTTGTATTAATTCAACCATTCCTTTGATTTTATTTATATACAGAACTTAAGCGGTGCAACAGAAGAAGAAAAGCACATCGAACTATTTAAAAAAATCACGAAACGTGGACCTGATGCTTTTGACAAACTTGTAGACATACTGATTAAATTAGACTTTTCCGCCGCCGCTAACATACTCCATGCACTCAAAACTGAACACTCAACGTACATATCCATAAGCAATAAAGAAAATAAAAATGTTGAAACGCCTCCAAAACCTAACTATGGGTCAACATGTACTCCGGATGGCTGCTATCCCTCAAAACAGAGTGTAGACGATTCTGAACTGCCATTAATTCCATACACCGAAGATATTGTATTAGACACGCCATTATTAGTTAAAAAATCAACGGCAATACAGCAAAATTCGAAAATGTCAGTGTATCCAATGAAAACAAAAAACCGCGGTGTCTTCCTGATGGTGAATATAATTGACTTCCCCAAAACGAATATGAAAACACGCCAAGGAGCGGATATTGATGGACGTAATTTACTTTACTTATTCAAACAGCTGGGATTTACCTGCTTTGAATATGTAAATATTAGTTCAGTGCAGTTTTTTAACATTGTGGACCGACTCTGCCATTCGGAGTACACAGAATTAACTGAATCATTTGTATTGATATTAATGTCACATGGAGATATGACAGACGACATGATTGATCGGGTTGAATTCCATGATGGATCAACAGCCAAACTCTGCGATATTGAGGGGAAATTTACAAACCACTCGTGTTACAATTTAAGGAACAAACCTAAAATTCTGATGTTTCCGTTTTGTCGGTAAGTTTGTTTCTTCCTTTAATTCCTCGGAGATACGTATGTACATGATGAATCTTATCCTATGTACTATTACTTTAGAGGCACAACTACTGATATAGGCATATCAAGACTACAAAAAGACGGCTATCCATATAATTCGAATCATATATTTACCAATATTCCCAAAAAGTCTGATATCATCGTATGCTATGCAACTGTTCCTGGTAAGATATTGCTTTTTATCAAGCACTTTACAAAGCTCTGCAACATATATTCTTCTCGTTTTCAAGGTTATCAAACAATGCGTGATCCAGAGACTGGTTCTTGGTACGTAAAAGCTCTTTGTGAAGTTTTTGCTGAGCATGCACATGATACCCATCTGGAGGATATGCTAAAAATAATTGGCGATCAAATTAAGAAGTTGAGATCCGAATTGGGTGAAATGCAGACACCTGCATTTTATAATCAAGGCTTTACAAAGTGTCTCTACTTTAATCCAGGCGTGTGTGAGGATTGAACTTATTTTCATGCTTGCATACGTTAGCTCAAATAACAATGAAATTACTGGAATTAGTAACAAATTATCATTTTACACTTTTTAATAAAAATTATATACTGTCGAGTCCGGATATTGAGACGGTCAAGGGACCGGCGATATTTGGTCGTACTGACGCACAAAACACTGAACGTCGTCATAAACGAAATTTACTATATATATCTGCATATCTAATCTAAAATAAAATGTACTTTTTTATGCAAATTTTACAAAAGATGGCGTATTTTAATGGTCTATCCGCAGGTTGTTTTTTTTTTGCATTAAATGTATCCCACCCTCAGATGCTTGAACTGTATGAGAACTGAATAAAAATTGTCTATCTATATCATTTAGAAAGGGTAATAGGAGGCTAGCTCCACCGTTGACTAGGCGCATTGCTTCCAGTTATCAAGACCCAGCTGTCTCAATCCCCTTGTACATTGACCGGAGTTTTGATTTTCCTCTCCTTGTTGAATGAGCAGGCTCAATCCGAGGGCACTCTTAGATGGATCATAGGTGCCCATGGGCCAGATATGACCGAGTCAGTGTAGCGACAAGTACTTGCTTTGCGGTCCACATCCAAATATTGATACATCTTATAGAGGTCGCAGTTATGGCTACTTCATTGACCAGATATCCACCGCAAAAATTTTCACCACGATTCACCTCTTCTGTTTTTTATGGGACGTCGCTAGTGGAGTGCACTTTTGCCTCCAGCTAGTCAAACTTTACTACAATGTCACTTGTAATATTTTGTCCCAAGTGGTGTGATGTGAAACAATTGTTCCTCAACAGCATATATTTTGGTTTGTCCTTGACCTCGAGCTCGTTTCGTCTGTTCTTCAATTTACAAATCGAAAGCGTCGACTGGTCACGCGACGCCTTTAGCGATGTCATCGGAAGAACATATATTAACTAATCATATAACAGATTGAATGTGACCCAAAATGTATGTGTAACGGCCCTCCATTATCTCTGCTTTATAATAAAGGTATTCAGTCTTGATATAATGTCGATGAACACTTTCTGTGTATTAATCACAGGACATATTTACAAACTGGAACACAAAAGCGATGTAAGCTCGCACTTAACGATAAACACGAACGTCAATACTGAACAAAGAAATAAAGCAGTGCGTCACGTTACGTTACATTGCCCGAATTTGACAGCGCACAGTTGTCAGTTTGAAGAAAATTGAGAAAACAAAGTAGTAAAGCGCACTGCAACAAACTCGGAGGAAAAGTTAATTCTATAAAAGTAAATAATAAGTAATGGCTTCATCCTCTGATATTGCTCTTAAATCTTGGGAGCTTGAAAATAACGTCAAAACCTTACCGTCGTGCGATGAAATATTTCGTTACGACGCCGACCAACAGCGGCAAATTTTGGACGCTAAACCTTGGGAAAAAGATCCACATTATTTCAAGGATATAAAAATCTCCGCACTATCATTGCTGAAAATGGTTATGCATGCCCGCTCAGGTGGTACATTGGAGGTGATGGGGCTGCTTTTGGGGAAAGTGGAGGACAATACCATGGTATAAGCAAATTTTTGATTATATAGTATGTATAAGTATTGTATTGCGTACATTTAATGTTAGATCGTTATGGACGCATTTGCACTGCCTGTAGAAGGTACAGAAACTCGTGTTAATGCCCAATCGCAAGCATATGAGTATATGTCGGCATATATTGATTCCGCGAAAGAGGTCGGTCGTCTTGAAAATGCCATCGGTTGGTATCACAGTCACCCCGGATATGGATGCTGGCTGTCTGGTATTGACGTTTCAACACAAATGCTCAATCAAAACTTCCAAGAACCATTTGTTGCAATTGTCGTCGATCCAGTCAGGACAGTCTCAGCGGGAAAAGTCTGTCTGGGTGCGTTCCGCACATATCCAAAAGGCTATAAACCTCCAAACGAGGAACCATCGGAATATCAAACCATCCCATTGAATAAAATTGAAGATTTCGGTGTTCATTGCAAACAGTACTATCCACTTGAAGTAAGTTATTTCAAATCAGCTTTAGATAGGAAATTGTTAGATTCCTTATGGAACAAATACTGGGTTAATACATTGGGCAGTTCGGGATTGCTGACTAACACGGAGTACACTACGGGACAGATTTTCGATTTGTCAGAAAAGCTAGAGCAAAGTGAATCAAGCTTGGGCAGGGGTCCATTTGTTGTCTCTGGTAAGTATCTGTGTCAGCTATGAAATAATTGTCGACTTACTGAAATTGTTAACCCCTTAGGTGGAGATATCAATGAGAAACGCACCGAAGACAAGTTGTCGAAGGCTACGCGTGATTGCAGTCGCGCTTCGATTGAATTGATACACGGCTTAATGGCACAGATCGCAAAAGACAAACTGTTTAACAAGATTGGGTTGAACAAGTAAACGCAAGCTAACGGACATAACTCCTTTATAATCTACAAAATATGAAATAAATTACACGATATTTGTGACTCAATAAACTTTAACAAAAGGTTTTCCTATTCTGTATGCAATAGATCCTCGGACTCTTTTTCCACAGAGACGATCACCATATGGTATAAGAGGTGGATTCCTAATCACAACGCCTCTTCCTTCTGGTGTCCAAACCTTGAAAGTACAGTATCGATCTATTGGAATCCGTACACTCACCCAGCCAGCGGATGAGAGAAGAATATCTGAAAGGAGTTGGAATATGGCTCAGTTTTTTTTTTTTGTATTCCTGAACGCCTTACCACAAGTTGCAGCAGTGTTTGATTCTCCATTTACAGTGATTTCTTGTGAAGGCTTGAGCCCCGGCCACCTTTTCAATCGATCTTCATCCCCCACGGGCAAACCGAATAATTCACTTCCCAAGTACTTCTCATAGACATCGTCGGCGTCAACGGTTGGGGTGACAACGATGGGAAGATTCAGTGATGAGTAAACAGGCAATCTACGAAATGTTACTTAAAATTAAATTTTAATCCATAATGTCTAATCGAACCTAATCGAATCAACATTTGAGTGTAAAAAATCGATTCGTCCTAATCCAGCTAGGAAAAGTGTCATTTCGGGTTTCAGACGAAAGCCTCTAGGCGCCATCATTTGTGTGGGAAATAGTTTTATCAGCTCCTCTGTTGTAAGAAGATTATGTATCTTACAAAAAAAATGTGGTTAGTCAGACGAGTGGCTGGAATTTATTTGAAAAAAATAAGCATACCTGGTCTGGCTGCATAACTCCCGGGGTATCAAAGCACCAATGACAAGAGGCAAATTCTTTACTTCTCTCGTCTAGCGACAGTATTGGCTGAGTGCCAGCTGGCATTGAAAACGAATCATTGGGATCTTTTCTATCAATTATTGTTCGTCCTTTAAAAACCATTAAGCATTTTATTAGTGCTGCGTGAAATTAATTGAAAATTACCTATATGACCGATTAAGGTTGCGGACTTAATACTTCCTGTTTCGTTCACTTGATCTCGTCGCAGCTTGGTTTCTGAGGCACGGATAGCCCTTTCCGAAAACAGTCTCCGAAATCGATGATATACTCTGTAATCTGAAAGGAAATTAATTACGGGCACACTGACCAGGAAGTATAATGTTCATGTGCAAGGAGGGATTCTACTGTACCTGAGGGTCGTTGAATGGGAAATTTAAGCATTTGAAGTGTTGTCCCAGGCCATGGACACGTTGTAGCTTTCTTCACAAGATCTGACGCTTCTACCTGAACAATGAAACATCAGTAAGGGAGCATTGAAGACAAAAGAAAATTGATAAATTACCTTGCAATAATCGGAATTCAGTAAAATATTGAACAGTGAACTTTTCCCAACATTGGTGCATCCCACAAGATAGACATCACCATTGTGCTTCCATATTTTTTGCAACTGTGTTATGAGTTCTTCGATTCCATAGCCTGTTTTAGCTGATATCAAACTGATATTTTTTAAATTCAACGCACGCAATCCTAATTTGAGAGCATTTTGAATTTTTTCAAGAATAAGCACAGATTTGTGAATATACCACTCTTATTGATTTGATCCTTTAAACAAAGTTTGACGTGTTCTAGATAACCGGGGGAATCCCTTGGAAGCAAGTCAACTTTATTGCCAACAATGAAAACTGGTCGTTTCTCTCCTAGAATTTTCTGTATTCCTGGCCAAATTGAACAAGGGAAATCTAAAAGATCAACTATCAACACAGCAAGAGCAAATTTATCCTTTATAGCTGACAACGTTCGTATATACGTTTCCGCAGTCACCTCCACATCTAAAGCAATATTATAGTGCTTCAGAAAATGACAACGCTGGCAGATTATCAACTAAAACAACACAATTAAATATTTGATAAACATTCGATAGACTCCTTTTACTTTCAATTCCTTTTCTGTTCGTCCCTTGAAGATTTCCTTAGGAATATATCCCGGGATCCCGGGATTTGCACAATGCAGGTGTGCGCCGCAACCATTACATGGGATTTGAGAAGCTGCTACTGATGGATCTATCGCAAGCCAAAGCAATTACAAAATTGGACTAATGCCATCGTAGGTTCTATTTACCTGCAGTTCCATACATAGAATTAACTTCACCATGATCGTGTAATGATCTTTCGTAAAATTCATAGTCCTCCATCCATTGGGTTGGATGTGATGGATGTTCAACTGTTTCAGTGGATTCTTCTTCTACATTATACTCCTGATTAGTCTCCAGTTCTAAAACTTCTTCATTTTGCTCACATCTGTCCACTTCCAGAGATTGCAATGAAACAGGAAACGATCGAACGGATATTGCTTCCAAATTAAGTCTCTGTTTCTCGAATTCTCTCCTATCCTCTGCGATTTTCATCCGCTTAAAACCTAATAGAGGCTTTTGTTTTTCAAGATATGAACTGAAGAGTATTTTCGGCCTTATATCTGCCGGCAATTTGTCGTACGGATCCTCATCAAGATTTGTACTTTTAAAATGCTTTTTCGTCGAATAAAAGCTGCTTATCTTTGCTAAATTGGCATTCCTAATGGTTTTACTGAATTGTGTAAATCGAATCATTTTGAGTTTCTTAGATTATTTTATAAAACTCCTCGTAACATGTTGCTTATTAAAAAAAACTGTTTAAAATGTGTTTTCAGAAGTGTCAAATGCATTGAACAGCTGATGACAGTCCGCTGGTGTCTGCATCTGTGTCTCAAAAGCCGAAGTATAATCAACGAACAATTGAACTCGTTGGAGTATTTGAACCAAATTCATTTTGAATCAAAAGACGTACCTATGGATAGGGTTTTCTTGATATAATGCTATCACGTCTAGTCCGATTTCCGCTGAACTCACGAAATTTAATGCCCTTTAGCGCCCTCGATTAGCCAGCACCAGAGCGCATACGGACCGCCTACCTTTTTAGTCTATACTCAGAGATTTCCGATATGACGTTTGAGAAGTGATCAGTTCGCTTATACTCCTTCCATTATCTGAAGGTTTAAATTATACAAAATTTCAAGACGACCTCCATTAAATATTCAGCCAAGGGATGCACACCATCACATTATTTAATTCGATTTCATTCAAAGGAGACATACCTTAAATATAAACCGTTAATTTTGCTTTGAACTGTCAACCCTGAGTAACGCCATCAATTCCCTCTAAATTTTTAATTAGATACATATTTTTGTACACTTCGTTCACTTCAGATCGTATTTAAACTTTACGGTAGTACTTCTGCGACAGCTTGCAATATTTTCCGAAAGAAATATGGAATTATCTCCGGAAAATATAGAAGATTTAGCAATTGCTATGTCTGGGTAAGTTTGTTTGCTACCAAGTCATTGCATTTATCCTCCATTTAGTTGATTTTTATTTTTCAGTAACGCAAATCCCACTGGTATATTGGATGCTGGCCACTCAAGTTCGGATCCACAGACATGTCTTTTAAACACTTCAATCGAAGCAATGAGGTTTGTATCTCAATCAATTTTGGGATGTGGCCTACATTTGGTCGCGTTGACTGGGGGCAATATTGTTTTAGCCTGTGCCATAGGTCCCTTGATCATTACTTAATTTTGTATCACTAACCCTATTGTCATTACAAATACAATTCTTTTTTATAGGGCATGCAGTGCATCGTGCTCATTCAATGATATCCTGGATGATATCTGTGAAATGAATAAAACAAGCGAGTTGGATCAGTCTTCTGCAAATACATCTAATTTGCAGCTACCCTTTCCGGCCTTGCCAGATCTTACAATGGGATCTCCAGCATTTTATCACATGCCAGATATTGGCATGCAGCAAGGGGATTATTCTCCTGATTGTAATTTTTCAAATCAAACAGATTTTCTTCAACCATTCGGACAGTGGCCCGAGTATTTATCGTCGCTTCCATCTGCCTTGGATGGCTTGCAAGAAGTACCTCACTTACTTACAAGAGCCCCAACGCCACCTCCGCCGCCGCCTCCACCGCAGCAACCACAGTCTCCACCTCCGCAAGACACATTATCAGACGCAGCTGCGGTCAATGTGAATGTAAATCTGGATGAACTTCAATTAGTTTCGTCTGCGCCAGTGCCATTGCAATTTTTTAATAATTTTCACTTCAATTTTTCGCCTCCTATTGTTCCTCAAAGTGAACCGCCCAATTCAAATCCTCAGTTCGTACCGGCAATGAACAAGAACATTAATTTCTTAATGATGAAAGACCAATCAACCGTTCTCCCGAAAAAACGTCCACGTATACAAAAACAGATGCCCTGTCTTGGTTGGGCGCGAGTTGTACCAAGAAAAGCGTTTGTTCAGCCCACTGAAGTCATGATATTGAGACCACTACGCACTCGTAAGGCTGCTTCATCACGACCAAGTTTCGATCTATCGTCGTACTTCGATACCAGTGCCATTTCCATTCCCATGATAGGAGAACGTCCGCGTTGTAAGAACGCGAATCGTCGGAAACAGAAACTACGCACGATCCCAGGAGCCGAGAATATGATATTCGAAGTGCAACTGCAGCCAACCAATAACGAAGGGAAGAATGATCATATAGCCGGCAACGGTAAAAACGTTGATGCAAACAATAACGCTGATCAGTTATATCCTGAAACTGAGACACCTGAATTAGATGAGATTTTCAAACGCAAACGTCGAGGATTCTCTACGCGTCGCAATCCACAGCTGCAGAACCAAGCGAAGACGCCACTATCAAGTCATACAGGGGAAGAGGAGAAGTCAGTTACACCAACATTACTTAAAGAAGATAGGGTGGAAATCATTGAATCCAATTCTGATGTGGATTCCGATGATGCACCATTGACTGCTGTGAAGTCAATGAAATGTCAGCACTGCCGCAAGCTCTTCAAGACATGTCGTTCACTGACAATTCACTCGAAGCGTTGTGATGCCATGCATCACATTCCACAGAAAGACAAACCGCCAGATTATGATGAGATTAGATCTGTAGCACAAACCAGCAGTAGTAAGGAAAACATTGACATAAAGAATGAAGGGGACATGCTTAAACAAACTCTAACTCTGCGTCCACTCACACGTTCTCAAACAAACGCCGCAAAGCGTAAAGCTGCTGGTTCACGCAGTGACGTTGCGGCCAAGAGAAAGTGTTAATCCTTATTTTCGTAGACTTAATTTATATTGTTTTAATTTAATATTTTTTTAATAAATTCTCAAAAACATGAATTCAACCAGATGATGTTTTATTATTGGAATGAAAATGTACAAGCAGCAACGTTAAATAGTTCAGAAATACTAGGTTTACGATTATTTATATCATTTACACAACAAACGGGGTTACTAATACTTTGCCACCAACAGATACTTAGTATCAAACAAGAAGAAGAGTTTAGCGCACCAAATCCTCTGGATTGAACATGCCCTTTAATGGAAATAAATAGAAAAAATGCAGTTAGTTTCGATTGCAACAGCAGTCATGTTATCCATTTACCCTTGCACGTCTCAGGATTGAATCCTTGCTGGCGTCGTATGGATGATCTTTTGACGGGATTTCCAATACAGCTGGAATGGGCGAAGTATGTGCGTCGATCACATGACGAATCAACTCGGCGTAGTTCTGATTGATCAAAATAATATCGATGTCATCACGTTTAAGGAAGCGCTTGAAACATTCTTCGATTTCACTAACTGGTGTATCTATTCGAAAATACAACAATATTGGTAATGAAAGATTCAGTACAAATATGTATTAAATTTACTTTTATCAACGACCATGAAATTGGGGTGACGATTTTTGTTAATTTCTCCAACTCCACCCAATAAAAATCCAACGCAAGTGTCCTATGAATGGAGATGTTCATTGATTAATTCATTCAAAAATGAATCTTTGTTGTTTACTTACCTCGTCTCCAATTACGGAGATGAGTTTTCCTTTCATTGCTGAGTGTAGGGCCATTTTTAAATGTTTTATTGAAGAAATTTAAGCAAAATTCGACTAACTCTTGGGTAGAAATATATAATACAAGATGTAAAAATTTTCAGTGTCAGCTGACACTTGTCAAAATCTTATGACGTCGGTGATGCCAAGTTCATTAATTTCAATGGTGGATTCTATTTGATGCCAATTAGTATTTTTAAGGGGTGTACACATTTATCTCGATTCGCGAGCCGCGAAAATCGCAAGTTTTATTTTTCGGCCTTTACTCAACAATTTGTAGCGGCGATTTGATTGGCGACAAATTGGTGCTTAGCGTTCACACAAAAAAGATGTTGGCAGACTTTAGTTTTGAGAGAAACTTGAAGTGTTTGCATATAATGGCGGAGTGCGCACTGCTTTCTGTTTTACTTATAGATGAATTAGTGGAAAATGAAGAAAAGGCGAGTTGCGGTGAATCCCTGGATAAAACAAGGAAATAATTTCTTCTCCGTTATATTGTTAAGAGAATTAAACGAAAATTCTGCCGATGATTTTCGCAATTATTTGCGCATCGATTCACCGACGTATGAACCGACGTATGTTGCATTGCGTGCTTTTTACATAACAAAATATTCATTGAACATTACCATTTGCCGTGAGTTATATTATTGTATATATTATAAGGTTCAAGAATAACCACAGGAAAAAATGATTAGAGAATAATTGCATCTTCTTACAAATAATAGCAATGATTATAACTTTTTGATATTGTCATATTAAGTGAACGATCTTGTACGTGAATGAAATCAGTCGTGAATGTAATAGAGGAGCTCTTTAAAAAATGTGTCAACTTCTGCTGTCATAACTGTCAGTTTTGCAATAACGTTTGGAATTCAGCATTTTTGTTTACAGGCGAAAAACTGGTGTCTATGATTTATTAACAAGAAATAAATACAAATTAACAGAATGAATCCATTAACGTAAGTATAATCAAGACTAAAAATATATATACAACAAATAACTAAAGAGTTTATTTTTTCCTACACAAGAAATATGAAAAATGTCTTGAAGTTGAGTGAGAGGGACCTACAGCACGGTGGGAAATCTTCCTGGCATAACATGTACAGGGACTCTGCATGGGTTTATGTTGGAGGCATGCCCTTTGATCTTACCGAAGGTGATATTATTGCTGTGTTCTCGCAATATGGCGAAATTGTAAACATCAACCTGGTCCGTGATAAATTATCTGGAAAATCGAAAGGATTCTGTTTCATATGTTATGAGGATCAACGCTCTACTATTTTAGCAGTTGACAATTTAAATGGGATTAAGGTATGTTGCAAGCATAAGCACTAGGTATTGTCGACATTCTTTATATATTAAAATATGAATTCAAATCAGATACTCAACAGAACTATTCGTGTTGATCATGTGGCAGATTACAAGCCTCCGAAAGAGAACGATAAAACTGATGAAGAAACCAGGCGATTATACATGGAAGGATGCGCACCAAAGCCTCAGATTTTAGAGGAGAATATAAAACGTGAACAGGTCAACGATAATAGTAGTGCCTTGCGGGCAGTAAAGAAGGAATCACACATCAAAGTAAAGAAAGAAAAGATAAAGAAATTAAAGAAAGAGAAAAAGGAGAAAAGATCTAAAAAGGAAAAGAAATCAAAGAAAAAGAAAAAGAAGAAAGCTCGAGAAAGTACTTCCGAAGACAGCTCATCGGATGATGGATCTCCTTCAGAGAGCGAATCCCAAAATGATAATAAGAGGAGTAGACACCGAAGTAAGAGTCCAAGGAGATCATCTGAATCAAAGGCAGTTGACAGGGGCAGAGAGAAACCTAGAAGTGGTAGTCAGAGTCGTGAACACGAAAGAAGGCGACGAAGTCGCTCCTGATAACACATGCTTACATTTTTTGTAAACGCGTTATATGTATTTCGGATTAAAATCTTTTCACATTAAAAACAAGTGAATGTAAGCAGTAATAAATGTTTTATGAATTCTGTTTGCGTGCGGAGAATTGTGCTACGACGTCTGCAAGCATTTCGGTCTTACGACGCACAGCGGACTGCGCCTTTTTCATAGCTGCTTTTTTTGTAGGAATAGTTAAAATAATGGGAATGGATTTGGTTGCGTAACCTAAAATATTGGTTAGTCTCTGCTCCACATCTGTTGAAATCAATATGATTGCAATGTCTTTTCGAAAATACAATTCCATAAAACGTTCTTTTAGCACCTTGTACGGCGTGTCTAAATAAATTTGAAAAGTAATTTTTCATGTGTAAAGTCATTCTTGTTTACCTTGTGTTACAATGAAATAGTTTTGCTGATTTGTTTCTGGATTATGTTGACCTAAGGCTGCCAGAAAAAGCCCTGCAGCTAAATCCTGTAATACGATTAGAAAAATTGTATATCCCAATTATTCCTTAATGAAGATCCATACTTCTTCCAAAATGAAACCGAAAAGACTACAATTTTCCCCAAAACTGCTCGCCATTAGGTCGCTTATAATTTTGAAAAGAATCATCAACAATTAAAAACAATTTGAATTATTTTTGTTTTGATTTGGATCGCTGAGGCTTTGTAAAATGAGGTTGTTCATCCTCACTGTAGTTTTAAACGTACTTGAATATCTGTCTGGTATCTAGGCATTTTGCTCGTTGACCAAATTACAAGCATAAGCAGACCGTCCATGTGGACACACAGACAAAGTATATTCTCACACAGTTGGGCAGATAATAGTTTGCTTGTTCATTTAAGAGTAAGTTAATGTAGAAACGAAATATGTAGGATTTCTGATTTGTAAAAATTATTTTATTCTATTTCCCTTTTTCTAGCTTTAGCGCCACCTATCTCCCATTCTGAATATATCTCAATTTGTAAATGCTTTGAAAATTTCCTTGCCTGCTTACATTCAGAGTTCGTTATGAGACCCAAAGGTTGTAGTCACAAATATTTCACTTTTCGGACCAGTGCCGGCCAGTGTCAAGGCTAAATTGTTATCTCAGCCAACAACCACATTGTTGACATAGAACTGAAAAACCACAGCAAAATTAGTTTTGATAAACTCTTCCCGGGCGTTTGCTGCGCCATCTATGACTGAACATTATCACTGAACAAAATTTATTTATCAGAAGCCGAGTATTTGACATATATTGGTAAGTTTAGCGAAATTAGTCTACCTAAGATTAATTTAAATTGTCCACAAATACTAGTGCGATCACTGGATTGTGACGAATGAAACACAAAAGTTCACTATTCACGATATACACGAATTTATCTTGCAAGCACTGATTTACTTCTTATACTTTAGGACACTTTAAGAATCACTATTACTTTACTACAAAACTCTTTGCTGCCTTTCAGGCTGAACCGATTAAAAGTTTGAGCACTATAAAGTCCCACACTGAACTGAACTGTAATAATTCTTTAACTCAACCCACTGACTCGACCACAGTGCCGATATTTATAAAGGGTGATTTTTTTCGAAAAAAAAAACACATAAAATTCAGGAATATGCATGAAATCTTTATTTGAATCGATAGTACGGTCCATACAATTTAATGTTTGAAGATTATTTCATGCAAATGTTGACCTTGACTGCGCCTCAAATGGTCCATCCGCTTAGTCCAATTTTGGCATACTCTTTCCAACATTTTGGCCGGTATCTCACGAATAAATGCTTCAATGTTGCCTTCCAATGCGTCAATTGAAGCGGGCTTGACTGTATAGACATGAGCTTTAACATAGCCCCACAAAAAATAGTCTAAAGGCGTTAAATCGCACGATCTAGGCGGCCAATTGACCGGTCCCGAACGTGAAATAAAATGTTCACCGAAATCGCCTCTCAATAAGTCCATAGCATGTGGCACCGTCTTGTTGAAACCACATGTCATGCAAGTCAAGCTCTTGCATTTTGGGCAAAAAAAAGTTGAATATCATCTCACGGTAGCGCTCACCATTCACAGTTACGTTACGAATCGCATCATCTTTGAAGAAGTACGGTCCAATGATGCCACCAGCCCATAAACCGCACCAAACTGTGACTTTTTCTGGATGCATTGGTAGCTCTTGCAATGCTTCTGGCTGATATTCACATATTTACGTACCCATTGAGCCAAAAATGAGCTTCGTCGCTGAACACACCATAAAATGGAAGAAGCGCGCGATGAACTTTCTTAACAGAGCACGCATTTTGATAATAAAATTCAATAATTTGCAAGCGTTGTTCGCTTGTAAGACGATTCATGGTTAAATTATCGACCAGACTGAAGATGTTTGACAGTGAAACAAAACACGAAACGTGCGTCAGCTGTTTAAACCAGTCTTGCCAAAGAGATAATAGCTAAAAAATCAGTAGTAGTAGCTTTGCGCAGAGGCTATATCGTAACCAATGAGGTCCCACAGAAGTCAACAGTTACGTCACTGCACTTACTCGTAAGCCTTCATCCGCACCAGACATCATCTTCAGCGAAACCAACCCAGCGGGCGATCCGACAGGAAACGATGACCTCACAACGGCCGAAGAAATTGCGGGAATCATTCAACGTAGCCCAACGAGGAAAGCAGCCGGGGCTGACAATATTTCGAATTTAGTCCATAAGCGAATGCCACAAACAGTGATGATACTTCTCACAATCATCATGAACAATTGCATCAACAATTGCTACTTTCCTAGCAAGTGAAAAATAACAAAAATTGTCGCAATACCAAAAAGGCCTGTATTGCTCCTGGAGAGCCTGGTAGTGCGAAAACTGCAGCGATGTTCAACCGACCTAAACCGGATATTCAGTACGGATTTCGGGTAAAAACATTCAACGCTACATCCTCTAATGAAGTTCCACCACGATGTTGTAGCTTCGCTGAAGAATAACGAGGTCACCGTCGCCTGCTTCCTGGACGTAGAAAAGGCCTTCTATACGGTCTGGATTGAGGGACTCATCTACAAAATCCTGATGGGATTCCCCTCCAAACTCATCAGAATAATTTATAGCTTTCTGCATTCAAGAAGATTCTACGTCTCAGTTGAAAGCAGCAAGTCAACAGAGCGGAGCACCAAGGCGGGAGTTGCACGAGGGTCAGATTTAAAAATTTATTTGAACGGAATTATGTTTGCCATTGGGTTTACAACTAGACTTACAAACTCAAGGTTAGGGTGTTGGGTCAACAATAGGGATGATGTGCTTTGTTTAATTTAATGTTTATCATTATTGTCGGTTTATTGTTTATTTTGTATGTCCTACAATGGCTGGTGCTTACATCGGGTTGTTCAAGTCCGTGTGTCCATGGGGGTCCTTTTGGGATGGGGTGGTGATGATAGCCTCGATGGAGATTGCTATCGCTGCTGTGGTAGAATCCATGCAGCTCGTTGTTAGACGTCGTTGGAAAGTTCTGCTCGTTTAGTAGATTTCAGGGTCCTGATTTCCTGGTTAGGATGACTGTTGATTTCTAGTTGCTGCTTGCCGAACAGTGTCACCACGTACTATTGCAGGGGGATGATGCGTGCTTGGTCGTAAAGCCTATTGTTGGGTTTGGAATTTAGTGAAGACCAGGTCGGGAATGTTCACCACTCAGATACTGGGGGAAAATCCCAACATTGACCACCAATTTGGCGTTTTCAAGACTGACTCCAGACTGACTCCAGACTGACTCGCCATCACAAGAGGCACGGTGCCTTTGATGGTCCCTGTCGATGGTGAGTCCGGTACATATTCGGCGTATTTTTCATTCGAAAATTGCGAGCTTCGTCATGCTGGTCTTAGAGATGGTGTGCCATATTGGGAAGCCGTACGTTAAGATCGGCCATATAAGCTGCCTGTATACCAGCAGTTTGGTCCTCTGGCTTAATCCATTTTGCTTGCGATGGAAGCCTAGGTTGGCCTTCTTAAGGGTCAGTTAGGATTGACTGTTGAACTTCAACCAATATACTTGAAATTTTCGTTTGTTGATATTACTGGACCGTTAGGGAACACTACCTTTATGCTTCGACATTTGGATGCTGGTTTGCACCCACCTCTGGATGGTCTCCTTAAGCACATATGTTCCGATTTCTCAGCATTGACACGAACACCGCATATAGTAGTCAAATTTGTTCGCTGGTGACGTCGAGCTGGCATAAGTCAGCGAGTCTTCTGCATATAGGCAGCATTTCATTGTGTCAGTTGAATGTGGTTGATCTGCCGTGAGTCGTGTACGGGGCTGTCATTGTAATGCCAGTAATTGTGATTGATCTAAGGAAAACTTTGGTTTGGAATTTAGTGAAGACCAGGTCGGGAAAGTTCACCACTCCGATACTGGGGGAAAAAACCCAACATTGACCACCAATTTGTCGTTTTCAGGACTGACTCAAGACTGACTCGCCATCACAAGAGGCACGATCTTCCTAAAGACTGCACAATTGCTGGCACACCTGGCCGATATTGACGTAGAAAACTGAGATTAAACGCAAAATAAGTCTTGCCAATCGCTGTTTCTGTAGACTCACTAGGCAATTGAGTAATAGAGCCGTCTCCCGAAGGACCAAGTTGACTTTATACAATCCACTGACCACCTCAGTCCTTATGTACGGTGCCGGACAATCTCAAAAGTGTATGAAGAAGTTTTTGGTCTGTTCTCTTTGGTGCGGTTAGCATGATATTGCGAGATGAAGACTCCGCCACGAACTGTAAGTACTGTTGGCATTTAAACCCCTAAGACGCATGGACAACTTTGCTCCAGGCCGAAGAGGCTTTGACTGCACGTCAGTGGGAAGACGCAGTATAGTACACAAACTAAACCCATGACTCACATAGGTGTAGACAGACCTCACCCAGCAGAAAATGTGGTCGAATTTATAAGGCTAAGCGAAAAAAAGTCTACTTCGCATGCGCAATTGGAGGCACCTGGCAAAGATCGCCCCAGCTGGAGAGGCTTATTGGCTAAGGCCTAGGTCCACCCAGGGCCAACGAAAGATGGAAAAGGCCATATTAGCCTGGCCGTCCAACAGTTTCTTTCAAGTGGTTCAAGTGGGAGGTCGAGGTTTGTTCATAGTCATTGCTAGTGTGAAGCTCGCCACGAGTGTGCTAATTAAAAAATAAAGTGAAGGCTCTAAAGTTGTTGTCCAAGTTCTCGAATGGTGCTGCCTAATCTGATTGGCATGTGTATCGTGTATTGCGTCAATAAGCCTGACTCAGTCACCACAAGTGTGTGTCATCCTACTCACCGACGTCGAAACAACACCTAGGCTTGCAATTATGGTTCAAAATACTTCTTGTCCAACATATATGACTGGATGGCACAGTTAGTTACGTACCTGCCCTTGGTTAGAGTAATCCGTCGCAAAGTTGATACGCTTTTATCCGGTTTTCAAATCTTGTCCAGTCGCAATTGCGTTGGGATCGAATCATCGGCACTATCACTGGAGTGGTCGATCAGTGGTGGAGTAGTCCGAAGTGTACTGGTAAATTCACTAGCATTCCCCTTCCCTACGCTACCATATCCAACATGCGTCGGTGTCAATGTTGGTTGTACGGTTTGATTCATGCTCCTTCTAGGACCTCAATTCAGGTACCTTGTGGTTACTCGTTTCCCTATCCGCATCCCCTTGCAACTGGAATTATGGACACTTGATAGTTGAGTGGCGTATTTAAGGATATCTCTCACTAGTGCTTTTGGTCACTCTTCTAGATCGTTAAATGTGTAGCTGTCTAGCAACTCTTTACTGGTGCTGCAGGAGCAAGGCAAGCACAGAAACAGTAGATTGTCGCCACATCATCCTCATTTGCTCTGTTTTTAATTTTCCTCATTTTAATTTCCCTTAAACGCGGGCTGCATCCACTGCGTTGTTCCACAGGTCCGGAGTCGAAAAGTCTTCGGACCGGAGTCGGAGACTCTTCGGGCCGGAGGTGAGTTGTCCGTACCTCTACAATGCCCAGCCACCTTAATCGTTGCTTGCTCATGTCGCTGTACAGCCGTACATGTCGTGGTTGAATCTTCCCCTCAAAATGGCAGCAAAGGAAGAAAGATCGCACGCACTTTTCTGGCGAGAGATTGAGAACTTCTTCTCCGCGTCTTAAATAAAGTCAGCTTGGTCTTTCGGTTTCTCTTACTTAATTGCCGACTAAGCCCATAGAAACAGTCCTCTCTGCGTTTGATCACGGTGCAGATGAGCTAGACGACGTCCTTAACAACATTGAAGTTATAGCTGCCCGAAACGTCGATGTTGTATGTCCTTCCTGGCGGACAGCATATACTTTGTTTTGCCCCCATACACCGCTAGACCTTTTTAGGCGCTTCCGTCTCAATGCCAGCAAGCACCTAATTGACGGCTCGCCGTGTTCTGCCAATCACGCCAATGTCATCCGCGTATGGTAACAGTTGTACGGACTTGGAATGCCTGGAATATCGTGCCTCTTGTGTTGCCCAGTGAGCTTTGCACGATCTTCTCCAGGATGACGTTAAAGACGTCACATGATAGCGCGCCGCCTTGCCTAAATCCTTTTATTGACATTGAAGGTCTCGGAGAGTTCGTTACCGACCTTAATGGAGCAGCGGGAATTCCCCATCGTCATTCTGCACAACCTGACGAGTTAGGAGGAAATGACTGCGTTTGTAGGTCGTCTCTATGTACGCAGTCATACGGGTCCTTTCCACAATCTGCCGTTCTACGCACTACGGCTCATTCGGTGTGGAGTAGTCAAAGAGATCTCCTCTTCTGCAAATGATACTCGGCATGCTTTTCTTCGACCATTTCTTACAGATGAGTTGGTACATGCGCCCGGCCAGAACATCTGAGCGGACAGATCGTCCGCACCGGCAACCTTGTTAGACTTCTGTCTTGATACATGCGCCCGGCCAGAACATCTGAGCGGACAGATCGTCCGCACCGGCAACCTTGTTAGACTTCTGTCTTGATAGTATTATGTCCAGATTGAGTGGAACATTGTGACGATGTTTGATTGTCTACAGAAGTGATGTTTGTAGATTCTCGGTATCAAATGCTCAACTCAACTAAGTTGTCCATTTGGTCCTGGCTACTGTCGGAACCTTGTATCCATTGGACAGCTGTTTCAACCTTTGGTAAAACGTTCGGACATCGTTTCGGCCGTCCACGCGTTGCCCATGATCAGTCTTTTTCCTCGAAAGAGACCGTGTATCTTCCCTTCTACTTGCTCACAAGTTCAAGGCTGCAGATCGAGAATATCTCAGTAAGTCATTGGAAAATGTCATGTGACGGAAATATATTTCAATGACTTAGGCAGCTGTGTATATTTTTATCTTTTGAAGGGCACAGCACTAAAAGAACACCAGGATGAGTAAGAGAGGCAAAGATGTGAGTCCATGCTTTTCCTCGAGTAAGTGCATTGCGTCATATTACCTCTTAGACTGGATTTATGAAGAAAAAGAAGATGGCTAGGCTGCGGTTCAGGAGCATTGTTCATATGGTGATGTTCAACAAGTTTTGGCTTCAAGATGTCGAGGAGCAGAAGATATCCACTAACATCAAGAAGAATATCGCCATGCTTGTGAGACAACAGAAGAAAATTGGTATCTTAACCATGGCTGTATGGCATTTGCCCGGGTACTTAACGGCTTGTGTAATAATGTCACAATGTTTTTTGCTAGGAAAAAGCACTCATTCGCAAGCCGCTTTGGTCGCGGACAGTGGAGGAAAGGCAGAGGCTCTTATTGCTCATGTTAAATTTGACATGTTTTGCAAGTTATCCTCCGGTATGTCATCTAATTTGCATATTACCACAGATTTTGTTTTGAGTTACGTTGATTTCTGATGGTCGCTTGTTTGTTCTCCCTTATCAATTAGCGCACATTTTATTTGACTCAGCTGTCTCGTGCTTTGCTTTGATTCAAAATTGCTTAAAAGATGGTGCAGTCTTTATACACAAACTGAAGCGCCTGTGATCGGGTTAACGGTGCTAAATTAACGCCTTTCAACGTGGGCGTTGGACTACTTTCACCTCTCTTTTTATATGCACTCGATTTTGCAGTGGGGTAAGTCGGGTCCTCTTTGCAGGTGACTTAGTTATCCTCACATCTTCGCAGACGGAACTCCTGCTGCTGGGATGAGAGTTTGAACAATCAGGCGTTATGGCAATTCCCAGAATGCCTGTTTAGTGCACTCTACATGTTAGTGGAGTCCCATTGAAGATGCTGGAGAAGTTTATGTATCTCGGCGTCTTTTCACGAGTGATGGGAGGAGTAATACCAAGCCTTACCCAAGCTGGGCCTGTAACCAGGAAGGCCGAGTATTTATTCCGACTATCAGCTATGGTCATGAAATCTGGATAATGACCGAAATGGCTGCTGAGATGAGATTTTTTCGTGCCATTGTGGGAACTACTCGCCGGCATAGAGTGAGAAACACGGCAGTGCGAGAGGTACCAGCTGCTTCTTCGAACGGAAAGGGCTTTGTTTCGATGGTTTGGTCAAGTGACAGGAATAATCACGACTTCGGAGGCGGGCGTTGAATGCGATTCTATCATGTGGGCGACTTCTTGGCAGACCCAGGAGGAGGTGGTTAGACAAAGTCCTAAAACTCGCCTTGGGCATAGCCGCTAATTAGACCCCTTTTGTGGATCATGTGGGTTAAGTGGGGGCACTTGCAACCCCTATGTCTGGGACCCCACGCATAATTTAGTCGCTGTGACCCATTGTGGCTGCATGAAAGATAATTGAGGAAAAAAAAACAAAGCATACGTTTCAGAAGCCTCATTTTGTTGCCATTTTGATGGTAATGCTCCCACTCTCGTAAAAGCTCTCGTCCCTATTGGCGGCGCAATCCTAAGTCCAGCTGAATGGTGATCGCTCCGTAGCGGCGATGGTACCAGCAGCATTCATTGTTTCCCGTTCGATACCTACGGTCTCGACTCGTTGGGCGTGAGCGATGGATTGAGGTGCTTCGTGATGCTCGTTGGTTGTGTGTCTGTGTTCCTTCTAGCGCAGTTAGTCTCTGCTGGTGCTGGCTACTGACGGAGATCTTTGAGATGAATGGTGCATTGCCGCCAGTGAAACCGTTGGTTGACAGTGACCTCTAACCTTGTCGACGACGCTTGCAAGTTCGCACATGTTGTGATAGTTTTGACAAGCAGAGGACTTGAAGCACTGCGTCGGGTGTGTACGAAGAACCGTAGAGATCCCTTATACGGCGGAGTAATTGGGGAGGTTGAACATCGCCCAAATCAATGCCTTCCAACAATCGTTGAAGTCGGAGTTCCCTGCTCTCTTCGTACACTTGTATAAGGCGTGTTTTTACTGCGGCCAATTTTTCCGTAGCTGGTGGGGATAGTAGGATACCAGACACTTGCTCCAGATCCTGGATCCTTGTCAGATGGTTTGGACGGTGAAAGAATAGCTTCGATTTGCACGAACCAAAGCGAGTGGGGGTCGCGCCAGTCCTGTGGTAAACGCGCTGCCCAGTGGCATGTGATTGGGTGCCCAATGGAGATGTATGTGGAGCTTCGGGGCCCGTCCCCAAGGGTTCAACTCCTGCCTTGGTGGTAATTTGTCACTTGATGCCTAGAGGTTAGGATACGAATATATATTTGCAACGATGCACAATTTTTCCGAACGCGATGTCACCAATGTTACGTACGATTTGTCCCCTAAGCTTTATCAATAATTATTTTACTTGAACCAATTGTACAACATATATATATTTCTATACTAATGTGTAAAGATCAAAAATGCTGCTGATTATGTATCCGAATGGGTCCACGGCTCGATCCAAAAGGAGAGGGGAACAGGTCACGTAAGTCTCAACTGAAACTGACTTTGATATAAGTCAGGAATGTGGTGAATTCTTGCAGCTTCGCGGATATGTTCGTGAATGGTGTTTGTTGTGAGTCACCACAAAACTAAGAGAGTACTTTTCACAAGCTTCATTTGGTGGAAGGTGGATGCATGAGGACCTCCCAACCAAGCTCCCAGGGTTTCTGGCGAGTCGCTATCGATATGTGTGGCCTGGCCTAGGAACACAATTCTTATGGGACAAAGCTGGTTGCTTTTAAGCAATAGCTTCCTTCATTCGGTCCGATTAACAATACAGGTTGGACTTAAGAGTGTTGCCATAGGCGATCAGTTCATAGTCAATCCCATTAAATACACAGCAAGACCTGCCTCGCCGCCAATCCTGGCTTGGCTACTGCTTGCGCCGACTCGCCACTTCCATTTTCCCTTGACGTTGTCTGAAGTGATCCAATCGCCATCGGTGTCCCTTCCGTGTTGCATTCCAGGAGCTCCAGATCCTGGCGCTCCAGATTTGCGATGACGTACTGCGATCATAAATCACCGGTGCAGGTGATGTAACTTTGAAAACGGCGGAAATCCAGTCTAGACAGCTATTACTCTTTCAACATGACTTCCCAGCTATAAGCGGTCAATGTCTACACCAAATCCTTGAAGTGTATTTTCCTATATTATGCGAACATTTGAGGTCAATCGGAACTTTTCGATATTTTGAATCCGCCATAAACCAAGGTACCATTTTTATGTGTACGGATATACAGTGAACTCTTATGAGGACCAAAAACGCCAGTCCGTTGGCCGTCCACATAAGAGAGACTTCACGGTATTAGAGCCCTCTGCAGTTGCGCCTAAAGAACCATCTTATATCCCTTATTCTATCAAAATCCTTCCCTTTCAGAAAATACGTGCCCGTCTGGCCAATGTGGTGAAGTTTATTTATGTCAATGCTGGGCGCTACATTATCAGAGAGGGCAGCACCCCTTTGGCGATTTATTTCATCTTAACCGGAGAAGTTGAGATCACGAAGAAAGTATACGATTTCGTAAGGATATTTTTGCATACGTTCACAGCGTTGTAATTTTGATTTGGACTTTCAGACCACCGATTCCGAAGTCGAAAAGTTAGAATTCATCTGCGGACCCGGAGATGTCATTGGAGACGTAGAAATGATTGAAGGATGCAAGAGACAACAATCCTGCAAGGCTACAAGTGAGATTTGATTCTGTTGGTAATTATTATGTTGAAAGACCATTTATGTGGAATTCGTAACGCCGAAGAATTCCGCGTGTCCAAAAACGCGTGTTTTCGAAATATTGACTGGAAGATTTTCTCGGAACAACACAATTGCTCCACATAACTGCTAGGTTAAGGTTAGATTAAACTGGACGACTGCAGAGAGTAGTTGACACTTAGGCCATGGATCTATTTTGACATTGGGCCGTGCCGTTTCTTTTTTTTTTTTTTTTTCAAAATTTGAACGATCAGTATTGTTCAAAGTATTGCCCATCTGAATTTATGACTTTTCCCCATCTTTCTGGCAATTTGTGGATCCCATCCCAAAAGAATTGCGCCGGCTTGGCAGCCAAGAATGAATCAAGTCAATTTTTGATATTCTGATGTGAATCGATTTCAGTGAGGGCGTTCTGCATCGACCGGAAGAAATGGTAGTCAGAAGGAGTAAGGTATGGGCTATAAGGCGGGTGGGGTAAAACTTCCCATCCACTGTTTTCCAAATAGTTCTTAATCGGAACAGTAACGTGGGGCCTAGCGTTGTCATGATGGAAAATTATTGCCTCGTGTCTGGTCGCATATTCCGGGCGTTTTTCGGCTACTGATCTCCTCAAATGGATTAATTACGTTCGGTAGCGTTGTCCATTGATGGTTTCACCGGGTTTTAGCAGCTCATAATACAGCACACCCTTCTGATCCCACCAAATACAGAGCATTACCTTCCCGCCATGGATATTGATTTGGCTGGCTTCCAAGCTAAAATCACCACTTTTAAATCGTGCAAACCACTTTTAGTACGTTCGCTCAGCTAGCGCATTTTCACCATAGACTTCCACCAAAATGCGATGACTTTCGGCAGCAGTTTTGTTCCTATTAAAGCAATGAAGAAGAACTCGCCGCAAGAACACTTTTTCAGGCACAAAGATCGACATATTTGAGTGAAAAAAAAAATGATTGTTGTTTACGCTTCAAATGAATGACATATACTGAAATGACGTACAATGACAGTAGCTTTCCAATGCATGTTCCAATGGAATAATACAAGTTACGCCATCTCTTAGCAAACCGCACGAATTAAGTTATAGACCCAATATTTCAATTTGTGGTGATCAAGGTTTTTTGCCTCTCACTATTGTTGCATCTGAAAGTTATTCCTTTCTAAATATGCAAATTCTTAATTCAAATAAATTTAATTCATTTACTTTCGTTTTATTACGTGCTCCATTTGTAACCGTACGACTCCATCCGCATCTCCATCCTCTCCTCCCGACGTGAACACAGCATACTCCTATACACCTCTTCCTCTAAACCTAAAAGCCCATTATCCTCCATATAAAAGGGAGATTCGCGATTCTATCTGACTTGTTCAAACCTGCTCGCATACTGAAATCCCAAAGACTGCATGGAAAATTAGTTGAAGTCCCAAAGACTTCAACTGAATGCGTGTGACTTCAAGTGAATGGTAAAGACTTCAAAGTGACTTCGTCAGTCGATGGACTTGCATTCAATTGATTTCAAATCAGAAGACTGGGCGTAAAGATTGATCCAATCAAGGCTTCAAAAAGAATAATGAATTAAATATTGATGTCTCCATGTGAAAGTGAATTCAGGAATTGAAAAGTCCCAAACATGCAGTCAATTGAATTGTCAATTGCAGTCTTTTACAACTCTGATCACAAACATGAGGTTCATCCTCAAAAGTCAACTCTCCGAGCTCACTCATATCTCTTTCATGCAAACACTCGACATGTAAACAATACGTAAACAACTGACAGGACTGTGAGAGTAGGGGAAGCCCGACTTCGAATCATTGACTGTCGGCGGCTATTCCTTTAACTTCCAATTACCGATGGGCACTAATTGACACTGATTTTATTCAATTTGTCGAGTATTCTTCTAGGGACCGAGGAAAGAAACTCAAATTATCAATCCAAATAAACGAGTGTCAAAGTATCGGGGGTCGACATGAAGCTGTGAAGAACTGTGTTTCTTGTTCTGACTGCCTCAGTCCATCAATACGTATTCAGACTCAAGTTTGAAGTATTTCCCATGTATGTACACATTTTCTCCCCTTTCACTTTTCTTCTTCTCTCCGTAACCACCCAATTACCGAATCAACTCTATTGGCAATAAACAAAATCAGTTATTATGAGCATTGCCTGCCACAGTCGTGTTAGGCTAATTGTGTTTTATGCGAATACTAATCAAATGGCCGTTTTCGATCAGATGCCTTGGAAGCAACCGAGCCCACCCGCACATCCTGCCTACATGCCTCACAATTCCAGAATTAAAGCCGGAGCCTTTGCGTGACTACTCATGTAATTCCATTGACAGCTACTTCAAACTGAAAATATTTTTCTATTGATCAAAATTCATAGCCCATCGATTTGTATTGCGGAACAATTGTACATACATATGTATGTACGTGCCTTCCGTTGTTCTAGGCCCAAATCGTGGATCGTTGTCCGTGTCGGAACTGGAAATGAGTTCAGTTGCCTCCCTTCGTTTCCTACTGCCCCCTACCAAAAAGGAATCATTCATGATTTGCATCTAACACCCCCGCCGCCTTATCTGATTCAGTTGTAACTATTGGATTCACAAAAAAATATGTATTATTACTTCGGAGCGCATGAGGGCACGAGGAAGTGGATTTTGTTGGCCTTATCCTCGACTTGTTTTCAGACGATGTTGAGCTCTTAACTGTGCTAGACGAGGACTTCGATAGGATACTGCGCCCGTACATGGAGAGTCAGTGGGAGCAGAAGAAACGTGCCCTAGGCGCATTCGATTACTTTAATAATTGGACGCCTACCCAGGTAAGGCAATGGCTGCGGTAAAACCTCATTTAATTCATTCGGCATGCCTCCCTTTACATACAGGTAATCGCTATGTGCAAAATCGGAGTGCTGAAGCAGTACGAAGCACTGGAGACCATCTATTATGAGGACAAAGGTCCACTGAGCTATGTCCATTTCGTGATCAGCGGACAGTGTATGATCCTGCAATGTTTGAAGTTGAAGGTGCGTTTCTGAGAAACTCTTCCAATTAATGTGTCTCATTTCTTTTTTCCTAGGTAACTGAGAAGAGTGGCAATAAGAGGTTTGCTCTGTTGGATATCACGGAAGATGAATCTGCTCTAATATTTAGTAAATTTACAAAACAAGAATTGCTAAAAAAGCTGAGTGAATCAAAGGCAGAATCAAAGCCGGCCGAGCAGGAAGAGGAATCGCCACACTCTTCGGATACTGAAGAGACCGCCGAGGACGAGGAGGAGGTTGCTGGAGTTTACAAAAAGGTAAGTTCTTCAGATAATGTTACAACCAATTGCCTAACGTGAATCATGGGATGAACAGTGCCTGGTACAGAGTGGAAGGGAATAATATTTAAGCAAGAACAGTGTTAGGTATGGATTCTGACATTATTTTGCATCTACATTCACTCATCGGCTTCGCTGGCAGTTCTTCAAGCTTTCGGTCCAACTTTTATTGCCTAGGTTCAATATGTTCAGCGTGATTCCGGTCCAAAGTGTTTGGCTTGTTAGCGTAGTGTCAAGTCCTTTGAGTGTAGCGCCGCTTCCTCTTGATTTTGGCCAAGATCCGGATCACCAACCAACATTGGCAGCAGTCAATAAGCGAACTCACGGCTTTGTATTTGAACTTCTTGATTGAATTCTTGTGTCAGTTTAAGCTTACAACGATGAAGGCTCTAAACAATCAAAATAAGCAGGGTTTTTTCCTTTCTGGCGAATGCCCAATGCTATTGATCGGTGACCAATCGACATTTCGATACTCGTCGCTACGGCGGCTGTTTTTTTTTACATTTCACTTCAGTCTCCGTTTGGCCGCCCCAACTTCTCTGTCGGTGTGACGAATTGCTTGCACACTGATGACGACAGACCTCACATCGAAATTCACATTTCCCATTTACAACTGAGCTACTGTTTTTTTTTTTATAATTTCCGAGTGTAAACGGATGTCGTTAATTACTTTGACAGCTGTTGAAACATAACAATTGGAAAAACTAGCATAGCTATCCTCTCGTTGGATCCAGCCATTTATTATGTAGTCAACTTGATCCTATGCGAGAGAGATCTCGGGCGTGCCACAAGGTAGCCATTTGGGGCGGTTACTATTTCTTTTGTTCGTAAACGATGCTCGTGTCACAGTACAATTGTAACATTCGCTGACTACTTTGCATTGAATTTATCTATAAATATTTTAACTGGCTCAATTCAGTTCCAATCGAATATCCGCACACTAACGGAATAGTGAGAACCAGAAATGAAGTATGATAGAGATGCCCAAGAGAGGAAGAAGTCTCTTGGCCCGAAACATTTTTGATAACCATTTTTATATTGTTTTCTTTAGCCAAACGGCATTTACGTTATTTCGTGAATAACCGTCAACAATTCATGAATAACTGTCGAAAAGTCTATGAAATTCGTCAATCAGCTGTGAAGTTGGGTATCTCTATGATACTTCATTTCTGGTGTGAACACACTGCATCAGAGCTGAATATTCCGAAATGTAAAATTTTGATTGCACACCGAATAAAACTCCCAATTGACTTACAAGTACTATAGGCGCCATGTAAAGAAGGCTGTCCTTAAATATATTAAATATAATATTCCTTAGAAGAAGTTCCGAAATTCTACTGTAGATGTAAAATAGCAGGCTTCCAAACCTTAAGTTCTACACCAGTCATGTTTGATTATTAACTATCATATAAATTCACCGGAATTACTTTTTTCCATGAGGCTAGCAGTGCAAAAGTGGTGTAACCCACACAAAATTATCTTATGCTTATCGGCACTAGAGAGTCCTTAGGCCATCAACAATTGTTAGCTAGGAAGAAACTACAAGGTGTACAGACACTTTCTGTTGACAGGAAATAATAGTGTGAGAACACCAGAAAATAGAAAGAGATGAGAAATGAGAAAAATAACACCAAAATGACCAAAATAAACTGAAGTTCACGTTGTAGGCTTGTTCGATTTGACAACCTCTTACGGACGGCTGAACCCGAGGGGGCTGCACAGAGATATACGGCAAAACCTTGTAGGTTGGATGAAATTTGACAAAACCTCGCTTTTCGGCGAAACATGTTATTAGAGAAGTGTAAAAGTGTCTTGTAAAAAAAAAATACTTCTAGAAGATCATTATTCTGCACAACCTGCTGAAATGAGCGGTTTTATTTTCGAAAAATTTGTAAAGAGTTCTAGAGACTCATCAGCAATGAAAATGGCAGTGAACACTTTTTATGTCACGTCCTGAACAGCGGTTTCATTCGAACAAAACATTCTTCAGCAACTTAATGACAGGCTTCAGTCTTTTTAGAGCGATCTTGACCTCGTCTATGAGGGCGGACTTCTCGTCTACAATCGTGAAGATTGAAGAGTGTTACCGTTCAACACTCGGCAGAAGTGGTTACCAATTCTCTCCATATCGACTGCGACTCTACTAGTAGTTGTCCAGTTTCGTACCGACTTGCTTCTGCCAATGCTTTGTATTCTTTGAACAGTTGGTTCACCACATTCCTGCTGCAGCACCTTCTCTCTCATCCTCGGGATCGTGGGCTTCTGATACTCTGTCTTCTTCGTCCTGCAAAACTGAGTGTCATACATTGAAGACGTTGCGTTGCCTTCGACACGTTGCTGGTGTCATAAATCCAGTGCGTTATTGGACACATAATGCATGACTTTTCAACTACGTCCTAAATTAATTTTCAGGTAGACAGTGTCTCGAAGTTTCGATTGGCAAAGATCTTAGCAGTTCCATGCGACGTTAAACCATGGTGTTCAGCAGGAAGTTCTCAACAAGAATTGTTCACGTCATTTTCATGAAAATATTTCTGATCATAAATGGAGCACCTAACCGCATCCAATAATACGGATTTCTTTCTTTCTCTCACTTCCATTCAATAGGCCCGAAAATCAGACTACAAGAAGTATGCGCTCTTATGTGGCGTGGACTTGAGCACACCACAAGAACGAAAAGCATCAATTCCAATCTTCGAGGAAGCAATAAATCGTTTATCGACCTCTTCTCGAAAATCTGAGAACCTCAGGCAGTCATCACTTCTGGAGAGATTGGATATAAAAGAAAAAGTAACAAAATCTAATGTCGACTGCAGCTCTCTACTTCTCATGTGTGTATTGAATAATTCCAGGATAACTTCAAATTCGAGAACCACTTCATTGATGTGGGCTCATTGACATTCGGAGGAATTTTCGGCTTGGGAGAACAGCTCGACAATCGAGTGATTATGGCAAGAACCACTGTTCAATGCCTGCTAATACCACGGTTCTGGCTGCTCGAGAAGGATCAAAATCCCGGCAACATCTGGCAGAGAATGCGATTCTATTTGGACACGACCATACCGTCGCGTGAGGTGCTCTTTCAAGATTTTCTAGCCACCCGTAAGTGGCAATCATTTATGAAGAAAGTCATTCAACACTCGCTGGACGATACGAAGATTGGAAATCCCACCAAGTTGGAGGACATTCCCATTATTTGTCGAATCGTTGAAGCACAAGAAGACGACTAAAATCCTGAGTGTTATATGTGTGATGTGAAATAAAAGAATTTACAAAGGAGAGTGATGGTGATTGTTATTGGTCACTCCCACGGCACACAATGCGCGGCGACCTGCAAACCTGATAAACTCCTGACCTGTCCCCATAAGCACAGGAGACATGCGATGGACAGTGTGTCAGTTCCCGTTGGTCATTTAAAATTGACCTTCAATTGCTGACAGTCGTGCAGGGTTGATGTTGATTTCTAGGAAATAGGCCATCAGCCGGTAGTCCTTTTTGTTTATGCTCCGGTAGCCCATGGTAACCCAACGAAACTTGACGGAATCCAAAGCTGAATTCGCACTGATTGCCTTTAGTATTGATTTAACTCTTCGGGCCGACGGTTCGTTAGCCGGGAACACGTTTTAAATTCGTACATTCACCAGAAGTAATTTGTTAGCTCTCAGAACAACTGAAAATAAAAATTAAAAAAATGCCTTTACTGACACCCAATGTCCCCAAGGGACTGATCGATTTGATGAAGAGTCTCACAAAGGAAGTCCTGCGAGACAAACCAGAGAACATCTACGAATACGCTGCCGTACACTTCGAGAAGCAACTCTGCGAGAGAGACGGCTCCCTGGACAAGGAGTACGAGCTATTCACTGACTACAAGGCCAGCTTCGAGGGACAACAGCAGTTTCTTGTTCCTGCAAACTATGGTTTCAAGTGTCAGCGCACACCAAGGGGATCCGGCGCCAGAAGGTCCAAGCCGGACATCTTGGCCAGCTTCAAGGTGCTGGAATCGATTCACGAAGAGGACGCGTCTGCCGAAAACCTCTACAGTGACGAAAAGTACCAGAAGGCGATCTATGTCATCCAACGTTACTACCGGAGCTACATGGCAAGGAAGAAAATATCCGCATCCACGGACAGGCGGGGGCTCACGGAAGCCACAGCGGCAATCATCATCCAGAGGACTATGCGAAAACTGTTCGCGAATAAATTCCCGTCGAGACCAGCCGGGGAAACTGTCAGACATGGTGAAGTACCTCAGGAGGATGTGGATAATGTATCGGAGGCGGCATCTTACACTTCATCGTCTACCATACAAATGCTGGCCGACAGCCAAGAGGGTAGGGAAAATCGATCGACACCAGGACGTGAGGAGATTGGGGATGACATTGGCGTTGGCGAAGGTGATGGGCCGACGACGACTACAACGCACGAGCCATCAGCAGCGTCACAAGACCACCACACAGTGGCTGCGAGGGAGAAGCGGGAGGCGGATAGAAAATCGATGGATCATGAGAATGGTAATTGAATGTGTTGGCTTCAAGGGAAAATTGTTTCGTGGGACAAATTGTTTTGGACAAGAGGGGATTTTTATTTGACTTCTCAGAATTGCAGATGGGTTTCACAATCAGAAATGTGGTAGCAGTGGATTTGGCGCACACTTCCGATTTAACGGATGTATATCCAAGGGAATTTGTTTAGGACTGCGAGATAGGATAAACGCACGTATCTAGAGACGGGAACCCTGTTGATGGCTCACCATTGGAGGGGGTGTTGAAATTGTGGGGTGTTGAAATTGTTTTGTTCTTTCTTTGAATGAAGGGCAATAACTTTTTGACGATTGCTCTCAAGCTACAAAATGAGTGAAATGAAATAAAAGTAATTTCTGGGCTAAGCGTTACATTCAACCTGAAGGTGTCTCGCCGCTCCCAGGCCGTCCTAATGACACGAGAGCAAGCAATAATTTTTTAAAAATTGGCTTCTATCTCAGAGAGCTGTCTTCACATATCTGGCAGCCTCCAATCTCGATCTGTTTTTAGTACGCTGAAAAACACGATTCCCTGAGAAACGTTGTGACAAAAGGGAGCGAATTTAATATAGCCTGTTTGGCAATTTCAGGGTATACACTCTCAATAGAATCAAATACATGTTTTGATAAAGAAGCACTCTGCAGATCAGATTAATGCAGAAAAGACTCGTTTTCCGAAATGTTTAAGGCACAACTATAATGCGCATGAGTGTACATTGGCTAGTGTCAAACTTTAACGAAATGTTTCGTCATGTTTTCAAAAACAACACGCGCGCGTAGCCATATTTACGTCAGAAATGATGCTCTAGGTTGGTTTATTTTTTTTAAATTTTTTTGAAATAATTTCTGAAGTTTTCAGTTCGTTTGTATATACATGTAAGCACGAACTAGAACTCAATATTAGCTGATTTGGCCATATTTCATATTTTCCCTTTCATCTGTCAAATTCATATATACGCTGTGCGGTTCAGAGCGCTTAACGAAACATTTGTTTGGTTGTGTGCCAGCTGCGAAATTCCCCTATACTTAACGAAATGTTAGCAAACATTCCTCCACGGCATTATAGTTTGGCTCATAGAAGTGCGTGTGTTCGCTCTCTCATCCATGCGCGTTTGACACACATGCTCGCTCATGCGCATTGCAGTTGAGCCTTTAGTGTCACAGTCATGTATTATTCGAAGGATTTGCCCATTTGAAGCTATGACTTTTTCTCATCCTTCTGGAAATTTGTGGATCCCATCCCAAAAAGAACTGCGCCGGCTTGGCAGCCAAGAATGAATCAAGTAAATTTTTGATGTTCTGCTCTGATGTGAACCGACTTAAGTGGTTGCGTTCTGCATCGACCGGAACTAATGGTAGTCGGAAGGGCCAAGGTCTGGGCTATAGGACGCGTGGGGTAAAACTTCCCATCCATTGTTTTCCAAATAGTTCTTAATCGGAACAGTAACGTGGGGCCTAGCGTTGTCATGATGGAAAATTATTGCCTCGTGTCTGGTCGCATATTCCGGGCGTTTTTCGGCTACTGATCTCCTCAAACGGATTAATTACGTTCGGTAGCGTTGTCCATTGATGGTTTCACCCGGTTTTAGCAGCTCATAATACAGCACACCCTTCTGATCCCACCAAATACAGATTACCTTCCCGTCATGGATATTCGGCTTTGCCGTTGATTTGGCTGGTTGGCCAAGCCAAAATCACTTTTGGCACGTTCGCTCAGCTGGCGCATATTTATAAACGTCCACCAAAATACGATGACTTTCGCCAGCAGTTTTGTTCATATAAAAGTAATGAAGAAGAACTCCCCACAAAAACACTTTTTCAGGCACAAAGTTCGACATATTTGAGTAAAAAAAAAAGATTGTTGTTTACGCTTCAAATGAATGACATATACTGAAGTGACGTACTATGACAGTAGAATGTTCCAATGGAATAATACAAGTTACGCCCTCTCTTAGCAAACCACACGAATTAAGTTATAGGCCCAAATAATAGTAAAAATGGTCTCATTTAGGTCGAATATTTTTTATTATTTCTTGTCATGATGAATGCCGTTATCCCTCTTTCGTAAAAACCCTTGATCATATCCCTCGAAAAAACTGAAATAGTCGTGCTTCATAAGCCATAGTCAGAATTAAGAGCCTAGCCTTAGGATATCAGCTCATAGTAGATGATTCCATGCCAATCCCAGCAGACATACAGCAAGGAATTCCTGGTCGTCAATCGTGACGTGGCCACCAGTGTGCCGACTCACCGCGATTAGACCTCGACAGTTTGCGAAGTGATATATTGCCCCATTGAGGAGTGATTCGCAGATGGAAATTCGGTTCATGAGGTTCTTTGGCGTTAGCTGGTGTAACATTATTTTTGCATGGAGCCTTGCTTGAATGGTTCCAAACGGTTTTTTGTGCCATGTTTAGCTCTTGGCCAATCGGAACAGTGCTTACTTGACGCTCAGACTCGAGGAATTCAATGATTTTATGGACCTTTTCACAATTGGCTTTCCAGAGCGACATATGTACAACTGCGCATGATTAATGCTGCAGTATCAGGATCATATACATTATTTCGGCAGCCTGGATTACGTTTTCACCTTGATTGAAGAAGAACTGTAGAATATGGCGTGTTTTCTCGTTGCTGGTTTCCAAACAATACGGCGTGCTGGTTCAGCTAATTGGAATATGATCGAAGATAAACTTCACTCAAGAATATTTCGTTTTTAGGGGTTTAGGTGAGCCATGGATTGAGTGGCATTGTGAACCATTTATGGAAAACAGTGATTGTGATCGACCTCGAAGTGTCAGATAATATGTGTAAGTCTGCCATAGGATGCGGATGTACATACATCTAATCCACTGCAAGACAGAGACCCACTACTCCCCCTTTTTATCCCTGGTCCAAAGTGTTCGACCAGTGAGTTACCTCTCTCCCCAGCCACCAGAACTTTCGACGTTGCAAAGCATCTTCCCATCTTGAGACCGACGTGTTGAACCGGGGGAGACCCTCCTCAGCTGGTTGTGCGGCGGAACGGTAGTGGTTGAGTCGCCCATCCGCAGTTGATCTGGCGATGTCGTAGATAAGCGGCACCGCACTTATGTCCTGTATCAGTCCGTTTTTGTCTAGGTGCAGAAAAGCTTCTGGAAGGACAAAGCCGTTGTGGCATACCCTTTCGTGGCATCATCAGCTCTGGCAGTATGAACTCGAATCAACTTCAACTCACTCTCATTGGAATAGAATTTTCCGTACTGGGACTCTGGAGTTCTATAAAGGCGAAGGCAGGCCCTAAGACAAGCCCTCTCGAACAATCGAATCTTTTCCATCAGGCTTGCACTGACATTGCACCACACGACACAGATATAGGTGAGCATTGGTCGGGTGAGGGCCATGTAGCAGATTACCTTCACCCTCGCATCGAGTTGGCTGTTGTAAAACAGTCTCTTTGTAAGGGCAAAAGCACCTCGGACCCTGAGCAGGGCAGCATCTACAAGTTTGTTAAAATATAGAAACTGATCTAGCCAGATACCCAGGCATCTGACTACAGTCCTTTGCGCCAGTGGTTGCCCGTGTCGTCCAACAATTGAGAACTTTCGCCAATTCTTTTTCGTATCCGCCGAGGCCTTATACAACGGCGTCCTGAACAGTATGGTTTACGACTTCTAAAAGTTGATATTCAATTTCCAGTCTGAATGAATCGAAGTCACCCTGTGCGAGAGTAGTGATGTCCTCGATATTTTTGCCCGAAAAATACCTGTGGAGGTCACGTTGCCATTCTTGACGACGAACCGTCTACCGGTTAGCATGTTACACAGTAGGTACAGCCGTGATTTGCTAATACCTAGTCGATTGAGCTTGTAAAAAAGACCGTCTAACCATACGGTATCAAAGTCCTTCTCCGGGTCAATCAAGCAAGCACACGTACATTGTTTCTGGCTCTTGTTCCATTGGATATCCGACACCAGCTTCGACGCGGCTTGAATGGTGTCATGCCCCGCTTTGAAACCGAATCTATTTATCACCTTCTCGAATACCTTGCTGAGAGACGAAGTTTGTTTTCGAACGTGTATGCAATGATTCTGAGTTTAACATTTTATTGGATCGACACTTAAGGTCGCAACATTTAGACGCAACTTACTGTTCTGTAGTTCCTCCCACCGAAACTTGGCAGGAGGGGTATGTGTAACCACTCTTGGTTTCCGCCTTGGCAGGAGAGGTACTTTAGTACACAACACCAAGTGATGATCAGTTTTCAGGACAGCATCAACTTCATCCGGGAAAGCAGCGTACTCTGACTCTAGATTTGGTGCATACGCCTGCACTAGAGCCAAAGTTGACCTTTCAAGCTTGAGCTTTAAGATCCCGACTCTCGCTCCCAGTGGCATCTACTCCAATTCCCTGCCTGCCAACCTAGGACTTGCGAGTATCCCCACTCCCGCTTGTGCAGACATTTGAGGTGCAACTCCCAACAGGAAGAGTTTCCACACGTCAAAAGGTCCACAGTTCTAGATCACCTTTGCTTCGTCGAGGAGATACCCACGATATCCAAACGGTACCTGGCCGCCTCCTCAACTAGGTCGAGATCCTTTTCTGAAAGGGATGAGACGTTTCACGTGCCTATCCTAATTTGATACCGTTGTCCATTGCCTTTTGCTCCCCCCACGCACTGGTTTGTGCATGGCGTGACTTCCCCCCATGAGGCCACTGCTGGGTTGCTCGTAGTTCCTTCGGGCTAAGCCCGACCGGCTGCCAACAGGGACAGACCGGCCACCAGACGCTGGCATACTGCCACCATTCAGGCCTGGCTCCAAATGGGGCCCTGGCACACCAGGGTAGGCAATATGCGAGGCCAATCGTGTTCTTCTTGTCATTTGGAGGTTGCGCTTCGTTAGCCAGGCTTGGGATGCATGAAAATGAACTACACCCCAAACCTGTTGCCCGCCTCCCACCACTGGGAGGACAGCCCACGCAGAGTCAATCCCGAGCACCTTTTATTATTCACGACTCAACGTCTAAGGGGACACTAATAACTTTAAACTAAATATACTCTACCAAATACCACATTCCTGATTACTTTTCCCTTTTTTCAGACGAAAACGATTCGCATCCCCTCGGGGAGTCCCCCACCAATCCTCTAGCAGCAATCGTATCCGATGTAAAATTTGGTAAGTCAATTCGAAGAGCTGGTATTTCTAAAACGATTTTTATAAACAGGATACTAGTACTGCACCCATTGGCATTTTATCAACAAAAATTGGCAGCAATGACCAACAAAATTCCCTTCAAACAAATACCGTTGAGGTGGCTGAAAATGGTAGAAATAGGGAACCGACACATGTACAGACACCACAGGATGTAGCACGACTTGAATCACGAGTTGAATCACAACACTCACTTGGATCGACTCCAGAAACTCCGCCAGTCGCACCGCCATCTCGGCGAGGCGCTGAGAAGACATTTGCGGTTCGCCTGCAGAGCAATGCATTTGTCGACAACAATGCAGGGTGTTCTATTTCGAGTGTGGGACCCAATAGAAAATTCGCCGCCGACACTGGCGACACTTTGAAGGCGTACAGTGTGTTCTATCAGGACGGAGATGACCCAGATTTCTCGGATAGTCTAAACGAAAGCACGATGGAGAAGGATTCCCTTGATACCGAGGACTTGGATGTTGATTCATTGGAATCGAACGACAATACAAGTCATCTGAGCGGAATTGTCAAGCGGGAGACCATGCGAGTGTCTGACGATGGAGATGCTTGCAAAGATGACCACAATGAGGAGCAACAGAATGAACAGTTGTTAGAAATGGAGAGGGTTCCATCGTATCTCTATGGAATCCATCCGAAGCGTACTTCTCTGCCCGAGCGCAAGAGTGTACAATGTAGAACAGCTCCTGACGGCGAGAACTTGGGTCCCGATGAAAAATCGGAGGAAGAGTCATTGGAATCGAAGGAAAGCACTTCTGAGGAGTCGAGTGCTACTCAAATTGAAAATATTTTGGAGCCGAGAATCGATGAAACGGTTTCTTCGGCTGAATATAAGCTAGAGGCGCTTTCAAAACCTCGTTCAGAGGCTGAGCTAAATCAGAACGAGAATGACAAAAAGGAGGCAAACCCTCCCAAGGTTGGCAAGGAAGATGATAAAGTAGAGTTAACTGAGACAGGTGATGTCTCAAATGTGACTGTTGTTGGAAGTCAGCTTAGTTCTCCCAGTTCATCTGGCGTCTGTTCATCCAGCCATGATGCTCAGGCTAAACTTGGCTACTTTGAAGCTCTTTACAATGTCGGCGACACAGTGCGAGATGGCTGCACTGGACACCAGGACTCTGAAGTTGAGTCACAATTGAAAGACCTTCGAAGTCTGTGCAATCTGTATCCAGGTTTGGAAATAAAAGACATTATTTCGGAATTCCACACGAAACACATTCAGCCTGGACAAAGTGGAAAGGAGTCGACTTATGACGACAACAACAACGTTGAAGACTTCGAAATGAAATTATCTGACACTAGCGCAGTAGATGCTGAGAAGGATACTGAGGCACCCGCGGATTTGTACAAAGTGGATGGAAATGTGGAAGGTGTTAAAAGTGTGGTTAAAGCAAAGCATCTGGGGGCGGATCAGGATGAGGACGACTCCAACCATTCCAATGCAAAAGAGACGATCCACAAGGATGTACCCAAAGAGGAGGGATCTGTAGATCAAATCAAAACTGAAGTTAAAGAGGGCAAACAAGCGGCTGCTAAGGATCCATCCAGAGACAAGAATTGCGTGGCAAACGCGGAGGGAGAGATCCAAGAAAAGAAAGACGATGAAGTATTTGGTGGTCATGTGAGTTCCGATGGAGTGAATGAACTCGCGAAGGTAGCAGAGGCATCCAATCGAATACATGAAGGCGAACTGGTAAATTCGGAGTTGAGTAACGAAACCGACATTAGCAACTTTAAGGAAAAACAAGAGAACTTAACGCAAGAGGCCGATGGTGTATATCCAGAATTACCTGGTGCTGGTAGAAAGCAAGCAACAATTGACAAGGACCTCCTTTCGTCGAATTCGCACGAAATAACTGAGACCAAAACCGATGTTGTAGATTTGTCAATACATGAGAGCCCAGAAACAGAACACGGCGATCGCCGAGTAGATTCGAAGACGAAATTAGGGGAAGACAAGGCTGGAGATGAGGGCACATCAGAGGAAGTCGAGTTGGTAAAGACAAATGAAAGCACAACGGAAGCTAAAACAATAAGGGGTGCAAGTGAAAGCAGTCTAGATAAAATCAAAGAAACGTTTGACGACAAAAGTGACGTATCTGCAGAGCCCGGGGAAATGCAAATTGACGGAGGCAAGAAATGTGGAGAAACTGGAAACACGGAAGGGGAAGTTATTGAGAGTTCCGATCCTTCAAGAGGCCAGCATGAAACTGAAGAGAAAACTATAGGCAATAACGACGTTGACAGCATTCAGAATAGAGATGGATTGGAGGAAGCAGAAGCAGCCAATGAAGCCAAAGCTGACAAAAGCATCAAGGTTGCAGATAATTTAGCGGGAGTTGATGAAATCAAAAGACCGGAACATATTGAAAGTCTAGACGAAATTGGGGAGAGTTCAGAACAAGTGAAAGGCGATGGCAGGAAAGCAACTGACAGTCTAAGTGAAGGCAAAACAGATGAAATCGAAGAGAGGGCTATTGGCACCACTGGTGGATCGGAACAAGTACAAGGCGATGACAGGGAACCAACTGACAGTTCAAGTGAAGGAAAGGCAAATGCAATAAAAAGGAGGGCTATCGGCACCACTGATGGATCAGATCAAGTTGCAGGCGAAGCCAGTGAAACTGAGGAAAAAACAGATGCAATTGAAGACATTGGCACCACTGGTGGATCGGAACAAGTAGAATGCAGTGACAGGGAAGCAACTGACAGTTCAAGTGAAGGAAAGACAGATGCAATAAAAAGGAGGGCTACTGCCACCACTGATGGATCAGATCAAGTTAGAGGCGAAGCCAGTGAAACTGGAGGAAAAACAGACGCAATTGCAGACATTGGCACCACTGGTGGATCGGAACAAGTAGAAGGCAGTGACAGGGAAGCAACTGACATTTCAAGTGAATGCAAAACAGATGAAATCGAAAAGAGGGATATTGGCAACACTGGAGGATCGGAAAAAGTAAGAGGCGAAGCCAGTGAAACTGAGGAAACAAGAAATGCAACCACTGATGGCACCTTCGCTGGATCAGGACGATTGGAATTGATGAAAAAGGGGGCTATTGGCACCACTGGTGGATCGGAACAAGTTAGAGGCGAAGCCGGTGAAACTGAGGCAAAAACAGATGCTGGTTGCATGATGGCTGATGGCAGCACTGGTGGGTCGGAAAAATTGAAAGAAGTTGCCTGTGAATCAACTGACAGTTTAAAAGCACAAAGCACTGATAAAGAAGGCACCTCTAGCGACGTTGAGATTAACAAGGCCAACATTCCAAAGGAACAGGAACTAAAACCAAGCTTGAATGAAACCGCTTATCCCACAACCGATCGCAACCAAAGTGAAAATATGAAGGAACCTGATGAGGCACATGAAGCCAAAGAGGAACCAATTGTGGAAATGAAATTAGATGAAGCGGAGGGGCAACTTAATGAAAACAAAAACACTGAATCGAAGTTGCGAAGTGACAACGGTGATAGTTTGAAAGAATCCAGCGAGTCTGGTGCTCAAATCAGTGAGAGGCAAGGGACAGTTGTGGAGGAATCAAGTGATCAGATTGTGAAACGAAGCACCGAGAATACGACAACTGGTGGGATATCGATGGGTGGACCGAAAGTTATTGACAGTTCCGAAAATATCTTAGGTTTTGAAGCTAAAGTTGATGACAGTGACATCACTGGTGGGTCGATGCAATTGACAGAAGGTGATGAAGGTAAAGAATATTCGGCAGAACCGAAAATTAAAGGAAACAATCACAATTCAATTGAATCTGTAATCCAGGAGAAATCGGATGCACAATTATTAGCTGAGAGCAACGGCACAGAAGATGACAACGAGGAGACCAGGTTGGCTGAAACTGCAAAGAGTTCGGAGGTTGGAAACGGGAAGAGTGTAGAAATGAAGGTCAATCTAGACAAATTTGGAGAAACAGTCTTAAAAGTCGCTGTGGGAAACTCGACAGGGAGTGGTCTTGAAAAGCAAGCAAATCTCCATGAAATTGATCAGAAAACAGAAGCAAACTTTAACATGAGCAGCTCCAATGCGGCTCAAGAAACATCAGTGTGGAGCCAAGACAGTGTAACAAACTCAGTCAACGCGATCGATGTCAGGATCACTGAGACTGACGAAGGAAATCATCAAAACCTGAATACTGCGGAGTTCACAGAATCAGAAGCCACTCATAACAGAGACAATGAAGCAGAGTTGTCCGAAATTATTGATGATGTTCAAGCGAATTCCAGTTCAGTAACCATTGGTGAAACATCTCAGGATGAGGATGACTTAAAGAATGTAAACTCAATAGCAGAAGCTGCTGACCACGATGACAGGAGGAATTTAGTGCAAGATTCTGCTCAGCCGAAAGATTTCAAAGAGCTTGTCGATTCTGAGTCCAAGAAGAGTGAAGAAGGACTCTCAAATTCCTCACAATTAAAAGCTGGCCAATCCGATCATTTCAATGACTTATCATCTGCGAGCAAGGAGGAAAACCCCATGACTATGCGCCACCTACAGCAGACGCAGAATAAGACACGCATGGGTGCGACTGGTTCGACAGGAGTTTTGAGAAGTTCCAAAGGTGATTCCCAACCTCGCGGTGGTGTAGAGAAAAGGGAAATTGAAGAAGAGGCAAACAGATCCTTGGCTCAGAACGGAGTAGGAGACAGCACCGAAGAGACCGGTTTGACGGGGGTTCTGAGAAGCTTCAAAGGTGATTCCCATCCCCGCGAAGTAGAGAAAAGGGAAACTCAAGAAGAGGCAGACAGATCCTTGACTCAGGACGAAGCAAAGGACAGCATCGACACTGGTTTGACGGGAGTTTTGAGAAGTTTCAAAGATGGATCCCATCCCCTCGAAGTAGAGAAAAGGGAAACTGAAGAAGTGGCAGAGATATCCCTAACTCAGGACGGAGCAGGAGACAGCATCGAAGAGACCAGTTTGACCGGAGTTCTGAGAAGCTTCAAAGATGGATCCCATCCCCGCGAAGTAGAGAAAAGGGAAACTCAAGAAGAGGCAGACAGATCCTTGACTCAGAACGGAGCAGACGCCAGCATCGAAGAGACCGGTTTGACGGGAGTTCTGAGAAGCTTCAAAGATGGATCCCATCCCGGCGAAGTAGAGAAAAGGGAAACTCAAGAAGAGGCAGACAGGTCCTTGACTCAGGAAGGAGCAGGAGACAGTTCCGAAGAGACCGGTTTGACGGGGGTTCTGAGAAGCTTCAAAGATGGATCCAGAGCAGAGGCCAGCATCGAAGAGACCGGTTTGACGGGAGTTCTGAGAAGCTTCAAAGGTGATTCCCATTCCCGCGAAGTAGAGAAAAGGGAAACAGAAGAAGAGGCACACAGATCCTTGACTCAGGACGGAGCAAAGGACAGCATCGAAGAGACAGGCTTGACGGGAGTTCTGAGAGACTTCAAAGGTGGTTCCCATCCTCGCGGTGGTGTAGAGAAAAGGGAAATTGAAGAAGAGACAGACAGATCGTTGACTCAGGACGAAGCAAAGGACAGCATCGAAGAGACCGGATTGACGGGAGTTCTGAGAAGCTACAAAGATGGATCCCATCCCGGCGAAGTAGAGAAAAGGGAAACTCAAGAAGAGGCAGGCAGGTCCTTGACTCGAACGGACGGAGCAGAGAATGTTTCGACCAATAACAAAAGTGATACGCAACAGGATGTCGATAACATTGTCAAAACTGAAGAAATATCAACTCAAATTTCTGACGAAGTAACAAATGAAATTAATAGGTCTAATAACGAGGGGACGGAAAATAAGAAAGTGATGAATATGGACGAGTGTGAGAAAATGGAAGCAGTGGAAAGTCATCAAAGTGGGCAGCCTTTAATTGGTACAAGTTCAACGACTGGTAATGAAACTCATGAAGTTGTCGCGGCTGATGTCAAGAGAAATAAGAGAAGTCTTTCAAATGAAAACTACAACGACGAACCCTTAAAAAGTAAAGATGAACGTGAGTATGACACAATGATCGGCCAAAGTTATGGCTTGGGTGAGCAGAGTGAACATTCCCAGGAACAAGAAAATGATCCCAGTCTTGCTGAGACTGCACTTGTTAGCATTGTCATTAGTCACGTAGACGACGCTAACTATGAAGGCGAACTAGTTCATGGAGAGGGATATAAACTGTCGGAACTTTCTGGGGATTCAAATAATTCAAATTCAAAGTCAGACGAGCAGGAGAATATAACGTTTGGTGATGAAAATGCTTCAGGAAAGAACGACGTCAAAACTGAGGAATCTAGTCTACAATCTGCAACGACAGAGAAGCTTGATGATACCACCGAAAGTCGGGCTGGTGAGATTTCAGAGAGTCACGTGTCAATTAAGGAGAACAAGAATGAGGAAGAGGTTGACTGTGAGGAGAATGAAATGTCCGATGTATATAAGAGCTTGCCATCAGAGGACAGTTCGAGGACGGATGGACATACACAGAAGGACGAAAAGGGAGAAAGAGGTAGTCTTGATGGTATAAGTTCTCGACATGTTGCCATGGACAAAGATGAAGTGCCGAGTGAAAGAAATGATCTTATAGAACCTGCACAGTTTAATACAGAAGACGTATCAAAACAAGCAGGAAATGAACACAAAGTGGATGCTATCTTGTCAGGAAGTATTTCAAGAAGTGAGGATGGAGTTGAGGAAGAAACTGTGAATCCTCCGACCAAAGATGAAAACCAAGAAGGATACACTACAGTTGAGGGAGCTAAATCCGCTGATAAGTGTGAGGTGGAAACTACGAAGGGAACTGAAAACGGAAGTAAGCTCGAAAGTAACATGGAAAGTTCTAATAGAGGAGAGAATATTGAGCAAGACAAGGTTCAACTAAAAGCCGTCGAAAATGACTCACTAATCACGGGAGTGAAAGCGCGTGAAACGGCGACCAAGAGCACTGAAGTCACTCGACACCAAGATCTGACGGGGACATTGAAAATGTTCACTTTAGAAATCGACAATAAAGTCAACCGTCCGCCAGATCGAGCTGCAGAAGTGCATGAAATCTCAGACTCTTCGGCAAGTAATCCGGGTCGCTCCCAACATAATGACAAAAGCTTAAAGGGAGAACAACAAGAAGTTAATGATGAATATGTAGATGGCACCAACGAGAAAAGCATCTCTTCAAAAACAAGTCGTTCGGAAAATGTGCTTGAAATGCGCTCAAAAAAAGATGAGTACTCTGTTGAAGAATATGTTAATGACCACAATAAAAGCAAAAGTAACGACCTGACTCTTCCAAAAATACATGAATTGAAAGAAGACACATCAAGGGGAGACGTGAATGAACTGAGCGAAGGCACATCAAGGGGTATCCGCGGAACAACGAGCGTGAGTGCAAAGGAAGATGAGGAGAAGGATGACCATAACCCCGTGGAATCTGTTGACAATCGCAAAGAAGATCTGAAGACAGAAAGCAAGAAACTTAAGTTTGAATCCAATTCAACGGAAGACGGAGAAAAGAATCTTAATGATGGCGGGAAAATAACTTCCACCCAGGCCGAGGAGAAACCGGCAGTCCTTTGTGAAATTGAAAGCATCCAGAATGACCGATTTAAGAGACATTTACAAATTTCCGACGCTGAACGGGATTACGTTGCAAATGAAAACAATGATCCTACTAGCTCCGAGGAGAACGATAATAAGACATGGTTGCATGAGAACACGAACGTAGAAGCTTCTAGTGAGGGAGCTTCGCAAGATTTGGGCAGGCATGACGAGCAAGACGTCGTTGGCAGGAGTGAACCGAAAAGTCGAACTGAAGACTTTACTCATGATTTGGAAGAGAAACCCCGTAAAGAAGGCGATACTGAAGTAATTTTAAATGAGACAACCGCAACAGCTGAAGACAGACAGAAAGATGCTCAAACTGTAATCATTTCAAGCAAAAATCCTGCAACCACTCTTCCTCAATCTAAAGAAGATCAGGACAAATCCATAAGCCAAGCAGATCAGACTGCCAGTGGCCCTTCAACTGAAGTTGCAAGTGTCGAAGAAAATACTGCCGAAACATCGGCGGATTTTTCAAGCATTGGAAAGGACATGGACTTTTTCGAAGACACCATCCACTACCTTAAGAGTGCCACATCTCAGTTGACAGCAATTGAGGGTTTATTTGACAAGACGACCACCGACGAAAGTGCAAATGCAAACACCACTTCGAATTCGGAGGAGAACTTAATCAAAGCCGCGGTTATAATACAAAGCGCCATTCGAGGATTCCGTGTTAGGAGGGCTTTCCAAAGGAACCTGTCTTCTGAAAGGAAGAAACGTGTAGAAACCGAAGTAGCAAGTGCAATTCCAGTCGCAATCATTCACCCAACGAGGCACTTGGCGGATAATGAGAAGGTGTCAAATCAGACCGTGGATGAACAATCTACCGAGACACAACCAGAAGAAGAGAACAACGCACAGCACGCGGAAAGCGAGACCAGATCTGAGATTCCAAGACTCAAACGCGAACGACCCTTAGAGGGAAAAATAAGACTTGACGAAAGTGTAGTGAAACGTACGGAAGCTAAGATTCAGCCTGTAAAAGCAAAAAGTCTAGAGGAGACTCAGCGAGCTAAGCCACTCCTGACTCGAGAAAAGCCAATCGAAAGAAGTTCGAGGCCTGTAAAGGGGGATAGTTCGGATGAAACTACACGCAAGGAGAGCATGAGAAATGGTAACACAAAGGACTCGCCACTGAAGCAAAAGACACCCAGTGTAAAGGAGAGGACGAAAGTACCCACTTCTAGGGTTGCCTCATCTTCCAATGTACCCGAGCGGCAGCGACTGATCAAGAGCAAACGAGATCAATTCGCGAAAAAGGGCAAATCACTGTCGACAAATGCACAGACTCAGAAGCCGCTCGTCTTTGACTTGGAAGCGATCAAAAAGGACTTGCTGTCAAAGAAGACTGTGTCACAAGCTGGAAAGAAGACACGGGGGGTTACTAGGAAGGATCTGCTGAAGGGCAAAGATCCTTCTAAGAGAGAAACAGGCAAAGTTGACAAGTTGAATGACTCTTCAGCGCTGGATCGAAGCAAGTTCCGGCAGTCTAGAGGATCTGACAAATCAGATAAAGTGGAGAAAGATTCAGTGATTCAAAAATCGAATGCAAGTAGTCTCGATAAAGAACGGCGAACAGAACACTTGGCAAATGACGGAGAAATGAAGAACTTTGTAGACCTGACAACCGTGGAAAGGTTGGTTCAAGAGGCCTTAACTGATCCAGTTGAAGAGGCCGCTTGTATAAAGGATGATCGAGAAACCCTAGTTCAACGACAAAAGGATTGTTTGACGAATGAGTTCCACGAGAAGAGTGAGAAATTGTCCGAACAAGCGATACAAGATATCCCAAATGAAACGAGCTACAGCACTGACATTAGTGAATGTAAAAATGTAACTTCGAAACCTCAAACAGACCCTGCCGCAGACAGGGCGGATTTAGAGAAACCAGAATGTTTAAACGAACAGAGCCAAGTCGTTAAGAGTGGCAGTTTGATCAAGGGAATGAGTCAAAGAATTCCTACAGCAAATCCGGCGGCAGGCGGGAGTTCAGAGAGTTTAGACACACGCTCCAAAGCACAAGTGCCGGAATCTTCAACAACCGCACTCGTAGACGGGGTTGACGTTCTCACCAAACCAGGAATTGTCACTCACCACACCACAGATTCTTCAATTCATAGTTCAGCCGTTGTTGACACTCACAAGGAAGACGTAATTGAGGATATGAGAGAGATGAATGAAAAGGAATTGGAAGAGACTCCGACAGCACCTAAAATCACTCCCAATGCTCAGACAGAAGAGTCGTTGGAGACCGATGGGCAAGCTTTCCCGTTGACAGACGTAGTGGCTGGAGTAGACCAAATCACAGAGCTCGAATCTAACCTTTCAAAGGATCACAATGGTCGTAAGGATGACGTTCAGAATTCATCGACGACTCAAGTCAGTTCCACACAACAGAAGCCTATCGGAGTGAAAGCTGAGAACTTAAGTGACAAGGACCTTGATTCAATTAAACAAGGTGTTGCAACCAACGAAAATGAGCTTAAAGACCTCAATCGAAGTAAACCTTCTGGTAGAGATGAAACAGAAACGTCCCAGTCTGGATCTGCGGAAACGATTCAAGGAGACCTGAACAAGCCAGCGACAATGATTCAAAAAACCTTTCGAGGTTACAACACCCGGAAGAGCCTAATCAGCCGGAATGCCGAAAATAGAAGTGGAGACGACCAAGAAAATTGCAAATTAACTGAGTTACACGACAGCAGTACGACAGGCGTTGACAGCACCTCGAAATCTGCCTTCGATGCGTCCGCAACTCTTGTTAGCACTAGAAGCGCCTTGAAAGATGTGTCTCAGGCAGATTCTGTGAAAAGTAACCACCATTCGCAATCACCGTCATCAGTTGAGTGCGTTGAATCCCAAAAATTAGACGACTCCGCTGTTATGATTCAAAAGACTTTCAGAGGCTACAAGACAAGAAAGGCGTTGCGTGATGAAACCAAATGTCAAAAGGAAAACGAGAAGGCTATGAATGAAGCTGCAGTTGTCATACAAAAGACGTACAAGGGCTACAAGATGCGAAGAGACCTGGGTGGGGTTCAGGTGAACGATCGCGAGTTTAGGCGTGGAAGTGATCAATCAGAAGACTCGCCAGAAAAGGCCGACACGTTGCTACAAAAGACTTACGAGGACAACCAGACCGGGAGAGACCTGGGAGCCTTTGAAGATGTCTTAAAGCGTGGAAGTGATCATTCAGAAGCGACACGGGAAGAAGCCGCCACGTTGATTCAAAAGGTCTACAAAGGATACAAGACACGCTTGGATCTAGAAAGTAGCCAACAAAGACATGACGACCGTAATCACTTTGCATCGGAAAAAGACGACACATTTGAACCCTCATTGAATGACAATGCAGCCCCTGGCATCCACAAATCAACATCAGCAGATGCGCTCTTGGAAAGTGCCGCCGAAACAATTCAGAAAGCATACAGAGACTATCACGGGCGAAATGACAACAGTTGCAACGGAGTCCCGATTAAGAGCTACTCACACGGAGCTCAACACGATCACGCCTGTAAGGAAGCTGTAGAGAACTCTGACGAGAGCAGCATATTCATGGGACCAGACACCTCGTTCGACCTGTCCGATGTGGATAGCGTTGAAACCAAGAGTGAACAAGTCTCGGACACAGCCACATTTACCCTGCCAGACGAAAGTCTCAGTGATGCGCCCTCGAAAACCCCAACAGAGGAGCCACAACGCGACGTCAAGCTACAACCAGAGCGTAGTAGCCTTTCAGTTGAATCGGAAATTCAGCGTAAAAGAAGCATAATTGAACCAACAGCCCCAGCTCTGGAGGACATCCTCAAGAGTGATGAACCATCCGATCCCGACAGCAAACCTCAATGGTACGTGGGAGATGATCTCATAGTCCCCACAGACGCGAAAATCCCATCCTCACCGCAACAAAATTCTGTAGATTCAACCTCCTCTTGTAGATTTGACAACTCTTGTAGCACTGATGCACGTCTTGACATTTCCGATAAACAACCAACACCATCTATCCAATCAGCTGTAGTTAGTACTAGTAGTTTGTTGTTTCCTAATGATGCAGATTCCGATACCTTTAAGCAATTTACTAAACCTTCTCGGGCAGTTTCAGCTGATGAAGAAGAGTCTTCGGCAAGAGAAGACGAAGAAAAAGAAAAAGAAATCGAAGAAAATGCTCAAGAGCAAAAGCTGGACGCAGATACTGCTCGGGACGGAAGTGGATCCTTCGAGAAAGGTGAGCAAGAGTGTGAGACGGTGTTAGGGGCTGATCCTTTTAGTGTGGTGATTAAAATTGAAGATTTGGATGGGCTGCCAATGGACGATGTTCGAGAGATTGAAGCGGAAGTCTGCAAGAGCTGCGCCGAGGGCATGCATGGTGCGGGACTGACTACAGCTTCGCCAAGGAGGAAATCGATCGAAGAAATAAGCAGAGAAATCGACGAACAAGGTAAGGTTCTCAAATGACAGGCAATCGATTTTTGTAAATTTAATCATTTTATGAGTTGGTGGTTTGTTGAGGTTTATCGCACCTTTTTTTTTATGGGTCTCATATTCTTTGGGTGCTCACTTAGAGCAATGTGTTCTGAGTGGTTGGTTTGCCACTGTGAATAGGGATGCACACGATGCATCGATGTGTGCAAAACATCGATGTTTCGTTCATACATGATAAATAACCGATACATCGACGGCAAAACTGTCAAACTGCGGCATCTTTCATTCATAAACATGCTACAGCGGTCTGTAGAATTAATGTCTCTTGCAGGAGCAACACTTTTTGTCAGTAAATTTTCTTTTCTTTAAATATGTGCGGAAATACAACAGCCACCATTAACACATCTGATCTGTTGCTATAACTCCAACGGAGACTATTCGTGACACAGAAGTTCAGATGTACCTCTTGTCTCCTGTTACACCAATGACATGAGATGCTATTGAGATTTGGGAGGACATGAATTCTCTGTTTTCAAAGCTTTAAAGTTCGCAATGCTATATCTCCCATCGTTGCCACACCTTTGTGTGTTCTCGTTCTCGGTACGAGCTTCCTTTCCTCAACTCTCTCTTTTTATCTCTTCTGTGTTGGCGTGAAACAGATCGACCCCCCCTTCCTTACCATCTTCAGGAATAGTATGAAACCTACGTTTAGAGCAGGACGAGAACTTGGACCAATTAGAAAAATGCGAAACTCTAATTATCTGATTTATATGCACAAGAATAATATGGGCGGCGCTACTGCCCGTAGAGGGCTCTAGCTTATCTGCAACCACGTTCTCTCGCGAGTGGAAGCGACCTACAGTTTTACGCCGACTCCGAACGTTCCAGAGAGCTTCTTTCTTTCTAGACGGTTATGACTCTTTGAGCATTGCCAGTGACTCGGAAGAGGTGGATCGGTGAAAATTATTTTTTGTAGTACCGGCCGGGAATCGAAACCAGGCAGAGGTGGACGCACATACCTACAATGCTACGGCCGCAAATGCATGAAAAGCCAAACATGGCACGTTTAAACTTGTCGAACATTTCAGTGCATGCTTGATAAGCCATGCATGGACGTTGCAAAAAATGCGTTGTACAACGAACTGTACGTGCATACTTAATAAATGAATACCCAAATTCTACTCACCAGAGTCTAATCTAGCAGGGAAAATATATAACTTATACAATACAAATTATAATTGCAATATCTTGTCATGTTGTTATCAGAATGTGATTTGAATGTATGAGTTTCCGAATTCATTAAACAAGGGTGTAGAGTGGAACTAACATTTGGGACAGTTAGTCAGAGATGCTGTAGGTACATAGTCTACGAATTAAATTGAGGTCAAATAGTTCCAGTTCAGTGGGCATTGCATTGCATTTTTCTTCACTTCTTCTTCATTTCTTCTTCCATATAACAATACATACAAGTAAAGGGTGATTCTTTAAAAGCAATAGGAAAGTTAAAAAAAAAAACACATAAGATTCAGAAAAATGCATGAAATCTTTATTTGAATCGATAGTGCGGTCCATATAATTTAATTATTTTATTTCATGCAAATGTTGACCTTGACTGCGCCTCAAATGGTCCATCCGCTTAGTCCAATTTTGGCATACTCTTTCCAACATTTCGGCCGGTATCACACGAATAAATGCTTCAATGTTGCCTTCCAATGCGTCAATTGAAGCGGGCTTGTCTGTATAGGCATGAGCTTTAACATAGCCCCACAAAAAATAGTCTAAAGGCGTTAAATCGCCAATTGACCGGTCCCGAACGTGCACTCAAATGTTCACCGAACTCGCCTCTCAATAAGTCCATTGTTGCGCGTGCTGTGTGGCATGTGGCACCGTCTTGTTGAAACCACATGTCATGCAAGTCAAGCTCTTGCATTTTGGGCAAAAAAAAGTTGGATATCATCTCACGGTAGCGCTCACCATTCACAGTTACGTTACGATTAGCATCATCTTTGAAGAAGTACGGTCCAATGATGCCACCAGCCCATAAACCGCACCAAACTGTGACTTTTTCTGGATGCATTGATAGCTCTTGCAATGCTTCTGGGTGATATTCACTCCAAAATCGACAATTCTACTTATTTACGTACCCATTGAGTCAAAAATGAGCTTCCATAAAATGACCATAAAATGGAAGAAGCGCGCGATGAACATTCTTAACAGAGCACGCATTTTGATAATAAAATTCAATAATTTGCAAGCGTTGTTCGTTTGTAAGACGATTCATGGTTAAATTATAGACCAGACTGAAGGTGTTTGACAGTGAAACAAAACACGAAACGTGCGTCAGCTGTTTAAACCAGTGTTGCCAAAAAGATAAAAAATCAACTTTTGAACACCCTCCGCACAACAATACATGGATCGTGGGCAAATTCGGCAATATGTCGCCTTTTTTTCCCACAATAATCCACGAATCTGCGACGTTCCCACTAAAATCCACCAATCGGCCGCCTTTGCGTGGTGGATCCATGGTTTGTGTAAAAGTATGTGTGAAACACAAGGGAACACCACACATCTCCGGTGTGGACTAGGGGCAAAAACGGCCGAAGATGGATATCTCCGTTCCTCCATTATCTCTGTTCATGGGCAGCAGGTGAAACAGATCAGATCAGATTGAATTTTATTCCATGGACGGGCAACTCCTTTAGACGGACAAAAGTGCTGCAACTTCTCTATATTTTCTTGAAGTTCTTTCTTAGTAACGGTTTTTCCCGTGACTGTTCTGTGGTACCTCCAATTGGCACTGGCAAATTTAAATGACCAAACAAAGACCAACAAGTGTAGAAGCACTGTCTGCAAGCCAATGAACCCATTATGACGACCGTCCTCACGACTAAATTTACTTCGCGCATTTACAACTGAGCCGGAATTCCAATAAAATCTGTTTTAACAACATTTGAACGTTCGTCAAGCGTAATGAAGCCTGAAGAAATGGCAAAGTTATGACCGCAGAATTGCATGATAACTTTGACAGGTCTTGAAAGACAATATTTGGAGAGACTCCTAGCTGGTCGCCCTTTACTTAAGGCGATAAAAGCAATTGGCGGGTGTTACAAATTGATCTAGCTTACTTACGCCAATCTCATTCAGCTTTGACAGGCAACCGTTTTAAGTTTTCGAAGAGTTATCCTCCCAGACATGAACGGTCTTCGTCCCGGCAACTTAATTGAGTTGCAGATCCAAAGGGATACATTTCAATACCCGAAATTACACACAATAACAGCAGAACAATATCAACCGACATCAGCATACATTTATTACCAAATTCGACATTTCTTAACAGGATTCATTGGTGCCCCACTGCGGCAGGAGAAAGCCTCGGCGAACTTTTGATTATTGGCTACAACATTGTTGACTCGCTCTTTGTTGGATGAATGCAGTCGGTATCTTCGCGATGAGTCTTCTGAGCGGCACCAAAGTTGTGCAAAGCTTATAAAGAACAGCTGCTCCTCGGCTACCTCCTGATCGCGGTGCGGCTGGCTATTCGAAAGCCTCTTGTATGCACTGTATGCCAGACGAAGGCCTTCGTTGTCCGCGATGTCTTCGTTCACTGCTGCGCCGATGCCGTTGCCATATTGGTCTAAGTAGCATTTCACTCGAACTCCGAATTGAATAAGCGGTTTTGGACTAATCTGGGACCTTGCATTACCGTTGGCGTCGTAGCCCTGGCCATCGTAGTCGAAGCCGTGCACCAACTCATGGCCCATAATTGCACCCAAGGCGCCCACTGTCTGCGCCCAACTTCCATGTTCTCTGTATATCGGCGGTTGCAGGATACCGATGGGGATATCTAAGGAGTTTGTGGTTAGCCGGTAGTAGGCGTTCACGTTAAGTGCTTCGATTTGTCTGCCACTTCCAGTCGTCAAGTGGCCATTGAGCAGGTCTAGCTCGTTACTTACCGCCAACTGTGCCAGTAGCATTCGTGACCTTTGATAGTTTTCTGGATCTATGTGGATCTCTGGCAGAGAACGGAGGTCAGAGTTAAGATATCCTATCTGCAAGCGAACTGATGCCAATTTGCTGAGCAATTCCTGCCTGGAGGTAGTGTCATACCAGCTTGTGGCGTTGATCGCCACCCTCAGCTCTTCCCGAATGGTCTCAAATATACTGCGTACCTTGGATGGAGAGAAGTTGCCTTCCCGCAGAGAGAGGAATTGCCTTGAAACCTGCAGAGGCAGTCTTAGGTTGACTTCCTCCATGCAGCGCCTCCAATCTGGCCGATCCATTCTGACGCCAAAACGTCGCAAGAATCTCGTGACCAGAGCCAGTGCTATGGTCTCCTTCTTTGTCTTGGACAGAAGTGTCGTTAGTTTCCTGAAAAAGTCAACTTCAACGACGACCTGCTGTGATGGCTTTGAGAACTTCCCAAGCAGCAGTTGAAAGTAGCGCATCCAATCCATGCCTGGGAGCTCTGTTGCCAGCTGACGCAATGAAACTGGTTCCGAAAGTGAGCTCTGCATACCTGAAGAGAGTTTGTCAAGATCGACTTCGAAGGCAACAACTTCCCGAGCCAACGCCTTTGCTTTCCTGACACGAACTCCGAAGTCTAAAAGAACATACTTCACGTAGGTCTCGTACATGAACGTCGATGCCTCATCCCATGGAGTGTCCGCCTTCGATCTGGAAAGATAAACGATATACTCGTCTGAGTTCTTCCACGAACGTTGGATATTGAGTTGAAACAGAGTGTCTACTTGGTAGAGTCTCAACTTTGCCGACACTGATAGCCAATCGAAGGTAGCTGGGTTGAAAGTGTCGTTGACGAAGGGCCATTCTGCGAGATCCACCAACGTGCTCAGGTATGGCTGAAGTACCTCTGCGTTTGACTGGAATTTACTCTGCATGCACTGGCTATAAAGCTGACTTGCCGCGTCCTCTTTCAATTTCCGTCGTTGCAGTGTTGAAAAATGCTCCTTCAGTGCGATGAAGTTCTCCAGCTTCTGGTCGTTCAACACATCGTTTACCTGACTGTTGAGGGCTGTCCATTTGCCACAAGCGTACTGGTAGAAGTCTTCGCAGGGATTCGTACGTTTGTCGAGTAATGTCGTGTAGTCTCTGCTGTCCTGTGCTCTTACTATTGGACACACAAGCACTACTACGACGAATCCAAGCAAATGCGCGGCCATTCCCACAAATAATTGAACTGTCCAGAATCACTGACTGTAAAGTTGCCTCTTTTGTGTGTCTATCCGTGAACTCTAGAAACCAACTGATAACAGCGGCGATGTTTACTTAATCTGGTGCCGCATCTGAACTCGGTTCATTGCGAGAGAACGATGGAATGCGTTTGTTTTGATTAGAATGTCGATGTTTGCGTGAGACGAAAACCAAAGTTAATCAGGGATGGTTCAGAGACTGTGAAATCTTCAAGTAAGAAAATAAAGAAGTCAGCTTTTTTTAGCTCAATTTAAATTCTTTTACGTTTCGAACACGGCTAGAGCAGATTGTCGATGATTTCAGAAATTCTGTTGATAGCATGTGGACAGCAGTGAGTATCGATTGAGTAAATAAATCCGAGAAATGCCCTTACTTTTCCATTACTGCCAAAGCAGGAATCTAAGTTTCACAAATTCGTTGATGATGAACCTCACTAAGTTCACAAAGGCTATATAATCCTGCTAGGGAAACGCCCCGGCTTCGGGGTGTTGTCTGTCACCTTCCTTAAACCTTTCCCTCAATCACTGTATCTACTGATAAAACCCCACTAATAACCGGTGCGTAATTTAAGGATTTAAGCTTACAGTCTTTATTGTTTTATGTTAAGTCTCGCTTAGACTCGCAAGGCGATTTACAAAATTATCGTGTTTGAATTTCTTTCATTTTGAATGTAACAGAGTGTAATGCTCACTCGCTTTACAAACCACAATCGGATGACAACTCACTGTGCTCGCAGGGGCTTATGGAAATAACCCCTCAATCAGGAGGGCAAAATTGGGGACTAATTTTGAAATGGAATTACGACCCAAAAGTAAGGAAACTGGCACCTACCCCAAATCCTATAGTGACCCAGGCAATGTTGTGATTTACCAAACCAAATGTCAAATTTGGCCTTATTCTCATTTGGCCTAAGCTCTTTGAAAATCGAAAAAAAAGGCAAATTGGTTTTATTTCCATTTCCATCCAAATAAGGCCAAATTTGGCCAAGTTTGAAATTTAGCCTGTAAGAATGTCTGGTGTATTTAAAGTAGAGGTAAATTTATTACAACTTCAAGTGGTGGTCGTGGTGTTGTGGGTATGTGCGTATGTGCCCCGTCCCTACGCAACCGAAACTCGCAGCCGGGGTCGGTACCTGTCCGATACAACCAAAAATAATTCCCCCACCTTTCCACCTCTTTCGAGTCACCGAGAATGCTCAATGAGTAATAACTGTCTGAATTGAAAAAAGAGCTCCTCAAACGTGGCCGTTCGGAGTCAGAATAAAACTGTAGGTCCCTTCCAGTCGTGAAAGAACAATAGCACTCGCAACACCAGTGGTTGCTGACAAACTAGACCCTGACCCTCTACGGGCTGCAGCGCTACCCATTTAAGACTTCTTAACGGATTGTAACGATTTGTATCCGTATCGCCAGTTTAAAAAATCCAAATTAAGACAAATTGGCTGTTTTTCGTTTTCTAAAGACAGATCGGGAATTTGGCGTCATTTCTTTCATGTTTGACTTTATTTCTTTGGGTTTTATTCCACGTCGCCGAAAAATAATTATTTCGTCATGAAATAATACAAATTTTCAGTTTGAAATAAACCCCCAATTTTGTGGGTTTTTTCATAAGAAAAGAATTCCCACTTTAGGGGGAGAGGAGGTTATTTCATCCTCCATTTTGGGGTTATTATAGCCACCTCTTAAAAACTCTCTTCTAAGAAGATCTTTCTGGTTTTTTATTGGGTCTATAACTTAATTCGTGCCGGTTTTTCGTCTCGTCGCATATTCCTGGCGTTTTTTTGGGTACTGCTCTCTTCAAACGGATTACTGTACAGTAGCGTTGTCCATTGATGGTTTCACCCGGTTTTGGCAGCTCATAATAAAGCACACCCTTCTGATCCCACCAAATACAGAGCATTAAATTCGCGCCATGGATATTCGACTTTGCCGTTGATTTGGCTGGTTGGCCGGGTTACACATATGATTTCTTGCGCTTAGGGTTGTCGTTATGGGTCCATTTTTCATCACCAGTAACAATCCGATGCAAAAATTAATTACTTTTGTGGTGTCGGCACAAAGTTCGACATATTCGAGTGAAAAAAAGTATTGTTGTTTACGCTTCAAATGAATGACATATACACATGCCAGACATATGCCAGTAGCCTTAGTTATAGACCCAATATAAAACTCGAAGAGAATATGAGACGTATTATACGATCACTCGCAACCTGAAAGCAGTAACGGGGTTACCAGTTAGCAACAATAGGAAGAGATATTTAAATAGAACAAAAAAAAAAAGACAACAATTTGAAAAATATTTTGGTTCGTACCTTGTAGTTGGCCAGCAACCATAGACTAATTAAAAAATAATCGAGCGGTGAGAAGTAGCACAAAAATCGGTTAACATCGCACTATACCTAAGACCAGAAATAAAGTATGATAGAAACATCTCTCGCTCTTCAAAATGTTTGACAACCATTTTTTATATCGTTTTCTAAAGCCAAATTGACCAATCAGAGAACGGCACTTACGATTTCGTGAATAACTGTCAAACTTGCATGATAACTGTCAAAAAGACTGTGAAATTCGTCGATGGACTACGGGTCAATCAGCTGTGAACTTGGGCATCTCTATTATACTTCATTTCTGCTTGATTCCGCTAAATAGTAAATTTTATGTGCGCATTAAAGCTAGGTCGAACAGTTGTCGCTCCAATAAGGGCACGCGTACTCGCGTGTCTAACTTGTAGTAGCGCTCAAACTTGTCTGCGGTGTAGTACACAAATACAACGAACAAGAGAAGTTGAATTAACTTTTTCTCTATATTTCCAAATAAAATTCCCCTATTTGGGTTAAATTGAGGCACCTTTTGAGGTTAAAAATTGGATGCAAACGTAAGACACTCCGCTCTGGTCAAAACAATTTTGTTTTTGTTCGGAAACATGAAAAAACATACTCCCTCAGTAGCCTTACACCGGCCCCAAAACAAATATAATCTGAGCCATCTTTATTACCCCTGTTTTCATTTTAATTACGGACGAAGTCGAGATATCTGTCATCAAAATCCGATTGAATGATATCTTATTCTTAGCCAATTTAGAGTGCAGGTTGATGGACAAATGGGAACACGCACAAAACATACACCACCTGGACGAATTCGACCACGCAGGCACGTATTTAAGCAGCTGTCACCTCTTTGAACTGCCACAGGTGCCATAAAAAATTTAATTTTTCCCCTATAAATTGTCCACCTCTTCGAATTTCAAATTTCCCCCAAATAGCACTCTATTTCATAACGTCTGATGTTTTCCGCCCAAAAGGACTTGGCACCACTGAAATACTCATAAGATGATTTAATGTGTGAATTTTAATTTGTTTGAAAAAAACGTACGATTTATTTTCAGTCACCCAGCGCGGAGATACAAAAGACGCCGATGCCGCCGCTGATTCAGCGGAGGAGAACTTGGACAAAATAAAACAGTTTGTTCTGATGGAAGAGGCCAACAAAGCAAACATCACTGAATCGCACACAAATGACACATGCGAAAATATCAGCGACAATAACTGCAATAAAAGTCAAAACGATGCGGGCGTGGCGATCTTAGAGGAACCCAATAAAATTGACTTTAAAGACGCCAGCAGTGACAGTAAAATCCCAGGAATTCCGAGTGAAGGTGGTAAGGAGGAGCAGGAGGCATTTGTAGAGAGTGCACTTGCGGAGAGTGGCCATGAGAGTGTGGAACAAAGCGAATGTCCCGCAATAACTTTAATTCCGCCTTCATCCGAGGATGATATGGGGGTGAGTGAAAGTGAGGCAAACGATGGACTACCTAAGAGGACGGAACGTGGCGAAAATGGCGATGATGTGACAGGTGAGTTGAGAACTGCAGGGATTGATGCAAGTCCCTCGGATGAAGGTGCGACTAATGATGAAAGTTCAGAAAAAAAAGATGAACAAAGTGGCAGCACAGGGCAAAGTGAAGCCATAAAAGTTGACCAGTCAGACAAGGTCAGTGATGAAGGTGAAGATCATAGCGAACATGCCAGTAGTACAGTCGGCACGAAATTAGGAAACGATATCTCACCAGTTGCTGCGGTTCTGCAGAGTAGCACTGCAGTCAAGGAGATAAAAGAGTCGAATAAAGAAGCGCGAGATGCTAGTGCGGACTTGACAACGGCGAATGACGCTGCGGCTGAAGAAACACCGCGGAATGGGGTTGAGATACTTGCAGTTAAGGCGTTAGATGAGTCGAATAAAGAAGCGCGAGATATTAGTGCGGACTTGACAACGGCGAATGGCGCTGTGGCTGAAGAAACACCGCAGAACGGGGTTGAGACACTTGAAAGTTTTGAAATTGTCGACAAAGATAATTCGGAGAAAGACCCAACAGACCCACTCAAAGAGATTGAAGTGCATGCGACGCCAAATGAAGCCGGCACAGAATCCAAGGCAAGCGATGAAGGAGTTCAAGAAAAAATGAAAGCCTCATCCAGCTCTTCACATGAAATCCATTTAAAGAACGACGATCAATCAAATAAGTCCACAGAGCAGAATAACGATGATGCTTGTCATAAGAAATCTGTGGCAGAAGACCAAACAGAAGGAGCAGCTGAAGCAATGCTTAAAAACTCTCTAGAAATGTCACTTTCGGAACACAAAGACAGTGTGTCCCTGAAGGCTGAGAAATCGGATGAAAATCCATCAAAAGCTACAAGTGGTGAGCTGACTGAAGATGATTGTGCACCAGCTTTGGGGGACAAGAAGACAAGTGGTGAGCAATCAGAGAAATTGGACGCGTGTCCGTCGCTTGAACTTAACAAAAATGACATAGAGGTAGGAAATGCCAATTCCCGCAAGGAACACACACAAGAACAGTCGCAGACAACATCTGAGCGAGCTAACTGTGACCCGGTCCAAGAGGAAAGTAACGCAGTGCAATCACTTGAAAAATCATCTCAAGATCAAGAAGTCGAACTCCATCCAGCAGAGCAAAATGTAAGCTCCACGCAAGAAAAGTCGAGTGTTTCAGAACAAAAAGGAGAGGTGCAAAGCCCTCCCAACAAGACGGTGGATAGTATATCCACGCTAGAGGCAAATTTAGAAAAACTCATAGATGACAGCTCACCTCTGACCGAAAAGGAGTCAACGCGAGTAGAACCCCAAAGTCTTCCAACCGAAAACTCTTCGCAAGAAGTGGTCGAGGAGCCATGCATCAAAAAGGTTGTCCCCTCGTCATCCGAACAAGAGGATTCAGAAATTGAATCAACCACAACCAAGGCTGAATCAACTACAACCTCTGTTGCCTATGATGAGGCGTCGGAGAACGAAGCCCTTGACAGTCCCCCGTCCCTGCCTGACACTCTCGAAAAGGCAACTGAAGCCTTGCGTGAGTCTGAAGCTGTGGTGGCCCGAATGCATCTTCGGCGTGACTCCGAACAGAAAGCGTCTCTCGATCATGCTGATCAGTTCCCTGTCTTCGGCGACATTGCATGTGAACCAATAAAGTCTATGCAAGAGCTACAGAAACCCAGCTCGCCTGAGGTCGAAGATGACATTATTCTTCAGGGAATGCAGCGTGAAGATACGACTCGCGAGAGTAGTGCTCAGAGCGAGTCGGTAATTTTTGGAAACTCCAGCTCTCAGCTCAGCGAATCCGATGATTTCTTCAACGATAATGTTGACAACAAGTCTATGCATCGAATGAATACTATTGCGGTAGACCACGGTACATACAGAGCCCCCAATACGCTCTTCAAGTCTGTGACCATCGACGACACCGTCAAATACATAGACCCCGAGAAGTCCACCGAGGAGAGTGGAGGCAGCTTCTGCCTAGACGATGCCTTAACGGCGGACGTCAGAAAGAAAATGATGGCATACTCAGTCTCGGAAGCTGATTCAGACTACTATGAACCAGGTCTCGACCATACCAACCGGCAGCACGATGACTTCAATATCAGCACTGCATTGAACAAGTTCGCATCCAGCGACACCGATACAACCATCATATCGGCAGCAACGAAGATTCAAGCGGGCGCCAGAGGCTTTCTCACTCGTCGAAGACTCCGTCGAGCAAGCCTGGGCACGAGGGCGTCACTGACCGACGGATCAAAAGCTTCATTTGGAAATGACGCGATCGGCGAATCACTCGATCGTCTGGTGGAAGAGGAAGCCAACAAGCGCTTACCAAAAGTACATTATCAGCGACAAGTGGGCGTGAATTCATTACCGTCCGCACTGGGAAATGCCGAGGAACCGGAAATCGTCCATTCAACGCCGACGCGAGATGAATTATCCACGTTGACAGCAACCACAGAGTTATTGGCCCCTTCATCAGCAAACACAAGGCATGGAGAGGCACGGTATAGTCGCAGTATGTCAACATCATCAGAGTATGACGTCAATGGCGGAATAGGAGCATCAATTGATGAATCATCCGAAGCATTGTCGTCCGATTTAGAGGCGACTTTGGCAGCAAGACGACTCACCCTACAGCGAGGCGATGCGATGCGAAACGATTCGACGCCGGACTCTGACAACGGCAATGACAAGCAGGTGGAGCAGGCCAAAATTACGACCGCCAACACCGACGCTATTTTAATTCACAAGAGTACTTTATTGGAATCGGCGACAACGACGAACGCCGAGCAGAGGGCACATTCTGACGCAGGTAAGATGTAGTTGATAAAAATGGAACCGTTTTTGGTGTGCATTTGGACAGGTCTTTTTTTTTGTTTGGCAGTGGTCCGTGCACTTTTGGTGCACTCTTGGTTGTTGGCAGGAATTATTTCAGATTAATTAGAGAGAAATTAATTTGGCGATGATTCTCGTCACAAATGAATGAGAAATTGTAGGAACCGGCGGAAGTCAGTGTACATTCAGCCTGGTTTTGTACAACTTTTTTAATTGACATTTTTGTATTTATTTTAAAATTCAGTCTGAAAAGGTCACATCCTGGACGCACGTCTTAGGGTGCACAGCCTCGGCGACAGATTGGTGAGGATGCCGCCTATGTTCATGAGATGTCTATTTGAAGCGAAGCAACACCGACTAGGCCCTGTTTCCCATCAGGAAAGCAAAATAAAGCGTAGAAAGAATTTCGGAATTTGACGACGAGTTCAAACCCCCACAGGACAGTGCTCAAAAAGTATACATACTTAAAAAAAAATAAAATGACTGGATGGCGCAGTTGGTTAAGTGCGTGGCCTTGGTTAGTGGGGTCTCCGGGTCAAATCGCAGTCAAATCAAAGTTAATACGCTTTTACCTGGTTTTCAAATCTGGGCCAGTCACCATTTGCCGTTGGGATAAAATTAACAGCACTATCACTGTGGTGGTCGATCGGTGGCAATAGTCTGACAGTGGGTATGGACGATGGACCAACATGGTGAATTCACTGGCAGCCCTCTTCCCTACCTACCCTACTTACCTAGAAAAAGATTCTTAAACCTTAGAGTCAGTATAAAATTGTAGGTCTCCTGCGGCGATGTTTAATTTATTTTAAGTAATTTAATATGCGTACCGAAGGTTAGTTTCGTGTCTAAGTACACCTCGAAGTACTTGACGAAAGTAGCCCATGGTATATCACAGTCGTTAATTTGTAAGCTGTTTCGAGGAAATGGCAAAGCAATCTTTTTCTGGTGAAAAAAGTTTATTGACATGGCCATACTGTGTTAAGGCCATACTGCAAGCAATATTCAGTGTATGAGACTTATACAGAGCCTGACATGAATTCTTGGAAAATCACTGGTGAATATATTAAATAGAATTTATGCCAAAACCGAACCTTGTGGGACACCAGCAGGTACAGCTTTCGGGGAAGAAATCGCGCCATTCAGTGCAACACGGAATGATATGTTGCTCAAAATGTGTTGAATAATATTAGTGAGATATTCAGGGCAACCAAATGTTATTAGTTTATAAATTCAAGCATTGTGCCGGAAAGAGTCATATGCTTTTTCAACCTAGGTTACCCTTAATCGAAACGACGATGTCCATATTTCTGGGGTCACACACCATTACCGAATAACTCTAGTTAGGACAAAAGAGAGTACCATTATTTTCAGCATTTCTAAATCTACTTCCACTATATGTCGGTATATTTTTTTTAAAGAGACTCTAGTGCGCACTTACCTAATGGCTTTCGTATGATGTGCCAGCTAGTTCGAAACTTTAAACTCCTCTCCTGAAAAAGTATGAAGACCGACTTAGGCGGCTATGACCCGGATTTATGCTTACCTCCTCTGTAACCCGTGGTTAGCTTGGAATTAAGATTTCTGAATTATACGTGTTTAAGGGCACGCAACTAATTTATTTTACGTTGGTGTACGAAAATGGTGTACAACTGCTGGTGTGCGAAAAATCAGTCAAAGGGAATGAACAACTAAAGACTATTCACAAACTGGTGTTGATAGATTCGACAAAGGGTTACGGTGCAGTATCGTATAATTAATAATTTCGACAGCAAACAAATTGAAATGTGGTATGATGATGACCCCCAGTATTTTTAAATTATTATTTATGTTTTATTTTATATTTTATTTACTATGTATATTTTATTACTTAGGTGCTCCATTTTTATTAACCGTGAAGTATCAACTTGACAGCTGTCTCTTTGCTGGTGCCTTCAGCCTGCTAGGTTAAGTACAAATCTTGCGCAAATGTTGGAACACAGTTTAATTAACAGTTTAAATAACCCCTAAGAAAATCCAACGGTGTCAAGTCAGATGATCTTGGCGGCCAATTGACATTGCCACCACGTGAGATAACACGGCCATTGAATTTGTCGCGCAAAAGAGCCATTGTTTCGTTAGCTGTGTGGCAAGTGGCACCGTCCTGTTGAAACCACATATCGTCCACATTCATATCTTTCAATTCGGGCCATAAAAAGTTCGTTATCATTTCACGATAGCGAACACCATTCACAGTAACTGCCTGACCAGCCTCATTTTGGAAAAAATACGGCCCGATGATGCCGCACGATGTGGGTGCATCGGTTTTTCGACAATCACTCTTGGATTGTCATTCGCCCAAATGCAGCAATTCTGCTTATTAACGAATCCACTGAGTTGAAAATGTGCCTCATCACTGAATATGACTTTTTTCGAAATTGATTTTGATTTGAACGCCCATTTTCATAATAAGCATGAATAACTTTAACGCGTTGCCTGATTATGTATCTTTCCGTGGTTCAAATTGAGTTAGTCTGAAATTGAGAAATGTCAAATGAAATGCAGAAAAAAACGTTTAGGTGTGGTTCACATTCAACATCGGCCCTTAAAGTTTCTTTAGAACAACAGCACACTCAACATGCGCGGGTGCTGTAGACTGTAGAATCAATAAAATTAAAGCCTCAAGGTTACACTCTGCATCAGGAATTTTCTTTGACTTCTTCTTGAGCTGAAAGACAAAACTTAACCCTTTTTGTCATGATTTGACACCGTATCAAAATTTGTGACAGCATTGGTGTACTCAGTAGTGTATTAGCAACTCTACGGTAGAGTTTGAGAGCACGCGAGGTACTCTGCGATGTGTCATAATACTCATGACATGCATCTTAGTTCTCATCTTAGTGGCCTTGTGAGCATGTCCAGTCTTGCCTCAGTTGCACTTGTGATCTGACACTACAATTGGGTCCATATCCATACATCTTGTCAAACATTCCCTACTCCAACGAGGTTACAATTTTTAATTACATAACATTCACTGTATGCGCATAACGTATTCTCTCTATTCCACAGCCATGGTTCGAAAAATGGAGAAGATAAAATGGTTTGCAATGCGTCAGAACTCAATGCCTGTTCAAATCGACTCTGAAGTGTTTCGCGTTCTACCCAAGCACATGCGGAAACGGATCAAGAGTGCGGAAGGTCAGCAGAAGAAACGCATCCGCCTTCCCCGAGACTAATAGGCGACAGCACATTGAACATTCATCAGACCATTCAAATTGGCTAAAACTATTTTGTGAATAAACGTCCTCACGTCTAGCACACGAGCTGCTTTGATAAATAAATTGTATGAACACAACACATTTGTCGCATTTTCATTGACTCCTGCCAGCGATGGATGCTTTCAGGTGCGCGAAGTACTTTATCTTGTATGCCTGTGCCTCACCCCAAATGCACATAATAGGCAGTAGGGGCAAAATTATAAAGAATTAAGCAATTTGTTCGCAAAAAGACCATGTGAACGATCTTAACTATTTTCAGCGGTTTTTTCTTCCTTTTTGTTGTTCGTTTCATTTTTGGCAGTTGTTCAAAAATATGGCCGGCTTCGGCGTGCCACTAGATTGACGCATGTGGTGTGTTTATTTTGACCGCAAATAAAAATCCCGCGGCGGCGGGCGGATAGACAAGATTCTGCACGTTTTCATGCAGATCATATTTGATAAATTTCGATTCTTTCTGAAGGAATAATTTATCGATGTACAAAGTGGACACGTGTTGAATTGTGTATTCATGTGTGTTCTCCTCGTGCGCCAGTTCGCTGTCACTCATAATCACAGCTGTCAGAATGGCCCCCGAAATTTCCTCAATGAGAATTCAATTTCGAATTTCTTTCAACTCGCAGGGGGAGCTGCGCCACGGCACATAGCTGGGAGATGTCAGAAATGTATTCCGTTGTAGTTGCATCTTTATGCAATCTGTCAAAAAAAATGTATGTTGACGTCTTGGCAAAAAATGCAAGATTTCTGTATCTTTTATTGGCCGAGCCGTCTGAGTAATCGGATTTTCGAGAGGGAAATTCTGTTTTCCACATTCTTGAATAAACAGCAACAATAATGAAAACAACAACAAATGCCTTTTGCCATTGATGTCTGTATCTCTTGCAAATGGAAGTTGCCAATTGATTTGTGGTCGTTTTGCTAAAATTCGTAAGCCATTACTGTGGGGATGCAAAAACTAAGCCCAATACATTGTTAATGGCAACACGTCTGCGAGATAAACAATTTTAGATCCGCCATTAAAAGCGATGCTTTAAACATCATATCAATTTGTGAGAGAACCATGTGACGTACATAACTCTTCGCAAAAAGGAATACTCCAAGGCCGATTTGCTATTTTATCGGCTCTTTTTTAATGGTTTTATTAAAATTAGTGCTTTCAGCTGGTGAAATTGAATTCGGTTTATTTTGAACCTGCGTGCATCGAGAACGAGGTGAAAATAACAAATGAAAACATTCTGAAATATTTCTACTCAGTAATCGACGGGGTTTCATTTTTGTCTTGTTTATTTTTATTTAAATTAAGTTTAAGTTCAAGAGTTAACTCGTACATTGGTTTTACCTTGGGAGAGTTGTAGGGACACCGCCGGGGGAAGCCTAGCACCAACGTGGAACATAACGTGGACACAACCGAGGCTATGCCTTTTTCCAGAACGCCTGTTCGTTGCACGCTGCATCTAAGAAGAGTCCTATTGAAGCAGCTGGAAGTTTTTTTTCACGAGTGATGGGAGGAGTAATGCTTAGCTTTACCCAAGTTGGGTAAATTGTAAAACAGCTTGGAAGATCTGTAAACAGAAGGGCACAGCTTGGTGTCAAAGCCAAATTAGCGGTTTTAACTCAGTTTTTGTCCCGACTCTCACCTGTGATCAAGCAACTGAAAGAATAAGTTTCGCAAATACATGCTGCCGAGACATCTTCGTGCTGTTGTGGGAGCAACTCGCACAGGTACAGTACTGAACGAGGAACTCAACATGACTTCCGGGTTGTACCTTGAATGCAACTCCATCTGGTAGGCGACCGATTGGCAAACCCAGGACGAGGTGGTTGGATCAAGTCCAGAAACTCGATTGATTGCGCTTGGGCATAACTCCGCATGAGTTAGAGTCGAAGGCGGATTTTCGAGTGGCCTGGACATCTCTCGTGCTCGCTTGTGCTTTGGTCCCACGACATCCGGGAACATGGGGTAACCGAAGATGTAGGTAGGTATTTAAGTTAACTTAGTCAATATAGCCCAAAACGGGTACCGGTTGTGACCTACGTGATTTAATGAATATGATTAGGACTAAGGATAATATGAAGGAATGGTCCTAATGTAGACATACAACAAGTTACTAAGTTTATGAAGGTTTATAGCGTTTCGCGTAAATAAGGAGAACCTGTGAGAAATTCGCATGAAATAGCAGCGTCCACATGTGTAGATTTGAGAATAATTCACGTTCACTGATGCACGAATTTTGAGGTCTGCTGTTTAGAGAATACACGAGCAGTAAGTGATTTGCGAGACGTAATAAATTGTGTTCCTTGTTATTCCCAAGCATGCTACTTAAGACGCATGATTATGAGTATTGCTGAAATTGTTTTGTGAACATACGCTAGCTGAGCGAACGTGCTAAAAGTGGTGATTTTGGCTTGGGAGACGATGAACGTCCTTGGCAGCCAAAAAAGTTTGAAGATGAAGAACTGGAAGCATTACTCTATGAAGACTGTTGCCAAACACAAGAAGAGATCCCTGAATCTTTGGGTGTCACTCAAGCAGCCATTTCAAAACGCTTAAGCGCAGCTGGATATATTCACAAGCAAGGAAATTGGGTTCGGAATATGCGACCAGACATGAGGCAATAATTTTACATCATGACAACGCTTGGCCCACGTTGCTATTCCGGTTAAAAAATATTTGGAAAACAGTGGATGGGAAGTTTTACCCCACCCGCCTTATAGCCCAAACCTAGCCCCTTCTGACTACGATTTGTTCCGGTCGATGCAGAACGCCCTCACTGAAATACGGTTCACTTCAGAGCAGAATATCAAAAATTGGCTTGATTCATTTATCATTTTTTGGCTACCAAGCCGGTGCAGTTCTTTTGGGATGGGACCCACAAATTGCCAGAAAGATGGGAAAAAGTCATAGCTTCAGATGGGCAATACTTTGAATAATACTATTGTACATACTTTTATGTTTTTATGTTTGTTAATACAACAGAGGGTGATCTGGGATCAACCATTAAAGTGCGCAGCAAATTAGTTTGGCACTAGTTCCCATTGTAATGTGAATTAACACCATATGTTGATAGTTCACAATTATTTGTTGGCTTTGGTTCTCATTTGAAAGTGAAACAAAGGCTTAATTGGATTATGGTCTAAATTCCCACTCAAATGTTAATTATGACTTTAATTCGTATGGCCTTCATTCACGGCACCAATTTGAATAGTTATTCCGAAGTTTCCTATTTACCTTCACTAAGGTTGATACTTGGTATTTTAGAAATAAAATTGAGAGTAGCGGATGTATGGTGACCATTCTCACGGAGAGTGTGGTAAACGATAAATTGGACGAAGAAATGCTCCTTCCACGACTTGAGGACTTTAAGTTGGAGTATATCTGTCTCCCTTCTGCGTGCGATGTTTGGTCCTGTTTGCATTGACGGTTTTCGGAGGAGAAAATTCAGGGACAAGAACCTAGCCAGACATCTACAAATTTACCGCCTAAGGTGGCCGCGCCATGTAGAGCGTACGGACAACTCAGCCCTGGCCCGAAGAGTCTTCAGCTCCGAACGTGTGGGAAAACGAAACAGAGGACACCTAAGTTAAAGGTGGCGCACCCAAGTGGAGAAGGACCTCGATCAACTTGGCGTGTGACACTGGAGGCAGCTAGTCAGAGACCGTGATAGTTGGAGAAGCTTGTTTTTTGTCAGTTGTTTCCTCAGTTGTTCATATTTGCAATCAGTTTCCTAAATTCGGGTTAATTACATTTGTAACTAAGAATGTGTTCTTCACAAGGGAATCAAGAGACATTTAATGCCCGCCCGTAAAGTTAACCTGACTGTACACCAATCTAGCAGCTTCAATGAATTTATGTGTATTTATTCAATTATTATGAGTGTGAAAGGTGAGCGCATACTCCGTCGAACAATGCTCCGCGATACATTCTTTGCGGAGCGTATCGGACACAAATGTTTGTCAAAAAAGCGAAATTGAACGGAAAAACGCTCCGATCAAAGCAAAATTCCTCCGAAATCGGATAAGTTTCCGTTCCGAACGGTTACCTCTCTAGGGCAGATAGTGTTTGCATTCGCCATTGCTAGCCAACCCAACTTAGAGCCAGTCATAAATGATCACACAACCTCAATTGCAATTTGGTTTGAACGACAAAATCACTCATAACATGGACGGATGCATGTATGGTGCAGATTTCCTTTCATTAAATACTTGTTTACTTACTCTCGAAGTGAGCAACTTAATCTTGACGGGAATTCAAGATCCAATCCGAGGCATTTCTTTCAACACAATTTTAACGAATGCACTACTAATGAAGTAAGCTCGCCCATTCCAAGGCACACCGAAATGAAATTCTAGAACACGTTTATTTTCTGTAAGCGATTTGGATCCACGCTCATTTGGCCCAGTTTCTCGTTTCCAGTCTGCTGAAAAAGTCTTTGCGTTTGTTTTTCGCATTCGATGTCCAATAAATTGGAAACAAATGTGAGCATGAACCAGATTCAGTGGCTGTGCGGCAGCTATGCCTGCGGCCATTAGCAGATCGTGTGAGTACCAAAAATACGAAATCGTGCAGTAAAACGCTTAAATTGTTGCATTCCATTGAATGAAATACGCAACTCAATTGGCACTACACACATTTTTCTCGTGCGAACATGGGCACTGAACTTGATAGCCAAAATGGATTTTGTAAATGAATGTTTGTTGCACAGGGTGAATGAGAAAAGAAGTGAGTTTGTTGATAGATGATGTAGATCAGGCACACGGATCGCGTACTTTTTTCTCGAAGGAATAACCAATCCATGAGGGAAGGTCTTTCACTTTGTTAGTTTTTCTGTTATATTTTGGTAGCAACGAGAACATGAGTTAATACTGCCTTCCATTCTTGACGGCTCGAAGCACAATGTCGTCGCTCTCACTTGGTCTTCTTGTTTATCACGGCAAATGAGGGTGAAATGTGCGAGCCTGATGTAGAGCTGCCATGGCTGTCTAAGCTAGCCTAGGACAAAAGGTTTTAAGATCCCGGACTTTGTATATAGCAACAGTCGCTCCCAGATACTGCTTTCCATTCTTGACGGCTCAAAGCACAATGCGTCGCTCTCACTTGGTCTTCGTAGCGGAGGATTGGTCTGCTTGTTTATCACGGCTTATGAGGGTGAAATGTGCGACCCTGATGTAGGGTTGCCAAGGCAGACTAGGCTAGACTAGGACAAACATTTTTTTAAATCCCGGACTTTGTATATAGCAATAAACGCTCCCAGATACTTCTTGGATTTCACTACTTCGATCTTCGCCATTCAGATTCGATTTTTAATCTTTCGCTTTTCGCCCGGAATCTCATTGATTTTTGTTTGTATCTACTTTTGCTTTTGAACTTCACGCCCATTTTATGTAAAAAACTGACAAAGACAGGATTTCTTCTATTTCCTCTTGATCAAACAGCTCGACTGTTTCCAAATTGTAGCACTTGCTGCACACAGACCCACGCACATTCGCTCCCCCTGAACACCTCAGGAACTGGAAAGAACTGATTTCGTCAAATTATAAAATTCAAACAAATTCGCATCCACACGCCAGAAGTTAGCTCGTTCTTAAATAAGATCCGAACAGGAAGTCTCATTTAGTCATTCTGTCACCCGGTCTTGTGACATGTCCGTTTGTCCGTACGTGCTCACACAATTTTTTTTTTTTGGCATCGCAATCTTAGGCTGTGATTGACAGATTATCCTCGCAAAAACTATGACGATCATCGGTTCCACCGTGCATTGGACACGAATGTACGCCTCAACGACCAAAAGGCTGGTGTTATTTTTAGGGCCAACTGCGCACTCGGTCTTCGCTTACTTAACGGATCATTAAAGCAATTTGTTGTGTGTCATGTCACAAATGAATTGCGTCAATACAAGGTCTTATTTCAACCTGCATCTGTTCATGGTAATTGAATAAAGACGCTCCTTGTGACTGTGAAGAGAGCGAGAGAGCATTGCTTTGTCAAAACAATCATTACTTTTTGTTTGAGTAAATAAACAGCTGGAATGCACAGATTACATCTCGGTCGGGCATTTTCTGGGGAGAACAAAAGGCCCGCCCACCCCGTCGTGATTTATCTTGTGCCACTTGGTGCAACAACGGACCAACTTTTCCTTGATGCATCAAGAGTTGCGTATTACAGCTGGCGGCTACAATGTACAACGCATTGTTTTATGGTTGAGATAAAATTACTCGTACTTCAGTCTGTTGAACATTCTTTTTTGCAATAATGTAGGTCGGCCGAGTTGCTTGTCTAACTGAGGGCACAAGAACGAAATGCGGCTGCATTTTGCTAGGATTACGTAAGCACAAAGCACGTGGATGTGTGCACAGTAATTATTGGCAATGTAGAGGCGGTTGATTTGTTTGGAGTGTATGTTAATGATATGTCGAATGCTTTAACCTCGATTGCATGTTGTTAGAACAATATTCGCCGTATTTTGACCGTGGGTTAAGCGCGAAGTTAGGCAACGAGGTCCGAGTTAAATGATATGTTAGGTTAGGCTAGAGTGAGTGCAATGCATGTGTCGATAGCCACTTAGTCTGAAGTCCCATCCCAATTTTAGTTCCTTGATCGTACGCTTTCGCGATACAAAAACCAATGCCTCGGCATGCCTCTCTGACCCGATCTTTCGCTCAAGATGATTGCTGTTTGAGTCGATTGAGGAAAGATATCATTTCTATGATATGTCCTTATAAATAGACAGCCAAGCAGTCATGAAGGCTAACGGTGGAACGATAGATTTCCCATCTATCGGACTCGCAGCAGGTGAACCGCCTCTGTTACAGCTATGGTTACATAATGTGTTTAAGAGGGTGGATCACCATCATCGTCATCATCTTCTTCTGACTCCACCATCGACTCTAACGCATCAGGAGTTATGCCCAAGCGTGTGGATAATAATGCAAAAAACCCAACAATTTATTTAAGTCTTCTTCCATGAAGTTTATGAATTATACCTGATAATAGACGTATTTCTTTTGAGATACTGAAACAGCACACTAATTGAAATCTCAAAAAAGGCTTTTTATTCAGTTTTTTTTTTTGTTTTAAAAGATGGTGCGTGTGATTTACGTTAATGACATTTACTGTCAAAACAGAAATGTCACTCCCCATGAAGCGAAAAAAAATCGGCGTCAAATTCTGCTTGACTATATAAAAAATGCAGAATTTAAAAATAAAAAAAAATCATGTTTTAATTTTCATTCAATTTATTTAAAATGTTTTCCAAAAGTTTTATTTTCCTATTTTTCCTCCTTCCACTCTTCCCATCTTTTCATTTTATTTTAGCTGGCCTTGACATTGTTTGTTTATTTTTTATTTCACTTTATGTTTTATGTCAACTGACCGATGCTACCAATTTTTAACAAAACTTTTTTTTTGTCCACCGCCACCGAGGTTATTCAACTCGCAGCCTTCAGTAGAGGTTACAGGCAGAATTATCTTCCAGTAAAAGTTTGAGTGGGTGTTGTTGTAGCTTTGCGTTGAAATTTTCCTACTCAGCATTCTGAGTATCTAAAAAAAAACACGCCTAATATAACCTTGTATACAGATTTTCTTTCAAAATTAGATTGTTTTACAATTTTTGGGCATAATTCGGTAAGTTTTCTTACTTGCTTCTTCTTCTTCTTTGTTTGGCGCTACAGTCCGGGGTGGACCTGGGCCTCAACCAACAAGCCTCTCCAGCCAGCACGATCTTTCGCCAGCTGCCTCCAGTTGTGCACACCAAGTTGGTTGAGGCCCTTCTCCACTTGTGTGCGCCATCTCGTTCTAGGACGCCCTCTTATGCGTTGTCTCAAAGGCTCGGAATCGAAGACTCTTCGGGCCGGAGCTGTGGTGTCAATCCGCTCTACGTGACCTAGCCATCTTAAGCGTTGGATCCGAAGACGCTTAACTAGCCCGTACAGTTCGTGGTTGAATCTCCTTCTCCAGACGCCATCAATACAAACAGGACCAAAGATCGCACGCAGAACTTTTCTCTCAAAACGACCAAGAGCTTCTTCATCCGCTTTCAATAGCGTCCATGTCTCTGCGCCATAGAGCGGAACGGGGATGATTAGGGTGTTATATAATGTCAACTTGGTAATTCGAGAGATGGCTCTGTTACTCAATTGCCTCTTGAGCCCAAAGAAACAGCGATTGGCAAGAGTAATTCTGCGCTTGATCTCGGTACTGGTGTTATTGTCATTGTTTACTGCAGAGCCAAGGTAGACGAAGTCCTTGACTACCACGCCTCTGTCCGAGGCGTCGATGTTGTGCGTCCTTTCGTGATGACAGCATGTACTTTGTTTTGCCCTGATTAACTGCCAAACCCATTTTAGCCGCTTCCGTTTCAATGCTAGCAAAAGCCTCATTGACAGCTCGCTGTGTTCGTCCAATCACGTCAATGTCGTCCGCGTAGGCAAGCAGTTGAACGGACTTTTGGAAGATCGTGCCTCTGGTGTTGACATTTGAGTTTCGCACGACTTCTCAAGAATGATATTGAAGAAGTCACATGACAGTGTGTCGCCTTGTCTAAAACCTTTTTTGACATTGAAGGTCTCGGTGAGTTCTCTACCGACCTTGATGGAGCAGCGAGAGTTCTCCATCGTCATCCTGCTCAATCTGACGAGTTTGGCTGGAATGTCAAAACTAGACACGGCATTGTATAGCTCGTCTCTATGCACGCTGTCATATGCGGCCTTGAAATCGACGAATAGGTGGTGGGTGTCGATCTGCATCTCGTGGGTTTTTTCCAGGATCTGCCGCAGTGTGAAAATTTGGTCGATGGTGGACTTTCCCGGCCTGAAACCGCACTGATAAGGACCTATCAGGTTATTGACGAATGGTTTCAGGCGCTCACACAAGACGGCAGAGAGGATCTTGTACGCTATGTTAAGGAGACTGATCCCTCGATAGTTGGCGCAGTCAAAAGGGTCTCCTTTCTTGTGGGTCATTACTTGCTCCAACCACTACATTCACGCTATCGTAGGGTGTCAGGCAACAACGCCCCACCGGATTTGTACGTGGCTATAATCTTTGCAAACCAGAGCCTCGAATGAAATTATAAGTTTGAATCATAAGTGATTGCCATATCAGCCAATGTATTAAAGAGGTCACTCCTCAAGAAGATTTCCAACGAACCCTTCTCATGGAACAATGAGTTGAACTAACGTGGTTTCTTAACAGCTGGAGAACATGCTTCGCAAGTTACATCCAGGACCCGACACATTCCGACAAATCCACCTTGTCATCGGTAAGAGGAAGAAGCTGCCAAAAACACTGACAACAAGCAAAGGAGAGTTTCATCCGAAGGCAACTTTCAACTACTACCGCCCGATGACCCGGAATTTGTCACAGAAATCAACACCTACGTCAATGCACTTGAGAATTCATCCGCACCAGACATCATCTTCAGCGAAACCAACCCAGCGGACGACTCAACAGGAAACGATGACCTCACAATCAAAATTCACAGATAGCCGGGCGAAGTGTCGAAGTCCAACCAGCGAACAAATTTGACCACTATACCAAATGGGGTATTCGTATCATGGCTGGGAAATCGGTACTTATGTGCTTAAGGAGACCACCCAGAGGTGGATGCAGATCAGCAGCCACATGTCGAGGCATAAAGATAGTGCTTCCTAAAGGTACAGAAATATAAACAAACGAAAAGATCAAGTATCTTGGCGTTAACCTCTCGGAAAGGGTGAAGTTGAACAGTCATTCGAAACTGACAGTTAAGAAGGCCAACCTAGGCTTCCATCGCATCTATCCCTTGATGCGCAAGCGAAATGGATTAAGCCAGAGGACCAAACTGCCGCTATACAAGCAGCTTATATGGCCGATCTTAACGTACGGCTTCCCAATCTGGCACACCATCTCTAAGACCAGCATGACGAAGCTCGCAATTTTCGAATGAAAAATACTGCGAATATGTACCGGACTCACCTTCGACAGGGACCGTCAAAGGCACCATCACAAGAGGATGGCGAGTGAGTCTGGAGTCCGTCTTGAAAACGCCAAATTGGTGTTCAATGTTGGGTTTCTTCCCCCAGTATCTGAGTGGTGAACTTTCCCGACCTGGTCTTCACTAAATTCCAAACCCAACAATAGGCTTTACGACCAAGCACGCATCATCGCCCTGCAACAGTGCATGGTGACACTGTTCGGAAAGCAGCTCCTAGAAATCAACAGTCATCCTAACCAGGAAATCAGGACCCTGAGAAACGCCATACCCGGACAACGCTACCTCAACGCGTTAAATCTACTAAACGAGCAGAACTTTCCAACGACGTCTAACAACGAGCTGCATGGATTCTACCAGAGCAGCGATAGAAATCACCATCGAGGCTATCATCACCACCCCATCCCAAAAGGACCCCCATGGACACACGGACTTGAACAACCCGATGTAAGCACCGGCCATTGTAGGACATAAAAAATAAACAATAAACCGACAATAATGATAAATATTAAATTAAACAAAGTTTGGAAGTCCGTTCAAATAAATTTTTTAATTTTTTAAATCGAGAAGGTTGTAGCGCACCCCATATTACATACGCATTTGATAAATATCCAAGGAAAGCTTATGCAGCGGCATTTAAAGAGCGGCAGGTGGTAGGGACCTGAGTTCCAAGTCACTGGATTCTTCATACCTTGCAAAGATTTTGATTAGAAGTGGTGTCCACCAGACAATGACGCCATATGTGAGCAATAGTTCATTAATTGCAGAATAAGTCGAATGTACCATACTCGGTGGGATGGCCCATTTGTTGCCACTTCCTTCTTGATAACGAATTGTACTTGTTTGATGATGGTAGCCCACAACTTTGAGGTGGCTAATGGGACACACTTCGAACTGACTCTTCCATGGTACTAACACATCGATCACTTGGTATTGATCCTGGTTGACTAAAATTAATGATGAATGCAAAGTTAGTTTGGCACGGATATCCCCCCTAAATCACGATGATTAGAAGAGCTTCCACCAGTGGGCAGGAGCAAAGGAAGTGTTGTTTCTGACATTGCATCAGTGAAGCTTAGTCTCCCAGCGTGGTTTCCCCGGAGGAGGTATCCTGTAATAACGTGTCTGGTATTTAATCTATTCAAAGGAAGTGGCTCTTGAAAGCGATCCGTATTCAGTCTGAGCTGCCTGCCTAGCTGTGAAGACTGATATCGTGTGCTTCGCGGTTCGCCACGGTACGAGATAGATTGAGAGAGAGAGTGAGAGAGAGAGAGAGAGAGAGAGAGAGAGAGAGAGAAAGAGAGAGAGAGAGAGAGAATATAAACGACCGTTTTTTTGCATGCTTTGAGCTAAATGTATGCTTTGAGCTAAATGACTGCCTGCCTAGCTGTGAAGACTCTAATATCGTGTGCTTCACGATTCGCCAAGGTACGAGATAGATTGAGAGAGAGAGAGAGAGAGAGAATATAAACGACAGTTTGGTGCATGTTTTGAGCTAAATGTTCGGATGACTGCCTGCCTAGCTGTGAAGACTCTAATATCGTGTGCTTCACGATTCGCCACGGTACGAGATAGATTGAGAGAGAGAGTGAGAGAGAGAGAGAGAGAGAGAGAGAAAGTGAGAGTGATTGACGACTGACCCCCAGCACGGACAGCACAGATGAATGTTATGTTGCTTAGTTATCTTTTAATTTTTAATCTTTTCTTTGAGTCAGCTTGATTTGACAAGCCATCAAACTGACCCAATGATCGACGATGCAATGTAATCTCTTTCTTCCTTGCGTGTTGCACAAGTCCTAGTGTACCGTCATCCTCTTCTTCCGTGGATGTCTGGGATGAACATGGACATTGCTTCTCCGCTGTGCTGCTTCTTAATGAATGAACGGCACTTAGGTTTTCTTATCGTCTCCGACCCGGAAGTTTGAGAATCTTTCCTTACAATTATTCCATCAGTACATATAGATAGGATAGATCAGATAGGCTCTGCCCGAAATGAAAACACTACCGCCTGCGGAAGTAGCCGGCATGTTTACCCTATTTATCACAAAAATCTCACAGTCTGACGTGCCCATCTGTGGAATTTCCACCGGACCATGGAGCGCTAAAATGTGCTAACGATAAGAATTGTATACAAGTCCTATCTCTCAATTCGAAAACAACAACAATCTGCGGCGTACTACGAAACAAACATCAGCCCCATTTTTCCATTGTCTAATGGGTAGACCCAGATAAAGCAGAGCCCCACGTCATACAATCAATTTCACAAGAAGCATGTCACATCTATCCATCACCGTCCGCCAGAGGCTGCCTAATTGACTGGCATTCCGTTGGCTGAGCGCAAATATTTGGACGAGAACGATTCTTTTTTAGTGTTTGAAACACAGACCTCTAAGGTCGTTCGTAGAATACACGCCTGACAGATGCCATTTAACAGATTGAGCATTTGAGGTCACAACTCTTATCGTGTGACGTATGATGTGAGTGACTAACTGCCGCCAACGCCACCATCGCATCGCCAGAATGACGCTCTCAATCCACAAGTGCGTCAGAGCCGATCACGTAATCAATTATATTTCATTTCATTGCCTTCGCACTCAACCACACTCTCATCAGATTTATCTCGGGCTTTATTGAATATTAAATATTTTTTCTCACCCCCCGGGTGGACTGCCCACGATGGACCATTACTAAGTATCTCCAACAATCCCCCCCACCACCACCACCGCCCGGCAGAGTGAATCAGTCAATTGGAATGCTGAATCTCCCCAAGTTCGGGCGGCGCTGGTGATCAAAACGAACGGCATGCTGACAGGTGAGGAAGAATTGATACGAATTTCTCAAGCACGCTGTGGTGTTCCTGCTCCTCCTGCAGGACGTTCGTTCTCTTTAATCTCTTCTCTCTGTTGTTTTCTATTAATAACTCTTTTTATTTTCTTATTTCGCTCTTTGTTTATGCGAATACTCGCATTTTCATTGACGCAATGCCAAGGTGAATATGTGTGTTTGTTGTTGCTGTGTGGCGGCGGCACAACCACGGATACATTGATGTCCTCCATGCAGTGAAATTTGAAAATGTGTTCCTGAGTTCCTCGGTGAGTGGTCTTTCCGTTTTCGTTTAACTTTTTGTTTTGGCTTTGTGTCTATTTTGGTTTAGTGGTGAGATACTTAACGATTTGCCATATAGTGGGTGCTGGTGGATCGGCATATTGATACAAAAATAAACCCGCTTCTCTGACAGATGTTGGGATCAATTTGTCGTATTCGTCTTGTTCTCCTCCGTGTGTTGTTTTGTTTTGAATAATCTTCGGTTTATGCCACTCGTAGTATTCCAGTAATCCTTCGATGAGATTCATCTCAATCGACACCAGCATTTACTTTCATATGACATGGGGATCCTTACATCTTTGAAATGAGAGCACTCCATATGCACATGCCCTAGCATGATTTAGTACTGAATATGCTTCCGATCTGAGAAGCGGTACAATTATTTATCGGAGTGGCCTGAGCACTCTCAGGATGACAATCGATTGAATTGAAGAAGATGGGGGAGTGACTGATGTCAGATAGCACTGCGAAACCGATAGATCCATGGGCCCCCTTTCTTGATCTTGGACTTTAGAGCCACCCTGAGAAGTTTGATAATCCCCCTAGATGGAATTTTCTGATAGTCTGCTCCAGTTAAGGCGATTCTGTTCCATATTATAGACCTGCCTGATGTCAGATTTTGCCGTTCGACGAGTAGGTGTTCCATGGTTTCCTTTGATTGTCTACAGACACTGTAGACTGCGCTATTGTTTTCTGAGCTGCTGTGCCCCATTTTGTGCAGGTGCTACTGGACATAAGTTGTGCCGCAGAGTATCCTCAGGTCAAGCTTGATCAGATTTGGGCCCACCTCGGTTCTTCTGGGGCTACGATCTCATGCATTTTTTGGAATTTGAAATTTTTTGGAAAACAATTGCGGATTTGTGTAAGTTACATTTAAGTCCCACAATGCCTACTCCACTGTTCTTCCTCTTGACTTCGATCCGTCTATGCTATGCATTCCTCTCCTCGCACAAAAGTTCTCCATCACGCATCCGCCAGCTGCCGCCTGCCACCCGCCAGGCGTTCTCAATAGAATTCCGGATTTGATCATCTTCACAAATCACATTGACTTCTTCTTGTGGCTAGTCAATATTGGCCCTTTTTTGATAGTACACGTGCAGGGAATTTCCGTTGCAGAAACTTCTTGTTCGCAGGGTGACACGGCACACAGTCTCGTCGAATCAAGTAAAACACATTTCACGCATTTATGAGCAGAAATAATGTGCCAACATAAATCGACATCGATTCCCACCTGAGAAATTCTGTTTCTCTGAAGAAAAATGGCCCAATGATCCTCTTGGTGCAAACGTCGGGCTAAACAGTCACTTTTTGTGTTTCATGGACCTCGTGTGGATTCTCCGTTTCCCAAATGTGGCAATTGTACTGGCTAAGGACGCCCAAAAGTCGCCTCGTCTACCATCATAATTTACCCAAAAATCGAGTTCAGTGGCAACCATTCCAGCGACTGTTTAGGTCTGTCGTGCCACACTTTTGGGCGTACCTGCTACTGCGAGGGGTTCTAAGTCATCATTATCCTTGGCGTTAATTTTTCGGAGACTGATATCTTGTTGCTTCTTCCCTCCAGTGCTTTGGGTACACACTGGTCCATGGGGAGAACCAGCATAGCAGATGTGCCCTTGTTGAGTCTTTTTAGAGTTCGCCACGAATAGATGTTGATGCCGTCGTTCTGTGCCAGCACTAGGTCGAGTACCATACGCATGGTTGTGCCGGCAGCATATGGAAAGTACCTGCCTAGGGGACATGGTTGAGGAGTGAGTGAGCGCACTGTTCAGCTCCTTCCCAAGGTCATTCTCCCCAACTTCACCGTACTCTCTGTCATGCAGTTCTGAGTTAGAAAACCTGCTTTGAATGTGCAGTTTAGGAACTGAGGCTTTATACTGCTCTCCTTTTGGCCTACGACTTTGGCGCAGAGAGAACAGCAGACACACTTAGGCCAAGCGTAGGCCCATTGTGTTAGCAGTGCCTCTTGTAGCGTTGACATTTGAGCTGTGGTGAGGGTTGTATTGGGATAATCCTTAGCTAGCACAGCCTCTTTGTATTATAGAGATGCCGAACTTCACAGGTGATTGACCCCTAGTCCATCGACGAATTTCAGAGGCTTTCTGACAGGTATTCATGTGTCAAATGCCGTTCTCTGATTGGTCAATTTGGCTTTAGAACATATAAAAAATGGTCGTCAAAGATTTTAAGGGGCAAAAGAGGTAGATGTTGGGCATCTTATGTCTGCGTACTGTGTTTGGAATAATTATATGCAATGCAGAAACAGTCAAATCAAACAGAGTTATCTGTCATTGTCTTTATCTGTCATATTATAATGTACTAGATCAAAAGGAAGTATTATGTATGTAATAGATGACTATTTTCAGAATTCATTTCTTTGGTTTGTTACACATGAGAGTATCGATCTATTTGAATTAAGCAGATTTCTATAGTTCATGCAGATTCTATAGTTTATGCAGATTTCTATAGTATTTCTATAGTTTATATTAATACTTGTTAGTTACATTAAGTCCCACAGTGCCTGCTCCTACTCCACTGTTTGACTTCGACCCGCCTATGCATCATCTTCAGGCATCGTCATACATCGAAGGGGACCAGTATTCTCTTTTATTTACAACTATCACAGTATTTTAACCGTTTCGTTCAGTTTCGTTCAATTCATTCACTTTTGGTTGAGCAATGGGAACGAACACAATCATTCAACTAACTGCCCCCGAGACCGTTCAGGTTTGTTTGACAATATAAGCAACCACCGATTTTGTTAAAAAAGCCTGAGTGGAGAACATGCGCTGATAAAGGCTTGTTTCACTCGGCTGTGGTGCATATGCGGAAGTGGAGATACACATCTCACATGCGTTGAATTGAAGAACTCGGGGCATGTCATAAATGACACATCTATTGTACCCCCTTCTTTTGGTCAAGGATTTAAGAGCTGCCTTCAGAATGTGACAACTTCTCTAGATGAGCTTTCCTGTTACCGATATTCTGTTTATCATTTTGAATCTTTCTCGGCCAAGTTGAGAGCTATCGATTTGTAATGTGTTTACTCCTGGCCACAGTGCCTACAGATTTCTTTACTGGTAAGTCCCATTTTACGAAGGTGGTAATTACATGATCCGTGTGACGGTATTGCTGCACATAGCACTCTTAGGTCAGCTTTGCTAAGTTCAAGAGCTTGTTTGGCTCGTTTAGGAGTGAACATTCTTGAGTGCTTGGTTGTTCAAAAACTGGTTCATTTGTTTAATGACGCATTTGTGCAGATGAAGGCTATTAATCTTCCGTATTGCTACATCGATAAAAGAGATGTTTGGCAATGATGGGCATTTGAGCATCTGCCATGGCTTGTACATCAAGTTTTTCATTGCCTTCATAGTTTTCATATTTTGACACCTGTAACGTATTATACTCGAAGACCGCCTTCGTTCTATACTGGCTTTATTTAACTTCAGTTTTATTCTTAATTTCTAATAACATTGTGTTCTTGCATACTACCTGGCAACACTCCCGGTATTGTACAATAGTGTTAGTATACTTAAGTTCTACGTTCTACGTTCTACGCATAAGGGTGGCTAAACACTTCAACACTCAGATCTGTTAGTTCGTGCCAGCGTAGTGCCAGACAGACAGTCTTAGAGTTGAATGCATAACTCTATAGCGGCTAAGACTAGAGAGCCTTTCTGGAGCCCTTCGATGTAACTATCGAAAGATCCCAGCATTCACATTAGGTAACTGTATGCGCTGTATAGCCCGATCTGTTGTGACTTTGAATCAAACGCACGGATTTGGAAGACATGTTGTATCTACAAGACGGTGCCACAATCCGTACAACACGACCATTTTGACTTTATTGCAAAAATATCGAAGTGGTCCCTGAATTAATTTCTGTAAGACAAGACAAGAAGAAACTTTCTCAAGCTATGGCCGCATCAATCTTTGGAAGAAATGCTACAGCTATGGTTTCTACCTCCTTTCCATCAGGATGCTGCAGCTGGCAGGTTAGGTTAAGTTAGGTAGGAGTGGCAGACTGTAGAAGAAAGCCGCACTTAGGCCAAAGTAGACCCATTGTGGTATCACGCGGGTTGACTACTCTCATAAGCTGGGCACCAGTTTGCCTAGTCTGGTTGACTACTCATAAGCTGGGCAACAGTTTGCACTTATGAGTAAGTAGCTGGCTAATGCTGACGCTATGAAGCTTGTTAAAATTACTGCAATAGTAGGCACATGGGTGTTAGTGCCCAATACGAGCAGAGTAGGTGATTTGTGGTACATCCATGCTTTTGCAGAAGTCTGCGAGTAAGAATGCATTGCCAGTGCTCGATTATGATGCCGATGAGTGTCTTCTGGGTCTACGCAGACTGAATGGTGTCAATCATTAAGTGACAACCATTGATGCTGCCTTTGCTTTAAGGCAGGTGTGTATTTGTTGTTTGTGTCATTGTGTTTTTCGATTATGGAAATGGAAGGCTGTTGCGATCTGCATGGAAGTTGGATCTCCTCCTGGTGTTAGAGAGGAGGTTGTACCACTCATGCCTATGCTTTGCAATTGCCCCGTACGTCACAGAGTAACATCATCCACATGAGGTGCATATTAAAATGCCCAGACATCTTGTTAAGAGACTGCAATTAAGAGATGTTTTTAAATTGAACATGACCTTGTCCAGGGATTTAATTGTGGCCAAACAGATGGATCTATAAGGAGTGGGTAATATTGAAGATTTCTTCTCGAAGATGGCTTGGATTAGTAGCCTATCGGTGTCGTTGAGAAGAAGGTTGAATCCATTAAGAATGGTTGGGTGACCGATGATGAGTTTGGTGGACTATAGTCAGAGTGCTCTAAGACGAGTGCTGGCTGCTACTTGTTTTCCGAATAGTTACAGCGAAGGAAGGTGGATGAGTATTAGGTCTATAACTTAATTCGTGCGGTATTTTTTTTTTTTTTTTTTGTCTTGTCGCATATTCCGGGCGTTTTTCGGCTACTGCTCTTTTCAAACGGATTAATTGTTTGCTTCAGCAGCTCATAATACAGTACACCCTTCTGTTCGCACCAAATACAGAGCATTAACTTCGCGCCATGGATATTCAGCTTTGCCGTTGATTTGGCCGGTTGGCCGGGTTTCATAACCACTTTTGGCTGACGTTCGCTCAGCTGGCGCATGTTCACCATAAACTTCCACCAAAATACGATGACTTTCGGCAGCAGTTTTCTTCATATTAAAGTAATGAAGAACAACTCGCGGCAAACACACTTTTTCAGGCACAAAGTTCGACATATTTGAGTGAAAAAAATGTTATTGTTGTATATGCTTCAAATGAATGACATATACTGAAATGACGTACAATGAGAGTAGCTTTCCAACGAATGTTCCAATGGAATGATACAAGTTACGCCATCTCTTAGCAAACCGCACGAATTAGTTACGTGCATCAGAAGTGCTTCTCAAAGCTCCGCTGATACACATGCAAGCCAATCCTTACACCCGATGGAGTGGTTTGTTGTTCGCAGTTTTGCTTAATGCTGTCCACCAAACATGAGGGCCGGTCTGACATTCGAGATGAAAATCCCTATTTGCATCCAATGGCAGAGAAATCGACTACAACAAACAAAATACTGTAGAATTCGGTTATAACGACTGCTGACGGGAGGATAAATGTTTTAGAATGTCGCTTTATTCGAATAGCGGAACAAGACATGGTCACTATTTGCAAATTCTACTCGTTTTTTTTTTTTTCGTTTTTCGGATCTATGTGATTTGACTTTAAAACCTGTGTGTTCTAATCTCCTGCTAAGAACAAGAAATTGGACAATTCTTACTCACGTATAACGAAATTGCGATTTTCTATACGCCATAGCTATACACGGTCATACACAGCACCGCGTAACACGTCGCCTGCACTGGGCACGCCCTGTTAATGAACATGATGTGAACAAATCTAGTGGAGGCAAAATTTGGACAAGAGATTTGATGTCTTCCTTCATGTGCACGATCTTGCTTGAATGGAGTGGCAAATATGGAGCGTAAAAGTACAAGTGTTAGTGAATATCATTTTTTGACATTATTTTTAGTGAGATCTACTTCGGTTGGTTGCCCGCTTCTTGATGTTGACGCTCTCATAGATAATGGAGGGATTTCGAAATTTTGTCCTAGTATCTCAGACTAGTCCTTGCTCAAATGGGAGCTTAAGGAATCGACTTCCTGAACAAAAGCTTTGCTCGTTCGTTTCCCATCCAAGCTGCTTTGAAATTTAACATAAAAATTTGAAATAACGCACAACTAACGAGCGAATTTTCACATAAGAGCTCTAATTCACCCCTCTACTAGAGTGGCGAAGAGTATCAGCTGTTCGCCAGCTGATCTCATGAGCTCACACGTATTCACAGACACGGGACAAAAAGCGTTTAAAAAACGCTGTGGGATTCATTATAAAAGAAACTTGTAAAATGCATAGAATTCGGGAATTCCCCTTCAAAATCCGAATTCAATTATCGAAGGTGACTCCAAATGATCTGTTCCAGTTATTAAGACATACGAGTAATCGAAGGTCGAGTTTTCAAAAACACACGCTATTGCCAGCAATTTTCATTCGAGTTATCAAATATTTGAGTTATCGAAGTTCGACCCGTCATCTTATTAAAAACATTTGACCTCAAACAGATTGAAAAAGTGGTCGAAAACCTTTAAGTGAGCCACAACCATGTCTAAAATGTGCCAACGTACGCAACAATGTGACTCAATTGACAGGTCCAAAGGAAAACATCCCACAAAGCGTATAATCCCTTTCAGACATTCTCCTGCTTTTGAAAATTAACAAGTTCAAGGGCAAACAGTAACATCCTGCCAAGTGCCCGCTTGTCGAACGCAACCAAATCAAATGAAACTATCCAACTAATGCACCGACAGCTAATGTGATTACGTCATATCCATGACCACCAACTTCACCGGCACCGCGCCACCACTCCTCGCACACTGGATGCAAATTCACAGCCCGCTTCGCTGCCCTCGAAGCATTAAGTCAGCTCATAAATTCAATTCAATTATCCAATTGAAAGATATTTATAGCTCCTCAGAAAAAAACTGAGAATGAGAAACCGACCCGTGATTCGCGCATAGACACAGGTCCGACCATTGAATCCACACGAGACTGCTCTGCCCCTGAGCTTGGCGTGCCCTGGGAGGGGTGCTTATCGGCGTGTTTATGGAAATTTTCTCCATGAGCCCATGAGCGGCTCGCCAACACGAGCCACAGTCGGGCAACACGTCGATATGTCTTCTAAGTAAACGCTCATTTGGTCAGTGCCACCCCCCCGGGGATCGGTCGCGGTTGTGGCTGAACAGCCGATCGCGATGGGGTGAAAATATTTAACACAGCCATTTATTATCAACTGACGTTGAGCGTGACGTCAGAGTTAACTCAACCGGCAGCCACCAATTCAACCGATGAAAATTGCCATCGACTGACCACTGGATCTTCGTTTCCTTTGAGCGTCAACCGCAGATGCCACGGATCGTGGGTCATAGTTGACCAGTGAAGAGGAGTTGAGTTGTTAAGGCCTTTTATTCGGAACTAAGTAATGATGGTGAAATGCAAATTGAATCCTAACACTATGGCAGTGATCTCCCACACGCTTCGTCTCGTGTGTGTTTTGAGGCTGTGCTTGGTGCATAGAGCTACCTGCTGCGATGAGAATGCATTCGTCATTAGATAACTTTGCAACAATTTCATGGCATAGAGCTAACGTCGGAACTGTGGGAGATGTGGCAAATTGAGGAATTGAATTGAAAACTGGCGAATTACTTGACGTCAAATGACGGCAATTTAGAGAATCGAGATAAGATGTTATTCAACAGACTGCATCCATAAATGTTGATGTAATTGCACCTTGGTTTGTAATAGTGCGAAAAGCGTCGTAACAATTTGTCAAAGCTGGACTCCAGGTCTATGACTTGAAGACCCTTGTTTTGGCTGAGACAGGTGACAGTGGACAAGAGGGGATTTGCCTCTTTCAAAGAAGCTCGTAGACTTTTTTTTAAAAACTGCACGCGCACATGGGGTTGTTAAAACCCTTAAATGCCCGGGTTCATGACACAGCGCGGGCCGAGGGTGTAGAGGGAGAAAGGGAGAGGAGGTACCTGTGCACATTGGCTTCAAATATCTGCGGATTGTATTCTGGGGGAAATATTTGGCTGGGAAGAGCATTCCATATTCGCGTCGTGCGGCTCATGAACGAGTCTCTAAATTTAACTGTGCGTCCGAAAGTAGGCTTAAGGGTAAACTGACGAGCATTCCAGGCGAGACGGGCATTGCGGGTGAATTCATGGAGAGGAGGAATGCAGTTGGCAAGCTCACTTGAGCATCGTTTGTTAAAATAGCGATAAATCACGGATAGAGACGAGACGGTATGTCGATGTTTGAGCGAGTCTAATGAACTTGTTGTCTCCAATCAGTTTTATCGCTCGCTTTTGGATTCTATTCTAGTAGGTGTAGGATGGTTTTGGGGGCACCAGACCAGACATGAGCGTTATACTCAAGGTTGGGGCGCATATACGCCTTATAAATTAAAGCCAAATCAGAAGGGGTGAAGTATTTCTTGCATCGATTGAGGAAACCTAAACATTTCGCAGCATTTTTGGCGACATCAGATATGTGTTGTGTTGATGCACGTACCAAGGATGGAAAGTTTTCTGCTTCCATCGACTGAGGCGCCATTCATGGATAATGGCTGATGAACAAGGGTTCGCTTGAGTGACAGCAGACAGCATTGAGTTTTTGAAGCATTGAATTCCACTCGATTGTTCTTTCCCCAGTTAATTAAGCTGTCAAGATCGAAATTCAATGTGCTTCACATAAGCTGCCGTTCCAATTCTACGGCCGAAGGGCAGGGTCGTGAGTCTTGGAACGAATATGAGGGTGCTGAGGGTGCTGTCATCAGCGAAGGAATGGATTGGATTAGAAGTAGCAGACAAGAGATCATTTATAAAATTAGAAAGTGTGTCGGAGACAAAACAGAATCTTGGGGAACACCAGCATTTATTTGGTGGATATCAGACTTGGTAATTTCTAATCCATTGAAGAAGAGATTCATCGACACCACAGGCACGCATTTTCGACAAGAGAGCTTGATTCCAAACTCTGTCAAATGCCTTAGAAATATCAAGCGCAACGATCTTGCTTTCACCTGCATTGTGCAAGGATTGGTTCCACTTTTCGGTGAGATAAGCTAACAGATCACCAGTGGACCTGTTGCTACAGAAACCATTCTGCCGGTCATTAAGAAGCTTCCGCTATTCAAGATATTTCATAAGCTGACGATTTATCAGCGTTTCCATGACCTTAGAAAGAATGGACGTAAGTGCTTTGGTCGGTATGAGGGTGACGAAGATTCGCCCTTTTTAGGGACGAGCAGGACATATGCTGTTTTCCATCTACTCGGAAAGAGGCCTAAAGAGTACGATAGATGAAAAAGCTGTAAAGAAGCGTTCGTTGTCTTACAGGCAACGAAGTGGCATTGAAGGAGCTGACGCCTGTGCTGGGAAGAAGCTTCTTAAAATTTCATCGAAATGGACATAAAGCCCAAAAGTAGGTCCCACAAGTGGAAAAAATACACGCTCTTTCTTCCGATTTTTATAAAAGCATAGAAAAACCTCGTTGATTTTAACGCGTTGTTTTGTATTGTTTAACAGAATACAGAAAAATACAGAAGTTATTCGTGTTTAACATTGGTTGGTCTTATTTGGCTCAGTCTGTATGTGTCCTGACCCACTCAATGGGGACAATGATACCTAATGACCTAAGCAACGCACCACTCTTGCCGAATATGTCAGATTGTGGAGGATGCCGAGGGATGATTCTCGCTGATCCATCAAAGTCGATAAGGAACCCACCAGCATGTTGTTTCTTCAACGTCCTTCTTCAGGAAAGGAAGAGTAGCACTGGCCTACGCTAGAGACACGATCTTTCAGAAGTCCGTTCATGTGTTAGTATATGCAGATGACATTGACTTAATTTTCAGAACATCGCGACCCCTTAATAAGGGGCTTTCTAGCATTGCAACCGAAGCGACTGAAATCAGTCTGGGGGTGAGTGAGGAGAAGCCGAAATATACGCTGCCGCTGTCCTAAAGAAAGGACATCATTTTTACTGTTGATGGAAGGATTCTGAAAATGAGGGATAGTTCTAGTAACTAGTAGGCACTTGCCAAGATATATTTGTCTTTTGTGAGCTGTTTGTGCCCAGTGAGGAATGTCTACGCCTCAAACTGTGTTCAGTTACACTGAAGAGTGTCTAGGGTGTCTAGGGCTGCTTCATACTATGAGCTTTGTTCCAGGTTACTGTGCGGTTCCTTTTTTATAGTGCCCTAAATTATTCTCTGTGGATGTGGTTCCTACAATGCAGAATGGTTCGGGTCTCTGAAGGTTTTCGATGCTTCTTTCCAAGCTAGGGAGTCGCCAATTTCATTGCAGCAGAGTTGTACATTCTTTCTCCCACTCAGCACTTTAAGCTTCTGTAGGACAAATCCCACACGAGCTTGGATGTCGATGTCGGAGCCTAGACCCAGAATAGCAACTCGACTCTCCGACAACAGTTTCCTTGAGCTCAAATGGCGGCAATTAAATAACATATAGAGCCGTTTCTCGAGGGGTTAAGCAGACTTTAAATAAGCCGTTGATCATGCCATTCTCCCCGAGCATCGCAGAAGCGGATGAAGCAGTCAATGATCTCTTTCAACGAACTGAAGGGCCTAAGGTGACTGGGCAATGTACTTAGCTCTGGTGTGAAGAGTCTTTTACCGTGCGGCAACTCAGCAAATGACGCTCAGGCCTAAGGTGGGCCACACGAGTTGTATTTTTATATATTGCTTGTTTGTTGAGATCCAGGTCCAGCACGATCTGTAGCGCAACACAAAGAAGAAAGAAGACACCAATTTTTTTACAAAATTTCTTCAGTTTAAAAAAGACCGGGGGCAACACTCGTGACGTAAAAATGGTCCGAGGGCGCAAAAACGAATCTTAACTTACACTCCACTCCAGGCATTCACACATTGGGTTGTATGAATATAAGGATTTTGGAGGGAACACTCCATTTTTACGTTGGTGTAAAAAAATTCACATTTCGTTAAGTTCAACGAAAAACCTCCTCCACTCACATATTCTGACAGTTGTGTTTCCTCGGAGTTTCCTCCTTTTCGGTTTGAATTAAAATGCAACGTATTGAGTGAACACTTGAAGAAGTTGAGCATGCATTGAGGTAACTCCAAGAGGTACAAAAAAAATAGAAAATACGTTTCGGAAGATGGAAAATTTGGCGGATTATAATCTGGAAATCAAGAAGCAGATTTCAAAAAATCTTTACAATTTTATCCGAGCTTGCCGGAAGATAACCAAAGTTGGAATTCCGGGTCAGCAAGGTAACCATTCCACGTTATGAAACCCAAATCCATACAAGTTCCCGCAACGGCGCGAATAATAGAGGTATATAGGTTTTTCTGAAAATTAATATTCCCTTCGCAGCCACTTTTGCTAAAGGTGTTGTAACTTACAAGAATGTTGACTAATAAATGTGACAGCTCTCCACTCTAGTTTTCCGACGTCAACTTCAGGCAAACATCCTTCTGTGAGGACGTTAATTATTTACACCAAATTGAGTGTTCCCTTCAACGAAATAATTTCAATCGAATGTCATGAGTGTTCAGTCGGAGTGCTCACTTAGTTTTTACTCCCACCCATTCTAGGCATCCCTCACAGAGACTATTCTGTAACACTAAACCCGGAGAATATATATACTCGTAAGATGAAGCTAAGAAGACTTCTGAGATTCATGCACATATCTTTATGGTAAGGGATGGTCCGCACATAAACTTGTTATACTCAGCAAAGGGAGAATGCACATACATCCAGAATTCAAACACGGTGTGAGTTTGTCAACTGACTGGACACTGACTGTTGTTCACGAGGTAGAACAATATAGAAACACGATCAAATCAATATGCGCGGGAAAATAAATTTACATTCAACGTCTTCGATTTAAGGAATTGAGTTAGATTTGAGAATTACACAAGGTGTCGCTGCAGTCCGTAGAGAGCCAGGGCCTCTACAGCAACCACTCGTATTATGCGTGCAATTGTTCTCTCACGAGTGAAAACGACCTACGAATTTATGCCGATCTAGAACGGCCAAGTTTCAGAAGCTTCTTCTTGACAGACAGTCTTGACTTCAGCGTCAGTGACTCGAAAGGGAGTGGGGCCGTCCCGTGACGAGAACCGATCCTAGACGCTGTAGGTTCAAGTGCGTAGGAGTCGACGTACAGTCCCACAACCACACGAGCGCCACTCCAAAACCAAACCAGATGCACACCGTCGAAGCTTCTTCTTGACAGACAGTCTTGACTTCAGTGTCAGTGACTCGAAAGGGGGTGGGGCCGGCCCGTACCGAAAATCGAACCTAGACGCTGTAGGTTCAAGTGCGCAGGGTTGGACGCACAGTCCCACAACGCCATGAGCGCCACTCCAAAACCAAACCACTATCCTCACTAGTTTCTCTCTCCGAGACTCAAGATAAGCCGTTTCACAACATTTCAAAGAGAAAGAGCATGCACTCTCTCAAATTCAAACCTCAATTTTTCTTCTTTCACCAGTCTGTCTTAAATTTCATAATCGACCCAGTTCAGGGATGCACTCAATTCAAAGGCAAAACAAATATTCAGCCGAAAGCTCGAATAGGAGATGTCTAATTGTCCGTAATTCCTACAATGGCACCATCCCCAATCGAAATGATGTATGACCAATTAACGTCGAGGAAATACATCACCGAAAGACCCAACACCCATCCATCTCTATGCGTGTATCTATCTAGCCAGCATCCACAACGTGCACCCTCCTAGGTTCCCTCACACAAGTTTCTATCGATATTATCATCGAACAGTTCACACGAATGCGACCTCAAGTTTGAAACAAAAATAAGTCACACAGGCACAGTGTGTGAACAAGGATGTTCATGTATGCCTATGCCCGAACAGAGAAAGAATGAAATGACCTCCCCACCCCACCCCTTCGCAGCTGAACAGGATGCACAGGGAGGAAGGGGATCGGTGCCAGGTCATCCCCTCACACCCAAGCCCTGGGACAACACACAGAAGTCAATTTCAATTTCAATTTTGATTCATCACTCATTCAGTTGCATTTCCATTCTTCGCAGTCTGCCGGACATGTGCGAGAGGAGTGTAGGAGGGCACAATGGAAATGGAATAAAAATAAATAGAAAGGAAATTCATTAAACAAAACAACGACTGAGTGCCCAATGGTCCGATCTGCGATGCCTATAAGAGCATCACACTAACCCTGATGGGGGTATATTCCGCAAGCGGGCATTCGCCACAACAGAGCACGAACGCCACCAGACAAATTGTATCTCTCTAAACAATCCGACAGGCCGACATATTGTGTTGCAGTGTAAATAGTGAACAAATAGCAGAGATCACCACCGCCGACTCTGCCAGCGTCGTCGCCGTTGTGCCGAAGCAAGCACAACACAACATCCATCTACAATAGCGTCAGCCAGCCAGACACTCCATACATCAGCAGCCGCTAGCTCTCGCACAGCTCCATCAGTCTTGTGTTGAAAATCGTCTCGAACGGTTCACCCAGCGGATACAACAAAACAAACAGTCTACTCGCTACACGATCAGCGACCAGTTCGAGTGTACTTAGAGATTTTTTTTTTTGTTTGAGAACCATATTTGATCACAATCGCTCCGTACACCCTGACTGTGTCGCGTCCAACCCATACGGGAACAGAAATGCACATTCATCCGAGCTCACCAAATTCATCGCCAACCGAGGAGAACGCAGCCATCAAGATCCAAGCCGGCTTCCGGGGTTACCGCGTCCGCAAGCAGCTCCGTTCAAAACCCAGCAACGGATATCACCGAACATTGCAAACTATGGACACGTCGAACAGCAACAGCACCGCGGCGCATCTGAGAGACGAACGCAGCAGCGGAAGCGAAGGCTCATCTGTGGAAGACAAGTGCGCCACCAAAATACAGGCCGGCGTCAGGGGTTTCCTGGTGCGAAAGAAGCAGAAAATGGCCACGGATGCCGCTACGAAAATTCAAGCCAGCTTCCGCGGTTTCAAAGCACGAAAGGAGGCACAGAAGTTGCGGCAGAAATAGATACGGAAGAGGCCTTCCTCCGCGGAAGTCGCCCATTCTCAGTCTCAGTGTGCAAGTTTGTGCAGTGCGCGTGTGATTAATTGTAACATTTAAACAAAACAGAAAACAAGTGATGAAAAATTGAGCAGAGAACCTGAACGGTTCTGAGTAAATTAAGCAAAAAGTATTCACAAAAAAACACACATTTATTTTTTTGTTTCCAAAAGAACAGCAATCAATCGTGGGGTGCTAAATTTGTTTGACGAAAAGAGAAAAACATTTTTAATGTCACATAGAATAATAAAAAATTAAGAAAAAATATTCCTTTAGATTGTATAAATATATATGTGAACGTAGATACGTATGTACTTGTAGTTAAGTTAAGAAAAACTAGAATAAACATGAAATAAAATTCAGAAATCGAGACTTTTGTGTTTCTATTCGACGTGGAAAAGAATCGATGTGCGGCAGATGGGTTGGGTGGTGCATATTTTGTCACTTCTGATTGTTTGCCTCGGCCAGATGGTCGACCTGCGCTTCACTTGGTGTCGGATTTCTTTGAAGTTATGTAAACGATCTCACATGAGAGAAATATGTATTTGAGCTGATGCACGACATCAAGATCTAGACAAATTTGTTGTTCAAAGTGTTTGGGCCGTAATTTGGCCAAAAGCAGCTGGAAGCTTCTTCAAAAAAAAATAATAAATTATTTGCAACAGACCTAGAATCAACATTCAACAAAAAGCGTCAGTATTAGCCGCGCTAAATCGCTTGGTCACAAGCACCAACTGGTTTTCTGGGAATCAATCCGCGTGGTATCACAATGGGCCTACTTGGCCGAATTGTAACTGCCTTCTGCAGCCAGCCACTAACCTAACCTAACCTAGAATCAACTTCTCGATCAATTGGTGCTGATGTTTAGCAGCTTATTTGCTGGAGGACATCGAACTGGGTATCTTTGAGAAGAGAAAGAGAAAAATATGTAATTTGAAGTTATGTGAACATTTACGCTGCGCAGAGGTATTTTTGTGAAATTTTTAGTGCTTCTTTCGTTTGAGAGTCTGCACCACCGCAGCGGATGGCATGTGCATGTGTAGCGGAGCGTGAAGGGCAACCCGCCTCCACTCATCAATAGACTAGTTCGGCAGACAGACACCAATCAGACTGAAATCAATCAATATGTGGAAAGATCTCCGTTCCCGACACCCCACTATCCTAGGCAGATATAGATCGCTACCCAGAGACAGCGAGCTCACTACTCAGAAGGATTTCCCAACCAGCATCCCCTCCCCCAGATCACACTGGGAGTCTGAGCACCAGCCTGTGGACGATCCTGGAAATGATGGGTGTCTACTCTAAGGATCTAAACATCCAGCAAACATCTCGTTTACCGAATCACCCTAGTGTCTTTCACGCAGCAACTGCAGCGAGAAAGTGCGCTCTGACTTGGTTAACAAAAACAATGTACACAGATTGTCGTCATCTGTTCTTACAGGCATGGCAGTTAAAGGAGAATTAAAGACCTCCCTATATCGTCGCATTTCTCTCAACGAGATGGCCAATTATTTAAGCATCCAACTTATGTGGCTGCGACATTTCGGAGAACTGTGAAGCAGACGAACTCACTTGAATGGACACTGGTTTCGGACAACCGTGAAGCGGACGAACTCACTCGAAAGGACACTTGTGGATGGAGGGCTACCATCCATGCTAATCGATACAACAGAACATCTACTGGAGCGGACTCCCGTAGCTCTTGTCGTCGATGCATTGCAATGCTCTCTTCTGCACGTAGAAGCCTCTGTCTACCGGCAGTCAGCCACAACAAACCAAACCTTCTTCTTTATCTGGATTGAGAAATGTATGAGGTAAACGGGGACTACATTTTTGGAGAATGCGAAGGACAAATTGTCACGTAGTGTCATCCTCCTCCTTGACTTAATGATCTCGATTCAATGAGCGCATAGCAATGCACTATTGACCAGTGTATACGCGAATTGTAGTAATGCTTTCCTGCAGAATTGATCGAGCTGAGTCAAATTTGAAACAGCTTGGGCGACCTGTAATCAGGAAGGCTGAGCTTGGTGTTAAGGCCAAGCTAGGTTTGGTCACTACTCGTGGTGGAGTGCCTGCCCTTGGTAAGTGGAGTCCCCGATTCGAATCCCAGTGAAAGCTTTTATCTGGTCCAATCACCCTTTGCCGTTGGGATCAAATAAGCCGCTGGAGTGGTCGATCGACACAGTACACATCTCCCACTAGCTGTTTAGGCTGACTGTGGGTATCACAATGGATCAACATGGTCTTAGTGTGCTGGTGAATACCTACCCTACCCCACCCACCCTAGGACTAGTCACGTGGCACGCATGTCCCTAGAGTCACCTCACTACTTCCGAGGCGTGCCTTGAATGCGATTCCATAAGGTAGGCAACCGTTTGACAGACTTAAAGGACTAGAAATTATTAGTGCTACTTTCGTTTGAGAGGGTGCATCACCGCAGCGGATGGCATGTGCATGTATCAGCGGAGCGTTAAGGGCAACCCGCCTCCGTGGCAAGCTCTGAACATCAATCACCAACCGATAGACTTATACGGCAGACAAGCAGCGGCTAGTACGGCGATCAGGTTGTCAGAAACTCGCCTGGTTGCTCTTGGGAATAGTTCCTGATGAGTTAGAAGAAATCATTAGTGAATCATGCGGTTCAGAAGGAGATGATGATGCTAGTTTTTTTTTTTTCAATTATTATGTCTCAGCCATGTTTCCAATGACATCCAGCTGTCAAAATAATCAGTCTTGAAAATGCTACACGCATCGTTTAGCGAGCTTGCGAAGTAATTGTATCGAAATTCCGGCTCATTTGAAAACACGTAACGTGAACTTCATCGTGAGGTCGGCCTTGGTCATTGGATTTGGTGTTCAGACGATTCGGGAAGTGTTTGATTATTATTATTGTAAATAAATTACAAATTAAGATCTTAATAAACTACGGCAATAGTTACCAGGGCTTTCGGCCGCTTTTAAATTAAGGACATTATATGCTATTTTCTTGGTTGAAGACAGTGAGTAATTTATAAACTGCTGTTATGTTGGCCTCTGAGGGGGAGGAAAGTATTTCACTGAGGCTTTTATTTTGGAAGACTTTTCTTGAGACAGAATTTATAGTTGGGCAATCGTATATTTGTTTGTTAGTTTGATTGTTAGTATGTTGGTCAGATGGTTTGTTTCTGGTGACGAGGTGCTCGTTTGTAATATGTGTGTGTCCAAGGCGGAGGCGCGTAAAGCATTTGATCATGTTTTTTGTCGGCTTTGTTGGGTAGATGGCACGTTCTCCTTTGGGGTTGATTGAGGAGTAGTGATGGATATAATTGTTCCATTGATCTCTATTTTTCGACGCCATGTTTGTTGTCAATGAAGAAAGTAAGAAGAGGTTCCTTAACGGCAATTTTTGCAGCCTTATCAGTTGCTTCCATTCCCCTCACTCCCGACTAGAGATCCAGAAAAGTTCGAATTTCTTGCAACCAATCAGTTTACCCCGTATGTGGGTTATGATCTTGTTTTTGCACTTAATGCATGGCCCCTGTACACTCAGCGTCGATCAAAGAGTCAACCCGGCTTATTTTGTGGTTGGATTTTGACACTGCGAAGGTTGGTAGTGGGTCCGGATTTTTGGCCAACAAATCATCTTTTCGGATGAGTCCCATTTCTGGTTCAGTGGCTATGCCAACAAGCGGAATTGCGGTCAGTGGATACGAACCACAGTGTTCGACCAAGCAAAGATGTGCGGTTCATGGCATGGCATGTCCGCTTCTATGAAAGTGCATCCTTGCTAATAACTGCGAGAGACTTTTATGGTGCACCGAAATCATCCGCCAGTAGAATTTGCAGGATAGTCTCTCATTACATTACTCTCTTTCGAGAAAGAAAACTTGTTCTTGGTTTCGGCGATAACTCCAGGCCAGCTATGTATGGAGGTTCTGAGACTGGGAGGGATTGGCGCTAAGCGAAAGCAAAATATTCAATGAAGGCTGCATAACCACGACGTTATGCAGTTGTACTCGTCTTCCCACTTCGTTTACCCCAGGTCCGCAGAAAAGGAGCAAAAATGCAAACACAGGATAACTTGTCAGTGGCTATATTTTATGGACTAAAAATGTCGTAGATATGCGAAGCTGCCCTGAATCCTCCTCTACACCACAAGGTCACGTGCTATATCGAAAGCAAATGGAGGCTTTGAAGAAATCATAGCAAAGAGTATCCGACTTCTGACCTGTGGGACAATACAACTCGGTGTATCATGGAGGTGGAGAGGTTCATTATTTGGGGCTCAGCCCCTCCTTGGACTGTTGCGAGACACAAGATTGTCTTCAATTCCGGAATTTCCTCAACAAAATATTTTGCCGAGGTGACTTCTGCTCCCGTGAAATAAGTTGAAGAACATGATTTGCTTGTAGCAACCCAGCTCACATTCCCTAGAAATGGCGCAATCGATCGACCACGCGTTGGTCTAAGTGAGCCTCTGGTGCCGTCAGAGCACCCAATTACATACCTCCGTAAAATAATGCCTCAGGTAGAAGCCGTCCAACGATGTTTTTATAGACGTCTGTCACGTTCCACCTAGTAGCACGCAGTACAAAGTCGTCCGATTTAGTTTGATGAACCAAAATACTCTAGAATCTAGATAAACGAAGCTATTCAGTACTTTGACTGTTTCCTCTGTTGGACAATGGGGCCAAGGCAGTCCATGCTCTGACAGAAAAAAAGCTCACACAGAAAAATTATATGCTATAGTGTTCCTCTGAGTGTTCCATGATTAATACATGAGCATACCAAGCTCGTTACTCTCGTCCTTCCCACGAATGATAAACAAACATATGTAAACTTATCCCAATAATTAGATATGTGACAACTAGTAGACAGCAAGAAAAATAATACTGCAGAGAACAGCAAGCCTTACGTCAGGCTGCTCACAAAAAGCTTGTGAAACCGGAACTCATCACAACAAAACAAGCATTTTGATGAGGTAATCGTTTTTTTTTTTTCATAATTTGCGCCAGCTCAAGGTCATGACACAGCACGGTGAGTGAGTGAGTGAGAAATCTACAGTATTCAATGAACAATGCAATATAAGAATGCCTTCCAACGGCACCATGGAGTTACCTTTCCAACGCTGGATAAAACCGTGAAGCTGTATGAGAGAGTCCATGTGGGACGTCGGTTGGCCTTACAACATTATTTATTACATGACATACAATAGAGAATCTGCGAAGCCTAGAGGCTTCTTTGCAGTCCGCAGGTATAGAGAGGAGGTACCTGTGCACATTGGTCTTAAATTGCAGATTGTGGTCTGTGGGAAATATTGGGCTGGGAAGAGCATTCCATTTTCGTGTGGTGAGCCTGAAAAATGAGTATCTAAATTTAACTTTGCGTCCAAGGCCAATGCAATCTAGTTTGGTGTCCTTAAGCAGGCTAAGGTAAACTCATAAGCATTCCTGGCGAGACGGGTAATACGGGTGAATTCATGGGGGGAGGAATGCTAAGTCACTTGTGCATCGTTTTTTGAAATAGCGATAAACTGCGGACAAAGAAGATACGGTACGTCGAAGTCTAATGTCTTTGCGGTATTGCTGTCTCCTATAAGTTCAATAGCCAGCTTTTGGGTTCTATTTAGTAGGAACATGGCAGTCTTAAGGGCACCGTACCAGATATGAGCGTTGTACTCAAGCTTAGGTCGAATATAGGCCTCATAAATTGAAGCCATGTCGGAGGGGATGTATTATATCTTCCATCGATTACGGAAATCAAGACATTTCGCCATTTCCGGTTTCATCGCCACAGGCGCCATTCATGGATAATGTCTGATTATCAAGGGTTAGCTTGAGCATTGAGTTTTTGAAGCATTCCCATTCCCACTCTGTTGTTCTTTCCCCAGTTAATTATGCTGTAAAGATCGGAATTCAAGGTGCTGCCGTTCCAATCGGTCGTGAGTCTTGGAAAGGACGTGAAAAACTCAGGGTGTTGTCATTAGCGAAGGAATGAATTGGATTAGAAGAAGAAGACAAGAGATGATTTATAAAAATGAGAAAGGGTGTCGGAAGCAGAACAGAACCTTGGGGAACGCCAGCATTTTTTTGATAGAAATCAGACTTGAAACAACTTGAACATACCATATGCAAGCATTTTCGACAATAGAGCTTGATGCCAAACTCTGTCCAATGGCTTAGAAATATCAAGCGCAACGATCTTGTTTTCGCCAGCATTGTGCAAAGATTTTTTCCACTTTTCGTAAGCTGCTGAAACCAGACAGGCGGTCATTAAGAAGCGTCCGCGATTCAAGATATTTCATAACCTGACGATTTATCAGCTTTTCGTGAGTGCTATGGATCGGTACGAGGAGGTTGAAGAATACACGCCTTTTTACAAACGAGCGGAGAAATGCAGTTGGCTAGCTCACTACATCATTGTTTGTAGGTAAAAATCAGGGACAAGGAAGAGACGGCACGTCGGTGCTCTAGCGAGTCTCTAGCTAGACTTTTTGAAATTGTTGTCTCCTATCAGTTCAATAGCCCGAAGCACAACTCCTCTTTAGCAGCATTCGGGCTAGCGAATTTGTGCACGTGGGGATGTAGTCTTGCTCATGTAGACCTGCTTCACGTGCTCGAGTACGAAAGCGGATTGTAACGTACGAGTGGAGACAATAAATGCGTCGCTAGAATATTGGCTTTGTCCAAAGAGCTGGCATGGATGTCGTTGTAAATGAGGGTGAGAATTCAAGACGAGGCGGAACTCCAAATAACCGAATGTGTTAGCTGTCCTTGGGACATTGCAGCATAGCATAAAATGGAAGCAAGTAAATTAATAATTTTATCCATACTCATTTTAATGCCCTAAAGAAACACCCAAATGCGAGATGTGAATAAAGAGCTCTTGTGACGACTCCTACGAAGAAGATCCATTGTTCGGTTTTGACGCATCATGTGATTCACATTTCACGGCTCCCTGACAGTCCCTGGGGGTGAGTGAGTGAAAACAGAAATCAAATAGTATAGAGATAGCCGTTCTCTACCTTTCTGGCCCCTTTAAATGTTTCGACAGCATTTCTACATCGTTTTCTCAAACCCAACGGACCGACCAGAGAACGCCATTTACATTATTTCGTGAATGAACCTTAAGAAAATCGTGACTGGCAACTATGGTCTGAGCCTCCCTAACATCGCAGAGGATCCAAAAAGATGAACAAATTCATCCAAAACAAGGAAAGAAAGAAATCCCATCTATCATCACTCCATCCCAACTCTCTGAAGGTAGCTCTCTCTCACTTCCAGACCGAGAGAAGCGAGTGCAATAATCTTTATGGTCGCATGGTCACACCCTAGTTCTTCAATTCAATTAAACAGTGATCCTGGGCACGCTGCTTCCCGTTGTCAAGATCAAGTTGTCTGGCGTCCGGGATGACTTACATTTTATACCGAAGTTTAGATCTTCCTCTCCTACTACATGTGGAGTTCTCGGCTGTCTTCTCCTTCATTTCACTTTTCGCACTTCAGACAGGACCTTTCGGCTACATATAGCAAGACTGGCAAATAATGATTTTGGTCCTTTGACAAGACAAAGTAGTGCCGGTTGGGGCCAAGGGAGATCTCCACGATGTTTAGGCCGAGGTAGACAGAAGCAGCTGTCTCTAGATATTTTTTGTCCCAGGCGGCGTGTGACAGATCGGTTCTTGCGACGACTTTAAACCTAGCCCGTTCTACAATCGCCTTGAAAGCTTCCACTACGGCACGTTGCATGATGTCAATCTCGCTATGAGGTCAATGTCGTCTGCATAGCCCACACTTGGACTGACTAATGCTTTCCGTTCTTCTCCAGTAGCAATCTAATGAAATCAGACGATAGCGTATATTCTTGCCGAAATCCGGTGGAGATTTCAAACGGCTTTATGACACTATACCGTGTCTGGTGTCTGGACACAACCGTATCAATTTTCCCGCTATCCCGAATTCGGTCATCGCTTCGAATGGTTCCTTGCGATGAATGCTGACGTATGTTGCTTTAAGATCGGTGGAAATGTGATGTGTAAAGATTTGGAGCTCGATGGTCTTCCTCAGAATTTGTCTTAGTTTGAAAATTTGGTCCATAGTGGATTTGCCGGGCCGGAATTCGCACATGTACGCACCGATTAGTGCAGGGCAAAGCGGCTTTAGAAGTTCACACAGCACGCTGAGCAGGAGCTATGCGAAGTTTAGCAGGGCTACACCTCTATAGTTGCTGATATTCCAGTCTACAAGCACGCATTCGTCTCCCCACATTCTGCAGATGATGTGGTACAACCTCCCTACATCGCCATCGGCCTTGAAGAGCTCTGCTGGTAAGCCAGCTTTTTCATGGCAGTGCCGACCTCTTCAAAGTAGGGTGAGACGACCACCTCGTCGACTAGGCTATTGGGAATTCTTGATTCTCTATCACTCTCTCCTGGTCAGGCCCGTTAAACAGCAGTTGGAAGTGCTGCTATAATGCAACCATTATTCTAGACAGTAACTAGATTATCTTCACAATTTCGAAGAGCCTGAATGCAACCACATCTCGTTTTTGTTCGACGTAGGTAACCGGAGAGACTGTCACTTAATTGCTCTTAGTAGGCCCTCTCTCAAGCTTCGACTCAGCTTCAACGTGGAATCCAGAAATGAAGTATGATAGAGATGCCTAACTTCTACCTCTCTTTCCCCTCTTTTTTAAATAGTTTTCTAAAGCCAAAGTAACCAATCAGAGAACGGCATTTACGTTATTTCGTGAATAACTGTCAAAAAGTCACTCAAATTCGCCGATGGACTAGGGGTCAATCAGCTGTGAAGTTGGGCATCTCTATCATATTTCATTTCTGGTGGAATCGGTGCTGGTTTATGGTTTCAGTGCCTGAACCACGAGAAAGCTGCAATTATTCGTAAACAGATGCTTAAGAAAGATCCTTAAGACTTTTTTGGCCAAATAAATGTATAGATCAAATGTCATGGGCTCAAATCGTGCCAAGAACATATCAACATCACAAGAGTGGATTGTGGCACAAAACAACGGGACGCCCTAGGCAAACGTGGCACAGACCAGTTGAAGAGGAATCTATTTCTCTAGGAATTAGTTCGAGAGAGCTCAAACGCGGCGCAGAACTTCGAACGAGATGACGTGTTTATGCAGCCGAGGGAATAAAGGACGTACCTAAGTAAGTAATAAGTAGGCTCTGGCAATCACCGGTGAGCTCCAATGTGAGTCTCTAAAATTCGTCGATGGACAGCTGTGAAATGGTCAATCCCTCTAGTACTTGATTTCTGGTGTAAAGCGACGCACACATGAGCCAAAAGTATACCTCTCTGTTTCGAGTTTTTTTAGAACTGACAGTTTGCCCTGCTAACGAGAGAAATAACCAAAACAGCTCGAGCGGTTGCTGTATGCCCTCCGACCGAGTCCACTCCAAACTCCAGCAACGCCCGAGGAATAACAAATAATGCAACATTATCTTCAATATGCGCGTCTATGATAAAAATACATTTCGTCATATTTCACAGGTTAAAGTCGGCTGCCACGTTTTGCTATCAGTCGAACATTTACTGTGCTGTGTCGATGGCATAACTGTCAACTATTGTGACGTACCGCAAGAATTTATGGCATCGCCTTCGGTTAAAAATATTCCGTTTACGTCAAAGTTGTTGATAAAATCACTGTCGGCCTTGAGTAATCTCAGTCACCGTGGCATCTTGCAAGGCCAGATCAATGCTTTTCGCTGAAATCTTCAATAATTTCTGAAGAGCTTTCTCACATCCGTCAATTACATTCTTGTGTTACTCATCTCTAACAAAAAAAAAAAAAACAAAAATGTTCTATTTATGAGAGCTCATACTCGACATGGCTACGTGCAAGGATGCAGTAAACTCACACTCGAATGGTGCTCATTGTAAACAAAGAGCAGCACCCCCGAAGTTCAAAGTGCCTGTCAGTTTTCATCTGTTTTTCATGAATTCCACGTGCATACATAAGCCCTTATGTACTCATGCAAACGGAATTCAAATTCGAGCATAAAACATGTTTTCCATTTTGTTTCAAAAAACAAGAAGAAGTTCAGACCCTTCACAAGTGAGAGAGGGCCAATAGCACACAAATCATAGACCGACCGTAGCAGTGTATTTTTAAATCGTGTATACTCGATTTGAAGGCATGCCCTACTGACTGAGCAATAAAACATGATGCTTAAGGCTCTTCACCTAAATGAGAAGACCACACCCATATAAATCCTTTTGGCTTGGAATACAATATCCCCAAATAAAGGAATCTGTGCGCCATGGGCTATGGGAAACGGATATTTATTTCGGGAAATCTATATTTAATTTTGATCTTTCGTAGCTTGCACGCTTTTCTTATGTACCGACATATATGTGTATGCTTTTATGTGATTTTCCCTCGTTTTATCTTATTTCTATTTTTGTGACAGATTGAATCAAAAACGCATGAATGTTTTTCGTATTAATCAAACCAACTTTTGAACGAGAAAAAAAACGAAACAAGAACACTGACCGACTTTAGAATTGTGATGTGTGTGACTTAGAATCGTGTGCGCGGAATTGCTGATGGATACCAGTCTCGGCGTTTGGATACAACGACGTGTTCTTTTGTTGAGAAGAATTTTACTTGTCAGCAAACAACGCTTGTAGACATTCTGTGAATATGATCTTGTACACTGTGTACTTTTTCACAGGGCGGCAAAAATACCCAAGAAGTGGCGTTCGACACCCACCACCTATTCGTAGACAGATCATAGCTGTTGAAAGGCTAGCTATACAAGGCTATGTCAAGTTTTGACAGACCAGCCAAACCGTTCAGGATGACGATAGAAAAGTCTCGCTGCCCAATCAAGGTGGGTAACGAAATCACAATCAACTAACAGTCTTTCATTGTCAAACAAGAATTTAGGCAAGGCGACGCACTGTAATGTGGCTTCTTCAATACCGTCCCGGGGAAGATCGTGCAACACTAGAGGCACTGTATTCTGGATGTCCGATCAACAGTTAGCATACGCGGATATCATTGGCGCAATTGATAGATCATCGCGAACCGTCAATGAGGCGTTTACTGGCATTGCAACAGAACCGCCTAAAATTGACCTGGTGGTGAAATGGGGGAGAACGAAATATATTCTGTCCTCAAGAAAGGACACACCACATCGAGGACTCGGCCAGAACTCCACCGTAGGCAGCTCGTAGATCCTCGCGATAGTCAAAAACTTCGTCTACCTTGGCTCCGCAGTCAGCAGTACAAACAACAACAATATCGAAATGAAACACAGAGAATGAGTATTGCTAACCGGCTTCTTTTTAGTCAACTCAAGAGCTAATTGAGTAGAAGAGCCCTCTTTCTCTGTTTTAAGTTTTTAACAATTCAAAATAAATTCTTTGTGCATCAGAGCCGACTGTATAGCACTCGACTCAATGTACCACATGTCAACAGTCACATTGATCACGGCTATTATGTGAAAGTTGGCAAAGTGAGTCAAGGTGGATGTCAAACTCAATGGCAGTCACTTTTGTGGGCAGAATACAAATGCACTTACAATATGCTTGTCGAATGCTCAGCCGACAGGAACAGAACTGCGCACAAATCGAAACGCAACCGCTGCAACGGCGCCCGGTGATCTTGATGAAACATAACTGCAAATATTAACGAATATTCGAAGAAATGAAACTTGAAGATAGGCTAGATGTGTGGATGGTAGTTCAAACTAGTGATGGGCGCATTCGAATGATAACTCGAGTGATAATCGATTATTACAACATCTCGAGAACATCTCGATTCTTAGTCAGTCATTCGAATGACTACTAATCACTCGAATGACTTCTAATCATGCACTAAAACGACTAGTGAAATTGCTATTGTCGCAGATGTGTCTTTTAGATTGAGTGGCAAGAGAGATGCAGTAAATCAATTAAGGACCTTGAATCTAGTTCTTGATAGCAAGGGCTATCAAGTCAAGTCAAGAAAAAAACAAATAAAATAAAGTACAATGGCATGCACTAGCTGCTTAGAAATATAAATTCGAATGTAAAAAGATTTTAAATTTCATCGGATCCATATAAAGGTGATTTTTTAGCTATTATCTTTTTGGCAACACTGGTTTAAACAGCTGAAAATGCAAGAGCTTGACTTACATGACATGTGGTTTCAACAAGACGGTGCCACATGCCACACAGCACGCGCAACAATGGACTTATTGAGAGGCGAGTTCGGTGGACATTTTATTTCACATTCGGGACCGGTCAATTGGCCGCCTAGATCGTGCGAGTTAACGCCTTTAGACTATTTTTTGTGGGGCTATGTTAAAGCTCATGTCTATACAGACAAGCCCGCTTCAATTGACGCATTGGAAGACAACATTGAAGCATTTATTCGTGAGATACCGGCCGAAATGTTGGAAAGAGTATGCCAAAATTGGACCATTTGAGGCGCAGTCAAGGTCAACATTAGCATGAAATAATCTTCAAACATTAATTTATGTGGACCGTACATCTTCTTCATCTTCTTTGTTTGGCGCTACAGTCCGGGGTGGACCTGGGCCTCAACCAACAAGCCTCTCCAGCCAGCACGATCTTTCGCCAGCTGCCTCCAGTTGTGCACACCAAGTTGGTTGAGGTCCTTCTCCACTTGTGTGCGCCATCTTGTTCTAGGACGACCTCTTATGCGTTGTCCCAAAGGCTCGGAATCGAAGACTCTTCGGACCGTACTATCGATTCAAATAAAGATTTCATGCATTTTCTGAATTTTATGTGTTTTTTTTTCTGAAAAACTTTCCTATAGCTTTACCCTTTATTTCGAGTCGTAGCACAGCGCTCAATAGAAAATGGAACCTACTACCTCAAGAAAATGTGGCTCTGTTGAAGTCTCCCCAAAGCCAGATGTCCTCAAGTAGAAGCCATAACAGGGCATTGTGTCATCGCAACTCACGCCTCTAGACTAGGCCTTCCTTACGAGGACGAGGAAGAAACCATTGAACATCATCCCGTGGATGAGATGATGTTCTCTCATCCCGTGGATTCAGACTTCTGGAGGCCCACGTTTTTGATAAGCTGACTGATCTGAGCAACTGTAGAATCAGCCTTCTCCTTTGCTTTATTAAAAACACTAATTGGCTTGCGGAATGGGTACCCTTAGATTCGCGTGGTAACACAAATGGCAGAGTGCCCTGATTTGCCTGCGCGATGACTCCTATTGACCAGCGTCTTGTTCTGGTTGCTGCATCTGAACGAGTTTTCTGTAATTGTTCTCGATGTGCTCTAACCTAGGCAAGTCTTCACAGAATTATCGCATTAAGAGTTAACAGAGGTCACCACAGTCTGGCCAAATTTACCAAATATAATCTTATTCTTTTGTTGACTGAGAAAATGCACGCCCTTCAACGGCGAGCGATTAAAGGCGGGTCCTTGTCTGGCTAATTTGTCGGCTTTCTTATCACCAAGCTGTTCAGTTAGCTCATTACGTCATTCTTTGTCTAGTCTTGAAGCCGACAAAGCCAAGGCGAAATTCTTGATATCAGCTTGAGCTTTGGCAATGGTTTGACTTAGCCCTAAATTTGGGTATGATTAAACCGGCAAGCCGGCAAGCTTCCCCAACAACCTCAATTAGGTACAAGGTCTTAGGTGGGAATAGATTAATAGTGCATTGAGACCACTATTGCGCCGACTCGAGGATCGCCCTGGGGTCCATCAAACTGCCTGCAAGCAGCTAACCCAATGAAGCCGTTTATGAACCATTGTAGACTGTCGACGGATGCGTCCTTCAAGTCGGCCGGTCATGGCCGCACCCACCACTTATGGGCGCATTATGAAGCCTAAAAAAATAAACGCATTCACCAAAGTAAAAAATCCCCCAAGCCTGTCCAGCGTCATTTCTTGTACAAGCACTCACAAATTGTCGTAGGAAAAGTCTCAAAATTATAAACTCAGTTGTCCGTTCATGAAGAATCATTTGAGCGAAACGCATACGATTTATTTCTGCCTATTGTGCAATCTGGAAACGACACAAGGAATTAAGAAACGGGGCGCCACACGTACGGCTTGAACAGGGCGCTCATTTGACTCGGGCCACCCCTGGTCGCCGTGGTTATTGAAGATGATGTACAATGACGACTTAAACTCAATAAGTAACATGTGGCTGGTGACGTAAAGCACTAACATGGCTTCTATTTCCTTGCTGGGCGATACTGACATCGAAAGTAGACGTCCTTGTAAAATAGGGATCTGAATTGGGGGAACCTCCAGCAAGACTTAACGCATACACGCGCTGCTAAGCTCCATAATGAGAAGACTGGAAGACGAAGCTCTGGCTAGTTCTTGAAATTGGATCGAGGACCGTCTGGCCTAAGAGGAGATCATCATTATATATGGTCAGTTTTTGTCGGAAGGCAGTGCCCATGATTATAGAAGTCCTTACTGTACACTGTGCCATGAGCACGGACACATTGTGGCTGAACATACCGCATAAAGATTTCTCCAGAAGATGCAGAGAATGATCTGTTGTAGCCGCAAGGCAGTTTCCTTAAAGTCCTTACCGTGCACTGTGCCATAGGCACTCACACGTTGTGGCTCCGCATACGGATTTCTCGAGAAGATGCAGTGTAGAGGAGGGCATATTATGTTTTCCTGTGAATGCCCAACCGTGGCACGCAAATAAGACAATTCTCGGCAAACCACTTCTCTGAGGATCCGGAGGACCTACATATACAGGGTCGAACTGAAAGCCCTCCTGCGATTCATAGTCTTCTTCTCCCTTAGTTGGGGCTACAGTCCGGGGTGGACCTCGGCTGTTCTTCAGCGCAGCAGTCAACCACATCAACCTAACCTAAAGTTCCGATGAAGATGATGAGAGAGAATAAAAAAATATAAATTAAGTCAATAAATAAATTGTTATAAAAATTTGCTAATCCTTTATTCACGTTTTACTTACAAATGATGAATCGACGTAAAATGTGTTGGTTTTATCAAAGTATCTTGGGACGCGTTTATGTGAATGTGCGAGAGTTCGGAAAATCGTTTCTTGTACAGTGGTCTTTCAAATAGGGACATTTTTATCAATGAAGTTTATGGAGGATGGATGGCGTAGGCTATACGCCCGCTTTTAGTAACGACATATGGCAAGAGGTTCTAAAAACGTTTTTATTTTGCCACTTAATAGGAAAATCCATAATTCAGCCATACCAGGCGCAACGGGAATAAAGTTCAGCCAGATGTGCAAAAAAACACACTAATCTGAGAGATCCCATTTTCCAGGTCCTCACATTCTATTATGATGCAGGTGGCTTCGTTGACTGTACTGTTAGTTCTTAAGTTGAGTTCAAAACTGGGAAAAGAGAATGTAACTCTTTAATTTTTATAGCAAAGTACCTGTGGCTGTTACCTTTACCCAGTGTGTTCATTGTACATGACGTCATTGCCAAACAGATGATAGCCGTGTTCTTGAAAGAAATGTAAGTATCTTCTGTACGCTCATGCATACACGTATATAGGACTTTTTCTGGGCCTTTTTACAGGGTGGGCCAAATGAAAACAAGCAATTTAAAAACAAGAGGCCATTCTGAGCTTCCCTGCATCAGATTGGGTCAACTCTGAGTCAAAGCCAAGTTAGCGGTTTTCAACTCAATATTTATTCACTCTCTCAGCTGAGCGTGACCGGAGCTGCTGAGATGAGATTTCTCCGTGCTGTTGTGGAAACTACTCGCCCGGATATGGTTAGAAACACGGCGCGAGGAACTCAACATTGATCAGCTGCTTTTTCGAGCGGAAAGGGCTATGCATCGTTGATTTGGTCACGTGGCTCGAATGTCCCCTTCATCAGGAATTCCGGGATGTGCACAGAATGCGAGGCACACACTGCGCCGCTGAGTGCTGCAATTGATCTACCTGTCTCAACTCGTAGTCGTCCTGGTCAATTGGCGACTCCCAGAACAACTAATAAGAACTAATATACGAATTAATCTACTTCCTTAAAATAATTTCATGCATAAACACAAATTAATTCAGACAAATTATTCTTACAAGAGATATTCGTGCTTAACATTGGTAGTTCTTCTTTGGTCCATCCCACCCTATAGAAGGATTTGTGTCAACATTAGCCGGTATCTGCAAATTGTATTTACCACAATGAGTTATTCTTCGGCCTCCCTTGTCCTTGATTTCATCTCACAGCTGATACACTTAGTAATAAGTTAAAGTGGTGTTTAAGAGTTCAGATTTGAAAATACTCTCGTTTTTCAAATCTCGGTTCAAAATGTTCGACACAGTCAGTTAGAAGAAAGATACTTGCTTATTTTTTCCGGTATGTACTCGCATCGTGCCATAATACTATCGACTAATACTTAATAAAACCCACATTAGTTGGCGAAGGGTATAATTTCATTCGTTCTGCAAGTCATTAACTATGGGAAAAGCAAAAGCTGTCATAAAGCAATTTAGTGCTGCATTTGCACCTTTCAATTTTTACCACATCCGATAGAACAACACCCATTAAAATTCACGACAATATAACTTCGCCGCCGTTCCCATTTGTTGTACTATCTCCCCATCTCACAGTAATAATTCATTGAAATTCTCATCACTGGCATGCACGTTTTCTACTGCGAATTGCGTCGCAGTTACATAAGAGCTTTTCAATATCAAAAACAAAGCCAATGAAATAAATGTTATCTTAAATAGGATCACCAGATGTGAACCATAGAATAAAGGAAGAATAGGGTGAGATATAAAATTGATTCCATGATACGTTCCTGCGATTAGGAATAGCACATCATTCAAGTAACCGCCTCGACTTTGCTGACAGTGCTGGAAGTGTGCAATTTATTTAAGAAATAACATCTCGAATGTTGTACTGAAGCTAGTTCAAAGTGGTTGGATGGTTAGCGTAGACTAAGGACTTGAAGCAGCTTCAAAGAAAATAAAATGCCAAGTCGCACCAAATGATGAACACTCGCCATTAGATGACCAAGTCGCTAAATTTCTCTTTATAACTTCGAAGTCGCTTGCCGCGGTAATTGAATGCCATCTTGTTGGAATAACAGCTCAGACACATGGATGTTGTCAGTTCGGACCACAGAAAGTCTATACATGAAACCATTAAAGGTAACGGTGTAGGATTAGATTATGCTGCCATACCATAAACCACACCAAACAGTCAATCGTTGTGGATGCATTGGTGCTTGGTTGATAGTGTTCACTCAAATAACCACAAATGGGCCTCGTGCGAATGTTTGAGATGTGTTTGTCCAAAATTCGGATCACCGGCCAACATTACCAGCTCCCAATTAGACGACTAACTGCGTTGTTTATGGCCGTCCGAGTACAATTCATGTGTCAGCACAATCTCGAACTGATGTAAGCCCAAATCCAACCGCAAAATAGTCCGGGTTGAAACTGGCGATCCCCAACTCAAATGAGCTAGGGATTTTTTGAAAAATTGCCACATGTTCGGCAATCCCTAAATGATGCATGATGAAATGACAAACCTTACTAATAGTTTGACAGCTGAATGGTATAGGCAACGTTGACAGCTGCTGAAAGTTAACGTCATTGCCATCAGGTCACATTTCACCAGCAAATTTGAATAATAATACCGTCATTAGCAAAAATTAAACATTTCATTTCCAACCCGATGGAACAGAATTTGTTGTATTTGAATCTCTTCAACGGTACCAAAGAGAACCCTTCCGTTCAAAGTTCCCTACAAGTGCACCTAATGTAAACGACCTTTCTAGAGATCATCCGCCAAATATCAATTGAAACAAATCTTTCAAATGAGAAAAACTTAGAAATACGCCGGGTGTTGAAGTCGTTCGTTCGCTGGAACGATGTTGACTTTGAAAGCTTGCGCTATAATTCGCGTGAATGAAATCAATTTTCTTTTTTCTTCTTTTTTCTCAAGATTCATTAACAAATCGTTCTGCCATGTGGGCGCGATCATTTTATGATCTCTGTGTTTCTCCTTCCGACTGAGTGTGTGACGTTTTTTGTCATTTCACTTGAAATGCGAACAAAATTCTTTAAATGCTGCCCGAGACTGTGGAAAATGCGGATGTTTTTAAAGACGAACAAACAATAAAAATCCAATCAAATCGGACGATATAGAAGTCGTTTGATTACTTCAATTATATAAAAATCTGATATCATCATTCTTGCTGATCGTGTGCAAATAGTCAAGAGGGGGTTCACGTTGCATCGGCAGTTCATGTTTAATTGCGTGGTCACATTCGGAGACTTCGTGATGTACTTGACTTAATTATTCATAAAAGCGATGGATTTCAGTCGCCTTAAAAATTGAACTTTGAATTATAATTAAATTGCCTTGTGATTCGGGAATCTTTAAAACACACAGCTTCTGTTCACTTCTCTCTGTCGCAACTTCTGTGCCTAAGATGGGATAAACCAGAGTAATGGCACTAGTGGCCGGTCACCTAATTTTTTTTCTAAAGCAGGTATTTTTTCTCTGACTTTTTTATGAAAAAAAGTAACAGAATGTTATTGAAAGAAAAACTTAATAGATAAATAATAGAATTTAAAACGTAGCAATTACTGGTTTTTGTAAACTCCTAAAATACTTCAAAAAGTCATATTGCGCTAGTGGTCCTCCAAAAGATTTAAGTGGTCCGCATCAAAAGTAATAGGAGCAGGCCAAGTCCAATCAAAAAATAAATAAACCATATTCAACGATAATATTTAAGGGTCTAGATGCCAAATCAAAATAAAGACTAATTAATGAAAAAGACACTAAGTTGGCAACAGTTCGCTCAAACAGAAATCCGATGTCAAACCATACGCAGAAGGTATCTAATTAATTCAATTTTTGTTTGCTTGACAATAAGTAATAATAGTAAATAATTGTCATTGACCTTAAAGCAAAAAGTGATCACAATCGACATCCTACACGCGCAGCTCGCCCAGCGGATGAAGACCATCGAATGCACATCGCTTGCATTTTTGGCCGGGCATTCACAAACCTGAACGAACCAGCGTGGGAATGAAGCAACCTTGATCGACTAGAGCGAGCTTAGATTTTAAGTGAATAAATATTGTCAACGGGAGCCGCAACTGGTGATAATAAATTCCAACGTGATAATACCTTTTTGAATTTAATCAAAACCAACCCAGTGGGCACAGTGGTTCTGTGCGGTTGAACATTTTTTTTCCCGAACCATACGCGACAATTGTTAACTCAAAACAATACTAATAGCTGAAGAGATTAACAATGTTTAATAACAAAACAACAACAAATGCATCCCTAGTTAAAAGAATAAAAGCTTAAAAAAGGTATCATCATCAGCATCATCTTCTATTCCGCATGCCCCACTAAAGGGGTCGCGTTGGTAAGCCCCGCACGAGAGATCCCCAGGCAACTCGAACCTCCGCCATCGACTTTAACTCATCAGAAGTTATGCCTAAACGTAACGTTTTTGGGCTTGATCCAACCACCTCGTCCTGGGTCTGCCATGCGGTCGCCTACCTGATGGGACAGCATTTAACGCCCGCCTCGGAAGTCATGATGAAGGGGACATTCATGCCACTTGACCAAACCACCGAAGCATAGCCCTTTCCGTTCGAAGAAGCAGCTGATGAATGTTGAGCTCCTCGCGCACTGCCGTGTTTCTCATCCTATCCCGGCGAGTGATTCCCACAACAGCACAGAGAAATCTCATCTCAGCAGCTCCGGCCACTCTCAGCTATTCTTCCGGTCATTACACAAATTTCATGGCCATAGGTGTGAGTTGGAATAAATACTGAGGTGAAGACCGTTAACTTGGTTTTGACACCAAGCTCGGCCTTCCTGACTACAGATCTATCAAGCTGTTTTTAAATTGACCCAGCTTGACCCAGCTCAGCATCACTCCTTCCTTCACAAAAGACCCTGAGTTACTTACACTTCTCCATCTGCATCAATGGGACTCCACTAACCTGTAGAGTGCATGGATCAGGCGTTCTGGAAATGACCATAACCTCCGATTTGTCCACGTTGACCTTCATTCCAGCATCAGCACATACAGCCACAAGCCTATCGAGTGCGCGTTGGAGTAAGGATAACTAAGTCATCTGCAAAAGGAAGATGGCTTACCCTCAACTCTCCCAATGTGAAACATTTCTCGCCTCGGCTGCGCTGCAATATCCAGTCCATATATACAATGAATAGGAGAGGTGACAAGACGCACCCTTGGCGAAGTGAAAGATGTTGATTTAGCACCCTTAACCCGAACGCAGCTGCTACAGTTTGTGTATAGAGGCTGATTGACCCTCAGACGATTACCATCAATCCTATACTTCTGCAGAACACTCCAGAGTTTATCTCGAGGGATTCGGTCATATGCCTTTTCCAAATCTTCCAAAACAACCGTAGATGGGTTTGGCGCACTCCCAAGCCTTCTCAAGTACCATTCTTAGAGTGAAAAGCTGGTCGGTTGTACTTCAGCCGGGACGAAAGCCGCATTGTTCATCCCCCATCCTGGGCTCGACCATAGCTCCTCAGCCGACACCTTAGCGTACACTTTCCCGGTGAGACTGAAAATAGATGCCCCTGTGGTTGGAGCAATCTCTTTTGTCACCCTTCGTCTAAAAGTGGGACAATCACCCCAGTTTGCCAAGTTTGGGCGTATATACGCCTTAAAAATTAAAGCCAAATCAGAACGGGTGAAGTATTTCTTGCATCAATTGAGGAAACCTAAACATTCGTTCCAACTAAGTATTGTGTTGATACATATACCAAGGATGGAAGGCTTTCCGGTTTCAGAATCTTGGGGAACACCAGCATTTATTTGGTGGATATCAGACTTGAACCCATCCAAAACAACTTGAAATGAAGGGGTTGAAAAGGTAATTTCTAATCCATTGAAGAAGAGATTCATCGACACCATAGGCACGCATTTTCGACAAGAGAGCTTGATTCCAAACTCTGTCTAATGCCTTAGAAATATCAAGCGCAACGATCTTGCTTTCACCTGCATTGTGCAAGGATTGGTTCCACTTTTCGGTGAGATAAGTTAACAGATCACCAGCGGACCTGTTGCTGCGGAAACCATTCTGCCGGTCATTAAGAAGCTTCCGCGATTCAAGATATTTCATAAGCTGACGATTTATCAGCGTTTCCATGACCTTAGAAAGAAGGGGCGTAAGTGCTATTGTCGGTATGAGGATGTGGAATGAGGGTGACGAAGATTCGTCATTTTTAGGGACGGGCAGGACATATGCTGTTTTCCATCTGCTCGGAAAGAGGCCTAAAGAGTACGATAGATGAAAAAGCTGTGAAGAAACGTTCGTTGTCTTACAGGCAACGAAGTGGCATTGAAGGAGCTGACGCCTGTGCTGGGAAGAAACTTCTTAAAATTTCGTCGAAATGGACATAAAGCCTAAAAGTAGGTCCCACAAGTGGAAAAAAAGCTGCTCTTTCTTCCGATTTTTACAAAAGAATAGAAAAACCTCGTTGATTTTAACGCGTTGTTTTGTATTGTTTAACAGAATACAGAAAAATACAGAAGTTACTCGTGTTTAACGTTGGTTGGTCTTATTTGGCTCAGCCTGTCTGTATTCTGACCCACTCAATGGGGACAATGATACCTAATGACCTAAGCAACGCACCACTCTTGCCAATATGTCAGATTGTGGAGGATGGCGAGGGATGATTCTCGCTGATCCATCAAAGTCGGTAAAGAACCCACCAGCATGTTGTTTCTTCAACATCCTTCTTCAGGAGTTAAAAACGCACTGGCCTACGCTAGAGACACGATCTTTCAGAAGTCCGTTCATGTGTTAGTATATGCAGATGACATTGACTTCATTTTCAGAACACCGCGACCCGTTAATAAGGGGCTTTCTAGCATTGCATCCGAAGCGACTGAAATCAGTCTGGGGGTGAGCGAGCAGAAGCCGAAATATACGCTGCCGCTGTCCTAAACTAAGGACATAATTTTTATTGTTGATGGAAGGATTCTGAAAATGAGGGATAGTTCTAGTAACTAGTAGGCACTTGCCAAGATATATTTGTCTCTTGTGAGCTGTTTGTGCCCAGTGAGGAATGTCTACGCCTCAAACTGTGTTCAGTTACACTGCTCTTAGAGTGTCTAGGACTGCTTCATACTATGAGCTTTGTTCCAGGTTACTGTGCGGTTCCTTTTTTATAGTTCCCTAAATTCTTCTCTGTGGATGTGGTTCCTACAATGCAGAATGGTTCGGGTCTCTGAAGGATGCTTCTTTCCAAGCTAGGGAGTCGCCAATTTCATTGCCCGTATGACCAAGTATGCAGCAGAGTTGTACATTCTTTCTCCTACTCAGCACTTTAAGCTTCTGTAGGACAAATCCCACACTAGCTTGGATTTGATGATGTCGGGTTCTAGACCCCGAATAGCAACTCGACTCTCCGACAACAGTATCCTTGAGCTCAAAAGGCGGCAATTAAATAACATATAGAGCCGTTTCTCTGTTGTTTATTTTGTTTTGTCCTACAATGGCTGGTGCATACATCGGGTTGTTCAAGTCCGTGTGACCATGGTGGTCCTTTTGGGATGGGGTGGTGATTATAGCCTCGATGGTGATTTCTATCGCTGCTGTGGTAGAATCCATGCAGCTCGTTGTTAGACGTCGTTGGAGAGTTCTGCTCGTTTAGCAGATTTAACGCGTTGAGGAACTGTTGTCCGGGAAGTGTGTTTCTCAAGTTTCTCGTTATGATGGTTGTTGATGTTTAGTAGCTGCTTGCTGAACAGTGTCACCATGTACAGGGTGCATCATGCTAGGTCGTAAGGCCTGTTGTTGCTGTGGTGCCTTTGACGGTCTCTGTCGAAGGTGAGTCCGGTACATATTCGCAGTATTTTTCTTTCGAAAATTGCGAGCTTCGTCATGCTGGTCTTAGAGATGGTGTGTCAGATTGAGAAGCCGTATGGACCGCCCGAAGGACACTAGCCCATGTACACTCATGTTTAGTTATTTGCACTTTCGCAAATATGCCCTGACTGATATATATCTACCAGCTGAAGTAATTACGTAATATAACTACAAGAGCATTTTCCTGCATCGGCGCCATTCGAAAAATGTCTAACAAAGGAAAAATGAAATGTACGACCACTGAAGAGTGGCCGACCATTTTATTCCTTCTCATCTCTCCCTTGCGTTGAAATGCTCCATGCCCAAAAAAGGCAACCCTACTTGATGCAAGAATTGTAGAAGTACATCCCTGTTCAGCTTCGCCTGTAAGATCCTGCGCTGCGTGTAAAGCCATATTGGACCGAGCTAATCGGCATGTACCCCTGTATAGACCAGGTAAAGACCGAATCAGAGATCACCCGCTGCATCTTCCTCGACTCTTGCCCCTGAAATTATTTTGACAGCTTTTTTTTCTTCTGCAGCGTCTGTGAATACATGAGATGTGGTCAACTAGAGCATTTATATGAAAAAGGTATTCGTTATTTCAAAGCCTTATGTTTCACGACAAAAAGGAGGAGGTTCTTAACAAAGCAGCTTGTGTTCAGAAGGAACATGCATTTAACTGGAAGTACATTGGAATGCAGTGATCATTAACACTTCACATTCGAATTTAAATACTTTTCCGTTAAAATATTAGGAAATAGTTGAAGCAAAAGGGTGGAGTTAATATGACTTTGTTATTATACGAGGGGTGAAGCTGTGGTTGTATAAATTGACTTATTTATCAAGTAATACTATTATTTTAGTGCATTCATGTAAAATTTCATATAAATGTGATTATTAATTCGCGTTTTATCTCTAGTTAAACAGAATCATATGGCAACTGAGACGATGACGGTGAAAATTGAGCATCGCGCAAGGAAAGTAAACATAAGCAAGGAAAAAGTAAAAAAACTATTCATGAAGAGATGGTGGCTGTTTACCAGGGTTCCGCACCTTCATTATCAACTGTGAAAAAGTGGTCAAGTGAGTTCAAGAGAGAGCATTGAAGACGACCCCCGCTCCGGCGCCCCGGCTACTGCTTGTACGGGAGAAAGCATCAAAGAAGTCGAAAAACTTGTGCTTGAAGATGCCCGAATAAAGGTGAAAATGATGGCAGAGATCACCAAGCTTTCAATTGGTACCATTCACACCATTCTTCATGACCATCTTAACCTTTCAGAGGTCAGTGCAAGGTGGGTGCCACGAATGCTCACAGCGCCTCAGGGTAGAGAGCTTTTGGAGATGTGTAGTGAGAACGCGGACGGTGTTATGGATCGAATTGTTACTGCTGACGAAACATGGGTCCACCATGACCCTGAAAGCAAACAAGAGTCCATGCAGTGGCATAAAAAAGGAACAGACCCCCCGAAGAAGTTCAAAGTCACTCCGTCTGCCGGGAGCTCATGGCCACAGTTTGTTGGTACTCAAAGGGAATCTTGCTCATTGAGTACAAAAAAAAAGTGAAACCATCAACGCCACATCCTACGCTTCCACTTTGCATAATTTGCGGGAGGAAATTAAAAAGAAAAGACAGGGTAAACTCGCAGCGGGTGTGTTGCTTCTTCATGACAACGCTCGTGTTCACACGGCGCGAGTTTCCAAGGCAGTTGCGCGAGATTGTGGTTTCGAAGAAATCCAACACCCACCCTATAGTCCAGACCTTGCCCCTAGTGATTATTTCCTGTTTCCGGATTTGAAAAAATGTCTTCGTGGAAAAAGATTTTCGGATGATGAAGAACCCAAGTCGGCAATAAATGGGTATTTTGCAGAGAAAGAGGAAAATTATTTTTTTGAGGGTTTATAAAAGCTTATCTCAAGATGTAACAAATGCATTGATGTTAGGGGAGATTACGTTGAAAAATTTAAATTGAATTCGCATTTTCCTTCGTATCGATACCGAGAATATATTAAACGCCCCTCGTATCATCAGTTCGAGTGTTGTGGGTGCGCGTCTCTCCGAACACACAAAATGAACTCTTCGGCCTGTACCCAAAGACTTGATCACTATACAATAAAGATCTATTGCAGCAATTGCAACGTATTGAACTATATGAAGTGGCAATCCATTTTGATGCGAGAAGTGTGCAATATCAAGCCGCCTTTCTTGGCTCTTGCCTACGTCGAGTGGGCTCGCTAGCCAAGCATCAACTCTCCAAATGCGGATTCCACCATCGAACACCAAGCCTAAAGAAATAAGAAACAAACGCAATCCACAACTAATGAGAGTTTATGCACTCTCCAGATGATACACAAAAATACCAATCCAGTGGACACTTACAGTTGTTTTCTGCTGTTCGAGTAACATGGGTTACATTCTGAAAGTGCACAGTTGAAATCTAATGTATATAATTAGGAGAGTAAATTCAATTGGAAATAACAACGCCTTCTAAGCAACTCTGTCGCAATCCCATGGCTTAGCATGTTTCATTAACGCGTCAAGGGCTGTCTCGGGCACATGCTCAGACCATTGACTTCTGTCGTCGTTTTAAGAATTGTAGTGAGTACTTTAGTGAATTTCTAGCAACTTTTGTCTTAGTCTTTTGTCTTTGGCTTAGTGAATTCTAGCAACTTTAATGATAGCAGAATTCCCTCCACTTCCTAAGACTTATCTCGTAGAACTTTCGAGACATGACACAATTTAACTGGAATGTGGATTTTCCCCATTATTAGCACAATAAGTAGATTCCCTTAAACCCCTCGTACAAGTAATGCATATGACACATGGAGCACTCGCAGAATTGATGTGTGACCTAGTCACTTTCGAATGACTCATATCCAATAGCCAAGGTAACCCTCATGTATATTGCCATTCGTTGTCGACTAAAAATGATTTACAAGTCCCCAAGAGTCGACCGCCTGCCGTTCAGCAGAGTTAACAAACAGCAAACATTTCGAAAGCAAAGCAACCTCCCATCTTTGGTTGGTGTTGACCGAGAAAATTCGAATCAACATCATAAATCAAATTAAAATAACGTCAATCTCATAAAAACAACAAAAATAATGGCTGAGAATTCGCCAGTCAATAACGGAATCAATCAACACCTAACAATCATGACGAAATGTTTTCATTAGCAGTGCACTAGCGATCGATAAAGTTATTAAAGTCGAATGTCTAAAGAAAAACCTGCAACGTAATTCAATTGGATTCAAACGAGAATTGATTTCGATTGTGACACACAACAGCCCCTGCCACCTGGCACGATTCAATACCCGACCAGAGCTCGCACTCGAGCTACGTCACAACATTGCTTGCACTACGGCAACTTGGCCGAGTCGCAGCGCAGCCAATTAAATTTTCCAATCGAAGCAAATTAAATCCGTCGTCTGTCGATTGCGCGCTATTGTGTAAATGTGTAGCTCAATTGGACTGTTGTAAGCGCTCTAGTCACTGTTGACATAAGCGCCCATCCTAGGAGAGCGGCCCGCGACTGACCTTGACGCCCGACAAATGGAAAACAACTTACAAAATATTCTTCAAATCATTTTTTTATTGAGTCTTTTTATTTAAATGAATTGTAATGATAGAAAACAAACAGGCCTTAGATAACCATCAGGCGGGGAGCGATGTTCATGGACATTAATTCCTGGAACAGCAGTTTGGCCGCGTAGGGCAGGCGCACTTGTGAGATTTGCGTTTTGTTCTTGCAGCCCTTGCACTCGAATGTGTTGTTGCGCAGATTGGCGATGGCAATTAGGCCACAGAAGTTGCAGATATGGATGCGATACGGATCGGAGACTTCGAACAGTCTCTCGCGCAGAAATTGTGCAGCACCGTGGGAAATCTGACAATCACGTTCCATCTCACCGAAACGCAGACCACCATCACGGGCCCTACCCTCCATAGGCTGTCGCACGAGAATCTGAACGGGACCACGAGCTCTCGAGTGGATTTTGTCGTCCACCATATGCTTCAGACGTTGGTAGTAGGTTGGGCCCAAAAATACCTGCAAATGGAGAGGAAACGAGTGTGAATTTGCTCTGAAACCTCCTGCTTGTGTATATGCCGAAGTACCTGAGCGTTTATCTTTCTGCCGGTGTGCCCGTTGTACATGACTTCGTTACCACGCAGATGATAGCCGTACTCCTGAAGGAAAGTGGATATCTTCTGCACGTTGACGGCGTCGTTAAATGGAGTGGCATCACCTATCTCTCCCTTATTTGATCCCAGCTTGCCTGTGAGCCAAACGGGAACACTTAACAAGACTACCCATATGGCGGGAAAACCAATCAAATTTACCTTGCAAGCACTCGATTAAATGTCCAATTGTCATACGGGACGGAATGGCGTGAGGGTTGATAATAATGTCCGGAGCGAGCCCCTCCGCCGTGAACGCCATGTCTTCCTGTCGATACTGAATACCACATGTACCCTTTTGTCCGTGGCGCGAGGCGAATTTATCTCCAATTTGAGGAATGCGCACTGAACGCACGCGGATCTTGCAAAACTTATATCCCTCGCTGTTTAAGGTCAGCATGACCTGGTCCACAATGCCTGTTTCGGAATTCCTCAAGAATGTCGAAGCATCTCGCTTTGTGAAGCGCTTCGTCGTGCCCTCCAGCTGAAGCGGAAAAATAACACGTTATCCAGTTTGTTTTGCGAAATTCTCTTCACTCACCTCGTCATCGTTCTCCGGAAGTGTTATAGTTTTCCCGATGACCACGTCGTCTCCGGATACACGAATACCAGGCGCAATGATGCCGTCGTCGTCCAGTTTGTCGTAATGAGCGTTACGCATGCCTTGACAAGTCGATCGATTGGGCTTTTCAAACTGCTCCTCCTGATCGCCAATGCGTTTGTTTTCTGAATCCTTGTACGAACGGTAGAACACAGATCGGAAGAAGCCTCTCTCCACTGCGGAAGCGTTCAAGATAACACTGTCCTCCTGGTTGTATCCTGTATAGCACAGAATGGCGACAATGGAGTTGATCCCTGCTGGAAGCTCTCTGAAGCGCAGGTACTCCATGGAGCGAGTGGTGACCAGGGGCTTCATCGGATAGTACAGCACATGGGCTAGGGTGTCCATCCGAACATGGAAATTGGTGATATACACGCCCATAGCCTGTTTACCCATAGCGCTTTGATATGTGTTACGAGGACTCTGGTTGTGATCGGGGAATGGAATGATGGATGCGCATACGCCCAAGATCATCGCAGGGTGAATTTCACAGTGAGTGTAAGTGGTACAATAGGCGTAGTCCTTATCTTGCTTCAAATCGTACGGCGACATGGCGATCATGATAGTTTCCTCCTCCAGTGTGTCTATGTACTCGACGACACCAGATGCCACCAGCACTTGCCAGCTGTAGTTGTAGTAATCCCGTTCCTTCAGCATCTCAATATGGTTCTTCTTTAATAAGAGGCTGCCATTTTCTACGATCAACAGAGGTCGACAGATGCGTCCGGCGTCTGTGTATATACGAATTTCGCGATCACGGATGTCGCGAATCATTGACACTTCCGACACAATGATGTCCATTTGTCGTCGCAATTTGCGCAAAGTGGCCATCAATTGTTCTGGATCTCGATGGATGCCCACCCAGCATCCGTTTACAAAGATCTTCGTGGCGTCGGCTATGGCAGACGGGGCAATCTCTTCCAAATTCTCCATGGACCACTCCTCCAAGAACTCCAAGATCGGAGATGGCTGAGAGCCGACAGATATATAAGCCATCAAAGCGAGGTTCTTCACCAAACCGACAGCAGCACCCTCCGGGGTCTCAGCTGGGCACAACATGCCCCACAGGGTGTTGTGGAGCTGACGTGGTTTTGCGAGTTTGCCGTCCCTTCCGATGGGTGAATTCACGCGTCGCAAATGTGACAAAGTAGAGGCGAATGTCAGTCGATTCAACACCTGAGACACTCCGGCTCTGGCTTGATGAGCCTTCTTCTGATCACCCCAGTTGCCTGTGGCCAGGGAGTACCTCAGACCATCCGTAATGATATTCGTTTTAATGGCCAGCTCCAGGTTGAAGTCCTTTCCGCGATCAATGAATTTCTGTGTGTACATCCGCACTTCCTTCATCAGATTCTTAAAGAGCCCCCGGAAGAGAAAGGCCAGCAGAGGACCAGCCAAGTCCAGACGTTTGTTACCGTAGTGATCCCGATCATCGAGCTCACGACGTCCCAACGAGGCTAATAGCAGACGATGAACCATGTATCCCAAAAAGTAGGCCTTCTTTGTCTCGCAAAAGTCAGAGACTCCCACGTGCGGTAACATTTCCTTCTGCAAGATTTCCTTCGCATATTTAATACGCTTGTCTTTCGTCACACCAGGCCGCGCGCCTCTCGCGCCGATGAAGTTCAGAGCAACATTTTGCTCCTGAACCACGAAAGCTTCATCCAAAGAGGGTTTCACCATCTCCATCATTTCTGGATCGTCAAAGTCGTAGATGATGTGCTCCAGGATGTCTCTATCTGCGACGAATCCCAGGGCACGAAATACAATCATGATTGGAATCTCCTGCTTGATGTACGGCAGAATGGCGATAATCCTCTGGCCAATAGCCGATTTCTTGATGTTTTGCGATCCACGAGCCATCATGTTCACCCATAGGGTTGACGTGGGCCGAGAACTGTGCTCCAAACACGACCGAATCTCAGATTTGAAGGCGTACTTGCCGTCTTTCATACTGAATACGTAGACAGTGTTAGTGGCCATCTTTTCTTGAGCGATGAGAACTTTCTCGGAACCGTTGATGATGAAGTAGCCTCCGGGGTCCAAGGGACATTCGTTCAATTCAGTCAAATCACGATCAGAGAGCTGACTGAGTAGACAGTATGTGGACCTCAACATGATCGGAATTTTTCCAATGAAAGTCTTCTGATGCTGAGTCTCAATCGGATCTTGGCCTTCAATGATCTTTGTCTTTGTGATGTCCACATATAATGGCGCCGAATATGTCAAGTTCCGGAGGCGAGCCTCGTTCGGCATCATGGGACTGGGCGAACCATCTTTCTCCCAATGTGTCGGCTTCGATAGGTAAATCTGATCAAACTTAAGAAGGAACCGTGGCTGCAGAGAAAAGAAGAAAGAATGAAATTAAAATATATCTCGGACTCCGTCTAATAGGCTGGGGTAAGTACCGGTGTTTCAATCTCTCCAGAAGTGTGTTGGGCCTCAGCTTGCAGGTCAATGGCCGGCGAGTCTTCGACTATTCGCTGCACAGACATTTGAATAAATTCATCAAAACTGTCCAGTTGTTGTCGCACCAAACCCTTCTCATCGAAGTATGCGTTAATAACAATCCAGCATGCTTCCTGCCACAATTCGTGGGATATTTCTTCTGCATTTTCTCCCTCGTAGATTTCTGCAACGCAAAAGAGAAACCCGGTTACGGTTTGTTTTGACGCGTTTTTTTCCCGAAAGCGGCCATTTTTACGGTCACTTTTGCAGCGGCAGCAATACACACTTACCCTCTTCATTGTCGTACATCATCCTTAATTATTTTGTTATTATTTTCTTCAACAAATATTGCAATAATGTGTTTTGAATACGTTTAGTATTCTTAAACTTGTTTGCATGCTAAACTAATCGTGTAAATTTCTCTAAAATCGGAAACGAATTTTGTACAACACCGCGAGCTGAACCGCGAGTGTTAAGAATTGTGGCGATGTCAAAAGGCTGTCAAGTTTGACAAGCTGCTCAAAGTTCAAAGTAATGCCAAGTCTCTGAAATGTACACGTACACTATTGAGAAAAATTATGGAAAAAATGATTTCGAAGACCAAAGAGAATTTTGGTTTTTGGAGAACTCCGAGGCGGGCGTTGAATGAAATTCCATTAGGTAAGCGACCGCTTAGCAGACCCAGGACGAGATGGTTGGACCAAGTCCAAAAACTCGCCTGGTCACGCTTGGGTTTAACTCCTGATGAGTTAGGGTCCATGGCGGACGATGGAGTTGCCTGGAGATCTCTCGTGCGTAGTTTACCCCCGCGACCCCTTTAGACAGAAGATGATGATGATGAGAAGAAGATTCAACTACAAAGACGGCATGTAGTGCGCAGGACAACACTGCCGAAGACAGCCCGAAAAGTCTTCGATTCCGAACCAGTGGGACAACGCAATAGAGGACGCCTACGAAACCGATGGTACACACAAATGGAGAAGGACCTCAACCAACTTGGCGTGCAAAGTTGGAAGTAGCTGCCTAACAATCGATCTAGCTGAAGAGGCTTGTGGGCTAAGGCCCAGATTAGAGCCAGTAGTGTTCTACTTCCTACTAGCACCTGATCCCGAGCAGAAATCACACACCGAACAACCCACAAATTACTCTATGAGTAGGGACATACTCAAGATGCAAAGAACAGATGTATTTGCATCTCGGGATGTCCTACATGAACAGGCTTCACTGTGCATTGTTATTCTTGAATTTTGCCCCCACCGGTGAAGGAAAATTTGTAACTGCACCCAACTTCGCTTCAGTCACAAGTGTCAACTAAATGTGTGATAAGTGTGTTTCGAGAAAAGGGAAAAAAATTTCTTCGACTGCAAATTTTGATTTCTGCTCAATTTTTGCAAAATCTTAAGGTAAGCTATAAATTAAAATATCATCGAGAATACCTCTGTGGCTTATTCAACTGTTCTTTCGCAATGTGAATGTCATGAAAGTGTATCAATTTCCTCAAATCCCAGTCAAGAAATTGCAAAAAGAAAAAAAAACTTCGCATCAAATTGGATTTACTCGTCTGATCAGGAATTGCAATAAGACTTTGATATGATTACTGTCAATATATATTATTCGATGGTGAAATTTGTGACTTTGATTATCCAGTTTTTATCGGGTACACCAAATGAACGCCCGATTGTACGTTGTCACCATTGCTATAGCTCAAACACAATGAAAACATGATACGAACTTTTTATCTCTCTATATGCGGAACGTAGGCAATGATGAAGCAAAAATGTTTTTTTTTTTTTCTTATTTATTGTTCATGCAGTGTTGTTGGTTTTTTTCACGACTTCTCTCTGGTCTTATTTTAGTTATACTGGTAGTAAATTCAATCGATTTTAATGTTCTCTCTCTACACATGGATCTGTATCAGTATTTGGTTCTGATCGATTTGAGTGGATTGTAACCCTTATCGTCTCTTAAAGGAAGATTTTATTTTGCTGAGCTCTGACGTTTGTTAGACAAATGAATGTGATCGGCTAGCGGGAGCGCGTATTTTGACACACCCGAAACTATCGGCTTGAATTGCTGCGCTCCCTTTCCCTTTCTTTTGTTTTGCAAACAAGTTGATTGAATTCTTTTGGATCAACATAAGACGACATAGTTCAAATGGTGACAATACTCTTTGGTCTACGTCTTAGACACAAACAAAAACTGGTCACTGCTAGTTATGTAAATTCTGGTGACGAAAATCCTACCCTTCCTATTATGTTAGTCCACCATCTGGTTAATGACGTCGACGTTGCGGTGTGATGCGGATTGTGGACTCCTTTCTATTTTTAGTAAGGAATGTTCTCTGGTTTTTGGCTGATGATAAATTTAAAACGTAACCTAGATTAGGCCAAGTTAATGTTAATGTGTGTGGGCAGACAGTGAATTTTATGTTTATCATTCACCAAATGAGATGACGGGAGAGGTATCCAATGCCTATATGGTACTTTTGCAGAGGACTAGATTAAGTGTGTGTGGTTGTGTAGACTTGGGTTATTAAACTGTCTGCTTAACGTCTTCGGCTTAGGATTGAAGTAAACTGGGTTATTCAAATTCTTTGTTAGTATGTCACATTTTGTCTATACACAGTGAAGATGCCTGCATGAATTCAGAATTAATTATGGGATGGTTTGAAAATAGATTTGAACACACTGATGCAGAAAGTAAGCTGATCATTTTTATACAAATGCGTTCTTGTGGAAGATATAATGCATTATTATTTGTTATTATTGTTGAGAGTAGATTTACCTTTTGATACCATTTCTCACTTACGAGTTCCCCTTACATGCAGTTCCATTCAGCGTTGTATTGAGGTTATAGGCTCCCGTTGCGCATGGAGTATTCCCAAAAAGCCGGTTTCCTTTAGGAATCTGAAAATGAGAGATGGTTCTAGTGATTTCATTTCGTACTCTGATTGTAGGTGCAGGCCCAGGTGTCTTTTGTGAGCTAGTGCCCCACGAAATCCCAGTTCTTGTTATGATGTCAACGCTGTAATCGTTGAGTCCATTTGTATGCGGTATCTATTTGATATATTTCTACTCTTTCTGTTTAATAGTAGTTTCCTTACTCAGCGCATAGTAGGTCATCACAGATCACATATATTAAATTTTGTCGTTATTAAACGCCCAAAAATGTGTATTTTTTGGAGTACACTGATTATCCCCCGAAACATCAACAGTCCCTGATTCATGGCTCCACTCCTTTTGATTCAGCGACAATGTGCAAAGTGTACACCTGTCTAGAAAAAGTTACTCAAACTTCCCCTTTTGGTGCCGCTATAAGACTGTGGATGCGACAACTCGTGAGAGAACAATAGCCATCCAACACGAGTGGTTTCAGTTGAACCTAGGCTCAGGCCCAGTTCGGGCTGGTGCACCTCCTGTTGTTCAGCATGATATCTGTTCAAACAGCATGAAAAGCCTGCTCAATGCCCTGAACTGAATGACTTAATTTTTCCTTGTGTGTCCTTGTTGTCTAGGTAAATTATGCTCATGTGAATATTCAGCAACCAATGCTCCTCTACTGAGAACATACATTTACTGTCGTCATCTGTCACGCGGATCGTACAATTCCAATGCAAGCGTTTCGATCATTTTACCCGTGTTTATAACTTTACTCGCTTCCTCTGACTTGATCCCAACTTAAATAAAAATCAATGTTATCTCTGAAAGAGAATGTATTTTGTATGTTCCGTTGAAACTATTGCGCGTTGAGTGAGCTCAAGTCAACTTGAACCAAAACAATAGCCGTACGTGATCAAATATGCATCTATCATGCTATAAATGCGTCAAGGTCTATTGTCTGTAAAATTCTGGGAATCTCCAAGTCTCCAAGTTTATTACAAAGCAAAATTTCTAAGAGAACTAATACTGCCTGATAGATTAGAAGAGCTCACAGCACTAGACACGATTCCACTGCATATAATGTAAGCGAGCACGGAGAGCATGATAAAGCAGAAAGTCTGGGGAAAGCACGGGGAATATGACCGCAAGCGGTTAGTTAGGGTTGACACATCAGCATTATCTTAAAACTCTGCAAGAATGATCGTCCGTCTGAAAACACCTGAATTTATGAAATATGATAGTTTACATGGTTTACTTCAATACGAAATCCATTGGATTATGAATGTTTAAAGCGTCGACCCTCCATCACAAAAAGCAGACACGGAAATCGATATTTCTTATGCAGCAGCGACCGGCCGAAAAATGTTAACCCCCACTGTTGGTATATCTTGTTCCAAATACCCAACTCAGAATGACTTGACAAAAGTGAGGTTTTTTAGTCACAACACATTTCCATCAGCTCCCGAGCACGAGCGATTGCTCAACCAGTTTTTTTTTTTTTTTTATTTTACTAATTGTCATCCAAATCGGCGTCGACGTCCAAACCGAAGAGCCATCAGCATATGTTAGTTTAAGATAAAGCACAATATATGCTACATAAACAAGCTTGTGCCTGTGGAGTGAATGAGAGTACATGGTGTGAGAAAAACACCACCACGCTGCCGATCATTTGGCAAGAATCCAACTATGTAGACCCAACGTCGGGTAGGCGAATAGAGAACTAACCCTCCTGAGCGGCGGACTGTTGGACTGTTCAGGCTTTCAGTGTGATATCGGTCGGGTGGGCATAAACACCGGGGACTCCATTTGAGCTCTAATCTTTCCCTGGTCCTCCGTAGAATAGAGTGAATCCAAATAAAAATTAAATAATCCCGTTTATTGTCGTCAGGGTGAAGGCCGTTGAACGCGTGGTGCGTGTGATTATAAACAATTACTAACAAATCAATTTTGGATTATGCTAAGTAGCACCTACACGCGCACACAGCTGTCGAATGCAGCCGTGAAAGGTGAGTGAATCGGCAGAAAATGAAATTGGCCCCCTTGACGTAATGTGTGTGTGTGTTTGTTTCGGTGGGAGGGAATATCGCGCTTATTAGTCTTGCTGTGACGATGGGGTGTATACCCCATCGAGTGCATCGCAGAGTATGTGAATTGTGTAACATATTTGTTTATTTATTTTGTTTTTGCCGCTTGGCGGGCAAAGCACAATGTGCTTAAGTACTACAAATACCAGCACATGTGAGCTTGCCGGCTGTTTCGACTCCTACACTTGCAATTCACGTAATTCTTCATGGGGTCTGATGTCTTGTCACTGTGTGTTTTTTTTTTACAAGTTGGGCAGTAAATTTCTGGTTGATGAATTATTGTTTCACTGGAACGTGTCGCCTCTCCAGCTGAGGTTTGTGTATGTATTTTACTTTCGCGGTTTTGATAAAGCAAACTGACTCGTCATCCTGGTAATTTGTTCGACAAAGCCATAGCCTTTATCGCGTTGTCGTAAAGGGAAGGGGGAACCCCACGGAATGTTAGACAGAAATACAAGACCTCAACGCATGAACGATGCAGATGCTTCTCATTTGATACGTGCAAGTGAATGGTGGCAATACGATTGTCGTGAACAATTTAAAAGGGGCAATATTTTGCAGTGGCTTTCTATTTGCAAATTAATTAAATTACTGGTACGTCCTTCTTTGGAATTCAATCGAGTTTAATTCTCCTCTCCGCTCATTTGAATCGATGCGGATACCTTATAACTGCGATACAGGAAAGTGCCACCATACGGATCAGTGAATGAAACGTATCATCACACGAAAACGTTGCCTATTAATAGACTCGAATAACCATGTAGGTGCATGTGGATGTTTCAATTAATCATAAAAGAAGTAGTTCTTGTGTGTTCTATTTTCGAACGACTAAATTGCTAAACAAATCGGTGCGCTCGTCTATGCGAAAGCAAATGCAAAAGAATTGAATTTGATGGTAATTTGTTGCTTGTTGTCGAAACGGCTTGAATTTGAAACCGTGCGTTAGTGATAATAATTGCGAGTAGACAATTGAAGTGAAGGTGAGAGTGACTGTTGATTCATTATGTCGTACGTGCTAACCCGCCCGCACTTAGGATGAGTCTTCAAGTAAATAAATAAATTACGTCCTATAATGTAACATCAGTCAAGTAGTCAAGATCTCTGATCTCAGACACCTGACCAAGCGACGAAAAACCTTTTGTTTTTATCCATTCTTTAATATGGGGTTCAGTTAAATTGTCGTTATCCTTATTGTCCGCCTTCTTAATTTGAGTTTTACGCGTATACAATAACCTCCAGTGATAGTTACAAAAATAAATACCCTTGAGAAGCAAGTACCTCAAAAGTTGATTTCTGTGAAGTCTTCATGCAGTAATGAGAAATAAATCCATGTCCTTCGGAAGTATGACGCTGCGCTGTGACTGGGGTAATTGTTAAAACGTGTGAAAAGGGTGGTTTTTATGTGGACGAAAAAATAAATACGTGTTTACGGTAAAACTTGAAAGTTAGTAATAGTTTTATTACTGCTGGTTAAAATTTTCCTCACGATTTGATTGATTCGCCTCGGCATAGAGTTGATTAGCTTCTGCCGAAGTTCAGGCTTGTTTATCTTTGGGGTTTTTTCCCAAAAGCATTTTTGAACTGCTGTCACCATTTTTTTTTTATCGTACTGAGTTCCGGCGATTGAGTACACCATAGACAATCCTTTGTCAGTTCGGCGGTGTGTTTTGGGTCGTTATCTTGTTGGAATGTCCACACCAACGACTTGCCCTCTTCAGCATATGTTAACATTGCAGTTCCCTTAAATGTGCGCAAAAGTACTTCGCCATAATTCCATTTACAAGGCTTCAGGGACCTACTCCATACCGAGAGCAACATGCCCATGTCATTATGTTACCACCACCATGCTTTACAGTTTTCTTTGTGAACGCAGTATTGCATTCTGCGTTGGACAGACCTATCACTTAATGTCTCTTATCCCAAAAAAAGTTGGACTTACTTTCATGACAGAGGATATATGACAAGGGAGTATATCGCACACTTTTAAATGGTGTGTATGTAGCATGTTGTTTAGAAAAGGAAGCTGCATTTATATTTTGTCCATCGCTGTATATAGTATGCGGTTGACTTCCCTCAATGTGCAGCATTCACTCGTGTTGCGGGTGCTGTTGTACTCTCTTACGAGTCGAAGAAGGGGTGAATTTTGCTCCCCCGTAAGTAAAAGTAAAGTGGTGTAAGGTAATTGTTGAGCTTTCAATTGTCAATTACTCACGAGGGATGCGTTGATAGACATTTGATCATAGAAGCATTTGAATTCGACGTTATACACATTTAGCCGATATATTTATTTTGGATGGTTATCCTTCGTCTTATGGCTAGCTTTTCGTACAAGAATGGCAATTCTGTTCACAGATGGACTTCGAGAAGAAGAGAAGGAGAAGAATAACTTTAGTGTTTGTAAAATACCCAAAGCCATCTAGGCTTAAAAAACCATTCCGTCTACATCCTGGATGGATGGTTATCCTTCGTCTTATGGCTAACTTTTCGTACAAAAATGGCATTTCTGTTCAAAGATGGACTTCGTTGATTCGAAGAAGAATAACTTGAGTGCTTGTAAAAGTCATCTATATATGTAAAAGTCATTTATCGTCGTCTATTCATCGTACGAGTTCGTGCCAGAGATGAATTACCACATAATTTACTCACATTCAAGGAAAAATACTGCATGTCTCCCTGCTAACTTGCAAGTTTGACAGTTTTATTCATGTTTAATCTTATTTGACATCTTATGTGACATTTATTTTTGGTGGGTGCTATTCTTTGCCTTTTTCTCAACTCTAAACTGTCAACTCACAACTGACTTGGACTATTTGTATACCTTTAAAAATATATATGCCATCATCCGCGTATCCTCTCGTATTATTTAGTCTAATCTTGTCAAGATAAACGTCTTCTCAAGGCAATGCTAGTTGCTGTTTTGTTAAGTGGAACGTAAATGTGTTGTATTGCATAGTGATTGATGAAAAGATGATCGTAGAAAAGAGACACTGCACGAATTCAATTAAACATCTATTATGTTGTTGCAAGAGAGGTTCAATGAAACGTCCCTTGATTTGTCTACATACAATAAACGTCAAAGTATACACTCATTATTTGTGTTTCATGTGTTCATTATGTATTTTAAATGTTTGAATGTATCCCCATTTCGGCAAACAGCCGCACCTTAACCAACAAGTTGTGTGAGATTGGTAAGATTCCGTGTACAGTTGTTGCACAACACTTAATTTGAAACTGTTTTTTGACTCAAACTTATTATAGCTTAAAACCTTAGACAATTCCAAAACGGTTCGAGGATCATTGGAAATCTACGGGTAGACAAAGATGTATCAAATTAAATGTTACACCCAACTGAAGAGGTTCATGAAAATACTGCATACAGACTGACGGACGGACGGACCGAAATATTAATTCACACCTTCAAGAATATCATACAATCCCCAAGCAAATTATAGGAAGCTTTCTTTTACTGTCTTTTGGGCACTGAATAGCCAAGAATTGATCCCACATTTTGCTGAAATACAGAAAGTACAATCAAAAAAAGCAGGCGAACATGCCAGGCATTACTTTAATGACCTAACATGGATATCTGCAGTAGGTTAGTGTAGGCTAAGTTAGGTTGCAGTGACTGCCGCGTACAGTATCACGGCCCACTTTAAGCCTAATCTGGGTTTATTGTGCTGTCACTTCTAGTTTAAAGAGTTCTTCGACCACATCTGTCTGTCCTGTAGTACGGCAACTTAGTCGTTCCTATGAACATTAACATGTCCGGGATTTTGAAGTCCGATATGTCCTCTATGTATCGTCCTTTCTCAATCTGCTGCTGGACAGGTGTCGAGGGAATGTCGAGAGAGTCTCCTCTCTTTATCCCAACAACGCATACAAGTCTTTATAGAGCACTTCCATTTTCCTTCGTCGATTTATAATATAAGCCAATGACCGTCTTCTTTATTTACTCTTTTCAGTAAATTAGTTACTTTTTGCTTCATCGAAGGCCACATTTGTATATGTGTGCTGCAGGTGTCAAATTTGATCCTTTGTGGCATTGAGAGCTTTGAATGGTATCTGATATAATGTCAAAGGCAGGTCTGCATTCGTTGGTGCTAGTTCATCGGTTGCTCCATTGCACGGTATTCGAACGGCAGGAACATTTGATTGATGGGATATTCAAAACCTCATGGCCACTGTGTTTATGACGATAGATAAATGTGATGACAAATTGACACCGGGTGCCAGACCACTAGCAGCACCTAGGAGTGTACTTTTTCAAAAAGGATTTCCGATATAGATATAACCTCTAGTCTTCTTCAGCTGCTATCACTTTAGTCTAGGATGAACATAGTCCTTAACCAAAAAGCATCTCCAACTATCACGATCTATAGCAACGTGCCTCCAATTAAGCACTGTGTTCGCCATCGGCTTCGTAGCCGTCCTCTATTGCGTTTGTCATCCTGGTGCCGACTCGAATAACATTTAATTTGTTGTACTGTTGGAATGTATCCTAAACAAAATACCGTCAATCAGAAGTTTTTGACTATCAGGCGAGTCTACTACACCTCCCCTTCGTCTCTTCAATTTCTACGATAGCGATGTGTCCCGCTAGAGGATGATGACTGCTCTAAATAGAGTAAGTGCTTGCAATTAAGAGTAAGTCATATTTGCTTTATAGTAAAGACACATGGTGCCTTCGGACCATCTTCTGTTAATAGATCTATATGAAAACGTTTAGCTGTTGCAATAGGCATGAGTCTTCACTGAAAAGGATGGTGCACCATGTCTGTCGAGTTTATCAGCGTGGCAGTTTCATATTATGTCCCTTCACCCACATGAGGCGAGCAGTAATACTTGCAGCCGCAGTTATGGTTGGCTTTCAATGGAATGTGACTGAATTGAATAGTCAATTACAACCAACCGATTTGAATATCACATTACAATGCGTGCATAGTTTAAGAAAAAAAGGTTAGGTAAGGTGAGTGGGTACACGTGGTGGGGCCACGTCTCGCTTAGGTCCAGCTGCACCCACTGTGATGCCATGGGGGATATTTAACCTCCTAGTTCCTACTCGCGTCCTTCCTTTAGATGTTATCGTGGCAGTCTTGTCCAATACTGACGAACCTGAAATAGCAGATAGTGGGATTTCTGCCCGTTCCCGGACATTCTTCGCAGTGAATTCTCCCAGTGTTCTATGCCTCAATAGGAAGAGACTGTTGCATTGACAAAGGTAATGAGGAGTGTCCTCTATTTCCTCTTCGTCACCGCAGCACCAACATATCTCATAATGGATCTCAGTTTCGACCTATTTCCGGCTAAGTTTCAGGTTATGTCCCTGTGACCTGAGACCCAGCATAGAGTAATCGAGTGCTTAAACTCTTTGCGGCAGGCAGCATGCGCCCGGCTTGGACCTTATTTCTATTTCCGAAATAGCTTTAAAGGCCGCTTGACTGTCGATTGGGATGGTAATATCAGCCGGTGGCATTTCCAAGAGAAACACAGACTAATCCCTTCCATTTAAACCCAAGGTCATTGCTCAGAAAACGACATCATCGATAAACTGGGCAAATCTGGCTTTTCACAAACACACACAATACAGAGTACTTCAATGCATTCGTTTGCATGACGAAATCATCAGCGACAATTTGTATATACTTTCTCGTTTTATCTATTTTGCAAGGTGCCCCACATAAAGTACACCAACCTGCGGCTGGCGAACGAATGGACTTCTGCCCAACTACGTACCATTTGAATACTGAATCGTTCTAATAATATTTCAAAGGCACGTTGTGTGTAAAATCTCAGAACCGTCCGCCCACTCTCGGCTCCTATAGGTCACCCTAGAGAGTTTCAATGCAAACTGAAGGAATATTTTTGGAAATGACATTGATCTGTGTGTACTCAAGCTGAATAGTTTCAGACGAATGCGTGAACATTTGAATGCGAGCCGTAATCTCTATTTTTTAACCATTGGATTACATTCTTGTGCGAAATGTGAGCATTTTCGATTGATATGGGTCGAGACCATGAGTGGGGCTCATGTCGACGCCGCTTATATGTTTTGATGTTCAAGACGCAATTTGCGAAACTTTTTTGTATTTTTATTTTAATGATAGACCATATTTATGCATTTTTCTAAACGCTTCTATACCCCACTAGAAATTGACTGGCGACCTTTGCTTCCTCTCATTGCGATTTTCACTGTGAGCCGCTGTATATTCTTGCGAGCTCATTGCGATTTTCACTGTGAGCCGCTGTATATTCTTGCGAGCTAATTGATGTTGAAATAGTTGACAGCTAAAAGCACCCGGAGTTATTAAAAAAAAGGAGGTTTTTGCAACTACAGTCTGTTGGTTATGTTGAGTTCTCTCGGCCAGGTGCTGCTTCGGATATCGCATCCACTTTAGCTTAGACAACTTTGTGTAAGGAATTTCTCGAATAGGTCATTGTGCATTGCGACTTCTCCTTCGGCTGCCATTGTTGCTGGTCTGGGAAACGTAAGTAGGTCTTCTTTGGGGCTAATTTTGGTGGCTGGTAATCCATTTGGTTGTTCTGCTGTGCCACTGTCCGTCCTTAGAGTATGGTTTCTCCTCCCGGAACCCTTATAACTAAGACGATTATTTAATGCGACATTTTGGCACAACCGAGTCTGGCTGCAGCAGTTTCTAATCCACCTATGAGACAAAATCACCTTCCCCATGCAAAATGCAACTTGTCCCGAAGGCGTTTCTTCCTGATCGTGGATGTGGGATTAAATCATTAGTCAATAAAAGTTAATGTAAGGTCAGCTTTGAGGATCCGAGATTTGTCAAGTATTTAAAGATGGAAATTCGCTCGAATTGGTTCGATTTCAAAGAGTGGTTATAAACCAGCAACTCGACGAATTGCGGACTCACTTCAAGTCCGGAGGAGATGGAAGTAAACCAACAACTTGACGAATGGCGGACTTACTTCAAGTCCCGAGCAGATAGAAGTAAACCAGCAACTCGACGAATGGCCAACGTTATCGCCAATGATGCCTTATCGTTTAAGTGGACCTCCATACAAAGTTTTCCTGTTGTGGTTAGACAAATAATACACATTTTCCACTGGTATCGACATTCAACAGAGCAAATGCCGGACATGAGATTTGAAGGTTCATGCTTGCACCATTTTTTTGATGGTCAGGGTAAAAGTAAGAGTGTCAGTAGATGTCATTCTTTGGCTTATATTTTAGTGTATCCTTTTTTTCGTTGCATCCTGGCCCACGGTAAAAAATAGCACCGATCAAATTTGCATCTGCGAATCACTGCTGAATCGCAACAACATCATCTCAACTGGTGACTTACAACAACGTCAAGCGGTTGTGATCGAATCGCGGTGAGTCGGTGCAAACGGTGGCCAAGCCAGGATTGGCGGCCAGAAAGGTCTTGCAGTGTGTTTGGTGGGATTGGCAGGGGATCGTCTACTATGAGCTAATCTCCTATGGCAAAAAAACTCTTAATTCGGACCTGTATTGACAACACTTGAATCGTCTGATGGAAGCAATCGCTCTGAAGCGTCAAGCTTTTGCCCATAGGAAAGGATTTGTATTCCATCAGGACACGCCAAGCCACACACATCAGTAGCGACTCGCCAGAAGATGCGGGAGCTTGGTTGGGAGACCCTTATAACGCCGAATTTCACTGCACCGTCCATATGCATCCACCTTATAGTCCGGAACTAGCACCAAGTGATTACTGCCTGCTCCGACCGATTTTACAGGTGAAAAATTCGTCTCAGTTTTCCTTTTCCCTTTTCCTTTTTTTGCTAGCAGGGAAGAGGGCTTTCACTGGAGAGGAATAGTGGCAACAAATAATTCAACAAAACGGCGCATATTTGACCTGAATCGGACCAAATGGTGGATTTCTTCTTTTTACTACTCAAGACCACCAAATGGTTATAAATTCCTCTTAAGATGATCAGATTTTCAAAACGGGGAGAATACCAACGGAGAGGTCATCGAGGAGACAGATTACAAGGCAAAGGTCTAACTTGTAGTCAGCCTCCCTAGCTAATGCTCATGTTCGCAATGAGACTGAAACAAGGGATACCTTGCTATATAAAACTTAAAACTCACTCCAACCCATTTGAGCCTAGCCTGTTGCTTATGCTACTCCTAACTCTAATTCCTAAGAGCTGTTTAACATCTTGTGCCATCGCGGAACCTGCAACAAACGTGTTAATCGTTTTATTCAAACTGATTTTTGTAGGAGCAGGTATGAAAGAAACAAAAAGGTGTGTGCTGATAGACCTGAGCGTGAAGGAATAAATTGCCAATGCCAATTATCGCCTCCATTTGTCAATATGTATATATGCCGTTTCGAATTGGGGAGAGATACAATTTATTCTTTGCACATACTTAGACCGATGTGCCGGCAACTTTCTATTTCAGTTTTGTGGTCATATTCTAAGAAGACTCAACTGGAAATGAGGGAAGTCCCACAGATCATGATCCGCACAAATTCTAGTCAGTCGGCACTTAATTTTTACTCACTTATGGTGATGTTGCACATTTCATGGATCACCGCTCGTACAAGTGAATATACAGTCTTGCTCACTGTGTTGGGTCTCAACACATTCACAGTTCTACAACTGATTAAACTAGTAATCCGCCGGCATTAGATTCAACGATTAATCAATCGTCAATATGTGTAAATTATTTAGACGGGAACTCCTCCTCCTAGGTTGGCGGCTGCCTGGACCGGGGTCTGACCTGAATTTGTAAAAATGTGCATACAATGTTAGTTGATAATGCATTTAATAGTCTCAAGCAATGACCTTGGATGGAATGTAGTGAAAGACAACTACGGTATAATTGAAGGTACTTTTATTCTGTTAGCACTTAATGAGTGAATAATAGTCGTTGATAGATAGCATGTCTCTCCCCTTGCGACCAAACTTCATCTAGCGTAGATGTAAATTCTATTTGCCACGCTTTACTAATTGATGTTAACGGGCAATGCATCTAACATATAATTAGCCACACACAAACTATCGTTTGACATTTTTTTCAACATTTTGTGACGTATTCGTCAATGAATGAGAGGAATAGGTTGTGTCAATGTACAAAGTAGCCATCAATTAAAGATCGTATTCTGCTCGATACAGTCGCAGTTCTGGTAAAATACAATTGATTGATTGTTTAGTGGAAGCTAAGAAAGTAGGTACTTTCTTGTTACTTACTTCGAATCTCCACGTAGCCATTTGTACAGTTCACGTTTGCCCCAAGATAGACAAACTGTAGGAGTAGGCAACTCCTACAGCACGGGGAAGATCAATGTCTTGTGTAAAGCCAGCTTGATCTCTGTTGGAGCTCTAATATAAATCTAGATCTGTCCCTTTAGCCCAAAGAAAGAGTGGGTGACAAGAGCTATTGCGCTTTTCATCTCGGAACGGATATTGTTAGAGGTAGACCAAGTCCTCGTTACGTTATGACACTCTGTCCAAGGCGTCGATGTCGGATGTTCTTTGCTGAGGATAGCATGGCGACGTTGAACATGATTTTGTCGTTCTGATTTTTGTATTAAATGATGGTTCATTCTCCGAGGAGATCCAATAATAACTAACAGGATGTCACTTTAACCGCCGTGCCGTAATAAGTTGGTGCGTCGACTCCTATGCTTGGAGTGTCAGGCTGGGTTGATCGCCGAATAGGTCACGGCTCCATCTCTTTCGAGTCACCGACAATGTTCGAAGAGTGCATCTGTCTAGAAAAGGCTTCTCAAACCCCGCCCTTACGTGTCGTCATAAAATTGTGAATGCCATCCCCTCGTGAAAGAACAATATCTCGCACTACACGAGTGATTGCCGCAAAAGTTAGGCCCAGGTCCACCTCGGACTGTCGCGCCACACGTATTATTATGATTGAGTGAAATGCAACTTCGCGGCGTATGAGATTCAGAGTCACGCTGGAGGCCTTTCTGTGAAAACAAATAATATTTGAACTAAAATGGAAAGTCATGTTCTCAATCTAATCTTGTCGTAGCCACATGTTGTTAATTACACTTAGTCACTATAGACTTTGGGATCGCATCCTCTCACAATGAACCCACGAATGCTTGAGAACTTTAGCGTTCCCAAAAAATAGATAAGCAAGTAAACAAGTTTGCGGCAACTCATAAATAAAAAAACAAAAAACAATCACGTGAGTACTGTTTGGAGAAAAGTAACTGTATTCAGCTGCGACATAATTCAATCATGTGCACTCTTAGAACTGCACCGTAATGCTTGCGAGAACGAAACACTTTTAGTTTACCCCACGTACTGCGATAAATTTGAAGACATTACTCAGCCATTTTTCCGTCCGATAAATCTACATTCGTACATGTGCATATGTAAGGTGTCTTCGCTCAAATCGGCCCATTTGAAATCTGATCATTTGATCCAATAGCAAGCGCTAACAATGAGTCAACAGATTTCTCGCGTTATCAACAAGACAATTGCATTCTCTCAGTTCGCCAATTAAGCTGTGCCATTCCAAAGTACAACCATTATCCCAAGCCTTTCGCTAATTGTTGTCACCGTTTGCGTGCTTGATTAATGTTTTCCCCCGAATGCGCTACGTTCGCAATGTTTATGACGAAGCAGTAGATAAGATAAGTCACATCCCGTCCTGATTAAAAATGAACAAAACCTGTCAATCTCCGTTGGTCTGCGTAACAATAACTACTATGCTATTTCATTAAGAGGATGAAAATGGGTTACATACTAAATGATCAAATTGCAATTACAGAATCCACAATGGATATCACAGTGGGCAGGGACAGAAGCGAAACCAGAGATTCACTGCACTCATTTACAAACACATCAGCATATCTGGACAATGAGGACCTCTATACAAAGGACGACGATGACATGACGTTTTGTATGTCAAATTATGCTAAGGAAGCGTTAAAGATGATGTCCATGATGCGCTCCCACCAAATGCTGACTGATGTGATATTGGAGGTGAAACAAGAACTCTTCCCTGTGCACAAAGTTGTGATGTGCGCAGCTAGTCCATACTTCAAGGCCATGTTCACTGGTGGCTTAAAAGAGTCTGAAATGTCCAGAGTCAAGCTGCAGGGGGTACGTTATAACTTAAATTCTCACAGTCTCATTGTTCAACTTTTGCTTGCAATTTTTCAAGGTTTGTCCAACAGCCATGGCTCGCATAATTAATTTCATGTACACAGGACAGATACGAGTCACAGAGGTGACAGTCTGTCAACTGCTGCCAGCTGCAACAATGTTCCAAGTGCTAAACGTGATAAATGCCTGCTGTGTATTTCTTGAGCGGCAGCTGGATCCATCCAATGCGATTGGTATTGCGAACTTCGCCGAACAGCATGGATGTGAGGATTTGCAGCGGAAAGCAAACATGTTCATTGAACGGCACTTTACACAGGTTTGAATATGTTCATTATTTTGTTATTGTTGTGTCTTGTCATCACATCGACATTCAATTGAAGGTCTGCCAAGAAGAAGAATTTCTACAACTATCCGCCATTCAACTGATTTCACTGATCCGACGTGACGAACTAAATGTCCAGGAGGAACGTGAGGTCTATCAAGCCGTCCTTAAGTGGGTGAAACATGACGAAGCAAAACGATATCCTAAAATGGCGTGCATTTTGCAAGCAGTGCGCTGTCAATTGCTGACACCCACGTTTCTGGAATACCAAATGAAAAACTGTGATGTTCTTCGCAAGAATCCCGACTGCAAGGAGTACCTAGCAAAGATCATAAGGGATTTAACCTTGCATAAGCGCCCTGTTGTGCGTGAAAGAAATCCAAATACGACAAGAATGATCTTCGTGGCGGGTGGATTCTACAGACAGTCACTAGACATCCTGGAGGGGTATAATGTTGACGATAGAACATGGACAACGTTACCAAATTTAAGAATCCCACGGTCTGGACTGGGTGCGGCGTTCTTAAAAGGGACCTTCTATGCGGTTGGTGGTAGAAACAACTCGATAGACTCTTCATACGACTCTGATTGGGTGGATAGATACAACGCGGTTACGGAACAATGGAGGCCATGTTCTCCAATGTCAGTGCCCCGGCATAGAGTTGGTGTAGCAGTTATGGATGAACTTATGTACGCTGTTGGAGGTTCGGCTGGTTCTGAATACCACAATTCGGTGGAATAGTAAGTTCCTATTTTTTACGAATGCATGTTGACAGACTTGAAAAATATTAGCTGTGTTTCCAAAGCGGCCATTGGAAGGGATTGTAAACACTTGTAGTTATCGGGGGTATTTCTGTCCCGTACTTAAGCTAGGAATCGACTTACTCATCCGTGCGGGAAATAAGTTCAAAATAAGAGCTTGCCACAGCACCATATACCAACGACGGGGGCCGATCTATACAACTTCCACACACTTCTGAAGTGGATGAAATTCTGCTGTAGAATTGTAGATTAATCCACCTTCTTCTAAAACCTCAATCTCTCTCCGAAAAGAGCTTCTCAAATCCGGTCAAATCTTGTGATCATCAGACACATTCAGTATTTGTAGAGGTTGTCTACGCCAAGGATCCAAACATTCACAAAATAAGGCTTAGGTAAGAATAAGTCATTTCCTAGTCCTTTCTGGGTATTCCCAGAGCAGATGTTGGATAGATTCTGTTTGTTCCTCGTGTTGTGCGGTATGTTCAGTCGCCTGTATAGCACACCGCCCGGGCAGGACTCCTGTTAGCGTGCGTACGTTCTGACGACTATAGCCGATCAATTGATGTCGATCTCTTCCTGCTCATCATCGGTGATAGGTCCTTTGCTGGCTGCATTATGCAGGCTAAGCCAGCGAGTACTGGATCTGTCCTGGGCTTCGTCTTCTAGCTTTCTTTACGGAGCTGCGTGATTACGCAATTACCAGAAATTCTCCCAACTGCGAGCTCTTCTTAACGACACTGTCCACCCCTGCATTACCTTGGATTCCAGTGTATCCCAGTACCCGACTTTACTACGAGTCTACTAGCTTCCTCACAATTGATTCATAGGACAGCTGGGTAGTCAGAGTTCCATGTTTTCTTGTACTTCAATCAATTCCGAAACCCTTCGTAGTATGGACAGTAAAAACTCATACGGAGACGCGTCCTTTCTAGCCGGGCGAACAGCAGCAAAACACAACACTGACTAGCCCTATCGCGGAGCCCTTCCACCAGGGTTTTTCTGTGACCTCTTCTACCGACGACCGACGCTGAACAAGAAGAGATCAATAGTCTGTATTAGTCGCAAAGACGAGCGCCTGCAAATATGAGTCCTATCTGGGCACCACGGACCATTGCATCTAAACGTACCACATAACGACTTCTGCAGAGGCTACAGTGACGAAGAGAATTGGTCAAACATCTTCACTGCGAATGAATAGACATAGCAACGAAGCAGTTCCTGGAATAACACTGCTTTGCAGAGATGGAGGAACCAAAATTGGATGGTTTTGAAAACAAGCTACCTCACTAGCTACCTCACAACTGATTCTTAGGACAGCTGGGTAGTCAGAGTACCATGTTTTCGCTGGCTGCAACTTCTTGTACTTCAGTCAATTCCGTCCACCCTTCGATTTATGGGTCCAACCTCGGTTCATATTGTAGTTCCTTTTAAAGTTATGCATACCTTCAAAAGCACTTCAAAACGTCGCTAATTGTTCTCATTTGGTCAATTCGCTTCACTTCACCGAATAAGGATTGTTTACCAAATGTTCTTCGCGGATATGCCATGGCCAAGTGAATGAACCCAGTGTTCTACGAGTAATGGGAACATGGCCAGGGGTGCCTTATTTTGCGGGGTCAGCAGAAGTCAATGAGGAACACGACACGTTCATATGTACATAGGTGTGGCTAAATATGTGGATGACACAGCACCATACCGCTGAATTTTTTGTATTCAAGTGTAAATAATCTTCTTCCCGCTGAAATGTGTGAGATAAGGTTCTCGGAGAATAATATGCCAAGTCTATTGCGCGACAGAACCTACCACTCTCTCAACGAACTTGAGGGATACTCCGATAAGAATTAGACTGAAGAGATATTTCCGCAGACCTTAATACTCGTCCCATCCCGACCTTACCTCCTACTCACGTCATATCTCACCGGACTAACTTGTGTTACTTGAAGCCTTATTGATTAGACGTATTTCCGTCATATCGATCAAACTGACAATCTCGCGAATGACCGGCATAAAATTAAAATAGTCACAGGTGGTGCGTAATCAAACAACAGTGTTTTGAACTCTTGCAAAAATTGCGAAGTAATTTTGTGGCTGTCAATATAACGTGGGGATTTTTTGTGGGATTTTATCAAACGCCGTGCCGTCTTAATGGCAATAATAAAAATCAGAAGCGAAGATTGTGTCCCAAGCACCTCAAAGCAGATATATTTGCATTGTGTCAGTGGAAGGTTTTGTCATCAAGTGAATAAGACGATATATCTGAGTGATTATAACGCGATGTATATTTAATTAGAGCACTGTTTTTCCTTTTGATTACAGCTATGATCCCGAACAAGATCGATGGACTCTGGTTCAGCCAATGCATTCAAAGCGGCTGGGTGTGGGTGTTGCTGTAGTTAATCGTTTGCTCTATGCTGTCGGTGGCTTTGATGGGAACGATCGGCTTTCCACAGTGGAATGCTACCACCCAGAGAATAATGAATGGAATTTCATTCCCCCGATGCAGATTGGACGCAGTGGAGCAGGTATAGAAGATTTGAACCCAGCATTTCGTGTACTCATTAATATTCCACTGCTCTGACAGGTGTTGCTGCAATCAATCAATTCATCTATGTAGTGGGCGGATTCGATGGCACCCGTCAACTCGCATCCGTCGAGCGGTATGATACCGAAAATCAGACCTGGGAGACAATGGCGCCGGTCAAAATTGCAAGAAGTGCACTATCGCTGACGCCATTCGAGGGCAAACTTTATGCCATGGGCGGATTCGATGGGTCCACTTTCCTGTGCATTGTTGAAGTATACGATCCCACGAAGAATACTTGGGAGGAAGGAACACCACTTAGTTCTGGTCGCTCTGGACACGCATCAACCATAGTGTTTCAGCCGTCTTGTGTTCCTGCGCATATGGACTGCATGGAAAACGAAGTCCTCTTCAAGGACGGCCCACCACCTAACAATGGAAGTGGCGGACCAGGCGGTCCTGGAGGCAGTAGCAATTCGTTCTTTTCCTGCCCTGGAGCGCAATACCCGGGCGGGTCATTGCAATTTCATGGCGGTGGTGGTGGTAGCGGTTCTGCCACCAGCCACGGTTGCAACAACTGCGAGAGTAATTATGAAATAAACCCAGAAAGGCAACATCCTATAGCAACAAACCAGCACGAAATTTCCGGCATTGGATCGGCATTACCTTGCCGCATGCAAAGCATACGAATCGACGATGGACTCGATACAAGACTGGAAGGCAACATACCCAGTTTGTTACCCGCATTGCCTTTTAGCAATTTAAACTACCTTAACAGTATAGACCTGCGAAGGCTTGAACAGTTCACCGTGAACGAGAGACTCTGTGCGATACTGTTTGCGAAATGGTGCCAGCGCCAGCAGCGTGGCCCATGCATTCTAGGAAGAATAAGAAACCGCGTGCGTGCCAACTTCCACGATTTCCTACACTCAATATGCAGTCATCGCCTGTGCAAGGCCCCGGTTGCGTGATGAAAGCTGCCATTATCCATTGCGAAGGAGACGTTCATTTAACTGATGTATAGTATCATTCCAGAATCACAAGGGCAAAGAGTACGCATGAAATCATTTAATTCATTACGTATAGTCAAGCATTCCTGTGTCAGAAACACAGAAAATACTACTCCCGGTAATCCTTAACAGTAGACCTGCTACTCTAAAAATGAAAGCACACGAGAAAGAGGAACATGCGTGTGTAGGAAGTCGATATTTTTAGTTTTAACGCTGTCTATATCCATGTGTTTTTTTAACCTAAATTATTATTTCGAAATGTCTTTATTTAAGTGTAAAAAATATGTACCTCAGTTTAAGTTAAGCAGATGAAAGCCAATCAAATGTGTATGTATAGATAAAATTACATTAATTTTATATTTAAAGCTTGCAGTTTATTTGCGCATTATTTACAAGGGATTACAAACTTCTTTGCTTGCGGGGACGCGGTGGGTTCCACGAAACGGGGGTGGTGTCAGTGACGGATATTATATTCAGTCCGCTCATTTGAAGGCCCTTGATGGCTGACTGCAGAGAAGGAGAAGAGTGGTTAACTTTATTCGCTGTGGCGGTGGAAGGAATACTTACCATACGACCTGGACCAAGTCCTCGCACCTTCACTCGAATTGTCTTCCATCCTAACTCAACAGCTTTCTATGAAAACAAAAGGGAAAGCGAGGCCAAATCAATTATTTTGCTTGTGCGATGAAAAAACGAAATGTTTTAGAAATAGGAGCCCAGCTTTGGTGACGTTTACAAAATGTTGATCAAGTACTTTTGTGTTGAATGCGTCGCGTTGCAAGTGGACAACACATGCAAACTATTTCAGTTGAGCACCCATATGAGACTACCTTCATTTTACTCGAATTGTAGAGTTCACCAATAGTCGTGTGACGAATGTGTTAGTTCGCCAATGAGAGAAACCAAAGACTAGCGTATCCATCATTCTCCGGATTAAGTGGATTGATATCTCCATTTGGGCAGTTTCCGAGTATGAAGCCCTCTTACAAGAAAATCGGTCTGCCAAGAAATAACAGGTCGCCTTAAAACAACACAGACGGCAGCACTCGAGGGTATTTTATTTCTTATCCCCTTCACCTGGTCTGTAGAAACAGTGTGATCCTGTCGACCCTGAGGCTTAGACACGCTTTAACACGGTCACATTTCGTCAGACTTTCTCGCAACTATCGCGAGGTATGTTGGCAAGGGTTGTAAAGAATGCGGGACGCCGTGGGTGCAAGTGTGCAGAAATCGAATTGGATTTCGTTGGGGCTTTGGCACTTTTGGTCAGCGTGTGAAATGTGAAATGGCACTTTCGATAAATGGCTATATTTAATGCGAAGAAACTTGACAGTAAAAAACCGTACGGAAACGCGTCCCTTCTAGCCGGGTGAAAAGCAGCACTGACTAGCCCTATCGCGAAGCCCTTCTTCCACCAAGGTTCTTCTGTGACCTCTTCTACCGTCGACGGACGCTGAATAGGAAGAGATCAATAGTCAGTATTAGTCGCAAGATGAGTCCTAACTGGTCACCGACCATTGCATCTAAACGTGCCGGATAACGACTTCTGCAGAAGCTACACTGACAAAGAGGGAATAGAATTGGCCAAACATCTTCACTGCGAATGAACAGACGTAGCCAGGAAGCAATTCCTGGAAGAACACTGCTTTGCAGAGATGAAGGAACCAAAAATGGATGGTTTTAAAAACAAGTAAGGTTTTACGGTAGTAAGACCTCTCCTATAAAGGGCACACTGGACTCATATCTTTGGTCTATAGCAGAGAGCTAGAGTTATATGGGTCCTCAGGTCACCCGTACACTTGTCGAACTCAAGAGAATTAAGTATAATATCAAGCTGACTTCATGCAAGGCATTCAAAAATTACCAAAACTTAATCCACAAGTATTTAAAAATGTATGGTTACTGTGCTTATCCTTGCTACTCCAGACACATATGTGGCTCTCGAAAGTTACGAAGAAGTTAGTCAACACAGTCCTCTCTTAATTGCAAAATCCTTCCTTGTGAAAAACAGACTCACATTAGACACAGGCGAAGACATTTATCAAACTCAGCAAGACCGCCTGAGTTGACAGACTTTAGACCTGGCATCTTGTCAATGTACACCTTTGAAGATCATTCCAATGCATTTGCAGAAACTAAGACGTCCTTTTACACTAAGCATAAAGTTGATGAAATACTAAAGCTATGTATCAATGTTTACCCACCGCGCCAATTGTAATAGCAGTTGCCTGTGCAGCGATATTAGTTCCTTTCCTTGTGTTTTTAAAGCCCTCAATGCCACACGATCTAATAAGTCTTATGGTACCTAAAATGCACATTTATAAGAATTTGAAGAATTGGAATGGATTATGCCCAAACCCTTATAATCAGCAACCGAGATGATAGTGTTATTCTTGGACACCCTCACGTTAATCACCGGCAGTTCATTGAATGGTGTTCCATTGAAGAGGATATTTGGTGTTGAAGCATCAGGAAAGAACTTCTCCTTCCTGCAGTAAAAGTGGCTTAGCTAATGGATTCTTGAAAAGCATGTCACTTCGATGATTACCTGCCCATAAGAGTGTCAATGTCGATAGACCTCTCGCCGACAGTTCCTTCATCTCTTGCTGGTAACGATGCCAACATTTCTTTTCGATCCTCTACCTTTCGCAAAATTGCACTCGAGTGAATTTGAACATTTTGATTTGAAACCAGACGGGGTGTTATTCTGAGTACTGTCGAAAATGCCTGACGAAGTGACATGTTTCTGTGATGTAATTAACAAAATATTTTCCAAAATAAATGCGGACCGCCTTGTGGAAAATAAGAAAAACGTCAGTTACGTCAGAGCTTGACGTGAAGTGAACTGACGTTTGAAAGTTGAAAGCATATTACCTAGCGTTCAGCTGGTTTACGATTTATGATTTACATACGCACAATATTTCTCAAAACAAAATCCTTGAAGTCGACTTACCACCCTTTGTGTAAATTATACATTCAATTCAAAACGTTGTAATTACTTGACATTCTCCATAATTGACATTCTCCATAATTATTGTTCCCATCTGACAACGAATAATGAATTGTCTCATCTCTAGAATAGAAAAAAACTAACGAGCAATCTGACACATCTGACATTTGAAGTTTGAAAACAAACGATTTTGACAAAAGTCTAGCAGACGTCTCTTCCATTTTGCACGTGTTTTGGTCTGAGGACGTATCTACAACAAGAGTGCATCTAAGAACATGGCTTTAAAAAGATTGAAGAGTAAGGAAATTTATCGAAATCACATTTATTTATCGGAATTAATTGCCTTTCTCTTGTAGCAAAACAATCCAAGCGGGTGTCATGCCGGCAAAAATATAAAATCCAAAAGAAAGTTCGTGATCATCACAGGAAACTCAAGAAAGAGGCGAGGAAGAATCCAAAGGCTAAGAGCAAGAAGCAAAAGCTAATTCAAATTCCCAACATATGCCCGTTCAAAGAGGACATTCTGAAGGAGGTTGAAGAGGCGAAAAAACGGCAAGAAGAGGAAAAGGCACGTCGTCGTGAACAGCAAAAACTCGACCGCAGTCAAAACAGATTTGCCACTCTGGAATCGATGGTCGAAGATGCTGATATGCGGGGAACAGTGCACACAATTATGCATGAAAATGATGTGGCAACAGATGGGGTAAGGCATCATATCGTCATATTTTTCGTTTTACAAGCTTTTGACTGGCTTCTTGCGTTTACAGAAACAGTACAAGTCAGCCGCCACAAAAGAGAACTCACTCAAGGCTTACTTCAAGGAGTTCAAAAAGGTCATCGAAAATGCAGACGTTATTTTGGAAGTTGTAGATGCCAGGGACCCCCTGGGAACACGTTGCACAGAAGTCGAAAGGGCGGTCAAGTCGGCACCGGGAAGCAAACGTTTGGTCCTCATTCTGAATAAAGCAGATTTAGTGCCGAGGGAAAATCTGAATAATTGGATAAAATATTTCCGTAAGCAAGGTCCGGTCACAGCGTTCAAAGCGTCAACGCAAGATCAAACAGCAAAGCTTGGACGCAGAAAATTCCATCAGATCAGTACGGAGAAGGCCATGTCGGGATCAGTATGCGTGGGCGCAGAGCTTCTCATGTCCATGTTGGCAAACTACTGTCGCAACAAGGGCATTAAGACGTCCATTCGAGTCGGTATCGTCGGAATACCGAACGTAGGAAAGAGTTCCATAATAAACTCCCTGACAAGAGGCAAAGCTTGTTCTGTAGGATCCACCCCCGGCGTCACAAAGTAAGTTTCGAAATTGTGTTTGTATGGAGCCCTTTTGCTGAGCCATCATTTCAGAGCCATGCAGGAAGTCGAATTGGACTCCAAAATAAAGTTGATCGATTGTCCAGGAATTGTGTTCTCCAGTGGAAGCCAAAACGATAGCAACCACACGCCCGCCGTTTTGAAGAACGCGCAACGTGTGGGCGATGTAAAAGATCCCTTCAGCATCGCCGAGAGTGTCCTAAAGCGCGCCAGCAAGGAATACTTCTGCAAGTTGTACGACGTCACCGAATATAATACCTTCGATGAGTTCTTTGCCAAGAAAGCTGCCCGCATGGGTAAGTCCATAAATTAGAGAAAAGCGCACCAAGAACAATGTATGAAAAAAAATGTGCGTCTTGTAGGAAAATTCCTCAAAAAAGGAGTCCCGGATGTGGTGGCTGCCGCTCGCAGTGTCCTCAATGACTGGAACACGGGTAAAATCAAATATTGCACTCAACCACCCGAGGTCATTGAGGGCCCCTCGGTGCACATCAGTGCCAGCATTATCCACGAAGAAGCCAAGGAGTTCGAAATCGAGAACTTCGACGCAATGGAAACAGACGTCCTTGACCAATTCACCGTCAAGAAAGAAGAGGTCATGGAAATAACATCCACCGGTCCGGTGGAGTCTAAGGCTATACTTGATGAGGCTGAGGCTGCAACATCTGCCGTGATTGACGAAAGCGAGCCAAGAGGGAAGAAGAGGAAACTGAATGCAGATGACCGAAAGCCGAAGGTTGACCCTACAATGGAACTAGAAGGTTTGTACATCAAGTGTCACTCTAGCGATTGTTTTAAAATCAATCTTGATGCCTTTCAGGTAATCAAACCATCAACAAGAACATGAAAGAAATGCTAAAGAAGAAGAAGAAGCAAGGCATAAGGAGCGAGAAGAAGGTTGCGAAGGTTGCCGATGTTTTGGAGAACTTTTCACTAAGCGGGGGAGGTGACGACAAATATGACTTCGACACAGATTACATAGTCAAGGACGAGTCATAGGCGCCATCCCAGCTCAAGGAATCTTTTTTTTTTCTTTTTATGTAAGGAGTTATTTTACGTTAGACGGATTTGATGTGAGTGATTGCATTGCAATGTTCATTGCGAGTCTGTAAGTGGGGCAGATTCTAACAATAAAGTGTAGTTAATTTATCCCAATAAGTTAACACAGAAGGCATGTCTCTCATTACACTGGAACCGGCGATTTGGTTACATGAGGGCATGATCCACCTATTCCGGTTTGGATTACATTTATTTTAACCATAAACCATTTCGTGAATGCTTTATGTTGACCGTACATAACCCGATATTCATGCTTCCTTACTCTAACACGCTTTTTTGAATTTAAGAGCGATGGCGAATTGTTAAGCATTCTCATGCTAGGTGCGATAAAGTCTAAGTGTCAGAGAACATAAAATGTTAGTCAGTTATTCTTTTTACGGACATTTCTAAAGAAAGCCTTTGTTTGACTCAAGTGCTCTCTGAAATATTGAAGCATTATGACAGGAAACAGTTAAGTCAAAAGCAACGCGACGCTGCACACATACGTTGCAAATAATAAAGTCTAGGGCTGTGGTGTACTGGGTCAGGTGTAACAATTATTGATGGATGAGTGCGTATATATGTGCACTGTGTGAGGGCAACTCATAAGCATGGTTTTTGTTAACACAATGATGGGGATATGATGGGCAAAATGTGGTAGATTTAGAGATAGAGCTAAAATTGGTAGGTTTTTCAACATTGCAGAAAGTAGTAGAAATACCGCTTGCTAATGCTATGCCAAGCTCTTCAGGATAATGAGAAGAATTATCGCTGCTCCATAAAGGTGGGCAAGGAAATCATCGAGAGCTACAATGTCAGAAAGAGATTTAAACATGGCAACGTACTGCCATTTCACATTTCCTCCATTAACGTCATACTTAAGAAGAAGGGAGATGGACATCAAATTTTAAAAACTTGTTAAACCATTCCCCGGGGTGGGAATATATCCCGACAGACTAAAAGCCATCGTTTGTTAACACAATCAAAGCTTAAAAACAAAAATGCAATGAGTAAAGCAAACGGAAGTAATGTCCCAGGTGGAATGCCAGTTACTCTGGAACATTCACACTCGTTTGAGTCAGGCTGTACGGATTCTTTTCGAAAAAGTGCCAGGGTAACAAGATCACCACCATCACGATCTACTAACAAAACCAGGCCCATTAGCGCCAGTTAAAACCACTGCGTCTAAAAAGATGGCTCCAGTTCTCCCACTCCACTTCGCTCCACCACGCATTCGTCACTTCATGACGAACACTCCCTAGCGAGACTCAAACTTCTCAAACAAGAGAATGCAGGAAGGTCACTAGCATGGAAGCACTCTGCAAAGAACTGAAACTGGAACTTATTAAATGAAAAACAGAAAATACGAAAACAAGAACCCAAGTCCAAAACGAATCCATAATTCAAAATTCCACTGAGTCCCTCACGGATGAAGAAGAACTCGATCAAGAAGCGGACTGGTTAACAAAAAGGCAAAACCGAGAGACCGTCTCCTCACCAGAGGTAGTCGATAAGACAGAAGGTGAGCCAAAAAGGAATAACAGTGCTGACGATGGAACTAAGCAACTGAAGGACCACCACCGCCTCCAGTTGTTGATCACTATCTAGAAAGCAACGTTACGATCGGAATATAAAATAACATCGCGTAACAATAGTCTAATCCGTCTGACGACTACAGAGCGTTATCACAAAAACTAAACGCGGAAAAGATTCAGTGGTATACATATGAAAACAAAACGGAAAGACCTACTCGAGTCGTAGCTAGAAATCTTGATTCGTCTTGCCCTAAGGAAGACCTTGTTGATGACTTACAAAATAAAGGCTTCAAAATAGCAACAAATTCTTCGAAAAGGGCAATCTATACAGAAGGCGTGGCAGTTGAGACACGTCGCAGTTCATGTTTACATTCGACAAGAGTGAAGTATATGTAGTATAAAAATAATGTTGAACATGGCTGTTAAGATTGAAGACGCAATGCAAGCACTAAAAAAGGCATTAAAACCCTGCCAAAAAATCCTCATGTTAAATGCGCAGGAGCACCTATCCGAAGAATGCAACGCAAGAAAGGGTGCATTGGCAACTTGCATTTATGGCAAAGGAAAGCAGCCAGCTATTGAACGTAGCTGAAGAGCTTAAAAAAAGACGTGGGAAAATCAAAACAAATCTGCCACAACTATCGACAAACAAATACAAAACAACGGAAGAGTTGCAAAACCGAAGACTCACCAAGCAAACGGAAGAAACTAAATCGTTTAAGTCATCAAAAGTTTACTTAAAGCGCTGAGTGAGAGCAGTAGTGAGCCACCACATAGATCCCTTTCCTCATACTCCCTCTATTCTAATGCGAAAGCTTGAGGAGCAGAGTCAAACGAACAAACTTATTTTTGAGAGACTCTTGATCCTCGAAACTGACATTAACAACAAAAATAACCGAACATGAGTAAAAAGTAAAGGTTTGACGAACTAGAGCTCAATTCAGGAAAAACATACGACATATGTTTGACATTGAGACACATTTAACGAAGGAATATCTAAAAGGTTACTGTGGCTCGCACGACTATCACCCATCGGAAAGGTCAAGAAGCGGGTCATCATTGTTTATACGAGATAACCTCGAACACTTAGACGGATAAAAGGCAAATACAACGCGATTATGTACGGTTGGGGTACAGAACAAACACCACTCATATAACGTGGCGTCCATTTACTGCCCACAGCTCAGTAAAATTGAACATTACGAGTGTGAAAACACATTCCTCAGCCTCGGTTTAAACTTTATAATCGGCGGAGATTTCAGTGCGAAGCATTCCCTTTGGGGATCAAGACTCAAGAGGCATCCAAGCTTAGCTGCGACCTTTACTCGACAGTGAAGCCCACCGACTGACGAAGATAATGGGGGATAGGATAGTCCATGTCTACATTGAGCTAGAAAGAATAAGAGTGCAGTGAAACGACGAGACAACACATACTCTTACAGGATTCGCGGCTTTTCCGCGTATCGTAACCTCGTATAAAAAACCCTGTCAGATGAAATTAAGGGGCAAGAGAGGTAGAAGATGGATGTCTCTAAACTCCATTATCTCTGGTCCACGCAATACAATACTTCGCCGAGTTCTTCACTCAGTTCCATACAAAACTTAAGAATAGGAATGGGAGGGCAAGATCGTTCTGTTTTCACTCATTATTCACTCAATTCTTCATTTCTCTCTCTCAGAGAGTAACAAAATTGTTTTGCTTTCTCGAGAAATGAAGGTTGGCCCTCTAAACTAAAAAAAAATTGTCTGCTAATGTTTATAGGCACTTTAATAACTGTCCAGATACATTTTGGTAACTAAGAGAAATACCTCGGGATGATGGTTAACGTAAAACTCATATCGTATGAAACACGATAAAAGGAAACGGCAGAACTTAACGCAAAATACCAAGATAAGTACTGGCTTATTGGCAAGCACCCCAAGCCAGCTATTGACAACAAATTGCTTGTATGCAAGCAAGTCCTAAAACCTGTTTGGACGTATTGCATTCAACTACGGGGTTGTACCACAGTAAGCAATATGAACATTATACAGACTTTATAAAACTAGTGGCTTAGAACTATCGTCAATGCACCATGATATATCAAAAACGACGATGTCCACAGAGATCTTGGAAACAAGTACAAGATGAAATTATACTCACTTCGTGTATGAATATCATAAGCACCGCACGGAAGGGTATACAAACTCTGCGGTTTACCCGATCCTTGAGGAAACTAAGGCCTTGCACCAACTTCAAAGTACTAAGCCCCTTGATATCGTGCGATAGTCTACACCCGCGCGTGGTTAGCAGGAACTTTCATTGGAGTTCAGTTAGTCGCAGTCGAACATAACATTTAAAGCAGAGATACTGGAGGAAGAGATATTCGTCTTTCCAGTGGGAAACCCCCAGTCCATCGCAGTTTTACTCTCAAGTCACTCATTCTACTTTATTTTCACGCACACTTGTTAGGAGTATAGACGCAATGGTGTTAGGCGGGAGTAATCCGCTTCGCTTAGCTCACGCGTATTCACAGGCGCCTGTCTGTTATATAACCTTTTCAAAAACGCTGTCAGATGAATCTGAGGGGCAAGAAACGTAGAAGTGGCACATCTCTTCCTCTATTATGTTTTAGTGAGTAAGAATCCCACATTTTTATGGTCAAACGTTCACCATAGAGTCTTGTTGAAGATTTGCACTTTCCCTAGAAAAAAAATGTTCATGGAAATCATACAACAACGGGGAGGTTGTAACACGGTACAACTTGCCCCGCATAGCAATTTTTGTAATCAAAGAAATTTATAAAAAAGCGCAACTCACACTAAATTAAAACCAAAACACAACAGGTTGAAAAAAAAAACTCTTTGGTGAGCAGATTAAAAATACAAAAAAAAAATAGTTACCGTTTTTTGATCACCTAATGCAGATCATTCCCCCTTGAAGTTCAATGAGCAATTATCAGATACCCCGACAGGCATGGAAAAGCGAACAGTTTTCTCTTTTCCTTCAGTCTGAGAGGAACACTGCTTGCCTTGGCTGCTATCCCTTGCCTCTGTTGCTTCTAGCCCCACTCTCCCCTACCACCCACCTGTCATAGTACGAGTGGTAGCTGCAGAAACTAAGCCTTCTATGGACCAAGCATTATAAATGGTGTTGCTGATCGTTATGCCTGTTCTAAGCCTTTGCTGCATGTTAGCGATATATATTCTGACTTACGGTTGAGATTAGTAGATCACAAAGTCTTCGTACACCATTCTCAATTTTGGGATAAGCTCTTCAATTTGGCTTGAAAACATAAAACAAATACACTCAAAAACATCAGCCACTTCTAGAAACAGAAAATACTTCGTGCCACTGCAGTGTCCATCCTGCGCAAGTGTGGGGATATAGTTCATTTGAAGCAGTTGAAAAATGTCTACGCTATTTCATCAAGCGAGTTTTTAAATTACCAAGTGGATCACCCAACTACAAGCTTCAGGAGTAGCGCCCCTATTTTTGGAGACCCTCAAACTCCACTTCGACTATGTGGTAAGAGTCATGGGAATGAAGCAAGAAAGGCTTTCGAAAATAGTGCTTACTCAAATGCTGGTTAACGGTGGAAAATGTGTCCGAGAATGGGAAGACTTAGCATCGCAATGTGATTTTAATCTCCGAGTTGCACCAGACGAGCAGCAAATCCACCTAAGCCATAAGTTTTACACACTGTTGGAGAGAACAGGACATACAACCTTCAACAAATTGTAGATGAAGCCAAATCGTCGCAATACAGGACATATTACAGCAAATTGAACCACAATTTACAAGACAGAGCATATTTCATGGCATGTTTTCACAACGTGAACCGATAAGTTTAAACTTTACACCGCATCGCCCAGAACTCCCTCTTTTGTGCAACCTTTGCAACCTTCAGGAATGAGAGAACATATTCCACTTCACCGCTATATGTCCCATTCTTAAAGAATTCCGCTGCCACTTCTTTGGAGCACAGGCACTCTCGCTTGAAGAAGCGACAAACGTCTTAAACGGTGACCGAGACTGGGATCTATTGTACAAGTAGGCAATAAACGCACTGCGCTACAGAAAATGTATTATGGAGGAGAACTTTTAGAAACACATACTTTAACACTAAACATACCATAACGGCTCAAGTGACCCATTTTGCACTTTTGCATTGAAAATGCACGTATAATTTTATTGCGTTTGCACTTTTGACGTCATGACTTTTTCTAAGTAATTAATGTACAGTTATAAATTTTTTTTTTGTTTTGTTTATTCTGAGAAATCCTTGCTGTATACCGATATCTACCACAACGGGTCATTTGACCCGGAGAGAATTTTTTTGTTTTATGAGATTATCGAGTCATATTTGTAGTCAGTAAGTTGCACATTCTTCCAAAGACTGTTGCGTAAAGTAGTTCAACGAAAATAGCTCAGAATAATTTCAAGAAAATATCAAATTTTAGAATGAAAATAGCTTTTTAGTGTAAGAAAAAGTGGCAAAAATTGAAAGTCTTGGTAAGTACCTAGCTTATATTTTATTTTGATAGCTATAGTAATAAGGGTCATTTTTTACCCAGAAAAATGTCGAAGCAAACAAGACAGTACAAGGTCTTAGAAGATGTAAATAATATTGGCGAAGAGTTTTCAGAAATTAGTGAAGATGAATTTTCTGAAAATGAAGATATATTGGTTGCAAATAAAAATGAGTTTGATTCTACAGATACTGACGATGAAGAGGAAAATATTGTGAATGTATGTAGTGGCCGAAAAAGAATAAGATTACTCTCAAGTTCGGAAGAAAGTGAAGTAGAAATAAATGAACAAAATGTTGCGAATGATGGATCTGTTTGGCAACAAATGCAAGTAGGTGGCACACCTGGAAGAGCACCACTTCATAACATTTTCAGGCAAGAAGTAGGCCCAACAGGATATGCAAAACATCATATAATGAAAGGTAAAGTTAGTACTGCATTTTCATTGATAATTGACCATTGACCACCGTACTAACCATATAAGAACATGCGCAATAGAAGAAGCAAAGAGAGCGTCAGGTTCCGATTGGAGTTTATCTAAAAAAAAATTAGATGCATTTATTGCAATTTTATATGCTCGAGCTGCATATGGAGCAAATAATTTGAATATTTCCTTTTTGTGGAATAACATATGGGAAACTAAATTTTTTTCTGACACTATGATCAGAAATAATTTTACGGAAATTCTTAGATTTATTCGTTTTGATAAAAAGATAGCTGGCATAAATGCCTGGATTTTGTACAAGCAAACGACAGGAGAAAATATCTCGAGACAAGATTTTTTACTCAAGCTAGCAGAAGAACTTGGCGCCGATTTTCGAGAAGCCCGTGAACAACCAAAACAAGAAACGAATTCGAAAGGATCGTTGCTTAAGTCTGCTACAGATGCTTATAAACGTATGAGATGTCAAATAGGATACTGTAAAGAAAATAAAACCAACAAAATTTGCTCTAAATGTAAAAAATGCGATGAACTATGAATTAAAAATTTGTATTTTTTGCTTTTGTAATAGACATGCTCAACATACTATTTTGTTTAATTATAATAAATTTAATTTATATTTTTATTTCCTTCCTAACATCCATATTTCATACATTCAAGCATGAAACATAAAGTCGGGGCATTTGACCCGCTATGGTAGAAATAGGTATATATTAAGTCTTGGTATGATTAGTCTTAAATGTAAATCTGGTAGACGGCCCTAAGCCAAACCCATTATATCCATTATTTTTTGTAAAATAAATACCAATACGTTCTCGATTAACGCAACTCCTCGGTTTTCGCAACAGCTGAATTTACAACATTGTTGACGCGGTAATCGCAACTTTAAAACAAAAAGTTACTCGCTAAGTGCAGCTTTTCTTCTTTTATGCGTATTATTTTTGTTTAACCAGTTTCTTGGCAATCTTTTCTGTTTTCTTTTGCCTTAAATTTTCTCTCGGCAGTTATTTTACCGCTACTTCTGAGTAATAGAACGATGAATGTATGCATTGAAAGCATGTTTGTTAGTTTAATGAATTCAGTGTAGCTCTGAGTTTTAGAAATCGGTGTCATTAAAAAAATCTAAAATTATCAATTCACAACAAAAGTGAAATTTTAGAAAAGATTAAGAAAGGAGCTTCTATACGTTCATTATGCTGTGAGTAGAATGTGCATAAATCTAGGAAGAGAGGGCAAAGTTTGATTCCGATACAGAATGTGGACCCGGGAAGAGGAGAACTTTAAAGTCTGGCGAATACCAGGCACTGTACAAGTGGTTCCTAAAATAAAGACAGTAAAATGTGCCAATTTCCAGCGAGGTCCTCAAGACAAAGGCTTCCTCATTGCATGCGAAGATAAATGAAAGGCCACGATCTTTTAATGCGAGCAATGGTTGGGCGACAAATTTTAAAGAGAGACACGGAATTCGCCTCTTGGAGAAAAACTGTGTTTGTGGATCAATTTTTAAGTAAATTTAAAGAAAAAGTCAGAGAGCTCGACTTGACTCCCCATCAAATTTATAGCGCTGACGAGTCCGGATTGTTATACCGACTTATGTCAAAAAAATTTCTAATTTTTTTCAAATAAAAATAGTTTAACACATCTTTATTTCAATGAATTAATTTCCTTTTGTTTTGTTTCATTATTATTTATACGTTATTCAATAAAAATTGGTTACATTTAATATTTCAATGTTGTTCATATTACAAATATCAATCGTAATATGCTCTGGATTCAAACGCTTATTTCAGAAATTAACAACAGCGAATATGTAAAGGAACTACCGGATAGGAATAAAAGAGAACATTGATTCGTTTGTAAGCAGTCAGAGGAATAAGACGTGTGCCAGTGAAAATGAAGTTGTAAAGTAAACTAAAGTATTTCGTATTTTTATTCCATTATAATACATATTTGCAAGTGTTGGTTTTCCTTGTTGAGCTTTTCATCTTGAATTGAACTCAAAAAAAATTTAACGCGATTATTGCAACAACCTCGGTCATTGCAACTACCCTTGTATTTATTAGTTGCGTAAATCGAGAATGTACTGTAGTCAACTAAACTAAACTAACTAACTAACTACACTTAAAGACTACATAAAAATAAGCATCCAATCTGTCCCTTAAATTTAAATACAAAACAAGTCCTACTTGAAATTGAGAGTTCTCGGAACTTTCCTTCTAAGTGGTCCCACAGATGCTCAATTGGGTTTAAGTCTGGTGACTGAGCAGGGTGTTTGATCTGTTTTTTAACATTGTATAGCAACCATTCTTTTGTGTGCTTGAGGTCATTATCCTGTTGGAATATGAAGGTATTGCCGAGACCCAGTTTTTCAGCACTTGGATGTAGATTTTCTTTAAGAATAGTCAGGTGTCCATATTTGTTCATAGTTGATTCAATAAAAACTAGATTTCGAACGCCGGAAGAGGCCATACATCCCCACACCATTGCATTGCCTCCGCCGTGCTTTACCGTAGGGGTTAAGTTTTGTGGATTAAGAGCAGTGTCTGGCTTCCTCCACAACATCCATCGTCCATCTGAACCGAATACGTTGAATTTGCTCTCATCAGTAAATATCACTTTATCCCAGAAAGATCTCAATGTTCACTAGCATACTGCAGCCTCCCCTTCATATTGGCTTTCCATATGTATGGCACCGGCAATTGCAGGGGCACTTTGCCGATGATCTTCTTCGACACTTCTGCTCAATAGCCTCTCCGTACGACTATCTATTTTTCTTGGACGGCCAGATCTTGGTTTTTTGGCAATGGTTTTTGTTTCTCCAAATTTTTCCAAGACGTACTGAATTGAAGAACGGGGTCTCTTGGTGCTACAGCCCATAGAGGACCAGGGCCAGCCAGGGCTTCTCAGGAACCAGTGGAAGGGATCTACAGTCCTATGCTGACTACGAATGGCCAAGTTGAGAAGCTTTTTTTAGACAGGAATACTCTTTGAGAGTTGTCAGTGACTCGAAAGAGGTGGAACAGTGAGGAGTATTTTGCTCGTACCGGGAATCAAACATGTGCTCAAGTGCATTGGTGTCGACGCACCAACCCATAATCCAACCATCACGTCCAAAAATATAAAAAAATCTGATAAAATTCTAATACATACACCCATTATGTTTTCATAAAATCGTGAGATTATTAGACACCACAAAATATTTCAAAGTGATACGCCATAAAGTAACCTCAATCGTGACCACTTGTCAGGGTTGTTAAACTCCGGCGCTAAGTGATGTCAATCCTTCCTAACCCAATAAACATAACTCTTACGGGCACCATGGGTCCATCCAGCAATTCTTCGCAATGACTTCGCATTCTTTGCAGACATCAGAAATTTATTACGCTTCAAGAGATCACATTTCCATTTGAGACACGTTAAGAAGGCTGAACTGAAATAAACCAATAGATATGTTTGTGCAAACATCTAATTGGGACGACCAAAAACCCGTAAACTTGGACGACAGCCATTCAAAGTAGATGAGGACAATATGAAGGATGGAAAGTGGTGGCTGAGGACGAGGATGAGGAGGATGGAAATGTGAAACTTAGTCAATCGTTAAAAATCCTGAAGCCCTCGCACATAATAAATGAACGACAATGGATTTATTGGCGAACGTGTGTCCCGATGGGGTGGCGACGGAATTTCAAATTGTGCGGTAGTTGTTGCCGCAGCGACTATCGCCGCCAACCGCCAACTATTCCGGCAACAACACTTCTTTTTTTTCGTGGTCTGTCATTGTTTTCAGTTTTTGACGTTTTTTTTTTTCATTTTCTTCGCCGTTTGACTAGCATTCGGTTCAATTCCGGATATGAACGTGTGTATAGAGCCAGCCAGCTTGGAGAGACAAAGGGCGCCAATCTGTGCTTGTTTGTTTCATACACTTACAGTAACAACATGCGAACGTTTTTGGGGAAGTATCAGCGGCGACAGAAAAACTATGACACCATTACCACGACCAACAGCTACGCGACGACGACTAGCACGACGGCGACGAAAACGAAGAGGACGACGACGGCTACGAGACCACCACAACTACTGTTTCAATTTTTGTATGATGAATAAAAATCAGGAGCACTAAGGAGCCACATCGCCACATTTAGTTGATTTTCCTTCTCCCGTCTCTTTTCGTTTTCGTTTATTTTTTGGCGCTGAGCGCCCCCCATGCTGTCTTGTTTGCTGTTTCTGCCTGCATCCGATTGTCTCCCCATGATGGCACCCGTTTTAGCACACTCCCTGGACAACCAGGAACCAGATTGGTTCCATCTATTCATTGATATATGACCATTGTCGGGAATGTAAATAGACAGTTTTATTTAGTTATTCTAATTGATATTCATCTTTGATGAGTGGCGTCGAAGAGTAGGTCAGAAGAGTAATTGGCAAATTGTATTGTTCCCTGTGGGTCCTGAGTTGGCTGGAGCCGGAGCAGATGAGTCACAGACTGAAGATTTGTTATGCTGGAGATTTTGTCTGCCACACGACATGTACATATTTGTGAACTGGGTGTGGGGCTAAGATTTTGGTGGCTTGCAAAAAGGCAATAGTTCATTTGAAACACACACTTTGTATTTGCAGTAGGTAAATGGGATGCTGGCGTGTTCAAATTTAGTTCAATGCAATGAATTGAATTTAGGTATCGAAGAAAATGGGGAATGACTGTAACGACACTAGTACTACCACCACGATAGATCTATTGTGCCCCCTCTCTTTGGCCAGGACTTCAGAGCAACCTTGAGAAAATTGCTGATATCTCTAGATGGAATGTGGCGACATTCGGCTCTCTCCAGTCGATTCTGTTCGTTATTTCACATCTGCTTGATGCCAGGGACGTTCGACGAGTAGGTGTCCGATGGTTTCTCTTGATGGTCCACTGCGTCTGCAATTTTGTGAGCTGCCTTGTCCCATTTTGTGCAGTTGATATATGTAGACTTAACTTACTTAAGGCGCTACAGTCCGAGGTGGACCTGGGCCTCAACCAACAAGCGTCTCCAGCCAGCTCGATCTTTAGCTAGCTGTCTCCAGTTTCGCACGCATAGTTGGCTGAGGTCCCTTTCCACTTGCGTGCGCCACCTGAGTCGCGGTCTTCCTCTACTGCGCCGTTCCTCGGGGGTGGATTCGAAGACTTTTCGGGCCGGAGCATTGGTTTCCATCCGCTCTACATGACCTAGCCACCTCAATCGTTGGATCCTCACTCTTCTGGCTAAGTCGATGTCGCTAAACAGCCCGTATAGTTCGTCATTATATCTCCTCCTCCACTCACCATGCAGACGGGACCGAATATCACACGAAGAATTTTCCTCTCGAAGCAACCAAGAGCAGCTTCATCCGCTTTTGATAAAGTCCATGCCTCCGCGCCATATTGCAGGACTGGGACGATTAAGGTTTTGTAAAGCGTTAGCTTGGTTGTTCGAGAGAGGGCTTTGTTTGCCAATTGCTTCCTTAGCCCAAAGAAGCAGCGATTGGCAAGAGTTATTCTTCGTTTGATTTCAGCGCTGGTGTCGTTGTCTGAATTGATAGCGGTGCCTAGGTAGACAAAGTTTTTGACTACCTCAAAGTTACATCTGTTTGCTGTGACGTTCTGACCGAGACGTCTGTGTTGGGTGTCCTTTCTCGTTGACAGCACATACTTGGTCTTACCCTCGTTTACCGCTAAACCCATCTTCGCGGCCTCCGTTGCAATACCCACAAAAGCGCCATTGACATCACGCTACGTTCTTCCGATAATGTCAATATCGTCGGCATATGCGAGTAGTTGGTCGGACTTCTGAAAGATTGTTCCTCTGGTGTTGGCGTTCGAGTTTTGAACAATTCTTTCAAGAACGATGTTGGTCTCGGGTCTCGGTTAGGTCTTTACCGACCTTGGTGGAGCAGCGTGCATTCTCCATCGTCATCCTACACAAACGGACGAGTTTGGTAGGGATGCCAAAACTAGACATTGCTCTGTATAGCTCGTCTCCATAAATGCTATCATACTCGGCCTTTGTTACATTCATGTATGTTTCGCATATCTTGACTTATCATAGTAATTATATGAGTGGCGCCACAGCCCGTAGAGGGCCAGGGACTAGCTTCTCAGCAACCACTCGTGTTGTGTGTAGCTATTGTTCCCTCCAGAGTCTCAATAGCTCTTGTATGCCGACTTCGAACTGCCCAGTTTGAGAAGCTTTTTTCTAGACAGTTAATACTCTTTGAGCATTGTCAGTGACTCGAAAGAGGTGGGGCCATGAAAATTATTTTTGGTCGTACCGGCCGGGAATCGAACACAGTTTCAGTTGCGTAGGGGTCGACGCACATTCTCATTTTTTCTTAACTTCACAAATATGAACATTGTGCAAGCACTAGCACAAACAATCCAAATGATGAACCCCAAGCAGATCCACGCAGCAATTACCAGAAGCCAAATAACAGCATCCGCTGCTCACATTCCAAGAACGCACCCAATCCTAGCCACGCTCTCTATCCAATCTGATCATCTTCCTAGAAGCACCCCACTCCAATAGCATCCGCAGCACTTGCGGAAATGCCGAGTCAACAGTTTGCCGACATCAAGTTTTCCTATAAATAATTGTAACCATAATTTTTAGAACGAGTTCTTTATCGTACAATAAAGTGGACGGTTGTCCAACTAGAAATAAAAATTGCTTTTTTTTTTAATAAACCTCGCGTTAGAAAATTTAATTTGTATATTACTAGAGCGATTTGGCAGGATACCGGATACCGAATATTCTGCTCGCAGCTAGGCCAAATATCTCATATGACAATATGGGTGTCACTACATCCCGTAGAGTCCCAGGGCCTAGTTTTTCAACAATCGCTCGTGTTGTATTGTTCTTTCACGAATGGAAGGGGCCTACAAAGGATCTCATGTCGACTCCGAACGACCAATTTGTGAGCATAGTCTTTGGGTATTATCAGTAACTGGAAAGAGGTGGGGCCGTGGCAATTATTTTGCTCGTACCGGGCGTAGAACCTAGGATAGTAGGCTCAAGTGCGTAGGGTCGACCCACCAACCCACAATGCCACGGTCGGATATCTGCCCAAATTAAATAGTTTGGTATCAGACCAACAAATCAGACCGGTGCAAGTAAAACCACAAATGAAGTACTATAGAGATGTCCAACTTCACAACTGATCGACCCCTACTCCATCGACGAATTTCAGAGGCTTTTTGACAGTTATTCTCGAAATAACGTAAATGCCGTTCTCTGAATTGTCACTTTGGCTTTAGAAAACGATACAAAATTGCTGTCAAAAATTTTAAGGTGCAACAGAGGCAGAAGCTTGGCTTCTCAATCACAAATAATTTCTGAGTAAAACCAACTTAAGCTTGTTCTTTTTTCCATCTTCCACACAAGTATAAATCGAATTTGTTATCCTCCTCGCAAACAGCAAAATAAAATATTTTTCCAGTCGTTTTTCTTTTTGACGCTCACGTATTATGATTCATTGCATTTTTCTACCCACGTTTACTCGACATCGCACCATCTCAGAGTGCAAATGTTTCTCTAAGAAAACGGAGAGAAATGACCCTACTCTGGCATAAACCTGTGATGTGGCTCAAATTGTGATGGGGCTGGAGTGATTTTATTTCAATCGAGTAACTGGTGTCACTTTCAACAAATAATCGAGTCCTACTCGAGTAGGAATAGTTTACTTAGCTGTAAGAAAAAAAAAGTAAGGTTTAAAAACCAAAATTCAAATCATTGGAACTAAAATCGAGTAAATGACTAAGAACACACTATTGTGCATTTATTCTTGATCTAAGACATTAAAAGCTCATTCCAGTCTCCATAAAATTTTTATTAAACAATGTAAAATATACATAGAGAGAGGTTTGTCGAGAGTCATGACAACGAGAGCTGTTGGAAATATCGCCTATACAGGCTAGTCAAAGATTCATTAGGATTGCACTTTCCTCCGCCATTACTGATTTTTGATAAATGTACGTGGAAGCTGATTTTGTATGTCCAAAATGAAGTTGTCTCGAACTTCATGTACTTCTTCTTTTTTGTACAAATTGTAAACACCTTGGCCCTTTCGTCTTTCTTATAGTTGATTTCTTCCGACTTATTTTTAAAGCTTAATACCGAGCGATTTGAAAATTTATTTGAATAGACTTACTTGAACTAGACTTACAAACTAAAGGGTAGGGTGTTGACTCAACAATAGGGGCCCAACTGATGTACTTTGTTTAATTTAATGTTTATTATTATTTTCGGGTAATTGTTTTTTTTTTGTCGTACAATGGCTAGTGTTTACAAAGTCGGAATTGAGGATCGGGGATTGCTAGCTGCTATGCCTAGTACCGAATACCTTGCCACAATAATTTCAGACAATAGAAACAAAATCTAAGAAAAAATTAAAAATGCTAACTGCTATCAGATATCTATTATACAAAATAAATGCGAGGCCTACCTATATGGTCCAGTTTTGTAACGATTTTTTTGCATATATCTGATGGTCTAAAAATAATTTAATTTTTTTTAAGTTTTTCATTTCATTTTTTCACTTAAGTCGGCTATTCTACTCGCATTCAGATGGACTAACTCGAGTACGAGTTGAATCTGAAATTATTCGAGTCACACGAGTAATACGCAACTCGAGTCCCATCACTAGTCTCAAATCACGACTCCCTCACAAAAGCACGGTGAATTACAAATTGTAAGGTTTTCGTATTTTGAACACACCTCATAACTTGTGAGCATCACAAGTTCATCAAGTTTATGGTGAACATGCGCTAGATGAGCGAACGTGCCAAAAGTGGTTTGCACGATTTAAAAGGGATGCTGGTGATTTTGGCTTGGCCAACTAGACAAATCAACGGCAGAGCCGAATATCCATGGCGCGTCATCCGTGCTCTGTATTTGGTGCGATCAGAAGGGTGTGCTGTACCGGTTGAAACCATCAATGGACAACTCTACCGAACACAATTAATCCGTTTGAAGAGAGCAGTAGCCGAAAAACGCCCGGAATATCCGACCAGACTCTAGGCAATAATTTTCCATCATGTAAAAGCTCGGCCCCACGTTGCTATTCCGGTTAAGAACTATTTGCAAAACAGTGGATGGGAAGTTTTACGCCCAGACCTTACCCCTTCTGACTACCATTTGTTCCGGTCGATGCAGAACGCCCTCACTGAAATACGGTTCAAATCAGAGCAAAGTATCAAAAATTGGCTTGATTCATTCTTGGCTGCCAAGCCGGCGCAGTTCTTTTGGGACGGGATCCACAAATTTTGAAAAAAAAAAACCGCACGATTTAAGTTATGGACCCAATAAAAACATAGCAGGGGATATAAAATGAATTTAGCAAAAGCCGACAGCAAAACGAGTGTTTTTCAGTCTTATACTAATGTGATCTGTCTAGCGAAGCAAGCACAGGGTCCGCTAGTTTAGTATAATATTATGAGGAAGAACGTATCCAGATCTACCGCAGATGCATAAGGACGCTATAAATTTGGGAGCACCGTTGTCTTATCTCTGACGAGCATCCTGGTAGTATTGGACTGTATTGCATAGCAAGACATACGCTCATTTTTCGGGCCAACATCATGACACAAACACATTAACTTCAGTCATGTCATGCTGGTGATTTTGGCTTGGCCAACTAGACAAATCAACGGCAAAGCCGAATGTCCATGGCGCGTCATCCGTGCTCTGTATTTGGTGGGATCATTTCTTTTTTAAATTGCAATACAATGCTATCAAACGTTTAAAACAAACACGTTCCTTGAAGAACTTGCAGAATTCTGCAAATAAAAGGCAGTTGTTTCGCTCATGTCTTATAGACACCCGCATACATTTCAAAAACTTTGCTTATCACCGTTTGAACCTTTAAACCGGCCTAATTGGACTCATAAACCAACAATTATGGGTTTTCCCAATGACAGCCTGCCTTTTCATAAGTGCTTCAAATGCATGATTAGATGCAATGTTCGAAAACATATTTTCAACGACGTTTTAGCATGCCATAAACATTTTTTCCCTGCTGTATAGGATGCACATTAAAATTAACAACTCGCTTGCATTACTAAAGTCGATTAGTTGCGTTTGTTTTTTTGTAACAGCAAAATGGGTACTAGATTTCAGATACAGTATTTGCTAATTTTTGGGGAGTTCAATAAGAATTTCATTGGAATCTTCCGCATTTACAGGACCACGGCATCTAAACAAAACAATTTTGCTGTCTTTCTACAAAAGCCTCCTGGACAGTCGCTCTTAAAAAAATATTTAAATTAAAATATGTATGTAATGAAAAATGTAATAGTCGGGGCTAGTTGTGTTCCTCTCAGATTGTGTGTGTGTTTTTTTTATCACTTTCGTCTGCTTCAAAAAGCTACTATCAATGAATACGAGGAGGAAAGACATGCGATGAGTGCCTAAAAACACAGCACTTACTTACTTATTAAGCCAACGACCCTTAGAACTTTAGGTCCAAGCCTGATCTGTAGCTGCCTTCCATTGTTGGGGCCGCCAACAACGGGCACGCTGCTCCCAGTCATCAATTACGTGATAACTTGGTTTTTATTGCGGAGTCTCGGTCTTCCCTTCCATCTCGAACCAGGAGGCTCGGATTTCAAGACTCTTTGCTGGAGCGATGGTGTTCAATGTGACCGAGCCAGTGCAGTTGACGCATGTTTGCCTTCCAAACTATATCTTTATCTTGGTACAGCTAGTAGAATTCGCGGTTGTGGCTCCTCCTCCATTCACCATATATCCGATGCAGAATATTTATTTCGAAGGCACCAAGAACCAACTCTGCTGTTCTGTTTATCGGCTCCACATAGCAGGGCTGCCAACAGAAGTGTTTTGTAGAGCATGATTTTGGTCCTTCGAGGCAGAAGTCTTGGGCCCAGTTGTTTCGACAAACCGAAGTAGCAACAGGAGTTCACGTTTGTCCTGATGTAGAGAAACTTCCTACTCAAATTATGGGCACCGATAGTACTCGTACTGTTTTGTCGCAGGTGGTCTGTGACGGATCGGTTCTTGATCGACAGCATATACATCTCTCTCTCTCTCTCTCTCTCTCTCTTCCTGGTTAGCTTTAAAACCACTTCATTTCGTGAGTTTCTCAATCGCCGATTACTGCACCTTGGGAACGCGCGACGTTGTCGATGTCATCTGCGTAACCGAACAGTTGCACTGACTTTTAGAAGATAGTGCCTTCCGTGCTTAAGGCTGCCAGTAGCGCTATCTTGTCCAGAAATCAAACGATAAAGGATCTCCTCAATGAAACATGTCGGAAGTCCTTGAGCCGAACAGCATGGTGCATCGAGCGTGGAGCAACACAACCGGCTCGAATTCGCCGATCGCTTCGAATAGTTGCTTGCGATGAATTCTGACGTATGCGGCTTCAAAGTCGATGAAAAGGTGATGTGTATCGATTTGAAACTCGCTGGTCTTCTCCTAAATTTTCTTTAGTGTGAACATTTGGTCTACAGTCGATTTAACGGCCCGGAAGCAGTACAGCCACGAGCGCATTAATGCGGTGCAAACCCGTTTGAGATATTCGCACAGTATGATGGATAGGATCTTAAAGGCGAGCCTCTATGGTTGTTGCAAGAGACAAAATCGCCCTTTTGACAGTTTCCCCTTTTGGTTGGTATCAAAAAAGTATTTTAAAAAAATCAAGTTTCAGTAGGCAGCCGCCTGTAAACGTTGAAGTAGAATGAATGGCTGACTATAGGAGATATAGATGACATTCTAATATCCGCCGTTTATGCTTAGGAGACTTTTTTTTAAAGTATAAGGCTTTAAAAGTGGCACTCAACATACAAAAAACTAAGAAACAATTCCACAACTAGTCGGAAGATGCATTGTCGGAGGCTTTGGAAAAAAAATCGCAAAGAAAACTGGCTCATAAGGAAGGCAAGCTGAGAATTCGAGATTCCTAGAGGCACGTTGCAGGACCGAATTCATTGCAGATTCATCGAGAAACCCAGAAGAATGGGACCTGAAGCAATTCTCAATGCCGCGGAGGAACAGGCCATTGTAAAATGACTTACAAATCTTGCAAAATGTGGTCTTCCACAGAAACCCACAGACCTCTTAAACACTGTCCAGAAAATAATTCGAGACGACAAACGCAAGAATCCCTTTAATGACGGCCTTCCCGGGAGGGCGTGGTACTGTGGCCTTTTAAAACGTCACCCTAAACTGTCCATCAGAACACCAGAGGGACTAATTTCTTATACGTAGGACCTTGACTAAATAACGCTTAAAATTTATAATCTACATATTTCAACTAGTCAAATAATCCAAATGCTCTGTATTCAAAAGTAGAATAATGGATTGGATGAGGACCAAATGAACATAGAAAAACAAGCTAAGGGGCTGATTACTGGTGCCATTAGCCATATATGGAGATTATATTCCGGTCGTTAGGCATGCTTTCGTCTTCCCAAATTCTGGATGATGATCTGGACTTGAAGTAGTCTATCTGAGCCTGCGTCATTGCTGTTCTTCAGCTAATGGCTGAGTCGACTTTTCCAAAGCTTCCACTACTTCATCGACAGGAGTTGGAATTTCGTGATTCCCTCTCACCCTCCCCTGGTCAGGCCCGAATTGCAGTTGTTGGAAGTAAACACATTCACTATTCCGTGCGGGTAAGTAACTCACAATTTCGAAGAGCCTGGGTGCCTTTCCTAAGGCCTACGGCCAGGCTTTTGGCTTGTTTATAAAAATACCGTATTTTTGATTGTTTGTGCTTCTTCCGATGTCGTACTTAAATACATTACGTTCATAAATGTGCAAGTTTACTGATTTGTAAACACACAAATTATACTATTTATATGCCTGCGCACGATCTAAGTCAAAAAAGCGTATCTACATCACAATATGTACCTAAACATCTTCGCAGAACAACAGGTGTGCCACATCTGCTCCACCTGAACAATGCCTTCCATTAACCCAATTAGTCGCCTTACGATGTGTCTCGAGCCACTTTCTCAATATCCAGCATCCTCACTCTATCGAACAGCGAGGTGCAAGCTGTAAACACAATTACTCGACTAATTACTGCCGACCCACTCAATCCGTTATCAATGGGATGCCCAACGTCAACAACCACCACCATGACCGGCGGACACACATTGCAGGATCTCCTAGCGAAACTCATAACCAGTCAATGTACACATAAACTCCTTTAATTGAAAAATAAAGCGTTATCCTTTCCAAGCCATCGACGGCCATCCCATTTTAAGTCCTCGTCCCCTACTGGGCGAGATGGATACCTCTTCTGTGTTACCCTCCTTGTGTGTGTATATTCAATGAGAAAATAATGAAATACTGTTGACTCAAAAGCCGCCGTCAACTTTACTAGCCGGTTGTTTTTGACGGCGACAACAAACCAACCATCACCACACTACGCACAAGGAGACAACAGAATCAACGGCGACAATATTAATGGCGACATTCATATTAGAAAGGAGCACAACTGCCCCGGGGAATCACCGCCAACACACATACATACACACATTCAACCACACAACAGCAGTCAACATCATCATCATCGTCCTCGCCGTTGTAGTCGTCGTCGTCGTCGTCGTCGTCGGCGTCCACATTTTTACCATCATCAGTCCTCAAGAGCGCCGCAAGCAGATAAATTATTTTGACTCCAAGCAGCCCACCCCACTGATTATTTCTTACATCGTGTGTGTTTTCGAACTCGAAAAGAAAAATAATTGTACTGTAACAACTCTATCGGTTCAAAAATAAAAACTCGAAAACGAGTAAACTTAACATCGATGGGTCGCCGCCGCCGCCGGGACCGTGGCCGAACAATCGGGCAAATACCTATCCCATGTCATGCCGTCCCCCTAATCAAATAGCATTAGAAGCAAAGAGTATGCATGGCACACAACAAAACATATCCCCCCGCCGCCACGAGCACTGGCAGCCGACCGACACCACCGGCAGCATCATCATCATCATTGGGAAAATCATCTCTCCTCGTGAAAATGTGCGAGGACGACAGTCGTCCTTTTTCTAGTTTGGAAATGTCTGAACACTAGTTGGCGGCGACACATCAGCGTCGACTACCACGACGACGACGACACCAGAGCGGCGGCAGGAACTCGGGCACCCAATCTGCGCCAGTACTACTGGCTGGAGGAATGGCGTGGCATGGCACATAAAACTGGCGCGCATTCTGCTGCTAGCTCTTGGCTTTGCTCCTCTGTTCTCTGCTACTGTTGTTACAAAGCGTCACCATTGTGTCGCTCTCTCTCTCTCTCTTTCTCTCAATCTCCCTTGAACACACATGGAATCAAGGAGCCACTGCCAAAAATAAACAAAATCGAACATTTTTTCTGCCTTCAGCTCCAGTCCCATACCCAAGGCTTATGTCCCGCATATCGCGTCCCGTCGCTGAAGGCTGGAGTGAGGCGCCCAATTTTTTTCTTCATGCATCGCGTGTGTGCTTAAATGAGTAGTCAGTCTTCTCCATGCCAAAGCAGGGAGACATCCTAGACCACATTAAAACGACGACCCTTCAATTTCCGAACCCAAGAAAATCCATCCACCCAAAACCCAAATTTCTACGTTCGCTCGCCCATCGAACAAGACAAAGCCAAATAAGCAACAACAACGTCGTAAACAAGGCAAAACGTTCTTCTTCCGGATTCTGAATGGACCGAAGGACGAGAGAGCAAAAAAGGAGGAACAAAAATTTACTACAATGTTTATTTGTGTGTCGTTGAGTCGTCATCCCATGCTGGCCAAAGCGGCAACAGCAGCGACTCTACCAACAACAAGATGATTTCCCATTCATAAATCCAAAGGCGAGCACAAGGCAATGTTCGCTTGTGTGCGCCAAACAGCTTACAGCAATAGCACCCGACTGTTCTGCAAGGATGCGCGATGGCGAGTCGCCTGCCATTAGAGACAACAACACAACAAACCAACAACCACCATGTCGCGTCATTATTACCAAATTAGCCATTCGAGTTTGGATTTTATTTAACATATTTATATGAGAGTTCATCCGTTAGATAGATATCTCTCGAGGATGTCCCCCATCCACTTTTCTCTGCTCATGCTTTGCCCCCGACAGTCGGTGGCGGACGGCGGCGATGAGAGAAGGCGCCAAAAACGTAACAAGTGGCGACTATCGATGGATGCTGTGTGCGCCAACAGTCTGCCAATATGTCGGGCGATGGTCCGTTTCTCTGGCTCTCGGTGAGTTCTTCTTCGATGACACATACACACGCACAGAGGCACTCGTGGTGTGGATGGGTCGCATCTCGCGTCGAGGGTATGTGCTTTGTTGTGATGAGTCGTCCTAGTAGCACGTTTCCAAGGCTGCTGAGAGTTTATGGCATTAAATGCAGGGGTTGAATATGTCTATCTGCATACATACTTTTTCTTCTACCACTACCATAAAAGACACTTGCGCGTAAACTGTACAGTGACTCAATGAAGTCCGCGTTTCGAGTTGATGGTGTGTTGCAATGTTTTAAGCACATTTTTGACATAATGCCGTGTGAACTAATATTCCGTGTGTGATGAGTTTGCCGAAGGAGATCTTTTGTTTTAGATCCGTCTTACTCAGGCAGGGTTTCAAGGAGGTGTTGTGGGGTGTGTATCTTGGAGGGGAAAACGAGAACTGAAGGGTAGATCCATGAATAACATGAATATTCGGCCTTCTCACCTCCTTTGTGTGTATTTTGACTTCGGTTTCGCTGAAATTGTCCGGCTTTGGAAAAGTTCAGGAATTCTGAGAACGGACTCCGAATGTTTGAGTCCAGAGGTAGAATAGAATAGCACACGCTCAGAGCACCTGTGGTGTCTATGCCTGCTGTTCCTTCCTCATTGTTAAGTTTTGTGAACCAGTCTTCATTTGATCAACCGTGAACCTTCGATAATTTGTCTTCAACTGGCACCCAGATCTTCGCAAGTAGTTTGTCACTGTTGGACCGTTCACCTATAAGAGCCACCTGGAGGTCAATATGTAAGTATTTTTACAACTACTTCGACTGGCGCTTGGAATATGATTGAATGTTCGCATTCAAAATTGTGAAACCGTCATTTCCAGGGTCCTGTGGTACATTTTCTCATGGAAAAGAAGCAAAATCCCGCTCAAGTATGGCATAATTGATAACTTCTATAAACAGTCTGACCCTTGGAGCTTACCACAAAATAGAAGATGTGCCTAACTTTGTCCTGTCCTAAGTATTTCTTCTTCTTTGACATGTTAGCACAATACGGGGCAAGCAAACGTATTCTTTAGCGATCAGCTCATAAACTGCTCTAACCTTCAAGGGAAGGAAACTCGCCAGCAGCACTTTCTCGAGTTCAATAGAGTCTGTCGGAACAGGAAAGTGTATGCAAAGGGACGTCATCCTCTCCAGTCTTTTGGCTAGGCTTTTCAGTAAGCTATGCGACAGTTGGAGTCAACTGGTGTTTTTCTTAAAAGGTTCATCACGGCAAAGAAGGGGACCAGATAAGAGCGATAGGAAAGAAATAATCAGTGCGCGACAAAACATTGATTCTGGATAGATTATAAAAAAAAAAACAGAGTTTACTCGCGCTCAAACTTTTTCGCGGTGCGACAAATTGCCTGCACACTGATGACACTGACAGCCATGATTGCGTCCTATGTGAACGCCGAACTTTGCGCATTCACAACTGAGCTGGATTTTCGATTTTTTTTAATTCTCGCACTCTCAAAAGTGGTTGTCAAAGGGGCAAGAGAGGTAGAAGATGACTATCTCTATAATACTTCGTTGATGGTTGACTATACAGAAACTAGCATGATCTGTTTAATACAGAATTTCGTACACAATTTCATTGAGATTGAGATAATATTGAAATCGAGTCGTTATATGGAAAATTGGGCAATTTCGATCTTAATTTAGTGAAAAACTGAAACTTACGGAAACCTACTAAGTGTATTTTTTTTTGGCGAGTCTATACTCCGCTCACTTTTACTTTACCCACGAAGCAACAAAAAGGGTAGGCATAAAATGTATTATTATCTAACTCAGTAATCAAAAGTGGGTATAGCGCGTTAAAGAACCTCAAACACAGGTGGCGCCAAATAATGTTCAGATGTGGCAACCAATACCACACTAGTATCTTTATATTTAATTTCTGTCAACAATTTCAATTCACTTGAAAATATACAATTTTACACAATTACTCAAAGGAACTTTTGCTCCTCGTACGAACTGGTTTGTGCAAGGCGTGACTTCCTTCCCTTAACCACTTTCCACGCTCGTAGTTCCTTCGGGCTAAGCTTGACCGGCTGCCGAGCGTGACAGACTGGCCACCAGATATTCGTATTTCCAGTGGAAAACCCCCAGTCCATCGTAGTTGTGCTCTTAAGTCACGCATACTGCTTTATTTTCACGCACACTTATTAGAAGAATAGAGCAACGGTGTAAGGGAGTAATCAGCATCGCTTAGCTCACACGTATTCACAGACGGCTGTCTTTAAAAAGGTTATAAAAAAGGCTGTCAGATGAATCCGAGGGGCAAGAAACGTAGAGGTGGCACATCTCCTCCATTATCTCTGATTCAGGCCTGGCTGCAAATGGGGCACTGGCACGCCAGGGTAGGCAATATCCGAGGCAAATCGTGTTCTTCTTGTCATTTGGGAGGGTTGCGCTTCGTTAGCCCGGCTTGGGATGTATGAAGATAAACTCCTACGAACCAAACCTGTTGCCCGCTCCCCTACCACGAGGAGGTCAGCTGCCGGGCTCACCTACGTGCGAACTCTCACCTCTGGTCATGAAATTTGGGTAATGACCGAAAGAATAAGATCGCGAATACAAGCTGCTGAGAAGAGGTTTCTCCGTGCTGTGGTGGGAATTACTCGCCGGGATATGGTGAGAAACACGGCACTGCGCGAGGAGCTCAACATTGAGGAGCTGATTCTTCGAACGGAGAGGGCTATGCTTCGTTGGTTTGGTCAAGTGGCACGATTGTCCCCTTCATCACGACTTCCGAGACGGGCGTTGAATGCGATTGCATCAGGTAGGCGACCGCTTGATGGTTGGACCAAGCCCGCAAATTCACCTGGTTACGCTTGGGCATAACTCCTGATCAGTTAGAGTCGATGGCGGAGGATCGAGGTGCCTGGAGATCTCTCGTGATCGGTTTACCCCCGCGACGCCTTTAGTGGAGCATGCGGGTCAAAAGATGATGATGATACTCAAAGGAAGCACTGGAACCGTTGTTGACGTCTCAATCAGAAATGTGGAATAGTCCAGAGGAGAACTGAAGAAATGAATGATATAGAGGCGGTAGTGTTTATATTGAGTGGCACTTCTGAACGTTATTTGGTGCCAGTATTTTGACATTAAGTGCCATGAAAGCAGAAATGAAGTGCCTTACATTTTTTGACAACCATTTTTTATATCGTTTTCTAATGGCAGATTGACCAATCAGAGAATGGCATTTACGTTATTTCGTGAATAACCGTCAACAATTCATGAATACCTGTCAAAAAGTCTCTGAAATTCGTCGATGGACTTGGGATCAATCAGCTGTGAAGTTGGGCAAATCTATAATACTTCATTTCCGCATGAAAGTAAAGACGAACATCAGATTTTGAAACAAAAAAATAAGGAGAATTTCAAAGGTGAGCTGAGTATAGGTTCTCAAAAAAACACGACACTTCCAAGACTGCAGCAGTTTCGAAGAAGAATAATGTCGGCAGACCAAGTTCCGAACCAAACACAAACTGATGCACTTGTTTTCCAACAATTACTCTTCGAAGTTCTTTGCTTCTAATTCGATAATTTTGACGATTAAAAAGCAATCGGTGGCTCTTAAAATCATTGTATACCTTTAATATGTTTTCATTTGTGGCTTTGTGTCAGAAAAGTCAGCACTTATCACTTCCACAGAATTCTCTTCAATCACTGTACTTCATTCACCACCCTCTGGATAGTATGTGTGTACGCCACAGGAACCAACGCATCGCTGAAAAAAAAAAGGCTTTAATATTTATAACGTGATTATGATGTTTGTTGTCGCCGCTGTTTGTTCATTGTTATTGTTGATGTGTCAATTGTTGGTCCTTGTCTCCCTCTTCATTTATCCATGAAAATCCTTTTTTTTTTTCAAACAAAGCTTTACGAGTGTGTGCAGACTTTCAGTTATTCCCCCACGATTGTTTGTTGTTTTTCATTTTTCCTGTTTTTCCTTTTTCTTCCAACAGTCACCAAAGTGACTAGACAACGAATGTCGCCAGAGAATTCGGTACTACTATATGGCAATAGTTACCATAATTATGGTAGTAATCATATCACCATTTTTTTTCTGCTGCTGCTGCTCCTGATAGCAATGGGCGGTGGTGGTGTTAGTGATGGCTGGTGGTGGCAAGTGTCTGGGTCTATTTTTTCGGGGGAACAGCGACGACACCGATATCCAACGACGACGCCACCAACAAGGATACTTTCCGTCGTCGTCGTCGTCCCCATCGCAGTCGCCGCTTGTGTACGATGCTCGCGTAGTATTGAGTTTTACTCCCCAATATATAAAATGAGTCAATTGCTTCAGGATCTGTTTAGTTTGTTAGCAGACATGTCAGAAGGTAGTCCTTTGGAGGATGCGAACATTCCCAAGGATAAATGTGCTCGACGAGATTTTTGTGCAATACGAATATTAGATGATAGCTCGGAACACTTGCAAAGGCACACAACAATGATAACAAGGATTTTCAAGTTTTATTTATAAACAATTCACTAACCAAATACGAAGTGCTCTTAAATTAAGTGATTTTATTTATGTAATAGTGATAACGCTTTTAGTATTATACGTGTTTTATATATTTACAAAATATATATTATCGACTGGTATCTGCCTTATTCTTGTAACGAAATAAAAAAAGAAGCTATTTATATATTCTCTTATACAAAGTTGAAGTTTAACTCGCTTAGGAACTGTTGAAACATAAACTCACAAAGTGCCAACTAACTAACTATTTAAGGATACTACTGATGGGTAAGTCAATGCTTATTTTTTTCGAAATTATTTTATGAATGTGTGACCAATTTTGAATTGAACATCTACACCGGCCGACATAATTCATCGTATGACAGATGAAACTCAAATATTTTCTATAAATGTGGATGGATGTGTTCTTTTTTTGCATTTCTAATCCCAATTGCTAATTGCATTTTATCTGGAAGTTATAAGAATTAATAATAAAAAATGGAGCAAGCAAACGGCGTTATTTATCGTACGCTACTTGTTTCCGTTAAATCTCCCCGGTTTCCCTTATAATTATTTAATTTAATTTATTTATTATTTATATTAATTATTTATCTTGCACAAGAATCATTACATTCTTGAATAAGTGTTTAAAGTATAAACTTCGTTTGCTCCAAAGAGTGATCATGTCGTTGAACAGCGCAAAAAAGAAACCTCGGTAGATTTTCGACAAGTGGTAGTGAATTTGTACTTGAATGATCATTGGCAGAAATGGCTAAATGCGTTGGTAAAAGCAAATCAACCACTCAGTATATTATAGAAAATTATAAAATTACAGGAAGTGTTGAGTACGTGCGAAGATCAGGCCGCCGACGGAAATGAGCCGCAAGAGATGAAAGGGTCATTATCAACACTGTTCGCAAAGAGCAACAAACGAATTGCACCATCATAAAAAAATCAAGTCTCGGATACCTCGCGGACGATCCAAAGGACCCTAAATAGACATCGATAATTTTCGCAGCCAACCAGAGAAAACGCATGGACACAGACGATGATTTGTCTTTTTGCAAGAAAGTGTTGTTCACTGATGAAAGTAAACACAACATTTTCGGCGACGATGGTCCATTGAAAGTAAGGCGAAAGAGTGGCACAGCATTGGAAATAAAAAATCTGGCGTCGAGGCAGTGTTATGGTGTGGGGGTCCATGGCTTGGTCCGGTGTGGGAAAGCTGGTATTCATTGAAGGAAATATGGACCAGCCATGACCATGTATCTGGATATACTGAGAGAGAATTTAACGTCATCGGTTGAGAAATTGGGTTTAAATCCTGGCTAGATATTTTAGCAGGATAATGACCCTAAGCACACAGCTAGAAAGGTCAAGGAGTAGTTATTGTACTATGCCCCGAGACGGCTGTAGTCTCCTCCACAGAGTCCAGATTTAAACACCCTTGAGCATTTGTGGGACTTCCTAGAGAAACAGCTGCACAGGCATACACTAACTTCAAGGGGTACACTCAAGGAAGCTCTGCTAATAGAATGGGATAGGGTACCCGAAGATTTAACTGAGAAGCTGGTTTGTTTAATGCCGCGTAGACAACAAGCTGTCCTCAAATCCCGTGGAGGTCCAACAAGCTACTAGGAACCTACTGCGGTGTAATAACCCATTTTTTTAGCAGGAGTACGATGAGTTTTGTCGTGTAAAAGAATTAATTTTTTTAAATAAAGGCCAAAAATTGAAAACTGGATTTTCTGTTATACGTAAATAATCTTTGTTTTTTATTACAATTCTGAAATGAAATCCATTATTTTACCAAACACGGTTGGTACTGAAAACGAACACTTTTGAACGTCGTACGTTGAATTGTGTCGGCCTGTGTATTTGAAATGTCGCATTCTGAACTATCATTCAAAACTTATTTCGTGATGGGAAAGGTTGGATGTTATTTCCAACAATTTATTTAAAGAACAACATTTTTATAGAGCCGCAACCATCCGTTTCCATTCATTTCATCTTCATTTATTGTCACTTTGATTTAAACCACTCGTCATTGAATTAAGTCGCTAACACGTTAATCGGCCTTATTCCTGAAACACAATAGTGCGTTGCTGCGTTCGTCATCAACGTTACGGAGGGGTGCGATAACGCACTGCGATAATCAGCTGTTCACTCTCTCTCTCTCTGTCAAATACCAGATGAAAAATATTGTTTCAGCTGTTTTCGTTTGTGAAATGTCAAATCAAAAAATATTCTGCTCAAACAATTGTATTTTTTTTCCTCCTTGGTCCGAATTCAAATTGATTTTGTCGTTAAAATGTAGTCAGCTGTTTATCATCGCATTAATCTGTCAAAAATTGTCCAACATGTTCGATAATGACATGCGATGGTCTTACGTTTTACGATCCTCTCATCTCTCTCATTTTGTACTTACGTAGGTCGCCGCAGTATTCTGTGCATGGCCATTGAATTGTGTGCGTTGAAAGACGACGCAACGCAGCAACGCACTATTATGCTTCAGGCATTATTTCAAAAATTAGGCTTTTCGTTTAGCCACTTTTGTGAAACACACTTAAAGCATTTGAATTTCTTAAATTATAATTCCGAGGGCACAAGTCTTTAATAGTAGAATTCATTTCCAACGGTTCAGAAACATACCGTGCAGTTGGGTAGATAGCTCGCAGTGAGTCAACAACTCACGGTGAAATCTTAAGAAAGGCACTATGAGTGCTTTGACAAGTTTTAATTTAACATATACACATATACCTACGGTGAAACCTCTCCTTACGGACACCAGTCTATTAGTTCACTTACCAGGACACTTACCAGTCAGTTCTTCAGTGTCACGGAATGAAGATAGGCTTATTTGTGCATTTCAACTCCTTCATAAAGGAATCCCCTCTATATCGGACACGGACATGAATCTCAACGCTATGGCGCTGTTGTACCAATAACGAACACTAGTAGCTAAAATGAACATCGAAGAGACGGAAAAATGTAAATGTACTAATATATATATGCACATTTCCAGACACTCAGCTTTGGAAGAGACGAGCACACTACTTATACATTCTTTTCCACATTTTAAACGGTGAGTGAGTAAACGACATGTATGTACTATATTCTCACTATTTGAGTGTTACTGATGAAATTGAGAGTACACTTATTTATTCTACAGGCAAGTACAAAATACAAAGCACAATTTAAAACAAAAAGGACTTCTCGAATTTCATTTTTCAATTTGCATAAATAATTTGGGTTACCCCTCTAGAATGGACACCTCTCCATAACGGCCAACCTGATGATCCTGCGGCCGTTCGCTATAAAGAAATTTTACTGTATTTACTAACTGACAAAACTCTAATATATCCTGCCGACATGTTCAATCCATGCTAGTTCAATATTACACATTACTGTAAGATGTTAGGTTAGGTTATATTCGTGGGTTGACGTGGTGATGCCCATGGAGGTGAAAAACCTTCCTACAGTCCTTCTCGTTCCTGAAGATGTTGTTACAGCTGCCGTTGTTGTGTGGTCCTATCCAGCCATCCATAGTTGTTAGCTGCATTCAGGTTCATTGGGACCATATATCCGAAGTCCAAACATTTCTTTCGAAGGTACCAAATATCAGCCCTGCAGTTTTGCTTATTATCCAGCTTCAGGACTGAAGCAAAATACTTGTTTTCTAGAGCATGAGTCTAATTTTGTTTGGTCTCAATTTTTCGACTAAACGAAGTAGCATCGGTTGTCAAGGGCAATCCTACTTCGGACCTTCACTATGATGTCGTTTGTGGAGTTCACGTTTGGCACGAGGTAGCCAAACTCGTTCACTACCTCAAGACTATAGCTGTCAATAGTAATGTTTTGTCTCAGGTGGTTTGTGACGGATCGGTTCTTGCTCGACAGCATATACCTTGTCTTTCCCTCGGTTACCTAAAAACCAGGTCGTTTCGCTTGTTCCTCAATCGAAGCTTCACCTGCACGTTGGGAACACGCGACTACGTCGACCCGTGTAACCCAACAGTCGTACTGACTTTTAGAAGATAGTGTCTCTATCTTTTCCAGTACCAGATTGAAGAAATCACCCGACAGTGCGTCTCTTCGAAAAAGTGGCAAGTCCTTGAGCCGAACTGTACGTATGTGTTCGCGTGGCCCGACAATTCCTAATAAATTTTCCTGGGATCCCAAATTCGGGGGTTTTTCCGAAACGTTAATCTCCGGAAATAATAACAACACACGGATATATGTATTCAAAAAGGCCATCTTATGATGCAAAACGGATTGTCATTATGTCTACACATTTTAAAATAATTAAGGAAAAATAGGAGAAAAGGAATAACAGAAATAGAATTCCTTGTTTTATAAAAGAATATAAAAAAGTGTTTGCCGTGGTGTGATCACAGCAGCTCATCACTTGCCGTGGTGTGATCACAGCAGCTCATCACTTGCCGTGACGTGATCACAGCAGATCATCACTAGATTATCAGAAATAAAAAGATCAGTATGCAGTTAGAGATATGATCCTCCGAATGAAAGAAGGAATTTAAAAAATGTAGGCTTTTTTCTAAAAATGGCGGTCGTTGAAAATCTAATTTGTTATGAAATGTTATGAAAATAATAAATGAAAAAAATCCTTCGTTCACTTAATTTAATACAGAATAAGTGATAAAAATTCCAAACTGATCGGTAAAGTCGTACTCAAGCTACAGTGATCACCGATTTCGAAAACATGGTTTCGATAAAAACGTGCTTCAAGTTTTGCGTACGATAAGTGTGCCAGTTAAGATGGCTCCACTCAAAGTTGTTTATCTCCAAAAATAATAGTCCGATCGTGCTAAAATTTTACTTTTGAAATAATCTACTTAAATTTTTTATACTTAACCTAACCGAGTTATTTGTTATGCCACCATATCGTCTGAACTGATCTCATCAATATTATCGAAGGAATAACAACTTTAAAATCGTTGCTCAATTTGCTACAAACGCAGAAATCACCTACACACTAGAGAGGTATCCGATATCGCAGATAATTATCCTTTGGGCCACCCACGAATTTGGAGACTGTGAAATCTAATGTGATTTCTTCAACATCATAGAAGATCGTGCGAAACTCAAATGTCAACACCAGAGGCACGATCTTCCAAAAGTCCGTTCAACTGCTTGCCTACGCGGACGACATTGACGTGATTGGACGAACACAGCGAGCTGTCAATGAGGCTTTTGCTAGCATTGAAGCGGAAGCGGCTAAAATGGGTTTGGCAGTTAATCAGGGCAAAACAAAGTACATGCTGTCATCACGAAAGGACGCACAACAACGACGCCTCGGACAGAGCGTCATAATGGGCAGCAGAAACTTTGAGATAGTCAAGGACTTCGTCTACCTTGGCTCTGCAGTAAACAGGGACAATAACACCAGTACCGAGATCAAGCGCAGAATTACTCTTGCCAATCGCTGTTTCTTTGGGCTCAAGAGGCAATTGAGTAACAGAGCCATCTCTCGAAACACCAAGTTGACTTTATATAACACCCTAATCATCCCCGTCCTGCTCTATGGCGCAGAGACATGGACGCTATTGAAAGCGGATGAAGAAGCTCTTGGTCGTTTTGAGAGAAAAGTTCTGCGTGCGATCTTTGGTCCTGTTTGTATTGATGGCGTCTGGAGAAGGAGATTCAACCACGAACTGTACGGGCTGTACAGCGGCATGCACCTAGTTAAGCGTCTTCGGATCCAACGCTTATGATGGCTAGGTCACGTAGAGCGGATTGACACCACAGCTCCGGTCCGAAGAGTCTTCGATTCCGAGCCTTTGGGACAACGCATAAGAGGTCGTCCTAGAACAAGATGGCGCACACAAGTGGAGAAGGACCTCAACCAACTTGGTGTGCACAACTGGAGGCAGCTGGCGAAAGATCGTGCTGGCTGGAGAGGCTTGTTGGTTGAGGCCCAGGTCCACCCCGGACTGTAGCGCCAAACTAAGAAGAAGAAGAAGAAGAAATCTAATCACGAAATAATGTAAATGGTGCGAAAACGCTTGACCTTACATGGTTATCCTTCGGTGATTGCCATACTTAAACTTACCTCCATTCTAAGCTATGAATACATCATCATCATCATCATCATCTTCTGATCCGCATGCTCTACTAAAGGAGGCACGGGCGTAAACCACGGACGACAGATCTCCAGGTACCTCGATCCTCCGCCATCGACTCTAACTCATCAGGAGTTATGCCCAAGCGTAACCAGGCGAGTTTTTGGACTTTGTCCAACCATCTCTTCCCGGGTCTGCCATGCGGTTGCCTACCTGATGGAATCGCATTCAACGCCCGTCTCGCAAGTCGTGATGAAGGACATTCGTGCCACGTGACCAAACCATCGGAGCATAGCCCTCTCCGTAGAAAGAAGCAGCTCCTCAATGTTGAGTTTTTCTCACACTATCCCGGCGAGTAAGTCCCACAAGAGCACGGAGAAATCTCATGTCAGCAGCTTGTATTCGCGATCTTAGTCTTTCGGTCATTACCCAAATTTCATGACCATAGGTGTGAGTTGGAACAAATGCTGAGTTGAAAACAGCTAACTTGGCTTTGACACCAAGCTCGGTCCTTCCGATTACAGATCTACCAAGCAGTTTCAAAATTGACCCAGGTTGACCTATCCTACAGGGAAGCTGATTCCATCACTAGTGAAAAAGACCCCGAGATACTTATACTTCTCCACCTGCTTCAATGGGACTCCACTAACCTGTAGAGTGCATTGAACAGGCGTTCTTGAGATGACCATAACCTCCGATTTGTCCACGTTGACCTTCATTCCAGCACCAGCACATACGGCCACAAACCTATCGAGTGCGCGCTGGAGTTTCGTCTGGGAAGATGTGAGGATAACCAAGTCATCTGCATGATTACCTTGAACTTAACATTTCTAAATTAAACTCATATGTACGATTAGTCAAAAGAATACAACAAATTTATTCAAGCCATAAATTTCAGGTGCTGGTGCACGAAAACATCAGCCCTGGGGTGGATAATTTTAATTTATTTTCGGATTTACGATCGATTGATTACAGAATATTCATGAAACAACATATTATGACGATAATTGTCTATCGAAGTTTTCCTAAAAATGCCCCTACTCATTGCTCACAGTTATTGGCTAGATTTGGAAATATGCCATCAACAAGTAGATGTGCATATGACACTTGTGTACCCAATTGCGAAAAGTGAGCAACGCGCTGTAATCAGTGTTGATCACTGAGTTCTTTTTGCTCAGTTTTGTTGTTTGTTCGCTTGTAAAAGTACTAATGAGTATAAATTCTCCATAAAACACGCCCTAAATTGTAAACATCGCAACAAATTTTCTCCTACTATGACCTGGACAAACGGCTCAATGAGAGAAACAAATTGTGTCACACAAACGATGTCTCCATCATCTGGACTGTAGTTCTTTAAACACTCGATCTGCACTTCACATTACTGGCAGATTTATCGACACTTCTGTTTTTTCCTGTGTAAAAGCTAACTACACACACTATAACCCGATTTGTAACGTTTATCCCTTCGATCCAACGTTCACAGATGTCGTTGAGTGTCGACTGATATAGCCTGCTTTTCCAATTCCATGTATTTTGCGCATTTGCACATTTGTAAAACATTCAACAAGCTAATTTACATAATTACATTACTAGGACAGTTCTACTTACGTCGTTATGCACGTGCACTCAGCAAGTTAACAACCATCAAATAAGTTGAGTCTTAATGTCTCGACATTTTCACTCATCTTTTTAATTAATGAATGAAATGTAAATACGGTAATTACAAGTCAAAAACCAACTCTAATGGGTGGCATTTAATCGGAACTCCTTTCAATACCACAAAAGCGGAGAACCTAATAAGATATCATCTCAGCACCCGGCAACGACGACGCCAACGATGAGAAATGTGAACATGCCGCCATCAGCCAACCCATCCGCATCTTCTTTGTGTCTGCAGATGCGATTAGTATGCACTTCCATCTCGTCGGAAAAATCTACACCAAACTACCAAACTTAATCCATAAAATATCGTATGAACGGAAAAAACCCGTTCCGATCGGAACGCTTCGACTCACTTGAAGACAGCGCGCTATTTGTGAGATGTGAGATTTCTATTTTGTTTTGAATTTTCCTTCTAATTTTGAAAAATCACTTGCGTCAGTTGCTGATCTTAAAAGATGACAATAAAAACAAGGCATTTGCGAAAAGAAAACAGAAATTTATATAAAACGTGTTAAGACAAAAATAGGTTCGTTTTACGATGCCACTGAAGAAAAAAAAAACCAAGCAACAGCAATGATAAAAGCTAATTAGAGAATTTCGAAGAAAAAAAAACCTCAAAAGAACAACTAAAAATACGCCAACCGACTAAACAGTTCGCAGCTCTTTGAAGTCACTTATTGCCAAACATAGTTTAAGGACTTCATCTTCTTTTACGATTGCCGCTGAACGTTTAAAAGTTTTTGAAGTGGCGTGTATTTTGTATTTTTGAAACTAATAATATGTGGAATCGTTTTTAGAAAAATGAGTGCAATGAGCAAACAAGTGCATTAAACAGGTCAAGATTGTCATAAGTCGTTTACGACAGGTGGTCTTAAATACGCCACTCGGATATGTAGATATTGCTCCACATTTTGAAGCAAAAATCACGGCTAATCATGTGTTATTGTGCACCTCAGCCTTAGAGGCTCGAGCTGTCTTAAACCAATCAGAAATATATGTGCAAGCGGAATTTGCCGCTTTAGTGTAAGCATGATGTCAAGAACTGTTACGCAGTTTTTGAGAGGTATAAGTGTACATTAGGAGTTTTTTTTTTGTGCCCATAATGCCGGATTAGATAATGGGCGTAATATTGGGTCTATAACTTAATTCGTGCAAATTTTTTTCAAAACTTGAACGTGTATTTAAGAAAAACATGCATCTGAAGCTATGAATTTTTTCCATCTTTCTGGCAATTTGTGGATCCCATCCCAAAAAGAACTGCGCCGGCTTGGCAGCCAAGAATGAATGAAGCCAACTTTTGATATCCTGCTCTGATGTGAACCGTATTTCAGTGAGGGCGTTCTGCATCGACCCGAACAAATGGTAGTCAGAAGGGGTGAGGTCTGGGCGTAAAACTTCCAATCCACTGTTTTCCAAATAGTTCTTAACCGGAATAGCAAGGTGGGGCCGAGCGTTGTCATGATGGAAAATTATTGCCTCGTGTCTGGTCGGATATTCCGGGCGTTTTTCGGCTACTGCTCTCTTCAAACGGATTAATAGCGTTGTCCAATGGTGGTTTCACACGGTTTTAGCAGCTCAAAATACAGCACACACACCAAATACAGAGCATTACCTTCGCGCCATGGATATTCGGCTCTGCCGTTGATTTGGCTGGTTGGCCAAGCCAAAATCACCACATTCAAATCCAACCAAAAACTTCCACCAAAATACGATGACTTTCGGCAGCAGTTTTCTTCTTATTAAAGTAATGAAGAATTTTTTATTATTATCTGTATAAGAACCACCCGCAAAAACACTTTTTCAGGAGTTCGACATATTTGAGTGGAAAACAATTATTGTTGTTTACGCTTCAAACGAATGACATATACTGAAATGACGTACAAAGACAGTAGCTTTCCAACGCATGTTCCAATGGAATAATACAAGTTACGCCATCTCTTAGCAAACCGCATGAATTAAGTTATAGACCCAGTAGTAATTGAGGCTTCGTCATGGTGCATCTTACACAATGCTGCACAATTGAGGGGAGATTCCCCTTCACTGGCCAGAATCGTTGTCTCATATGGGCCAGCAGTGTTCGTGCTAGGGAATTCTCTAATTCGTCTAGGTCATCATACCTTTGACTGTTTCTCTTCCTGGAATGGGTACTAAAACGTAGCATGTACCGAATCACTCGGTGAAGCTTGTTGAAGAATTGCCGTGGTTAATTTTGTAGACGAAGTCTTGATTGGTATCCTCGATTGCTATTGCTACTGTTGGTGCCTTTCGCTTCCGCTCTGCATCTTCTGGAATGATAAGTTCCCTGGAATATTTTTGAGGACACATTTCTTCTTGACCATGTAAATAAAGCGAACCGTAAGCCACAGTGTACACGATGGTAGTCTTGCTGGTTGCAATCCCCTTGACAGTAAATCTGCTGGATTTTGGACGTGTTGCCATTTATCAGGAAATATCGATTCTTATATCGCAGATACTCGATGGGTCACAAACGTTGGAAATAATGATGATTGTTTGCAAACGATCATCGGGTCCTACGCTGAGTGTTTAGGTTCTTCCTGACTTTCACAATGTATGGCTTCAGAGAGTACAACCAGAAACCAAGTACCAATTTTGACAGCGCTGTTTTTAACATTCATTTTATTCATCGTACACTGACTTATCACACAAATGTGAGTTGATGATACCAGAGACAATGGATGGATAGAGGTATCCACCTTCGGCCATTTTTGCCCCTTGTCTACATTGGGGATGTAGTGGTGTTCCTTTGTATTTCACACATACTTTTAAACAAACCGTGGATCCACCACGCAATGGCGGCCGATTCGTGGATTTTAGTGGGAAAAATGGCAACAGATTGCCGAATTTGCTCACGATCCATGTATTGTTGTGCGGAGGGTGTTCAAAAGTTGACTCGTATTCTTAAGAGCATATACTTACTCGTATATGTATTGTTATATAGAATTTCGTGAATAAAAATGCAATGCAATGCTGAACTGGAACTATTTGACCTCAACTAATTAATGAATTCTGAAAACTCATACACTCAAATTATATAAGCTTTGTTCGTTAGTTCACCCCTCCATACTGTGTTGCAATTTAACAGCAACATTTGAAATAACGTCCAAATAACGAGCGAATTTTCAAATAAGAACTCTAATTCACCCCTCTACTAGGTTGGGGAAGGGTATCAGCAGTCCCCAAGTTGATCTCAAGAGCTCACACGTATTCATAGACAGGGGACAAAAACGTATAAAAAACGCTGTCAGATGAAATCAAGGGGCAAGAGAAGTGGAAGATGGATATCTCTACACTCCATTACCTCTGTATGGAACAATGTTCGGTGGTTGGTGATTTGCTGTGAAAAAGCTCGTGAATAACCTCCCAAATAGAGCGATAATCCATCAAAATCATCGGTATACAAGGGCGCAATACGCTGTGAAGTTAATCTCTCCAGTCTCTGTCTCTATAGTACTTGATTTTGGGAATAACTGTTTGGAAAGCTGTTAGAAGTCAGCATACATACGTCAATTTGACTCATGAGAGAACAATAGCACACACAACATGTCTGATTTTTGAAGAAGCTAGAATTGGTCATCTACGGGCTTGGTCCTCTTATAAGAAGTCTAGATACTATCAGATATTCGGCAAATGCCATTTCTTATCATTTCAGTCCATTTTAATATTATTAGTATTATTATTATTACCTTTATAAACCCGTAAGTAAATTACAAAACTAATAATTAAAGATAGCGCGAGCTGCCAGTTGAGGTATATTGGTTGAGAGTTGAGATAGTTTTGTAGAGATTGCTATCCTCAGTTATAAAGGGTGATTTTTTAAAAGCTATAGGAAAGTTTTTCAAAAATAAAAAAAAACTTATAAAATTCAGAAAAATGCATGAAATCATTATTTGAATCGATAGTACGGTCCATATAATTTAATGTTTGAAGATTATTTCATGCAAATATTGACCTTGACTGCGCCTCAAATGGTCCATCCGCTTAGTCCAATTTTGGCATACTCTTTCCAACATTTCGGCCGGTATCCCACGAATAAATGCTTCAATGTTGTCTTCCAATGCGTCTGTATAGACATGAGCTTTAACATAGCCCCACAAAAAATAGTCTAAAGGCGTTAAATCGCACGATCTAGGCGGCCAATTGACCGGTCCCGAACGTGAAATAAAATCTTCACCGAACTCGCCTCTCAATAAGTCCATTGTTGCGCGTGCTGTGTGGCATGTGGCACCGTCTTGTTGAAACCACATGTCATGCAAGTCAAGATCTTGCATTTTGGGCAAAAAAAAGTTGGATATCATCTCACGGTAGCGCTCACCATTCACAATTACGTTACGAGTCGCATCATCTTTGAAGAAGTACGGTCCAATGATGCCACCAGCCCATAAACCGCACCAAACTGTGACTTTTTCTGGATGCATTGGTAGCTCTTGCAATGCTTCTGGCTGATATTCACTCCAAAATCGAAAATTCTACTTATTTACGTACCCATTGAGCCAAAAATGAGCTTCGTCTATGAACACACAAAAAAAATGGAAGAAGCGCGCGATGAACTTTTCTAACAGAGCACGCATTTTGATAACCAAATTCAATAATTTGCAAGCGTTGTTCGTTCGTAAAACGATTCATGGTTGAATTATAGACCAAACTGAAGATGTTTGACAGTGAAACAAATACGAAAAACCAGTATTGCCAAAAAGATAATAGCTAAAAAATCACCCTTTATGTGTTAAAATGTAAATTAAATTTAAGTTAAAAATCTTATTACATGTGGCAGTAACTTATTGGCAAGAGAAAATGCGGTTTATGGTTAGCGGCTGGTTGATGTTGAAAAGGTGGCAGATTGGTTGGGGTTCTCGGGTGATTAACTGTATACTCAACTGATTTGTATACTTGACTATAATTTCTTTTGTGAAAAAATGTGACCTCGGTTATTGCAACTGCCTTAAGTTCTATTAGTTGCATAAATCAAGTTTGGGCAGTGAATTTGAAATATATGAAATATCCATTAGCCGAAATGACTTGTGCAATTTTTTTAAAATGCTGATAACCTTTTTTACTGGTGTTCTCCTGAAATTAGGTGTTCTTCTTTCAATTGTGCTCATGATCCTGGATAAGTAAATAACAGTGTATAAATGTATAATAAAGAGCGAAAATGGAAAAAAAAGCTAAAACACAAAAAATACTTGAAAAAGTTGAGACAAGACTTAACTTTTTAGAGAAAAACTACTTAACTTTGGCGCGTCTTAACTTTTTCGAGGCTTAACTGTACTCTATCATTCCGAGATTGAGATTTTTTCAAAAGTTTTCTCACACGTAAGCAAATCTTTCGTACCATTCTACGCGATCAAGCTCAACCCTCATCATACACTCTATCATTTGCCCATCATTCCAGCAAAAATGTCATTTGAAAACTCATAGTGTGCCACCAGCCCATACAACTGGTGTGTATCACGACAACTTTACGTGAATAAATATTTTTGAATCTTGTAATAACTCCAACTCAGCGAGGAACTGGCATACACTGACAATAGTTTAGTCTAGTCCGATAGTTCCCTCGATTTGACAAGGAATTATAGCTGACATAAAATGAAGAGTAACAGAAGTCAGATGACTGCTTTGCTAGCTTGTGAGAAAGACACATACATATACCAACCAACAAATTGGCTTCTGACTGATCAGAGACTCTAAATTTCAGATGAAATGTTGCTCAAATCCTGCTAAAACCTTTGTCTGGGTTCATCCTCCTATCCTATGATCAATTCACTTTATGTCCTCCTCCTCACGCAATACCTCTCTATTCCTATCAAGGAAAGGTCCATTTGAAGCCCCTTTTTTTAAGAAAAAAAAAAAACAGAACAGCAAAAAAAGATAATCAAAAAAAAAAATACTCATTTTTTCAAAGGTGGAAGTAAAGACAAAAACTAAAGAGCCAAACAGAAAAAAAAAACAATTTAAAAAGTAACATGCGTCGGTCGCCTGTTGTCGGCCGTCGATTGTCTGGCTAAGTGCACTTCAGCCGGCGCCAACGACTCACGATTGAGTGGGTTGACCATCCGCGCGCAAAACAGACACGCACGAACACACACACGCACACATAAACGCGCAGGCATAAGCCAGAAGAAGCATCGGCCGCCACTAAGGGCATCCGCATCACAACGACAACGACCCATTCACTTCCCTTACCGGGCCAACATCGTGATCATCAACCGAATCGTCGCGTCGTCGTCGGGGCAATCATTGCTCGTTTTGTTTTACGTGTGCACATGCACACAGCGCGTTGTCCACGACTGACCTACGGCGACAAGGTGTAGTCACAGATCACAGCACAGCCATGGCCTGCGACGGGTGCGTAATTGCGCGATGCGTTCCTTTCGTTTTCCACTCGTGTAGCACGACATGGAACCCTCCTTTCGAATGAATCCATCAGCAAAGTGGGTAGGTATCTCATCGTTATTTTTTTTCCTGTTTTTATACGTTTGACCTATCATGTCATTAAGTAGCCAGACAGGCACGGGACTGTTCTGTGGAAACGGGAATTACTTTCTCAGGTACACTTTCATGCAAACACATGTGCCGTGCTCGTTCATCAGGACGTCTTGGGAAGTACATAATTAGGGCCGACTTCTGTAGTTTTATTTTTCGTTTTTTGTTGCGGCTCATTTCGCAGTGGGAATTCGGGATTTATTATGATTTAATTGGGACGAGACGCTGGCTATAACGCCGCGTCATCGTCGCCGCGAGCATATGTAGTCCAGTCGGCAGTGTTTTTCTGCCAATGGCTTCATTTGCCGAAGCGCAGTGCTTCGCTTTCGTAAGGGTGGTCCATCAATGAGCGGCCGGCTTCCTCTGGGGACATGAGTCGCTAAAAAAGAATGACAGTTGCTTGTTTATAAAGCTAAAGAGCGTCCACGCAAGGGTGGTCCAGTTTGTCCGTCAAACAATGTAATGCTAAGCCGCAGTCGTTTGCACTGGCATATGGGGACGTTCACCGAAATGTTGTGTATCATGGAACTCAAAGCGTAGGAAGTTGTAATTAGTAAGGGATCCATCTCTCAGGAGTTTGAGCATCTACCTCTTGGTGATAATTTGTTGGAGGCAAGAGCATCTTGACATGCAACAGGTGGTGTGGCAGTGGCATGACACTGTGGCTTCTGGAAAAGATAAAATGTCAAGAGGACGGCAGGTGCGTCCGATTAAGCCGTGTAGACCATGTGTGTATGTGTGTGTGTGTAAGTTAAAAGCAAATGCTGGGGGAGGAGGAGGGAACACGATATGTTCTCTTCTTCTCCATTTAAGGAAGTGAACGTCGTGGAATAATGGTAGAGGGTAATAAATGGATACGACCGTAAAGGCGCCGCACCGTCAACTTATCTTTGAATTTTAATCGGCGAGCCACGCCAGTTGCAAATGGGTACACACACTTGTGCATAAAAAAGGGTGTTGGGAAGACGGGGGAGTGTTCGCAAAGTGCACGGTTTCATAGCAGCGCATGGTTGTAGGAAGCGTGTATTTAACAAGGCGTGTGACACCAGTTTACGAAGAGTGCCTTTTATGTTGGCAGTGATTGTGTGCATGTAGGGATATCGGCTGGAAGAGCGTATATTATTTGCATTTGATCTCTTTAGAAGATAGGCTTCCTATCTGATTGAGTTTATTGGCGACAATAGGCTGGTCATTTATGGAGGTTACATTTTTTGGTGCCTTTGTAGTATTTGCAGGGGGCCAGGGACTAGCTTCTCAGCAACCACTCGTGTTTTTTTATCGAGTGCAAGGCACCTACGAACGGCCAATTTGATAGGCTTTGTCTAGACTGTTATATTCCTTGAGCATTGTCAGGGACTCGAAAGAGGCGGGGCCGTGAAAGGTATTCTGATCGTACCGGGAATCGAACTCAGGCAGTGAGTTGACTCCAATTACGTAGGAGTCGATGCACCAACGCCAAACCCAACTGCCCCATTGATTCTTTTCATAAATCATAGGCAGATTGGCTGGATTCGATGTCAATATTGCTCCTTTTTGTAAACATCTTTCATTTGTCTAGTCGCCCAAACCCTTTGAGGCAAACATGTCTCTTAAGTCAGTCGCTTCGTTTTTCCTTTCAAGTTGAGTTTGTACTTAATGTAATTAGATCCACACCCTGGTACAGCTCGTAGAGTTCGTAGACCTTCCTCGCAAACGGGACCATGCATCCCACACAGGATTTTTTTCTTTCGAAGGCAGAAATCTACTTTGCCTTTCTGCTTATCGGCCAGATTTTACCTCCATACAGCAGGGCCGACAAAGCCAATGTTTTGTAGAGCATGATATTGATCCTTGGAGTCACGACATATTCTATTCCAACCAGGACGTCGTTTGTGGAGTTCACGCTTGCCCTGAAGTACACAAACTCCTCAGCTACCTTTATACTTAGGTAACGCTGTGAGCAGTAGTGTTTTGTCACACGTTATGTCTATTTTCGATTAATTCAAGATCAGTTTACACAGCCTTCATGTCCTGTGGCTAGTATGGTATGCACCTATCATGGTCGTGTCGCCGTTTACACAGCATTCATGTTTTGTGGCTAGTATTATTGTTATCAGCCCATACTTCGTCGAGAGTGTAATGGAATGCCACCAGTCATTGCCGAGTCTTCTTTCTTCTATGGACGAAATTCAGAGCCTGCAATATTACATGCGCGTGTAAAGCAAAACCCCCCAAAAAACACACCAATGGGTCCATCAAGCAAAAGGGTGGACATTTTTGAGAGTTAATCAGGTTTCACATACACATTTTCTTTCGGCGTCAGTTTGGACTGATTTTGACTTGTAACAGACAATGCTTGCAGCTGTCCGCTAAATATAAGTCAATACCAAATTGAATTAATCACAAGAGAGGAGTCCGGTTCAATTTTCGAATGGTTCAGGAACCTTCTGTCTGAATTGCACGGTAAATCGCATCTTATGCAGCATGGTTCAACGCAGCTGGATCAAGTTAGCGATGACGCTGCTTAAGCTGTCACTTAAGCAAACCCTTAATAATCTAACATGAATGACATTTGTTGTCAATACGGTAGTCGATTACCTACACATACAGTCGGTCGCAAAAGTAAGCAGAAGTACATCATAAAGGCGCCCGCGTTCTCAATAAAAATTGATTTCAATAAACTTGAATGTAGTCTTCTATTTCAATCAGCAAGGTAAATAAATCAGGAAAATATAGAAGGACACCCCAACAACTATAAACACAGCGAGTGATAAACCAAAAAATTAAGCAAAATTCACATCACTAAATTAAGCATACCACGTGTAAGTGACGTAATATTGGGACTTTGGGTAGCAAAAAGTTAATGTTTGAGCGATGACGATGGTTTGGATACTTGAGCAATCTCAAGAGCAACCTGAGTCAAAGGCGTTTATAACCAAAGCATAGACGGGTATTTTGTTGGTGACCTAACTTCCTGTTTATGACCCGTGGGGTAGTTCTTGAGATATCCTCATATTCAAATATGCGTTTAACCTTATCTTTTCTTTGGAGTCCCTCTTGAATTAAATTTTTATTAAGAACGCAGAACACCTAGAAAGGTTTGCAGAATTGATCGTTCGATATTCTCAGCAACGAATCTAATTCTCCTCCTCGATTCTCACCGGCTTCTGTCCCGTGTTTACGAACAAAGCTCTTCCCTGTCCACTATTTCAATCCGCAGGCATTTAATATCGATGCGGACATCACTCTCTGAAGCTAAGGGTAGCCCGTTAAATAGGTATCTTCTGTGTTCCTAACCCCTTTCAATACGACACAATAAAAAAAGAACACAAAAACTGATCTGGCTGAAAAAGGTAACGACTTCTTCTGTCTCCACTCCCCATGACATCGTCTTTAAGACCCCCAAATCATTCGAACAATAATCATTAACCACCAAAATCGTGAGTTTAGTCGCTGGTCGATAAGATTATATGGAGCTAAACTTGATGAATGAGTCTTACTGCATTAATTAGTTTGACAATTTCCACGAAAAATTTGAGTCTTCTTAACAGTTCCAACGAACCTCACCAGGCTGAGTTGTGTGTTTCTAATGCATTCCTGAGAAGCTCTTCGCTCTGCTAAGTGCCTTCGAGAGCCACAAACAGACAAGACACAGACCACAAGTCACGTTTGTCGTGTTGACAACGTGCTCTACACTTTTGCTTTAACTTCATTCAAAGCGGCTGCATATTAGATGGAACTCTGCCGGAGTTCCTTGCTCTTCACATTGAATTTACATAATTCATTAGACACTCCCGTATTCAGCTCTTCCGTTACGTGTACTTGGCTCACATAAAACGGATGTGAGTGTAAAGTAGGATTTCCGAAAAATTACGACTTCATTGCGGCACGTCTCGTCTCAATCCCACAAACCGAATATTCTTGAGAAACTAAACCACAGCGGCGCACAGACATTTACGGCCTCCTTTTGCTAGTCTGCGGCTGGAGGACGGCCTCAATGTCGTTCGTGATTCATCATACATCTCCAACACAGGAAGAGACACAGAAACACAGCCACACTCAAACGGTATGCACCTATCATGGTCGTGTCGCCGTCATGATGCTGATGGGCGATACGCCGAGTGGTGGTAGTCACCCATCATAGCGTGCGCCCCATAACCACTAGAATCCCCCATGAAATTAAAGATGGGCGCCACGCGGCTGCATTTTATCATCTTTTATTCGTTTACACTCGATGGCGATGGTGTATGGTCTTATATTACTTATCTTACCGACGACGACGACCACGACGTCGACGCCGCGACCCTCTTCCGTCGCACAAACCGCGAGACTGCCGTCTGTCGTGGATGTGTGTGTCGCCACCAAGGAGTCCAACGTTTCCAGCCGTAATTGTTGTCTCGGCCAACAAACAGCACTGGTGGTGACGGTGGTGGTGGCGGCGGCGGCGACGGCCTCGCCAGCGGCAGTGGCTTGCATTCAGTACACCTTCTCTTACTTACTCGCGCTCATGTGCGTATGGATGTGTATTCTCACAGCAGAATGGCAGCAGTTGTAGACACCAGTTAAGACCGGCAAGCAGTCGCCAACTCTTTTGATGTGAAATGACGGTTTTTGATGTCTGGTCTGGAATTGTATCGCTGTCTCCCATGCTAAGCTGCACATGATTACATACTAAATTCGTCATCGTGCTTATGCACACCGTCATGTGTTGGCTTAGAATTGTGACCGATGTGAAGGTTCATTGCCAGTCGTTTGAACGACTGCTCCACCATAAGAAATCCACTTACAGCTTGGTATTCCTCATTATGCTGATGGGTTATTCTGGCAAATACCACGCTTTGCTTTCAGATTAGCGGGTTTTTCTTCCAGTCTAGTTGGACTCCATCGCATTACGAACGAAAGAAGGGTGTATAGCTTAGCGTTGGGATTATAACACATTGAGCAGGTATTCCAATGCCGCGCGCCGGAGGTATTCGACGATTAACCGATAAAAGGTATTGACTGTATTTAGACAGTGTTGTCCTTTGAAATCGGAAAAAAATTTCCAATTAGAAACCGCAGATTAGTTGGACATGTTATGCCTTGATACAGGTGCATACATAGATGAAATGGTAACATTGTTCTTCTTCTTTGTTTGGCGCTACAGTCCGGGGTGGACCTGGGCCTCAACCAACAAGCCTCTCCAGCCAGCACGATCTTTCGCCAGCTGCCTCCAGTTGTGCACACCAAGTTGGTTGTGGTCCTTCTCCACTTGTGTGCGCCATCTCGTTCTAGGACGCCCTCTTATGCGTTGTCCCAAAGGCTCGGAATCGAAGACTCTTCGGGCTGGAGCTGTGGTGTCAATCCGCTCTACGTGACCTAGCCATTTAAGCGTTGGATCCGAAGACGCTTAACTAGCCCGTACAGTTCGTGGTTGAATCTCCTTCTCCAGACGCCATCAATACAAACAGGACCAAAGATCGCACGCAGAACTTTTCTCTCAAAAACGACCAAGAGCTTCTTCATCCGCTTTCAATAGCGTCCATGTCTCTGCGCCATAGAGCAGGACGGGGATGATTAGGGTGTTATATAAAGTCAACTTGGTGTTTCGAGAGATGGCTCTGTTACTCAATTGCCTCTTGAGCCCAAAGAAACAGCGATTGGCAAGAGTAATTCTGCGCTTGATCTCGGTACTGGTGTTATTGTCCCTGTTTACTGCAGAGCCAAGGTAGACGAAGTCCTTGACTACCTCAAAGTTTCTGCTGCCCATTATGACGCTCTGTCCGAGGCGTCGATGTTGTGCGTCCTTTCGTGATGACAGCATGTACTTAGTTTGCCCTAATTAACTGCCAAACCCATTTTAGCCGCTTCCGCTTCAATGCTAGCAAAAGCTTCATTGACAGCTCGCTGTGTTCGTCCAATCACGTCAATGTCGTCCGCGTAGGCAAGCAGTTGAACGGACTTTTGGAAGATCGTGCCTCTGGTGTTGTCATTTGAGTTTCGCACGACTTCACATGACAGCGTGTCGCCTTGTCTAAAACCTTTTTTGACATTGAAGGTCTCGGTGAGTTCGTTACCGACCTTGATGGAGCAGCGAGAGTTCTCCATCGTCATCGTCAATCTGACGAGTTTGGCTGGAATGTCAAAACTAGACACGGCATTGTATAGCTCGTCTCTATGCGCGCTGTCATATGCGGCCTTGAAATCGACGAATAGGTGGTGGGTGTCGATCTGCAACTCGTGGGTTTTTTCCAGGATCTGCCGCCGTGTGAAAATTTGGTCGATGGTGGACTTTCCCGGCCTGAAACCGCACTGATAAGGACCTATCAGGTTATTGACGAATGGTTTCAGGCGTTCACACAAGACGGCAGAGAGGATCTTGTACTTAATGGTAACATTGTGGTAGTCTTTATTGGCTTGCATCGAAGCACCTGTCTCGGAACTGGGTCAGGCCCAAACTTGCAAAAAGTCATTGGAGCACATGTAAAGTACAGGCAACATCTTCGCCGGATGGCCTGTGACCGAGATATGTAGAATAAATACGAATTGCAAGCTGGATGGCCTTCGGACAGGATTTCGCCTAGTACCTACACTCTAACTGGACAAAAGTAATCAAAAACAATGTCGTGATGCTTGCTGATATTGATTAGGAATTGTTAGCAACACCATAGGAGCCCACATGTATTTCTGTGAAAAAAAAAAAAAAAACAGATTTAAAGTTGTACAATGAAGGATGTGCGTTTTCACATATTTGTTAGCTTCAACTGCGTGACCTCATATAGCATCTCTATTGCTGTTGATTTACTTAGTGTTGATCTGATGAATTCAATACTTCAAGGTTATTGAAATTAAAAATAACTTTAAGTTTAAGTTGACTCAATTTAAATTGATAGGCTGATGGCATGTAAGTCAGCGGGAAAAAAAGTCCACCAAAATAGTAAATGTCTAAGTTCTTTTTTTCCATGCGATTTTTTTCCAAAAAGCCTAACTGTTCTTCTGTCTGGATGCATAATTGCTGCTGGTTATCTTGTTAAAAATGATAGGTTGGTTCAAGTTTTCCCAAGTGTCGGTTATTCGACTTTCCAGCAAAAAAAAAGTGTTTGCGAAAATAACTACAATTCCAAAAATATTCAAGATAGGTGTATTGTATGATTATTTCGAAGTCATGTACAGCAACTTTCAAAAAAAATATAAAGTATTGTTAAATACAGTGGACTCTCCCTACGTCGGAACTTCCTCTAACTCGTACACATTCTCTGTATTCTTGGTATTTTTTTCACCCCTTAAGTCGATTTTTTGCACAAAACAAAAGAAGGAACAAATTTCAATGATGAGCCAATCAAAAAATAACGAATTTTTTAAGTAAAGTTATTTACACACCTATTTTGACGATATAACATCGAATGTTCGTTCCTTACTTTACTTTTAATTTAGCAAGAAATGCTTTTTATTTGGTCTATTTTATTATTTTCTTACTTTGATGAACTACTGTGTCTTTATTTAATTCAAACCAAGCAAGAAGCTTTTATTTATTTATTTATTATTATAGATTATTTATTTATTTATTTACATTTTGTTAACTTTTTCATCCATGTTGACCTTTTTTGATAAATAAACCGCTTTAAAACCAACTCTCTAACTCTAATTTTTCCAATGCACCTGGTATCCCGTGAAAATTCGACTTAGGGGGAGTTGACTGTAACTTTTTTACAGGTTTTTCTATTCTCATAAGGTCAGCTGACTGCTGAAAAGTTGCCAAGAACTTGACTACCCAACCCAGTAGCCAGCCTCAATTATTGGCCAGTTTTAGATTTTATTGAAAGTCTGACTCCTGGATACTCAAGAGGCTGACATCTACATCGGAAGGGACTACTCCAAAATCACATTTCTTCACTATCATTGTTAATAATTTCTTTTATGCTACGTTTCCACTGAACCGAAATCGCGATGTCCGGATGAACTTTTACTGAAACCTCAAAAGGCCGTTTCCACTGAGCTTGAAGTGGTTTCGCTCTCAATTTATAAGTGTCCGCCAAAAGAAATGTCACTCGCTCTCAATTTGTAAATGGCCGCCAGAACAGCTGTTTATTGACAGGACATTATAGTGTGAGAAAACCAGAAAATAGAAAGAGACAAAATGAGAAAATAAATACCAAAATAAATTTTTATTTACAACCTCTCACGGGGACGTATGAACTCGAGGAGGATTTAGCGAGTTTTATCAGAAACCGGAAGGTTTTCATGTATGGCGGAACCTGGTAGGTTCGGAGAAAATTGGAGCCTTGAAGTCTTGTAACCTTTAAGACAGAATACTTATTACTTCTAACTACAGTGAAATCCCTCTTAATTGGACAGCCAAGGGAGCGGAGTTCTGAGTTTCAGTCTCTGATTCCAAACATCCACATTCACGTCGTCGTCGTCGCAGACTAATATTGAGTTGCCATGGCTGTCTAAGCTAGCCTAGGACAAACAATTTTAATATCCCGGACTTTGGAGGGCATCATCTGCTTAAAAGAGGACAAAATGAAAGCAAAAATAGGTCCATGTACTCAAACATAAAAGCAGTTTGGCAGTTGATGGCCCTTAGTCCACCGACGAATTTCAGAAGCTTTTTGACGGTTCGTCATGAAATGACATAAATGCCATCCTCTTTAGAAAACGATATAGAAAATGGTTGTCAAAAATTTTAAGGGGTAGAAGTTGGGCGTCTCTGTCATGGTTGGCACAAAAAAAATCTTGTTCATTTTATGTTTCCCTTTTCCCTAAAATGACTTGTTAGGAGAATAAAGTGGACAGTTGCTCAAAACGTTGTGGGACGTTCCGCACCGGTTACAAGAAGAGGACATGTAGTCTAAAAAGAGGAGACACGGTGACCCTAGACTATTAACGCTTTGATCGTCTTCGGCCATATGCTTATTCCACCCTTCATCGGCTTGAACTTTATTGTAACGAATGATATACTCCAAATAATAAAGGGTAAAGAGGATAGAAGTTGAAAAAAAAAAAAGATCAATAGTATGTGGTGTGATGTCCTCTGAATAGGGGGTTTTGCCAAAGTTATCCATTTTAGGTTAGGTAAGAGTTGCTGCTTTGGTTAGGTGCAGACTGAGGAAGGCAGTCACTCTTTGGTGAAAGTACGCCCATTGTGAGACCTCCCGGAGCGACTACTCCTACTCTTGGAACCAATTGGTGCGGGATGAGAGGGAGAGAGATGAGACTATTGAAATGGTGCGAGTTGCAATGAACTTGCCAGACCGATCCATGACAGGACCCCATATTTAGGACCATATTTGACAGGATACCATATTTAGGAATCCCAGGACAGCGGCATCGGTCTCAATGAAAGCAAACCACTCGCTCTAGTGTTGGCTTGTGAGCTTTGCTTGAACGATCTTTCACAGGATAATGTTGAAAAGGTCACATGACAGCGGCCTTGTCTAAATCGATTTTTGACACTGACGCTATTGGTGTGTTCGATACTGTCCTTGATGGAGCAGCGAACCACCGGACAAATCTGGCAAGAATGTAAAAATTGTGCTGTGTACAGCTTGTTCCCAAGCACGCTGTCAATCGCACTGTAAATATGTGTCATTTGTGGAATTCCCTGGCTGGAATCATAGGAATCGTTCACACGAAATGGCAGAGAATTGCATGTAATGAAGTGCCGCAAATGAAACTCAATAAATAAAGGCAATTAATACATCTTGGTGTATTTCCTGCAGTTCATCGATCGACACCAGTCGCAACGAATGAGGGCGCTCCATCAGAACAATGGGATATGTCACCGAGAACCACTTCTTTGTTCAACTTCTTCTCTTCTCAGTCATATCTCGAAGTTGTTCGAAAATCAACGTGATGTCATACTCTGTCTCTACTTCAAGGCATCTGTGATGACAGGCGGAACCTCACTCTGGGGACGGTCACGTACTACTACTAGATGCTCCCACTACATGAAGGGCAGTTCCACAAAAACCTTCTGCCTGCCTTCACATTCAAGAAACAACAACCGAGTCTGATCTTTTGTCCAGACCAAGAATCGCCTAGTGGTCAAATGACCCTGCCGAAGGAGTATATCCCTGGCAGAGACTCCGTCGACAAGTTCAGTGTCCGAGAGTTCATAACCACGGATGAGTTAATCCTTGGCTTTGAGGACATCAACTACGACTATTAGTGCCCCATGATTGAGAGGGTATCCGCGCAGCACCCTGTTCATGCAACGTATCGAGAAACAGCTGCAGTCACACGGTCTTAAGAAGATTTGAGAAGAAAGTCAAACAATAGATGAAAGTGACAGAATAACCGTGTTCAGATGAGAAGATTTTTTAGTTAAGACCGTGGTAAGACCGAAATCTCATAGTCGCGTCGTCCTAGTCTTTAACTCGAGACAGTATTTAATGATGACACGAGTACCAATTCAAGGACATGCCTTCAAACCGCCGGGAAGGATTTCAATGCATAATTAAAGGCAATCTCATCATCGTTGGAATTGAAAAAGTAGTTAGCCTCATTCCAAATTTCGAGACCAAAAATACGAGACAATGTACTCCGCTGTATTGTGACACTCATATAAAAATCGCTGCAAATAAGTGGCCCGCTAATTGATCAGACAAATTCCTCAGACGGTCCTACGCACACTAATACGTTGCCGTCCTCCTCCGTTGGCGTCGCTACATCGCCACATAATAAGGTCTGCTAGATACTACACCGCAAACTACCAACAGCCAGCAGTTCCCTAATCGATTAACGCCTAATCAATAAACTGCTGTAGATCTTCACAGCAGCCGCCCGTCGGTTTCCTGGAACGCTGGCAAAACAAATAAAATCTGTTTAACATCGTCGTTCCCTCAGAACGGAGTGCTCCCGTATACTCCGCCGCGCAGAGCCCCCTCTGCAATCCGTGTGTGTGCATCCGCATCCGCCCAATAAACTACTTAATATGTGAGTGCGCTTACACAGAACGCATTCAAAGTTATTACTTGGAAACAAATTATCTCGATCGATTAAAAAAATTTACCCTGAGCAGCGTAGAGATGCATCCACACACATACACACACGCTGTGCTGTAGTTCAGCGGAGCAAAATGTTTTGTGGGGGCCTATCGTTGTTTGTAGCTTTGGGGTACTTGCCCCAGACTCCATCGCTTTGACTTCAAGACGAGACGATAGTCGGTCGAAGCGTAATGATATGTTCCCGCAACTCGACGGAACATTGCTCAAATCGTCCACGAAATCGGCCGAGCTCACTTCGGGTTCAAATAATAGACGTCCGTCCGCGTCGTTCGTCCGGAGACCGGAGACTGAACAAAAATGTAATCTGCCTGTAATCAGGGTGCGCTCCTTCGAAAAACAAAACGTAAGACTGAATTTCTCGTGGATTTTGTTTTTGCTTTTGTCCATGCCCCGAGATGGACCTGTGAACGCCTCATCTCTCTCCATTGAAGACGAACCGGCCTGTCATTACGTTAATCGGAGCATATTTGCCCTTGTGCATGATGGTGGATTGGATGGTTACTCAAATTGCGCTTAAAATCGACCGAAGAAAGACGAAGCCATTCGTGGCCACGTACAGACATCCGATCCGAGATGATACCCATCTGCCCTTGAAGAGATGGAGAAGGAGGACATACAATTTGTATCATCGGCATTTTTAAATTGAGCGTCATGTCGTGTGTACCTGCAAGGTAAACACACTGTTCTCACTGCTTAATTTAAATCGTCTGAAGCTGAGTGTGGGCCCTTCCGATCGACGAGTTATTGATCATAAACTGCTAATTGCTCAAACATCGACATAATGACGGCATCGTAAAGTGTCCGATCATGCTCGCGCTGTAAAGTTGCTAGGCAAAGCGATCATGAAGCCAATTACTGTTTGATCTTAAGGGCGAAGCGAAGGCAGCATATATCCAGCCAGCCCTCAATAATCCACGGCTACCTGCGGTGATGCTACTTGCAGGAGCGCTCAATAAAGATCAGTGGGATTGATCGACGAAAAACTGTGGACTACAGAAGTGTGCAAGGAGCTGTTGACTTTAAGGCAGCTAATCACCTCTAGGCTATTTTACTGGTCATGACATATTGATTGATTTGAAGGCCGCCGAGGTAAGGTGACTGGCATGGAGTATATCTTTGATCCGCTTAGGTCCTGAATAGTTTCACAATGAATCAGCTCCACAGGCTTTGTGTTTTTGCTTGATATGAATTTTTTTAATAGAGCATAGCTTATGAATATGTCAGGGTCCCGGAAGCTTCCTGAAACAGCCGCATAATTCGACCAGCATTTTGGAAATGTAACGATTTATTATTGTTTGCTCACATTTCAGTCTTCTTACGTCCATTGTGGTTGGGCCTTTATATGTTGTTTCAAGTTTAGCTTGCGACGAACGTGATATTTTGATCGTTGTGGGCAATAATAAAGCGCTATGTATGTAAGTACTGCAATGGTTCTAAATGGAACAGAATGGAACAGAACGAGCGATATGTAAGACAACTTCTTCCGAGCTATCGTAGACCTGCCATAGACGAGTTTTTTTTTTTAAGAAAACGTCTAAATGAGTCTGTTTTTACATCCACGCCATTTTTCTTTTTTTTTTTTTTTTTAATAAAATGAATTATTAATTTGATATATTGAATGTGTTTTTTAACAAAATTTGATTCTCGAAAAGATGAACGGACCATGCTTTGTATCCGGTCATCTTTCTAAGATTCTACTGTATGTCACACCTACGCCGAATGTGAACGAAAAGAAACCTTGAAAGTTAACGGGTCCGTAGCGGAGTGGGTTGGTGCGTTGCTCACTCTTTCTGATTGTTTTGTGTTCAAATCTGGCTAGAGCTATTTGTTTTGTTTGTTTTGTTTTGTATGAATAAACATTTCATATTCTTTTTAAGTATTCTATTTGCAATGAAAATAATGAAATTTGTCGTAAAAACAAAATGGCAGCGACGCCATTTTCTCCCTTTCTACTAGTCAAATATACGATGCTTCTCTTATGTGCTGTGATCACCCGATTGTTATTTTTACATTAAGTGGGAAGCCCCAGTGGATATTTACAAGGGCAGGAGTGATCTATGTCCCACTCCTGCCCTTATGAAGTTTATTGTGAGGGCCTAGTTGCACCTTACACACTTACTTCCCACACTAAGCGCTTTCGAGAAAGTTGCTCGCGAAGCTACCCCGCGATCACTTGATATTTATACTCTCTGTTCATTCACTTTATGTGACCAGTGTTTACAATCCTCCTTTAAGTAGGCTATCCACTTTAATTTTGTAAATGACTTTCCCAAACTGTCATTTCTCATCATTCCCGGCATCAGTTCCATCGTAATTTTCCACTCAAAGCTACTGCCTATCATTTCCCAACAATCGTGCAAGAATGTCATTTTGAAAAATGACAGTGTATACCCTTCGTTAGAAATATATTCACATCATTGTACAGTTCGCAGACTTCGCGGCTGTGACTTCTCCTCCATTAACCCCGTCGCAAAAAGAGCCACGTTTTCAACATTTAATTTATCTCACGAGGCCATTAGGAATCAGTTCTGTTGTTCTGCTTATCATTGAGTCTTTGGGTCCATAGAATATGTGCTCTGGGGAGCATTGTCCTTCGAGTCAGGAAACTTATTATGTTCAAGGACCGAATTCAGTGTCAGAACCATGCATGAGGAATGTTGAAAACAACCGCTAACCTTTCAAGAAGAGCCAAGATTCGCTCTTCTGGGATTAGGTAGGTATATGGGCGCCCTGGTAACTTTACGGTCGTGGCTCCAGTGTGACTTTGAAAGGTGATGTCATGTACATCCAGGTTCATATATGATCCTAGTACGTTCTTATCGTCAACAGCACTCCTCCGGTTCTACGAACAAGAAAAACTGTCTCCTTTTCCTGGGTTAGAGTAGATGCTGGACAAATTCTACTTCTTAGTAAGCTCTGCAGCTTCTACTAATTTCGTTCTGATGCAAGTGCCCGGAGAGGGTTCTTTTCAGCATGCACATCCCCTTGCGACTAAAGCTGATCAATGATGATGGTCCCTTCTTGCTCTTGCCATCAGAACTGGACGCTGTCCAGAGTGTGGCGACCCCAAGGTACGACTAGATATAATACAGACATTTTCGTTCGAACTAAACGTCATTTTGACATTTATACATTTTCATGATTTTCACATCTGGGTGAGCTTAAGAGAAAATCTTTCCACTTTTTGCCAGCAACTAACGGTGACCAACGAGAAGAGGTTATCTCGACAGAATTAAATTTAGATAACAGCTTCTTCTTTCAGTTTTTTTTCCTGAGATTGACTACACAAAGCACTGCGATCGCGATAGATCTACGGTGCCTTGATAAGCGAGCTTCACGAAAATTGTTGAGTGTGTTAGTTCCTCCTGCCTGTTCCAGAATTGGATGAGGTGCTCCCTGCCAATCTGAGTGTAGCGATATTTTTGAATTGTTCTGCTTCATTTATGGCGAAGACTTCACCTCGGAGGACTCTCTGGGTAGAGGCATGTGTAAGTTACATCCAGCTCCGCCAATGCCAGCTTCCACACCAGGTCTGACTTCGACCCGTCTGGGTACCATCTTTGGGCGTCGCCACACATCAAATGCGGGCTATTGGCCCATTCTTCTGTTTTTGGTGTGTTGATTTTGTATTTTTTGTGCAAGTCTAAAATCACTAAGCTTGGTCAGAACAATCTCAGAGTCTCTCTTCTTTAAAATAAGGTTCTTGGCAGGGCTACAGATTGTTTTGCAGATTCAGCCTGGATTCAACCTATGCCTGCCGTCGGAGTGGGTCTCCTCATGGCTCATGTTGTACAAATGCACGCTAGCTTTCGTAGTTTGTGTAATTTCCTGGTGGCCTGTCTTTGTTCGCACTTCTTCAAATAAGGGACTACCAAACTTTTTCCAAATTCAGTTCATTTTTCCCAAGTCTCCACATTTTTTCGTTTTCTTGTTCTTTGGTAGACTCTCTCCTGTCTCGAGCAGAGATCGCTCTACTGAACCGGAGGAGATCCTTGTGACTGCGAGCGACATCGCGTTCATATTGAAGTCGCCTATCCACTGTTCGGCGTACGACATGGAAGATTGCAGGACATCCGTCTCGCACTCTCTCATGATACATTACATTGGGGAAGTAAGCCCCAAAGATCAGACTGCTAGAAGAAGTTGTAGCTCGTGCAATATGCCTTCTAGTCAGCTTAATAATAAAATAATCAATCTCCTGTTCAAGTTTGCTTCGTTGTACAGGACCTCCTTGGGATATACAACCGGAGACATGTCCGAAGACACTGTCTCTCGAACAACTTTCCACCTTTTCCATCTGGGAAGGACTCACGTTGAACCACAAAGGACAACCGTATGCCATAATTGGCCGGATGAGGGCCATGTAGCAGATTACCTTCACCCTGGAATCAAGCTGCTGTAAAACAACCCCCTTGCCATAGCTTAGGCTTTTGTCAGATCCATCCACATGCCAAGATATCCGACTACACACAACTGTCAAGACACGACAGTGTGTTCTCTTCCTCCATGAATCTACATCTACATAATCTGCGCTTAAGAAAACGCTTAGTCTTCTAAGGTATGGGGAATGAGATGCATTGGACGGGGTTCTCAACTGTGACTCGTAGATCAAGCCTTCTTAATGCTCTCTGTTTCAAACGCGTTTTGACACCAGTCCGCGTGTGCCCACATCCCGAAGGACAGCGTCTGGAATTGGTTGAAATTACGAAGATTGTAAATAAAAGGCTAATACCTGACGGATCAATCAAATTCATAAAAATATAAATCTCACATTTTTGTTTACGGAAGAATCCCAGCAAAGACCATCCACAACTTGCAATTTACAAGGCCTTTGAAATCTCCCCAAAAAAAAAATGCATTTTAATTCAACCCCCACATGTACATACGTGTGAATGCACGTAAATTATTTGTACGTTTAATTACCTTGAAAAAGATGCCTCACGTCGACTACTGATTTTCCTCCCTCGCGCCAAGTTTTCCCTTACAATCCTAGCCATCGTCGAGCACACGATCGACGTGAATCATTTCTGTGCTGGTTTATTGAGGCAACGATAAAATCCCCAAGCATCTTGTTTCCACTTTGCTGACACATACCCAGCGTAGCGCCGACGCCACTGCCACAGTAGGTATTCATGTGCGTGCGTTTATGCATACATACAGATGTACACATGGCTCCCCAAGCTATTACAGCGTTTAATACACACAGCCGAAAGCAAGAGATACAAAACTGATCGTAATTATATTTTGATGAGAAGCAGCTCACTTTGCGCACACAGAGGAGCAGCACAATTGACAGGCAGCGGAACGTACCACAATCGCCTAAACACACACTCCCCTTGTGCATGTCGAACAGCGAACACACCCATCTAACTGAAACGCCACAGAGAGAGAGACAACATCCCATCGTGCGCACATACACATTGTCATAAGTAGCTGCTAATTGCAAATGTGTGACAGTCGCTGCTGCACCTTTTTGCAGCTTTTCCATGAGGAACTGTTCAGGTAGGCAACAGACAGCGCACAGATATGTATCTACCCAACAGGTACGTTCCTCTTCGATTGCTTTTTCATCATCTGCTGCTGCGGCATTAGACCGCTCTCTACCTGTCTCGATGCAGATACTTCGCACGCACACAGTGTCACACTGCCTGAACGAACATAGCGATGAGCTAAGAACCAAATACAGTTACAGGAGCACAATGCCGCCATCCCCGCGGCGGCGCTCCTACACACCCACAAGGCGACTCCGACCAGAGCCAGCCAGATCCATAGCCATAGATATGTAAGCGCCTAATGGCTCCAATTAGAATAATAGAGACAAAAAACCACGAAAGAAGACAAAGACGAAGACGACGACGAAGACGAAAAGACGAATAGACACGAAGAGCTCGATATGAATGTACAGGCATTCTATTCAGGAAAACAATGTGTAAGTGCGAATGTGATGGCAAGGTCGAGACAAATATGCGATTCGTATGGTTGACAAGTTGAAATAACGAAAAAGGCAAAAAACAAAAAAGAACCACAATCAGATAGAAATGTGACGTCAAAATGGATCGCAAACCATAGGTTGGCGGGTGAAAGGTTTCGGGGTTTTCCGGCGGGATTTCACCAGTTCCATGACAGCTGTCAAAAAGCATCGAAGAGGGCATCGTGCCAAATGTCAAAACAGTCGACTTGACTAGAGTTGCTGGCCACAAAACGAAGGGGCTACCAGCATTTGCGAATCTTTGAAAAAGTCGAAGGCACTTGCTAGCTCTCCAGGCTGTCATGTGATCATTTGATCATTGTCGAAGATAAATATAGACTGACGAATATGACGAATTCTCTTCCGAGACATCAATCTAGCAAGCTCCCGCTTCCTAAAAACAAAAAATTGGCAAACACCACAAGTCCACGAGCCTTCTCATTTGACCTAATAAGTTTGGGGTTCGATTGCCCTGAAAACCCTGCATGGCGCCATGTGGGTTTGTTTGTATTCGTTACTAATTCCAATATTTCCAGACGTTTTTTATTCTATTTGTCTGGTCTCCTTCTCCCCCGTGTCTCACTTACCAATTCTTGATCACTCGCTCTTGGGCTAATACAACTGAACCGAGTTTTTCTTTTTGGAGCTGTGAAAGAATGCCTTGAGCAAGAGCAGAACAGCCAGCGAGGACGTATACTTGTATGAGACTCTCGTAGCGAGCAGCGAAACGTGTACATGCCGGAGGGGTGTTGAAGTGTTGTTGATGCGGCTGGAACTGGAGGGAATGTTAACATGGAAAGTTACTGATGTGCGAGTACTATTTAGTATTACGGTATGTAATCTTCATCCTATTTGTTGGAAGAGAGTGAAATATGTTTGAGGGATATGCCGAAAGTCCACTTCGAAGTGAATGGAGGAGTTTCGGAGCGAGAGTGTGAGGGTTTCCACTACTTGAGGGGAAGACAAAATTCCAAAATGAAGTAGACAGGCCAGTTTCATCGCACACCGCCCCATTCGTGGCGTATTTTCCTCATGACAGTGATATTTTAGGCAGCAATTTAAAGACACTGATCATGCAGAAGTAATTAACATGGTTGATCGTCAACTTAAGCCGAACTCAAACACAGAATATTCATCTAGCATCAAAATGTCCACGTTATCTCCTGGCAATGACAGTCAACAATGAAGTAATCGATCCTCGCTCGAAGGGTAATGCAGAGTAAGACATTGACCATCATAGTCCTGTTCTTTGTCGCAAAAGCATGGACATAAAGTGGCTCTTGGAAGTGGCCAATGGAGCTCTTGATCCCTCCGGGACAATAGTTCTGAGTGCGATCATTGGTTTTGATACGATTTAACTGCAGCATCATGAGTCCGAAAAGGAATCTACTGATTCAACGCCTAAGGGGAACATTTACAACCTGACTCAGACAGTTGTTGACAGTTGTTGACACCCGGGTTAAAGCTAGCACGCACAAACGGGGAATTATTTCCACCAACTTGGTCGATCAACGAATGCCATCAGAATGAAGGCGGGAATTTGAAAAACTGTTTATTTGTTTAGTTTGCCATATTTGCGTTTGTTTGAGTATAGTCATGGAGTGCCTAAGACCTCCCTGGCTGTTCCGAAAAAGGGTGGACGGGATCAGTTTTTTGTTTGGCTAGAATGTTCTTTATTTCAGTATTCTCAGGCAGGCAAGGAGTTGAATCAAGTGTGTGTGTGTAGAACTCGCGCAAGTTACGAGCAGTATTTTAATTGTTGTGTTTTTGAGGGTACATTGCACAGCGGCCTTTCGGCCTATTGTGCTCCCTTTTGATATCATTGCTCTCTTACGAGTTCCCCTCACACACGGATGTTTTGAGGGTTATGTTATGGACTAAGAGATTAATCCTAGAGTATTCTCCCTAATCTGAGAATGAAAGATGTTTCTAATGATTTCTTTACTTCCTCTGAGTAGTTGTTTGCTCAGATATCTTTGTGTTTTGTGGGCTATTGCCTCACAAAGTTCCCAATATATGTTCTGGACTTTCGTCAGATTCTCTATAGAATCTGCAGAGATCTTCTTTTGTTACCCCTAGTTTCCTACTAAGTGATCTTTGAGTATGCAGTGCCATGTTAGAAAGCCTGTTGTTGCCCTTGTCCCAAACTTCTATCGTTTATATCAACCCAAGTGTTTGTTTGCCTGCTTCATGCCATGAGCGTTAGTCCAAGTTTCTATTCGGCTCCTTCTTCTCTGCGAGCACGTTGTCATACAGCGCAGACAAATTCCGGGGCCTGTGAAAGTTCCAATGCTCCTATTCTTGTCAGCCATTCCATTGCCTTCTATCCATGTATGGCCAGGTATCCAGCAGAGTCTTACTCGGTTCCTCCTGTTCAACTCTTTCGCGCCTGTAGGCATTCCAACAGTACCTTAAAACCAGCTCGACTGTCTGACATTATTGTTATGTAGCTGTTAGTATGGTTAGATTGATTTGCGGACTTCGGTCTGTAGTGTGAGCTTCTAGTAAGCTTACACCAAGCTTCTTAGTATTTTGTCCCGGGTTCAATTACTCCCTGTTCCTTCATCAGTTCTGGATTCAATCTGTACCAATCTGTGGAATTTAGTTTACATTCGTTTGTTGGCGTCAATGGGATTTGTAATCAGGAAAGCCGAGCTAGAGGGTTTCAACTCAGTATTTATGTCCGCTCTCACTTATGGTCACGAAATTGGGGTAATGACCGAAAGAATACGACCGCGAATACAAACTGCTGAGATGAGATTTCTTCTAGCTGCAGTGGGAATTACACAGCAGTGCCGAGGAATTCAAAGTTGAACAGCTCCTTCTTCGGGCTTAGCAACGAATGTCCTTGCCATACCGACTCCGAGGCGGGATTTGAATGCGATTCCATCAGGTAGGCGACCGCTTGGCAGACCCAGGACGAGTTGGATGGACTAAGTCCATCTGCAGATCTCTCGTGCTCTACCCCCACGACCCCTTAAGCTGATCATACAGAGAAGATGAAGATAATGATGATGATGTCGGCTTTGTTGAGAAGTGAGTATAGATAAATTTGTGAATATTTCTTTGCACAATCATTTCAAGGTATCTCCTATTGGGCGCCATGCAGAGCGTAAATTATATTGAAATCCAGAAAGCCCTAATCATCCTCACTCCTTCTGTTCCATTTAAAGGACATCAATGTATTCACACTTGCTGCTACGACATGTAAATCTTCAACGCTTGATAATTGTGCTGAGTGACATGATGCGCTTAGATATCTCTTTTTGTACATATCTCATCAGAAATAACATCATGGATATAATTCTGGTTGCAGAGAAAAAAAAAAACAATTGTTGATATGCTCTTACAGTACTTTCCACACTTTTTACTACAAACCAGCTACAATCGCAACACCATGTCTCTCCCATTTCCACTTGTCGTCTTCCTCTTTGATACCCATTCTCCCACAACTTTACGCCTGTATGTGTGTTGACCGAATAAAAAAGTATCTCAGACTCGTAGCTCGTATCACTACGCCACTCTCACCCATCACACATCCATGGGTACTCGTGTATCCGTAAGAAACATGCGGAGAAAATAAAGCCGAAAGAAAAAAAAAACAAGAAATAGCACTACCAACTTGAGGAACATGTAGTGTACAATTTTTCTCCAACTGAAAAATGGTATTTTAGTCAATTGCTGCAACTAGTCGGTAACACGTCGCGGGGTGTGTTCGTGTATTATTTTGTTAATTTTTTTGTTCAAAAAAAAAATTCTCCTCACCAAAATATCCACTCTTTGGGAATGCTGCTGTTTCCATCATACTACAGATAAATTATACATTTTCCGATACGAATCGTTAAAAGAGGGAGAAAATTTTTGTGTGAAAATTGTTATATATTTTTCTGTCTGTTTAAATTTTTATATAATTTCTTCTGTATAAATATTTGTCGTGAACGCAATAAAAAAAAAGAAAGCAAAAAAAATATCATTCTCTTGTTGATTATTGATTATATTATCTGATAGTTTTTTTTTGTTGTTGTTGAATCTATCTGCACCTCACACGAGAAGGAGGAAAAGAAAAAGTTTATTCAGTACGAGTGTTGTAAAGCAGTTTTAAAGTGAAAAATAATTGAAAAAATAAATATATCGCATATCTATCTGTCACATATACATATCGTGAAACGGGAATTCTTTTTTTTTTTGTTTTTTGGATACATATCAAAGAGTAAAATATATATTTGTCTATCTAATCGCGGAACGTACAAAAAGGAAACACACCGAGTGAAGGAAATAATACTTTGTTTTTTGAAAGTATCAATCTTATTCTGTTGAATAAAAAATAAAGTTCATCTGCGAAAGGAGTTGTGTATCGTCGTCTGGCTAATCAAAAGAAGACGGTTTCTTCTGCATTCTGTCATTTGCAAGAATCAAAAGTGAGTTTTGACAAGTATACCGAATGATGTTCCCTGTGTGTGCAATTCTGATCTGTCATGTCAATTATTAATAGACGAGTAAATGAGAGAAAAGAAATCTAATAAAATATGCGTGATAATGAAAGGACGGAGTAGAGAAGCGTGTATAACTAGTGTGTGCCTTTAGATCTATGTATTCAATAGGTTTGATCGAGTGCGTGAGATTATGAGAAGAGAAGTTGGGGTTTTTTTTTTTTTGCTTGCAAGAAATAAAGCTTAACCGTGATTAGGAAGGATCTGAAAAAAGAACCCCTGACAGTTGCCCACCTTAACCACGTCCATTGTGCTCTAGTTCTGTTTGTTTCAATTATTGCATCAGGCAAAATATCTAGATTAAAATTATACCCAAACACTGGTATTTATTAACTGTCATGTCGGTTGACAGGCAGAGGGCAATAATGCCTTAGGGGATCTTCTGAAAAATATTTATTTTTTTTTTCAAACATCCCTTTCGTTCTAGTCCATCTTCGTTTTGAAAGGAAAATACAGTGCAGAAGGCGAACAAAAATGAAAACTCAAATTGGTAATACTCAATGTATTGGACTAGTATCTTTGAATGTGTAGGATACATTAAGGCAAAACTAGTATTAACGCAGCACAGCGGGCTAGAAAATGTTCATCGAAAATACACACATCCTCATCGCTGTACATAATATACTTCTAATATTTAAAAACAAATTAGAATAAAACCATTTTTGTCGGCCACCGGCAAAGAGCCGACATCGGTCTCGACTGTCTCCTCTGTATCCATTGTGTCGGTGTGTATATCTCTCTCTCTATATATATATATTCAAGCGTCGTGTGTGCCTATGTATTTGTCGGTCTGTCTGGCTGGCGCCAGTGCGACGAGGTTTACCTTCTTATTTTTTATTACGTCAGTGGCGCCCACTGGCGCCTATTGAAAATCCCACACACATGCAATGCAGCTTTTTCGTGTGTATAAACCTGCTTGAATTTCTATAAAATGTTCACTCACACATGCACGTGTGTGTTGCTTCAAGTGAATGCATGTAGTAAAATGATTTTCTTTATGTGGGTTAGAGGGGGGCTTTTACTTCGTTTTATTTTTTTTTTCACTTTTTTTTTTTATTCTCTATTTATGTGGTATTTGGGTGTACCTGCAAAAGTGCAGTCAGTATTGATGATTTTGTTGTTGGTGTTTTAGTTGTTTTCCTCTGTTTTTCTGGTGTTAATTTTTGCAGATATTTTATGGAAATATGCAGATTTATGTATAGTGGATTTTTCAGATGCGGGCGTGTCCGTTATGTACGTCTATGAGATCTTGTTCGGAGAAGTTTCTGTTTCAATTGGAATTTTTTTCCTGGGAAACAATTTCATTTCTAATTTGTTTATGAATTAGTTTTCCTAAGCCACTAAGGGATATTTCTACTATTTTGCTGCTGTGTATCAGCACGCAATGAGCGTTCGATCGTCTATGGCCCTAGATGTGCAAGTTCATTATAACACTGCAATGGGACTCTTAAACTTTAGGCGAAGATTTAGTGTTTTTTTTAAACATTCAGCAGGCTTCCTTTTTCAGTCAAACACTTATAATTAGTTACAACTTTGAACCAGCCATAAAATAGATCGGTTCCACATAAATAAGCTTGAAGATGTTGGATCGTAGTCCTGGATAGTTACCTTCCGTCGAATCGCTGAACTTTACTTTTATTTTTAGTGGTTTCTTAACTACGTCCTTAATGGCAGACATTTCGTACAATGATGGAGAAAAAAATGAGTTTATTATTTTAATTTAATATGTACGTCTAAGGCATTCTATTAAAAATTTATAATCCTATAATAAAATAAAAATAATAAAAAAAAATAAAAATTAAAAAATCCTAGGCAACCAACTAGGGTTGGTGCGTCGACCTCTACTTCCGCTAACGTTGCCTAGGTTCGATTCCAGGTACGAGCAAAATTATTTCCACGGTCCACCTCTCTAGAAAATGTTGGCCGTTCGAAGTCGACATCAAACTGTAGGTCCCATCCACTCGTGCTAGAAAATAGAACGCACAACGCGACTGGAGCTGGGTCTTTGCCCTCTACGGGCTGTACCGCCACCCATATTATTATACTATAAGCTCAACGCAAACATAGTGCAAAGAGGAGTTGAGTTCAAAGATGGATTAGAGGAAGCATAGCCATCTATGCATGTCTTGTGTTTTCTGTACTTCGTTGTGTATTCGCAGGTTACTTCAACTCTCCTATTATCCTGAGGTCCTCTGTCCATTTTGATTTGAGAAAATTGCAACAGTTTTAATGCAGAAACTATATGCATACAGTGGTGGACACACAAATAGCACACAATACCACACACTTAAGAGCAAGACAATCTTCTGTCTTCATAAGCCAATGATCTTTTGGAAAAATGCGTTGTGAAGTGATGAATCCAAGTTGTGCAGATTTGAATGAGGTGGATTTGGCTTCTGCTAACTTAACTAAACATAACCCCAAGTAAACGGTGAGAATGGTGGCGGGAATGTGATGACATGTGGACAGCCTTGGTCACCAAAATGGATCAACATGTGTACAAAGATCACATTATCCCCTATTAGTCGAGAAAATATGAAACTAATTCAGCATTAGTTTTTGAATTATAAAGGTTGGCTATCAAAAAGTCACCATTTTACGGCCCGCCCAGTCTCCCGATTTGAATCTGGTAGAGAACCTGTGGAACGATGTAGAACATCACAGTCGAATCTGCAAAACCAAGACATGCAGCTCAATTCTGGATCCAAATAGCTTATAATTATATTCCTAAAGAAAGGAACTGGAATGTCTTCCGAGACAATGTTAAGCAGTGTTCCACGATAATATTGGTTTTTGGGAGTCATTTTATAATTTTAATGCAATACAATGTACTGTGCCATTCATAGTTTAACAAAATTGTTTTTTAATTTATTTCCTTGCAAATGCTCTCGTCATTCTGCAGTGTAATAGTGTTTAGGATTTTGATTACAAAATTCATTGTATAGAAACGCAGGTGTGCTATTTAGTTGTCCACCACTTTAAGCTTTGTCAAGATCCTATATGATGAATATGAGCAGTTCGAATCTATGGGTGTTTTATGGCATTTAGGCAGGGTGCTACAACAAGTTATACTCATTCTATGAAAGAGATAGAAGATGTTGCCATTATGATAAATAATAAAGTTGCACCTTAAATTCAAACTAAAGGCACACACTAGATCATGCATATCTTATAGAAAATAAATTTATAATGCGTAGAATTAAATACATATTAAATAACAATCAACCATCTCTGGATTCGTTTCAGCTGCGGAAACATTTAAACAAACACAATCTCCGACTTCAAATTCCTTCGACTTTAAAAACTCGAACAAAAAAAGAATTGCTATCTAATAACGGCATTTTCCTTTTTCATTTGGTACTCGACCATAGTTTTTGTGAAATTAAAAATCTTACATATCAAAATAAAAATACTTAATTTCGCTTCAACCAAAAAGTGCTTTATTCATAAGAATACATGTATGTAGAAAAAAAAGGAGGAATATATAATCAATGTGCAATTATTGTTAAAATACAATTTTAATGATAATGAATTTGTAACAGTTGCCCTAAATAAAGAATATATCTAGAGGTTTTTAAGAAAAACCTCAAAAGTTCATATTTGTATAGTGCTCGTGCCATTTCCACTAAATTTTGTGTAATCAACAACATAAGACGCGCTTCAAAGAATATAAATATATGACAGTGATTCGCTTATACTTTCGTCGTTTCTGTTTCCCTTTGTAAATTATGAATAAATAATAATTGTGATAACGATAAAGATTAAATGAATAAAGAAATAAGATAATTTCTAAGAAAGTAAAAATAAGTGATCTACTTGAAATTGTAACAATTTTCTTCAAATTCTTGTTGACGTGAACGCACAGTAATACAAAAAATAGAAAAAAATTATTATTGAAATTGTTTAAAATAATAACCGGGAAAACAATTTACTATTTCGATCGTCGTCCCCTATAGATTGTGTGATACAAGGTTTTAAGTTTTTATCGTTTGATTTTTACTTAAAATATAATTGCATCAGTTTTAATCGATAATGCAAATACGATAATATCGATGTTACCAATGCATTTAAAGTCCCTCCATGCACATGTTTCAAAGCAACAAAACGAAGAAAAAAAAAGACAAATTATGGTTTGCGTGCCAAACACTACGCAACAATGTCAATCAAGATTCCAGCATAATGCCAAGTGTGCAACCACAGCAGCCTCACCATCAACGTCTACACCACCTCCAGCAAGAAGCGATGTACGATGTGGAGGAACAGCAGGACGATATTGTGCAGCCGCCATATTCTCAAATGAATTGCAATTTAAGCAATATAACACCTATCTGCTATGCATCATACCACAATCCGACGGACATGGAAACCAGCCCGGAAAGGATGAGCGTCGAGCAGGACTACGAAACCAAGATTGGTGGCTATTGTTGCGAAAGTTATTGCGAAAGTACAAGCGACGATTGCAGCAGTCATCATTATTGCAATCGAATGATGGCAGCGGGGTTGACATCCGAACGACTGGGATCGAACCAGTTGCTCATGTCATCGACCAATCACAACAACAACAACAACAACAACAACAACAACAACTCAACAACTGTGACAACAATGGGGAATACGTTGACCAGATATTGGTATGCGGGGAACGATTCTGTTTCGAGCGAGTCAAGCATTGCGAAACGACCCCACCCGCAGAAGTATTCACCAATGATGAAAGCAACCCAGTCATCTGCATCAATAATGCCAACGTCAGTGAAAACTGCGGCAATGCCGACAACAACACCGAGTGTCTTTCGAAATTGCTGTTTCGGCCGAGGCTCAGAATCGAGCGAGTCGAGCATAGGGACATGCACTCATCCACAGAGGAATCAAACTTGTACTCTCAACAACAACAATGCCATAGGAATCAACAACAACAATTACAACACAAGCAAGAACAATTTCAATTTCTTCGAACAAAAACCAAGAATAACATCATTAACAACAACAACAACAACAGCATCAACGAACGACATAATAGGTTCAGTAAGGGATTATTTCAAGGCCTTGATGAAAAGACTCAAGGAGCCCCAAGTGGATACCCTCTATCAAGTGGTCGCAACACGTGCCGGCATCAGCGATACGAATCATGCAGATCAACAAAATGCTACGCATCAATTCTCGGATTGCATCTTGGTGCAACGCGAAACGATCAAAGGCAAAGAACCAAACGTGATTGCATGCCTTTTATGGTTATGGCCGGATTTGAAAACGTCAGCGGAACTGAAGCGAGTACCGATGTGTCCGAATGGCAAGGAAAAGGTTTATGTTTGCTGCAATCCGGCACATTGGAATCGGATAGTTATACCAGGTGAGATAAATATACATTGTTTTTGACCATGTTCGAATTAATTTGGACTAGACTGCTTTTAGACTGAATGATTGTCGATTTGTGGGCTTTTATTTGTGTTATTTTTATTGACATTCAATGGCGTTTGACTTTGACACTTGATATGTAGACCACATTTGACAGGAATATTTTTTGACAGTTTGTTAGTTGCTAGAGCTAGAATTGAATCTATTTAAACGGAAAGACCATACAAATGGATCTCCTGAGAGTATTCCACAATTTTGGTTTCCACCGAACCGAAATGCTGAGCTGAAGTGTTTTCAAATGTCATTAGCTGTCATTTTGTAAATGGCCGGCAGAACAGCCGTTGACAGAAAATAATAGTGTTGAGAAGAAAAGAGAAAGAGCATGTTTAGATATTTTGACAATTACAAATGAACAGCAAAATAAACTGAAGTGACAACCGCTAACTGACTGATGAACTAAAGAGGTGTTCAACTAGATTTTGGCGAGGTTTCGGAACCCCGAAAATATATGCTAGACCCTAGGATGTTTGGAGACATTTTTTTATTAAACCTCGCGATTTCGTTTGGTGGGAACATATCGCAAGATTAGTTTTTATTCCCGAACAAATTTTCAAGGCAAGATCTTTTGAAGTTGCTTCTTCCTTCAATAGGCAACTCCTAACGTTCACCAAACCTTCTACAAATCCGCCTCGAAAACAACGACTATTCTTCACAAAAAATCAAAAGGCAGCTGGTATAGACTTCTGCCGAGGGATATTCTGACTAAGAACTACTCAATAAATTGAATCCACTTTTCAAAACAAAATAAGTACAACTATCAATCTTCTGCCCTGGCTACTTCTCTACCCACTACCGGGTCGCTTACCCATGCCCACAGAATCTCACAGCAGTGTTCTAAAAATATATGTACACTCGTATATTTTTCAAAATATACAGTCAGTCGGGGCGAAAGAAATCACTGACAGATAATTTAAAAGAGGAGCACAGGGAGAATTTCGTTTTGAACTGTATAAATGGTGAATGTGTACACTAAGAAATATTGTATGTACAACGTGTACATATGCAGGCTGAAAGAGACCAAATGTTCTAGGCGCCATACCATGGTGCCATGGTGGCATGGTAGCATTCGGCCCACCAAGGGTACACAGTCTGGGTATGTTTGCTATTTGAAAATGAGATCAGGCCTTCACAGTAAACAAGATTTTTGTTCACCCTCACACCCAGCATTTTACATGATTTAATGAGAAATAAATTGAATTACGAGTATTTCGTTTAATTTATGGTTTCTGATCGTAGCAGGATCACTCTATAAATATCGCATTAACTAATTTGAAGCATTTCAAGCACGCATTCACACGGACAAATTGTGAGTGCGGCGCCGCCGTGTGCAAGCGTTGTTTCATATCGCTCGGGTGATGCTCCGAGTGATCCGTGGTATCAAGCCATTGGCTTTGTCTGACGACATAACAAAAACAAGAAGTGTTAGACACTATTTTACATCTTTTAAAACAGGCGCGACACCGGCGACACTGATGACAGTGTTGCGGCCGTCTCACCACGCAGTTGTCACCGCCGCTATTTGTTGTCGTGATCGTTGCTGTCGCTCAGCGGTGTTTTTTTTTTTTTTTGTTTTTGTTCATATAATTTAAAGTTTCTAAATTCTTCGTCAACACTTTCGCATGTTTTATTGTCACTGTGGTTGTTGTAGATTTCATTGGGCTATTCATCACTTGATTAGAGGCGTCAGCGGCAAGGGTGGAAACGGTGCTGAATACGGTGGCGGCGGCAACGGTTGCCGCGAAGGCGGTGGTTTTGTTGTAGAGGAAGAAACGCGCGTAACGCGGTGGCGACTATTAAGATTATTTCCGTGGCGCCAACTTCCTCAATCTACGCAAATAATTTCAAAAGTTTTTTCTAAAAACAAAAAAAAAAAATAAATAAATAAACATTTATGTACACGAGGATTAAGTATACAACGTGATTAAGGATTATTTTTTCTTATTTTTCTCTCAATTGCGATTAGAAGCAGACGACTTCTTATTGCGTATATAAAGCGACATACTGGGCATGCACATGTACATCTAACGTTTTGTTTTTCGTCGTAATCAGAAGGCGATGTACGATGTTTCCTCGGTTTATTTGCTTTTGAGGCTAAATAGATGGCGTAGAAGGCAATAAAGAACCTCTACTAAATCGACCGGCAGACATTTATTTTAAGCAGAGCAAAAACAAAAAAACACAAGACTTCGCATAAAAATAGTTAACGAATGAGATTCGACCGATTCGTTCGAATTCCTTGCACTGGCGCCAGTTAGTCATAATTTATTGAGCGAAATGCGTGAAAGGAATAACCATTGTGTGAAAAAAAAACAAGAAACACAAAATTAATGGTCTTGGCTATTTATTTAAAATGAATAGGTACAGTGTAGGTATTTCGAAATACATTTTACGAGATAATTTCAAATTAGTCATTAGTGTCAACAAGAATGGAATGACATTTGAGTGAATTTATTCAACACCTGTTGGTGATGATAAGGCAGTCCCGTCAGTCAGTGTGACTGTCAGAAGGGAGTGTATGGATACAGATGATATGCAGTGGTTTTGAATTAGAATTGTGTTTATGTTTTGAAAGGGTGTATGTGAAAGAGTGTCAGGCCAGTTGATAGTGACTGAGAATGTGGCTTGTATTGATGCTGATGTAAGGGCAAAACCATTAAGCACTTCCTATTTTTAAATTTAAATAATGCGAAGAGTGTGTGAAATGTCAAACACATTTTGTGTTCGTTTGAAATCTCTATCGATGACATTATATATGGAAAATGACATCGTTCAAAAGTGCATCTGAAATGTCAAATGTTTGCTTAACTCTGGCTCAATGAGACATATGACATGGGTAATGTTGACTTTGAGGGCTGCAGTGGCTTGTGGATTATTCGCATATACCAGCGACTTGTGAAACCCGAACAAGAATAAGTCGGGGTCGCGCAATGTCGGCGGCGGGTTCACATCACTTCCATGTGATATGACCGTTCCCTCGAATTGCTTGGGCAGAATTTCCCAACACAGCTCATGCTCTTGAACCGCATGTCGTTTGCACATAAGGCAATTCAGGCCAAAATGGTAGTTGGCAATAATCGATACTGCCGTGGCCAACGTCGTTCTCAAAGAAATGTGGGCCGATGACTCCGAAAGCGCAAATTCCACACCAAACAGTGACTTCTTCTCTTTCATTGGACCCTCTTGGATCTCATGTCTGGTATAGTCTCGAATTCCATTTGGAACTGGTCCTCATCTTATGGCGATCGTAAAATGGGCGGAGTGCGCGGAACGCTGCCCAAACAGAACATCCATTTTGATAAAACAATTTTATGGTGATCACAGCAAAACAGACTAAATGACTGACAGCTAATTTGACAGATGTAGCTTCAACAATTTGGCCGCTATCAACTGTCAAATTTCCGAAGTCCCTGTTCCAAGACCTTTTACTGTCAAATTCCCAAAGTCCCTGTTCCAAGACCTTTTACTGTCAAATTTCTGAAGTCCCTGTTCCAAGACCTTTTACTGTCAAATTCCCAAAGTCCCTGTTCCAAGACCTTTTACTGTCAAATTCCCAAAGTCCCTGTTCCAAGACCTTTTACTGTCAAATTCCCAAAGTCCCTGTTCCAAGACCTTTTACTGTCAAATTCCCAAAGTCCCTGTTCCAAGACCTTTTACTGTCAAATTCCCAAAGTCCCTGTTCCAAGACCTTTTACTGTCAAATTCCCAAAGTCCCTGTTCCAAGACCTTTTACTGTCAAATTCCCAAAGTCCCTGTTCCAAGACCTTTTACTGTCAAATTCCCAAAGTCCCTGTTCCAAGACCTTTTACTGTCAAATTCCCAAAGTCCCTGTTCCAAAACCTTTTACTGTCAAATTTCCGAAGTCCCTGTTCCAGGCCTTTTACTGTCAAATTTTCGAAGTCCCTGTTCCAAGACCTTTTACTGTCAAATTCTCAAAGTCCCTGTTCCAAGACCTTTTACTGTCAAATTTCCGAAGTCCCTGTTCCAAGACCTTTTACTGTCAAATTTCCGAAGTCCCTGTTCCAAGACCTTTTACTGTCAAATTTCCGAAGTCCCTGTTCCAAGACCTTTTACTGTCAAATTTCCGAAGTCCCTGTTCCAAGACCTTTTACTGTCAAATTTCCGAAGTCCCTGTTCCAAGACCTCTTACTGTCAAATTTCCGAAGTCCCTGTTCCAAGACCTTTTACTGTCAAATTTTCAGTTGTCAAATTTCCGAAGTCCCTATTGGAGGACCTTTTAGAAAATCACTGACGCTACAGTTTGATTTTCTGCTTTTTTAAGCAGACGTAGTCTCTGAACATCCTCGTGACGGTTCCTAAGACCTCGAATTAAGAACGTTTATCGTGTCGGGCACCCTTAGTGTGGTGCCAGCCACTGCCACGTAGCCTTTTGACAAGTAACAACTCTAGTTGTGTTGCAGGAAGTAAACGCATTGAACACTACACAAAACTAACCGCCTGAGCATATAGAATTGTGCACAAAATCAATCCCAATCGTTGAAGCAAAACAGTTCAGTGCTGTGCAAAATACAGAATGTTCTTAGAAAGAGACAATCGCAACTTTGTATGTTAAGCAGTCATCCAAATGCCCATGTCGCAACTAATGACACTTTGAGAAGTGTTCGGTTCGCTTTTTAATTAAGAATATGTTTAAAAAAAAAAATAAAGAATGAGATTCTCGACAAAAAGATGCAGGAAAAGACAAAACAGAACACAAAAATGCGCATCTTAAGTGCAACTACCTGTTTTCATTCGCTTCTTCACCCTGTATTTGGAACACAGATACCTACTCCTCTCCGTTATTTTTTTCCTCTTGTTATTCATTTCTTAAGGGCGCCCGAAGTAAGAATTCTTAGAAATCTCTTCAAAGGAGAACTACACGCTGAGGTAGACGAAAAAAAGAAAGGAAAAACAAAACCGACAGTGGAATCCATTTAATGAAAGAGGGACATGGTGGTATCCCTTTTATATAAACGAGCGTGGAGGATAACCTGTTCCTGCGGGGAAACGTGCACACAATCAAATCAATTAATGGACGAGCACTCCCTTCGGCCCTCACCTCAAGGATGGCTAACAGCCACAAATCACGCAGAGGAGAGGATATCATCCACTTGACTGCAACCGAGCGAGTCTGTGGCAGTCTTAGGTTTATCTAACAGATATGGAATACATTATGCACTTACCGGTGACAAATTCACATCCGGACAAGTGACAGAGGAGCGGGAGCATCAATTTCAAAGCGAATAAACCGATTGCCTGCTTGACTCCGCGAATACAGAGGACCTCTCAAAAGGCACATCGTCGTGATAGCCCTTAAAGTGCATGCAGTTCCTTTCAGTTGGTCAGCCACTAATTAGCCTTCCTTTGCAATGTATGCCTGTACACACAACATCTTTTGACATGTTATTCAAAATTGTACCAAAAAAAAGGGCAATCACGAGCAGGGAACGTCAGTAAAGCAGAAATGAAAACCAATCAAGACGCAAGAGCGGGGCACAGCTACTGTGCGCCTGAGCTGTGTGCACCCAGTCAACAACACTGCCAACCAGCACACATTGTGCAGCCGGAGCAGTCATTATGAATCTCTTATTCTACGAAACATGTTAACAACTAAAAACGTATGCGAAACCGTCCATTAAGAACAAATATACATACATAAACGAGGACCTACCAGTGGTCTTTTGAACAACAGCATGAATCGCGCAGACCACGCAGATTGGAGGTAATTTAACCTCTCCGTCGCCGAGTAGGGTTCTCGGCATTCCCAACGTGTCCGCATCCTTTTTGCATTGTGTGTGCTGTTTGCCGGGCCATACATTGCCTCATCTTCATGGCGCTGAAATACTAAATACACTCGAAAAATCTGCCCTACTGGTCAACACAAAATGTGGGAAGGATGCCTCTACCTACCTTTAACTACTGGGATTCTCTTGAGTTGTTTTTTTTGTTTTCTCTCTTCCGCCTGCGGTGTATTTTGTCCACAATTCCGATGCGCCAAGATGTGTAGTTTTTGTTTTTTTTTTTTTTTGCTTGATTTGGTTTTCGTTTTTGACATTTTGTTCTGCCCCTCTACTGTTGGTGTTCTTCGGTTCTGTTGAAGATGTTGAATGTGTGTTTGTTTTAATTTTTTGAGCTGCGTTCATGCTCAAATCTCAGTCAGTTAAGTCGCTAAAATGCCTACGACTACTGAAAAGGGGAAAGGTTTGTCCAAGCAATGACCAGAGCCAAGCAAAAGTTACTGGAGCTTATATTCAGTAACCACCAACATTCATTCTATACGCACAAAACTAAGTGGCAAAATGCGTGCGTTTACCTCCACCGCCCGCAATCTTTTAACCATTTTAGCTGTTTTTTAATGAAGGCAGACAAAATGGTGGACCTGGTGGTGGCGCTGTTGTTGAAAAAGCGTTTTAAAGCTTGGCGTACGGGGTTTATGCTAGTTTATGTACAGTGCTTCAACCTTTCTCTTCTATACTAACTCTCTTGTTAATTTGTTGAATCGGAATCGTTGTTTAGATCAGGTCCAGTGAAGCCTGTGAGGCTGTTGTCAAACTAGCGATAGAAATACTCTAGTCCTTGCTCTCCTAATGGGACAAGACCGGCTAGAGCAAATATCTCAGTCAAAATTGCCGCCTAAGTTGACTTCATTCACTGCCACTGTTGCGAAGGGGAATTACCCATCAGATACTTTTTCGTTAGTCCATCTCTTATGCATCCTCCCTCTATGTGTTGGTCAGTGAGTCACTTCGGTTTCCCTTTGGCGAGCGGCATCAAAGCAAGCAGCACGATGAAGCTGTAGACGGCGGTTTATTCAGTCAGTTGAGTTCGCATTCTCTCTGCTGTCCTGCCCATGTCCATCCTTTGCCCAGATATTCCACAGATTTCAATCCACATTCGTTTTTGCAAATAGCTTAGCATGAAATTCACTCGTTTATATACTCGACGACCGATGACAGCACAAGCCTAGTGATATCCTCATCACTGTGTATACATATGTACAGCAAAGCCATTCATTTGGGGAAACAAAAAATTACCTTGTTGATTGAACAGCGATGAAGAATTTTTGATAATAAAACGGAAACGAAAAGAAGAAGGCAGAGAAGAAGGAGATGCCGCGAGATAAAAGAAAGAGGGACTTACCGATCTCCCTTGCGTTGTGTCACGTTTTTTTGGTGGTCAAGTTCTTGCGGTCTTCAGGAGGGAATTGTAAGAATGTTTTGATTCATGTGAAAGATATTTTTTTCGTCGATCAATCAATTTTTGAGAACAACACACGCATACATGCAACTGCGATGTGAATCTGCTGGCTTGTGGCCTTTCTGGAAGCGGATAACGAAGAAGGAAGTGGCGCATTAATCATCGACATTTGGACACAGGAAATACGAACGTGCCTTCAAGATTTTATGATAGAATGTGTAGAGCCAGTGCTGACTAGTTGGGTTTACCTAAGACTTTTCTCAGGAGTCTCAGGCTCTATGGAATACAAGGAGAGCCTATTGCTACGTTTAATAATCGAATTGATCGCAAAAGGATCAAGAGTAGTAAGATCATTATGATCAGCTCTATCAAATGAGTCTAAGACGTATCAATTTGAGCACACCGAAGATATTTTAACGAAACAGAGATAGACGGCGTATACACTATTTCGCAGAGGTTGAATGGACATGCGCTCTACAAGACACAGCCGCCTTTGGCGTTGGATCATGTGGGTTGATCGATGCCAAAGACAGGGCCAAAGATCGAACGCAGAACTTTTCCCTCGAATATGCCAAGGACTTCCACTTTTGAGATTTTCCATGCCTTCGCGCTGTACAGCAAGACTGGAATGAGCGGTGTCTTATGTAGTGGCTTCTTGAGGTCAGAGAAGTCTAGTGAGAGTTCTTCTTTGCGTTTGATAACGCTACCGAATGTCCGGTATCGAAGAAGTCCTCGACTACATCGAAGTTATACCTGCCCATTGACATTAAACATCGACGCCTTGGACAGGGGGTAACAGGCCTTTGTCCAAGTCGTCGATGTTGAATGTCCTTTCGTGAGGACAGCATATTTAGGTCGGCCAAAGCAAAACTTTTTCTCCGTCTCAATGCCAGCAAACGCTCCATTGACGGCTTGCTGTGGTCTACCAATTACGTCAATGTCATCCGCGTACGCCAACAGTTGCACGGACTTCCGGCATATCCTGCCACGCTTACACGATCTTCTCCAGGATGATGTTGAAGAAGTCGCCTCACCTTGGGAACAGCGAGAATGCCTCATCGTCCCAACGAATTTTGCAGGAATGACAAAACTAGACAAGGCGTTGTACAGCTCATCTCTGTGCACACTGGCTAAGCGGCCCTGAAATCGACGTGGTGTATCGATTTTCACTTCTTGGGTCTTTCCCAGGATTTGCCATAGTCCGAAGATCTGGTCGATCGTGAACTACCCTGGCCTGAAGCCGCACTGATTGTTCACCTATTTTCTCTATTGCTTATAAACAGCTCATAAACAGATCTTGTATGCGATGTTAGGAAGCAGTCAAAGTAGTCTCCTCTTCAGAGGAGACTCTGTCTCCTCTCAGATTCCACTCGTTTGGCATGCGACCATATCTTACAGATGAGCTACATTGAAAATTTCAGCGGATCTCCCCCTGTTTTGTGGATTGGGCAAACGATCCTCAGATCCCACTCCACTTCCGTCGACCTATCTTACAGATGAGCTACCATGGAAATTTCAGCGGATTGTTGTGGCACTTAAATCCTAGAAAACTGTGCATGCTGCTCTGAAATGCTTTAAATCATCGAAACTCTTTCTTGATGAATCCACCACAAGCATCGATTTGCAACTAAGTAAAGCAGCAAGCAATTTAGATGCATTTCACAATTGCTGCTATTTTTAAATGGCATGTAACTAATAAAGATGTCACTTTGTAATTCCAAAGTTAAGACACTTTTCATTTATTATTCACCTCACTCTTAGTTATTTTTCCACAAAGCAGCTGATATGCATGATAAAATCAGCATTAACGGCGTAAATTCCAAAGCACTTTACACCATTTACGGCCTTCCCCCACCTCACCAGTGCCTCCATTTAACTGCTGGCGTCTGAAGCTGAAACAAAACAAAAAGATAATCCTTCCATCATTGTCTCCACAAATCCGATTCGTTGTCATCGAAATTCACAAAAACCAAACATAATTCACTGCATCTCTGCGTGGGTATTCTGTGTGCGTTGCCTTCAGAAGAAAGAAAAGGCGTCATAATTCTACTAATTACAAACGTTGATTGATAAAAGCCAATAAATTATCTTAATTATAGATCCATTCTTTATAATCAATTCGACTGGCTAACAATGGTAATTAATAACCTATCTCATTTAGATCCCCCTCCCCTAGCCATCAGAATACGGCATCAACAGTTGCCGGCGCCGCCCCAGGCAGCAACAAGCCGACCGTTCCCCCATGCATATTTCATAAACAAAAACTAACTATGCCTGAATCAGAATCAATATCAGCGAACGATGCAAATGTATGCATGATGAAATTTATTTCTTTAACCTTCTAAGCTTGGAAAATTTTTACAGATTTTCATATTTAGATTTAATATCAGGCCTAGACATGCGCTCAAGCCGTCCCCCTCCACCACCACCACCACACACACACAATAAAACCAAAGCGAAAATTATCTGTTATACACATCGAATGTTCGTTCGGTCTTAGATTTATTTTAGAGATGAGATCATAGAAGATACAACTGTGATTTGAGTCGGGGCCATAGAAAAGCCTAGCTGTGTGCTTGGCCAGCGGAGACCACCTTGCCGAGCTGAAGATCAGAACCAGAAAAACTGGAAGTTCTCTCGTGTGTGCGTGTGCTGTGCGCCGTTCTCCAAAATTAGGAGAAGTCAAAATATAAATAAATAAATAAATTTTAATGAGAAAAGCAAAAAAAAAAAAGCACAAAAACGTTAATCGAAGGAGAATAAAATTCAGATACGTTCGTACATTGGTTTCGTGTGCTCTGTGTGGTGGATCTGGAGAATGAGCGAACAGCAGCACGGTACAGCACAGCACAGCATTGTCTTGTATTTTGTCACAGGTGTTGAAGAGGGAGACTTTTTGTAAGTCACTTGATAAAGGAATGATAGTTTGTAATTAACGCTTGGGTCGTAAAATTGATAAGAAAAAACAATACTTTCATACAAGGTCACGTTGGTCATGAGGCCACCTTAAAATGTTCGTCACAGTGTGACACATTAACCAAATAAACATTAATGGAAAATTAATGGGAATTATCAGATCATTGTCGAAAATACTTGATTGTGCACGTAGGACTAGGATCGACTGGATGAAGATGTGTAGGCTTTAAATTTGATCATTTGTTCTATTGGGTCTAAAACTTCGTGCTGTTTTTTTTTTCAAAATTTGAACGTTTATTTAATTAAAACATGTGTTATTCAAAGTATTTCCCATCTGAAGCTTTGACTTTGTCCCATCTTTCTTGCAATTTCTGGATCCGATCCCAAAAGAACTGCGTCGGCTTGGCAGCCAAGTATGAATCAAGCCAATTTTTGATATTCTGCTCTGATGTGAACCGTATTTCAGTGAGGGCGTTCTGCTTCGACCCGAACAAATGGTAGTCAGAAGGGGTAAGATCTGGGCGTAAAACTTCCCATCCACTGTTTTCCAAATAGTTCTTAACCGGAATAGCAACGTGGGGCCGAACGTTTTCTTGAAGTAAAATTATTGCCTCGTGTCTGGTCGCATATTCCGAACCCAATTTCCTTGCTTTTGAATATATCTAGCTGCGCTTAAACGTTTTGAAATGGCTGCTTGAGTGACACCCAAAGATTCTGCGAGCTCTTCTTGTGTTTGGCAAAAGTCTTCATAGAGTAATGCTTCCAGTTCTTCATCTTCAAACTTTTTTGGCTGCCCAGGACGTTCATCGTCTTCCAAGCTAAAATCACCACTTTTTCGCTCAGCTAGCGCATGTTCAGCATAAACTTCCACCAAAATACGATGGCTTTCGGCAGCAGTTTTCTTCATATTAAAGTCATGAAGAAGAACTCCCCTCAAAAACACTTTTTCAGGCACAGAGTTCGACATATTCAAACGTCTGGGCTTCAAACGAATGACATATACTGAAATGACGTACAATGACAGTAGCTTTTCAACGCATGTCCCAATGGAATAACACAAGTTACGCCACAAGTTATAGACCCAATAGTTCAAACATTCAATTGCTTTCAAACTTCCACGCATTTCATTCGGATCTTCAGACCGTTGTCTGCATTTTCGTAACCTTTTGTTCAGCTGTCGACTAGGTGGCATTGCTGGCAAAGTCACAAATACCGGATCTCTGTCGTGAAACAGAAAACCTGATATCGTCTGAAATTCGCCAAGTGAACCTAACTAAGTATTGAAACATATTGCCAAAGTGGACTCGACTGAAGTGACAGATACCGAGCTGCTTGCTGTCACCTTACTCCTCGAGCTTGAAGCTTGGTCCTGCCTGTCGACTGAAACAACGGCGGCCAAAGTGGACTCGACTGAAGTGACAGATACCGAGCTGCTTGCTGTCCCCTTACTCCTCGAGCCTGAAGCTTGTCCAGTGGTCCTGCCTATCGACTAAAATAACGGCGGCCAAAGCGGGCTCGGCTGAAGAGAGAAAGATACCGTCCTGCATACTGGCGTCGAGTCCTCGGCACTGTAAAGTTTTACACCGTCCTACTTGTTAAATAACTTTTGCAATCAAACCTTATAAGTCCCTTGAAAGTATTTGCAAGACTCAATCAGATTGCTACCGAGTACATTAACTTTACTACTCTAACTTTACTGTTCGGTAAATGAAGGTTCCTTCCCTTGGTGTAGTTTCCCACGCACCGAGTGTCCAGGTCCAACGCCCGACTGGAACAGCTCTTTTAATGGACGTCTCCATCTATCTCGAGTCACTGACAAATGTCCAGAGAATATAGACCTGTCTAGAAGGACCTTCATAAACATCTCCATTCGGAGTCGCGCCCTCCTCTCGTGACAGAACAGTAGCAAGCACCAGCGCACAGGTTCCCCTCCACTCGCACATTGGCGCCCAACATTTGGAATTACAGTCAAACCTCTGTAAGACGAATTGTTGACGTTAAATGCTTCAGCACTTAGACCTGAATACTCGCATATTTTCCACTCGAACAAAATATGTGTGCCCGTGACTATTCGACTGCATTTTCCAAATCAATCAAGCGAGTGGTACGAAAATTGCTTACGACAGATTGAGAGCTCTCATAACGAGAACCAGACGTTGAGATTTGGGGGCGCATTGCATTGAGAAAAATATGATGAATCATCGTTTCGAAGCACATGTGGTGAGTGGATCTGAGTGAATACGACTTCGGCACAAGCATATACCCAAAGGTCATATTTCATTCACACGACAAATCACTGTCTCTCACCCCGTTCCCTCGCGGAAACGGAAACGGCGGCACAGATAAAATCCAATAAATTCTTTCGCCGCACAATCAAAATGCAGTCATTTAAGAAAGAAAAAAAAAAGATCTCCGAATAAGCCTACATACAAGTTCCAGTGTTGGTATATGAATATATTCACTCACATCTCATTCATCTGCATACCATTCGCATCGATTTCATGAATGAAATGATAGGAGGAACAGTTTATGGAAATCTTCAGATCTGCGTTGTAAATCGCTTTGTATTATGGCAACTGGTCTTGACCATAGAAAACCGAAAAAGCACTTCTCGCAATGGCCGCATGGCGTATCTCGAAAAAGTGGTATTTAGATTTAAATCAGTATTTCGTTGCTGTTCGAACACAAGCAAATCAAGCGACGGGTTCAAATACAAAACGCCATCTGAATTCGTTGAATGACTACGAACGTTTACAACACAAAGATGTCCGAGCCCCTCAATTGTTGTGTCTTAAAGCTGTTCGCTCGAACGGAGTGATTTTTGTTTTTTAATATTTAAACTGTCCCCCTCATACTGATGTGAGAATATGTAAATATTTAATCGTAAGAATTTACAAATTAGCCTCTTTTACATGAGAATGGGTGCCATGGTGTTGTTGGATGTAACTATTGTTGTCCGAACGCCGTCTTAGAACGCGGAATAATGTGAAATAAAACGAATCACGAATCGTGATCGAACTGCTTTTGTAAATCTTGTTTGTCTTCAAATTAAACCTGGATCCATGTAAATGGAAAAAAAGGTTTTGTCCACCTTATAGAAATGTAAATTTGAGATGGTTTCTATGAGCCTTGATTGACATCGGTCCCGATTCAATATTGTCCGTCCCGCAAAGTGAAGAATAGAATGTTTCTCACGAAACTGGAAATCGAAGTCAAAGGACGCTTTCATGCAGGCAACACTCCCGGCAAATTGTTGAAGTGGAGCAGAGGACAGCCTTGTCGGAAAAAATAGTTTTCAAAGTGCCATTACTGCTGCCACGGAAATATATCAAAAATGTGTTTTTGAATCAACTTGTCAAATGGCAGAAAAGGATTCACACCAGGCGACGCACGACCTTCTAAATCATTCCGCAGACGGTCGTGCGTAACTCAGATGTCAACACTATTCCTAACTCCCGCAAGTCTGTCCCAAGTGCTTGCATATGTCTAGAATATCATCGGAAGAAGGCAATAGGCATCGGAAAGACCAAGCTGCGGCTTACCCTCCACTAACCCATGGGGACCGGCGAATTATTGGACAATCCCTATGACTCGGTAAAGGGCGAAGTCGCTGTCGTGACGTCGCAATACCTACCGAAACTGTTTATATCGTGCATCAGAGTCGCAAACGACCAGACAGTATAATCGTGTCAAACTAGATGACGCCTTAGGATTAATCGCCAAGCATCCCCGCGATTTGGGCAGTTTTACCAGGCTCTATCCGGCTGGGGCTGGGGGCTCTATCCGCTCAGGGGTTCTTGACGTATGAATCCATTCGAAGTGTGGGCTTTGCGGAATGCACCTGACGATAAGAGGCTAATAGGTTAGTGGGGAGTATCTCAAGCTCGAGAGAACGCTACTGTACAGAACAGAGGCACCCGCATAAATGTTTCCCGGGAGGGTAGAAATTTCTTCGCACTTTCTTTTGCTTCATATTTTTATTTAATTCAAAATATTGGTGGGATCCTAGAGCTGGATGGAGGTCAACCCCAGTTTGATCTGCTGTATTCACTTTTCAAATTTTCGCCGGAGTGTCATATTCAAACGTAAAGTGCCACAGTGCCATGATCTTGCCACATCGGAAGCGTTGTCTGTGGACTGCACTAAATTGCCATTGTTGGCTATTCCTTCCAGCTGCCCATTGGAAGTTTGTATTGTGCTGTAGCCAAGCAGGATCTTAGGAATCCTACCAGGTCGTAATTTTGTTCCGTATTTTAGGGTAAGTTACATGTGTGGGTAGGCCACGTTACATTGTGATGTCCGTGGAGGAAAAATAACCTCTGAGTTCCTATTTTGGTTTGCCCTGTGTGGTTCCCCACACAGCCTGCCTTCGTCATTTTCTCCCCTTGTCTCTTTGAATAGCCATCTGAGCCGGCTAAATTCTTGCAAATGGCAGAATCTGTCTCACACCTACCACCTATTCAAAACTAAATTACCAGTCAGAGTTGAATTATTGCACTAGCTGACACTCAGTTGACAACTCATCGCCCACACAACACTGTTCTGATGAGACATTTGCCAAACAGAAGTTCAGGGAAATTCGTCAACTTTAAAAACAACCAATTGACCACGCCACACACACTTTCAATTTCGACCAAGTTGACAACTCTGTTGAATGATCTGCACCTACACATAGACACAATGAAGAAATGTCAAAATTTATTTTTAAAAAAATAATAATAATTAAATGCCGCCCGAGCAAAACAGAGCGAAATTTACATAAATTAAGGATTTCCTACCAAGCGTTTCCTGCTGTGTGCGTTGATTTTGCTTTATTTTCCCTAGCCAACCAGTTCCATCTTGACATTGACATAACGAAGAGAAAGAGAAGAAACAAAAAAAAAAAAAAAAGACGGTGTAGCTTGTGTCTGAATGTTTCTCATCTAAAAGCTAAAAGATCAAGCCATCTTCATTATCATCAATCGTTTAATAAATTTCGCGTAACTATTTCCAAGGAGTGGCTCTCGAGTTTGTTATACTGATTAAAATCTTTATTATTATTATTTCGTTTTTAACGAATGGGGACAGTCGGTAGGTGCGCTTTCATGTTGTTGTCGCCTTTGTTGTGATCGTCTACGACGCCGATGCCGGTGTTGACATGTACAGTATGCTGTTTTGTATCATGTCATTTTTGGATTTTCTTCTTTTTTTTTCGACACTACGAGTAGGTACCTGAATTCTGATTTGACTCGGACATCGGGGAGATTGGTTTCTATTCAGGTTTCGAAGTGTTCGGAAAACCCAGTGAAATTGCGGATAATCTTTGAGAAATTCATATTTATGACTTTGACCACGAGAATCCAAATGATCAGAATTCCCCACTTCAGTGCGGACTTTCCACGGAAATGATCTGACTGGCAATGACGCATAGGCCACTGAACATAGAGTTGGTTGGTTTTTTTTTAAAACTAATTCATGGATTTATTGTTTTCTGTAAATTCACAATTCGAAAATGGACAAGGAGTCGATGAATATTTGTCGTTGTTGTAAAATTCCCTTCAATCAAAACATGTGTATGCGTCATTCTAAATCATAAAATTCAATTTAAATCTTTTTCGTTAACATTTTTGATGTATTTTTTTTATGACGATTAGAATTTCAAATTGATGTTCACATGACTCAGGGAGACTGAATTTGCATCTAAAGGCCCAACTGTTATATCCGAATAGAAGGGGCTGCAGCAATTGTTAAGTTAATTTAGCTGGTTTTATTTATTTTTGTCTAGTAAGTCAATAAATAAATTAAATTAATAACAAAAGATTAAAAATCTTTAAAATTAACAAGCAGTTCCTTTTGGCGTGGTGTACGCAATCAGCCACTGTCTTATCTAGTATTTATAGGTACAGTCGAACCCGGATAATAGGACATCGCTTAATACAAAACAAACAGTTCACTCACAATCTTGCCCGCCTATTGGCACATCCACAATTAATGTGATTTCAAAGAGAAAAGTTGTATATTCCTAAAATTGACTTCATACAGTCAATCAAATTCATATTCGTACAGTATTTTTTTATTCAAAAAATCATGTGCAAGGAACTGTTACAAAACGTGGCAAATACGTTTTTGGCATTCAAGAGTTTGCATATTTCGGTTGCGTTTGAAATTGAATAAAAATATTCAAAATGGGACGAAAACAGTGCGAAACGGCGGTAGAGCATCGCAAACTTATTGTAAAGTACACCAACGATGGTAAGGCATTACAAGAAAACAGCCCGAGCTGTCCAACTGTCCAGTCAATTGTTAAACGATTAAAAATTGATAATCGAATAGTAAATATGCCAAGGAACACCGCACGCGAAATTTGGCAGAAAGCGCACGGGACCACTTGGACCAGCAAGAATGGGAACAAATTTCGGTTGAAACTATCAAAAATCTTGTCCAATCCATGCCAAATAGGCGAAGTATTTGTTAGATTTGTTAAATTTCTTACCAAAAAAAGTTTTCGTTGCACGGTTGATGTGCTATTATCCGGTTGTATTCGTAATGCTATATTGCCTTCAAACGAAATCGCGAGGTTTCATCAAATTGTTCTAAATACAAGGTTCCGGCATACATTTTCATGGTTTCGAAACATGGCGACCTAGTGAAATCTAGTCGAAATCCCCTTTAGTTCATTCGTCCGTGAGAGGTTGTCTAACCGTATGTGCCTACAGCGTGAACTTCAGATTATTTTTGATGCTTAGTTTTAACGTCAATACATTATCTAAACATACTTCTTCTCTATTCTTCTCAACACTATAATTTCCTGTCAACAAGCAACGGTTTTGACGTACACTTCAAATTTGACAGCTAATGGCAACGGCTCATTGAGGTTACTGTAAAAGTTCATGCAATCCTCGCGATTTTGGTTTAATTAACTTGACATTAGTTTCAATGAACTTATTAGTTGTTAAATTCCCATAAAAAGTGCGTTACTGGCAAGAATCAAGAATGTACTGAAATGATATAATTTCCTATCTGAAAAAAATATGTTCCTTTCGGGAACAAGTGCAGAAACAGTCTGTCTCCCTAACTAAGGAACAAAATGTGAAACTGAAAAAAAGACAACCATTTCGTAAACAAAATTACCCGAATAATTTCACAGTCAAACGCATGCGCACCAGAAGTTGTTCGCACATACTTTGCGTTGCACCATTGCCAACTACAGTATTTACGTTCCATTCTTGCACTTTTTCAGCAAGAATAGAAAGCGACATGAGCGAATAAAGTCCTGGGTAGAAATGAAGTATTATAGAGATATCCAACTTCTACCTCTCTGCCCTCTTGAAAGTTTTTTCAAACATTTTTTATATCGTTTTCTCAGACCAAATCACAGAGAGACGTTCACATTATTTCGTGAATAACCGTCAAAAATGTATGGCTACCTGTCAAAACGCCCCTCAAATTCGTCGATGGGCCAGGAGGCAGTCAGCTGTTAGGTTGGCCATCTCTATAATACTTTATTTCTGGTCCTGGGCAAATGTTACAATCACATGCTTTCGCTCATACATTTGGCTTTAAGTATCGCCTGCCTCCGATTTATTGGTCGATTTTGTTGAAATGATTTGAAGTCTTAGGCTTCCATAAAATAGACTTCAAATCAGTTCAACAAATCTACTCAAACTACAGAGTGACAGGCCGATTTAAGGGCAATGCCGCCATTACGTGTCAAAATGAAACAAAAACCCACTTGTCTGACAGAAATGGCATTTTAGCGTGTTCAATAATCATACAATGTCTGTTGTGTCGTGCTTCCTACACAGTGACTCAAGGCGCGACTGAATATATGTATTTACCCACCATAACTCTCAGAATGTGCATGCCCTCCTAAAAATGTGACATCTGACATTTATCTTGAAAAATACTGTTATTCCTTATATATACTCAACCTTTTTTCATATTTTAATTTGTCCTTTTTTTTCTATTTTCTTTTATAGAAGCTGTACCTCCACCTTATCAAGAGTCAGTAATGGACAGACTGAGACCCGAAGGTAGGTTTGCACAACTCTTTAAAACTATGTGCTCTTGCATTTTATTTTTGTTTCTTGTTGTCACTGAAACCAACAAGAAGGTAGTTATGGCCATCCATCAAGTGGAGGTGCATGTGCTTCACCTGTTTAATAAAATAAATAACGAAATAATGCTCTCCCTTGGGCTTCGTTTCCGAGGGCAATGCCGTCGTCATCGTCATGAGAAAATATAATTTTTCCAATGCACGAACACTAAGCGCGCACTATTCTGGGCTACATACATGGCATGCCTTAGTTTCGTGTGGGGCTACACAGAACAGGAACACTATTCTATTTAATTTCGTTGTGATCATCGGGGTGTGTGTGGGTACAAATAAAATCATTCACTAATACTGACTAAAAACATTTTAAGCACAAAATAAATAAACAACACTCATAGCTGCCGACATCGCCGCACCTCCGCTCTTTCAATCTTGATCCCCCACCGCCTTCATACGCCACAGAGGCAAAGGAAGCCAACAGTCAGTGAGCCAGCAAGCAGCAACCAGCAGAAGAGCACCAGCGCAACCAACAAAAGCCGTCCGCGACGACGACGACGACGACGGCGACGGCGGCGTTGAATAAAAAAAAACCCACATCCACTTAGTTAATTTGCGAAGAATTCTGGCGCCGACTTAAGCAGCTGCCGCCACAATGTTTTTATTGATTTGTGGAATGTTCTGTGTTGATTTGCTTATGCACACACACAAATCACTCGAATACACACTTACCTATCGGTTTTGGGTTAATTTTGTACATATGTACGTTCCTTCGTACGTACATATCTTTTTTGGGGGTAAATATATTTTGTGTTCGCTTCTGTCCACCGCTCCTCCACCGCCGATCAATTGAAGTGTTCACAATGAATCGGTTGGTTACCCGATAGTACATTATTTTCCAATTGATTTCATTTACAAAAGAGCACTATCCAAAGTTTAAGAAAATTAAATCACCAGAGTGTTTTTTAACACGTTCGATGCTGACCATTGACGGTGAACGATCATACATGGTCTCGTACAGCACCTGGTTGTCATGGCCCTCAATGAAGCACTGAACGAACGCGTATCCAATGGATCTGGATTTATTGCAGGAACAACAAACATGACAAATCATACCTGTCAGCGGGTAACGAAAGAGTAATGAAGAGAGATTGCGACGGGTTTTCGGGTTTCTATTTTCGAAATCATAATCGACGGGTCCAAGAAAAAGAAGATTGAAATATATGGCGCCCGAATATTTTTACGAATTTCTAATTATAACTGCACTTATCAGTGTTTTTCTTCTTTTTTTTTGTGTGAAACCATCCCATTGGAATGTTTTGTGGGGCGACGTACAAAAATTATACACATTTTGAGTGATTGCAGGAAGGTGTCAAAATTAGAGACATTCATTTCATTAGAAGAAGTTCGCGGATAAAGCATGCGTTCCACAAATTATTGCAATGAGAGTGCTGATTCGGTTTGCTTGCTAGATCGGTTATTCAAAGTCTTCGATGACGTTTCGGAACATAGTTAGGTAACATCAAAACACCACAAAGTTATCTCCAAACAAAGTCCATCATAGGGTAGGTACATCGGTGTTAGGTACAATCGCTGAGTAGCGTCGGTAGGTCGAGTGATGATTATGAATGTTGTCCTTGTTCGGAACTGAACCTAGATACCTGCGTCTAACTGGAAGCACTTCGGAACTACACCACAGTTTATTCATCTTTTTAAACAAACAGGTCCAATAATTTATCAATTACCCTTGATCGAAGTCAATTGTAATAATGCTATCGCCAGGTTTGGATGAACTTTTACTGAAACCTCAAAAGCCCATTCCCACCGAGTTTGAAGAGTCATCGAACCGAAATCGCGAGGTTTGGATGAACTTTTACTGAAACCTCAAAAGCCCGTTCCCACCGAGTTTAAAGAGTCATCGAACCGAAATCGCGAGGTTTGGATGAACTTTTACTGAAACCTCAAAAGCCCATTCCCACCGAGTTTGAAAAGTCATCGAACCGAAATCGCGAGGTTTGGATGAACTTTTACTGAAACCCCAAAAGCCTGTTCCCACCGAGTTTGAAGAGTTTTCAAATGTCATCAGGTGTCAAGTGCTTAAGTGGCCGGCAAAACAGCCGGCAGGAAACAACAGTATTTAAAACGCCAGAAAAGAGAGATAAAATAAGAATATGAACAAAATGCAGTTCACGCTGGAGGCTTGTTTTAACAAGTTCCCACTGACGGATGATCTCAATGGGGTTTCAACTAGCTTTCACTATCTTTGAAACCACGAAAATGTACGGCGAAACCTCAGAGATTGAGGACAAAAAACATGTTCCTTGCCATCGTAAATGCAAAATTATACAAAAAATATATAATACAGAAATTAGCAACTTATTCAGATTTTCTTTTATTTTCAGACCGTGCTCCAAGCGAAAATTTAAAAGACGCCGGCTTTTCCAGCACGTCCAGTCTTCGAGTTCAAATTCCAGAATCATTCACCACTAATGGAGAAGGTAAGCAAAGGGCATTTGTGAACACATCCATCCTGGAGACTTGTTCTAAACTAAATCTCTGAACATTTTCACCAACAACCCGGTATTTTTGAGGACTTCCTAAAACCCAAAAGGAGTTAATTGATTGCCGCTCTCACTGCATTCTTACACACTGCATGTGGATATTCACTTTACCTTTATTTGTCGCGTATTTTTAAACATACATATGAACACAGTCATGCCTATATACCTGTTCGCACGATATCCCCAGCCACATATTTGTTTTGAAGGCCGTTCGCTTGGTCTCGACCCCTTTGCACTCCTTAACAAGTGCCAATAGTGTTTGCGTACTTTTTTTTTAAATACCTATATTTTCCATTTTTGTGTACACATTGCTACGTACACTCAGTGAGCTTGTTACGATTATTACTAGATATAGTATCTCTCCCACAAGGCGATTGTCGATAGTCAGTACTCAGCAGTTGAGTTGTTGAAGTGAAGAGAGATATTGATGGACGTACCCAAAGTCGACTGAGGGTGTATGAATTTAGGTGTTGGTGTTGCTGTGTGCGGGCGAGTGTGTGTTTCTTTGGCGCCGGAATGCCGCCAACTTTGAGTCGTTGTCGTGGTCGGCGCGCCGTCATTCCACAATTATACACTCGATGCCAATGCCTATATGCGTGCACGTTGTCTGGTGGTTATGTCTATAAAGCCGCACGACGCGCCGTCGTTAAATACTCGTCGGTTTTTATTTTATTTTTTACTATCACTGCTAGTAGAAGACTCATTCTCTCTCTCTAGCTTTATTCTGTCTTTACATACGACGACTTTGTGGACGGCGGACTATCTATCAGTAGTTGGATAAAATACCTACTCATGGAAGCTTTACTTCTTCGAAAAAAAACCCGTTTGAGTGACTACCCTACGTTTGGATATTGTCTAGTCTAGGTCTCTGTGCGCATTCATATGTCACAGATATTTGAAGTGGCCAGTACGTCACTTGTATAGAACGTGAGAATACACACGGACGGACACACTCTCTCATTCGAGTCCACTATACTTGCGTGTAATAAAATCTCGAATATTTAATGTGTATCTATTCTTCGATGTCATGCCTTAAGTGCTTCAAACTGAGTAGCTGAAGACGGTCTTTCGGTGTTTGGATTTTGAACAAGGGGTCATAGCAGACGAATGAGACAAAGTGAAGAAGTAAGCGCCACTCAACAATCAACTAAGTGGTACGCTACATAAGAACAAGTCTCTGATCTCTGTTCTGATTCAAGTTCCATGTGGCGTTCTGCGTGTGTGCCTCATGTCTGTCGCAATAGAATGTAAACACATCTGGGGGGATTCTGGTAGGAATATTGCCCGTATTGGGAACATTCATCGAAGAGATTCATGTGGGCGAGAAGAGAGTGGATGTGTTGTAGAACACGTGCTTGTTGCCTAGGCGAAGATAAACATTTTTCATCGGACCGGCGTTCCTTTTTATTTAAATTCTTGGTTGTTTTTTTTTTCGTATCTTATTCCTCGACGAATATCAATTTATTAAAGACGCATTTAAATGAATGAATGGATAGATGTCTGTGGATGATCGGAAGACGATGTCCCCAATTCTTGCTTGTGTGGGGCCAAATACACACGTGTAGCGTCTTAGTTACAGTATTTTCGTAATTTAATCTAAATTTATTTGACCAGCTATTTTGAGAATGATTGAAGACAGGGCTCAACAATTCATTTGATCGATGGGGGGAAGAGTGAATGCAGTAGGGTACAGCTGCCGACGTGCGCCGCACCCTTATTAATGTCGCCGCTCTGTGTGTTGTGCCTCATTCTTCATAGTCCGTGTAGGTATGCATTTCATTTCACTCTCTGTGTGTGTGTGCGAGTTTTTTTCGATCGCTTGTGTCAAACGTAAGTGACAGTATTTGGTGTTGTTCCACTAGTTTTTGTTTTGGTTTTTCCTTCGTTTTCCAGAATGTTGTCTATTTTAAGCATATCTTTGCTTTGCGAAACCCAAACCCGATCTTTGTTCACACGCTTTTCGCTTTATTTCAGTCAAAAGCTATTCTTACATAATGTCGGATTTATATTTAGGATAGGATTAAAAATACTTCAGGTGCAGTGTGTACCTAGTTGAATATGCTTTTTCTCGCAACACATTCGATAACACGCCTGATTATAATTCAATTAAAACTGGTCGATGTTGACTCAGAATTTCGTCACATGTTTGCCGGCTGGAAACAGTTGTAGATACTACAATAAAATCCCACCAAAAGTATGATAACATCTAATCGGCTGGTCACTATGATATTTTTATCGCCTACAAATGAACACACGTTGATGTGTACTTATCCGATGTTTTGACAGATACCACCTGTCGTGTACAGTGAGTACATACATTCGGTCAATCATGTTAATTTTGAACAACAGGTGAACACTTCTTCCGGGTGTCTCTTGATTAAGTTGATATACATGGTGACGTATGTGAATAAATGCATCATCGATTACACAAGTTTAGACACCAACAACTCATTGAGAAACGATATAAAAACAATTGACTATAATTTCCCAAGTTCACATGTCGAAGTCGCAGAATCAATACCGGAATCATGTTAACTACCTAATACTTCATTAAGTGTCAGATCGTTTGACGTTGAGTAGAGTCGGGCGCCTTCCTACATCGGCGGGACTGTGTGGCGGCTCCTGCCACTCCACTCTTCAATTTTAGAAAATAGATTGAGCGACGAAATAGGAAGACATACATTTCATACTGACTTTTTCAACTCACAGTCAGATTCTTTGACTGACAACAAATGTTTGGATTGGAGTACCCATGCGTAAAGTGCTTTTGATTTTTGTTTCTTCTTGTTGTGGTTGTCGTTTCTGTTCACTTGGCGATTTAATTTGTCTTTTGTTAACGAATCGCAAATGAACTTTGCGGTACAAGCAGAATCACTATCACGAAAACCAGTACGGAGCAGTTGCAAGGTGTTGGAGGTGGAACGCATCATACCCTATCATGTGCCAAACGAAATGTCCTCGGAAGGCTGAGTGGAAGACAAATTACGCCGGAATTATACCCTTTTCGTGCGCACCATTGTCGTCCGGAAGCTAAAATAAATTTTTGGCTAGAAAATATTCCTGTTTCGTTTAAAATTTGGGTTCAAATTTTAAGGTCATTGTCAGTTAATGATTATCATTCGCATCCTGTCTTATTTTCAGGTCTGATATTCTGGATATTCTGGAATTTTGATCAGAAAATACTTCTGTTTTAGTTCTTTTTTTCACAATTTGTTACGAATTTCCTTGGCAGGAGAAGACAAGTAGCAAGAGATGTTGAACACCCGTCGTTCACCGACAAATTTGATAAATGGTGGATCAATATTTGACAGTATCCAATGGACGTTGTCCAAGAAGCACTTGTTTGAATTCATCGTTCCACCATGAAGGAAAATGTGGTCTTGGAAAATGGAAACTCCACTTCGTTTGGACGTTTGATAACGCTTCCGTTTGGCAGGCGGAATCGTAATAGGCGCTTATTTCCAATACAATCGCTCCAAATTGTCAATCATTTTGGTCACTACACTTAAGGAAGTGGGAATGCGCGTTGGATCCTGCGCGAGACTGTCTTAAAATTATTCTTCCGGTTGGACAGTCAAATTGGTTGAAGTCACTCTACCCCAATGTAGTGCTTAAAGTCTCACAGACTAAGAGTCGAAGACTCAGATACTCTCTATTTCATACTTTCCTATAAAAATTTAGTTACGATGAGAACATACCTTATTGCTGTTAGATGAGAAAAAAAGCGAAACGAGTGACAAACAAAAAAAAAAAAAAACCGAACTCGGTCATGTAGTCGTACCATACAAAATTTTATTGTTGAACAATTGTATAATTGACCTGGCGCCAGCATAGACGATAATAGAAGTACTCAAACACATTAAATAGGGGGGACGTTGGTGTTGTTGGTGATTTTTTTTTTTGTTTTTTCCTTCTACTTGTACAGTGTCTCTCGCATGTTTTGCGATGTGTTGAGCGGAGAGGACGGAGGAGTCTACCATTAACGACCGAAAATAGTTACGTGTTATCTTATCGGGCAAAGACGATGAATACGCTGATGGCGGCGACAGAGGCGTCGCGCCTTTATTGCTGATGACGACAATACGACGGTGACCCGAAGTGTTGTTCACATACCTACATATCAACAATGTCTCATTTGCTTTAAATTTTTCCTTTTTCGGTTGATAATTTTACGGAAGAGACACTACTGTGAACCCCATTGTGCATACACGCGCTCGCCTGAGAATGTATGAGTTTAAGAGAGATTCCACAATTTGTCGCAACATTTTGAGCTTCTTTTCTACTTGTGCACAGACGTCATTTAGCAGTTTAAGGAAGTGCCTTCAGACATTTCTGTTGTGTGGGCGCGCACGACGTAAGTGTTGAACGCATTAAAAGAGGATGACCTGGCTCGAGTGGCATACTGTGTGACTTAGTTAAACTGTTTCCATTCGCATTTGACATTTTATTGCATAAATCGATTGAACTTTATTGGATTTGGTTGAAGGGGGAATGCGAAGCCGAGTGGGATTATTGAGTGACACCAGACGAAAATCGATTAACCTTAACAGCGCAGACACCAGATATTTTGTGTGTGTGAGAGAGATTCTTTGTGGTTTTAAGGTTATGCAGTTAAATTATCTTTGCTGTTCGCGAAATTACTGGCGTAAAACCTTTCTTGAATTATAGACAGACTTTGTCCTTTTGTGAATTTTATTACGAGTACACCTTGTACCAACTGATACCTTGTAGGGTCGGTTGGGGAAATGGCGGTTTTGAATTTTCTTCCTTCGTTAAACATTTGAAGATGGATAATATTTAATCATAAAATGGTTGGCGCTACAGCCCGTGCAGGGCCAGGGCATTGCTTCTACAGCAACCACTCGTGTTGTGCGTGCTATTGTTCTCTGGGGAGTGAAAGAGAGACCCACAGTTTTATGCCGACTACGAATGGCCAAGTTTCAGAAACTTTGCCTAGACAGTTATTAATGTGTGAGCATTGTCTGTGACTCGAAAGAGGTAGGTCCGTATTGGAAATCGAATCTAAGCAGCTAGGTTCAATTGCGTAGGTGTCGACGCAAATGCTCTCTTACATATCCACCCTCCTTGTGTACAAGCAGAAAGGCGAAAGAGTGGTTTCGGTTGAATGGCATTCAAGAAGATTTGGCTGGCCGGTTCAGTCACCTGACCTATAATAAAAATTTTGGGAAGACTTCTTTCCTTTCCATTTTTTGGAGATTTCCTTGACTGTAGAGCTGTCCATAACGCCAAGCCAGAAAATATGCTATGCTTAGTTTGCCAAACCCGCCTATGCCTTGATGCTGCACGCAGTCATATCTACAAAATGCAGGATACTCCAAAACTTATTAACGGAATAAACACCACCACACGTCTTTTATGTAATTACAGTAAGGTACACATACCTATTTGTCACGTATTGTTTTTCGTGAAACACTTTTAAGGTGGAACTGTTTTCACGTGTACACTGTATTTTCATGCTCACTGTGTTGTTGTTTATTTCCTTGACTATTTTAATTAACAGAATTTAATGAAATACATTTCAACTCAAAATCAAGTTTGATATCGAATGTAAGCAACAGATTTCAGATTTCACTGTATGCGAGTTAAGGCTGAACTATATCTACTGCGCGTGAGCGAGTGTCAAACGCGCATGAGCATGTGTCAAGCGCGCATGAGCAAGTGTCAAACGCGCATGAGCCAGTTTCAAACGCGCATGGATGATTTAGCGAATACTATGTACATATGTAGCTATATTTTATGAGCCAACCTATGTTGTCGTCCACGAATGATTGCGAATATTTCATTAAGGATATGCGAATATGACAGCTGACTTACGACCAAACAAATGTTTCGTTAAGCATGAGAGCGCTCTGAACCGTGCGAATTTGTCAAATGAAAGGGAAAATTTGAAAAATTGGTTTATGTATTCAATCAATGTAATATTAGGTCTGGTCCAGTACTTTCTGTCATGTAGGGAGTGGGCGTAAAAACCTAGAGGGAGGCAAAATCTCAAGAACGTATGGGAACGCAATTATACCAATTGTGTAAGTCTGAAATGAAGTATTATAGAGATGCCCAACTTCACAGCTGATTGACCTCTAGTCCAGCGGAGGCTTTTTGACAGTTATTCATGCATTTTTGATGGTTAGTCACGAAATAAAGTGAATGCCGTTCTCTGATTGGTCTATTTGGCTTTAAAAAACGATATAAAAAATGGTTGTCAAACATTTTAAGGGGCAAGAGAGGTAGTAGTTGGGCATCTCCATCATTCTTAATTTCTATATGTCATTTTTGAAAAATGTCAAATTTGAAATGTCACATACATTTGTTTGAATTAAATTACACTTGTTAGTGTTTTGATATACATCAATTGATTTGACAGAAGAACAACAAACTACAGACATAAATTCCTTGTGTTAAAATGGACAGGGTGGGGACATTTTTTGTTCTCTCTAGAGAGCACTCGTTTGACAACCATAGTTGCCGATATGCGACTTAAGTCGCAATTTGAGACATTTTTGAGGCAGCGACGAGCCGAGCGACCATAAAATGACTTCCGCGACTATTTTATATGAAACATATTTTTTTCACGAAACACGTCGTTGAGTTTCTCATAAGCAATGAACTCAACACTAATTATAAGAAAAAGCAACCAATTGACGGCACCATTCCTAAGCCTGATAAAACCTTAAATTTTGGACAATTGCGACTTTTTGTTTGTCCCGGTTCACTTTTTATGCGACTTTCTCAAAATGTTCAGCGGCAACACTGCATACAACCCACATTTTTGTGGGTTTCGAAGATTTTCCGTTGTTTTGTACTGTTTATTTGGGGTACGGGAGCACACCCATTATAAGCCCAGAGATATTAAGAAAATAATAAATGAAAATTAAATGAAAAATCAGCTGACATTGAATTATTATTCATTTACCTATTTTGAACTGAAAACACGAGGAATTGTTTCTCTTTCACAAAAACACTGGACGAATTTCTGTCAACTATTTCTTGAAACAACATTTCGTTAAAATTTGACACTAGCTCAAACAGTGCATTATAGTTGAGCCCTTACAAAAAAAAAACTACATCAGCTGTTCATCTGACATAAATAACATTCAAAATTGGACTTCATAATTAAAAAAATTAAATGTCATAACTCACAATAACACACCCAGGAAATAAATGGACGAAAACAAAAATAAATGACTGCAACGCATTATAATTTCCTCATTCGTTGACATAAGAACGTCATTTGTTTTAATCACTAATTAATCGACTGTGCATATCTATTGGCGATTCCGAGTTCCAGCCCATGATCAGTGAACAACGGAAAACTGTTGCACACTCTTCAGTGTCATAATTACTACCCACAAATGTACATATACCTCCATTTCGACACTAAACGATAATGTGCCCATCCAAAAGAATGAAAGTGGGAGCAAATGCAAATCACACTACAAATCAAATTGAAATCAATTTCACTTAAAGAACAAGAAATGAAAATGGGAGAAAAAATATTGTATTTATAAGAAGGAGCTGTCAAAATACATACAAAATCCCGCATGCATAGATTCATGATTTCATCATTCACACCAACACACTCTTTCTCCACAAATCATATCTACGAAAAAGAAAAGAACAAAAAACAAAAAAAAAACTTCATTTGGTCGGCAGAAACCGGCGAGACTGTAAAGACAGGGTGAATAGAAAGAGACTTCCACATCGAGCATGTGCATATACACATGTGTAGGTACATAAATTAAACTTTAGAATGAATATTAATCTTGGCGTTATCTAGCGCCATTAAGGCGACGATTACGACGACGACGACGACGACGACGACGAATACGACGGCATCGTCCTCCTCCCTTGTTTTCTTCTGTGTCATTGTATTGCAGCACTATGTAGTGCGGCGCGCCGTGTGCCGCCTTCACCGTCGCGGCCGTCACCATCGTTGCCGCCGTTGCCGTTGGCGTTGGTCGTTATCATATCTCACATCGGATGGAGGCGCGGAATGCGCTGTGAGAAAAATAAGAAAAACGGGGGAAATAATATCAAATAAATTGGAAACTAAATAAAAGAGCGCACCACACAAAAGGTTATTACTATTACAACATTCTCTAAAAATAGATCGACCACACACAGTAGCCGCGTACTCGAAGTGGTGTGTAGTAGTATTGCCACCAAACAGACATGGCAAATTATATTTACCGGCTATCCAGCTGGAGACAGAAGCCAACGGTCAAGTAGGTGGCGTGTTTCTTGTCCGTCACGTCGTCTCGTCTTGGTGAACTTTTCTTAAAGTTCCCACATGCCACCCTGCAGTTGGACAGACATGGTCAAATTGTCTAGGTGAGAGAACTGTGTGCGTGCTGCTTGTTTCACTGTTGAGCGCCTCCACCCTTTACACACGCGGGAATCGATACCCAGAGCAAGTGAATGAACGTGAAGATATGAAACGGCGGCGCATAACCGTGGCCCGTATAACATTTGATATGGCTTATTAATTCCAAGGTGCTTGTATGGATGGCGCCGTTTGATTACTGTTTTAATTAGCTTTAATAACATGTTAAGTTATCGACGCGGAACCAAGGTGCTACACAGGAGATGGGGCTTTCTCTGACGATAAGCTCAGCACCATGCATTCCACGGAGTGTGTCAGACAATTTATGGATTGTGGCGGGAACGGAACGCACTATGCTCTGTTAGTTTACATTTGAAATGATTACCTGGTCCAGAGTGTGCAACTGGAGGGATGTGAGTGTGCTACTTGGGAACTTTTAAGCTTACATTTGTCGAGATCAAAGAGTGTTATTGGTGGGAATGTGGTCTATGCCGAGTTGCAAGTGCACTTCCATGTGAGTTAGGTATAATAAAATGGGTGGCGCTACAGTCCGTGGTGGACCGGGCCCAAGCTTGTACAGGAAGCACTCGCCTGGTGTGTGCTATTATTCTCTCACAGATACCGACTCCGACTGTCGAAGCCATTTCTGTACTTGAATACATTCTGGGGCTGGTTTTTAGTAGGAGGCAGGTGAAGCAGTGAGTTCTGTGCCTGAACCTAGGCAACCTGCGCGGATGATCCGAGGCGCTCAGGCATTATACCACAACCGCCAGAGTGTGAGTTGCAAATTGGTTTTCTATTTTGACTTAGTAGATCCGTTTTTCTATCGCGCATGAGAAAACTTAACGAGACTTGACGAACCGTGAGTAACCTCCAAGGAAGGCCCACGATGAATTTTGAAACGTAGTTGATATGAAATATTCGCGAAATAATTACAGATCTACCAAAATTGTTGTAAATATCCCAACTTACTTCCAGACTACTTTCAGACAGAACCAATGCACATAACTTCTTCTCCCAGATCGAGCTTCAAACGATGTACACTGCACCGTCAAGTCCTCCGAATTCATATGAAAATGAAGAATTAACGGAGTGTTCCGTCTGATCACACATTTATGCTGTGTTTCCCACACAATTTGAACAAGTTAATCATTATTTTCGATTTCATTCAACAGATTATGAGACAAAAGAATCAACTTCATCTCATGACCAACGTTCTCTTTCTTGCAATATTTCCCAAAGTGCGTAAAATAGTCACATCGTTTGTGGCATCACATCAACGCGACAACACTCGGAAGACAAAAATTATGTGGAACTTGTTTAAAAATAGACAAAACGGAAATGTCTTGATCGGTAAAAGATCAAAGACTCACAAATAAACATTATTTCCCTTTGAAATTCACCGCTATGCCGCAATTTTTTAATTAACACTCTTGTTGTTTTTGCTCCTATTCACGCCGCATTCAAACCGATCCAAACCGTAAAGATAAAGCTTGTCTATATGTTAATAAGCACAAAATATAATTCAGCTTTAAGTGTAAAAGAAAATATAACAACCTAATCTGATCTTTAACCTCAAAAGTGAAAAATTGATGCGAGAACAAAAAAAAAAAAATAAAGAAATACAGACACTCTTCACACATTCAGTGAAGACAAAGTTGCAGCACCTTAATGCCACATCAGTACACATCACTGATCCTATGATTTATGTACACTCTCTGTGCTCAAATGGCCTTAAAGTAGAAAATAATCGTAAAATGAAAAATAATAATAAGCAGGCGCCACCTAAATAAGTCTCCCGCCAGTGTGCTGCCTACATTCAGATGTCAGAACGTGTGTGCGTGTATTTTTTCCGCGCGACTGCTCTATCACTTTCAGTGTAAAGTTATAAATAATTACATTTAGTGCGACAATGTGTCGACACAATTGCCGCCGACCGCGACGTCGCGTTGTCATACACAGGCTTACACAACTGTCACACACAATTTGCGTCTCGACTGTAGCGATACCGCATTGAGTGATGGCCGGTCAAATTGGTGTAATCAACAAAAAATGGCAAGAAGCAGATAAAAACAAAAATGACAATAAGCTCCGATTTGAGTCTTCACTCTCGCGCCGCAGACAATCAATGGCTAATTGTCTTCCTTTTTGTTTCTTACTCCAATTGTGTGATTGTATCTTCACATGGGCTTCAATTTTGTTTGTTTTTTTTTTTTTTTCTGTGACGATACCCACGACTTATTCTCGCGATCATTAAACTGCCCGGCCGACACTCTGCGAGAGTAAGAGATCGATAAAACGTTGCGTTTCGTGAGCTGAGCCCCTCGTGTGTAACCTTGCCTTTTTTGTTTGCGTCCACATCGACGTGCATAGTGAAAACTTACGAGTTCATATGTACAATTAGGGAATGCCTCAGACTCTTGCGTGTTCAGTGGCATCAGACGTCGCCACCGACAGTTGTGAGTGTGTTTCGTTGCGGTTTCTGAAATCGCATTGGTTATCAATAATCAATTCGAATGCAAGTCGGGGTGCAATGGCTAGTCAGTTGCATGTCAAGCACAAATTTACCGGCAAAAATTATGATGATCGCACTGTCTGATCGGCAGTGGGTGGGGGAATGGCGTCAATGACTCTGTCATCGGCGACAGCGAGGCGGCGTCACATTGAATAATGTAGCTGAAAGTTTCCCTGACTAAGTGGTTTGAGGCCATGAGACACCCACTTTACCGTGACATCTGATCATGCTTTCCGCTTAAACAGGTGTGTATTTCCATTGAACTGAGGCGACGTTGATGGCTTTGTTAGGCATGCATACACATGTATGTAGCACGAGACGTCAGTTTGGTGTCAGTCGAAAGGAAGTTACTGCGATCAGGTGATTTTGGTTTTCCGAATGTTCATAGAATTGAAATTCTCGTACGGAAGTGGAGGTTTAAATTTCACTCGGATATTGATCGCTTAACGTGACCCAGTGAACACAGGGTGACACTTGCGAAAGAAAATACATCTCAACATTTAAGACTTGAACTCTTCTGCAGAATGTCATCGTCGGCTTGGTATTTGAAAATATGCTTAGTAGGCGCTAAGTAAATACTCCTCCGCATAAAAAAAATACACTTATTTGTGTCTGTTTTAGCATATTCAACGGTGACAGCGGTTTGGTGCAATGAAGGCCTTTGCGTACGGTGTGACGGTGGCGGTGGGTGAAAGGAAACAACAACATACATCCCAACGTCACGTAGTAACAGAATTCATTTTCAGTGGGGTGGCTGGTTCATAAAAGTCACGGACGACTGCGGCGGCATCCTATACAGGCATTGCAAACTGATGTCGGCGACAGCGTTGATGATGACGCGACAGTACCGCCACCGCAAAGTGAAAAGAAAACAAAGTTTAATATTCTTCCTTAATGAATCGAATGTATGCGCACGTAATGTTCGTACGTTGGTTAGAGACAGTCATTGGGACGGGTATCATGGCATGGTCTTAGTTTTGAAGTTTAACGCTTGCTTAGTTAATGACGAAAATTCTTATTAATGGACTGGTTACTAAGGGTGCACTTGGGCAGGCATCCATTTTGTGGTTTCGGAAGTACATAGGTAAATTTATGGTTTGGATGTCGATGGGAACTATTTATGGTTTGAATTAATTTGAATCAATGACTTTTTAACACATACCTGCCTCTAACTTGGCCATGGCTAGACGAATATTCATTTTCAAAGCGGTGGAGGTTCGTAAAGAACCCCAACGACGCAGGAAGAGCGTTGACTCGCTGTAGGGCTAGCTATGTACATACGCAGGCTTCGCTTTCGTTTTGATATACGTTAGGCTAGCTTAGACCTACTTTAGATTTCGTCAGCCCTCTTACAGCCCCTTTTGGGGTTACAGGCATAGGCTAAGAACATACTTTCCTTTTTCATCTTTCCCGTCTCCTCTCTTCTTCTCGGTCTTATGTTTAGTTCTCCGTCCGTGGTCCGCATTGGCCTATTGGGCTCTCTTCTGTCTCAGCTAGATAAGGTGGGTAGACACTAAATGTTTTGAAATGTCATTCCTTAGCATATCAGTCCAGACTATACACCATCATTCCGGGCATGACATTTTTTCTCACCCATCTTCATACGTTGTGAGGTCTTATGGACCTTTCTCCGTGGTCTGCATTGGGCAAGTAGGCTCTCTTCTGTCTCAGCTAGATAATAGTTTTCAAATGACATTCTTCAAATTCATTCCTAGAATGTCATTTCATAGCATATCAGTCCAGACTATACACCATCATTCCGGGCATGACATTTTTTCTCACACATCTTCACACGTTGTCAGATCTTATGGGCCATTCTCCGTCATTCCAGCGAAATGCACGAAAAATATCAACCCTCATTATTCTCGTCATCATTTCAGTCTCCTTTTTTCACTCCAAGCTACAAACTATAATTTGTTTGCTCATCATTTTAGCAAGAATGTCATTTGGAAACTAGGTTGTAAATGTGTGGTGTATGAGAGAGGGGACAAAAACCGACTGGCTGAGTGGTGCAACCACAAGCGTGCAGTCATCCTTCTCTTCGACATTGCAGCTTCCCGCTTAGCCTGCTTGGACATTGTGTTCAAAAGACATCCTTTAGCTAAGCAAACCTCCCAAAACAAAGGGATTTCAAATACATGCCACGTATCCGATGACCCTGTCCATACATACATTGCTGCGACGCACGCAATTGATTGACAATCTGCTATGATTGACACAAAGTTCAGGTTGGGTTCACAAATATTTGACACAAGCAAACAAATGGTTCGCGTGTGCATAATTTCGACAACGTCTACTGTCGCTTTAGTAGCTTGTGGCATAAATTAACTGCCCGTGCGCCTTGCACAAATATTTACCCACAAATCAAACTAATAACAGAATCTCCAAATATTGGTTCTCAAAGCTTTATATTATCATTTGAGTCACTTAGCACTTCCTTTCTTACGCCTTAATTCGGCGAACAGGCTTGAGATCTAAATGTGGACACCTGATAATAAAAATGAAAATACTTTTTTTATGCGATATCTTTTATCCTTGCGAGGGTGCGCATTGATTTGGATTGCTGACTGATTGCTGTTGAATCTCTCACGACCTTGATGAGAGTCAGTTTTTTATTTATTTTTTTCTATTTCATTTATTTATGATTTTGCGGTGAGAGTAGCTTCCTTTTTGGCTTCATTCACTTTGCAAATCAAGTTCCATCCGTCGTTCGCTTCCCTCCTGCAGTCAGTCTCCATGTGTTGGAAGCACATATTCGTTAATAGCATAAATAAACAAAAACGCTCCAATGTGTAAAGCAGGAAAAAAAAAACAAGAAACGAAAAACGAACTTGCTTATATGAAGTAATTTGCCATGGCTGATGCGCCCCGTATAGAGGTCTCCACTTACGTAATGTAGTGGCGCCAAAATTATTGTCATTAAATGATATTTGTCTTTTTTCTCTGTTCCTTCACTGGCCCAGTGTTTTTGCGCGCTTTCGTTTGTTTTTCTGTTTTCAGTTCGTAACAGAACGATAAATGCAGGTCAGGTGTGGCAATAACTATTTAACGCGGCGACAATGTGACATCTTAATGACACTTCACACACATAAGCTTTTAAATTGTTTTTTGTTGGCTTCATAATAAATTGCAAGCCTTGTTATTTGTTCATGTCATCTCTATTAATTTACAAAACAAATAATTTTCATCTAATACTGTTCCCCGTTCGTGTGTTTACATCATTACATATAGATTATATGTGAACTGCCGTGTGTGAATGTACACCTACATCGATACATTGATGGGAAAGTGTTTGAAAACACGAAAATGTCATTTAGCGAGAGACAGATATTTTGAACTTGAAGATGGCGGCCGACGACACAGAGGAAAACAAATGACCAAGGCGTCGTCGTCGCGACAAGCGTGTAGAAAGGAAACTTTATAGGCTAAGCAGCGGGAGAGAAAAACAAACAAAAAGAAAATAAATAATAAGAATAAAAATAAAGTGATGGTAATAATAACATTATGCCGCCAACGTATTTGCAAATTAGACTTAAAATACGTGATCCCCATTACTAAATATAAAGATGACGCTTATAAAAATCTTACGGTATCCATACATTATTGTTGTATGCTATGGATCTTCAGGTAGATGATAGTGTGCGTATGAAAACGAAACGAATACACCCAAGAGCGAAGAACATAGCCAAGCAACTGTAATAACCATTAGCTAGTATGTCCACACGTCTGTCATTCTGTTTCAAAGCTGTCAAACTGACAATCTGATAGACTTGTGTTTAGAAAATGCTGCACAAAACCATTGAGTTTGAGGTTTTCCAGAGTGTACACTGACAGCTTTGGGCATAACCCAAGTTTATACTTTGCGATTCTGGGAAATTCAGAGAACTAAACGACTGCTACTAAACACGCGCAAATCATCGGCAATGACTTGCTTTGCTAGAGTTTCGAGAATCTACGAGGCACGGGCCTGTTGTTGAGGCTCAAGCCTGAATCGCACCGACGAGTTCACGCGGTCGATCTTTGACAAATGTTCGAAAAAACTAAATACTTACGTACAAATAATCGGCTCCGATTCCCAAAAATTCAAACTGAGAGATAAATTAAACAAAATAGTCGGAACGCCCGAGCGAGAAGAATGGATCTCTACATAGACGCTAGAACATAGTGCTCGGGCTTACGATATTACGCTCTGCGAAATTTCAACGCCCGACCGCCCCGTTCCGACTAGAAATGAAGTATTACAGAGATGCTCCAGTCACAGCTGTTTGACCCCTATTTCATCGACTTTTTGACAGTTATTCATGCATTTCTGACAGTTGTTCACGTCAATGTCGTTCTCTGATAGGTCAATGCGGCCTTAGAAAACGATATAAAAAATCGCTGTCAAACATTTTAAGGGGTAAGAGAGGTAGAAGTTGGGCATCTCTATCATACTTAATTTCTGAATCTGACTTACACACATTAGTCTCGTGTATCCTACTTAAAGTGTCAATCCCTCGTACTGCTGACAGTTTCGAAAGCGCCATTGCGATATGGCTATCACATTGGATCAGCTTTTGTAAACGAAGTAATTGCGACAAAGGCCTAGGAGTACTATGTATTAATGTATACTTTAGTTTTCTTTCCAAAAAGTATGTAAATGTCAGCAATTCAGCGAGGAAGTACGTTGATGGATTGGTGTGCCAACAAAAAGTCTCCAACATTTTAAGACTAAAGACCCAAACCAAAAAAAATCGATTACGAGCGTCGTATAATGTCAAACAATTAACAATTCATGATCCCTACTGAGAGGGAGGGAGACAGCACAAGTTTCAGTTTCAACTTTAAACTTGTTCATACATTGACAGTTCCTTCCTCTTTTGTTCCTTCATTGTTTTGTCGTCCTAGTGGGGTTGGATGGATATCGGACCAAAAATGCGTATTCATTGGGCACATCTTTGCAATCCGCAAGTGCGATTTTTGTGGATTCTAAACGCAATGTGCCCGACCGATGGATTCTATGAGTTCGGACTTTAAAGGCTCCGGCACACGAATTAGTGTCAGATATACTTTGACAGATAAATTAAATAAACATACTTTCTTAAGGAAGCAGGCCAACCCCAACGCCGATGCGACAGATGTAGTCGCTCATTTTTTAACTTCTCTCTCTGCTTAAGTGTTTACGGTCGTCACAACATCGTCATTATGGTCGTCCTTTCGTCATGAACTTCACCGTCAATGGAGGCTTTGACTCTACGCACGTTAAGTATTCGATGTACCGGAGTCTTAACCAGTGCGTTTGCGCTGGCGTTGTCTGGCAGCGCACACAATTCAATGGCCCTGCACAAAGCACTGCGTCGACCTGCTGGAAAATGGTTGTCTCGGAAAGTTCGCGGCTCATGTGTACAGCACTTATCCCCAGTTCACACTGCTTCGTTGGTGTTTCGACTACGTGTTGGTTAGGATATCCGCATGGAAGGATAAATATGTCACAATCATCTGTTCTTTTCCGTTCTTCTCGCCCAATGAAAATGTCGAGCAAACGTAGGCAAATGTCAAAAGCCCTAAAGTTGCTCAGCTTGTTAAATCAATCTTGGTGAGAGAGTGCTTCGCTTACGTGAGATTACGTTTCTATCCCCGTTCTCATTTTTCATATAAAAATCAAAACGTACCACGGCGCTCTGGATGGCATGGAACCATTGTATTGTGTAGCTTAAAAACGAGGCGACACATTAACGCAGCATTGTGAAATGGGCATTGAGACGTACTAGGCTTTAGATTGTGCCATGGTCGTGTTACCTCTCTCGATCCTATGTGCCATCTAAAGTGCGAAATGCTCTGACATCCTTACAGTTTCAATGGTTACCAAGCGGGTTACCTGCCTGAACAGGTTCGCAAAGACCAGACCTTTCCTTGATGAGCTGCGACAAAGTATCACTGCACGTTCATTAAGCAAAATTAACGCGTTTCTTTCATCTTTACCGTACCGATCTGAATGAAGCGCAATACACAACACCTGCGTGAGAAGCTGCTGTCACCAGGCAGATACTCAATATCCAAGCGCAAGCGTTCTCTTTGCCAGACCTGCCCGGCGACAAAAGAAAGAACGAAAAATGAAAAAAAAAACTGACGTAGTAGATTATTTCTTATGATTTATCATAATTTTTCGTTTTATTTACGTTTTTCATTTACTTCTTGTTCATTTTCTTTTAAATTTCATCGAACTGGTTGCTGGCGAAGCTTGGGCAGTTTTATAAGCTGGTTTTGGGCGTTTGGTGTGTGTGGTCTGAAAACAAGTCTGCGCTGCGCGTCGCGTTGCATGGGCATGCGCCAATTTTTGTGTTTTAATTGGAATTCGTGGACAAGTACGTCCAGAAGACCAGAACATGCGGTCCAGTAATTAAATTTTAATTCATAATTTTAATTGATTGCTGTTCATTGGAATTGCAAAGTGTGGCGGCTGCATAAAGCTGCTCGATGATTAATGTATCGGATAGGTGGATAGTTTGGCCTGTGGCTGATTTGTGGGCTCTCAAAATACAACTTCTAAGGTCATTGATTTATGACTTTCGCCGGTTGAATGTCTTTTTAAATTGATGGTTGTTAACATTGAAGATCATGTTTAAGTGTGTATTTATGACGCGCTTAGAACAAACAGTTTGCCAATAATAGGGCAACCATGGGAACAAACGGGATTGTTCAAAGAGGACAACACATCATTGTACTCTCATGTGACTTTGACTATGCCCTTTCGGACTAACAAATATTTAGCTCATTTCTACTGTGTGCCTATTTGAATTGCAGGTAGAGCGGAAGCATGCCGTCAGACTTTCGTATTTGATTTTATTTACAAAGGCACCAAGTACCTTCTCCTTAGGGAACCTCCCCAGAAGCCGAGGTAGAACAATTAAAGCCACGGTAGCGTACTGGTAGGTGTGTTGACTAAGAACAACTTTCATAATCCACTGCATTCAAGGCACATATCAGTCGAATCAGTGGCAATTCTAAGAAGTGGTTCATGCCTATAGAATGTTTAGGCACACTGTATTAAATGAACAAACAACAGAACAGATGGACTCTACTGAACGACCTCAGGGTGAGTGCCTTTCGCAAACTAGAATTCGAATTCCAAGGAAACGCTCGAGAAAAGATACCACTCTTGATCTCACATTCAACCCAACTATTATTTGGTCACTTCCCACAGGTAGCTGGGTAAGAGGGGCTGCTAGTGGATTCCGCAGCAAACTTAGACCATGTTGACCATTGTGATACCCGCAGTCAGACTGCTACCACTGATTGGCCACTCCAGTGATAGTGCTCCAGTAATAGTGATCTCAATGGCAAATGGTGACTGGACCAGAAGATCAGGCTCGAACCGGGGACCCGTAACCAAGGGCTGGCGCTTAACGAACTGCGCCATCCAGTCGTGAAGTCTTATGACTCCCAGCGAGGTTCCCCCGAGAACCCTACATAAATTCATCGAGTGCTGAAATTAGAGATTTTCGCGACAGTATGCCACTTGCTTGTGGCCAATTGTCTCTTGACTGTCAAGGGAAATTACAATATCGACTCATGGTATTTCACTTGTCTGTCCAGTGTCCGCTTCATCTGCTCGAAAATCTCTGTTATAGCCAGGAGGTCTGGTTTGAGCAGTGTTTGTACGACATTTTAAAGAAAGTTACGGCTCCTTTTCCTGTTGTCATCTTCGATCCAGAGCAGTAAGCATGGTTGTACTCGTGTCTTACTGATGGATCATCATTACTTGTGGGAGAGCAGCAACGTTAATCGCCTGCCTAGAGGACTATTTCGATTAGATTTGACAGCACTGTCAAAGTACCATAAGTGTCCTTGACTAAAAGATGTTGTTTTTCTTTCTAGATGACTGCACAAAGTGGCCTTTTAAGGCTCGCAATGTTTCCTTGAAAATTAACAAAAACAAAACACTGCGAAAAGCATACCAAAAATATTAGAGCCAATTTCAAACAACGCAACACAGCCCAACAAAAAACAACGCTGTCATTCTAAAAAATCATTCAAAAAACATATCTTACCCGTGCTGGATTATATGGCTTACACATTTTTGGAATTTGATAATCATTTCCCTTCAGCGACCACTTGATTCATCCAATTCATAAATTTCCCTGAATGACACTTAACTACCTCTCACCTTACACAGCAGAAAAAAACAACCATGATATGCATAGCTGCTACGGATGGATACACGTGTTTTAAAATAGAATGCTCAGCCAAGGTGATAACATTCTCTGGGTTTTATGAATGTCTACAGTCTAGAAATTATTAGTTTATAAAACAAAATGACGTGTGATGGCGCCACCCCGGTAAGATAATTTGGCTAATGCCCTCTATTAGCAGTGTAAGCACGGATGGGTCGTAACTAATAAAATTTTATAGCAGCTTCATTTATGTGTTCATTATTCATCCGCATACCGCTACAGATAGAATATTTGCAATTCAACATATTTACGTGTGTATGCATGTGCGGTCATTCAATCGGCTGTGAGAATAATTTTGATGTGTAAACTGAAATGCAAGTGTTTCAAAGACATCACGTAGAGCTACAGAGACCTGTGCCTAGGGCTGGCAGGGATCAAATCGTGCAAGCTCCTCGCGCTAGTCAGAGTTGGACGTGGTCATCCATTTGTCACACACATCACTTGAATCTTTTCTGGCAACGTAATCTTAACCTAACAAAATAAGAACGCTCATTCAGTTCCCAGAATAAGTAATTCAATATGAGAATATGTATATCCACCCCAATTAAGGCATACCTATGTGCATGCACACAATCTCCACTGACCCTCTGCCTCTGTTGGATGGATATGGTAAACATCATTTTGGCACGGAGCAACGAGTTGGCAATGTACACAGTCCACCGGCATCACCTCCATCCGAACTGATCCCCATCACGTGTCTTTCCCTCCTAGCCATCAGCATTATGGGGTTCAATCAATTTTGTATCGAAAAAAGAAAACAAAACAAAAATCTAAACAAATGCTAAAGAAAACTTTTTTGTTTGCAAAAACAAAAAAGAAAGCGAAACAAAATTAATAACGAGATGGAAGCGAATGAGAACAAGAACCAAATGCAGAGATGTTAAATAAATATACAGCACACGAAATGAATAAAAAAGCAATTTATATTAATTTTTTTTTTTGTTTTTTTTTCCTTTTGCTCGCTCGCTCGCTTGCCTCTCAAGCAGTTTATTTTATAGCGCCTCGCCGACGGCCCACTGACTAGACGACGACGGCACGAAAATTGCATGGCGCCTGCCATACAGGCAGGGGGTACACATACACCCAATTTGTTGTGTTGTTGTTTGATTTGTGTGCGCGTGCAAGCAAAGGTTTTTGGCGTGGCCGGCGGAAGGAGGTTTTGGAGCTTTTTGTTTTTGTTTTTTTTTTTCCTCGCAAGAGGAACGAGCACATGTACACACTCAATATGTATAATCACCATCTTGATGAGTGTAGCGACGGTGGCAGTATAGCAGCGTCGATTGGAACTTCAATCTTCTACTACAACTTGCAGACATGCTATCAGCGCATTAAGTGGCTGCCTAGCGTAAAAGGTGGCGGCTGATTTCCAGTCGGGTTTGGTGTGTACCTACCCTTAGCGGTGTGCCTCTGATGAGTTATGATATCTTATTAAAATATGAATAGGTTGCCTCGATGTGAGGTCTTTCTTTGCTAATTTTCGTAAGTGGTCTGGCCTTGATGTGTGCCTGTGGTCTGGAAAGGCCATTAACCAACAGCCAACGGTGTACAATGAACTCCTCTCTGTTTTGAGGTTTTCCATTAAGGGGGAGTTTTCTGTTTTCAATTCGGTAGTTTTATGAGAGCACTGATTGCAGTGGACTTCCTGTGAAAAGTGACGCAAATTAGTAGCAAAGTGGAACGCTGGCTATGCGACACTTGATTCGCAATTGTTGAACATTGTGCCAGCAAAAAAACCTCAGCACTTTTAAGAGGAAAGAATCTTTCAACGCAAAATCTATATCTATTGAATAACACTTGGTTTATGTTGTCGTAGGTACTAACTCGTTACAATTTTTTTCATTACTTTCAGCTCACTCGTCGCCGTCTCGAAAGTGGTGTGAAATACTCTATTTTGAATTGTCAGAGCGGTTTGGTAGCAAATACGTGGCGGAAAACTCAATAGTGAACGTCTATTCCGAGGGCAGCGGTGGAATGTGTTTAAAAAATTTTTTCGGGGCAACAAATCGAAAATCCGTGGAAAAAGTTAGACAAAAAATTGGTTTAGGTAAGATCTCCCGTAACAGTTTTGTTTGTTAATCGATTTTAATAAAGAATGTTTTGTTTGATGATTGCAGGTATTACTCTTAGTCAGGAAGCTGATGGCGTTTGGTTGTACAATCGTTCAGAAGCACCCATTTTCATACATTCTCCCACTCTAAACGAAGACTACCGGCATGTGACCAAGGTGCCACCAGGTTATTGTTTGAATGCATTCGATAGTAAAAGGTAAGCGCGCATTCAATTGAATGCTCTTCGAATCAAAATGTACGTTTTTAAGTGTCCAGTTGTTCTAATGGGGATATTTTCTTTTATTTCATATTCTTAGGGCTCGAACGCAAAAACGGGTGTACCCATCCCAAATAGCTGGTGCTCAAACTGGTCCAGTCGATGTATTAAGCATGAAAATAAGTTTCGCCAAAGGCTGGGGTTCCAAGTACAGACGACAAGATATAACAGCATGTCAATGTTGGCTGGATGTTATCTTCTTTTTGCCACGGTGACATTTTCTAAATGGTTCCCCCCTAATACCTCAAATATCAGAACAACAACAACCACCACCACCACCACCACAATTGATTGAAAATAAAAAATCAACGATTATTTGTTTTTCTAATTCAACTCATGTTGCAATGCCTGCCGCCCTCTACAATTTGACAAACACTACCAATACAACAATCATCACCGCCACCGCCACAACCACCACCATCACTGCTGCCGTTGCCGCTGCAGCCGTCATCCGCAAATCCACTGTGAACAATAGTCGCCGAAATAGTAGCAATTGTAATTGCACCTGTAAATGTAATCCACATCGAATTTTATGCACCAAAGCAGACACAAACACACATTCTAGGCCGCCATTGTTGTCGTTGTCCTTGTCGCCTTCAAAGAAGCGTAGTTTACGCAAAATTCACACAAAATTTGCAACAATTTTTAAGTTCTGTGGGAAACGGTTTGTATAATGTTTACGTTCGAAGCAACCAAGCAAACACGCGTAATTAAATATATATATAAATTTTTTTGTTTTAAGAATACAAAAGAAATGACTGGAAAATTAGAGTTTGTTTGTTTTTTTTTTTTAAATGGTTATTCCATAGAATTATGAATATCTCAAGAAATGTTTGATAATTAGAAAGAGAAATACAACTAAAAACACACATACTCAGTGAAAAAGAAAGAAAAAATCTGACTACATATAATTTACGTATATGTATGAGTGAGGGTCAACATGCACGTGTGACTTAGCGAAAGGAGGCTATCGTTTCTTCAGTCTGCCATGGATAGTAAAATAAGAGGACTTAAGCAACCGAGCAATTACACAGAAATGCTATTAGTTTCATTAGTTTCGTTAAGTTTCGTTAGATTTTGTTGACTTAAAAACTTACGTAAATTACAGTTGGTGTTGGATCTTTGTGTAAGTTCTCAGATTTAACGACGCTTCTGGCTACTTTTCGATCAGTTCTGACTTAAGCCACCTAGGCCAGAGATAACGGAGTAAACTTTGTGTGAGTTCCCAGATTTAATGATGCTTCTGGCTACTTTTCGTTCAGTTCTGACTTCAGCCACCTAGGCCAGAGATAACGGAGTAAACTCTGTGTAAGTTCCCAGATTTAATGATGCTTCTGGCTACTTTTCGTTCAGTTCTGACTTCAGCCACCTAGGCCAGAGATAACGGAGTAAACTCTGTGTAAGTTCCCAGATTTAATGATGCTTCTGGCTACTTTTCGTTCAGTTCTGACTTCAGCCACCTAGGCCAGAGATAACGGAGTAAACTCTGTGTAAGTTCCCAGATTTAATGATGCTTCTGGCTACTTTTCGTTCAGTTCTGACTTCAGCCACCTAGGCCAGAGATAACGGAGTAAACTCTGTGTAAGTTCCCAGATTTAATGATGCTTCCGGCTACTTTTCGTTCAGTTCTGACTCAAGCCACCTGGGCCAGAGACAACGGAGTAAACTTTACTACCCCCTTATCTCCGGTTTCGCCTTTAGTCTTGAAATTTTGAAAGCAAGACGATGGGATGTGTTGTATTTGATGGGAAATTTCCATGAGATGATTCCCATCGCCTGGCAGATCCAACGTTCTTAAGTCGCTCACTCAGAAGAGTCTACAAATAGACAAGAGAGATTTGACTCCTGACTAGGCCCTTCTTCCACTTCCTCCCAGTAATTGAACTCTCGCCCTATCATTCTATGTTTCTGTTGCAAAGACGGGATTCAGTTCAGAGCCTACTTAAATCTGTTTTCATTGATCCAAAAATAAGTAAGTTAGTCTAAGAAGTTGAAATGCTCCCATCCACGTTTTGACCCTCACTCGTACTTAAACAAATTTTCTTTCATTTGAATTTGAAACAAAAATCTACATAATATATGTAACAACAATTTATAAAGACTTATGACTAAATTTAATATAACAGATTTATTTATCTCAATTCATTAAAGGTAAACCACCCTGTACAGATCACCAAAGTGTGACAGTCGAAATTTTATGTTTTTTTTTTTTGTAAAAAAAAGTTAGAAATGAAAGCAAATGTAAAGGAGAAAATTCTTATATATTTTTAAATGTATTTAATTTAAATTATTTATTCGCCTTCTTGTAAAAAGAAATGTCTTATCTGAATAGAAGTCGCCTAAAGCGGATGCAGAGAATTGCAGGCAGTAAGTCCATCTCTGTGTGGCAAAAAAAAAAAAATCATCGTGCCGTTCGTGTACTCTTGATCTGAACACATTTTGAAAAAGAAAAAGAAAGAAAAAAGATGAAAAACATTTGTCCTTTGTGTCAAAAACGCGTTTATTTTGTTTTTGTTTGTTTTGAGAATATCATATGGAACATTGTTTAATTTTATGTTGATATGATATGTGAAATTGTTCTTTTTTTTGTAAACAAAACACATTTATTTTTTGTTTTATTTTTTTGTTTGTTCTTGTTTTGTATATCTAGTCATTCGCCGCCTTTACCCAATTTAGTGCGTGTATTTTTATTTTGTTATCGTAAACTCACTTGTGTTTCTGGCTTTTGGAAATGCAAGACTGAGATGTCTAATGAAAAGAAATCGAAAAAAAAATAATTTAAACAAAATTAACATGAGAAATGTGTTCGGCAAGATTGGTTAGACCTTTGTTTTATATAATTTTTGAGTTTGTCTCGTGTATCCTGTTTCTTATTTATGATGTTTGAATGATGCTTTTAAGTTATTTGAATGAAATTCCCATTCGGGCTTGAGTCTACTTTCTGTGTTGTAGTTTCTTTTTTGTCGCAAGATAAACAGATGTATGTGAGGAGCAACTTGCTGTACTTTATGATGTTACACTTCCCGTGTCTCTGTCTTAAGTACTCACTCATAGTCAACCTCCAATCGTTGGTTCCATTAAGATGCACATTCATTCACACAGATTCCAAGACTAATTCTCTCTCTCTCTCCCCTGCTGCAAAAGGCGGCTTCAATAAGGAAGACATTCCGAACGTAACATTGGTACCTATATATTGTTATATATTTTTTCTTTATAAAACAAAAACACATGTAAATAGCTAATTCATAAATCAAATAAACTAGGTAAAGCACTGTATGTGTAATAAATCAAAACAACTTATATTATTGTAAGTTATAGTTTTTTATTTGTTTCTCTAAAAGTCTACACTTGCAATAAACAAACACAGAACAAAAGAAGAAGAAAAGAAAAAAAAAAAGGAAAAGCATAACAATTGAAATATAAATTACAATAAGAATCTAGAGAATGAGAAAGAAACTTAAAACTGATAACAAAACAGTGATCCATACGACTGTATACTATATATTATATTATGTACACATTATAATAATTATTTTGTATAGAAAAAAAAAATGAAAGAAATGAAAACAAATACTTGTAAATTTTAATGTATACGTGAGGGAATAACTATAACATTAGTACTGTTTTTTTAATACAAAGAAAATGAAACTATAATTTAAAGTTTAAAAAATGAAGAGAAAATCATTTTCCGATAATAATTGAAAAATACAAAAACAAAGTCTTTACCATTAGTGTATAAATTTAGAAACAAAACAAAGAAGAAAAAAGAAAAACCACAAAAAACAAACTGGATGAGAATGTGAAAATGGAGGAGAAGAAGAACCGAACAATTGTTTATATTTTGTTTATAAAAAAAATTAAGATAAAAAAAGAAAGCTGAGAAATTATGAAAAAGTTGATTATACTTAAAAAAGCAAATTGAAAAGAAATATATATATAAAAATGAACAAGTTTACTCCTGTTTCTTTATTATGGACGATTTAAGACATTTTAGCACAGAGGATTTCAGTTCGGAAGGTGCATTTCAGATCCAGATGTGGTATCCACAGAAAAGGCCTTCCCCACGACGTTGCCAGCGCACTGCGTAAGACGTCTAAAGGCGTTAAATCGCACGATCTAGGCGGCCAATTGACCGGTCCCGAACGTGAAATAGAATGTTCACCGAACTCGCCTCTCAATAAGTCCATTGCTGAGCGTGCTGTGTGGCATGTGGCACAGTCTTGTTGAAACCACATGTCATGCAAGTCAAAAAAAAGTTGGATATCATTTCACGGTAGCGCTCACCATTCACAGTTACGTTACGATTCGCATCATCTTTGAAGAAGTACGGTCCAATGATGACACCAGCCCATAAACCGCACCAAACTGTGACTTTTTCTGGATGCATTGGTAGCTCTTGCAATGCTTCTGGCTGATATTCACTCCAAAATCGACAATTCTGCTTATTTACGTACCCATTGAGCCAAAAATGAGCTTCGCCGCTGAACACAAGAAGCGCGCGATCAACTTTCTTAACAGAGCACGCATTTTGACACTTAAGGCCATTTTGCACAACACTAATCGGCACGTTACAGATCCATTGCGGCAGATATACAACTGGAAATCCTAAAAAAGACAGGCCAGTTTTAGCTCGATACGCAATGGAGAGTATTCTCATAAACGTCAGCCCCACAAAGGCCTTTCTCAGACATGTTCATTAATGCAGAGCTGCAGTACCTACTGTTACACCACCGATGTCCGACTGATTGTGTAGTCATTCACCCCTATCACGATGTCCATCGTAATCGAAAATGTGCTACGAACTCCAAAAAATCGAACACAGAATTCATTCGTAATAGAGTCGTAGTGAGAAATTCGGTACGAATTTCGAAGTTCGTGCTACGAAAAGTTCTGCGACAAGTAGTTTACGTCGGAATTACGACGCCGTTCGTAACGTAACTTCGATTCGTAGATTAGCTTCGAATGGACCCTGTGAGAGGGCTGATTATTTTTTGACTGCAAAATCGGTCGGACTACCTTCCTCAATTGAGTCCAATTGTTGCGTTGCGTGTGCCGTAGTCGAGACTTTTAGTGCTACTGCAGAACAGGCGAAACGATCTAGTCGTAAGGTCAATGAGAAAAAGGCGAAGTAACGCTGTCGCTCAGTCACACACCAGGAGGAGATTGTCTACCTCGGGGTAAACATGAACTCCACAAACGACATCTTTGTGGAGACGTAGAATCACCCTGGCAACCGTTTCCACCTCGCGTTTTCGAAACAACTGGGGACACAACTCTAACTCGACATGTAGTTGAAGCTGAACGATAAGCAAAAAGGGCAAGATGCCTTTGAAAGCAAAATTCTGAGTCGGATACATACACATAACCGCAAAATCCATAAGTTGTACCACGATTTGGATATTGTCCGGAAAGCAAAAATCTGTTGGCTGCACTGGTTGGCTGGTCAATGCTCGAGTTAAGAGAGTTCGAATCCAACCTCTTTTATGCTCAAATCTCCAATTATTTTTCCACAAAAGGAAGTATTTTAATAATATTAAAAACTAAATGAAAGCTTAGTTAAAAGAAAAATGTATTTTATTCGGATATGTGTGTTCGGTTATATGAAATGAGCCAACATAGATTGCAAATAAATATTTAAGTTGTTGTTAGTGGATAACCTTACTTCTTCGAAGGCTGTTCACCTTGCCGTGGTGAAGGAGCTCAGTAGGATACCCGATGACTCTGGAGGGCGAGGGCAGGTTAGGTCAGCAGGGCCTTCAGATAGGGTTGCCGAAGCCAAGAGACAACTACCCCAAAATCCAGTGGTGGAGTGAGCAGAGAGCAGAAAGAAACCGCTAACGAGTTCCTTCAGGCACAATGGTGTCTGTTGTAAGGAGGAAGAGATAATCGTCTTTCCAGTGGGTTTTTCACTGTCCAGTCTATCGCAGTTCACCTCAGATTTTGACGGTTGTATTCTCAAGTCACGCATACTGCTTTATTTTAACTCACACTTGTTAGGAGTATAGAGCAACGCAATGGTATTAGGCGGGAGCCTGTCTGTGAAAAGATTATAAAAACCGCTGTCAGATGAATCGGAGGGGCAAGAAACGTTGAAGTGGCATATCACTTCCTCCATTATCTCTGACCACCATCAGCCACTATGTCTGGAGCCCTTAGAAATGCCAAGTTCCAGGTGGACTGCATTAAAAAAATGCCAAAAAAAAGCTGGACTGACAGGGAAGCTATATTTTTCCCTCGGCGAGCAAAATCCTGGAGTAGGAGGGCAACCAACCCGAAATGGGTGTACCCTCTGGGAGTAGCTACAGGAGGAAAGGGGAATTCGACCGATGTCGGCAGAGCGAACCAGACCAACAACCGCCCAGACGGACCTAGTACAAGCCACTCTGACAGGGGGCTGTCTAATAAAAACAGACCGGTTCTCAAACAAACCCGTAATGGGGGTGCAGGAGGCCCGTAAGAACTTCACGTCAAAAGACCGAGGTCCCAGAATGAGAACCACAAGACTCCGAAGAAGATGAGGAATGCCAAAATGGTGAGCCGACCCTTCAACGAGGTCGTAAAGAGCAACCTCTTTTATGCGCTCTCAGACCTTAGTAAGGATGAAGGCAAACTAAGCGGCGAGAACGGCGGGACCTTTATGGCTCTTACTAACGAGGGCAATCTTCGAGATCGTCATGAAGAAACCTTCAACCTCGGCGACAATTCCAACTTTCAACGAGGCTGGTTGGTTTTCGAAAGCTCCTGAAGTGTCACAATGAGAGCTCAGTAGAGTTTCTGAAAGAAGTGCTGCCAAAGCACAAGGAACCCTGGGGTATTTAGTGAATTCAATGAAAGAGCTGATGAACTAGCAAGAAAAGGGTGGGTATTTCAATGGCATCAGATCAGGAGAAACCCCACCCCCACTCAAAATCGCGAATGATGGCGATTGCGGAAAACGAAGAACTTGATACTTACATGTTATCGAAAGCGATCTGGCCTAAAAATTGGAAGGACTGACTACCTCCTAAAGTTAGACAGGAAGGTTATCAGTAACGGTGCCAGCTAGCCACTGTCTTTAGGCAACCATGCCAGAAGCCTTAGGGCACCTTATAATGATTTCTGCAGAGGCTTCATGGATGAAGAAGAAGAGGAAACATGGGCTGTACTGGCAGAAACCAGAAGAAAACAGCCTGGAGGACCTGAGTAACGCAGATTCAAAAGATATCGTACAATTTCTCAAAGCCACTGAATGGCTAAATGACAAACGACCAACAAATCCCAAGAGGGAATACAAAAATCTTGGGAATTGCAACTCAGGTGAATGGGTCTAAGGGTAAATGGGTCTACATAAAGCCGAAAGTGAAAGTACAATGGATGATTTTCTCTTAATCAAGCAGTCACCCTTCCTAAGGTTATCCCAACCAAATCTCTGGAAATTGTGCAGCAGTATATTTTATGTCAAATATATAATGTAGACATGTTAAATAGGGAAAAAATCAGTCTTTGAATAAAACACTTTTCACAGCTCTACAAAATAAATATGTGCACTTGTCAGGTCTCGATTTACTCTTCCGCCTACTCCGGACAGATCCGTATAGTGGTGTCTACACTAGCCTTGCATGCCAAGCAAACGTTGCCCATGTCAGTCCAACATTCTTCGCAGTAAATAAAATAACATCTGGGAAAATCACATTCTAAAAAGCTTGGAGACGTTGCGCTCTTAGCTGAAACAAGCAAAATATCATTGATGTCATACGAAAAACCTATTATATACGAATACCGCTGTGAGGTTCCAAATCCTTGCATACCAAGCATCTTCTGCGAGCCACTTTGAAAAATCGCAACCAATCGAAACACCGCGGGCAGCTTAATCGAAGCCACTGAAAGAATACGATGTCTTATATTTGATTATCGTAAGTTCATGTATGTATACAGTGATGTGTGATTGATTAATGGCCTAATTACAACGTTCGCGCTGTCGGGCGTTGATAGGCTTCAGTACGCGTTATATCGAGCTTACGGGAATGTTACGTCAAAGCGCGGCTCCTTCGCTTTTCCCAATCACAATGAAAGGCGCGCGTTTATTACCAGAAGCAAATGCAATTATTTCACATAAAATCTCTAGAAAAAATTAATGACGTACACGTTACAGCCTGCCAAAAATGAAAAATCACGAGGAAATAAAAGAAAATCACAACTGTGTCACAACTGTCAAAAGCCCGAGTTTGTAAAAGTAGCTCCATCTAGAAATTTGTGCTAGCGCTTACGATATTACGGTCTGTGAACAAAGCGTTGTTTGGAATTTCAATTCCTTCAACAACCATCTCTTGGTCTATCCATTTGTTAACATGTTCATATTATGCAGTGAGCCGCAAGAGTATCGGCGGGGCAATAAACAAAACAAAGAAATATGTGTTCTGTTCCCACCGAACTGGAACCGCCAAGTCCGGATGAATTTTTTCTGAAACCTCAACATAATGTTCCCACCGAGTTTGAAGTGGTTTCAATGTCAAGTCACAAGCTCTCAATTTAAAAGAGCCAGTCAAAACAAATGTCTCTCGTTCTAAATTTTTAAATGTCCGCCAGAACAGCTGTTTGTTGACAGGACATAATTGTGTGAGAACACCAGAAAATAGAACGAGACAAAATAAGGAAATGGACACCAAAATAAACTGAAATTTATTCTGAAGGCTTGTTCGGTATCACAACCTCTCCTGGACGGATGAAGTCAAGGGGGCTGCAACGAGGTTCACAAAAACCGCGAGGTCTCCAGACCGCAAAAATGTATGGCGGAACCTGGTACGTTCGGAGAAAATTAATGGAACATCGCGGTTTCGTTCAGTGGGAACGTAGTATTATACTCTTTGAGCATTGTCAGTGATTCGAAAGATGTGGTATTTTGATCGTACCGGCAATCGAAACAGGGCTGCGTAGGCTCAAGTGCGTAGGGGTCGACAACCCACATACGCCACAGCGGCCACGTTAAATAATTATAAAATAGACAGGAGTACACTTTCAGCACTGTTAGTCACTCAGCATCGAACCTGGCACCCTCTGCGTGGGAGTTGACGCAGGAACCCACGGCGACCCACAATTACTTGGAATATCGCCTCGAAAAAGTCGACGAAAGTTCTCTGAGGTGATGATTCGGGATGTATATTGGCAAATCATATTGACTGATCCGATATTCTGGCTTTAAAAACCTAATTGTGTAGTAGAGTAATATAAAATAAAAGAAACGATCACAAAGAGAGATTAAGATACACACGTACATATAGCACAACGAGAGGATTGCCGGTTAGGTCAGAGTAGGATGAGTTACTATTAAACACAGTCTGTGAAAAGAAGCGAAAGTGATCGGTCAGTTGAATAAAGAGACAAAACGAAAAACGGAAGGTGTTTTAATTTAAAAGGGATAATCAAAACGAGTGATTAAGCGATATTGACGAGTGGACTGCTTAAAATTGTTCTCTTCAGATTTCATAAAAACTTGCTTCGACTTGTAATCAGACAGATTTTATTTTTTAGTATTTTAGTATTTTCTCGACGAGTGATTATAAAATTCCTAGGAAGTACAAAAGTACAAAATTTTTCGTATTTAAGGTAATAATTATAGATACGTACGTTCAGTGCACTTTTCAAATAAAAAAATACGTTAAATGAAATAAATTTAAATTTTTAATAAAAATGCGTCTTCACAGTAAGTATCCAAAAAGAAAGAAGAAAAAACCACATGTCTAGAATTAGAATTCGTAGAAACGAGACTCAGTCCTCTGTTCGACTCTATGTATTTTCGGGAATAAAATTTATATATAATGTAAATTCTGGAACGCCAGGGTTGTTAACACTTATATTCTTACGGGAATGCTAAGAAACCAGCTCCATTGTCTTAGGGAATCCAATTCAGTTTGTGATAATATCGGTTTTAATACAAGTACAAGTTTGTCGATTTAGTACAAGTTTAGTACAAGATTTAGTACACGTTTAGTACAAGATTTAGTACAAGTTTGTCGATTTAAAAACAGTTTGATATTAATCTTAAATAATTTGAATGGTGGTTATGTTTAATGAGTTTTGTTATTTTATGACTATATATTCACTTCTCCGAATCGTTTCCCTTTTACTTTTTATTGCTATCATGGAATCTACCGGAAGGGCTGCCTTATCGATTTGCCTTTGGGTTAAGTGGCTGCACTATAAAACAGCTGTCATGCGATTATGAGATCCCTTTCAATATTTGTTGGGAAATAACACGATTTTTCAAATGAAGTTGAGTTGTAATTAAGGTGTACATTTGTACACCTTAATCCCATACTAAATACTACTCTTCGCAATTCATAAGAAAAGAAAAAATAAAACCGACTCCATCTGCTTCCACACTCCATCAACAGTGACCAGTATTTACTTCCATTTTTGTTTCCAAATAGACGACAAATCCACCAGATCGTATGAAACCGCAACTATTTTGATGCGAAATGTCACTTTCCGATCAGAAGATCCGACCCAAACGCTTTCCCCAATATAGTGAAATTCATTCACTTTACCGGCACGGGGAACTGCTCACTTTGCGGATCTGCCAGCGCATACTTCCCCCATTTCCACGATAATGAAGTGAATGTCATTCTAGTAATCAGTCATTCTAGCAAATTGACTTAGTTTGATGACACCAAACTGAGCTGAGATGCTTATATTTGATCTCTAGTCAAATGCTTGCCTCAACAATTGCAGAATTATTTTCAGAAACAATGGTTCAATTTAAAACCATTCCTGAATTATTCTAGGAACGATAGTCCTGTACACAATCAAAGCAAACGTACTCCAACACTGTTTACGTACCAAAAGCGGATTGAAATTCATCTTTAATTTTCGAGCTTCTACGTTTTCCTTCACAGCCTGGTACATCGCCTCAAAGTACGATTTCCGCTGCCTCAGCATTCTGTTGTAGAGATGCAAAACTCGTTCCTTTTCACGTTTCCGATAGAAAAACGCGCAAATGCATCTTCTGCAACGCAAGGTAGTCGCACTGCTGTAAATCAGTATGAAAGCAGCAAGGTACATTGCAAGCAATCTGGCGTAGTACCTGAATTTGCGGGATGTCATTATCTGAGAGCGTCACAAAACATGTATTCTTTACCATACCCCGTAGACAAACTAGAAGGATTGGGCAGACACGGCTTATTCGTTAGATAGGTCGACACACGTTCATGCATGTTGAAATTGCGCAGAGTTTTTCGCAGCAGCCGTGCCATTAGACCAGTTCCATTTATCTGTTGGAAGAAAGGAGAACATCTGAAAGAGGATAACCTGTGAGAAGGTCTTGACTTACGTGAAAGTTTACGACGTGTTCGCCTTCTTGGTAGTAAGTTATTTCCGAATTCGAGGCCACGATCCTCAGCAGAACCACCACAGCGTGATCCAAGAAGAGAAAGAAGCACGATATCAGCAGCTCAAGTAAGAATTGGAGTATCAGAAATGTAGTTGCTCTGGATTCATCTTTTGTCCTTCTGTTGGAATGGTTTGCATCTATGAACAACTGTTTTTCAAACTAAAACGAAGCAACAAGACACACAGTTGGTTGAGAAGAAAGAAAAATGGAAGCTATGTGTTATATTTTTAAAGACATCCAATTGTGATGTTGGGCAAAAGACATCTTTGATGCACGATCGCCCTTAGTGACATGCTACATTAAACATTCTAACCACTAAAACATCAGTTCCATCAAACATTTGGCTGGAATAGAATCACGTTACGATGCTTTGATACATTATAGACGAATAAGAGCATGTTTACAATTACAGAAGGCAAGCCGAACATTAAAGCCTCTCTTAATCTTTTCCATGAAGTGCGATTGGCGAATAAGATCAAAGCTAAAGGGTGATTTTTTAGCTATTATCTTTTTGGCAACACTGGTTTAAACAGCTGGCGCACGTTTCGTGTTTTGTTTCACTGTCAAACATCTTCAGTTTGGTCTATAATTCAGCCATGAATCGTCTTACAAACGAACAACGCTTGCAAATTATTGAATTTTATTATCAAAATGCGTGCTCTGTTAAGGAAGTTCATCGCGCGCTTCTTCCATTTTATGGTCAGTTTAGACGAAGCTCATTTTTGGCTCAATGGGTACGTAAATAAGCAGAATTGTCGATTTTGGAGTGAATATCAGCCAGAAGCATTGCAAGAGCTACCAATGCATCCAGGAAAAGTCACAGTTTGGTGCGGTTTATGGGCTGGTGGCATCATTGGACCGTACTTCTTAAAAGATCATGCGAATCGTAACGTAATTGTGAATGGTGAGCGCTACCGTGAGATGATATCCAACCTTTTTTGCCCAAAATGCAAGAGCTTGACTTGCATGACATGTGGTTTCAACAAGACTGTGCCACATGCCACACAGCACGCGCAGCAATAGACTTATTGAGAGGCGAGTTCGGTGAACATTTTATTTCACGTTCGGGACCGGTGGTAGATCGTGCGATTTAACGCCTTTAGACTATTTTGTGTGGGGCTATGTTAAAGCTCATGTCTATACAGACAAGCCCGCTTCAATTGACGCATTGGAAGACACCATTGAAGTATGCCAAAATTGGACTAAGCGGATGGACCATTTGAGGCGCAGTCAAGGTCAACATTTGCATGAAATAATCTTCAAACATTAAATTATATGGACCGTACTATCGATCCAAATAAAAATTCATGCATTTTTCTGAATTTTTTTCTATTTTTTTTTTTTTGAAAAATCACCCTTTTAATACCTGTTTATTTTGATAGGCAAATCATTTATTTATTTATTTCATTTCAATCAATGGATATTTACATCTTTTGATCACAATAATGCGAATACTTACACATTTGAAGAGTTAAATAAATTCATAATTGTATTCTTAAAACTATCCCTGCTCGATTGTAGATCGACATTAAAGCGCGAGTTATTGGATAGTTACACCCATAACTTATTCTATGATAGGGAATGGAAAGCTCATCTCTATTTCTAAGGCATCTTTCTGGGACATACCAATAGACAAGTGTGAGCAGCTCTTCTGATTTAATACTGTTACAAACAATGCCTTTGGGAAAAATAACGTTTTGGGTTTATCTGCGGCATTCTAAAATTCACTAAATTGATTAGCGCGCATCTTGAAGAATAACCAGGCATTTCATCGGACCATCTTATATTTCTTAAGGCAAACCGTGTAAACCTCTTTTGTATTCTTTCAATTCTTATGCTTGCGTTTTCATATTGGGTCTATAAATTAATTCGTGCGGTTTTTTTTTTTCAAAATTTGAAGGCTTATGAAAACATGTACAATAGTATTATTCAAAGTATTGTCCATCTGAAGCTATGACTTTTTCCCATCTTTCTTGCAATTTGTGGATCCCATCCCAAAAGAACTGCGCCAAGAATGAATGAAGCCAACTTTTGATATCCTGCTCTGATGTGAACCGTATTTCAGTGAGGGCGTTCTGCATCGACCGGAACAAATGGTAGTCAAAAGGGGTAAGGTCTGGGCGTATAACTTCCAATCCACTTTTTTCCAAATAGGTCTTAACCGGAATAGCAACGTGGGGCCGAGCTTTTTCATGATGGAAAATTATTGCCTCGTGTCGCATATTCCGGGCATTTTTCGGCTACTGCTCTCTTCAAACGGATTAATTGTGTTCGGTAGCGTTGTCCATTGATGGTTTCACCTGGTTTTAGCAGCTCATAATACAGCATACCCTTCTGATCCCAACAGAGCATTACCGATGTCCTGCAATCCAGCCGAACGTTTCAGAATCGATTAACACACACACGCAAACATGATCAAACATGCACATAATTCATAGATTTTTTTTCCATCACAGAGTACACAAAACACTACGTTTTCTAAGTGTTAACTCTCAGTATCGCTTTACGCAGCAGATTTTTGCTGCGAGACTAAGGATCATCTACCGATTTTGCATCTCATAGATTACATCAAGTAAACAGTATTAATTAAAGCATAGTGCATGGATCATCATCATTAATTTTTTAAACTTCAATCGAGACAAGCTAAAATCAATTTCGTTGCAAAGTTCATTAAAAGTGTTTGTACACCTTGTAATACAACCATAGCTGGTTCTATCTTTGGGGAGCATATATATTCGTGATGAAAAGTAAATCTGGTGAATTTACACGGCCATTAATAATATCGCGGATGAACATGGCTGACGCTGCCTTGCGCCTGAAATTTAAGGTTAGCAAGCCAATTATTTTACATCTATCGTCATATTAAGGGAGTTCTTCGAAGGAATACAATTTACGGACAGCATATCTCGTGAAATTTGTTTGTACTCTTTCAAATCTGAGTTCTTGTGTATCATATGGGGAATCCCAAATGATGGAAGAATATTCTAAATACGGTCTGACTAACGAACAATAGATGGACTTAAGACTAGTTATATCCCGAAAATCTCTACTATTTCTTTTCAGAAAACCTAACATAGCGTTAGACTTCGCAATTGTATAATCATAATGTAATGCAAAATTTAATTTATTATCTTTTTCAAGCACAAAGTTCGACATATTTGAGTAAAAAAAAAAAATGATGGTTGTTTACGCTTCAAATGAATGACATATACTGAAATGACGTACAATGACAGTAGCTTTCCAACGCATGTTCCAGTGGAATAATACAAGTTACGCCATCTCTTAGCAAACCGAATATAATGGGGACCAGACAACACAGCAATATTCTAATGCTGGAGTACCAATGACATGAAAATTGCCTTTAATGTGTACACGTCTTTAAAATCCCCAGAAGTTCGTCTGAGAAAACCTAAGCTTTCGATGAAATAAAATCGATATGGACCGAAAAAGTCAATTTCGAATCAAAGATAACACCAAGTTTTACCAGAGTTCATCATTTCCGTGCTTCTACATGAAATTAACGAGTAACATTGTTCTGTGGATACGGAATATTTTACATTTTGACATATTTTACATAAGATTGTGCTCACACCAGTTTAAAAATGAGTTAATATCTTTTTGGAAATTCAAGCAGTCCTGAATAGACGATATTACACCAAATAATTTTATGTCATCTGCAAAGAATCTGAAAATTTTAGGACGTCAGGCACATCATTCACGAAGAAAATGAACAAAAGTGGTGCTAAATGACTACCCCTGGGAAGACCGGACTCTACATTAATGAAGGATGAATGAAGCCCACCAATTTGTACAACTTTCTTCCGGTTGGACAAGAAGACTTTAGCCATTTCAAGAAGCTTTCATTAAGTCCCAGCTTTCGAAGGTTTGGAATTAACAATCCATGATGACCTCTATCAAATGCCTTAACAAAATTTGTGTACAACACATCAACTTGTTTTCTATTTTCTAAAGAACTTAAACAGTAATATGAAAAAAAAAAAAAAAAATTAAATTAGTTGCAGTTCAACGACCCCTTAGCAAACCATGCTGCTTTGATGAAATTGACTCCTTCTCAGAAAAGTATAGCCTCTGAGTAACGAGCTTTTCAAACAACTTTGGTATTGCAGAAAGTTTGGAAATTGGCCTGCAGTACATCTACTGTAGATCTAATTCTTCACAGGGTAGTGGAGAAGTGGAAGTAGAAGGGATGTTCACTTTTAATGCCACAGCTCTGTTACCTTATTTATCGGGTGTATTTTGAGATATCTTGAAGTCCTGAGTTATTAAATGAAAGCCCTTGGGCCCTTAATATCCTTCGCAGGGATCTCGAAGGAGGATCTAACGACCGCTGGCTGTCTGGATCTAGCAGGAGCCGGGCAGACAGAAATGAAAAGTGTTAAGGTATCCTTCTCAGCAGTGTCCTAGTTTGAAGGCATGATCTCCCATCGGCCAGTTTCCCGTAGAGACCGCCACCAATCTAGCGACATCATGACGAGTTCGCCGAAAATCATTTGTTTTCGATCGGTTGTGCTCAGGATTGTACTTATTGTTGCACATCTTGTCACTTGTCAGTCTGGTCCAACTGCTTATAATGGGATGTCCACCTCCTCGACAAGCGAAGGGCAGATCCCCGCCTTGCCAGTTCATTGGCCTTCTCATTTCCTGTGATGCCACCTGGTGCTGACCCGGAAACCAGATAAGGGAAATTTCTATACCTAGCTTCAAGGAATCCTTCCTTGTGAACGTTATTGAAGGCCCCTTCTATACACGTTTCTGTGTTGGGATATGGACACTTTCTGCTATGGAGTCTCGTATACGGTTGTCAAGGATTCGTTCGAGAACCTTCAAAATGAAGGTGGTGGCTAATTGATCATCTTAGAGATGAAGACTTTTTAAATTTAAAGATGCAGCTTTAATAAATGGGGGTAAGCCATGGAATTGCCAGGTCTTGCAAATTTAGTACGCCGTCCAGGCCTGGACATTTTTTAAGGTGCGAAGCTGTTAATCAACGATGACAATTTTTCATAGGTATCATAATTTTCTGAGATCCTGGTTGAGGCCATAAAGATTGGGTAGTCTCAGATATACTGTCTCGACATCCGGGGATATGGATGTTCATCAATATCTTTAAAGATTCTGCAGCGGTCGAATGAGGCCTTGGTTGGGATTGAGACCGAAGCGGTCAAAATGGGTCTGGCTGTGAACTAATGTTTGCATATGCAGTCTTCATGGAAGGACGCACATCATCGATGACTTGGCCAATACGTCAAGCGAACATTACGAAAATCAGTACCGAGATTAAGCGCTGAATAACTCTTGCCAATCACTGTTACTTAAGGAGCCCTCTCTCGAGAGACCAAGTTGACATAGATCATCCCTGTCCTGCTCTATGGCGAAGAGACATGGACAATCCTAAGATCAGATGAAGTCTTTTCGAGAAAAAAGTTCTGTGTTCAATATTTGGCGAAGTTTGGAGACGAACGAACTATATGAGCTGGGCAGCGACATCATTCTTGCCAAGCCTCTACAGGGTCAACGGCTAAGATTGGTAGATCATGTGGAGCTCATGTGGAACACTGGTCCCAGTCCCCCAGTCAATGTGTCCTACAAGTGTGTCCCCCAGTCCGTAAGGTCTTTGACTCCGAGCCAGAAAAATCGCTCACGAAACCGATGACGCACTAGAGTGGAAAGGACCCCAGCTAACTTGGCGTGTGTAATTGGAGGCATGATCAGTGCCAGCTGGAGAGACTGGTTGTCTCAAGAAGAGTAGAAGAACAGCACGGCAGATGTTTCTGCGCAGAAATTAACCCCAAATTACATCCCCTAACAGACCCAATATAACTATCACAGTTGGTGTTACTTCTGGACATTGTCTGGGAGAGCATGCTACGAGGGTATCAGCCTCCATGCATAACTTTTGTAGAAGTAGCTTAGTCGAAGAAGAAGTTGAGAATATCTCACAAATTCCGTGTCAATGTCCTGCTCTGTCGTTACTGCGATACAGTTACGCAAGGAGTCTTCTTCTTAAGTGACTCAGGAAACATCACTGTGGAGGAATTCTTCATCGTTGTTTTTAAATGATTTGCCACCAGTAACATTCTGTTTTACAATATAATCAACACTGTGTACGTCAGGTCTAAGCAAGTGCATTCGTAAGACGCTACCACCCTAGATTTAATGACAGGGACATGGGGAAGAATGCCCATAGTTTTTTAGATGATATTTCTTTTCCACTAATTAAATTTTAATTAAAACGCAGATCGCCTACATCGCTGTGTACTCACTTTTGCGGCGATCGTATTTAGCTATTGTTGATAAGGTCCGCTGTTGAGCAGGGTTCATACCGTCAGGTCTTGCTGATTTGAACGGTTTAAAGCTTGTCAGCTTGTCATGGTAGTTGTGTGACTGGTGTTTATGGCTTTGCGAAAGGAGATACGTCTTGATCAGCTGATCTGATGAGTGTCTGAGGGAGTCTGAGGATTTCCTCGCTGGGCTATGTCCGGATGCCATCAAGTTTTCTGGAAAACTAGGTGATTTTGACGATGATGCTAGAAATTTTCTAAGACTAGAGGTTCAGAAGGCTCTTTAATTTTGTCAGAGAAGAGTCGCCAAAAAGCTCATTGGGTGGTATCACAACACATGCCGTCTGCAGCCAGCCACCATAACCTAACCTAATCTAAGCTCATTGGGCCGTTCTAATATCATTTTTGAATGGTCTGAGAGATTCCTCTTGGGAGTCGTAGTCTCTGGTATCTCAAGATCTTTTCGCTCTATTGAAGAGCTTTCTACACTCTTTGCGCAGGTGGCTTATTTCCTGGGTACACCAGGAAGGCTAAGATTTCCTTTCTGTCTGCTGACAGGACATGAAATAGGCGTTGCATTGTGGATTGCAAAGAAAGGAGCATCGGAACCCTTCACAGGCCTCGAATCATTTAGCACTGCAGGCGAACATGTCCTTAGAGAAGAATTCAGTGAACTTTAAAGAAGGAACCGGACAGAGACCTGAAACAACGCTCATGCTTAAAGCATGCCAAGCACCTCTGGGGGCAATATAAACTAGAGAGGATTGAGGCATGTACCAAGATGAGCAAGATCAATCTTCGTATCCTCACAGGTCATTTCAGACTCAGGGAAGATACTAGGGGTATCAGCAGAAGGTCTCTGCAGATTCTGTGGACAGTCCAGCACACGCACTGGAATTATGTGGGGCACTACAAAGATAAGCACCTACTGTCAGAGGAAGAAATGAAGTCATGCGAACCATCTCACGTCATGGAGAGGCTTAGAGAGAGTACTCTCGATAATACATCTTCCACCTATGCGGGGCAGGAGTCCATAAACCCCGATGCGACTCTGAAACGAACCGTATGTGAGGGGAACTCGTAAGAGAGCAAATGTATCGCGTAGCAGTACATCATCAACAACAATGAGTACCTTTTTCAACGGCAGCAAATGATGGTGACCAGCAGCCTTTCTCCGTTCGTCGATCTTCCGAAAATACGGTGTAATGTAGATGTTATCAAAATCAATTCTCCCCATGAAATTCTTGTGATAAACCAAGGAAGCTGAAAAGTGCAAGAGTGAGTGAGTCATTCCTTATCTGTGCGGGCGTCACCTTACAATGAATGACTTTTACGAACGCAAACGATAGAAGCTCTTCGATAAAAGCCAGAATATGATCGACGGTCTCTTTCTTTTCATTGATTTCATCCATGACGTGATCAGCGGTGTCCTTAGCTGCCCTAGAGATATAAATCATTGTTAACTCACAAGCTAGGCTTTCCTTACAAAATTTGATGTTACATTAACTCAGTAGGCTGACTTATCTCGACCATCTTGTAGGACACATTGACGTTGGTTGCATTTTGAAAGAGATCATATTCGGTTTCCTTTAACTCCATAAAGTTCTCGCCCAGCTTCGGGTCAATGCGATCGCCAGGGTCGCAAATGCCCCCAGTTTCCTTGTAGCCAATCATCCTCATATCGCAGATTATGTCGATCTTCATGGGCCAGCAGAGCAACCAATCGACAACAGCTGGAAACTTGGTCATGCACCTATCGTGAGCTTGGCTGAATGCATCCTCGCAGCGCCTTTCGGCGAATTCAAGTTGCTCCTTACACCTCAAGCGCATTTTCTGTGTATATTTGGCTCTATACTCATCTGCCTTGTCCTTTCTATTCGATTCCGGAGCCGTGGAAGCGAGATCAGAGACGATACTCTGCCGTATTAATCGATCCATCGCTGATCCATCTGATCCAGTTGAATTCTTCGAAAAATCGCCCTCGATCTCTTGTTTGATGGGCTCAATGACGTCCTCAAGGCTTTCGAAATTCTTTCGAATCTCAGTGACCTCACCCCGCATTGCCGCAAGGGTGTTTTGAAATGGTTTGGTCATCAAGTCAAATCGCGTCTTGGTCAAGTTGTATGTGAGTACAGTAGTGCAGGCGAATACTCGAACAACTTCCTGACCATTGTTTGCCAGATTCGCGACTGGGCCTGAAATCTCTGCAATGTCAGCTGATATCAATGCACAATGAACTTGAAGGAGCTTACCAGAAACTATGCAGGCAACACAAAGTGCTCTCAGGAATCCCCTTCCGGATATTGACACCATACCGACACACACGAGGATCACAACACACTTGACGACCGCTGTAAATGCGAAACCAAGACCTGGGAAGTCAAGGAAATATTTTTCATTTTTCGATCCACAACTTAGGTTCCAAACTGACCTAGAAACACGATTAAGAATACCAGAATTCCGTTCGAGGTGTCATCTGCAAAGCTCAGGGGAACTATTAAGACGCGCCAGAAAATGACGGCAATACAAGCTCCAGTTATATAGTTTACCAGATAGCGGGCAACTACCCAGACTTTACCCGGGTCGTTGAAGCCTAGATAAAGCTGAGGTACCCAGTGCACAAGAGCCTTGCCAAGCTTTTTAATGATTTCACAAATAGAATATTTCATTTGAATAAATGAGCAATTGTCAAAAATATTGTAGACACTTGATTTTACGTGTACACTTTGAGGTAGTCTTGAAGCTGAAGTGACTCGGAAAACTCGGGTTGTGTCATAAAAGACCCCTAGTACTACTAGTGGTGGTCTGGGTTCTAAGTGCTGCCTTCAGAAAAAGTCCTCTAGATGGGGTTTCTTGGAAGTCTTTCCCTGTTACCCCAAGCAAAACATAGCTAGGCGAAGGAGTTGTGAAAGTTTGACAGACGAGTGGACGGTGGAACAGCAAAAAACAGCCCTTGTGTCACAGTAACGGAATCCTGTGTCCAATAAATTCGGACGACATCAGCTTTCAAACATCTGCCTTCAAACTGTCAAATAGATGAGAGCCTTTTGTTTGTTAATGGTCAACACGTGCTTTGCAAAAATGGCGCCCGACGCTAATCAGGATGATTCAATTGTCGGTTCCAATTAATTTCGATCAAGCATAATCTTTCTGATTTTCAATAGAATCCCTTTCTGCTGATGAGCTAAACAGAATCGGTTAAATTTTGTAAAAATGGCGCCCGGCACGAGACTTGGTTGGCCTTGAGTTCTTTCAGCTTACCTACAGCCACAGTACACTGATGAGGCCCATTTTATGGAGCGGTAGTTACACGCATAGCACTCTTAGGCGAGCTTTATTGAGTTCAAGAGTTTATTTAGGTCGTTTGGGATTGTAGTTTTATTTCCAAAAACGTCCTTGAGTGGTTGTTTCCAAACGGATTCATTTGCGTAACCCTTTCGACGTCAACGTTGCCTACGAGCAATTTCGTGTGTTTAAAATCTTACCATCTGCGTTCCTAACTTCCTATCTTTTTTGTCTGTATAAAATGAGCTCAAGTAATAACCCTTCACTTTATAAAATTATCTTCAAAAGACCTCGGCAATGTTGGCAAGAAAACTATTCTGGCTTGAGGAAGACTTTTTTAAACAACACGGTAAATTATACCTAGACACATTCTTAAACATAATATTTTGTTGGTACTAAACTAATCTTATAACAAATGTATGTCCATTAGTTTTCAGCAAACTTGGAATTAATTACAGTGGACTCTCCCTGAGTCGAACGGGATACCATGATTTATTCGAGTTAGGGAGAGTTTCGAAAAACATTCAAGTTAGAGAGAGAAACAGTTTTGTTTTTAGGTTCATTTTGCCATAATTCCGTAACATTTAACTTACAATTTTTGATGTGGAAACATCTCATATATTCGCATCTTCACCCCGACCTATAAAAGCTGTCGTGTGGATAGGGTGGATAGAAGAGGTGGGGGTGTCAACATGAGCTTTTGCCCAGTATTCAGACTACGTTCATTGGAATTCAGACTACGTTCATTGGAATTAAAATAACCTTGTCCGATCTAACGAAAGTAAAGATTTTTTGTGTATATTTCCCCTGTAAAATGAGAAGAAATCTTACTCGTGAGCAAAGATGCCGTGCATTTAGAAAGGATCTAAGAAAGCTCCTTGGTATGAATTGCATGGTTTTAGTGGGAGGTGATTTAAATTGCAGGCACATGGCTTGGGGTTGTGCTAGAGCCAATTCCTGCGGTAACATATTGTCTGATTTGTCTTCTTTGTTACCCGTTTCCATTAAATTTCCACCTAGTTTTACCCACGTCCCTTCTCGTGCTACTCGTACTACAGACGGATTGCCTGTCCTAAGAAACGTCTGATATCTGAACCAATCGCTATAAATGAGCTCAGACCAGACCACAATCCGGTTCTTTCAAAAATATGTGGGTCAGGAGTGCAGGAACGAGAATACTCAAACTCAGACATACTGACTGGAAAAAATATCGCACAGAACTAAACATACAACTCAGAGACAGTTCGATGAGCCTCGACCTCATGCCAACCAAAGAGCATGTTGATTCAATTGTCCAAAGGCTTTCGGACAATATCCTCACCTCTGCTAACAATAAAATCCCAAGAGTTCAGAAGAAAAATATTAGTACGATGCTTCCCTTTGACATTTTAGAACTTATCAGAAATAGAAACATGCACAGAAGGAACTGGCAAAGATATCGTCATATAAGTCATATAAGCGCAAAATTATGTTTCTTCTGGGCAATGATTTACTATCGTTCCCACACTAATTTCTGCCGACAACAGCCAGCCAAACCCGCATTCCATCACGTAGCAGCATGGGATGAAAACCAACACCACCTGCGGGAACATCCGCAGCAACTGGAACATGAGCAGCAATGCACATAGTGGGCATAGGTTACGTTAGAGTTAGAATTATTATTGTAAGTTAGTTCTAGTTTTGAATTCAAATAAAGAGGTCGAACCTCCAGAAAAAAATATTTTTTTAAAAAAGAAAACTCTTGTAGTTTTAATTTATAGCTTCTCGTAATACAGCTACGCAGCTTACCGAGATAGTTAGCTACAAAATACAAGAGCATCGCCATAAGGGGTGGAACTTCGAACTTAGTACACTCGACAATGGATCCAAACCTTTCCAGAACATAGTGAAAATTGTAAAAAAAAATGAACACAAGGATATCCCACAGACAGAGAAAAGACAGAAGGTGCCTTCTGTCTCAGCACCTAGGAAACGCCAGCACAACTACCGTAGACGATGGTCTTCAAACTTTCAATTTATCTAATTATGAAATATTCATCTTTAACGAATTTATTTCAGAAGAAGATACATTTTTCTTTGTAAGGAAGGAAGGTAAGGAAAACAAAAACGTTTAAAAATCTCCCCAAAATGGGCATAAAGTATCTTACTTTCATTATCAATTCATGTCTTAAAGTTCAGTACTTTCCGATTGCATGGAAATTAGCACTTCCTCCTCAGCACACCCTCCGACAGAATTGAGAGTTATAGACCAATTAGCCTACTAAGTACTTTAAGTAAAATTTGCGAAAACATAATAAAAGAAAAGCTACTATCCTTTATCGATGCTCACAAGATTTACCCAAATCAACCATTTGGCTTTAGGCGACATCATGGCTCATATGCACTTCAAACGCCAGGAAGTCGGTTTGAACTTTCCCAACTCCTCAAATGTTCAAGTGAAAACTGGAATGGTGTAAAAAAGTTTTTTGTATTATTTATTTATTGACTTACAGTTGTGTTCAAAATAACAGTAGTGCGCCTAGTTATATTGGTTATTTAAGCTTTGTCGAATGACAACAACTTATTTTTGAATTTCATGTACATGCAAAGTTTTTATTCGTAATTACAGATATAAAAGGCGTATTTTTAACAAAATGATTCATTCTTAATTGACAACACTTATAGCTTGGAAATTAAAAATATGAAGCAACAAAAAACTACAATAATAGTAGTGTTGATTGAAACTAAACAAAAAAAAAATTATTAGACATCAAACAAAGAGGTGGGTCTTAAACAAAAGATAACCTTAACACTTGGTTGTAAACCCCTTATTCTCTAGGAACGATTTGCACCGACGTGCCATGGAGTCCACCAAATCCTTGCATCTCTTGGTTGTAATATTCTGCCACGCGCTTTGCACTACTTGCCAAAGTTCTCTATTATTGGTTGGCTTTGCGTTCGCCACTGCTTTCTTTAAGTCACACCACAAGCACACGGGAACAGCAATTACCATCTCACGCAGTTCCTGTCGGGTCATGGCTGTTACCGAAAATACCTCCATCGATTTGGAGTCCATAGCTCAATCTTCTGTCCTGAAAGTGACTACGAAGAGGAAGGCGTGGAGCACAGAATATTTCACTCCAGGTGCTTCGCACTGGCAAGAAAAAATGTACCAAGTCTAGCAGAATCAGCAAATATGGAGCACCACCACCCAGACCCGCTAACTAAAATAGTACTGTGGGATGAGTGGTTGAAGAAATTGTAAGCATATTTCTGGCATCGAGTATTTCGGGCTTGGAAATGGCGCATGATAGCTAGACTGCTGGTGTCTTAAGAAGATTTCCACATCCAATATCAACCGAGAAACAAATATCTCTAGGGCGACAGTCACCAAGTTGTTGTGCAAATCGTTTCACCAAAAATTAGGCCAGACTAACTAAGCGTGGTCTGACGACGAGTGCAGGCAGGCACATGCAGCCAAACAGGAGGCCTACAAGGCAACTCTGCATCGAACAACGAGAGCTGTTCGTGAGCTCTACGAGCAGAAGAGAAGGGAAGAGAACCGGCTTCTCAGAAGGAAAAAGAAAGAGCACGAGAAGCGCGCGGTCGAAGAGATGGAGAGATGTTACGGCAGGAAGGAGGTCCGAAAGTTTTACCAAAAGGTAAAACAGTTATCCGGAGGGTATAGACCTCGGACAGAAGCCTGCAGGGATGAAAATGGACAACTAGTAGTAGAATCGCAGTCGATGCTGAGAATTTGGAAAAATCACTTCTGCAGACTGTTAAACGGCGATGACGACACAAATTCCGCTTTCAGGCAGAATATTCCACTTAATTTGGACGAGGATGACCAAGAATTCCGTCCCCCCGACTTAGGCGAGGTCAAGATAGCGATATCTAGACTAAAGTCGAACAAAGCTGCTGGAGCGGACGGACTGTCCGCGGAACTGTTTAAAGCAGCTGGAGATGATCTGGTTGGGCGCATGCACCAGCTCATCTGTAAGATATGGTCGGAGGAAAGCATGCCCGACGAGTGGAATCTCAGCGTCGTTTGTCCGGTCCACAAGAAAGGAGACCCTTTTGACTGCGCCAACTATCGAGGGATCAGTCTCCTTAACATATCGTACAAGATCCTCTCTGCCGTCTTGTGTGAACGCCTGAAACCATTCGTCAATAACCTGATAGGTCCTTATCAGTGCGGTTTCAGGCCGGGAAAGTCCACCAAAGACCAAATTTTCACACTGCGGCAGATCCTGGAAAAAACCCACGAGATGCAGATCGACACCCACCACCTATTCGTCGATTTCAAGGCCGCATATGACAGCGCTAGTTTTGACATTCCAGCCAAACTCGTCAGATTGTGCAGGATGACGATGGAGAACTCTCGCTGCTCCATCAAGGTCGGTAACGAACTCACCGAGACCTTCAATGTCAAAAAAGGTTTTAGACAAGGCGACACGCTATCATGTGATTTCTTCAACATCATACTTGAGAAGATCGTGCGAAACTCAAATGTCAACACCAGAGGCACGATCTTCCAAAAGTCCGTTCAACTGCTTGCCTACGCGGACGACATTGACGTGATTGGACGAACACAGCGAGCTGTCAATGAGGCTTTTGCTTGAAGCGGAAGCGGCTAAAATGGGTTTGGCAGTTAATCAGGGCAAAACAAAGTACATGCTGTCATCACGAAAGGACGCACAACATCGACGCCTCGGACGGAGCGTCATAATGGGCAGCAGAAACTTTGAGGTAGTCAAGGACTTCGTCTACCTTGGCTCTGCAGTAAACAGGGACAATAACACCAGTACCGAGATCAAGCGCAGAATTACTCTTGCCAATCGCTGTTTCTTTGGGCTCAAGAGGCAATTGAGTAACAGAGCCATCTCTCGAAACACCAAGTTGACTTTATATAACACCCCAATCATCCCCGTCCTGCTCTATGGCGCAGAGACATGGACGCTATTGAAAGCGGATGAAGAAGCTCTTGGTCGTTTTGAGAGAAAAGTTCTGCGTGCGATCTTTGGTCCTGTTTGTATTGATGGCGTCTGGAGAAGGAGATTCAACCACGAACTGTACGGGCTGTACAGCGGCATGCACCTAGTTAAGCGTCTTCGGATCCAACGCTTAAGATGGCTAGGTCACGTAGAGCGGATTGACACCACAGCTCCGGCCCGAAGAGTCTTCGATTCCGAGCCTTTGGGACAACGCATAAGAGGTCGTCCTAGAACAAGATGGCGCACACAAGTGGAGAAGGACCTCAACAGATGCTTAAAGCACACAATCAAACTTTTGCCACATGATTAGAGGATTCCTAAAAATACCAGTATCCAGTATACCAGTATATCACACAGTTGCCTCGTTATTTTACTCAATAAATCCGGACAACTTAAACGACACCACCCCCCGTCCCTCAGTTAAGCATTACTTAAGACCAGATTTATGGCCCTTATGAGTACAAAAAATATATGTGCACGGTCTGTGTAAAATTTTAATTTCCTCCTCGATTTATGTTGTTCCAAAAATAATAACAATTAATTCTAGGCCAAAGAAGCCATCTTCTTTGGGTAGTCGCTAGGCTAACAAGGACGTTATGACCCCTTTAATGTACCTACCCGTCGCCGCCGTTGAAACCCTGCACCATCTCACTGTAGACACACTTCACTTTGGCGATAATGAAGAGCATACATTTATTTAAAAGTGATGTGCATCAGTTTTGAAGGCGGGGAACATGATAATTTGTGTACACAAAAGAGGGTGGGGTAGACAGCAAATCGGTCTTTCGACTCCCGATTGCAAGGTGGCTGCTTGTTTCTTCAATGAAATAAACATTCACGATCAACGTCGCCCTCGAGCATTTTTCTTGTTCACCCGCGACGTACTCCCTCAGATGGCGGAGGTGAAGGCATAGGTCATTAATTGAATATTGGATTGGATTCCAAAGGCTCATGCTATTCCCTACGCTCACGATGGGGAGCAGTATGCACCGCCTTGCCGCATCAAGGAAAAGGATTATGATGAAAAATTGAAGAGACGCCGACGCAGCTTTCGCCTGGAAAAGGACTGTGCACGAAAGGGAAAATGACAGAAAAGAAAGCCAATATTTATTCCAAGAGAAGACAACCGCTTGCTTCAGTACGCTGATGAAAGTTAAAGTTCCCGCGGGAAAGAGAGAATCGCCAAGACTCATTAAAGTACTTTGCACCACGTCTTGCAAAAAGGAACTCACAGGAGTGCCCAACTTCTGATGACAGATGGAGGCGACGTTTGATGTAGCGTAAATCCCACAAGGGATACACTTTTTGTATTTTCCCTTCTCCGTTCCACTATGATTATTTGTGACAGTTCGAGTGGCAGGATAGGCTAAAAGCTGATATATTTTGTGAACGGAACTAGTAGGAACAGTCCGCACATCAATGTGGTATTGCCTTTGATGTGAAATTTATTTCACTACCTGCACGATTATCCCTTCGCCTGGATGATGGGTTTGTGCTTTGAGGATTTGTGTACTCAAGGCACGCACCCCAGTTCTCAACTGAAACTGTCTGTCTGGTCTGGTGACTGTGCGGGCCACACCGTAACCCCATTGACCCGAAACTATTCCTTGGCCTTTTTGCTGGTATGTTTCGGGCCCAGATTAAAGACATTTCATATTCTGCGTAAGGCAACATGACCCTTGCAAGAATATCAACATATACAGTCTGGTCCATGATCGCAGAAATAAGATGGATAGGCCCAACACCTTGGTTGGAAAACAGCCCCAAAATATTATTTTTGAACCGCCGTGTTTTATGGTCTTTAAAGTGTATTGAGGGCGATATTCCGTGTTTGGAGGACGGCGAACATATTGACGGGACCCACGTGCCGCAAAAAGAACAATTTTGCTCTCATCAATCCATAATGTATTGCGACATTTGTCCACAGGCCAGGTGATGTGTTCCTTGGCAAAAGCTATCCGAGCTGCTATGCGCTTTTTAGAGAGTAAGGGTGCCTTGCGGGGACACCGAGCGTATAGCCCTTCACTTAACAGCCGCCTGCGGACTGTGACAGCACTAATACTTAGCCCCAACTCCTTTTGGATGACATTTGAAGGTGCAGAGGGTTGCGTCTTGCTGTATCTTACAATTCACCTGTCCTCCAATGCTGATGTTTTTTTTTTTTCGTCCACGGGATTCGGGCTTAGGATGGTGCTTTATTGCGTTAGCAATCATTGGGGATGTGCATCCTATGATTTCTTCGATTTCTTTATACGCTTTTTCATCTGCTCCTAATTTTTAAATTAGTTTTCTCTCCTGCTCTGTGCAATGCTTATTGCGGCCCACTGTTTAATTAAAAGTTCAAGATTTTACTATAATCTAAATTAAAAATATTTATTTGCTCTTACTTTTATGTTTCTACCTTTAAATGTAATTTATCAAAAATTTGTTGTTGACGGCGTTAAAGTTGTTCATTTTGATTTCCTGGTCAAGCCGGCTCTAGAGTGTGTTTGGACCGGCTTGACTAGACAGTTTTTAATGATAGTACATACTTTCCATTCTTTTTTACCACTGAGTAAATTAAATTCATAATGTGTCCATTGTTTAGCAGAATTTTTATTTCATGGCCGTCCTCAAGGTGGCACTAGGCATCCTGATCATCATCTCGTAAAAGGGAGATAGCAAAAATCAGGTGACAGGTGGTGATAACATCTCGGACATTATTCTCAAAAACAATGCTGGAAAGGCATTGGATTGCAATTGTGATGAACCAAGTAGCTGTCAGATGGGCGCACGTTTAAACTAAGGATAATTTTCTTAGATCCATGCAAACCCCTTACGATTTCCTTTTGTGGTAAACGCAAAGGTCTTGAACACCATTCAACATCACTTTTTCTCTTCACTGTCCTGTCTTCAGCTGTTCACCTGACGTCGGTTTGTGTAATTGGTTCCTATCCCTTTCTATCTTTTCCTCTCTTCTCCCTTACCTCACTACGTCCATTTTTGTGATGTTTCTTGTTTGCAATTAAGTGGTATACGACAGAGAGGACGAGAACCTCCCGGTCCGACGAACTGACCCCTAATTTTCTGCTCACTAAGCCTTTTACAATGAACAGCAAAACGTCTCGCTTAATTTAAAATCATAGTCAATGGTCGTTTTTTGGTAAATTGTAACTTTAAGCATTTGACTTCTAATGACTGGCTTCTCATCTCATCTTCGTTGACCCGCATGATCCACTAAATGGGTCGCTGGGGTAAAGGACACACGGACACTCAGGACTCCCTAACTCTCTAACTGATTAGGAGTTATTCTCAAGCGCAACTAGGCAATTTTTGTTATGATGTGGGGGTGATTTGCGTTACCTTTCTAAACCCTCTTAGCCCTTTCAGTTCGAAGAAGCAGCTGGTCAACAATGCGTTCCACTCGTACTGTCTGTTTCTCACCGTATCAGTAATTTCCATAACGGCACGAAGATATCTCATCTCGCAAGCTTGTATTCGCGCGTTATTCACTTGGTAATTGCCCAAATTTATTTCATGACCATGTGAGAGTTGGAATAAATACTGAGTGTACGCAGATTGTACCAACCTTCATAAATGCATGTGCTTTCCTACTTTTGCAAAGACAATGTTTCTTTTACAAAATATTTAAAATACATTCACTAACTATACGTTTTTTTCCTTTGCAGTTCTTGGTATGGCGCAGATACATCTGATTTGTTTTCCAGGAGTACTTTGTTTTCCAAGTTCTCAAACAGCTCTCTCCGACCTTAACAGGGGTGTCATTTGACTGTCAGAAAATATCCCACTTCACAGCCTACACACGCCTCCTATTTCCCTCATGTGCCTTTAAGCGAACTATTCTTCACTGTTCTTGAACCGCCATAAAATCTTCCTTTCTGGAAAGCGTCAGCCGCAGCACATGAATAATCTGTAGTCTTTATCAGAGCGGCTGCAGGTCGGAAAAGTCCACTACGACAGATCCTGGAAAAGAGTCATAAAAACAGACAAATCGACACTCACTAGTTATAATCAAGACCGCATATGACAACATGAATAGCGATGAGACTTACGCCATGTTTAATTTTGGTATTCCACTTGCTATGAGGACGGGGCGGATATTAGAATATTATTCTGCTAGAGATAAACAATAATTTGCTGACTGCTCTCTGTTGCAGTCTCCGTATTTTCTTTAATATTACAATAAACACGTATTTTTGTCAATACAATAAATACTCCCTTTCTCATTGTTTCCTGCACAATTTTTTTTAGCTTTAACAGTAATGTTGTGAATATTGCATTAGAACACTGCTAGCGTTTAGTGATGTCGCGTGTAGCGTAGCCGATAGACATTGATTTAACTGAGCTGATTACTTAAAGATCATCAGAACTTTTGAGCCAGACTGGCGTTGTGAACGGTGTACGTTTTGAAGATTTGTGAATGATGAACATTTTACAAGTAAACAAATTTAAACCTTAGGAATTCAATTTCATTTAATTGTTATCATTATACACATTATATACTTAAGACACGAACGATAATCATCATCAGTATATCTTATTTGAAAAAAAAATTATCAAATTTTAAGTCAGTTAATTAGACACACACACTGTATGAGCACTTCGCCAAACCTTTAACGACTGATTGATACTACAACCGACATGCACTGGAAAATATGATCAGTATTTGTTGTGTCAATTACCGTTATACGTTTTTGCAGGCTGCATTCAGGGAAAATACGAGGGGCGTTCAATATATTCTCGGTATCGGTTGTATATATAAATTGACTTATTTATCAAGTAATACTATTATTTTAGTGCATTCATGTAAAATTTCAAATGAATGTGATTATTAATTCGCGTTTTATCTCTAGTTAAACAGAATCATAATGGCAACTGAGACGATGATGGTGAAAATTGAGCATCGCGCTGTAATTAAATTTCTCACTAAGCAAGGAAAGCAGTCAAAAAAAGCAGTGAATAGTTATTCATGAAGAGATAGTGGCTGTTTACCAGGGCTCCGCACCTTCATTATCAACTGTGCAAAAGTGGTCAAGTGAGTTCAAGAGAGGCAGAGAGAGCATTGAAGACGACCCCCGCTCCGGCGCCCCGTCGCCAAGTCCAAAAACTTGTTCTTGAGGATGCCCGAATAAAGGATGAAAATGATGGCAGAGATCACCAAGCTTTCAATTGGTACCATTCACACCATTCTTCATGACCATCTTAACCTTTCAAAGGTCAGTGGAAGGTGGGTGCCACGAATGCTCACAGCGCCTCAGAAAAAAGTGAGAATCGCATGCTGTAGAGAGCTTTTGGAGATGTGTAGTGAGAACGCGGACGGTGTTATGGATCGAATTGTTACTGGTGACGAAACATGGGTCCACCACTATGACCCTGAAAGCAAACAAGAGTCCATGCAGTGGCACATAAAAAAGGAACAGACCCGCCGAAGAAGTTCAAAGTCACTCCGTCTGCCGGGAAGCTCATGGGCACAGTTTTTTGGGACTCAAAGGGAATCTTGCTCATTGAGTACAAAAAAAAAGGTGAAACCATCAACGCCACATCCTACGCTTCAACTTTGCATAATTTGCGGGAGGAAATTAAAAAGAAAAGACGGGGTATGTTGCTTCTTCATGACAACGCTCCTGTTCACACGGCGCGAGTTTCCAAGGCTGCTGCGCGAGATTGTGGTTTCGAAGAAATCCAACCCCCACCCTATAGTCCAGACCTTGCCCCTAGTGATTATTTCCTGTTTCCGGATTTGAAAAAATGTGTTCGTGGAAAAAGTCGCCAATAAATGGGTATTTTGCAGAGACAGAGGAAATTTATTTTTTTGAGGGTTTTAAAAAGCTTATCTCAAGATGTAACAACACCCCATTGATGTTAGGGGAGATTATATTGAAAAATAAAACAGTTTAAATTGAATTCGCATTTTCCTTCATATCGATACCGAGAACATATTGAACGCCCCCCGTATAACAAAATTTGCTTGCAATTGCTCGGGATATGAAGGGAGAATATAAGAAATTGGCATGGAATTGCTTGGGATATGCAAATTAAAAGTGCACTACTATTAAACAGCTGTATATCCAATTTTTTCCAAAACACTAGCCCATGGCAACGAAATAAAACTCAATCGATTTGCTGTTCTTCATTTGTATATATTTTCAATATTCTGTCTATGTAAAAAAAGAAAATTATCATATATAATATATTCATCTGATTTTTTTTGTTTTTTGTTTTTTTAAATTGTTTTTCCGTTTTGTATATTGACAAATTATTTATACTTGTTTTTATTTGTGATCATTATGTTCTTTTTCTCTGCATTACTATAGTTTGTTACTTGTTTATCTAAACTATATTCTTTTCAATTTCATACATATTTAAGTAATTTGTCTGTATTTCGAATAATAACAGGTTTGTGTGTGTGTGGGGGAGGGGACTGTATTGATTTGTTGGTTTCCAAATAAGAAATACATCAAATCGCACTACTGTTCGAATAGTGACTTGAAAAAGTACTAAACCGATTAAAATTAACAAAAAAAAAAAAGTCATTGTTTCGAAATAGGATTAGAATTTGTTGCTGGTTTTTAAATATCGACATTTCGGCATTGATCTAATTGTATTTTATTCTGTCATCTTTTGTTCTGCTTATTATAATTTATATGCAAGTTACCTAATTAGGGTTGTTTTTTTATCCTTTTTCAATAAAAATGTTTTTTCTATCAATAAGATTTTCTTGTCTAAAATTAAACAAAACACAAGTTAAATTAACGTTAAACACATTTTTTTGTTTTGCTTTGTATATATGCATTTCTAGTCTGGGTATAAGAAGGCAGTCCTCAAGGTTTTTTCTTTTTTTTTTTTTGTTTTTTTCTCTCTTATAAAAAATACCAGTGCACAACGACATATTTTAATAAATATTTATTTATAAACAAATGGATTATGTGTGTGTTTAATACAATATATGATTCATATGTCCTGTAACGACTAAGGATTTTTCAAACAAATATTCATCCTTTTAGCACGTTGTGTTTGTTTTTTTATTCTTTATTAATTTATATCGTATTTTTATTGTGTTTCCCTCGTTTGTCTAGTACTAAAAATTATACCTTGATTATTTATTAAGTGTAATTGTGTACTAAAAGAGCATACAAATTAGAACAATCTTATAGTATCGTTAAAGTGACGAGTTTTTGTTAAAAAAAAAAAAAAAACGAGAACAGTTTACACATTAAATTACGTTCATTAAAAGACAACAAAATAATAAAATGTTATATATGTTAAAATTAGAGTTATTAACTACACCTTGATTATTAGTTCATAATCATAATTATAATTATTATATATTTTTTTTTTTGCATTGAGGACTGCCGTTCAAGAACAAATAATTGATTTTGTTTGCTCCTTTTTTTTATTTCATTACAAATGAATATAGAGTTTTCGATGTTCGATTCAAGAACTACACAAGCTATATTTTGAAAGGTTATTTTCTAAAAAAAAAAAATAAAATAAACAAAGCAAATGAACAATAATTAAAATAAAACAAACATGTTACCTAATTAGATACAGTCCTAAGGCCTGTTTAAGAGCTCTCTGAAACACGGAACCATACGAGTGTTCTTGAAGAGGACCTCAAAACCTAACGCTTAGGCGTTTTTTTATAACGTCATAATAATTTGATTTAATCTTTTAAATGTCATCTCATCGACATCCACCCTTCCTTTTTTGTTTTCGTTCTCTACAGTATGTTTAAAGCGCTAATATATCAAACAAAAGCCACGAATGCACTTCTTAGCAAACCTCCTCACTTGGTTGCGCACCGACATGAGTATTTTCTAATCGTTGAAAAAAAGAAACACGAATCACTCACCGGTTTCGTTTTTCACGCAAATTACTACGTATCGATAATGTTGTATGAAATATAAAATTTGTTGCATCTTTCTTTCGAAGCGAAGTGTATCACATTGCGAATGAAATAGAAACAAACAAGAAATGTTTAAAAAAAAAGATTTAAAATGAATTAATTATTTGAATTGGAGGTATACGAAAGGTGTAAACCATCAAACCAGCCGCAAAGTGTACCATCGTTTTGTTGGGGGGGGGCGCTCAAGTGGAGTTAAGTCAAGTCACAACATAAACCGATTACAAACATAATGCTTACTGATTCCCCCAGCAGCCCTGGCCGACAGACCTCCACTGTTTCCAAATACAATTATAAGGAAATATATATATATATATTTTTTATTATTTTTTTTTTGTTTTATCTGATCATCTATTTTAATTTAAATATTTTTTTATCTATTAACTAAAGTTTTTTGCTTGTACAAATATTTACAGAAACACCAACAAAAGAATGGAAAAAAGAAGAAATACACAATGTGTGAGCGTAGAATGGGGAGAAGTGGGGGAGCGATAAAAACACAGCGTAACTATCATTAAAAGAAATTTTGAACGTAAAAAATTATAGATTGTTTCTTTTAAAAAGATATTTTTGCTTTTTTTTTTTTTTTTGCATTATTCCTAATAATAATTATTATTTTTAAGTTATTTCCTTTTTTTTCGTTTTCTCTTTTTGTTTGCAATATTATTTAAGAAAGAATGAACGAAGAAATTGTTTTTGTTTTCCTCTTTGATTTGCGATTAAATAAAATTATTAGCATTTAAAAATAGTTTTGTTTTTGTTTGTTCTTTTTTGAAAACTGTAGTTAATTAATTTGTTGTTTAGCTTGAGATATTAGCGCTAAAAGTGAATCTAATTTAAGATCTTTGAATCGAGCAAAATGATTCATCATCGGCTGAATTGAATCGGATTCAATGGCAGCGCATACGGTTTGATTTTGAATTGTTCGATTCAATGATGTTGCTACTGAATCAAGGAAATGTCTCCATGTGTCTTGATTTTCATTTGTAAGTGTTGGATCTGTGGCGTTTACATAGATTTGTTCAGCTTGCAGGATAAGGCAAACTAATGAAGAAATGCCGAACTGAAACGAAAGATAAATGTTTTAATAAACCCATTCAAAGAAATAACTACTACAAGCTAAAGGACATCATAATACTGCTCAATGTGTACCCAGAATACGCCTTTTCAATTGCGTTCACTTCCAGAAACGTTGCAGCCCCAATGATTCGTCTAGAACGGTGTCGACCGAAGGATTGGCAATCAGTCCATGTAAGATCATTCTAGAGCCCTTCTCAAGCAGGTCACCATTGAAGGCATACTAATCAACAACATCACTCTAGTCAATTCCAATATGTGGAATCCACATATCAAGTCCGCCATAGAAGGAACTGTTTGCCATCCAGACGCCGATACGGCAGGACTTGGGATCCCTCTCCCAAAATTATACATTGGTTGTACACAATGATGGCGAGACATTTGGTGATCTAAAAACCTCCAACAGCAAAAAGTGGGAGAGCAGCTTGCATAGAATTACATGTCTGGGCATAGCAGGTACCACGAGCACCTGCCCCACAACGGCTCTAGGAGAGCAGCTTGCATAGAATTACATGTCTGGGCATAGCAGGTACCACGAGCACCTGCCCCACAACGGCTCTAGGAGCTATAGTCGGGCTAACTCCGTAATACTTCACTTCATTAGGAAGATATTTGCGCCATTACACTGCACCTCGAGTATAAGGACTCGACTTAACGGGTAACCATAGGACAACTCCAAAAGAGACATGACGGATATTATGGTCAGGCGGCATTATTTTGGCAGATTATTTGAGGTTGAAATGTTTGATTGTGAGAATTGGACCAATGGTGTTCCCACACTAGACCCCAAAGTCTGGTACAGTCCATAAACGGATCAAAGATGAACTGTGGAGTATGGACCGGAGTCTGAGGACCCAATGTTCATACGTTTTGACTCCTTTCAAGCCGAAATCCACGCCATCAAGTTCGCAAGGGCGTTAAAATTTCAATCTTTTCAGACAGTCACGCAGCACTTAAGGCATTATCGTCCAACCTAATGGACTACAAAACGGTCAAATGTTGCTACGACGCAGTACAATACCTTGGCTTGGAATCTAATCTAATCTAAAATCTGAATCTTTATCAAAACTGTTGTAAAAGTCCAATCTTCTTTAAGACACTTCCACATTTAACAACAACGATGACAGACAGAGCCGAAAGATATAGTTATACAGAGATGGCAATACAGCCCGGAGTGGGTAGCGTCGATCTTATACAGCAAACACTCGTAAGACCTATAGTTCGAGACGTTTTTTTTCTAGACGAGTATAATTTCTGAGAAGAGTCAATGACTTGAAAGAGGTTTTCGTGTCTGGAATTGAGTCGGATGATGTTCATCTCAATCTGACTCCCAGATTGGTATGGAAATCCGTCGACACTGTGCATCTTTGAAGACGATTGAAAGAGTGTGAAGAGGGCTCAACTCGTTCCGACTGGACGTGAGGCACTGTCTTTTCAGATTCAGTCTTCAGCCACATGATTATGATGAAAATGGGTCAAATATACTTGAGGTAGTCAAGGACTTCGTCTACGTCGACTCTCAAGGATACAGTGCGAATGCCATTAGCGTATCGAGATGGAACGCAGAAGTACTCTCGCGCACCTCAGCTAACTTGAAATGCGTCATGGAGGCAGTGGGCTGAACATTCTTCCAGAGGCCCAGGTTCAGCTCGACCTTCGCATTATTTTGCTTTCAGTTTCATTAACCTTTTAGGGAAACAGTGGCGAAAGTCTTATCAGAATGTTCAATCACAAGACCCATTCTACAACAGATCACAATATTGATCGCAGGCGATATAGGCTATTTGTTGACTTACCTTGCTGCAGAATATACTATTCGACTTTTTCTCACTCAACGGTATGGCGCTGGATATCTTGACTACACACTCAAAGTTAGCCATTCGTATTTGTTTCTTCAACTCGGGATATAACGCATAAAGAACACCTTCGGCGTCATCACGATCTTTTTTGAGGACATTATGCAGTGATGAAAACACGCCGGTCCACACCGTCCAACGGATTGGATTGTCTTCGATGTGCTTCATCAGGCGACGGATGAGAGCCTGGACCAATTTTCGGGGTTAGATAAATACTGATAAAAGCAATTATTCTCTGTGACACCTTACCTTTCCCTTTCGTACGTTCATCATGGCGACAACTTTGTCGTGGGCCAAGCCAGATATCAGACGGGCCATGAGTACTTCCTTCGGTTCCAGTTCATACGCAAATTTATTCCTCAAAGCCGGATTTACTGCAGATTGGGTGGTGTCGGCTGATTTTTCATCGCCAGTTGACACTTTATTCGCGTTCTCCATTTGTTCGAGCAGCAGTAGGCGTTCATTTTCCTTCTTTTTCTGTCGGAACGCGGAAACAATGATAATGGAGGAACTATAGAACTGCTCAAATGTTCACACTTACCTTCATTATGATGGTTGCAATTGCAGCGGGGTTGTCCAGGTCCTCCAATTTCAAGACAATACGATAGAGGGTTTCAATGTGCAGCAAGATATGGCGAGACTTCCTTTGCGCCGATAACTCAATGTTCGTACTTAGCTGTGGACTGCCTTCGGGGCCCATGATGTCCATGTCGATTATCTTTCGTGGTGCGGTTACGCTGCCGTACTGCAACTTGCCTAGGGAGTTTTCGAACTTCAACGGGGTGAAGACGTACTTTCGCTGCTGCTCCTGGTCGTTCTTTGTTTCTGAGTTCTTACGCTCGCGGTTGTTCTGTCCGTTGCGACTGTTCGTGCCGTTTTTATTGCCCAGCGAAACGAGGATCAGTTGCGCATGTCCCTTTGGCTGAGTCAGTGGATGATTTAGCTGGTTATCTTTGTGGGTCTTGCTCTGACCTGAGTCCCCGCTCTGCTCGGCTTTGCGTTCCTTGTAGACTGTGTAGTAGTAGTCGTCTATGTACGGCGTGTCTGTGTTCAGCTGGGTCAACTGAATGCTGATTAACCAGTGTTTGTCGCGAGTACTCATCAAGTTGGCGTATTCGTCGTATTCGTCGGGCAGATTGCCATTCGAACGCAAAACGCCGGCAACTAAATGATGACCACTGGTTTGGTGATGACCGCTGCTGATTGTGCTGCTGCTGTGCTTGCGATCCAGCCTATTGTGCTGCTGTTGGTGTGATTGTTGGTGCTGGCTACTTGCCACACTACTATTTGGCGACCCAAAACCGTGGCGGATGTTCGGCAACATGGGATGGTTTTGCTGGATTTCATGTACCAAGCGCTGGTTGAACATATTGAAGGCAGAGCCGACTCCAACATTCGTGTTCATCAGATTCGGATGCGGAGGCATTCTTGGTGGCACCAATGGTGGAACAACTGGACGCATTGCATTGAAATTCGGATGCATTGCAAAATTATTCAAAGCAATCGGAAGGTTGGGCATGGGACGTGGCGGATAGTTGGTAAGCTGATGGGGTCCGGGTAAGCCAGGTGGAAAAAGCGGAACTGCAGGAAATCCTGGTGGCAGATGTCGATGGTTTGGAGGACCGGCCTGATGCAATAGATTGTTAAGTGGATGTTGCTGTGGCATATTATTGAAGTTTGGTCGGGGACCATTGAAGCCTGGCGGTGGGCCAGTTGCGTTGGGAAATTGATATTTAAGCGCTTGCTGATGATGATGTTGCTGCTGCTGCTGCTGTAATTGATGTGGATGCTGTTGAGAGTGATGATTTGCTGAATGCGGCAGCTGCTGCTGCTGTGGGTGAGCTCCTGGCTGCTGTTGTAGTTGCTGCTGTGACTGAGAATGTAACAATGTGGGCGTCTTCGGCTTCGGTGTCGAGGCTATCATGTGGGCGGTATGATCGGCTTGCCGTTGTTGCTGTTGTTGATGTTTCTGTTGCTTCTGCTGTTGTTGCTGTGTGATGATGCTTTTTTCAATGTCTTCCAAGGTGCAAAATTTTGGAGCAGTTCCCACGTTTGACGACATCCCCGACATCGAAGATCGATTAACTTGTTGATTGCTGTTTGGCTGGGTAGATTTTACGACCGACTGCTGCAGATGTTGTTGCTGTTGGCCGTTGCCGTTAAATGGTGTTGGAAAATGTTCACGCAGAAAAGCCTCAGGATTCGAATACAGTGCATTCGATCGTTTATCGTTGCTGTTGCTCATTATGTTATTGTGTGTCCGGGCATTCGGTACGGGATTAGCCCATACAAGTGGATCCAGATTGATGCCGGCATCGCTATCATCGAATGCGATGTCAACATCATCTAGTCTCATACCAGAAAGATTGATTTCCAAATCGGAATCCTCCTCGTTCTTATTGACAGATGACACTGAGCTAGGCTCATCCTTTACATCTGTCATACGAACGAGGTTTTCATGAACTTCCTCCCAGTCACCATTGATGGCTGAACCAAAGGTCTCGTCATTTAAAGCATCATACTCCTCTTCGGGGGGTTCGGCGATACGTCCTCCTCCATCATCGTCCAACTGAAAGAGAAGATATGATTATTGAATAAAGTTCTCTAAGAAGTGGAAATGGTTTGGGCTGTAAGGCGAAAAGTTGTGGAATCTGAAGCCTAAGTGTATAGTTCAGAAATCAATTGAGTCAAGAAGGAAGATCAGAAGAATAAGACTGTTTCAAAAACTTGGTCTGCAGTCCTGTTAACCAGATAGACTTCAAACTAGGTCTTCTACTGAGCCATTCAATGAACTAGGGGAAAACACACGAATGTAATATGCCACGCATCAGTTTCCAAATGCAGCAACGGTATGGGTTTTACTTCGTTTATTCAGACTTAACCTATGACTTCACCCACAAATTTCGACAGAAAGCACGATTTATTGTGGACATTAACTTTGTTATCACATCAACGCAGAACTGACGCTTTCCGTTCCTTGAATAACATGCAGTAGTCATGGTGTATTAATTGTTGCCATGTTCTTGTCGATTGAATGTTGCTTAAGAAGTGCCAGCCGTGTGTGCTCAAACGTGTTGCCATTTGCATCCTATTAGTCAGGCAAGGTTTATCATTCGAACGCCATAAAAGCCTAGTTAACAGCTAAGACAAAAAAGTGACTTAATTCACTTTCAATCCAGATCCACGTATACTTCGTGCATCAAAAATTCCACATGAGTGTGTCTTGACTTTGTTTACTCCTTTAATGCTCCAGAAGCATTTTCTGTTTACATATAAGTCCGTGAGTCTGTCTTAGAATTCAGTACAAAAATAAACAATTATGAGCTAGTCATCTTGTGGGGAAGAAGATTTACCGATCATGAGCTGAAACAGCACAGATCCGGGCAATATGAAGTGAAGAGAAAACACGTGCAAGTTAAAATATTCTTCCGAGAAATCCCCGTTGATGTATTGGTTTAATTATTCACGTTAACAAAGGAATTTTAGATTGCTGATGTCTTCGTTTCTCCACTGAATTGAACAATTCAAGGCGTACGCTTGTGGCTGCATCGATCGGACCAATGCAACACGACTGTTATCGAAGTGAAATGAATTTATTACTGGTTGTTTTCAGAGAAAGAAGCTATCGCATGACGACCGTTTGCACTGTCGGCCCCAACATGAACACAATTCATCGATGCAACATGAAGTAAGCAGTCGATTCTACACGTAAAGACTGGGGTCAACGTGGGAAAGTCAAGGTTGAGCAAATATAGCTCATAATGTACGGGAACAAAATTAAATACATACATATGTATTACAAAATGTTGATCGCAAAATGCATAAGCATCATCCGAAAACGGGAGAAATTCAAACAAAACACAAGCATTATTCATGCAACGTGGAAGTATTGACAGTTCTTATTTCAATGGTAAATCATCGATTTCCCCTTTTCCGAATCATAACCACCTTCCCTTCCGTCAGAAATGCAATCTACACCGTGCAAGAGTTTATTACAAACAAAATCATTCTTATCAGCAATCGAAAAGCCTACGACGCAATAAGATTTTCAGCACCCAACAGAGATATAGAACAATTTATTTTAGTGAATTAAGATTTCAAGTGTCCGTATAAAGGGCGGCTACAGTATTACCCTGTGGGGTCGAATACCAGCCACACATAATCCAATTTTTTTTTTGGCGAAACTCAACCGCTGGCGCTATTCACAAAATTAATTTTGTTTACATAAGACACCACAGAATGAGTATATTGTTGCGATGAAGCTCATAGTGATTAGTGACTGCATTGAAACGCAGTTTAAAGCTGATTATATTTGCCAAAAATTAATGACGACACTAGCAGTTCACATTTTGCGGCCACCATCAGTGGCGACAACCATCGATAAAGGGTCGCGAAAGTGTTGGTGGAAATTTTCTTCCCGTCGAGGTATTCAGTTTCTGATCTTAATTTCACTTGGATGGTGAAGTTTTTTCATTTCGAAATTGATTGAAGTTGATAGATGATATATTTATCTTACCGGTGCTGAGGTATCAAATCCAAAAAACGAGTCTTCCATCGAGAAATTTTGTTTATTTCACATGAAAATGTCATGACTTGTCACACATTCACATATGTTGAAATCATGGCCGCCGAACTCGACAACGTTCGAAAGTGATTGAATAGTGTTCAGTGGGGTGGTGAATATTACAAATACTGGGAATATTTCGCGTGAATGTCATATCTTGGTGGAATTTAGGTTAGGTTACATCCGTGCAAGCTTAAGGTGGTGATTATTTGGAGGCGGGCAGAAGAATTTTATTTTATACATAGATTGCGAATATATCACAATTAGTATTTAAAGCATTTATGGTCGTGGGCGCTGTTGCACTTTTATTTTATGAGGAATCGAAGCAGTTTTTTGTTCTTCAAAATCAATGTTAACTGACAGTTCACTTGGTTTTAGGCGCGTTCACACTGTGCAACATGTGGTTGAAGCCGGTCGTACTGCAGTGCCGTGTGAAGCCTCTAACGACTGTCGTATGGATTGTATTGTACCACCTTTGGTACCAGAAATGACTACGGAGAAGTTGGACGTCTCAACTTCTACCTCTCGTGCTCCTTAAAATTTTTGACAACCATTTTTTATATCGTTTTCTGAAGCCAAACAATCAGAGCACGGCATTTAAGTCAAAAAGCCTCTAAAATCCATCGATGGACTAGAGGTCATAATACCTCATTTCTGTTTGGTACAATGCATGCCTGAAACACAATAGTGCGTTGCGTAGTCTTTCAACGCACACATTTCAATGACCATGCACAGAATACTGCGGCGACCTACGTAAGTACAAAATGAGAGAGATGAGAGGGTCGTAAAACGTAAGATCATAGCATGTCATTATTGAACATGTTGGACATTTTTTGACAGATTGGTGCGATGATAAAAAGCTGAGTACATTTTAACGACAAAATCAATTTGAATTCGGACCAAGGAGGAAAAAAAGTAAAATTTTTGAGCAGAATATTTTTTGATTTGACATTTCACAAACGACAACAGCTGAGACAATATTTTTCATCTGGTATTTGACAGAGAGAGAGAGTGAACAGCTGATTATCAAGTCGAACGCAGCAACGCACTATTGTGTTTCAGGCAGTATTCGTCGCGTTTGACGTGGACACTCTGACATCAATGTCAGATGTGTCACATGTCTCACTGAGTCACATTCTTCGATGTACCAAATCGGATATGCACAGCTGTCAGAGAGAATTTCAACAGTTCTCATTGGTTGAACGATTTGTAATTTAATGTAAACACTTGTCTAACTTCGGAGAATTCGGTTTCACTTGAGCTTGTGATTAGATATGAGAGAATCTCTCAAAACTAAAGTCTTTCAAGAATTTCTCGTGTGTGAACGATAAGCACTAAATTGTTGCCAAGCAAATTGAATCGACAAGTCTTGAGTATGAACCCCGGTTTTTACGTGAGCCACTGTCATTTCGGAATTATTTGGTCACTAAGCGAAATGTTTCAGTGATAGTAAACGTCGCCACATCATCTGTCAAATAGTTTGTCCCTTGTTTTTTCACAGCATTCACACTTTGACGGAAATAAGGTTCTAGTAGAAGAAGGACTTTTCTCGAAATTCCGATATTGATTTCATTCCGCTTCACATCGTCTTTGCAGCAGTTATCGCGAATCAGAAATAAAAAAACGGCCCATGTAGCGTTCATGTCACTCAGTGTCAAGCAAATGTCCCATCACAGAAATGTCCCAATTCCAAAAAGTTGGTTTTTTCCCAATATGACAAGTTGACAATTCTCCCCAAGTGCGGTATCCGAGTTTTCGAAATTGTTAATTTGAAATTGTTGACGTTTTTTGACAACTTCATATTGCCTGCACGCAGTTCCTTCAACTCTGCGCCACTCGGTTCGGTTGAGCTCGAGAGTGTTGTGTCGAGGCATAAGCCCATCGCATGTTGTGGGTGTAAGGCGGCGCTTTAGTTGTTCCGTGATCTGACCGAATCGAAAAAGTAAACCCTTGGGAGATACATTTGAAGTCTAGTAAAGTGCGTATTCCAACTTCGAACACACACACACCAATTTATTACTCAAGATGACACCTAAAACGGACGAGGATGGAACATACCTGGGCTTCGACTTAAGCACCCAAAAGGTAAGATAAAATAGTGATTATATTTTGCGATTAATACAATTTTGCTCAGATGACCGATTTGCCGATCGTTCAAATCAATTAGTCATGGGCTAGTATTTGTGCAATCTTTCACTTTCTTAACACCTGTTTCGACATGAACGACCGTAAAGCAGCAGATGGTTATAAATGTTTTAATGAGCTAATTGATGATGGAAATGAGATAAAACCGTCCAAATGACACAGAAGTGCAAGCAAATAATCTGTTTGCCAACTGGCAATTGGAAATGCAATATTCAATTCCATGTAACGATTCTCACTCAGGCCTGGGCTGTGGTTGACTTTCTTTTTATGGTTCCGAACCACTCGCAGAGGATGATCTTTCATTATGCACAACTTCGCAAAGATGTTGGCTCTGCTTTTATAGGTCACCTTTTGCATTGTAGTTCATTTGCTTGTTCTGATTATCACTTCACTTTTCTGTATAATTAATTTTCAGACGATTCCCCTGCGGCGTATATTTCAGTTGAATACGCTTATCACTCGAGACCTCTATCTATTGCAAGTGGTGTCATTGCTTACGTAAAGTCTTAATCATAAACAATTTTTGTTTTTGAATAAGCGAATGAAGCTCTTGCAAAGGGCATTCGATTATGATAAGGCGTTAAAACTGAGTCGAATTTCTTGGCACGTATCTAGGTATTGTCTATCCATTCCCATGGGAGACAAATTCGGGGTGCAGCCAAGTTTGTTTAATCGTTACGAATTAGGTGCGACTTACTCACGTCAATTGGTAGGCAAATGTTGGAATGTGTGGCTTGGCCTTTTTTGGGGGGATGACACCAACTGGGTTTTAATTAATCGCACGCTCTAAGCAACTGGCATAGTTATTTGGTCGAATGGGACAAGGAGGAAGGACATGCAACTTTCATGGAGAGTGGTGGTGGGGAGTGATGATATCGTTCGCAAGTTAGTTCATTGTGAACGAGTGTAAGGTGATACCCCTTTTGGATGAGTCGGATATGACATTTCATTCAAAGTGAAACGGTATTTTTGATGTTTAATTGGACCTTTCGACACCGATTGCTTTCATTGTTAACTGCTTCTTTTGGAGACCGATTCGTTTGGGAGATTTAATCACAGGTGACCCTTTGGACGTCTTTTTGACGGTCGGCCTGTCTCTAATGCGATGTTTTATTCGCGAGAACAATAGATGCCAGTTGGCTCTTGCTGGGAGCCATAGAATTACTAGTTTATTAATGTGGGCTGATTTGTCTTGTGCGGTGCGCATTCGCTTTGCGCTTAGTTTGTTCCGTCTGTTTAGGCTTTGTCTTGGTTTAAGCCTCTGAAAGCTATTCTGTATCTTCCGATATTTTGCGTGAATGGAAAAATATAGGAGTCACAGCTTCGCAGAACAACTCGCATGACACAGTTGCTGAAACCCCAAGACGGTTTCTCAGAAGTGGGTGGTGCGACCTGGGAATAGCTTAATTACCACATGACACTCTTTTGCGTATTATTGCTCTATCACGAGTGGATGGGATCTACACTTTTATGTCGACTTAATTTTCGCAGGCAGGTAATTTGCTAGAAGTGGAGCCGTGAATTATCAAAGTTGCTTAACTTGTGGTTGAACCTGGAATCGACGCATTACGCCACGGTTGCTACAGATGGAATTTATTGAAGTGAGTTGCGGCTCTTGCTAATATTTTCCAGCAATGATTGGTGTTTAACATTAATTTCTAATCCACAAATGCTCCAATCACCGACACTGTGTTTTAAAGCAGCTTCTGACTGGGATTCCTCTTTTTCCGAGAGAAACTTGCCAATGAACAACTAAACACGTCACAACTTAAAATACACCCAAACACAAATCGAGCTTAGGTTACCCAAACAAATACAAAACGAACAAAACCTCAGCATCACTGGGGCACTGAGATCCACACCGAAAGATGCCCTTTGGAAATCTTGATGCTTCTGTTATCTTAAGACATCTGCGGGAAGCTCACAACCAGCAACGTAGCGTGAAAACGGGGGAAGAGGAACTGCTGTAAGGCAATGTGGGCCACTAAAGAATACCTTGGTCCGGGAACCAACGGACTGTCAGAAGTCAGAAACTCCCTCAAAACGGAATAATGTGTCTGTGACCAATCCAACTGCTTTGGAAATTTACAGTGATGCCTCGGAATACAACATGGCACAGTTTCAGGAGGACCTTTGCCATTCAAGAGGCGCCTACTGTGAATGAATACGGTAGACGGCAAGTGTAGGGCCCCAGAGGGGTCAGCAAGGCTGTGGACGCAACGTCAATGAAATGAACTCTAGCAGAACATTGCCGTCTCTTTCTGATAGAGATAACGTCAGACGCTATATAAACCATTTCTGTATCTCTATGTGCAAGTTCATGCCAAACAATAAAGGAACTGTGGAACTAGCTTGACCGACATCAGTGTTGTCTTTGCTGGAGACGGCCTATAGCCCACCGAAATTAGTCATATCAAGGATATCAGAAGATGTTACTCTTGAAATTGGGATCGACAGGAGATCTACACAAATTCAATCTGTTCTAAACCAAAAGAGGGGGAGACATAAGTAAAATTAAGTCAAACGAATGAAGAATGCGACCGCAATGTACCTACTTTTGTAGGAGCTGTAGAGGCGAGGGAGGAAAGTAGATAACCCTGCATTACTTCGGCATGTGCGTGTCATTGCAGTGAGCTGCTGAAATTGGCTTCCTTAATTCCCTCACGCCTTGCTGATTGTTTATAAAGTTTGAGGTTTGGGACATTTTTGCATGCGGTCATGCATCCGTCACCTTTTGTTCATATATGACCTCATGTTGTCCAACTACTGATCCGACTGAAAAGGCGACTTACACATTTCGTACTTGATCCTTCCCGAATCACTTCACCTTTCTGTTTTGACATATAGGTGGAGCAACCAGTTCACCAGTACTTGGTAGGAGCAAACAAAATTTGAAGGCCACAACTCAAAGAGGAGTCTAGAAAAGGAGTAGGAGTCCGCATAAGACTGCAGATCATTTCCACTTGTGAGAGAACAGTAGCACGCACAACACGAGTGGTTGCTGAGGAGCTAGGCCCTGGCCCTCTACGGGCTGTAGCGCCACTCATTCTATTATTTTCTCATTCAGAAATCCAAATTAGAATCTGATTCAATATTTTACACATTTTTCATTTGCAGCTGAAAGCAGTGCAGCTGTCGGCCGATCTGAAAATCTTAGCTACCGCTGAGGTTAAGTTTGACTCAGATTTGCCCGAGTTCCGAACGACGGGTGGCGTGAATTCTGGATCAAACAAGGATGAGTAAGTGATAACAAACTAATCCACAGCCATCACCTTTCCGTAATCTTTTCACTCTCCAACAAGGTTTTACGTACAACCTGGGATGTGGGTCAAGGCCCTCGATATTGTCTTGGACCGACTGGTAGTACAGGGAGCAGACTTCAGCACTGTCGTATGTATCGGCGGATCTGCACAGGTATGCACAACGAACTACATGCCACCAACTACATGCCACGAAAATAATTTGTTGAATTTTCGCAGCAACACGGTTCACTTTACTGGTCCCGTCGCGGTCTTCAATCACTTGCCAATCTAGATCCAGACAAGTTCCTTCACGTACAAATCGATGATTCCGCGTTCACTTTAACTCGCACACCCATCTGGATGGATGGCTCTACGGAGAATCAATGCTTGGAAATGGAAATGGCAATCGGTGGTCGAAACGAAATGGTCACCATTACCGGATCGAAATGTTATCCTCGCTTTACGGGGCCGCAGATTCGAAAGGTCTATCAAACGCGAACGTACGCTTATGAGGATTGCAAACGGATCTCATTGGTCAGTAGTTTTCTGGCTTCGATTTTCTTGGGACAGGTGGCTCCGATAGATTATGCCGATGCTTCTGGAATGAATTTGTTTGACATCAATCAGAAAAAATGGTCGACTGCCTGTTTCAATGCGTGTGCCCCCGATTTGGAGGAACGCCTGGGAGAACCGGTCAAGACTTGTTCAATTGTGGGCAACATAGCAACATTTTTCGTGCAACGCTTTGGCTTTCCCGCCGACTGCAAAGTGGCGGCGTTCACGGGAGACAATCCATCTGCTCTGAGTGGAATGCTTGTGGAGAAAGACTGGCTCGTTATATCTCTGGGAACAAGTGACACTGTCATGATGTGCTTGGATGCGCCAACTAAGCTCGAAGAGGGTCATGTGTTGTGTCATCCAACTCTTGCGGATGAATTCATGGGATTGTTGTGGTAAGACAATGGCGCTGCGAGTTCGCGGGTTCGTGGAAAATTGAACAATGACTTTTCAGCTTTCGAAATGGGTCGCTAGTACGGGATGTAGCGAAGCGCGTTGAAGCAAACGACAATTGGAACTTCTTCACTGAGCTTCTTGATTCGACTCCGAGGGGTAATTACGGGAACATGGCGTTACACTTTCATTCGCTTGAAATAATTCCTCAAGCAAAGGGTATTCTGCGATGGAACAAAGCGCACTCCACTGAGTGCGTTGATGCCGCACAGGGCGTTGTAAAGTGAGATTAACAAATGGTCTCCCCACAGAGAATTGATTTCAAATAGTGTGTGCATTTGTAGATTTGCATCGCCCCAGACTGAGATACGTGCCTTAATCGAAGGTCAAATGCTGCATCGTAAAGCGATCGCCTGCGACATGGGATTCCACTTTGGTAAGCCTCAGAATGTGCATGCGATTGACGATATTGATTGCCTCCTTTTTGATCCTCAGGGGAGAATACAAAAATTATAGCAACGGGTGGAGCCTCTGTAAATAAATCAATCCTACAAGTCATCTCTGACGTGTTCAATGCTCCCGTTTACATTCAGGTTCGTATTGAGTCTCACGGCATTTGTTCAACATCAATTTGTTTCACGTTTCACCACCTGCAGAAGGAGAGCGAAGCGGCTGTACTTGGGGCTGCATATCGCGCAAAATATTCCCTCTATCTGGAGCAGATGAAGGCCGATGAAGCCATGGGCCAACTTCAACCCGAACACTATCACGATTACATCGTACAATACATACCAAATTATCTACAAAGAGTCTGTGATCCAAGCAAGGACAGCAATGACGTGTACACACCAATGTTGGCGAGATACCGTGAAATGGCGAAAATCTTGGAAAGCAGCAGAAAGTAAAGACAACGACAAAGACATATCACTAGCTTAATTAAAACGGCAATAACTACATTCCCGCATCGAAATTGGCTACATACACTATAGAAATGAGGCAACACTCTTACACTCTACTTACATAGGTTAGGTCTCATATTTACAACTCGCAATGTTTTTTGATATTCGGTAGGTTTTTAGCTTCTTTTAAGGATCATAAAGTGCAATTTTTACTGAAGGAACTGTGATTTAACGAAACAAAACAAAACAAAACAAAAATACTAAATTTTTCTTTTGGCAAAGTAAGTTAGAACATGTGCAGACCATGTTGAATCTCTTCTCTTCTGCCGGCAGCGTTAACTAAATTCTTATCTTATTTAAGCAGAGTTTTTGCATTTAAGGTTTATTTTTATTTAATTTGTTACGTAACATTGTTATACTTGGATGAAAAATATAATTATACACGTAGTCTAAGTTTTGATTGCGTTTTGTATTCTTTTTGACAAGGGTGGTTCATCATCTCTTAGAAAGAACCTGCCGCAGCGTCGATACCAGGATCGTTCTACGGGCAAGATGTCCTACTTATCTTTGCTAGAGTCATCCAGAAACACAGCTGGCACGACACCACATTCGGTTACGGACTCAGGTTAACGCATCCTCTCTCTAACATGCGAGCGCCTGCACCAGCTCATCTGCAAGACAGAGTTTCTAGGCGACTGTGCCCGTCGAGTGGAATCGCAGTATAGCATGCCCGATCCACAAGAAAGGAGATCTCATTGACTACGGCAACTATAGAGGGATCCTTGCCATCGCTCCGCCATTTTGTGTGTTCTCCTGAAGCCGTTTAAAACCGATTTGATGGTGATCAGTGAAGTCCACAACAGACCAGACCTTCACACTACGGCAGATCCTGGAAAAGACCAAGGAAATGCACCACCCATTCGTCGATTTCAAGTTTGCAGACGAGCTATACAACAGAAACTAGAATAGAAGCTCTTACCGACCGCCGATGAAATTGACGTCAAGGGCAGCTCACAGCGAGCCGTCAATGGCATTGCGACGGAAGCTGCTAAAACATGTCTGGCAGAGAATAAGTGCAAAACAATGCCTAGTCTAGACATCCCTGTCCAACTCGTTAGGTTGTGCAGGGTGATGATGGTCGGGGTCAGTAACGAACTCGTCGTTAAATGTCAAAAATGATTTGTACAAGGCGCTGTCATTTGATTTCTTTAACATCAATCTGTGCTGAACTCAGAGGTGATGGATCATCTCTGGCTGAACTCACGCCAACACGAGAGGTACGATCGTCCAGAAGTCCGTACAACTCTTACCATACGCCGATGACATTGACGTCAAGTACAGCTCTCATCGAGCAGAGATAATGGAGGGATATCGATCCATTATCTCTGACATCGAGTCGTCAATGGCATTGAGACGGAAGCTGCTGAAACATGTCTGGCGGAGAATAAGTGCAAAACAAAGTATGTGCTGTCCTCATGAAAGGACATACAACATCGACGTCTTAGCATGGTTTTCTTCGCATTTTTTCAAAGTTTGTTGACCGAAAACATTTGCTGTGCAATTTCTCTCCAATGACAACGTTAAAGGAATATTTTCGAAGATGAAGCTGCATATGTATACATCGTGAACTGACGCAGCCAATTTCGCGTTGCAGCATTCTCATAGTCCTTTGCGTTGTCCTACACTTCAGTCAGGTGTACATCTGTTTCCATCATCATCTTCAGTGGCCTGCACGATCCGCTATAGGGTTCGCGGGAGTAGAGCAAGCGTTAGAGATCTCCAGGCCACTCGATCCATCGTCATTAACTCTAACAAATCAGCAGTTATGCTCAAGCCTAACCAGGCGAGTTTTTGGACTTGCCCTCATCCTGGGCTTGCCAAGCGCTCGTCTACCTGATGGAATTTCATTCAAGACACGTCTCGGAAGTCGTGATGTTGGGGACATTCGTGCCAAGTGATCAAACCATAGAAGCACAGACCTCCCCTTTAGAAGCTCAGCTGTTTCCTGAATTGTAAGAACACGTCGCAGAAGCTTGCCTAGATCGCAGCGTACAGTGCTGCCATAGGATTTAAACGAGATTTTCAAACGAAACGCTTACCTCCTTACGTACCTCTCTAACTGCCACCTTATTTTTTGTTTTCTATCAAATTACAGAAATGTGTGAGGTTACGGACGCCACTATAACCTAACCCTCAGAAATATGTTTAAATTGAGTATCAGAGACATTTAATTGAGGGCGCGCCCATGGCATTGTGGGTTGGTGCGTCGACCCCTACCTACTTTTCATGGCCCCACCTCTTTCAAGTCACTTTCAATGCTCAGAGTATAACTGTCTACAAGAATGATCTCAAATTGGCCGGTCGGAGTCGGCATAAGACTGTTTGCAGGTCCCTTCCACGCGTGGAAGAACAGTAGCGCGAACAACACGAGTGGTTGCTGAGAAGCTGGGCCCTGGCCATCTACGAGCTGTAGCGTCACCCGTATTAGATATCCGGCCTATTTGCACGCCGAATATTCGGTATCCGGTATCCGGCCAAATCACTATTCGGTACAACTCTAGTCCCCGGATTGAATCTGGCACCCCGTGGCGTGCCAGATAGGATATATCCGATGAATGTTATCTAAGATCGCCGGGAGCTTAGTTTATCCAACAACACTAAGGTTACCAATTAAACTAAAGTAAAAAAAAAAAAAAAAAAAAACAAATATTTTGTGATTGAATTTTACTGCCTTAGCGATCAAAATATGCCGCACAATAAAAATGACAACGATACTGTCCTACTTTTTGCGTCCACCACGTTCTTTGATTTGCAAGTACACTGTTGTTCCGTTCAGCAAGTTGTAGAAGGCCATTGTGTTGCTGTCCTTGAAGAACATACCCTGAAAGGAAGAGAACATGACATCAAACATCATCGTCCTGGTTTCACTGTCTTGCACGAACCTCATAAGATATTTTCTGTTTAGCTGGTGGCATGCCGGTTTCATCTTGAATCTTTGACTTCAAGCTGGACACTGTGTCAGTGAGTGCCAGAGACACCGCAATCGTTTGTCCATTTAGCTTCCATTCCGACTTGTCGGTCATGTTAGGAATCTGAATTTGAATGGTGATAGGACTCTGTGGACGAGGAGCGATTGTTACCAGCGACTAGGCATAGAATATAGCTCGTGCAAGTGTTACCTTGTGCATAGTTATGAACTGAGCTTCGGGAATGAGATGATCTTCCGAGCGAAGCTTTTTGTTCGGCGGTTCTTCCTCGACTGGAATCGGAATCATCATGTTGCTCTGATCCATCACCGGCGGCGCTGGGGAGATTTGTGGTCCTCCAGGTTGCATGGACGGCATGTAGCCGACTTGGAATGGAGGTGCTAAGGAGAACAAAAGCTTATTAACAGATCACAAGAGATTGATGGCGATGTTTAAGCATACGCATCATTGGTGGCGGACGCATTTGCATCATCATGACGGGCACTGGTGGAGGAATTGCTTGCATGTTCGACTGACCAGTGACTGGCGGTCCAGACATGGATTTTGACTGGGAGCTTGCTGAAGATTGGTTATGGGTTGGTGGCTGAGGAGGGGCCGACAGAATTGATTTGTTAGAGGCTGGCTTTGGTCCAATTTTCTCCTTCTCTTCGTCCGGCAAGAGTCCCTTGACCTAAGAGAAGTGAATACAATTGGGGTCACCGTAGCCATATGGGAAATGTATCAGTTTACCTTGTGAATCTGATGAATCTGATCTTCGAGCGTGATATTTGCCCTCGCTGCCCGTGTTGCTGCCTCCACACTCGACGTATGGCCGTCCCAGGTAACCCGGTCATCCTTCTTTGTCTCTTCTTCTCCCAATTTCTTACCAATTACCGTTTCCTCATCACCAACACCGAAGATATCTGTACGCCTCTCGGCCAATTGCTTCAAACTCGCCTCGATAGCCGTGCCAGCTGCAAAAACAGTGTCTTGATTGATTTTGTCCACAGTGTGCTTGTCGCGTTGCTCCACCCAGCGAGGGTCCAGCAGTCCAATGCGCATGTGTTCAGCCACTTTAGATGCAGGTATCCTCTCGCCAGTGATTGGAGAAATGAGAAACTCGTCAGTTGCAGCTGGTTTAGCCGGCTTCTGGCTCTGCTTTGGATCGTATTTCTTGACGACGACTTTGTCGTGAGTCGGAGGCAACATCGGGGTGACTGGTGGCTGAAGTTTGTTGAGCGATGGGGTATCCTCGTCACTGGATGCCTCATCCATGTCTTGCACTTGAGTGTTGTCTTTTTTGGACTGTGAGAACGCGGACGGCGCCGTCTTGTGGTGAATCCCGATACGGTTTTCCATTTGTGAAAGCTTAACAGCGGGAGGCGCTTCGTGGTTGTCGTCATCATCTGATTCAATCTGCATTTCAATGTCACCATCTTCCTCCATCATACGTTCCTCCATCAAAACACGTGCGCCGACCTCTTCCGGAGTTGTTGGTGGTGGGAAATTGCCCGTTTCGAAGGGCTGATAGTCCACTGTTTCGACCACAACAAAGTCATGCCAATCGATTTGAGCATAGGCCACTAAGGAGAATGGATTCGTAACATATGTCCGTGCGGGCAGGATGTGGTTTTGGCTTACCTCTTTCTTTTTCGATTTTCTCCTCCTCGCGACGTCTTTGAATCTCCTGATGACGCTGCCAGTTCGCACGATACTTCACTTGATCCAGCACCAAATTCATGCTCAAGCGACTTGCAATACTTTCGGCTTTCAACTTTGTCATGAGATCCTTGGGAGGAATCAAAATTTTCGTATACTGCTCCAAGAGTTTCGTGAAGTACTGAAACAACGAATGCTGTGGACGAAGGAAATCAAATTGATAGTTTCTCTGCTCACGGTTCATGAGATTGGTCAGAAATTGTCGGCCGTTTCTTGCCACAAACTGTGCTGTGAGCTTCACAATATCTCTGCAAAAAAAAAAAATGAATTATAAAGCATAAAGAGCGCTTGGGTTGTGTACTTGACTTACAAATCTAAAGCAGAAATTGATGGTGGATCAGCGATAAACTCAAACTCTACTGGTGGCTCTTTGGGAACAAACTGCTGTTCCGCTACTTGCTTGAGAAGCTCTTGTTGTTTTTGCTGTGCGGCGGCAGTCACGGAAAGCGACTTCAGACCGGGGACCAAGGCTTGACTAGTTTCTACAAACAATTACAATTGTATCTATACTAGCTAGACTGTTCCCAAATTTACCTTTTCCTTCTCTAAATTCATTGACCTTGTGCCGATAGTAGGCATGATATGGATCTCCAGGACTGAGGAAATTGAATTTTGGATTGCCCAATTCATTTTGACGAATTCTCGCCTCGAATTCTGGTCCATTTCTGGCGACGAAGCTTGCAGTTTTATCAACGATATCTTAATAAGCCCTTGTATAGGAAAATAAACTACTAGATTCACTAAAGTTGGAGGAAAAAGAATAGATATTTGTTTGATAAAAAAAAGGATACTTCTAACCTCCGGCGGAGGATAGATAATGCCAATTATTGGCCCCGATAGAGTTTTCGATTCGTTTCGTTGGTCTGGCTCATCGTCTAGCTTTGGCTTAGCTTCTGTGTCTAGTGCCGGCATGACAAAATATATTATTTATCAATCTTGTTTGCGTAGAAATAATATTCACTTGAACCAAAAGAAATCAAAGCACAAATGAAAACGTTTTTCAGCGGCTGTCACTTTTGACACATAGCATTTTCCATACGCGATGCATGCGTTCATTGACGATGAATAGTGGCGTTCAGGCAGAGACTACTATGAGTGAAATAATTTTTGCATAAACCGAATGTGCTTTGTTTAAATATATTTTTTGCAGGCAAATTAAACAATTTGAAAGCAGTTTAAAAGTGCATTCCCACTAGATGAAATTGAGTAATTTCGTCAACTTCCCTCGAAATTAGGATCGAAATTGTCCAATTTTCCAACTACTTTAATTTCAATGAAATTGAGTACGAAATTAATTAAATATCAGCAGATTTCTCGCCATTATGATAGTTAACTTGCAGATTCCTGACAGATTGTGGTTTCAGTTATTGCTTCGTTTGGAAAGAAATAAGTTCTGTGTCCTATTTCCCATGCAATGTCGACGAAAAGACATTTCGCTGTCACATCAGATTGCTTCAATCGTATTGTGAACACCTTGGGCAATATCGAAATTGTGCAATTTCGCGTCTGGTTAGAACATACTACAATCTAGCAACCCAATCGAACTTCAGTGCCTTCTAAATTTGTTGGAGACTTTTAGCAAAGTTATCAAACTTTCGCTCGAACAGTGTTTTAGGACGAGTACAAACTATTGGTCCTGTTCTACTGATGGAATAAATTCTGGTATGTATTAGCACTCACATTACATCGGACATATGCCTTTTACAATTGAATGTAATGCATATCATCCGAGACGCAAAGTTTTCGACAATAATTGCTCATCTATCGAGATGAGTGTGAAGTGTGGAAAGTGTGATGCTATATGTGGAAATTCGTTCCATATTAATGCCACTTTTCATAGTGCGACCATGGATAGACTTCGCGGAGCACCAAGGCGGGAGTTGCACAAGGATAAAAGCTGGGACCGCAGCTTTTCAACATCTACACGATCAATCGCATCCAACTGACACAGTAAAATGCTGTCTATTCGCAGACGACGCGCTGACTTATGCCAGCTCGACGCCGCGCAAAGGGTCGAAATCCAAACAGCGAACAAATTTGACTATTATACCAAATGGGGTATTCGTATCAATGCTGGGAAATCGGTACTTATGTACTTAAGGCGACCATCCAGAGGAGGATGCAGATCAGCCGCCAAATGTCGAAGCATAAAGGTAGTGATCCCTAACGGTACAGAAATATCAACAAACGAAAAGGTCATGTATCTTGGCGTTAACTTCACGGAGAGGTTGAAGTTCAACAGTCCGTCGAAACTGACCCTTAAGATGGCCAACCTAGGCTTCCATCGCATCTATCCCTTGATGTGCAAGCAAAATGTATTAAGCCAGAGGACAAAACTGCTGCTATGCAAGCAGCTTATACGGCCGATCTTAACGTACCACACCATTTCTAAGACCAGCATGACGAAGCTCGCAATTTTCGAAAGAAAAATACTGCGAATATGTACCGAACTTACCTTCGAAAGGGGCCGTCAAAGGCACCATAGCAACGATAGGCTTTACGACCAAGCACGCATCATCCCCCTGCAGCAGTACATGGTGAAAGCAGCTACTAGACATCAAAAACCATCCTAACCAAGAAATCAGGAACCTGATGAACACAATCCCCGGACAACGCTGCCTCAACACGTTAAAACTGTTAAACGAGCAGAACTTTCCAACGATGTCGAACAACGAGTTGCATGGATTCTACCAGAGCAGCGATTGCAATCACCATCGAGGCTAAGTCGGCTGCCACTTCACCACGCCATCCCAAAAGGACCACTATGGACACACGAACTTGAACAACCCGATGGAAGCAAATACTTGCCTTTCGTGTTTTGGAGGAAGTTCTCTTAAATATTGCCCGGTTTTTGCGCACACACATTCTAATTCAGGCACGTTTTGCGCCTGTCACAAGTTTTTGCGTTCAATCACAATCACTATTTGTCATAAACGATTCACAATGACACTCAATCCATGACCATATCACCTTTAAATATTGAATGTGAAAACGGAACCTTCTTGCAGCTAATAAGCTCGCACTGTGCGCCATCATCGCTGATTTGGACGGAAACACAAACCGCAAATTTGATTTTTCATTTGAAATGACAAACTCGAAAGCAGAAAGTTCATTAATCACCATCCCCTATGTCGTAAACGACTACAAACGACACGACAGAATATTTTGGTTTGTGTCAAACTCGACTATGAAGCACATTTAAGAGTAGTATCAGAAAACAGCCTGGAAAAAAATTTCTGAAAATTGGCCAGTCGGTTCCTTCCACTCGTGAAGTGGAACACGAGTGGTCGCTGAGAAGCTAGGCCCTGGCCTTCTACGAGCGTGGTACCACCCATATAATACGGGAGCTCGTGAGTTCCAAATTGACCAATCAGTGAACGACATTCACGTCATTTCGTGAGTAACTGCCAAAAAGCCTCTGAGCCCAAAGCATCTCAAACGCTTCTTCGATGAGCTAGTTGTCAATCAGCTGTGAAGTTGGTCTTCTCTATAATACTTCATTTCTGGATAGACCGCAAAGAAAGTACATATGTTCGTATGTAAGTTGTTGTCGCGGAGAATGCCTGTGAATGAAAAACCCGATCTTAAGGTTAAGTTTTGCTATTTCTGAGAGATAAGGAATTGATTATAATTTGCAAATATTTGTTATTCACAAGTTATTTTCTCAGTTTGGGAATTCACACACGAGTTTTTGTTGATTTATTGAACGTTCTTAATTATTATAAACATTTCGTAGAATTTTTTGAGACCTTTTTTGCAGAATCATTTCTTATGTGCAACGAATGCGAATGTGAATATGAATAAGGCACTAGATGATTCAAGTCTGAAATAAGGAAAGTCTCACCTCCTGATAACTCGAAGGCGCAAATAGCTGGTTTTATCTGGAAGGTCACCAGCCAAACGAATCTAAATTGTGAAATGAAAACTACTAAAGGGTGATTTTTTAGCTATTATCTTTTTGGCAACACTGGTTTAAACAGCTGACGCACGTTTCGTGTTTTGTTTCACTGTCGAACATCTTCAGTTTGGTCTATAATTCAGCCATGAATCGTCTTACAAACGAACAACGCTTGCAAATTATTGAATTTTATCAAAATGCGTACTCTGTTAAGAAAGTTCATTGCGCGCTTCTTCCATTTTATGGTCAGTTCAAGACGAAGCTCATTTTTGGCTCAATGGGTACGTAAATAAGCAGAATTGTCGATTTTGGAGTGAATATCAGCCAGAAGCATTGCAAGAGCTACCAGTGCATCCAGAAAAAGTCACAGTTTGGTGCGGTTTATGGGCTGGTGGCATCACTGGACCGTACTTCTTCAAAGATGGTGCGAATCGAAACGTAACTGTGAATGGTGAGTGGTACCGTGAGATGATATCGAACTTTTTTTTGCCCAAAATGCAAGAGCTTGACTTGCATGACATGTGGTTTCAACAAGACGGTGCCACATGCCACACAGCACGCGCAACAATGGACTTATTGAGAGGCGAGTTCGGTGAACATTTTATTTCACGTTCGGGACCGGTCAATTGGCCGCCTAGATCGTGCGATTTAACGCCTTTAGACTATTTTTTGTGGGGCTTTGTCAATACAGACAAGCCCGCTTCAATTGACGCGTTGGAAGACAACATTGAAGCATTTATTCGTGAGATACCGGCCGAAATGTTGGAATGAGTATGCCAAAATTAGACTAAGCGGATGGACCATTTGAGGAGCAGTCAAGGTCAACATTTGCATGAAATAATCTTCAAACATTAAATAGTATGGACCGTACTATCGATTCAAATAAAGATTTCATGCATTTTTCTGAATATTATGTGTTTTTTTTTTTTGAAAAACTTTCCTATAGCTTTTAAAAAATCACCCTTTAGTTAAGTACCTCAATTTGTTAAATAACTGCGACACTTCTACGTTTCTGGCCCAGATTTTTCAGATTCATCTGACAGCGTTTTTTATAACTTCTTCACGGGAAGGCGCCTGTGAATACGTGTGAGCTAAGCGAAGCTAATTACTCCCGCCTAACACCATTGCGTTGCTGTATACTTCTAACAATTTTGCGTGAAAATAAAGTAGTATGCGTGAATTGAGAGCGATTGACTGGGGGCTTTCGACTGGAAAGACGAATATCTCTTCCTCCGTTATCTCTGATTTTTACTCGACTAGAGCTGTTTAGTCCCTTGCCGAAAGATGTCTAACAGAGGTTGCCTATAAGTAAAAAATGTTGATAGGTTCCATATATCGTTGCGACGTGGGCGATGTATTCACTACAGAAAACTCTTTACGACTGAAACAAGCTGAAGTGACGGAAAAACATAATCAACCCGGAACCTAAAAAGTCCAGGTACTTTGGCTGTGGGTACATATGTTCATGGTAACGAATCGAAAATTAGTGCCCAGCTATTTTTTGTCTGATTTAGAACTAGGAAACTGCCTATAGAATTTCAGTTCTACACTCGGTACGATACGAGACGAAATGAGGAAGCCACAGATCATTGTCGTCACTGTCTCTCTGGGAGTGGGCCAGTCTCATTTGGTATGCATGGGACGCAAACAAACAAGCACAGTGACCTTCAACAGTATACGACTATCTGATCACATAATTTATTTCAATTTGTGTGTTTGTTGAAGCGTATCCTATTCGCTCCATCCTTTTGCTTTTGAAGACATTTGCGTTTAAATTTGAAACCATTAAACCACATTTCACAGATTTGACCGGACACGGCATTGAAGCGCAACTAAATGTCTCTACCATGTTTTTAGTTTTTACGTGTACGGATCTGAGGTTTCTTGCATTGGTGATGAAAGAAGGCTTGACGCCGAAAAATTTTATGCAAAAAGCTCAGTTCTTATCATTCTAGGTTGCCTCGTTCACAACCTTTACTTGAGTTCACACATTTTCCGTACCGATTTCTAAATGTCAGTTCCCTTTAACTTTTTCTACTTTCTCTCTGCCTTTGAGGCTTTGATAGTTTTTACCAGAAATGAAGTAGCCATACTTCACAGCTGACAGACCCCTAGCCCATCTACGAGGCTTTTTGACAGTTATTCATGAAAATTTTAAGGGGAAGAGAGATAGCAGTTGAGCGTCTCTATGGTACTTCATTTCTGGCCCATTGTATAAGTTAAACTAATTAATTATTAGATAAAAGAAGAGGAGAACCTCTTTATTTCGTATCAAACTTAAGACTGAATTTTACAGTTACTTTAATCCAAAGGCAAAAGTCAACCTGTGGGAAAATGGGATTGGAAAAATGTGGAGAGGATCAGGTGCAGACGTGGCATCAGCGGTACGCCTGGCTGGGTCAGAAATGAAGTATGATAGAGATGCCCAATTTCTACCTCTCTTGCCCCTTAAAATGTTTGACAACCTTTTTTTATATTGTTTTCTTAAGCCAAATTGACCAATCAGAGAACGGCGTTTACGTCATTTCGTGAATAACTGTCAAAAATGCGTGAATAAGCGTCAAAATGTTCATGATTATCCGTCAAATTCGTCTATGGACTAGGGGTCAATCAGCTGTGAAGTTGGGTATCTCTATCATACTTCATTTCTGGACTGGGTGACTGCAGGTGGATTCGTTGCCGTGGGAACGACGCCGCGTCAGCGTATTTGGCTGGCTGTTATCTGGCGCGTTAGTGAAATTCAAGGTCAATATTATATGCTTCGTGGGAACGATGCCGCGTCAGCGTATTGTTCGGTGCGTATATTACGTCCGGTTGACATGAATGTGAAGGAATATTTTGGGTGTTTACTTGTATCTATAACGATGTGTTGTTCTTCCAAGGCAGCAGGCTTGTGCAAAAACGTGCAAAAACTTGAGCAAACCGGGTCAGTAGGAGATGTGAAAACACCAGTGCATGCTCGTACAGCTCGTACTGCAGCAAATATTGCTGCTGTTCGCGATACTGTGGCTGAAGAGCCGTCCACCTCAACTCGTCGTCGTGCCCAACAATTGCACCTCTCACGCTCGTCGTTGATGAACATTACGCATAAAGACTTGCATTTACACGCTTACAAGCTGCAATTGACTCAAGAACTAAAGCCTCTTGACCATTTCAAGCGTCGTCAATGGTCAGACTGGTGGCAAGAAATGGCAACAGTGGATGATCAATTTTCGAAGAAAATCATCTTCAGTGATGAGGCACATTTTCACCTCAGTGGATTCGTCAATAAGCAGAATTGCCGCCTTTGGGCGAATGATAATCCAAGAGTGATTGTCGAAAAACCAATGCACAAAGAGTGACTGTTTGGTGCGGTTTATGGACTGGCGGCAACATCGGGCCGTATTTTTTCCAAAATGAGGCCGGTCAGGCAGTTACTGTGAATGGACGAACTTTTTGTGGCGAATTAGAAGATATGAATGTGGACGATATGTGGTTTCAACAGGACGGTGCCACTTGCCACACAGCTAACGAAACAATGGCTCTTTTGCGCGACCAATTCAATGGCCGTGTTATCTCACGTGGTGGCGATGTCAATTGGCCGCCAAGATCATGTGATTTGACACCGTTGGATTTTTTTCGTTGGGGTTATTTGAAAGAAAAGGTGTACGTCGATAAGCCAGCAACAATTCAAGAGCTAAAAGATGAGATAATTCGGCACATTAACGGCATAGAACCTCAATTATGCTTCAGCGTCATGGAAAATTTGAACCATCGACATATATCGACGCAAAGAACACGGCTAATGTGTGGGAAGAAACCCTAAATGTGCATGTTTTTCTTACGCACGCACAACACACATATACCGAAACTTCACACAGACCTTACATAGACCAAAACCAAAGATGTCTGAACTCGGTGAATGAGGCCACATTTATTTATATGTATATAGATTGCAGAATAATTTATTTATTTTTTACGATGTCTATAGCAAGTGCGGCAAATATGGTACACGTGGGTGACATGGCGCACCCTTATATTTCCTAAAAGGGGAAACACACAGACATAAAGCAAAGTTTCCTATGAACATGATGTAATCGGTTCTGTTTGAGCCTATCGTCGTTGGCCTGGTGCACGAGGTGTGCAATATACGCGTCAAATTGTGTTTTTTTCGTTTTCATTGTAATTATTCGTTGTTTTTTTTTTTTGATTTTATATTATCTTTTTTATGGTTGCAGAGTCTTTAATGTGTTCTTAATTTTTGTCATATCAAAGTTTTTTAAACAAATTTATGAATTGTGTTTAAATTCCATCATTATCATCATCATCATCTTCTGACCCTCATGCTCCTCTAAAGAGGTCGCGGGGATAAGCAACGCACAAGAGATCTCCAGACAACTCGATCCTCCGCCATCGACTCTAACTCATCAGTAGTTATGCCCAAGCGTAACCAGGCCCGTTTTTGGACTTGGTTCAACCATCTCGTCCTGGGTCTGCCAAGCGGTCGCCTACTCGTAGCTGATGGAATCGCATTTACTGCCCGCCTCGGAAGTCATGTGGTTTGTCACGTGTACATTCATGCCACGTGACCAAACCACCGAAGCATAGCCCTCTCCGTTCGAAGCAGCAGCTCCTCACTGTTGAGTTCCTCCTCGGTGTTTCTCACCCTATCCCGGAGAGTAATTCCCACAACAGCACGGAGAAGTCTCATCTCAGCAGCTTGTATTCGCGATCTTAGTCTTTCGGTCATTAGAGAGTTGGAGCAAATACTGAGTTGAAGCCGCTTACTTGACCTTGACACCAATCTCGGCCTTCCTGCTTATAGATCTTCCAAACTGTTTCAAAACTGACCCAGCTTGACCAATCCTACAGGAAAGCTCAGCATTACTCCTTCCATCACCGGTGAATAAGACCCCGAGATACTTAAACTTCTCCACCTGCTTCAATGGGACTCCACTAACCTGTAGAGTGCAGTGAACAGGCGTTCTGGAGATGAGCATAACCTCGGATTTGTCCACGTCGACCTCCATTCCAGCATCAGCACACAAACCCATCGAGTGCGCGCTGGAGTTCCGTCTGGAAAGAAGTGAGGATCACTAAGTCATCTGCAAAAAGAAGATGACGTACCCTCAGCTCTCCCAATGTGAAACATTCTCGCCTCGGCTGCCCCGCAACATCCAGTCCATATATGCAATGAAAAGGAGAGGTGACAAGACGCACCCTATTGCGAAGTCAAACTCCCACGGTGAAAGGTGTTGATTTAGCACCGTCAACTAGAACACAGCTGCCACAGTTTGTATATAGAGACTGAATGGCCCTCAGAAAAGGACCATCAACCCCATACTCCTGCAGAACAGTCCAGAGTTTACCGCGAGGAACTCAGTCGTATGCCTTTTCCAAATCCACAAAACAGCTTTAGATGGGCTTGGCATACTTCCAAGCCTTCTCAAGTACCATTCTTAGAGTGAATAGCTGGTCGGTTGTACTTCTACCGGACTGTTCATCCCCCATTCTGGGCTCGACTATAGCTCTATAACGCGCTTCCAACACCTTAGCGTAGACTTTCCCGGGGAGACACAAAATAAATATGCCCCCAGCAGCTGGAGCAGTCTCTTTTGTACCCCTTCTTGAAAAGTGGGACAAACAACCCAGTTTGCCAATCGCCAGGTTGCTCACCACGTTCACAGGCCACTTTAACGACACGAGAGAGCCATAAAACTCACTCTTCACCCATTGCCTTGAGCATTTCTGGCCGGACGTCATCCATACCGGTGGATTTGCCAATTTTTAGCGATTCAATCGGGAAAAAAACTTCCCCCACTGTTGGACTATTCTCCGCCCCACTCAAGACTACAGGTCTGACATCCTCAGTGCCCTGTTCAGGATTGAGCAGCTTCAAAAAGCGCTCCCTCCATCTGCGTAAGAAGTCCGCCTCGTTGGAAAGCAACACACCATCTTTGGGTTTGACTCCTTCGATGATGTTCAATTTCCTTCCTCTGAGTCGGCGAATGGGTTGCCAGAACACCTTTTTCGCGGATCTATGGTCGCTTTTCATCTTCTCGTTCTAAGACTGCTCTTTAGCTGCTAGCACAGCCAATTTGCAAGTTCTTCGCACCTCAGTGTACCAGTCACGAGATGCAGAGTCCCTCAAGAGAATCCAGTCTCTGTGGGTCTTCTTTTTCTCTTTGATGGCTTCTTGAACTCCGGCCGTTTTAAGCCACGCAGTTCTTTTCTCACCACCAGCCGCCAATCCAGACGCTTCACTCCAGAAACATCCCGTGCATAGGCAATGACAGCTGCTGACTCTCAAACAGTCGCTGTTCTCTCTTCAGTTGGAAGTCGCTCAAAACTGTCAGATTTGTGCCGCTCAAAATTTAGCCGCAATTCACTGTTCTGTAGTATACAAATTAACATTGAGTGTAATATGGCCTACCCCTTATGTCGAAAATATAGCCGAGTAGGCCATATTTAGCACATGATCTTTGCTAAATGCAGCTATTGCGTCAGCTTGCGTACAATGTGTTGTATGCACAATGTGGATACAAGAAGACTGTGTATGTTTTGGTGCATTACCAGGTAGACCATATTAGCAGCAAGTTATGTATCTAGCAAATTGACCATCCATCGACGAGTCCCTGGTCAACAAACCAAGTTAATTTCCTCTTAGAGAGCACCGTATTTGTCATGTTCAAACGACTGTACTCCCAAATATAAGGCCTGCGAAGGTTCAACGCTTCAATGAACCAATAGAATTGATCGTCACGGTCATGGTACTCCATGGTACGCAGAGTGTGTGTCACATTCTCAATGGCATCGACAATCGGACAAGCGAAATCGTATGTTGGACAGACCCTTGAAAGAGAATTAAGATTTCTTTTTAGAATGAGGTGGCATTCTTATTTGAGGTTCGACATTTCTGTCTTTGATAGATAAATGGTGGATAAGCCGTCGTCAATTCGAATTGTAGAACAGGGAGTTTAGATAATCGAATGGAGGTTTCATTTGGCATCTACAAGCCTGTGCAGTGGTTTCTCTAACAGTTCATTTACTTCCAACACTTGCCAATCGTATGTTTTTTTTTAAATGTTTATGTTAATAAATTGGCAGGAAATTGATTTTAATGATTACTGAAAAATAATTATATATACTTTGACTATCAATTAATTCGTGCGGTATGAACGTATAAATTATTCGTGCGCTTCAAAGAAAAAAATGTACAATAGTATTACTCAAAGTATTGCCCATCTGAAGCTATGACTTTTTCCCATCTTTCTGGCAATTTGTGGATCCCATCCCAAAAGTACCACGCCGGCTTGGTAGCCAAGAATGAATCAAGCCAATTTCTGATATTCTGCTCAGATGTGAACCGTATTTCAGTAAGGGCGTTCTGCTTCGACCCGAACAAATGGTAGTCAGAAGGGGTAAGGTCTGGGCGTAAAACTTCCCATCCACTGTTTTCCAAATAGTGCTTAACCGGAATAGCAACGTGGTGCCGAGCGTTGTCATGATGGAAAATTACTGCCTCGTGTCTAGTCCATATTCCGGGTGTTTTTCGGCTACTGCTCTCTTTAAACGGATTAATTGTGTTCAGTAGCGTTGTCCATTGATGGTTTCACCCGGTTTTAGCAGCTCATAATACAGCACGCCCTTCTGATCCCACCAAATACACAGCATTACCTTCGCGCCGTGGATATTTGGCTGGTTGGCCAAGTAAAAATCACCACCTTTGGCACTTTCGCTCAGCTAGCGCAGGTTCACCATAAACTTCCACGAAAATACGATGACTTTCGACAGCAGTTTTCTTCATATTAAAGCAATGAAGAAGAACTCCCCGCAAAACCACTTTTTCAGGCACAAAGTTCGACATATTTGAGTGAAAAAAAACCATTGTTGTTTACGCTTCAAATGAATGACATATACTGAAATGTCGTACAATGACAGTAGCTTTCCAACGCATGTTCCAATGGAATAATACAAGTTCCGCCATCTCTTAGCAAACCGCACGAATAGTTATAGACCCAATATAAAGGGTGATTTTTTAAAAGCTATAGGAAAGTTTTTCGAAAAAAAAAAAACACATAAAATTCAGAAAAATGCATTAAATCTTTATTTGAATCGATAGTACGGTCCATACTATTTAATGTTTGAAGATTATTTCATGCAAATGTTGACCTTGACTGCGCCTCAAATGGTCCATCCGCTTAGTCTAATTTTGGCATACTCTTTCCAACATTTCGGCCGGTATCTCACGAATAAATGCTTCAATGTTGTCTTCCAACGCGTCAATTGAAGCGGGCTTGTCTGTATAGACATGAGCTTTAACATAGCCCCACAAAAAATAGTCTAAAGGCGTTAAATCGCACGATCTAGGCGGCCAATTGACCGGTCCCGAACGTGAAATAAAATGTTCACCGAACTCGCCTCTCAATAAGTCCATTGTTGCGCGTGCTGTGTGGCATGTGGCACCGTCTTGTTGAAACCACATGTCATGCACGTCAAGCTCTTGCATTTTGGGCAAAAAAAAGTTCGATATCATCTCACGGTACCACTCACCATTCACAGTTACGTTACGAGTCGCATCATCTTTGAAGAAGTACGGTCCAGTGATGCCACCAGCCCATAAACCGCACCAAACTGTGACTTTTTCTGGATGCACTGGTAGCTCTTGCAATGCTTCTGGCTGATATTCACTCCAAAATCGACAACTCTGCTTATTTACGTACCCATTGAGCCAAAAATGAGCTTCGTCTTAAACTGACCATAAAATGGGAGATGCGCGCGATGAACTTTCTTAACAGAGCACGCATTTTGATAATAAAATTCAATAATTTGCAAGCGTTGTTCGTTTGTAAAACGATTCATGGCTGAATTATAGACCAAACTGAAGATGTTTGACAGTGAAACAAAACACGAAACGTGCGTCAGCTGTTTAAACCAGTGTTGCCAAAAAGATAATAGCTAAAAAATCACGTTTACATTGCGAAAAATGTCAACTTACTCTATTTAAAAAGAAACTATAAAATTGCCTCTGTCGAGTCATGTATTGTTTTTTTTCTATCTAGAATTGCCTGCAGTAGACATAGGTCATCCAATCCAATCCAGAGTCCCCGGACAACGCTATCTCAACACGTTAAATCTGCTATACGAGCAGAACTTTCGAACGACGTCGAACAAAGAGCTGCATGGATTCTGGCAGAGCAGCAGTAGCGATCATCATCGAGGCTAAATCGGCTACCACACCACCACGCCATCTCAACAGGACAACCTTGGATACACAGACTTGAACAACCCGATGTAAGCACCGGCCATTGTAGGACGTACAAAATAAACAATAAGCCGACAATAATAAGAAAACATTAAATTAAGCAAAGTCCATCAGTTGGAACCCTAACCTTTAGTTTGTAGGTCTAGTTGTAAAAATATCAATTGTAAAAATAATGTTCGTTCAAACAAATTTCTGAATCAAATCCAGGACGTGTGATGGCTGTGGTGTGTAAGAATCGGTGACTGCGATCGAGTGGAAGTCGTGGCAATTCTTGTACTCGTATATGTCCTGATTCGAATGACTGCTTATTTTACTCAACAGCTTTCTGCATAGTCGCAGGATGATAGAGGCAGCGATTACATTGCGAAGGATCACACACTGTGCCACACAAGTTACCTGTAGCATATAATCTGTCCCGTGGTCGGCATCTATGTGAGCTTCAAACAGAGATGACCTGGACAATAGGAATGAAATACCCAAAAACTAGTTGCCAATTGTGTTTGACGTTTCGCAATGTGTAAGGCAGTTAATGACCATTTCAATGGCGAATGTTTCGCACTCCTCTCAGTCGACCTATCACGGGTTTACGATGAATAACGCTTTCATTCGTAACAAAGTGCAGTTTGCTGCTACATCAAATAGCATTATGCATGCATTTGGCTCTTTAACTCCACAGTAGACAAGCAACAAAGCGTGATTCATTCGAATCGAGAATCTATCGGTCATCACATTCATTTTCCATTTAAACAGTTTCAATTTAAGCAGCGGATAATTTTTCAGATCATTACGTGTACATTTCCAACGAACGTGCTCAAGCTATCAATGGCAATCAACTCTAATCTAAGCGAATAAAAACAAGCACAACGTCGCGTCTCGGTTTAGAGTAAACAAGAAGCTCGTTAGAGCACTGCGTTGCTGCACTGGCTTACACTTCGAATATGAATGTTTCTGAATCTGCTATTTTTCTTTATCAGCTTCTCATTTAAAACCCCGTCTCTTTCGGCTCGTTTCGGCTTTGTGCGAAGTTGTATGCAAGGCACGTTCGTCTTCAACGTCACACAGCAAATATTTCCGACCCCAGTGATCAGCTTAGCTGATTGCTTGACTCCTTAAAGATAATGATACATATACAGACGTACCAACACGGCCCTCGACAACCAAGTAGATGCAAAAATTCATCACCATCAGTATTTTCCAGATTTTGTTGGCAATTCGTTTGCGATCAAAACAAAAGACCATCGTCACCCACTAGCAGTTACATTCATTACATACGGCTTCGGCAGCATCTGTTGTCATCAGCCAGACATGGGCAAGGCGTAGGCATGACGGCCGTTGTCCGGTTTTACGGAACACGCACTTACATACGCTTGTGCATAAGTAAACAATATGATCTGACCGAGCGCGACATCAGAGAAGACGTCTGCTATGGAAATGTGTGGAATATTTTCGAGTGTTCAGCGGAGATTATTCCCTGGCCACTGGGCCATTCAGTACTCGCCCGGCAGTTGTCGTAATCGGTAATCAAACAGTGTCACACATGTACATTAATTCGTTGGATCGCAGCTACTTGAGTGAGAAGCCTTTGTTTTGTATCGCAATTAAGTTCTGATCGTCGTCCGTCGGTCGCGGTGGTCTTGAAAATACTCGCATTGGTTTGGTTTTTATTTTATTTATGTGCTCATACGAGTAATATTCTTGTGATAATGACGACGTACTCTAAGATAACAATGCTCTGTGCGGTGTTGATGATAAGTGTGTTCTGTGAGCCAACTGCCGGATTGTTTAGGTTTGACTCGGGTAAGCTTGGAGTGAAACTGAATGTGTTAATTGCGTGTGAAGTTTGTCAATTGTGTCTTGTGGGATTTAAGGCCCACAGTCTACTTATTGACGATTTAAATTAAATTAGAAGTTGGTTGCTGTCACCACTCGTGACTTTGATCTAAAAGCACGACCTCACTTTTAGGTCTGCAATCAGTCTTCTTGTGTATTCAAGAAGTGTTAATGGAGTGTTAATCGATTGATGGTTCGCCTAAGCGTGTCAACGATCGCTGGAAACAGCCGTGAGTCCGCTGTGCGCTGTATACGCCGTCTTACTTTGACTCTTTTGCTTTGTTTAAGTTTGGTCCTACCTTCCAGTATATCGATTCCTTTTTGTATTTTATTGTTGGCACCCAGAGAACCTCGCATGAAATGCCTGCCTGCTGACCCAAATAACCTGAACCTAAATCAGCAACGCACCCTAAATCATTTCGCTGCTGGCTTATCCAAGTGCGTCTTGTCCTTGGCGATGTCAAGATGCCTTGCTTTCCTATATTTTGTCTGAGTTGATTTAGTGTTGGCCAACACTGAATATGGAGCTTATGTAAAAACCACTACGCTGATAATGCTTGGAGAATACACTTGTCTAGGGAAAGCTAAGTAAGAGGATGTATAATACTTTAGGTCCCCTCCAAGAGTCAGAGAACAATGACGCCTAGGACCAGGTTCACTTCAATTCAAACTGTAGCTACGCGGCCTATTTCTTGTCGAAGATTTAGTTGATGCTCTTTTAAATGCAGCATAATGTCTCCGCGGTTAGTGTGAAGATGACTGTAGACCATCTACATTCGATATGCAGGGCCCGATGCAGCACGGATACGTGCCGATTAATGCGGGTCAAAATGGCTAGGACGTTCTCACAGTACGCTGGAGAGGACCTTGTAGGCGACTTTGAGCATCTTTTTTTGATGAGACCTGTGCAGTTGTTGCAAGTAGGATAGGGTCTTCTCTTTTGTGGATGGGGCATCTGAAGCTGATATTCCCGTAGTCGGATATGCTTTCGTCTTCCCAAATTCTCTGCATGCACGCTCCGTGTAGTGTATTGGCAAGTATACGGTAGAGCGTGGGAGCATAAGAGCCACTCAAGTCATAATCAGAAATGGAGTATGGTAGAGATGTCCAACTTCACAGCTGATTGGCCCCTAGCCAATCAACGAATTTCGGATTCTTTTTGTCAGACAAATGCCTTTCATCGCTTAAAAACGATATAAAAATGGCTGTCAAACATTTTAAGGGGTAGGAGAGGTAGAAGTTGGGCGTCTCTATCATACTTCATTTCTGGTCATAATGCTCATGACATGCGTCTTAGCTCTTATCGTGGTTGTCTTGTGTGCATGTTCAATCTTGTCTCGGGGCAGTTGTGATCCGATCACCGGCAAGTAAGGTCATAGTGGTGAGTCAATACTGCACTCCCTACCAAAGCATCGCCGCCAGCCTTGAAGTGCCGAGCCTGCGGTGGTTTGGGTGACTGCATCGTCGATTGTAGTTCGGATTTCTTGACTCCCAACCACTCTCTCCTGGTCAGGACCGCTAAGCAGCTGTTGGAAGTGCTGCTCCACTATTCCCTGTCCTGTGTGTCAGTAACATGGTTGGACCTCAGAATTTCGAAGTGCCTGGCAGGCTTGCGGCCAGGTTTTTTCCCTATTTCTTATGGTTTCTGCTACATTTGCGAGGGACAGCCGCTGCAGCTTCTTGTCCTCCCGTCTTCTGGCTCGGTGCTCCCCTTACGCTGATCATGTTTTCCGTCGCAACACCTTTTTGTATGCCTCGTCATTTCTTTTGATCACACTAGCTATCATAACATTTCCGTGCCTTCTATGCTGGCTAAGCCGTGAAACCATCGATATTAAAAATAATCGAAATCTTTGTCTCTTCGGCGACATTCATCACTTGCAGTATATGCGTATATAAGCTAGCTAAGTATATAAAGCTAGCAATGGTCTAATGTCTAAACCTTACTCGACAGTCGCCATTCCCGACTCAAGAGGTTACTATCACGATTCTCCATCGAATGATGCATTCTCCGACTTTCAGTATCGCAGTAAAGGTTCATTCAATTGTAGTTTACCGCCCCTAACATCAGAAATCATTGCAATCCGTTGAAAACTAGATGTGAGTTCGCTTTGAGGTTGAGGTCTGTTTTTTAGATGATATATGAAAATGGGTCCTTTTTACAAAACCTCACAACTAAGCGATCGGGCTTTGATATGGTTTCACCTGACATGATATACTTTCTTGCAAGAAATTCGCAGAAGTGATAGGAAACGCCGATAAGACAGACGACAGTAGTGAGCCATAAATGATGCTTCAAATTGGTTCTTGCAAGAAATAAGACACAACATGGACTTCTCAATAATGGCGAGCAATAACTCCGTCGTACTCAGACTCAGTACTCCTACGCCCCGCTGTAAACCCGACACCGTCAAAATCAGTACAGATGTCAAACACAGAATTAACTCCTGTCAAGCTGTTGTCAAATGAGGATGACCATTCCCAGATGGTCAAATGACTTTGCAAAAGACTTTCATTTTCTTCGTCTTGGTCAGGTAGACGAATGAAAACAATCAAAAGTGGATATAGTCTGTTGGTGTGACAACTCGGGTTAGAAAACCGAGTTAACCCGGGTTACATCTAAACCGAGTCATACCGAGTAACATTTATTTTAAACCGAATTGGTTATGTATTCGGTTCGTTTCAGCGGTTTTGCCAATTCGGTTTGAAATAAATGTTACTCGGTATGACTTGGCTTAGATGTAAAACTGTAGACGGTACAACCCGGTGTGAGCATATGATGCCGAACCGAAACCAACCCCACATCAAATTTGACAATACAAATCGATGTGCTCCATTTCACATTGGTTCTGGGCACCAGACCTGCAGCCACCACCGCTGGTTGCAGAATTTCGGAAGCTCTTGGCGTATTGTGTGTTTTGTGTGAATACACATATTCTCCCTTTTTTCTCGAATGTATCAAAACAAGTAAGTTGCGTTGCGACTTGCGGGTTGCCACTTGCCAGTGCCAGCATTTCGGTGATAATACGTCAATGCTGCAGGTGGCACTGGTAAATGGCAACCCGCAACGAAACTTACTTGTGAAAAAATATATTATATTCTCTCTTTTTTGCGACTTGCGGGTAGAAAAAATACGAAGAGAGAAAAATCGAGACAATTTGCACACAAGCAGCCGGCATTGGCTACGCCGTGCGCCAATCGCTTCCCTTGCCAACCCGTTACCCATAGAACACCGAAACACACCCGAACCTAAATAGAATTGGACAATACAACTCGATTTGCCCTATTCCATAATCCATGCTGCTTGCTTTCGGTTCTTATCGAACCGAGTTCGTTAACCCGGGTTGCAACTCGGCCGGCTTCTATTTTAACCCGGGTAAGCTTGGTTTGAAAATTTGTTGGGTTGGCACACCACTAATAATCCCTGGTGTCTTGGATCTGTGGCCCTGTTTGCATTGAGGGCATCGCAATGGATCTCTCAAGGATCCATACCGTTTATGTCCGCATTAATAGCAATTCTGATGACGGCTCTTAATTTAAATTTGCAAATCATTTAACTTTTTAACTGTTTTGAACTTCGTAAGAGTGAGCACAAATTTCTAGGTAGAACTACTTCTACAAACCGGGGCTTTTGACAGTTGTGAAACAATTTTCTTTTATTTACTCATTGGATTGGTCATTGTTGGCAGGCTGTGGCAACTATTTGTGTACGCAATTAATTTTTTGTAGAGATTTTATGTGACATAATTGCAAAATGAATTTTAGACCATTTTATTTGTAAACGCACGTCTTTAATTGTGATTTGGAAAAGTGAAGGAGCCGCGCTTTGGCACAACATTCTCGTAAGCTCGATGAGACGCGTACTGAAGCCTATCAACGCCCGACTGGCCATAATTCCCAAAACAGCACGAACAAAGCTCATCTCGGTAGCTTGCAATTGTAACCTTATTCTTTCGTTCATTACCCAAATTTCACGGGGATAGGTGAGAGTTGGAATAAATACTGAGTTGGCTTTGACTCCAAGCACGACCATCCTGATGTCAGATATTCCAAGTATTTTCAAGCTTGGCCAATCCTACAGGAAAGCTCAGCATTACTCCTCCCATCACTTGTGAGAAAGAGCCCGATGTATATGTACCTCTTCTCAATGGGTAACGTGTAAAGCGCATTTAACACCCAACCATTGATGTGTCTACGTTAACCTTCATACCAGCATCAGCTCATATGCACATTGACCTATCAAGTGCGGGCTAGAGTGAGATGTGAGGAGTACAAAGTTATCAACAAGTAGATGACTTACCCTCAACTCTCCCAAATTGAAACATTCCCTTCAGTGGCATCGGGTTAGCTACGAGTTCTTGGAAAGTTCATTAAAAAGAAACAAATCGTATTTTTTTTATCCTATATCCTTTTTTATCCCTATTTTCTTGAAACATGCCAAAGACTATGAAGTCATGTAGACACTGCATCATGGCTGCCGCTTCAAACTTTGTCTGAGGAGTATTTGAAAGGTCTATGGAGGAGTATTTTGGTGTCGAAGGGAGTGTACAAAAATGGTATTCCATTGCTCCAATATTCTATTGACAACCTGCTGCAACGACAGCCACCTAGTGGAAGTAGTTTTTAAGATCTTGTGGAATTTTACAAGTACTCATGAAACTCGTTAAACTAATTTTGTTGCTTACATCTTCATATGTGAAATAATAATAAATACAAAAACGGGGAGTATTGTCGAGCAAAGCGGACACGAGAGTGTCAGTACGTCCTTAGTAGCAGCTCCGGCAATCCTGCACTACTTCCCATACAACGAATAATTTTGTGGTTCTATCTTTCGAACGCGCTCTCTTATTGTTGCCAACCGCAAGCGTGGTACTCTGTATATCATGCAACCCTCACAAGCACACTGCTCACTTCTGGTACAACCCCACTTTGAAGTTGCGACCTCGTGGGTCGTGTGTTATCGCATATTTTTGCGCTAACTCTGCTCTATCAAGTATACACATAAATCTGTTTTTACACGCTAAACACGCTCCAGACAAAACCGTTTAAAAAAGACATGAAGTGCACATAAAATAGGAGCTTAATCACATATTTTGCAATCCTGTAAAAATACCTAAAATAAATGAATGAACTTTTATGCCCATTAATGCATAGATTGGTGCATGAAAACAAAAGACAATTCACATCTTAAGGCAAGAGCAATACCTTTGTATAGCAGTTCAGGAACAGAAAACTTTCTCAAAGATTACGGCTAATAGAAATTTCAAAATAAAAAACAAAGCCTTTTTTTATCGTGCTAAATCGAAGTTGTAATAACGTTAATTTTTGCGTAGACCGGTTAAATTGAAACCGTGTAAAAACAAAAATGGGGGCACATCGAACGCGGTCTTTTAATGAGGCAGTGGTCTTTTTTGTAAAATGTGTGCTGACACAATATCATTCAATAGCGCACCGCTTTACAAAAGCAGACAAACAAAAAGCAGTTCATGTACAATCTTGCCCGCATTCTGTCACATCGCACTTGTCCTTCTTTCCTTAGTCCGGGGTGGGCTTCGGCCTCAACTCAGGCTGAGGTGAGCTTCTCTAACTGGCACAATCTCGGGCTAGTCGGCTCCAGTGGGTGCTCCACCTTAAACGCTGTCGTTCTCTGTTGCGCTGTCCCACAGATTCGGAATCGAAGACTTTTGACCAAAGACCTCTCTAAGAGACCAAAGACTTCCTCATTCCCGATTGAGACTGTCCCTACCTCCGCGCCACACAGCAGGACTGGGATGATTAGTGTCTTATATGAAGTAAGCTTGGCCCTTCGAGAGAGGACTCAAAAAACAACCGCTGGCAAGAGCTATTCAGCGTTTGATCTCGGCACTGATGTTTTTCGTACTGTAGACGAAGTCCTTGACTACCGCCAAGTTATAGCTGCCCATTCTGGCGCTCTGTCCAAGAGGTCGACAGCACATGTTTCGACTTGCCCTCATTCAACACCAGGCTCAACAAACGCCTCATTGACCGCTCGCTGTTTTCTGCCCATCATGTCAATGTCATCCGCTTATGCTAACAGTTGTACGGACTTCTGGAAGGTCGTGCCTCTAGTGATGGGGTGTGAATCTTGCACGATGTTCTCCAGAAGGATGTCAAAGAAGACGCATGACAGTGCGTCACCTTGTCTAGATCCTTTCTTGAAGGTCTCGATGACATCGTTTCCGACCTTGGTGAAGCAGCAAGAATTCTCCATCGTCATCTTGTACAACCTGATGAGTTTCAAAGAGATGTCAAAACTGGACATGACGTTGTACAGCTCGTCTCTATGCACGCTGTCGTGTGCAGCCTTGAAGTCGACCGATAGGTGGTGGGTGTCGATTTGAACTTTTCAGGTCTTTCCCAGAATCTGCCGCTGTCGATGGTGGACTTCCCTGGCATGAAGCCACACTGAAAAAGACCTATCAGATTGTTTATATACGGCTTCAGGCCGGCGCACAGACCGGCAGAGAGGAGGATCTTGTACGCGATGTTGAGGAGGCAGGCAAAAAGGTGTATCGGACAAACGATACTCGTCGGGCATGCTTTCCTCTGACGATAACTTACAGATGAGCTGGAACTTGCGCCCATCAACATCATCTCCAGCTGTCTTAAAGATTTCTGGTTTTTCTTGACCTCGCCTATGTCGGGGGACGGAATTTTCGCCAATCACCGTCCAGATTGAGTGGAACATTCGGCTTAACAGCTTCAGATCCTTATCGCCCTGCAGCAGTCTGCAGAAGTTCTCCAGAGAGAGGTATCGCCCCCTGTAACGATGGTACAACATGCTTTTTTAGATTTCTAGCTGCATCATGTTTGGCTGAATTGTCTCCAAAATGGTAGGAGCAGCATAAGCCCCACTCTACCACAGGTTGGCAGCAAATTAAAATGAAAAACGGAGCTTATTTATTCACACGTTGCTGCTCCTTGTAGCTTCACCTACGAAATGCGTTGTAAGCCCTGTATGAGCTCACAAAATAAAAGATGGCAGGTTTGGCAAGCTGTCCAGCACGTCCCATGCACCATGGCTTAAGATAGCAAATATGTGAGAAAACGACACCATTTCTCACTTCAAATTCAAAACATAACTAATTTATTTGTTTTTTCTCTTGCTATATTATCTTTGAGCAATAAATACTTTTCATTTGATTGCTCTTGAGTCTTGATGGGCGAGTCTACTCGTCTGGTGGCACTTTTAAAAGCGTAGTCGTGATAAGTTTCGAATTGTAAACAGTTCTCTTGGCCTTAAGAATAACTGAGTGTGCTTAGGTTAGTACTCTTCAATGACAGCTTGGAAAATGGAAAACAAACTCTTCAACGGCAGATTAGACTGACAAATGAATCGCAACGAGCGCTACAACATTGACAGGGATTCCCACAAACTTTATTGTGTAACACATATTTTTACTTGAAACGCAATAAGATTGCGAATACAAGCTGCTGAGATCAGATTTCTCCGTGCTGATGTGGGAATTACTCGCCGGGATAGGGTGAGAAACACGGCAGTGCGAGAGGAACTCAACAGTGAGGAGCTGCTTCTTCGAACGGAGAGGGCTATGCTTCGGTGGTTTGGTCACGTGGCATGAATGTCCACGTGACAAACCACATGACTTCCGAGGCGGGCAGTAAATGCGATTCCATCACCTACGAGTAGGCGACCGCTTGGCAGACCCAGGACGAGATGGTTGGACCAAGTCCAAAAACGGACCTGGTTACGCTTGGGCATGGCTCCTGATGAGTTAGAGTCGATGGCGGAGGATCGAGTTGCTGGAGGTCTCTCGTCCGCGACCTCTTTAGTGGAGCATGCGGGTCAGAAAATGATGATGATGATGATGACGCATTAGTCATTAGTTTAGTCCGCATTGACTCGGTTTGGGAAAGATTGCATTCCACTTGAGATGAGAATGGACGACGAGAAGAAATTGCAAGTAGAGCGAGCTTCCAAAGTCTAATCGGTGGGGTTTAAAGTCCTGATAGGAGGAGGAGCTGGTCGATAAGTAACATAATGGAGGAGATTTTTGCTCCATCAAAAGAGCAGATATTTGATCCTGTCAGGAGACATCACCTCGAACTCTAGTTGTACCAAGATGTGAATCCAGGGATCAACAATCCGTCAACTACATCGAGTGCATGGACCTCAATTGTCCACTGATTCGAGAAGAAGAGAACGGTCGAATCTCTGATATAGAGATCAAACCAACACGGGCGCAATACACCACAGACTGGAAGCAGAGTGTCCGGGAAATTTAAAGATGGAAGACAGCTATCGGTCAAGCTCAGTAACTCCATGAAATTGATAACGACGTGTGTTCCACAATTAACTCAAAATTTGAAAGCTAAAAAAATAAGACAGTTTGACAGCTGACAGTTTAGGTTTCGCGTTTTCATCATTGAAGATTATCTCAAACATAAAGACAGTTTAGTGGCCAAAGTTCAAAAATTTCGATTTAGTGTTTTAACTTCGTCAACTGGGAACAAATTCATTGAAAAGTTCAGGAAGACTGGAGGCGTTAAGACTTTGGAGGCGCTTAACACCCTGGTCGTGCAATTAAACTATAGATCTATTTCAGCAAGGCACATATTTGCAGATTCAGGAATATTGGTGCTTAAGGATGCTGTCCGGGGTGGACCTGGGCCTCAACCAACAGGCCTCTTCAGTTGGCACGATCTTTAGCCAGCTGCCTCCAAGTTGGTTGAGGTCTTTCTCCATTTGTCCCATTGGTTTGGAGTCAAAGAACTGTTGTCCATGCGTTCTGCCTAGCTATCGTTGAATCCGTATAGGCCCATGTCGCTGTACACTTCATGGTTGAATCTCCCTCTCCAGAAACCATCAACGAAACCAAAGACTGAACGCAGGACTCTCGAAAAAACCAAGGTCTGAGACTGTCCAGGCTTCCACGCCATAGAGCAGGACAGGGACAGGGACATAATGTAAGCTTTGTTCTTAAGAGGGGGGTCTAGTACTCAGTTGCCTCTGGAGCCCAAAGAAACAGCGATTAGCAAGAGTTATTCTACATTTAATCTCTGTACTGCTGTTGTTCGTACTGTTTAGTTGGGAACCGAGTTAGTCCCTTTGGTGACGTTGTGCGTGCCTTCTTGACGACAGCATACATTAAGTTTTGCCCCCGTTCACCTCTTGAGAGTCGTTAAGTTACTTTCAAAGTGAGTGGACGTGTTTGTGCCGTAGTGCACTATAGAATAGAAACCAAAAGTGCCTGAAAGGAAGTAAAAACTTGATTTTATAAATCAAAAAGAAGGAACAAAATAGTCTTGTTTTTATTGAAAGGTTTTTCGCACGGTAAGAGGGACAAGGTATGCGGTAGATGCCAGGATCCGCTATCCCTTGCCGGTGAATTCGGACACTGTACGAATTGTAATGGGAATTTACATTTCGATTGCAGTTCTGCAGCCCAAAGCTCGTACCAGATGAGCGAAGAAAAATTGGAATGAAAGATAAATTACCAGCAGAAGAGATGCGAAGAAGATGACGGCCAACTGAATCTGAAAAATCAACTGTCATCAACGATGTACAGGAAGACAAAAGTGCTATACAAAGAGAATTGCATGAAATTAAGGCACTACTGAAGGAATATGCAATCAGTTGAGTTTAAGACAAGTAAATATGAAGAAATCAACGTCACACTCACTTCAACATTTAGGAAAGATATTGAAGAATACAAAAAACAAATAGACTACAAAAACGTGGTTTGCAAGCTCAGGTCAATGCTCTCGAACAACAACCGATTGACAAGAATGTGGAAATAAAGAGTGTTCCAATCACAGAAAATGCTTTTGACATTCTAAAGTCTATAGGGAACACATTAAACACCCAGATCACTGATAGCGACATCGAGGAAATAGGAAAAACAATCAAATGAGAAATATTGTGGTTAGCTTCACTAGGAAGCAAACTAAAGTTACATTCCTCGAACGAATAACACAAAAGAGGACGCTGAAATATGGGGAGATATGTTCTGTTCCAGGAAAAGCAAGCAATCCGGCGTACACGAATCAGAAAGTTTTAAAAACAAATATTTGGAAGACTGTGCATTCTTGTGTTGGAGACTGAGTTCTGCTCTTTGTTTCTATTCGCCTCTTTTGGAAGGCACTCTGCGGGAATTGCTGCATGTTCTTCGGATTTACAGACTTGAATATGGTTGGAAAACCATATTGTCCGTTAAATTTGTGGAATTTTCCAGGTTTTACACTCGCGGTCGCACAAAACGCATTTAGCGAAATTGGTATTTTTTCAAAATATTGCCAAATGCGAGATCTTAATAATTTATATTAATTATACCCAGAAAAACAAAACTATTACAAACTTTCGATGTTCAAAAAAAAAAAGGAGGGAGCAGTACGTACTCGAGGTCTACGTGTAAACATCTTATCACCGCAGTGTCCCCCCAATCGATGATATCCGAACGGACAAGGAACCTTCAGGGGATACAAAGTATTTTATTTAAACAATGAGTCGTGAATAATTTGGTGACGAATAGTTAATCAGGTTCAATTAATGGTGATAGCTGAAATAGGACACGTGTACTTGAGACTGCAAAGTACTGAGATATCGTTGGAATACTGCATCGATGTGGGTGGACATTTCTGAGTTACGAGTTCATTTTGTATCCCCTTTGAAAAACTTGACCAGGGGTACAGCCGCAAGCGTCTTGAAATTTATATTAAAATCGCCACTTGGCATCATTGGCCACAGATGATAGTTCTTTCCCAGTAGAGCTGCATCACCTTCTGTGAATGGCGGAAGTACGAAGTGAATGAAGTCGATGATTTTATCCAAGGGGAGACGTAGACAACAACAGGCCATTGGAAGGGGTGCATTCAGCTGCGCATATATACCCGATATATCGTCAACGATATTTAATTTCCATATTTGGAGTAATTACACGAGAAGTGCGTTCATTTCTATAAATAGCAACACCACCAGCACGCCTTTCTGGTCGCTTATATTGGCTACAGCAATCAAAGTTCGAAATGTCGATGACCTCTTCATCATCAAGCTATGTCGCGGAGAGCATGAGTAATGTGTAGTTTTGCGTTACGTCGTCATTGAAGTCGTTGCAATGTGCTCGTAAACTTTGACAGTTGAAGGCGAATAACGAGATTTTATCCTAGATAAACCTTTACAGTTAATTCAAAACTTCACTTCTTCACACTACTCACATGAAATAGAGGTCGTTCTACTGCTTGCATTGGATATAATCATTCAAACGTCGCAGTACACTTCCACCATCGGTAACAGGACTATTCTCACGGTCGGCTGCGCGTGCGTCTATATTTTGATGTCATTTCCGGTTACGACTTCCGTCCCATTTAGTTTCAAATCCCTCCGTATTCGTGTGTCAGGGACGAGCGAGAAGATGTTTACACATCAAAAACCATCGATGTGTTCGATAGTGTGAAAACATCGATGGTATCGATAGAACTATCGAAGTTTAACGTACCCTAGTCGCAACAGAGTCACTGAAACAACTCCTCTGCTGAAGCAATTTCCGAAGCCGAACTGTGTATTTTTTACTTGAGTAACCCTTTAATTCTTACAAAAATACCACCTTACACAGCTTTTGTGTGAGTTTTTCTGTTGATATCAATTGTACAGCATAGAACAGAAACCACGAGTTTTTTTTAATTTATGCAGTGAACTTGTAACGTACTTCATTCGTTATAAATCACTTGCTTGTCACCGGTTGCAATTTGTTTTGTTGTTAACTTAGATAAAGATGTTATTCAAATGATTACACACACCCTCATTGACATCATCTGCCGTAATTTGAAAATGTTTGAGGAAAAATGATGCTGGCAACTTCAAAGAAGCCTGCAAAACATTCAAGTGTGTGTCGCGTATTCAGCTTACTCTAAATATTGTATAACGTCTGAACGACGCTAATTGAACTTGTCAGCAGGCTAAAATGAATACGTTCAACAAAGTCACACGTTCAGTCGGGGCAAAAATTAAGACGCGAACGAGACGCGATGCAGGCACATGCGGTGATTCAGGCAGGTTTTGTAGTGCGATGAAAAATTTAATTAGATAACTTGAGGTGATAGAATCAAGCGATATCCTATATTTTGCATGTGGTCACTAAGCTGCTGCTCGTGCCATTGGATATTGATGTATGACTCAGTGAGATGACAAGGTTGACAACAAGATTGATAGGTTAGGTATGTAGGGTGATTAGCAGGGTTACTGAAAATCAAGCTCCACTTGGACTCAATTGTGCTGCCATTTTCCTCTTGTATCCTATCCTGGCTTCTCGTTGAAGTTAATGTTGTTCTCCTGGTTTAAAAGGTGCTCTAGTTGGAAGAAAGGGATAAGTCTCGGAATTGCCAAAATTTACATTTCGATGCAAATGTCATCTGTTGAGTCGAAGAAAGCAACAAAAACGATTTTCATAAGAGAAATATTTGCAATTAAGGCATTAGTTGGAAGAAGGAAGAGTTGTTGGAAGATCGAAATCCAATAAAGAAGTCATTCAGTTTGTTTGCATTTTCAGATGGTTTTATTCACTTCTTCCAATAGGCGATTCAATTCGATGCCTGTTTTTGACCATTTTTGAAACCATCACCAAGCTGGTGAAATGGACTAGCGACAGCGGCCTAGGCGTCAATCCGCAAAAAAAAACGGACCTAGTCCTCTATACTTGCGGTGTGTCAACTCGGGTTAGCACACCGAGTTAACCCGGGTTACACCTAAACCGAGTCAAACCGGGATACATTCACATTCAACCGAATCGGCAAAACATATGAAAAGAACCGAATACATAAAAAAAACTGCTGACGGCTCAACTCGGTGTGAGCGTATGATGCCGAACCGAAACCAATAACGTAACAGAATGGAATGTGACAATACAACTCGATTTGTCCTCTTTCCAAATTGGTTCGGGGCACCTGACACAGGCCTGCAGCATTTCGTTTTTGGTAACTTTTCGCGTATTGTGTGTTTTGTATGTATACACATTTTTTCTCCTTTTTTGTGTGATGTGTCAAGACGTGTGTCAAACCTATCCCGGCGAGCAATTCCCACAACAGCCCAGAGAAATCTCATCTCAGCAGCATGTATTCGCGATCTTAGTCTTTCGGTCATTGTCCAAATGATGAGAGTTAAACTAAGTGAAAACCACTAACTTGGCTTTATCAAAAAAGGTCGGCCTTCCTGATTACAGATCCACCAAGTTTCAAAATTGACCCAGCCTAACCAATCCTACAGAAAAGCTCAGCAGTACTCCATCACTCGTGAATAAGACCCCGAGGTACTTAAACTTCTCCACCTGCTTCAATGGGACTCCACTAACCTGTAGATTTACCCCACAAACATTCAAACTCTAGATTTTCTTTATAAACTAAAGAATGATCCTCATCATTTCTCTTAATAATAATAAAATATGATGTGAATAAGAAATTGAATAAACAAGTGGTTTCGCTCTCAATTTTCAAGTCACTCGCTCTAAATTTTTAAATGGCCGATAGCTGCCTGTTGATAGGAAATAATAGTGTGAGAACACCAGAAAGTGGAGAGAAAATGAACGCCAAAATTACGGAAATTTACTGAAGTTCACACTGTATGATTGTGTTACTGTGTTATTATGTTCGTTTTAACAATCTCTCATGGACGGGAGAATTCAAGGAGCCTTGAACTGGGCTCCGCAGAAGCCGCCAAGTTTTTTTACGCCGAAAATGTGTGTCGAAACCTGATAGGCAGAAATGTGATTAAACCTCGCGGTTTCGTTTGGTGGGAACATGGTACTCACAAAGTCTTTCATATCACTCCATATGGCTTTTGCTGCCAATCTGGCTTTTGTCTACGAATGCAGAGTGTTTCAAATTCGTGTATAAAAAAACCGTGCGTCTGCCTCTCCCACTTTTTGTAGCAGTCTAAACTGGAGTGATAAATGTTTTCTAATAGAAATAGTTGACGACTTTATGACCTTGGGGCTCACCCTTGATTCAAGAATTTGCTTTCCGAATCACGCAGACTCATTAATAAGATATTTTCGATGCACGCTTAGACATTTTTATTTTGTACGTAATGTATGCTCAACTTAACTGTTAAAGACAATTTATTATGGAATTTTCCATTTTAAGCCGCAATACAGAATTGCTTGTTGGGGAGGTATTTACTTACTTACTTAAGGTGGCGCTACAGTCCGAGGTGGACCTGGGCCTCAACCAACAAGCGTCTCCAGCCAGCTCGATCTTTAGCTAGCTGTCTCCAGTTTCGCACGCATAGTTGGTTGAGGTCCCTTTCCACTTGCGTGCGCCACCTGAGTCGCGGTCTTCCTCTACTGCGCCGTCCCTCGGGGGTGGATTCGAAGACTTTTCGGGCCGGAGCATTGGTTTCCATCCGCTCTACATGACCTAGCCACCTCAATCGTTGGATCCTCACTCTCTGGCTAAGTCGATGTCGCTAAACAGCCCGTATAGTTCGTCATTATATCTCCTCCTCCACTCACCATCTATGCAGACGGGACCGAAAATCACACGAAGCATTTTCCTCTCGAAGCAACCAAGAGCAGCTTCATCTGCTTTTGATAAAGTCCATGCCTCCGCGCCATATAGCAGGACTGGGACGATTAAGGTCTTGTAAAGCGTTAGCTTGGTTGTTCGGGAGAGGGCTTTGTTTACCAATTGCTTTCTTAGCCCAAAGAAGCAGCGATTGGCAAGAGTTATTCTTCGTTGGATTTCAGCGCTGGTGTCGTTGTCTGAATTGATAGCGGTGCCTAGGTAGACAACGTTTTTGACTACCTCAAAGTTATATCTGTCTGCTGTGACGTTCTGACCGAGATGTCGGTGTTGGGTGTCATTTCTCGTTGACAGCATATACTTGGTCTTACCGTCGTTTACCGCTAAACCCATCTTCGCGGCCTCCGTTGCAATACCCAGAAAAGCGCCATTGACATCACGCTGTGTTCTTCCGATAATGTCAATATCGTCGGCATATGCGAGTAGTTGGGCGGACTTCTGAAAGATTGTTCCTCTGGTGTTGGCGTTCGAGTTTTGAACAATTCTTTCAAGAACGATGTTGAAAAAGTCGCATGACAGCGCGTCGCCTTGTCTGAATCCTTTTTTGACATCAAAGGTCTCGGTTAGGTCTTTACCGACCTTGATGGAGCAGCGTGCATTCTCCATCGTCATCCTACACAAACGGACGAGTTTGGTAGGGATGCCAAGACTAGACATTGCTCTGTATAGCTCGTCTCTATAAATGCTATCATACGCGGCCTTAAAATCGATGAAAAGGTGGTGGGTATCGATTTGTTGCTCCTGGGTTTTCTCCAAAATCTGCCGCAGTGTGAATATTTGGTCGATGGTGGATTTTCCTGGCCTAAAGCCACACTTATATGGACCGATCAGGTTGTTGACGAATGGCTTTAGGCACTCACACAGTACGGCAGATAAGATTTTATATGCGATACTTAGGAGACTGATGCCTCTGATGCCTCGATACTTAGGAGACTGATGCCTCTGTAGTTGGCGCAGTTCAAAGGGTCTCCTTTTTTATGGATCGGGCAGACTATGCTGAGGTTCCATTCATCGGGCATGTTTTCCTCCGACCATATTTTACAGATGAGTTGGTGCATGCTCCTTACCAAATCATCGCCTGGGGACTTAAAAAGTTCGGCGGGTAGGCTGTCAGCTCTCGCAGTCTTGTTGGGGAGGTATTTAAATATTTAAAATATATTTTAAGGATAATTTGTCATAAACCTGGTAGAGCTCCAAGCTTTACTCTGTGTAGTAGGCCCTGAAATTCAACTGTTCATATTTCAAATATCAATCGTAATATTCTCTGGATTCAAACACTTTTCTCAGAAAAATATCAACAGCGAAAATGTAAAGGAACCAGCGGATAGGAATAAGAGAGAACATTCATTCGTTTGTAAACAGTCAGAGGAATAAGACGTGTGCCAGTGAAAATAAAGTTGTAAAGTAAACTAAAGTATTTTTATTCCTTTATATCTGTTCTTCCAAAAACAAAAAATCCTTCCAGTTCGTCACTTGTATTGTAATAAACTATTAAAAGCTTTTTTCATGAAGTCTGGTAACCGTAACTTTCGTCTTATTCCAAATTATAATTTACGTGGAAACTTCTGTAACATGGTATCTGCACCCTTGTCCCGTACCACTGCGCATCGTAATTTCTTTTCCATTTTATTTCATCGGCTATTTAATAAACTCCCACAGTCGATCAGGGCAAACAGCGTTTACGAAACGCTCTAAAATGTGACGTATCGGTTTTAACATTGCTGTTTTAGAATCTAATATTTTTGGTATAAATTTGTATACTTTTATATAACATCTTTCATCAATTATTTTTGATTTCATTTTGTATGTACTAACTAAGTACTATAAGGAGTTTTTGCAAATAAAGAACACACGAAGAACACACGATTCAAAAATTTCTTGCTCTTTTTATTCACACGACTCAACTCCGCTGCTGCTCGTTTGCGACTGACTCGCTTGTCTGTATTTTTGTACCGGCAGCCATTTCTGAGAATTATATTTCGTGTATTTACATTTTTTTGAATATATCGCTACAGTACTAAATTTTTTATGAAGTTGGTTTTTTAGGGTGGACCCACAAAAAACTTATTTTTTTTGCATATGTCCATTGAAGTGGCAATCGACACTATCTTTTTTTTTTAATTAAAATATGGAATGTCACTAACTTGCTTATTCTTCTTATGTGACATGAACTATTGTGAATGAATTATATTGAATTTTATCATAAAATCATAAGAATTAAAATAAATTAAATGAAAATTTGAAAAAGTTAATCTCACTCTAACGAAAACAGAGGCTGCATCTTGCTGCATGCAACCGTGTTGCATCCTTGGGAGTTATTGGGAGTGACCCCTCATCTTGTCAAAACGACGATTCCGAACTTTTATTTTGCCATGGAATGAATATGTGTACACAGTTGACTGTCAACGGATGTGCTTGTTGAAATAAGGAGCACACCTGGGCCTCTGAGTCCTGACCCACAAAATGTGTTCACCCATCTACCAAACGATCGTCTCCGTTTTGGAGGCTTTAGAAATTTAGGCCCTGTTATGGATGAATTGCGTACAGTCCGCTAAACAAGTTTATGACTTTATATTTTACAATGGCAACTGTGTTTCAACAGACATACACTATTTACTGAAACAAGCAGAGAAAATCGGCGACCCCACCGATGTACCCAGAGTCCCGCAGTTCACCACGTTCATCGATAATTTTACATTTTTTCAACTATTTGTTGTCATTTTGTTACACACTCTAAATTTGTTATCTAATTGCAATGCATTTCAGCTCAGTCACGGCCAGGAAGCGATCAACTGAATGCACTGAAGGGTATTCCGGATTCCAAATACGAGTCAGCCCTGGCAATGGGAGTGAATTCCATCGGAAACGTGCAAAGGTAGAGTTGCCTTAAGGCTTCAACTCGAAGTTAATCATATCCTCATCCCTCAGGTTGGAGAACAACTTATCGAGTAGAGGGGTGTCAATCAAAAATGGAAGCATTTCACATAAGCAACTGCTAGACACTCTGCCCAATGAAAACGCTCAAGGGGCCAACATCATTGCGAGGAAAATTCTGAAGGCCAGTCAGTACATCTACAACACTGAGTGCATTCAACGAAATGTAAATCCGGTTGCTTGTGCTCAGTTTCTATCGCAGAAACCACTCCCATCAGATCCAACAAATCTTCGGGGAGTATGTGAAGCACTCGTCGCAGATAACAAAGACGGCAATCACGTCTTCAGGCGGTTACTTCCGAGCAACTACAAGGACGGACTCTATGCGGTAGGTGAGGAAACAGATTTGGAGAAAACAGAAGTAACTTTCTTCGCCTTAGATGAATGACAAGCTTGTGTCGCCGCGAAAGATAAGCGACACAGCCTTACACGGAACCTCAGACAGCAGCAACAATGGCAATCACAACGAGGACACGAACAGCAAGAACCTTGCCCTGGTTCAATGGACGCAGTTCATAGAACATGATCTAAGCAAACCGGTGGTTTCTTCTTTGCGTAAGGAAATAACTCGTTAACTTGCATTTATTTATTTTGTATGTATACGACGTTTCACTTTCAGAGGACGGCAAACCCATTGAATGCTGTGGTGCGGATAATTTCGTGAATTCACCCAGGAACCTGCATCCGGACTGTGCCCCCCTAATTGGAACTAATGCTTTGAATAACAGGGGCAAGGAAACTTGCTTGAATTATGTCCGCAGTGCTCTGTCCTTGGAGAATTGTAACTTCGGACCTGCTCAGCAGGTAAGTGGTCAAGCTTAAGGAGCCATTTTTGTGTTCGAACTTAATGTCGACGCCAACTGGAGACTTCAGCAGATTCATCATGCAATTCAAAGCTTGAAGTGAAGCGCGAACATAGTGGTATACACAAGTGGTCCTCGCTAATTTTGGTAATTTAGTTTTGGTAAAGTACGAGAATGGAGCGTGGAAGGGCGATAGTGTGGGTGAACTGATAGAGCGGAGGTATGCAGTTGGCCAGCTCACTTGAGCATCGTTTGTTCAAATTGCGACGAGACGGTACGTCGATGTTCGAGCGAGTCTAATGACTGCGACATTTTTGTCTCCTATAAGTTTTATCGCTCACTCTTGGATTCTAGTACGTGCAGGGGCACCAGACCACATATGAGCTTGGGCGGATATACGCCTTATAAATTAAAACCACATCAGAGGATGTGAAATATTTCTTGCATAGATTAAGGAAACCTAAACATTTCGCAGCATTTTTTGGCGACCTCAAATATGTGATCGTTCGGTTGATTGGTGATTGACATACTAAAGGTGTAAAGTTTTCCGATTTCATCGACACAAGCGCCATTCCTGGATACTGGCTGACTAAGAAGGGTTCGCTTGAGTGACAGCAGACAGCATTGGAGTATTAAATTCCACTCGGTTGCTGTTTCTGTCAATATCGGAATTCAATGTGCTTAACATAAGCCGCCGCGCCGTTCCAATTCTACGGCCGAAGGGTGGGGTCGTGAGTCTTGGAACGACTATGAAAAGCTGAGGGTGCTGTCATTTCATCATCATTTATAAAAATGAGAAAGAGTGGTTATATTTTAATTTGTAAAGGGTGATTTTTTAGCTATTATCTTTTTGGCAACACTGGTTTAAACAGCTGACACACGTTTCGTGTTTTGTTTCACTGTCGAACATCTTCAGTTTGGTCTATAATTCAGCCATGAATCGTCTTACAAACGAACAACGCTTGCAAATTATTGAATTTTATCAAAATGCGTGCTCTGTTAAGAAAGTTCAGCGGGCGCTTCTTCCATTTTATGGTCAGTTTAAGACGAAGCTCATTTTTGGCTCAATGGGTACGTAAATAAGCAGAGTTGTCGATTTTTAAACGAATGCATCCAAAAAAAGTCACAGTTTGGTGCGGTTTATGGGCTGATGGCATCATTGGACCGAACTTCTGCAAAGATGATGCGAATCGTAACGTAACTGTGAATGGTGAGCGCTACCGTGAGATGATATCCAACTTTGTTTGCCCAAAATGCAAGAGCTTGACGTGCATGACATGTGGTTTCAACAAGACGGTGCCACATGCCACACAGCACGCGCAACAATGGACTTATTGAGAGGCGAGTTCGGTGAACATTTTATTTCACGTTCGGGACCGGTGGTCCCTCGTGCGATTTAACGCGTTTAGACTATTTTTTGTGGGGCTATGTTAAAGCTCATGTCTATACAGACAAGTCCGCTTCAATTGACGCGTTGGAAGACAACATTGAAGCATTTATTCGTGAGATACCGGCCGAAATGTTGGAAAGAGTATGCCAAAATTGGACTGAGCGGATGGAGCATTTGAGGCGCAGTCAAGGTCAACATTTGCATGAAATAATCTTCAAACATTAAATTATATGGACCGTACTATCGATCCAAATAAAGATTCATGCATTTTTCTGAATATTATGTGTTTTTTTTTTTGAAAAACTTTCCTATAGCTTTTAAAAAATCACCCTTAACAACCAAAGCACTCATATATTCTGTTTGTGTAAATATAGACCTATGTGATGAATGGCAAAAATTTAAGCAGTCTATTCCAAAGCTCTGACAACTTCTTTTGTTTAATTTAATTTACCATCTATATAATTATTTATTACGAAATCTATTTATTCACATATTTATTTAGTACTTTGTTGTCGTATATTTATTAACTCATTGTTTATATCATGTACCCTGATAAGAAGATTATTAAGTTTCCGAAATCTGTAAGAATTAAACTCGGTAATTTCAACTCTGTCGAGGTACTGACAATGCTCAAAGAGTATTCTTGTCTAGATTAACAAAAAGGTCCTCAAACTTGGCCTAGAACTGTAGGTCCCTTAAATTCCACTCGTGAGAGAACAATAGCACGCACAACACGAGTGGCTGCTTTACAAGCCTGGCCTTCTTCGGGCTGTAGCGCCACATTATTGTATAAGTCAATATCTATCGTGTACACTATTTGGAAATATATATATTTTTTTTTACAATTTGCGCACGCACAAGGGCTTACAAATACCCTTAAGTGTCCGGCAACAAGACACAGCGCGGGCCGAAGGTATAGAGGTCGAAGATACCTTTGCAAACACTCTACTCCGACTACTCATTTTTCTTTGTTTGCTGCCTACCACATTCTGATTTACAGACCCGCCTCGATCACATGTATGAAGTTCAAACTTTTACCACCATATTTGCGACACGGTTCACTACATCACAATTAAAAATATCAAGGGCAACCCTAGGCATACTAGACTTAGGCGGTGTACACACGCACGCCATTTCATTCGCATCTGCTGCACTTCGCGACGTGCCATTAAGCATCTAATCGTACGTGTCGGACAAAATGCGAAGCGAATAGTGTTGTGGAAAAACCAACTACGGCGTATGAATGATTCCAAACTGAGGTTGTGATTGTGTTGCAATTGCAGCTTAAATCAAACTCATTCGCAGACTCGGATTGCGATTTCTCAATCACAGTAAAAAAAAATCAGTCAGCAGTTACATAGCGGTTTTTGTTCAGCTCTCGAATAAATGCCGAGAAGGCTGGGGTCGGTGTTAGGACATTTTTTGTATTTTATTGACATCTGACGTTGTTTTCTTTTTTCAAAAAAATAAATGAAATGTATTCTTGTTCAAATGGTAAGAAAGTACCGATTTGGTTTGCTGAATGGGATCAATCAGACTCTCGTGGTAACACAATGGGCCCTCTCTAGCTGCCAGGCACTCCAGTCTAACCTAACCGTTCTTCTAAAGGGTGACACATGCAGATTGTTAATTAGGAAAAATTTAAATGTTTTATTTAGTCATAAAGTACACAGATTTGGGTTATGTTTGGAATGGCACGGGGGAGTACGTACCACTTTAAGAAATTTGATCGTTTCGCATAAATCTGACTGAATTTCATCATAATATATAACGGTAATAATATTTGTGTGGCCAGGGCATAGCTTCTCAGCAACCAGTCGTGATGTGCGTGCTATCAGTGGCACCGGCTTGGTCAGATCCATATCTTGTAATTTAGGCTCTAAAAACTGGGTTATCATGTTCTGATAACGAACACCATTAATTGTGACTGCCTGCCCAGACGCAGAATGGTCCAATTAAGCCACCAGCCCATGTGGCCGCCATGCATCCACAACTCACTTCTTTTTCGTGGGTTTTCTGAGCACCAAATGCGACAATTTTGACGATTAAAGAAGCTATCACAATGAAAGGCCACAATTACGCAGAATGGTCATGCAAAATGTCAGCAAAAGAGTACGCATTTTTCAGCAATCCCGTGGGTGCCATTTATCCGATGGGCAGTTCCAAACGCATACTGTATGAATAAAAAGAATTAAGATTTCTAATTAAAATCGTGCCACGTGACCAAACGAATGTCCCCTTCATCATTCCGAGACGGGCGTTGAATGCAATTCCATCAGATTGGCGACCGCTTGGCAGACCCAGGACGAGATGGTTGGACCAAGTCCAAAAACCCGCCTGGTTACGCTTGGGCGTAGCTCCTGATGAGTTAGAGTCGATGGCGGAGTATCGAGTTGCCTGGAGAACTCTAGTGCGTGGTTTACCACCTTTAGTGAAGCAAGCGGGTAATAAGGTAAGATGATGATGATGGTGGTCTTTGGCGTTGTAGGTTGCTGCGTCGAACCTCTACGCACTTGGGCCTACGTTGCTTAAGTTCGATTCCCGGTACGAGCAAAATAATTTCCACTGACAATGACTGCTTGCAAAAAGCTTCTCGAATGTGTCGTTTGGAGTCGGCATAAAACGGTCCCTTGTGAGACAACAATTGCACGCACAACACGATTTTGGGGCAAGAAGTCAGCCCATCGGCACAGAATTTTACATCCAGACAGGAGAAAAGTTAGACTTTTAGTAAAAAAAAAATAGAAAAATAAAGTTAGGCATTTACTACTTTGGTCGACTTTTTTAACGAAGGTGCTGACCTTACATGCCATCACCCTATTAATATTATGTTGTATTGAAATATAAGGGTTGATTTTTTAAAAGCTATAGGAAAGTTTTTCAAAAAAAAAAAACACATAAAATTCAGAAAAATGCATGAAATCTTTATTTGAATCGATAGTACGGTCCATACTATTTAATGTTTGAAGATTATTTCATGCAAATGTTGACCTTGACTGCGCCTCAAATGCTCCATCCGCTCAGTCCAATTTTGGCATACTCTTTCCAACATTTCGGCCGGTATCTCACGAATAAATGCTTCAATGTTGGTTCCAATGCGTCAATTGAAGCGGACTTGTCTGTATAGACATGAGCTTTGACATAGCCCCACAAAAAATAGTCTAAAGGCGTTAAATCGCACGATCTACCACCGGTCCCGAACGTGAAATAAAATGTTCACCGAACTCGCCTCTCAATAAGTCCATTGTTGCGCGTGCTGTGTGGCATGTGGCACCGTCCTGTTGAAACCACATGTCATGCAAGTCAAGCTCTTGCATTTTGGGCAAAAAAAAGTTCGATATCATCTCACGGTAGTGCTCATCATTCACAGTTATGTTACGATTCGCATCATCTTTGAAGAAGTACGGTCCAATGATGCCACCAGCCCACAAACCGCACCAAACTGTGACTTTTTCTGGATGCATTGGTGGCTCTTGCAATGCTTCTGGCTGATATCCACTCCAAAATCGACAATTCTGCTTATTTACGTACCCATTGAGCCAAAAATGAGCTTCGTCTTAAACTGACCATAAAATGGAAGAAGCGCGCGATGAACTTCCTTAACAGAGCACGCATTTTGATAATAAAATTCAATAATTTGCAAGCGTTGTTCGTTTGTAAGACGATTCATGGCTGAATTATAGACCAAACTGAAGATGTTTGACAGTGAAACAAAACACGAAACGTGCGTCAGCTGTTTAATCCAGTGTTGCCAAAAAGATAATAGCTAAAAAATCACCCTTTAGTAAGAATTTCCGGGTTCAAAGAATTCTTTCCGGTGCATAAATCCTAACATTTTTGAGCCTCTCAGGGCAATTTACTCGATACGAGAAAATGTCATGAATGTACATTGTGCAATAGACACTTCGTCTTTGTTCTAAAGTATCTAAGCCTATTAATGCACATCTTGTCAGATTCGGAGGCATGGTGTTAAGATTCCAATCCATTCTTTTTATAAGGAATCTAGTAAATGACTTCTGAATTCTTTCTAGACGTTCTACAGATTTCATATATAACGGAAACCATATTACTAAACAATATTCCGAACGTACAATGGACACATAGACAGATTTTAGGGCATATGGATTTGAAAATTTAGCACATGTCCTTTTCAGAAATCCTAGCATTGAATTAGCTTTTGCCATCAATATGATGCGAGAAGGAAAGTTTCGTGTCAAATATTACACCATGGGCTTTTATTTCCGTTCTCCTAGAAAGTCAAGTCCCACATATCGAATAATCAAATATTACGGGTAACGATACATGGTAAACGGAAAACGAGTGACATTTGCTAATTTTGAGCTTAGTCCATTCATTTTGAACTTCCATACAATCTTGACGATTTTTACCACGAAGGAAAATAAGGTCGTCTGCATACGTTAAACATTTAACATGAGACAGGATTGAAGGAATCTCATTAATAAATATAATGAACAGTAGTGGACCTATCTGGCTACCTTGAGGAACACCAGATAATACTCTAATAATTCTAGATTTATAATTGTCAATTTTTACCATTTGTTAAGTACCTTTCTATCCATTTAAGAAGTACTGAATGAATATCGAATTGTCTTAGTTTGCTTAATAGAATGGTGTGACATACTGTGTCAAAAGCTTTTCTGAAGTCAGTGAAAATTACATCAACTTGACATTTTTGTCGTTCCAGGACGATTTGATCACTTCCTTGCGACTAAAACTTACCATTGACGACTATCTCTTGTCTCACAATCCTAGAGCCCTCGCTGTAGATCATGTGTTCAGACTAAGTCAGCAATATCTGGCTCTATCCAGCGCTTCGTCTTCCAAGGCTCCTTATGGATCTGAGTGGCTTGTATGCATATGAGTTTCAAGTTCATCAGAGGGACTCAGGAATTATTCTCTTCCTCCTTGTTTTTCCGGGTTTACATTCAAGCGTCGAGTTTGTGACCTGTTATCTACATGAGTGAGACGCTCACTTATTGCGGAAAAACATTTCCCTGATACGAGGATGGCAACATCGTCGGCTACTGTCTGCTCGTCTCTCAACAGTGCTAGACTAGAATCCAGAGGAGTGATGAAAGTAGACAAGTCCAAACGTTGTGCTCGCCGAGAATCGGACGAAATGGAAGCTACTGAAGCACCGCGGTGGACCTGAGCCGACCTTGTACAGCCACTGGTCTACTCATGGTGACTTCTATTTACTGACTGAAAGTCAGTTTTCAGCTGACTCTGAGGGACGGAGCTTATGAGGACCATCACTGGGCATTGCCAGTCGGTTTAAGTGGAGTGGAGACTTCAATTACAAAAGCCCTCCGTGGCTTCAATTGAACGTAGAAACTCAGTGTAAGAACCGACGCATCTACCATCTATCCCACGGCGATCGATTTCCTTAAACAAGTGTAGCGAATTCCAGAGCTCATCTAGAGTCATTAAGTCAGTAAATATAACTTGGAAACAAATTTTGCGAGCGACTGCATTTCCTGCCATTCTCCGACCAAAAAGGTTGTCAAAGTACGATCGCTTGTTGGGCAAAAAAGGGGATAACTTCTTCAAGCGTTGAAGGATGTTCCGCCCCGGTTGAAAAAGGCGGGGATGTCCTCCACTGAGAGGAGAGAGAAATTGGTAGCCTACAGTGTCATCACCCATCATCCACTTTCCACTCTTTCTTCTTCAAAAGGGGTTCTTCCATTTTCTCAGTACGGACAGAAGCTTTCATGACACCACAACTAGTTCACTCCGAAGTCACGAAACCAATCCAAGATCCTCGAAACAAAAGTACCGTCGCTCCATTCCATCCCAACTATTTATCACACCTTCGATTCTTCCTTGGAATGACGGCATAAACGGCGGTCCTTCCATCTATGGACTTCACATGGTCCAGTTAAACCGCTTAAATTTAGAGCCTCGTAAATACCATGCCTTTCAGGGCGCCCTGGTCGCGCGCATTCCGTAATGGTATACGGAACATGCGACACATTTCCTCGTCAATCGAGCTCCACGAATGACTGGAATTTACTCGCCGACATGTTTGGTAAAAGCAAGGTCTGCATAGTTACGGATTTTTTGTGCATTTTTTTGCAGCTCAACCAAGCGACGGGGTTCTTGGATCTATCACAACTCTACGGGTACACAAGAAAATCGCAAAGTGAAATGAGGGCATTCCGTGACGGCAAATTAAAGACATCCACCGAAGGACTGCTGCCAATGGCTGATGGCGAAAATCGGAATTCATTTTGTGCGCTCAAACGAGACGCAGACGAGATCTGCTTCATGGCAGGTGCGTAGCCACGAAAATCTCTTAATTGCACTTGTTCGATGTGTGCTCTTGCTTCTCAGGTGACAGCCGGGTGAACAGCAATCCGTACTCGATTATCTTGTACACACTCTTCTTGCGATTGCACAACAACTTGGCTGAGCAAATCAAGTTCAAAAACTCCGACTGGACTGACGAAGCGATTTTCAATGCGGCTAAGGGCATGAATGTCGACACTTATCGGAGGATCGTCTTCAACGAATGGCTGCCGGTTGCGTTGGGACAGGCTGTCGCAGCGGAAATCAATTCGGAACCATTGGTGAGGAGCACTTTGAGTGCCGATGACTATCAGATCTCGAATGAATTCGCCGTGGCCGCCATTCGGTTCTATTTCTCGATGATGCCAAATATCTTGCAGAGACAGAGAAGCAACGATATAAAGCCGCAGGAGGGGTAAGTGATTTGATGAAATGACATTCGACTGGGTTTTGTTGTGACTGGCTTTGGTTTTTCAGCATCTCCGTCTTGTTCAGTCTGATGGATGAAATGTTCCGATCGGAGTCTCTGGACCGGGCAAGTAAACTGAATGAGTTCCTCGCGTCGATGCTGAATCAGAAGGCAATGCGGATGGATGCCACTTATGCTGAAAGCGTGAGTTATTTGTTTGTAATGAGGGTTGCGGGAGTGACTCAGATTCTCTCAGAATTGCGGCTTACCGATATTCTTGTACTTTCAAAGTTGTGATTGCGGACGGCCGTAAGTCCACAATGGACGTAAGCAGACTTAATTTAACTCAAACAGTCGCATGAACAGACATGCTACTTCTTCCTAGTGTGGTGCTAGAGTCGGGAGGGGACCTGGGTCTCAACCAACAAGCCATCAACTAGGGCTGTCTCCAGCTTTGCATGCCAAGCTGATGAGGCCCTCCTCCGCTTGGGTGCGCCACATTAGACGTGGGTGTTCTCTGTTACACTGTCAGACAAGTTCGGAGTAGAAGAACCTTCATGCCCTAAACATGACCCAACCACCTTTAGCGTTCCATCCATTAACACCTGGCTAGGCTAATGTCCATCCTCCGGGTCCCATCAACGTAAACATGACCAAGTATCGCACCCAGAACTTAGAGACCAAGTACTTCTTCATCCATTTGTGAGATTGTCCATGATTGTGAGCCGTACAGCAGGACTGGGACGATTAATGTCTTGTATAAAGTCAGAGACGACTCAAAAGAAAAAGAAAAAAACGTTGACAATAGCTATTCTGCGTTTGATCTCGGTACTGATGTGGTTCGTACAGACAGACGAAGTCCTTAACCACCTCGATGTTATAGACTATTGTGAAACTCCCTCCAAGACGTCGAAGTTGTATGGCCTTTCTGGGAGGCAGCACTTGTTTAGATTTGCCCTCATTCATCCATCTGCTTGCTACGTTCTGCCAATCACGTCATTGTCTTTGGCGTGTGTTAACCGTTGATTGTTGATGACTTCTGGAAGAACGTGTCTCTTGTGTTGGCGAGTGAGTTCCTTCTCAAGAAGGGTTTGCAAAGGGTGTTATTTCTTGGTTAGAAGGAAGACCAGCAGAGCCTACATCATCAGCTCTCATCTCATCAGCACCGAAAATGCTGCCGCCTGTCCGAGCAAAGGCGGATGCTTTGCTTCTCCACAGGCGTTTCCTCGCTTGAGGCAATCACATTGAGGTGTATGTGTGTGAGGTGTAAGTCACGTGTACCCCGGTAAGTCGTCAGCAGTCTTTTCTGTCATGAGATAGCAGAGTGCCGGGGATGTTTTACAGACGTTAGGCTTGGTTTTTCTGCATCATGGAGAGTCATGTCATCTCCGGATGTGGTCTCGTGAGGCTCAACCAATGATGGAACCCTAACCAAGGACGCCGCAGGTAGTCCCAGCGCAAGTGCAGGTCCAGTGCCTCCTCTGATCCTTGTCTAGCAAATTCATCGGCGATTCTATGGTGTCCCGGGACAAGTCTTCACTAATTCAGACTGCCGATCCAATTCAGAGAAGTCCTGAACTATTGTGGAAGTGGTTAAAGGGCTGAGCAAGGCCATATGCACAGCTTGTCTGTACAGACATAAATACATCGTCTCTTCCTGTTGTTCGTAGCCACTGGGAACGTATAGGTTCCCGCTTGGCAAAACCGAAGCAATTCTACCGTACAGACTACTTTGAATGTACGTCGCAATGCGTCACTGTTGAAGTACTGGTGTCTGTGTGCAGACAGCGTTGCCGGAAAAATATTTTTCAAAGTGCCACCACTGCTGCCGAAAAGAGCCATTTTAGGGCCAGGGTGCCATAAATGGAAACGTCCCAAAAAAATGTGTTCTTGTGTATTTTAATCTTGCACTTAATTAGTAAACGCAACAGAATATCACACATAAATGCAACTTCCCATATATTCATCAGAACTTAACGAATGTTTAACTCCTTCGGACGGTAGACCAGAGATAATGGAGGCTGGGGATATCCAACTTTAGCCATTTTTACCCCTTGTCCATGTCGGCGTTTTGGAATTCCCTTTGCATTTCACACATGCTCTTACAAAATTCCCGGCTCCACCACTCATCGCAACGCAGTATAAAAAACGCAGTCAGATGGAGACAAGGGTGCTAGTCTCTGCGGTAGACCTAAGCGATGAAGCGATTCTTTTACAATCTTTGATGTAAATGTGTTAATTTTTCAAAGTGCCATATTCAATCCCAAAGTGCAGCAGTGCCATATCAATGAAAAAGTGCCGTAGAGGCACGATCGTGCGACATCGGCAAAGCTGTGTGCAGACGTATCAGACGGCATATCCAAGCTGGGATCGAAGCTCCAGTGCGAGTTACCAAAGACCACTTCTTTTTTACACGGAAGATGGCCTATGGTGTGTTTTTCAATGCGGGGCAGTATTTCAAGAGCAGAGCCAGGCGTACTAGGCCCCTACTCCGTAGACTCCTGTCAAGATTAAAGACCTTGCACAGGCGGTTTACGGACAGACGAGACGAGGAAGTTAGGACACTGAAATCGCTCATTAAGAACTTACAAACATTAATTGCTCAGAAGTACCGACTTTCTGTTAACTCGTTTTGGAACGACAAAGTCCGGGCTGTAAGATCCAACAACCCGAGCATGTTCCCGCAGATAAGCAAATTCTTTAGAAGCAACAAGCAAGGCGATCTTTTGTGTCTTAAGCTCCCTAGAACGACGGACAACGAACAAATACTGACTACAGCAGGTATTGATCCAGGTCTTTCAGAAAGTGTACAAGGTGAACGAGAGTGTTCGCCCGAACCACGACCTGGAGAACCGCGTACTGGTTGACAACACGCTTCTTCGTGAAGATCAGCATCAATGGCAATTTGAGAACACTGGCTTTGTCGTGTTCAATGATGTTAACATGGCAGATGATGTCATCGCCGACGAAAGGGTTCATTCCCCGTTCATTTCGAAGACAGATCTTAAAGCGGTCTTCGGATCAATAAAAAAGAAGAAGTCAGTGGGAGTCGATGGGATCTCGATCATTGTGCTAAGACATCTCCCCCTGGAAGTGGTTAGCATTGGAGCATTGGAAAACTGCGATTGTACAACCCATATCCAAGCGAGGAAAAGATTCTTCGAATCCATGCAACCTCCGGTCAATTATTCTCCTTCCGACATCAGCAAGGTATTCGAGAAGGTGATTAATACAGCTCTGATTAACTGGACTAAGGACATACATATAACTCCGGATAACCCATTCGGTCTCAAAGCGGGGCATGACACTATTCATGCCGCGTCGAAACTGGTGTCGGATATCCAATGGAACAAGAGCCAGAAACAATGTACGGGCGCCTGCCTGATTGATCTGGAGAAGACCTTTGACACCGTATGGTTAGAAGGTCTTTTTTACAAGCTCAATCGGCTGGGCATTAGCAAACCACTGCTGTACCTACTGTGTAACATGCTTACCGGTAGACGGTTCGTCGTCAAGAATGGTCTCCAACAGGGTGCCATTAATTCGCCGATCCTGTTCAACATTTACTTGAGCGATCTGATAAGTTCTCTTTCTTACGTAATTGCGTACGCCGACGACTTGATCGTGTACAGATCAGGCAAAAAGATCGAGGACATCAGTACTCTCGTGTAGGGTGACTTCGAGTCATTCATGAGAGATTGCGACGACTGGAAGTTGAAAATAAACTTTCAGAAGTCGGAAACCATACTTTTCAGGACGCCGCTGTATAAGGCCTCGGCGGATACGAAAAAGAATTGGCGATAGTTCTCAATTGTTGAACGACACGGACAACCACTGGAGCACAGGACTGTGGTCAGATACCTGGGTATCTGGCTAGACCAGTATCTATATCTTAACAAACATGTAGATGCTGCTCTGGCCCGAGGAGCTTTTGCTCTTACAAAGAGACAGCAAGCTTGATGGAAAAGATTCGGTTGTCTGAGAGGGCTTGTCTTAGGGCTTGCCTTCGCCTTTATCGAACTCCCAGTACAAAAAATTCTATGACAATGAGGTCTTATACAAAAGGGCGAGCCTGATACGAGTCGACAATCTCCTGGTGAAGTTGATTCGAGGTCACACAGCCAGAGCGATGAACTCGAGCAACAACCTGATCTCTGGGCCTTACTACCCCAATTCACAATACCACGAGAGGGTAAGTCAAAACGGCTTCGTCCCCCCCCAGAAGCATTCCTACATTTGGATAAGCACGGTCTGATACAAGACGTACATGCGGTACCGTTCATCTATCACATCGCCAGATCAACTGTGGATGGGCGACTCAACCACGACCGCTCCGTCGCACAACGAGCTGAGGTAGGTTTCCTCCGGTTCAGTACGGCGGTAGCAAGGCGGGATGTGCGGGATGTTGCTATGCAACATCGAAAGTTGTGGTGGCTGGTGAGTGAGGGAACTCCATCCTCGAATCCTTTAGACCGCGGGTAGTAAGGGTATCTCAGATGCCTCAATTGGGGAATAGGCGGTCCCTGTCTTGCCGTGGATGAGATATATATCTATGAGCTGCAACCTATGGTTAGTGTATAAGTTTTAATTAAAAATGTTCGGTCATTAAGTTTTTCTTTTAAAGTTTTTTACGCGAAAGCATATTTCACCATAAGTCAGGTGCATAGGAGAGGCGAGGTCATAGCCGTGTAGATCCAGACAGACATTTTTGATGATAAGCCCCAAGGCTTGCCGGGTCGTCACGTACACTGCCAGAAAACTGACAGCGCCTTGGCCCTTTCAGACTTTCTCTATTTAGAATATCACCCAGTTAGTTGGCTTGATCGTAGAAAGGGATATCAACGCCTTTTGGTTTTAGGTAGGTGGGACTAGTAAATTGTAAGGTTTGACACCCAAAAAAAGACACGGAACAAATGTTTATCGGACGATCGCTTTATTGCAACTGGCCGACGACAATGCTTAGCATACTTAGCATCACAAAGCGTGTACATAGTATGATCTTAGAATAATGTTAGCTTAACTCAACTGTACGTCGTTCGATCTTGTATACAAGACACAGTTGAAAACATGAACATGATTATGTGTGCGTGGGTAAAGGGTGACACCTTAGGAAATATATTTTTATATATTTGACTCGATCTTCTTAAAACTCCTACAAAATTTCCTTCTAACAGTGAAGAGAGAAATAACTGAAAGGCTATTCCCGGTACACCAGTCGACGATCGCTCCTAGAGCGTACACTTCTCATAGCTCACACCAGAAATGAAGTACGATAGAGATGGCCAACTTCTCCTCTCTTGCCCCTTAACATTTTTGACAACCATTTTTTATGTCGTTTTCTAAAGGCCAAATTGACCAATCAGAGAACGACATTTACGTTATTCCGTGAATAACCGTCAAAAATTCATGAATAACTGTCAAAAAGCCTCTGAAATTCGTCGATGGACTAGGGGTCAGTCAGCTGTGAAGTTGGGCAACTCTATAATACAGCACACACCATAAATTCAAAGTTGAAAATGACATTTTGTCAATGGGAAATTTAAAGACTGAAAGTTGGACAACTTCTGTATTTCAGACTGTGAGTTAAGCAAAACTCCGAAGTTGATCAACTGCCAAGTCTCCGGCAAGTTGAGCAATTGTGAATGACCCTAAGTCGTTGATGATTGGGCTCTTGCGCAGAAGAACTCGAAACCGAATGTCAAAATATCTGCTGTCGTAGCAAACGTCTGCTCTCGTTGTGAACCACCTCTGAAAATCACTTAATTGTCCCACGACGCAAATAAAGTGCGTAATGTCATAAACTGACTGTTGTAGCAACCGACTGGATATAATCATTCCATGGATTTGCAACGACGTCAATTACTGTTGTCTCTATCCATGCGCGAGAACTACTCATCGGAACAAAGGAAGGCGGTATATCATCGGTGCCTGAGACAGTATCACACAAGGAAAGTGCCGGCAAAATGTGTTGCCGGCAAATGCTCAATTAGCTAATTGCCCCTTGAGTCCACAGACTGATGATGATCGGCAATAGACAGTCTGCATAATGTGATATCTGTGGGAATGTCGTTATTGCTTCTGACTCGATGTTACAGTTGACCATTGTGAAATTATGCCCTAGTTGTGGCTGGTGTCGGCCCTCTCTCAATGTCAACATTTTACTTCCATTTCAATGTCATTAGACTCAAGAGCTCGACCACTCACATCATTGTTGTTCGTCTCTGCTTCTTATGTTGGCCAGTGAGCTTTGTTCAATCTTCTCAACCTAGATGTTGGAAAAAATGCGTCGCATTGCATAAAACCTCTCTTTTACATTGAAGGTCGTTATGAGCTCGTTACGACAGTGTCCAGCGTCATAAACAACCTGATGACTGGTCGGATGAATGTCAGTGATTCGAGGTGGGTGATACCTGATAATTCGTGCGGGGAATTTAACGTGCAAGGTGTCGACGCACATATCTTATACACCACGAGAAATGGATATATTTTATTTGTTCGTGCTTTGTTCCAGGATGTTTAGTACAAGAGTGTAACTTATGTGTCCAAACATCGAGGTAGGGTAGGGAAGGGGGCTGCTAGGGAATTTATCAGCACACTCAGACCATTTCTCTTTAACGCATGTTTGAAAATGCAATATTTCCCTACCACATGGAAGAGAGCTAAGGTGGTTCCTATCTGAAAGCATGGGAAGGACGCATCAATTCCGGCTAGCTATAGACCTATTAGTCTTTTAAAAGGTTGCAGCACAATCCTTGAAAAAGTCATCAAAATGAAGATAGATGCATTTTTGGATATTAACAATGTATTACCTCCTGAACAATTTAGATTCAGGAAAAACAACAGCACTTCTCATCAAATATTGAGGATCTCTAAGGCTGTTAACAGGATTGGTGGGTGACAGGATTGGTTCTACTGGATATTGAAAAAGCCTTCGACTCAGCGTGGCACAACGGATTAATATTCAAGCTTAATTAAACCAAACATTCCAAAATATCTTGACAAAATCATCCAACGTTTTCTGTTAAATTTTGCTTTCCTAGTCTCCCTTAATGGAATGGTTTTTCTTCAACAAAGCCTGCTCCAGCTGGAGTGCCACAAGGATCAGTTCTTGCCCCTGTCCTATTCAACCTTTTTCTGATTGATCTTCCCAGCATACCAAACTGTGATGATGCACTCTATGCAAATGACTTGGCTATATACTCTTCACACGAGCTTAGTTCTGTGATAGAATATATTCTCTAGCTAGGGATCCAACAATTTTTTGAATACAAAAAGCACTGGAAAATAAAAATTAATGCAGACGAGTGCAAGGCTATCTTCTTTACAAGACTTTACAAGAAGGCTTAGTTGCTTCTTACCTACTGGAAGTCTCCACTTAAGTAACACTGTTATACCGGGTTGATTCTTCGGAGTGCACTATGACTTTCGGTACTCACATACGTCAGATTTTAGATAAGGTTAACATTCTTAAAAAAATCCTTGACCCCTTAATTAATCGCAAATCAGAGCAAAATAATTATCTTTAAGGTGATTCTTCAAGCATTGATGACATATGGCTCTCCTGTTTGGGGTAACTGCGCGAAAACTCATCTAAAGAGACTGCAAGCCGCGCCGAATAAATTTCTTAAAATAATGCTTAACTTACCTCGAGATTTGTCATTGTTCTGCACGAAAGAGCGGTTGACTATTGTGCTCTGTTTAGCGAGGGAGAATAAGTCACATGCGAGACCGCATCAACGCTTGGAAGAACACACACAGAAGAGAGATAACCAGGAAAGCGACGCATGCTCTAATGATCAAATCCTGGGGTTGCAGTCTAAGGATGGATGCTTGCAGCTATTGTCAGACTCACACAAGGGTGGAGAAAAGTGCAGGAGGCTCCATCCAGTGTCGCACGAGTGCGGAAATCATACCAGCTTTCGAGTGAGCTTTCGCTCTTCTTCTTTCTGTTGGATATTCTTATGCTCAGTACATAAGAGCATGTAACGCATGTGAGAATATGCAGATAATTGACTTGAATTTGGATCATGGTATGCTTGCAGACTTACTTGGTGTTTAATAGCTAGATTAGCATCTAGACCAGCACTCAATCAAGTTTGAGAACTTGCCCAACTGCTGTCATGGACTCCCTTGCATCTAGTGCTTGCAGAATTTGCCAGCAAAACAATCATAAGAACGGCGATTTGAAGGTGTAGGAAAATAAAGGTGGAGGCAATTCAAAAAGCTACCACTCTTGGCCGAAGAAAGACGAGATTTGCTGGAGGAATGAATTCATAGTCCAGTGAACAGTAAAATCGGCAGCGATACAGCAAAATGGTATACAGATGGATGAAGAACTGATAAATGAACCATTAGGATGCGGGGCAAAGCGGAAAATCATGCCGTAGAAAGATGTCTATACCAACTGCGACTTAGCAATAATGTCGGATACTCGAGTCGCTACCATGGCTGTAGACTCCTACATCATCAAATCTAAACTCGCGTGGGAACTCTTAACGAGTTGAGCAGGAGGTAAAGATTAAACCTCGTACGGGGATAGAAGGCCATGAAGGGCCGACTGCCTAGCTAAGAAATGTGCAGCGGAACCTTTCAGAGGCTTCGATCCTATCAGCGCTTTAGGAGACCTTGTCCTCAGGAGAGGAACCGGACAGAAACCTGAAACAAAGCTCATGACGTGAAGCAGGCCAAGAATCATGTTTCAACATGACTAGGAACAAAGTCCGTATCCTAAAAGGACACTGCAGACTCAGGGAGCACTTCAGGTCATCAGAAGAATGTTTCTTCAGATTCTGTGAAGAATCCAGAACGTCTTCTTTATTTGGCAGGTCCGGGGTGGAGCTGCTCTTCCACCAACAAGCCTCTCCAACTAGCACCATCTAAGGCTAGCTGCCTCCAGTGTCGCACGTTAAGTTGGTTCTCGAACTGGTTTCGCCAGCTTTGTATTTACATTTGCTTTGTATACACACAAATTTGTGTTTTGTCGTTTTACCAAATTCTGGGTCTTCGTCATCATCTTCTGACCCGACTGACAGGGTCGCGGGGATAACCCACGTACGAGAGATCTCCAGGCAACTCGATACTCCGCCATCGACTCTTACTCATCAGGAGCTAGGCCCAAGCGTAACCAGGCGAGTTTTTGGACTTGGTCCAACCACCTCGTCCTAGGTCTGCCAAGTGGGGTCGCCTACCTGATCGGAATCGCATTCAACGCCCGTCTCGGAACTCGTGATGAAGGGGACAGTCCTGCCTCGTGACCAAACCACCGAAGCATAGCCCTCTCCGCTCGAAGAAGCAGCTCCTCAATGTTGAGTTCCTCGCGCACTGCCGTGTTTGATAACAGCACGAAAAATCTCATCTCAGCAGCATGTATTCGCGATCTTAGTCTTTCGGTCATTACTCAAATTTCATGACCATAGGTGAGAGCTCGGCCTTCCTGATTACAGATCTTCCAAGCTGTTTCAAAATTGACCCAGCTTGACCAATCCTACAGGAGAGCTCAGCATTACTCCTTACATCACCCGGCTGTGCCAGGGCCCCAGTTGAAGCCAGGCCTGAAGGGTGGCAGTATGCGAGCGTCTGGTGGCCGGTCTGTCGGTCTGTGTTGTTCCACGACGTGTCGTTTTCAACTCAATACCAGCTTTTCTAAACGTTTTTAGCATTGACGTCATTGATGCCATTTGACTACATTAACGACATAATTAACATAACTCTTGTCGGCATCACAGTCTGAGTTCGCCAATGGATACCTCCCACAGTTGCTGTTTATTTGTGAACATTTCATTTCCTAGCATTATCTTATGGTCGAGATTTGCCGAGAGCGGAGGAGCTTTGAACGCTCTGGTTGGACAAAGAATGCCCGACAAGGGTACATCCCTTGTCAACATCCATAAAGGCTAGGTATTCTTGTTCTGAATCCCACCAGCAAGACGGAGAGTTTTTTGTTGCTTCTAAACCCGCAAGGCGTTGCAGCATTTAAGAGAACCGAGCACTTTTTCATCAAAAATGCTTTGAAAGTACAACATTTTCATTTTATTTTCAGCTGATCGAAGAGTTTACCCACGCAAGAGTGCCCAGTCGCCCTAACGTGCTGGCATTCGACATCCAGCGCGGCCGTGATCATGGCCTGCAGGGATACACAAAGTACCTGGAACAGTGTCAAGGCAAACAAGTAAACACCTGGGATGACTTGAGCGCCTACATGGCCAGATCCGTGAGTACACGCAGATTCTCTAATTAAGCCTTGCAAAGTGTGAAACCTTGAGAATGATTGCAAATCACTTGGCGTTGCATGTCTCCACCCAATCTTGGTTGTTCCGACAAATTAGTGAGCGCATTCCAAGATTGCAATTAGGCGGTGATCTGAAATTCGCGTTCACGTTCTTTTCTTCTTTCAGGAAATCAACAAGCTGAAGTCAGTCTACGATCGTGTGGCCGATGTGGACTTGATAGTCGGTGGAATATCTGAGATCCCCGCCGGCCAGTCGACGGTTGGACCAACGTTCACATGTATTTTGGGTAAGTCTTGGTTCTTTGTCTGAGTCATTCAGTGATACTAAGTGAGGTGTAATTAGCGTGCAGACTACGCTCTTGGACGGGGATAAATTAGGAAACATTTGTGCACTTCAAGCAAGACCAATTGCCGGTTTCACCATGCACGCTGGAGTTGCGTTTGCGCCGACGAGTATGTCAGGTGGACGACTGACATTGTATGTTGTTCGCTTTTGCCATCGGGTTTCGTCGAAAGCCGGTGGCGTATTGGGAAATCGCTAAAGCGTGTGTGTGATTTTCTGAAACAAGGTGGATGTCAAGTTTTCAGAGCAAATCCACTGTGGACGTTGATCCGCGATAAGGTTCAAGTAGTCACGCATGCTGGTCGTTACATACGAGTGTAGTTTGTTATTACCGGCGACAGTTGTCACTGAGGTGATTGTGAATGAATTTCCCAAGAAATTTCATGACAGATGACTTTCATGGTCTAATTACTTTCAGTCGCGCCGCGGAGGTGCATGAACTTCCCGTTCGACTTGTTGGGGGCAGCCGAGAGAGTAATTAACCCTTAAGCCAGGCCCGACAGAATTCATAAGCAACTTTTCGTTTTGATGCATTAGGTGGCTGGTTTTTTCTTTCTTGTTTCTGTCACTTGGCATAGAAACTTGTTATGCTGTAACGATTGCCGGAACTCGTTTGTTTCCATGGAATCTCTGGGGCTTGAGGATTAGTTTTGTCGGCATAGAATTGCTCAGCGTTCAGCTACACGGTTCAGAATCGTCAAACATTTGCGCAGTGATCATCGTCAGGGTCAGTGACGCTTCAGAATTGCATGCGTTACTGTTGGCGACGGGTCGTCTTTTTTAATACAGATTCGTCTTGCACTTCTGATATCGATATGCGAGGGAATCGTTGCTTCTTTGGTCGGTGCAGTGTGTCATGACTTCAGCCGTTTTGATACCACAGCCCCGAGAAGAGAGCAAATGCGGGCTATGGTGTTTAGTCGTGTGTTTTTAAAGGCAAACTCAAATATTTAAACTATTTTCCGACGACAAGCCACTGATTACGACTCACTCGTCGCACGTTGTCCTCTTATGTTCTAATTCCCGAGCAGTCCGATAGCCTTTTTATTTATTCCTCTTTAAGTCTTGCAACAGATTGTAGTTTGCATTTAAATTAGAACGATCTTATTTAGAGTCTATGGCCACATCGCAGACCGGCATTCAGAAGGCATTTGCAGTTGACGGGGCTTACTTTGGACGAAGTGTGACTGCCTTCTGCAGCCAGCCACTATAACCTAACCTAACATACAGTCGACCCATGTGTCACAAGTTAATCCATAATATCAAATACGTCATACATCAATATTGTCCAAAAACAACATTCCGACCTGGACTACAAATGAGAAGTGTGCTCGCTCGTATTTCGTCGTCTCAGTAAGATATTCTATCACTGGACTGGTCGATCAGTGGAGTAGTCTGACCGGGGGTTGCTGCCTGGGAGTACAATGGACACAGTCGTTATGTCTGACTGCTCCAGTATGGTGTTTAATAGCCTTTGACAAAAATTTAGCGTACACACAACTTAAAAAAATAAGTAAATATTGTTCACGAAATGAGTCAAGCGGGTATGACAGTTAAAAAAGCTAAGCACCGATGGGTGCGAGCAAGAATTTGTTTTGTTAAGACTAGAGGAAAGTGTGTGAGCAACTCAATCGTGGCATTGTTTTGGATGGGTTCAAGTCTGATATCCACCAAATAAATGCTGGTGCTCCTCAAGGCTCTGTTCTGTCTCCGACACTCTTTCTCTTGTCTGCTACTTCTAATCCGATCCATTCCTTCGCTGATGACAGCACCCTCAGCTTTCCATATTCGTTCCAAGACTCACGACCCCGCCCTTCGGCCGTGGAATTGAAACGGCGGCGTATGTTAAGCACATTGAATTCCGATATTGACAGAAACAACAACCGAGTGGAATTTAATACTCAATGCTGCCTGCTGTCACTCAAGCGAACCCTTCTTAATCAGCCACTATCCATGAATGGCACCTGTGTCGATGAAACCGTTAAGCTTTCCATCCTTGGTATGTGTACCAACAAAACACTTAGTTGGAACGATCACAAAGCTGCGAAATGTTTAGGTTTCCTCAATCGCTGCAAGAAATACTTCACCCCTTCTGATTTGGCTTTCATTTATAAGGCGTATATACGCCCCAAACTTGAGTACAACGCTCTGGTGCCCCCAAAGCCACCCTGCACCTATTCGATAGAATACAAAAACGAGCGATAAAACTTATAGGAGACAACAATATTGCAGGGTCACTTGACTCGCTCGAACATCGACGTACCGGCTCGTCTCTATCCGTATTTTATAGGTATTTTAACGATGCTCAAGTGAGCTTGCCAACTGCATTCCTCGTCTCCATGAATTCACCCGCAATACCCGTCTCGCCAGGAATGCTCATCAGTTTACCCTTAAGCCTGCTACTCGTTCATTAGCCGCACGGCACGAATATGGAGTGCTCTTCCCGGCCTAATATTTCCCCAGAATAGAATCCGCAGGTATTTCAAACCAATGTGCACAGACACCTCCTCTCCCTTTCTCCCTCTACACCTTCGGCCCGTGCTGTGTCTTGAACCCGAACACTTAAGGGTACTAACAATCCCTTGTGCGCGCGCCGAAATGATTCAACGTTGAATGGCATTTTCAATCGGTTCATAGTACCGAGCTACGAAATTAATCACCGTCTAACGACAAAATTGCAACTAAATCCTCATGTGTTTTTTTAACCTTGCTTTTCTTTGTGAAATTACGGAGAAATTTAATATTTACCTCATTCAAGATACTTCATACCAGAATGCCCATCTTCACAGCTGATTGACCCCTAGTCCATCGAGGAATTTCAGAGGCTTTTTTACAGTTATTCATGAATTTTTGACGTTGGTTATTCACTAAATAAAGTAAACGCCGTTTTCTGATTGGTGAATTTGGGTTTAGAAAACGGTACACAAGTTTTAAGGAGCAAGAGAGTTAGAAGTTGGGCGTCTCTATCCTCCATTGTATCTGTTTTTGGATTTCGATGACCTCCATTTTTCGCAGTATTTTTGAAGCTGACTATTCATAAAATGCGACAGCCAGACAAGAGCCCATAGTCACAAAGTTACCGAACTTAAAAAAAAAATATATAAATTCATGTTTGTCTGAACAACTAAATCCATTGCGAGCAGCACATTTGTCTTGAATTAGAAAGTTTATTCCTTGAGAAAGCTCAGCAACCGCCAGCAAATTCGTTCCCGATTATATTCTTGTGATAAGGTCATACGCTAAGCATGTGCTGTTAGCCAAGAGCTTGGTTCTTATTTCCATAACAATATTGACTTCTGGCAATCGTTATCACCATCCGGCTGTGCAACCGGGTTCTGGCCCGTGGCTATAGCAACAAGTTCTTACACCAATTCCAAGGGTTGACCGAAGCTAAGCAGTTGTTCCCCTCAAGGCTTCGAGTGTATTGGTCTACGCCATCCTTCCAGCGAAAAGCATGGTCTGCCTCGCTGTCTTCCCCCATAGACCGCACCGCAAAGGGTTCTCCAAGCATTAGAACTTCGTTCATACGAGCTAGGTGTCCTGCCGGAATCTACCAAGGTTAATTTGTGTCATAACACAGTGAAAGCTCCTATTAGGGACAACTCTCATAGGCGGACAATCCCCTTGAGCGGACAATTGCTCACGCCCGTGGATCTTGAATTCCCTTCAGGGGAACCCGAACGCGGACAGGGACATCATCCGAAATTCGGTAAATTTAATTGTGAGGTGTTCCGTTTTTTCAGCAAAACTGTCCAGTAGCCGATAAAGAGACAATAACAACGGCGCAGTGTTAGAGGTGCACTTGTCATCAAATCATTGTCTCTACTCAAATGGAGAACGGTTTTCGACTCTGCAGTTGTGTTATGTTTTTGCATTTTGTTACATCTGTCTTCAAGTACGCTGCAGATGAAATAATTTGTTCAGATCGAATTTTGTTTCTCATGGGCGGACAACTCCTTTACCCGGACAGCTTTCGCTGTATTTGCTTTAAGGTAGATTTGATGCAACTCAAAACTCATTGCATCCGGAATCGCTCCCGTCACAACTGCCGTTCCGCGCTGGGCCGACTACTCTGTTTTCTTCGAACTCGGCGATGAGATCAGAGTGCTTTTGGGCTAAACAACAAAGTCTCATAGTGAGATTCCTGGATTTAAAGAGCCTTGACAGACCATACTAGGTGCCGTTGGATTTCAGCAGCCGGACGCTCATTTCTTTTTTCCGTCTTTGATGACATGTAAAAGGCTTCAGTGAATACACCCACTCCTGTGCCTCCTCACCACATGCAAACCCATGGTATTGATGGGTTCGTAAATCGTGTTCCTGTGAACACACCCAATCAAGAGTTTGAACGGAGGACACTTTATTTGTTCTGCAATATGCCTACGAGCGTTAATCTTCAAGTACACTCGTACTTCTGATTAAGTCCACGGAACAAAACCAATTCATTAATTTGCCCCATTCGCGATAAAATCGTACCATACTCAAGTGATTACGATGAGTACAACGACGATTTTAAGTCAAAGAATAATCGACCCAAATGGTTTTGCGGAGAACCGAACACTTAGGTGGTATTTTATTTTGTTGCTACTCTTAACACTGGCGAATTTCGGCACTCGGCAACTCATGTCTGACCCTAAATAAGGGCCTACAATTTAAAGGGCCGATGTTGAATGTGAACCACACCTAAACGTCAAACCGGGTCTGTAGGAGATGTGAAAACACCAGTGCACGCTCGTACAGCTCGTACTGCAGAAAATATTGCTGCTGCTCGCGATAGTGTGGCTGAAGAGCCGTCCACCTCAACTCGTCGTCGTTGATGAACATGATGCATAAAGACTTGCATTTACACGCTTACAAGGTGCAATTGACTCAAGAACTAAAGCCTCTTGACCATTTCAAGCGTCGTCAATGGTCAGAATGGTGGCAAGAAATGGCAACGGTGGATGATCAATTTTCGAAGAAAATCATCTTCAGTGATGAGGCACATTTTCACCTCAGTGGATTCGTCAATAAGCAGAATTGCCGCCTTTGGGCGAAAGATAATCCAAGAGTGATTGTCAAGAGTGACTGTCTGGTGCGGTTTATGGGCTGGCGGCATCATCGGGCCGTATTTTTCCCAAAATGGGGCCGGTCAGGCAGTTACTGTGAATGGACGAACTTTTTGTGGCGAATTAGAAGATATGAATGTGGACGGTATGTGGTTTCAACAGGACGGTGCCACTTGCCACACAGCTAACGAAACAATGGCTCTTTTGCACGACCAATTCAATGGCCGTGTTATCTCACGTGGTGGCGATGTCAATTGGCCGCCAAGATCATGTGATCTGACACCGTTGGATTTTTTTCGTTGGGGTTATTTGAAAGAAAAGTTGTACGTCGATATGCCAGCAACAATTCAAGAGCTAAAGGATGAGATAATTCGGCATATTAACGGCATAGAACCTAAATTAAGCTTCAGCGTCATCGACACCTCGGATGGAGGTGTGCCGCCGAGGTCGCGGCTGCCATTTGTTCCATACATTGAACCATGCCAATATTATCATAATAAAAAGGAATGACAGTAATTTCCTAAATAATTTGTGTTTCATTCAAAATCGGCCATTAAAATTAAACCACCCTTTACAAATTTATTAACATGAGTTTAAACCCTACAACTTTCATGCCAGGATAAATACACCTTGTAAAGGGTTTTCCAATAAGGAGTCGACAACTTCTTTTTTAAATAAAACGCGGACCACTTAAGGTATTTCAAAAACTTTATTATCGGCGTTCTGCGTTCACGTTTGCAGCGTTGGATTCGTTGGACCCAATTCTCAGCGAATCGGCCACACATTTTGGCCGCTATTTCGCGTTCAATGTTTGCTCTGGGTTCTTCCAACGTCGTCGCCTTGTTGGCATAAGCCCATGACTTAACGTAGCGCAACAGAAATTAGTCAAGCGGCATTAAATCGCACGAACGAGACGCCCCAACGACTGGCCAATTTCTTGAGATAAAACGCTCATCATACTTACTCTCCAATAAATCGATTGCAATGTGTGCTGTGTGGCTAGTGGCACCATCCCCTTGAAACCACATGTCGTCCAAATCTATATTCTCTAATTTGAGCCAAAAATAATCGGTAATCATGGCGCTGACCATTCACAGTAACGTGACGATCGTTGTCAGCTTCGTCACTGAAGATGACTTTGTGATGAAATGCATCATCTTGGCAAGTTAACGCTCTTAAAGTTGCGGTCACCGACTCCTAATTTTTACAAATTTGAAGACATTGCTCATGATTTGGAAATGTGAGGGAGCCGCGCTTTGACATAACATTCTCGTAAACTCGATAAAACGTGCTACGACGCCTATCAACGCCCGACCGCTGGAACGCGACATTGTGATTTGGCCTTTATTATAATTATAGACACCAGCCTTTGGAGACTATTCATGAGTCATAAGCCCTTATAAGAGGGAGACAGACAAAAAATGCGGCCCACAAGTGGAATGCACCACGCCATCATGCAAATTGTTCAACTTTTAAATTTGTTGTTGACATTTCCGTGTTGGTCTTACGAATGAATGAATTATGTAGTTTTGTTTTGTTTAAAATTGTTTTTGAACAATTTCTAGTTGTTGGATTTCTGCTAGAGTTCGGGCGTTGTGCGACGATTACTTCCGCGACAGTTTGTTAGCAAAGAGAGCGTTTACATAATGCGTCGGTCAAATTTATAATGGCATGTAGATAATATGCCAGCGGGATCTCCGATTATGAGACGAATGTTGAATGCAATTGTTAAACGGGTTCCTACCCAAACAAAGAGGATGCCATTTATTATTTGATGTACTGCTCTCAGATCAACGGAAGGATAGTGCGAAATGAGAGAAAACCGTCTCTGTGGCAAGACCTTTATATCCGTTGAGTAAATAAAGGACTCAAGGTTTCAGTTAAACACTCTCGTTCGAATGCAATTGTGGCTATTAAACATCTTCTTATGGCTCTAGCATTAAACGCCTCATCAGTTTCTCAAATCGCAAAATAACACACATTTAATGAAAAAAATACCGAATGCCTTCTACAAGCGCATGTCAGTTGTCATAATGTGGGTCTAAAATTCGTGCGGTTTGCTAAGAGATGGCGCAACTTGTATTATTCCATTGGAACATGCGTTGGAAAGCTACTGTCATTGTACGTCATTCATTTGGAGCTTAAACTACAATCAATTTTTTTTTACTCAAATATGTCGAACTTTGTGCCTGAAAAGGTGTTTTTGCGGGGAGTTCTTCTTCATTGCTTTAATATGAAGAAAACTGCTGCCGAAAGTCATCTTATTTTGGTGGAAGTTTATGGTGAACCTGCGCTAGCTGAGCGAAAGTGCCAAGGGTGGTGATTTTGGCTTGGCCAACCAACCAAATCAACGGCAAAGCCGAATATCCGTGGCGCGGAGGTAATGCTCTGTATTTGGTGGGATCAGAAGGGTGTGCTGTATTATGAGCTGCTAAAACAGGGTGGTCAGTGGACAACGCTATCGAACACAATTAATCCGTTTGAAGAGAGCAGTAGCCGATAAACGCAAGGAATATGCGACCAGACACGAGGAAATAATTATTTATCATGACAACGCTCGGACACACGAATTTGGAAAACGGTGCATGGGAAGTTTTACCCCACCCGCCTTATAGCCCAGACCTTACCCCTTCTGGCTACCATTTGTTCCGGTCGATGCAGAACGCCCTCACTGAAATGCGGTTCACATCAGAGCAGAACATCAAAAATAGGCTTGATTCATTGTTGGCTGCAAAGCCGGCGCAGTTCTTTTGGGATGGGATCCACAAATTGCCAGAAAGATGGGAAAAAGTCATAGCTTCAGATGGGCAATACTTTGAATAATACTGGTGTACATGGTTTCCTTAAATAAACGTTAAAATTTTGAAAAAAAAAAAAAGGTTATAGACCCAATAACTCGTTTCAAGTTACATACTGTTAAAAAATATTTTCTTTTCGAGTCAAATGACGCCGATCAATCCTCGATAGCTAAAAGTTACGCGCTGTCATCCCAGGACTCCTCCACATAATCATTGTCTTCCTTTATTCTCTCTTGCAGGTGAGCAGTTCTCAAACATTCGTCAATGGCACTTCAACCTAAACAACGATTTCAACAACATCGACGTCAAATTCAAGAACCTGACCGCGGCAAAGCTGCTTTGCTCCACATCCGGACTTAAGGAAGTCCCGAGGAACATATTCTTGATCCCATCGGATAAGTAAGACCTGATGTTCAATGGTGACACTTCACGTTTTCCTTTCTTTTTTCTTATTGTTGCAGAAATCCCCTCGTGCCATGCGTTAATTTGTGAACGGGATTGCAGCCAATCGCGGGACAAGCTTGTCTAAATTAGATTAAATGCGCCTACTATGAACTATTAACTTAAGTCGTTCACTTTGTCTTGTTCAACTTGTGATGAATAAATGCGAAGAAATTCCCTCAGTTTAATTTGATTTTACTTAGAAACGCGTGCAGCTCAGCTGAGGGAAGCACTTTTGCCTGCTTCATAGAACACAGTGCTTTTTATGTTTACATGCATAAAGATACGCAATATAATAGCTCTGCCGGTACGTAATAATGGTATTCAATGCGAAAATGGGTTAGTGCGGTAATTATCCATGGACTCAGGTTATTACGTTACTGCATGCAATATGTATTCTTCCGATTATGGTATAACCACCGCGAAAGCCAATCGATTTCGTGTACAATCGATTTGTACACTCTTTGAAGGGTGCTTAGGTGTTCGTTCGTAGCGGTTTATAATTATGGAATATTAACAAGATCCTCAACCTCTGCACGCTGGAAAGCGATTTGCTTTGACGAACAGACAGGCAGTAGGCCGATTTTGATAACCTTGTCGGAATGCGGCTCTAAATGAAAACCATAAAGCATTTCCGTAAGTATAATGAAGTCATTCCGGAAGTGAACATTAACGCCGGCGAGTGACTTGGAGTGGGGTGAACTGATGTGAATGATCTAGAGGAAAAAAACTGAAAAGAAGAAGAACTAAAATCAATGTAAACTTAAGTGAACGCCCTCTTAATGGACACCGCTCTTAACTTTGCGATTCCCTTGAGCCGACAAGATGTACTGAATTGATTATGGCTGCTGTGGTTTGTTGTTGTTCCTCTTAGGTGGACGCTTCTATTAAGTGGGCTTGGACAGTATTTTCACATGTTTTTGGATAAACACATTCCCTTCAATGGTGTTGTGGATATGTGTTATTCACAAGGAAATATTATCATTTTGGCATCTGTTCCAAAGAAAAGTCAAATTTGCATGAGGGAGCGCGTGTAACGGTTTTCGAATAAGCGAATTTGAATGACAACTGCGCTAATGACTTCAACGCTTCAACAAAAATTACGCAGGAAGATCTAGCTATTGCGGGACAGCATCACAGTTTGATATTTTTTCCCAGCAAACCTCGGACCAGGGCATCGTCGGGAGACCTGGCAAGTTTCTTGGTAACAGAGTTGACCCTGATTCCCTTGTCGTCTGTTCTTTTATACGACTGTCTAGTATTTGTCGTGTCGTTTTTTCCAAATATCACATGACAGCTTCTGTTGAAAAAGTAGCAGCTCCAAGAATTTGACTGTCAAAAATTTAAAATCAAGATTCAAAACCGAGGCGAAATAGTTTGATATCGGTGACCTACGTACTTATCAGGCGGACAACCCTTGGATGGTCTGAGCCTGAGCAATTGCTGCCTTCCATCGTTGACGGTCCAGGGCACTCAGCTTCCGCGATAACTTTGTCTTTGTACCAGAGGTTAGGTCTTCCTCTCCTTCTCGAACCAGGAGGCTCGTATTCGAAGACCCTCTTAGCTGGAGTGTTGGTGTCCATGCGCTCCTTCCAGTACGCTGCTTCCAGTCATCCAGACGAAGCTGTCTTGCATCCGCGATTACTTGGTCTTTGTACCGGAGGTTAGGTCTTCCTCTCCTTCTCGTACCAGTAGGCTCGTATTCGAAGACCCTCTTAGCTGGAGCGTTCGTGTCCATGCGCTCCTTCCAGTACGCTGCTTCCAGTCATCAAGACGAAGCTGTCTTGCATCCGCGATTACTTGGTCTTTGTACCGGAGGTTAGGTCTTCCTCTCCTTCTCGAACCAGGAGGCACGAATTCGAAGACCCTCTTAGTTGGAGTGTTGGTGTCCATTCGCTTGATGTGACCGTGCCACTACATCCACATCCTGGTACAGCTCGTAGAGTTCGCGGTTGTGTCTTCTCCTTCTTCGCGGACGGGACCAAATATCCGACCAAATATCTGCAGTTTTGCTTAGCGTCCAGCTTTCGGCTCCATAGAGCAGGACTGGCAAAATGAGAGTTTTATTAGAGCATGAAGGACCAATCCTTAGAGTCAGGAGTTTTGAGCCCAGTTGTTTCGACAAACCGAAGTAGCACCGGTTGCCAAGGGCGATTCTACGTCGGATCTCCACTGTGATGTCATTTGTGGAGTTCACGTTTGGCCCGAGGTAGACAAACGCCTCTTCTACCTCGAATAGTAGCTGTCGATCGTTATGTTTTGTCCAAGGTGGTGTGCGACGGAACGCTTTTTGGTCGACAGCATATTTTTGGTTTTGTCCTCATTGACCCTGAGACCAGTTCGTTTTGCCTGTGCTTCAATTGTCATAAAAGCCACTTCTATGGCACGTTATCAACGCGCGACGATGTCGATGTCATCTGTTGGACCGACTTGTTGAAGATAGTGCCTTCCGTGTTCACAGCTGCCAGCCGCACTATCTCCTCCGCTATCAGATTGAAGAAATCACACGACAGCGCATCTCCTTGCCGAAATCCTGGTCCAAACTGCTTGGAAATCCTTGAGCCGAACTGCACGGTGTAGCGTGGTGCGACACAACCGGATCAGATTTCCCGGGATCTCGATTTCGGCCATCGCATCGAATAGCTCCTTGCGATGAATGCTTTCGTATGCGGCTTTAAAATCGATGAAAAGATGCTGCATATCGATTAAAAAGTCGCTGATCTTCTCCGAGATTTGGCTTAGTGTGAACATTTAGTCTTTAGTCGATTTGCCGGGCCGGAAGACGCACTGGTACGTGCCGTTTAGTGCGGTGCAAAGTGGCTTTAGACGTTCACACAGTACGCTGGATAGGAGCGACGTTGCGCAGGGATATATTTCTATAGTTGTTGCAAGAGGTAGGATAGCTTTTTTTTTGTGGACGGAGAGGACATTCCTGTCTTCGAGCATGCTTTTGCAAACTCTACAGATGATCAGGTGCATGCTCCGGAGAGCTCTGATGGTAAGCCATCTGAGCCTGTGGCTTTCTTGTTCTTCAGCATTTTAATGGCTGTGCCAACTTCTTCAAAGCTAGGTGGGGGGACTACTTCATCGACTGGAGTTGGGATTTCACTCCCTCCCGGTCAGGTCCGCTAAGCAGCTGTTGCAAGTGCTGCTTAAACACATCCATTATTCCCTGCGGGTCAGTAACAAGGTTACACTCACAGTTTCGAAGAGCCTGGGTGCCTTTCCTGAAGTCAGTAGCAAGGCTTTTGGCTTTTTTATAAAAGGCTCGTCTGTCCCAAGACTCTTTGATATCCTTGATCTGGGAGGTTGCCAGAGACATTTTTTTGCTCTTCTCCTCCCGTCTTCTAGCCCGGTACTCCTCTTGCGCTGCTCTTGTATTCCGTTGCAGCGCCATTTGGTACGCCTCGTTAGTTGCACGTTTCTTCTGCGCACACTCGCCATCATACAACGGGTTTCTTGTCGGGGGTGGTCTATAGCCTAAGGTATTTACCTCTTTGATGGCCGAGCGCCAATGCAACCACATCTCGTTGGCCTTGGTGTCAGACGTAGGCATACCGGAGAGTCTCTCACGTAATTGCTCTTCGTAGGCTCTGGCAATCTCTGGTGTGCTCAGGCGTCCAATGTCAACAATCATCTTTGTTGGCCGGCACAGCTTTCTCACATTGGACAGTAAGAGCTCTGAATCCTGCTGCTACGAGGAAATGGTCAGAGTCGACGTGTGCCCCCCTGAATGTTCGCACATCCAGGATATTTGGCGCATGGCTGTGAGAATCCAGAAACCTGTTTCAAAACAGCAACCAGCTTGCCCAAGCCTACAGGAAAGCTCGTGAATAAGACCCCGAGATACTTAAACTTCTCCACCTGATTCAATGGGACTCCACTAGCCTGTAGAGTGTATTGAACGATGACCATAACCTCCGATTTGTCCACGTTGACCCTCATTCCAGCGTCAACACATACGGTCACAAACCTGTCGAGTGCGGGCTGGAGTTCCGTCTGCGAAGATGTGAGAATAATTAAGCCGTCTGCAAAAAGAAGATGACTTCCCACAAAACTTTCCTAATGTGAAAAATTCCTCGCCTCGATTGCGCCGCAACATCCAGTCCATATATAGAATGAAAAGGAGAGGTGACATGACGCACCCTTGGCGAAGTCCAACTCCCACGGTGAAAGGTGTTGCTTTAGCACGGTTAACCCGAACACAGCTGCTACAGTTTGTGGCCCTCAGAAGGGAACCATCAATCGCATACTCCTGCAGCACACTCCACACTCCACAGCTTACCTCGAGGAACTCGGTCTTATGGTCAGCTCTCGTTCAGAGAGTCCGATTGAGTCAGCACCATGACCTGAGCTGCCTTGGACGGGAGTTGCAACCTTTTGGCCAACACCCTCCTCCTCCACCTCCATCGGGGCCAGTTTGGTTGACGGTTGACAAACGTTTCTTCGTTGCCAGTGTTCATGAATGCACATAGGATAAGTCTAAAGACGTAGTTAATGCTTAAGTTTAGCTTAGAGTGCCTGAAGAGGCCCAGAAGATCCAAATAGTTAGTTAAGCTAGTTCTTATCATTTCTGTCTAGCACGTACGTGAGTAAGTAAAAAAAAAACGCCAAGTCGAAGTCTAGTGAATAAAGTATCGAACTCTGTAATGAAGTTCCGATTGCGGTCTGCACTGTGAGCGATAGCGATCACAAACAGCCGCTTCCCATCATCGAGAAGGATGCCTGCGACACACGTTCCTGGCAGTTGAAATCCTCGCTGCAATACATGACCTTAATGGTCACGGATTGTAAATCACATATACGGAGAATCGTTCTGCGGTGCTGACGTGTGCTTAGATTGCGATCGCCTATCCACAGCTATCCACTCTAAAGACGGCCATTGCCTCATAGCATTTCCTTTTTTTTCTATTTTGATTAAAATTCCTCAAAACCACCCCCCACCCCCAAATACTGTGACGAACATCAATTGTCAAATCTGACATTCGACTGAAAGCCGACACCTGTGGCATTCGATTGTTTTCTCCACGGGATCTTATCAGACGGAAATTCTATTCACACATACGCACACAGTCCGCCAGCGAAATGCCGATAAGATAAACCGAATCTACTCGAGCAATCGTCATATGATTTTGCAATGTGTAGTGTCGAAAATCGATACATCCACATGTGGCTGGGTACATGCATAGTTTCGGAATGCCTTCGAATTAATTGCTGCCACCAATTCGATTGTACAGTTGGAAATTAACTCGCGTTGTGGCAATACAGGTGGACTCCGTTTCGGTTCGCAAGGTGCTTTTTCAGAACATTATATGCGTTCGTCTTACGTTGGAGGCAACAAGGATTACCAGCCTACTTGCGGTGCGCGATGCTTTCGAAATAGGGCATGACATATAATGGTGAACCGAGAGTTGTGTGAAATCTGAAAGGTGTTCGTTGTGCGATTTCCAAAGGAAAACAAAACATAGACAAGAAACGTTTTAAATGTAAGTGATTAAGGTTGTCTTGTTAAAAAGAGAAGCGATGTGATTCCTAGTTTATCGATCAGCTTACGTAAGAGTGAAGAATTGCGAGCGAAAAAAGCGTTGAAAAATAAATGAAATCGTCGGGTACTGTGGAACTTAATAAAACCCAATCTAATCGTGGAATTGTTTATCGGTAGATTCACTATTATTCGATATCGGAGTGAGCGTCTGGTGCTGATTGATGGTTGAAAGGCTTCTTACTAAGTAGAAACTAAGCAGGGAAACAACATATTTTTTTTTCGTTTTTGTCTCGTGTTGAATGATTCACACGCCGTGCTTACTTTGATAACATTTTCATTCGACAACGCATTTTTTAATTGCCTTCTCGGAACTCTTTGAACTTGAGCACTTATTTCTTTTACTCGGAATCCTCTCTAAGTTCGACCTTGAAATGCGTTAAAAAGACACCGAAATAGAGTCCGTTGTCATTCTCGTTCGGTGTGGAAACAACCATCTATTGGTTTCATCGACTTCTCGATAGAAGCCGCGTTCACATTCAACAATTTGTCGCGGCGATTTGTAATGGCAAATGGGGAGAAAGCTAGGAGGACAAAAAAGCGAGTTTGGATGAAACTCTGGAAGAAATAGTGTCTCTTTCGTAACATCGGCAAAAAGTAGAAAACTCGATTGATACCAAAGTTATTTGAAAGCATTGTTAAAGAAAAATTGTATTTCATTGTAAAAGAAATTACTTCTAATAAGCAGCATGGCTTTATGCAGGGCAGGTCATGTAAAGGGTGATTTTTTAGCTATTATCTTTTTGGCAACACTGGTTTAAACAGCTGGCGCACGTTTCGTGTTTTGTTTCGCTGTCAAACATCTTCAGTTTTTTCTGTAATTCAGCCATGAATCGTCTTACAAACGAACAACGCTTGCAAGTGCTCTGTTAAGAAAGTTCATCGCGCTCTTCTTCCATTTTATGGTCAGTTTAGACGAAGCTCATTTTTGGCTCAATGGGTACGTAAACAAGCAGAATTGTCGATTTTGGAGTGGATATCAGCCAGAAGCATTGCAAGAGCTACCAATGCATCCAGAAAAAGTCACAGTTTGGTGCGGTCTATGGGCTGGTTCCATCATTGGACCGTACTTCTTCAAAGATGGTGCGACTCGTAACGTAACTGTGAATGGTGAGCGGTACCGTGAGATGATATCCAACTTTTTTACATGACATGTGGTTTCAACAAGACGGTGCCACATGTCACACAGCACGCGCAACAATGGACTTATTGAGAGACGAGTTCGGTGAACGTTTTATTTCACGTTCGGGACCGGTCAATTGGCCGCCTAGATCGTGCGATTTAACGCCTTTCGACTATTTTTTGTGGGGCTATGTCAAAGCTCATGTCTATACAGACAAGCCCGCTTCAATTGACACATTGGAAGACAACATTGAAGCATTTATTCGTGAGATACCGGCCGAAATGTTGGAAAGAGTATGCCAAAATTGGACTAAGCGGATGGACCATTTGAGGCGCAGTCATGGTCAACATTTGCATGAAATAATCTTCAAACATTAAATTTTCATGCATTTTTCTGAATTTTGTGTGTTTTTTTTTTTTTGAAAAACTTTCCTATAGCTTTTGAAAAATCACACTTTACAACTAATTTATCATTATTTTCAAATTGCATTTATACAAATTTAGAGAATCAATTACAAGTTGATGCACTTTACACCGATTTCTCGAAAGCCTTCGCTGAAGTACATCACACTTCACTTTTCTTTGGGACTCCATTGGTCAATGTTAGAGTGGTTTTCCAATTACTTAAAGGACAGGAAGCAATTGGTAAAGATCGATAGTTTTAGATCTCGAGTTATAAAAGTTACCTCGGGCGTTCCACAAGGTTCCGATGTGGGGCCATTACTCTTTCTTTTGTTTGTAAATGATGTAAAATTGTAACATTGGGTTAACTGATTGTAATAGTTTTCAATTGGATATGCACTAGTGGACTTCTTCTTCTTTGTTTGGCGCTACAGTCCGGGGTGGACCTGGGCCTCAACCAACAAGCCTCTCCAGTCAGCACGATCTTTCGCCAGCTGCCTCCAGTTGTGCACACCAAGTTGGTTGAGGTCCTTCTCCACTTGTGTGCGCCATCTTGTTCTAGGACGTCCTCTTATGCGTTGTCCCAAAGGCTCGGAGTCGAAGACTCTTCGGGCCGGAGCTGTGGTGTCAATCCGATCTACGTGACCTAGTCATCTTAAGCGTTGGATCCGAAGACGCTTAACTAGGTGCATGCCGCTGTACAGCCCGTACAGTTCGTGGTTGAATCTCCTTCTTCAGACGCCATCAATACAAACAGGACCAAAGATCGCACGCAGAACTTTTCTCTCAAAACGACCAAGAGCTTCTTCATCCGCTTTCAATAGCGTCCATGTCTCTGCGCCATAGAGCAGGACGGGGATGATTAGGGTGCTATATAAAGTCAACTTGGTGTTTCGAGAGATGGCTCTGTTACTCAATTGCCTCTTGAGCCCAAAGAAACAGCGATTGGCAAGCGCTTGATCTCGGTACTGGTGTTATTGTCAGTAGTGGACTGGTGCAAGCATAATGGTCTAGAGCTGAATTTTCAAAAAAGTAATATTTAAATTTATCGATTGTCTATGATTACTTCATAAATGATCATCAAGACTTAGAAGAGATTGAAGATCGCGGTGTAATTTTTTATGTTAAATTAAAATTTCGCATTACATTATGATTACACAATTGCGAAGTCTAACGCTATGTTAGGTTTTCTGAAAAGAAATAGTAGAGATTTTCGGGATATAACTAGTCTTAAGTCCATCTATTGTTCGTTAGTCAGACCGTATTTCGAATATTCTTCCATCATTTGGGACTCCCCATATGATACACAAGAACTCAGATTCGAAATATGCTGTCCGTAAATTATATTCCTTCGAAGAAGTCCCTAAATACGACGATGGATGTAAAATAATAGGCTTGCAAGCCTTAACTTTCAGGCGTAAGGCAGCGTCAGCCATGTTCATCCGCGAATATTGTTAATTGCCGTGTAAATTCACCAGATTTACTTTTTCTCATGAATGTACGAGTATATGCTCCCCAGAGATCTCTTCAAGTGAGAAATTTACCATACGATAAGAGGCATAGAACCGACTATGGTTGTAATGAACCTATTACAAGGTGTATTACACTTTTGCAACGAAATTGATTTTAGCTTGTCTCGATTGGAGCTTAAAAAATGTATCCATGCGCTATTCTTTAATTAATACTGTTTATTTGATGTAATCTTTGAGATGCAAAATCGGTAGATTATCCTTAGTCGCGCAGCAATAATCTGCTGTGTAAAGCGATACTGAGAGTTAACCCTTAGAGAACGTAGTGTTTTGTGTACTCTATGATGAAAAAAAGAAAAAAGGTAATTAAATGAAAACTCTCCCGATGATTTTTGCGTATGGGTGCACCGACGTAGGGTTGGGTTCAATGTGGCCTGCACAAAATATTCTCGAAATATATTTATGAATACGAATATTGCCGCAAGCTTGCAGCAGGTCAACATTGTCAAAAAAGTATTCATAAATGCAACATAAGTAGGCCAACAAATTGTGTTGCTAAAGTCAGAAATGAAGTATGATAGAGATGCCCAACTTCACAGCTGATCCATCAACGAATTTGAGGGGTTTTTTTACAGTTATTCACGTGAATGCCGATCGCTGATTGGTCAATTAGGCTTTTGAAACCGATATAAAAATGGTTGTCAAACATTTTAAGGGGCACAAGAGGTAGAAGTTGGGCATCTCTATCATACTTCATTTCTGACTTTAGCAACACAATTTGTTGGCCTACTTAGGTTGCATTTCTGGCTAAAATTTATGCTTACTTCATGTCTAAAAAAAGGATAATACTAGGTTTGTTGTGATGTTTGACAAATACAATAAACGGACCAACTGTCAAAAATATTAAAAAGAGAAACAGTAGCAAAATACGCAGTACAATGGCCATGCCTTGACATAAAAAGAATTCGATGTTAAAATATTTTCCAAATAACCGAAATGTTTTTGAAATAATAAGAGTATTTCCGTATGACGTTCTTAGGAACCATTTTTGTCCAGTTTTCGGTTTCCCTGCAAAGAAACAAAAATCACTGCCACTTTGATCGCAGTTTGCCTCTCACAGTGCTCTTATGAACGCAGTTGCCGCGGTTTATTTACATTTATGCATGAACGCAAATCCTGCAAGGCTGCCGCAGTGTGACGTTTATGAACTCGGTATTATTGAGTCGAACATTAACCCACACATTAAACGAAGGGCCCCTATTTTAACTCTCTAGCCGCTGCAGCGTCTGTAGACGGTCTCTTTTTTCATGCAGATAGAATTCAAGAAAAAGTAAAACGGTTAGATGGTTGAGAGACGCTGTTACATCGCAATTCTGCGATTCCTGGCAATAGAAAGAAGTTTTTTTCAACACTTTATTTCGTTGACTTTCTATTTCCCATACCCCTGGTAATTGTCTATACTTCAAAACAACTCGAGACAACATTATTTTTCCACGTTTGATGCTGTCTTTTATTCCGCCTCACTAAAATGTAACTGACTACAAGTCGATCAAGCTGAAAAGTCAAAATGTTTTGTCTACCGCCCTTCAAGTCTACGGTTTGGTTGTGACGTGATGATTTGGCCCACCAACCACGGCTGTCAAGCAAATCCTCACAACAAATTGTTGAATGTGAACGCCGCTAAGGGCACAAGCCACTTTGGCAGCATGCTCAATTGGGCACTGGATAATGTTTCAGTGGCCCTTGTCGAAGAAGTTGTTAAGTGCCCACATTTGCTCGTCCCACGGCACCATCGGAATGCAAGCACTTGACTCGTTTTATGAAACGTCTTGTTTTGGTGCCACACTCATTCATACACAGAACTTTTGAGCAAATTTTCAACTTATCTTGAAGTACATTTGTGCTATCAACTGATATGAGGTAATTGGTAAGAGGTTTATAGCAGTCCCATAAGCAATCATTCAATGTGTCACCCATTTTGACGCACACTTGACGATTGAGCGAACCTAAAACCACGTGATGTGACATACATCGATAACATTAAGCCAGTTTTTTTTTTTGCAATTTTTATTGAAATTAATTTAAGCTTGACATTTCACAGAGTTTGGCATGAAGGTCTGTTGTTGAAAATGCGTGTCTGTGGTATCGATGAATCTCTTCTTCTACTTTTGGAACCGTGCAATTCAAGTTATTTTGGGCGGGCTCAAGTCTGATATCCATCAAATAAATGCTGGTGTTCCCCAAGGCCCTGTTCTGTCTCCGACACTCTTTCTCTTGTCTGCTACTTCTAATCCAATCCACTCCTTCGCTGATGACAGCAGCCTCAGCTTTTCATAGTCGTTCCAAGACTCACGACCCCGCCCTTCGGCCGTAGAATTGGAACGGCGGCGTATGTTAAGCACATTGAATTTCGATATTGACAGAAACAACAACCGAGTGGAATGAATACTCAATGCTGTCTGCTGTCACTCAAGCGAACCCTTAATCCGCCATTATTCACGAATGGCGCTTGTGTCTTGTGCTTGTGTCCACCATTGGTATGCGCAATGTCATTTCGTCCGAAATAAACGTCGCCCACGTTGTGGAATGTCGCTCCATCCCACAATAAAAAAAACGTCAACCAAAAGTAAAGTTCATGAAGATTTTCTCATGGTCGTACAAGCATCAAGTTCGACAAAAGTATAGGCCTATCACACCGCCTGCCCCACTTCTTGTTTCAGGAGATCTTCGACTACTTATGTCACAGTGTCTTTCTTTACGTAATGAAATAAAAGGAGCGGAAAGGCTACGAATCTGCGGTACTGAGTTGGCTGCCTCTAATCCTTATTTCAACGTGAGCATATGTATAAGCTTGCATACGCAGATCGCTTTGCTAAATGAGGTAAAAAGTACTTTTGAAAGGCTCCCATCTGAATTCCTATCAGCTGCAAAGGCAATAGTCAGACGTTCTTAAGTTGCAGTCTCCACATCAATGCCCCGAAACTCCTTGATGGATGCTGGCAGTCGTTGACCACTGCCTCCTCTCGGTTATGCCAGTTTCATGTTTAAAATGTCGATTATCCTTTCAGTTTCAGAGATTTCTCAGAATATTCAAGTCATGTCAAGATTATTCTTGAATTCAGACCATCTCCTGTTCCTCTTCCCAGGATAAGCAATTAAAGTAGCCCAAAGGTAGGGTAGGGAAGGGGGCTGCTAGTGGATTCACCAGCACACTTAGACCATGCTTGTCCACTCCAGTGATAGTGCTGTTAATTTGATCCCAGATTTGAAACCCAGAGAAAAGCTTATTAACTTATCTTTCACTGGGATTCGAACCGGGGACCGCACTAACCACTTATCACGATCACATATTCGAGGTCGGTTCCCACAAAGTTTTTGTGTAGGTTTCCTTAATCGATGAAAGAAATATTTCACACCCTCTGATATGGCTTTAATTCATAAGGCGTATACCCCTGCCTAGCTTGAGTACAATGCTCATATATGGTCTGGTGCCCTCAAGACCACCCTGCACCTACTAGAATCCAAGAGCGAGCTATAAAACTTATAGGAGACAAAAAAGTCGCAGAGTCATTAGACTCGCTCGAACATCGACGTACCGTCTCTTCTTTGTCCGAATTTTGTCGCTATTTTAACAAACGATGCTCAAGTTAGCTAGCCAACTGCATACCTCCTCTCTATGAGTTGACGTCTTGCCAGAAATGCTCATCAGTTTACCCTTAATCCAACTTTAGAGACTCGTTCTTCAGCTACTAAACATGTTGGATATTTTTGAGAGAGAGAGAGAGAGAGAGCTGCACCCATCTGACACTTCTGTTACAGATTGAGAGTCTTTGTTTCGACTGACATTTGATAAATAAACACAGCTAACCAAAATTTGTGTAACCACAAAAGTCATTTGAAATCCTTGAATGCAAGCCTCGGACCATATTTTTAGCATGGTCTGTGAGTAATGAACAACACCCGACCAATTGAGTTATCAATTCCACGCAGGCTTTACGGGCTACCTTCGTAACTCGAAGTCGGTTGTCATAACGCAGTATTGTCTATCAGCCAATAAGGCTCTGGCACAGAGAGTACCAAATGTCCCATCCAGCCAACTTCTACCTTCCTTGCTCCTTCAAATCTTTTACATATATTTTTGGCATTCACGTGAATAACTGACAAAAAGCCCCTCAAATTCGTTGATGGACTATGGGCCTATCATCATCATCTTCTGACCCGCATGCTCCACTAAAGGGGGTAAGCCACGCACGAGAGATCTCCAGGCAACTCCATCCTCCGCCTCTAACTCATCAGGAGCTATGCCCAAGCGTAACCAGGCGAGTTTTTGGACTTGCTCCAACCACCTCGTTCGGGGTCTGCCAAGCCGTCGCCTACCTGAGGGAATGGCATTTGACGCCCGCCTCGGAAGTCATGTGTTTTATCACGAGGACATTCATGCCACCGAGGACATTCACCCTATCCCGCCGAGTGATTCCCATAACGGCCCGCAGAAATCTCATCTCAGCAGCATGTACTCGCGATCTTATTCTTTCGGTCATTACCCAAATTTGATGACCATAGGGGAGAGTTGGAACAAATACTGAGTTGAAGACCACTAACTTGTCTTTGACACCAAGCTCGGCCTTCCTGATTACAGATCTACCAAGCTGTTTCAAAATTGACCCTACATACAGAAGTGAGTAGCCGCTCGTGTCGGCCTGCGTGTGTTGACCTGCAAGACGACAGATAGGTGGCGAACATGGCGGATTTTCGTAAGGGGTAATCTTGAATACATCACTCTTGCATTGGGATCGATGTTATGTCAGTTTTAAGGAATGCCTTCTTCAACCAAAGAATGCGTTGCGAGCTGGAATATAAATGCGTGTCGCAATCGAAATACTTTCTTAACCAATCACTGGCTGTGATCACACTCAGAGCACTACCATGTCAGCAGACAGTTTCAACACTTTCCCTTGCCGCTAATCTTTTGTGTATTTTATTTACGTTACCAATGAACTTGAATAATATCTGGATCTGGATCAAAGGGTACCAAGGTCAGTGCTACATACTCACGTGCATTTACGAGCATCCAGATATTTTTGTCAAACAATCCGAGATATCTTTCGTCAATAAAGATAAGTATTTGAAGGATTTTATGAAAGCTCTGAAAGTGTTTTAGGCGTTGGCTCTATGGTGTTGATTGGCCTTCTGTTTGAATGAATTTTGTTGGTTTTAAAGATACAGTCGACATTCCACTGCGTGTGCGCGGTAGTGATGCAGCAAGGTCAAGTGAGAAACTGAATAAAATTCTGCAGTCTTATTGCCACTGCCAGCTGTTGACGTGTTCACTTTCCCCGGGCAACCATCGTAATCATATCAAACATGGCGCTTGCATCAATGAAACCGAAAGCCTTTCCCTCCTTCGTACTGGGAGGAGTACAGAGCTTAGTTCGACAGATATGGTCGCTCCACACAGAAGATACCCTCTTGCAATTGTGTTCCTTTATTCACAACGCATTGGATGGTGAAGAACTTGCTGTCTGACTCTAGCAAGGTTGAATTGAAATTTGGTTAAGGTGTCCTTCTCAGCTTGTTGTTGCAGTGGCGACAATGTGTGCTGTTTGACGGCATAATCTGCTCTCGGGCAGTGTCCCGTACAGACCTATACCAATCTACCAATGTCAAGACGAAAGCGCCGAAGGAGACCATATTTTTCTTAAATCTTGATGTTGCACAGACTGCCAGTCAGGCAGATCTAAGGCTTGCTATTTGTGTGTCGAGATATTAGCCTTGACTGCTTGTGGTGGGATATGCACGGCAGATCCCTGCCTAGCCAGTTCACCGACCTTCTCATTTTCTGGGATGTCACTTTGACCTGCAACGCAGATAAGGGAAATCTCAGATGGCTTCCTAACAACGCTAGCTCCGCTCGGAATTATTCTTCTAGTTTTGAATATGAAGTAAGGGAGGCAGTAGCTTTGATGGCTGTTTGTCTATCAACGCATATGGCAAGCTTCCGCCTTTGCAGGGTGCTTGGGTGTACATATTTTGACTTGACGACACGCTTCCCGCTTGGAACGGGTATTGCCCGGCAGTCTTAAGAGAGTGCACCGACGTCGCTGGCCATCTTCCAGACAGTTCTGTTGAAATGCCATTCCGTTCTTTCGGGGAAGGCGTTTGATGGATTAAGTCTGGGGAGCGAATAGACTGTAGAGGATGATACGAAATCACTCGGTAAAAGATCTTGGATTGTGCTATGAACGTAGTGTTTTGTTCTCCAGCACCCAGCACCCAGCACTCTCTGAGCCTGATGGCACTGTGCACTGTGAAGTGCTCTTAATGCGTAAATCCAAAAGCAGAAAATGTAGGATAACCGTCAGAGTCTCTGACTGAGTCGACCGTAGAGCGCATGTGGTGCGTATACATGCTGTTCTCTGTACCTTCTTGAGTTTGGTGATCCATACTGCCGTTGCCGCGTACATCGATAGGATCAAGTTTGGTTGGAAATTTCACTTTTTACCAAAGGTTCTACTGCAGGCCTAAACAGCTGTGCATGCCTTCTTGGATCGCTACTGGTCTGCTTTTAGCTTCCAGCTAAATTTCCGATCTAAGGTAATCCCTGAAACATAGCTCTGGAAGGTAGGGAGAGGGAGAGAGTGGTTGATCGATCGGACAAGGATCGGCGAAGTTGGGTACTTTTATTTTTGTGGTTAAGAGGATCAGTGGGATGTCATGAATTTGTGACTGCTCAGAAGTCAGCTCCCAGAGACTATAAAGCTAATCACCTCGGAATTGACAACACTTATAATGAGTTCCCGAAATACAGATAGCCAGAAGCCGTTTTTAAAAAAGCGCTTTGCACATGCCTTGGAATGTGCATTCAAATCAATCTTGACAGGAACTACACCCGAATAGGTACTCGATAGGTACACGAGCCGCTATCATGGCACTAGACTCTTACATCATCAATTCCAACGGCGGTGATGTGTACAGAGAGTTAAGAAGGAGACAAAGAGTAAAACGTTGTTAGTGGCTCGTAAGGGGCAGATGGCGATGAAATGGCCGACTCTCAAGCTAAGAAAGGAGCAGCGGAATCACGTCACAGGCCCCGAATCCTCCAGACCCTGTCCTCTGGAAAAAATTCAGGGAACCGGACAGGAACCTGGAGCAAAGCTTATGGCGTGCTTGGCAGGCCAAGAAATCACATGAATGGGAACAAAGTCCGTATCCTAAACAGACTCAGGGAGCACTTCAGGAAAGTAAGGTCATCAGATGAATGCTCTGCAGATTCTGTGGAGAGCTACAGTCCGGTGGGACCTGAGCCTCAACCAACAAGTCTCTCCAACTAGCACTATCTAAGGCTAGCTGCCTCCAGAGCCGCACGTCAAGTTGATTGAGGTCCTTCTCCACTTGGGTGAGGCACCTTAAGCGCCGACGTCCTCTGTTGGCTTGTCCCACAGGTTCGAAGTCGAAGACTCTTCGGGCCGGAGCTGGGTTGTCCATGCGCTTTACATGGCCCACCGTGGGCGTCTGACTAGGCTTATGTCGGTACAGTTCGTACAGTTCGTGGTTGAAACTTCTCCTCCAAAACCCGTTAACGCAATCAGGATTTCAGGACCACCTGGGATTATGTGAGGCACAACAGATATCTGGCCAAGCTAACTATCAGAGGAAGAAATGCAGGCACTAGAAGCATCCCTCATTCGCAGATTCCTTGAGGAAACTGGGTTTGAGAGAATGCTCTAGAATAAATCCCTTCCACCTAGTGTGAACAGGAATCCATGGACTTCGATACAACTCTGAAAAGAAGTGTTTTTGAGGTGAACTCGTAAAAAGGCAAAGGTATCAAAAGGCGGCACACCTTCAACAACAACAATCATACCCTTTGCCTTCTACTTGGTTTCTTTGCCCAAACCTGCACACTTGATTTGTTGCCAACTTTATTTTGTCTGACAGTTATAATTGCTCATTCAGCATCTGCAATTAATTTTAACTAATGATCTCCACTCCCTGGTCAGCGGGGATAATTAATCAACCAAAGGGTAGTCTAAATCATGCCTTTTACTTTCCCTATTTTTGAAAAAATAATAGCTTCCAATTCGAATTTCCAAAATGAATGACATCCCCGGTGTCATACTGACATTTGTGATTCATTGATGTGTCAGAGGTTTAGTAACGGTGCCCCGCGGATTAACGTTCCACGCAAAATATGCAGTTATCAAGCCCAACTAAAACGAAAGCTGTTCGTATTATTCGAACAGAAAACAAAAATACTACACATCAGATTACGTGTACGTACATATGCATGTATTTGAAATCAGCCACCGATTAGCCGCTGACAGCTAGCTGACACAACCGTCACCGTCGCATAAGGCTAGAGATTTATAACTTGCCACCGTTCGACTGGGCAGCGCTGTTAACTGCAGAGATCCATGTATCTGTGAACTTAACTAATTTCCATCACGTGTGTCATAACATGGATAGCATGACAGAAAGTGATCTGCATAAGTGTGATGTCTTCTTTGCGGTCAGCTAAGTGGAACAAATGAGGTTAAAGTATAACACAAATTATTGGACAGTGGGCGAAGTGGAGCGAAGAAGAAAATTGAAGAGAGTGCGGATGTTTTCATGGCTGCAATACAAGAACGCAAATTTGGCTGATTGTCCCCTTCCCCATTGACTGTGGTCAAATAATTACGAAGTCACGTCTAAATTGTATTCTCCGATGCTCCGTTTGGTTGGAAATGAATGATCTAAAAACGCTGCTGCAAGGTGGGACTGAGGTAGAAGTCGAGTATCTCTTTGTTAATTGATTTCTGAAACAAAGTTGCGCAAATGACGTCATGCCAAATGTGTCAGAGGAAACTAGTCATCGAAATTCAAAATCTAATTATACCTCAATTGCCTCGATTAGCAATTGTGCACTTATCTTGAAGATATCACAGCATGATGGCACCATTCTTCAGAAATAGAGGAATTGCGTGTGTCTGAAAAGCAGCGCGATCCGCCGTGATTCACTTTTTTTATTAAATGCAAGTAAGACTATTTTATTCTAGGTGAGGCAAGAGGTGCGCCTTTGAATGATGGGTTGACTTTGTCGAGCAGTATCTCCAACTTTTAATGAAGGTCTTTCGGTAGTTTTTTTTCTGATTTTTAATCAGTTGTCAGTAGTATGGTAGTGCATATGTAAATTGTGCAATGTAGGAAGTTTTAAGGGCAAATGTTATATCTCCAAAAAGTTGCATTCAGAATTAGAATTAGAAATTGTGCTAAACAGTTCCGACGACGGAAAGGACATGGAACTACGAAACTATGAAACTTTTTGCAGTCGGAACTGGATCCCGGAAACTTGTCCGCGGAACTATGTAGTTCCACGACGGAAAGGACATGGAACTATTCTTTTCGCAGTCGGAACTGGATCCCGGAGACTTGTCCGCGGAACTATGTAGTTCCACGACGGAAAGGACATGGAACTATTCTTTTTGCAGTCGGAACTGCGAAACTATGAAACTTTTTGCAGTCGGAACTGGTTGCCGGAGACTTGTCCGCGGAACTATGTAGTTCCACGACGGAAAGGACATGGAACTATTCTTTTCGCAGTCGGAACTGGATCCCGGAGACTTGTCCGCGTAACTATGTAATTCCACGACGGAAAGGACACGGAACTATTATTTTCACAGTCGGAACTGGTTTTCGGAGACTTTTTCACAGAACTATGTAGTTCCATGGATATGCCGTCGTTCAACATGTCCGCGGAACTGTGTAGTTCCATGGATATACCTTCGTTGAACATGTCTCGGGACATTATTGAATTAATCATACAATCAATACAAACATTTTTTTTTGTATTTAATGGACTACATGTCCATGTCCAAAAGATGTGTGGACGTATGATGCATGTCTATGTCCGCACATTGTTTCGACTCAGGTGCGCACATGGTTGGTTCCATGCGTGTGCTTGTGTGTGACAAGTGTTTGCTTGCCATGTGTAGCTTGGTAGACATTGTGTATACAAATTGTGTCTTTTTGTTCGTTCCTTGATACCTCTGTGAAGGCGTTACTATAAGGAGCAGAAATGAAGTACTGTGAGATACCCAACTTCACAGCTCCTAGCCCATCAACGAATTCCCAGGGGATTTTTAACAGTTATTAATGAAACAACGTGAATGCCGTTCTCTGGTCAATATTGCTTTGGAAGACGATATAAAAAATGTTTGTCAAAAATGTTAAGGGGCAAGAGAGGTGGAAGTTGGGCATCTCATCGTACTTCATGCATCGGCTCTTACAAAATTCCCGGCTCCACCACTCATCGCAACACCGTATAAAAAAGACTGTCGAATGAAATCAAGGGGCAAGGGAGGAGGCAGAAGTTGGATCTCTATCCTCCATTATCTCCGATTCAATGACCATGCACAAACTGCGTCGACTTGCATTAGTGAAAAATGAGACAGATGAGAGGCTAAGTTAGTCCATCGCACGTGATTATCGAACATGTCGAAAAATATTTGACAGAGAAGTGTGCTGTGAAATAGCTGAGAATTTTTTGTTTTTTTGCGAGGTTTTTCTTGTGTCATCTGTCCGTACACAATGGTTTGTGCATGGCGTGACTTCCCCCCACCCCCACAGCGGCTCACGAGGCCACTGCTGGGTTGCTCGTAGTTCCTTCGGGCTAAGCGCGACCGGCTGTCGAGCGGGACAGACCGGCTACCAGACGCTCGCATACTGCCACCATTCAGGCCTGGCTCCAAATGGGACCCTGGCACACCAGGGTAGCCAATATCCGAAGCCAATGGTCTTCTTCTTGTCATTTGGGGGGGTTGCGCTTCGTTAGCCAGGCTTGGGATGTATGAAGAAAAACTCCTGCACCCCAAACCTGTTGCCCGCCCCCCACCACTAGGAGGTCAGCTGCCGGGGGGCCGACTTCCGAGGCGGGCGTTGAATGCCATTCCATCAGGTAGGCGACCGCTTGGCAGACCCAGGACGAGATGGTTGGACCAAGTCCAAAAAGAGTCGATGGCGGAGGATGGAGTTGCCTGGAGATCTCTCGTGCGTGGTTTACCCCCTTTAGTGGAGCATGCGGGTCAGAAGATGATGATGATAGGCCCATAGTCCATCGACGAATTTGAGGGGCTTTTTGTCAGTTATTCACGTGAATGCCGTTCTCTGATTGGTCAATTTCGCTTAAGAAAGCGATATAAAAAATGGATGTAAAAGATTTAAAGGGGCAAGGGAGGTAGAAGTGGCTGGATGGGACATTTGGTACTCTCTGTGCCAGAGCCTCATTGGCTGAAATCAAAACTGCGTTATAACAACCGACTTCGCGTTACCAAGGTAGCCCGTAAAGCCAGAGTGGAATTGATAACTCAATTGATCGGGTGTTGTTCATTACTCACAGGCCATGCTAATAATATGGTCCGAGGCTTGCATTCAAGGATTTCAAATGACTTTTGTGGTTACACAAATTTTGGTTAGCTGTGTTTATTTATCAAATGTCAGTCGAAACAAAGACTCTCAATCTGTAACAGAAGTGTCAGATGGGTGCAGCTAACATGTTTAATAATGACTGCTTTCGTTTTTACATTTTACGTTTTACTTCTCATTTCTCTAATTTTTCAACAAAACAGCACGCAATGTTTTGCGCTTTGCCATTGAATTGCGTGTGCTGAAAGACGATGGTAGCAGCAACGCAGCGTTGTGTTTCAAACATTAATGCTCATGAAGTAGACTCATTAAGCCATTTGTACTAGTCGCTGTCCGAGGCACAGGATAGATGTACTATCTGGTCATTCGTTTCCTCTTGTACAAACCTCTTGTAATGACAACTACACCGCGACCTGAAGAGAGCTATTGTATCGAAGGGTTATGTTCTATTACTTCCCTTATGACAGATAGTCTGCATGTGCTTGGCAATGAATTACTTCCATTGAATTAAGAATTTCCCTATGGAAAATACGTTTCCTTAACCACAGTTGTGTCGGCCATTCACAAATGTCTCATCCTCTTCTAGACAAAGCCGACGTACCCTGGCTTGGCTTCAGGCCGTAATGGCCAGTAAGAAGGCTCGTTAGCATTATTGTACTGTCCTCGTCCAGGCCGAGGAGTTCGATAGATTGGAATGCCTGCGACCATCCTCGTTCATTGGTGGGGTTTTCCACAAGTTTTCTTATTAGTTAATCAGCGTTGTAGCTGCTGTTCTATTGACAGTGGAGTATGGCTCAGGACTTATTAAGACAGAGCCAGAACTAGCGAGTTCAATTGTGGATTCGTTGCCCTTGTGTCCAGGGACACAACCGAGCTTCACTTTGTTGTGTTCCGCATCTGGGTTCTAGTCCGTCGTAGCAACATTTGACCGTTTTCCAGGTTGGACGATAAAGGCTTGAGTGCTGCCTGACCCAGAAACTCCCGCCATCAATACCGTCAAGGCGATTTTGTCTGGCGCAGATCTCAATGGCGCGATTTTGGGCTTGAAAAACTGTAGAACTCGACCACATAGGTACGGACCTACACCTTCTGTTGAGCTGGAAGACGTTCAGCGATTTTTATGCGATAAAAAATGTATTAACGGGCAATTTTCGAACTAAACACGTGCAGTTGAATGGCAGTTCAATTTGACAACCGGGATGGCAACAGTGATGCCAAACCTGGACCAAGAAGTGAATGACTCTTTACTCCAGCTCTTAATGGAGTAGTTGTCGGAGTCCAAAGAGGTGCCCTATGGATACGTACGTTGCTCTACTCCAACGACGTCTCAACCAAATGATTTCGGTGGTAATTGAACTGTCAAAGTGTGAAAGTTGGCCATCTCCATCCGTCGTGATGCTTTCCACTTGGCCCACAAGTGCTTGTGCTGTTTCTGTCCCTCTCATTAGGGCTTATGAGTTGACTATTTTGCTTGACATTACGCAACACACGCAATGAATTCTATGCGCTGGCGATTTAAGTCAGAACTCGAAAAACACGAAAAGTATAGGTACAGCTACCAGGTTAGTTCCAGAGGTCCACTTCACTCAATCTCATTTTGTAGCCTTTAAACAGCTGAAGATACTGTGGGCTGTTGCTCAACTCTTGTCTTACATCACCGTCAACTCTGAAGCAACATAAAGCGACAATCGAAACAGAAACCTCATCTAAGTGCAAACCTTCCAAGAAATCTGTTGGACGGTTGGGTCGAAAGAAGAGAGTCCAAGCCAACGCCAGACTTCACGGTTCTAGTGCTCGGACACCTTCTCCCAATCCAATATTTCAACCTCAAGTAACCTGCCGAAACAATGCTGGCAGACCATAATAGCTGGCATTGGACAACACGTGTCTCCTTTAGGAATTGAGTTGAGTATCCTAAGCTGTGCCGTTTGCAACTATATTCGGGCCGCAGTTTGATGGCATATCTAGCAGCTATCTTCGTTGTGAAGATTGGCAAGGGAGTCAATCAGCACGACCAGCAGCAGTGCAACTATTTGCAACAATTGCAACCTAGATGGCAGATGAGACTGAATCATTAGAAAATGTGCAAAATGTGTCCCTAACAAACGTAACATCACGCGGCTATGGAACTTTCAACCACACCCTTCGTTGGCACCGTGTTTACTTGGCACTTCCGAGCAATACGCTCGGAAACTAGTAAAGTGTGATTTTTCAAGAGCTATAGGAAAGTTTTTCAAAAAAGCACATAACATTCAGAAAAATGCATGAAAATTTAATGTTTGAAGATTATTTCATGCAAATGTTGACCCTGACTGCGCCTCAAATGGTCCATCCGCTTAGTCCAATTTTGGCATACTCTTTCCAACACGGTATCTCACGAATAAATGCTTCAATGTTGTCTTCCAATGCGTCAATTGAAGCGGGCTTGTCTGTATAGACATGAGCTTTAACATAGCCCCACAAAAAATAGTCTAAAGACGTTAAATCGCACGATCTACCACCGGCCCAGAACGTGAAATAAAATGTTCACCGAACTCGCCTCTCAATAAGTCCATTGCTGCGCGTGCTGTGTGACATGTGGCACCGTCTTGTTGAAACCACATGTCATGCAAGTCAAGCTCTTGCATTTTGGGCAAAAAAAAGTTGGATATCATCTCACGGTAGCGCTCACCATTCACAATTACGTTACGATTCGCATCATCTTTGAAGAAGTGCGGTCCAATGATGCCACCAGCCCATAACCCGCACCAAAGTGTGACTTTTTCTGGATGCATTGGTAGCTCGTGCAATGCTTCTGGCTGATATTCACTCCAAAATCGACAATTTTGCTAGTTTACGTACCCATTGGGCCAAAAATGGGCTTCGTCTAAACGATGAACTTTCTTAACAGAGCACGCATTTTGGTAATAAAATTCAATAATATGCAAGCGTTGTTCGTTTGTAAGACGATTCATGGCTGAATTATAGACCAAACTGAAGATGTTTGACAGTGAAACAAAACACGAAACGTGTGTCAGCTGTTTAAACCAGTCTTGCCAAAAAGATAATAGCTAAAAAATCACCCTTTAGTTATAAAAGCGCCCCAAAACTACGACAGCATGTGGAGACAAGGGTCAGTGAACTCTTAAGTGTCTCTTTCGGCTCTTGGTGAAGCATGGCCGATATTCGTATGAAATGTAAATGAGAGTTCAACATAACACCCAACTTTTAATCGAATTTGAAAGTTATGAATTTTGAGTTGAATAATCAAATTGCATCGGAGAATCTAGTTTGGCGAAGCAAAACTGAAAATTAAGCTTTGGTTTATTATGTCCACACCACTCGTAGATGCTGGTCGCATCTGACAGCAGCAATTAACATTTTGAATGCATTGTCATATCATCAGGAAAGATTAATGTCGCTAAAGAGTAACAAATAATATACATGGTTCATGGATAGACTCTACCGTGCAGTTCGCTGCCTTAGGATTGGTGGGGGCGTTTCTATGTACATTCAGAAGGGTATAAAATCGAAATACCTTTCAGGCTCCAGTGAAACACTCTCTAGTCAATTGTATTTCGCAGAAATTTCAAGTGGTGAATGTAACCCGCGGATATTGAGCGCTCCAATTGTGCCAGTTTGGTGTCATCGAAGAGATTTCTTCGGTGTGTAAGTTCAAGGCTAAACAGATAAATCATACCCGTGCCTGACGGAGTCTACCGTAGAGCGCCTGTGGTGCCTATGCATTCTGTTCTCTGTTCAGGTTTGTGGAGTTGTATTTTCTAGTGACCCATATTTTAGAAGCGGACGAACTACCGTCGTATACTTTGGTTGGAGACCCCTTTTCGAGTAAAAAATAAAAAAAAGGAAGGCGAAAACGGCAAACTAGTGAGATGCGAACAATACGAAGAAAATGAATTCCAAAGAATAGTCCGTTCCCCCTCACGTTCGATAAAGATCTGACGCAGTTGTCAGTATTCAATTTGAGTCTTCTTGAAATGACACCAAACCCTCCTTTCACTACTTCAATGCGTTCTCTGAACCTAACCTTCCTAAGCAGCAATGAACCCACCCACTTAAAGCCAAACTCCTCGCCGTCATTGCTCGATGTTATCTTAACCAGTGACGGGAGCCTAGTATAATCGTATAGTCAGCGTACTGTGCCAGTGTTTCTGTACCATGCTTGTGGTTTGACATTACTGGGCCTAATAACCCAGGCAAACAATTTGGAAATGATATGAAAAAGTTCATTGCACGAGGACTGTATGCTAGGAGCAAAAAGTGCGGATTCTGATAGGCAACACCGAGGAGAACATTTTATACCTTATCTCCCGGTTGGTATGTTTGGGTACATTCTAAAAAACGTCTATGCAAAGTCACAATGTGTGACGTCGGTGTGATGGCGTCGCCGCCCAATTCCCGACATCGTCAAAGAATAGTGCTCTTTGCTAAGGAGCACTCGAACATTTGTAAAATGGTGAAGTGTCTCGTAGGCTCGGCTCGACGGAGACACTGACCAATTAAAATGACGGACAGTGACAAGTGAAGTCCTCGGGTAACGAATTTTCTCTGCGATGGTGGTCGTTCAATCGTTCAGTCTTGGACTTACACGAACTCTTGCTACACACAGGACTGTAGCATTCGTTTTTTGCCTTCTCAGTTGGGAAATGTAAAAGGTACACGGTTGTAATTGGTTGCTATTGGCTTGGCTAACATTGTTTGCACACGCCACAAGTTGGGCATCTCTATAATACTTCGCTTCTGGACCTGAACTTTTATCTGTCAATTGATATCAAACCTTCCTTCTGAAGTTGCGCTAAACAACACACTGTGCGGTGATTGTATCTCTGGATGTTTACTTACTTACTTAGCGGGCCTACGACCAATGGATGGTGTGAGCCTGAGATCGCTGTCTTTTAGCGGTAACGGCCTTCGGCACGCTGCTTCCAGTGGTTCGGTTTTCCTCTTTTACTCAAACCAGGAGTCTCGGACTTGAACACCTCCTTAGCTGCAGCAATCGACGGATTTTTGCCTTCCCGACTACATCCACACCTTGGTACAGCTCGTAGACTTCGCTGCCTCGATCTCTAGTTGCAGTCACTCACAACTCAAAGCCTTCCCCGAATTGCCGAGGAGATGAGCTAGGCGTCATTTCTGGACACTTCGCCATTGGAACACACGTGAATGTGCCCTACCCCACGACGTCTGCAGATGCTGTGAGAGGAGGAACGCCAGCTCCTTCCGAAGAAGAAGTCACCAGTAAGCTGATGACTCAATCTTCAATCCAAAAGGAGTAGAGGCGTCTTCAGCGCTTTATTAAAAGCGCTAGCTATGGCGACTGAGGCGTGACTGCTGGTTTGGAGCGTAGTCCCCTACGCAACTGAAACTCGCTGCCTGGGTTCGATTCCCGAATTTTCACGGCTGCACCTCTTTCGAGTCACTCTAGAAAAAAGGCTTCTTAAACTTGGCCGTTCGGAGTCGGCATAAACCTGCAGGTCCCTTCCACTCGTGAGAGAACAGTAGCACGCACAACACGAGTGCTTGCTGATAAGGCCCTGGCCTCCACGGGCTATACTGCCACCCATATTATTTTAACTGCTTTCGGAATTGGTAACACATCGAGCCTATAGTGGCCTCTTCTGCCTGGCGGTGACCCACTCTAACCTAACACGACCATATTTTCCTCTACAAGTCGACGGAAATTGGTTGTTTTCAGGAATTGCCTAGCAGAATATGCAATCTCCAATACGCCAGTATCCCTGGCTGGCTAGTCAGTCAAGTCACAGAAACTATCTCAATCAGTTTAAGGTACTTGTAACCTCCTTAACTCCATTTTCCAAAACAAGTAACATCGCGATAGACTCCAGCAGGCAGTTGCAGTTGTCCAAGTCACTTACCCGCACAATCGATCAAAGTCTCGATAAGTGTTAATTCCGAAATCGACAAGCATTCAATGCCAAATCGTCTTGACCAATCTAAGCAACCATAAGTAAGGCCTGATGTCACCCGGACTAGAAGGCGTGATGAGTCCCAAGACCTTGATGATTTATGATCAAAGAGAGAAAACACAAAAAACGCCCAAGACTATAAGCCGGCGGAAAGCTTCGCCGTGTAAATATCATAACAATTACGTCATTGACATTTATAAACAAGAGGACACAAGGGCTCTTATCGCAGCCTTATCAACCGAAACAAGCCAATAACAGACTTTACAAGAGAACACAACCACATCCACAGTACCCGCTTTTTTATCGCGGGTATCTTTGAGTATATGGAGCTTTAAAACACCTGTAGCTGTAAATGAAACCCATTTTTGACACGTACCCCGAGTCTCTTACGTACACACGTAAGTATTCCACATGCCTAACAACATGTGTTCCGTTTCAGATTATTGTTCGAGGAGAGCAGTGTGTAGTCTTCGCCCCAATAGTGGAGAGTTTCGGTAGCAGAGTTTCAAGGCGCAATGGGTCGCACTTCAATGGATGGCATGTCGATTGGCGGCAACCGCAGCTCACTGTATCAAGGCCTCAATCATCAGCAGCAGCAGCAGCAACAGCAGCAGCAGAATGGTATCAATAATGACAAACCAATCTATGCCATGGAGCATTTGGCCACCTTCAAGCTGAAGCATGAATCAGAGACACGAAACCCCAAGGAAAAAATGAAACTTCTGATGGAGATGGATCGCACGAAGGGAATATTGCCACAGAAAATGTATATCTGCTTCAACTCACAGTGGATCGAGATACTCGATAAGGACATGGTAAGATTATTCAATGACTTAATTTATCTACGATTTGTGCTTGTTTTGAGGTTTTTTTTCTTTTTTTACGATCGTAAGCAACCGGTTGAATGGCGGATGTGTTAGATCTCAGCATGGGTGTGGTTTTGAGAGGTCGGCATTTGGCATCAAAACGATTGATTGCCGTCGATTGAAATAATTGAAACGAATCCAATGGGCTCACTGTTCCGATTGCATCTCGATGAATTCACACGCAATGGAAATGAGCAACATTTCGAATTTGAGATGAATTTATCAAGTCATCTCTGAGCTGCGTAAAGACCTTCCGCAAGCAGAAGACCCTTGGTTGTGACATTTTCAGATAAGTTTCCAATTGCCGCCGTTTCTTTACAGTTTAGTTACACAACCCTAAAAAGAAATCAGTCCGCTACCGACTGTGTGCAAGAGTGCGTGCCTGGATAACATCTCAAATCTCGTAGACCCACTCAAATGCGACTTAGTGTCGCTTTGTATAATTTGTTCGATTCACGATAACTGAGCTAATATCGGCAGCAGCTGAACATTGTTGCCATTGCTGTGCAAAATTGTTTTATTTGATATCCAGGCCTAGACGTGGCAATGTCTGGTGCAGGTTTTGTGAATGAGAACCGCATATATTGTGTACTCACCGGATGGTGTAGTTAAAGGGGTCAACTTTCTCCAGAAACCCATTGATCTAGGTCTTAAGTGGGGCCGCGAATAAAGAAGCTGAATTTCAAAAATGTGCGTTATCTGGCATTTTTAAGAGGAAAAAATTATGCACTTGTGCGTGGCGTAATTTCACGGATGTGACTGTGTTGCGGCAACGTGACTATACCCCCCATCTTCGCACATGACCAGGCGACGACTTCTACGGAACCAAGAACGAGGTTCGCATTTTAATTGAATGTTAGGTTCTGTTGTCGCGGATGATGAGACTATCAGGATTGTGTTCAGGGCTCTGACAACTGCGCCAGATCTCTATCGAACGTGAGGGGGAACGGACTATTCTTTGGAATTAATTTTCTTCGTATTGTTCGCATCTCACTAGTTTGCCGTTTTCGCCTTCCTTTTTTTTTATTTTTTACTCGAAAAGGGGTCTCCAACCAAAGTATACGACGGTAGTTCGTCCGCTTCTAAAATATGGGTCACTAGAAAATACAACTCCACAAACCTGAACAGAGAACAGAATGCATAGGCACCACAGGCGCTCTACGGTAGACTCCGTCAGGCTCAGAGAGTCTGGACATCAAAATCCTAGCACCATCCTAGATCTTTTACCGAGAGATCCCATATCATCCTCTACTGACTATTCGGTCACCAGACTTAATCCATCAAAGGCCTTTGACACTCTAAGCCCCGAAAGAACGGAATGGCATTTCAACTGTACGGTCTACTGGGATGGCTGGGAGATGGCCAGCGGCGTCGTTGCAGTTCCTTAAGACTGCCGGGCAATTGCAGTGTGCTCCCAGCGGAACTCTTTGCGATCCGGGAAGCGTGTCGTGAAGGCTAAATATGTACACCCTGCGCGGAAGGTTGCCATATGCGTTAATAGACTAACAGCCATCAAAGCTATTACCGTCTTTACTTTATATTATTATACCAGCTTAGCTATCATCGTTAGAAGGCCAGCGGGGAGTTCCATTTATATGGGTTGCAGGTCAAAGTGGCATCCCAGAAAATGAGAAGGCCGATGAACTGGCTAGGCAAGGATCTGCCCTTCATTGGGTTAAGTGCCTGATATTGATTCGAAGAGTCCGTGGTTCGAATCCCAGTGAAAGCAAAGTTAAAACGATTTATCCGGTTTTCAAATTTGGTCCAGTCACCATTTGCCGTTGGGATCAAATTAATGGCACTGATCTGCACATGGTCGGACTGTGGGAATCATACTCGAAGAGAGAGAGAGAAAGAAAGAGAGAGCGAGAGAAAAAGAGAGAGAGAGAAAGAGAGAAAGAGAAAGTGAGAGAGAGAGAGAAATAAAGAGAGAGAGATAGAGTTGCATGGTCCCACCAACGATGACAGGTGGAGGGATTATCACGGTCTTTCGAGATTTTTCTAAAAAAAAGTAAAAAGGGGACAATATCTAGTCTCTGAACCAGAGACAGGGGACAGAGGGGCTGCCTCTACCTCTCTTGGCCCTTGATTTCATCTGACAGCGTTTCTTATACGATTTTTGTCCCCTGTCTGTGAATACGTGTGAGCTCTTGAGAACAGCTATTTGTGTAAAAGAACAACCTAGTTAAGAGTTTAGAGTTCTTATTTGAAAATTCCCTCATTACCTGGATGTTATTTCAAATTTTCGCGTTAAATTTCAACACAGTATGGCGGGGTAAACGAACGCACACAGCTTCCGTTCATGAAGTCGATTCATTAAGATCCCATTTGAGCAAGTCATAGTCTGAGATATTAGGCCAAAATTAATGAATGCACTAAATAGTGTATAGTGCATTCACACGAATCATGCGTACAGATATTGGGACAATAACTTAATTCGTGCGGTTTGCTTTGAGATGGCGTAACTTGTATTATTCCATTGGAACGTGCGTTGGAAAGCTACTGTCATTGTACGTCACTTCAGCATGTGTCATTCATTTGAAGCGTAAACTATAATAATTTTTTTTTCACTCAAATATGTCGAACTTTGTGTTTTTGCGGGGAGTTCTTCTTCATTGCTTTAATATGAAGAAAACTGCTGCCTAAAGTCATCGTATTTTGGTGGAAGTTTACGGTGAACATGCGATACCTGAGAGAACGTGCCAAATGTGGTGATTTTGGCCAACCAGCCAAATCAACAGGAAAGCCGAATATGCATGGCGGGAAGGTAATGCTCTGTATTTGGTGGGATCAGAAGGGTGTGCTGTATTATGAGCTGCTAAAACCGGGTGTACCCATTAGTGGACAACGCCACCGAACACAATTAATCCATTTGAAGAGAGCAGTGGCCGGCAAAACGCCTAGAATATGTGACCAGACATGAGGCAATAATGTCACATCATGACAACGCTCGGCCCCACGTTACTATTCCGGTTAAGAACTATTTGGAAAACAGTGGATGGGAAGCTTTACCCCACCCGCCTTATAACCCAGACAATGCCCCTTCTGACTATCATTTGTTCCGATCGATGCAGAACGCCGTCCCTGAAATAGGGTTCACATCAGAGCAGAATATCAAAAATTGGCTTGATCCATTCTTGGCTGCCAAGCCGGCGCAGTTCTTTTGGGATGGGATCCACAAATTGCGAGAAAGATGGGAAAAAGTCAAAGCTTCAGACGGCAATACTTTCAATAGTACTACTGTACATGTTTTTATTAAATAAACGTTAAAATTTTGAAGAAAAAAAAACCGCACGAAGTCATAAACGCAATATTTGGTGACTTTTTGACTTTGTGAACTCCGCTCTCTGAATGGTCAAATTGGTTCGAGAAAGCGATGTATGGAACGGTTGCCAAACATTCTCAGGAGCAAGAGAGCTAGACGCTGTCTACTACTTCATTTCTGAGGAACCTACCTTTCTCCAAGAGTTGTGAGCAAACCAAGTAGCACGTACATTCATGGCAACACATGACAATCCTTTCCATTCAGGAGGAAGGTACGTCTAAGCCCCTTGACTTGGCGAGGTGAAACCAAACGGAGTGCACCTGTACTAACACACCAGCAGTAACACAGTTTTCATAATTTGAAAGTTTCCTCTAAACGAACTTTCAAATTACAATAGTGATCATTGTATGAGTATTTCGCTCGGAGGGTTGAGGGTTTTGTTGAGCAAAAATCCCAGACAACCATGAGCGACCGGCTCTCGTATAGTTTTAGAAAGATTTTCAATTACTATAGCTAACAAAAAAAAAATTTCCAAATTTCTTCGGATTTCGGGCGATGTAACCAGCTGGGAAGTTGAGGGTCTCGTTGTAGTTAATTCTGGATTTTGGTTGATGTCAGAAGGAAAGCAGTTGAATAACTAGATTGACAATACAAATTACAGAATGCAATCCTCGAAAAGTGGTGGCCGTGGCGTTGTGGGTCGCACCCCTGGAATAAGTCGTACATCATCCTTCGGAAGATATTACGAATTATTATGAATATGAAAGTGATTTTGTGTATTTAGTAGAGGAAAAAAAAAGGTTTATTTTCGGTCGTATGGGAACAGATCTTTTATCGATCTCAAAACTAGCAAATTTGTCATCCCCCCAATGACCTCATTGGGTTTAATGGAGGTCGCTTGATCTAAAATAATTCGTAAAACCATTCAACAAGTTGGATGCTACCTGCACAGTGAATGGAAGGGGATACGGAACGATGTCCGGCATCCATCAATGAAATTTTGACGGATAAACTTTAAGCCCAGCAGAAGCAATATGGTCTTCAATTCCAGGTAAACAAGCAAAAGAGCAAACAGAAAAAAACACACGCACTGCGCAGAGTATATCTCTGCTATGAACGACCCCCTACCAGTTGGACAGATCACAGAAGCAAGATATCAGTGCACACCAGAAAGCAGTCACAGTTATTGTTAGTTGTCCCTCGGCTTCAAAATACAAATCGACAATGGCCAATATCTCCTTTGTTTTAAACCTTTCGTCACTTTACCGCGTCTGAAGTAGAATACTTACATTCTACCGTTGACAGGAATACTGAAAAAAAAAAAAAATACTCATCGCACCTGAAGGTGGCGTACACACCAAATGCAAAGAACATGGAAAGCCATGTGACTTTGTCTACGGCAACCTTCAATGGCTTCCTTTTCATCATCCCTTTGCATATCATGCCTGGCTTCTTGATCTTGCCTGTCATTTTGTGTGAGCTTTTCGTGCGCACATGTATATTCCCCGGCAAGTGGCACCATTTTTTCTCCAATTGGAGTCGCTTGTAGTACGGAATTTTAACTACCCACTGGTTGCGAAACAAGTGGAGTTTACCGGAACAAGCGGGGGTCGGTTTAGGTAGCTGAGGATGAATGTATAAGAGAAGCCAAAGCCGAGAAAGTACAAGAAAGTTGATATTTTAACTTGTCGCAAGGAGTTGCTAGAGAAGTGCCTATTGTTTTGGGGTGCAACTGAAACCCCCTGTCTGGGTTCGACTCCCGGCCGGTGCGAACAATTTTCACGGCTCCACCTCTTTCGGGTCACTGACAATGCAGAGTAACAACTGTCTAGAAATAGACTTCTCAAGCTTAGCCGTTCGGCATAAAACTGTAGGTCCCTTCCACTCGTGAGAGAACGGTAGCACTCGCAACACGAGTGGTTGCTGAGAAGCTAGGCCCTGGCCTTGTTAGAAAACAGCTTCTCAAAGCGGCGGAGTCGGCATAAAACTGTAGGTCTCTTCCACTCGTGAGAGAACAGTAGCCCGTGGTTGCTGGCAAGCTAGGCCCTAGCCCTCTACAGGCTCTAGCTCCACCCATATTAAACCACCTCAATTTTTTCAATTTTGAGTGACCATACATGCATATTTTTTCTTTTAGGTGGAAATTGAAAGCTTCCCCGGGTCACTGGTCCAAGAGCCAACAGCTTTCATTAGCAAGGATCCGCTTGAGTCGTACAACAACATCCTCGTCTTTTCCGTGTCTGGGTCGACGTTGGGCAACACGGAAATGCACGTCTTCCAGGTAACAACTCGACGATAACCAAGCACTTAACAGGCATTCATATTTAGACTCCGTGTTAACAGGCCGAAGATATCTCAGCTGTGCACTTGGTCGAGGACCTTAAACTCCTCCGCAGTGGAAAAGTCATCACACAGCGTCGAGAGGTCAATGGAAACCGATCAAAACCAGCCCCAAACAACAAGGATCAGTATGGCATACGCGAGGCAATGAACAAGAGTCGAGACGACGAAATGTCGAAGGCGGCGGCCGAGCGAAATATCGTTGTCCTGAATCACTGCTTCGAGGACATCGAAAAGTTTGTTCTGCGGCTTAACTACGCCATCGAGGCTCTGCGCGAGCTGGAGGTGCGAAAGAAAGAGAACAAGCTGAACACAAACCCGCACGGTGAGGGTTTGCTGATTTTGCGTTCAAGGCCCCCGGTTGAAAACGAATTCGCTGACATCTTCGCCAAATTCAAGCTGGGCTTCAACTTTGTGACACGCCTTCAGGTTCACATCAAGGATGTCCAAGCTCCGATCCACGGCATGTTTGTGTCATTACAAACTATCGTGACGGTGTGTGACGACGTGTATGTGGGCCAAAAGATTGCCCAGTCGGTCGTCAACCCACTGCTACGGAGAGAAACCATCGCCCTCCTGGAGACCTGCGCTACCCCCAAGGAGGTCGAGTTTTGGCAGTCACTCGGGAAGAACTGGACTGTGCCGAAAGATCAGTTCAAAGATCATAAGGGCTCTTACCACCCGATATTCTTCGACGACTGGTCCCCGGACTTTATTGTCGACGAGCCCGTGCCATATCTGGCCCCGCCCATTGTGATGGTGAAGGAGAAGCCCGACCATGATATTAGCAATGCTACTTGGCACAGGAAGCTACAGTCCAGGAATGTGAAGATCGCCGAAGTGACCTACGCTCGTGCGGCGAACACCGATCGGGAATTGTCCGTCGTGAAAGGCGAGTACTTGGAGGTAACTTCCAGTTGGACAGCTCCCTGGCATGCGGCTCTCATGTGTAATTTCAGATCGTTGACGACTCCCGCAAGTGGTGGAAGGCGCGAAACGCCCGAGGGCAAATTGGGTACGTCCCGAATACAATTGTGGCCGCACAGAATTTCGAAATTTCTTCCATGTACAGTGGAAAGGTAAGTTTCTGTGGCCAACTACCTGGGGTCTGTTTTGAAATGAAATCTCTTCCAGGACACGGAGTCTTTGTCGTCATCAATCTACGACCAAGGTAAGTGACTGAATGGTATATCGGGGAACTTGTTCGTCCTGAATGAAGTGGCGCAAGTCGTGGCGGCGGTTTGTTGTACTTCAAAGTGTTTGTTTCCCACTCCAGTCATAGGAATAGGCTGACAATGCGTTACGCGAATCCAACAGATAATGACAACACACGTCAAATACCAGACCAGTGCTTATCGGACGTCTATGAAGTCTGCACACAGAGCGCACTCCAGACACATGAGGTAACGAGAGGATCTACGTGACACGAATGTCAGTGACTTCGCTCGCGGCGGGTGTGTCATCACGCGCTTTGATTGAACGCCTCGCCCCGCCGTCGGATACGGAAACGAAACGAATTGCTTTCTTGCACCACTGTCCACTGTCCGTGTGTGACAGATGACATATCAATGGCGGCGAAATGATTGCCAATTCAGTGTCAATATCGATCAATTCGTGTGCGGATACCACTTGTAGATCTTGGCCAAAACTCAACCTTCACTTTACGATGCTTATGTGCAATAAAGTGTTAAGAGCTGCTGCCGTCTTTCACGCCAAAAGCTGTTTCGGGTGACGCTGTGCATGTTGAAGAGATTCACTCGACCAGATGAAGCGCAGCGCAATTTGGGAAAAACATGTAATTTAGGCTGATTAAATTGTGATGATTTTCGAGGCGAGGCACGTAGTGATGTAAACTCTAATGACCGAAAATGATACAGGCCTGTGTGCATTTTCCTGACGAGGAAAGTACCTTTCTTGACAACTGTTCAAAACGATTGTCCCCGATTTCCTGATTTGTCTAGAGGCGCCAGCCCATAGAAACCGCTCAGTGTTCGCAGAATAATAACCGCTCTTAAGCATGAGTGGCAATTCATGTGAGCAGCGAACTGCGAGCCGGAACGTTCAGGCTTTTGCTTCCCTTCTTATTTCGTTTGGAATGTCTGTATTTTTCGAAATGAATTTTTGTACAAAAATTTGGAAATTCGAAGTCTTGGAATTTTATGATTCTTTGGCTCGAAAATTTTGGAAACAATTTCAAGTCAAAAAATCTGAAAAATAAGATAAATCTGGCAGCGCTGAGCACGGCCCACAAGTGGATTGCAAATAAAGGTGGTCAACTTCTTGTGCGTTTGACAGATGACATTAATTCGGTTTCGGGATAATTTTGTAAGTCCCAGTTTTTCCTTTCAAAAATTTAACTAGTTTTTGATATTCGATTGGATTTGATATTTATTTTATTTTTTGTGACCTTGGTCAGGGATTCAGCATGCAGCGGTACTAGAACATTGAGAGTCATTCCTACAGAAATGAAGTACATGCCACAGAGATGGTCAGCTTCACAGCTAATTGTCCCCTTGCCCATCGATGAATTTAAGCGACGTGCCGACACTTATTTATGAATTGTTGACGGTTATTCACGAAATAATGCGAATGCCGTTCTCTGATTGGTCAATTTGGATGAGGAAACCATATATTTAGGGGCAAAGGCGGTACAAGTTGACTATCTCTATAATACTTCATTTCTGCATTCATATGAGCCCCAGCCCATAGAATATGTTGTGCGTTGCGTTGTGTCAAAAAAGTGACAACTCGTGAGTAGCGATCAACATCGTTCATAAAAACATCGATGTTAAGAAACATCGGTATTAACAACCAGACAATGATGTATTTCCGATGGTTTATTCGTGTTCAATAGGCTTTGGCCTTCTACGGGTTGTAGCGCCACCCATATTATTATATTACTAGCTAGACCCGTGCCCACTTCGCTGGTCACTAAACTCCTTTATCTTGTGTGGTTCTTAGAACTGAGTGTTTAGGATTTATTTTGTGCTTATATTACTTCTTATTGGCTGATAGTATGTATTGGCGAGTATGTTAATTGTCTAAGACTTCTGTGTATACTATGTGTGTTGCTGTGCTTTTGTCTGGTAGCAAAATGTATTGGGTGTCTGCAGTTCCAACTCGAGATAAGCAAACATATAACTGCACATGGGAAAAACCTTCCTTTCTCAAGTCAATGCCCACCAGAGAGAATGTTTGACCCTGGGACTTATTAATCGTGCGGGCAAATGAAACATTTACAGGGAACTGCAGCTTTTTGAGTCCGTCGGAATCATGGGTATCGTCGGGATATAAGCAAGTTGTCCCACTGCTGGCCCCGTGAGGACGGTCGCGTAACTTTTTATCAGTAGCCTTGTGGCAACATGTTGGGAGGGCTCAAGTTCTTAACAGCATGATAGGAAGGCCGATTTTTAACTTGCGATCGTGAGGTGGCAGGTCAGAAGGGCTTGAGGATAGTGCACTGTGTCCTCAATATTACACACCGTGTGAACTGATTCATTTTCTGGAAAATCAAATTATTTATTTCATTCACTGTATCGCGTCTGGGTGACACCATTGCCCTCGCACAAAACCAGTGATAATCTCCTTGCAATAAATTCTCGAGACTGGGATATATTGCGTCTATGACATGTTCCAATCTATTGTAAAGTTAAATTTTCGCTCTACTACTGTTAGTGCTATGAGGGGTAATTTTTCCTTCGCCAAGTTTGAGTAGTCGTTGAGGAAAGACATTGTCGTAGTTGTCGCTCAAATGGGCTCTCATATTTATTCGCAAAGCTAGAGTTTCAATGGAACTCCATAAGGGGGATGATTTTAAGCATGCTCGGATGGCATCAGCGCGTGTTCGTTTGGCGAAAATCGCCCGCTAAAAAGAAAAGTAGCACCACTCATGACAGCATCGGAGTTTCTGAGGTCTTGGAGCGTTCGGTTTATTGCTTCAACATGCGCTCCATGACTCATGGTGCATTCATCCCATATATGCCAAGCGACCCATTTTTACGTATGAAACATACGGATTGTTGTTGTAAAGATACTGTCAGTGGGAGCTTGAAGGTGGAGTGCGCTGTTTTCCATCATTTAATAGAGTTGCAGCAATTCCTGAAGAAGCAATACCAGATTTTGCGAGGAATGTCTTCCCAGTGGCTCCTGGGGCGTCCAGAAAAATAATTTTTTTCCGGACATTTGCCAATACCAAATTTTGGAATGTCTCCCCAGTGCCTCCTGAGGCGTCCAGAAAAGATATTTTACCCCTGTTATTCAAATACCTCTATTGGTTGAGGAAAAGTCAATTTGACCTCGTGTGAAAAACACATCTAAAAAATACGTCTAATTACCACCATATCCTTTTTCTCCTAAAAACTATTGCAGCGAAGCAGCTGATCTATCCAAAATAGCGATTCTAAGTACGAACTCCTTTTCTTGTGTATATTCGGCAAATTGTCTATGTATGGTCTCTACAACTTCACCATCAAATTTCCACCGATAGACTTTTTTTTTTGCATTTTTCCTCTAGAGGCGATCGTCACTCACTCCAGCACTAACAACAAGATCATGTCGTGGGGCACAGGTTATAAATGTGATTGAAACTAAAGTAATTGTTTGTAGAATTCGACCAAAGTCTGCTTTTACTGACTGCTCTTGCAAAAGTGACTCTGGCTGAGTACATTCTAGACACTACATTTTAGCTGTGTAAAGAATATGTTTGTGAGCATAGAGTGTGGGATGCTTGGAGGCTCTCTCTAGCTGTTAGGTGCGGGGCGGTTGACTCTATCAGGGTCTGATATGAGCAGATGTTGTTGCCGTGTCGTCTCCCTTGTATGTTCAATGCACTGCACCATTGATGTTATAATTATGATGATGTTCTTTCACATTCGTCTGCTGCTGCTCCATACACTTGTAAGCTGCAGTTCTATACACTTGACAGCAGCTGTTCCTTATAAATATTGCTGAGTTATGAATATGGAGGTCTGCTGTTAGTGTTGCAGAGTCAACATGTTGCAAACCCGTTCGATAAATAGTATGTTGGGGTTCATAACCCGCACGCACACTATTGCAACGCTCGCTGTTAAAAACCATCCTGATCGCCACTGCTGCACGACTGCGGGCAGTCACAATCAAATATAGCCCATGACATGCTAAATAATGTAGCTTTCTTCTCGTGGAAGAATTTTCAAAATTGGTTTAGTAGTTCCAGAGATTAATGCCTACAAGCAAAGAAACTCACAAACTTACAGACTTTACCACTTTATATAAGAGTGTACATGTGGATGTAGATGGATGTGGGCTTAAAGAAAACCTATCCTTGTTTACATAAATTTGCAACGGCATATACAGAAAAATCGGACCTTTTTGAGATTTTAAACAGTGGACAGGTACTGAAGGGGACTTGAACAAGAAAATAGACACAGCTTACAGCATCTTGGAATTTATACATTCTCATTCGTATGAATTGATTCCCAAGACTGTGCATTTTCTAGCGAGTTTGTCCGCTTCACAGCTCTCTGGAATGCCACAGTGTCCCGGCAACCGCATAAGTTGCATCCTTAATTTGCCATTTCGCTGAGTGAACTTGACCACACTCAGAGTCTTGATCCCTGCCTGGGTGTCTGAACAGATAATGATGTTATTCAGCTTTAGAGAAGTTCCAGATTGTCAAAGTCAGACGCCTTGTTGAAGATGTTAGTCGATTTTTCTTGCTTGAAGAAGGCCGACTGCATAATAACTCTGATCATGGATACATACTTCCCAGAGAGCGCAATAACAATATCATTTGCGTATGCAATTGATTTGGCACTCTGTCCCTTCGAGCGTCAGTAGAAATTCACTCCCCGCTATCTTCCACAAGAGTGCATAGAGGACACCGCCATGGTCGCACCGATCTTCGACATTATCGCCCTTTTGTTGAGAATCTGGTGAATAAGATCCACTTTGCCTCTTGATCTCGAGCCTGTGGTTGCCTGAGGTTATTGACTTGGCTTTGATATCGGTAACGGCTCTCTCGATGTCCACAAAAGGGAATTTCTCGTGATCGAGACATTTCAAAAGCTGTCAACGAGTTATGGGCTGTTTCCACAGATCTACCCTTTCTCTAGGCATGCTGGGAGGTCGACATTTGGCTTGCGACAGTGTGTCTGATATCAATCAGTTTTCCAGGGTCTTAAGCAGGAAGGATGATAGACTTCTAGGTCTTTGGTTTGACGTGCCAGCTGACAGATGAGGTCCAGGAAAGTGCCATCCAGTCCTGCCATTCTGTAGGCCGGCGGGAGATGAGGTCTAGGAAAGTGCCATCCAGTCCTGCCATTCTGTAGGCCAGGAGAAGATGACGTCTAGGAAAGTGCCATCCAGTCCTGCCATTCTGTAGGCCGGCGGGAGATGAGGTCTAGGAAAGTGCCATCAAGTCCTGCCATTTTGTAGGCCAGGAGGAGATGAGGTCTAGGAAAGTGCCATCAAGTCCTGCCATTTTGTAGGCCAGGAGGAGATGAGGTCTAAGATGCCATCTAGTCCTGCCATTTTGTAGGACGGCGGGAGATGAGGTCTAGGAAAGTGCCATCAAGTCCTGCCATTTTGTAGGCCAGGAGGAGATGAGGTCTAAGATGCCATCTAGTCCTGCCATTTTGTAGGACGGCGGGAGATGAGGTCTAGGAAAGTGCCATCTAGTCCTGACATTTTGTAGGCCAGGAGGAGATGCCGTCTAGGAAAGTGCCATCTAGTCCTGTCATTTTCTACGCCAGGAGGAGATGAGGTCTAGGAATGTGCCATCCAGTCCTGCCATTTTTCAGGCCGGCGGGAGATGAGGTCTAGGAAAGTGCCATCCAGTCCTGCCATTCTGTAGGCCGGCGGGAGATGAGGTCTAGGAAAGTGCCATCCAGTCCTGCCATTCTGTAGGCCAGGAGAAGATGACGTCTAGGAAAGTGCCATCCAGTCCTGCCATTCTGTAGGCCGGCGGGAGATGAGGTCTAGGAAAGTGCCATCCAGTCCTGCCATTCTGTAGGCCGGCGGGAGATGAGGTCTAGGAAAGTGCCATCCAGTCCTGCCATTCTGTAGGCCGGCGGGAGATGAGGTCTAGGAAAGTGCCATCCAGTCCTGCCATTCTGTAGGCCAGGAGAAGATGACGTCTAGGAAAGTGCCATCCAGTCCTGCCATTCTGTAGGCCGGCGGGAGATGAGGTCTAGGAAAGTGCCATCAAGTCCTGCCATTTTGTAGGCCAGGAGGAGATGAGGTCTAGGAAAGTGCCATCAAGTCCTGCCATTTTGTAGGCCAGGAGGAGATGAGGTCTAAGATGCCATCTAGTCCTGCCATTTTGTAGGACGGCGGGAGATGAGGTCTAGGAAAGTGCCATCAAGTCCTGCCATTTTGTAGGCCAGGAGGAGATGAGGTCTAAGATGCCATCTAGTCCTGCCATTTTGTAGGACGGCGGGAGATGAGGTCTAGGAAAGTGCCATCTAGTCCTGACATTTTGTAGGCCAGGAGGAGATGCCGTCTAGGAAAGTGCCATCTAGTCCTGACATTTTGTTGGCCGGCGGGAGATGAGGTCTAGGAAAGTGCCATCAAGTCCTGCCATTTTGTAGGCCAGGAGGAGATGAGGTCTAGGAATGTGCCATCTAGTGCTGTCATTTTGTAGGCCAGGAGGGGATGAGTCTAGGATGCCATCTAGTCCTGCCATTTTGTAGGACGGCGGGAGATGAGGTCTAGGAAAGTGCCATCTAGTCCTGCCATTCTGTAGGCCAGGAGGAGATGAGGTCTAGGAAAGTGCCAGCTAGTCCTGCCATTCTGTAGGCCAGGAGGAGATGAGGTCTAGGAAAGTGCCATCTAGTCCTGACATTTTGTTGGCCGGCGGGAGATGAGGTCTAGGAAAGTGCCAGCTAGTCCTGCCATTCTGTAGGCCAGGAGGAGATGCCGTCTAGGAAAGTGCCATCTAGTCCTGACATTTTGTTGGCCGGCGGGAGATGAGGTCTAGGAAAGTGCCAGCTAGTCCTGCCATTCTGTAGGCCAGGAGGAGATGCCGTCTAGGAAAGTGCCATCTAGTCCTGACATTTTGTTGGCCGGCGGGAGATGAGGTCTAGGAATGTGCCATCTAGTGCTGTCATTTTGTAGGCCAGGAGGGGATGAGTCTAGGATGCCATCTAGTCCTGCCATTTTGTAGGCCGGCGGGAGATGAGGTCTAGGAATGTGCCATCCAGTCCTGCCATTTTTCAGGCCGGCGGGAGATGAGGTCTAGAAAAGTGCCATCTAGTGCTGCCATTTTGTAGGCCGGCAGGAGATGAGGTCTAGGAAAGTGCCATCTAGTCCTGTCATTTTCTAGGCCAGGAGGAGATGAGGTCTAGGAATGTGCCATCCAGTCCTGCCATTTTTCAGGTCGGCGGGAGATGAGGTCTAGGAAAGTGCCAGCTACTCCTGCCGTTTTGTAGGCCAGGAGGAGATGCCGTCTAGGAAAGTGCCATCTAGTCCTGACATTTTGTTGGCCGGCGGGAGATGAGGTCTAGGAAAGTGCCATCCAGTCCTGCCATTCTGTAGGCCAGGAGGAGATGGAGGAGAAATGCCATCTAGTGCTGCTTGTAGGCCTTGAACGAATTAATGGCCCGAGTGCCAGTACCCATCACTCTGACTGAGCTTCGAGGAGTGTGGGTTGGGTTGATTGCATTTTCACTGAAATCAACCATATCACAGCTTCGGGATTAAAACAAAATTCACACAAACGAAGTCTCGTGTGAACTCGTCGAGTTTGCCACAGTGTATCCGAGTAGCGAGAACCACGTTGTTGGCATTCCCATTTCCCCCCTCCTCCGTCGAGTGTTTTTTTTTTTTCCAAAGAAAGCCTTTACTAACTCTCTCTATTTGCTTTTTTTTGCAGAAAATGGAAAAGTGGCCAGGACATCCATATACGCATACGAAATGGAACGGGAACAACCGAAAAAGATTCTTCCGCGGCGTTCAATAAGTGCCCCACCACCACCACCGCCGCCGCCGCCAACGGACAGTGCCCCAACGACACCACAAGACCTACAAAATGAACTGGCCATGTCTGGAACACTCATCGGTAAGAGTAACAAAAAAAACAGATCACCTTTGGCAAATGTGCGCAAATGGACGGCATAAGTGAGAGCGTGCATGCATTCGACTGGACTCATCAATGAATTGTCTTTCTTTTGTTTTTTTGCGATTCTCGTGATAAGACGGCGATTAATTTGATTTACTGGACGTGCTGCCACCGCGACTGGGTTATCTATGAAACCGCAGTACTTGCGGTAATGGCGCCTGTGCCGGAATACCAACAACTGCTGTTGTTTGGGAAACGAAAATTCGCATTCAATGAGAGGCAACTGCAATTCAGACAGGCATTACACATGCCAGTTGTTTCATTGTTGACAGTTCATTGATGCAAGTCGAGCAAGGCTGCTGCATTTGTCACGCTAATTAATGCACATCTTTTCTGTTTCATCGTTCAGCAATGAGAGCCCGGAACGACTGTGATACAGAAAATCTGGATGCACAGAATAAAGTCCAGGAGGAACTGCGTCAAACTCTATTGATTCGGGAGAAGCGCAGGGACTTGGAAATCCTGAAGACACCGCAGATCTACATCGAGCAGAGCTCCACGGCCAAAGAGGTCGAGGAATGGTTGCGTGGCAAGGGCTTTTCCGATCAGATCGTCAAGAAGCTGCACGGTCTGAATGGAAACGAGTTGTTCGCTCTGTCGAACGCCACGATTGAGAGCTATTTCGGCTTCCAGGACAGCAGGCGGTTGATATCACAAATTATCTTGCAGAAGAACGTCTGTGGGGTAAGTCACGCTGGAGTTGAATAGAAGTGCTCACTAACACGTTCTTTATTTCCTCAGTACAAGACAACACGCTCGTCTGAGTTGCAGGCGATACTGGCGCGTGCTCGGAAGAAGGCCGACGACAAGAGCGAGAACTTTGATGAAGTATTTTAATTTGCCAACTAAAACAGAAAGTGTACTTTGATGTGTAAAGGGAGTTATAAAATGATATGGTTTACCGCACTGGTTTAAGATCCATTACTGTGTTGTTTTTGTTTTTTGATACAGTTGAGCCGTGCCTTGTCAAATGCATTGCGGCTTGAATCGAAATGCAAAACTCGCACGATCGAAAGGCGTCGCAACAGAAATGAACAAGGCAAGAAATTGCTCGCGGATTGCAACCCACAACGACTTTATGGGCAAGGCAAGGTTGCGGATTGGAGACCGCAAAGGCTTTATGGGCAAGGCAGGGTTGTCCTCTTTCGGCAGAACCTCCTTTTGATCGTGCTCTCAACGCATGTGTTTATTATGAAATATCTCCAATAACGCATTCTCGAGACTGCGCAGCTTTCACGCTGCCTTGCGAAATCGTTGCAAGTGTAGCTAAGGAAGGCAGACGGCGGTTTCTTCCAGCAGAAGTTGTGACCAAATAAAAAGTAAAAACTAGGCAACTGCTCAACTGGGTGGGACAAATCAGACAAACCAATGGCAAACACGATTCTGGTACTCCAACTGATGTCTTCACGCACTTCGACGAAGCAATGGGGATCTGGAACTGTGGACCGTTTGGACGGGTGGAAACTCTTCCTGTCAGCAGTTGCACCCGATGTGTGGGGACACTCAGAAGTCGCAGGCAGGGTAGGCAGTGTAGGGGTCTTAGATCTGAAGCTTGAAAGGTCAACTTTGGCTCTGGGTAGAGTCAGACGCGGCTGTCCCGGATGAAAATGATGCTGCCCCTGATGGGGACTTCCTTTGTCCTGATGGGCGTCTTCAGTGCGGAGTGTGACTGGGAGAAACGGTGATCCTCTTCAGAACGGAGAACGGAGAGCGATGGCTGGGCTTTTTTGCTGACGTGTCCATTATGACACCCTACACACAAAGGCATCAAGAAATACACGTTTATCCGGCTTCGACATCGTCTACCATCGCTTGTGAAACGGATGGTTTGTGAGGTTCATGTGATGAGAGGGGCTGAACTGTCAACTGATGTCACTGATAAGTACCTCTTCTGTCATGACGGAAACCAACGCGCAAGTGAATTGCGGCTGAATCTTGCACGGCACATATCTGAAATGTTTGACCGAATTCCATCGCGATTGCACGAGGAATGGCGACTATTTTTAACATCCGTCATTGCCTCCGCACGGGATGTTTGTGGAGTGAAGCGAGCGTCGCGTGAGTCGCAATTAATTAATATAAAGTTGCTTTATTTCTTGAATCAAGCCATGTCCAAGCAAACACGTTCACCGATCGACGAACGTTGCACAAATGCAAACGCAAGGCAATTACACGCGCAGAGGGTAGCTTGCTGCGTAAACATTTTGTCGCAAGAACTGCAGTCCACCGGATACAGTCGTCGCTTATGATGAGACATACACACTCACAACAGGAGTGGTGAGAAAAGAACTGCTTGTTATACAACAACCGGGGTTCAAGAAGCGACCAGAGAGAAGAAGAAGACCTGCAGAGACCGGGTTCTCTTGGGGGACTCTGCTTCTCGTGACACTGAGGCGTGAAGAACTTGCAAATTGGCTGTGCGAGCAGCTAAAGAGCAGTCTTGGGTCCCGGCGAGAAGTTGGAAGGGCGAAAAAGGTGTTCTGGCAAACCACTCGCCGAATCAGAGGAAGGGAATTTAACATCGTCGAAGGAGTCAAACCCAAAGATGGTGTGTTGCTTTCCAATGAGAGCGAGAACTTTTCAGAGCTGCTCTGTCCTGAACAGGGCACAGTGGATGACAGGCCTGTAGCCTTGAGTGGGGCGGAGAACGGTGGAGGCAGTCAAAGTTGGCAAATCCGCCATGGTGTGGATGAAATGGACAAGGGGTAGAGGGGAAGTTCTTTGGATCTCTCGTGTCATTACGGTTGCCTGGGAACGCGATGAGACGCGATGAGATTGTCAATATTTTCGGGAACAGGGGCAAAAGAGATTTCTCCGACTAGAGGGGCCCCGGGAAAGTCCACGCTAAGGTGTTGTAACTTGGAAGCGCGTCTTTGAGCTATGGTCGTGACCAGGGTAGTTAAAGAAAAGTCCGGCTTTCGTCCCGGCATAAGTACAACCCACCAGCTATTCACTCTGAGACTGGTTCTTTAGAAGGCTTCGGAGTACGACAACTGTTTTGCAGATTTGGAAAAGGCGTACTTACGGGGATTGTTGGTCTGAGGACCATTCAGTCTCTATACACAACCTGCAGCAGCTGTTTTCGGATTACCAGTGCTAAATCAACACATTTCACGGTGGGTATTGGACTTCCTCAAGGTTGCGTCTTGTCACCTCTCCTTTTTATTCTACATATGGACTGGAACTTGCAGCGCAGTCGAGGCGAAGAATCTTTCACACTGCTAGAGTTTTGTGGGAAGTCATCTTCTTTTTGCAGACGTCTTAATTATTCTCACATCTTCCCAGTCGGAACTCAAGCACGCACTCGATAGGTTTGTGGCCGTATGTGCTGATGCTGGACGTGGACAAATCGGAGGTCATCTCCCGAAGGCCTGTTCAATGCACTCTGCAGGTTAGTGGAGTCCCATTCAAGCAGCTGGAGAAGTTCAAGTATCACGGGGTCTTTTCCACGAGTAATGCAGAGATTTTCCGTAGGATTGTTCCAGCCGGGTCAATTTTGAAGCAGCTTGTTTTCAAAGCCACGTTAGCGGATTTCAGCTCAGTATTTGCTCCAGCTCTCACCGATGGTCATGAAATTTGGATAATGACCGTGATTGGATGATAATCGCCCGGATTGGATGAGAAACACGGCACTTCGGGGGGAACTCAGTGTTGAGCAGCTGCTTCTTCGATCCGAAAAGGCTCTGATTCGATGGCTCTGGTTACGTGGCACAAATGTACCTATAACCAGGACTCCCAAGGTGTCCGACCGACCGCTTGGCAGACCCAGGACAAGGTGGTTGGAACAAGGTGGTTCGACTAAGTCCCAAAGCACCCCTGCTTCCGCTGGGGCATAACCTCTGATGAATTGGATACGATGGCGGGGGAGCACGAGATATTTCCCCGTGAGTGATTTGCCTTCGCGACGCCTTTAATTGATCATGCGGGTCAGAAGATGATGATGATGATGATGATTATTATTACAGTAGTTATACGTAGGGCAAGCGGAAATACGCGAAAGCATGTATTTGTTCGGAGGCCCTGTTGGGAACAGCCTTAAAACAGAAATAAGTTTAATAAAAAAATTTGTATAAACCTTGTCCTATTCGTTAGATCAAGTTTGTGCATAGTTTGGATACAAATGCACAATTTTGCATGTTTCACTCTATTCCGGAAGCTCAGGGATGGGTGAGGACTTCAAGTCAACTTCCCCCCAACTCCCCAATGCCTCGAGGTGATAACGACTGACAACCTATGACATATTTTATTGTGAGCGCCCTGCCATGTGCTTTCAGATCGGGAGACAAACTTAACATGGTTGAATCAGCGAATAGTCTTGGGTTTGTTCTCAACTCTAAATTGTCGACTGTTTTATGACGGATGTATGGATGTCTCCCTAAGCTCTGGTTAAGTCATAAAAGGTGATTTTTTAGCTTTTATCTTTTTGGCAACACTGGTTTAAACAGCTGACGCACGTTTCGTGTTTTGTTTCGCTGTCGAACATCTTCAGTTTGGTCTATAATTCCGCCATGAATCGTCTTACAAACGAACAACGCTTGCAAATTATTGAATTTTATTATCAAAATGCGTGCTCTGTTAAGAAAGTTCATCGCGCGCTTCTTCCATTTTATGGTCAGTTTAAGACGAAGCTCATTTTTGGCTCAATGGGTACGTAAACAAGCCGAATTGTCGATTTTGGAGTGAATATCAGCCAGAAGCATTGCAAGAGCTACCAATGCATCCAGAAAAAGTCACACTTTGGTGCGGGTTATGGGCTGGTGGCATCATTGGACCGCACTTCTTCAAAGATGATGCGAATCGTAACGTAATTGTGAATGGTGAGCGCTACCGTGAGATGATATCCAACTTTTTTTTGCCCAAAATGCAAGAGCTTGACTTGCATGACATGTGGTTTCAACAAGACGGTGCCACATGTCACACAGCACGCGCAGCAATGGACTTATTGAGAGGCGAGTTCGGTGAACATTTTATTTCACGTTCGGGACCGGTGGTCGATCGTGCGATTTAACGCCTTTAGACTATTTTTTGTGGGGCTATGTCAAAGCTCATGTCTATACAGACAAGCCCGCATCAATTGACGCATTGGAAGACAACATTGAAGCATTTATTCGTGAGATACCGGCCGAAATGTTGGAAAGAGTATGCCAAAATTAGACTAAGCGGATGGACCATTTGAGGCGCAGTCAGGGTCAACATTTGCATGAAATAATCTTCAAACATTAAATTATATGGACCGTACTATCGATTCAAATAAAGATTTCATGCATTTTTCTGAATTTTATGTGTTTTTCTTTTTGAAAAACTTTCATATAGCTTTTGAATAATCGCCCTTTAGTTATTAACCAACTAACACCAGACGAAAACTTGTGTCTTCTCCTATCTTACCTCTTATTTCCTATGCTGAAGTTGTCTACTGTAAACTTGACTCCATTGCCCAACGAAAGCTGGAAGTAGCTCTTAATGATGCCGTCAGACGGGTTGGACATGGTCATATATCACATTTGGCTAGGGAATTTTTGGGAGCCTCTCTCAGACACCACTTTCACGCCAGAAATTGCATATTCCTGCATAACATCATAATGAACAAGACTCCAGTGTACCTTTATGAAAAACTCACTTCTGCTCATTCTCTCAGAACATGTACCATCATTTCATCACGCTACCGCTTTAATATTTCATCGCGCTTTTTCTTCATTTATGCCGTGCAACTATGGAACTCCTTACCAATTAATATAAGACCAATCAGAAAACAAAGCGGAAGCCTTTTCATCCTTTTTCGAAGGCAACTTTCAACCATCACCGCCCGATGACCTGGAATATGTCACAGAAGTCAACAGCTACGTCGATGCACTTGAGACTTCATCCGCACCAGACAGCATCTTCAACGAAACCAACCCAGCGGACGACCCGACAGGAAACTACGACCTCACAACGGCAGCCCAACGAGGAAAGCAGCCGGGGCTGACAATATTTCGAATTTCGTCCAAAAGCGAATGCCTCAAACCGTGATGATACTTCTCACAATCATCATGAACAATTGCATCAACAATTGGTACTTCCTTAGCAAGTGGAAAAAAGGGGAATGACGGAGGAAAAACGGTGAACGCTGCTGCCAGGATACAGGCCTATATCGCTCTTGAGCAATATAAGCAAGATCCTGGAAAACCTGGTAGTGCGAACACTAAGGCGATGGTCTACCGACCTAAACAACATTCAACGCTACATCCTCAAATGAAGTTCCACCACGAGGTTAGTTGATGGCCCTGGACAATAACGAGGTCACCGTCGCCTGCTTCCTGGACGTAGAAAAGGCCTTCGATATGGTCTGGATTGAGGGACTCATCTGCAAGACGGGATTCCCCTCCAACCTCTTCAGAATAATTTATAGCTTTCTGCATTCCAGAAGATTCTACGTCTCAGTTGAAGGCAGCAAGTCAATAGAGCGGAGCACCAAGGCGGGAGTTGCACAAGGATCTGCGCTGGGACCGTCGTTTTTCAACATCTACACGGCAGATCAACCAAATGCTGTCTATTTGCCGATGACTCACTAACTTATGCCATCTCGACGTCACCACAGACAGTCGCGCGGAGGGTCGAAATCCAAACAGCGAAGAAATTTGACTACTAAACCAAAATCGGTACTTATGTGCTTAAGGAGACCATCTAGAGGTGGATGCAGATCAGCAATCAAATGTCGAAGCATAAAGGTAGTGATCCCTAACGGTAAAGAAATAGCAACAAACGAAAAGGTTAAGTAAATTGGCGTTAACTTCACGGAAAGGTTGATGTTCAACAGTCTTTCGAAACTGAGCCTTAAGAAGGCCATCCTAGGCTTCCATCGCATTGGATTAAGCCAGAGGACAAAACTGCTGCTATACAAGCAGCTTATACGGCCGTTCTTAACGTACGACTTCCCACTACGGCACACCTTCTCTAAGAACAGCATGACGAAGCTCACAATTTTCGAAAGAAAAATACTGCGAATATGCACCACAGCAACAAAAGGCTTTACGACCAAGCACGCATCATCTCCCTGCAACAGTTCAGAAAGCAGCTACTAGACATCAACAACCATCCTAACGAGGATGTCCTGAGATGCGCAATCCCCGAACAACCCTACCTCAACGCATTAAATCTGCTAAACGAGCAGAACTTTCCAACGAGTTGCATGCATTCTACCTGACCAGCGATATCAATCACCATCGAGGCTAAGTCGGCTGCCAAAACAAAGTACATCAGTTGGGCCCCTATTGTTGAGCCCACACCCTAAGCTTTAGTTTGTAATTCTGGTTGTACAGCCAATTGTACAAATAATTCCGTCCAAATAAATTACTACAAGTCGGCGGCTTGGTTGTAACGAGCGTTCACATTGAGGATTTGGCCCATCAACCACGGCTGTCAAGCAAATCGTCGCGACAAATTGATGAGTGTGAACGCCGCTGTTTTGCTGTGTTTCCTCAAATAAATTTTATTTTTTTAATTTTCGTGATTTTTATTCAGTTTTAGGACACATTCTGAGAACATATAACGTCTTTCATTAGAGCATATCTAAGGCGCCATAAACGGTGAGCATATTTCCGGTTGTTGCTTCGCATTGTTGGTTGTTCCTTGGTGTCCTGTATACTTACATCATCCAGTGAATTAAATACGTTTTTTTTTTTTTTCAGAATTTGAAGAATTGCTTGCCCTTTACCCGCTCTTTGGCCTACAATGCATGAAATTACCTTGTACAAGCATTCCACGTCAATCAATCAATGAAAGTATCCACAGCACAGCATAAGTGTCTGAAATGTGTTGAAAACTGTTCATGACAGACTCCTGACAAATAAATGCATTTCGACGTTAGGCAGGTAAGACTGATGCAAGATTTAACACACTTTTCTTCTAACATCTCGCGCACAGCTCTCACAAATTACTCTCCCAAAGTAAACTCCAGAACGATTTCAACGTCTTGTGTAATCTCCAAAATAGAAACTTCCTACATTCACTCATTCATAATTGGGCCGCCAATTTCAGATCAAATCAAAGCACAAATTCCCACATCACTTAGCGAGCAGAAACTTTCAAGGAACTTGACACTCAACTTGGCAGCAGACCATCAACTTCATCACCCACTAACAAGCAAGCGAGCGCTGTGTTCTCGAGCGCAAATTTCACTGCCGGCGTAACAAATTGCGAGAAAAGCATCTCGACCTCTTCGAACGCAAAATCATTATATCATCTGTGAGAGTGTATTATTACAAGCAGCGCGCCAAACAATGACAAACAGCCACACAACAACAGCCGGCCGCAGTCTGACAACAGCCATCGGGCCTCAGATCACGGACAAGATCTAGCGTATGTATCTCACTTCACTTTCACTCGAATGTCATAAAAAAAGACCAACCAACGAAACAATCAGTTCGGTCCCGTGCTAATTAATCGCCCTTTGTGCCGTCCTGAGATTCCCAAACGGAACGAACCGACGGAGTGTGGCCTTGTTGCTGCCTCGTCCCAGTGAGTGGCCAACGGCATGAATGGACACGCTGATCTACCACACTGGAGTGGGGAAGATTCGGCTACCTGCAGAAGCAAAGAGCTTTCCGTCTCACTGAATGGAGCTCTGCGGAAAGTGCCCGACAATTGCCGGAGCTTTCCTATAGTCGTGGCCGTAAAAACTGAACCCCCTACCATGCGTCGGAGGTGAATACGGGTATTTCACTTGCACTTTTTGTCTCCACCATTTCCGTTACGATACCAATCATCGTTATATTATGTGGTTCGGATTTAAAAGCGATGTGTGATACTGCTCGCGGTAGCATACTTCATTAGGAGGTAGGACAACAACGATCAAGACGGATCTCTTGGCCAGTTTTTAATAAATATCCAAGAATTCCCTCAGCCATCGTTCAGTAGCTGCTGACAGTGTTTGGCTTGGTTTCTTGTGGAACGAAAGGAAAAATAAAATCCAATCAGTTTGCGGAAAGTGAATTTGTTTATATTTTTGTTCGCACAAGTAGACTTGCTGAGTAGCTTGCGTGTTTGCAGCGAATTAATTCGCCTTTGGAAGGAGTGCTTACTGGTGGTGCCAATGAAAAGGAAAATTTTATTATAATTTTTTTACCTTTTCAAAAAAAAAAAAACACAACAAAAACAAAAAACACTTGTAGTGCAAACGGTGGCCTGTTATTACGTGTGGATTGAAGTGGAATTTTATCGGGCGGTTTAAGACAGACTGGGCAGTGCATTCCTAAACACATCGTTAGAGCTCATTCGTTGTTTTGCTGTTGAGCACACTGCATACGATTATTTCGTGGATTCTCTTCGAAAGTCGCACAGATTTAGAGACTTGTTTCTGCAAAAAAAAATTAACATTCGAGGTAAGTTCACATATTTAAGAATTAAAGTAAGCTGACACATTTTTGATGTTTGGTGTGTGAATTTTGTTCACAAAAGTGATCCTTTTCTCGTCGATCCTTGGTGGGGTTGCGTTTTATTTGATTTTTCACCGATCTTCAGAAAGAGTGATTTTCAAGCTAGTGGATGCAAGTGGTTATGTGTAAAATTAAAAGGAATTCAATCGAATGAGAGCAATTTGAAGAAGAATATACTGCGGTTGCTCAGTTGCATTTATTCATCCCTTTAATACATTCCGTGGAACAAAAGCACAAGGCAGTATTTTTTGAAGGAAATCTTCCGAAGGGCGGTTTCGTTCTAAAGATCTAACTGAGACTGTACTCGTACACGTTTGATTTTGTGTTTCAATCATGCCGTGGAAGCGGATTGTTCCTAGACTCGAAGTCGAGCAGAGAACACATTTTCAGCTATTTCCAGATGGAAAAATATAGTAAATTTGTTGCGTAAACTAGAAGAATAAATTGCGGCTTGGAAAAAGAAAATTCCTTGAGCCACATTTAGACATAGGTTGCGTTCTTAATTGCAAGTTTGTTGCCCCTGCACTGCACAAAATATTCTCTGAATACATTTATGAACACGAAGACCGCCGCATGTTTGCAGCTGGTCTGCAGTGTCAAAAAGTATTCATAAATGCAACATTAGCGGGCGACACAAAAAGTATTTGGTTCACATTTGTAGTGATGAAATGAAAGTCTACATCATGCCCAAAAAGAGTAATATAATAAATATATAATAAACTGACCAACTTTCAAAAATATTAAATAATGAAACCGTAGCAAAATACGCATCAAACGGGCCATGTCAAAACGTGTTCCAAATAACAGAATTTCCGTATGATGTTCGTAGGAACCTGAATACTATGGCTCCTCGTTTTCCTTTCTCGGGTCGTCCCTGTTCCTGAAATTGCTGCGAGCGTTTCATTCAGATGTGATATCTAATTTGGCGATTTTTTCAATCATTTGCTGATTTCATGGCACTTTAGGATATCCCTTATGTTTGCACTTGTCAATTCCGTGGCGCCGTGAAAAAAATAACTTCTTCTCCTCTTTCTTATTCTTCTGCTTCTTCTTCCTCTTCTTCTTCTCCTTTTTCTTCTTCTTCTGCTTCTTCTTCCTCTTCTTCTTTTTCTTCTTCTTCTTCTTCTTATTCTTCTTCCTCTTCTTCTTCCTCTTCTTCTTCTTCTTCTTCTTCTTCTTCCTCTTCTTCTGCTTCTTCTTCCTCTTCTACTTTTTTTTCTTCTTCTTCTTCCTCTTCTTCTTCCTCTTCTTCTTCTTCTTCTTTTTCTTCTTCTTCTTCTTTTGCTTCTTTGCTCCTTGGTGCAGCATTTCTTAATGACCAAACTTCGCATCCGTACATCCGGTAACATCCGGTTTGAAAACTGTAGTTTTCACGTTTTGAGACAGGAGGTTTGATGGTATAAGCATTTTTATATACAAAGTAAAATGCAGTGCCTGCTCGTATTCTGTCTTGAATACAGTGACGCATACTATGTTAAAAAAAATAATTACCTAGTAATACACGACTTCCTACCACGAGTGGAGACCAATGACCGTAACCGTGACGATTGCCAATGCATGTCCTCTCTGATTCACTCGATCATTGGCCACCCTCTCTTTCACTCACGAGGGTAGTTATGCCGCTGGTTGAGTCGACTGAGGAATGGGATCATTTTTATTTCTCGAGCAATATCGCTCAATATTACGAATCTTTTCCTAGTCCATGTAAGAGCTGCGCAAGTACCGATATAGTCTAGGACTGCTTCATCTCCATCCTCAACACTGCGGCTTGTACAGACGACATTGTGAAGCGCTCCAAAGCGTCTGTATTAATTGCAGTAGAGGCAGTTGATAGGAGACTAGGAGACCCTAAGTCCTGCTTTGAGTTAGTAGAGGACACATTATTTTCGACTGCTTGCAGGTATCTTTTCCGCTCATCTACACTCATCAATACATTCCTTTAAACTCATTTCTACTCATTCTATGAGAGGGGAAAAATTGTTTTGTTTATATTTCTGATGCCCCCAAGGTTCCAGGCAGGGCCGGACCCAACGTATGTACAGGATGTGCAAATGCACAGGGCGCAAGGCGCCTAAATAAAAGATTTCAATTCATAATCTTGAAATGAGATTAAAAATTTCCAGAATCTTTGTTTATACTGATGAATGTCCGAAGACAAGTTTAGAAACGAACCAGAGATTAAAGACAGGGTTTTATTTAAAAATTCTGGATCGACCGATTCAATTAATTGCAGAAGGGTTTTAGCAGCTTGAAGTAAAAAAACACACATTCTTCACTTTTTTTTGAACGTACGCGCATGTTTGAAAAGTAATAATTTACGTATAGCATGCCTTGTCCTTCATCCGGTTACAGTGTACATTTTACACTGTTTTCAATTTTAATTTGCTTATAATCATACGATTTTCCATCTTTTCCATCATATTGCTAACATTTCCATATTTCTGGCTCGATTTTTTTAAATTGTATCCCCTTCTCGCTACCAGATGTCTCCGGCAATCACTGCAAAAAATGTCAATATATTGATCCATTAGAGATCCTTGTTGCCCGTCGTTTTTTTGACAGTACAGTAAAAGCGCGTTAATTCGGAATGTTTGGTTGCGAAGGTCTGTCCGAATAAACGAATTTTCCGAATTAATGTGTGCATGTGATGAAAGTCTGCAAAATGGGAAAAAAATATTTTATTAACACAAGAGACTTTTTCCCGGGAATGTCTCCTTCATCAGGACTTCCGAGGTGGGCGTTGAATGCGATTTCATCAGGTAGGCTACCGCTTGACAGACCCAGGACTAGGTGGTTGGACCAAGTCCAAAAACTTGCCTGGTTACGCTTGGGCATAACTCCTGATGAGTTAGATGGCAGAGGATCGAGTTGCCTGGAGATCTCTTGTGCGTTATTTACTCCCACAACCCCTTTAGTGGAGTATGCGGGTCAGAAGATGATGTTGAATTGCTGGGATTCCCTCATACAATTTTTGTATGGTTTTTTTCGACTTCAAATGTGCATTGCACGGACTACCCGAATAGAAATTTTAAAGATTTTATTCGACTTCAACATATTTGAGATCAATCAATGCGTTATTTAATTTTAAAAAAAAAACATTTAAAAACAACTCTTATTTGTTGGGAAGAATCTCCTTAATTCGAAATCTCAAATTTTTCCGAATTAAAGGATTCCGAATTAAAGAGCCTTCACTGGAGTATAGTTTTTGCCTAGCATATTATATCTACTAGCAGATGTTATCACAGTTCATGAACACTTGCTAGCATTTCGTGGTCGTTCACCGTTGACACAGTACATTCCGTCAAAACCCGCCAAGTATTGTACACTGACAGTAGCTTTCCAACGCATGTTCCAATGGAATAATACAAGTTACGCCATCTCTTAGCAAAACGCACGAATTAAGTTATAGACCCAATATTTCATGAAGTTATGGATTGCTGCTGATGCTGAGACCTATTAGGCGTAGAATATTCAGGTTTATGTTGGTCGGGATCGTAATTGTGGTCCTGAAACAAAGTAGTATTAGAAAGAACTGATGGTAGTTATGTTTAAGTATGCCTTTATAGAGTTATCGTCTTCGTCGCGTTTTATTGGGCCTGGATGGTCGAAATGTAACCGATGATAGTTTTTCACATCTCATCGGCTTGCTTGTGAGCTGAAGAAACGCTATATGGCGTTGCTTGGGACGGATCGCTTCTCCGTGGAAAATGATCTCTCAGATCATTTTCGATAACAACCCAGGGGCATGCATTCTGTCATATCTTCGTTCGTTTTGTGACAATGCTCACCACTTATCACTCAGATGTTCGCGTTGATACCAGCGATAAAGAAAAAAACACCTAATCTGCATAATTTATGGAAGAATGTCATAAAACTCTAACAGTGTGAATGTACACTGCAAGAACTTGCACACGACTGCAAACAGAAAATCCGGATGAGCGTTAATTTGCAAAGCGTTTTAACCTTTGGAGGTTTTAAAGATTGGGGCCGAATGCTGTATTATCCTTGCTTGTACAGCCAGAGAGGTTTTTGTCTACCGCAGGACAGGCCACAGTTGCCTTGCCTGTGGTGCATGTGAAGGGAATCTAGATACAAATACGAGTATGTGCTGCGTTATAAAGCTATAACTGGCTGGCTGAACTATTAAGGAGATTTGTTTCTGGTTAAGGCTTGCTTATCGGTCTTTGAAACGAGGTAACTAAGATAAGATTACGTGATGAAGTAACAATAGATGGTGAATTGGATACTCCAGCTGCTGTCAGTATAAACAGATTTGAACTAAATTGAGCGCTTATTTTGGAATGAACTAAAATGCGCAAGTCTAATGAACACAGTCCATAAATGGTATGAATGAGAGATTGGGATAGGCGTCAATGGCAAAAGAAAATTAAAATTCTTATCCGTCTTCTGGTTCTAGCATTTTTGCTTTTCTTGTTCTCTTGGCGTTTGCCATAACCATTAGCAAGTAACGAGGACAGTCCCTAATGGTGACTGGACTGGACTTGATAAACGCTTGCTTCTCACACGTCGATGGCAAAGGATCCAGGGCATTCTCGAAGAAAATGTTTTCGAAACAAGAAATGCGGTCTACAAGCAAGTTACTGTCTAAATTATTAGAAGGCTTAATTGTCTTGGCATATTCCTATTTTAAGCTAACGTATCGGCTGAAGAAACAAACCCGGGCAAATCCGGGTAGAAAATCTAGAATGATATAAAACTAAATACAAATTGGAAAAATAAATAAAGTGACGTGCTTTTGGAGTATGCATACCCTACAGATGGTAATACATATTTTACATAGGCCTACACTTAGGTCATGTTTCGCCAAGTCAACGGACCTCCTTGCACTAAGTAAGCCTGAAGCCTGGGGTTATTTTATTTATTATCTTAAAATTATCGAAACTAGATCTATTTTCAGTACAACATCGGTAACAAGTGTTGTACAAAAGTCAGCGATAAGTCACGAGTAGGTTAAGAAAAATCACGGAAAACAGGCGTTGCTCCATTCGAAGAAGGATAACCTTCCCGGGTTAAGTGCTACGTCAATCTGTTTCAGAAAGCCTAGCATCGAATTTGATATTCTGGGCTAAGCAGGACCCGATGACCGGAAGACCATTTTGTACAGACTCCCATTGAAACATTCGCCACAGCCGCGTGTTTTTGTCTGCTGCTCTGGCTGCACAAAACAAAAGAAAGACTCAAACAGATGATTTTTCAATTTCAATTCCCGCGCTTATTTTCTACGCAGTCTACTTCACGAACATTCCGTTGATGACCAGGCCACATTGGCTGCCAAATGGAACTATTTGTTGCCAAAGCCCTTATGACACTAGGTTTTCTTGATATATTAAATCGGTTATTTGTAGAAGAGATAACAGGTCTTTTTGGGAAAGAGGAAGCAAATATATTGCGAAGGATCGTACACTGTCCGTGTGCAAGGTCAGTGGTCTTCCTGAATTGGGATTCAAACAGAGATGACTTGGAGAAAAAGGATGAAATACCCAAAAATCAGCTGCCAGCGGCTGAATTATTCAATGTTCAATCAAATGTCCCAAGTTACCAGGCTAGTGCCTGGTGAATGTTTCGTCTTTCCCTATTTCTCATTCTAGCCATAAGTGTCTTATAGCCATAAGGAATTTCGCATTCACATGTCAGCAATATTTTTTGCCAAAAAATAGTTGTGGTCGTACATTGTGACTGCTGATTTGGACGGCTGGCTGGCGCAGTTGGTTAAGTGCCTGCCCTTGGTTAGTGGGCTCCCCGGTTCGAATCCCAGGAAAAGCAAAGTTCGTAAGCTTTTATCTGGTTATCAAACCTGATCCAGTCACCATTTGCCGTTGGGATCAAATTAACAGCACTGGAGTGGTAGATCGGTGGAAGTAGTCTGACTGCGGACCAACATGGTCTCAGTATGCTGGTGAGCTCACTAGCAGCCCCCTTCCCTACCCTACCTTACCGACTGCTGATTTCGGAAGCGATGGATAGTCTCTGATTTACCACGTTTACCAATAGGGAAACGTTCAGCTGCAATAAAGAACGACCTTTGTTTTCAAGGAAGGTCGCTCCAAGCATAAACAGAAAAATTCGAAGTAGTCACGGACTAAGGTAATAAGGAAGAACTCATTCTAAGATTATTAGTCTATATCATGCCCAAGGGTGCTAAGAACATAAGGAACACAATCAAATTGCCCGCTACTTTCCAGTAGCTGAGGTCAAACACGATAAATGCCACGAGCTCTCATGTCTCGTAGACATTAGTGACCACAGTAGCTTGGAGGCATATTCAGGACACACTGACTCGGTGTGCATTTGGCATGTACTGAACTCCACTCAATCATGCGAGAAAACAAATCAGCGATCGCTGATCCACAGCACTCTCCATTAATCGTTAGGCTCTGTCCGGCCTCATCTAGGCTAGCGAGTCCACCAGCTCATAGAGTACAGCACACTTTTTGTGTGCACTGCTGCCCTTCCGCAAGAGATTGTGCATTTTCTAGATCCAGCAATTTTGTTTATTAGCTTAGTCAATCAACCAGATCATGTAGCTACGCGTGGCTGGGCCGCAAATGATAAAATGGCGAAACTTGCTGACATCAAATCAAATTTCAATTAACTTTCCTCTCGAACAGTTCCACTCGACTGCAGTCACTTGTGGTTAGCGTGCTCTCACGAATGGAGGGCACCTTCAGTTTGATGCCGACCCCGAACGACACGAAGATTCAGAAGACAGGTATACTCCCTGAGCTTTGCCATAGACTCGAGGGGGGTGAAGCCGTGAATTATGACTGAGGACGGCCTTCATATTTTATAAGACACCGTCGATGCAGCAGAAAAAATGAGTGGCAGAAGCGAAACCACTTCATTCAGCATTCCCACACATGTCTGCGAACCCATGGAGGTGTTGCCGAAGTCCGTCATGGCGTCCAGTCTTAGTCAGACCGCCTCAAAATGAATTCCGTGAAGACAAACGACCCCGGAAATATCAAATCTGATCTGTCTTGAATCTCGTCTGTGTAAAGAACAGCTGCGGTTGTCCGAAACACGACTGACATGACCTTCTAGTGGCGAACAGAGTAACTGAGTCAGTTTCTTCGAGCGAGTTTTTGTTTTTACAGATTTGCCAATGGCACGAATGAACGATTACTAAACTGAACACAGCAGTCGCTTTGCTGGGACAAGTGAGAAAGAACGGTGACTTATTTTGCCTTTCTCTTCATTCCAAACAAAATTAGTCCGAACTGTCCCGATAATGCGGGGTCCACTGTCCATCCAGCCTCGGATGACATCTCGTCTGACAGACGTGCTGTCAAACCGGGATTTCCGTCTAACCTTCACTGCTTCACTTAATTTTTACGTTATCTAAAACACTGAGTCTGTAATGACTGTTCATAAAAAAAAACACTACCGGACAACGCAGCGAACTCATGGCCTCATTACAGGCGCATGACATAAAGCCCAACCAGCCCCAACCTCTAAACTGCAGCTGTCAAGGTCGCATCTTGTACAAAACACTTTTCCACATATTTCCACTCATTCTTTACGCACTTACACGTTTTTATGATCGCCGCACCCAGTCTCGGAAGTGGAAGGCCAACGCAGTGAAAAGAATTACCCAACATACATACTTGCAACCGAACTGACCGAACAATGACTCCCTCAAGGAGAGGCCCAATTTAAAGGTTGAACTCGGCATAAACGCACACAGCTCATATTTCGTAAATTCTGCGGGACCCAAAAGGCCATAAAGAAACCAAAAGACATCCGCAATCTGACAGCAGGCTGGTACTTTTAATCGAAATTATTCCTCTAAGTGGATTCTGATGGATGTGTCAAACAGATTGACAGTTCATTGTGAACTTACGTCCAAACTTGTGGTCCAATGGTGCGAGTGGGAGTGGGAGAGTTGAGTTCTTAAACCGGAATGCCCCACATGTGATTTGATTTATCTCAACTCACGGCGTGCTCGAGGATAGAGGCTGACATTAAAAATGTGTGTCTAGCCTTAACTTTTGAACAATTGCCTTGCATGTCATTTCGCAGAGTGAGTTCGATTCTTCTCAAGCCAGCACCTTGATTTGACGAGATTAACTCAGCGATATGGGTGCCATTACAGCCTGTAGACGGCCAGGGCCTAGCTTCTCAGCAACCACTCAGTCCACTCACGAGTGGAGGGTACGCACAACTTTATGCCGGCTCCGAAAGCCCAATTTGAGAAGCTTTTTCCAGGCGGTTGCACTCTCTGAGTCTCGAAAGAGGTGGGGCCGTGCAAATTATTTTGCTTATCAGATTAACTTTAGATCGCATAAAATTGACGTGAACGTGTCAATTTGTTTCAAATAACCAACGACGAGAATGTTAATGCGACCGGGCAAAGTCAATCGATAAATTGTTGCTCCGACAAGTTGGGCGTCTCAGAACGAGCTTTTTTTTAATAAATTCGTTTCTTGAGTTATAACGGCATTCATTGCAATCCTATATTTTCTTAAAATCCAGCATAAGCTTAACCAACTCCAATCCTGATCTTGTTTGCCTTCAACACTAATTTAAGCATAAAGAAAGCGAAGGTGTTGTTGTGAAACGATCGACTATCTGGTGATCACAATGTTGACTACACCAAGCGGGGAGAACTTGGAAAAGAGAACTCTTTCAGTTCCCATGTATCGCGTCGCCATGTGGTTTGATTAAAGATAATCCATTAATCACTGGGCCCATCCGGAGCCTAGGGAGACGCGATCAGCTTGCGATGATCGTTGAAATCGAAGTGAATTCTGACTCTTAGACTGGACATTTGTGTATCTACCTTCTTCTCGCCCAAGCAGGTTCTGCAGAAGCGGATTGTGATGGCACCCAATCTTTGGGCGAGTACTCCCAAAAGGCAGTGGCATGCACTGATCTTGATCAAGAAACTTATGGCGACTCCTTGGCGGCAAGTCTGGGGCAGATCATCTCTTCTAATCTGAATTGCAAGCGGACATCCCTTAACGGTCCTGGACATAATCCTTCCAGTCATCGAGAGCAAATTAGCCTGCATTCACTCAGTTGGTCTATATATCGGATGTCCGGTCCCATTTGCCTTCTCTGGTTCTGCTTCGACGCGAAGACGCTCTTAGCTGGAGCATTGGTGTGTATGTGCCCGAAAGAGTACAGTCGAGGGGATATCTACCTTCTGGGCTACGAACTAATTCTTTGCACAGCTCATAGAGTGCGTGGTTGAGCTCCTCACAGGGAGGACTAGAGGACTGTCAGAATACACGTTTCAGACGCAGACTACATATAACAGACTGACCGACTACGTGTCTCTAGAGCAAGTTTAGCCGTCTAATCCACCGCTTTCTCGGTCTCTTGCAGCAGTTGTCAAGGGAAGTTCAACATTGGAACTTCCAACATCTGTGGAGCATGTCATTTGTGGAAAGAAGAAGTTTTTTGAACAACAGATGGACTATTGCTTGCTAGCGTGTGAGTTAATAAATGCAAACAAGGGTTTATTAAAAAAAATCAATCTTTATTTACCAACTTCCAAATTACAGCTGAAATACGAATAGTTCTTAAGCTAACGCGAAAGCTACCTTGCTGCGAGTATACCGCGTTCGATGAAGCACGAGTCATCAGCGGATGTCGACTTTCGGTGGTGACCTGATTCAAGGATTCGTGTGGTGGTGCATTATGAGGATTTGTGCTGACTAGAGCTTTAGAGCATTGCAGCAATCATGTGAACAACTCATCTCGCTTGCTCTTTAGTCGTCGTGAGAGCTTCTACCTCTGCACGCCTTCCAGTCACCTACTATTAGTCAATGTTTCGTTTTCCCTTCCGGCCCAGTAGTTTGAGAGGGCCTTTCTTATGCTTTTTGCACCTCGTCGTTGCATCACAGCTGAGAGGGATTGATTCTAGTGCCTTAACGGCGGCCTAACTGTCTGCGAATGCATATTACTCCTTACCTTAGCCATAAAGTCAGCCTGAAAAATGTGCTATGATGTTTGGAGAAGACACCGAAGTCACGAAGTTTATGAAAGCGGTGAGATTCCCAAAAAAAATCCTACCCGGGATGGGATCACAAAATGCGAAACGAACAAGGCGAGACGCATGATGTCACAGTTCCACACGATTTCCATGTGCAAACTGATCCCTGAGTGGTCGCCGCCGCCGTGCCACTGTGGATGTGCGTCGACTCCAAAGTACTTGCATGTAATGTGCCTAGGTTCGATTCCCGGACCTCTTTCAAGTCACAATGCTCAAAGAGTAAAACCGTCGAGAAAAAGCTTCTCAACCTTGGCCGTTTGAGACATATCCAGTGTAATCTTTCGGTGATACATGTTGCATGACAGCGCTTCAAACAACAAATCTGAGAAAAAGAAATTGTACAGCAGAAGTGTCAGACTCATACAACGGATGTGACTGAGATAATGGAGGGAGGATAGAGATATTCAACTCCTACTTCTCTTTAACCTTGGTTTCATCGAACAGCGTGGGGAAGCCGGAAACGTTGTAAGAGTATGTGTGAAAGGAAATTCCACTCCTCTCATGTTCTTTACTGCTCAATGACGACATGGACAAGGGATAAAAATGGCCGAAGATGGATATCTCCATCCTCCATTATGTGTGATGTATGATATGTGAAATAGGCCCTGTTTCATTTTTTGTTTTCTATCAGACTTGTATGGGCTGACGTGTCGGAATCGTTTAAAACACACACGAAAACATCAAGAAAGGTGAAGAGAGGTCATTGGTAGGTCTACTAGGGCCGATTTAGCAGTCAGAGGATTTACTGACCAAGGAGTGAAAATTACATATCGGAATCGATTAATACACATACAAACCATCAACAAAGGCTTACAGAGGTCACTGGCAGGTCTAATACGGAAGATATGGCAGTCAGGAGTACAGAGGTCAATGGTAGGTCCAACAGAGCCGCTTTCTATCCAAGTCGCAATGGCCAGTCTCTTTTTTTATTTATGAAAATTTGTCGTGATGTCAGAACATGAAATGAAATAGTGTTTATTCCTCTCTTCTAAAATACTCCTTGTCGTCGCTCATAGCCACGGAATAAGTGAGAATAGTTGAAATCAGAAATGGAGCATTATAGAGGCGCCCAACTTCACAGCTGACTGACCCCTAGTCCCACGACGAATTTCAGAGGTTTTTTGACAGTCATTCATGAATTTTTGACAGTTTTTGACGAAACAACTTAAATGCCGTTCTCTGATTGGTTTATTTGACCAGCTTTACAAAACGATACAAAAAAATGGTTGTCAAACAAGAGAGAGTTAGAAGTTCGGCATCTCTCTGGTTGAAATGATGACTTCCACTTCCACTACATTAATTAAATGTTCTACATCAGTTGCTCACACCCTCATTAGCCAGGCGCTTGATTTGAATAATGAATGACCCTCGATTTTGAAGAAAGTCTCATCAGGCATGTATTACCTAGTTTGAGAACAAGAATCTTTCAATTCGAAACATACCAATGCTGCTCGCTAAGGTTAGGGAGTTATCTCCCTCGATTTTAGCTTAAAGACTACCCACTAATTATAATTTTATTATTGTAGGTAACCAAGCACCTTCAGAATATCATGCAGTCCTTGCCAAGATTGTAACATATGCACATCAAAACGCAGTTAGCATTGAAGTGCACATTTTTCGCTTGTAACTTCACACTTGAATCGCGGTGTTAACACTTGTTCAACCTAACCTTGTCTTGCACATTGTAGTCAGACGCCTCGCGCTAAATGTCTACAATCTGGTTTAAGCACGAAAAAAAAAAAGAGAAATTAACAACATTTTAATTGAACGCACGCGGTACTCGTTCTCGATCAAGGGCACTGCGAGAGATAAGTTATAAAGGCTTTGCGCAGTCGGTGACACATTGTTGTTTTTTAAGGTTACCGCTGGGCACCGACAGATGCTGCTGACAGATCTGACAGATATTAAATTCAGAATTTATTGAGGTGACCAATCTCGTTATGGCCCCTTTGTTAAGCATCCAGATAAAGTACAACGAGAATGCCATTTTTTTCGTTTGCCACTCCGCTGAATCAATAAATGGTCCATTGACCATTCAGGTTCTCTAACGATCACGTGCATAAAATCCACACAATTCAATCGATTCGAACCAGAGTTACGAGGAACTAAATCTCTTGAATGCGCTGATAGGAACAGAATGACTCCGTTCACATGAGACACATAAGACACACCGAAGCGAGGTTATGTCACCCTCGATGCTGCATCCGCAGCGTCATCAGTTTGCAGCTCATGTCATAATTCCTTGGCAACTTTCTCGATGATTTCTCGAGTCAGATCTGTGTCCGGAATTGAACAAAACAGAAGTAGCATACGATCGGATGATATTTGCAACACGAGCGTCACAGACACACTTCGCTCCCTATCACGGTGTCATTGGTGTCGCGCGTTAAAAGTTAGCGTCTTCCCACAAAAGCTCATTGTTTGAGTGTGTATCTCACATGCAATCTTTCGGGGTGTGACTGCATAACAAACAAATGCTAGAAGCGAGATCTTCTACAAGGCGACAGTTTCGCTGCTACGTTACGTTGTGGATGTGATGCCAGTAAGATCGCCCACAGCGTCGCTAATTTATTAGCGACCGCCTGTTGGGCCATTGACCGCAAACTACACAGTGATTCGATTCGATTTCTTTCAATTAATTCGCAACATCACTTTGTTTCGCAACAAAGTGGATACATTTTTATTGGAGACGGTGCATTCTACTCCTAGCCGCTTACGCTCCCTGACGGAGTCATAACTTCACCTGTCGGTTTTATCATTCAGATAAACGTGATTTATGAGCCTCTGATGCGGCCGTCGATTAAGAGGAGGGATGGGGTGGGGGGATGGATAGAAATTTGGCCTTTTTTGTATCAGAAAATGAAAGAAATTTATTCCAGGTCGAGTTGTTGGTTTGCCAACGCCGCGCCGCTGGGGGAATATAATTACTCAGTTATGTTTATGGCTTTTCCAGTTTTTCGACTCGCCTCAATAACGGTCCGACACGAGGGCGATGACAGCCTGACAGTCGTTGCTAGAGATTTTTGCTGGAGCACGCAAAGGAATTAGTCAATGTGAGCAGTTTCCCCTTAAGTGAATGTGGCTACCGTTGGATTGATATGAGTTTTTGACTCGTTGCATAAGCACACTGATCGATTTGAGATCATAGATTAGTTGGCATGAGTGTTGGGTAAGTGAGACCCTGAAAGTGCGACATGATATAAGGATGAATGAGTTCAAACACAATGCTTTCGTTTGGACGCCACTCCTACTTTTGACCTCATTTACTTATGCTCTGTGTCTGGCGGGGAAATCTAATCAATCACTGGTAAAGTATGTGGTGTGTTAAACGATTTAAATGGCTGTTGGGCAATGTTGCCAGTGAACGGTGGAGAAGACTATTTTTCATTTGCGGATACTTACGTATGCTCGCTGTTGCTGCTGTTAATCGAATTTAGTCACATGACTGAATGGGCGATTTCTCTTTGTTAATCTTTGGCATCTAAGCCACGAGAGACCGTGTACAATTGTAATTCATTTTGCGGGAAACCTTAAACAGGAGATTTCGAATGAGCCTCCGGCAGATAGTGTCTGTTTTCAGTATTCTTTAACAAACATTCGAGAACGAGAAGGCAAGGACCAACAGTTTCCTGGGGAACGAACGATCTTTCTTGGGAGATTACTGGCGTGTCCAGAACGGACTTCTTTGCGCATGTGCAGCGACTTCAGCCGTACTAGCCGTTGCGTACAGACGCATGCTGGGCATGCCATTCCTTGCAACCTATCAAGCGGCTGGCAGTTGATGTTTTTATCAAGCGCAGTCCACCAACTCAGGACTCCATACAGCGGGCTGACTACTGATATGAATAGCCAGTGCACTCTCTGCCGTTCTACTAATACAGACGCATGCTAGGCATGCCATTCCCTGCAACCTACCAAGCGGCTGGCAGTTGATGTGCGCAGTCCACCAAATCAGGACTCCATACAGCGGCCAGGCAGCCGAATAATGAATAGCCAGTGCACCATGCGGGGTTACAGAACACACAGGAGGCCGAAGATGCCTTTTTGATACGGTCGAACATAATGAGCTTCCAGCTGAACATCGTGTCCAATGTAGACCCAGAAATCAGTGAGGCTCCACGCATTGAATAAACCTTGAAACTGAACAAGATACATCTGCTATCTGGAGAGGCTTGTTGGAAGGGCCCCATATTCATCACAGACTGTAGGGCCAAACGACCGTAAATGTGCTGGTGGCGCTACAAGTTGAGGTCACTGGTCCACCTTCGGCAGCAATCACTCCTCGACTCAAATCACGGATTTGCTGACTATTGTCCTATACTGAATGGATGGCGATTTTCGAGAACCACTTTCCAAATCGGGCGCAAGTTGTTCGTGTCGGCAATTAAATCTAGACACCCTGCGTAGGGGTAAAGGCATCTGCTACATGGCGCGCAGAGACATAGAGCGACTAATTTTGTTGGACCGGCCAGAAATGAGTTCTCAGAGTTGTCACCGAGAGCCATCAATTGGATACAACTCAATTACTTGTGGCATGTGCAGACAATGTTAGCCAAGCCAATAGCAATCAATTACAACCGTGTACCTTTTACATTTCCCAACTGGGAAGGCAAGAAACGAATGCTACAGTCCTGTGTGTTACAGGAGTTCGTGTAAGTCCAAGCCTGAGCGATTGAACGACCACCGTCGTCGATTGTGGTCTTAATTGAGTAGTGAGTAGAGGACTTCACTTGTCACTGTCCGTCAATTTAATTGGTCAGTGTCTCCGTCGAGCCGAGCCTACGAGACACTTCACCATTTTACAAGTGGGCAAGTGCTCCTTAACAAAGAGCATATTCTTTGACGATGTCGGGAATTGGGCGGCGACGTCAACCAGCCTCATTACCGACGTGGCTTTAACCTCGAGTCTTATTTATTTTTATTTACAATTTGGAGTTCGGTGTTTGATGGCTCCTGCCACGCGTTTGGCTGGGTTCAAGCCAGAATGACAGGTTCACTTTTATCCATCAAGTCTATTCGCTTTTAATGGTTGACCGAGAAATGAAAGAGCTTTGCTTAAAGGTGCTACTAGGATTGAGGGAAAATAGCTGCAAGTCTGAACTCACTACAGGGTGGACTAACTTCGTCTGACTTCCTTGAAATGCTTATATTTTTTTTTTTTTTTTTAAGGTTTTTAGCTTTTTTTTAATAATATTTAAATAATTCAATTTTTCTTAAGTTAATAGTATGTTCCCACTAGACGTAATTGAGTGGTTTGGGCAATTTTTCTCGACATTAGGATCGAAATTGCCCAATTTCCCATAAAAAGAACCATGTTCAAAATTGCTTCAATTACCTCAATGAAATTGTGCGTTATAACAAATTATGAAAGTTTCCGTGTAGTTATGCCAGCAAAAATAGCAGATTTCTAAACCATTAGACCAGTTAACTAGCAGATTCCTTCTTTTTATTATGAGAGTTTCCGTGTGGTTATGCCAGCAAAAGTAGCAGATTTCTAAACCAGTTAACTAGGAGATTTCTCAACATTATGCCAGTTATCTTGCAGATTGTGCTACAGCTCGCTTGCTTTTGACATTTTGTCATATTGCTTCAATCGTAGTGTGAACAGTTTGTGTAATTTCGAAATAGTGCCGGCGATATTGTGCAATTTCGTCTCTAGTGGGAACATACTACAAGTGCGAAAAATGGGGTCCTTTTTTCAAATTTTGAGTATAAATTATTACATTTTTGTACGCTAACTGTGAAAAATGATTTCATTTAAATAACGCACATTGTGAATGGCAGTGAATGGCTCTTCAATACGGCTGGAGATTCAATTTTCAAACAGAAATGAAGTATTATTCACAGCTGATTGACCCCTAGAGTCTTTTTGACAGTTTGTCAACGCCAAAATGACAGAGAGAGGATCAGTCGATGTCGAGCATTCATCAGAGATGGATGGGTAGTCAGTTCGCCCCTCATAAACTCCTATTTTGTGAATTAACTTCTGTTTAACAAATAAATGAGGCTATCTTTGACAAGTTATACATGAATTTCTGACAGCTATTCACGAAGTAGCCTAAATGCCGTTCTGTGATTGGTCAATTTGGCTTTCGAAAGGGATATACAAAATGGTTGTCAAAAGTTGAAACTGCAAGAGAGGTAGAAGTTCTGATTTCTGATTTCCACCTCGTTCCCCAGATTTGACAGCGACTGAAATTTTTGTTGGGTTTCTGAAGGATGTCTTGAAGGTTTATGCAGGAACTACAACAAAACATTCCCACAGAAATTGCAAAATTCGACCTGACGTTAAAAAGAGCCATTCACTGCAAACAGGAAAATGTAGGGTCTCACTTAAAGTGTGTGTGTTTTTTTTTTTAAAAAAAGCATAAATTATTAAATTTCTTCTCACGAAGTTTCCCCACCCTGTACAATTATGAATGCCTTTCGTCATAAAATAGATCTCTTAGTCAAAGTCGAATACACGATCGAGCTTTTGCGGTCACACATGATGTAATGAAATATTTTCATTTCCGACAAATTGTTGCATTTCATACAAGGTTACGCACGCGTACAGGAAGCCGACTCAACTGGGATGGTCTCGTGGTGCATAATTATTCGCTAAACAAGAAACATGATTCCATCAAATCTCAAGTGCTCATGAATTTTAATTCGATGCAGCTGCCCGTTGTCGCTGGTCATTTGTCTAAGTGCACTTCGCAAACTCATTTATCGACTGTCTGCTCCAGTTAAAGGCATAAACCAGTTCAATAATTATGCAATGCGTGTGTATGATGGCATTTCCTCAGATCCTTTTATGAGCAGACTTTACTCCCCTTCTGCTAAGCAGGAAAGGGGCTAGGCTAGAAATGGGAAATGTTAAAAATGATAAGTGACATCAGGACTGCCTTTTAGAAGCATGCTGTCAGAGTGTCACTTCCATAATGGAAGTTTCGGTGCTTCGGCGAAGACCAAATTCGATGGGACATTTATGGCACGACAATTAGAGATCAATTTGGAAGCATTGTGGGAACAGTAATTAGAGGCTTGATTAAATCATTTAAAATGTGCATGCACATGGGATACCTTGCTGCGTTGAATGTTCAATGAGCCTGTCTGGTTGGCCATGTACAGCGTTCTCGGCGCCGTTGCTTGCTGAAGTAAGGTAGATGAAGTTGTCTGAAGATCAAAATCGTCAGAAAATTCAGTGAGAATGAAATACAGTCAAACTTCTGAACAACATCCTTACGACGAATTTGTCCATAAGTCGAAAAAAGTTTGTTCAATGTTTCAGAAATTGGACTTAAATTTCCCTCTTAATGTACACTCCACAACTCGAACATTCCATAAATCGAACAAAACATTTGTTCCCGTGAATATTCGACTTAAGTAGGTTCGACTGCATTTGTCAGAAGAAGGATCTGCATGAGCTCCTTGACCTTAAATCGCCCAGGTTAACGACATCATGATGCCTACAATTCTTCGGGGAATCATGGCATGTATGCATCCTTCCTCTTTGAACAGCAACCAACCAGCATCTCCTGCTAGAGCAGGCTTAAGCTAGACGCTTCCAATTGTCCACACTGAATTTGGTTGAGGTCCTTTTCCACTTGTGTGCGCTGCAAGAGACAGGAGCGCCCCTGTTGCATTGCCCACCACGCTCGGAGGCGCATATGGAGATGTTGGAAGTGGCTAGAAAAAGAGAGAGGAGACTTGGGTGGGCCCGTTTAGCTGCAAGACGACTTTTTTAACTTTCGAAGCCATTTACAGATTTCGATTGTAGTTTAGTGGAAAAGAGACACAGCGGTCACAAAGATCTGTGGCGGACGCACGTGTCATCATCGCGGCTGCTCGGTAACTCAGCAGCCAACACTGCCAATGCTGAACTGTTCCGACATCTCATCTTGTTTGGTGTACACAGAATTTTTTGGAAACAAGCAGTAGTCACGATTCAGTAGATCTCCATCATGCACAGTGTTGGGACTTTGCCACAATTGTGGCAGATCCACTTCGATTTTGCGAAATTTTCAAATCCATCACATCCACTGACACGGTAATAACACGCTGTTTCAGAGAATCTGCAAAATTCTTAATCGTTCCATCTAACTAAATCCGTCTACAAAATTCTTAACACATGCTGAAAGGGGGACTCTAAATAAAGCAAAAATGCAAGTCAACCTCTGGTTCTTTCGGCGTGATTGTGCACGTGATTGTGATTTTCAGTCCCGTCCAATTTAATGAGTGTCTTTCCTTTTACTGTTTCAAACATGTGTTAACATGCATAAAACTGTAGGCCCCCTCCACGCGTGAGAGAACGGTAGCACGCACAACACGAGGGGCTGATGAGAAGCTAGGCCTTGTCGTGGGCTGCAGTGCCACCCATAGAATTATTATTATGGGTCCAATGGGTCAGCAGATCTTCACTCAGGACGCTCACCGGCGTCATAACAGGGCACTGGGGGTCCCTTACAACGACTTCGTTAGAATCTGCATGGATGAAGAGGAGGTTGTAACCACTGATCACCTCTGATCTCTGCTCGTGTGGCGCGCTGGCAGGTCATACATACTTACGCCTAGGGGCCTACTACTTCAACAACCTCAATGAGCTAAAAAGCGTCAGTATCAGCTAACTCGATTTGTCACAAGCACCAACTGGTTTTAATGGTTAGGGGGAATCGATCCGCGTGGTATCACAACGAGCCTACTTTGGCCGAAGTGCGACAGCCTTCTGCAGCCAGCCACTATAACCTAACCTAACCTACCCACCCGGCGGAACTATTACTGCATGGTTCAATTTAAATGGCAAATGGTATATGCACTCTTTGCAGATTTTATTGCGCTTTCCCGTACATATTGACGACGTCGACCACAAGACTGGCGATCAAATCCATATGAAGCTGGCCTCACACACTTCTGATACTGTAGGGAATTGTGGTGCCTTACTAGACTGCAGGCGATCTAGTAGGTGCTTAGTATATTATTTGACCTTTACAAGGAGCAACCCAGATTAAGGTTGGTGATTCCGATTTCACGAGTTCTCTCCAAGAGAACACATGTCAGAATGTGGTTTACCATATTGAAAGCCTTGCATCGAGAAAACCAAATTGAAAACTAAATTGGACGGGATTAAATAACTCACTTACTTACTTACTTAAGGTGGCGCTACAGTCCGAGGTGGACCTGGGCCTCAACCAACAAGCGTCTCCAGCCAGCTCGATCTTTAGCTAGCTGTCTCCAGCTTCGCACGCATAGTTGGTTGAGGTCCCTTTCCACTTGCGTGCGCCGCCTGAGTCGCGGTCTTCCTCTACTGCGCCGTCCCTCGGGGGTGGATTCGAAGACTTTTCTAACTCACTATCCTTTCAAAAACTTTCCCGAAAGTTGGAAGGAGTGAGATTGATCTATGGTTGCCGGTTTCTGTAGAAGAACCTTTTTAAACAGTGGAATGACATCTGCGCATTTGAGGTCAATGAAACATCCAATTTGTTTAAGGGCAAAATTACAGATACCGGCAGCACCACACGAATTCGATTTATTAAAGGTACCAATTACTTTTAAGACTCGAGGATTTATGGGTTGCAACATGTACATTGCAATGGTGCAGCACAAACGGACGGACAGAGAGAACAGGAAGATTGGACTGAGCAAGGTTGTAAACTGCAGCCTATATTAGCATTTAATCATCAGCAACAGCACGCTTATTAGACAAGTCACTGTCATCGACACGTAGAACAATAGGTTTTTTTGAAAATGTGGATTTATTTAGTATGCTTCCATTCACCTTTCAGGTTTCCGTTTGCTGAGCTGAATTGAGTACGGTCGTAGCTATCGCGATAAATCGGGATCTCCTTTTCAAGGATTACTTGGCTACCTTTGCTCCACTGCCAATGTCGCAGAATAACTCTGGCCAACCAGTGTTTTTTTAGGTGCTCTAAAGGCGGTTGGGAAATAAAAGCCTCTCTTGAAGAACAAATTTGGCATAGATCCTCCCAGTCCTGCTCTACGGCACTTGGGGGAGGAGAAATCCATGACGGTTTCGCGAGAAAAGTCTTACGAGTAGATTCAATCAGGCAGTGTGCGAACTGGAAAAGGCCTGTTGGTTGACGCCCAGGTCAATAACGGCCTGCATCACACGCAGAACGAGCAAGACAAGAAGTTTCCTTGCGAGCTTAGGAATCGAGAGGGCTTCAATGTTTAATGTGTTAAGACTGAATTAAGACTGAAGCTCAAAGTTGAATAGCTTCAAGCTGCTTTAAAAAATGCATGTTTATTCCCAAAATTCATAAATATACATATAACCTTCGCCCACGCCAATGCTAAGCCAAAAAAGCAAAAAAAGAAGAGGTTAAGTCCTTTTCTTTTCGACGTTTACCGCCAGAAGATTGATGGTCGCTCCTCGAGAGCAGCTAGCCTTTAATGACCAGCGAGTAATGGCTGCACTGCTAACACCCGGTTAACTGTCTCTGCTATCCGAATCCATGCTTGGCTTGTAAATATTTTGAAGAGGCGAAATGGTTGAAAAAGCCTTCCCTTCCGTTCACAAATCTCGCACTTCCTATCCATGTCGAATCTGTCGAAAATCGATTCAATCCTGCTTGAGGAACGTTAAAGAAAATGCGCAGATCAAGTCAATCGTCTTCAAGAGACGCTCCTAAAGATGACACTTCCGAATAGGTTATGCGTAGAGGATGGTCCAGAGGAGGGACATCCTCTACTACTTATCAAATAATGCAATCAGCTTGTGTCTTCTCATTGCATGGTGTTCGATCTCATGGAGACGAATGTGAAAGAATGCGAAGATAAACTGTGTGAGTTCATAAAGCAGCACCATCATTATGCCTAGGAAGGGGGTATAGATTGAACCGGGTCATCCGCTACGCGGTCTTCTTATTCTTCAATATTCTTCATGGACAAGACCTGATCGTTCTCTGCACCTTCCAAGTGTCACTTCACCGCTGTCTGTCCAGCTCTACTAGACCTGCGTTCAATCTCTTCTCCAAGTTCCACTGGAGGGAATCAATCATATTGCGCATGGAACCGTGGCGAAATTTGCTTTTAAGATTTCAAGTATCCCAGCCTTAATAAATATTCCTCTGTTATTAATTAATTAAAAACAAAAAAAAAAAAAAAACACACACACACACACACACAATAATAAATAAATAAGACTGTCTGCGAAGGTGTCACATTTGAACGCCCCAACTATCCGCAGCATTTCATGCGAGTGTGTACTGCTCAGGCACCGCTCGCACGAAGTGAATTTCTTTCAAATTAATTCCACATCGCGATTCAGATTCAGTGGCAAGTCCCCTTCATTAGCAGCATAATGAAGTGAATTTCATTCGAATTCTCTTGGTGGCCTCATTTCCAGTGAGCACGTTACAAATACCACACAAGGTCTACATACCCTGTGTGCACGAAGGCACGGACGGCAGTTCGGCCCACAGCAGCCACCACTGCCAGAGAAAACAAGTCTTCGTGCGGCTGTCACCCGTGGTCCATTGACATCTGACTGGAGCAAGATTCCTGTGGACCGATATTCATATATTCATGCATTCACTGCTGTAGAATGTCATTGATTTACACTTGTTTTGGTTTTACGAATTGTTTGCTTGGACAGCGAAATGTACTCGAATGAGAGAAGTGTTATATAATGCCAGAGAAATGAATCACTGCCGAGCAGAAGATGACAGATTCATTGCATTCGTTTGACAGGCGAATATCTTATGCTGGCAGCCGTGTAGCACGGGAGTCTTTTGTCAAAACTTGCAGACACTCTGAAGCCGTGATCAGTGAACAGATGCGGTCGGGAGCATCAATTAAACGGCAGCGCGCCATGGGACAATTGCGAATTAATGCGCAGATATCGCGGATGCTGCTGGCACCGCCGCAGCAATAGACCACATTTCAGAGCGCCGCGCCGTTGACACATCACGATTCGACACTGGTACGAGTTTCGCAATAACCTTTAGAGTCATTTAAGGCTGCGGTTGCGCTCAGTCGACATGCAAACCAAGTGCAAGCATAATTTATGCGCAGTATCTGCTAGAATAGTGTCGAGACTAGATCTAGATCGGATGGGATACATTTCATTTTTTTTTTTTTTGTTTTGGAAAATCGAAACACGGTACTGTGGGAAAGATTCACACGAGCACAGCGGTGAGTGAAAGGTGTTGCTCAAGTATTCGTGTGCCAATGCGACGTGGGGGTTTATTGATCCGCAGAAGAAGGTGACTAATCGCTGTTCGGTGGGACTTGGCTGTTACGTGTTGTATGGTTGGCAAGATTGCGAAATTTGCAGAAATGTCTCTTTTCTCCTTGTCGACTGACACTCGTATCGTCAGTCGATCACTCGATGGGAATCTAATACCGGTGTCAAACTCTGATTCAGTTGTTTTTTTCGATTAGGCGACGAAAATCTTGTCAGAATCACTAATGATCCTTGGGCTCACGCTTGCTACATCAGATCCAAACTTAGGTCCCACTTATTGGATCCAACGTTAGGCCATATAGAGCTTAGCGCCGGGGCGAAGATTCTTCGATTCTGGGCCTGTAGGACAACGCAATAGAGGATGCCAACGTACAAGGTGGCGAAGACAAGTCAAGGGGGACCTCAGCCGGCTTGGTGTGCGAAACTGGAGGCAGAATTTGGGCGGGTTGGGGAGGATGTTGAATGAGGTCCAGGTCTTCCCCAGAATGTAGAGTTCTGAGAAGAAGAAGAGGAAGAGGAAGAGGAGGAGGAAGAAGAAGAAGAAGAAGGAAAATAAGAAGAAGAGGGAGAGGAAGAGGAAGAGGAAGAAGAAGAAGGAAAATAAGAAGAAGAAGAGGAAGAGGAAGAGGAAGACGAGGAAGAGGAAGAAGAAGAGAAGAAGAAGAAGAAGATAAAGAAGAAGAAAAAGAAGAGCAAGAGGAAGAAGATGAAGATGAAAATGAAGAAGAAGAAGAAGAAGAAGAAAAAGAAAAAGAAGAAGAAGAGAAAGAAGAAGCAGAAGAAGAAGAAAAACAAGAAGAAGAAGAAGGAAAATAAGAAGAAGAAGAGGAAGAGGAAGAGGAAGAGGAAGAAGAAGAAGAAGAAGAACAAAGAAAAAATAAGAAGAAGAAGAGGAAGAGGAGAGGCTCCCATCAGAGCAGAGAATGTAGCGAAGTAACCCTGCAGTTGAAGAAGACAAAAGACGTTTATGGAAGACATCACAACCAAGAGGACAAAAATGGGGTACACTGTCTGCCTTTTCTTCAACCAAGCAGCGACTTCCGAAGTCTTTAGTGATGAGGCCCAAATCCCTCACGTGAAATACTGACAGGCAGAGTCATGCAATGACCACGTACCTGATATCTATCAACAGTTGAAGCAGTTGTTTAGAGAGATCAGACTCCAGTCTGGGTCAGAACATGTTTGAGGTCCTTGGTGGTCATGCTACGCTTCCTAGCCATTTTGTATTGTATTGTTTAAAGATGTCATTAAGAAGACTGACGGATATCATCATCTTCAGTGACTCACATATTCCCACCGGCGGCAATGCTCGCACTAGGTTTCCTGGCTACTCTATCCACCGTCTTCAACTCTAACTGATGCGGAGTTGTGCCCAATGGCAACCAGACGAGTTTTTGAACTTGGCCCTACTACCTTGTCCTGGGTCTGCAAAGAACTCGCCTTCCAGATGGAATTACATTAAAGGCAAAGCAAGCCTCGGAAGTCGTGACGACGGGGACATTCGTACCACGTGACCAAACCACCGATGCGTAATACTTTCCGTTCGATGAAGCTGCTGCCGTGATTCACACCCAATCCCAGCGAGTAATTCCTCCAACACAAATCTCATCTCGGCAGCTTTTATTCGTGGTCTTATGCTTTCGTGGCATTGTGGGTTTGTGGGTCTTGAGCTTACATTGCCTATGTTCCTGGTACGAGCAGCAAAATGTTCACTGCACCACCTGTTTCGAGTCGTTGACAATGCTTGGCCGTTCGGAGTCGCCATAAAACTCTCGGTCCCTTCGTGAGAAGCTAGGCGGTAGCGCCACTACACGCCATTATTATTATTCTTTCGGTGAGAGTTGGGATAGAAACTGAGTTGAAAAGCACTGACTTGGCTGTGTCAAGCTCGGCGTTTCAGTTGATAGATTCTCCAAGCTGTTTCAAAATTGAGCCAGCTTGGCCAGTTCTACAGCGAAGGTCAGCATTACTCCTCAATTGGGAAAAAGCCTCTTGAGCTACTTGAACTTCTCCTTCATTAGGGCTCGTAAAGTGCACTGAGCAGGAGTTCTGGAAATGACCACAACCACTGATTTGTCCACGTTAACCGTCATCCCAGCATCAACACATACTCACATAAGTTCCGTGGAAGTCATCTGCGAAAAGAAGATGACTTCCCACAAAACTCTCCCAATGTCTCTCCCAACATTTCTCGCCTTGACTGCGTTGCAACTTTCAGTCCATACATAGAATAAAAAGTAGAGGTGACAAGACTCACCCTTGGCGAAGTCCAACGCCCACAGTGAAATGTGTTGATCTAGCACCGTTTACCCGAACACAGTTTGAGTATGGAAACTCAACGGACCACAAATCACGCACCCAATTCCTTCCATTTACATACATTAAGGAACGTACACTTATCTGCAACGCAGAATTGAAGATTTTAGCCTAAACGTCTCATCCATCTGACAAATGTCACTCGAATCGAAAAGGCGGCAAAATGAAATCCCCTCTAACACAAGAGGCATTGAATTGAAATACCATTCAACATTATCTCGTGTTGAATTCATTGGGAAACCTAAAGAGAAAAATCAAGAACGTTCAGACGCCTGCTCGTGGACTTATCAAACAAATGGAGCAAATAACGTCCAATTAAGAACGTTGTTCGACAAATGAAAATTGAGTCGAAGTAATTGTCTCCAGCTGGCTGACACGATGGCAAAATACATAAGTGGACTGTTTGTGCAACCTGACACAACCCAACAACGTGCTTAATCGTTTATACGTTGACGCGGAATAGCACTCGTTAAATCGGGCGCACGAGCATTTTATGATAAAGAGCGACACATTCTGACATCATACAAGTGGGACCAAAGGAGAACTACCAATGCTACCAATCAGGAATAAGAATTGTTAGAATTCATTTGTTTTATTTAAATTTTGTGCACATTAATTAAATATTGTTGGCATTTTTATGCACTCTGTGTGAAGTATAACGACAGGCCCTCCGGGATGGACCTCAACCAACAAGACTCTTCAACTATCGCGATCCAGTTTCGCAGGCTAAGTTGGTCCTTCTTCACCTGGTTTTGCCACCATAGACGTACTCTGTTGCGTTGTCCAACAGATGCGGAGTCGAAGACTCTTTTGGCAGAAGCTGAGTTGGTCCAGCCACCTTAGGTGTTGGATCCGTAGACGCTTGGCTAGGCTCATGTCGCAGTACATTCGTGGTTGAATCTTCTCCAAATGTAGTTAATGCAAAAGATCGCACGCAGAACGTTTCTCTCGAAAATATCAAGGACTCCTTCATCCGCTTTGGAGGTTCTTCATGCCTCCGAGCCGTTCATCAGGACTGTCAGGATGATCGGTGTCCTATACGGCTCTGTTACTCGGTTGCCTCTTGGGTCCAGATGCACAGATCAGCGGTTGGCAAGAGTTGGTTTGCGTTCGATCTCGGTACTGATGTAATGCGAGGCGATTAAATCCCTCACAGTGTTAGAAGTTGGGACCAGAGATAATGGAGGAAGAGACATTCGTCTTTCCAGTGGAAATCCCCCAGTCCATCGCAGTTGTGGTCTCAAGTCTCGCACACTACTTTATTTTTACGCACACATGGTAGGAGTATAGAGCAACGCAATGGAGTTAGGCGGGTGTTATAAGGTTCGCTTAGCTCACACGTATACAAAGACGTCTGTCTGTGAAAAGGTTATAAAAACGCTGTCTTAGGGGCAAGAAACGTAGAAGTGGCACATCTCTTGCTCCATTATCTCTGGTTGGGACTACACAGACATTGGCTCCTTTTTCGCGCTTCTCCGTCTTTCGTAACGAATATTTTACTTGTGCTGTCTAAATAGAGACTGGCTCACACACATTTTGTCTTTTAAGTATCCCCAAACCTGGTGAACCATAATCAAGAAGGCCGTGGAAGCTGATCTTGAATAAGAATATTGGCGATATTTTCGGTGCCTTATAACATCTGATGAAAAGCTTCTTCAGTTTGGCTGTTCGGAGACGGCAAAATACTGGGGTCCCTGCACTCGTGACAGAACAATAGCACGCACAACACGAGTGGCTGATGCAGAAGCTAGGCCCTGGCCGTCTTCAGGGCTGTAGAGCCACCCTTATTATTCTCTATAACATCTGATCGTGGACAAGAATAGAACGGAAAAAAAGAAAGCAATTATATTAACAAATAAAGAAGTTAGTCATGTCAAGTCCCACCCTGTGCATATACAGTGGCTAGTAGAACTAAATAGATCAGTTCAGTAAGCACAGAGGGTCCAGCAAAAAGTAAAAGGACAATCGTGACTGTGAGAGGTAGGCGTGTGGACATGTTGCTGCACTTGAATTTTCAACAACTGATTGAGAAGACAAGATGAGATGTCGATGCCTTTTTGACACTGACACCTCAAGCGCATGCAGTTTAGCGCAACAAGCTTGTCCACATCGCTCTGTTGACTACGTCTTCAATTTGAGCTCATGTTTCTTACCTCTAAGAACGAGAAGAAAAATTGTAAAGGAACTACCGGAGAGGAATAGGAGAATTTAGCCATTCGCTTGTTAACCGTGCTAGAAGTGACATTTAAATAAAGTTTGAAAAGTTTGTGACCGGATTTTTTGTGTATTATGCAGTGGGCTAAAGTACCTATGTTTGTTTACGAAGGTTTTGAGAAATAATCTCCCAGGTTTGCCATTTAGAACAAGATACACCTACAATCATAAGCATTTTTTGTATGTTTATTGTAGGTTTCATTTCCCACATATTTGTTCATCGATTTCATTTTCAACATTGCGCTCTATTGGTTCAGTGTTCAGTCCGCCAAATATGTTAACTTGGCTTGTTTTTCGATAGCATCCGCTTCGAGCACATTGTTCATAGCTCGAAGCTGCTGTATAGTTATTTGGCGGTATTTTACTGAACTGCAAAGTTTATTACTAAAGTCAAAGCTTAGTAGAAAGTTACTGAAGTTATTGTGTCACTGTCGTTTCAAGCTTCCAAGCCGTCAATATTTGAACACATAGCCAGTCCTTTTTCTTCCGCGCCTTAAAATGCTGACTGCGTTGCTTCTCCGCCACCTGAAAATGCTGCCTGTGTTGCTTCTCCGCCACCTTATTTATACAATTCCTGGCGATTGTCTGCTTTGTATTTTTTTAATGCTCTCATACTTCAGTTTCAAGTTTTTTGATGATCATACGTTTACACCACTAGCACTGTTAAATAAATCTGCAGTTTTAGTTCATCAGTCTTTTTTATTAACAAATTTATTAACAACCATTCTTCAGTGGAAGTAAAATTAAAAGCCGTGTCCCACTTTTTCCATTCTTAAAATTTTCTTAAAACCCTGAAAATACCAGGAAAGTTGTTCAAACGAAACGAACAATTAAGGATAAACGTCAAGCTATGACTATTACCGGCTTCTCTGCTCTAACACGCAAAATTGCCAATGAAGCTATTTCATTCACACCCACATCATGTGAAGTTAGACATAGTTGACATTAGCAGTACCGTCAAACTGTTATTTTTTGATTGAAAAACTCACATTACTTATCTAGTAGATAAAGAGCGTATTAAATTGATTCTTTAGTCAACAATCAGACTGTTTATCTGACAATTGAAAAATCGGTCCTTAATTCATTTTTTATTTATTTCGTTTGTCTTTCTCATTCGCAATTGAGAATAATAATTTCTCTTTCTTTCTCATTTTAGGTAAGCACTGGAAAAATATTACTTCACAGCTGTAAGTTAACTAAAATTCGATTGTATGAAGACTTTCTTAATTTTCATCAATTACTGTATTATTTCCGAGAATTAATACAGCAGTTCTGCACACATGAGCCGCGAACTGCGAATGCAAATTTTCAGAAACAATTCGAATCTCATCAAGGTCGGCTTAAATACACTGATGAACGACTTCATCGAATCAAAGTCAAAATAGACGTCAAACAAGCGCATATGGATGTCTAGTGTGATCGCGCCATAAGCCTGTTCACAGAACTAACGAAGAAGGAGATCAACAAGGTTCTTACAACTCGTCGCCGAGTACTAATGGCATTCCGTGAAAGACGATAGATATAAGATAAGAAGTCCTCTTTTATCCTTATCTGACAGAACATTCCCGTAAGCTCAATAAAACGCGTACCAACGCTGGCCAATGAAAGCCTGTTGTGCCTTGGTCTTTAATATTTTCGAACTGTCAAACTGAGAACGATATCAGTAATCCCACATTTTTTGACGGCTACTCACGAATTTTTTGACAGTTCATCACGAACTGCCGCATATTGTTTAATTTTCACGCCCACTTGCCAATATGAATTCCTGTTGGCATGAGGCTCTCATTTTGAAGCGCCATCTAGTGGAAAAAGTTAATAATCATGGATATGGGTTGCACTACAGCCCGTAGAGGGCCTGTGCCTAGCTTCTCAGCAATTGCTAGTGTTGTGCGTGCTTCTGTTCTCTCACGAGTGGAATCGGCCTACAGTTTTGTGCCGACTCCCAACGGCCACGAAACACGTCTCTAAGTTTTTCACACGCAATAAATCCAACACTAAAAGACTGCACCACTCGCAAGCATGATAAAATCTTAAATTTGGTGATCGAGACATTTTTTTGGCGACTTTCTCAACGTGTTTACCAGCCGACTTCCTCCGCTTCTCGTAGATCATAAATCTTCCAAAGGATTTCCTCCACTTATTGGAATCCGAGCGGCATTATTGACAATATTATGTGTTTCCTGCTCCATCAACATTCATTACGAAACACCCGGTACCACAGGGTTACGGTCAATGGTACGCCACTCCCGCTTGTGCAGGAGTACGGATAGCCGAACACACATTGTTATAGTTGTGTTGTGCTTCCCGTCTCGCAAATGTAATTGCTCTGAACAAACCGACAAGCAGTAAACTGATCCCAAGCGACCCGTGCTTGTTTGCCTGAATCTTACACTTTATTTGCAGTGGGACCGCATACAATCGGACACTACTTGCTTTCCTCATGATTAATGGAATAGTCGGCTTTAATGGGTTTCCGCAAATACCGCTCCGATCTTGGTTTCACTTTCGTTCGACTCGGAATTCAACTTCGATGGGCATAATTAATTTGCTGAGATTCAGCACAATGAAGAGGCACCAGAAGAGCCTGATCGAATTGTTGAAACAAAACAGAAGCCACTGTGTGTCAGAAAAGATTCATTTCAGTTCTCCGGCTGGCCTTGACTTTGGACGATCGTTACATCACGATGCGTATCGACTAGAAGCGAAATTGTTCGTGGTCGGTGGTGGTTTTGTTGATTTTGCACTTTCTTTCTTCTTTCTCGTCCGACTGGATCCACCGGGCTCGGCGGACGCGGCTTTTTTCTCGCGCCTTCGCTTGTCCGTCTCTCTGCTCTCAGTGTGTGCGCAGATGTAGCTCCATTTGGTGCTGTAATAAACTCGTACCTAGCTGCGTTATTTTTTCCCCTTTTCTGATCTTATCGATGCTTGGCCGTTGAAAAAGAAAGTAAAAACGCCTGATGCTGTGAACTGTGAGTACATCCGACGTGAACTTGGCTTTGGGGAAAAAAAGTGTAAACAATTAAATTGCGTCACTTGTCAGTGTCATGAGCGATGTGCGGAGTGACTGACTGTGAGAGGAGGGTTTTATTTTTATGCAAACGTTATGCAACAGCAAATGGGTAGTTGCCCGTGAATGTGGTGCAGAAACGAATTCATGTTTGTTGGTACAGATGCGTTCTAATTTTGACGCTTGAAAGAAACCTGATTTGGAGATCTGTTGTGGACAGTGTTGAGTAGGACACGTGTTTGTATGAAGTGCTCATCTCAGACAGTGAAGAGGTACAATGTCCCACATCGTCCGAGGTGCAAAATTTGTCCCATAAGAATGACCATACGCCACATATTCGGATGACGTTGCAAGTGTTGTCACAAATTTCAACGAATGACTGAACAATTTAAATAAATTGCCAGTGCAATATAAATTCCTTGCTTCTGCAAGTGTCTCATAAATGACAACAGAAACGAAAACAGCGTTACCAGACTATTTTCTTCAAACCTGCTAAGGCTAGGACGAAAAACTGCCTGCTGGACAAAAACGTAATAAATGCTGTAAAAAACTGCGAGCTATTTCTCCTTTAGAAATGCGTTGAATGCGTATTGTGTATTCAGTAAGCTCTCTCAAAAGCGGACGGTACCAAGAAATTTGTCAGCTTATGAGAGGTGTCCGGTTATGAGGAAAAAATACGGCATTGACAACCGTTGATGGAAGAAACACAATAGTTGTTGCATAAGGTCAACTTTTGACTTTCAATGTCAACAAATTTGACTTTTCTTGTAAGGATGCTTTTCGACCAATTTGTGAAAAAAATAATTATTTTCAGTGTCCGGTTAAGAGAAGTAAGAGCATTGTTGGGTATATAACTTAATTCGTGAGGTTTTTTCCCAAAATTTGAACGTTTATTTAAGAGATACATGTACAATAGTATTATTTAAAGTATTGCCCATCTGAAGCTATGACTTTTTCTCATCTTTCTGGCAATTTGTGGATCCCATCCCAAAAGTACCACGCCGGCTTGGTAGCCAAGAATGAGTCAAGCCAATTTTTGATATTCTGCTCTGATGTGACCCGTATTTCAGTGAGGGCCTTCTGCATCGACCGGAACAAATGGTAGTCAGAAGGGGTAAGGTTTGGGCGCAAAACTTCCCATCCACTGTTTTCCAAATAGTTCTTAACCGGAATAGCAACGTGGGGCCGAGGGTTGTCATGATGGAACATTATTGCCTCATGTCTGGTCGCATATTCTAGGCGTTTTGCCGGCCACTGCTCTCTTCAAATGGATTAATTGTGTTCGGTAGCGTTGTCCATTGATGGGTTCACCCGGTTTTAGCGACTCATAATACAGCACACCTTTCTGATCCCAACAAATACAGAGCATTACCTTCGCGCCGTGGATATTTGGCTGGTTGGCCAAGCTAAAGTCACCACTTTCGGCACTTTCGCTCAGCTAGCGCATGTTCACCATAAACTTCCACCAAAATACGATGATTTTGGGCAGCAGTTTTCTTCATATTAAATTAATAAAGACGAACTCCCCGCAAAAACACTTTTTCAGGCACAAAGTTCGACATATTTGAGTGAAAAGTAATTATTGTTGTTTACGCTTCAAATGAATGACATGTACTGAAATGTCGTACAATTACAGTAGCTTTCCAACGCATGTTCCAATGGAATAATACAAGTTACGCCATCTCTTAGCAAACCGCAGAACCGAATTAAGTTATGTACCCAATATTATAAGATAATTTGACAAGAGTTTAAAGTAGGCGCGGGTAATAGGCCGTAGCTAAGGGAGATTTGAAATACAACGAAAACAATATCATTGTTAATTGATGCAAAAGATATATTTCTATAAGAAAAAAAAACAACGAAACATGGCATCTTCTCCATTAAGCAAAAACAAAATTCAACATTTTCAAAAACCATATCCTCAATAGGTCGGGTATTAAGGTCTTTAAAAGATATAAAAAATCAAGATATACTTCAGGCACTTGGTAACAGAGATCAAGAAAATATAAATAAATTAAAATTAATTAATATTGCTTAGAGCCTTAAAAGAAAAACATTATTTACAGCCACTCGGACTTTATACTTCTCAGCAGCCTTACAAGTGCTGAGCGTTCCTTTTTTGACTGCTGGGACAGCAGACACCAAGTCATTTTGGGAAGCATCGTGGTTTACGTCAGTCAAATTGCTTACTAACATGTAAGAAAAAACACACGAAATAAACATTAAAAGAGACACATTTTTATAGTGTCCTGGTTTTCCACTTCTCCATTTTCACGACATAGTGGTTCAAATTATTGTGTCCAGTTGGTGTTCAAGCTTCCATCACTAGCAGAATGTTGTCGCACTCAAGGAGGTTTGTCGGTTTTTGTACTGACCAACATGGCCCAACGAGGCGGCAGTGGAATTGTGGACTCCTACGCACTTGAGTCTACGTTGCCTGGGTTCGATTCTTGTTACGAGCAAAATACTTTTCACAGCCTCACCTCGAGTCACGGACAATGCTCAAAGAGTTTAAATGTCTAGAAAAAGTGAGAGAACAATAGCCCCCACAACACTAGTGGTTGCTGCAAAGCTAGGCACTGGCCCTCTACAGGCTGTAGCACCGTACATTTGGCTCAAAGCATCCGAGTGGTCTCGCAGACGGTTATAGAGGACCACCTTCTGTTTGCTACGTGTACGATTGTGCTATCCACTTTTTTTTCTTGAAGTCCGCAATATTGTGTTATAACTTGTGCTAAATCAGAATTAATTTGGATACACAAGGAAGGAGTCATCATTGACTGAGAACTAGATTTTAGTCTTGTTAACATTGCGTACAAGGTCTTCCTTGTTGTTTTGTATGAAACACAAGAGCTTTTGTCTGGTGGGTCCACAAGGGTGTGGTCTTTGTGGCAATAGCCCATATTCTCCCCTACGACTGGTTAAAGCTCGGGAAATGCAGATCGAAACCCACCAACAACAACGATTCTGCAGTCGCTATTGACATAGACGAGCTGTCAACCATCTCGCTACATTGCACAGGATGCCGATGGAGAACTCTGGCTGCATCGGCAATATCGGGAATGAGCTCAAAGAGACCGAGATGAGCAAAGCTGTTCGATTTGAAAATAATTGCTACCATACGCGCATGACATCGGCATGATTTGACGTTTGATTGAGACGAGGGCTGGTGAGGAACGGAGAAGAGTCTCAGCAAAACAAATGAAGAGCTGGAACTTCCAGGAATTCAGTTACTTCATCTACCATAGCCCGAGCTGAGAGATTAGGGCGTTAATGGCATTAGATGGGAGAGATTCAACTACGCCCTCCATGGGCTGTATACAGAGACATGGTGGCACCTTAGTCCCTGTCCGAAGGGCTTAACCGGAGAAGGACATTAAATGAAGACAGCACAAGGTCGCTTTAGCTGAGAGGAGAGGCTTGCTGGTTGAGCCTCATATCCGAAGAAGAAAAATGTTATTTTTTCTCAAGACACTTTGTGGATCTTTGTGTACAGCAGCAGGTTCTTCATTTCACAAGTCCCCGCTATACAGTCGCTCTCTTCTTTTTTCTTATTTTCAAATTGACAGCTGAGCTTTCAATTCTAAATCACAGTTTGCCGCGGTAGATCGTACAGGCATGGCTACAGCTGACAGGCCACCCCTGTTGCTATTCTGTGTGTTGCTATCCTAATGGTGTGACTACTGCCGAAAGACTATAAAATTTCGCACTTCTTCTCAGACTTATGGGTAAAGAAAGTCTTCCAAGTCCGCTTTTTGATGTCGTCGACGGAATTGAATTGACCTCCGCCTAAATTGGAGAGAGCGGAACAGATAGCAATCCGACTGAGGAGAGTAGGTTGCAGAGATAATGGAGGAAGAGACGTGGCACTTTTACGTTTCTTGCCCCTCAGATTCAGCTGACAGCGTTTTTTATAACTGTGGGTGGCAACTGTGTCAACTGTGGTGGTTGGACGTCCATAGCGAAAATCATCAAGGTCTGGATTTCCAACGATGACGCTTATAGCCGAATCTCCATACATGCTGCAGATCGCACTTTGAGCCTCTGTCGCTATGACCCTTTCTTTAGAAAAAAAAAGCAAATATGCCAAAAACGCACACGTTCGTCGCACGTCCTGGCACAACAAATGCTCTCCGTTGGAATAAACAACAAACATTTCATAATTTTCTGGAGCAAGTATTTTTTAAAGCCTAGCATTAATTAAAGCTACCCATAGACAGCACACTTGCCGCTTACCGCCACACACGTCACCCACGTTCGTGCAAACATCGCGCTTCGCGGAACAATGACACTAAAAGTTAAAACATTTTCAGTTTACTCACACAGTGTGGCACGGTAGCGCGGACACAGGACACACTTCAGCACACCGACTCAAGCGCATGTGCTGTGTATGGGCCCCTTAACAGTCTAAACACACACTGGACGACCATATATTTTTCATGAATTGACCTTCAAGGCCAAATGTTTGCTCGTTGATCGCAATCATCTCAGAGAATGTCGAATCTCACACCAATCAAAAATCCTTGCTCAAAATCGGTCCCATTCAGGTTCTTCAAGTACAAGCTCGCTGTTGATCGTTCATGATAAATACGTCAACTGGATGGGACCGAGGAAATTGTTGGAAACGGAACTAGGTCGATAGATGAATATTCAGCAAACGGATAGTGAGTATCACGAAAGATCCCCCCTCGCATCGAGAATCAAGACCTTCTGCGAGAAGAAGAGTTTCCTGCTTCTTGGGTCAAAATGTATTCAATCTTCAGCAAATCTTAATGCAAGCAAGATTTATCTCGCTTCGTGTTTACCAACAGCGTTGAAACGAGCTCTCGTTGAGGTTCCCTGCAACTTCGTATGTCTGTCTTTCTGAATGTCTAAAATGGCAATCACTGGTTTGACGCTGCGGCTCGATCTGGACATGTAAACATCAATCGGGAGCACAGATATTCCTTTAGCGGCAAGTAGATCTGCAAGATCTTCTAGTTTAAGGCGCATTCACCAACGGAGCAGGCTTGTTTGCGTTTCATTTCATTGCAGTGACCTTCGAGTGGTGCGTCAAGTATTGTGTCAGGTGTGCTGAACTTTCCCTTTTCAGCTCGCTGCCGTCTGCACGTAACAAGTTTGTGTGAATCGGGAACGGGATTTCGGGAATGTGGTAACCCGGATCAATTTTGCCAATGCGTTCCTTTCACTTACACACGCGTGTGCCATTGAAACACCTTGTCGTTCATGTTTCGTTATTCTCCAGTTCAACGCTCGCATTGAGTAATGTGGTGTCTTACGTCAGATGTCTTTTGCACCACTTCGTGCGAACATCAGTCATTGTTGTTTATTTCCATCTTATCGGGGCTTCTGAGGCGTGCTCCCCTGCACTGATCCGACGAAAGCAAAAGGAACGCCCTCAAGGCTTACTTACGCCCACACACAATGTGTGTCTCTGTTGATGAAGTCATCTGACGTCGTTTCCGCATCTGCTGGCCGGGGTCCAGCAAAGTTGCGGCGGCGATTGCCAGAAAATTTGCCTGGGAGTGTGCGGGACTTCAATGAGTATCGGCGTGAAATTTGTGCCGACTTTCACTTTCATATTCAAGTGATTGCGGTTTGATTGAATGACGTTGAGTGACATGGAGTGCCTGAGGAAAAGTCTAAAAGGTTTCGAGGGGAAATGTTGCCTTTTAGAAAACCAAGTGCATAGCGCAATGAGTGAGAGCGGTTAGCTGTCATTCGGAATGCAAGTAACCGTCGGCTCCTTAACGTTGTGTCGCACTCGAAGAACAACGTCACTTCAACCTGGCGACTTGCCCGTCGAAAGCAGCCATCCAGGAATTGTCTGCTTGTATTCTTTAACCTCACTCGTTGGTCTAAGTGGAAGGTGCTCAGCTGTTCCCGCCCTCGCTTTACACTCGCATTGGTTCCACTCACATGGCGTCGCAGGTATTCCGCACTGTTGCGCAGCACACGACAACCATTTACCGCACCATGTAAGCCCCTACAAGTGCTTCTATTGATAAAGCTCATTACTTAAACAAAATGTTCGTGTCGATTCTCATTCTGCCTGAATGCATTGAATTGGCTCCTTGCGAAAAAATCTGTGTGATACAAGGTAGACTGTTGCCCATTGTTCCAACCACCATCTTACGTGATTTGCATGTTCGGGCTCTTCATTTGATTGCAACACCGAGTCGGTCGAGGGAGGATCAACGATGCCTTGGAGTCTTGAATGACAATGCAGTTTTGTGCGCTGGGAACTGCGGCTTGCTTGGGAAGTCGCTGGAAAATGCCGTCAAATTGTATTGTAATTACGTGTGATTGGGATTCAAGAATGTACGGAATGGATTCGATAAATGCCGGCGGTAGTTGCCGACGTAAGAAGAGGTCGCTGGAAGAGGAAGGTACAGAATTTAGTGCTTTAATCCCAACAAGCTGTTGCCGATTACTGGTCGTACAAAGGAACACAGTCAAAATCACTTATCAATGACAGCCAGGAGTGGTCTTACGGATCACTGAAGCAAGGCGTGTAGCATTGTAAGTTAACCTGGAGTAAGCTCCATCGACTCAGTTGCTTTGACAATTTGCAAACTTATTTAACCCCATTTTGACATGCTGCACATAGGGAACAAGAGTGTCACCCATCCCTAAGAAAAGTATATTTTGGGAATAGCCACAGTTTTCGAGAAGGTGATCCTTTGGTAGGGGCAGGGAAAGGGGCTGCTAGCGAATTCACCAGCACACGTAGACCATGTTGCTTCATTGTGATACCCACAGGCAGACTACTCCTGTGATAGTGACGTTAATTTGTTCCCAACGGCAAATGGTGACTGGGCCAGATTTGATTCGAACAGGAGAAAAAGGGCGGGCACTTATCCTTAAGACAGGCGGGAATCCTTAAGAAAGTTCAAAAATATGTCCTCTCAGTCAGACTCTCGAGCTAAACTTAGCTGCACAGATTACTGACAGCCCAAACATCGATGTTTTCGATGTATCGATGTTTAATGAGAAACCCTACCAAGCCGCCTTGAGCGTGGGTCTTTCTAGATAGAGCACGGGTGTCCATCCCCCCGATGTGGTCGAGACAGTGCAGTCGACGGATGGTTCTCTCTCTTTGTCTTCTCCTCCATTCACCCTCATTGCAGACGTAGCTATATCGGAATTTTTCTTTCGAAATCACCAAGAGTCCAGCTTACGACGTAGAATTCCGGAAGCAGCAGACGTGGAATTTTCGGAACCGCAGCATTGGTGTCCATCCGCTCGATGTGGTCGAGACACTGCAGTCGACGGATGGTTCTCTCTCTTTGTGGATGGTTCTCTTCTCCTTGCAGACGTAGCTATATCGGAATTTTTCTTTCGAAATCACCAAGAGTCCAGCTTACGACGTAGAATTCCGGAAGCAGCTTCTTTTTCAGTCTGATTGGCCTGGATCTCAGCACCTTAACCTCTCCAGCTCGCAGGATGTGTTGAACGGTGGTTTGAGCTCAATCCTGAACGCCATCTATTGTCCCGCAGGCCCAGAGTCAATCGGGGGCTGTAGCTCCTAAACCCTCTAACCGGCAGTACCACCTTTAGGCGGGGTTAAGGTAACTCGCTAAAAGGCTTATGCTTTCAAATTTCAAGTCAGTTGGAATTTGTTCATCGGGAAGAAAAATTGGCCAGTTAGAGGGTTTATTGGCACAGCTGCCCTGGGCGTGGGATCCATAGATGGCTGCCTACACGTAAATATGCTCATGTTCCGTCCAGTTGTGTGTAGCCTCATGTCTGTCATGCCTCTGTCGCATGCAGCAAGCTTGGGATAATGAACAGTCTTGTATAAACTAAGCTTCATTTTTCGTGGGACTAACTGCCTTTTGAGCGAAATAAACAACGACTGGTTCGAGTAATTCTGCGTGTGATTTCAGTCCTCATGGTGTTAATGTCATGCATGCCGAGGTCAAGGAGGTACCTGACTGCCTTGACATCATAGCTGTCCATTGTGATGTACCGCCCAAGACGCCGTCCGTTCTCCAAGACGTCGTCTCCCTCAAACGTCTCATTAGCTCATCTTGCTGACGACCCAGTGTCTGATCATGTAGACACGCCAATTCCACGGTGACTGTGCATATGTACTCTTGTTGATCGCTGGCATTTTTTTTATCATTTTTTTTGAAGGGCTAAGCTTCAACCTTAGTCTTCAAAAACTGCCACCAATCAACATAAGGCATTGATTTCAGCAACGAGCAACTCTCCAAGAAGATCTCTCCACAAGGGGGAAAGCCACAATCACGTGTCACGCTGTCAAACTAATTCCGCCAATCTGCACCCGATGAGTGCCACTTAACGTAACTTCCGCCAGCAGTTTGTCCACCAAACTCGAGGCAGAATCGATTCCGTGCGGTCAGTTTCGTTGGCAAACGATGACAAATTAAGGAAATCCTCCAAGTGCCAATGTCTGGCTGGCTATGACGTGTCGGGCTTCATCGAAGACAACTATCCAACTCGTAGACAATCATCTTCAATTACGTCCAGCTCATAAGTGTGCCTCCGTTCGATCCAAACACCTGTTAACGACGCATTTGCATGCAATCCAACCAGTTCCGTGAAATTACTGTTGGAAGATCGCTCCACGGCGCCCGCTGTCGTGCACAGGAAATAGTAAAGTGCCGAGTCCTTTTCACACACTGGCTAGGTTTCTCAATGCTGACGTAACTTGCACGGCACTAGTGATTTGACTTTCATTCAGAAAATGTGGGTCATTCGCCGACCAGCGTCGATATCAGGTCTGACTTGATTGCTTGTGCCACCTATCCTCGCGTTTGTTCTGGGCGTTCGGACTGGTGGACATGTGGTTTAACGTTGGCTTAAGCAAGAATTTATGCATAAACAGTGGCAAATGTGTGAGTTATCTAAATAAATACATTTCGACTGCATTTCACGCCGCGAGACGGGTGCTCTACATGGATTGGTGCTCTGGTAGGTATTTGTTTTTTTTTACACTAAGACCAATTAACTGACTTCCACACAGCGCATTTGCTCGAGTTCCAAACCAAATAAGCCCGAGATCAATTAGGCATCGTGGCATTTTTGTAGCTGTTCAATGGTGCAAGCGGCGGTGTGATTGCCCGGCTAGGGAAATGTAAACTTTTTGTGGAGCTTGTCATTTGCAATTGAATCGGATGGCGTGACAGTTAGAATTGACACATTAGCGGATGGTTTTGGAGAAAATTGCTTGGAATGTGTCACGACCAATTTGGGGTGTAATTTGTGTTCCAATTTGTAATGTGTCGGAAATTTAGGAAATTTGTTTGTTCACATGGGAGGGGATTTCGTTGCAAAATTGTCTTCTTTTCAAGTGATTTGAGTTGAAATTATCAACGGGCCGGAATGAAACTGTAAGTCTGCGCAACACGAGGGTTAATGACGGTAGAGCCACCCAAAAATTAGGCAAAGATACTCAATTCACACTACTTCCATGCGGAAAAGATCCCGCCAGCAGTTCAAAGATTTTAAAGAATACGACTAAAAAACTAAGCTGATTGCGGTGTGCTTGGGCGCTTATCATTTTCAGCTGTACGACGCCAGGCAAAAAAATGGGTTTTTTTTTTTAAACAAAACACTCGTGTTTGTCTTACAAGACTAACCAAACGGAGAAGGAAAAGGCCTAATTTGGAAATGTCAAAATTGCATCGCATATGTAAGCCATACAAATCCTAAGGTGATGCCACAAGCTGACTTTGAGCGGCGAACAACGTGACAACGCTTTATACCCTGTTCACTGGATGGCACTAAAGCCAGTCCACGAAACTGTCTAGCAGGCGCAACCAGACCAAGCTAGTCAAGGTCATTCTTCACTTGTGTGCGTCACCTTAATCCCCGATACCCCCTGTCTGCGTTATCCTTCAGGTTTGGAGTTAAACAATCTTCACAAGCAAGATGCCCAACCCATCTGGAACCAAGGCAGACAGTTCGTGGTTTAATCTTCTCGACCCGATGTCCTGTAAACAAGCGAACTTCCTTTGTACAAGCTTCTGCGTCGCGTAGCAGTTCTGGAAGGCGTGGTCTCCCTCAAACGTCTCATTAGCTCATCTTGCTGTCGACCCAGTGTCTAATCATGCAGATGTCATCACCAAGATCAAGTTCTTGTACGCAGTCAGCTTGGTCCCGCGGGGGATGGTTCCATTTTTGAATTGCTCCAAAGAAACAGCGGCTGTCAAGAGTTATTCAGTTGTGTTCTATATATCTTCCATAGCACAGAGACGAAGTGGGCAAGGCCCCTGACTACCTGGATGTTACACCAGGTCATTGTGAGGATTCAACTTCCTTCGGTCTTGCCTCAGTCACCGCCAAATCAGAACTTCCCAAATTGGCCATCTCGCTGCTAACAAACGCCTATGTTGGACCAATCACAGAACGATCGTAACCCGGGTAATGACAGATGAACTTGCACGATTTCCTCACGAGTGATGTTGAGGAACTTGAAGGACATCTCAGACGAGACGATTTATCTCGATAGTTGGCCCATTCCAACGGACAAACGATATGACGTTTCTCTCCTTGGGAAAGCTTCTTACAAATGGCGGTATCTCCCACAAATTCAAAGGGAGATAGCAAAGGTCATGTGGATTGGCATAAAGGGCGGACTGGTCGATGTGTGCCAACAGCAGCAGTCACCTTCGGGTTCTTCACGCACCTCTATCGCCAAGCGACAATGGAAAGGTCTTAACTCAATTGGGCCAGAGCTAAGTAAATTGAACAGGGTTAGAGTAGTTTAGTCAGAGCTGTAAGGAAGGGGTTTAGTCCGCCCTCTTTCGGCGGTACAGATAGGGTCTTGGACATACTTTTCATCTTCATTTTCTAATAAAAGCTCGACTAATAGAAGCTCGACGCAGTGAATGGCATGGAACCCTTGTATTGTGTAGGTTGATAGACGAAGCGACGCAGCAAGGCATAACTACATTAATGAGTAGCAGACGTGCCCAATGTAGTTATTCCAAAAACGTGACATTTCTGCCATCTCTGCTCACGACTGGAGGCAGTTTTATCCCAACTCTGAAGGGCCAATTCGGGATGTGTTTTCTGGGCAGTTAGTGCTGTTTCAGCACTAGAAGAAGTGGGATTTTATTCTGAGTTCACACACACAAATCCATAGCAAAACCAATAGTTCACAAACACACTATTTATTAGTCCACCCAATAAAAACTGATTCCCCAAAAAGATGCTCCATCCCAGGAGGTACATATTTCAGAATTATTATTGTTTTTCATCGCACACGACACTAGGCTCGCAACAGTTGGGGTAAGGCAGAGTCTTGTCAATGGGATCTCCCTTCTCGCATCCATGCACTTCAAGGACTGGACAGCTGCAAAATTACAAGATTTTCGGTTGGTTTTGAAATAATGAGCGACTGCACGGCAGACCTGTCTCTAGGACCTACCTTTCAAAATCAGCGACGCCATTGTCTCCACAGGAAATGCTTCTACACTCTTCGGAATCGGTTACTTCCTGCCCTGGCGACAGAACCATGTTCTCTCTGATTGTACATTTTCCGGGATATCCTTGAATTGCAAATAATTTTTACGCATCACAGTAGATTTACCTAGGATCTCACTCACTGGGGTCTTTGAAAACTCCTTGTGACACCGCGCCCAGTGCAGGTGATCCGCACAGCAGCAAAAGCACAAGAAGAATACACACGGTCGACTTCATATTTGCTTGACACTTCCTCCTTGACTGAAGAGCGGTGCCAGTCTCTGAGACGTCTTTCCACGTTTGAGTTAGTATCAAGCGGGCATAAATTAATCGTGCGACTGTTTCCAAGAAGAAAGTAAAGAGTAAAGAGCAATGTGTTCAATTATTTAGTCTCAAAAATGTTCGACCAAGAATTCCGATGCTAGACACTTGAGTTTAAATATGCAAGATTGAGAATTGATACGTATTTAACACACCGTCTCCACGGGACATATATGTGCCCAACATTACAACCGCAATCTGAACAGCAGGCCGTGGCTGGTTTTCTGTGGACAAACTGTGCCATGTCGTTTGACTTCAACGTTGGCTGCCACAGAGTCAACATCGAGAGACGGCCAGCCAGGCACCAATCAACGCAGAGAGATCGCACTAAAAACAGCGCCAAAAAAACTCAATTCACTAACACTTCTACTTTTACTCTCACCTCTCTGTTTCTACATTCAAACAGAATCTTTTTTGCATTTATAATGTGCCATTAAAATAATAGTTACTAGGCTAAGTCGAGAGACATCGGTTAGCTTGGAGTGCCCGCCGAGGTGACACTGTCCGCCCAACTTGTTTTGAGCATTTTTGTCCAGAGTCTGGAGTGTGTTATGAATTTTTTAAATAAAAATTAATTAAAATGAAATGAAATCCAACAAACGTTAATCTCTGTTCCAACTTTGGACCACTCGTGCATGGATCATGTCATGTCGTAAAATCGAGTTTATCCATGTATGCTTGGACATGGATTTTTGTGCCTCCACTAGATGTGTTCACGTCGTGTTCATGAACAGGACATGGTTGATGTGCCGTGGCCGTCTGCATAGTCCTAGTATTCCTATTGCACTTGGTATAGCTAAACTATGGATTTTCCAGGTCGGTGGCAGAATAAACAGTTTTATCAAATTTTTAAGACCTTTAGCCGTATGTGTTCACCGATTGGGGGCGTATAGCCGTGCATACAAATGGCTCAAACTGGAACTGGACCACGAACCCGATTTTGATCAAATCTTCACTAATGTATTCAGAAAAGATTGTAGAACATTTTTTCAGTCCAGCACTTTAGCATAAACAAATCCCATGAACTTCTGAAGAAACATATTGGGTCCATAACTCCGTGCGGTTTGCTTAGAGACGGCGTAACTTGTTATTATTCCATTGGAACATGCGTTGGAAAGCTACTGTCATAGTACGTCATCTCAGTATATGTCATTCATTTGAAGCGTAAACAACAATAATTTTTTTTTTCACTCAAATATGTCAAACTTTTTGCCTGAAAAGGTGTTTTTTCGGGGACACGACACACACGACACACGACGCCACAAAAGGAAGTAATTTTTGCATCGGATTGTTACTGGTGATGAAGAATGGATCCATTACGACAGCCCCAAGCGCAAAAAATCACATGTGAAAGCCGGCCGAATATCCATGGCGCGAAGGTAATGCTCTGTATTTGGTGGGATCAGAAGGGTGTGCTGTATTGTGAGCTGCTAAAACCGGGTGAAACCATCAATCGTATAAAGAGAGCAGTAGCCGAAAAATGCCCAGAATACTTACTTAAGGTGGCGCTACAGTCCGAGGTGGACCTGGGCCTCAACCAACAAGCGTCTCCAGCCAGCTCGATCTTTAGCTAGGTGTCTCCAGTTTCGCACGCATAGTTGGTTGAGGTCCCTTTCCACTTGCGTGCGCCACCTGAGTCGCGGTCTTCCTCTACTGCGCCGTCCCTCGGGGGTGGATTCGAAGACTTTTCGGGCCGGAGCATTGGTTTCCATCCGCTCTACATGACCTAGCCACCTCAATCGTTGGATCTTCACTCTTCTGGCTAAATCGATGTCGCTAAACAGCCCGTATAGTTCGTCATTATATCTCCTCCTCCACTCACCATCTATGCAGACGGGACCGAAAATCACACGAAGAATTTTCCTCTCGAAGCAACCAAGAGCAGCTTCATCCGCTTTTGATAAAGTCCATGCCTCCGCGCCATATAGCAGGACTGGGACGATTAAGGTCTTGTAAAGCGTTAGCTTGGTTGTCGGGAGAGGGCTTTGTTTACCAATTGCTTTCTTAGCCCAAAGAAGCAGCGATTGGCAAGAGTTATTCTTCGTTTGATTTCAGCGCTGGTGTCGTTGTCTGAATTGATAGCGGTGCCTAGGTAGACAAAGTTTTGGACGTCTGCTGTGACGTTCTGACTGAGACGTCGGTGTTGGGTGTCCTTTCTCGTTGACAGCATATACTTTGTCTTGCCCTCGTTTACCGCTAAACCCATCTTCGCGGCCTCCGTTGCAATACCCACAAAAGCTCCATTGACACCACGCAGTGTTCTTCCGATAATGTCAGTATCGTCGGCATATGCGAGTAGTTGGACGGACTTCTGAAAGATTGTTCCTCTGGTGTTGGCGTTCGAGTTTTGAACAAAGTCGCAGGACAGCGCGTCGCCTTGTCTGAATCCTTTTTTGACATCAAAGGTCTCGGTTAGGTCTTTACCGACCTTGATGGAGCAGCGTGCATTCTCCATCGTCATCCTACACAAACGGACGAGTTTGGCAGGGATGCCAAAACTAGACATTGCTCTGTATAGCTCGTCTCTATAAATGCTATCATACGCGGCCTTAAAATCGATGAAAAGGTGGTGGGTATCGATTTGTTGCTCCTGGGTTTTCTCCAAAATCTGCCACAGTGTGAATTTTTGGTCGATGGTGGATTTTCCTGGTCTAAAGCCACACTGGTATGGACCGACCAGGTTGTTGACGAATGGCTTTAGGCGTTCACACAGTACGGCGGATAAGATAGCCTCTGTAGTTGGCGCAGTTCAAAGGGTCTCCTTTTTTATGGATCGGGCGATATGCGACCAGACACGAGGTCCACCATGACCACGCTCGGAACCACGTTGCTATTCCGGTTAAGAACTGTTTGGAAAGAAGTGCATGGGAAGTTTTACCCCACCCGCCTTATAACCCAGACCTTGCCCCTTCTGACTACCATTTGTCGACTACCGGTCGATGCAGGACGCCCTCACTGAAATACGGTTCACATCAGAGGAGAATACCAAAGATTGGCTTGATTCATTCTTGGCTGCCAAGCCTCAGATCCACAAATTGCCAGAAAGATGGGACAAAGTCATAGCTTCAGATGGGCAATACTCTGAATAATACCATTGCACATGTTTTCCAAGCGTTAACATTTTGAAACGAATTTAGTTACAAACACACCAATAAACAAACACAGTCATCATTTGGAAGTACTCGTAAAAGGGAAATAAAAGATTATCAATTTTTAAAACGATTTACTTGCTCATCATCATCATCTTCTGACCCGCATGCTCCGCTAAAGGGGTCGCGGGGGTAAAACACACACGAGAGATCTCCAGGCAACACGATCCTCCGCCATCGACTTTAACCCATCAGGAGGTATGCCCAATCGTTTTTGGACTTGGTTCAACCACCCCGTCCTGGGTCTGCCAAGCGGTCGCCTACCTGGTGGAATCGCATTCAACGCCCAACGAGGGGACATTCGAGCTACGTGCCCAAACCACCGAAGCATAGCCCTCTCCGTTCGAAGAAGCAGCTCCTCAATGTTGAGTTCCTCGCGCTCTGCCGTGTTGCCCACCCCATCCCGACGAGTAATTCCCACAGCAGCACGGAAAGATCTCATCTCAGCAGCTTGTATTCGCGGTCTTAGTCTTTCGGTCATTACTTGTTAACTTCATTTAAGTTTGTTTTAAATTAGTTGCTCTCAGATCCCCTTCATCGGAAGTGCTTCTACGATGGATATTCCTCGGGAGCCTTTAACAGGTCGAGGTAGGGGCTTCCCTATTCTATGAATGAGCTATGCAGCGCTATGCTGCGACACGAAAGATATGGATCTGATGAAATTGAAGATGTCCCTACACCTGATCATCCCGACACATTCTAATTTATATCTCTCAGCTTCTTCGCCGCGGCGGCGTGTAATGTACATTCGCTTTGCTGTAGACCTCCGTCAAGTCTCATGCTAATGTGCGTCTCTATATACACAGCCTCCTGCCACAGAGTACAAACAAAAAAAACGCACGCACATACCTCATGCGTAATTCTGAGAGGATGAAACATTGCTCTTCTTAAAGATTCTCTGTCAGGTGTACCTATGGCGTCACAATGAGGGTTTGTTGGCTCCATCTCTCTCGAGTAAATGATGAATGTCTGCCCAGGAAAACATTCTCAAACTTCGCCTCACGAAGACGGCTCAAAGCTGCATGACCCCTCCAGCCAATATCACGCACCAAACACGTCGTTCCGCAGGGACTAGACTATTAGACCTACCAATGGCCTCTGTACACCTTTGTTCATGTTTTCGTGTGTGTATTAATCGAGCTAGGCCAAAGTCCACTCAGTCGGATCCATTCTGTCAAGAATGGATGTCGTTTGAAGGTTGTTTGTATGGAATTTTTCAGAAAAACAAAAACAGACAAATCGAAAGGTTGGTTCACAATAAGGTTGTTTATTCAGTCAATCGTCCTGCTTCATCCCAGGAGATACTCACAATTCGGGATCTGCTTGTGCAGTGTTATTCAGGGCATATAATGTGACGCTCGCAACATTTAGGGTAAGACAAAGTCTTGTCAATGTAATCTCCCAGCTCACATCCATGAACGACAAAGAGTCCACAGCTGTGAAATGTATTTTTCAGTTGTTCTGTGCTTTCACTCAAGAGCTATTTGAAGAACTTACGTTGCAAATTCAACCATGCCATCACCGCCACAAGTGACTCTTGTACAGTCTTCATGATCGGTTGCCACCTCCCCCGGGGAAAGTATAAAGTCGTCCCTGATTGTGCACTTGCCGGGATATCCTTTAATTAAAAACAAGTTCATACTCCACGGCGAGGTTATTTTCGGACTCGCTTACTTGGGTCATTATAAACTCCTCGCATTATCGCTCCAAATGCAGGCGATCCGCACAGCACCACAAGTATGAGAACACACGCGATCGACTTCATATTTGCTCGAAAGTTCGACTTTGACTGAATTTTCAACAAATACCATTTGAGTTGTGATCTTGGATTGATTACACTCTCTTCTTTATTTAAACAAAACACAAATATGTCCGAATGCACGATCGATTGGAATTCTGCTTATCAGCAAAAACGTGACGCTGTGTGCTGTATTCGAGATGCTGTTTCTTATCCGTTGGGATTTTTTTTTGTCTTAAATCAGACTCATTTCGTAAGCAGCACTTGATCCGATTCAATGGAATTCTAAAAATAACAAACGGACAAAATAAATGATTCAAATGGTATAGAGATGCTGTCATGTCAGGCTTCAAGGCTAGAAGTGTAAGTCGTAAGATTGCGACGCCTTCCTGAATACTGTGCGTGACACATGGCTCATCACAGACATTTCACCACCCCCTCTAGCCAAGATCCTTGCTCAGTCCTCACACTTGGAGCGCACGACATCTAGACAGCTTGCGAATATATCAACTAACCGGTATCTGGTAGCTGTCTGCCTCGATGTACGCTTGGATCTTTTAAGCTGCGCAACAGATTTTGATGCAGTTTTCATCAATAGATGGAGCTAATCGGGAGGAAGGTTTATACGTATTGTTTCATATTGTTTTGTGTTAATTTGTTGTGCTCCAGCTGGCATCTCTTGGCTGAGGTCTCTCTCCACTCACATGCAAGGGGGCAGCTTCTACTGCGTTGTGCCACTGGTCCACACCAGTCTCGAAGACTTTTCGGTCTCGAGCAGTGTCGTCCTCTACATGGCCTATCCACCTTAGAACCTTGGATCCGAAGACTGCACAGTTCGCACGTACAGTTCACAGTTCTTCTCCAATCTGCCATCAACGCAAACAGGACAAGAGCAATCTCCTGCACTTTTTGCACGCACTTTTCTCTCAAAAAATACTACATCTTGATATTGTCCAAGTTTCATACAGCAGAACAGGGATGATCAAGGTGTTTCGAGAGAGCTACCCGCTCGCTACGGGATTACCCATCACACTCCACCCACCATCACATTTTGCCGCCTATTCTAATCACCATTAGAAGAGAGCTCTGTTCTAAGAAAGCATCTGTTTAGTGCGATCGGGACCTAGTCTGAGGCAGAACCTCTTGGAGGTTTGGCACGTAATACTCGCCAGTCATCTAGTATTTGCTTTTTCGGTCACTGTCCTTGGTGTGGGTACTGGGCTAGTGCATCGATTTCTAAGCAGTGGGTACCAGGTTCGATCCCCAATTCACGGCTTCACCTTTTTCGAATGGAAACACATTTTCCATTAATTCTGTATTTATTATTTGATAACCAGAATTACTCCATTCCAAGAGTGTGTACGGAATGAAACGTTGAGAGCAGAGTCCTGGATACCCGAATACCAGGGTACTTACCCGTGTACCCGCATTCTCGGGAATTACTCGGGTAACCGTATGGTTGTACGATTAAATATTGCGGGTACCCAGAAAGTTGGATGAAATTAATCTGCTCCCGTGGCGTTGTGGGTTGGTGGCACTTGAGCCAAGGCAGCCCAGGTACCAGCAAAATACTTTTCACGGCCCCACCTCTTTCGTGTCACGGACAATTCTGAAAGAGTATAAATGTCTCGAAGACTCGTCTCAAATTGGCCGTTCGGAGTCGGCATAAAACTGCAGGTCGCTTCCACTTGTGAGTGAACAATAGCACGCACAACACGAGTGGTTGTGGAGAAGCTAGGCCCTGGCTCTCCACGGGCTGTACCGCCACCCATGTTTTTAGTTCAATCTGCACCACTGACTTGTTCGCTTTCATAGATTTCGCTGTATTAAATAAGAGTATTTGTTGTTGACAGTCGACAGTGCCGGGTATACTCCAACTCGGATATTACCCGGATACCCGGGTAGTCGGGTAATTGTCAAAACATATAATACCCGGGTAAGATCAAGAGCGTGAGTAAACCCAGCCGCCTTAAATAAATTGCCGAATATGATTTGAAACTTTCACAGAATACCAACAGAAGCCAGCAGGCATTTCTCTGCAAATGTTCCCACATCGTCAATTAAAATTCTGCTCGCACAAATACGTCAGCGTAAATTGTCAAAGCAACGCATTTATCGAACATACGTGCATAATCTGTGTCGCAAATGTGCTAAAGCTCTCCATTAATCATAAAGTTGTAGCTACACATTTTCTCGTATCTCGATTGAGACCTTAAGTATAATTAAAAATCACTGGATCCGTAGATGTCTGACCAACGAGACGGCAAGCAGTCAAACCACAGGCTTATGTTAGCGTAGTCCACTCTGTCTGTGGTCGTTTTTAATCCTCTATCCAACCGACGCAACTACGCTGGCGTAGCCCAGCATATTGTCAACAAGAAGTGAATTGGACGCATAACCAGTGCTTGAACAATGCTGGGTTGGTTCTCCTCCATGATCGTTCATTCCTACGGAGACTGGTCTACCTCAGCTCGACTCGATCGCAATTCGATGTCAGGGGAGTAGCGTCTATCTGTCGATAGATATGTACATCTGTTGCAGTGCAGCAATTTGAAAAAGTCGATTGATTGACTTTTTCTCCTTGGAGGCTAGCTCCATTCAATTCGAGCGATTTTCTGCTTGATTGAATTAATGTATCGCGGTGAATGGTGAAAAGGTGTGAAAATCTGTTTTTCTACAAATGTTTGCTGAAATTTGTCATCATGGGATGTTCGAGACCAAAGGACATGCGCTGCAATATCAAACGTGAAAGCAAAAACGACATACGACGGTGCAAGTGGCTGTCCAGTGCAATGGATCCGAAATGATTTCGACTGATTGACACGAATGTTGAATAAAAATCAGATTGTGTTGCAGTTGCGGGCAAGATTTGCTGAAGAAACAAATTACATCACGCTGCTCCGCAGCGCGGCAGTCATTCAAAGTTATCATGTGACCCAGTGGAAGGAGGTTATTTCTGTCAATTGGATTCCCTTGTAACTGTCCCACTCTGTTGACAATGAATTTAGATAATGGTTAAAATCATGTCATCGTGTAGTTGTGAAATCATTAGAAATGTGCTTTATTTTCCTTTGTATGCCGGAGTGGACCTCTGCGTGCACTGACACGAGCTCCGTTGTCAGCTGTCAACGGCAAGTTGCGCAATGTGACTTTATTCGCAATTTATGCCTGAAACACAATGGTGCATTGCGTCAGCCGACTTCATGTTACGGAGAGGGGACGAAGCCGTTGCGTTGGTTTGCGTTCTATCAAAAAATGTACAACTAATAAGTCATAATTGAAGGGGGAGAGAGAGACAGCAAATGAAGTATTATAGAGATGGCCAACGTCACAGCTGACTGACCCCTTGACCATCGACGATAAGAGAGAGAGACAGAGACAGCAAATGCCGGAAATGAGGGATTATACAGATGCCCAACTACACAGCTGACTGATCCCTAGACCATCGACTAATTTGAGAGCTTTTTTGACAGATATTCACGAAATATCGTTCCCTGACTGGTCAATTTGGCTTTCGAAAACGATATAAAAAATGGTTGTCAAAACTTTTGAGAGGTAGAAGTTGGGCAACTCTATCATACTTCATTTCTGGTCTGGATTATGTAGAAATATAAAAAAACGAATTTTTGTTTCAAAATTCTCCCAGCGTTTGCAACCTCTGAGTAAACACACTAAATGAAATTAATTCTCTCAACTTTTTTGAATTCACACTCAATTCACATATTCGTTGATTTTTAATTTTCGCTTTCATCAAAGCTTGAGAGGCACAGTAATCGAATGTCAAAAACGGAACCTTAGTGAGGCCGCAGAACAAAAAAGATGTCGGTTTTGACAAGCTGTCATGCACACCTTAATGTCCTTCAACCGTGATACCGAAATTTGGAACGGACCCTGAGTGACGCCACAAAACAAAAACATGGCGGATTTGACAAGCTGTCAAGCACACCCTAATGTCCTTCAACCTTGATACCGTGGACCTTGACACCACAAAATAAAAAGATGGCGATTTTGACAAGCTGTCAAACACACATTAATGTCCTTCAACCGTGTTACCGAAATTTGAAACGGACCTTGACACCACAAAACAAAAAGATGGCGGTTTTGACAAGCTGTCAAGCACACCTTAATGTCCTTCAACCGTGATACCGAAATTTGGAACGGACCCTGAGTGACGCCACAAAACAAAAACATGGCGGATTTGACAAGCTGTCAAGCACACCTTAATGTCCTTCAACCTTGATACCGTGGACCTTGACACCACAAAATAAAAAGATGGCGATTTTGACAAGCTGTCAAACACACATTAATGTCCTTCAACCGTGTTACCGAAATTTGAAACGGACCTTGACACCACAAAACAAAAAGATGGCGGTTTTGACAAGCTGCCAAGCACACCTTAATGTCCTTCAACCGTGACACCGAAATTTGAAAGCCAGTACCGTGCTCAAAAAACCGAATGGTGAAAATGTCGTCTAGTTTTTGAGAAATTGAAAGTCCTTCCATTTTGGCGTCAAAGTTATTGTCCCCTCCCCAAGGCGATCCACAAATTCAAGACCAAAAAATTCCCCATGAAGTATCTGTTTCTAAAATTCTACAGGAAGCTTCGCGGACGATATTATTCCATATGAATGAAGTGTGTCACTTTAGAGGATAAGCAAATGAGAATACACTCCAGTCGAAGTCAACACAGTTGGACCTGCTGCGGGACAGTTCAACGTAGCTGAAGACGATTGACAGATTCCCAAGCAATACCTGCAGTTAGGAATTTATGTAATTTTTGTGAAAGTGAAAGTTGGTCTTTTCGCTCACATATCTTACGGCACTACTGTGTTTGCCTCCACTGCGTGTCTTGATCACTTATAAAAATATGGGTGGCGCTACAGCCCGTAGAAGGCCAGGGCCCAGCATCTCAGCAACCACTCGTGTTGTGCGTGCTGCCGTTCTCTCACGAGTAGAAGGGACCTACAGTTTTATGCCGACTCCGAACGGCCGAGTTTGAAAAGCCTCCTCGAGACAATAATTACTCTGTCAGCATCGTCAGTGACTCGAAAGAGGTGGAGCCATGAAAATCGAACTCAATCAGCGGATTTCAGTTGCGTAGGGGTCGACGCACATACCCAAAACGCCACGGTGGTGTCTTGATCACTACTCTCGCATTGGCTCATACATACACACAAACTGGTGTAGACGAATTTCCCTCTGACGGGCTATGAGTTGAAAGAGCGTATGTATGCAGTATGTATGCAGCACATTCTATCCATAACTGCCATCTACATGCTGCACACACTTAGGCTTGCTCTTGACCATTCACTTGAAAGCCAAGGGAGTCAAGCAGCTCCGAGGAGAAATTCCACGAACACATGCCAAGCGCACCACGCCAGCAATCCAGTTACATTATCACAGCTCCTAATGCCACACTATCACTTAATTCAGCGTTTTAAATCAGTCCAATTAGATAGCATTGTAAACGTATCAATAAGCTGTTAAAAGTTACCCCCCCGGGGAAAAGCCCGTACACACACAGCGGCTGGAGCTACTCTAATGCATTCCAATGGATTCTGCTTATCTGCGATCTCGTGCACATGGAACACGATAGGTGGTTTCCCACTTGTGGACACTGTCGGCGCAGATCTACAAGTTGTATCGCGCACACTAATCCATCATCATTACGCATAATATCAACACCGGATCGAAAAGCGACTGTAGGTCTCTGAGCACATAAGTGGGTACTGCAGCTTCTAAGTGCACACACTCCCATCGTGCCTTCCAGACGATAAATTATTCATCACTCCGAGGTGGCATTGTACTCGCTTAAGTGACCGTTTAATCGATTAATTGTGTAACTCCCAGGCTCTGGCCGTTCCAGTGCATGTATGTATCCCACTTTTCGCGCTATCCGTCATCCGCCAGCAGAAGTCTTGCGCAACCCAAGTGGAGTAGGTTGGTAGGTTTTCGGCATCCGATACGATCTCTTGTGTCTGGATCTGAACGCGGAGGATACTGAGTTCGGCCGAAATAGACTGAACCGTGTTGTGCTCGCGAATAACCCGAGAAAGATAGTCACGACAGAATCATGTCCGACGACAGCCGGCACTGAACCGTAGTGAACGTGGACGAAGATCCGTGATGCTGATACGAATACCACCGCTCTTGGATATACCCAGCGCTCAATGCCGCCTACAGGGTGGGTTTCCTCCGCAAGACATCACCGCTCGTCGGGATGACTTCGGGGTGAATAGAGGTACAAAACTGAAACTCACGCCGTACATTTTTTTCATTTTTGCAAATTAGGCACGGAGACACAATAGAAGCACAACGACGTCCAATTAATCGTCTAACGAATGCATGCGGCAGTGGCTAGCAAAAAATGTCTAATTGATTGCCAGCGGGTTGCCCTCCTGTCGTTGACCGGCGCAATGGCGCGCCGTGCCGCACGGCGATGCATTGAACAGCTGGCGGCGGCGGCTATTTTTATTTATTGCCGCTCTCGGTTTGTTTGTTTATTAAAGCGCTGCTGACACAGGGGCAAATATGGCGAATATCGTGCAGCCTTCAGGTTGGAAATCCTGAAATGTATCTTAGCATCTGCATAGTCTGAGAACGATTGTAATGACAAGATAAAAAAGTTTTTGTTTCTATTCCGGAACTGAAATCGTGCTCTAGATACGGGATACCACGCAGCGAGCCGAGTGCACGATTAGACGTGGGCTCTCAACCTTGTGGAGAAGTGAAAGACCGGGTGTTGTTGACATGATCCGATCCCGACATGCAAAAGGATCTTGACTAAAATGCAAATTAATAAGTCCGCAAATCGGACACACTTTACGGCTGATGAATGCAAATGGTTGCAATGGGCGTTGTATTGTTGCCACCCTTTTTGTGTCAGTTGGTGACTTCATCATATGCTTGGAACACGACAAACATTCTATGATGTCCGCCGCTCCAATGTGCGGCAAACTGAATTGCTATTTCTTCTGCCTCCGGTGGAAACCATCATCGTCATGGTGCAAGGACAACAAGGTGTCCCGCCGCGGCGATGGCAACAGAAATGTAAAGGCGGAAACAAATTAACAATTTCAAACTTTCCTGATCTTCATAGTTTGAGCCATTATTAGAATTAAATCCTTCAATCCAACATCAATTTGCGAGACAATAAGTTTTGTGTATTTTATATTCAAATTAGAATTGTGGTCTAAGCTTAAGAAACACACGATTAGACGGACCCTGATTGAGCTCAGAAACAGGGGGGGTGTGACAAGCTGTCCAGTACCTACACGTTTTCCTTACACTGTGCATCTTCCGAAGCCGCCATATCTGTCATTTGTGTGTGATTGCGCACCTCCACGAGTCCAAATAGCCACGGAGACAAGTCGATTTATGGAATGTTCGAGTTGTGGAGTTTAAATTAAGGGATCATTAAAGTCCAAGTTCTGAGACAACAAATTTTGCTCGATTTAGAAAAATTCGGCTTAAGGATGTTGGGCCTTAAAGAAGCTTGGCCTGAGATAATGGGGGAAGAGATATTCCTCTTTCCAGTGGAAAACCCCCAGTCCATCGCAGTTCACCTCAGATTTTGACGGTTGTGCTCTCAAGTCACGCATACTACTTTATTTTCACGCACACTTGTTGTTAGTTTAGAGCAACGCAATGAGAGTACTCAGCTTCGCTTAGTTCACACGTATTCACAGACGCCTGTCTTTGAAAAGGTGGTCAAAAAACGTGTCAGAAACGAAGAAGTGGCACATCTCTTCATCCTTTATCTCTGCGTTTGACTGTACTAACTTTTTTAACGGATTTAACGTGTTCTTTTGAAATTGTAAACTTTGTGCTCCCTGCAACAGGGGAGACTAGACAAACAAACGTCACCCACTTCGTACCAACCCATAGCACTTACGTCCCTTCTTTCTAAGGTCATGGAAACGCTTATAAATCGCCAGCTTGTGAAATATCTTGAATAGCGGAAGCTTCTTAATGACTGGCAGTTTGATTTCCGCAGCAACAGGTCCACTGGTGATCTGAAAAGTGGAACCAATATTTGCACAATGCAGGCAAAGGCAAGATCGTTGCGCGTGATATTTCTAGGGCATTTCACAGAGTTTGGCATCAAGCTCTCTTGTCGAAAATGCGTGCCTATGGTGTCGATGAATCTCTTCTTCAATGGATTAGAAATTACCTTTCGAAACGTTCAATTCAAGTTGCTTTGGATGGGTTCAAGTCTGATATCCACCAAATAAATGCTGGTGTTCCCCAAGGATCTGTTCTGTCTCCGACACTCTTTTTAGAAATGATCTCTTCTCTGCTACTTCTAATCCAATCCATTCCTTCGCTGATGACAGCACCCTCAGTTTTTCATATTCATTCCAAGACTTCGGAGATCGCCCTTCGGCCGTAGTATGTTTGAATTCCGATCTTGACAGCATAACTAACTGGGGAAAGAACAATCGAGTGAAATTCAATGCTTCAAAAACTCAATGCTGTCTGCTGTCACTCAAGCGAACCCTTGTTGATCAGCCATTATTCATGAGTGGCATCTGTGTCGATGAAACCGGAAAGCTTTCCATCCTTGGTATGTGTATCAATACCTCGTTGGAACGATCACATATTTGAGGTCGCCAAAAATGCTGCGAAATGTTTCGGTTTCCTCATTCGATGCCAGAAACACTTCAAACCTTCTGATTTGGCTTTAATTTATTAGGCGTATATACGCCCCAAACTTGAGCACAGCGCTCATATCTGGTCTGGTGCCCCCAAAACCACGCTGCACCTGCTAGATAGAATCCAAAAGCGAGCGATAAAATTTATAGGAGACAATAATATGGCAGAGTCATTAGACTCGCTCGAACATCGACGTACCGTCCGTGATGCGTCTATCTACGTCTCTATCCGTAATTTATAGCTATTTTGACAAACGATGATCAAGTGAGTTTGCCAACTGCATTCTCCATGAATTCACCCGCAATACCCGTCTCGCCAGGAATGCTCATCAGTTTACCCTGAACACAGCATTTTGGTGAACGTCCCCATATGCCAGTGCAAACGACTGCGGCTTAGCATTACATTTTTTGACGGACAAACTTGACCACCCTTGCGTGGACGCTCTTTAGCTTTACGACTCATGTCCTCAGAGGAAGCTGGGCGCTTATTGATGGACCACCCTTTCGAAAGCGCAGCACTGCGCTTCGGCAAATGAAGCCATTCTCAGAAAAAGACTGCCTTGTGCGCGCGCAAATCATATAAAAAAAAACAGACGGAAACAGACCTTCTGCGCCATAATCCACAGTTTCTCAGGTTAAAGCGGGTTTTATACAAAATTTGGAAGCTGTGGAACCACTTCATTAATTTCTTCTGCAAAATAAAGTCCGTTGCGGCAAACCTGATGTCCGATGAGCAGGGTTAGGATTTATTGACATGAAACGGAAGGAGCATAAATGCACATTTATTTATTGAAGCGTGGAATAAGCAATTGCTTTTTGAAATTTTCTGGCAATTAAATTCTCCGGTTGTCTTTTATGGCCCCCATACACACGACTTATGTGAGCTCACATGTGCCTTGCGTGGGCTAGTCCGCGCACCGATTGCTCGGTGTGCCACACGGTGTATGTCCTCTCTTGCATGGTCAAATTGCTACGCATCAAATGCCGTTATTTATCGCATGTAATTTCATGCTTTGCCATGTACAAATTCAAATTCGATGGCATGTGATTTTTTGTACTCAGACATGCGTTTCATGCTTCCGATACCCAAAGCTGGGAGCAAAACTTGCAATAAAGAAGAGAAAAGCGCAAAAAGTTATCTCGAAAGCCGGTACGATCTCTGACGAGCAGAGACAATTTACGAGAGTTCACTCGGGCAGCCCCCCGAAAGTTTTACTTTCCTTGCCAAAAAAAATCTCCCATTTGATGCGTTAAATTTGGCCGTGTAACACGGACCTTAAATGAAAAGACTTTCAATCCTTGTGTCGGTGCTATTAGAAGTGTGTGGGCTTGTCCGTACACTTTCATGCAAAATATTGGTCGCATTTCGATCGTTGAAGAGTGATGAGCTCTGGTATTGTGAAGCAGAAATGGGGACTCTTGATTTTGCTCTTGCGACTAGTTCATTAAGCATGCGTACAGGAGACATAAGCAGATCATAATTGACGCGTATAGTGCAATATTACTACTTCACGCGCACTGTTCATAGCACGTCAACGTCAACAATACAAAAACGAACGTGTACGAAATTGTGCGACGGCAAGTAAAACTTGTGTCGACACTTCAGCATGTGTATGGGGCGCTTTTAAGGTCTAAATGACCTTTTTAATTCAGCTGAGTGGAACACATTCAATGCTTTCAACGTTATCGACATCAATGTTTCTGGAAGTTTGGAATCCATGTGGTCTTCCGCTCTTATAAACTCAATAATTTTCAGTCCCGTATTTGCATTGAAACCGACAGTAAACTTCTTCAGGTAGTCCTTATAGTACGTTTACAACGCACCCGAATTCTGCATTTCGACTAGTTTCTGCATGTCAGCCAAATACTTTGCATACATATACTTGCCATACATTTCCTGCATTCTGGAATATTGCATGTCAGCGAAATGTTTAGAGATCAGAAATGTGGTATGATGGAGTTGCCCAACTTCTACCTCTCTAGAAAAAACACAAAAACTTCTCAATTTGGGAGAAAATCTCTAAATTTCGCTCTCACAGCTCACCTCTCTGTCAAATATTTTTCGGCATGTTCGATAATGACGTGCGGTGGACTTAATGCCCAAGACCAAAGAATCCATTGCGTGCGTTGCGTTCCACAAGAATCGCAATTGCCGTACGTTGCGTCCGAACTGTCACTGTACGAGTAGACAAACTTCACTTTGGCATAAATCTAAGAAACTCGAAATTTCGAAGTTCCTGTATTATTAGGAATTGTTCAAATCAAATTTTAAGCAAACACGTAATGAGCAGCCAAAAGAATTTCCATGGATACATCTGTCATACGCACAAAAAGTTAAAAGTTGACCAATATCACCCGGCGCGATGTATTCCACTTGTGGGCCACATTTGCTGTCTCTTTCTTCTTTCCCCCTCTTTAGGACTTATGAGTTTGATTCTTTTACGATTTATTACGACGCAGTATTTCGAGCATGTCCACTAAAGTGTTTGCGGTCAACTACAACGCCAGCGCAAACGCACTATTGTGTTTCAGTTTCATAATGCTCAAAGAGTGTTGGCCGTTCATAGCCAGCATCAAACTGTCCCATTCACTCATGCAAGAACAGTATCTTGAACGAGTAGTTGCTGAGAAGCTAAGCCCTGGCCCTCTGCGGGTTGTAGCATATCATATAGTTATTATTGTGGCGACCTGTGAGCATTGATAATAAATTAATTAATACTTTGACTTATATTATTACTACTTGTCACTTTCTATTCGTTATTATTTGTATCTAGTTTGCGTTAGGGCGGTATCTAACAAATATCGAAACTTGTTTGAGAAAATAAATTCAGTTTATCATTGCAAGCAACCGACGTCGTATCGTATTAATACTGTCAGCGGCGGTCATTGCAATCATTAAGTAGTGTGACCAAGAAGCATGTTTACATGTAAACGATAATTTTTCTACAAACCTTTAAGCGAAGACATCTTGAGGGAAAATGAAAAGTGGCAAAAAAAAACAGAAACAGACGGCAACGGCACAAAAAGGCAAAAAACCCCACATTTTCAATCAGGGCATGAAACGTGTTTGTGTAGAGTCGTTACTGCCTTCCGACCACAAATCACCAAACTATTAATTATTCGCTTGTCTGTGCCTCCGACTAAGCAAAGAAAAGAGGCAAAGTTAGCAAAATCCTGTCCCTGCTGATGAGCAGTGGTGGGACTTCAAATGTTCAAAGTGTGGTAGATCCCGATAGAAAATGCGTTGTAGACTTGAGAAAGAAAGTGGTAGATCTCGCTTTCAAATTCGTTAATTTTTGAAGCAAGGTCGTTAGAAAAAGGAAACGGAGCTAGCAGTGGACTTACTCGAGGTCTATGTGTGAACATCTTATCACCGCAGTGTCCCCCAATCGATGATATCCGAACGGACAAGGAACCTCCACGGGATACAAAGTATTTTATTTAAAAAATGAGTCGCGAATGATTTGGTGACGAACATTCAATCAGGTTCTATTTATGGTAACGTTGATACAATGGGCTTAGGATAGCTGAAATAGGAAACGTATACTTGGGACTGCAATGTACTGAGATGTCCATATACTGCGTCGATGGGGGTGGACATTTCTGAGTTAGAGTTCATTGCTCTTTAAAAAACTCGACCAGGGGTACAGCCGCAGTCGTGTTGAAATTTATATTAAAATCGCCACTTGGCATCATTGGCCACAGATGATGGTTCTTTCCCAGTAGAGCTGCACCACCTTCTGTGAATGGCAGAGGTGCGAAGTGAATGAAGTCGATTATTTTATCCATGGACGCGTTAGGAGAGATGTAGACAACAACAGACCATTTGAAAGAGTGCATTCATCCCGATATATCGAATTGCAATACCCAATCCTTTGGTTTGGCGATATTTAATTTCCTGTTTGTAGTAATTACATGAGAACTGCGTCCATTTTTATAAATAGCAACACCATCAGAGCGCCTTTCTGGTCGTTTGTATTGGCTACAGCAATCAAAGTGCGAAATGTCAATGATCCCTTCGCCATCAACCCATGTCTCGGAGAGCGTGGTCATGGTCACGTCGTCGTTGAAGTCGTTGCAATGTACAACACTTATAATCATGCAAATATTAGAATAATACTAATTACTACTCAAACATAAAATAGACGTCGTTTTACAGCTTGCATTTTTGCGCGAATTACGTTTGGGAGACAGAGGGAATGGAAAAAACACACAAATGTTTACTACGTTATAAAATATTTATTTGGAATGATCCGTTATGCGGAGTGATCCGTTCTACTCGACAGATTGTACACAATTGAATTCGCTTTTCATGTTTTGAGTTTTTTTGAGGTAATCGAAACGCTTCGGACGGAAACGCTCCAGACGAAAGTCTGGACATTTCAAAGTGGAATTAAGAAATATTTCGGCGGAATGCCATAAATAGTGCCAGCTAGTCAAAAAGTCAAAAGTGTTCGGCAGAAGGCCGTTGACCGTGATATCAAACGTGTGCGTTGGGCTGATGGCCGTTGTTGACCTGCTGGTTACCCGGGGCGAATTCAATTTAAATTGTTTTTATTTTTCAATACAATCTCCCCTAACATCAATGCATTTGTTACACCTTGAGATAAGCTTTTTTAAATCAAAAAAATAAATTTCCTCTTTCATTGCCGACTTGAGTTCTTCATCATCCGAACATCTTTTTCCACGAAGACATTTTTTCAAATCCGGAAACAGGAAATAATCACTAGGGGCAAGGTCTGGACTATAGGGTGGGTGTTGGATTTCTTCGAAACCACAATCTCGCGCAGCAGCCTTGGAAACTCGCGCCGTGTGAACAGGAGCGTTGTCATGAAGAAGCAACACACGCGCTGCGAGTTTACCCCGTCTTTTCTTTTTAATTTCCTCCCGCAAATTATGTAAAGTGGAAGCATAGGATGTGGCGTTGATGGTTTCACCTTTTTTGTTGTACTCAATGAGCAAATGAGCTTCCCGGCAGACGGAGTGGCTTTGAACTTCTTCGGGGGGTCTGTTCCTTTTTTATGAAACTGCATGGACTCTTGTTTGCTTTCAGGGTCATAGTGGTGGACCCATGTTTCGTCACCAGTAACAACTCGATCCATAACACCGTCCGCGTTCTCACTACACATCTCCAAAAGCTCTCTACAGCGTGCGATTCTCACTTTTTTCTGAGGCGCTGTGAGCATTCGTGGCACCCACCTTGCACTGACCTTTGAAAGGTTAAGATGGTTACGAAGAATGGTGTGAATGGTACCAATTGAAAGCTTGGTGATCTCTGCCATCATCTTCACCTTTATTCGGGCATCCTCAAGAACAAGTTTTTCGACTTCTTTGATGCTTTCTCCCGTACAAGCAGTAGCCGGGGCGCCGGAGCGGGGGTCGTCTTCAATGCTTTCTCTGCCTCTCTTGAACTCACTTGACCACTTTTGCACAGTTGATAATGAAGGTGCGGAGCCCTGGTAAGCAGCCACCATCTCTTTTGTGACTTTTTCCTTGCTTGGTGAGGAATTTAATTACAGCGCGATGCTTAATTTTCACCATCATCGTCTCAGTTGCCATTACGATTCTGTTTAACTAGAGATAAAACGCGAATTAATAATCACATTTATTTGAAATTTTACATGAATGCACTAAAATAATAGTATTACTTGATAAATAAGTCAATTTATATATGCAACCACAGCTTCACCCCGATACCGAGAATATATTGAACGCCCCTCTTACATTTTGATGTCATTTCCGGTTGCGACTTCCATCACATTTAATTTCAAATCCCTCCGTATTCCGATCCGATAAAATTGCTACACATCAACAATTCCTTTTGCTCATAATTTCTTTTGAAATTGTGTGTTTGGGAAGGGTTTCAGAAACAAAAAACAACAACAAATGGCATCAGGACAGGAATGATCGCCATGTGTGGTAGATTTTGCACTTTCGATAGTAGATGTGATAGATCTCAAAAATTTCGCAAACGAGTGGAAGATCTACTACAATTGTGGCAAAGTCCCAACACTGCTGAAAATTCTCTCAGCGAGACACAGTAAAGTTGGGTTCGTACGAGCACACTACGAATGAGAAATGAAGTATGATAGAGACGCCCAACTTCTACCTCTCTTGACCCTTAAAATGTTTGACAACCATTTTGTATATTGTAAAGCCAAATTGGCCAATCAGAGAACGGCATTCACCTTATTTCGTGAAGAACTGTCCAAAATTCATTAATAACTGTCAAAAAGCCTCTGAAATTCGTCGATGGACTAGGGATCAATCAGCTGTGAATTTGGGCATCTCTATAATACTTCATTCCTGCTACGAATCGGGAACTTCCTAAACACTCAATCAGCATTCATATGGAGTTTGCTCATTCTCAGAGAGCAACTGGTAGAGCTGGTGAGAAAAGTGACACCTTATCGGGATTTTTTTGATCGTGAATTTGTGGATCGTGTCTGCCTCCTTGTGTGTTGCGTTCTCAGCTTAAGCTAACTTTCGTTGAAATTTTTTGTCGATAAAATATAATCGATAAAAATAAGAAAGATGGAAATTGATTGCTTCGGTCGCAGTTCATGGCTCATATGAATGGCACTTAATGTAAACGGCCACTTAACCTTACATCATGACGAAAGCCCTGAAGTGTCGCTTCATTTATCACTCTGTGGCGAGCAAGATGAGAATAGGCGCTCATATTTAGTAAAAGAGTCACACAGTACGTCTGTGCTTGATGAAGCTGAAAAAAAAAACCTCAAACAATTACAAATACAATCATAACTTGCAGGAAACTTAACTCGTTTGCATGTGACCTTTAATGATGAATAATGTACTGGGTTGACGGAATCAAGACAAGTCTCGAAAGCGCCGATTAGATGCACATTCAATCCATGGACACGTACGTCAGCTTCACAACAATAGCATCACCATCAGATAGTTGCTTCTGGTTGCGATAGGCATCCATTCAGTAGCCGTTCAGAATGAAGGTATCAAAGTCGACCTTTCTAAAGAGCCGCGAGGCAATATCTCATCTCGGCAGAGTCTAGTTCCCACAGCCACTGGCATCGCTAAGCCACTTCTGATCAAGCAACGATCAAGCCAAGAAACCTCATTGTTATTATGTGACTTTAAACAGTAGCAATCTATCACATGTTCAATCAATTCAATTCACCAGTGCTCCAGTGGCTCACAGCTTTTTTTGTCAGCCCCGCAATAATGCCCAAACTCTTTCCGTGTGGTGCTGCGCCGGCGCGGCGCTGCGCGCCGTGTTCCTCGTGTGCGCGCGCGTTCTACCGAGATTGCTTTATGAAGTGCCGCAGCTTGTTATGGACCTAAGTGGATTATTGGGTTAATCTGATCACTGAGGCACTTAGCGGCTCTTCAACTCCGTCTGGCTGGTGTCTGTGCGTTGTCCGTTCGTGCGGTGGACATTGCGCAACAACAGTTTCTCTGCATATTTTTAGACGCTTTTTTCTGTTGATTAGTGGCCAGAATTGGTTTCATGGATGAATGATACAGATACCGACGTGACGGCAACGTGCTCGGGGAACCTACCTCAACAGAGGCTGCGAGTGTTTTTTACGAGCAATGCGCTTGAGCTTGAGACTGTCTGAGAGAAATTAGGGAGAGATTTTTCTTGGCATGACTTCGCCACCCGATTATTTATGGTTTCGTGGGTATTGTGTAACTTGTGGAATTCCCCATGTGGTCACATAGCACAGACCAGAGACAGACTGGGGGCCGACTTGCAGGAGTCTAATTAGTAGGCTGGCCAGCGGTCATAATGAATTATGATTGACGCGCACTCCGGCGTGATTGGTGTTAAAGTAATCGTGACTCTTATGGTGTTTGCACTGCCTGGCAAATGTTTCTTGAACTTTGCGGAAAATTGCTATGCACAACGCGCTTGGGAGGTCCGGTGCCGATTCAACACGGCCGCATGCGTAATTGCTGTAAGAAGGCGTGTAAGCTGATCTACCGCCGTATCCAATTAGTTCCTTATCGCTTGGGCGCTGTCGATTGTTTATTTTGTATAACTAATCGCACTTCCTAACAGTTGGCGCAATTGTGACGGCAGTAGTAAGACGGAATACACCTTGTGAGAGTGTGATGAATGGGATTTGTTAGATTTGTTGCCAGCTGCTTGGACATGTTCACGCTGGAATTACCAATTTATGGTAATTTTATGCACGGCTTGGCATGGACTGCGGCTCCACTGCTCAGTGGTAATTCGCTCTGTCACAAGGAATGATTTTGTTTCGTTACCAGAAGTTCGCTTCTCTTTGATGAATACAACAAGGGTGACTTAAAGTTAAGCACAACTTTGGGATTTTTCTCTTCAACTTCTGGACCTACCTTCATTCACTGAAATTTGATGGTTTCAACTTTCAGTTTACAACTCGAGAGTTTATCAACTCCTGATTTTCTTAACTTACGGAAATAGCTGAAGTTTAGCGAGAAAATCAGATCTTTTTTCTGTCATTGTCGTGGTTGCCTGTAGGTTTTGAATTAAAATTTTCAAATGTCAACAAATTTCTGTTTTAAGTCACAAAAGTGCAAGTGTTTACTCCAAGATATTTTTAAGAAGATTGGACATCTTCGAATAAAGACTAGACGATATTGCAGTGAACTCTCTAATAAGCGGATACTGCCGATGCCAAGAAATTTTGTCCGCTTATGAGAGGTGTCCGCTTAGGAGAGGTGTCCACTTAGGAGAGGTGTCCGCTTAGGAGAGGTGTCCGCTTAGGAGAGGTGTCCGCTTAGGAGAGTTGTCCGCTTATGAGAGGTGTCCGCTTATGGGGGAAAAGAAAAACATTGACATGAAAAATAAACTGAAGCCGTAAAATGGAACCCGCTTACTCAGGATGGCAGGATGCGTTGCGGTCCTAGGAGAACGTGGCGCAGAACAGTTGAGAAGGAAGCAAGGCAACTGGCAGAACTTGGGGAGATCGGAGGCATATTTCCAGAAACCGCAGATGGGGTTGAAGAGTGGATGACGCGTTGACATTGTAGACGCCCTAGGACCCACATGGGTATACAGGACATACTTACGTAACACACGGTATAACATTTTACTTTAAAATGGAAATAATATTTTGAAATTGAAATTTCCGCGGCTTGCAACTTTCCAGTTTACATACGAACATTGATATTTGCTTCGTTTTTTTTTTTTTTTTGGATAAGTGCGATGGAAGCCATTCAACAGCCCATAAGTACCGATTTTCCAGCATTGATACGAATACCCCATTTGGAATAGTAGTCAAATTTTTCGCTCTCTAGATTTCAACGCTTCGCGCGGCTATCTGTGGCGACGTGGAGTTGGCATTAGTCAGCGAGTCATCTGCAAATAGACAGCAGTTCACTGTATCGGTTGGATGTGGTTGATCTGCCGTGTAGGTGTTGAAAAGCCACGGTCCCAGCTTAGATCCTTGTGCAAATCCCGCCTTGGTGCTCCGCTCTGTTGATTTGCTGTCTTCGATTTGAACGTAGAATCTTCTGGAATACAGAAATCTATAAATTATTCCGATGCGGTTGGAGAGGATTGACTACAATTAATGACAGCCCAAGAAAAAGGATAATGCAAACGTGTCGTGTTCTTAAACAAATTGGATTTCTGGCTGTGATCAATCACATTTCCCTCTATTTAACCGGACAGACACTCAAATTGCTGATTTGTTGTTATTTTAGCACTAAACGTGAACATATTAATCAACTTTTATTCCTATCAATAAAAACGTACATATTTATCCTGCCTCGTTTGGCGTCACCCACAAAAATGCCAGCGACTAAATATCTCTCATTTCATCTCATTTTCTCATGAATTGTGACGGTGGTCGTGCGAGTGACAAATGTCACTTAAAGTGACTTAGAGAATACAAATTTGTCAAATTGACGCATATTTTTGGGTGGCACTAAGAGAATCAACAGCAAACCCCCCTCGTTGTCATAAGTTGCTTATAAGGGTGTCAAGAGAATTATTTACATTAAAAATCGTTTAAATAATTCTGTTCTTTGAATTGAGAGTAATCCGGTTACGAGAGGTGTCGTTGGGAGAGAGTGCGCTGTATACGCTCGGATTTATTCAATTGGTGATTGCAGCCTTTATTGGTGTAAGCTGCTGTTCTCCACAACATAGCCGGCAGCAACTTCGCCAGACGAAAACGCCCCCATTTATGATCAATTTTATTTAAAAAATGCATATTTTAAAACTAACATACGATCCCTCTGGCGTTCTAATACAACATTTTCACAAATATGGCTGGCATCTTTGGTCAACATATTGATACTCCTAAATGGCTCTTGCAGCCCAAGTGGCGATTATGATTTTTACAGCATTAACAGAGCATGCTTCCGGCATTCAGAAAAAGTAGGTCTCCCGGTGGAGCCTCTGGGAGGTTTGTTTCTAGAGCCCAACAAACATTAAAAGACACTCCCTGCAAAGGTGTGCTAAAATAAAAGAAATCGAATGAATGGATTCATTTAATTTTTTTATTGTATAACTTGCGCGCGGACTATGGATTGTTAATACCCTTAAGTGTCCAGCTTCAAGACACAGCACGGGTCAACGGTGTAGAGGGAGAAAGGAAGAGGAGGTCCTGTGCACATTGGTTTTATCTGCGGATTGTATTCTGGGGGAAATATTGGGCTGGGAAGAGCATTCCATATTCGTGTCGTGTGGCTGATGAACGAGTCTCTAAATTTAACTGTGCGTCTGAAAGTAGGCTTAAGGGTGAACTGATGAGCATTTCTGGCGAGACGGGTATTGAGGGTGAATTCATGGAGAGGGGGAATGCAGTTGGCAAGATCACTTGAGCATCGTTTGTTAAAATAGTGATAAAATACGGATAGAGACAAGCCGGTACTGCATTCTTTCCAACCATTATCAGCCAAGAACTTATAGCTTTTGTAACATTACCAAAGTCAAAACCATGTTTTTAAAAACCGATTAAGCGGAACAAATGTTTTTTTTTTTAGATGTGCGTCCAGCCGGATCTGGACGGATACCATTCTTTATGGAATAGTTTATAATTTATAATTAATTCTAGTGCACTCAGTCTAACCAAGCTAAAATATATTGGGCCTATAACTTAGTTCACGCGGCTTGCTAAGAGATGGCGTAACTTGTATTATTCCATTGGAACATGCGTTGGAAAGCTACTGTCATTTTACGACATTTCAGTATATGTCCTTCATTTGAAGCGTAAACAACAATCATATTTTTTTCTCTCAAAGATGTCGAACTTTGTGCATGAAAAAGTGTTTTTGCGGGGACACGACACACACAACACACGACACCACAAAAGGAAGTCATTTTTGCATCGGATTGTTACTGGTGATGAAAAATGGATCCATTACGACAGCCCCAAGCGCACAATCACATGTGAAAGCCGGCCGAATTTCCATGGCGCTAAGGTAATGCTCTGTATTTGGTGGGATCCCCAGGGTATGCTTTATTGTGAGCTGCTAAAACCGGGTGAACCCATCAATGGACAACGCTACCGAACACAATTAGTCCAATTGAAGAGAGCAGTAGCCGAAAAATGCCCGGGATATGCGACCAGACGAAAAAACTCACGAATTAAGTTATAAACCCAATATTTATTTTTATTTTGGAAGCTTAAATAACATAGCATTCATTAAAGAAATTAGGGCTTAACAAGCGGTTATACAAATTCTTCATTTCATACCAAGGAGTTATTGTAAGAAAATACAGGCATTTGAAAACGAAAAGGTGACTTTAGAGCTCAGTATCCCCCACTGCCCTTGACATAACTTGCAAAAAACAAAAAAAAACATGGACCAGTTATATGCCCCTCAAAATGCAACAACACCATGTTCCAAATTTCATGTTTTTAACCACCGTGCGGCGACCACTTAGGCCTTAATAAACAGCCGCCATTCATGAATGGCCCTTGTTTCGACGAAAGCAAGAACAGGCCCGGATTGTTGTTCAAAGAAATCAGCGTGGTTCTTCGAGAGAAGTCAAGATTTCGAACTCAAGACAAGGGCCGCCTCCGTAAGCGCAGTCAATTCAAACCACCTCCCTCTGGAGCGGCCACACACCACAGCCAATCAGCTCTTCTATTTTCCAAGGCACCCAAGTCACCCGCTCACTCCGTCCTAACTGCGTCCACATCTCTATGGTGCTGATGTCAATGTTTGGCTGTCTAACAGTTTCCGGACCCCTTCACTTGTCGTTCTTCATTCAGCTTCAGGTTGGTGGTCCTACTAGTCATCGTGGTCAATTCTGAAAGGTGAAGACTCAGAGGCTTGATCTCTAAGAACTGCCATTGCCTCCCCCATTGATCCGAATTCAAACCACAGACTGTCGGTGTGGTAGTGGTTTCTAGTGAAAGTGAGCTTCAAATGAAGACGAATCATCAGCCTTGTACCACTATCCCACAGTTCCATGGTGATTGGCTCACGAATTATGATCTAATCGGTGCACAGATGACATTCCGGCAGTCTGATGAAGGTGAGTCGAATCATAAGTGTTCAACTTTCTAGAGCGGCGCCTCTCAACACTCAAATGGCCCCAATTAAATGAATACACTATGAAGACTGTAGCTGAACTCGTTGGCCAGCCTGTTCTCTCGAGTGGAATCTTTTTCCGCATGCACATGGCTCAAGGAGTTCCTCAGGCGGTTGTGAAATGTTTTAGCGCCAAACAAGCGAGTGTTGCAACTAATTAGGCCACTTTAGCATCGATTTCTCTTGCATCGGCGAGGAGTCCACGAAGCAACCCGGTAGACTACTCAAATTGCAAAACAATAAAACAATCTTATTGTTTGTTGTGTTTACGCCTTGCCTGCCGACTCTTTCTGTATAATTAGCCGACTATGCAGAATGCACGCGAATTTGACGATTTTCTCACGGGGTTGTCATACCTTGTTAGATAAATGTGCAACCGACATGCAGGCAATAAAACACATTTGATGAGTCTATTGAAGCTTGATGGCAGATAATGTCACTCACTGCTGGTCATTCAACTCGATGAGATCATGAGCTGGGCAATTAAACTGCGATGGGATCGCATCCACTGCATCTGTGTGAACATGATTCAACCTCAAGTCATTCTGGTCTATTGTTTGTGCCTGAATTGAACTGAATCGGCCAAAGAAAGGATTCATGGCCGCAAATACTTGACCATGGCCTACCAAGCTCCCCATTGATCGTTAGATCAGATACAATCGACGTTACAAATCATTTCACGTCTTATGACTGTGCGGTGCACCAACTGCATAGACTGACGGGAGCCACACCCATTGCCTGAGGCAAGCAATAACAATTGCTGGAAATGATATGATCTTTGGCTCGGTTTACCTTTGCGGGGAGATTGATCTCCATTGATCGATGTAGTACACTTTCTTGACTCAATCTAAAATGCAATCACAGCTCCACTCCGTCGATCGTATGTGAATCAACCAGAAGAAGCTTGGATCGAGATCGTTGCGCAGTGAGCCATGAATTGCATAGAGGTGGAAAAATGTTGTCAAGTGAATCATAGGGCAGGACTGCATCTACTTCGGCTCGTCTACACTGTGAACAACATCAGCAACGAGATCAAATGCAGGGAAACATGTTTGAGCTCACGAGGCAACAGAGTAACAGAGCCGTCCCTCCAAGGACCAAGCTGACTTTATATAAGACACTGAAATGCCAGTCCTAGAGAAGGAGGCATGAAATCCTTGGTTTGATGGAGAGAATAGTCTCCGCGATCTTTAATCTTCGTTTGACCCACGCAAGTGGCCCATTAAACAAATGAACCAGGTTTCGAACTAAAAGGAGAGCATTTGTTCATGGAACAAAACTGCAATCCCAAACGAGGCAAGGAAGCTCTAGATCTTAACAAAGCTGTCCTATTCGGAGGACGAACTGGACACGGAGCATGTAATTACCAAGAAATCTGTAGGCACGGTGGCCAAGCAAAAGAAACATTTATCCACGACTTGCCAGAGAAAGATGCCAAATTATAAACAGAGCGTCCATAACAGGAAAAGACTTCCAAGAAATCCCATATAGGGGAGTTGTCAAATTTCTGAAGGCACCTCTTAAGTCGTAGACCAAGCGAAGGGGGTACAAAAGATCTTTATGGTCTCACTACTAGTGTTCCGCTATGACACACCCCAAGTTCTTCTCGTCTTCAATTAGTCCTGTTGATGGCATTCCTGTTGAAGAACCTTCAACACAAGGCCAAGCGTCGATGGATCCAACGCGTAAGGTGGCTGGGTCATGTAGGACTCATGGACAACTTAGCTCCGGAACGAACAGTTTTCGACTCCTAAGCTGTGGTACAACGCAACAGAGGACCGACCGTGAAGACACCCAAACTGCGTGCGAAACTGGGGGCAGCTAGGCAGAGGTCGCGCAAGATAACGAGACTTGTTGGTTGAGGCCCTGATCTGTAGCGGCAAGAAGCAGAAGAAGAGTCCAACTGCAGTCTATCTAAACCAAATCAACGAATTTTTTGGTTGCTCTTGACAGAGGGGCACACAGACAAAACTAGAGTATATTCCTGCTACCATCTGAATTCGATAAATCATCAAGTTTTCAAAGAAATAGGCCCCTGCATGTGAATTCCTACGGGTTTAGAGACCAGTGCACTAGCCGACGAGAGTGTATGGTCCCCTCCTCATCCCAGCAGCAGCTCCATGTAGAATTGAAATGCATCTCCCACTTTTATAAACATCCGCTCAAACAAGCGCTTATACCTGATTCTTGAAAACGCCGTGACAGCCGATAAACGAGGCAGCACTTGAGCTGAAAGACCAAGGCATAGCCGAATCGTCGATAACAACCGTGTTGTCAGACAGCCGAGATGTAAGCCACCTGGCAGAGCTTCAAGCGGTCGATTCAATTTATTCGGTTATTTCAGCTCCAGACGCTATTGTCTTGAATTTCGACCCCTAGCTCGTCCAAATCTGTTGGCTTTTCATAGAAGACTTAGAACTCAACGTACGCCCACACAACGGGCCTACTGTGGCTTAAGTGTGACTGCCCTCCGCAGTCAGCCACTACAACCTAACGGTCACCGAGAGAGTCGTGTCAAGCGGCATAACGCGGCGACCAACTGGGAGCCAGTCGCAAAGTTTCTCCTTTCAGCATCATTCAGCGCCATTTTATTAGAACCCCAACTCCCAGCTTCGGCCACAGAAAGTCGGTTCCACTTCACCACACCTTTACCATGTTGGTCCATTGTGCTACCCACAGTCAACGGCAAAAGGTGTCTGGACGAGATTTGAAAAGCAGAAGAAAGCGTATTAACTTTGCTTTCACTGGAATTCGAGCGGCCCATTAATCAAGGGCTGGCGCTTAACCAACTGCAGCAGCAAGTCGTCAGAACGTCGGTTAACATCGCCCCATCCCAGAGACCATTAGCAGCAGCAGTGTATTCCTCTATATTTTGAAAGAAATGCGGTCCGATAATGCAGCCATGCGATAAGCCAGTTCAGTCTATCCTTGCCGATGCAATGATGCTTTGCTTGACCGTTCGTGGAGATCACCTTTTGGCCAAAATCAGGGTCTCCGGCCAACATTTTTGAGAACTCACCTACCTATGTTAGTATGACTTAAATTCTTGCTTCAGCATGTTGTTATGCGGATGCGGAGCACATTAAACCCCAGAATAAGCCGCGTTGACTCTGTAACGATCTTCTTCTTTGATATTGGCTTTTAAGGCGGCTATATATGTTTTTTTTTTCACTTCCCACATATCTCGTTATCGTTGCTCGTTCCAAGCGAACAAAAGCACAAACTTCTCCAGGTTACGACGACTTGCAAGCCGTAGGCTAAGTTAAGCGAAAGTGTACAAAAATGATGTCATTGCTTTCTGGTCATCCCTTAACTAAAATTCAAGTGACAATGTTGGTACAACGGCAAGAGCTAAGATTAGACCATCATTGATGATCAGCTCCAGTTGGATGTACGCACAAAAGTGGGGATCTGCACCGAGTCCTGTGCCGTTGGCACTGTTGCGTAATGAATCGGCACTCCTAATAGCGACTTTCGTCAAACTTGCAGAGAGGCTGAAGAAATCCCAGCTTTCTACAGATCCTTCTTTGACGCTCTGGAGGATATTTAAATCGATTTGATAAGACTGATGCGATTCATATACGAGTCTGGGTCGTTTTGGTAAGAGGAAGGACTCACGGTGGGAATTTGAGATGTTTTTTTGGAAGTTTTTACACTACACTTTAGTACTCAGACCCAAAAACTGGTCCATTGTACTGCAAGACAGCAGCCTACTTCGGCTGCAGTTTCTTGGTGATCCGAAGGAAGACCAGCAGGCGCTTATGTGATGAAGAGCGTGCACCATCAGCTTTCACCACTTCAGCACCGTAAACCTGCCACCTGATCCGGGCAAAGGTGGGACAGTAATAGACGAAGTGCTTGGTGTCATCGTCTTCTCCACAGTCTTTGCAGAGGGTTTCATCGCGTGTGTGTGTGTGGTGTAATGGTTGTGGTTCTTACAGACGTTAGGCAGCACGAGCTACAATGTCAATAGATCACCTAACTCCAAGTAATGCAATTTTGCCAGACAACGTCGTCAGCAACACAGACGACAACAGCATGTCGGAATATGATCTGCCTAAGCGGAAATATAAAGCTGGTGCATGCCTGTCTGCCTGAGGTTGAGACTGGAGTGGGTGTCTGGTATGTTGAACTGCATCCATCATTTTTTTTTTGATGATGAAGATGAGTCTAAAGACATACTCCAAAGAGAACACAAGTGTTTTTAAAAAAACATAACTCAGGCACTTGGTCTGTCTGCATCCTGGAGAGTCTCGCCACATTCGATTGTGTTATCCAGAGGCACAACCATCGAAGGAAGCTCTAACCAAGGACGCAGGTTCAGGTCCTGAGTATCCCGAGTATGTCTCCCTCTATTGTCTAGCAAGTTCATCGGCGATCTCATTTTCAGCGATCCCCAGGTGACTCGGGACCCAAGCAACTCTTATGACTGCCGATTGAATTCAGAAGAGACTTGCATTCCTGAACTATTCTGGAAATGTAGGGTTGACTAAGGCCCTAAGTACAGCTTGGCTGTCACTACAGACTCAGATACTTTTCCCCTTCCACCTGTTCCGCTGGGAAAACCGACGCAAATTTACGAAATCAGGTGTGCCGTCTAATGTTGTCGCTCTCCAGAAAGGTTGTGAACCCGGATAAGCCTACGGAGTGATTTTCAGTTTATTTTGGTGTTCATTTTCTCATTTTGTCTCTTTCTATTTTCTGTTGTTTTCACACCATTATGTCAACAGACAGCTGTTCTGGCGGCCATTTAAAAATTGAGACCGAGTGACGTTTCATTTGGGGGGCACTTATAAATTGAGAGCGAGTGACTTCAAAATTGAGAGCGAAACCACTTCAAGCTCGCTGGGAAAAGGTTTCAGTAAAAGTCCATCCTGACCTCGTGGTTTCGGTTCAGTGGAAACGTAGCATTATACTCTCTTGCGTGTGAACTACATTGAACTCAATGAACTAGAAGAACGAACTAGTTCAGTGAACAGATCTGAACTAAACTGAGCGCTCTCTACACTGAACTAAAATGCACAAGCCTGGTGGATAGGGTACATCCTAACACTCCGATAATGCACATGCAAGCCGGTCCTTCCACTCCGTTCAGAGTATTACAGGTCACCGCTTCAGCTTAATCCAAGGCTGTTTGTCCACCAAACGAAGACTCTGTAAATTAGTATCGGCCTGACTATCGAAGTGAATATGGATTGCGTAGTGGTAGTCCGCTTTAGACCATCATATCGCGTTTTTTCAGATCTATCCCATCGTAACCTGAGTGTTGCTTTTCTAGTTCCAAGTACATTCTTCTATTCTCTACACTTTCTGAATCTTCCCACCACGCCACACTCAAACCTGTCTAATCGCCAAATCTATTTATTTTTTTCCAGATGTTGCTGTCTACGGGGGTCATCGTCCTGCTTCTTCAAAGCATGCATTTATCGCAGGCCATTCGAGTGTCCTCAGCTCAATACAACGTAATCCATGAGCAACCATTCGGTGGTTATCACATTCCAACGCCCGCCTACCATGCAAGAGGGTACCCTCGCCCACTGCCGCCACCAACACCGCAGCTTGAGGTTTCACAGCAGCCACCAAATCCATTCGCAGCCTTCGCCAATCCCTACGGACCAGCCTTCCCAATACCGGGCGCAGCTTCTTGTGGTACCGCTCCACCGTCATGCGGCAAGCTCCCTTACCGCACGTTGGACGGCTCCTGCAACAACCTGGGAAATCCACAATTGGGCATAGCCAATTCCAAGTAAGATTCCGTCCCTCACAACATCTGCAACAATGTCTCAGGCAACCAATTCATTTCCATTTACAGATACGGCCGCCTCTTGTCACCCAAATACAGCGACGGAATTCAAGCGCCAACACGCTCTGTGAGCGGCCAGCCTTTGCCGAATGCTCGACTTGTGTCACTTGTTGTATACGGCGAGCTTGATGTTCCAGATCCAGATTTTACGCTCGCCAACATGCAGTGGGGTCAGATAATGACTCACGACATGAGCATGCAAGCCGGTGGCACACAATCAAGTGAGTCCAAATCGAGTCATGTTCGCGAATTAAATTAATTGTCTCTCCCCCCCTCGCCTGCTTCATCTTTCAGAGAAACACACGATCTCTTGCTGTACCCAAGACGGCCGATTGGTTGGCAAAGACGTGGCCCACAAGACTTGTTTCCCAATTGTCATCCCACAACATGACCCCGCACACTCGCAGACTGGCACCCAGTGCATGGAATTCGTCAGAACTCTCACCGATCGCGACGTGAACTGCAACTACAATGGCGGCGCCGCAGAGCAGTTGACAGCGGTTACAAGCTACATGGACTTGTCCCTGGTTTATGGCAACTCAATCGAACAGAATCGTGTAATTCGTTCATTCCAGGGCGGTCGCATGGTTGTCGAGGAACGCAACGGTGGACAGTGGCTGCCAAGGTCGCCAAATGCCACCACGGACTGTGACATTCAAGATCCAAATGAAGTCTGCTACTTGGCTGGAGACATTCGTGTCAATCAAAACCCCGGACTGACCGTGCTCCAGACCATTCTGCTGAGGGAGCACAATCGGCTAGCCGATGCCTTGGCCAAGTTGAATCCTCATTGGGACGACCGGGTGCTCTTCCAAGAGGCAAGGAAGATTAACATTGCGCAGTACCAGCACATCAGCTACTACGAGTGGCTGCCGATCTTCTTGGGAACCGAGAACATGCTCAAGAACCGTCTGATCTACAAGGTGCCAGCTGGAAGCCACGTCAATGACTACGATCCAAGCATTGACCCGGCTGTGCTGAACGAACACGCCACTGCTGCCTTCAGATACTTCCACACTCAAATTGAAGGACGATTGGAGTAAGTTTCAATGGCGTATCCCCACAGAATTGCACTGACAATCTCTTCTTGCAGCCTGATCTCTGAACTGAGAACCATCACTGGCTCCTTGCGCTTGAGCGACTGGTTCAACCGTCCCGGCATCCTCGAGGTTGGCGATAACTTCGACTCATTGACCAGAGGACTTGCCACCCAACCCGAGGAGCTGACCGACATCAACTGGGACCGCGAGGTAAGGCATCAAATAAATCCGTCACTGGATCCGCAGCTGTTCATGGTTTTGTTTCCAGATCAAGCACTTCCTGTTCAGAAGGAATATGCCATTCGGCGGCGACTTGCGTGCCTTTGACATCCAACGCAACCGTGACCACGGCCTGGCTTCGTACAATGACGTGAGGGAATTCTGTGGCTTGAGAAGAGCTGTCGAATGGAAGGACTTCGAGGACTTAATCGATCCTCAGGTAAGAAAACTATCGATTTACGATCGACCACCGTGTCTCACGAGCTCTTTGCAGATTGTCCAAAGACTACAAAGCCTCTACGAAAGCCCCGAGGATGTGGACGTCACCGTCGGAGGTTCGTTGGAGTCTGAAGTTGCGGGCGCACTAGCTGGACCCACATTCCTGTGCATTTTGACTGAGCAGTTCTTCAGGACACGCACTGGGGATCGTTACTTCTTTGAGAACGGCGACAAGATCTCCGGCTTTACCTCTGGTGAGTTCGAGCATGGTCCTTGTGCTTAAACGGTGACTCAAATGTTTGTTATTCCCCTTAGGACAACTCCAAGAAATCCGCAAGACCAGTGTCGCCAGACTGATGTGCGACAACGGCAACCAAATCACATCGATTCAACCAAGTGCCTTCATTACAGTCTCAAAATCGTAAATACGCCATTCACTTGCTCTACCCGAGCACTTCTCAATCAAACTTGTCCTTTCAGAAACCCTGTTGTTCCATGCACAAACATTCCCCAAGTTGACCTCTCGCAATGGATCGACAGCAGAAACATCGCCCCCCAGCCACTCTTCTTCGGGCCGCTCAAGCAGTAGAAAGCAAATAATTACATTCCATAGCATAGTTTAGAATTAAATGTACATACATTCAGAATATCAATTTGTCACAATGCACAATTTATGGATCTGCAAGGCGAGACAGGCGAATGGCGCGATTACTAATCGAGGACAAATGGGTTCAAAATGCGAAACTGCGGATACAAACCACTCAAAATAGAACATACCAAATTCAGGAGATTCGTAGAGGTGACCCCGCTTCTAGAGATCTTGACATGCTGCTGCGACGATCCATTTCTGCTCTGAGCTTGTAGTCGTTATTCAATGAAAACCCAAGCGAAACCGCTGCCTGGCTTGGCTTCGAAATTTATTTATACGCAGTCATAAAACTATTTATCTTTGTAATGTTTGTAAATAAAGCTAAATAAATTTTTTATACTGTTAAACCCTTGCTCATTGTGTCCTGTTGCGTGTCCTTTCCTCGCCGAGGTAGATTGAGAGTGGTACAAGCAGGTCGCTTGGGTATGATTCATCGACCAGCGGAGCTGAGGGGGGAGTTCGACGGGTGTTCGGCGGAGGAGTGGAGTACGAGGTAAAAGCTTTCTGATTATGCACCATCCATGAAGTGTATTGTGCCTAGTCTGGTAGCGTGCACTCCCAAGAGGGCTGTTTCCTGCCTCCTGGCAGTCATCTCGTATTGGCTTGTTTGTCACAGCAATCCGTAAAATTGTGCAGAGTTTGTGAGTGCCCGTTGCACAGTTGCCTGGAACAACCTTGTAGCCTGGTATCTGTTGACCTGCTCAGCCGCCTCTTCTAGGGATGACAGACTGCGCGACACAAGTTTTGACTGATTGCTGCAACACTGTGCCCGGCATTCATGAGTGCAGCTATGTAATTCAAAGCCATTGAAGTGGATATGGAAAAAGAGAAACAGTGGGAGTGGGAAGTGTGGCAGCAGGAGGTGTAGGCAGCAGACATCCGTGGGAGGACTTAGAGAGATGTCTAGAAAAATTGCATAACACGGAAGTCGAAAATACATTTTAGGGCCACCACTAGGTAGGTCCTTAGGTAGAAGTGGCTGACTGCTGCGCAGAAAGACAGCAGGCAGACTTGAGCCAAGCATAGGCCCGCGGATCTGAGGCTACCAGTTAACACGCTCTCCAAGTTTCAAAGTGTGTGAACAGCCAGCGCTTTAAGCCGAGCATGCCAGGCGCAGCTAAAGAATCCGACACCACCGTGGGAGCGTCGCCGACCATCCACCGTGGGACCGGATGTTATTCAAGGTCATCGTTCAACGACATCGAACGATTAGAATAAGTAGAGTAAGTGTAGTTTTAAGCTGACTTCGGGCCGAGTAACGCCAGCAGCATAAATAAAATCCACCATAGAGGGAAACGAAAAAGAATACGTGTTTAATTTACCTATTCCGCAAACCAAATTAAAGCAAACGCGGGAAGTATTTCGCATGTGTTCATCATCGCTACTCAGGTGTTGTGTGCAAACATGACTGATTCTAATGTTGCCAGATAGTCTAAGAAGTGGGCCCCAGAAGTCTGAGTTTAGGGGATGAGAGAGCACTGCAGCTGCAAAGCAGGTGCTCAATGGTTTTTTCCTCGTCCTCGTTCATGCAGCTTCTGCAGAAATCAATCATAGGCAAGGCACAGTCTAGAGGCGTGAGTTCCGATGCCCTATTAGAAGGCCAATGCGAGATCTGATATTTGGCCTTATTAATCTGATCAAGCTAAGCGATAGTTTGGGCTCGATCATAGGCCAGAGTCGTTTGGTAAAGAGGCATCCTGTGCCTGATGTCCATCCGCGGTTTGATTGAGCAAGCGTTTCTAGCTTTAGCTGATGTTTTATAGCAGCGGTAGGCATGGAGAGTGGGTCGCCACCCGGAAAGGGTACAGAATCTTATTTGCAATGTCTCTCTGGAATGTCACAGTGTCCCGACACCCACTAAATATGGCTGCTTGGCCATCTCGTTAAGAGATAGGCGGCAATTAAGGGAAGTCCTCGAGTTGAAGGTGGCGGAGTCACCAAGTTCACAAGTATATGTACCTAAAAACTGATTTGTGATTACTACTAATCATTCGAATATTTATTAATCATTCGACTACTAATCATTCAAATGTCTACTAATCATTCGAAAGATTAGCAGTAATTCGAGTGATCAGTAGTCTACTGATTAGTGACTACCCATCATTCGAATGATTAGCAGTCATCACAAATCAGCTTTTAAGAATGATTGTCTACTTTTCGGTCGCAGTCAAAAGAAAAAATGTGCGGTTCCAACAACAGTGAAGAGGGTATTTTTTTGCAGAAAGGAGTAGGACAGGATGACGACGTCTGCCTGGCATAATTCCCTTTCAATACAATACTTACCGAAGTATTGGGCATTTTGGAAGGAAAACGTTGTCCGCAGTGGATATCTTGGTCAACGCCAGACGAACAACGAAAAATTGCTCAATACTTTTGTAGCAGATACCCGGTGTTGTAGGCTGTATTGATGGCACGCAATGCAACATCCTACCGCCATCTCTAAATAAACACCTTTTCTATTACAGAAAAGGAAAATGTAATAGAAGAGCGTGAATGCTTTACTTGTTAGTGAATTTTTCATTCTTTCAGATTTGTGACAGTCAGCTATGGATTCGCTTCATAGATGCTACGCATTCCACTCTGCTTGATCGTACTTGTATTTGACAAGCGCTGGACTGGATTTTTTCAGCGGCGCTGTTGTTGAGATCGACGCAGGTCCTATATTTATAGCCGTCTGATGTGCTCATTTTATTGCATCCCAGTTACCCTCTCTATTTATTTTGAGTTTATTCGTGGATTCATGACGATTCGCGACATGTTCGCCTGCAAAAAACTAGGGATCATTATAAGCTTGGTTTGACAATTGTTTTCGCCTAGATTTGCTGTTCGCGATAAGGGACTATGTACAAATGTACAAGCAGAACCAGATGGGTTTGCCCTCAAACCTCATCAGAATAATTTGTAGCTTTCTACGTCTCAGTTGAAGGCGGCAAGTCAATAGAGCGGAGCACCAAGGCGGGAGTTGAACAAGGATCAAAGCTGGGACCGTGGCTTTTCAACACCTACACGGTAGATCAAACAAATCCAACTGTCACAGTAAAATGTTGTTTTTTCACAGATGACTCGCTGACTTATGCCAGCTCAACGTCACAGCAGATACCTAAGGGTCGAAATCCAAACAACGAACAAATTTGACTACTATACCAAATGGAGTATCAATGCTGGGAAATCGGTACTTATGTGCTTAAGGAGGCCATCCAGAGGTGGATTCAGGTGTGCAGCAAAATGTCGTAGCATAAAGGTAGTGCTCCCTAACGGTACAAGGAAAAGGTCAAGTATCGAGGTTGAAATTCAACAGTCATTCGAAACTGATCCTTAAGAAGGCCAACCTAGGCTTCCATCGCATCTATCCCTTTATGTGCAAGCAAAATGGATTAAGCCAGAGGACAAAACTGCTGCTATACAAGCAGCTTATACGGCCGATCTTAACGTACAGCTTCCCAATATAACACAGCATCTCTAAAAAATACTGCTAATATGTACCGAACTCACCCTCGACAGGAACCGTCAAAGGCACCACAACAACAAAAGGCCTTACGACCAAGCACGCATCATCCCCCTGCAACATGGTGACACTGTTCGGAATGCAGCTAATAAGCATCAACAACCATCCTAACGAGGAAATCAGGAACCTGAGAAACACAATCCCCGGACAACGCTACCTCAACGCGTTAAATTTGCTAAAAGGGCACAACTCGCCAACGACGTCGAACAACGAGCTGCATGGATTCTACCAGAACAGCGATAGCAATCACCATCGAGGCTAAGACGGCTAACACATCACCACCCCATCCCAAAAGGACCACCATGGACACAGGAACTTGAACAACCCGATGTAAGCACCAGCCTTTGTAGGAAAAAAGAAACCAATAAACCGACAATAACAATAAACATTAAATTAAACGAAATACATCAGTTGAGCCGCTATTGTTGAGCCAAGACCCTAACCCTTAGTTTGTAAGTCTAGTTGTAATCTCAATTGTAAAAATAATTCCTTTCAAATAAATTTTTAAATCGCTTTTTAAATCGTAAGCGTGGGTGTACACGCACATGTCAAACACGCATGGGTAATAAGCTTATACACCCACCCCCACGAGCTAAAATATAATGTCGCCAACGAATGATTGCGAAATCTTCATTAAGCATGTGCGAATTTTGCAGCTGATACATTGTGTGCACAAACCACACAAGTAATTCGTTAAGCATGACCTGGTGCGCTCTGAACCACACCGAGCAAATGCGAATTTGATAAATGAAAGGGAAAATATGAAAAATTTAGAAAAAAAAATTAAAGCAAACGCGAGAGTAAAGGGTGATTTTTTAAAAGCTATAGTAAAGTTTTTCAAAAAAAAAACACATAAAATTTAGAAAAATGCATGAAATCTTCATTTGAATCGATAGTACGGTCCATATAATTTAAGGTTTGAAGAATATTTCATGCAAATGTTGACCTTGACTGCGCCTCAAATGGTCCATCCGCTTAGTCCAATTTTGGCATACTCTTTCCAACATTTCGGCCGGTATCTCACGAATAAGTGCTTCAATGTTGTCTTCCAATGCGTCAATTGAAGCGGGCTTGTCTGTATAGACATGAGCTTTAACATAGCCCCACACAAAATAGTCTAAAGGCGTTAAATCGCACGATCTAGGCGGCCAGTTGACCGGCCCCAACGTGAAATAAAATGTTCACCGAACTCGCCTCTCAATAAGTCCATTGTTGCGCGTGCTGTGTGGCATGTGGCACCGTCTTGTTGAAACCACATGTCACGCAAGTCAAGCTCTTGCATTTTGGGCAACAAAAAGTTGGATGTCATCTCACGGTAGCGCTCACCATTCACAGTTACGTTACGATTCGCATCATCTTTGAAGAAGCACAGTCCAATGATGCCACCAGCCCATAAACCGCGCCAAACTGTGACTTTTTCTGGATGCATTGGTAGCTCTTGCAATGCTTCTGGCTGATATTCACCCCAAAATCGACAATTCTGCTTAATTACGTACCCATTGAGTCAAAAATGAGCTTCGTCTAAACTGACCATAAAATGGAAGAAGCGCGCGATGAACTTTCCTAATAGAGCACGCATTTTGATAAAATTCAATAATTTGCAAGCGTTGTTCGTTTGTAAGACGATTCATGGCTGAATTATAGACCAAACTGAAGATGTTTGGTAGAGAAACAAAACACGAAACGTGCGTCAGCTGTTTAAGCCAGTGTTGCCAAAAAGATAATAGCTAACAAATCACCCTTTATATTTCGCATGTGTTCATTATCGCTACTCAGGTGTTTAGCGCCAAAATGACGAAGCATTTCGTTAAAATTTGCTTAAGATGTCCTCTCACCTTCCGATACGTATCCTACGAACATAGATTGTGTTGCATTTGTTATTCTTCCCTTATACTCGTAAGTTTTTAAGTCGCATTTGTGAACAATATTCTGCAAGCGCGTAGTGAATTTATTCGAAATATTTCCTCCTTTTTAAAATAAACAAGTTTTCGAGTTTGATTTGATGGATATTAAAAAACCGAAATACTTTGGGAAGGCACTTGAAAAGGCACGTCTTTCACTTTTGAGAATTGCTTAACGATTGTCTCTGAAGAGCAGCTCGCAATTCCGAACAGGCGTATTTGTAAAAGCTTCTCTTGGTAGATATGCACTCGGAGCATTGCCAGCACCTGGAAAGAAATGAAGTTACGATAAAAGAGTGTGTTTCCAGAAATCACGCTCAATCAGTGTCGGCACACTTACCAGTTGCACCACAGTACTGTGGCGAACAAACTCGTGGTGATAGTGGATAGAGTGGGACTAGCTGTGTGCACACGAGTTTCACGTCTTCGAGCCTCTTCTTTTCCTTCAATCGGCTATCCTTTTAGTTATTCACCCGAGAACGATAGTGGCATCAGGCTTTCTTCACGCCCGATCTGTTCACTGAATGTGGGCAACAGCCTGGTAAGGAGGGGACGAGTTGAGAAGAACCATCAGGTCCGACGAAGGACCCCCACGACGTTCTGCTTCAGTAAAACGGTGATTGCTCGGTAACTCTGCCTCGCGTTTGCCAGATAGGCTAGACACTAGAAAAATATTTTATCCATCATCGCAAATAAGCCTTCAATCAGATTGACCACCGATTTGGAAACAGACAATGGAGAAAAAACCCCATCCTAGCTTGACGTGCAAGTACGTAACAGAAGCAAGCAATTTTGCTGTGGAAGATGCGATCTGTGGCCAATTTTAACTTAGCCTAGTGATCGAATCAAAACCGGAAAGAATCCACAACTTTACAGGCATGCCTGACGTGTCTATACAGCAAACTGCCTAGCGTGAGTCAAATCAATTAGCAAAGGCAAGCTATTTTGTTGAAGAAGATATGATCATCGCTTCATGTTGTCTTAACTGAGAGAGCGATCTGTGATCGAGTGCTGAGTTTTGAGTGGCAGCAAGGAATATAAAACCGCACAACAGCTCAGTTTCCGCAAAGATAGAATACAACACGATCTCGAATTTCGAACAAGGACCCTGCTAGGACACAAACTTTTGCCGAGAACATGGTAAAGTAAACCTTTGGGTGACCCTGTGTCTTGTTTCCTTCATCCTCCTGGCGAACTCTTTGTCGTTCTTTCAGGTGACGCTGTCTCCGATCATCTTCATTGTGCTCCTACAATGCCAAACGTTTCCAGTGCTTTTCGCAGCTAATTGTGGTGGCGCTCCACCATCATGCCGCAAACTCCCTTACAGTGCGTTAAACGGCTCCTGCAACAACCTGGGATATCCAGAGTTAGGCGTAGCCAATTCCAAGTAAGATTCAAACCCTCACTATGGCTGCGACAACAATGCCTAAGCCATTCAATTAATTTCCTTTTCTAGATACGGTCGCCTGTTGCCACCCATATACGGCGATGGAATAAGCAAGCCAACACTTGCAGCAAGCGGCAATCCTTTGCCAAATCCTCGGCATGTGTCGGTTTACGTCTACGGCGAGCGTGATGTTCCGGACCCAGACTTTACACTCGTCAACATGCAATGGGGTCAAATAATGACTCACGACATAAGCCTCACTTTCCTTGGCACACCATCGAGTGAGGCTCTATGTTGTACCGCAGACGGCCGATCGGTTGGCTCAGAGGAGGACCACAAGACATGCTTCCCAATTGTCATCCCCCCACAAGATCCAGTATACTCGGCCGACATCCAGTGTATACAATTCATAAGAACTTTCACTGATCGCGACATGAACTACAAATACAATGGCGGGCCCGCAGAGCAATTGACGTCAGTTACAAGCTACATGGACTTGTCACTGGTTTATGGCAATTCAGTGGAGGAAAATCGGGGAATTCGTGCTTTCAAAGGCGGTCGCATGACTGTCGAAGAACGCAACGGTGGACAGTGGCTGCCGAGGTCGCCAAATCCTGCCGAAGATTGTTTTATCCAAGATCCAAAAGAAGTTTGCTATTTGGCTGGTGACATTCGTGCCAATCAAAACGCTGGCTTGACAATTCTCCAAACCATCCTGTTGAGGGAGCACAATCGCTTAGCGGATGCCTTGGCCAAGTTGAATCCGCATTGGGACGACACGATGCTCTTCCAAGAGGCACGGAAGATTAACATTGCTGAGTTCCAGCAAATCAGCTACTACGAATGGCTGCCGATCTTCTTGGGAACCGAGAACATGCTCAAGAACGGCCTGATCTACCAGGTGCCAGCAGGAAGGCACGTCAATGACTACGATCCAAGAATTGATCCATCAGCGCTGAACGAAAACTCCAACGCTGCTTTCAGATACTTCCACACTCAAATTGAAGGACGATTGGAGTAAGTTTGAGCGGCGTATCCAGACAGAATTGAATTGACAATCCCTTCTTGCAGCTTGATTTCTGAACTGAGAACTGTCACTGGCTCCTTGCGCTTGAGCGACTGGTTCAACCGTCCCGGCATCCTGGAGGTGGGCGACAACTTCGACTCATTGACCAGAGGACTTGCCACCCAACCCGAACAACTAACCGACATAAACTGGGACAGGGAGGTAGAGTGCCAAATAAGTCCCCTTGCCAGAATTGCAGCTGCTCATGTTCCTTGCCTTCACAGATCAAGCACTTCTTTTTGAGGGGGAATATGACTTACGGTCAGGACTTGCGTGCCATTGACATCCAACGTAACCGCGACCACGGGTTGGCTTCATACAACGACCTGAGGGAATTCTGTGGCTTGAGAAGAGCTGTTGATTGGGAGGATTTCGAGGACTTAATCGACCCTCAGGTAGGGAATATTTAGTTTCACGACTGAGCAACTAGCCTCACGGCTTCTATTGCAGGTTGTTCAAAAATTGGAAAGTCTCTATGAAATCCCCGATGATGTTGACCTCACCGTCGGTGGTTCGCTGGAGTCTGAAGTTGCAGGCACGTTAGCCGGACCAACATTCCTGTGCATTTTGAATGCACAATTCTACAGAACACGGGTCGGTGATCGTTACTTCTTTGAGAATGCCGACAAGATCTCCGGATTTACTTCGGGTGAGTTCGACGATGGGTGCTTTCTCTGTGCTTCAATGGTGACCCACCTGTTTGTTATTCCTTTCAGCACAACTTCAAGAAATTCGCAAGGCCACTATTGCCAGACTAATGTGCGACAACGGCAACAATATCACATCAATTCAACCAAAAGCTTTCATTACAATATCAGACTCGTAAATTAGCCTTTTCTGTTCTCTTCAAGCAAAGTATTTCTTCATCAAATTCTCCATTTCAGAAATGCAGTCGTTCCGTGCACTGATATTCCACAAGTTGATCTTTCGCAATGGATTGATAGGAGAAAGAAATGCCATCATAGGCAAGCTTAACAAGAATTGTGCTCACAGCCGTTGACAACTAATTAGGAGCCATGGTGAAAGACGAGACGTCATCGAGAGAATGTATATGTCAACAGAACCTTAAAGGCGGAAACAAATAAAAAATATTCGCACATCATATGGAAAACGGTTTACTTTTCAAAAAGTTCCTAATCACTATACAATTCACTGAATATCATGGCGTTTTCCCACATAGTATCAGAAACGAAGTATGATAGAGATGCCCAACTTCTAGATCTCTAATTGACCAATCAGGGACCGATATGTAGGTTTTTTCGTGAATAACTGTCAAGAAGCCTCTGAAATTCGTCGGCAGACTTGTGGTCAATCAGCTGTGAAGTTGGGGATCTCTAAAATACTTCATTTCTGTTTAATATTATTAATAAATGAATTAAATTAATTCATCTTACTTCATCTTTGTTCATTCGATTTGTTCGTGGTCAGTTTTTATATTCGACATTAAATTGTGTAACGGAATGAAAATGGGAAGCAAGGATTTTTTTTTTATAATTTGCGCGCGCAAGCTACCCGATTCAAGCACAGCACGGGCCGAAGGTGTGGAGGGAGAAAGGGAGAGGAGATACCTGTGCACATTGGTTTTAAATATCTGCGGATTGTATTCTGGGGGAAATATTGAGCCGGGAAGAGCATTCCATATTCGTGTCGTGCGGCTGATGAATGAGTCTCTAAATTTAACTGTGCGTCCGAAAGTAGGCTTAGGTAGGTAAACTGATGAGCATTTCTGGCGAGACGGGTATTGCGGGTGAATTCATGGAGAATGCAGTTGGCAAACTCACTTGATCATCGTTTGTCAAAATAGCGATAAAATACGGATAGAGACGAGACGGTACGTCGATGTTCTAGCGAGTCTAATGACTTGGTGTTTCCTATAAGTTTTATCGCTCGCTTTTGGATTCTATCTAGTAGGTGCAGCGTGGTTTTGGGGGCACCAGACCAGATATGAGCGTTGTGCTCAAGTTTGGGGCGTATATACGCCTAATAAATTAAAGCCAAATCCAAGGGAGTGAAGTGTGTCTGGCATCGAATGAGGAAACCGAAACATTTCGCAGCATTTTTGGCGACCTCAAATATGTGATCGTTCCAACTAAGCGTTGTTGGAGCGTTTCCGGTTTCTTTGACACAGATGCCATTCATGGATAATGGCTGATTAACAGCAGACAGCATTGAGTTTTTGAAGCATTGAATTTCACTCGATTGTTCTTTCCCCAGTTAGTTATGCTGCCAAGATCGGAATTCAAACATACGCTGCCGTTTTAACTCTACGGCCGAAGGGCGGGGTCTTGAGTCTTGGAACGAATATGAAAAGTTGATGTCGCTGTCATCAGCCTTCGCTCGAATGAATTGGATTAGAAGTAGCAGAAAAGAGATCATTTATAAAAATGAGAAAGAGTGTCGGAGACAGAACAGAGCCTTGGGGAACACCAGCATTTATTTGGTGGACATCAGGCTTGAACCCATCCAAAACAACTGGAATTGAACGGTTCGAAAGGTAATTTCTAATCCATTGAAGAAGAGAGACGCATTTTTGACAAGAGAGCTTGATGCCAAACTCTGGATTAGCATGCATCATAGCACGCTTGTGACTTTGATAGAAGACTTGTTAGTGTAGAAATGGATTTCCCGGGGAAGTTGTGGCTTTTCTGTTGCGATTAAAATCAATGAAGAGGCGCAAATTCGATCCATCCAGTGAACGAACGTGTTCAAGTTGTTGAGGGATACTTTGTTGTATTTGAAAGCTGTTGAACTGCTTTTCTTGTGGATGGTATAAATCTCTGTTCATAACATTAAAGGGCTAAAGGCCCAATTATAATGCGCATGAGCGAGCATGAGCTAGTGCCAAACGCGCATGGCTGCGTGAGCGAATACACCCATTCGTCCGGGATAGGTTGAGAAACACGGCACTGCGCGAGGAGCTCAACATTGAGGGGCTGATTCTTCGAACGGAGAGGACTTACATCAGGTAGGCGACCACTTGGCAGACCCAGGACGAGGTGGTTGGAACAAAACTCACCTGGTTACGATTGAGCATACCTCCTGATGGGTTAGAGTCGATGGCGGAGGATGGAGTTGCCTGGAGATCTCTCGTACGTGGTTTACCCCTGCGACCCCTTTAGTGGAGCATGCGGGTCAGAAGATGATGATGATGATGATGATCGTATTTGTAAGTCTTCGTTTATTCTTATGCAGTGCAGCGCTCTCTAAATCCGTGGCAACGCCGGCAACGATTTTCCCAAACGCTGATGGTTTGTTCCGCGATATAACGACTTTAGTGATACCCGCTTACTCCGGAACCCACCCAGGTACCCACAATTCCGAGGTATCCGGATCCGGATCGGGGTATTACTTGGGTACCAAAATATCGAGTACCCGTATGGTTATGAACAGTCCAGAGTAGTAAAAGGCCTTCGGTCTTTTGATTTAAAAGATCAATTAACTTTGCATCTCCCTTTTTTGCAAATTCCCGAATTCATTTTGGGGCTTAGACTGCAACCTAGACCTTAGATCAACCTAAATTTGAATGCAAGCCTCTCCACTGGCATTGCATTCACTGAAGTTACTTTGAAGTCAGCAGCATTCACCTGAAGTCAACTGCATTCTCTTGCACTTCAGTAATTTTTATTTGAAGTCTCCGGAAGTACATATCTATTTCAAATTGTTGACCTTACTCAGCAACAATTTCTCAAAATCGGGATCTGAATGTACGTCAAAAAGGAACAAGTCTACTAACTGCTTGCCTCAGTTTAGAGGCGCGAAAGTGTTGTGCTTTCACATTTATTAAGATCTGTGATAGGAAATGGAGAGTAATATGGAAATGGGAAGTGGTCATTCATCAGAAAATTTCGAAGCTGATCCTAATTTTTTCACTGAAACGCAAATCGCAGAATGAGTTGAATCGTCTAAATAGGCCGTCTTCTTGCCAAGGGCAAGACTTTCGGTAGATTGCCGCTGTCAATTATTTTGTATGATCCTCTAATTCTAGCAAAACACCAGTCAAAGCACTATTAAGATTTGTTGAGGAAACTGGTTGGCTGTCTTAACTTATGCAACCCTACCTCATCATGAAACACCCACGTGGTGGTACAATCGGACTGCTTTTGGTCTAAGTACACTACAGCCACTTTCTACCTACCTACCTACCCAAGCTGCATGCTGTAAAGGAACTTAAGTCAGTTGAAGGCGAATGGGATGCATTCAGGTGGTTTTAGAAATCAATTGTGGTGATCGGATTATCGGAGGACGCAGAGGCTGAGAAAGGGTCATGATAATTGAACAAGATGTTGGTCCTTGGAATCAGGAGTTTTGACATCAGTTGTTTCGACAAATTGAAGTAGCAGCGCTTGTAAGTCGGATCTCCACTAAGAAGTCATTTGTGGAGTTCACATAAAGTTAGGCTTATAAAGACTAACGCCTTCACTACGAGGGTTGTTTGTGTAGCTCATGATACCCGCATACCCGGGAATTACACGGTGCGCGCGGTCGATAGAATAGAGGAATATTATTGCAGGAATGAGGTAAGGAAATTTTACCAAAGGTTAAAGTTAGCCAGACAAGATTATAAAGCCCGAACCGAAGCCTGTAGGGATGATCAAGGGATCATGTCTGCAGACTGTACAACGACCACGAGGAACCAAACACCGCTGTTAGGCGGATCTTTTATTTCTTCTTTCATTCAACCCGAATGAAAGGGACGATGTGGATCAAGAATTCCGTCCACCCGACCCGGATGAAGTGATATCTGCTAGGGCTGACGGCCAACCCGCCGAACTTTTCAAAAGCGGCTCATTGTGGAAAATATGATCGGAGGAAAACATGCTCGATGAATGGAAACTCCGCATTATTTGCCCAATCCACAAAAAAAGCTCCGCTCTGCGCCAACTACAGAGGCATTAGGCTTCTACCTACTGTCTGCCGGCTCTGCGCCAACTACAGAGGCATTAGGCTTCTACCTACTGTCTGCCGGCTCTGCGCCAACTACAGAGGCATTAGTCCTCTACCTACTGTCTGCCGGCTCTGCGCCAACTACAGAGGCATTAGTCCTCTACCTACTGTCTGCCGGCTCTGCGCCAACTACAGAGGCATCAGTCTTCTACCTACTGTCTGCCGGCTCTGCGCCAACTACAGATGCATTAGGCTTCTATCTACTGTCTGCCGGCTCTGCGCCAACTACAGAGGCATTAGGCTTCTACCTACTATCTGCCGGCTCTGCGCCAACTACAGAGGCATTAGGCTTCTACCTACTATCTGCCGGCTCTGCGCCAACTACAGAGGCATTAGGCTTCTACCTACTATCTGCCGGCTCTGCGCCAACTACAGAGGCATCAGTCTTCTACCTACTGTCTGCCGGCTCTGCGCCAACTACAGAGGCATTAGGCTTCTACCTACTGTCTGCCGTGTTGTGTGAACGCCTAAACCGTTCGTCAACAACCTGGTCGGTCCAAACCAGTGTAGCTTCAGGCAGCGAAAAACCACCATCGATCAAATACTCACGGCGTTGGCGTTCCATGAAAATCATCCCCAAAAGAAAATAGCACCACCAGAGAAGTGTGTCTGAGTTCAAGTTCTTTACCTTTTGGGCGTCGGATGTACCTTCTACTTCCCTGCAAAGCAGGATTTTAGCTTAATTAGCCCACACACAGTTTTCAGTCCAAGTGGCTCTCCTATAATGTCATTTCTTACCAGTTTAGTTCAGGTTGTACACTATCATTCCACGAATGGCAGTTTTTCATTATCCCATACAATTTCACACGTTATCAGTTCTTACGCACCGTTCTCCATCATTCCAGTGAAGTACACGAAACACTTCAAACCTTATCATTCCCGCCATAATTTCTATAGCCATTCTTTATTCCAAGCCGTAATTTTCCCACAATTCCAGCCAGAATGTCATTGGAACTGTTGGAAGTGTGTAGCCCACGGCTGTACCTATATTTTACGTTGTTTCGCAAATCGAATGGGTGTTGAAGAGCGACGGGAATGAGATGAAAAAATAGAAATCAACAGACCCCTCCTCGATTGGTCGGGTGTTTATGCAAAAAGGAACCATGAACGTGACCAAAGAACGAAAATTCAACAGAAAACTGAAGTAAAGCTTTATTATTTCAAACAAGTACGAATGATCAAATCAAAATTGTTGGCACCCGAGCATTTTCTGCTTACCGTCCGCACGGAGGGCAGACAGCCCACCTGATCAAGAATTCATTAGATATGTTATCGCTGAAGCTTAACTGCCACTGCAACACTTTCAGACCCGATATGCACGAAACATTGTATTTATTCGAATACTGTAACATAGGCTCCTCTCCAGAAACATTACTCATCTATCATCGCATTAAAAGATATACGGTTGAATGTGTGTATATAGTGAATAAGTGATAATTTAATAGTAGCAAATAAGTTGTTGATTATAAAAAGGGTCTGTCTCAGAGATTACCAGTTATTTGTGGGTCTATGCAACGTACTAGGATCCAAACTTGTATCATAGGTGTGTATGTGTTGAACTAAGTCACTTGCTAATATATATCAGTGAATAATCATAATTTTAATAATGTAACAATTCAGCATGTTCTAGAAGAAAATATATCCCAAAGTGTCTACGTTTAATCGCTTATGTGGGTGTATGTATATGTAACTTGTGCCTAACATCTTATAGAGTAATCGGGGTCAAAAGATCTTCAAAGCACGAACACTATGTGGCAGTTAATGCGTTCCACTCAAAGCGTGGATTCTTTGAATGTGTCACAGGCAGACACTCCGGCTCAACCAACTTCCATTCACCATTGATTTGCTCAACCGCGGCTAGACTGCAGTACGGGATCTTGTGGATAATCTGTCGTAGTTCGTTTGTGGAACGAGGTTTCTCGCCGATCAGTTGCCGTGAGCAGGTATCTAAAGTTGTTGCGTGTGCCACAATTAATATATTGCCAGCTACAATAAAACAAAAATAAACTCCGTGTCTCAAGCAAAGATATGCCAGCATCATCATCAACTCACTCGTGGATTCAATTATTTTAAGCAGACTTTCGTGATTTCTATTGTAAAACTCCTCCGAGGTCTCCTTAATCGACTCATTTAAATTGGTCCCATTTAGAATTGGTTTATAGTCTTTGTCAATGTGATAATGTGCAGCTATTAACTCGTCTTGGGTACACCAGTCTGGCACGCCGTCACTGTACCACGCCATCCATTCGAAGAGACCTGCTTCGATGCGTAGCTTATGCTTTCCACTTATCTTTAGACCTGTTTAAAGCAGAATACAGAAATTGAATCTTGCACACAGAATCGAACCGTTCGTCGATAGTGACCTTCCAAAGCACTCGTGCATGTCTGCACACACCGATATGCTGGCGAGCAATAAACGTAATCAACCTCGATCCCAGCTTCGTGCATAGCCTCGCCCGTTAGTTTAGCTTGAAATAAACCAATGTTCGTCAAAGGTGAATCATTTTGCCAACCCTCTGGGCAATTTGCTCTACAAAAGAGAACAGCGTACGGTCAATGCTTAAGTCACACTTACATACTCATGTGCATACCTCTTGGGCAACGACTTTGGCATGTTGAGATCCTTCCGGACGTAGTTGTTAAACTCATCAAAGCAATATGGAATCCATGTGCCGAATGTAAAATCCACCCTCTCTCCGTGGCGCATGATGTAGATCTTCCGGTTTTTGTTTGTCATATTCGATATGCTTGTTTCCTTCTTCTCTGACTGAGCACTTGCACTATCCGTTTCGGCGTCTGCATCCATCTCGGAGTGCGAATGACTGGGGTGCTGAATTGAGGGTATTTCAATGCAACGATTTACTGGTTTTCGCAGGAACCTCTCCGCGCTGAGGTCTGATTCCTCTGTGAATGATGAGCCCTCGATTATGTCGTGATGTAAAATCCCTACAAAATATAAATCAAATTTTATTCAATAAGCTGAATGTCAACCAGAGCTATAAGAGTTCAGAGTCAAAGGCGGGCGGTATGGAGGTATGTACCTCTGCTCGTTGTTATTACGTCTCTGTGTTAATAGTGGGATAGGACGAGCGTTCAATGTGGCACGAGTGAAAAACGAGTCTCTGAGATCAGACTTGAGTGTGAACTGATGCACATGCAGCAGAACTCATGGAGTTCGGGGGAATGCTGTTGTCTCGCTCACTTAGCCACGGTTTAGTGGAAGATTAATGCTAAAATGTGTGATCATTCCAACTAAGCTGAAGAAACATACACAACTTCGGTTTCATCGGCAAAAGCGGCATTTATGGATAACAACTGAGTCCCAATTATTCTCGTAGTCATACATTTGTCTTAATCACTTTGTGTGACACTGAAGTGACTGATTGAGTACGAATTTATCACGGCAACATGTGACAGGACAAAGAGAATAAGGGGGAATAGTGCCGGCTCAAGTGACAGCAAAGAGGGCAGGATCGTCAGTCTTGAAACGAATGTAAAAAGTTGAGAAGACTTTCAACAGCATGCAACAGGTGACACGACAAAGAGAATAAGGGGGAATAGTGCCGGTTCAAGTGACAGCAAAGAGGGCAGGATCGTCAGTCTTGAAACGAATGTAAAAAGTTGAGAAGACTTTCAACAGCATGCAACGACAAAGAGAATAAGGGGGAATAGTGCTGGTTCAAGTGACAGCAAAGAGGGCAGGATCGTCAGTCTTGAAACGAATGTAAAAAGGTGAGAAAACTTTCAACAGCATGCAACAGGTGACACGACAAAGAAAATAAGGAGGAATAGTGCTGGTTCAAGTGACAGCAAAGAGGGCAGGATCGTCAGTCTTGAAACGAATGTAAAAAGTTGAGAAGACTTTCAACAGCATGCAACGACAAAGAGAATAAGGGGGAATAGTGCTGGTTCAAGTGACAGCAAAGAGGGCAGGATCGTCAGTCTTGAAACGAATGTAAAAAGTTGAGAAGACTTTCAACAGCATGCAACGACAAAGAGAATAAGGGGGAATAGTGCTGGTTCAAGTGACAGCAAAGAGGGCAGGATCGTCATACTTGAAACGAATGTAAAAAGTTGAGAAGACTTTCAGCAGCATGCAACAGGTGACACGACAAAGAGAATAAGGGGGAATAGTGCCGGCTCAAGTGACAGCAAAGAGGGCAGGATCGTCAGTCTTGAAACGAATGTAAAAAGTTGAGAAGACTTTCAACAGCATGCAACAGGTGACACGACAAAGAGAATAAGGGGGAATAGTGCTGGTGCAAGTGACAGCAAAGAGGGCAGGATCGTCAGTCTTGAAACGAATGTAAAAAGTTGAGAAGACTTTCAACAGCATGCAACATGTGACAGGACAAAGAGAATAAGGGGGAATAGTGCTGCTTCAAGTGACAGCAAAGAGGGCAGGATCGTCAGTCTTGAAACGAATGTAAAAAGTTGAGAAGACTTTCAACAGCATGCAACGACAAAGAGAATAAGGGGGAATAGTGCTGGTGCAAGTGACAGCAAAGAGGGCAGGATCGTCCGTCTTGAAACGAATGTAAAAAGTTGAGAAAACTTTCAACAGCATGCAACAGGTGACACGACAAAGAGAATAAGGGGGAATAGTGCTGGTTCAAGGGACAGCAAAGAGGGCAGGATCGTCAGTCTTGAAACGAATGTAAAAAGTTGAGAAGACTTTCAACAGCATGCAACATGTGACAGGACAAAGAGAATAAGGGGGAATAGTGCTGGTTCAAGTGACAGCAAAGAGGGCAGGATCGTCAGTCTTAAAAAGTTGAGAAAACTTAGACGTAGCAGAATAAGCAAGACTGAGTAGTTGGAAACTTTTCCGATCAATTACACGAATATTTAAGCGGCAGTATACGCACTTGCACGAGAGCATCATACTTCACAGTGGGTTAGGAAACAGTTTACAGAAAATCTAAAATCGAATCCCTCTAAAATAATCCAATGACTCTTACCTTGATGCAAGTCCCGTCTGTCGTCCTGTTCGGTTGACAAACTCCTTCCATCCACAATATCGATCTCTTCAACCGAAGTCAGTGACGGCGTTATGGATTTAGACAATTGAACAACTCTATGCATTGTCCATGCATCCGATTCAGCTGTACGTTCTGTATAATTCACCGGCAAATATCCAGTCATGCCAGTCAACCACGAAATCCCCTCTACCCAGCCATCGCACGAATTGTCAACAGATTCACTATTCAAATAAATGAAGTCGCCTATCCGCAATTCGAGTTCGTCGATCTCATGTGGACTGTGAGGATAGAGCACCTTGTGTACCTAGAATCACGCCAAACAAGAACTTCATTCATTTCACTTCAAAATTACGTAAAATTTGCTTATCACAACGCAATACAACAAACAACATGTAAACTGATAAAAATAAATAAATAAAATAGTTTACTTGTTTCGTCGCTAGTCTAGGATCGCGCGAATACAGTCGAAGTTCCCAACTGGATGCACAAGATGGATCTAATGATTCCACTAATGTTTTCAGTGCATTAAATTGGCTCTGCGGGAACTGATAGGCTAAGGTCAAATGAAGTGATTTAACGTGCGGCTCCAGTGAAATTGCTAAAAGAGCAGACATAGAGAGAGAGAAAAAGAAGAGAAACACAAATAAAGAAGTGAAAAAACAAACCAACAAAAACAGAGGCACAAGAAACACATGTGACATATTGCACACACACAATCATTCGGTTTCCGTCTACTGACGGCAAGTTAAGTGGACAAATCAACTCTCAATACATTTAATAAGCAGATAAGATAAAGGCAAGCTAGTCTGAATACGGGCAAATCAAATAATCTACACATGCGACGGAGAGATAGATAGAAGAGCGGAAGACCAGGCTTGTCTTGGCAAAGACAAGAGTTTAAGATCAATTGAGCAATTGGTTCATTCAATTCCTTGTTGTTCTTGAATAACCTATTCGAGCGAAGAGACATCAAATAATTGAAAAGTCGAAATGAAGTGATTGGAGAATAGTTTGCTGGAGAGCGACTGATCTGTTATCGTGGACAATGTGTGACTCTTTGTGTCGATATCCGACTCAGCAACAACAACTCTAATTGCGCTGAATCACGCCACTCGATACCCCACTCGTTCGGTACAGAACATTCACGCTGTGTGGGAATGATGCATATCAAGAAAGTTATTTCTAACAATGACAAAGTAGATTTCAGTTTATATTGTTCCACAAAGATAATCCACTTCCATTGGACTTTATATGATTTCTGAGGCATGTTGTCAATAAAATATGACTAGGCGTCAGGTCTAGAGGCTGATCCCAGTTCCCATTGTCCATTGCCATACCACGAGGATTGGAAAACTCCTGCTCTTGCAACCATTTGTTGCTTGCTATTTAGCGAATAACTGACTTTAGTTGTAGTTATTCAGCTCGATCGTATTATTGGAGAAGAGCAGCGAGGGCACTGGACGAGAAGAGCTGAGGTATGCTCTCTCCATCCTCTTCGTCCATGAAGCTACAGCCGAAAACATTGGGAGACTGTTTTGACGCCGATCAATGTCCTACTTGGACTAAGCAGACAAGGTAAACTTTTGGGGTTGAGTGTTGGTCAGCATTGTAATGACACGCCTTCCAACCATGTGCGGTTGATTTTCCTGATTGTATGTAGAAGGTGATTAATTATGGGGAGAGACATGAAGAGTGGGGTTCCACTGGGCGAGGAGTACATTGAACCAAGTCTACCGCATTCATTGGTTTCGCAAGTCGACGGAATGTCACAATTTCCTCGTGAACATTGCAACGTGTAGTCGTCTCGCCAGGAGACATCCGACAATTAAGGCAAATCTTTGAATATTAAGTGACATTGTCCAACGACTTCATCGCAGCCGGGCTGTCCTGGACATCACATTGTTCTTGAGCCAGAACAGCGCCTCTTTGATCGGTATTGTTTCTGCGCTACAATAGACATCCAATTAAGGTGAGACAAGGAATTGAGATCGACCACAAGAAGCACGCTGTTTTTAACAACAAAACTTGGCATCGATTGTGTGTTATAAACTTGGATAATATTTAGAACTCAAATTTGTCGTGAATACGACAAGTAATACGAAGGTGCCGTGAACAACGGACATACGGATCCAAGTCATAATGGCTTCATCTCTCATTTAAATGTGAAATGTCTCCAGAACGCCTGTTCAATGCATTCTACAGGTCAGTGGAGTTTATGTATCTCGGGGTCTTTTTCACGAGGAATTCTGAACTTTCCTGTAGGATTGGTCAAACTGGGTCAATTTCGAAACAGCTTGGTAGATCTGCAATCAGGAAGGCCGAGCTTGGTGTCAAAGCCAAGTTAGCGGTTTTTAACTCAATATTTGTTGCAACTTTCACCTGTGGCCATGCAATTTGGGTAATGACCGAAGATCGCTAGTACAAGCTGCTGAGATGAATTGTGGGAATTACTCGCCGGGATAGGGTGAGAAACACCGAGGAGGAACTCAACATTGAGGAGCTACTTCTTCGAACGGAGAGGGCTATGCTTCGGTGGTTTGGTCACCTTCATCGCGACTTTCGAGGCGGGCGTTGAGTGCGATTCCATCAGGCGACTGCGTGGCAGAACCAGGACGTTGGACCAAGTCCAAAAAATCGCCTGCTTACGCTTGGGCATAGCTCCCGATGAGCTAAAGTCGATGTCGGAATCGAGTTGCCTGGAGATCTCTTGTGTGTGGTTTAACCCCGCGAATCCTTTTGTGGAACATGCGGGTCAGAGGATTATGGTGCAAATGTGATCATGGCCTTTGTTCACGGCACCAATAGGAATTCATGACTCGTTGGTAGTTCCTACTATGTCTCCTGCAACTATAACCTAACCCTCTATCGGGTAAGACCCTCGCAAGGTGGAAGACAGTCTCTACTCCTGTCTGATTTTCCTGCTTATCTTTTGTACATGGAAACATCATTGTTTACCCTTTTATTAAATTTGTGTGTATGAGATGGATCGTCGTCGTAACCGTATTTACGACAAAAAGGTCACTTTGGGAAATTATCCGATGATCAATTGAACGAGTTCAGATATTCAGAGTAAACAGAAGATGAATATAAAAGATATAATAGCGTGTGTGATCCGGTGTTTGTTGTCGACAACGTCGAAACTGATAGCTCAGATGAGAAATGAATGAAATTGAGATAGCGGATGATATAGCCGACAATTAACATAAGTGAATTCGACCAGCATCATCAACCTTTGTTTGATCTACTGCATTGTCTATTTATTCATGTTCCAAGCCGCCCAAAAGCGCTCCATTTCCATTGCCAACAGCTGAGGCTTCTGAACCAACACTTGACGCTTTACTGGAGGATGCATGCATATAGTCGCTGTCTCTAGTTTATTCACGCTCTAACTGAAGTAACAAAGGACTGGAAAAAGCTATCCAAGTTGGTATGGCGGTCGTAAACGCTCCATGTGTTTATAAGTAAATGGAGAGTCGATTATTGAACCAATTATGGCCAACAAAGAGCCAACGTACTTAACTATGGTCATGAAAGACTTTCATCCAAATCAACTGCTTGCCCATACTCCGAGAATTTAATGCACACATGGGTGGAGTTTGTCTGATAGACAGCCATTTGGGTTGATACCACATTCTGGGAAGTAAGAGTCGAATCATTCTCATCAGTCTTTGCTGCCATTTTGTGTACATGGACATTCTGAGATCAACTAATGACTCCGAAGAGGAACAGCTTCGACAACTCCGTGAGAGGGAAACCCGATCCATGGGTCGCCCCTCATCGATTGAGAGTGTTGATCGATCAGCACCTTCGAAGCCTGACACATTAGGGGCTGGGAAAAGAGTTGTTCATTCAGCTGCTTATGTTCGGTACAGTGGTGATAGAAAAGGGAAAAAATGCACCACACCTCACCACGGGATGCCATGAACAAATAATGCGTAATACATAAATATGTAAATGAGTTATTTTTTACACACACTCCAGCAAGACAGTTGCGAGACGATCCTGACTACTTTTGTACGATCTAGTTGTTTCAGGTAAAATTGTTTGCCCTAAGGCTTGCAGCTTGATTTGACCCAACTTGATACCGCCTTCAGGCTCTAGCTACCAGGGACATAGCCAAACTCAAAATTAGACATCTAGGACACGCTTAGACAAAAAAAAAACAATGGAGCAAGGCGCATGCAAAGCTACAAACACAAAAGTGTACTGTCACAGCACAAGGGAGTGCTTGGCTTGATGTGCATAGGAAGTCAAGCGTCGTATTTAACGCAGCTCCCAATGCACTGCCACAATTAACAGAACAAATAAATTCTAAGTACGTTTGCATGTATATAAAAATCTTCAGTAAAGCAAAGCTCAAGCAAAAAAGCAAACATCCAAACGGAAAGAAATAAAATATAAATTTTGCATCGACCATTCTGCTGGAAATTATGCCATTAGCACAAGCACATCCCAGAAGAAGAAAACATAGCATAATTACATAATTTAATAAAATATCTTACATCGGCTGCTTCGGGGAATACATCGATTACCAGACGACACAGCCCCACACCATGGAAAACACGCCACAATTGCATCTAGTTGCTCGTAAGTATCACTAATGACTTTAGAAGCCCGTCCGCAAAAGAACAGTAAAGGAAAAGAGAAATAAACAGAAGAGCTTTGTTAGTTACCCCTACAACGCCTCCCTTCCCCCCGCAACCAAAGAAACAAAACGGAAAGGAAAAAGAACAAAAAAAGGTATAAAACTTGACAAAAGTGGGGCTTATTGAAAACAAATTGTTTACTTGAATTCGAGACTTCTTTGACGTATTGCAGGGCCAAACGTTTCAAGTAGTTAGCATCATCTTCAGCCACGAAGAATCCCATGAAATTCGGGCTCATATACAACTCCAATTTGATTGGTCGATCTGATAAGGCACCGGCCATGTCAACGACTTGCTTCAAGGCCTTCGAAAGCTGCAAAGCACATTCGTCAGGAGCCTGCAAGAAACGTATGCACTATCGAAATGAAAAACATTCGGCGTAATTGTGTATCTGAGACTAAGCGGCAGGACATTCGAAGGTATAGTAAGACTTTAGTCAAATTCAACACCAACTGGAACCATCAATGAAATTGCGTCCACCCTTTACATTTACGTTTGCACAATGTACACCCTCCCTTGAACAGGTACTACTCAACCTCAACAAAGTAAACACAAATTACCTTGAAGAAGGAAACCAATGTTATGTGGGGTACATAGTTATGCGCCCCATTCCAACCGCAGAGTAAACGCGACTTCGTCCAGAACTCTTCCAGTTGATCCAGAAACGGTCCAGTCGGACATGCATACAAAATATATTCACGTGGTATACACTCGTCCAGTGAAGGGTCATTAACATGGGCCAGTAGCCAATCGGAGGCAATCTGTACACCTCGGTTGCCGGTTGAGGCGAGTGCCTTCTCCCTAAAAACACACACAAAAAATACTTGCACATTAGCAGCATTTCCAAAAATATTTCCATTTGCATCCTTTTTTAATGTGAAACCAACAAATTGTCCTCAAATAGAAAATCGATACTCTGTTTACACTTACGCCCTGTGCTTTTGGAATCCCATCTGTAGCAGTGTCTGCATTGGTGTAAGATGCTGCTTCGAGATTCTCGTTGGAGTCGGATTCTTCCGCGGCGGTAAAGTTGCCATTTTCGCTACACAATAATCCTTAACTATTTTGCTGCAATACGATATTTTGCTGCCCGATATCCTCAGCACTAATCCGAGACAATTGTTTACGAGCAGAAGCGGTGTGCAAAGTGGAAAAACAAGTGCCAATGCCAAATAAAAATAAAAAAAAACGCCTCTCTTTCAACCGTTTGTTTACCTGCGCCGCAAAAGTCAAGCCAGTGACAATTGACTTGCTTGCCGTGTGTGGGGAGAAAGTGTTTGAGTAGAAACTGTGGTGAATTTCGGAGTATTTAAGCACAGCGGCTGCGGCTGTAGAGACGTTAACGATTTCAAAATTATTTGCAAATTTCCCTTCCAAAATGAACAATCATCGAAATGCTTCAGAAACAAAGGTTTCCATTGCTGGACTTAAGGAAGAGAAGCAGAAAAATGTTACGACACAAATCCCAGAGGTTAACGCATCAAGGGCAGAACTCATCGAGAGTTTTTCACTGAACACAAACGAATACTTAAAGTGCAAGTGGACACAATTCATGGAAAATACACCTCAAGATGTAGTTGTTATCAGGTCCTACAACGAATTCAAAAGAAAGTGAGTACTGAGACGTGGAGCTGGAAGATCTTTGAAACCGAGTATAGTGCTTAATGCGTTGCAGGAAATCTCCAGTGAGACGGATGATGTTGAATGGAGACTCTTATTCAAGTTCCGGGCAACTTATTCCTATTCCCCACGAGACCAGGCTGGGGAAACAAGTGAAATGAAGTATTTGTTTGCAGTCCTTGTGTCTTATCTTGGAATATAATAAAGCGCCATTATTTCAATGTAGGCATAGTCATAATTCGGACTTCGAATGCCTATTTCCATAGCCAGCGGGATCTGGGACTAGCTGTCTCCAGTTGCGCACACCAAGTTGGTTGATGTCGTTCTCCTCTTGTGTACGTCAACTTAAATTGAGGCTCCGTTGTGCCATAGTCCCGGATAACGTTCGTCCATTACCGAAACCTATGTCACAGTAAAGCCCTGTTAGTGTATTTTTGAGATATCTCTTAATCACAGGTAACAGAGATATGCATCTTCCTCGTCTCTTGCCCCTGAAATTATTTCGTCAGCTTGTTGTTTTCGGAGCATCTGTGAATACATGAGAGCTGATTTGTGCTCCTAATCCAAACTGAGGCACTTTAGGAACACATTAGAACCTTAATATCCTCGGAGAGATGTCGTCAAGTGGGTTAAAGAAGGAAGAGCCCGATGTGCGGCCTCGCAAGTGCCGGGCAGGCACAAATGAAATGTGTTATGGTCTCCCTCTCACCTGTTGCCAGTTGTGGTTGTGTATTCTCAGTTTGACGGCATTTGAAACAGTCACCAATTCTGCGTCTCATGACGAATTCGATTCACAAAAAGAGAGCCCATTTGACTGCGCCGACCACTAAAGGGTGGTTAATGTTGATGTTGATTTTGAATAAAACACAAATTATTTAGGAAATTATTGTCAATGATAATATTGGTATGGTTCAATTATATATGGAACAAAATATCGGCCAAATGACAGCCGCGACCTCGGCGGCACACCTCCATCCGATGGTCCAAATTTTCGATGACGATGAAGCATAATTGAGGTTCTCTGCCGTTAATGCGCCGAATTATCTCATCCTTTAGCTCTTGAATTGTTGCTGGCTTATCGACGTACACCTTTTCTTTCAAATAACCCTAAAGACAAAAATCCAACGGTGTCAAATCACATGATCTTGGCGGCCAATTGACAACCGCCACCACGTGAGATAACACGGCCATTGAATTGGTCGCGCAAAAGAGCCATTGTTTCGTTAGCTGTGTGGCAAGTGGCACCGTCCTGTTGAAACCACATATCGTCCACATTCATATCTTCTAATTCCCCACAAAAAGTTCGTCCCTTCACAGTAACTGCCTGACCGGCCTCATTTTGGAAAAAATACGGCCCGACGATGCCGCCAGCCCATAAACCGCACCAGACAGTCACTCTTTGTGGGTGAATTGGTTCTTCGACAATCACTCTTGGATTATCCTTCGCCCAAACGCGGCAATTCTGCTTATTGACGAATCCACTGAGGTGAAAATGTGGCCTACCACTGAACATGATTTTCTTCGAAAAATGATCATCCACTGTTGCCATTTCTTGCCACCATTCTGACCATTGACGACGCTTGAAATGGTCAAGAGGCCTTAGTTCTTGAGTCAATTGCACCTCGTAATTGTGTAAATGCAAGTCTTTATGCATAATGTTCATCAACGACGAGCGTGAGAGGTGCAATTGTTGGGCACGACGACGAGTTGAGGTGGACGGCTCTTCAGCCACAGTATCGCGAACAGCAGCAATATTTGCTGCAGTACGAGCTGGTGTTTTCACATCTCCTACAGACCCGGTTTGCTCAAATTGTACGCACACTTGGGCGATTAAGTTGACCGAAAAAATCACGAAGTGCACGATATGCATTTTGATTTGAACGCCCATTTCCATAATAAGCCATAACTTTAACGCGTTGCTCGATTGTGTATCTTTCCATGGTTCAAATTGAGCTAGTCTGAGTTAGTTGAGAAATGTCAAATGAAATGCAGAAAAAAACGTGACGTTTAGGTGTGGTTCACATTCAACATCGGCCCTTAAACCTTTCACCACCCTTTAAAAGGGTAAATCCCTACATCGCATATACGATCTTCTCGGCCGTTTTGTGGGAGAGCCAGAAACCATTCGTGACTAACCTGATGGGCCCTTATTAGTGTGGTTTCAGGCCGACGAAGTTCACCATCGACAAGATCTTCACACTACGGCAAGTCCGGAAAAAGACCTAAGAAGTGGCGATCGACACCCACCACCTGTTCGTCGATTTGAAAGCCGCGTATGCAGTGAGACGAGCTATACAACGCCATGACTGGTTTTAACATTCCTGCCAAACTCAGCAGGATGAAGATGGAGAATTCTCTCTAGTCTATCAACGCTGGTAACGAACTCATCGAGACATTCAATGTCAAAAAAAGGTTTTAGACAAGGCGACCCACTGAGAGTCGGGCAGCACTCACTCACAAGTTGCACGATCCTTCAAAAGTCCGTACAATTGCTGGCATTGACGTGATTGCTCGAACACAGCGAGCCGTCACTGAAGCGCTGGTATTGAATCGGATGCGACCAAAATCGGCTTAGCCGTGAATGAGGGCAAAACGTCATCGAGAAGGGCCGCACGACATCGACAACTCTGCCACAACGTCACCAGAACTACGAGGTTGTGAAGGACTTTATCTACCTCAGCTCGTAAGTAAGCAGTACGAACAACATCAGCACCGAGATTAAGCGCAGAGTAACTCTTGCCAATCGCTGTTTCTTTGGGTCAAGAGTAGTAGTAAGTACCGTGTGTAGTGTAGAGCCCTCTCTCAAGCTAACGTTATATAACACCATGATTACCGTTGTCCTACACTCTGCTCTATGGCGGGGAAACATGGACAACCTCAAGAGCAGATGGTCTTTTTGGGAGGAAAATTCTGCGTTCCAGCTTTCTTCCTGTTTGGAGATGAAGATTTAACGTCGAACTGTAGGGGCTGTACATGAGTCTAGGCATCCAGGGATTCAATGCCTAAGATGGCTAGGCCATGTAGAGCGCATGGACAACACTGCTCCAGCCCGAAGAGTCTTCGACCAGTGGGACAACGCAAAAGAGGACGGGCACACAAGAGGAGAAGGACCTCAACCAACTTGGCGGGAGAAATTGGAGACACCTGGCTAAAGATCGTGCCAGCTGGATGGGCTTGCAGGTTGAGGCCTATTTTCACCCCGGACTGTAGCGGCACTAAAAGAAGAAGAAGAGTTAGCCGGTAGAGAACGAATCGATTTGTACTCTGGCCTCGATGTTGCACAGCTTGTCAGTCTGGCCCATCTGAGGTTTGTTAATTCACGACGCTAGCTCCACCGGGCATGTGTGCACCAGTTTTGAATATAAAGTAGTAGAAGCAATAATCTTGATGGCCAACGCTAAATATTTGGATCCATTTGTCTTGGTTGCAGTGCTTCCCGAATGGCTAATAGTTCCGCTTGGAACACACTGCAACTGTTCGGTGCCCTGGAGGCTTGGGAGTTGCTGGGGAATTCCAAGAACACACCCGCACCGACTCCTTCTTAGAGCCGCCCGTGTAGATTTCAAAGTTAAAATCCAAGCACATCCGCCAGTTATGTCATTTACTGCTGTCTAACCTGGGTTCTTTATTTGATGTTAAATTTTGTTAGAAAAACATTCGCCTAGGAGACAATCAACTCACGCGTATCACCCACTCAAGCATGTGAGAGAATGGTTGACGGAAAGCGGCCAAGATGTCCTTGACAACAAGTTGAGATGTTTCCCGGTCAAACTGGAAGCCTCCAGATAATCATGATCCAACTCTACACGACCTAGTCATGTCACTTTAAGATCTCAAGCACGACGTTATGATCGTCTAGATCGTGCAAAGCTCAGTCAACAGCACTAGTCTTATGATCTTACAAGGGTGTACGATTCTCCGAAGACATTAACGTCATTCGACGAACATAAAGTAGCACCAATGGAGCTACAAAACTGGAGCAGCTAGGAAATTGTTCTAAATTAAATGTAGAACTCGAGTGGTGACTAAGCAGTACGTCTCTTCATCAGGGCACAGCAGTAGCTCTATCAAAATTGACTAAACAGGGCCCAATACGGTCGCTGATCTAATTTGAACTTTTTGCATAGAAAGTGTGTGGTGCACATGGAATTTACTTCAAGTGGCAATAAACATTCGATTCATTCAAAGAGTTGTCTACATTCAGGTTTGCATCTCCACTAATTTCTAAGCAGCACCGATTCATGTTTCCGCATCCAAAATAGTTTTCTTATCAGAAGTCTGTTCGTGATACTGCACACGTCAAGACGCACTATCCGTGGCGGGAATATGTTTAGCAATACAAGTAGTGTTGACTGTTGACAAGACAACATCCTTCGCCGATTACTGCATGAATACTCTTCGAAACATTTAACTTGCAACACTGCAACAACACGTTTTTATTTGCTCTCCTCGCTTATGTTGTGTAAACAAAACACTTGCCAGACTCCAGCGACAACAGAGAAATGTCACTTGCAGAACGTACTTCTCTGTTTGGTGTATTTTAGTTCCCTCCTCTTTGTTTACGCTTATTTATTTATTTATTCCTTAATTTATTGTGTGCGTTTTAATGGACAGTAAAATGAATGAACTTGGTTTGAACGACGTTTGCCGGATATGTGGTGGAAATGTGGGTGTCTCACGGGAGACCATTCAATACCACGAAAAATACATCTCAAAATATCTTCCAATTAAGGTATTGTTATTTAATATTCTCTACAGTTTTCTTAAAATGCATATTCAGTTGCAGGACGATGATGATGGTAAGCTACCTCGGTACATATGTGGGCAGTGTTTGGCGCTGATTTTCAACTGGAACGACTTGTACGAGCGCTGTGTTGATGTCCAATCGAAACTCACAATACGATTTAGCAGAAAGAAGGTCCTCAAAAGTACCGAAGAGAACGATGATTGCATGGAGTCAGTAGACTGCTTAGAGAGTAATGTCCTTAAAGCCCCTTTTGCAAACGAGAAACCAATTGATGTGCTTCTTTTCTTCCCACCGCAGAACCGAAACTTGACTCCGCAGAAGTCTTGAGGTAAGGAACCCGCCGTTGATTTGCGTATTATGTTCGTTTGAGAATATGAAGTGGAAAGCAAAGTGATTGTTGCTTGTTCTATGGCAGTCTGTGTACGTTTTGAGGAAAGTTGTCGACTAGGAAGTGGTAAGGGCAGCTTCGAATTTACAACAAAATTCACTGACTTTTTGTTGGTTTGAAACTGAGGATAGTTCCGTGCTAACAGACAACTCAGTATTCTATCCGTTCCACTAGAGTGCAAAATAATCTGAAATGAGTAATCATTATTTGCGAGCATTTAATATGTTCATGTTCACAGAATCCAGCATCGTCGTGAGGTGCGATTTTCATATATTGTGAGTTTCATCCACTTACTATGTAAGAATACTTCGAGAATAGCCAAACTCGCCATCTGACTCTTGTCCTTCGGTTCTCTTGAAGAACCTAGCCAGAGGAAGCCAAATGTGAAATCATTTTTTTTTTGTTCCCACACGAATTGGACAACCAGCAATTATTCGGGGACATGCACAACATCTACATTGTTACTTATCCTTCACTCCCAGTAGAGAATATGAATTCTGCATCTCTGCGTAACTTTCCACGTGTAAATCAGTACAATTCCACAGTAATTCTTGTTTTTTTTTTCTTTCATTTCAGGAAACCTCCGGCGAACCGCACCTATAAGTGTCACTTCTGCCCACACACAACAGAATTGCTGGAACAATATAATGACCATGCCGTGTCCGCCCACTGTGACCAGATATTCTGTTGTGATATCTGCAATAGGTATCTGCCGCAAACTTCTCTGATAAGTCACATGACAGAGCACGCCCTCGATACAGAGTCGCCTCCAGCAAAAGAAATTGAATTGAACTGCCCCAAATGCTCAAAGCAATTCACAAGCAAAAGTGGTCTGAGTTATCACATAACTTCTATGCACGGAAACCGTAAACAGTTTCAGTGTACCGATTGCAAGAATGTGTTCCCCTGCAAACGTGTGCTGCTGAATCACTGTCGCAGTGTTCATAGTGATAGCAAACAATTCAACTGCGACGTGTGTGGCAAGAAGTTCAAGACCGACTCAACACTGTATGCCCATCGCAAGATCCACTCAAAGTTGGCGCCTTACAAATGCAATGAATGTGGCAAAACCTTCAAATTCAAGCATCATTTAAACATCCATGTCATACAACACAAGCCAGAGGAGAAGTCGTTCGAGTGCAGTCACTGCAAAAAGAAATTCTCCGCTCAAAATAATCTGACAAAGCACAAAAAGATCCACGACAAGACCATGGAATTCGAGTGTCATATTTGTGGGGCTAAGGTCATGCAGAAAAGATATTTGAAAGATCACATGAAGCGGGTGCACCAAGTGATGTTAGAATGTCTAGGTACGTCCGTTTAAGGAGTGTGTTAGAACAAAAATGTTAATAAATTAAAAGTTGTCTGTTAAACCCTGCGTTTGTTCTCATTTTAGTGTAAGTAAATTGACAAGCTTTCATGTCTGCAATGGAAAGGGAATTCTCGAATGAGAAGTAAAGTAACCAAAGTGGCCCTCTGAGGACAACAAAACACTGCAGCCGTAGGTGCTTGAAAATGTGGACGACACCAGGACAAACTCCACACAACCGAATCTGTCACAGATCTGTCTCAAAACTCTCTGAGGAGAGAAACACCACCTCATGATGAAACAATGTCCTCACATTGAAACTGCATACATATTCATATGTATGTCATCTTTTATTTAAAAAATTCACAAGGATTACAATTCATTAGAAATGATTTACGTTGACTGCCGTGTGCAATTCCCATTTGCTTAAATAAAACCAGCTGGTTTATATGCACTCCGACGAATTTCGCCGCGAGTGCTTCCGGTATTCCTACTTCTGTTGTAGCTCAGCCATGCTAGCTTCAAACAACGCCGTGTTAATTTTGTGCTTCAGAGATGTGAGAATCTCTCGGTTCGCGATTGTCCGCATCTCATTGGCGACGTATTCGCCATAGGTTGAGAATTCATCCCTAAAACGGATTGGTTGACCAGGTTGTTGCACTTTTGTCGCAGTTATCGCTGAAGGTGAAGCCGCCGTAATGGTTGGACCACCGGCTGCTGTATTATTTTCGTAGAAGATTCGTTTTGCTTGGATATGACTCTGTTGTTGCTGGTCCTCCTCGTAATAGCCGTCTTCATTGCAAGTATCCCGTCGTTGAGTTTTAAACACACGTGGCGCGGTTGAGTGGTAGCTTATGTTCTCTTCATCGACATTATTCTGGAGATCAATTGTACTCAAATGCTCCTCCTCCATGTGGTGGTCTTGATGATGATGTTGATGGTAATGCTCACTCTCATCTGTGGTTTCTAAAGGAGCACTGCTGTACGAGTGGTGTTGCAAAGGGATGCTAATCTCCTTTATCATCTTAGGCTTTGAGTCCTCCGGTTCATCTACATCTTTCGTGGTTTCCTCGATCAATTTCTCCAAGTCTCGAGCGCGTGTGGATTCAAACTTTCTAGCCACTGGCACTGGTGCTGAGACTGGGGTCGCCTCATACGACACAGTCGATGGTTTGTTGCGAATTGTAAGGAATTCTGTTGTAATCGATGAATTAGCCGTTGGCACGACTGCTGCTGGTTCGGAGTCTCTAGACGACGCATCTCGAATAATGTATTTGTTGGTACCATCATCACAGATGTCTGTTTTAATCTTACCCTTTCCTGCTCGCATTGCCTTTGGTGAACTGAGGAATTGTAGTGTTTTGTAGCCAAACCATTTCGAGTTGTAGGGTTCCTTGCGTTTCATGCGATTTATTTCACGGTGATACTGTGTACGTAGTGTGTGAAATTTCTTTTCAATTTCCACGATGGGTATTCCGCCACCCAAACTATCCGAAACCTCCGAGAGCAGCTTTTGTTTCATTTCCTTTTTTCGATAGTCTTCGTGGGTCATATCCCATAGACCGCGTCTTTTTTTATATTCATTTATGAGCGATAAGGTTTTCTCTCGTGTCCACTCCATTTTTTTCTCGCTGGGAAAATACTTGAAGGCGCTGAGCGCGCAAAGAGGGGACAATTACGGCGGCCGCGACACAAGAACTCTGAGGTGAAACTTCCTAAATCTTCTGTGGTTGAATATATTATTGCTTTGAATTGGAAACAAATTTATTTGTTTTTATTGCTGAGGATGGATGCCTGCTGCTGGAGGTGTCGTTTTGTGTTGATATTAGTGGGTGCTGCTGCCGCCGCGATACTTTTGACAAAACATTACACAAAGTGTAGAGACACACACCAGATACCTATTTTAAGATCTCCAATGAACATGTATACAGAGGCAGGTTGAGTTGTGTGGCGTATGTATAGAGAAAATTACAATGGCCCATTCACAATGGTACTGATAGTGATGTGCAACTTGAGGCTGTGTGTTTTTTTTTTTTTTATAATTATGTAACACTAGTCACAAAGTTCGTAAATTATCAACACTTGACTTTGACGTGAATTTACTTTTGTATCAGGAGGCGGATGTTATTGTGCTCAGAGCTAGACTATTAAATATGACAAACAAAAATGTACACTCCTTGGGGTGCCAACAAATTCATCCAATTTTATTATTAGTGAAATCTTTTGAATATTTCTTTGTGTATCTAAATTACCGATTATACACATTTCCGCTACTCAAACAGCAGTCGTGACCCACAAATTTGCGAATAAAACAAATAAAATTTCAGTGTCTCGCACAGAGACAGAAGTCCCAGCAGCACCTGTCACCGACCGAAATTCCTGTAAGTAAACTGTCAAAATTTACGATTTCCTCAGATCACAGAATGCATGTGTCCATGTAAATAAGCTGTCAAAATTTACGATTCCCGCAGATCGCAGAATGCATGTGTCCATGTAAATAAACTGTCAAAATGTACGATTCCCACAGACCGCAGAATGCATGTGTCCACTTGTCCATCACATTACTCGTTATAATCACAAGATAATATCGAAAACGAATTCCGAATATTCAATTGTGAATCTCATCACCAACTCCCCACTGTGAATCGGTCTACACGTTCAACATCTGCGCAAATAAAACGCATCTTGTTGCTTGGCCTATGTCGTCGGTACATAGTAGGGGACTGAACATGCCTTGTAGACATACATATGTGCACATGCTCTTAAATTCACGCATCCAAAGCAACAATAATAACAATCGCAACATTCTAACAAACTCACAGTAGGCACTTTTGCACCTGCAACACAAATATCTCGTTTTTTTCCAATCATATGTCTTTTACTTAGAATTTGATTGTGATGACAGATTCGATGTTGCATGTATGAATGGTGGAGTGGTATGCTGTACACATATTCAAGTAAATATCACGTCACGTACACCTTCTGGTTGGAAAACAAGGTAATGTGGGCATTTTTTCCGAGAATTGACTTTTGCTGGAAAGTCTACGTTCATTCATATCAGAGCTTAATGAACGTGTGTAAAGTACTCTGATTGGAGACATTTTGAAAAAAAAAAAATGTAATCCTCAGGCTTTTGAATTCATTGAGAGAGTATGAACAGAGGTATTTATCAACCTGGAACTACATGACCTAAGATCGAGGAAGTTGACTCTTACCCGAACCTGAAGAGCACAGCGAGCAGAACATCCTGACGACCTGGGCCTCCTCCAAGACCAGGTCCACCAAGACTGTAGCGCCCGAAGAAGAAGAAGAAGTGAGAAATCAATGCAGCAATGAGATAGGAGGAGGTCAAAACCAACCCTCACCTATGGTCTTCCTTGGCATGCGCTCAATGCAACTCCATCACATCAGTTGGGTGACTGCTTGGCAGACCTAGGACGAGGTGGTTGTACCAAGTCCAAAAACTCGATAACAGACAACGAGGACTATATGCAGGTCAGGTTACTGAAGATGAAGAAGACATCCAGATCAGGACATCATGTATATCTATGACGATCCAATGAAACTCTTTCATGAGATTAAACAAAAGCACTTCGAAGTAATTTCACATTAGGTAAGACAGCAAATATCCGCACAGAGAGTGGTGGGTGTTTCGTCTTACTCTTCAGAGGTAAGACAGCAAATCTCCGCACTGGTGGGCGTCTCTTAGACACGAAAATGAATTCTTATGCCACAACAGTGAGTCCTTAAATCGTTAAGATTCCCCGAGTTTCCCTGACGAAAGAAACTCCCAGAGTTTGAGTTGCAAAGAGAGTTGCTGGGCATTTCATCTTACTCTTCATACATCGTTTATTTACTAATGATTCGACGCGAATGTGATTGCATAATTTTAAGTCTCTGCAAGAATATCTAGCTCTGGGGGTTCTTGAGAGGTTCTTGAGACTGAACGTAATTTTTCTTGCTTTGATTTTCAGCGAGTCCAAAAGAATGGTTGACAAGACATTAAGTCATTATTCGACTCCGAATGCATGATTGGCTTCTGACCGTTTACAGTGGGAGCTCATATCAGAGAGTAGTCAGTTGGTATCTCAACTTCCCGGAAAACTGTGAGTTGATCAACACAGAGAGAGATAGTAAAATCCCTGATATTTCACCCGCTACCATCTGCTATTTCCATAAGTTGAGAAAACGAAGAGTTGATAAACTCATGAGTTGTAAACTGAAAATTTAAACCATAAAATTTGAGTGAATAAAAGCAAATCCAGAAGTTGATGAGAAAAATCCCAAGTTGTGTCAAACGTTTAGTGAACAAAACGACCCTTAGGGTCGTTTGCTCAACCGGAAAACTGTGAGTTATTCAACTTCGGGGTTGGTCTCAACTCGTTCTTTAATCAGCGAGTTGAAAATTGATTTTGTTCACTACTTCAGCTCACAGTCTGATATTTAAAATCCAGAAGTTGTTCAACTTTCAGTTTTCAAATTTCCCCAGGGAAATTTTTCACAATTCACACTTGCAACGTCATTTTCAACTTTGAATTTACTGTCTGTGCTGTGCGTGTGCGCTATGAGAAGGAGAATTGAGAGCGAACGTTTTCAGCAGAGATAATGGTTGCATATCTCTATCCTCCATTATGTCTGGTGATATGTTCTCAAACCACCTGTTCAGTTGCTGCAAGCATGTTATGGAAAACAGCACAGGCAAAGTCTGTATTCCATTGATTTGATCCGATTGTCCGTAATTCACGGGGCCTGTTAACAAACGAAAAAGAATCTATCATATACTTCTTACCAGATCTTCCCTCGTTTCACGGCAATGAATCCTGCATTAGTTCGACACACAATCATTCCATCTTGTATACAGACGAGAGCAGAGAGAGCTAAATCCCCGATTTGATCCCTTAACTTCTGCAATTTCCATAAGTTGAGAAAATGCGGAGTTGATAAACTCGTGGGTTGTAATTTGAAAGTTGAAACCATAAAATTTGAGTGAATGAAAGCAAATCCAGAAGTTGAAGAGAAAAATTCCAAAGTTGTGCTCAACTTTTAGTGAACAAAATTACCCTAATTGGGCTGGTTAACTGGCTAGCAGCCCCCTTAACTAACCCTACTTACCTACTTAACTAATGGCCACGGCCGTGGTGTAGTGGGTATGTGCGTCGAAACCTTCTACCTGGCTTCGACTCCCGGTACGAGCGTAAGTGAGAAGAAAATGCACGAATATCCCTCTTTACTAAAACATGTGGACACTGGTTACTTCACTCAACAAAAAAAGTTTTAGGCATCTACACTTCATGTTTTGTGGCATTTCGCTTAAACATTCGTTCGCTTAAACACGGTGTTTTATTGATACAATAGTGGTTTACAATAGTTTACCTGCAAAGCTAAATGCTTATCTGCAGGTGGTTGTAAATTGATCGTTGCAAATTTTGAAGTGCCGTTGAATTACATTTTTTTTAAGTTAACATTACTCCATATAATATAATTTCATTTAAATTAATATTTATGGACCAAAAAACTTATGGTACGGGATGAACTTCCATTAAAAATCTTTTTAGATCTTATTTTCTTTTTTTGAAATTCGGAATTACTTTAAGCAGTGTCTTAAGCGAATTCGTAAATTTGGGAACGGTGCAACGTAGCTCTCGGTCTCGCGGAACATCAAGCATCCCTTGGGCACGTCTTCTGATGTTAAGCGTGTGACTTAATGGTTGCTGGAATGGTTGCTAGGTCTCTCATGTACTGCAGCAGTGTTGTCATCTGGAAAAAAGCCTTGACATCTAGAACTTCAAAAGTTGAGTTGAAGTGTCCAACAATTTTTAGAAGACGATGTTGGGTGCTTGGTATCTTATCCAGGTGGGATTTTGCTGCGTTACCCCAGGCCAGAATGCCGTATCTGATGCGCGATTCTGCTAATGAGTTATACACTTGCTTAAGCACTTCTACGTTTGTGTAACGCTTACGATTCGTTATTGCGAAGACGGTGCTCTTAAGTTGCAGGCGCAGGACGTTGATGTGCTCACGCCAAAGAAAGCTCTCGTCGATGGTAATTCGATTTCGCTGCTGTTGGTTGATTGCGGACAGCGGTCACTGCGATGAACAATTTGGAAGACTTCTGCAGGTGTTGATGGAGTGCGAATGTGCATCGCCTTTGTTTCCGTAGCATTTACGACTAGGCCATTATCACGGCACCATTCGGATGCAGCGTTGAATTCGTCCTGCATTATCTGCACAGCTGAATGCAAGTTTTGGTGTTTCACCACGATTGCTATGTCGTCAGTGTACGCATAAGCAGTCGATTTGGCTCTTACTGGATAGGTTTTATTACCTTACGGCAAGGCGTGAATGTTTTCAACTTTCATCTTAGTGAATGGAAGGGAAGAGGGAATGCGGATTTTCGAAGAATCAAGCCGTCGCAGAAGCACATTCACCCTTTCAATCGAAAGCTAACAAAAGAAATGAAAATATCGCCTACAGTTGTTTGCGATTTCTTTTGAGAAAGGGGACATTTACGGGAAAGAGAACACAAATAAAAGGCAACACAAAGTTCACCTTTCGCCAAAAAGATCGAATATTTGAGGAAAAATTTGCAAATTAAGGAAGGATTTTATTTAAACATTACTAAACAACGCATAGCCATAATTGTTCCTAAATAAAAATCCGTCATATGGAAGAAAGTGCTGGGAAAACCTAGGCTCACCGCTGATAAACCAATTGTGGTTTACTAAAAAGTACATGAACTGAGCGGAAACAAAAGAGTTCAATTTATATGGTCCACATTGCTACAGGTCCAACTGACATGATCCTTAGTAAAAAAAATGTGTGCCCGGTCGAGAATTAGAACACCAATGCCGACCATTCTGCTGTATATTTGAAAAGTGCTGTCAGCGGCATCTGTGGTTCAGGTGGTATGTAAATTGTAGGGGAGGCGCCACCTGTGATTGAGATACTTCAACGCGATCTAGTCAGTGTTGACCACCAAATATGACTGAGTACGTTGTGCTCAGTAATTCGTTTTGTTGTTGTTTCGAGTGTAAACGTAATACAGAGCTGAGTACAAATGCTGAATAAAACACACCTGGGCTGGCAGTCTAAGGCGAACCGCTTCCGGCTTAGCTTCCACGGCAGCTACTCATGTTAATAGCCTTTTCTGGACAGAAGTGCTCATTGAATATTATCAGGGACTCGAATTGTGAATGTCGCTGAAATCAAAAATTGTACAAAGAAACCCCCAATGTCACTACCCCTTATAACACGCCCCACACTGGGCGGTTGTATAGGTTCAATTCCCGACACAATTTACGGCTTTAGCCGAACTACTGCCCAAGCTCAGAGAGCGTAATTGTCTCAAAAAAACCTCTGAAACTCATCCATCTTAAACATAGCATTTACTTAAAATTTTACACACTAACAATTTTTCCAAACAAATAACGTATGCATAAAATATAAGCCATGCGCGCATCCAGGAAAAATGTTGACTGATAAAAACGTCGTTGACTGTAGGCCTTGACAATACAAACTATTGACAACAGTATGCATTCGCACTCGTGTTGTTTTGTTTACAAACTGGAAGATACATATTTGAACTCAATTCAAAAGAGGTCGTCGCATCAACAGCTGCCACCAGGCACTTGGGAGTTCGTACATTTCCCGCGTTGCCTGCGCGCAGAATCCAGAAAGGCTCACGAAAAATCGATACCATCTCATTCAAGAAGTCATACCCAGTGCCGAGCGGTGACTTGTACGTTCGGAATTATTTTACAAAAATTATCGCATTGAAATATGAAACACTCTTCTACGCAGTGTAAAGTTTCGCCAAAGTTCTGAAGTTGTTGGTTGTTCATTTGATTCTTTCTAATCGGAAAACAGCGCCAGCGAAGGAGACTGAAAATTCAATTCGATTCGACGGTGTCTAGATGCTCTTTGAGAGTAGCGAATCAGTATTTGGAGTGTTAATTCATTGCACCATGAAACGACAAAACGTAAGGACCCTCTCACTTGTTGTATGCACTTTCACGTATCTGCTAATTGGAGCTGCTGTCTTCGACTCATTGGAATCACAGACGGAAGCAAGAAGATGGGAATTCTTACAAAGTAAGTTGAATATGCCAGATTCTCAGCCATTTTTTCATTTATCATACTTCATTGTGAGGAGAAGAGACTGTTTGGAACGACAGTATATTCATCCTAATGACGTACAGATAAGAGGAAAGATACCCATATTTAAAGGACACTTCTCGATTTATAATGTACGAGTACATCAACATCATCTTCATCATCTTCTCGAACAAGGCACTGAGCATTTCGCGGGGGTACTCCATCCTCCGCCATCGACTCTAACCCATCAGGAGGTATGCCCAATCGTAACCAGGCGAGTTTTTGGACTTCTTCCAACCACCTCGTCCTAGGTCTGACAAGTGGTCACTTACCTGATGGAATAGCATTCAAAGCCCGCCTCGGAAGTCGTGATGATGGGGACATTTGTACCAAGTGACCAAACCACCGGAGCATAACCCTCTCTTCGAAGAAACAGCTCCTCAATGTTGCGTTCCTCGCGTACTGCCGTGTTTCTTACCCTATCCCCGCGACTAATTATTACAACAGCACGGAGAAATCTCATCTCATCAGTTTGTATTCGCGATTTTAGTCTTTCGGTCATTACCCGAATTTCATGACCATAGGTGAGAGACCAAACCAAGGCCTTCCTCATTTCTTCCTGATTTCAGATCTACCAAGGTGTTTCAAAATTTACCCAGCTCGACCAATCCTACAGGAAAGCTCAGCATTACTCCTCCCATCATCGTGAAAAAGACCCCGAGATGCTTAAACTGCTCCACCTGCTTCAATGGGACTCCACTAACCTGTAGAGTGCATTGAACAGGCGTTCTGGAGATGACCATAACCTCCGATTTATCCACGTTGACCTTCATTTCAGCATCAGCATTTACGTCCACAAACCTATCGAGTTCGCGCTGGAGTTCCGTTTGAGAAGATGTGAGGATAACTAAGTCAACTGCAAAAAGAAGATGACTTACCCTCAACTCCCGCAATGTTAAACATACCTCGCCTCGTCTTCGCTACATCATCCAGCCCATACATACAATTAAAATGAGAGGTGTAAGACGCATTCGATAAGACACCTCGAGGAACTCGTTCGTAAGTCTTTCCCAAATCCACAAAACAACTGTAGATGGGTTCGGCATACTCCCAAGCCGTTCAAGTACCATTCTTAGAGTGAAAAGCTGGTCAGTTGTACTTCTACCGGGACGAAAGCCGCACTGTTCATCCCCCATCCTGGCTCTAGAACCCGCTTCCAACACCTTAGCGTAGACTTTCCCGGGGAGACTTAAAAGAGATATGCCCCTGTAGTTGGAGCAATCTCTTTTGACCCCCTTCTTGAAAAGGGGAACAATCACCCCGGTTTTCCAACCGCCAGGTGTCTCACCATGTTCCCAGGCCACTTTAATGACACGAGAGAGCCATAAAACTCCCTCTTTACCCATTGCCTTACGTATATTACTTGTCGTAGAAAGGATGAAAATTCGACTCTTAGCACATTTTCGAATTCGTGATTGCTACTTAGAATGTATTCAAGTAAGAAGTCGACTCTTTTCTTGACGTCCGTACTTCCCCAGATCGTATGATGTGCGTTGGCATCACGCCTCAGGAGAGGGAATGCGTCTCTTCAGTACTTCCGGCGGATGGATACCAGCATGGTCGTGTGCCATGTACGCCAAAGTTGGCCATAGGCGTTTCCAGGCGAACAGTCAGTGTGTCCTGGTTGCTGTAATTAGACAGAAGATAGGAGTTTAATGCGCAATTTGCAAGAATGTTTCTTCTTCTTCTCCATTAGGTACTGTCGCTCCGTGTGGGGCATAGGGGCTCAACTACGCCTGCTCGCCATCGTGTCCTATTTCTGACAGTGTGGCTCAACTGCCGCGTTTCACTCTCCACCATCCAGGCGAACAGTCAGTGTGCCCTGATCGCTGTAATTAGAGAGAAGATAGGCGTTTCAAGTTTTCTTCACACCACCAGGTTTTCTGCCGTCCTGTGTTAGTTAGCATAGCTTAGTTAGCTATACAGCTGTCCAAGTTTGTGATGTCCTGTATAATGATGACTATTCGTTCCTGGACCGTTCTCTCATAAAGATGTTGTGGGCAGCTATTGATGAATGTTTGTAACTTTCTCGTGATAGTGGTAGGAGGTCTCTTGGCTTACCCTTACTAGAATGTAGTCACATCTGTAGAATCAAAGATCGTGGATCAGGCGGAGTGTCTTTGTATGCCTTTGTTCCAAGCGGAGCAGTAGAGCTGCAGCAGAGTGGCGAAGGTTTCTTTGATGGACCCGAAAAATAGCTTTCAGGCTCCCTACCTGTCATTTCCATAATGGATACGCTATCACTACTGTTGTGTTTTCCTAGTCGGAGAGTTCAACGAACGATGCGAATACTCTCGACCTCCCCATTCCTACTCTCCAGAGTGGTGAGGACACTTTGGTGTCAGGCCCCTCCATCGGTTGTATAGTGATTGGCAGAGCCTCGTCATTATCGATGCTGGATGAGGTAGGAGGTGTAGGCCTCTCCATGATGTAGGTCGGCAGGTAGGGAAGGTAGGAAAGACTTAGACCAAGTTAGTCCATTGTGATGCCCACAGTCAGACTACTACCACTGATCGACCACTCCGGTGAAAGTCCGTTAATTTGATCCCAACGGCAAATGATGACTGGACCAGATTTGAAAACCAGATAAAAGCGTCTTAACTATGCTTTCACTGGGATTCAAACCGGGGACCCCACTAACCAAGGGCAGGCACTTAGCCAACTGTCATTCCTCCTTGATGTTCCACGAGACCATGATGAGGCACGTGACGAGCCACGTGACTAAGTCATTTCCGTTTGGAGGAGTCATCATATCCCTGTGAGTAGTTTCCACCTTAAAAAACTAAGAAATTTAATCTCGGCAGCGTGTATTCCCGGTCTAATACTTTCGGCCAGAAAAAAAGTACTTCACCTGTGTCAATGGACATTCAGAGTGCATTGGACAAGCGTTCTGGATATCAAAATAATCCCGGCTCTGTGCACGTTAACCTTCATCCCAGCATCAGCACATACAGTCTCTCCCTATCGAGTGCGCGCTAGAGTTCTGTCTGGGATGATGTGAGGATAAGTAAGGCATCTGCAAAACGAAGATGACTAACTGTTCAAATGTGAAACATTCCTCGCCTCGTCTGCGCTGCAACATGCAGTCCATACATACAATGGTATGAGGAGAGGTGACAAGACGCACCCTTGGCGAAGTCCAACGGCCACGGTGCAAGGTGTTGATAGATAGCACCAGTTTGTGTAAAAGGACTGAATGACCCTCAAAAGAGGACCATCAATCTCATGCTCCTGCAGAATACTCTTCGTTTGCCTCGACGGACTCGGCCGTATGCCTTTTCCAAACATCGGTTTGGCATACCTCCAAGCATCCTCCAGTATTTATTTGAGATATACTGGCCAGCCGTTGAAGCAGAAATTAAGCAGTTGATTTCTGATTGATTTCTGTCTTAGAGCGACTTCCACTTGCTAGTTCATTACTGCTCCCTCATATCATCTAAACCCATTTGACCTCTAATTCTCTTTGTAAATACAATTTTCGACTTTCCTCTTTTCCAGCGGTGAAGAACAACTTCGTTAAAAAGTACAACGTCACAGCAGAGGACTACCGAATGATGGAGATTGTCATAATTGAAAACAAGCCACACAAAGCTGGCCCGCAGTGGAAATTCGCTGGTGCCTTCTACTTTGCCACAGTTGTGCTAGCCATGATTGGCTACGGTCACTCTACACCGGTCACAATTGGCGGCAAGGCATTTTGCATGGCATACGCGATGGTACCCAGATCCCGTCACATGCCACTGCTTACGCTTAAAATTGTACATTTCTCTTGCAGGTTGGCATCCCACTTGGACTGGTTATGTTCCAGAGTATTGGTGAACGTTTGAACAAATTCGCATCGGTAATTATCCGCCGTGCCAAACGCTACATGCACTGCAGCCATACCGAAGCGACCGAAATGAATCTCATGCTCGCCACCGGAATGCTGTCGTCCATCATTATCACAACAGGAGCTGCGGTCTTCTCACGCTATGAGGGATGGAGCTATTTTGACAGCTTCTACTACTGCTTCGTTACCCTAACAACAATCGGTTTCGGCGACTATGTAGCCCTGCAGAACGACCAAGCGCTGATGAATAAGCCCGGTTACGTGGCACTCAGCTTAGTATTCATCCTATTCGGACTGGCCGTGGTTGCTGCCAGCATTAATTTACTGGTTCTGCGATTCATGACAATGTAATGTAGATCAGGCCAACTCGAAAGTACTTATTCGAAAGTGAATTCATTGCAGGCAAGCTGAAGAAGCCAAGCGCGACGAACAGGATGCTAATCAAAATCTGGGCTCCTCAAACCAACCCCTGACCTATGACGCTGAGTCCTCGTACAACATGAACGGAAAGCTGCTGGGAAACTCGAACTGCTGCACTGACTACGATGAGACCACATCGGTGTGCTCGTGCACCTGCCTGGGAGGAACTCGATGCATGAACCACGAGACTTTCGTCGATGCTGACTACAGGCCAACTGATATCATTGCAAGTACGCTCAGCTTGAAGAGGGCGTCCGTTTGATATAACATGTTATAAGTGCGAAGCATTGGAGGAAGGGCGAGTGTTGTCTAGGGACCTTCATCTGGAGGATATAGGACGGGGTTGTTTTTAGTTTAGTTGTTGGAAAACTTTAAGCAGCACTCTCACTGCTGAGAACTTGTCCACTTTTTGGTATTTTCTATTCTAACCTTGTTATTTACAACGTTCCACTTCACTCCAAATTACAACTGATTTTCTCCCACCGATTAAAGTGTTCGTTCTTGTCAACGCCGTCAATCTAATCACGAACCTCACACAGCCGCGCAAAGAGGTTTTCAATGTCTTCAATTGTCAATAGCTGTCTGAGCCCTGGATGGCTTCAGTCACTGCTCTGGCATCCGCACATCCTTTTTCTCATTCCAGAAGATTATGCTGAGTATACTCGTAAAATGTATTCGACAGCAAATGAGACTCTTACAACCTTGATCCACGTTTTGCGAGTCGTCCTTGAGTTTTCGTGGTTCTTGTGAAGAACCACTTTCAATGTCTTTGCTCTACGTCCTTCCGTTTATGAACTGTTCTAAAATTAGCCAGTCAGTCTGTCCAGACTTGTGTACATTCTTCAGAAGAACATGTTACTAGATGCGTTTTTCTTGAAGCTTGAAATGCCAAATCATAACAGTGCGTTCGGGCGGTAGGTCTGGACAAGCGTTGGTAGGCGGTTTTTCTCTTCTTTAGTTATGACAAATCGCGGCACCCTCCGTTGTCCAAATCCAAAGAGAACGCTTGAGTCGAATCATATACATTTTACAAGAAAAAATATGCTATTGCTATAAATAAAATTCCTGCACAAATAGTTGGCCCAGTCCGCCAAAAAAGAAATGCCATGAGTAAATTAAAAAAAATGTCACAACTCTGAGTAGAAGTAGCTCTGCCTAGAGCTTCGTATCCAAGCTTACGATATTCCGATCCAACGCCCGACCTCTCTAGTGTGACTTATCCAATGTATTCCACACCCAATGTGTTCTAGTCTAGAGTTGTGCTAAACAGTTCCGACGACGGAACGGACATGGAACGATTCTTTTCGCAGTCGGAACTGGTTCCCGGAAACATGTCCGCGGATCTGTGTAGATCCATGGATACGCCGGCGTTGAACACGACGGCAGAACTCTTCGAAGGAATCAAACAAGTCCACAGAACTATGTATACCTGTGGCTCATATTCCGGCCGATTGAAGAAGAGTGATTTGTCGTTGATGTTGGCCCTAGTTCGAGGATGTATTTATGTAGTTCGATTGACATGTTCGAAACATGTAGCTGAGGAGTGTAGATAATTGTGCTCACATCAAAATTTGTTGTATTTAATGTATGTCCATTCCCAATAGATGTGTGGACTTATGGATTTCTGTGTCCGCTCATGTTACGACCCAGGTGCTCACAACCATGTGCGGTTCCATGCGTGTGCTTGTGGGTGGCCGAATTCGCATAGATATGAAGAAACGAAGGAAAAGACAAATGTGGCAAGTTGTATACACAAATTTCACATAAGCCACACATTCCTTCGTTTCTTCACACCTCTGCGTATTCGGAACTATATGGAGTACGGACATGGACATGTTTAGGTTGAGTTTACGGAACGATAGGAAATGCTTCCGACAGAGGACATAGTTCCGGGAGCTATACATTGTCCGGAAGGACACCACTCAATTTCTACAGCCAAAATTCGATCGCCCGAATGCTCTGTTGTGATATGGATATAAAGTGTCAATCATATGAGCCGCGAACTGCGAACGGGAACTTCCACAAACGAGTAATGTCCACTGAATATAAACAAAAAGTTATACTTCCCGGTATGCAAAAAGATGAGGATTGAATTATAATAATTCACTAAAATCTCAAGAATAGTTTAAGGAGCGAATTTACATTTTCTTGTTCTCCTCGAATCAATCATTCAATTGAAATGTGAACTGTCGAGCTGAGTTCGCAATGCACAAGAGAGGTTTCACTCGGAAGTTGCCTCACTTAGACCTTTAAGATCCATTGTGCTGTCACTTCCGTCGGACTTCGTTGACCTACTTAAAATACTTGATTTGCACTTACCCTCAATTTGTGCATGTATTCACACTTATAACCAGATGGTGGTTTTTTTTTGAAATTGAATGATGTCCTTTATGTAGGTTCCGTGGTAATGTAGCACGGTTTCCTCTTCCTCCACATCCCTGCGGTCATTGTAGGATGCTCCACGTCTTCTGACCTGATTGCCAACTAGGCAATGGCCACAAATTCACGACCAAAAAATTCGCGATGATGTGTGTGTTCCGCCATGAAGTCCTCTTTAGGTTTTGGAACAATAGGCCTTTAGCCAGACTAATATCCCTGTACAGCTCGTAAAGTGCTTATCCAATCCAGATCCCAAACAGGACAATCCAATCGCACGCAGCACATTTGTCCTCAAGAGACGGAAGGGCTTGGGCATAACTCCTGATGAGTTAGAGTCGATGGCGGAAGATCGAGTTGCCTGGAGATCTCTCGTGCATGGTTTACCCCCGCGAACCCTTTAGTGGAACATGCGGGTCAGAAGATGATGATGAGACAGCAAGGATTTCTTCATACGATTTTGCGCCTAGATCAGATTAACTTGAACTTTGGGCTTCTTCAACTTTGATCTGACAGAACCGCTGTGATAAGGGTTGCTCTGTATTTAATCTCGGTATCGATGTTTTTAGTACCATTCACCATTGATCCGTCACTGAATGCCATCAGTTTCTTTTTACGCCCATTAAAATGTTTTACCTAAGGCGACGCAGTTGTGTATGTTTGCTTTAAGACGGCATATTCCGTTTTTGACTAGTTCACCGTCAGACTATGCTCTAGCGTCTGATTGACTCGCTGTGCTTCTTAAAAGCTGTCTTTGACGTTGATGATCTCTCTGAATTCGTAACAGATCTTGACTGAGCCGCATAAATTCTTCATCGTCAACTTGAACAACCTGACAAGTTCTGGTAGGAATGTCAAAACTAGACCAGAAGTAATATGAGGCGGGTAGTTGCCAAGAAGCCTCCTTCTGCAGGCGATGAACGGGTTGAGCTTGAAATACTCTCAATGACCTTATAACTTCTTTATCCTGCAAAAATAAACGGCAAAGTCTTATCATCTTGATCTGATGAGGATTTCAGAGCTTTTATGGCATCCGAACACTCAATGTAAAGAATTGATAGATTTGTCATCTATTGGGCCCATCGACAGCCAGCGTAAAGCCTTTCGAATTTCTTTCACTTATCCGACAGCAGTTCTACACTAGACAGTGGGCAGAGACCCAGGTCCACGCCGGATACAGCAGCCGAGGCGGAGATGATGGAGGATAGAGGTATCCAACTGCGGCCATTTTTACCCCTTGTCCATGTCGGCATTAAACAGTAGACTTCCAGAGCAGCGTCCCCTACAGTAACCATCGTTGTGCATAGTGCGTCCTTCTGAGGACGAAACGTATAACAAACGAAGCAAATTAAGTAATTTAGAAGGAAGTACTTGTCCGAGAAAGTCAGTGGTTCAGTGTCAGTGGATATACAAAGCCATACAGACAATCACTGAAGCCTACTGACTGCAAAATAAGAGAAATTGCATATGTTCAGACCACTTGAGGGCGCTGTCTTTCGTCCCTGATATATGACAGATCTTACACATCGACTATTTCCATTCCATTATGCAATTAATTTTCTTTTTAAATCTTAGGAGCAAATGACGCAGAGGTATGAATGAATATTTTGAATCAGAAATGAAGTATGATAGAGATGCCCAACTTCTACCTCTCTTCTACCTCTTTTCTATAGCCAAATTGATCAATCAGACAAGGGAATTTACGTTACTTCCTGAATAACCGTCGAAAATTCATGAATACCTGCCAAAGAGTCGCTCAAATTCGTCGATGGACTAGGGGCCAGTCAGCTGTGAATTTGGGCATCTCTATAATACTTCATTTCTGGGGCAAACATTAATGGCCGTAAAACGTCAAAAAATGCATTGAATTCAGATGTAGACTCACTTCTTACTGCTGTACACTATCGACTTCTTCAGTGAAGAGCACACATTGATCTATGGGTTTCGAAACAACTTGAATTTATGCATCAAATGTGAGTAACGCCATATCTGTGTTAAACTACATTTTTTAAGGTTTCTTTGAGTAATCGTCTCTCGTTCATCGTTGCGTAGTAAGGGAAAATTAAACGTGGCGTTATTGGACTCTTACAGAAGCACTTACTTTTCAGTTGGAATTTGTCTTAAGCCTTTCGATGCAAAGGCCTATTTTGAAAGTTTGCTGGGTTACCGGGATCGAGCGGAAATGGTGAAAAACTAGCTGTCTGATTAAAGATCTTCGTAACACACCGTCTCCGCTCGATATATTTCTGCCCAGCATCACAACCACAATCTGGAAGAGATACCATGTCGCTTTACTTTAACGTTGGCTGCGAGAGCGGCAACATAAAGAAGCGGGCAATCAAACACCTAAAAATGAATGCCAAAAAAGGATAATCACTAGCACTTCTACTTTAACTCTCAATATTTATCACTCCATTCAAACAAAATCGTGCACAATCGCATGCTCAACTTTTGAACATAGCTCATGCCATGTCGTCAAATCAAGATTCCCCAACACGATGTAGGTTTGGACATGGATTTTGGTGTCTCCGTTCATGAACAGGGCATGTCCAGTGGAGACGACGTGTAAATTATTACCACCTCCTTCCTGCCGAAAACTTCCTCAGTTCTTCTTCCTTAATCCATTGAACATTACAAAAAAAAAAAAAAAACATTGTACTACAGAGGCCGTGCGTGACGTCCTAGGCTTCTTTCACACTCGCAACTTTTTTGAGAAAGAATCTTTCAATGGTGTGTGATTTCCTTTGTGTTATCCCGTTTGCCTCACCTGCCAACTAGATGGAAAAGTCAAATTTCACGAGTGTGAAAGCGGCCATAGCGGGAATTTCTATGTCAAAAGAAACTTAAAGAATCATTTTCAACACACTTAAAAACAAACACTCGAACATTTTCCTAGTCGGTATAGCTTCTTGGCGGATTCCTATAGAACATCATTCACACATGACTTAAATTTGTTCATCGGACATCGATTCATCCATTGTGATGTAAACTTAAGCAACACATCTGTCAGATGTCAACAATTTACCCTGAGTGACGTCACAAAACAAAACCATGGCGGTGCATATCAAGCACACCTTATGATCCTTCCACCAAGCCAAAAAGAAGAGATGCCAACTTAAAAAACCAAAACAAAAAAATTCACAACTATGAAAAACAAAAAATTTAAATAAAATAAGAACAATTTTATACATAAGATATTTGCATTTAGCAAACAAATTTGCCCTCAATGAAGGTTTATCCAAATTTTAATAGAAATTAAATCCAACTTATTGTTAGTTAAGGACCTTAGCATTACCTAGTGTACCGTTTAAGTAATCACGTGTAGTTCTTGGTGTTGATCTTCTTGTGAACACAAAAAACCCCTCGTAGCACGTAGCCAAAACGTTTCGAATTCTTCCCCCACCGAACGTGAACGATTGATATCACACTTAATTGTAATTTGATCAAATCCGATCGCAATAGTCGATGACGCTGTTGAGCTTGAATGTGTTTACTTTGCCAAAAAAGAAGATCAGAAACTGTTGAATTGTTGAATTTAGTCTTTGATATACACTGAGCAACGTGGTATCCCCAATCAGCCACAGGCACCATTGTGCTAATTTATTACAAATCGTTGTGTAAATGTTTTAGCCAGGTTTCTCAAAATGTTCAATGTTACAACATTTTTTTTAAGGAGTAATAAAAATATTCACCTTTTGGAAACTGTGTAATTGTTTTAATTTATTTCCCGTAGTAACAGTAGCTGAATACACGGCTGCGTTTTAAGTGAAACGTAATATGGGCTCATGACATTTGCATCTTTATAAATACCGACAAAAAAACTCGTAGTATGATGGCGAGTGTGAGCAGAAGAGATGTGCAACCGACGAGGCATTCCAAAAGGCCCTGCAACGGACAACAAGAGCAGCGCGAAAGTAGCGCCAGACTAAAGTCGGGAGAAGAAGAAGCTTTAACGCCTGAAGGAAAGCTCTCTCATAACCTCCCAGCTCAAGGATATCGAAGAGTTTGGGGACAAACAAAAAATACGGGCTCTAGGCTAGGAAAGGCAACCATGCTCTTCGAAACTGTGGGGGTGAACTTGTTACTGAACAGCTGCATAACGTTCCTTACCAGGAGAGAGTGAAATGGAATCAAGAAACCCCAACTCCATTCGACAAAGTACCTAGCCCTCCCACCCAGCCAATGAATCTGAAGAATCAAATGGAGAAGACACAACCGCGAACTCTACGATCTGTATCTGGTTGTAGTCCGGAATGCAAAAATCCGTTGACTGCACTGGCTCGGCCATGGACACCACCACAAACGCCCCAGCAATGAGGGTCTTCGAATCTGAGCCACCTGGTTCGAGGAGAGGAAGACCGGATAAAGACCAAGTCATCGCGAGCTGTCTCGCTGGTCTTGATGACTGGAAGCGTGCCCAGGACCGTCAACGATGGAAGACAGCTACACCTCATGTTCAGACTCTCCATGAGTCGTTGGCCTGATTAGTTTTTTTTTTATAATTTGAGCGCACAAGGGATTGTTAATACCCTTAAGTGTCCGGGTTCAAGACACAGCACGGGCCGAAGGTGTGGAGGGAGAAAGGGAGAGGAGGTACCTGTGCACATTGGTTTTAAATATCTGCGGATTGTATTCTGGGGGAAATATTGGGCTGGGAAGAGCATTCCATATTCGTGTCGTGCGGCTGATGATGAGCATTTCTGGCAAGACGGGTATTGCGGGTGAATTCACGGAGAGGAGGAATGCAGTTGGCAAGCTCACTTGAGCATCGTTTGTTAAAATAGCGATAAAATACGGATAGAGACGAGACGATACGTCGATGTTCGAGCGAGTCTAATGACTTGGTGTTTCCTATAAGTTTTATCGCTCGTTTTTGGATTCTATCTATCAGGTGCAGCGTGGTTTTGGGGGCACTAGACCAGATATGAGCGTTGTGCTCAACTTTGGGGCGTATATACGCCTAATAAATTAAAGCCAAATCAGAAGGGGTGAAGTATTTCTTGCATCGATTGAGGAAACCTAAACATTTCGCAGCATTTTTACTAAGTGTTGTGTTGATACACATACCAAGGATGGAAAGCTTTCCGGTTTCATCGACACAGATGCCACTCATGAATAATGGCTGATTAACAAGGGTTCGCTTGAGTGACAGCAGACAGCATTGAGTTTTTGAAGCATTGAATTCCACTCGATTGTTCTTTCCCCAGTTAGTTATACTGCCAAGATCGGAATTCAATCAGCTTAACATAAGCTGTGTATTAACATAAGCGTGAGTCTTGGAACGAATATGAAAAGCTGAGGGTGCTGTCATCAGCGAAGGAATGGATTGGATTAGAAGTAGCAGACAAGAGATCATTTCTAAAAAGAGTGTCGGAGACAGAACAGAGCCTTGGGGAACACCAGCATTTATGTGGTGGACATCAGACTTGAACCCATCCAAAACAACTTGAATTAAACGGTTCGAAAGGTAATTTCTAATCCATTGAAGAAGAGATTCACCGACACCATAGGCACGCATTTTCGACAGGAGAGCTTGATGCCAAACCCTGTCAAATGACTTAGAAATATCAAGCGCAACGATCCTGCTTCCGCCTGCATTGTCCAAAGATTGGTTCCACTTTTCGGTGAGATAAGCTATCAGACCACCACGGACCTGTGGCTGCGGAAACCATACTGCCGGTCATTAAGAAGCTTCCGCGATTCAAGATATTTCATAAGCTGACGATTTATCAGCGATTTATCAACGTTGACCTTATAAAGAAGGGACGTAAGTGCATGGGTCGGTAGAGGGTGGCTGATGAAGATTCACCCTTTTTAGTGACGGGCTGATGCTGTTTTCCAACTGCTCGGAAAGAGACCTAAAGAGTAGGATAGATGAGAAAGCTTACCCAGTGGTTTTGCCATCCGGGCCAACGGATTTGTGTATGTATGCAAGTAACAATACTTGCTCGAGTATGGGGCTCTGAAACAGGGCTCAATATACAATGAAACCTCCTAATTGGGACACTCTTTAATTGTAGCACCTCCGCACTTCATGTATACACTCGGTTTTTTCATATTAGTGAACCTCTGAAAATGGGGCACCTCTAAATTGGATCATGGAGCATGAAAGCGAAAAACTTTTCGTTGTCTGGAAAACAACGTCCAAAATGGGACAAAAAACAAAGAGAGCAACAAATTACAAGTGGCAAAGCTGATTATGTCGCTATTTGAGGTCCTCCCAAATCGGGGCGCCTCCAAATTTGGTTCGCATTCTGTTGGTCCATTGGAGTGCCACATTTAGGAGATTTCACTGCCGTTCCATAAAAATGAAGGCAAGAGGTTTCCAGCAAAAATGAAGTATGATAGAGACGCCCAAATTCTACCTCTCTTGCCTCTTAAAATGTTTGAAATTTTGACCAATCAGAGGACGGCATTTACCGTGAATAACTGTCAAAAATTCACGAATACCTGTCAAAAAGTCTCTCTGTCTTCGTCGCTGGACTAGGGGTCAATCAGCTGTGAAGTTGAGCATCTCTATAATGCTTCATTTCTGGTTTCCAGTTTAGCAGTCAATGAAAAAGATGCCGATAAGGCCGGAGAGATTCCAGGTTAAACAATACTCATCTGATCATTCATCATTTCACGTTTACCGAACGCTCGGAAATTATAAAACAAATATTATATTATCGAGATTCCGGCTCAATTGTAAATAAGTGTGAATTTAGTCCAAAGGTCGGTCCTTCTCATGAATTCACATTCACTGTGCAAGCACTTCGCCGCACCGGGGGAAACGTCTAAGCATAGTACACTCTTTTCGGTCAAAGAGACCACCAAACGCAGGTCCGAAGAAAACATTGTCGCTATAGCGGCCATTGTCAAGAAGACCCACAGTTGAATTGGGAATCGCCCGAGAGTCTAACCGCCTTATTTTGAGTTAAATTTGGGCCTTCATTGGGTACTGGAAATGTTGACTGAAGATTCGGATTTTGGCCACAAAGTCATCTTCTCGGACTGGACATAAACCAATCGTCTAATGCATCCAGCAAAGATTGACTATTTATGACATAGCGGCGTCATCGGACTTTATTTCTTTTGAAATAAGGAGAGTGACACAGTCATCATCAATGGTCTCAGTTATAGAGCGATTTAAAACGACCTCTGTGACCAGATCCCACATATCCGATCCGTGGTTAGAACTTTGACGACTCACGACACGTCACTTAACGTTCATCAAGTTGCCGCCGCGACCATGCGACTTGACACCAATTGATTATTTACTCTGAGACTCGTCTGCGGTCGAGTTCCAAGGCTAACATTCGAGACGATATTGCGGGAATAACGGCAAGTGTATTGGACCGAGTCATCAAAAATTGGACAGACCGCTTGGAGCTATGCGAGCGAAAGCCACTTGAATGATGTGTTATTTCATAAATGTCTGTAGCTTCAAAATAAAGCCGGAATCATTTTTTATTCAAATTTCCTTTCCTGTTGCTCTTAACTGGTCATCCTGTAGTTTCAGAGTGGTTTCAGGCTCAGAATCAATATCTCCTCAGACCGGAGTATGATCCTATGCTTTAATGAGAACTTTTATCACGAGATGGTGATCGAACTCTACTATGGACTAAACTCCGTAACAGAAGTTGCAATCGAAGACAAGGCGCACGAGTTCACATCAAAAACTTGAAACTTCTCTGTACGGATAGCCCTCAATAAGGTACACCTCTCTTTACGGACAATCCGTCAGGGTTCCGGCACGAAGATATTCATGTATTTCAACCCCTTCAGAAGGGACACCCCCACATAACAGACAATCATTATGGTCCCGGTGCTGTCCGCTATAGACAAGTTTCACTGTACATACCTGCTCAGTTTGATACCCCCTTTCGATCTAGAACCCAGCTGACCCAGTAGGCCAAGAGAAAATAATTAATTTCGATTCTGTTTTTCATACGTTGTATCGCTTTGTATCTCGAACGACGCCTGTGCTTTCCTTGTACGCTTTTTTCGAGCGAACTCCGAGAAAAAATTAACAGGGATCATCACAGAACAGAATCGACTTCTTTTTCGGTCAACACTCAACACCCGTAATCAGCAGAAGAACATGCGTGAAATTGTTCACATTCAAGCCGGCCAGTGTGGCAATCAGATTGGCGGAAAATTCTGGGAGGTTATATCCGACGAACACTGCATCGATGCTTCTGGAACCTATTATGGCGACAGCGACCTGCAGCTGGAACGTATAAACGTGTACTACAACGAGGCAACCGGTGCTAAATATGTTCCCCGAGCCATTCTCGTGGATCTTGAGCCAGGCACCATGGACTCAGTTCGTTCTGGTCCATTTGGGCAAATTTTCCGGCCCGACAACTTCGTTTTTGGCCAATCCGGAGCTGGAAACAATTGGGCCAAAGGTCACTACACCGAAGGAGCGGAGCTGGTTGATTCAGTGCTGGATGTGGTCCGCAAAGAGGCAGAGGGCTGCGATTGCCTGCAAGGCTTCCAGCTAACGCACTCTTTGGGTGGAGGAACCGGTTCAGGAATGGGGACGTTGCTGATTTCAAAAATTCGAGAGGAGTACCCGGATAGGATCATGAACACATTTTCGGTAGTGCCATCGCCGAAGGTGTCCGACACAGTCGTTGAGCCGTACAATGCCACGCTGAGCGTCCATCAATTAGTCGAGAACACCGATGAGACATATTGCATCGATAACGAGGCCTTGTACGACATCTGCTTCCGCACCCTGAAACTGACCACCCCGACGTATGGTGACCTGAATCATTTGGTGTCCGCAACAATGTCGGGCGTCACTACGTGCCTACGGTTCCCCGGTCAGTTAAATGCGGACCTAAGGAAGTTGGCCGTGAATATGGTTCCCTTCCCGAGGTTGCATTTCTTTATGCCTGGATTCGCGCCCTTGACTTCGAGGGGCTCGCAGCAGTACCGAGCTCTCACAGTGCCAGAGCTAACTCAGCAGATGTTCGACGCCAAGAACATGATGGCCGCCTGTGATCCTCGTCATGGCCGATATTTAACCGTCGCCGCTATCTTCCGCGGCCGTATGTCCATGAAAGAAGTCGACGAACAAATGCTTAACATCCAGAACAAGAACAGCAGCTACTTCGTGGAATGGATTCCGAATAACTGCAAAACTGCCGTGTGCGATATTCCCCCGAGAGGTCTCAAAATGGCAGCCACATTCATCGGTAACTCGACTGCCATTCAGGAACTGTTCAAGAGAATATCGGAACAGTTCACTGCGATGTTCCGGAGGAAAGCGTTCTTGCACTGGTACACTGGCGAGGGTATGGACGAAATGGAGTTCACTGAAGCTGAGAGCAACATGAATGACTTGGTCTCCGAATACCAGCAGTACCAGGAGGCAACTGCTGACGAAGAGGGCGAGTTCGACGAGGAGGAGGAGGGCGGTGGCGAAGAGTAGGATGTAGTAGAACATGCAACATGGAGAAAATTAAATTTGTAGTATTTCTGTAAATTGTGTTCGTACAATTGTATTTTGATTTATTAAACTGTTCATTTAGAAAAATTTTTTTTTTTTCGATCTGGTATCGGATTGGGTGGTCTTTGTATGGCGTTACAGTCTAGGGTGGATCAGAGCTTTAACCATCGAGTGTGGGCAGAGGTTCAAACGGGCGCAAAACTAAGATCGTTCTCCACTCCTGCTCTCACCGGATCCACCTCCGGTGTTAGATGTCGGGCGAGACTCGTTTCTCGTGCCCCTCTCTACAGCATATCATATTCTTAAGCTTCATAGTGTTAAATTATTGGCTAGAGGGGACCAATTGCTTTAAAACAAGTGAGATATGGCATGCACTCTCTGTCAGCTCAGATTAAGCAGACCAGCATTCAGGACCATTATCCGTATCATTTGAGGACACGACGCAACACGCGCACATTATGGGTTTCGCGTGTGGAGGGATGTAGCATTTGCAGTGGAAGGATGTAGAAACCGCACATCACCTCCTCCGCTCGTAGGAATTCTTATGCGTCAGCACAAGCCAGCTTAAGCGCTTTTCCTGGTATATGAGTAAGTGAGTCCACGTGGAATCACAATGGGTCTAAGTGTGAATGCTATCCGCAGCCAGCCACTGTAACCTAACCTAGAACACCTTCACATCAGTGTCGTCTATCGATGTCCAGGAGGGAGGTCCGACGCACCGTTTTCCAAATATAGGCAATTGTTCATGGTCGGCTATCCGCAGCCAGCCACTGTAACCTAACCTAGAACACCTTCACATCACGGTCATGAAAAGATGCGTCACTGAGTCGTCTATCGATGTCCAGAAGGGAGGTCCGGCGGCCGACGCACCGTTCTCCAAATATAGGCAATTGTTCATGATCCGATCCTACAGGTCACTTTTATTTTATTTACTTGCTTAACTAAAAAGCAGACAGTTTATGTGTCTGACCCACAAACGCTCCGAAATTAAACGTGGCAGGGCTCTGAAATTTTCAGCGAGTTAGGTAGGATTATAATGAAATCATGTTCACTTAGACCATCTGATCCATTGTGCCGTCACGTTCGACTTAGTGCCACAATCCAATTCACCCTTTGACCTAGTGGTGATTCCATCTTGTGATTTGCTGGTCATATGTGACTTCTTCTGACCATTTTTTATAGCCATTTAGTGGCTTTAAGACATTTTAGAAGTTCCCTTGGATCTATGTCACTCAGATCCTCAAGGTGTTTGAACTGATATTCGTCTAGCAGTCTTCTTCTTGTTTCCGCAAGTGCAGGCCATGTACCGAGGTAGTGTAGTACTTCTTCATCCATGCAGCTTCTGCAGAAGTCATTGTAAGTCTTCTGGCGTGGTTGCCGATGAGGCAGTGGCCAGTTAGCACCCCTATTGCTTTACTGACATCCTTCCTGTCTAATTTTAGGAGGTTATCAGTTCTTCCTACGCTTTCGGTAACCTGCAAGTATCAAGCTCCGACCATTTGGGGTTTATATCGTTTTTCGCAATCGTCATCAATGGCGATCTTATTGTTTTCTGATCTGGTGCCACTGGCACACCCGCCCCCTTTCTTGCTAGATCATCAGCTCTTTCATTGCCCAGCATAGGGTAAAACTGCATCTGGCCGCTATCTCCCTTAGAGTTAGACGGCAGAATTTTACCATCTTGGAGTTTATTGATGGATGAGTCCAGAGCTTTTATGGCAGCCTGACTGCCTATGTATGGAACAATAGATCTGCCGCCTCATTGATAGTCGGATGGCTGCCTTTTGAACAGCGGTTACTTCCGCTTGGAATACACTGCAGTGCTTCGGTAGCCGGATTGTCTCAGAGATCTCTGGCAGATATGCATGAATGCCTGATCCCGTGCCTTCTTCCGATTTGGACCCGTCAGTGTAGACTTCCCATGCAGTTGGGTGACAGACTTTGTCTTCGTTCCATTCGTCTCTCGTGGAGATTAAAGTCTTGTTCATTATTTCGATGTCAGTACCGAGCTCTCAGAGTGCCAGAGCTAACTCAGCAGATGGCCAAGACTTTGTCTTCGTCCCATTCGTCTCTCGTGGGGATTAAAGTCTTGTGCATTATTTCGAAATCCATGAAGGGCGTCATATAATCTGCCTCCTTAGGAACACTCGAGTTTTGTAGTGTTACCTCGCGCCCTTTTCCGTGGGTTCCTGTCCCATCGGTTACCCTCCTTTAGTCTTATGGCTGAATATGTGGCTATAATTTTGGTGTCCATGGGAGGGAGATGTTGTATCATTTCCAGGGCGGCTGTGGGTGTTGTTCAAGAAAATCTTGGTAAGATTTTCATTCACTTGTAGTGCCGTCTACCAGACTAGGACGCCATACATCAAGATCGGCCTTGCTATGGCGGTGTATAGCCAATGCGTTGTCTTTCGTCTAATTCCCCACGATTTTTTTTTGCATGTGTTTAGTGCAATCGATGCTTTCCTGATGCCTTTCCAGTTTAATTTGCTGTCAACTATAACACCTAGGTAAAGGGTGATTTTTCAGCTATTATCTTTTTGGAAACACTGGTTTAAACAGCTGACGCACGTTTCGTGTTTTGTTTCTCTGCCAAACATCTTCAGTTTGGTCTATAATTCAGCCATGAATCGTCTTACAAACGAACAACGCTTGCAAATTATTGAATTTTATCAAAATGCGTGCTCTGTTAAGAAAGTTCATCGCGCGCTTCTTCCATTTTATGGTCAGTTTAGACGAAGCTCATTTTTGACTCAATGGGTACGTAATTAAGCAGAATTGTCGATTTTGGGGTGAATATCAGCCAGAAGCATTGCAAGAGCTACCAATGCATCCAGAAAAAGTCACAGTTTGGTGCGGCTTATGGGCTGGTGGCATCATTGGACCGTGCTTCTTCAAAGATGATGCGAGTCGTAACGTAACTGTGAATGGTTTTTTGTTGCCCAAAATGCAAGAGCTTGACTTGGATGACATGTGGTTTCAACAAGACGGTGCCACATGCCACACAGCACGCGCAACAATGGACTTATTGAGAGGCGAGTTCGGTGAACATTTTATTTCACGTTCGGGACCGGTCAATTGGCCGCCTAGATCGTGCGATTTAACGCCTTTAGACTATTTTTTGTGGGGCTATGTTAAAGCTCATGTCTATACAGACAAGCCCGCTCCAATTGCCGCATTGGAAGACATTGAAGCATTTATTCGTGAGGTACCGGCCGAGATTCTGGAAAGAGTATGTCAAAATTGGACTAAGCGGATGGACCATTTGAGGCGCCGTCAAGGTCAACATTTGCATGAAATAATCTTCAAACATTAAATTGTATGGACCGTACTATCGATCCAAATAAAGATTTCATGCATTTTTCTGAATTTTATGTTTTTTTTCTTGAAAAACTTTCCTATAGCTTTTAAAAAATCACCCTTTATTTTGCATGATCAGTGAAAGTCAGTTCTTTCCCATTTAGCTTCGGTGGGGCTACTCTAGGGATTTTATATCTTCTCGTGAACAGCACGAGTTCCGTTTTGTATGGATTCACATCCAGTCCGACATCGTCTGTCCATCTCGTCATGACTTCGAGGGATGCTTCCATCACGCCCCTGATAGTGTTAGGGAATTTTCCTGTGACGGTTAGTGTGATATCATCCGCATACGCAATGGGTTTACACCCGATCGAAGTTGGTCTTCCAAAAAGACCATCAACTACTATTATCCAGAGTAGAGGAGGTATGAGACCTCCTTGTGCCCCTTAAGACTCTTCTCTCCGCACAGCAGTTTCCTAATTGGGATTTAATTCTTCTGTAGTTCAGGACGTTGTTTATCCATTCTTGAATGCAGACTTCAACGTCGACTTTACTTAAGGCTTTGTCTATCGTCTCGACTTTGAAGTTATTGAATGCTCCTTCTATATCTAGGAAGGCTGCCATCGTGTACTCTTTGTTCTCCGACTAAGGAATGGAGAGCTGTTTCCGTTTTTACACTCGGCGTTAGTTCGCGGCGCCAGAATAAGTCTAACGGGTTCAATTCGCACAATCTCGGTTGCCAGCTCAAAACACCTCCACGTGAGATGACCATGCCCTAGAATCGCTCGTGCAGAATTTCCCATGTGGCGTGAGCTATGTGGCACGTACCGCCGTCCTATTGAAACCACATATCGTTAGTGTCCATATCATCCAATTCGCTCGCCATAGACTGTTGTAACCTAGCCAATGTCGTTCTCCAGAAATTATGGATCGATGCCGCCGCCAGTGACTAATCCACACCAAAAAGTTACATTTTCTTGTTGCACTGAACGCTATTGGATCTAATGCGGATTGCTATCGCCCCAAATTCGACAATTTTCTTTGTTGACTCACTTACACATTCTTCCAGAAACGGGAAGAAATCTTATGGTGAACTTAAAGCGTAAGCGCGCAATACGTTATACCCCACCCAGTTCGATAACCCATTCCACATTATTTGCACCTGTTGTAGAACACTAGGTCCGTCCATGGCACAACAGACTCAATAAATGACAGCCAATTTGACTAAGGCAACGCATTTAATTATAGTTAAACGCTTTACATGCGCATAGTACTTATTTATTTAAATTTAGCTATGTGTATATCAATCTTCATATATTAAGAATGCACATATATAAATATTTGCACAATACCGAGTTTCTTCATAAAAATAATTAGCGCACATAATATTTATACAAACTTCTATATTCACAATGCACGCACTTAGTTATAAATTCCATGTTTTTTACGATTACATATTACATTACAACAAACTACAATTTTGTAAGCGGGACACTACCAATCCGTTGAGAATCTGAACTCAGCACAGAAGAATGTGACGTCGTTTAAATTGAAATCTTAAAACAACAGTAATTATCCATAGTTAAGACCAATTACATAAGGATGAAAATTGATGCAAAATAAAATAGATTCGAACGATGCAACTGAGCTGCTTACGGAAGAGACACCACCCTACTTAAAAAGGAATTGACTTTTAGGTTAAGACTGTTGCTGGTGTGATGGTGATGGTTTCAAAGCCCAAGCTGATTAACTATTATTATTAGAGGCAACATAATCTCACGACTACGGCATTCATTTTGTGACATTTTCTTTAATACTATATGCAAGCAAAACCTCTTCAATTCCAGATCCCAGCACTTTGATGAACATTCCTTCGAGCAGCTCATTGCTCATGGATTATACGTCACATGCATTTTATTTCGTTTTATCTTCATTCGGCAATGACTGGCCTTTGAATACAATTTTTAATAGTCTTCTGCTACACATCATCGAAGATGCCTCTTGGTGGTGGACCTATTCTCCGGTCCTCATCAATGTCGTCCACTAGGTCATTTGTGCCTTTAAAGCCAATTTGCACTTGAGTGCTTACTCCAAAGCGCTCGTTTATTTCATCGGAAAGACTGCGTGTTAGGTCAGGTTGCCTGCCGGTTGTCGAGTAACCCAGCGGCTCTCCATCGCGCAACAGTCCATCCGCGGGGGTGAGGCTACCACCTACTGGTCTTGGATTACGGAACTTTGCTATGCTGGAACCGTTCGCTTCCGTTGAATCAATCCGATTGAAATCTCTTCGCCGGGCCATCGCTTCCTCGGCCCTCTGGCGACGACGTTTCTCTCTGGCAATCAAATCTTTTCCCTCTTGCACCAGTTCCGTGGCGATTGTTTCGTTTTGCAAGAACTGCTGGAATCCTAGCGCATTCAGTGCCCGACTGCCCAAGCTAAACCACGTAGCCAAGCAGAAGGCCAACATGCACATTGGGAAGTAAATGTTAAATCCATCGGAGATGATACCGATCACATCCATGTGACCCATGATCTGAGTGTAGTAAGTCTCGCTGATGCGCTTTTTGATTATGTGAGAGTCCATGTGGATAAGACCGAGGAAATTCAAACACATTGGCGGTGTAAGGCGACACAGCAACATTCCACTGAATATTAAGCTGTGCTCATTGGTCTGGTGGTGTGGTGCAAGGTAGTACAGGTTGAGAAATCGAATGCGAAGTATGGTCGAATAGGCGCAGTAGAACAAGTAGCACAGAACAACCATGGAGAAAAGTTCAATCGTGAGGAAGTCGTACTTTTTCTTGGCCACGATTATTACATTAGCGAAAATCGAGAGAACTGGCTCACGATTGAAAAACGTCAACTCACTCCATACAACCATGAAGGACATCGTGGCGGTGATAACGCAGAGGGCTTTCAAAAATGGAGACTTCACCATACACTCCCAGTACCAGTCCAATATGGGGCTGTAGAAAAATCGTGAGATATTGGATCGGCTTTTAGGGAACTCCGGCTTAAACCGACGCTCAGCCGAATGAATGTTTCGCGCCACATCTTCGAGGTGGAAAACTGTTTCAACTTGCACGCTCCACAGCGCCTCCGTCCGCTGAAGGGTTTGCAACGATTTTATAACCTGTCTGTGAATGCGAACTAATGCCTTCTCTGAGGGGACAATTGTCGAGGAACTGTTGCCGCCGCGACTGTAGTTGCGATTCGCACGTTCTTGTAACTCGATTGGCACTTTCCTCAAGATTGTCTCCACACACGGCCTGAGTTCATGGTTATTGGGCACCGACCGACAGATGCCCTGCAGTGATTCCAGAACGTCGTCCACATTCTCCTCAGCCTCGGCTTTTTCCGAACTAAGTTTTGCTGCTTTGAAGTAGGCGTATTGTAGAGTGAAGCCAGGTTTGGCGTTATTCCAAAATGATCTCGGCACTTCCACCAATGCGTAGCCTAGTAAATATTGAAATTAGTAGCAAAGTTCCGGTTTCCTTTTCAAGTTAACTTACCCAGCAGCAAAATCAAGAGAAAGAGACCCCAGGTATTCGAAGCAGATGATGCAATTGCTTTCAGTTTCTGCCAATCCAATGAGACTCCCTTCGCGGCGATGTAGATAAGGAGAACTCCGCAAATGAACAAGTATGATCCGTAATAAATGGCATTGTCTATCAGAGCTGACTTAAGTTTTCCCTTTACGGTGAAGTCGCCAGCTTTCAGATACGACTGCATTAATGGCATGATTAACCATGTTAGAAATTGTGATGTCCAATATATGATACGCCAAAGATTTGGAAATATTTCTTCTGACACCATTCCCCATGGCTGTTGGCAATGATCGGTTGGATTGAGTTGTGTCGGAAGGGGAATTCGATTAGTTAACGTGGTGGTTGAGATATTTTCTTGAAGACATTGACGGTACACGGTCTGTGAATTAAAAATGCATAGATAATGATGACGACGGGAAAAACACTTGATTTTGAATTTAATGATGATCAGGTATAAGACCACCTATAGTTCGAATCTCAAGTCACATTCTTATTCGAATGAAACATAAGAAGTCTTCCTATTGGAAGGCAGTACAGTAATGCGTTGTACACCTCACGAGTTTTGAATCAACATTTCCCCCACAAATAAAATCTTAATTCATAACGAACAACTCACCGAAGTAACGTCCAGTGGAATCGTAAATACAATTAAAAACGAGAAACACCAAGCTGTTAGGACAGAAAGTGTTACCAGTAAATGCTGCCTCTGGATATTTCCGTATCGATAAAGTGAGATTCCAGCTAGGAATAGTGCCAACAATATTGCACTGGCCAGTAGGTACGCCATGGTAAATAATGTTTAAAGGTGAAATGATTTTTGTTAGAGAATTCTAATTCGAGTTAATGGTTGCCCTCTGTACACTGTCACACCATCTATTTATCGGTTGCTATAGCAGTCTTGGCACGGTTTTCTTGCAATTGATGATGGGCTTTCCTTTGCATACTCTCTAGTCGCTCCAAAGTCAATGATTTCAGCGGCATCAAGTGTGGCCTGCAGAAGATCAAATCAGTTTTTGTCTCGAAAAATAGCTTCCCAGTGGTTGGTTCAATTAAATCGATTTTCTCTGAAAATTGATTTTCCTCTGAAGACATAACGTTCAATGTTGAATCAAGTTTAGAAAATGTATTTCGTGCGGTCGCTCTGTATAGAGACTCAGAGATCTTTTCCTAAGGATGATCTGCTTAAGAGGACAATATCCTTGCTCTCCGTGTGGCTATTATCGATAGAACCACGGGAACATATTGAAAATGCACATAGATTTTCCTGACACTGCTGGGCACGGTTGGGCGAATGCTTCGTTTGGTATTCACTAGATCAACTTGAGGGAATTAAGTTGACGTATTTATTTACTTTAACACTGATTCATAGATTTATTTAGGTATTTTTATCTAGAAGATATGAATATCGAACACAGAAGACGACGGCAGATATTTTTTATACATTAAATGAGTTCTGTTTGTTTTACTCAACAATGGCACTTGTGTTGACAAAGTAACTTTGCTGTCATACAGGCAGGGCGCACAAAGTTGTACCCATGATCAACTCGATTTAAAATATAGTAATTTTAATGATTATAGATTTATTTTCATTTCAATTAACAAAACAGAGTGGACCCGCTTACTTGTTACGCTATGATTTGTCACGATTAATATTCCGTTTTAGGTGTCTGCTGACAGCGCACTAATCGCATTTTTTCATATGAGGACGAAAGAATTCTTAAAAAGGTCTTAGCAATTTTCTGAAATTATTTTTCTTATCTTAATTCGTATATTTTAAATTCGTATGTATTAACAACATCTCAATATTACACCACACTCCAAAGTACTCCAATGTATACACACATTGAACGCACCCCAATCATGCCCGGCACTTCTGAACACTTCCTTGGAGTCGATTTTTCTCTCACCACGATGACTTTTGTCATCATTGAAATTGGTGTGGCTGAACTGGGGTACACAGTGTAGACGTTAATTTCGCGAATTTGATTGAACAGTAAGCAATTGGAATAAATAAAACATAACAATTACGACAGTGTTTCCTTGAAGATGTCCATCAAACTTACTGCGAACGTAAATAACCCGCCGATAAGTAAGTATAATTTGACGAGCCTTTCTCCACTTCACCTACTTTAAAGGTTATGAATGACCACCGTCGTCATCTAATTTTAGCAAGAGCACCATAAACTGATGAAATTTCTAAAAAAAAAATTATCTCTTTTTCAATGCAGGTGGCTTGGCAACCGCACATCTGATCAACGAAACAATTCCCGTTGAGATTACTTGGGGCAATGAGACCTCTTTAGTGCTTCCGAACAATCAACATCTGGTGTGCCATTCGAATAATGACGTTCTTCGAGCACTGTCGCGTGCAGCTCCTGCATACAAGCTGTACGGGGAAACAGCAATTGAGCGTACACAAATTGATCACTGGCTATCATTCAGTTTAACCTGCGAGGATGATATATCATGGGCAATGTCGTTTTTGGACAAATCAATCGCTCCTCTCACATTTTTGGTTGCAAACAAACTGACAATCGCAGACTTCGCTTTGTTCAATGAAATGCATTCTCGTTACGAAATGCTATCAGCGAAGGGTATACCGGTTCATGTGCTTCGTTGGTATAATCTCATCAACGCCCAGCCAATGATACAAAAAGTTCTTCAAAGCCTTCCCGATGAGGCACGTGTTAAATCGAAGTTGGTAAACAAGGCTCCATCGAAGGACAGGGACGTAACCAAACCAGGCGAACGCAAACAAGAAGGAAAGTTTGTCGATTTACCGGGTGCTGAAATGGGGAAGGTTATTGTGCGGTTCCCGCCAGAGGCGTCAGGCTATCTTCATATTGGTCACGCAAAGGCCGCTCTCCTCAATCAGTACTACCAGCAGGCTTTCAATGGACAGTTAATTATGAGATTCGACGACACAAACCCCGCCAAGGAGACGGTCGAATTCGAGGAAGTGATCCTAGAAGATCTGGAGATGTTGCAAATAAAACCAGATCTCTTCACACACACTTCGAATTACTTTGACTTGATGTTGGAATACTGTGAGAAGTTAATCAACGCCGGCAAGGCATACGTCGATGATACTGATCCCGAAACAATGAAAAAGGAGCGTGAACTCAGAACAGAGTCAAAGAACCGAAATAATGGTATGTTTTCCTAGTCGCGTATATTGATTTATTTCTTCAACGATATTTCAAACCCCAAACAGGTGTTGAGAAGAACATGGAAATGTGGAAGGAGATGCAAAATGGAACCGAGTTCGGTCAAAAGTGCTGTGTTCGTGCCAAGATTGATATGTCGTCACCGAATGGCTGCTTGCGTGATCCAACAATCTATCGGTGTAAAAATGAGCCGCACCCTAAAACTGGCACCAAATACAAGTAAGACATAAATTATAGTTTATTGACAGCTCTATAAACACAGGAAGTATAGCAAATCCTTATCGTGGTTGTAACTCAACATTGTCACTTAAATTGCGGCATGTAGTATATGTTGCCGACTTTGATTAGATTTTAAGTAGAACCTTCGTATGTATGTACAGTCCAAATTAATGTTGCAGCACACGATTTGCAAGTGCTGGAAATAAAAGGACTGTTAGAGAAAGCGCTGGACAGGCTTGTAGATGTCAAATGAAACCTCCATTCGATTATCTAAACTCCCTGTTCCACAATTCGCATAGACCGCCGCGTATCCCCGCCTATGAGCGTATTTACAGTCCAAAGTAATGCTAAAGCACACGATTGGCAAGTGCTGGAAGTGAATGAACTGTTAGAGGAACCACTGCACAGGCTTGTAGATGTCAAATGAAACCTCCATTCGATTATCTAAACTCCCTGTTCTACAACTTGAACCGGTCTTCCGTCTATGAGCGTATTTACAGTCCAAAGTAATGCTAAAGCACACGATTGGCAAGTGCTGGAAGTGAATGAACTGTTAGAGGAACCACTGCACAGGCTTGTAGATGTCAAATGAAACCTCCATTCGATTATCTAAACTCCCTGTTCTACAACTTGAACCGGTCTCCCGTCTATGAGCGTATTTACAGTCCAAAGTAATGCTAAAGCACACGATTGGCAAGTGCTGGAAATAAATGAACTGTTAGAGGAACCACTGCACAGGCTTGTAGATGTCAAATGAAACCTCCATTCGATTATCTAAACTCCCTGTTCCACAATTCGCAAAGACCGCCGCGTATCCCCGCCTATGAGCGTATTTACAGTCCAAAGTAATGCTAAAGCACACGATTGGCAAGTGCTGGAAGTGAATGAACTGTTAGAGGAACCACTGCACAGGCTTGTAGATGTCAAATGAAACCCCCATTCGATTATCTAAACTCCCTGTTCTACAATTCTAATTGACGACCGCTTATGCACCATTTATCTATCAAAGACAGAAACGTCGAACCTTAAATAAGAATAGCACCACATTCTAAAACCAAATCTTAATTCTCTTTCAAGGGTCTATCCAACATACGATTTCGCTTGTCCGATTGTCGATGCCATTGAGAATGTGACACACACTCTGCGTACCATGGAGTACCATGACCGTGACGATCAATTCTACTGGTTCATTGAAGCGCTGGGCCTTCGCAGGCCTTACATTTGGGAGTACAGTCGTTTGAACATGACAAATACGGTGCTCTCCAAGAGGAAATTAACGTGGTTTGTTGACCAGGGACTCGTCGATGGATGGTAAATTTGCTTAAAAACTATCCCGTTTTCATATTATATCTTTCGAATCTCCCAGGGATGATCCCAGATTCCCCACAGTTCGAGGTATACTGCGACGAGGTATGACTGTTGAGGGTCTGAAAGAATTTATCATTGCACAGGGATCGAGTAAATCGGTGGTCTTCATGAACTGGGATAAAATCTGGGCATTCAACAAGAAAGTTATTGATCCCATTGCCCCACGATACACAGCTCTGGAAGCGAGTGAACATGTTCTGGTGAACGTGGCGGGAGCTAAGAATGAAACTATTGAAGTACCAGCTCATCCGAAGAACGAAGCCATTGGAAAGAAGACCATTGCACTAAGCGATAAGATTCTGATCGATAACGCTGATGCCCTCCTCCTGAAAGAGGGTGAGAATGCCACATTTATAAACTGGGGCAACTTATTGATAAAGAAGATAAACAAAGCTGATGGAAAAATCACCTCAATTGATGCGCAATTGAATTTGGAAAACAAAGATTTCAAAAAGACCCAAAAACTCACATGGTTGGCGAAGCTAGACGACTCTGAGTATCCGCCAACGTTTTGTGTGTATTTCGATAACATCATTAGCAAGGCTGTGCTAGGAAAGGATGAGGACTTTAAGCAGTACATTGGACATGAAACAAGAGTAAGCATGGACATTCGCTGTTGCAGATGACATTCTTATGTAAACTGTGTACTTCTAGAGTGAAGTCAAGATGCTGGGTGATCCAGAACTCAAGAAATGCAAAAAGGGCGATATCATTCAATTACAACGACGTGGATTCTTCAAGGTTGACAACGCATACGCGCCTCCAAATCCAATTGCTGGAGTAACAAGTCCGGTGATATTGTTTTCTATTCCCGATGGACACACAAAAGATGTTCCTACGTCAGGGTTGAAAGTGAATGGAGTACAGGAAGCAAATAAAACCGTAAGTAGCTCAAAGAAGAAATCAACAACAACAACTGAGGCACTGTGTCGAGGCACAAATATTACTGAAATTCGTTTCTCGAATTTACCACCATTCATAGTTCACGGCCGCACCTCTTGTGTGTGTCACTGAAAATGCTATTTTTGTCTAAAGCTTCTCAAACTTCGCCGTTCGGTGTTGGCCCAAAGCTGTAGGACTCATCCACTTGTGCTGGACCAGTGGAACGCACAAAACTATGATTTCATGATCTAGAAGCAAGGTTCAGATCCACCTCGGACTGTATCGTTACCCAGATTATTAGTATGCTTCTGATAGAGAAGCGCTTGATAACCTTGGGTTCATGGCGAAGGGATTTATTGTCGAACGTACCTCCTAAGAGTGTGGCTGGAACATGATGGTTTACATTCATTTGTTTTACTCATTGAATCAAAGCCGGTGTAGGAAAGAAGTCGACTCTTACGACGGGCATGTTCACCACGAGTATACTTTAAACCCTACCCGAAGGGTGAGTGAGCATTCACTTCCACGGATTCATTGCATGCACACATTTGTACACTTGAACCCTGTGTAAGAAGGAAGTTGACCGAGCATGTTCACCACGAGTATACTCTTAACCCTACCCGAAGGGTACGTGAGCATTTACTTCCACGGATTCATTGCATGCACAAATTTGTACACAAAGAAAATAAGAATCTGGGTTGTATTTTCACATCTCGCAAATGTCCATAATTCTCAATGAACACCTTCCAAAATCCAATGGTCAGACAGAACATATGAACAAGTTTGACAACGACCTGTTCAATGCACCCGCATTACCAATCCTGACTTATCAAGCAAGTCTGTGTAAACATTCCTAGGTTATTCAGTTTTAGATTGTTCTATCTTACAAATCAACATCGAATACCCGGTGATTTTATTCATGTAGGTTCGTTTGCAAAAAAAACTCTCTTTTATGAATCAACTATAACCTGTTCCTTAAGTGATGCAGACTCCACACAACACCGTCGTAACCCTGAAAACATACCACGTGGTTGCTTCTGTTCTTCTTATTTTTCTTAAATAAACAAGCAAGAGATTTGCAAACATCAGGTAACAAGGAAAGTTCGCTGAAACATGGTCATGTGCGTACATACTTCCGGAACGCATAATAAGTTATCATCCATTACATAGCCAGTAACGTGTACGCATTTGAATTCACAACACAAGATGTAATCCCGATGTGAAGCTTCCCAAAACACAGCAAATCTCTGCAAACCCCATTGTACTCATCAACCTCACCTCACAAGTGAAAGTGAATGCGATCAACAAACACACACACACCTGTCTTATTTTTTTTTGTTCCATTCGCCACATCATCCAACGTATGCAGTATGTAACCACATTTCATAGCCTCTCTTTTTTTGTGACTTTCGTAGCTCCATTAAATAAACCACCGCCTACCACTCCTCGATGAATCAGCCCGACTCGGTGGTAGACGTCGTCTAAATATTATTTGAATGTGAACCGTGCAGCGTGGAGTATCGTGCTAACGCCAGAAGCTTTTTTGTTTCCACGTAGATAACCACACATAACCACAGAGTTTTGTTGGGTTTTGTTAGCGCTCAGATTGCGTGAATATACAATAATAATTGTTTTCATCGTGAATTGTGCAATTCTAATAGACATTTAGTTAGTTGTTGTCGGTATATTGGGATAGGTTGTGATTGAGATCTAAGGGTGAGTGTGATGAGTGTGTGCAACGTGTACAGCGCCAAGACTTGGTAAGGAATCATTCGGCGAATGTTGTGTATTTTAAGGAGATTAGTAAATTGTTGTTTCGTTACCACTTCGTCAAACACATTTTATTGATTGTGCGATTGCGTGGAACTGCGTATTTTTACTAAGAACACATTTGGTCGTCGCTTTCTGTTTGTGGAAGTTGCTTTTTTTCTACTGGGTGCGTGGGTCTGACATCAACATTTTTATGGTCAAGCATTTCAAGAACTGACTTGGTTTTTAACGACTTCGGTCTGTCCGACATCCATCCGACCAAGTCTGTCCGGTCAGGTTGGCTATGTAAACCCTAATAAATTGCACGTACTGTCGAGTCGAATTATGACTTATATGCGCCGCGGATTAAAAGAGGGACTGGTTAAGGCAGAGACCGAATCACCGCGGGCCCACTGTGTACTTTATCCCACCAATTCAACGCATGTTCTGTGAATATATCTACAAACAAAAGGAATAAGGCTACGGTTGTAATTGAATCTGTGTCTCATTTTGAGAAGCATATCGCAGGTCAAGGACCCTTCTGGTGTTTGCTCCCTTTTCCTTTCATTGCCAACCTAAAGGCGTGATTATCTTTGCATATTCGCAAATCATCACACATGGCATATCTGCTCGATCCTACTGAACCTACAAATAACCAATATTTTGCAACAATCTACCATCCTCCAAGACATTTCATTCACTTACTTCCTTTCTATTGCAGCCATCTGCAAAACAATCTAAAGCAGACAAACCTACTGTAGATATTGGCAAGCAATTGCTGGACAAGATCAAGGAACAGGGGGATAAAATCCGAATTCTGAAGTCTGAGAAAGCTGCAAAGACCACAATCGAACCAGAAGTAAAGGCGTTGCTTGCACTGAAGACTGAATATAAATCCGCGACTGGAAAGGATTGGACTCCCGATGCTAAGGCAGAAACGGAGCCACTAAGAAAAACCGTAGACCCACCAACTGCATCCGGCACATCGGAATTGTTGGAGAAAATCAAGGAACAGGGCGATAAAATCCGAATTCTGAAGTCTGAGAAAGCTGCCAAGGCCGCAATAGAACCAGAAGTAAAAGCATTGCTTGCATTGAAGGCTGAATACAAATCGGTAACCGGGAAGGATTGGACTCCTGACGCTAAAGCCGAGTCCGTGCCATCAGCAACAGCAGTCGCGCCCGTAAAGGCTTCAGACGCTGCGTCCTTGTTGGAAAATATCAAGCAGCAGGGCGACAAAATTCGAATTTTAAAGTCTGAGAAAGCTGCAAAGGCCGCAATTGAACCAGAAGTAAAGGCATTGCTTGCATTGAAGGCTGAATACAAATCGGTGACCGGAAAGGATTGGACTCCTGACGCTAAAGCGCCCGTGCCAACAGCTGCAACAGCTGTAGCCGTAACCACCGCACCAACCGCTTCGTCATTGTTGGAAAAAATCAAGGAGCAGGGAGACAAGATTCGGCAATTGAAGTCAGAAAAAGCCCCGAAGGCGACAATCGAACCAGAAGTTAAGGCACTACTAGAATTGAAAACCGAGTACAAATCGGTGACTGGAAAGGATTGGACTCCTGACGCGAAAGCAGAATCAGTGACTTCAGCTGCACAAGCCACCCCCGTAAACACTGCTGCCGCTTCAGCCGTTTCGTCTTTGTTGGAGAAAATCAAAGAACAAGGCGACAAGATTCGTAAACTGAAGTCAGAGAAAGCACCAAAGGCGACTATCGAACCAGAAGTAAAAGAATTGCTTGCACTGAAGACCGAATACAAGTCGACGACTGGTAAAGATTGGACTCCTGACGCCAAAGTAGAAACGCAACAACCAGCTGCAACAATGTCCGATGAAAAGGAGAAGCTGACAAAAGAAATCAATGCCCAAGGGGATAAAATAAGAACTCTGAAGTCCAATCAGTCCGCAAAGGAACTGGTGGATGCCGAGGTCAAGCTTCTTTTGGAATTAAAAGCCAAATACAAGGAAGCTACTGGAACCGATTTTCCAGTAGCGGCACGCGGTGGCAGTAAAAAGGACACCCCAGCGAAAGCCAGCAAGCCAGTCAAAAAAGAAGCTCCGAAGCCGGAGTCAGCTACCGGTGCGGTGAAGAAGCAAACTCGATTAGGCTTAGAAGCCACCAAGGAAGACAATCTTCCAGAATGGTACTCACAGGTAAGATTAAGGCGACTTATTCCCCAAAATTTACATCTCAAGATTCCCTTTAGGTCATCACAAAAGGCGAACTCATTGAATACTATGACGTGTCTGGGTGCTACATCTTGAGGCATTGGTCGTTCGCTATATGGAAGTTTATTAAGACGTGGTTCGATGCCGAGATCACAAAGATGGGTGTGAAAGAATGTTACTTCCCCATTTTTGTTTCGAAAGCTGCACTTGAGAAGGAGAAAAGTCATATTGCCGACTTTGCTCCCGAAGTCGCTTGGGTAACGAAGTCTGGGGAATCGGATCTTGCTGAGCCCATCGCTGTTCGTCCTACCTCCGAAACTGTAATGTACCCAGCTTTCGCCAAGTGGATACAATCCTATCGCGATTTGCCGTTGCGGTTAAATCAATGGAACAATGTTGTGGTAAGTTATCCTGGCTCGTTCAATCTAGAGATCCGATGTGATGTTTTCTGATTTAAGAGATGGGAATTCAAGCATCCGCAGCCGTTCCTGCGCACAAGAGAGTTCTTGTGGCAAGAGGGCCATACGGCGTTCGCGACAAAAGAAGAGGCCGACAAGGAAGTTCTTGAAATTCTCGATCTGTATGCGCAGGTCTACACAAATCTTATGGCCATTCCCGTCGTGAAGGGCCGGAAAACCGAAAAGGAAAAGTTCGCTGGCGGAGACTACACAACCACCGTAGAAGCATTCATCTCAGCCAGTGGGCGTGCAATTCAAGGCGCCACCAGCCATCACTTAGGGCAAAACTTTTCGAAAATGTTCGAAATTGTATTCGAGGACCCAGAAACGCAGAAGAAGCAGTACGCGTATCAAAACTCCTGGGGTATTACAACGAGAACTATCGGAGTCATGATCATGGTCCATGCCGATAACCAGGGCGTAGTCCTACCACCTCACGTGGCCTGCATCCAAGCCATAGTTGTTCCATGCGGTATCACAGTCAACACCAAAGATGATGAACGCGAATTGCTGCTCCAGAGTTGTAAGAGTCTAGAGAAGCTCCTTAACTCGAATGGTATCCGCTGTGAGGGTGACTATCGTGATAATTACTCCCCGGGCTGGAAGTTCAATCACTGGGAACTTAAAGGTGTGCCAATTCGCATTGAAATCGGACCGAAGGACATGAAGGCCAATCAAATGGTGGCTGTACGCCGTGACACCGGAGAGAAATTGATTCTCTCCTGCGAAAATGCTGAACAGAAGATTAGCCAACTCCTTGAAACGATTCACGAGAGCATGTTTGCTAAGGCGAAGGCTGATCTTACCGAACATACGAAGCAGACGAAGAACTGGACAGATTTTTGCAAGTTCCTCGATCAGAAGAACATTCTCTTGGCACCATTCTGTGGTGAAATTGCCTGCGAGGACCAAATTAAAGCAGATAGTGCGAGGTAAGCTGGAAGAAGCCCGCACTATATTGTGCCTCATTACATTTCCTATTTCTTCTTTTAGGGACGAAGACGCTGAACCTGGTGCGCCGGCAATGGGTGCGAAGTCACTCTGTATACCCTTCGACCAACCAGCGCCCATCACAGCTGCAGACAAGTGCATCCATCCGAATTGTAGCAAGAATCCGAAGTACTACTGTTTGTTTGGAAGGAGTTACTAAAGTGGGAAACCTGAATAGAGTTTCAAAAGTTTATTACAATACGGCAAAAAATACGATAGGAATTTATAGCACGACGACGTCTCTTTTTTTGTTTTAATTTTCTTGTGATTTTCTACCATACACCAGTTAGCCTCGTTTTAAAATTTGTAAAATGCGTATAATTCTCAAATAAATTATTCGGATCATGATCCTCGTGAAAAATAAATTCAAATGGAATAGTTTTTTGGATGGATTGGATAGGATTGACGATGATTACATGCGTGTGGGCCCCCTCCACTCTGAGATCGTAGGCATGCAGGGTTTTCTGACTTGTGAAACATTGCAATCGAACCATTTAGAAAGTAATACCATGCAGGTGTGTATGTTCCCTCTATGTTTCGTACTATTTTCCAATAACGTCCTTTCTCGTCTGCAATGAAAGTGAGGGGTGAGATGTGCTAGCTCTGATTAGGTGCTTCTCTTTTTCATTTGCGCATCAAGTAGAGAGGGCGTTAGGGACGAACTGAACTTTTTGGGATGCTAGAATGATAAGCATAACCTCTTGCTACGGACATGCGCATACCCGTCAAATCAGAGTCAGAGAGAAGAGTTATCCCGTTGACGTACATAAATCACGTATACCTACCAATTTGGCTGAATGAAAAAAATATACATTTATTCTGGTTGAGATTATTTTTTTCATTTGCCACATGCACCTTAGTCATTGTTGTCTAAAAAGGTGTTTGGGCTCTGAATTCAAAGAATCACAATTCCGAGGTGGCTTGTTTAATCACGGACTGTATGCGTTCTACAACGACAACGCCTAAAGTGGGTTGGGTCATGTAGAGCCCATGGGCAACTTGGATCTAAATCGGAGAGCCTTCGACTTTACGGAACCGATGGATTTCGCGTCTTAGGTGGCGCACGTGAGTGTAGATAAACCGGAAACAGCTTGGTATAGGCAAGGCTGGATGCATTTAAATCGTACTAGCCGGGATCGCATGCCAATCCCAGACTGTAATTCTGTAGATGCGTACACACATACACACATTTATTGTGTTTTTACTAGAAATGGCATTTTGAGGAATCAAGATTCAGTCACGTTAGGCAATTATTTATTTTAATATGAGCGTTGTTATCCGTAATGTGGAGTAAATTGATACCCATCCATTTTTGGTAAGTTATCGCCTGTCTTTTAGCAATACTTCTTTTTAACCTCAATTCGCATTTAAGTTTAACCCTTCATATGAATCCACTCTACCTGTACACTCGCATCTGCGAATTATGAACAAAGCAAAAGCATAAATGTAATTCACTCCGTTGTTAATGTCATTATTAAACTGGTTTGATTTGTAGATTCACTAGGTCATGATTTACCACGTGTTGCGATAAAGGGAATACCTCGTTATAAATCACAAGATCCTGTAGGAAAACCGATTTTAACCATTCAACTACAAAATACAGAAGTTTATTTTTGCAATTAATATAAAATGTGATCCAGGCTACACATTTTTATTCGACATCTACACAATAAAACAATCTAGTCAACCGAAAAAAAAACAAATGAATATTATACAGGCATGCTAAATATGTAAAGACATTAGGTAAATACAATAATTTGTAGTAAAAGTTCAGAATTATGTTTCTCATATAATAGTGACATAGGTAACACATCCCAATCCATTGTGTACAACGAGTGACGAGTATTTACCCGCCATCATCGACAGTTCTCAAAAAAAAATTGTTTCTGTGGATTCTCCAATTGTTAAGTTCCACACGCGACATCTAAAGTTTGCTCCTCACAAAATTACAATTTAAAACAGTTTAATAAACCTATTATATAGAAAAAACTGAACAAATATCTGCGGAAAAGAAAACCCTAGACACTACACAACACAGCCACAATGGGAAAGAAAGATAAAAGCTTCAATATTGGTGATTTAGTGTTCGCCAAAGTCAAGGGTTATCCACCATGGCCGGCGAAAATAACAAAAATTAACAATAAGAAGTACAATGTGTACTTCTATGGGACTGGGGAAACAGCGAACATAAAGATTGAAGATCTATTCAACTATGTAGATAGCAAGGATAAATTTGCTACTGATAAAAACCTAAAACGTTCGAATTTCCGTGAAGCAATTGCGCAAATAGAAGCTGCTCTGAATGGCGAAGATTCGGCGCCAATAAATTTGGAAGAGCTGGATGTTAGTGTTGCTCTTCAGACAACGACCGATGTTAACGAGAGTGCTGTTGTAACTGACTTAGATGAAACCAATCAATTAGAAGAGACAATTCCCGAAGAAATGGTCGAAGATGTAAATGAAACAAATCCAATTGCTAGTGAAACCGTCGATGAGGTGGTGACTGAAATAGTAGCAGAACCCACACCTGAAGAAGAAACAGTGCCAGAGGAAGAGCATGTGCCTATCACTACTGTTGCTGTAGCGCCAGCACCAGAAGTCGTGAAACCAAGTGTAGAGACCGAACTTGTCAGTCGGAGTGGAAGAAAAATCAAACCGAAGAGGTATATGGATGAGGAAGAAGTGCCTCAGCCACCCTCAAAACGTGTCAAAGCGTCAGAAAGTGAGTAAAGTGGGAAAGTACATTTGTTCAAAACGTTTTCTAATATTTTCCCATTCATTTTATTTTTGACATGCGTTCTAACCTAATAATATCGTTTTTGCTATTTTAGCAAAAGAATCCAGTTCTAATGAAGTTGGCAAAACGAGATCGCCTCACAAAAAGGCTGCCAAAAGCGTCTCGAAGTCTGAAATCCAAAATGATCTGCTGCTGGCCTATACGCAAGCGGGAAAATGTGTTGGCATTAAACTTGACTATGAAAAACCAGAAACATTTGCTGACGAGACGGAGAAAAAACAGTGGGAGGACAATATGCGCAAGGAGTGCTATAATTTAAAGGAAAAAATCGAGCTTGGTCTTGTCAAGGTTGATACTATCAAAGATCGCATCATTCTAAATCCACATCATTCGCGTGTGCCTAAGGAGGAGACGGAGCGTTTCACTGCCGAGATGATAGATCAGGAGGACGCTCTATTTATGGAAAGAGACTTCATACGTCTTTCACAGGAGTTACGAGAAAGTCTGGGACTCAAGCGTGCGGATATTGACAGATGTCTGCAGCTTTTGGATCAATACAAGGAACTGGAACTAAACGCTTTGATGTTGAAACGAAACGCAGATTGTGTGGATACAATTCGACGACTTCGTAAATATGTGGGTAACCTTAAGCAATGGAATCTTACGCCAGAGCAAGAAGCTGAATTCAACAAGAAAGCGGAAATCATTCGCGAGAGAGCATCAAAGATCTACCAGAATTTTAAGAGAATGTTTATCTTCAGAGAGGACGAGCACTTTTGGGAACAATTTTGCGACATGGTTGACGAATTCCGCAAGGTGACAAAACACATTTCGGAATCAAATCGTTTCTTAATCACTGAGAAATCATACAAAACCATTCTCAGCGACAAGGATGTGAGTGGCGAAGAGGACGATGCAAAGACTACAGCCGCTACATCAAAGGACGGTAACAAGGTGGAGGAGCCAGCAAGCCAGGCCGACTCTGTGGAGGAACTAAAGGAAACCGCGGGGAGCATTGCAATAGAAACGGCATAAAAAAAAACTTAGCTAAGAATTGCTTGATCGTACTTTCCACCAAGGCAAACAACAAACTCTGTAAATTTATATAACGAAATAATAGTATTCAGCATTTTACTTATAAGTACGAAATTATTGAACTAACCGAATTGCAATGTATGGCTGACGACGTCGTAAATCCTGTTAATTTCAATCAACCTTTTTTGTTTTTCTGTTGTAATCTTTTCACTCTTCGCTGTCTAGTGGAACACTACAAGTGCTTGCCACGCTCTCAAATGTGAACTTTGAAACTCCACCAAAATTGTTTCCATCAAAACGAATTGAAATCGTTTTCTATCTAAAGAATAAAGCCGTATGCAAATTATATACAAATATATAATAGCATTCAAAGCAAATACTTTTTAGATATAGATTAACAAATAAAAACTTTAGAAAACTATAAAACAAATTGGCATTTCTTTCATGTGCGTGGGGAACAGCAACAGCTGGCTGGTAATCGATATGAAAGTTGCTAAGGTCTTCTTGTTTTACTCTTTGGGCTAATATCGCTTATAGGAGACTCAGAATCAATTTCGATTGCGTGGCAATTGGTTTACTTGACGAAGCTCATTGTGCGGGAAGGGACTTAGTAATTAACGAGTAAAAACATGCGTGGTTTGAAGCCAAATGCAAAGGGGAAGTGTCAAGATATGTTCATCTTTTAGTTTACTGGTTGTAAGCTAATAAACAATTCCACGTAGGCAGGTTTTAGGGCAATTGTGACTGCAGTACAGATTGGCGTTCATGCACGTACATTCGTTGCATGTGTGTATCTATAGATACAAATTCACACGCAGTGTTACATACTTGCAGTGCGATATTCTCTTAAAAACACCGGCGCCGTTTGGCGAGCAACTCAGTGCATATTTAATTTGAAAAAATGACCAAATATGGCGAGAAATGGAGTTTATAAAAGTTATGTAAAGTTCCCATCTATAAATGGTGAAACTTTACAGCAACACGAATTATTCTGTGCTGATAATTATCAGGCATTAAACTATTCAATGAGCTATTTTTTTCTTGAAAAGATTCCTTCTTGTTTGTTTGATGCTCAAGTTCGGGGTGCAGCTGGGTCTCAAACAACGTGCCTCTCAAAGTAGCGCGATCTCTGGTTAACTGCTTCCAGTTTCGCACTCCCAGTTGGGCGTTTCTTCCCCAGATCCGAAGGAAGCATATTCCGCGAACACAGAATAGCTCTTACATATACAATGTCTGGTGTGAATCATGCCCTCGCATTTGTTATCTGACTTTATTTGTCACATTGGTGCTTAGGAAGCCAAAGTACTAAAAAGTTTAGTACAGCTCAATGAAAGACTATCCACCATGCTTACTCTCTTAATACACCATATATTTTGACGGTGCCACAGTACTCTTAATAGGAAGTATCGGATCCAGAGGACAATTGATGCAGTTTGAGTGTATACTTCAAGGCATGAATGCAATTCGATTGTGGCGCATGCCCTGACATGCAACTACTCTCTTCTGTGGCACAGAAAATTGGGTGTGGGCGCATTATGAACTGTGGAATATTTTGTGGTTTCGTTACCACAAGGTATTAAATTTATTCTCGAAACATCAATGCATTATGCAGTTCCTCATGTCCTCCAACACACAGTTCCAAACTTCAATTCAAACTCTTGAAACCTTAAGAATATGCTACACACGTGTCCCTTAGAAGCATTAATTTTCATTTTTATTAACATTTCTCAAGTTCAAAACGACCAAACGTGGATACATAAATATAATAAACTATCACTATTATCGACTGACTGTATCAAATGCAAGAAAAAAAAAACTACAACATAATAATAAGGTCCTGTACATGATCATATGAGGATTTTTCCTATTCCTGCACATCACCGATACCATCCCCTTGGATAGTGAACATTGCTTCAGATTCGGGCAGGCACGGAGAGTCATAAATCTTACATATTCTTGTTTCTCCCCGACCCTTTCGGAGGTACAAGCGGGTTGTCGACGCATGTGCAATGATATTGCCACCAATTGGCTTCTTCGGATCCGCTGCAAACATTGAGGCGCCACCGTCAACTTGTGCCAATACTTGATTCGTAATGACAACAGCCACACCAAACTGAAAGAGAATACACATTTATATCAGAAGTCTGCGACAAATCTTACAAACCTCATCGGCCAATCGAAGCAAGAGGCGGAGAAATCTTGCTAAATGCATTTGTCTTGCTGCCAGTTCCCCACGTCCGGCATAATCAGTGCGATACAGTGCAGTGGCACTGTCAACAATCAGTAAGGCATATCGAGACTCAGCCATCATAGCTGCTGCCATGGTCAGGAGATTCGTTTGATGGTCCGTATTGTACGCCCGAGCACAAGCAACATTATCCAACACTTCGTCCCTCACCAATTTGTAGCGCTCCGCGACCGCCGCCAAACGTTCCGGTCTGAAGGTGCCCTCTGTATCGATATACAAGCACTTGCCTTCGCCACCGTTTTGACTAACTGGCAGCTGACAGGTCACAGCTAAAGTATGACATAATTGAGTTTTTCCTGATCTGAATTCACCAAACATTTCCGTAATTGAGCCCGTTTCGATCCCGCCTCCTAGAAGTTTATCCAACTCCTTCGAGCCAGTCGTCAGCATTATGATTTCCGACCGTTTTTGAAAATAAACTGTAGCTGTTGTGAAGCCCATTGGCACCAGCTTTGATGCTTCTGTTAGAATTTTGTCAGCTTTTGCCTCGGAAATACCCTTAATGCATATCAGAGCTTTCTTTGGAGCGAATGCTACTGCCTCGACTGTGTAGTAACCAGCTTCTTCGAGTTTCTTGATATCACCACTAGTAATTCCATTACCCTAAGTAAATAATCTATATCTTCAGTACGTGTTTGTGACCATGTAACAAAGACTATTTACCTCCAAACTTTTGACCAATTGTGGTCCATATTCTTCGTCTGCATCATTGTCAGCTGTAGTTGCTGTAGTTATGGAACCATCCATAGCAGCCATTGTGTTGAGAATTTGTCAATTATTGTCGCTAATTATAAAAATATTGTACAAATTCAACATTATTTTGGGAAAGGAAGGAAAGTCAATTATATGTAATTTCAAAATCCTTTTTAAATGCAAGACGTCACTTTTTATTTTGAACGCGCACTTTTCATTATTTTCGAATACTTTCGTTCGAAAAGTAGTGCCAAATTTTGTTCAGAATTACGATGACCATTTGTTTCCCATTTGTTGCCTATTCCACACCGCTTAGGCTTTACAGTTTTATACGATCACCTCTTAAGGGTTCAATGAGTACAATATGTTTATCTAAGTGAGCCACTCCGCTTCCTGCCATAGACAGAAGAAACAGAGGCCCTCTCGTTCTCATGAAACCTGTCTGATGTTGCCGCTTACCGGTATTTTTACTTTAGCAAGACATTTATACATATCAAGAAAGTCTAGTGCCACTCCCTAAAAAAATAGACTCCACTGGTACTAACGTTGTTGGAATTCGGTTTCAAAAAGCGTTATACACAATATTCACGTATTTTAAAAATTTTGAATAACGAACACTTTTTTTATAAGGTTTGGTATCACTCCCAGCAACTGAGCTCACATGCTTCTGACAGTTCTCTGCTCGTGTTTTGCTGTCATCCATCTGTCGGTGAAATAACCCTTAAATCATTACATAAAAATTCCTTAACTTTCATCTTAAAGTTTCTCGTAAATAAGTAACTTAAATTTTCCAGATAAACCAGTCAAATAGAATAGATGACTTTGCAGTAATCAAATTATGTCTGGATACCATTACTTAGACATTGTATTGTAGGTAATCTGGAAGAAACAACATTTGCTTACATTCATCTCACTTTAATGCTGTTTCGTTTATCAACAGAAAGTTCCAAGACGATAGCGATTTAACATTAACTCCTACATACTTTAAAGGAAGCATTGAACATTCTTTGCGCAGTATTTTTGGTGAAATCGGTGGACACACTGAAGTTGATATCTTCAAATTTGATAGTCAAGCAAGACGTGCTATCATTCGCGTCCCATCGGATTACTACGTTAAAACCCGAGCAGCAATTACTTTGATCTCAAAATTTCAAGACTCTCGTTGTCATTTCCACGTTAAGAACGCATCGTCCGTTCTTATTCATTTACTTTCATCGCATATTGAAATTTAATAGAAGTTCACACAATGTCGCTGTGTAAGGCTTTTGGCAAGGACAAAGTTATCTTCGCTACAAAAGAGGATCACGATATACCCAGTACCGTTGTACTGCCACCACCAGAACCTCAGCAGGGTTTGATAACAAGTTCTGGAGAAATCAACTGGGGATGTCCGTGCTTGGGTGGCATGGCTACTGGTCCCTGTGGTGTTCAGTTCCGCGATGCATTTTCTTGCTTCCACTACAGGTGAGCATTCCTCATTCAGCTATTGATATTCATATTTTGATAAATAATATTTTACAGTGAAGCTGAACCAAAGGGATCCGACTGCTATGATGCATTCAAAACGATGCAAGACTGTTTTACACAATATCCCACCGTATACAATAAGAATGGGGGTGATGATGGAGATGATAATGATTTAGACTTAGGCGGGCTTGAAGATATGGCCGAATCTGAATCTGTGACACCTACTGCCGTGGCAGGCGATGAATATGCGGAAGGTGTTAAAGAAAAACATGAATAGTTTGTAGACCAAAATAGAATCGCTACTTTATCGTCATTTGTTAACAGAAAAAAAGTAAATATATGTGTTTTAAGTTGGATGGACGTTTCGTTTTGTACCTGTGTAGGCGGGGGACTTTTCTCAAAATTGTTAAACATGCACTGTTCCATTGGAATCCCTGATTATGGCAGTGTTTTTCAGGAAGAAGTCCTCGCAGTCAAAGAAGCGGCCAGTATTATAACAATGTTGGAGATCTTACCGGCTGATAGTCAGGCAGCCATTAAAGCAGTTTCGGCAACAGTAATGAAGTCAAAGCTGATCGCATGCTGCTTGCGAAGAGCTGAATGTTCTTAGCACGCAGCATTCGATAATGTACTTTGTGCTGGATTCCAGGTAAGAGGGACAAAACCGACAATGAAATAGCAGATGAACTTGCCAAGCAATCCTATGCATCAAATCACCCCTTTCAGACGTTGAGAAAAAGGTGGATGACACGATCATGGAGAAAGCGAATAAAAGGTGAAACTCCCTATGCACCTGTGAGACAACTCAGTTGAAATGGTCCAAGGTGAACGGCACAAAACCGGTCAAACTCCTTCAATGCGACAAGAAGTTGCTGTCGATGGTAGTTTTGAATTACCATGAAATCAACGACTATATGCAGAGGCTGCTGCAATCTCTAGGAAAAAGAGGACACTCCTCACTACATATTCCATTGTCTCAGTCTTTGCTAGTTAAGACATAGGATAATAGGAGAACATTTCTTCCAAGATCTTCAGGACCTAACAAACATCCCTCTAAAATTTCCTTTCAGGTTTATAGGGCTATCCCGATCGCTGAATATCAACATGACAAGCAGTAAGCAGGAGCTAAGAGGTTATTTTCCACCATGGGCATCAGAATGGGTCCAAATGTAATCAAATGAATTACCCCCGCCACACTCTCATATTTCACATATGTACCTGAAATTGTTGAGCTGAAGTCTGGCCTAACAGCATCCTCCCATTCCAGTTAAGTCCCTATTTTTACAGACGAAGTTTAAGCTTGCCTTTGGCGAGGTCTGTCTATTGCGACTTAGGCCAATTTTATACTGCATACATACTAGCATACACTACATATCTCTGTTTTACTATGGGAAGCTATTTGGTGCCTACATTGCGTTGAAGCCATACATTGATAGGATAAACGTTTAGATAACCACTTTGAATTGGAACTACATGACTCCCATACAACAAAGTACATGCTTTGCTTTCAAAATTCAAATCAAGTCATAGGACGTCCGCTGCTCGAATTCTAAATTACGAATGGCTTTAGTCATAGCTTAGCTGTCTAGTATCATCACAGCAAATAAACCATGTCGGAATTATCACCGTTTTGAGTTGCCTAAAGTGGTACTTACAAACATACCTTTTGTATAGCTAACCAATAAAAAAAATCCCCAAGAGGATTTTCCCACCACATCCGTCAGTGAACACTTCTCAAAACCAGTCTTTCCAATAACAACTGTCATAAAAGGATGAAGAAGAGCCAAAGAAAACAAACGCATTCTTCATCTCACTCTCGCACACGTTCAAAACAAAGCTATTCCCGTTAGCTCAAAAACAACTACCACCGCCGTCTCACTCTTCCCCCACGATCGCCCGCATGCCCGAGCAGTCACACCCCACATCATAAATGAACTCAAAAGCGAGAAAACCACTTCCCCAATCATCTGTACAAACACGAAATCAAAATATTATCGACATGAGCGAGAGCGGTAGTATGTGCGAGAATGAGACTGCAGCGCGCCAGTAATGTGTAATCTCCCCGTGTCTGTCGTATCAGAATCGTGAAACAAAGTTTTGAGCATAATTTTACCAGTAATCTCGTAAATAAATTCCCCCAAAAATTATTCCGAATTTAATCTCTCGTCCCCCGCCAACAGTTTGGATATTTTGTTTTGAATTTCGGCATGTTACGGCAAAAATGCCTCCGAAATATATCTTACATCCGTGTATGATAATCACTCAGTTCGCAATTAGTTAAAGAAAAATCCAGTGTCCCCGTTGGTTACAGTGTGCGCTTGAAAAAAAGAAATCAAAAAGAAAATAAAAGAGAAAATTCCCTCAATGTGCATGGTGAACGACCAAAAAGTGTGAGGAAATAAGTTTTCGTATTTTGAAATATCTATTTTTCTTTAATTATTTGTTTGCCCACAAGTCTCTCTCTCATCAGCTCCCCCCTGTCCCATTTATTTTTATTGTGTGGATCTTAAAGTGTCTCTCCAAGTAGGAAGCCATAAAACCCATAATCCACATTATACCTACTTCGATATTATCAATAAATAGTATCATACAGAAAGTAAAGAAAATAGTTTAAAAAAAAAAGAATCTATTGTGAATTATTGTGCCTGTCAATCACCACTGTGGAATAGAAGTGTCAAAGTTTTTCCGAAATAAAGTGAAAAGTTAAACCGATTTGATTGGAGAATAACGACGACGAAAATTGTTGCCACCAAACAAACCGAAGGGCGGATAACAATTCAATAGTTTATAAAGTCAAAAATTAAACAGAAACCTAATCAAAATGACCATGGATACGACCAACGTTGCCACTGTCGGCGCCACTGCAAAACCATCATCGCCAACAGCAACAGCAGCAACGCAATCAGTACAAGCAACGACGAATGGTGGAAAGCCAAAGGAGAAGAGAAGGTGAGTTGAATGTTAATTCACAATACATATCTGTGACGATGGAAAACGTAGGTATTTCAAAGAAAATGTATTTTTCTCCAAAAACAAATCGGTTGGAATCTGTGTTTTTTCCAAGCAGAGGAAGAAATAAAACCAGACAAACAGCATACATAACAGAAGTGATACCTTTTAACTGAATTTTAATTCGTTGATATCTGAACCATCTGAACGGGTGACAAGCAGAATGTCAGATCGGACTACATAATTCAACAAGTTGTCGTTTTCGTAGCTACAATTCTGGGGTTTATTTTCCACTTATGCCTGCATTGGGTCTGAATAGTCTGTCGTGTTATTGATGGTATGTGATGCATTTGGAATGCTTTCGTATCTGCATATGTGTATGTACCCCTGCTTCAGCATAAGATAGGAATAATCAGGAAAGAACAGTGACTCTTTTGTGGGAGTTTTGTCTGTCAACAAATTCTGATCAAGAAGTTGTGTACTTCAGACTGTACACTTTTGTATATTGTTCTCGATGCCTCTCTGACGTATTGTCACTGGCAAGTTTATTGACGAATTAAAACATGCAATTTTTGGTATATTTTTATGTTAATGAGTTCTCGACAGTTTTTAACAATATTGAGATACCGCCACTGTAATCGTGGCTTAACGTCCTTTGAAATGCATATCCATCCCAACAGGACCCCTACAGATAATTATGTCCGGGGAATTTATATGTTTATTCTGATAAGTAGTCAGAGTAGTTTCCGTAGAACATGAAACACATGTTTTTAAATTTATCTGAATAATCAGATAAGGTCAATTTCGGAAATTAGTTTAGTCCTCTTTTTGGGAAGGATCTGTATCGAGGAGACGTCAAGTTATGTCACTATCGCAGTTGCTCAGAGGGATCAGAGGGACAAAATAGTTAAAAGGCCAGCTATTGTTGTTTCGTGGGAAAGATTGACTCTGAATTTTGACAATTGAATGCATTATTTGTTAAGTTTTTTCTAAAAAAAAATAATTTTTATTTTATTTCCTATTTTTGAGCACAAGTTGCTCTTACACTTGCTTATCGACTGTACTGTGAACAATCTTAACCAGAAATTAAGAACGATAGAGATGCCCAACTTCACAGCTGATTGACCCCTAGTCCATCCACGAATTTTAAGTGGCTTTCATGAATTTTTGGCAGTTATTCACGAAATAACGTAAATGCCGATCTCTGATTGGTCAATTTGGCTTTAGAAAAAATTTTAAGGGGCAAGAGAGGTAGAAGTTTGGGATTTCTGATCTCAACTCTACCTTATCTACTATTCAGCCAGCTCCAGAAGGGTGTTGAGTTGCCGCAAGTGCAAATGGACGTCCGCATGCCGTACGTGATGGGATGCACCATGATCTTGATGTTTCGAATGTCCCAGACGACGAGTCAGCAGTTTTTCCATGGGAGCCATGCTTGTTCGTGTGATGATCCCGTGGAACATTGATGATGAATATTTTCGTCCCTATTCAGTGACATGATACAAAGAAGACAGAAAGGCCATTCTTGTCCCACACATAGGATAACAAAAATCCAAGAATTTACTTACCACGCCATCCTTACGCTGTTGTTTGTTTATTTCAATTAGTCATACTGACATTTTCAAGGGCGCAAAATTATCACGATAATTTGCCACGGCATTGATAAGGTTACCGAGTTTTAAAAAAAAGAACGCTTGTTCCAAAGTTTATTGCACATTTGCTGACGTATGAGAGAGGTGAAATAAGCTCACTTTTAATACATAAGCATTTTATTGTCTATCTACTTATGAAATTCAGCACACTAAACGCCTTTATCGTGCACCCAATTTGTCTGGGTGTATAACCGTGACACAACAAAAAATGGTTCACTCGAACAAAAGAGCGTCTTAATACGTTTTCTTTGGAAATTATCAGATTAAGCCACACTGCACATGATGTTTATTCTTTCAGATCACTTAACGATCTGTATGCTGCCATAAAACTATTTTCAGATTATTCTATTAAAAAGCAACTCTCCCAGCGAATGTCTTACAAGGGCATTGTGGTTGTCTAAGCTGCTATCAATTACTATCGAGCGGCCTGATGGAACACTCAGATTACACTGATCCTTTTCCAGTTTAGTGTGAAGCGTTTTTTTCTGTGTATTCTTCTGTTTCAGTCGTTAGATGTCATTTATTTACACTTAAGTGATTTTAAAGAAGTATAGGACAATAGACATTTCAACCATAATTATATATGTGTTCCCCTACAGCCGGTATAGGGCCAGGGCCTAGATTCTAACGCAGCCACTTGTGTTGTGAGTGCTAGTGTTCTCTCACAAGTGGATGGGAACCACAGTTTTATGCCGACTCCGAACGGCCAAGCTTGAGAAGCACTTATGGACAGGGACTCAAAAGAGGTGGTGCCGTGAAAATTGTTTGTCGAACCGGGAATTGAAACTTGCCACCTTAAGTGCAAGTGCGTAGCAGTGACGCAACTACTACCACAATTGCCTCTCTTAATGTTTTCGTTGCAAAATTATTTCGCTTTCCTTCGAGACTCTTAGCAAAATTAAATTATTTTCTCACTCGTCGCTCTGTCTGAGTCTAGCTTAACTTTCTTTTGATCCATTCGCATTGTCTATCGTCGGAATTTCCCCAAGAAACTCGTTCTTGGAAAACGATATCTGGTCTTCGGTAAATACTGTGACGGATCTGGAAGAATTTCCACGCATTTCAAACGGACACACCACCGTGATCGTGACTAGTTTTTTTCATTTCGTGGGTAACTGTTGTTTATCTGTGCCTACTCGGTTAGACCTCTTGGGTAGAACTGATATTATCAATCTACGGTTGTTCACGGAAAATTAAAACATAACCGAAAGGATTCAAATCAATAAAGACGAAGATGTTTGCTTGCCTGATCTAGTTATAAACTGTAACAGAAGTAGAAGCAAAACAAAGTTTACGGCAAATTAATTCTTTATTTAAAAACAAACCTTTGTATAACTTGTCACAATTATTAGATAGGTTTAAAATTTGTATTTGTTTTTTGGGTGTTTTCCTTGGTGTATAATTCCTGACTGACTTCTCTCCGCATTCTCATCATATTTGTATGCAGCTATACAGAAGGCAGATACCGATCAGTGTTATATTGTCGACCAATCAGGATCCCCCTTTTATATCGCAAAATCGACCACAACCCACAGGAACATGAACGGCGCCATCCGAAAGCCAATCAAGGGTTGGCTCCTATCTAAAAATTATTTGTCTTCATACGAAGCAGTTTTCAGACGGCGCCAGTCATATCCCTACGCATTTCCTTCGTCACTCGATACAACCCCGTTTTGCAAAAAAACTCCAACTCATCAAAACATTAAGACAGAAAATAGAAAATAAACCTAGTTCTGTTTTTACACGGCGGATATGTTCCAGACAAAAAATAAAGACGGACAGGGATGACACAGTTCCATATCCTTCACAAGAAAAAAATTAAAAAAGGCAATGGGATGTCCATTGTCGTGATAATCGAATGAATTCGTATAAAAACGGAATCAATATTTTTCCCTGCCCGTGTAAAGACAGAATTGGGTGTACATTGAGTACAGAGTCTTGAATAGAGTCGACTCGCTTTGATATGAGTCGACCCGCTCTAAAACAAGGCGGTGTCGGTTTATTGAATTTGTCGGACGTTAGAGTACTGCCTCAGAAGAACTCAGACCCCTGCCTTCCTTATAACCCGACAAATTACAACGATGTGTGCTGTAAACCATATTATATAGACAACGCATGAAACTACAGAGCCAGTAAGTTAGAAATAGTAGCAATGTTCGTCCAACTAGTTTTGAGTATTTTTGTCTAGTATTTAAGTATCTTATGAATTAAGAAATAAAAATTAATTACAAAAAAGCGCATTAAACTCCGAGCAAAATTTGTGGTTGCGGGAACTTATTACAATTACGACCTGCGTGCAAATAAATTGAACGCATAATCGAGCCGATGCTTGTCGGATTACATGGGGTGCCGGTTAAGACAGGGGCCGAACTACAATACACTGTGTAGTGTAAGTGGCACGCATCCATGCGTTCATCGCCGTTCGGTTCGTCTGAAATTATTAACGAGTTCTATCCCAACTGGAAAGGACCCTATGTCGAAACAGAACGATCAAGATTGAAAAGCGTTTTTTAGACAGTTCATTGGCTGGAGCAATGTCAGTGACTGGAGCCGTGAATTATAAAAGTTGATAAGTTCGCTGATCGAAAATGGCACCTCAGTGTTGAAGTCGAAGCGACGCATCAACTCACAAGACCACGGCGACACAGGTACCTGCTGTCATCAAAAAAGGACACCAATCGGCAATGTCACACATAATAAGCCACACGCCGCACAGTAAGTAACTACACCATTTGCTGACCAACGCGATCAACGCTATGTCAAACGCTGTAAACTCCTTGGTAGCCAATTTTGAAATGAAACATGACATAATTTGCCACCGAGAAAAAATGGACCTATGATTTGGTTGTGGTAGAGATGTTGGGCAGCTGTATGCCCTGTCCATCGAAATTACTCTTCCCCATTGCTGTCCCACAATGTCATGTCACAGAAATACGGACGCCCTATTCCCAGAGCCAAGCCAGATATCCTCATAATCCTGGTCTTGCATGCTTTTTCTTTTATAAAGTGTACCAAATATCATAGTTTTGGTATGTAGTGGAGGAGCTTGTCTCAGGAGTGTGTGCGATGAGCGGCTTTTGTGGTTTTAACAGAATTTTTCTGCTGGAGGAGGTGGAACCATGAATTATGAAAATTAGCGGACATTTAACCTAGAGTCGACAAGCCACTCTTGACTGCACTAAAACACCTTCATCCTCACGAACATGGAGAGCGCAGCGTGGAAGAACAACGCAGCAGAGCTACGGTGCATGTGTCCACATCGAAAGGGATCTGAACCAACTTGGAGTGTTTTGCTGTGAACAGTTGTAAAGTGGTTTGAATATAGACGACGATATGCCAAAAGAGATTACAAAATTTCCGATTTTATCTAATATCTAGGAACATCTGACGTCTTATAGACAGACAGGATATCATCTAGATGTTTGTGCCTAAAATGACTTATCACACGCGACCAAGCCTAACAAAGCATACAATGCGGGAGACGTAGCGAGCATTTCCTGCTTCTGCGGAATTCTCCAAAGCGATGAGTCGGAGCAGATGTAGATCCGAACATTCAATGACAGGTAAATTACTGCACAGCACGTTTACCGTGTGACGTTGAATTTGTAAATAAAACTAGTTTCTGTTAATTCGCTTGTGATTCCCGTTGCATGTACTCCCGTCTAATGGTTGTCGTGCTTAGTTGAACGTACTCACATGTGGTCTGGTTTTAACTACTGGTAATGTGATGAAATCGATTGGAGTGCCATATTGCATTGATTGTGCTGGCGATAAGATAGTTTGGTTAACCTGATTGCAAGGGAATCAAGGAGGACTATGCTGCACTATACAAATTCAAATAAACGGTCAAAAATGAATGAAATATAACGTAGCAAGTAGAAAAGCCTGTCGTACGAAAGAAAGAATGTTATTCGTCGCTGCGATAATTTTTATTTTGTTTCTACGACAAATTGGAATGTGAAATGTTTATGCATACAGAACAAAGCTAAAAAAAAGTTGTATTGCCTATAAAGAAGAGAAAAAGAATACAGCTAGCCAGATTTGAGCACAGTGAGCAACGCACCAACCATCTCCGTCGATGAACCAGATAACTTTTAATACACTAACATACTCATTGCTTTTTTATAGTTGTATACAAATATGCTCAACGGATTTTCTTGTAGGACAGCTAATTTTCCATCACATTTTTGACACATATCGGGCAATACCGACGCCGTAACTTAACGAATATTCCTTGAGTTGAATAGACAGGCACATATCGAGCAATACCGACGCCTTAACTTAACCAATATTCGTTGAGTTGAATAGGCAGGCACATATCGGGCAATAACGACGCCGCAACTTAACGAATATTCGTTGAGTTGAATAGGCAGGCACATATCGGGCAATAACGACGCCGCAACTTAACGAACATTGGTTGAGTTGAATAGGCAGACACATATCGGGCAATAACGACGCCGCAACTTAACGAACATTCGTTGAGTTGAATAGGCAGACACATATCGGGCAATAACGACGCCTTAACTTAACGAATATTCGTTGAGTTGGATAGGCAGGCACATATCGGGCAATAACGACGCCGCAACTTAACGAACATTCGTTGAGTTGAATAGGCAGACACATATCGGGCAATAACGACGCCGCAACTTAACGAACATTCGTTGAGTTGAATAGGCAGACACATATCGGGCAATAACGACGCAGCAGCTTAACGAATATTCGTTGAGTTGAATAGGCAGACACATATTGGTCAATAACGACGCCGTAACTTAACGAATATTCCTTGAGTTGAATAGACAGGCACATATCGAGCAATACCGACGCCTTAACTTAACGAATATTCGTTGAGTTGAATAGGCAGGCACATATCGGGCAATAACGACGCCGCAACTTAACGAACATTCGTTGAGTTGAATAGGCAGGCACATATCAGGCAATAACGACGCCTCAACTTAACGAATATTCGTTGAGTTGAATAGGCAGACACATATCTGGCAATAACGACGCCGCAACTTAACGAATATTCGTTAATTTGAATAGGCAGGATCACCATGATTGGGTTGTATAAACACGGCTTTTGGTATAGAGCCGTCAAAATAAATCCAACGGCAACAAATCGTGGCTAGTTCGACATGCACACCAATCAAGTCGGTACTCAAAAAAAATTACGTATCTGATAAATTTGATTTTTTGTTAAATGAGTAGTGTTTTATTTCATTTTGTGTATACGTTTCGCTCCCGAACGTAACTCACGTATGCACAGGGTTTTGTACTGCGACCATAGGGCTGATGTCCAACACCCAGACTCTTTGAGCCTCATGGCGCTGTGTGCTCTAGTGTGCAATGAATAGCTGGATCTAGGCGACCATCATATGTTTGACGCTACGGATGTTGACACGTGTATTACAGTCTTTACCGGACACTGTGCCATTGGCACACAAACTTTGCATCTTCAACTTACTCAGCTGTTTGACAGCTGCTCCAGCTCTAGGAAAAAATAGGACACAGTTGTTTGAAGAGCTAGAGCATTTCAATATGACCTCGGTTGGTTATAGTAGAAGACTATATGTAGGTCTCATGGTGGACATCTGTCACCCATAAGGGATACGCTTTAAGTGAGCGCCGACTGTTGGCTGAAAGGGCTTCAGTACCTAACCGCCGATGAATTGCAACTTCATTCCGACAGTGAAGCTACAGCTATCATTGTCTGCATGGAATCATCACATGGTTCAGCTTATTGTTGGACCATTCTCGTACAGCTGACTTGATCGCCAATTATATGTCCAAAGGCTGCAAAGCGTTAGGTTTACGAGACACACAAAACATGGGCGCCACTTCTTTCAGTCCCAACATAATGCGGCTGTTGTAAGCCCATGTTAAAAGTGCAAATGCCTCTAAATGAAATAAGTTGCGGGATTTGCAACAATAAGCCTTAGTCTGAGCAGTGGAACCACTATGGACTAATGTAACCTCCCCTTCTTGGTGTCTTAAGTTGATTGACGCTGGGTTCATCGTTGAAGGCTGGCTGGTACGGAATCACACATTTTATTTCTCCAGTTGTCACTAATTGTTTGGGTACAACTTGTCGGTACCCATGCTTCGACTCAGAGAGTTGTGTCTTCAAAGAGAGTTGTGCGTTGCTATGTCATATTCAATGTGTTTGAGAACTGCACGTACGTATGCCAAAGCAACACACAACTGAAGTAAGCGTCTTTGTTTCTTCTATAGCAACTCTCATATTGTTCTTTATGTCTGACATAGATTGAGTCATTCAATCACGAAAAACCGCGGATGCCAAGTTCAATGCAACAGTGGCGTCTCATAACATTCTCACTCTGATACTATGGATAGAATGTTAAAGGGGCATTGCTCAAAACCCGTCATCTCATGCCCTTGATCTATGCAGAGTGCAGACTTCGGATAACTAACAAAGACTAGTTATCCGAAGTCTGCACTCTGCATAGGCCAAGGGAATGAGTTGACGGGTTTTGAGTAATGCGAAGTTTTTACTAATGCATAGCACACACATTCCTTACGCAAGCTTGAAGTAGATCGGCGTGGAATCACTGGTTATTCGTGATTGAACACGAAAATCATTCAGTGCTGCCAAATAGGCGTCACTTTATTTGTGTGCTAAGGTCAACAACAGCAAGTAATAATCACTTGTACATGCAAAGTAACACTCAACCACTCATTAATCGTTTCTGCGGCATTGCATAATTCCCTGCCTGATATCCAGACAAGAAATGAAGAAAAAACGCATTACTCAGTTATCTTCCCCTATCAGTGCGTTTGTTTTCGAAAAAACGGGAAAGAATATAAAACAAAAGATTCCACTCTTCACATAATCTTTGAATAAGAACAATAAAATAATGCAAACGGCGTGACACCAAGTGTACATACATAGTTCGTGGCGAAAAACTGCTGAGGATTGCTGATGATATGTATATCCGACACATGTACGACAGATACAACAGTCATTAGCGTGGATTTGCGTGATCGTACAGTTTAGCCGCAACGACTACAAAGCAACTACACCACCACCACCATCATCGTTCAGATTGGCGAGTGCAAAGTCCAATGAAATTGATTCCACACGTCTATTCCTACCGCAATTCAAATTTCTCTTTTGAAGGCTATAATTTGCTGATGAATTAGCTTTCGCTCCCCGTTCGTCGTTCTGACAGATAGATGTTTTTAATGTGCGCCACCCTAACCAGTGAACATTCGTCAGTGTTGGCCAGTGACAGCTTGTTGCTTCTTCGACGAAGGAAATTCACTCACTACCAGCAAGTGGCACAGATGAAGGCTGAATTAGCTGAATTCGTTTGCGATAAGCCAATTCACAATTTATTTGATTTATTTATTGCGAATACACATGTGCACGACTGAGGTTTGGGGGGCTTGTAGATAAATGTTATCATCGCACGATAGAAAATGACTTGCTTGGGAACATTGTCGAAACCTGAAGTCGGTATGGCTCAGTGACTGAGAGCCACTCAGCTGGTGTAGCTTGTGGGACACTGACTGAATTGCTGTGACACTTGCTGCGACAATCAGTTGTAACAACTGGTGTTAATTTGAAGGAACACAACAGACTTGAGTGCTTCTAAATTAGGAACAACTGCACATGTCACAGTCCCTACTATGTACGTGTGCCTCGGGTGTCGGTTTGTTGACTTTCTGACACAGTTAGGCAAACAAACTGGACATCAGTTCGTTTAATTGAACTCGCATTCCATTTGTTATTGGCTGCTGCAGCAGTTATTGGTTCTTATTGAAGATCATGTGAATGAAATGTGTTCGAAGACTGTCACAACTGGTTTCTGGCTTTTTAGAGCTTTCATTCGTTCTTGACCGCTTTGGTATGATTTGGATAGTTGCCTGCCATCGTTCACGACCTGGGGCACTCCGCTTCCAGGTATGCAGAACAAGTCATTTCGTATCCATAATGGCATTGTCTGTAAGCCCGTATGACACTACATTTTTTCCGAATTTTCCATGCAGCTTGTCAAAACGAATGACAGCAAATTGTTGTTCGAAAGGAACATAGGGAAATTATTTGGCAGAGGCTCATAAACTGTCTGCATGTATATATGTATTTTGTGATCATGCAAAGGCCAATGCAGAGTTGTCAAAAAAACGAACTGAAATTTCGAAAAAATGTGTAGTGGAAACTGAGATTCGGACATCAGTGAAAGCCTGAAATAAAGAAAGAAAGAGGCCGGATAAGAACAATAGGACGACAAATTTAAACGAAAGATCAACGGGCTTAAAAAATTCTTTGTGGCTTTATTTTGAACCCGCTTTCATGTCTGGATTATCACAGAACCCAGCCGAACCCAGATTTTAAAGACTCAATCCAATACAACCCAATACCAATTCAATACAATTCAATACAACGTAAAGTACGAAAATAGAAAATAATCGAGTGGTGGCACATGACATCACATGATCGCAGCGGCCAATGGATGAACGCTCGCTGTGAGATGACCCTGTCGCCTAATTTCTTCTTTACAACTTTGACCGTTTCGTCGGTTGTATGACATGCTGGAATCTCTGTTGGAACCTCTGCTCGGATACATCGTCTATATCTGAGATCATTGATGGTAACTGCGTGTCCTTCCAGTGGGATTAAAGGGGATCCTTTATAACCGCACCAAACAATAAACTTTGTGGATACATTGATGACTGTGTTTGCTCCAATAACTGCAATACCAGCATCCTCCTAGATTCGGCCTCGTCTTAGATCCCGCGCCGTTATAGATCCGGCCTCGTCCTAGACCCGGTCTCCTCCTAGACCCGTCCTCCTTTTAGATTCCGCGTCGTTGTAGATTCGGCCTCGTCCTCGATTCGGTCTCGTCCTAGGTCAGGCCTCGTGTTAGATCCGGCTTTTTTCTAAATCCGGCCTCGTCCTAGGTCCCGCATACTCCTAGATTCGGCCTCGTCTTAGATCCCGCACCGTTCTAGATCCGTCCTCGTCCTAGAACCGGCGTTCTTCTAGACCCGTCTCCTTTTAGATCCCGCCTCGTTGCAGAGTCGGCCTCGTTTCAAAAACTGCGTCATTCTAGATCCGGCTTCGTCCCAATTTCGGCCACGTTCTAGAACCGAAATGTAGAATTTAGAAACCTCGTCTTAGATCCCGCCCCGTTCTAGATCCGGCCTAGTCCTGGATTCGGTATCGTTCTAGTTCCGACCTCGTGCTAGATCCGGCTTCGTCTTAAAACCTGCGTCGTTCCACATCCGGCCTTGTCCTAGATTCGGTCTCGTCCTAGGTCCGGCCTCGTGCTAGATCAGGCCTCGTCCTACGTTCCGCATCCTCCTAAGGAGGATCCTTCTAGATCCGCCCTCCTCCTAGACCCGTCCTCCTGTTAGATCCCGCGTCGTTGTAGATTCGGCCTCGTTAGATCCAGATTTTTTCTAAATCCGGCCTCGTACTAGGTCCCGCATCCTCCTAGTTTCGGCCTCGTCTTAGATCCCGCGTCTTTGTAGATCCGGCCTAGATTCGGTCTCGCCCTAGGTCCGGCCTCGTGCTAGATCCATCCTCGTCCTATATACGGCCTCGTTCTAGACCCGATCTAGTCCTAGATCCGGCATCCTCCTAGATTCGGCCTCGTCTTAGATCCCTCGCCATTCTAGACCCAGCCTCGTCCTAGATTCAGTCTCGTCCTAGGTCCAGCCTCGTGCTAGGTCAGGCTTCTTCCTAGATCCGTTATCATGTTAAAATCCGCGTCGTCCTAGAACCGGCATCCTTCTAGATTTGGCCTCGTCTTAGATACGGTTTTGTCCTAAATTGGGCCTCGTCTTAAATTCAGCCTCGTCCTACACCCATCCTCCCTTCATCCGGTCTCGTGCTAGGCCCGCCCTAGTCCTAGACCCGGCCACGCCCTAGCCCCCGCCTTGTCCTGGGTTCGGATCTCCGGGTAACATTTCCAGCGGCCAGTTAGCCATCCTGCGGCATTGTCTATGGTCGTCGTGGCTTCAAGTCATGCCTATCAGTACAATCTTTCACGGTTGTAGGTCCAAATCCACTGTGCGACGAATTGCCCGCACACCGAAGCCATGATCGTGATTCACAGAATTGAAGGTTATATATTCGGTCTCTATTAACGTCGTGTTTTGATGAAACTAAGCGGGAGAAGGTTTTAAAAAAACACAGTGATGACAAATATTAGTTAAATGAAAAATTCTTGTCTCCGTAAAAGTATAACAAAATTGATTTGTAGGTATCCAGGAATACCCACCGCTACTTCTAGCTCGTCGTACCCAGTATCGTCCTTGTCTTCTATCACGTCTTCTTCTTCCTGATCTGGATGTGATCTTCAGCAGAGAGATGATCTGAAGAATTTGGCCTTAATGATTTTACACTCGTTATTTTCCACATCATTGGCCTGCGCACCAGATCTCATATCGGTTCACGTTCCAGGTTTGCACCATCTGACAACTTCATTCCCACCGACTAAGTGGGAACGTAAACGATATTTGAACTCCAGTTAGCTTGAATGTTCACAGAGACCTGCTTTAGCACGTTACCTGGTCACCTTTAATTGCTTGGCCAAAACCATAAGACCAACCTCCTTCAGAATTCATTTTTGCAGTCTATTCTTCAAGCATCTCCCCAGAATATCCTCAAATCATTTAACAACACAAGCCGTAAAAATTTCGAACAGAAAACACATGTTGAGGAAATATGTGCCGTCACACTTTTACTCAAAAAATTGGTGACCTTTCTCAATTTTGGCAAGAGGGTAGGCACCGGCTTACACCGTCTGCTGTGTCTCTCCGTATTCTCTATTGTTTGAGTTATTTGAGATAACGCATACAATTTTCTTTGTATTCAAATCCTGCAATAAAACCTTCGAGCATATGTACATACTTCGATCTGTTTGTTTAGTACGCAGTGCCGCGTCCGGCACTAGGTTGCTTGCTGCGCCCAATGGGACCGTAGGGAATACTTAAATTTGATTGAGTCCCCCAAGTGTTTTCACACATCGGCAGCGGAAAGTCGGCACATTATTGGAACCAGTAAATGGATGGCATAAATTCTATAAATAGAAGCCAATATCCGCAGAAAAGATCAAGGTCAATGAATCGCATCAGCTACTGCCCGATGTGTTGCCGCATTTGATGACGTTGCGTTCGTCCACACACCGCAAGAGTGTATTTATAGCAACTTACCTGCAAGCAGCACTCTCACTCTCTGTCAAATATATATGTAGAAGATATCATCTATTTTTTTTTTTTTATTATTTTCTGTGAGGGCGACAACCAAAACAATGTCTTACGTAACGCCCTCTTCGGCAATCGTCTGTGCAGTTTGGTAAACAAGCTCGTGAGATTGACAGAAAGAGAGCAGTCGTTAGAACCGTGATCTGTACTCCAATTGGCCAAATCTGCGCAAAATAAAAATTATGAAATATACAAGAAAATCACACATATGCACGCATGTACACTTGGTAAATATCGTTGTTTTTTTTTCTAAATTGAGATTAGATAAGATTTGGCAACATCGCACTCTCTCTCTTGTATGCTGAAAAGAGTTGAGTGAAAATTGTTCACGAATAAATCAGTTATTGATGCAATAAATATTATCTGTCACATGTGACACTTCATTAAGTGAATTGCAAGAACAAGCAAGTTCGAATGACATTAATGGGAAGTGTCCAGACACCGTGCTTGGGAGATGAGCAATGCATTTTAGAACGAAACGTTCTTTCGTTCGTTCGTTCCTCCTGAGTTCTGTGACTTTGCAGTTAATTTTAGAACGAATGTCACATGCCATGGTGGCTGTTTTTGATTGATAGAAAACGAAAATGTTGTATAACAAATTCAATGGATGTCTGATGGGCCGGCGAAGATATGAATTTGTTTTTCGCTTTCACTCGTGAATTTTAGTCATATGACGACTGCAAAGTCTGCGTTTGGAGAATTTTTTTGACAATCGTCACATGATGGCATGAGCAGGGGGTGTGACGCAGTACTGTTAGAATTTGACAACTGAGTGCATTCGGATGTCATGTCATATTTTATAAAAAGTCAATCATTTCCTAGGTTCGAGAAATTACAGGAAGCAGCTGCAATCGAAACTAAACTGCATCTTGTATGAATCTAGGGACTTTAGGGCTGTCTGGTCGACTGATAAATCTGTGATAAATCGGTGTAGGCACTTCTTGGATCGGTTTGATCAGATTGGTCTTCTACAAGATAACACAGCTTTGTTTTTTTTCTAGACACTTTTGCAGCTATTAGGTTGGGTTAGGCTGGCTGCACATAGCACTCACACTTAGGCCAGGGGGACGTTCTCCCTATCTAGACGTTCTCCCTCTCTAGAACCAATTGACGCTTGTTAAGATGACTTGTACTGATGTCGTTCAGTTCTGTCAGATTATTGAAAATGAGTCAATTCCTACGACAACCCAGAGCAGTTCACAAGCAGAACAGGTTATGTGTGGTCTCCTCCACTTCCTCATCCATGGAACTCCTGCAGAATTCATTAAACGAGACACCCATCTAACGGTCCTGTGGCCCAATTTTAGTGCCTTGGCTATGTAATTGACGATGGCACAATGTACCTCCACCCACATAAGGTGTACATTGATGTGCAGTCATCTCGTAGAGAGGCAGCCCACCATTGAGGCTATCAGTGCAAAAGTGGCATAATCCACAAAAATTGGTGATGGTTACTAGAGAGCTGTGAGGACCTCAGAAATTGCTATTTTGGCAATTTTTGGTTTCTGTGGGGTTACTCCACTTTTGCACAGACAGCCTCAATTAAGTGACATTGTTTGATTTGACTCATGACATTGTCTAGGGACTTGATAGGGGCCTGGTTGTCAAAACAGATAGGGATGTCCCTCTTGGATGCCATATTGTTCTTGGGTCAGGAAGGACACTGCTACTTTTGTTGCTAGGGTTTCTGCCGCGAAGACGTTACTGTGATTGGGGTGCTGCACCCAAAGAGCAATGTGCAAACTGAGATTTCTTACATTCGTGTCAGTTTGACTATCGAAGTGATCCAGTGACGAATGCGTGGTCGTGATTTGTAACCCATCATATTTCTAAAATGGCAGAATATATTTAAACGCACTGTGTGAGGATTTTTCTGTTCCATTTCGGGAACTAGTCTTGCCAAGTTCGTCTAAACAAATCGTGTCCTGCCTTAAGCCCTGGTTTGGAATGGTTCAAAATTCGAAGGTCCTTAAAGCAGTCTGCGTAGCGCATTTCGAAAAATGAAGTACTACAGAGATGCCCACCTTCACAGCTGATTGCCCCCTGGTCCATCGACGAATATGATAGGATTTTCGATAGTTATTCATACATTTCTGACAGTTATTCACGAAATAACGTAAATACCGTTCTCTGATTGGTCAATTTGGCTTGAGGAAACATTATAATAAATGGTTGTCAAAAAAATGGTCGTGTCTACTCTCTATCATACATCATTTCTGATATACATATGTTCCCAGAATCTCGACGGACGTGAGTCGTATACGCAAAGTAGAATGAAATATCTGTTCGTTGTATGCTGGTGGATAATCCCTGGAATCTGTTTCTACAAACTCTACTGCGACACTTGTCACACCTCTATTACCACACAACTCTACTACCCCACTTGTGCGCCCACCGCTGTGGTACCCTAGTCAGGCCATACTTTAGCACATTGACACAAGTTTATAGAAGATGGGTATAAACACAATAAAGAATTTTCAGCTAACTGTGAAACGGACTATTTGCAAGCCAAACAAGAGCATTGTCATTGTAATGTCGGTATGTTTGTAGTTGCTTGCAAGCGAATCTGCAGCATTGGTAAACAATTTTAGAATGATAGATGCCATTACTTGTCATATTTCCCTAATGATCATAACGCCCGTACTATGGCAACCCTCAGTGATGTGTCCTAAGCAGGGTTGTTGACGTATAATAGTCGACATATTATACACACTTTTTTACGTGCATAAAAGTGTTGTACCTATTGTACATGTGAAAAATGTTGCTGGTGTATGAAAGTGTCAAAAAGTTTACAAATATATTGGGTCTATAACTTAAGAACCAGTATCGTGCGGTTTGCTAAGAGATGGCGTGATTTGTATTATTCCATTGGAACATGCGTTGGAAAGCTACTGTCATTGTACGTCATTTCCTTATTTGTTTTTTCTTTTCGCCCAAATATGTCGAACTTCGTGCCTGAAAAAGTGTTTTTGCTCGTCTTTATGACTTTAATATGAAGAAAACTGCTGCCGCAAGTCATCGTACTTTTTGTGGAAGTTTATGGTGAACATGCGCTTGTTGAGCGAACGTGCCAAAAGTGGTGATTTTGGCTTGGAAGACGATGAACGTCCTGGGCAGCCAAAAAAGTTTGAAGATGAAGAACTGGAAGCAAGCCGAGAGACGTCGAAAGGCGGTTTTGCATGTCCGAAATGATGCTGGAACGCCACAAAAGGAAGTCATATTTGCATCGGATTGTTACTGGTGACGAAAAATGGATCCATCACGACATACCCAGGCGCAAAAATTCATATGTGAAAACCGGGCAACCAGCCAAATCAACGGCAAAGTCGAATATCCATGACGCGAAGGTAATGCTCTGTATTTGGTGGGATCAGAAGGGTGTGCTGTATTATGATCTGCTAAAACCTGGTGAAACCATCAATGGACAACGCTACCGAACACAATTAATCCGTTTGAAGAGAGCAGTAGCAGAAAAACGCCCGGAATATGCGACCAGACACGAAGCATCATTTTCGATTCTGACAACGCTCGGCCCCACGTTGCTATTCCGGTTAAGAACTATTTCTAAACTTCAACTCGGCATATGATAGAAATAGCGCAAGGAAAACAAGAAAGCCAGACACAGACGCAATCAATCTTGACAAGAACTATACTGAACTGCGACATACCAAGCTATGGCACTAGACTCTTACATCATCCAGGCTTGTTTGGGAATGCCTACAAATGGTGAAAGTGTTGAGGATGTAATACTGTGATAGAAAGCAGGGAAATGGTCGAATCCCGCCTTATAGCCCAGACCTTACCCGCTCTGACTACCATTTGTTCCGGTCGATGCCGGACGCCCTCACTGAAATAGAATATCAAAAATTGGCTTGGCTGTCAAGCCGGCGCAGTTCTTTTGTGATGGGATCCACAAATTGCCAGAAAGATGGGGAAAAGTCATAGCTTCCGATGGGCAAAAAAAACCCGCACGATTTATATTATATACCCAATATATACTTTTATATTTTTATACACTTTTATCCGTGAAATGTATAAAAGTCAACAAATGTGACATTTATTCAGCCCTGGTTTCAACTGCCTCACAAGAGCTTGCTGAAGTCCGAAGAGACCGAACAGAACTATTTTTTGACAAGAAAACGAATTCACCACACCTTGGTAACTGCTCTTGTGTGTTCTCTTGTGAGGGATTTGCCGGAATACCAAGTAGCTGAAACCTCACAAGGTAGGCATCACAGACATTTGTGAGTTGTGCCCACATCACAATTCAGACGGTAATTGGAGCGTAAGGGTCTGTCCAGTACCATTAACACTAAGCACGTGTAATTCAGGAGATGACGAGAAAAATTTGTTTTTACATTTTAGTTTGACAACCTCACATGTAATAATATCAACCTCACTGCTTTCTCACTCCATTTTAATGGCAACGAAAAACACAACAAAAATGTACACGCTAGCCAAACTCTATTCCCACGAGGCAGCAAAAAAAAAAACGCGCAATATTATCATAAAACACGTGAAACACGTGTAAAGTACGTGAACCAATATTGCGAGCTGGAGTTTTGTCTGCAGAAAACTAAATAAGACTTGAGAAAATCGATATCAAATCACCAGTCAATACTTATGATAGTCGCAATATGAATATCGTGTGGGTCTGCTCAGACCCATGTGAGCTGTGCATGATTCGCAAAAGTCGTTTGTAACGCTTGTTGCAGTGTATTTTTATACAACAACAGCCACCGTGAAGGGGGCAGTCGATAAACGACCGAAGCGCGAGCAAAATGTGAGCAAAATAAAGGGCATTAACCTGTTTCCGTCCGTGTTTCATTTCATGGTGCAATAAATCTTCTTCATGAGTTTAAAACTAACTTTATCCTCTATAAATATAGTCAAACCTCTGCAAGTCGAATTTTCCATAAGTCGAACAAATGTGTCAGGACTTAAAAGGATCCAAGACTTTCCCATTTTTTACACTCCATAACTCGAACACAATATTTGTTCCCGTGACTACATACTCGACTTATGAAGGTTCGACTGTATATCGACAACATATTGTACTCGTATACCGTTCCATTCTGCCGCTGACTGCTGCTACACAGAAAAGGCAAACAAAAACGTACGTACTGTACATTTCAAAGCCGATTCTGGTCTGAAGTTAATAAGTGAGATAAACACAGACCAACAATGCATTCGGCGAAAGCAAAAGTTGCCCAACAATCAAATTGTTCCAAAGTCCAGCAGCATCCTAGGACCAACAGCAGTTACCGGCCGCCCAAAATAGAACCGCGTTTCTCAATTCTGAAAGCCAAACAAAAAGAAACGCAATCCAGAGTGCTTCTATCAACAAACACAAATAATCTCTAATCCCTGACTATAAATCACTTTAATTAACGTCTAAATGATATTTTGAAAGCACTTGGTTCGATTTCGTCGGCCAGTCGGGAATGCACAGCAGATCGTGCCCCGTCAGCCTTCCCAAATTTTCTGAAATGTATCTGCCACGCCATGAAATTTCGATGCACGTTCACAGTCCACGTCGGAAAGCAGAGAGTGGTTCTCAAATTATGTAATTAAATTATAAAAAAAAAAAACACAAAAATCTACAGTTTTCTATTTTACTTTGGCTTCCTATTCCGATCCGATTTTTCTCGTTTTATCTCGCATTTCTCGAAACCTTTATCGCGTTCCTTTGTCTGGTCGCGTGCATGGATTCAGCGTCGGAACGAGCAGACAAATGCATTGGGCCGTGGCTCCAATAAATTATTGCATTAATTCTTCTTATTTTTTATTTTCTTCTTTTCATCATTCTCTGCCCGTCGGTCGCTCGTCGCTGTTCGTATTTTTTGTCGTCTTTCTCTTTCTTTTCATTCAAATCAGTCGACCTACTTTGAGGCTTGAGCACGCAGTAAGCAACTGCAAACCAGCAGCGTCTCGAGACTGTACTGTGCTCGGTATCAGCTTGTTTGCCTGGTTTTTGGAATATCACCCCGAAACGCGCTGGCACAGCAGTTGCATTGTATTTTTATCAGCTTCACTCACATCAGGGGGTGAGGGGAGGGCCGCCGGGCTGCCATGCCTCTGGCCCAGCCCGGCAGCATGAAACTATCGATGAACGCACATGAAATTGACGAAAGCGACACAATGAAATGTGGTGGGTTCGGGGAACCTGTTTCCGATTCAACAGCCGCGCGGGCATACAGGCAGGCAGGCGCTCTGCGATAAGGTAATTGAATCTGTGAGTACATTCCGTAGATTGGCCTCTGGTGTTGACTGCGTAAATGTGCAGGGACACCTCGCTGATAGCTCATGGATCTGATTTCTTTTGGGTTCGTGTCGTGTCTGTGTTTGATTAGGAGATTGGACGGAGTCAATTAGTATTTGTCAAATATTTGACTCGTGTGTTTTTGTTGAAAATTGATCCGAGGTCAAGCCGGACGTGCTTGTATGCGTTCTTGGGACTTCAAAAGAATTTACCCATTTTTTTTTCTTTTGTTTCCATTGATTGCCCGGGTACAGTCTATGAAGGCCGGTGTCCAATAAGGCAGTCTTGTTGGTTTGTTTTATTTGAGCGTGTTTTCGAAACTTGGATTTTCGAGCAGAGATTGAAAATGGTCAACAAAATGCTTAAGATATGCTGTCGGAAGCAATGGTCGATCATTTATGTCATATTCTAGAAAGCGGCCGCAGTTTACTGTAGACCTTCCGAAAGGTAATGCAGATTCCTATCGTTTTCTTTCAACTTAACGTTAAGGTGAGAGCATGGACTGACTGGACTGACTTGTCAAAGAAGGACACGACGGTATGAGGCCGGGAAGGCACAAAAAACCCAGAAACTCCCTGTAAGCGTCGCCGCATTCACAAACAAACGAAAAGTACAAATAAGTCAGTCACTTTCTGGAATACACAATGCCTCCGGGGACCGGGCTTGAACACGAGTGCAGACAGGCTCATACGGCAAAGCATCGAGCTACAAGAGCTTTTGGTGAGCTCTACGAATATAGACGATTGGTGAAGAGACCCGGTTTTTCTAGGAGTCAATGCGATCGAGGAGATGAAGAGATGCTGTGACAGGAATGTGGTTTTGAAGGAGGGGTGAAGAAACCACTCGAGGTCGGCATTATTAATTCTAGTTAATGGTTTCCGGTACAGTGAAACTTCTCAAAAGCGGACAGTGGCCATCGTGTTTATCCGTTATGTAGGGGTGTCCGTTCTGAAGGGGTTGAAATACACGATTGTCTTCGTGACGGGATCATGACAAATTGTCCGTAAAGAGAAGTGTCTCTTGTAGAGGGGTGTCCGAAAACAGAAGTTTCAGTATAGTTTCGAAAATAGATATGGTTACCTTCTCTTTACTTACCCTTGAAGGGTCCGAGCCCGATTTAAAGCTGTCTTCCATCGTTGACGGTCGTGGGCACGCTGCTTCTGCCTTATTGTCCACTATTTTCTAGATTGCTGCAGATGTGCGATCATGACAATATCATCAGCTTCCTCTTTGTCTTTAGCCAGGGATCATTCGCAAGAGCACTCGGCTACCGTGGGCTATTGCAGTCCATCGTCTGAGTGACAGTTAAATGCCAATATTAGCAGCGTACTTGACGCTTCTTTTTGATTTCATTTTCACCTCTGAAGGCGATTGTGAATGAAGCCATCGCCTGTGCTTGTCCATCAGCTTGATCCAAAGTCAATTAAGAGATGTGTATTATCTCTCTCCACCAATTCTTCTCATCATTTGTACAGAATACTTGCATGTCTTTTCTGCCTTTAGTTTCAGTCACCAGATTAGCTGATACTTGTGGCGCTGTAAGTAGCCGAGCTTGCATAAAATGGCGTGCTGTTGGGGTTGATGGCATTTGTGTAAACGACATTTATGTAAAAACATTCGATCCTTCTTACAATTTCTTTTATTCTCCGTCAATTCCACTGTGCGTCTTTGAGGTCAACTAGAAATCAAGTCCATATAATTTCCTCATTGTAGGAATGGACGTGCTGTATTCGGAACAACGTGCTGCACTGATTGAAATCTTCAAGAGACGCAAAACTGGTATCAGTGTTACCTTAAGGATTTCATTGGGTGTCAGCGGGGATGTGTACAAATGTTCAACAAAAACCTTTTTGTACGCACTGCAAAGCAAAGCTGGGGCTAGTGAAACAGAGGACTGTTGCTTCTCCGTTGTCATCTCTTCAAAATCTTACAAAAAATTCATTGCAGGAAGCCTCCGTTCATCTGACGTGAACAGAGACTAATGGTGACAACTTCAATGTTCGAAGGCGGATCAATAAGTTCATGTCCTTTTCAGTGTCGCTTGCAGTTACTTGAAAATCGAGACTTCTGCTTTCATTCACCATTTATTGCTGTAAAATCAATTTGTAAACGTTTCTCCGAAATAGGTAGACTCCGACATGAATAGACTTATCATGCTGCCCTAGCGAGGTATCCATTCGGAACGAACATTTTTCCGATTCCATACGAATCCGAGGATTTTTGCTCTGAAGTAACGCAAACCAGATTGTTGCGTTGCGACGCGTAAAATTTCGTTTTTTGACAAATATTCGTGTCAGAAATGAAGTATCATAGAGATACCCAATTTCTACCTCTCTTGACCAATCAGAGAACGGCATCAACGTGAACAGTCAAAAAGTCGGTCAAATTCGTCGATGGACTAGGACTCATTCAGCTGTGAAGTTGGGTATCTCTGTCATACTTCATTTCTGATTTGTGTCAGCTAAACGTCAAATTTATCCGACACTCTCCGGCAAAGAATTTATCGCGGAGCGTTGCACGACGGAGTGTGCGTTGTGGAAAAGTTCCCGTTCGTTCAATGTAGAAATGTTTATGCAATAATACAATTAATAGAGAGTATAGTGAATCTTGTCAAGTTGGCCACCCCACCCACTTACAGTGTCGACCATAGAATAAGCAGACTCGAACAAGTCAATACAGCAAAAGCTCGTATGCCGGTTTTATATTGTATCGTGGATTAACCTCCTGCTTCGGTGGACGCCACACATGTCGCTTTCTACAAGACATTATTCCACAATGATAGAGGCTTATTTCCAAAGATTTTTGCAACCACGCTGAAACCTTTTTGGAAAGCAGTGTCATGTGCTGGGCCATTTATCCGATTAAGGAGTATTCCAAGAGCCTTATCCGGACTGTTCTACGGCTGGTACCTATACTGTACTCACGTCCTGTTTTATCTCTGCTCCTGTGATAAATGGAGTTTTTGGCACAGGCCTTCATAAGTCGGTCTCCATCAGCACTTGTCTTGCAAGGAGGCATCGCGTCGTGCTTTTTTCTAGCTCTTCATTTTAATAATAGTTTTTTATTTATGCAGGATTGTTGTTGGCAAACCTAGGAACAATTTATTATACTTAAATGTTGTGCTAAAATGTTTGAATAAACGTGCCGTTTGGAATGCACCTACTTTTAAATCAAGCAGCTAATTCTCTGTCCATTATCGACGAACATACACGATTCGGAGTCTCGGTTACCACATGCATTTGTACGTTTACAGGATTACCCTAGTAAAGCACGAGAATTTGGAAAATATGGCACTTTTTGAAATGTGTTAAATCCTGTTGGGATGTATGATGTCTTCATTTCTGCAGTTTGTGAATGATTTCAGTGTGGAGAAACAAAAAATCAGGCAACGACCAACTGCGGGTGCAAGCAATTTTGGCCAACTTACGAAGGTGCCGCTGTATACATTTTCCGGAAAATTCAAGTCGGTCTTTCCCTACATCTTTAACAATTACTCCAGCTACAGCATAACGACATACTTCCGCAATGGATAGATTCGTTTCTTCTTACTGTACACTCTTTCGTTCTACAAATGAAATTTACTCAAATGTTTCAATTTTATTTCCATGACTGTACTTCCTGACTTTAATCCACCGTATTATGTCGTCACCATCGACAAATCGTGCCTTCTACCTTATCGGGAGCCTTGCGCCGCATGCGTCTTTTCCTACATTATTTTTGGCTTGCCATCATCTGCTGCTGCGGCCGGAATTTATAGCTGAACTCAGTTGGTTGACTAATTTTATCTCGAAATGACTCCTTCTGCGCTTGGCACTTGTTAAGAGGAATCAAACAACCCGAAACTAGGTTAAATTTATTGGATTGTTTTTTTATGAATGTCCCAAAATAGTTTTTGACAATTTATCACTTTTTAAATGGAAAACAATGATTTCCCGTTGCTTTCTTAACCTTTTCCTTCTGTTTGCGGCCAACTACAATTTAATGTCAATTCGGCGGAATTCGGAGACTCAGTTGACATTTTATCTGTTAGTAAAATCAAAAGTGTGACTCCACAGTAGTTTATTGAATTTAAATTGACATAAGTGGATCACTGAACACACACAATCGATCAGATAAAAAGGACACAAATGAGGTTAATGTTGATGTGTGCTCTGCCCTGGGGACTGGATGTTTTTGAAAATACTGCCAACTGCCAGATGAACTCAAATCCGCTGACATGGGTATTATTGATTGTTTGCTGTGATAAGTCGGAATTTTCATTGCTTGCTTTCTCGTTCTCTTCAGGCCACAATAATTATTTTAGATACTACGCGGATTATGACGGTACGTCCGCGTGGGTGTCACTGCGATGTACCGAAAAAAGGAGAATATTTGACTGCGCTTTGAAACTATTTCCTGAAGGCCACTGGCGGCAGAACTGGGCAGCATTAGTGTCAGCCATCAGCCATGTGTCAGCTAATTGGTTTGCGGAATAGGAATACACAGATCTATTTTGGCCTAAGTGTGGCTGCTTCCTTTTTCACGCAGCAGTCAGCCACCTCAACCTAACCTTACCTAACCAGCAGCAGAATCTTCTTAATTCTCAAGAATAATGAACAATTAAGAGGTTCACTTTAGACAGTGAAGAAGATGCGGTGTCTATTTTCGTTCATCTTACGGATGTAATGTGTGCAGAGGAATTCATTCGAGTTTATATTCAATTTTCCCGACGCATACGCTGTCAACAAAACGTCAATCGTACTTCGTAACGGCATATTTGGTGTCGCCACCTTATGTGTGTTCAGTGGAATATTTTCGAAGTTAATTAATTCGTTGTTCGCGCTGACCTGGGAGTCATCGGTGAACAGTTTACCAGACACCACATCTAACTGGCAATTCGAATTTGTCGTGGGTCCGAATCCGCTCTGTAGTTAGGATGCGTTTCCCTTACATAAGCATCTACAGAAGGGTGAGACCATGCTCAATCAACCCTCAAACAGATTGTGATCTGCGCCAGGTGCTCCTCCAGTATTCGTGATGTTCGATCCCGGAGTCAACATAGATTCGGCTTATTCCCTTGTTGTAACTGAGGTAAGAGCATGGATATGGATTGAAGAACAGACTCGAGGGAGGACACGGCGATATATGGTCAGACAGGCAACATCGAGCGATCGAATCTCGCAGTAAGTCGGCGCCTCATGCAGAGACCAGGAGACTGGTGGACTTGCCAAGAAGCCATCAACTGAACTGCTGGGTTTTACGACGCTACCATGGGGCACCTCTGACTTTAAAACGAGTAGTAAGCTAGAAGCCTATCAGGCTCTCAGCTATTCAAGAGGTGTACGAAAGGAGACGAAGGGAAGATATCCGATTATTTACCAGAGATTGAAACAATTGTCCGGTCTAAATAGAAATGTCAGACCGAAGATTGTCAGTACGAATATGGACTTCTTCAGATGGAGTTGCGGCAGAAACTAAGAATCGCTTCGGCAGACTGTTCAATGTCGCTGTGGACCCAAAAAGCGAAATAATGTTCACCTTTGAGTATGTAAATCTTCCCAGGTAATGCGCATTTTTCTCCTCATCTCTACAAGTCCTACTACAATGTCGAGAGAGAGAGAGATAGAGAGAGAGAGAGAGAGAGAGAGTCAGAGAGAGAGAGCGAGGGTGAGAGAGGGAGAGAGAGAGAGAGAGAAGACAGAGAGAGAAAGACGGAGAGAGAGAGAGAGAGAGCGCGAGAGGGAGAGAGAGAGAGAGAGAGAGAGGGAGAGAGAGAGAGAGAGAGATAGAGAGAGATAGAGAGAGAGGGAGAGAGAGATAGAGAGAGAGAGAGAGAGAGAGAGAGAGAGAGAGAGAGAGAGAGAGAGAGAGAGAAAGAGAGAGGGGGGGAAAGAGACTAAGATATGGCGTCGCGCCGGTCATGTGACTTGGAAATCGTAAAAAACTCACAGGCCAACACCAGCGGTAAGATCCTCCAAAAGTCCGTACACGTATTTGCTCGAACGCACAGAGTCATCAATGACGCGCTTTCTCAAGCGCAAATGCTTAAGTTAGCTGGGCCAAGTATTCAGCATGGAAAACTTGGCTCCTGTTTCAAGGGTCTTTGACTCGAGCCTGTGGGACGACCCAACAGAGGACGCCTGCGTCTAAGGGACTCACACAAGTGGAGAACAGGCTTGGCCAATTAGATTTGGGCACGACTGGATGCAGCAGTCATTTTGAGGCACCTATAAAATTCCAAAAAATAATGTAACTGGCGCTGCAGCCTGTAGTGGACCTGAGCTTAGTTTTTCAAACAACCGCTCACGTGGCGCACGCTATTGTTCTCTCACGAGTGGATGCGACCAGAGAACGACTAAGTTTGAGACGCATTCTCTAGATAGTACACTCGTTGAGTCAGCGAGCAGTTGAGCCGCGCACGTGGTGCGCGCAATCGTTCTCGCAAGAGTGAATGCGACCTGGGAACGGGCAAGTTTGAGAAGCATTTTCTAGAAAGTACACTCGTTGAGTCAGCGAGTCGTTGAGTCGCTCACGTGGTCGCTCGAACGACCAAGTTTGAGAAGCCTTTGTAGATAGTACACTCGTTGAGCCAGCCAGTTGTTAAGTCGGTCACGTGCGACCTGGGAACGGGCCAGTTTGAGAAGCATTTTGTAAATAGTATACTCCTTGAGTCAGCGAGTCGAAAAGCCCGGGGTTTTGAAGCCACCTTGTTCAAGTGTCTTGGGAATCGACGCACATACCCCCCACTTCACGGAATAATAGAAACCAAGTCACGGGGAGCTCAAGATTCTCAGTGCGCAGCACTCACTTACTATCTGCTAGTCTTCTGGCCAAAATCTGAGCCTGAAAATAAATGTACGTAGTCAAACCTTTACGAATGGCTCGACTGGTCTGGCACTGGCGCCTTCGTCGAGGGCACCATCATTATACTGCGCACCTCATTGGGCAAATCTGCGTCGGTTTTTCAAGCTACAAGCTATGCGATCCTGACCGTGGAAGTGGCGATGTATTTGTGTCAAGCTCCGTCAACCCTTAAACCGCTTCCAGGGTAGTTCAGGAATGCAAGTCTTCTCCGAATTTTATCGGCAGTCAAAATTCACTAAGACTTGTCTGGATCCCGGGTCACCACCAGTTTACAGACGCGGTGTACCCTCTGTTCACCCACCTACAATACGACGAATCATCGATTCCCCAAGCCGCTAATTGTGCATTTCTGTATTCAAACAACAGTTAATGGAACCTGCTCTCTTCTCCAAAACAGCGCCAGCTATATCCGCTTACTCCTGAAGATCTTCGACAATAATTAGCAGGTCGTGCACATTATCTGATTGGAGATTCAGGTTTCCGCGTCAGTGTTCATATCTTCTAGTTGCTTTGTGGTGTACATGCATGTTCTGCATTTAAACTGACGCCGTTTATCCAGCCTTCTGACATCTACCATGGATGTGTGGTTGACTACCCCACAACCGATGTCATAAAAAACAATTAAAAAAAACTACGCTTGTAAAGTCTACACCACAGATTGTTTTTAACACACACGCTTCTTTACGCACTCGATTCCATATGTGCCCCATAAACGCTCGACCTTATCATTCAATTTAACTTAAAACAATCGCGAAGCGTAGGTTCAATGGCCTCTCTCTCTCCCATTCTCCCGATTCAGCACGAGTATCCAAGTGATAACCACAGCACGTTTGTGTTTTGTAACCGAACAATAAGCACAGTACGACGACACTTGAACTGTCAATTAATAATTAGTTTCATCATGCGCCAAATGCCCTTGCGACAATTCAACATGCTCACTAAGCTGCACAAGGGAGTATCCATTTGCAGTTTCGTTTCTATGACACATGGGTTAGTCTGCAATTTGCAACAAATGAACTAAAGACTGACACATGGACTTAATTGATTCAGCAAGGGTAAATAGCCGAGGCGGAGGAGAGCACTCACTTGATAGCTGGAGGCACTTGATAAGGCTGGTGAGCACACACATTCATCAGACGCTTCCTTTATCGATTGTGTAATGTGTGGTTTGCCTAATCAGGGATGAAGCTAATTAATTAAGTAATTATTTTCAGATGGTGTGCAGTGTGTATGGACGGATTCAATAAACGACATCTCTAGATATGTGTTTTACGAAGAAAGCTTTCCGTTTATTATATCGAACGCGGATGTTTCGTCGGCTTTGCGATGAGCACTGAGTCCTTTCAACTGGCTGTGATTGAATGGGTGTGTTCAGTGATTAGGAAAGTAAGACTGTATGCAATACCATACAGTGGTGGGCAAAAGCATTCTTCCAGAATAAGATGTTCTTCTGTCAATTTTTAATGAAATTGCAGTCAAATCGAAGACTTAAATTTTCCCATATTTTACACTTCTTTACTCGAACAGTCCATGAATTGAACGCAGTATTTGTGCCAGTGACTGTTCGACTTATTCGACTGATGAGATAATAGGCGTGTTTTTTTTGCAAGTGCACAAAAAAAAAAGCGATCATCAGCGGTTGCACCGACGACATTAATGACTTTCGTGGCAGTCAGGAGTGAATGGTCATAATCTTCGGTTTGCGATTGTTTAGCATTAAACACATTTTCCATTCAATGAAAAAAAAAAAAAAACAATGAAAATAATCGATTACGAATCATAAATGAAAGTAGAGCAAAGACCAAGCACGCATCCTCGCCCTGCAACAGTACATGGTGACACTGTTCAGAAAGCAGCTACTAAACATCAACAACCATCCTAACGAGGAAATCAGGAACTTGAGAAACACAATCCCCGAACGCTACCCCAACGCGCGTTAAACGTCTGCTAAACGAGCAAAACTTTCCAACGACGTCGAAATAAACAATAAACCGACAATAGTAATAAACATTAAATTAAACAAAGTACCACAATAGGGGCCCATATTGTTGAGCCAACACCCTAACCTTTAGTTTGTAAATCTAGTTGTAAACTCAATTGTAAAAAATAATTCTCTTCAAATACATTTTTAAATTGCTTTTTAAATCCCAAGAAAATGGACAATGCAAACATTTCGTTTTGTGAAATTGTTTTTGGATTTCTGGGTGTAATTGGATGTCTAATCCAATAGCAAAAGGATACTCCATTAGAGACACCAAGCACTCAAAGTGTTGATTTGTTGTTATTTTCACACTAAACGTGCACATATTAATTGACTTTTATTCCGATCAATGCAAAATATGCGTTAAAACTGACACTTTCACTCTACGTCGTTCGGCATCACCCACAAAAATGTAAGTGACACAAAAGGTGTGCTCCCGTTCCCAAAATAAACAGTACAAAACAAGGAAAATCTACGAAAGTCTGTTCCCGTCAGAGATAATGGAGGAAGGGATATTCGTCTTTCCAGTGGAAAATCCCCAGTCCACCTCAGATTTTGACGGCTGTGCTCTTAAGTCACTCATACTACTTTGTTTAACCTAACACTTGTTTGCAGTATAGAGCAACGCAATGATGTTAGGCGGGAGTAGTCGGCTTCGCTTTATAAAAAAACGCTGTCAGATGAATCTGAGGGGCAAGAAACGTAGAAGTGGCACACCACTTCCTCCATTATCTCTGGTTCCCGTATGCCAAAAATATGCGTTTTTTATGTGAAACGGACGCTCTCTCGAGAGTATACAAAATGTACCCACCCTGTCCATTTTAACACAAAAAATTTCTATAGGTAGTTTGTTATTCTTCTGTCAAATCTATGAAACACAAACTCACATGTGTAATTTAATTCAAACAAACTTATGTGAGATGTCAGATTTGACATTTCACAAATGAATTTACACAATTGGTGTAACTGCATTCCCGTGCGTTCTTGAGATTTTTACCCCCACTCCTTAAAAATGACAGCTTCCCAATTTGGTGCAGAAAGTCCTGGAACCTGAGTGGAACAGACCTCATACCTCTGACTGAGAGAATTCACATTTGTCAAATTGACACATATTTTTGGGGTGTCACAACCAAGAGAATCAGGGAGAATATATGTCAGAAATATGTCAGCAAAGAAAATGTAGTAGATTAACCAATTCAGCTAGTAGGGTTCGGAAATGTAGTAGAACTACTTCATATATACCAGAACGCTAATTCCCTTTGATTTCTTTTTCTTACTTCATGAGTTTAATTTTCCTCTTCACCATCTTGAGGTCTTTTTCAACACAGAGCGGCTTTTATCATTTTCGGTTTGCCAATAGCATTTCTTATCGCTGAAAGTGGTGAAACTTGGGTCCTCGTAAAGTCATTGCCTTATCTGGCTTCGTAGATTGGGACTCTGTTCTCCAAGTCCGGAGCGGGTCTACTTACTTCGTCCGCCATGTATGCTCCCTGGAATGCAACATATAACTGGCACTGCACCGTCTGGAAAGATGCCAATTGAAGTAAACAAGTATGCTTTGTTCGTCGTTCTGAGAAATCGAATGGCTTACAAGTCGTTTTAAACTTTCCTCGGAAAAACTTTGTTGACTTCCGGGAACATCTCGTGTTGTTGATTGGGGAAATTAATACGTGAACGTCTTGTCCAATCGGTTTGGTAGCGCACCCACTGACAAGTAGCAAAATAGAATAACGATATAGCTGAAAAGTCTGGTTAGGAACCAGGTCCCTCCCGAGTCCTGATAGTGGACTGGCTTCAATTCTTTCACCAACTGAACCGTTTAAGACTTAAAATTCGTCATGCGGTGGTAGTAGATTGACCCAACTGACAAATTTCAAATTTTTTTTTCTTCAATGCTTTCCACTACAGCTGCGCTGTTTTCAGCAGAATGAGTGGGACGAATATGCACAGGTCTGCTTCTTCTTTATTGTTGGGGTAGACCTGGGCCTCAACCAACAAGCCTCTTCAAACTGGAGCCATCTTTGCCGAGGTGCCCCAATTTCACACACTCAATTGGTTGGCTCAAAGGTGCGTCCCACTATAGACGCTGGTGTCCCCAGTTGCGTTGTCCCACAGGTTCGGTGTCGAAGACTCTTAGGGTCGGCATCTTAAGCGTTGAATCTGTAGACGCCTCACTAGCCTCATGGCGGTTCATGTTTGAATCTTTTTCTCCAAATGCTAGTGTCAACCCAAAAAGGTCTAAACTTCGCACGAAGAGACAGAGGACTTCCTCATCAGTTTTTGAGATTTCCCATGCCTTCGCGGTGTAAAGTGGCACTGGGATGAACACTGTCTTCTAAAGTCAGGCTGGTCCTTTTAAGACGGATTTAAGATTCACTTGCTTCTTGGTTGGCAAAATTTATACTGGCTTTGATATTGATGTTGTTGAATCTGTTTGCTGCGGAGCCGAGGTACATAGACGAAGTCCCTGATTATCTGGAAGTTATTGCGTGACACTCTGTCCACGACGTCCGTGTTGTATGTCCTTTCTTGAGGATAGCACCGTGAAGCGTTCTTGAGAATAGCATGTGGCGAGTTACTCGACTCAAAATTTTCGATTAACTTTCTTATTCCAGCCGCTGCTGGACGATTATAACGACCGATCCACAGTTCTGCGAAATGTGGTTTGCACAGATCCACCATTTCCGTGGCGAGTGAAATTGCATTCAAACTTTCTACCAGAAATAAAGGTAGAGACGGACGACCTCTACCTCCCTTAGCATTTTTTGACAGCGTTGTTTTTTTTTTTATATCGCTTGCTCAAGCCGAACTGACCAATCAGAGAATGCCATTCATATTATTTCGTCAATAACCGTCAAACATTCATGAACAACTGTCAAAAAGGCTCTCGAAGTCGTCGATGGGCAAGGGTGCCATCAGCTGTGATGTCGCCTACTTTATCACTCTGCAACCTTATTTCTGCTATCAACTTGACACCTGTCAAAAGAAACGAGTAACTCCAACTTTAAAGACATGGTCTGATTGTCTGCCAACGCCAACGACCAGACTACAGACACCACCTCACACTGCTTGGTGCTGTTTGAATAGAACGCTCTCATCTCTTCTGCTGTGCACTAAATACAACGCTTTCGACACCGGGAGAGGAACTAATTTACACTTGAGTGTACCTAAAACTTACGCATTATTATCTGGCGACTTAAGTCTTCTTGTTCAATGACAAAGGGGGCAAATTGTACTCACATCCTTTATCATTGTACACACTAACGTTTACCCTCCCAGCAGACGAAGATAAGATGGCATCACTCTCATTCATGCCGTGGCACAACTTTTAATCAAATTAAATAAAAAAAAAAATTCATTAAGAGCGCAATTCACCAAAATGGGTAGCATTTCTGAAGCAAGCATTTCTGAGAGTCTGGGTTCTAAATGATTTACACGCGCCAACTGTTCTCTTGCATAATCTCGTGCACCAAGATAATAATTTATGCCATAACTACGTGGGCACGAACAACTTGTGCTTATGTGGAATGTGGTTATTTCATTCATTCAGCGAATCTAATTGCCTCCATTGACTGCATCTAGCATCTCGGAAATACTCTCAAGCAAAGGATGAGAAGGGCGCATTGTGCAACGGTTGCCTGTGTGGCTGTGCCTCCTGCACTGAAATGCTTTGAATGACAGCTCTTGCTCTCCCCTGTCGACTCCAGCACACATACCGAGACATGTCCCTACTCAGCAGCTTCTTAAATTTCATAGACAGACATAGGCAGACTTTCCACATTCTTCCATTCTTCCTTTGTTCATTTTTTCGGGGGTGAAGCTATTTTTAATGCCGTCGGTCGTGTGTGGGATTCGGCCGGTCTCAAGGCGTGTTTCGTTGCATTCGATTTCTTTATGATCTTATGTAAATAAGTACATTTTATTCAGCACAAGGAAATGATTTTTCTCGTTGCGCTCGTCAAGGCGCATTGCTCGATTTAATTGCTGCATCAATCTTTATCATCTGGAAGTCTCGAATGGGTTTGGTCTGAACGGCTAATTATTCGATGTTCTGATGGAGTCGAACTCGTGTTTCGCGGTTAATCGAAGGACAAGCATTCTGTTTCCTTAATATTTGTCAGGACATTGGAGCCTGGCAAGAAACCTCTTTAGAACAGTGCGATGTAATGCTTTCGCATGTCTTTTACCATTGACTGATGTCAAAACGGTCCAGTGTTGTACGCTTGAGGTAATTTGCAATGCGACCTTCACACGTTCTGTGTCTATTTTGAAAACCTGTGCTATCTTACGAGTTCCCTTCACACAGAGCTGTAGTGAGGGCTCTCCAGTCACGCATAGTTTAAAGAGATTTATTCTAGAGTTATCTCTCTAAGCCAGTTTCCTTTAGGAATCCTGAGGATCCGAGATGGTTCTAGTGACTTAATTTTTTTCTCTGAAAGTAGCTGCTTGAGGACTAGTTCCTCTTAGAACCCCAGTACGTGATCTTCAATTTCAGAGATTTCAGAGAACTTCTTCCGAAGGCCGTAGCTACCTCAGCTGCTCCCTGAGTCTGCTGCGCCTTGTTCGGAAGCCCGTTGGAGGTTATTCTTGCTCATTTTCATACACACCTCAATGCTCTTTGTGTTATAATAACCTCTGAGTTTCTTGGACTGCTGCACTCCCTGAGCTTTGTTTCAGGTTTCGCTCTGGTTCCTTGTCTCTAGTTTTCTGAATCGCATGGGATAATATCCTGCGCAGAATGGTTTGGGGCCTGTAAAGAGTTCCGATGCCAAGGATTCGGCCATTTCCTTGCTTTCTATCCCAGTATTACATCCTCAACACTTTCACCATTTGCAGGCATTCCCAAACGAGCCTGGATGATGTAAGAGTCTACTGCCATAGCTTGGTATGTCGCAGTTGAGTATAGGTCCTGTCAAGATTGATGGCATCTGTGTCTGGCTTTCTTGTTTTCCTTGCGGTATTTCTATCATATGCCGAGTTGAAGTTTAGAAATAGTTCTTAACCGGAATAGCAACGTGGGGCCGAGCGTTGTCAGAATCGAAAATGATGCCTCCGGCCTGGTCGCATATTCCGGGCGTTTTTCGGCTACTGCTCTCTTCAAACGGTTTAATTGTGTTCGGTAGCGTTGTCCATTGATGGTTTCACCTGGTTTTAGCAGCTCATAATACAGCACACCCTTCTGATCCCACCAAATACAGAGCATTACGTTGATTTGGCTGGTTGACCGGGTTTCACATATGATTTTTTGCACTTGGGGTCGTAATGGATCAATTTTTCATCACCAGTAACAATTCCATGCAAAAATGACTTCCTTTTGTGGCGTCCCAGCAGCATTTCGGACATGCCTTTCGACGTCTCTCGGCTTGAGTTCATGTGGAACACAATTTCCTTGCTTTTGAATATATCTAGCTGCTTTTTAACGTTTTGAAATGGCTGCTTGAGTGACACCAAAGATTCTTCGAGCTCTTCTTGTGCTTGGCAACTATCTTCATATAGTAATGCTTCCGGTTCCTCATCTTCAAACTTCTTTGGCTGCCTAGGACGTTCATCGTCTTCCAAGCCAAAATCACCACTTTTGGCACGTTCGCTCAACGAGCGCATATTCACCATAAACTTCCACCAAAATACGATGACTTACGGCAGCAGTTTTCTTCATATTAAAGTAATGAAGAAGAATTCCCCGCAAAAACACTTTTTCAGACCGAAAGTTGAACATATTTGAGTGAAAAAAAAAATGATTGTTGTTTACGCTTCAAATGAATGACATATATTGAAATTACGTACAATGACAGTAGCATTCCAACGCATGTTCCATTGGAAAAATACAAGTTACGCCATCTCTTAGCAAACATTAAGTTATACACCCAATAGAAGGCAGCAACAACATTAGATAATTGTGCTCCCATTCGCGATAAATTTGATAAATCGTCTATCATCTTACTAACAGATTGTTACAATGTGAATGTCTTACAGTTGACGAGCAATTACTTGGTTTTGGTTGATGGTATGTTCTTGCACATGTTGTATTTGGAAGATTCAACCATAATTGGTAAAACAGCAGGCAGTTGGTGTCTGCTCGTGTAAACTAAGACAAGGCGAACGTGTTGTTTTGCTCATTGATGGCCTGAAAGGTCATAACATCACAATGGATAACTTCTTTTCTTTCAGCTGGCGAAAGATCGTGCTGGCTGGAGAGGCTTGTTGGTTGAGGCCCAGGTCCACCCCGGACTGTAGCGCCAAACAAAGCAGAAGAAGAAGAAGCTAACCAACCTTTTGCTGCACAGACTGAGCAACTATGCAATCAATTGCCCCAGTCCTCTTTTATTGCTTTGCCTAATGGTAGACATCTTTTGGAAGTTGAGTTTCCTAGTAACGTCATCCTTCGGAATGGCCTCTTTGACTAGTGTATCGAATTGTCACGATGTAATGGACTTGGCTTTTCCTGTTTCGCTGCACGTTCTGCAACTGCAATGCAAGATGCAGGCAATTGTCCACAATAAGCTAGTGGATGGCGCAGTGGGTTAGGTGCCCTTGTGTCACTGACAGCGGTACAAATGCCAGTGAAGATCAGTTACTACACTTTTATCTGGTATTCAAATCTGGTCCAGTCACCATTTCCCGTTGAGATCAAATCAACGGCACCATCACTGGAGTGGTCAATCAGTGGCAGCAGCCTGACCCTCCACCTCTGAAGAAACATTTGCAATCCCAAGAAATGCCATTTGCAAGAAAAGCCACCCTGTACTTCACATGCGTCAACCACACTTCACCATTCTTTGGTGAATGAGTCAGCGTTTTCAAATGTCAACGTTTCCAGGAACACGCTTTCCGATCTTCTGAAGCTGATTAGTTGCCCAAAGCCCACGGGCACCTTTGTGCTAGACGTCGTCTCTGCACCTGAGCAATCGTAAATCTAAAATGTAATTCCACTCCCAAGGTTGTCTCTTGACTCTCACAGTGCCGAGGTAATCTTTCGAAGAAAAGCTCCCTCTCCCTGTCTCTCACTCTCTGGGAAGAACGCTTCCCAGCTCACCTACACCAATCCTAACCACCTAGTTATCAACACTAATCTGTCGGTCATAATTTGTTCCTCCCGACTGCCTACTTTTGTTGTTTTCACTTCAATTTCAACACATGCATGTGGTTGGTGTTGTTGTGATATCTTATCTTTTCGTTTTCGCGGCGCTATCTTCGGTTGAGAACTTCTGGCTCACTCACTGTCACCCGTCTGAACGTTCGAATAAGAGCATACGCTTGGGACTCTCCCCCCGGGCACGGAAAAAACTGTCACCTGTTGGCTTAACATTTCGCAGCACGGTCAAGCTTACAAAGAGACGTGAACAAATCAGTGCAAGAGTCTATGGGGGCTGACACCCTTATCGGGGAAATGTAACCAGATAGTGAGCAAACGGCATGATTTAGCTGCGTCTGAAGACACTTTGTACAAGTCAATTGATAAAATAAATCCCTCCGCGGGCTACGTCAATGGTTCGGACAGAACATGTGTGAAATCTTTGATTTAGAATTATTGAAATTTTCAAGCACCAATACAAGTAGGGGCGTCGTTCCGTTCCGCCGCTGCCGTTGCCGCCAGAGCCACTATCGTTGGCGGTGAACGCTGGGCCTTTCAGTTTTATACGTTGGCGGACTTGAGGTGGAACGGTCTTCTATTGTTTGGTTATACGCCGTTCCCCCGTTATCGAAATTCGGTAGTGTGTGCGCAAAACAGTTCGTTTAGCAATTCCAATATTATGTACAGCAACGGTAATGGTGCCTGGGACCCGCGCGGTTTTGTTCCCGCCTCGCCGGAGCTATGTTTTTACGAGGAGCAGCGTTTCTGCCCTCCTGCCGCAGCGCATCCTCAGCAGCAATTTGACGGAAAAAGACCGAGACTCGCGGCAGTGAATCCGTACATCAGTCCAACGGCCTTGGATCCGCAGTTCTTATCGCGCAACGAGCACTGCGTGAACTTCAATTCGCCGTTTGCACAGTTGTCGCCGGTGCAGGGACCTATTGCCTATACTCCACCCTTGCCGGAGTCACCGACTCCTCATCACGTTTTCGACAATCATCCCCCAGCGCAGCAGTTTGACTGCGGTCGTGGCATACAGCAGCCACCTGTGGCCAGACAAGTGATCACTGCCGCCCCTTACTACAACTTGGGCGGCTGTCAGGAGACTCTATTCGCGCCCTGCCAGAACGTCCAGCCATGGACGTACGCCTACTGCTATGGATACATTAACCAGCAGCCGTGTCAATTCGCCGAGTTCGTGGATATCGAGGACTTTATGTGAGTGACAGCCAGCCCCACAACAACTGATCTGTTTATTTTTAGTCCATTTCATCGATACGCCTTATCGCGGTGCTCGATACTGTCTGAATATGCTGTAATTTGTCAGTCTTTCAGTTGTTTATTCGGCGAGGTGTTCGCAAACCTTATAAACAACAACATCCCACCTACAGTGCGTCAGAAGGCGCTTGGCTCTTTTAAGATTGCGTGCATGCAACGCAGTGCCGGGCCAGATTACGAGTGTCACCGAACCAAGATTATTTTTAAACCATGTGTCCTTCGGTAATTTGTTGGCTCAATACCCCAATAGATAGATTCTGTCACTGCGTTATCGTTACGTGCATTGATTCTGTTCGAAATGATATCGGCTTGCTGTGTCACCGTTAGTGATCGTGGGCTTGCATTAATCTACTCAAAATCAGGATCGGTCGACGACGTTCTGTGCAAGTGGTCTGATGTCGATCATGTTGACTGATTGCAGAAATTTAAAATGAGAAGTGCTAAAGGATATTTTGAATTCAAAGTAATCACGATCAGCTTCGTGCTTAAGGACGCACGTCACCGACGACGATGGCCAGACCGTCGCAATGGACAGCTGAAACTAACCATCAGAACGAGGATTAAATGCAAATAAATGTTGGCAATTGCTGTTTCTCGGGAAGCAGGTTGACTCTATCCGAGTTCTTGATCATAGAAGACCTGCTGTACAGGCCAGTGCTATGAAATACAGTGGATTCCGATTTATTGGGATGCGTGTTCCAAAGACGAAGGCGAAGTAAGTTTCATATCCATTTGTCCCAGTGAGCGGCTGAGGAACGCTTGGCGCCTTCGAGAGACACGTCTGAATCGTCTTAGCTGCGCTGACAGCGGGCTAAGTATCAACCACAAAAAAACCATACGAGTCCAACCTCTCGTCGGTGGGTTCCACGCCACATCTGAGTTTCAGACATGATGTCCCCCTCAGGAGGACGATGCTCCACCAAATGAAAGTGCCTCACAAAAGTTAGCTGCGACGCTTGTTGAATAGATTTCCTGGTTCCATATTCCTCCCGAACTGTGACACAAGAGAGAAGAAAGATTGGCATGAAATTTAAGAGGCGGTGTATGTATGTACAACTTGCGTGTGTAGAGCCAAAGAACTCAGCTTGTGGATCTGTGCAACGGCCAGAACAAACATGTCAGGTAGCACCAGCAGACATAAATATTTTCTTTGAAGAATGAGAGAAGACGCCTTGATACGACACGGTGCGTCGGTGCTGTCAGGTCGAATCTCCGAATTCAGCAACTTTCATTATTCATGGCTCCATATATTTCAAGTCAGCGATAGTGCTCAATTTAGTTTAGAATAAGGTCGGAGTCCTCATAAGCCCTCATCATGAAAGTTCTTCGGGTTTGGCTGGTGCTGCAGTCCTGGTCCACAGTAGTTTGTAGTCGAAGACTTTCCGGGCCGGAGCTCAGCTGATTGAAGCCCCTTTCCAGCTGTGTACGCCACCGGAGGCGTCGCCTTCCTTTGTAGTCGAAGACTTTCCGGGCCGGAGCTCAGCTGATTGAAGCCCCTTTCCAGCTGTGTATGCCAGCGGAGCCCTGGTCTTCCTTTGTAGTCGAAGACTTTCCGGGCCGGAGCTCAGCTGATTGAAGCCCCTTTCCAGCTGTGTACGCCAGCGGAGGCGTGGTCTCCCTTTGTAGTCGAAGACTTTTCGGCCCGAAGCTCAGCTGATTGAAGCCCCTTTCCAGCTGTGTACGTCAGCGGAGGCGTGGTCTCCCTTTGTAGTCGAAGACTTTTCGGCCCGAAGCTCAGCTGATTGAAGCCCCTTTCCAGCTGTGTACGTCAGCGGAGGCGTGGTCTCACTTTGTAGTCGAAGACTTTCCGGGCCAGAGCTCAGCTGATTGTAGCCCCTTTCCAGCTGTGTACGCCAACGGAGGCGTGGTCTCCCTTTGTAGTCGAAGACTTTTCGGCCCAAAGCTCAGCTGATTGAAGCCCCTTTCCAGCTGTGTACGCCAACGGAGGCGTGGTCTTCCTTTGTAATCGAAGACTTTCCGGGCCGGAGCTCACCTGATTGAAGCCCCCTTTCCAGCTGTGTACGCTAGCGGAGGCCTGGTCTTCTTTTACCGCGTTGTTCCACGGGGTTGTAGTCGAAGACTTTCCGGTCTTGAGCTTTTTTTTTCGTCCGCTCTAACATACAGCGACTGGAAAGGGAGATCAATCGTTTTATCTCCACGGTGGTGTGGATGAATGTTTTCGCTTCGGAACCTAGGTACACAAAGTCTTTCACTTCATTGAAGTTTTAGTAGTAGCCGTATTGACGCCGGTCCAAGACGTCGGTGTTGATGGCAATAAAGGACCCGGAAGGTCGATGATCGTCACCAGAGATGTCTCAGGGCTATTCTTTTCACTGACAGTGTCACAAGTACCTATCCAACAAAACAGTTTAAATCAAATCTTGCTCTTGGCCACTGTATATTTTTAACATTCAGCCCCTGGGGGCATAGGGCGACAACTACGCCTTCCGTACCATCTTGTTGGGAGTTCTGCAACGCGTTTCTCTACCAAATGTATTCCTAAAAGTCGCCTTGTACTGTTCTGGGCGCTTGTGGATTCCACAGCATGGTGTACTTCGCAATGATGTTGGTTTTAACTAAATCTGCTTTCGGAATGCTGCACACTTTGCTATTTCGTCACCCGTTTCGTTTCCCTGGATTCCCATGTGTGCAGAAACCCATCGGAGGGAGACTGCGTTGTTACCATGTAGGTCGCGCAACGCATCGAAGCAGTTGAGTTCTTGAGCCATTAGTGGAAGATTTTCAACAGTCGGTCTTACTGGGTGGCCCAACATACTTTCAATTCCACTACGTTTTCGAAAATCTCGCATGATTTGGGTATTATGTGAACGATCTTGGACTTCTGCCATGGCTAATTGTTCACTCAACTGTAGGAGGAATCTTATACGGTTTCTACTGACAAGGTCCATCTATTGTGTTCACAAAGCCACTGGTCCTTATTGTCAAAACCTCCTTTGCTTCTGTTGTAATCGAGTATCCTTTGGTTTTCTTTTAGGAGCTTCAATGTCGATACTATAGTGGGAAGTGGAAAGAACCACAATCGAGTTGTTCTTTTTGGTATATATGAGCACATAATTATGTACTTCTGCTACTGCTCTTCCTTTTGGATTGGAAGAGTCGGCTGGTACAAATTTACGCATTTTATTTACAGTTCCCCGTATTGACAGTCTAACATCAATGTTATGGCTTGTAAAACAGCACAGTGGGCAAGTGCCTCACAAAATCCCAGTATATGTTCTGGAATTTCATTAGAGTTCTGAGGCTCCTATTTTCGTTAGGTGCTCCCTGAGTATACAATGCCACGTTAGGAAGCCTGTCAGAATAAGGAGCTTGTTCTTTCTCATTCTGATGCACGCCTCAAACCTCTTCCGGTTATGTTGACCCAAGAGTTTCTTGCCCTGCTTCCTGCTATGAGCGTTGTTCCAGGTATCTGCCCGGTTCCATCTTTCTAGTTCCCTGAGCTCTTCCCTGAGGACGTCATCTCCTACTGTTCCGATGCTCCTAGGAAAGGATGTCAGTCTTTTCATTGCCTTTTATCCTTTTATGGCCAGGTATCCAACAAAGATTTACTATCTTACTCCTTCTCCGCTCCTTAAGCTTCTGTAGACATTCCCACACGAGCTTGGATTTGATGATAAAGGAGCCTAGTGCCGGGATAGCGGCACGACTGTCCGACTTTATTGCTATGCCGCAGTTGGTAGACTGGTCAAGACTGATCTGGGCGCATCTGTCTATGGCATAGACTTCTGCTTGAAAGATGCTCGTGCATTTGTCCATGGGTTCGTAGTACATTGTCCGGGGTGCAAATACTCCTGCGCCTGTTGCTTCCTCAGTTCTTGATCCATCTGTATACCATTTCACCGTATTGCTGCTCAGTCTGTGGACTATGGATTCATTGCTACAGTCTTTGTTGGAGTGTGTGTGTTGTTGGAGTTTACAATACTTTTGGAAGTGGAATTTCCTAATCGCATCGTCATCCTTCGGAATGGCCAGGACTGACTAGTGTCAAAGAACCTACATTGGGGAATTTTTATATTCACACCAAATTAAGTGTTTCCTTTCACGAAGACACTTGACTCGTGTGTTTTCACTCGGAGTGTTCCTCCACCCATTGTCATTATAAATTCATTGAAGTCCTCTCAAAAATACAGTCAAATTTGCCTGTAGGGCCACTTTGCAGCACGTAATGAACAAATAAATGAAACCACAAATGGAGGGCAAGGTTGTCCCTATCTTTCAACACAAGTCTGACTCAGCATTTGTTGAACAAACCCAAATGAAGTTCCACAAATAATTGGTTTGCTTTTAAATGCCTTGATTTAAAAACGTTTAAAAAAAACTGTATTTGAACAAAATACCAAAAAGCGGCTTCTGACTTTCCCGCACTTTGGTTCATAAATTTCGAACACTGGCCATGCTTGAGGATTTATGTAAATTAAATACCCTTAAGCGACCACCTGAATATACTCTTCACAAAAAAAAAAAAAAAAAACATTTAACGGTAATCAAAGAAACATACATTTCCACACAATGGCTACAGAGTAGTTTTCCCTCTTCCATCTAATGAGCACATGCTGGTTTACATAAACAAAGAGTAAGACATCAGTATTCCAATCATGACGCCCTGGCCCTAGCGAAGCCCCACACTTCACTCTTGACAACTGCACGGTACACAAATAAAAATGGCGCCGCAGCATGATAGCGCTGCAAAAGCATTAACCGTTGCGCGGGTTGCATCGAGTGTAATTTACTTGACAGTTGACAGAAGCTTCTCGGAAATTTGTTTGTTTACCTTTTCGACTTCGTTTTACAAATGCTCCTCTGAAGTATCTGATAACGCGACCAAACTATTGCCCAATTGTCTCTAGTCTTAGTCTCGTCGCATGGCGATTCGATACAATGTAAATTAGCTTTCATTTTGCGGCCGTGTGTCGTATCTGGGAATTTATTATGTTTTCTAGTCGATGTAATTTTCCTTGAGCTAGATCTGGGGACGACGGGCGAGATTCTTTGTAAACAAATGTTTCGGCGCTGTGGCTAATTTTAAAATCCATCGCGTCTGTGTTGCTAGGGACAGTGGCTTCGAGCTGTTTGCGGTTCCATCCTAATTGTCATCCCTTTGTCAAGATATCGACCGAATCGAGCAGTTTGCATGGAGTCACATAAAAGAAAGCGGCGTTCACCGTGTTAGCTGCGGAGACACAAAAACAAAATAACCAAAAAAAGAGAGATAGTTGTTGACTTATGGCATTATGACAATTATTTGAGCGTGCTGATGGGTAGTGCCTCTGCCGGGTGAGACGAAGACACATTTAGACCCACAAATCCCCGGTCGATGTCGGTGATGAGTTTTCTATTTGACACATGGCGATCGAAACGCGGCTGCGAGTGTGCCTGATGAAGGAGCGGTGCTCCATCTCCCGTCTCTTGGGCAACACAGCCGAAAATTCAATCCGCTCGAGTGTTGTGTTGGTTTATTCTGGTTTTTCTAGTCATTTCTCGAGCGTCCGAGCATTGTGCAACATTTATACGATTTTGGATTTTCTTGCTTTTGTGCTCCCCATTGGCGGCAGGCCAGAATAGCTGATTATGATTCAATGGTCATGATTAAATGAGACTCTCTCGATTCTATGCTGGGCGACTGGTCGTTGACCCGGCAACGCTCTCGGTGTGTGTAAATAAAATAAGTTCTAGCTGAACACACGATGGAATGTGAGTAAATGTTTATTCGATTTAAGATCGTTTGCATTGCATGCGGGGGGCGGCTTGTGTAAACTGTTGCCGAACAATGTGCTACTGTTTTCACTTTCTCGCTAATTATCAATGTGTGGCACTTATTTGAATTGATTGAACAAAACGGTTGGCGTTTGAGAAGAAGTTCAGGGGGGCAGTGGATGTAGGGACTTGTGTAGCTTCTACTTCGTCTGCCATAACTTAACAAGGGCAGTTCAAGCATTTCTATAAATTGATTGCTTTTTTCTATCGATTGCTGTCGTTCGGTGGACATATGCAAATGACGTGGAATGTGATCTACCGCTTGCCTCACGTACGTCAAGTATTTCCGCTCATTATTAATTTTTCCAAGGAATATCTGTTTGTTTTCGCCGAAACATTAGTGCCTTGCCTTTGTTTTCTCCGCCTGGCATTACTCGTTTCTTCAATTAGTTTCGCAACGATTCTATTTCTTTCGACAGATAAACTTACGCCACCTGAGCAATCCATTTGATTTAAAGCTATTTTTTTTAATAATCTAACTCCCGGCAACGCAGTTGAAGAATTTAATATGTGACAACATTCATGGCAATATCGAATGCCGTGGAATAAGTGTCCTGCGGCTGCAAAGGGGGTAGTCTGAGAGTACGAGTGTGTTCATAAACGTCAGACTAACAAAGGCCTGCGTTAGACATGTTCATTAATGCAGATCGACGATCGTACCGACTTAGATGAACTGCAGTACCGACTGTCGTGGATGTCGGGCAGATAGTGCAGTCATTATATTTTTCCTGCATTATGACAATGCTAGCACATTTTTGTAATGTTTTTTTTTTCTCTTAAAAAATCAACTTCCGAACCATTTGTTTCAAAGAAATTTCTGACGTTTATGAATCATCAAGGGTTGATGACAATCGTACTGAGGCAGGCCTGCAGACATTCTGCAGCGAGTATGCGGTCAAAAACGCATGAGAAAAGGAACGCGATTGTCCTAGCGCGGATTTCGGACCATTCTACGTCAACTGCTGACAGCAAGCGAACTGCTAGGATTTGGGTAAGAGTGGGAGTTTCCATATTCATGCTCATCCTCTGTAAGTCGGGCAACCTTAAGTCGAACAAATGTTTCTGATCTTGGTGGGTCCTTTCCTTTTAATAATTCAGTGGTGGTTCAGTATTTCGAATGATCGATATAACGCACACCTTTTTCAAATGCAATAGTGTCTCCATAAAGAGTCGACACTCAATTTAACGAACAATGTAGAGGAAATAGCACATATGCATTGTAGAGCGAGCTATGTTGTGCCAGTAGATCGTTAAGCTTGTGTAAACTGTGTCACGAGACTGAAAGAACGAATGTTTATGCCTTTACCCTAAAGAAACACAAAGGTTAAACCTTTAATATTCTACATGAAATAGGTTAACTACGAATGAGATACATTATATGAACGAATGATTGATCAAGCGGTGGTGGGTCTGTCTGTTTTACGAACAATGACTGAGTATAAGTACAATGCTGAGTATAAATGTGAATGTGAACATTAAGAGGGATTTTACATATTTGACAGTTCTGGTAGAGGGTGGACACTTTTATGCAGTGTGACGAATGGTTTGCTTGTCCGAGGCTTCTGGCTGCTTATGTTCTTTCCACGGTGGGGATGTTACCCCCACGCCTAACTGGAGGCCCTGAACAAGCTGCCTCTGCATACATTGATTCACCTCTAAGCGGTTTCTGAAAAGGCTATTCGGAGGGCGCTACTTGGCTACTGAAATAGAATGCGACTTCCAGCGATTTCTGCCGGAGCTGCGGTGTCAATGAGATGATAGAGACGATCAACAATCTGCTTAGCCACTATCCAGCTCTCCAGAATCGGCGCCAAAGATGCTTCACATGGAATGCGGTTTAAGCGAGTGCAGATATAGCGGATCTTTTAAGATTCGTAAAGAGCAAGGGATGGTTTAAGCCACAAATGAGGGGATTCACAATGGGCCCTTAAGGCCTCCAAATGGAAGTGATGTTCAACCATCACACGAACATAAGCGTAACTTTGGTTATTTACGACACTACTTCACTATTGTGGCATCCGTGGCGTTGTGGGTTTGGTGCGTCGCACTTAGACTTGGTGAGTGCCTTACAGAACTTGAAAATAAAACTCCAATTGCGAGTGCCTATCTCCATTCCAAGGTCGAAACAACATTTGTTGATATATCCGTGTGGCATAATTTGGTTGCGGGGAAATCAACAGAGAAACAGGCAAATTTAACCCCAAAATGTTCTAGCGAGCCTCCTCTTCTGCTTTAAGTGCTAATTATTGACTAGAAGCAAGCTTGTCACCAGCAACATGTGCAAACTGGGTGTTAATTGTCCAATTTCATCACATCTCAGGCAGATAACAAAAGGCAAAAATAGAAACCAAATTGAACCGAATCCGCGCACTGAGTCACTTGCATCTTCGGGAGAAACTCCGCCAAAGTTTCGACGGGGGAACAGCATTTCCGAGTTCATCGATTAAATTATTTATGACTGGACGTCTGGCTGCGAACCGTCTCAACTGCACGTAGCTGTGCTCAAAAACTCGCACAGTCTCTGTGGTTGACGAAAATAAATCTCTTCGCTACTTATCTTTTCTAGGAATCCACTTGAATTTAATCTCATTTTTGCTGCTGGGTGCTTTTTGAATTTCGCGAAAATTGAGAGAATTTAGTGGCTTCTGCCTTCAGGCGAATCTACTGAATATGTTGGAATGCTTCGTTATCCGGAAATGAAGAAGTGGTGATTTAGTGGTGACGTGGACGTGTTAGTGGCGATCTGTGCAAATTGAATGTTGCGTTAGTTAGTGTCTCGATGCGTGGTGTGTCAAGTCACGGACACGTTTTTTTGAGTTCATCGTCCTTTCTTTTTTTGAAAACTATGCATGCGCTTGTATCGTACGTGTTAATTGTCTTGTTTGTGTCTTGACACATTTCGGTGAGATGTTTATAAGTTTTCGGTATGCAAGTATGTACACTTGCGTACAAAATTATCCGAGCAAGAGCAATAAATAGGAACTAAACCATTTTCCTCAGTTCATATTAAAAATGTTATGATAGGAAACTAAATCAGACTTCATAACCATAATGTTACCAAAATTACCCGCACAAAACTAATTCAAGACATGAAATACACAAATTGAGGGGTGGAGGGACTTTGCCTTAATTACAGCTTGCAAGCGTTTTGACATGCTATCGACAAGCTTTTTTGTGAATTCTGGCCATTCCAGCTTAAGGGCTTCTCGAAGAGTAGTTTTGCTGCTGATAGGCCCATTCCGGATGTTTCTCCCAAGCTGGGCCCATATGTGTTCAACGGGATTGATTTCAGGTGATTGTGGGGGTGTTTTCAGTTGTGACGGGGTATTAAAAAGGAGCTACATCCTAACATTATATGCAGTTGTTGAAACACGTAATTTGACCCTAACCCCAATTTGGTGGCGCTCTGTTGCAAATTTCTCTTTAGGATATTCAAGTATCCATATTGACCCATTTTGTAGTCAATAAACTCCATTTGCCCTACCCCGCTTGCAGCTATGCACCCTCACATCATAATGTTACCTCCGCCGTGTTGAAGATTAACTTTTTCTAGCTCGGTATTTGCTCTTCGCCAAACTATTTGCCTTCCATCATTGGTAAACAAATTGAATTTGCTTTCGTCGCTTAAAATGACACTTCCAAAACTCTGAACTTTTGTTTACATATTCTTTAGCGAAAGCAAGTCTTTTTTCTTATTTATGTCTGATGTCAAAGGTTTGCGCCGTGCAACTCTGCCATGGAACTCATTTGAACGTAAAACCCGTCTTACTGTTTCGACAGAGACTGACTTATTAATAATTTCTGACATCTCATAGGTCAATAGATTCGGGCTTTGCTTAATTTTTCTTAAAATATGCCTCACGTTAGCTGCCGATAATATTTTTGCACGTCCTCTTCCGAATTGCCTTCATTTTTGAACTTGTTACTGCCAACAAGTTTGCCTGTCTCTCGGTATGTTTTACCATCGCATACTAGATTAAGGATGAGCTTCCGTTCATCCAATGAAGTTTCTTTGTTTTTTTTCTTCGCATATTGCGTTAAACATTTTTTTTTTTCAATTTATTTGCTGCGAATAGTCTCCGAATAGTATTCCCAATGTCTGTTATCCACACGAAGCCCTTCTGCAGAATGACTTCAACTTACAAAACATCAGTATCGCTTGTGCGGATAATTGTGTCTGCCTTTTCGTGTCAATTTACAAGGAAAGGGTGAAAAATCCCCGTCAACTTCAGTTCCTGGCAGTCTGTGGGCAAATGCTGTTTCATAAGCTGTGTTGTACAAAGAGTCAACACAAGAATACATAATTTTAAAGTCAATACGCCTAGAAGTGCTTTATGCGTATAATTGGTGTGAGTAAGTGTATGTCCTTGTCAGTACTTTGGTGGAAATTGAATGGTTAATAGCTTCAGACATCGCATGTCCACAAACGGAACGGTATCAGTTCTTTTTTGTTGGTATTACTTTTAAGTAAGACGCTTAATCAGCAATTCTTGGTCCCATTCCCTTCTCTTAGACGAGGTTACAAATGTTCGCCTTGCATTTTTCTGTCACCTCATACCAAGATCGGTGTTCTTCAATTCGAGTGAGGTTACAAAACACCAATCAAATTCTCTCCCAGAAAATATTCAACTAGTCGGCAACATATGCTGCAGGTTTGTGTCTTCAAGTGGGATCAATTTCAGTTCGGTGGTTGCATTTGATAATTTGTATAATTCTTGGATGCCTTCGGCTTAGACCACGGATATGTTGGTGCACGAATGTGGTGGATTTCGATTTAAAGCGATTTAAAAATTTATTTGAACAGAATTGTTTTTTACAACTAGAGTTTACAACTAGACTTACAAACTAAAGGTTAAGGTGTTGGCTCAACAATAGGGGCCCTACATCAGTTGTTTAATTTAAAGTTGATTATTATTGTCGACCTATTGTTTATTTTGTATGTCCTACAAAGGCTGGTGCTTACATCGGGTTGTTCAAGTCCGTGTGTCCATGGTAGTCCTTTTGGGATGGGGTGGTGATGTGTTAGCCGACTTAGCCTCGATGGTGATTGCTATCGCTGCTCATGCAGCTCGTTGTTCTACGTCGTTGGAAAGTTCTGCTCGTTTAGCAGACGTTTAACGCGTTGAGGTAGCGATGTCCGGGGATTGTGTTTCTCATGTTCTTAATTTTTTCGTTAGGATGGTTGTTGATGTTTAGTAGCTGCTTTTGAACAGTGTCACCACGTATGGTGGGCATATGGGGATGATGCATGCTTGGTCGTAAGGCCTATTGTTGCTTTGGTGCCTCTGACGGTCCCTGTCGAAGGTGAGTCCGGTACATATTTGCAGTATTTTTCTTTCGAAAATCGCGAGCTTGGTCATGCTGGTCTTAGAGATGGTGTGCCATATTGGGAAGCCGTACGTTAAGATCGGCCGTATAAGCGGCTTGTATAGCAGCAATTGTGTCCTCTGGCTTAATCCATTTTGCTTGCGCATCAAGGGATAGATGCGATGGAAGCCTAGGTTGGCCTTCTTGAGGGTCAGTTTCAAATGACTGTTGACTGTTGTGGTGGATTACATTTCAATGACAGCCCAAGAAAAAGGAAAATGCAAACGTTTTCCTAAAAAATGAGTTTCTTGATGTGATTGAAATTATCCTCCATTGAAGAGACCAGACCCACTCAATTTGTCGATTTATTGTGATTGTAACGCTAAACGTGAGAATATTATTCAACTTATATTCCTATCAATACAAAATTTGAGTTTAAATGTACATATTTATTATACGTCGTTTGGCGTCAGCCACAAAAATGCAAGCGACAAAATCTCTCTCATTCTGACTTTCTTATGACATGCGACTAAGGGAATGCACACGATCGTCGTGCAAGTGACAGATGTCACATAAAGTGACTGTCAAAGTTGCACATATTTTTGTACGCAATGTAAAGTCGACGAACTCACTACGTGTGGTCTCCCACCCTAAGATATGATCCGAGGTCTGGCTACAGCCTACCATATTTTTAATATTCATAAAATTAAATCAACCCACCACAAATGGCTAGAAGGCACCACTTGCCTTAAATCAAATTAGACTGCTCGAGTAGTGCTCTGGCCAGTCGTAGGAATTCATTCTAAGAACCGAGCACAAGCCAGCTAAAGTGCTTTGACGGTATTAGCGGCAACCCGGGTCCAGCTACAGGATTAAGTGAATCCGCGTGGTAAGACAATGGGTCTACATTAGACTAAGTGTGACTGCTACCCGCAGCTATCTTAACAATTTTTTAGGGTACCTCGACGATGGTACGTATTTCCTTGTTAATTGTAGCTGACCAAGAGAGTGATGTTTTCCTTTCTCATTTTGGATGTCTCTCCTCTCTCTGAGGTTGCGACGAAGTTGTTTTCAGGGTTCTGAAAGTTCAGATATAAGCTCAGAAAATCAAAGTAAATGAACTATAGACGTTAATTGATGTCTACTTCTACATGCTAAGGTGGCCCTGCTCTTGCTATAGTCTCCTATTTGCTTGGGTCTCCGTCTTTTTGAAGTCCTTCTAATTGAAGCCTCCGCTTACTGTGTGATGCCCCTTTCTTCTGCACGCCTTTTGTTCCTCTATTCTGTCTCTCTAGAGTCGAACAAATGTTTAGGGCCCCCTAGATTTATATGTTTAAATTGTTTACACTCCATAACTTGAAGATTTCATTTACCACAATGGTCCCGCGACCATTCGACTTACGGAGGTTCGACTGTATTTCAATAGCTTGTGGGGCATTCCGAATCAAGTACAATTCGCTTCAAGCATCCAGGAGACTGTTCTTCTGCGCCAGTAGACGCCTGTAACAACATTTGCTGCCAAAAATATACTCCCACCCGTCCTGGTATGCAAAATATAACAGTTCCCTAGACTTTCAGACCAGACTTTGTGTCCAAAGATGTATATTTTCAGAGCTTGGAGGAAAGCATTCAATGACGCCTCAAGTTTCTGTCTGACTGTAGCCTGCTCGCAATTATTACGTACACCATATGTCTCATCGATACCTGATACAGTACATCTTGAACAAGTATATTCATTCGGCGCACCCACGCACAGTAGAAATATAGACATATACCCGAAGTGACATATTAGACTTTGAGTATTGTCAGTGACTCAAAGGAAGTAGCGCCGTGACAAGTATTTGCTCGAACCAGGGCTCTAGTCTAGACACCATAGGTTCAAGTGCGACGCACTTACGGACTACCCCAGAGCGACCACGAAGTATATTCTAAAAGCCCGCTGCAAGAACTAATATCGTAAAATACTTAGCCTGTAAAAATGTAATGTCCATTTCAATACTCTCTCTGGGCACTGCCCACCCTCAATTCTCAAAATTATAAAACATGTACATACCACTAAACAGTAAGAAGCAGCCTTACAGACTTTCGTAGTTTTTCCTTGTTTTGAACTGTTTGAACTGTTTTGGCACTATCATGTTTTGTATATTTCTTTGCATTATTTCCACAGACATTTTGCTTATCATTATTTTATCTTCTTTCTCTTTCCAGGTAAGCATCAAACAGGAATTGTTTGACCAAAGGAAACAGGAAATGTGTGTTTATAAGGAATTCTACTGCATTTAGTTTGAAATCAAAGCGATTGGTTTGAGCATCATCCTTCGATGAAGGATGTGCTCTTAATTTGCGGCACAAGATGATGGTCGCAAAGGCATAATGGATGGTTGTGAAGCTCCAAATTGGGTCCACTAGTGCAGGGCATAAAACGGCCCATGCACAGCACACTTTCTGCCACAAACGTCGTTCATCAAATTCGCACGCACTCAAATTTGTTCACACAGTGTTGCGCACCAAAAATGGTTGCTTTGTCCACACACAGAGCACTCTTCAGCACTCGAGCGTGTGACTTACAGTGTTAGTCAACTCTAGTGTAGGGAACAACAACCCACCCAGACGATAAAATGCTTCTAAAAAATGAATACTTTATGTCGTCCATGGAGTTAAAGCACTAATTAAATTTCTAAGCAAGTGAACGGTGAGGGGGATTGGTGGTGTTGAGGAGTTGCAAGGAAGCCATTTATTTCAAGTACAACTAGGAGCGGAAAATGGGGATGTTTCTCAGGATTTGCAGTTGGTCCGATTCATCGAACATGGATCGATTTGTGCACAAAAACATCCTGGAAGACCTTATGCCTTGCTTTCCTGTATTTTGTCTGAGTTGATTTAGTGTTGGCCAACACTGAATATGGAGCTTATGTAAAAACCTCTACGCTGATAATGCTTTTAGAATACACTTGTCTAGAGAAAGCTAAGTAAGAGGATGTATAATACTTTAGGTCCCCTCCACGAGTCAGAGAACAATGGAGCCTAGGACCAGGTTCACTTCAATTCAAACTGTCGAAGATTTAGTTGGTGCTCTTTTAAATGCAGCATAATGTATCTGCGGTTAGTGTCAAGATGACTGTAGACCATCTACATTCGATATGCAGGGCCCGAAGCAGCACGGATACGTGCCGATTAATGCGGGCCACAATGGCTTGGACGTTCTCACAGTACGCTGGAGAGGACTTGTAGGCGACTTTGAACACCTTTTTTTTGTTGAGACCTCTGCAGTTGTTGCAGTTGTTGTAGTGTAGGTCTTCTCTTTTGTGGATGGGGCATCTGAAGCTGATATTCCAGTAGTCGGACATGCTTTCGTCTTCCCAAATTCTCTGCATGCACGCTCCGTGTAGTGTATTGGCAAGTATACGGTAGAGCGTGGGAGCATAAGAGCCACTCAAGTCACAATCAGAAATGGAGTATGATAGAGATGTCCAACTGCACAGCTGATTGACCCCCAATCAACGAATTTCGGATTCTTTTTGACAGACATCCATACATTTTTGACAGTTATTCACGAATTAACGTAAATGCCTTTCTCCGCTTGAAAACGATATAAAAATGGTTGTCAAACATTTTAAGAGGTAGAAGAGGTGAGAAGTTGGGCGTCTCTATCATACTTCATTTCTGGTCATAACGCTCATGACATGCGTCTAAGCCCTTATCGTGGTTGTCTTGTGTGCATGTTCAATCTTGTCTGGGGGCAGTTGTGATCCGATCACCGGCAAGTAAGGTCGTAGTGGTGAGTCAATGCTGCACTCCCTACCAAAGCATCGCCGCCAGCCTTGAAGTGCCGAGCCTGCGGTGGTTTGGGTGACTACATCGTCGATTGTAGTTCGGATTTCTTGACTCCCAACCACTCTCTCCTGGTCAGGACCGCTAAGCAGCTGTTGGAAGTGCTGCTCCACTATTCCCTGTCCTGTGTGTCAGTACCATGGTTGGACCTCAGAATTTCGAAGTGCCTGGCAGGCTTGCGGCCAGGTTTTTTCCCTTTTTCTTATGGTTTCAGCTAGATTTGCGAGGGACAGCCGCAGAAGCTTCTTGTCCTCCCGTCTTCTGGCCCGGTACTCCCCTTACGCTGATCTTGTTTTCCGTTGCAACACCTTGTGGTGTGCCTCGTCATTTCTTCTGATCATACTAGCTGTCACAATAGCTCACACTAGCGGTATGTAGCCTACAGTCGTTTCCGTGCCTTCTATGCTGGCTAAGCCGTGAAACCATCGATATTAAAAATAATCGAAATCTTTGTCTCATCGACGAGGGTCATCACTGCCAAAAAAAAGACTTGCAGAATATGCGTGTCCGTGTATCCATCAAAGCTAGCAATGGTCTATTGTCTAAACCTTACTCGACAGTCGCCATTCCCGACTCAAGAGGTTACTATCACGATTCTACATCGAATGATGCATTCTCCGACTTTCAGTATCGCAGTAAAGGTTCACTCAATTGTAGTTTACCGCCTCAAACATCAGAAATCATTGCAATCCGTTGAAAACTAGATGAGAGTTCGCTTTAATTGAAATTAAATGCAATTACTTTAAGCGCAACTCGCTAAATTACCAACCGGTCTCAGAGGAGGCCTTATTTGTTACCAGAACAACAATTCACTTGCATCTGCCGCAGTAGGGGATCGAAAAACAAATAATAAATCTTGTTTTACCGTTAAGCTGTACGCTATTTTCCTGTCACAGAGGCTCGCCTTTGACAGATGGACTCCACGTCAAGTAGTCCCCGTCAAAGAAGAAATGGATTGAACAGTCATCGTCATATTCATTATCACTCAACTGAGGCGTGCAAAGTAAAAATGCCAAAAGCCTCCCAGCAACCCAGGGTGCACCCTCATGCTAGGTGCAATGACTTCTCGCGGGTTAATCGAACGCGAAAAAAAGACTGATATCGTCATTTCACACTGATCATGCAAATCAAAGAATAAAATATCGCAGCAGTATGAAATGGGAACCGACAAACCTGTCAAGAGTGACGCTCAAATCCAACAAGACCAGTCACTTAGATACGCATGCATATCCATCTATGCAGGGGCCTGTGGTTTTTGCTTCCCGCTCAGTCGACCAGGATGTGTGTGTGCAATAATAAAGAGTCAGCGAATCAAAAGAAATGCAAATTCTGCGGTTTCGTGTGTCAGAATTCTGCGCGGCACGGCATTGTGCATGTCACGTGTGGGCTGAAAACAAAAACAAAATTTTAAATTCTAAACGCACCCGCGTGTAGAAGCGCTTGGCAGTCGAAACATGTAGAGTTTTGGTTTCATTTTAAAGTCGCTTACACTTTTTTTCTGGCTCTGTTGTTTTTTTGCCTACCCAGCAATGACGTTCGATGGCTAATTGACGTTTTATGGAATCGTTGTTTTTCGTTCGGGAGCTGCTCCTGTTGAGAATATTTAATTGTTTATTAATTCTGTTGTTTTTCTTTTTCACTGCCATGCCGGCGGGATGGATGATTTGTTAATCGTGTGCTGAAAGGAGACGAGTGTAAAGACTCAATCGCAGCACCTAATTTAGACTGGATTAATATTCAAGTTTTAATGTGATATTGAAATGATCGTAGGCGTCTGGCTGTTGGGGGTGAGCGAAGTTGGTTTGAATGAAAAATCATTGTCGACAGTTTAGGGTGTGATTAGCAATTAAATTTATCGTGAAAGGTGTGGTGATGGTCTGGAAATTTGGAATTGATTTGGTTGGGAATGTGAATGGGTTGCATGTGTGCGACTGAGATTTGTTGAACAAATCCGATGTTAATTGAAAGATTTTCGAGCAAAACTTGGAAAACCCCATTGGCACGATCGGGCGAACACATCGATTCGTCTATGAGGTGTTTGCTGACACGGAAGGGGCTAAAATGGGTCTGACGGTAACGAGGTCAAACGAAAAGGAGGTGGATCACCTTAAATTGCAATGAAAAGCAAAAAGATGATCTTAACCCCCCGAGGGACACATATTTTTAAACCTTTCAACGGACATATGGTGCCTGGCCAGGCCCTATCAATTCAAATGTGTTTGTATGGAGACATGCGCCACTTACACAAGAAAGGAGACCCTTTTGACTGCGCCAACTATCGAGGGATCAGTCTCCTTAACATATCGTACAAGATCCTCTCTGCCGTCTTGTGTGAACGCCTGAAACCATTCGTCAATAACCTGATAGGTCCTTATCAGTGCGGTTTCAGGCCGGGAAAGTCCACCATAGACCAAATTTTCACACTGCGGCAGATCCTGGAAAAAACCCACGAGATGCAGATCGACACTTACCACCGATTCGTCGATTTTAAGGCCGCATATGACAGCGTACATAGAGACGAGCTATACAATGCCATGTCTAGTTTTGACATTCCAGCCAAACTCGTCAGATTGTGCAGGATGACGATGGAGAACTCTCGCTGCTCCATCAAGGTCGGTAACGAACTTACCGAGACCTTCAATGTCAAAAAAGGTTTTAGACAAGGCGACACGCTGTCATGTGATTTCTTCAACATCATACTTGAGAAGATCGTGCGAAACTCAAATGTCAACACCAGAGGCACGATCTTCCAAAAGTCCGTTCAACTGCTTGCCTACGCGGACGACATTGACGTGATTGGACGAACACAGCGAGCTGTCAATGAGGCTTTTGCTAGCATTGAAGCGGAAGCGGCTAAAATGGGTTTGGCAGTTAATCAGGGCAAAACAAAGTACATGCTGTCATCACGAAAGGACGCACAACATCGACGCCTCGGACAGAGCGTCATTATGGGCAGCAGAAACTTTGAGGTAGTCAAGGACTTCGTCTACCTTGGCTCTGCAGTAAACAGGGACAATAACACCAGTACCGAGATCAAGCGCAGAATTACTCTTGCCAATCGCTGTTTCTTTGGGCTCAAGAGGCAATTGAGTAACAGAGCCATCTCTCGAAACACCAAGTTGACTTTATATAACACCCTAATCACCCCCGTCCTGCTCTATGGCGCACAGACATGGACGCTATTGAAAGCGGATGAAGAAGCTCTTGGTCTTTTTGAGAGAAAAGTTCTGCGTGCGATCTTTGGTCCTGTTTGTATTGATGGCGTCTGGAGAAGGAGATTCAACCACGAACTGTACGGGCTGTACAGCGGCATGCACCTAGTTAAGCGTCTTCGGATCCAACGCTCAAGATGGCTAGGTCACGTAGAGCGGATTGACACCACAGCTTCGGGCCGAAGAGTCTTCGATTCCGAGCCTTTGGGACAACCCATAAGAGGGCGTCCTAGAACGAGATGGCGCACACAAGTGGAGAAGGACCTCAACCAACTTGGTGTGCACAACTGGAGGCAGCTGGCGAAAGATCGTGCTGGCTGGAGAGGCTTGTTGGTTGAGGCCCAGGTCCACCCCGGACTGTAGCGCCAAACAAAGAAGAAGAAGATGCGCCACTTACAAACCAATTTTTATGAGATGGTATGTTTTATGAATTTCTTACAACTCTCACGATTTTTGCATATTATTTAGTGATGCCCCAGCGGCCAAACGTATTCCAACAAATGCATCAAGTTCAGTGCTCGTCAAATCATTCCACATTCCTGGTCTGGATTCGCAAACAATTCATACTAATTGCGTTAATAGCAGAATTGTTAAAAATGCTTTATTATTGCACACACACATCCAGGTCGACTGAGCGGGAAGCAAAAACCACAGGCCCCTGCATAGATGGATATGCATGCGTATCTAAGTGACTGGTCTTGTTGGATTTGAGCGTCACTCTTGACAGGTTTGTCGGTTTCCATTTCATACTGTTGCGATATTTATGCGACTGCTAAAATATTTACACGAAATTTATTATTGATGCCACGTGTCCGTCCGAAGGAGTCTTTTTTAGTGTTAATTTTTTCCCACTTCTAGGAATTCATTAGAAGGGAGTTTCCCATAAATAGGTAGAAAATATAATTTTAGGAAGCTACCTATCAAGTCGATAGCTTCATTAGAAATATCAGTAAATATCGCTTAAAAATGAAATGAGCCTGGTAGAGCAAGGAGTCCGACGGAGGGTTAATATCCATGAAATTGAATTTATTTGACAGATCATTTTAGGGCATGTGACGACAGGTATTGGCGTCATCTTATCTGTCAAATTTTGACATACTCCTCTGACTAGCTTACGCTGTGTTTCGGCAATAACGCGTCGAATGTTGCCTTCCACCTGCAAGTGGTTCAACCATGTCTCGCCGTCGACTGTAACATTTTGATCACAATCTGCTGAATACCAATGAATCCGCCCGACCAAAAACCCCACCAAACGAGGAAAAGTCTGTGTTTAATGATGTTTTGGCAGGCGTTGGTTTAAATTACTCGTTTTGGGCCACGGTTTTTTAAAATTATAATTTAATTCATTATGATGTGTCAAATCAAAAAACTAACCTCAAAACTGCCGAGAACTGTCAATTCATCTGTCACAGAATAATCTGTCACGAGAAAATGTCAGCGGAAACGCTGTTAGAAGACACAATTTTCTTTTTCTCGATGAAATAAGCACAAAACGTAAAGAAGAAAACTAGGCTATTAATAATAAACAATTAATAGCTTTTTAGGAGATGTCGAGGTTTAAATATTAATTTTTCCTATGTAATTTCCGGTGCCGGGAACTATGTCTACTTTGAAAATGTGAAGCGGGGGCATGCTCCCCAATATAAAGTATGAGATGGGGGGCTCGCTTCGCTCGCTAACAGGATTTTAACCCTTTTTCCGCAGGGTTTAACCCGCTCACACTACTTGTTCGCTCTGATAAGGGCATGTCAACAACTGCCCGGCGGGCGCCTGGAACTAAAGGTCAATTTCCAGATTAAGCCTTGATTTATCCTAAACTAGACAAAAACGAGAATTTGTGTACTTTACATTTTGTTCTTATATCGTCAAGATATACACAACTGCTTTTTCAGAACATGAAACCACGGAAACAATGTTCCGAATGTAATGGCCTTCGCCTCTAAAAAAACCCGTATGAAGTGTCTTTAACAAAGTCGTCTTCAAATCATAACAAATCATCTTTTGAACAGTGCGTTATAATGCGGACATTCGACAACCTCGTTTCAGCAGTAAACGGTGCAAAGAAGATCAGTACAGAGCTAAAGTTCGGAATAACTCTTGTCGATCTCTGTTTCTTTGGAATCAAGAGACAATGCTTTTTGAGAAGAGGAGCTCCTTCTATACTGACCGAACTAGAGCCTGCCGGATCAGTATCGAGATCAAATGCGGAATAACTCTTGTCGATCTCTGTTTCTTTGGAATCAGGGCACAATCGAGGAGAGGAGCTCCCTCTATACTGACCAAGCTAGAGCCAGCTGGATCAGTACCGAGCTGAAATTCGGAAATACCAGATTAAAAATATTGTGTCAGCTGTTTTCGTTTGTGAAATGTCAAATTAAAAAATATTCTTCTCAAACAATTGTACTCTTTTTCCTCCTTGGTCCGAATTCAAATTGATTTTGTCGTTAAAATGTAGTCAGCTGTTTATTATCGCACGAATCTGTCAAAAATGTTCCAACATGTTCGATAATGACATGCGATGGTCTTACGTTTTACGATCCTCTCACCTCTCTCATTTTGTACTTACGTAGGTCGCCGCAGTATTCTGTGCATGGCCATTGAATTGTGTGCGTTGAAAGACGGCGCAACGCAGCAATGCACTATTGTGTTTCAGGCATAACTCTTGTCGATCTCTGTTTCTTTGGAACCAAGAGACAACGCAATAGTCATCAATCAGTCTGGTGCGCAGTCTTTAGCTGCGTACTTATAAGCTGTTGTTTTAAGAAATTGCTGCTTGCCAAAAAAGGGGAAATAATTACTTTGACTAGAACGCGTTCCACTAACAACTGGTTTCAAGGGTTTTTTTTTTCATGATCAGTGTTTTAAAATTCATTGAAAATTTAAAAAAAAATTCTTATAAATCTCCTGTCAAAAGGTAAATCACGTATTTTGGTGTTATTTTTTTGAGCACTCATTTCTGTTTTATTCTGAGAATAGTGACATGCGATGACATACATATTTTGAGACATTTTCGGACGGTGAATATCGAAAACGGAAATGGGTCACAGACGTATGTGAGTATCATCGAAGACGATGTGAAAAAAATAAAAAAGAGGAGCCATTAAATCCCCCGCACAGTTTTTAATTTCTACCGATTTTTTTGCGCTTTTAGTTAATTAAAAATCATTTTCTTCGAAGGAGATAAAAATTTATGAAATTTAACAAAATCTGATACACTGGCAGGGTGGGTAGGTGCTTCGACTCCTACTCTAGCGGGTTCTAGTTTCAATCAAATTTAGCTAATTGTCTCTATGACCCGTGAATTAACACGACGCTTCTCAAGAGTAATGCGCCAGAATTATTGGGCGCTATCTTCAATTATGTTTGGAATGTCTTTTATGTGGCCATGGCCATAGTTGATTATATTTCCGTTTTTTATGGGATTTTTAACATCCTGCGACGTGTCAGAGTCACAGAGTGTCCACATAAACTCATTGTCCGTAGCACGCCAGGCAACAACCAACTCAACTATTCAAATACCACCTCTTTAAGAGCCAGATAGCAATTATATATCATTGTTCAAAAGCATAAACACAGCATGATGCCACTCTTGTTGAGCGCGGACAGTGTTTCTGTGCTCATTATTGGGGGAGGTGTACATATACCCATGTTCAGATCTTTGGAATATGCGTTCATTCCGACCTCAATTGGGTGATGTTGCTGCTCTCTGGGAAACAAGATCAGACAAGCGTCTAGTTCAGAATGTCACGGCCCCCTGTTATAATTCAACTCACTGGAGAAAAATGCGTTCCTCTGTGGCTTATAGCGTCCACAAAGATCATGGTCCAATAAACCCTCCAACGGAAATATCACACAGAGAGACACTCGAATGACTCAACACTCGCCCACTACTTGTACTTACCCTATCTAGTCACGTGTGTAAAAAGGTGAGATTCTAACTAGAAGCAGAAAGCTGGTGCCTGGAGCCGACATCCTCAAAGTCGTTCCATCAATTGATTGCCGCCAATTTTCATGGCTTTATTGGATTATTTTCAATTTTTTTTCTTAAAATTTGCCCGAGCACAAGGGATTGTTAATACCCTTTAGTATCGGGGTTCAAGACACAGCACGGCTGAAGGTGTAGAGGGAGAAAGAGACAGGAAATGCGGGATATATTAGGCTGGGAAGAGCCGTGCGTCTGATGGTCGAGTCTCTAAATTTAACTGTGCGTCCGAAAGTAGGCTTGAGGGTAAACTGATGAGCATTCCTTGCGAGGCGGGTATTGCGGGTGAATTCATGGAGAGGAGGAATGCAGTTGGCAAGCTCACTTGATCATCGTTTGTCAAAATAGCGATAAAATTCGGATAGAGACGAGACGGTACGTCGACGTTCGAGCGAGTCTAATAACTCTGCGAAATTGTTGTCTCCTATAAGTTTTATCGCTCGCTTTTGGATTCCATCTAGTAGGTGCAGGGTGGTTTTGGGGTCACCAGACCAGGTATGAGCGTTGTACTCAAGTTTGGGGCGTATATACGCCTTGTAAATTAAAGCCAGCTCAGAAGGGGTGAAGTATTTCTTGCATCGATTGAGGAGGGGGAATGAAAATGGCTGCCCTGTAGGAAGCATTCACACACAGCCCCATGAGAAATGTGACAGACTGAAAATTTAAACAAGTTATACAGTCGTTTCGCGATGCTTTCGCAACCCGATGATTCGAAACCTCAAAACATCGTAACAAAATGCTAGTCTCTTGGATAACCATTTCAATTTTCATACATTTCCCTCGTTTTTTTAATAAAGTTAAACAATATGAATTGGAAAATCGTACGAAATGTAAAATCCGTATTTTAATGTTTCCCACCTCGTTAAATCGATATCTCGACGATTCGTGACCTGCGGTAATTCGTAAAAACGCTGTCCCCTTGCCATTTCGAAGTATCGCGATTCGACTGTATTTATGTTTGTTGGTCGCCGTGGCGTGATGGGTTGCTGCGTCGACTCCGGCGTCAGGTTTTCAATCCCCTATTTTACCAACTTCAATAATTCACCATCCAACCTCTTTCGAGTCACCGACAATTCTCAATGAGTAGTCTTGTTTAGAAAAATATTCTTATGCTTCCCCCAAACTGTAGCTCCCATCCACTCGCGATGAACAATAACACGCACAACACGAGTGGGTGCTGAAGAGGAAGAACTACGGACTGTCGCGCCATTATTATTATCATTATGAAGCAAATAATTACATACACTTTCTGTGAGAACACATCCAGCGTAGCAATTGCTATTTATGATACTCAAGACGTAATTTATGGTTTTAATTAATATCGATTTACGATGACTGGACACAAGCATGCATGTATCTTGAAAGTTCTCTCAGTGCGCTGTAAGTGTATAGCAAGACCTTATGTTGTATCTTTAACAAGACTTGTATGTTGTATGGTCTTTGGGTTATTCCCGTTTTGATATCTTAACTTTTTAGCGACAACTGGACAATTGTTATCGTGGAACAAATGTCAGATTGTTCCATTTTCAGTTGTCGAAAGGTTGAACACGTTGTTCTGGTCTTGTGTGCAAATACTAACTTTATACGTGTCTCAACGCTTACATATAAGGCATTAGTCCTTGTGTACCCAGTTACATATAATATGATCAGTATTTTAGTCACGTGGTGAAATCGTTTGTAAGGTGCAGTGGTTTCATAGTTCCTACTAATTAGCTAGTCACGCAGTGCATCTTGCAAACTTGTTGACTTCAGTAAAGGTCATTTCAGAAATACATGACTTATTGCAATAACTAGAGCGATAAGAGCAAAATATTCTGAAAATAGTTGTAAACGATTTGCTTAAGTCTACAAAATAGTTCAATAAACATTTTAACTTCTGACACTTTTTAATACTCAGTAATTATTTTAAATCGTGTGTTATTCGTTTATATTAAAATCGTTTATTTAAGAAAAACATGTACAACAGTACATGTTAGAATTTCCCATTTGAAACTATGAAGTTTTCCCATATTTTTGGCAATTTGTGGATCCCAGCCCAACGGAACTGCGCCGGCTTTGGCAGCCAAATCAAGCCAATTGTTGATATTCTGCTCTGATGTGAACCGTATTTCAGTGAGGGCCTTCTGCATCGACCGGAACAAATGGTAGTCAGAGGGGGTAAGGTCTGGGCTATAAGGCGGGTGGGGTAAAACTTCCCATCCACTGTTTTCCAAATAGCTCCTAACCGGAATGGCAACGTGGGGCCGAGCGTTGTCATGATGGAAAATCATTGTCTCGTGTCTCTTCAAACGGATTAATTGTGTTCGGTAGCGTTGTCCATTGATGGTTTCACCCGGTTTTAGCAGCTCATAATACAGCACATCCTCCTGATTCCACCAAATGCAGAGCATTAGCTTCACGCCATGGATATTCGACTTTGCCGTTGATTTGGCTGTATGGCCAAAATCACCACTTTTAAATCGTGCAAACCACTTTTGGCACGTTCGCTCAGCTAGCGCATCATCACCATAAACTTCCACCAAAATACGATGACTTTCGGCAGCAGTTTTCTTCATATTAAAGTAATGAATAAGAACTCACCGCAAATCACCTTTTCAGGTTAAATTTCGACATATTTGAGTGAAAATATAAAAATGACTGTTGTTTACGCTTCAAATGAATGACATATACTGAAATGACGTACAATGACAGTAGCTTTCCAACGCATGTTCCAATGGAATAATACAAGTTACGCCATCTCTTAGCAAACCGCACGAATTAAGTTTTGTACCCAATATTTAGTTTATGACCCGCCGCGTCCTTAGTTTTTGACATTTTTTTTAGAAATATGCACTTTTTTGCTTGCTGTTCAGTAGTACATTTTTAGTGCATTAGTACATTCTTAGTACATTAGTACATTTTTAGTGCGTTAGTACATTTTAAGTGCATTAGTACATTCTTAGTACATTAGTACATTAGTACATTTTTAGTGCATTAGTACATTTTTAGTACATTAGTACATTTTTAGTGCATTATTACATTTTTGTTGAGAACCCATTCACCTGTGTTTAACTTACTTTTGTGATTGACTGTGCATCCAGATTATTCAACGCACATCTGTCGTTCCACGGAACCGCCCTGTAATATGCAAACACTATCGGGGTCAAGTCTGATGATTCGTCAAGCTGTCACATCGGTTGGCAAGCATTAAACTTAAGTTACGACTTTTGGCAAATAGTATCTTTCTGTCTTCTTCTGTTGTATAATTTTATTTTATTTTCTGCCAATGGTCATAAAACCGCAGAACCCCATTATTAAACGGGTTTTCATTGTTTTTTCTCTTCTTATAGATAAGCTGGATTGAAAACAAAATCAGTGTAATTAAAGAGCAGTCCAATTGGGTGAAATTTGAAGAGGACGCGCCTCTTCAATTCTAGGTAATCGTTCTAATCTGCCTGTCAAATGAGTGTCTGAACGTTAATCCTTCGCTGACGAGTGCTATTTTATGTTATCTCTTCATGGTGAATTCGTGACTTGGGATGAAAAAAGATTCGAGCACTGTTTCCAACCGGTATCCAATAAATAGTTTCTCTTATCTCATACATTCGGACAATAGATTTCAATTCGAAGCCGTGACTAGTTTCAGTGGCTACTGCTGTGGACGGTGTTGTTGATATAACATTTTCTTGGCTTTATTGCTTGAGTTGATCAACTTTCGCTGAGGCAGTGATGAGGTCATGAATGTTTAATAAAACACATCGAAAAGTATGTAAATGAGAAGAGAAGAGGAGTACAAAGGAGACATTAAAGGAGAAATGTGTAGGCTACGACACGCGAGGGAGCTTATAAACAAATTTTGTTTAATTTTGAAGTTCAGACAGGGCGACCAGATAAGAACAATAGGAGAACAAATGAATGTCGCACAACGACGGTGGGAGGGACATACAACCAAGCCACATTCATGCCGTTTTGTATGGAACAGCATATCATTCGACTAAGCTCCTCCCCTTCCTAGCCAGTGGTTAAATCGACTTGATGACTCGGTTCAATGCGTGCGGAGAATGATGGTCTCAAAGTCGTCCAAAGTGATTGGCTTACTAGCGTAGACCTCAGAAAAGGTAGGTTGGGTAACTTTGGCTGACTTAGATTAACTCGTTGGGCCCACTTGCTAGGGAGAATAACACTACCATGAGACCTAGTCCTAAAACCAGCCCGATTTACATATGAACCTTGGTAGGTTTTTCTGTTCAACACCCATTAGGTCCTCCAACTCTATACTGAAGTGCTTTCCTATAATCTGCCTTCCCTTCCTTGCTAGGGCTGGACTCTCGCCGAGCAGATGTTGGATGGATTATTTTTCTTCCTCATCTCTGCAGCTTCAGTCGCATTGCATTTGTACCTATGGCACTGTGCACGGCTTATTTTCGATCAACAATGTTGATCTCTTCTCGCTCAGCGTCCGGCACAGAGCCGTGGAGCAATCCAATACTCAGACACAGCCGTCGAGTTCTGGAAAATGGTGATGGATTTGCCGGTAACGTTTTGATCTCTCGTCGCGAGTGTCCCCTCGTGGATAGTAGTCACCTCGGTTTGAAAGTTGTCCAGGGATTTGCCGAAGAGGTCACTGAAGACCTCGGCACCTTTTCGTCATTGAGCAATCAGTGTGTAGGGCTATAGTAGTAAGATCCGCCGCAGTCGTCCAGGGACTTACCCAAGAGGTCGCAACGGACCCCGGCACATTTACCCGCTCTGGACTTTGAGCAATCTTCTAGGGCGATCTTTGTTCCAGACATAGCCATCGAGTTCTGGCTCTATCCATGGCTTCGTCTTCTAGTCTTTTCCTCCTGGAGCTAAGCCACGCGTGCGAATACGTGATTGCTAGAGATTCTCCCAGCTGGGCTGTCCGTCTTTTCATTTACTTGGATTGCAGTATGCTCCGGCAGTATGCAGTATGCTCCGGCAAGCATATCTCACTGACCGCCTTCGATGTCAGAATGTCTGATGGCCTTTATTGACGCTTGGCTATCAGAGAAAATGGTGATCGATTTCCGGGAAAAGTTTTGATCTCTCGTCGTCAGTGTCGCCTTGTCTGGAAATCGTTGACAAGAGTTCTTCTGTGGAACTATGGTTGGTGGTGTGTCTTTTATTCTGCGCGTCTTTTATTCTTAGTCATGCCAGCGTGATCGTTTTGCTTTTCCCTCCAAAAACCCGCTTCTCCGAGTCTCATGTCCTGTGCGACTGCACTGTTGCTACAGAATAAGTCGAGAGCAGGGAAGAGGAGGATGGCCTCGAGTGTTGCCGCCGGTGTTGTTATGAGACAACCTAGGCAGGCCGATCTTTAGATCTTAAGAAAGTGATCGCGTGATGTCAAGTCTCATAATAACAGCTGCTAAGTGATGAACGGTGGCCGTGTGCCATAGTCTTGTGGGAACCACAACTCGGTTATAAGAGGCTATCAGTGCAAAAGTGGCGTAACCCTCAACCAAAATACGACGATCGGTATATATCCAAAATTTTTGGGTTACGCCACTTTTGCACTCATATCGATGTCATGAATCCCTGGCAGTCGCACAGAAAGTGGTCTATACCGGGCACTATTGACGATAACGCACTCTCCTTGTCATACCCGATTCGGGGATTGAAACTAGACCCATTCTGAGCTCCGACAGGTCCCCTACTCGTGTTTCAACGGACTCAAGGCTTCAAATGGCTTAAATGAATCTGAAAGAAACAAGCATGCCACATAAATAAAAACGTGAGTCATTACGAAAGATAGATGGAATGAGTTTATTCCCTCTACACTTTTTATGACTGGCTGTTAATCTATTTTTGAATTGCTTGTGTCAACGACACTGCCCCTTGCTGTAGATTGTCACATTAATTGACAAGCCCGATTAATAAGTTTTCGACCAGCATCGTTCGCCTTTGTTGGCTGGGAGAGTGTTCGATTGATACATCATCACCGACAGGGATCTGTCTTAAGTTGTTTACTCTCCCATTTAATGGCAACGGCGACCTCAATTTATTTCGAGTGAAAAATAATTCACAGTCGATGCCAATTGCATTTCCGGCATGGCTTCCAATCCGAAACAGTAATTATCACGAAATGACACTTCACCGCGACCTATTGCGAGGCAAACTCTCAGTCACTGTTGACCTTCACGGTTGAAGTGGTAAGCAATCATTGGATACACAATTTAAAGTCCACGACTTAAGGGAAGTACAGTAGAGTGTCGTTTCTCCACACACGCACACTGGTGCGAATAGACTATACACTTTCACTCGTGACGAAATGCCATTTGCCTCGAAGGTACGAGACGCGCCGAACATAAGACCTGTAGCCATGCTGTGCAGCAGTGAGAGTTGAGGGGGGAAGTGCTCTATACAAACCTCAATCGAATTTAGCTCGTTGAGAGTGTTTTGCAACGAAATCCGCCATGAAACCACACTAACATTGACCTTGTGTTCATTTCTGTATTTTTCGTTCGCATTGCCACAAATCCCATCGCCAACGAGTGGTACAGCCATTTGCGAGGTCACTCAACACAATGACGAGTTTATCTCGGTTCAGCTTAAAAGCCAACAAGATCCGTGTGGTGAGTCAGAGCGTACTTTGGAAGTTTTCAAATTCGCAGATGGGTGAAGAACACATCCTGTGGCAGACGGTGAAGTCCCAGTGGTGTGGTGATTGGGTGAACCTTGTTTTCTTTTTTTTTTTCACCGCTCACCTCCCAAGCGTGATTCATTTCGATTATTTTCTCTGAGGCAGATGCAATGAATTGGGGACCATTAAATAATCATTTATTGCGTCCAAAAGAGAGACTTAATCAGAAAGGCTCGCTGATAACCCCATGCGCTTTGCAATGGCGTCACTTGTGTTCTAGTTCTAGCCCCTGTGAAAAATTCCATTAATCACGTGACAGGCTGACAGGAGTTGGTATCAGTTTGTGTTCTTGGAATGGAATCTGTGACGATAGAAATTTGTGTTCTTGTAATGGAGTCTGTGACGACAGAGATGTGCAACTTGTTTGGGGAGCGACAAGTGGTTGACAAACTTTCTCAGATCGAGGAACAGTTGATCTACGTTTGTTGCAGACTGATTGCCTTTCTCTTTGGACTGTGTTGGGGGTAAAAGACGACGACTTAAACAACACTCATCTAAGCAATAATAATTCGCGATACAGCCCGTAGATGGAGAGCCAGAGCCTAGATTCTCAACAACCACTGGTGTTGTGCGTGCACGAGTGGATGGGACCAACAGATCTATGCCGACTTCGAACGGCCAAATTTGCGAACCTTTTACTAGACATTGTCATTGACTCGAAAGAGCTGGCGCCGTGAGAAGTATTTTGCTCGTGCAAGTGCGTAGGGTCGATGCACCAACGCGCAACCGTCTTCGCTATCATATCCCATCCATGTTGATAGCATTGAACAATTTATAGGGACTTGATAAAACTCCTGATTCACGCTACAAGTTGGTTGAGCCTTCATCTTGAAGCTCCTCTAAAAGTTTGGCACGATTTTTGTAAATTTTAGGTTTTCCCATTAAGAGGAAGACCTACAGGGACTGGACTCTGCTTCCTGTGACCGGTACATTGCGGCGCGAAGAGCTTGCTCGCACAGCCAATTTGCAAGTTCTTCGCGCCTAGTGTACCCGCCACAGGAAGCAGAGTCCAGTCCCTGTAGGTCAGCTAAAGAGCAGTCTTCGAAGGAGTTCGGCGAGAATTTGGAAAGCGACCATAGATCTGCCAAAACGGTGTTCTGGCAAACCATTCGCCGACTCAGAGGAAGGAAATTCAACATCATCGAAGGAGTCAAATCCAAGGATGGTGTGTTACTTCCCACTGAGGTGGACATCTTACGCGGATGGAGCGCGCATTTTTCGGAGCTCCTTAATTCCGAACGCTGTTGTAGCTGAAAATCTAGGAAAGTCGCACCAAAAAGTGGCTAAGTGAAAAGTGGTGAATCATACTAAGGAGTGCTGCAGTCCTCTAGTTGCATTTTTTTATAATTTGTGTTGAATTTATTGCTTATGAAAAACTAATATTTCAGTCATTTCATGGTCTCTCCGTGCGAAGCGCCCTCGAAAAAGGGGTCAAATTTCGATTATAGTCGCATAGCTGCTCCCGAACTGAGGATGGCAGACCTGCAGCCCTGAGTTGGGCGGAGAATAGTCCAGCGATGGATGACGTGATTTTGGCAAATCCGCCGGTATGGATGAAATCCGACCAGAAATGCTTAAGGCAATGGGTAAAGAGGGAGTTTTATGGCTCTCTCGTGTCGTTAAAGTCGCCTGGGAACGTGGTGAGATAACTGGTGATTGGCAAACTGGGGTGATTGTCTCAATTTTTAAGAAAAAGAGATTGCTCCGACTTCAGGGGAGAATCTCTTTTAAGTCTTTCCGGGAAAGCGCTAAGGTTTTCGAAGCGCGTTCTAGACCTAACAGTGCGTCGTTCGTCTCGGTAGAAGTACAACCGACCAGCTTTTCACTCTAAGAATGGTGCTTGAGAAGGCTTGGGAGTATGCCAAGCCCATATACAGCTGTTTTGTGGATTTGGAAAAGGCATACGGCCGATTTCCTCGAGGTAACCTCTGGAGTGTTCTGCAGGAGTATGGGATTGATGGTCCCCTTCTGGGGCCACAGTAGTAGAGTAGTAGCTGTGTACGGGTTGACGGTGCTAAATCAACACCTTTCACCGTGGGCGTTGGACTTCGCCAGGGGTGCGTTTTGTCTCCTCTCTTCTTTCCAGTGTATATGTATGGACTGGGTGTTGCAGGGCAGCCGAGACGAGGAATGGTAGCGTCATCTTCTTTTTGCAGTCATCTGCAAAGGGTCGTTTTGTTAAACACAACTTTGAGATTTTTCTCTTCAACTTCTGGCTTTCCTTTCATTCACTCAAATTTCGTGGTTTCAACCAGAAATGTAGTATGATAGAGATGCCCAACTTCACAGTTGAGAGTGTAGTTGTGCCATCCTCCGACGCGTGCACTTGTCTCCGTCGGTGCATTACGCGTAAAAAACGTAAACCCCGCGGCCGCGCCACCAACAACAACGTGCAGTGTAGTGAAGTGTTTCACTACTAGTCCATCACGAAATAACGTAAATGCCGTTCTCTGATTGGTCAATTTGGCTTTAGGAAACGATATAAAAAATGGTTGTCAAACATTTTAAGGGGCAAGAGAGGTAGAAGTTGGGCGTCTCATTTCTGGGTTCAACTTTCAAATTACAACCCATGAGTTTATCAACTCAACTTACGGAAGTAACAGAAGTTGATTTGGCTCTCTCCCGCTCTCTTTGCCTTCATTGGAGTAGTTACCTGCTCACGTCTGTGTACAAGATGGGATGATTGTGCGTCATTTATCGTTTTCATATCTCAAAGTGGACAAAAAGAATTGTGCTCGAAATAATTCAGGATTCATTGCCATGAAACGAGAGAAGATACTGGCCCTATGATTGGAAATAATGAAGTATTTGATCAATTCTTTTTCATTTGTTAACAGGTCCCGTGAATTAAGGGCACACACTGACCAGTTGCCAATATTATTCGCTCGGATATATTCAATAGGCGAGTGCAGACTTATTAGTGTAAGCATTGCAAATGTGCATAGTCACTTGTGCTGTTCTCCATAACACGTCGTCTCCACTGGACATGAACCATGCCCTGTTAATTAACATGATCAAGAATCTAGTGGAGGCACAAACAACCATGCCCAAACCTACACGGTGTCGGAAAATCTTGATTTTGCGTCGTGTCATGAGCCCTGTTCTCACATGAGATGAGAGATGAGACGTTTTCCTATATATATTGAGAGTAAAAGTATTAGTAAATTTTTGGCATTATTTTTAGTGAGATCTTCTTCGTTGATTGGTTAAAGTTAGGGATGTAGAAGCTAGGTCCACTACTGGGTGTATTCTTACATTTGTTGTTGACCACTTCTCACTTTCGTCCAGCTGTGATCTGGGCCCTCTGGTCCTAATGGAGTACTTCAGGTGTTGTTGTGCTTGTCCAGTCCAGGCATCCGGAAATCCTTCAAATAGATGATAGTGGGATTTGTGCTGTGAGGCGTATCCTTAAATTCCTATTCGTCCCCAAAGTAAATCCTAAAAAGTAAATCCCATTTTGTGTTACTGATATCTCAAGTGATTATGACCAATTAGTGCTCTGGCAACCATCCGCAGCAGCCTCTTGTTGCATTGAAGATGTTAGACGGTCTTTGCCTATTGAACTGCGGCCATAACATTCGAAAGATCTCCCAGGCGGGAAGAGAGTTCCATCTTTCATTAGCTAACTCCATGATTTGTCATCCACTTTTTTCTTGATGTCAGCAAGAAATGGATCAAACCATGGGATTGCCTGGTATGGGTCGGTGCCCGGCCCTTTCCTGGCGAGTTCATCTGCTCCCTCATTGCCGGTCATGTCTGTCATCCCCTGAGAAGGTAATGTAAACTACAAATTTGAAATCTGTATCGGTCATTTAGTTAGTAAACTGCTCATAGTTCGTCCATAATGAAGCTTGTTAAGTGCCATGTTTAACCAGGCGAACATTTAAGTCTCCTATCAATCTTAAGAGCAGCTGTTTTCCAGCGGCATATGCCATGTCTTGCCCACGAAAGAAAGGATAGCGGATGGCTGTTCAGATTGTGGTTGTGATGTTGGGGAGAATAGTAGAAACAGTAGAGACTGTGTGTAACATGCCGGAAGTAACTGAAAACCAGAGACAATGGAGGATAGAGATGTACAACCAATTCTCCTCTCGCTCTCAATTCTCCTTCTCAACGCATACAAAGTAAAAAATGACATTGTACATGTGAATTGTCAAAAATGTCCCAGGGGAAGTTTAAAAAGAGAAAGTTGGGCAACTTCTGGATTTTAAATTTCAGACAGTGCGTTGAAGTTGTGAACAAAATCAATTTTCAACGCAATTCCAACGCTTCAACAATAACGAGTTGAGACCAACCCCGGCGTTGATCAACTTACAGTTTTCGGGGAAGTTAAGCAATGGTGAACAAAACGACCCTTAATTATCGTCACATCGTCCCAGATGGAATTCAAACGCTCTCTGGCCGTATACGCTGTGCTGGAATGAAGGTTAACATGGACAAATCGGAGGTTACGGTCATCTCTAGAACGCGTGTCCAGTTCACTCTACATATTCGTGGAGTCCCATTGAAGCCGATACTTATGCCATTTTAACACAGTTTTCGGATAGTTTTGCAATCCGTTCTGAAATATTCGAAATGAATTATGAATTTTAGTAAATATTGGACATAAGAAGGACGTGACATCATCCAAAACGAAAGGTTCAAGGGTTACAGAAATATGCAACAGCGCCAAAAATATTCTAAAAGCTCTCTGTATTTCCAAATTTCAAGGAAATGAAGAGCAGTGCTGTCAGACATGATTATATTTCCCCCCTCTGACAAACTTGTACCTTCTAAGTCACTTTATGTGACGTTTAAATGACACATGGAATTAGGGCGATTTTCGTATCAGACAGGAAATCAGAGAGTACCTTCACAAACCGACGACTTCTTGGGGCAATATGCTGCGGAGTGATGAATCAAAGTTCTGCTGGTGCGGATCAGATGGGAAAATGTATGTTTGGCGTCCACCTTAACAGGGCAACCCGAAGAACGTACGGAAAGCAATCAGGCGCGGTGACGGAAATGTGATGGTGTGGGCTGTTTTTTCATGGCATGACGTGGGACCAATCATAAAAGCCAGAGTAAACTGAACAATATTCGGTTCAGACAGCTAAACTGCTGACGCTTGCCATAAGCTTACAATTGGCTCAATGCATTGGATGTCGTCAATCCAAGTAAAGGGTGTGTACTGGCCACTGCATCAACATTTATCCCTATCAACAAACTACAGGGATTGCGAAATGCATCAACGAAGTTTCTACGTCTGGAAGGCTATGTAACACATTCCTAAATGTTACGGAGAGTACTGGGATGACCCTAGTCTTCACATCACAATAAACTAGTGGTATTTACAACCTGAATCTTGGCAACGTGATTAACATGGCGCTCTTGTACCTGAGTAAGTGCTGGGCAAACCCAGTAACTTCACTCGTCCAAATGCCATTTGATACATGCATGAATGCCCAAAAATGCACTTTTGCAAGCAAGAACCACTCATTCCAAGAGCTTAAAATGTGTGAACTTTGAGGTTATTAAAGTCCTTTCTTAATTTGATGGCCACTTTGGTACTGGTGACTACTCTTCGGACCGAAGTCAGTCAAAAACGGATCTGTTAATCATCACTCGTTACTCCGCATGTGCCCAGTTTGCAATTTCTCTCTTCAACTTAATGAATAAAAACCGGAATTTACAAGGCAATCACTTACCTCCTGGCGGCACCACTGTGACCAGATGTTGCCGATTCAACTCAGCCCGGTAAACGGTCAACGGCTTTGTACCAAAAATAAACTCATTCACAAGAAAAACAAAAAAAATAAAATAACTTTCAAGCATCCATGGTTTGTAAAATCAGCAAATCTTTCGAATCTCCAAGGTTTCCCCGAAATTATTCGCCATGAACGCCTGCAGGGATGTCTTAAATGACACCCTTCAGTCGATCTCCCTAATTTATGCTTCACCTCACCCTGATCGGACCGGAATGAGCTTTCTCTCTTATGGCTTCAGTTGTTTTGGTTTGGCGGTGAAATTTATATTCGCATTGTATCGACCTGCGGCCGCCTTTTGCGAACGCGCTCACAAATACGAGGCAAAACCACACTTCATTTTTGCAATACTAATCGCAGGGAGTACGTGTTCCGGAGGCGAGCTCTGATGTCGCTGGCTCTGACTTGTACTTGCGTGTGCATCCTCAATTGATAGCAATTATTCAATTCTGCAGAGCAAAGTCGAGGCAGAGCAGTTGTTTATCTCTCCTTTCTGTGTAATCTTGGGGCACTGCTACTTGGTTACAGCCACCGACACGATATTGAATTGGGGCAAGAACAATTGTGCACGACATTTTGTTTTCGCTTGTGAATTTCACAAAAGAAAATACAGTCGCAGTCACAACGATTGAGACGGCAAGGTCAGTGCAATGAAACTCGACGCCTACAATTCAGCTGAGGTTACATGTTCAGTCATTTTGTGCGAATTGTTATTGAGAGATGTTCAATATCGAATTGATTTCAATTCACTTGGAGTGACGGTTACACTGTAATTGGACTACGGGACAACCTTGCAGTGTGTTCTTTAGTGGGTCTCGGTTGCAATGAAGACAATTAAGGATTTCTAATGATTTTAAGGCCCGCATGAGGTGTCATTTTTTGTTCCTGCAGCAAAAGCCATTGTAAGCCTTGTCTAGAGGTGTGGATTCCGATGGCACGATGTCCTGTTAGAATGCCAATAAGAGATCTGAGATTTGGTTGGCCTGCTTAATCTGACCAAGCTGAGCGATCGTTTGGGGTCGATCATAGGTTCCGGGTTGTTTGGTGATGAGGCACCCTGTGCCTGATGGGTTTCTTTATGCCCTCTCCAGCGAGTTCGCCCGTTTCGCAATTCTCTTGAAGGAGACAGTGTCCCGGCACCCACATAAGGTGGCTGTTAAAGTATTTGCCCATCTCGTTAAGAGATAGGCGACAATCAAGGGAAGTCTTGGAGTTGAAAGTGACAGAGTCCAGAGACTTGATCGCTGCCTGGCTGCCGGAACAGATGATGATATTTGTGCTTGATATTACATTGTTGTTTAGCCATGACAGAGCTTCCTTGATCGCTATAGTTTCAGCCTGAAAGACGCTACAGTGATTAGGTAGACGTAGGAAGAGCTGGATGTTCAGATCCTTGGAAAAGACGCCAGCCGCCACACCTGCATCCATCTTAGAAGATTCGCAGTGAACCGTCCAGCGTCTCGTTATCAGACTGCCACAAAGATCTGGGTGTAGACATTTTTATATCCATGTATCTATGAGTATAGAGCTATACCAGCGTAGGATCGTTGAATGTCCTGACTGAAGTTCTTTCCAGCTGTTCAGCGATCTTAATCTGATCGTCGTGCTGGCCGCTGTCTGTCGTTATATCGGTGGCAGATTAAGGAGTGTGTTTAGTGCTTCGGAGGAGGTAGTCTTTGCATACGATGTTGATGTTGATTTTCTTATCGAGTGCGGTCCACAAAGTTTCGACGCCACGCATCAGTATAGGTTTGACTACTGATGTAAGTAGCCAGTGAACCATTCAGGGCTGTAAACCTCATTTGCAGCAGTAAAGAGCCGTGGAGGCCTTCCTGACACGTTCATGGATATTTACCATCCAGCTTAACTTCGTGTCTGTGTGCAATGAATAAGGCACTCGAAGAAATATGACTGCCTTGAAACTGGGTCCTGGTACTTGTCCAGTATTCAAGTTCATCATAAATGCCATGAACAATAGTCTTTATATTATTTAAAGGAGGTGGACTTGGCGTTGTGGGTATGTACTTGAACCCAATCGACTCGCGTCAAGAAAGAAATTACGTCTGAGTTGGCATAAAACTGTAAGACCCTTTTAACAAGTTCTAGTGGTAGTAGAAACTAGGTACCGACCCTCTACGGTCTTTAGTGGCACCCATGTTATTATTATTATGAGAGCTAGAAGAGGAAGACTCCGAGAAAAGAACCCTGTGGGACTCCTCGGAACATTTAAAACTAGTGACTCTCGTTCTTAAATGCATTGCGACTGAAGAAATTTTGTGGAAAGCGATGAGAACATAAAAAGGTTTAGCTGTTTTGTAAAAGGAATGTTGTGATCGGTTGTGTGGAAGGCTTTGGAGAAATCCAGGAGCGTCAGAAAAGTAATTTCCTTATACACAGCAATTCTTGTTTGGCTTGAAAAACTGTCTGTGACGAGAGGCTTGAAACCTGTCTGTGACGAGAAGCAAAGCTGGTAACAATGTCTGAAGCAAGGAAGTCCAAAAACGTCGAAAAATAGATGACTTTTCTTTGTGGTCGCACATTAAAGTAAATTAACATTTGGAATTGATATCAAACGTTCAACACATAAAATTTGTATTTAAGAAAAATGTTATAAATTTTGTATATCAAAATGCGAAAAAAATATAAAAAGAAAAATAAATATATGGAACAAGATAAATTTGTGCGGATTCCAAAAAAAGAAAAAAAAAAAAAGAAAGAAGAGTTTGCGTTGATCACCGCACCTCGTCACTGGAATATTGGAAATAAAAAAAATTGAAAACTAAAAGTCATTGGTTCAAAGTCAATGATATCAGTGTTGGGACTTACAATTTTCAAAGTGTGGTAAATCTCCAAGAAAAAGCATGGTCGATTTGAAAAAAGCGCGATAGATCCGCTTAAAGAAATTTGTACGTTACTGCTCTCGTAAATGACATGACAAAGCTCCTTGCTAGATACTCATTTCTGGTATCTAGCAAGGTACAAGTACTGAAGAGATATGCAACTTCTACGTTTACTGGCCTTCAGTTTCATTTGACAGAGTTTTTTATCTTCACAGACGGGCGTCTGTGAACACGTGTGAGCTAAGCGAAGCTGATTGCTCCCGTTTGCGTTGCTCTATACTCCTAACAAGTGTGCGCGAAAATAAAGTAGTTTGCGTGACTTGAGAACACGAACGTCAAAATCTGAGGTGGACTGAGGATAGAGGATAGAGATATCCAACTTCTACCTCCCTTTCATCTGACAGCTTTTTTTATATGGTGTTACGATGAGTGGTGGAGCCGGGAATTTTGCAAGAGTATGTGTGAAATGCAAAGGGAACTCCACTACACACTTATTCTTTCCGGCTCAATGTCGACATGGGCAAGGGGTAGAAATGGCAGAAGTTGGATATCTCTATCCTACATTATCTCTGCTCGGGGTTTTTCATTGGAAAGTTGCATATCTCATTAGAACTTCATATCTGTTAGATGAGGCAACCGTCGAAGGAAAGTCTTTTGCCTGTTCACTAAACACGTGGCGTCTGTCGCCGCAATATCCGTACTGTGTGTAACTGTGGTACAAAAAAGACACAATCAGAAGAAAGGTAAAATTGATGAATACGTGAGACCACTGCGATGAATGGTTATAATTAACGATATTAATTTTATTTTTAACATTAAGAAATTATTATATTTAATGAAAATGAGGAAGAGCAAATGCATCCAGAAGAGAAGAAGAAAATTTTGAATTTAAAAAACAAAAGGACGTATGTTCGAACGAACTTCTGCTGAAAGAACTCAAAGAAAATGAGCCAACCGACTACAAAAACTACATGCGGATGGATGAAGCCATATTTGGAAAACTGTTGGACTTGTTAAAAGCCACAGTAACATATTCGTCAGTTATAACAATCTCGGCTTGAGTACCTTAAGCTTCAAGTTCCCGCCACTCACTAGAAAAAAATGTGGCCTTTAACTCGAGTCGTTGTGTAATCCTTATTCCGAATATATTTCAACTCTAAATGAGATCTGATTAAATCTCCATAAATCTTCCAACTACATAAGACTGTCAGTTTGCTGGGGGATAATTTGATGAACCGGTCGCCAGTTGTGTACCTCTCTGAATAATCAAATGCTTTATGGACGCTTTGAATGGACGTGGAATCCCATTCAGCACATATTGAGTTCCTGAATCATAATAAAAAAGAAACAAACACAGAATCGATTGCATACATTTCCTTACAAATTGAAATACCACCAAGTCTGTCATTAAAACACCATCTAAACCAGAAATGAAGCATGGTAGAGATGCCAAACTTCTACCTCTCTTGCCTCTTAAAATGTTTGACAACCATTTTTTTTTATTGTTTTCTTAAAACAAATTGACCAATCAGAGAACGGCATTTACATTATTTCGTGAATAACTGTCAAAAATTCATGAACAATTGTCAAAAAGTCTCTGAAATTCGTCGATGGACTAGGGGTCAATCAGCTGTGAAGTTGGGCATCTCTACGATATTGGGTCTATAATTGTGTTGTAATTATAAATGTTCGGTAGTATTATTCAAAGTATGTCCCATCTGAAGCTATGACTTCTTCCCATCTTTCTGGCAATTTGTGGATCCCATCCCAAAAGTACTGCGCCGGCTTGGCAGCCAAGATCGAATCAAGCCAATTGTTGATATTCTGCTCTGATGTGAACCTTATTTCAGTGATGGCCTTCTGCATCGACCGGAACAAATGGTAGTCAGAAGGGCCAAGGTCTGGGCTATAAGGCGGGTGGGGTAAAGCTTCCCATCCACTGTTTTCCAAATAGCTCCTAACCGGAATAGCAACGTGGGCCCGAGCGTTGACATGATGGAAAATCATTGCCTCATGTCTGGTCGCATATACCGGGCGTTTTTCGGCTACTGCTCTCTTCAAAGGGATTAATTGTGTTCGGTAGCGTTGTCCATTGATGGTTTCACCTGGTTTTAGGAGCTCACAATACAGCACACACTCCTGATTCCACCAAATGCAGAGCATTAGCTTCACGCCATGGATATTCGACTTTGCCGTTGATTTGACTGGTTGGCCAAGCCAAACTCACCACTTTTCAATCGTGCCAACCACTTTTGGCACGCTCGCTCAGCTAGCGCATGTTCACCATAAACATCCACCAAAATACGATGTCTTTCGGCAGCAGTTTTCTTCATATTCCCCGCAAAAACACCTTTCCAGGTTAAAGTTCGACATATTTGAGTGAACAAAATGTATTGTTGTTTACGCTTCAAATGAATGACATATACTGAAATGACGTACAATGACAGTAGTTTTCCAACGCATGTTCCAATGGAATAATACAAGTTACGCCATCTCTTAGCAAACCGCCCGAATTAAGTTGTAGCCCGAATACTTCATTTCTGATCTAAACTCTGGACAGTCGGAAATGAAGACACGTGTCATTCGCCAAATATTTGGGACACACAAATCATGTTTTTTTCCACTGAATTTGAATTTAAAAAATTTTATATTTCTTGGAATACTGCTCTAAATAGACAAGTTGACGTAAAACTGAACTGACGGACAGCGTCTGATACCTTGGCTCACCTCGTGAACGCTTTCGATTACATTCTAAAATGGCTTCCAATTATTAAGTGCAAAAATGAATTGAGATCTCTTTGTTCATATAAGCCGCTGATAAAGGAATGGCCATGATCACGGGAACACCAAATGTTCAGAAAATACGTCGCCTTATGCTGTGTGATTCATAGCAGGAATCCATTCCAAAGCAAATCGCAAAAAACCAAGAAAAGCAATTATCCGCTGTTCCATAATTGCTTTATTTTTGGAAATACAGAAAGAGGAGGGACCCGCAGTACCCGCAGGTATTCTCATTGTCACGCAACGTGCCCCGAATGCAAAGTGAAAAATATCTGATATTGAATTTAGTTTGAATAACAATTCGTCGGTTAAGTAATGTGCTTATTTAATTGATTACACTCGTATTTTGCTTGATGTCGAGGGATCGATGATGTGATTGCAAAGGCAGATAGTTTGAGATTTGCCAGCCAAGATTTGCACTTTCTGAACTTACTACAAACAAGACGGGGAACAGTGGCAGAAATTGAAGTTCTGTTGTTTCAAATGTTTGCTTGAATCGCAGGAACACTTCCAAGAATGGGTGAAAGCTTTCAGGAGAAGAAAATATATTTCTGTTCACGTTGATTGAGATGACAACCACGAGCAGAACGTCCTACACATCGATATGTGTCCAAATATTTATCAAGAACGTAGGCAGCCAACGATCGAGATGACGTGGTGATGTGAGGACGTATGTTGACGCTGATAAGGCCGATAGCTTTGTTCTAGTAACCCAATGTGTACGGAATAATATAACACATAGAAGTTGACCTTGTCCATGTCGGCGTTTGGCAAACGTTTATTTTATTGATTGAAGAGGTTTTGCAGATCATATTTTCCAATTAGTGTTTTTACTTGACTTAATGCATGGTCGTCATGAGGACAGAAATAACTGATACGTGTCTCTGAACATATCCCGGTCTGCAATGCTCGATTTAATTACACATTGAAGGTAGTGATTCTCCAATTAAATGCCAGTGAGAAATTTCATGGTCTCATTATTTACAATTAGCTAAAGTGGAAGCTCTATACCCAAAGAAACTTCTTCGGCCCTTTTCAGCTGTAAACAAGCCATAGTATGCAAGTGGGGACAACAACCACGCATCGCTTACTGGATTTTTACCTCTATTGTCAGACCAACACTGCTGTCTCAGTTTGGTGGTCAGCGCTAAATACTTAATCCAGTTCAGGGACTGGCCTGCATGTGCATCACCGGGGCGCTGAGAAGCACACCGTCGGATGCACACCTTCCATCACTGGCCGTTTAAGCAAACACGTAGCAGCCAACAAAGCTCTGAGACTCAAAACACTCCGACTGTGGTCCGAACTCACTTTCGTCCACTCGACCATTCGAAATGGATGAAGTGCGGGTGTCTTTTTCAAAAACCTTAATATTGCTATCTGCCTGAAGCTCTCTGATCACTAATGCGTCTTTCAGGCAGCAACATTGTGATAAAAGAGGCATTGTCCATGATGTAATATCCAAAAGAGATATTGCTAGTCAATGGAAAATTTCATGATTAGTCTCTTAATTGTCTCTTAACGAGATGGCTGAGCATTTTAACATAAGCCTCAGGTGGGTACCGAGACATTGTGACATACGGAGCAATTGCAAGCCGATGAACTCCTGTCTAACACTACGAAGAGTTCCACCTTCCATGCTAATCGCTACTGCCAACCATCTACTTAAGTCACACACAAACAAGACTTACTTACTTACTTACTGGCTTACTTACTTACTTATTCATTAACTTACTTACTTACTTGTTTACTTATTTACTTACTTACTTACTTACTTACTTGCTTACTTATTAACTTTCTTACTTACTTACTTACTTAGTTACTCACTTACTTACTTACCTACTTACCTACTTACTTAATTACTTACTTACTCACTTACTTACTGTCTTACTTACTTACTTACTTATTTAATTTCTTACTTACTTACTTACTTAGTTACTCACTTACTTACTTACTTACTTACTTACTTACTTACTGCCTTACCCACTTATTCATTTACTTACTTACTTACTTGCTTACTTATTTACTTACTTACTTACTTACTTACTTGCTTACTTATTTACTTTCTTACTTACTTACTTACTTAGTTACTCACTTACTTACCTACTTACTTACTTACTTACTCACTTACTTACTTACTTGTTTACTTACTTACCTACTTACTTACTTATCTGTCCGATGACCCTTGGAGGGTCTGAGCCTGAGCGATTTCTGCCTTCCATCAGTGACGGTCCTGGACATGCTGCTTCCAGTCATCAAGACCAAGCTGTCTTGCATCCGCTATTACTTGGTCTCCATACCGGAGTTTTGCTCTTCCTTTCCTTCTCGAACCTGGATTCGAAAACCCTCTTAGCTGGAGCGTTGGTGTCCATTCGATCGATGTGGCCGAGCCAGTGCAGTCGACTTACACAAACGAGACTACCATTCGTAAAAGGCTAGAGGCCATCACATGGCTTAAAAAACAAGGAAACATATATGGCAATCACTTAATTCCAAACGATCGCTCAATCTGCTTAGACTTAGCAGCTCTTCACTCAGGTCGCTCGTCGGCGTCATAACCGGACACTGCGCAATTGGCATTCGTGTCCGCAGGATGCGTGTCCCTTATAATGACTTTGGCAGAAGCTGCTTGGATGAAGAGGAGGTTGAAAGCACAGATCACCTACTCTGTTTGTGCGGTGCTCTGGAAAGTCGTATTTACTTACACCTAGGGGCCTACTACTTCAATAGTCTTGATGAGCTAAAAAGCGTCGGCTTTAGCCAGCTAAATCGCTTCGTCACGACCACCAAATTGCTCTAATTGTTAGGAAAAATCAATCTGCGTGATATCACCACGGGCCCACTTCGGTCTAAGATTGACTGCCTTCTGCAAGCAGCCACTACAATCTTACTTAACCTAACCGTACTGATGTCCAGTAATCGTCCAGGTTCTCCAGGTAATTTTCTTCCTCCTTCTGGTTCTACCAATAGCATACCACTGTTTCCAATTGGACCTGGCATCCCCGGCGTAGACGTCGAAGGACAAACCCACTACGCCACGGCGGCCCTGGTGAATGGTTATCTGGAAGGCCAAAGTTCAATTCATTGGGCTAAAATGTCGTCTATTTCCTCTTAGTTCTCACTGGTCCCCATATCATCTCAGATGATTATGACCAGATAGCAGCCCAACTACCATCTGCAGCAGCCTTGTGCTGCATTGAAGGAGTCTAGCGGTCGTTGTGCTGTTGAACTTAGGCCATGATCATGTCATCCACTTTTTCCTTGACGTCTGCAAGACGTAGATGGGATGGATCGGTTTGAATTCCTTCCCTGGCAAATTCAGCCGCTGACGCATTGCTACTTATGGCCCTATGACCTGGGACCCAGCATAAGCACCTCAAGCTCTTCGCGATATTCGGGGTCGGACAATCCTCATCATCATCATCTTCTGACCCGCATGCTCCACTAAAGGGGCCGCGGGTTAAACCACGCACGCTATATCTCCAGGCAACTCGATCTTCCGCCATCGACTCTAACCCATCAGGAGGTATGCCCAATCGTTTTTAGACTTGGTCCACCCATCTCGTCCTGGGTCTGCCAAGCGGTCGCCTACCTGTTGGAATCGGATTCAACGCCCGCCTCGGAAGTCGTGATGAAGGGGACATTCGTGCCACGTGATCAAACCCCCAAAGCATAGCCCTCACCGTTCGAAGAAGCAGCTTGTCAATGTTGAGCTCCTCTCGCACTGCCGTGTTTGTTTGTAATTCCCACAACGGAGAAATCTCAGCTCAGCAGCTTGTATTCGCGATCTGGTTGTTTCAGTCATCACCCAAATTTCATGATCATAGGTGAGAGATTGAATAAATACTGTTGAAGTTCAAAACCGCTAACTTGGCTTTGGCATTAAGCTTGGCCTTCCTGATTACGGATCTACCAAGCTGTTTCAAAATAGGCCCAGCCTGACCAATCATACAGGAAAGCTCACCATTACTCCTCCCATCACTCGTGAAAAAGACCCCGAGATGCTTAAACTGCTCCACCTGCTTCAGTGGGACTCCACTAACATGTAGAGTGCACTGAACAGGCTTTTTGGAGATGACCATAAGCTTCGATTTGTCCACGTTGACCTTCATTCCACCATCAGCACGTACGACCACAATCCTATCGAGTGCGGGCTGGAGTTCCGTCTGGGAAGATGAGAGGATAACCAAGTCATCTGCAAAAAGAAGATGCACTCAACTCTCCCCTCGCCTCGGCTGCCCCGTAACATCCAGTCCAGAAATACAATGAAAAGGAGAGGTGACAAGATGCACCCTTGGCGATGTCCAACGCCCACGGTGAAAGGTGTTGATTAAGCACCATTAAGCCGAACACACAGTTTGTGTATAGAGACTGGCTCAGAAGAGGACCTTCGATGCCTAAAATCCTATTCACTTAATAAAGTCTAGACCGTTGCTGGCATTAGCAAATAATATTGTCATTAACCTCTCTGTCTGCCAATCGCAAAGTGAAGCCCCGCACTATTGTGCGGAAATTGTCTTCAATTTCTAGGCCCAACGTTGAAATTTCATCGTTCTGGAAGAGGCCAGTTGTTAAAGAAGCTCATTCGCATCGCAGAATTGTTGTCAGAAAGAGTTTAGCAAGCTTGCAAGTGAATCGCTCTCTGTCACATGTTGTATGTTGCGTTGAGCTTCACTTCTTGCCCAACTCTTTACAGCAGCCTCACCGACATCATCTGATGAAATGCCTTGTCAACTTCTTGAAAGAAGCAAGATCGAATTTCCTGGTTAAGTGCCTTCTTAGACGGCTTAGCATTCTTCAGTCAAATCTATATCTTCTTCTTTGTTCGGCGCTACAGTCCGGGGTGGACCTGGGCCTCAACCAACAAGCCTCTCCAGCCAGCACGATCTTTCGCCAGCTGCCTCCAGTTGTGCACACCAAGTTGGTTGAGGTCCTTCTCCACTTGTGTGCGCCATCTCGTTCTAGGACGCCCTCTTATGCGTTGTCCCAAAGGCTCGGAATCGAAGACTCTTCGGGCCGGAGCTGTGGTGTCAATCCGCTCTACGTGACCTAGCCATCTTGAGCGTTGGATCCGAAGACGCTTAACTAGGTGCATGCCGCTGTACAGCCCGTACAGTTCGTGGTTGAATCTCCTTCTCCAGACGCCATCAATACAAACAGGACCAAAGATCGCACGCAGAACTTTTCTCTCAAAAAGACCAAGAGCTTCTTCATCCGCTTTCAATAGCGTCCATGTCTGTGCGCCATAGAGCAGGACGGGGGTGATTAGGGTGTTATATAAAGTCAACTTGGTGTTTCGAGAGATGGCTCTGTTACTCAATTGCCTCTTGAGCCCAAAGAAACAGCGATTGGCAAGAGTAATTCTGCGCCTGATCTCGGTACTGGTGTTATTGTCCCTGTTTACTGCAGAGCCAAGGTAGACGAAGTCCTTGACTACATCAAAGTTTCTGCTGCCCATTATGACGCTCTGTCCGAGGCGTCGATGTTGTGCGTCCTTTCGTGATGACAGCACGAAACTGATTAACTGCCAAACCCATTTTAGCCGCTTCCGCTTCAATGCTAGCAAAAGCCTCATTGACAGCTCGCTGTGTTCGTCCAATCACGTCAATGTCGTCCGCGAAGGCAAGCAGTTGAACGGACTTTTGGAAGATCGTGCCTCTGGTGTTGACATTTGAGTTTCGCACGATCTTCTCAAGTATGATGTTGAAGAAATCACATGACAGCGTGTCGCCTTGTCTAAAACCTTTTTTGACATTGAAGGTCTCGGTCAGTTCGTTACCGACCGCAGCGAGAGTTCTCCATCGTCATCCTGCACAATCTGACGAGTTTGGCTGGAATGTCAAAACTAGACATGGCATTGTACAGCTCGTCTCTCTGCACGCTGTCATATGCGGCCTTGAAATCGACGAATAGGTGGTGGGTGTCGATCTGCATCTCGTGGATTTTTTCCAGGATCTGCCGCAGTGTGAAAATTTGGTCGATGGTGGACTTTCCCGGCCTGAAACTGCACTGATAAGGACCTATCAGGTTATTGACGAATGGTTTCAGGCGTCCACACAAGACGGCAGAGAGGATCTTGTACGCTATGTTAAGGAGACTGATCCCTCGATAGTTGGCGCAGTCAAAAGGGTCTCCTTTCTTGTGGACCGGACAAACGACGTTGAGATTCCACTCATCGGGCATGCTTTCGTCCGACCATATTTTACAGATGAGCTGGTGCATGCGCCCAACCAGATCATCTCCAGCAGCTTTGTTCGACTTTAGTCTAGATATCGCTATCTTGACCTCGCCTAAGTCGGGGGGACGGAATTCTTGGTGATCCTCGTCCAAATTAAGTGGAACATTCTGCCTGACAGCGGAGTTTGTGTCGTCATCGCCGTTTAACAGTCTGCAGAAGTGATTTTTCCAAATTCTCAGTATCGACTGCGATTCTACTACTAGTTGTCCATTTTCATCCCTGCAGGCTTCTGTCCGAGGTCTATACCCTCCGGATAACTGGTTGACCTTTTGGTAAAACTTTCGGACCTCCTTCCTGCCGTAACATCTTTCCATCTCTTCGACCGCGCGCTTCTCGTGCTCTTTCTTTTTCCTTCTGAAAAGCCGGTTCTCTTCCCGTTCTCTCTCACGAACAGCTCTCGTTGTTCGATGCAGAGTTGCCTTGTAGGCCTCCTGTTTGGCTGCATGTGCCTGCCTGCACTCGTCGTCAAACCATGGGTTCTTCTTTGGTGGTGTCGTAAAACCCAGCACATCAGTGGCAGCTTCTTTGATGGCTTCTTGACAACGTTACCATTCCTGGACTATTGTGGTTGTAGGCAGGGTCGAACTTTCGGAGAGTTTCAGGGCGACTCGGTCGGCGAAGTTCCTAACGATCGATTGCGATTGCAGCTTTCCAACGTCAAAACGAGGTGTCATGTCTCGACTCCGCTACAACAAGGAAATGGTCCGAGTCAATATTGGCTCCTCGGAAAGTTCGGACATCGAGAATATTGGAGGAGTGTTTGACGTCGATCGCAATGTGATCAATCTGGTTGACGGTTGATTGATCAGGTGACCGCCAGGTCCCTTTATGGATGTTGAAGTGTGGGAACCGTGTGCTCTTTACAGAGAGGTTACGCCCCGAGGCGAAATCCACCAGCCTGAGTCCGTTTCCGGATGTGTTGTCGTGCAGGCTGTGTTTTCCGATAACTTTATCAAAGATTTCTTCCTTGCCCAGCTGTGCGTTGAGATCTCCTAGAACGATCTTGGTATCATAGCTGTGGCATTGATCGTATGTTCTTTCTAGGAGATCATAGAAATCGTCCTTGCTATTGTCATCCTTCTCCTCTGTCGGTTTCGTGGGCGCAAATCAGGCTGATGTTCCCGAGCTGAGCCTTGATGCGGATTGTTATGAGGCGCTCGCTTACATACTTAAAGCTTAAGACTTTTTGCCTAATACTATCTGCCTCATACAATAATAAAGCAACAAACAATCTTGCCAGATAGCATCGTCAAATAAAATCCTACACTTCTGTTTTTTTCGTCGTTCGTGCTTTGTTTACCTAACTAAGATATTCAATGTTTATTAATCAATCATTACCGTTTTTTCTGCATTCCAGGAGCAATGAGAAACGCAAGGAAAAGTCTCGTGACGCAGCCCGCTGCAGGCGTTCTCGTGAGACGGAAATTTTTACCGAGTTGGCACAAGTCCTTCCATTGCCGAAGGAGGATGTTGATCAATTGGATAAGGCATCGGTGATGCGTGTTGCGATCGCTTTCTTGAAGATTCGCGAAATGCTTCAGTTGTGTAAGTAGCTGCATTTGGCACCGAATGACGAATTGAATTGATGTGTCTCATGTTTATTTCTCCCCGCAGTCCCAAAAATAAAAGATATCTCCGACGAATCATTGGATGATAGCGAGGACGAAGGTTCAGAAGCCGATAAGAAGGAATCGAAGCTAATCGATTTGTGGAAGACAGCCGAGACACACAAGCTGTTGACACAGACCTTGGATGGCTTTTTGCTTATCCTATCGAATGATGGAGATGTCACTTACGTATCCGAGAACATAACCGAGTATTTGGGCATCGCAAAGGTATACAAGAATGAATGACTCATCTGTGGGGTTTGATGAATTTGTTTTGCTTCCTTTCAGATCGATATTTTGGGCCAACAGATCTGGGAATACACTCACCAGTGTGAGCATGGCGAACTGAAGGAAGCACTCAACATAAAGAAGAACGGCTTAACTGAGAAAGTTAAAGATGAGAACCTCATTGAAGAGGGCATTACCACAGACCATCGTGACTTGTTCATTAGATTGAAGTGCACACTGACCAGTCGTGGTCGCAGTGTGAACATCAAGAGTGCAACCTATAAGGTGAGATGAGGGACTGCATTATAGGAGAAACTGGAAGTCGATTTGTATCCATTTTTGATGAAATCCCATTTCGTACAGATGTGAGCACTGAGTGACTTTATTTGCGGTGACGCTTCTCTTGACTTTCAGTGTTTGCTTGGTCAACTGCCTGAGAAGGTTGTACCGCCCTGTTTGCATTTCGTTCGCACGCGAAACTTGGGCAAATCTCTGCTGGCTTAACGCCACTTCAGTTATCAAGTAAACGGAAATCATTGCACAGCAATCGAGAAGCAGAGGCCAGCCGTTGAGTAATTTGCTGTGTGCAAGCAATTACTTTCGCTTCGTCTTCTTTTTGAGTAGATGATGCGCAGGAAAAACGATCAGTTTGTTTGCAGATCCTTGTGGGGATGCTCATCGTCGAGTTAATTCGATATAATGATCAGTGCGAAGGAAAATATGTTGTCTTTGGTTAAATGCAGATTAGAAGTCTCTGCTTTGTTTGTTTATCCCTTCTGTCCAGTCAGTCCTGAAGCTATTTTTACTTCACCTCCCTGCGTTCTGCTGGTTTTATTCGTTTGATGACTTCTAAATGCTGTCGGTTAAATGCCACACGCCATTCATAACGTGATCTTCTCGCGCAGTGGCGTGATTTCTTCTTCGATAATTTGGCCGAGCTGAACAACATAAGCGTTAGCCAACTAGCCTAAGTCGCGTCGTAGTAACCACTGACTTGGCAAACTCAATGAACGTTGTTTCAGAACGGGTCCAAAGTGCGAATACCCTCTCCCGTCAGTGGCTGGAAGGAAACCTTCACTTCAGACTGAATGCCAAAACATTTCCAATAAGAGCTGTCATTTTATCCACATTTTATCTTCCGGATTTGAGCTAATGAATTTCACGGTAGAGCCATAATCTATTCCATTATTCTGTACAATCTCAAACACTTGCACTTTCAAGCCACCTGTTCAATCATCTGCGGCCGCTTATCGTTTCGCATTGTTATTCATTTTGAGACAATGAAGTAGGAAGAGCGTGTATGCATTTTCGACTGTTGTAGTCCACATAAACAGTGGCACAGGGAGCCGGTTTCCTCAAGGTTATTTTTCGGAAAAACCAAACCAATCATACCCGGCAACAAATCATTCACAGCCAATAAGCTTCATTATGCAGTGTCTGAGAGGAAGGAAGTAGAGTAGAATAAATTAAAGAACGACTGTAGGCACAAGACATCTGAGCTCGTGTTATCGACTAGTTAATTGATTCGAATAGACATTGACTACAACATCTGTCACTCAGTAATTGAATTACTGCTATGATTTGTTTATTCCATTGAATGACCTAAGTAACTTGTTGCATTACATGATCGTTTAGATTAATACGGAGCAAAGGTTGCGGTGTTGCGGGAGATAAATGTGTGTTGGCTGGCTCTAGGACACCCGCAGTAGACCTACCATGTTACTTTGATCCATTGACGACGTTGAGATTCTTTGAAGTCCTTTGGCAGATTGGTGTGGTGAGACGCTCTTTTATTGCTCGGCGGAAGCACACACTTGTCTAGGATATGTTTTGCATCTCGAATGAAACAAGCGATCATTTTATTTTAAGTGCACGCGCACGTTTCGTGTGGGCACAGCTATGTTCGTAGGCAACAGACGTGACAAACTGTCACAACGGCGATTCCATTTCATTGAAACACCTGCAACGTCTCTTGTGTTGTGTAGCAGTCATTAATGATCGCTTGATATGACTTGAGAGAGTATGCTTCAATTCTTTCCGGAGGTGTGCATGTTTCTTGCATGCTAATGTAGCTGGCTATGTGCACAGAAATATGCTCTTGGCCTTAGGTAAGTTAATTTGTTTTTAAAGAGTTCTCTGGACTTGAAGATGTGTTTAAAGGGGTCTGCAATGAACGAGTGTTGTTCGGAAATTGTGTCCTGTCATGTGACAGCTTTGTGTGTATGGTCCATGGTTAGAATTGCAGTTCTGGGCCATGGGAAGAATTGTCATGCGTAATCGGGGCTATTCGTTGATGTAAAGATTGGGCTTTGTTGGGTGTTCCCTGATCTAGCGTGCGATCACTTGTAAAGAGGGTAATGCGCAAATCGATGCCATTTTATCCTTCCTTTACTATCGTGGCCACAGACCCATACTAAGTTAAATCTTGGGAAGAAAGCGCGGATGATTGAGCGAATAAATTGAGAGATGGGTGTTCTGATTTTGCAATTGCTTAGTTGTTGTATTGCACTCAGGGACCTTGGTAAAATGGTTAGAATGCGTCCACTAATCACTACCAAATGGACACGAGTTGGCTATTGCAAACCTATCCGTACGGGCGTCATTCCAAATTGTTCTGTTCGACAGACCTCTTTCAAGAGGTTGCAGGCGCCGTAATTTCGTTCAGCAATTTGCCAGAGAATGTTCATGGTGTTATTGGGAATAACCAAGGTGATGTATTAAAGCCGCACGATGTATGCTTTACGAATGTTAATAGCAATGATGTATTGGATGGAGTTGAAAATGTAGGCTTCTTGCCAAATGTCCAACCTGTTCTGCAGATGTTGCGTGATGGGTGTTTGCTATATGAAAGGCATTTTGTGGTTACTTCACATGGACGAGGTGTTTCTTTTTCAAATCAGGGCATCGGTAGGTGGAGGTGGGTGGATTAGAGATGGATTTGGACCAGTTGCCCCTTTGATTCTTGGTAAATCACCGTGTATGGATAGTCCATGTAGTTGTTGGTGTCTTATAATACGTTCGCTGTATTCGTGGATGTGTTTAAGGGTCCCATGGCCTCGTGTGGTTTTGACAGACGATCTTAAACACTCCTTCTTTTGTCTTGGCGTGTGCAAATAAGTCCAAAGATGCCTTCTTCCAGAGGTTTTGTTTAAGAAGAATAGTTGACGTTTTCTGGCATTCTACATGGACCGCTTCCATCCGCGTGTACTTGGTCGCCACTCTGCTTGTGCAGAGTTTTCAAAAGACGCATCGTTTGTGATATATTAAGTTTTCAATATTTCTCAACGTTGTTCTAGCGTAAAGCGGCTCATTTCGTTCCGCGGAGTTATGAAACTGACCTTCTGCCTTTGAACTGTGTACAGTATAAGTAACACTAGATGGCCACCCCATGAGTCAACGATGAAGTTATAGTTTGTTTACCACAAAAGCTTGATCTTAGTGTTTACTCCGTATTCAGGCACAGCACTCAACAGTCAACAGCTTTCAAGGTCTCTTTATGTTCATTCTAAGATGATCATCTTACGCGGGTTTTGTTACTCCTGAATGTATCGATGGCTGGGAGTGTACACCAACATTTAAACATAAGTTCTATTGTAGGATGACTTATCACTCAGGCTCAGACAATCTATGGTTCGCTGGCCTGATGGCCTGATGAAATTCCCAACTTATTACTTACTTACTTACTTAAGGTGGCGCTACAGTCCGGGGTGGACCTGGGCCTCAACCAACAAGCGTCTCCAGCCAGCTCGATCTTTAGCTAGGTGTCTCCAGTTTCGCACGCATAGTTGGTTGAGGTCCCTTTCCACTTGCGTGCGCCACCTGAGTCGCGGTCTTCCTCTACTGCGCCGTCCCTCGGGGGTGGATTCGAAGACTTTTCGGGCCGGAGCATTGGTTTCCATCCGCTCTACATGACCTAGCCACCTCAATCGTTGGATCTTCACTCTTCTGGCTAAGTCGATGTCGCTAAACAGCCCGTATAGTTCGTCATTAAATCTCCTCCTCCACTCACCATCTATGCAGACGGGACCGAAAATCACACGAAGAATTTTCCTCTCGAAGCAACCAAGAGCAGCTTCATCCGCTTTTGATAATGTCCATGCCTCCGCGCCATATAGCAGGACTGGGACGATTAAGGTCTTGTAAAGCGTTAGTTTAGTTGTTCGAGAGAGGGCTTTGTTTACCAATTGCTTTCTTAGCCCAAAGAAGCAGCGATTGGCAAGAGTTATTCTTCGTTTGATTTCAGCGCTGGTGTCGTTGTCTGAATTGATAGCGGTGCCTAGGTAGACAAAGTTTTGGACGTCTGCTGTGACGTTCTGACCGAGACGTCGGTGTTGGGTGTCCTTTCTCGTTTTTTCTCGTTGACAGCATATACTTGGTCTTACCCTCGTTTACCGCTAAACCCATCTTCGCGGCCTCCGTTGCAATACCCACAAAAGCGCCATTGACATCACGCTGCGTTCTTCCGATAATGTCAATATCGTCGGCATATGCGAGTAGTTGGACGGACTTCTGAAAGATTGTTCCTCTGGTGTTGGCGTTCGAGTTTTGAACAATTCTTTCAAGAACGATGTTGAAAAAGTCGCATGACAGCGCGTCGCCTTGTCTGAATCCTTTTTTGACATCAAAGGTCTCGGGTAGGTCTTTACCGACCTTGATGGAGCAGCGTGCATTCTCCATCGTCATCCTACACAAACGGACTAGTTTGGTAGGGATGCCAAGACTAGACATTGCTCTGTATAGCTCGTCTCTATAAATGTTATCATACGCGTCCTTAAAATCGATAAAAAGGTGGTGGGTATCGATTTGTTGCTCCTGGGTTTTCTCCAAAATCTGCCGCAGTGTGAATATTTGGTCGATGGTGGATTTTCCTGGCCTAAAGCCACACTGGTATGGACCGACCAGGTTGTTGACGAATGGCTTTAGGCGTTCACACAGTACGGCAGATAAGATTTTATATGCAATACTTAGGAGACTGATGCCTCTGTAGTTGGCGCAGTTCAGAGGGTCTCCTTTTTTATGGATCGGGCAGACTATGCTGAGGTTCCATTCATCGGGCATGTTTTCCTCCGACCATATTTTACAGATGAGTTGGTGCATGCTCCTCACCAAATCATCGCCTGCGGCCTTAAAAAGCTCGGCGGGTAGGCCGTCAGCTCCCGCAGCCTTGTATTCCCAACTTATTGGCTAAGATTAAGTTTCGCTTTTAGTCGCTTTCGTGAGACAGTCTCGTAGACATGGGAAAATCAATGTTGGAAGTTAAGTTCTTATTTTTCGCAATCAGAGTGGTTAATGTAGCCGTTTAATTGTTTGCCTTTGAGAAGTGATTTGAGGTTATAGAGGGAAGTTATTTTTCAGCTAGAATTTCTTCTCTAATTCGCCGCTCGGATATCGGACATCTGCTATTCACCGCCTTCTATTGCGAGTCAGGATTTGTCGTGATTATGCTCTTTAATCCGCGGCTCCATCGGAGGCTATCTTCCTATTCATTCAAGTGTATGTCGAACGCACTTCGGCGCACAGCCATAAGCAAGCACTCTTTAGTCTATGCCATCCATAATTTGCCGTATAATTCAATTTGTCCATCCTGCACATGATGATCCGCAGTTTTCGGCAATCGCTCGATGGTTGAGATTTCGTGGCGGTAACAGTATCGACTGGGATATGATAGATTAATCTGTAAGCGCTTTCTTCGGTAGAGTAAGTGTGTAAACCCACTTTGTCCTAGAGTTCAGCTAATGAAACACTTGGTCCATGTCTGTTGTTTAATTCGTTTATTCAAGAGCACTTATAAACACAACTCGACTACTCTCACTCGACTGACTCAAGTGTGTGTTGTCTGGGCTTTCTGCACTTGTCGCACTAAAGAATGCCAAGGTTTTAAGCTTACTGTCAAGTAAAGGTTTTCACTGTTCGGCTTTTAAAACTGTAGTCGCCCTCCGCGCATGACAAGAAAATAGCACAAACTGCACGAGTGGCTGCTGCAGAAGTTAGGTCCAAGTGCAGGTACGGACTTAAGCTTCCCCCAAACAAGACAGAAGTACACAAATGTTAACACTGAGTTTCGTACTTGTTGTGAATGCGTATTATTTGCGCGTATGGTCACTATCGTATGTAAGCCCAAAAGAATTGGACTCCCTGAACGCAAGTATGTACAACAAGTTAGAAGTGTTTTGATTTTCAAATTCCTAGTACTATTTAGGAAGATGTGATATCTTCGAGCACAGCAGTACGCGATGGACTCAATGTTGAGCAAATGCATCTTCCAATGGAAAGGACTATGCTTGGGTTACGTACCACGCAATGCCCTATCATCACGACTTCCGAGACGTAGCTTGAATGCGACTCCATGATGTAGGCGGTCGCTGTGCTGAACATTCGTGTGGTTGCGCTTACGACTCCTAATGAGTTAGGAGCGGCCTCATGGAGTCGCATTCAAGGTATCTCAACCATCGAAGCATAGTCCTTTCGGTTGGCAGATGCAAGATGGCGGATGATCGAGTGGCCAGCGCTCTCTGTCTCCCTTTCGTGGAACTTGGTTGTCACTGAAGAGGAGGACGATGATGATTAGTTCGGATTAGGTGTGTCACATAAGCGGACAATGCAAGAAATGCAATCTAAAATTCGGAGACTAGTTCCTTGGCAGTCTTTGTGTAAAGTGCTGACGCCACTAGCACACAATGTGATCAAGTTTCTCAAAAATGACAAACAAATACACAAACAAACCGTCAGTCTAACGTAAAATCTTCTCCATTTCTAGGTAATACATATTACAGGACACTTGGTTGTCAATACTAAAGGCGATCGTGTCCTCATTGCTGTTGGCCGCCCAATACCGCATCCATCGAACATAGAAATACCCCTGGGAACAACAACATTTTTAACCAAGCATTCTCTCGACATGAAGTTCACATATGTCGACGATAAGTAAGCATGTGTTGCTATCCTTGCCCGAAAACAGAATTTATCGAATTCCTTGCCTTTGCAATTTCAGAATGACCGGTTTGTTTGGATACAAACCCGAAGATTTACTTGATAAGTCCCTGTATGAGTGCCATCATGGAGGTGATACGGATAGCCTAATGGCAACATTCAAAGGCGGTAAGTCTTATTATTTTTGTTTCTTTTGCTATGACGATGAATGGCTGCAGCATCTAAGTGTTGCCTGGTCTCACCGTAAACGAAATTAATCTCTCACGGTTGATATGTACACACACGAGTAGGTTTTATTTATTTCCTTCTTTTGAGAGCATGCATGATGACTTACTATTTGTTTACTTCGCATAACGTCATGTGTGAATTTAAGAGTTACGCGATATTTTGTCGTGGTATGGCGAATAATGGTTGAATGGACGCGCTTTACGTATGACTAGGCGTTGAGTCTGGCTGCACTAAAGTTCACTGTCGAGTCTTCTTAACCAACGATACACGTATGGCCAGGCCGTTGAGTCTGGCTGCACTAAAGTTCACTGCCGAGTCTTCTTAACCAACGATACACGTATGGCCAGGCCGTTGAGTTTGGCTGCACTAAAGTTCACTGCCGAGTCTTCTTAACCAACGATACACGCTTCACTCGCTTTACGTATGACTAGGCGTTGAGTCTGGCTGCACTAAAGTTCACTGTCGAGTCTTCTTAACCAACGATACACGCTTCACTCGCTTTACGTATGGCCAGGCCGTTGAGTCTGGCTGCACTAAAGTTCACTGTCTAGTCTTCTTAACCAACGATACACGCTTCACTCGCTTTACGTATGGCCAGGCCGTTGAGTCTGGCTGCACTAAAGTTCACTGTCGAGTCTTCTTAACCAACGATACACGCTTCACTCGCTTTACGTATGGCCAGGCCGTTGAGTCTGGCTGCACTAAAGTTCACTGTCGAGTCTTCTTAACCAACGATACACGCTTCACTCGCTTTACGTATGGCCAGGGCGTTGAGTCTGGCTGCACTAAAGTTCACTGTCGAGTCTTCTTAACCAACGATACACGCTTCACTCGCTTTACGTATGGCTAGGCCGTTGAGTCTGGCTGCACTAAAGTTCACTGTCGAGTCTTCTTAACCAACGATACACGCTTCACTCGCTTTACGTATGGCCAGGCCGTTGAGTCTGGCTGCACTAAAGTTCACTGTCGAGTCTTCTTAACCAACGATACACGCTTCACTCGCTTTACGTATGGCCAGGCCGTTGAGTCTGGCTGCACTAAAGTTCACTGTCGAGTCTTCTTAACCAACGATACACGCTTCACTCGCTTTACGTATGGCCAGGGCGTTGAGTCTGGCTGCACTAAAGTTCACTGTCGAGTCTTCTTAACCAACGATACACGCTTCACTCGCTTTACGTATGGCCAGGCCGTTGAGTCTGGCTGCACTAAAGTTCACTGTCGAGTCTTCTTAACCAACGATACACGCTTCACTCGCTTTACGTATGGCCAGGCCGTTGAGTCTGGCTGCACTAAAGTTCACTGTCGAGTCTTCTTAACCAACGATACACGCTTCACTCGCTTTACGTATGGCCAGGCCGTTGAGTCTGGCTGCACTAAAGTTCACTGTCGAGCCTTCTTAACCAACGATACACGTATGACCAGGCGTTGAGTCTGGCTGCACTAAAGTTCACTGTCGAGTCTTCTTAACCAACGATACTAATTGCTTGTGCAGTTTGTATTGGTGGTTAGGAATATGTCCCCAAACACCAGCCAAGCCTCTCATACCGACAGGAGCACTCACGGCCCTTTATCTGCCGTGGACAGTCTATATTTTAGTACGACACCAGGATGACGTCGCACTGTGTGTTAATATCAAAGCTGTATTCATCGACAGCTGGCCTCAAAATCAGCAATCAACTGTTCGATATCGGTGCGGGAGTTTTGGCCCTTTTTCGCGACGTCACAGTGCGAGAGTATGATTTATTTTGGCCGCGATGCATAGAAGACAGGCACACAACACTACGTTCACTAAATGTTAACTTTCAGTATCGCTTTAGTTTCGCATGGTCGATTTTTGCCGCTCGACTAGGGATTTATCTATCGTTCACGGACAGAGTGAATAGCAATGGCTATAGTTCCACCGGTGGTATGGGTGGCGCTCCAAACCTTAGGGGCCCAGGGCCTTTCATCTCAGCAATAATAATGACCTGTTTATGCCTCCTGCATGCATGTTTCATGAATTAGCAGAGTCATTTGAATCCCTCAGAAAAATTGCCCATTAACACTTCATCAGTGTTCGTGACTCTCCAGTGATCAAGCGCGAACTAGGCTACACACATCGCACTTGCAGGACCAAGTGAACTAGTCCACACGCAGGAGACACTCAGCTGGGCTGTGTATGAGCCGCTCAAGATTTGAGATGAGTTGCAGTTCATTAAAAGGGTTTAGACACCCTGTAATAGGTGCATTACAACCATAGTTGGTTCTATGCCTCTTATGGTCCATTCGCTTAGTCCAACATTTCGGCCGGTATCTCACGAATAAATGCTTCAATGTTGTCTTCCAATGCGTCAATTGAAGTGGGCTCTCTCTGTATACACATGCGCTTTAACATATCCCGACAAAAAATACTCTAAAGCCGTTAAATCGCACGATCTAGGCGGCCAATTGACCGGTCCCGAACGTGAAATAAAATGTTCACCGAACTCGCCTCTCAATGAGTCCATTGTTGCGCGTGCTGTGTGGCATGTGGCACCGTCTTGTTGAAACCACTTGTCATGCAAGTAAGTTGGATATCATCTCACGGTAGCGCTCACCATTCACAGTTACGTTACGATTCGCATCATCTTTGAAGAAGTCCGGTCCACTGATGCCACCAGCCCATAAACCGCACCAAACTGTGACTTTTTCTAGATGCATTGGTAGCTCTTGCAATGCTTCTGGCTGATATTCACTCCAAAATCGACAATTCTGCCTATTTACGTACCCATTGAGCCAAAAATGAGCTTCGTCTTAAACTGACCATAAAATGGAAGAAGCACGCGATGAGCTTTCTTAACAGAGCACGCATTTTGATAATAATTGTTCGTTTGTAAGACGATTCATGGTTAAATTACTGACCAAACTGAAGATGTTTGACAGTGAAACAAAACACGAAGCGTGCGTCAGCTGTTTAAACCAGTGTTGCCAAGAAGATAATAGCTAAAAATCACCTTTTACAACATCAGCTTTGTCCTCTGGCTTAGTCCATTTTGCTTGCGCATCAAGGGATAGATGCGATGGAAGCCTAGGTTGGCCTTCTTGAGGGTCAGTTTCAAATGACTGTTGAACTTCAAACTTTCCGTGAATTATACTTGACCTTTTCGATTGCTGATATTTCTCTACCGTTAGGGAGCACTATCTTTATGCTTCGACATTTGGCTGCTGATCTGCATCCACCTCTGGATGGTCTCCTTAAGCACATAAGTACCGATTTCCCAGCATTGATACGAATACACCATTTGGTTTCGTAGTCAAATTTGTTCGCTGTTTGGATTTCGACCCTTCGCACGGCTATCTGTGGTGACGTCGAGATGGCATAAGTCAGTAAATAGACAGCAGTTCACTGCGTCAGTTGGATGGGGTTGATCTGACGTGTAGATGTTGAAAAGCCACGGTCCAATCTTTGATCCTTGTGCAACATCCGCCTTGGTGCTCCGCTCTGTTGACTCCTGCTGCCTTCAACTGAGACTCCCCTCATCAAGGTTGGAGGGGAATCCCATCTGGTTCAGCTTCTAGATGAGTCCCTCAATCCAGACCGTATCGAAGGCCTTTTCTACGTCGAGACGTTGACCTCATTGTTGTTCAGTGCAGCTACAGCATGGTGGTGAAACTTCATTAGAGGATGTAGCGTTGAATGTTTTTCCCGAAATCCGTACTGAATATCCGGAATGATGTTTAGGTGGGTGGAGCATCGGTTTAGTTTTCGCACTACCAGGTCCTCGAGGATCTTGCTTACATGGCTCAAGAGCGCATAGGCCTGTGTCATGAAGCACCCCTTTTTTGGAATTGCGACAATTTTTGCTATTTTTCTCTTTCTCTAGGAAAGTAGCAATTGTTTTTCTTTCAGGACGAATTTCGAAATACCGTCAACCCCGGCTGCTTTCCTCGTTGGGCTGCGTTGAATAATTCCCGCAATTTCTTCGGCCCTTGTGGGGTCATCGTTTCCTCTCGGGTCGTCCGCTGTGTTGGTTTCGTAGAAGATGATGTCTGGTGCATGATGAAGGATGACGTCTCAAGTGCATTGACGTAGCTGTTGACTTCTGTGACAAATTCCGGTTCATCGGGCGGTGATGGTTGAAAGGTGCCTTCGAAAAAGGATGAAAAGGCCTCTGCTTGCGTCTCCCGCGCTTGTCGTCAGTGTTTGTGGCAGCTTCTTCCTCTTACCGATGATTTGATGGATTTGTCGGAATGTGTCGGGCCCTGGCTGTATCCTGCGCCTGTTCCCCGGCTGTATGTTGTTGTGCGTTTGTTGTCCGAGACATGATGTTCTTGCAGTTCAACTCACTGAGAACAGCTTGGTAGTCTCTGCCTCGTGTGTTCAGCTTCCGGTGGTGTATTCGCTGGAGTCTTCTCCTCAGCCTTGGAATGGAGCGACATGACATTAAATTGCGAAAGGAAATTAATTGCTGTTGAGACTGTTAGTAGCACAGCTTGCCAAAGTCAGTTGCCCGAGTTAGAATGTTTCTTCTAAACCAACTCTATTTTACACCACACTGCAATGTCGACACATCAGCTTGGCAATTTGAAGAGCAGTCATTCGGAGAACAGGTATGACAACCCTGGATTATCAGCTTAAAGCATATTTCCTCGAAGGGTCCGATGTAAATTAACAAGGACCGCGCTGAAATTCATGTCGCTGGGAAACCGGAAATGATTTCTTCCGTATCGTGACTGTGTTCTCCCCAGTTTTTCCCATGAACCCGTAACTCCCCTTTCGCCGGCCACATAAACAATGACAATTTAAATGCTTCGCCCGCGAACCATTTGCTGCGATAAAATCACACCAGAACCGCATTAACTTTCAAAATAAATTCCCGGGACATTAACTCCTTTAATTCGAGGGAAAATGTGGGAGAAGATAGCCCTCCTTAAGTTCGCAAGAGGACAACGAACAATCGGAATGCATTAGCATGTCGGGCACCACCTCTGTCTTCCGTTTCTGTTTTGTGTCTTGTCCACGAAATGCCATACTATCCGCTAGTCTTAATCCTGACAGTTAGTCTCGCTCGGATGTGGTATGTGTGTGTGTGCATTGGAGGGTGTGCATAATAGCAGCAGCGTGTAATAAAACTGTCTGCGAAAAATGCCACTTCATTTGTGCTTCGCCGTCTTCCTTCGATGTGTTCCGCTACGAGACGGACTTAATTTATCCTTCTGCAGGAGAGAGGATTCCATTTTCACCGTCCTCCGCCTTCCTCTCCTGTCACCTTACGGGGCCTGATATCGCCAAACCGAAGAGGAATGTGCTGGGAAATGAAAGTGTAACCGTCATTATGTTTATTGAAAGGATACACAGCACTGTCACCGTCGGGTATCTTTGGCATGGCAGCCCGTGGGCGGTTGGAGGTGTGTGTGCTCCTCTGAGTGGACTTTTCATGTTCAAGCTTCATGCTTCTCGCCGGTGTCTCTCCGGTTCCCTCGCTTACCTCGAAAGCTAATTAATACCGTAATGCGATTACTGAAGAACTTATTATGTGCGATTAGGGAGAAATCACAGAGACACACTGCTCTACGCGGGCGGTCGACGGAACGGACGGGCGAGTGAATATTGCATTTGCCGAAATGAAACTTAAGTTGAACGGAAGTTTGCGTGTCCAGAGGTGGATGGGATCCAGCCCAAGCCACCCGCCATTCGTTCGTGTTAATGAGTTTTACTTTTGTTCAACTACGTTTTCATTAAATATTATTATTGGAAGTGTGTTATTAATGTAATTAAGGAAACAGATAGAGACGGGGCTCAAACGGGGGATATTATTTACTTCAAGCTATTTTTGGTGTGTGACACTGAGGGCTGGGCGGGTAGAGAGGTAGCTCAAATTTTGAACTTAATTAATGACCTTCATGCGAAGAACTCATTTAAGAGTTGTTAGTGGTTGTTTGGTTACGGGAGGCGAAGATTTATATTTCACGTAAATTTGATGCTTGATGAATAAGATTGTCTTTAGCTGTCAGCATTTCGGAGGGAACACTCCAAATGGTGTGCTTGAAAGAAGATATCAGCGTGGTTTAGGCTTGAACTCATGTCTGGCCCGGATGGTATTCTGAAGAGGTATTCTTCTGCACTGCGTAAGCTTTTTCATCCATCCTACTCTACAACAACATTTGTCCAGCCCGTCCCTAAAAAGGGCGAATCTTCGTCACCCACCTCGTACCGACCGATTGCACATGTGTCCCTTGTTTCTAAGGTCATGGAAACGCTGATAAATCGTCAGCTTATGAAATGTCTTGAATCGCGGAAGCTTCTTAATGACCGGCAGTATGGTTTCCGCAGCCACAGGTCCACTGGTGGTCTGATGGCTTACCACACCGATCTTTGCACAATGCAGGCGAAAGCAAGATCGTTGCGCTTGATATTTCTAATTCATTTGACAGAGTTTGGCATCAAGCTCTCTCCTCGAAATTGCGTGCCTATGGTGTCGATTAGAATTTACCTTTCGAACCGTTCAATACAAGTTGTCTTGGATGGGTTCAAGTCTGATGTCCACCAAATAAATGCTGGTGTTCTCCAAGGCTCTGTCCTCTCTCCGACACTCTTTCTCATTTTTATAAATAATCTATTGCCTGCTACTTCTTATCCAATCCATTCGAGCGAAGGCTGATGACAGCACCCTCAGCTTTTCATATTCGTTCCAAGACTCGCGACTTCGGCCGTAGAATTCCAACGGCAACTTATGTTCAGCACACTGAACTCCGATCTTGACAGCACAATCGAGTGAAATTCAATGCTTCAAAAACTCAATGCTGTCTGCTGTCACTCAAGCGAACCCTTGTTAATCAGCCATTATCCATGAATGACTGATTAACATGTGTCGATGAAACCGGAAAGCTTTCCATCCTTGGTATGTGTATCAACACAACACTTAGTTGGAACGATCACATATACGAGGAGCGTTCAATATATTCTCGGTATCGATATGAAGGAAAATGCGAATTCAATTTAAATTGTTTTTATTTTTCAATATAATCTCCCCTTGTTACATCTTGAGATAAGCTTTTTAAACCCCTCAAAAAAATAAATTTCCCCTTTCTCTGCAAAATACCCATTTATTGCCGACTTGAGTTCTTCATCATCCGAAAATCTTTTTCCACGAAGACATTTTTTCAAATCCGGAAACAGGAACTAATCACTAGGGGCAAGGTCTGGACCATAGGGTGGGTGTTGGATTTCTTCGAAACCACAATCGCGCGCAGCAGCCTTGGAAACTCGCGCCGTGTGAACAGGAGCGTTGTCATGAAGAAGCAACACACCCGCTGCGAGTTTACCCCGTCTTTTCTTTTTAATTTCCTCCCGCAAATTATGCAAAGCGGAAGCGTAGGATGTGGCGTTGATGGTTTCACCTTTTTGTTTGTACTCAATGAGCAAGATTCCTGCAAGATACTGTGGCCATGGGCTTCCCGGCAGACGGAGTGACTTTGAACTTCTTCGGGGGGTCCGTTCCTTTTTTATGCCACTGTATGGACTCTTGTTTGCTTTCAGGGTCATAGTGGTGGACCCATGTTTCGTCACCAGTAACAATTCGATCCATAACACCGTCCGCGTTCGCACTACACATCTCCAAAAGCTCTCTACAGCATGCGATTCTCACTTTTCACGGGTAACTTAAGCGAATATAGGATTTGTTGTTACTGTGTTCTACATGGAAATTGTACATACGCTTGTAAAAATACACGCCTATCGTTAAGTTTAACGAAAACCCTTCACTCACATATTTTGGCAGTAGAGTGGCCTCTTCAGGTTGTTGCCTTGGGGGTAACAGCAAGATACAACAAAATATGGAGATTACTGTTCTGGAAGAGGAATACTTTCTTGGACGGCTTCAGTGAAACTCCCTAAACAAAATGGAATGGCAAGAAGCCAAATTCCAGGCATGCAAATTAAAAAAGAAGATGCGTTGGAAGCCGTGTAAGAAAAATTAAAACAAAAACTCCTTGGAATCCCGAGCTACCGATGAGAGAATAGTCAAACCTCTGTAAGTCGAACAATTCGAATTTTCTATGAGTCCAGTTTCAGGTCTTTAAGGGACCCCAGACTTCAATTTGAACACCATTCATCGAATATTTGAGGTTATCAGTTCAAAAGTGGCGTAACCCCCAAAAAGTGATATTATGCCGATGGCCCCTAGAGAGTGTTGAGGGCCTCAAAAATTGTTATTTTGGTAATTTTCTTGTTTTGTGGGTTACGCCACTTTTGCACTGAGAGCCCCATTTGTTCCCGTGACTACTCGACTTGTGGAGGTTAGACTGTATCTTGAAATTATCCCCTGTGCCCTCGAATCGCAGTGAATTATAGATCTTTGTTTTTCGCATTTGTATGTTTAAAAAGATTGCACATACGTTGCATGTACATTTGCAGCCACACCTCAATTCCTAGAATGTGGTTTTCAACGGTAACTTGAGGGAAGAATCTACTTTGAGGGCATTTTTTATTCACACCAAATTGTGTGTTCACTTGGAGTGTTCCCTTAGTTTTTAGACACTTCGACCTCACCAGCCGGTGGTCAGATCACAACGTCTCGGAGACAAGGTTAGGCATGCACACAAGCCAACCAAGACAAAAGCTAAGAAGCATGTCATGAGTATTATGAAATATCGAAGAGCACCGCTCACGCTGCCAATACACTAGACCACCCATTAACCTCTTTTGGTAGAAAGATCAGATCTCTCACCAAATAAGCTAGGCATTGGCATTCCTCCCGTCCTTGAATGCACCCTCAGTCCTCGTCTCTCAAGTACATCAGGCACTGAAGCGCCCGTCATAATTTGCCACTCACAACAATCCACACACATTCAAGACCCATCTCCGCAGATACCTCCTAGCCATTTGCTATATCCATTTGGTCCGTTAAGGGGCTTGATTCCGGAACCATAAATCCATGTGTCTGCAACTTAAAAAAAATCAGACAACCAGGCTCGTTGTCCTATTACAATGTACTACGAGTCCAATATCACAACTCGTGATGATCTCAGATCCAAGTCCAAAGCATAAGTAGCACCTACGTGAATAGCCGTCGTTCAGGGATGCATACTGATTTGCCTTCTAAATATAATAGTGACCAAGCATAGCTTTTTTCGGTGTTCACTGAATTTACGATTTTGCAAGTACGTGGTTAAATGTACTGTTTTGGTTTTTTCGCAAAAAGTTTCTATATTTATTGGCAACAAAATGGTGTATACGCCAGTTGACAATGTGATTGATTTAGTGCAAATCTATTGAACTCATTTTAACGTTCAAAACCTGCCATTAATGCGTAGGTGTGGTGTGGTAACAGCATTCCGTCCGTCACACACTGAGGCACCTTGTCTCGTTTTAGGATCCACATTTTGGTGCAACTGTCGCCCGTTGTTCGGTATATCGGATGAGGCCCTCCTGGTCTATTCGGATTTCACACTTTCCGATTCTCCCTTGCCACATCCCTAAATGAGGACAACATTCGACTCGATTCGCTCTAATGACTTAAGTTAAGCCCACACATAAAACTGGGTGACCAAATTGCGCTCAGTCCTTCCCATAACCTCTGCCGCCACCTTCCGACAACCTATAATAGAATCGGAAACGTTGCTCTTAAGGCCCACCATACTCACGTCGGGCGTTTACGCAATTTGTGCCACCCTCCCCCAGCACATGAGTGTTGTTGGCTGGCACAACACCCCCTTAAGCACTTGACACACCATTTCCGCAACATTTGACACAGCGTCTTATAATTGTCTGTCAGATAAGGTTTAGCACTTCTTCCACGGGCCCTGCACAGCCAATAAACAAGCTCGCAAATAGCTCAAACTTAGTGGAACTTGATGTCATTAATCATTTCGTCGGTAAGTTTTCAAACCCCTCGTATCTCGTCGTATCGTTAACCTCACATTTTCAGTTTTCCCTTTTTTTTTTGCTGTCCCTGTCTCGGCTACAAAGGAATTTGCCTCAAGTGGCTCCATCTGCCGAGTGCATTCGCATCGCAGCAATTTTTACGACTGCTTGACCGTAAAGGAAAGAAAGGATTCCGCTACAATTCTTTTGTGTAAATAGCGGTACACAAGGGATTTTAACAACTTGTCCAAGATGCATTCTCTTTGCATTCCTCTCGTGCAAGGATTTTTACGCGTTCCACACTTGTGGACTTGCAACAGCAGCCATAAAGTCATTTTCTCTGTTCGTCTGTCTGTCTGTGACTTCATTGCACTGGAGAGTGCCGTAACAAGAACCGAACCGGACTTCAGTGGCTGGCCAGTTGGTTGACCATGTGACCGCGACAGCAGCGGCGCGATGGAGTCGACAGCGGGGAGTGAATTTAATCGTGTCTCCAGAAAGAAAGTCATTTGAGGAATTTTATTTCTTCTGCTACTGCTGCATTTTAAGTTATGGCGTGGTGAAGTTTTATTGTCCACCCATGGGATATGGCGTGGAATGTCATCTCGACGGAGAGTTGCTGAGTGGTTCCATCATATCTTTACAATGAATTTTGAATAAAACGGGGGAAAAATGGTCGATTATAAAATCCTAGATTCCGTCCGGTTTTGGGTTTGCCATTATTTCCGTCTGGTCGCAACCTTGGTTTATGATAAACTGAAACGGGGTAGGGGCGAGTGAAATCGCATACAAATTTGGAGGCAATATTTCGGCTTTTTATGACGCTAATTGTCTCTTTTATGGTACCTCAACAGATGGCCGAACACTTTGGGATTTTAAATGTCTTCTTTTTTTTTAGTGTGACCTATGACCCACCTCTTGTCGTGAAGTAACAAATCCAGATGCGTAATCAGTTTTGTCAAGGGTGGTCAAGGCTAGTCGTTGAGCGAAATTGCTGACATCGCTGATCTGTGTCTTTAAGTTCGAATCAAGGCTTGACTGGTAGTTAAACCTGTATGCGCTTGCTTTGCGTATAAAATTCAGCTAACACGATTTTTGGTGATGAGTGTACACGCCTTGGCCTTTTGAAATGACAAATTCAATTCTGTCAAAGGCCAATGCAGTTCTTCTCTAAGGACCCAGTCCATAGAATCCGTTGCGTTCTGTCAGAAAATTGACAACACGTCATCCCTAATGAGTGGGACAGATGCAGCAAATGCGGCCCACAAGTGGAATGCATAACGATGGAATTGGTCAACTCTTAACTTTTCGTGCGGTTGGCACACGAAGTAATGACCACACTTTTGCCATCTGGTTGTTTGGAAATAACATGATACAGTTGACAGCAAACAATTTTTAAACCGCGTTAGAACGAGGTTTTTTCCCCGTCGCCATCTTCTGGCCCGCATGCTCCACTAAAGACGTCGCGGGGGTAAACCACGCACGAGAGATTTCCCGTGTAAAACGAAAATGATTTGTAAAAAGTGTTACCGAAGACAGCTATGGCCAATGCCAAGAAATACTTCTTTCGAAAAGCCTCGTTGCCTTCATTGATTGGCGCCGTCTATGGATCGCACATCTCATTTACATCGCACATCAGCCACACTATAGCAAACAGCAGCAATATTTTCTGCAGTACGTGCTGTACGAGCATGCACTGGTGTTTTCACATCTCCTACAGACCCGGTTTGCTCAAATTTTTGCAAAATTTTTCCGATTGTACGCACATTTTGACGATTAAGTTGACCGAAAAAATCACGAAGTACACGATATGCATTTTGATTTGAACGCCCATTTTCATAATAAGCCTGAATAACTCTAACGCGTTGCTCGATTGTGTATCTTTCCATGGTTCAAATTGAGTTAGTCTGAAATTGAGAAAAAAACTTGACGTTAGGTGTGGTTCACATTCGACATCGGCCCTTAAAATGTAACCACCCTTTATCAGCAAACGGCCCTAAGTTACGTCTTTTTATGTTTATTCGTTTGTTTTGCTTTTTTTCTCGTTTGTCTGTGTTTGCTTCGAATGGGTGATGGAGTTTGTGATATCGAGGGAATTTTCCGCGAAAAGTGACACGAGTAAAAATGTCCCACAGTTCGATTGCCTGAGGTTTTCGACTTACAGAGAGCAGTCTTATGGAGTCGAGCGTAAATTACAAAATAATTTAAGTCCTGTGCTTACGTTCTGCAATATTTGTTTGACTTATAGGAAGTTCTACTTAACGATGTTCGACTTAGAAAGGTTTGACTGTAATTCGTTTTGTAACCGCTTTTGGTTAACTAAAGGGTGTTTTTTTTTTTTTTTTTCAAAGGCTGATAACTTTAAGTTTGCGTCACAGTTTCCTGTGACAGCTGATTTGACAGTTCTCCTTTGAGGTTAGGCTGGCTTTGTATTTCATCTTAGACTGATGACGGAACAACATTTACAATTGTTAACAAGGTTCAATTGAGGGGACTAAACCTAGATCCATTGTCGAAGCACAATTACACCCAGAAAAGTCGTTTGGTTCGCTTTATCATCGAATCATTAGTCCGTGCGGCGTAAAAAGTGGAACGGTGATCGGTAGAGAGACATGAATACTAATATGTTCGTGCAACACTTGGACTTCGAAGCCAGCATTCGACGTTATTGCTGAAATACAGCTTCGTTTACTCCCAGGACAGTGTTACCTTGAGCTTCCTTGTCATTCTTGGTCCTTAAAGTTCTGATTCCATATCACTAATGACCTTATCAACCGTCGAACAATGATGTGGCTCGGACTGGGTTTTGTTTGACACTAGGAGTTGGACTGAGTTGTGTTTATTATTTAAAAGCAACAACTCCATTTACGTCACAGTTGTTAGTTGTAAAAGGTTTGTACAATTTTTGTTGACTCCCAACACACTGAAGGTCACCCGTTGCTAAACATTCACTTCCACTTTTAAATCGTGCAAACCACTTTTGTCACGTTCGCTCAGCTAGCGCATGTTCACCATAGACTTCCTCCAAAATACGATGACACTCGGCAGCAGTTTTCTTCATATTAAAGTAATAAAGAAAAACTGCCAGCAAAAACACCTTTTCAGGCCAAAGTTCGACATATTTGAGTGAAAAAAATGTATTGTTGTTTACGCTTCAAATGATTGACATATACTGAAATGACGTACAATGACAGTAGCTTTCCAACGCATGTTCCAATGGAATAATACAAGTTACGCCATCTCTTAGCACACCGCACGAATTACGTCATATACCCAATAATTCACAACATTGGATTTTCAAAATGCAGATCCACTTCAATCTGTCACATCGCATCGTCTCTTGTATCTCTCATGCTGTTTTTATCCTCACTGATTAAAGTAAGACCTTTCCTAAAATCTTCCACTTTGTGATCTCCGGTTTCTTCTTGTATAGTATTATAGTACATATTTTTATATTTAGTACTAAGGACATGCAGTGGCAACACTTGTCTTTAAAGAAATCCACATGAAAACGTCAAAGTGACAGCTGGTTTATTCTTGCTTTCTTTTTGGGCTGATCTTGTCAGAACGACCATGAAATAAAAACGCACATTAAAAATATGTAAATTCATCACACACAGAATTTTAGAATATAATTTATGGTCATGGGTAGATCAGGGCAAGTGCGCACTTGAACCTATGACGTTGAGGTTCGATTCCCGATACGAGCAAAATACTTTTCACGCCGTCTTCTTCGAGTCACTGGCAGTGCTCAAAGTCTAGAAACCTCCGCTTCTCAAACTTGGCCATTCCGTTCGGAGTCCACATAAAACTGTATTTCCCTTCTACTCTCCTACGAGAAATATCCTACGAACAATAGCACAATAAAAGTGGTTGCTGTAAAAACTACGCCCTTGTCCTCTGCGGGCTGTAGTGCCATATTATTACATTTTCAGTGCTTTTAGAACAGAACTCTCCCAAGACCCTCTGTCTACGACCGAACTATACAGCACAACTCTGGGGTCCCACAATGCAGGCAGCTTGGGCCATTGCTTTTCCTTTTAACTGTCAGCGAAGTCTATGAATGCACGCCGGCGACCAAAATGTATTTCCATGTGCCAACTCTGATCTATTGCAAAATTCTTTGAATGTCTTTTATTTTAATGCGATAAGAAGTTTCTCGAGTAAGTGTAAGTGCCGACAGATGGTTAAAAGATCTCTGAAAGATAATGTCGAATTTTCCCTCAAGATGACAGACACGTCAAGTCATCTCCTCAGAAGCTTGTCCAAAATGTGTAGATGAACAAATGCTGAAAAGACGAAAATGCGTCGCATTTTGTCGGCAAACTACGAGTGCCATCTGCTTGATTAATTGATTTACCCAGCATATGGGATACTTTTCCATCCGAGCCTGTGTCTGGTCTAATTGCAAAACAAACAACTGCGCTAACGACGTCACTGATTCGAAGTTAATACAATTCGTGCCAGAAATCCGCTAGTGAAAGAACGAACTTTCACTGCAAACTCAGTTTTTGTTTCTTTCTTAAAATAGAGGAAGCTAATTTTTTTCACGTTTGGCTTCTCGCATTTTTACGCGTTCAAGTTCAAGGCTGAACGGTATTTTTCTCGAAGATCCCATGGGAATCTCTAGAAAACTGAAATACGTATACGCGCTGTGGACTGTCACTAGTTCTTCAAATTTTGCTTCTCTTGTCATATTTTTTTCCTTCTCTAAATTTGAGTTTATAAATAACATTATGTTTTGGAAATGGGAACACTGTAGATTTTCCTCGTCTTCTTTTCTTGTAAACAGTGGCTGTAGTGTGGTTTTTTTGTTTTTTTTTTGGGAGGAACGACGATGTGTTTGATGGAATCTGTTCTATCACATGAGCAATGCGATGGTCGTTAAATGTTGGAATGAGTAAATTCAATGAATATCTGTGCGATTGTGGAGACTTCTGGGAGGATTCCCCAAGAAGATTCGAATTCGACCATTGGGCCAGGAACAAGTTTTTTTTCTGATTACCACTAGCCGGCTGCTATCAATTTAATATTTCTCAAAATAAAAGCCGCTCGCCAAATCCATCTTTAGTCTGCTGAAAACTTTGCCCTTGCCACACAGAAGGTCATTCAGAAGGATGGAGGATGTGCCAGACATGATTATAGCAAAAAACATTTCCTGGCAACAGCGCATGGGAACCTCCTACGTTCGCGCCAAAACGGAATTTCCATCAATTCCTTGCAACATTACCCAGCGGCGCTCGACGCGCTTTAAGTCAGAAATGCACTCTCTCATTCATCTATACATTTACACCGATGCCATGTTACAGCGCGCCACTCACTCCCCAGCAGGGACTGAAAGGTATGCCCGGCTAGAGTGGCCTTCTACAACTCGACGTCTCTCTCACGTTAAATAATGACTTAACGTAGTTTACTCCAAAGACTGTAGCGGCTACGAATCCTCCACCAGCCCACCCACTCTGTATGCATGCACCCGTTGCTCGACAGTTTAATGCTACCCCGGATCGTATCCGTCCGCATCCGAACCGTCAAAATAAACGAACACAGAAATATTTAGCGCTCCGAGTAGTAAATGGTCTGCACTGCTGTTGCTGCTTCCATCCAGCTAAAGGTTGACGTTGACGTTGATACGCTGATGTGTGTCGTCGTCGTGGTGGAGTTTGTCGACCGATTCAGTCGGTCGTCTGTGCGGTGGTGGGTGTACGCCAACATCGGAATTATGCATAATAAAATCCAAACCCCCAGCGCCGTCCTTGTCAGACAGGAGTTTCCCACGTAACTCGCATTTCGTCGGGGAGCTTCTATACCCGGCAATGACGAGTGCATCGACTTGTGAGGCTGATTACTGGTGCTGGTGCTACTATTTGGCATTTTTCGTCAAGGGTTGATAATACGAAGATAATTTCGTCGCCCTCAAACCCGCCAATCTGCCAGCCAACCAGTGAGAGTTCGTGTTCACGGCGAGAATGGGAGTATCCTTACTTATTCATGGCACGAGACCGGGAAAAGCAACTTTATGCATTTTCATCGGATTAACGGAAGACTCCATCGAGGAGACCTGGTTGGCGCTCCTGCTGGCATTGGTGCAGCTCATTCATATCCTCTGTTTGCGGGAGCTGGAGATAACTACTTGCATTGCAGTGTTGTTGAAATGTTTCAACTTTTATTGCAACTAAAACTTGAGGCTGGGGCTCATTTTTTATGCTAATGCCATGAATGAGATTGCATTTCTTTGTTGGGGCATTCTATTCGTTTCTGCGGGGTTTAATTTACTTGGATGTGGCATGGAAGTCGCACTCTTGGCTCGAGCGCCCTGCGGACGCTAATCGGGTTTTTTGTTTTTGGAAAAGTTTTAATTGATTTTGTTTGTGGAAGTTGAAGGCGCCTCGAGGGGACAAACGAGTTAATCAGCGACAGACTCATGCCGTGTCCAGAAGGCGTTGTTGGGGTTTTATGAAATGTGGACTGTTGTCTGACTTTGAGATCATTCTGAGATTCTGCGGCTAGCTGATGCTTGGGAACGATCTAGGGGTTAGAGACGAATGCGTTTCAATTGGAATAAAACACAGAAAAATGATTTTAATATTCACGAAATTGAATTTTTTGACAGATGATTTTATGAAATTAATTTGAACCTGACCCGGACGACGCGTACCTGGCGTAATGTAGTAGATTGAGTTTCTATACACTCTCAGGCTGTATCGAATGCTGACTCACCGCTCACTGTAACGTTTCGGCCATCGTCATTGCCCAACGTCTCCTTCGCTGTGTCGACAATGGCTTCAGGTAGGTAGAGAGGACTGCTAGTGAATTCACGGGCACAGTTAGACCATGCTGGTCCAGTGTGAGCCAGACTACTCCCACTGATTGGCCTTTCCAGTGATCCAGTGCCGGCAAATGGTGACTGGAACTGAGTTGTCACTGGGATCCGAACCGGGGACCCCACTAATCATAGGCAGGCGGTTAATGATCTGCTCCATCCAGTTATCTGGGTTTCTGAATTGCATGCCTTTCGAAATAAATTTTAAAAATTCGTATTCGTTTCTCCGGCGTTTGTCTCTTGACGACCAAATTATCCTCGAAACAACCGAAAGTGGCAAGTCAGTCAGTCAGTCAGACCCGCATGATCCTCCGCTAAAGAGGTCGCATTGGGAACAAATATGAGTCGCCAATTGCACTACGAACTGTCATCATCATCATCTACTCGCATGCTCCTCCTTTAGCAGAGCGGGGGTAAACCACACAGGAGAGATCTCCAGCCAACTCAATCCTCCGCCATCGACTGTAACTCATCAGGAGTTATGCCCAAGCGTAGTCAGGCGAGTTTTTGGACTTGGTCCAACCACGTCGTAGCAGTCGGAAGCGGCCTCAGAAGTCGTGAAATGCGGACATTCGTTCCACGTGACGAAACCATCGAAGCATAGTCCTTTCCGTTCGAAGAAGCTGCTGCTCAACGTTGAGTTCTTCGCGCACTGTCGTGGGTCCCACAGGTCCTCACAGCAGCACGGAGAAATCTCTTCTCAGCAGCAATCTTACTATTTCGGACATTGCCCAACTTCCAGGACCATAGGTGAGAGTTCGAACACATACTGAGTTGTAAGCCGCTAACTTGGCTTTGACACCAAGCTCGGCCTCACTGATTACGCATCTCCCAAGCGTTTCAGAATTGTTCCAGCTTGACCAATCCTACAGGGAAGCTCAGCGTTACTCCTGCCATCACTCGTGCAAAAGACCCCGGCATGTGAACCGGACATGTAAGAAGATAAAGGCAATTACGTTTACAGTAATACAACTTCCTCTGCCTCTCGCATAGCATTTGCACAATACAAGCATTGTAAGGGAAATCGTTTGGAAATGCCGAAAGATTCCCGACATTGCAGAACACGCCTCTTTCTCCCAAAGTGGCCAAAAGTGGTTTCTAGGTTTTCCATCATCGGACAAGGTGGTCGATAGAGACTTAAGAAAAAGTTGCCCTCCCGTTGGCGACTCTTGTACCTTTTTTTGCTCCTACCCGTCAATCATTTAAATGCCTATCCAAATGGTGGTAAGGTGGTAATTGGTATGAAATAATTGTCGATGCAGTGTGAAGCCCAAATTTTCATTGAGTCTATATTCTTAATTCATGCTGTTTGCTAAGAGATGGCGTAACTTGTATTATTCCATTGGAACATGCGTTGGAAAGCTACTGTCGTTGTACGTCACTTCAGTATATGTCATTCATTTGAAGCGTAAACAACAATAATTTTTCTTTCACTCAAATATGTCGAACTTTGTGCCTGAAAAAGCATTTTTGCGGGGAGTTCTTCTTCATTACTTTAATATGAAGAAAACTGCTGCTGCCGTTTATGGTGAACATGCGCTATTTAAGGGGATGTGCCAAAAGTGGTTTGCACGATTTAAAAGTGGTGATTTTGGCTTGGCCATACAGGCAAATCAAGGGCAAAGTCTAATATCCATGGGGCGAAGGTAATGCTCTATATTTGGTGGGATGAGAAGGGTGTGCTGTATTATGAGCTGCTAAAACCAGGTGAAACCATCAATGGACAACGCTCCCGAACACAATTAATCCGTTTGAAGAGAGCAGTCGCCGAAAAACGCCCGGAATATGCGACCAGACACGAGGCAATAATTTTCCATCTTCACAACGGGGATCAAGTTACTTAGTCCTTTGAAACCGATGTAAGACATTTCTTTCAAAGGCTGTGCGTAAATGCTGAATATGGTTGCAATTATGCAACATTGTTGCCCCTGCACTGTACTAAATATTCTCTCAATACATTTCTGAACACGAATGCTGCCGCAAGTTTGCAGCAGGTTGACAATGCTGTCAAAAAAGTATTCATAAATGCAACATAAGTGGACGACTCAAAAAGTGTTTGGTTGACATTAGTATTGATAAAAGAAAGTCTACATGATGCCTAAGAGGAGTATGACACTAGGTTTAATGATTGATAAATATAATAAACTGACCAACTTTCAAAAATATTAAATAATGAAACCGTAGCAAAATACGCAGCAAAAGGGCCATGCTTTTAACTAAAAAGAATTGGAAATCAAAGCATGTTCCAAATGACAGAAATTTCTTTTAAAAAATAAGAGAATTTTCGTATGATGTTCTTAGGAACGACTCGACTTATCCTTATCTGCAACAAAACAAAAATCACTGCCAATTTGATCGCAGTTTGACTGTCACATTGCTTGTATGAACATAAACAACAAGATTGCATTTGCCGACTGCCGTCATGCAGTCACTGCAAATCTTGCAGGACTGCTGCCGCAGTGTGACGTTCATGAACGTTAGGCCCATGCCTCGCTTATATTTACAAGGAAAAATATTGACTTCATGCTGTCCTGTCACGAATCAAAGACTTCTGTGCATATCGTTATTTTGTATAAGTATACCGGTCACTTGCCTATATAACAAAAGTTTCTTCTCCAACACTCAGCTTAAGACAACATTATCCCCATTTCTGTTTTCCAGTTCATTAAGTTTCTTTCCTGAGTGTTGATGCCACTTCATTAATTTTACGATCACTCCGAGACATTTTGGTTAATTTGGCAAGGCTTTTTGACCATAACTGAAATTTATGTGAGCCTCATCAAGCGGGATTAGAACAATTTTTGTGCATTAATGTTTTTAAAATTTTTACCCAATCTAATGCACATTGTAATCTCATTGTTGGCTCTTTGAGTATTCTGGCTGTCAACGTATCGTTTGAAAGTGTTCCGTTTCACTATGACACGAATATAGCGGATGTAGAAGAGGACCAAGAACACAACCTTGCGGTACTCCAGCTTTTTATAGTCTTAACCTTGCAACACAACGTTTCAAAAATAAAATCGGATATTTGTAGAAGAGATAACCGGTATTTTTTGCAAAGAGGCAGCAATTATATCGTCCGTGTGCAAGGTTCATGACGTTTCCCAATTTATGAGACTAGTGCGTACCCACTCACACTAGTGCGAAGGCAGTCACACTCAATGATAATTTCAATAGTGAATGTTTCGCACTGCTCTACTTCTGATTTAAATCATTAAAAAAATGTAGTGTCATATAGCCATGAGCGAGGATGTTGCCATGCTTAAAGCAAAAGATCCTTTGTGAGAGAATTAAATCATGGTACAGTGGAAGCTCCCACAACCCACAGGCGACCTACGACAATCGCAGTACTTTTGTCCGGCTTAGGGAGTTGTCCGTCCATGAGAATGTTTTGAACGACGATCGTGAGAAATTGTCCCCTCGAGCGGATTGTCCGCCTAAAAGAGCTGTCCGTATGTGGAGCCTTCATAAATTTATGGATCAGGCCTTTGTGCAAAACTTTGGCAGCACAGGCTTGGGGCAACGTTAAGAACTGCGACCGAGTGTGGTGGTCTGACTGAAAGTTGTTTACCGCAGCATGGGTGTTTGCAGCACATTTTTGTTCGAAGATTTTGCCACTACGTCTGCAAGTGTAATCCTTTTTCGAATGAACAAATCTGTGTCTAAAAGTGTGTAGTTGGCAGGGACATGTATGTACGTCCAACTTTAATCTCACTCGGGTTATTTAGTGTAAGTTTGAGCACCTGTGTTTACTACAGGCCGTATCCACATGAAGCTGTGAGTTGCATTCTCTTAATTCTTGAATACAAGGCTAACAACGCCTTGTCACTCAAATTACCTAATAGCTGTTACCGAAGTTGCCAATAATTGCGTATGGAGCGAAGCAAAACGAGGAAAGAGGCCATTGCCGGAATAAGGTTATTTTGTTTACCAACAAACGAGAAACCCGCTGATAAAGTTGATTACGGCGCGCCCCTTGGGCTCATTGGGGTACAACGTAGTTCATCAAGGATTTATGTAATTGAATTCATTTTGGCCAACTCATCAAACTGTTTGTTTACACGCTCTTGGTAGTGTCAATGTGTCAAGGGACTGTGATTAACTGGTGCTCTGACCGGAAATTGTGCACTCCCGCATGGCTACTTGCGGCTCATCAGGCTTGGGACCTTTGAATTCTCTAGGAGCATTACCGGTCAGTGTGCTTCTCAAAATTCTTTGCAACTGTAGGTCACCTCCATTTGGAAGAGAATAACAACAGACAATAACACGAGTGGTTGCTGCTGTTGTGACAGCTAGATGTCAACTTGACAGCTACTGGAAAATAACACCAGTCCTTCCAGTCACCCTTTACCAAACAAAGGAATGACGTGTCAAGCGGTGGTCAGCTGAAATCAAATAGTTAACCGAAATCTCTCCATAATTGCCAAAATCATGCAAAATGGCAGCCATAAAAATATGTCAATCCCGCACATGTTTTGATACTCATCTCCTCCTCAGCTTAAGTCCTCCATGATGCGTTCCAGTCCTCATACATCGGTAATCAAACCCGGGTTTTGATAGCCCCCGAAAATCACTTCGCATCCCTATCAAACCGGAACCATACGCCTCCCGAAGTACAAAGACTAAAGTGGTTTGGAAATGAAAACGATTTGAGAACCAAACAACTCGCTCAGTTATAAACTTTTATTTGTTTGGACCGCCTTTTTTTTTTTTTTTTTGATGTGCGGTTGGCCATATCCTTTCCTCCCGCCACCAGCAACCGAAAGTTTGTCCCCTCCGTCCGTTCCGCGCGCTGACAGACGTAAATTCCAATTTCATTTGGCATCGCACACAATGACTCCACGCTGGCGTGCTATCGCAAAGCGGAAAAGAAAAGGGGAGAGGATATTATTTACAAGGACAATTACGCTACTATCGGGTAACAGCTCTTGCCGCAATAAAAACCGACAAAAAATGGATTGTTCTGCAGTACCTTAAGTACACGGGTTTTAATCCGAAGTGAGTGCTTGTGTATCAGCGGCGGAGCATCTAAGCCTGGATGCAGCACTTCCTCCAGCAGCACGGCTTGGTGGTGTTATTAAAACCCACTGGCTGTGCAGATTTCGTAGACTCCTGCGCCTTCACAGTCCCCGGGTGAATGCAATAAATTATGGCTCTGCCACACGATACCATCATCCGATTGACTGCGTTTCTCCTCTAAAACAGTGAAAGTCCCTAGGACGGATGGCAGCGCGCAGCACACAGCACACAGCCATACACAAACGAAATCGTACAAGAATCGTAAAAGTTTTTCGGTCTCCGACTCACGATAAATTCACACGAAAAGACGCCAGCGAACCGCTCTCTCAGAGGGATGCAGGGTTAAGCACACGATGGAGTTGCACTGGGTACGCGCGCAAATCAGAATTAAAGAAGAGGATATTTGTTGCATCCTGCCGAGGCATTCAACTTTCAACTTTGCGCTCTATTCCTGCTGCACGAAATGTATCCTATTTGTTGGTGTCTTTGACTTCCCTCCTCGTCTTGGCCGGGGCGTGGTGGGAGGGTGTGAATGTAATTCACCAAGAGAGTGGGGATGGTTGTCTAAGAAGTGGCAGTGCATACACACACCCTTGGCCAAGTGTGGGGGTCGAGAAGCTGTGAGAAATTAAACGAAGGAGTACACACTATTTGTTTGGCGTTTGCCGAACTCAGGCTGCTGGCGGGAGTCGCGGTGGCTTAAATGAAGACTGAAGCCAACTGAACGACTGAATTGCTTTTTGCCGAATTGCACTGCAAGTGTGTTGTTTTTCCACAGTGCTTGCATTCGCTTTCCTTAGTGGTTAATTTAAGGATTATGGAAGTATCATTTTTCATCATCTTTGCAAATTGAATTGGTGTTCTTTGGGGATGGCGCGGGAGTAGAAGTTTAAATCTATTTTCTGGGAAAAATATTTGTCAGCAGGACATTGATAAATCTAAGATCTAACTGCTGTCAACAAACAGTTTCTTTGTGCGACGGAACTCTTTGCGACCAACCAGCACCCTTCTGGCTCAGCATAGATGAGGTGACAGGTCGGCGTTGCGCCTTCAGAGTAGTCGACATCCGTTGAGACATTGAATGGAAGTAGACTAATTTGGGATTAAAAGAAGAGGGTGTGGATAACTTGTTTTGACTTCACTATCCCAACGCATCCTGCACATTTCTGGCTCCTTTCCTTCAAAGCGTAAGGCCGTCTAAAAAAGGAACTCATTTGAGACTTGCCATCATGCCTGTGACCAATGGACGGTCTGAGCTGAAGGCATGACTGCCTTCTAGTGTCGAGCGTCCATTCCTTTTACAATTGAGCGATAGCACGCTTTCTTGCTCCCTCTCCCTCTCAGGAGATTTGGGTTCCAAGACCTCTTCAGATGCGGGTTGGTGCCCATATTGCCGAGCCACAGCCTTCGTTTGTTTTGCCACCCAGACTACATCTTGATACAGACCGTAGAGCTTGTGGTTCTCTCTTTACCTCCAGTCACCTTTCTCCCAGACGGGGTCAGATATGCGACGTAGAAGCGTGAGCTCTGTTGCTATGCTTATCGTCCAGCTTTTACCTGCATGCACGTCGTGACCAGATAAGAAGGATAGGACAACAGAATTCAATGAAACAATAAAGCTGAGAGGTAGAGGATTGGTTCAGGCTTTCTGTGGAAGCTACGTTCATACCATCCTTGCCTCGGCTTCGCTGGTGCTTCAAGCCGTCGGTCCAATTTCGTATCCACCGGGCCAATACATGCGGCGTAGCACTTTATTACGCCCATACCGTCTGTTGAATGTTGATCTCGTCCAAGTGGTTGATGTAGTCTAGTAATCCTAGACAAAATCATCGTGTGGTGTCAAGTCGTGATAATGATTGCTGAAGACTTGTTGACCAAGTTGCTAAAATGTCTCCCTAACAACTTCGTGTACGTTGAAACTCCGTCGCTTGTACGTTGGAAACCCCAGCTCCTACGTATCGATGTTGTCAATCCCAGAAAGTCGTTTAAGATGGCTCTATACCTGCGGCGGCCGTGACTCTGTGAGTGGGTTGGTGAGTCGATCCCCATGCACTTGAGCCCTCCCAACCCAAGGTCGACTACCGGTACGAGTTTACACTGCCCCATCTTCTTCGAATCACATCACGAATCACATAGGGTACAACAGTCTAGAAAAATGTCCTCAAATTGGCCGATCGGGGTCGACATAAACTCGTGAAAGAACAATGGCAAGCACAACACGGGTGGTTGCTGAGAAGTCAGGCCATGGAAATCTACTGGCTGCGGCGCCACTCATATAATTCTTATTTTACCTGAGGAGATTGACGATAACGGTGTCCCCTTGCTCATTTCGAAAGAAATAAGACATAAACCGTACCAGACCGTCATCCATCTTGGATGCTTGGTCGATCAATTGTGGATTGTGTTCACTCCAATGACGGCTATGTTGCTACCCGCTTACTTGCTGACATAGCCACTAAGCCAGAAATGGTCCTCGTCAAATTCTCAAATCCTGATCTCCGGTCGCCCAATTAGCGGTCTCATGGCGCCTAGCTTCAATTCGTGCCGGCTGAGTTGACTCGACGTTGCCCAATTCAGTTGAACATTTATCTTTTTCGATACTGGGCGCTACGGCGGTTATGCATTTCGTCATGTTGGTGGCTTAAGGTTCAGCAGAGTGTATTTACGCTCAAACTACTCCATTGTGTGGCGAAATGGGTGCACACTGGAGCCATGTGACGACCGACCGATCTCTCTAATATTTTTCAATACTTTTTGCACGTTTGGCTGACTGAACATTTTGACAGCTGAATCTAGACATTCGCCATCTGGTGCCTTGTCCTCTTTGACCACGTTTCGCCTGTTGTTCAATCGCCGTGAAAGCTCACATCACGGCACGTTGGGATAAGCCAAGAGTAATATTTGTCTTGAAAGTGCTTTGGTCTTAAAATTGCATTAACAGTTTTTTTTTTCATGTTGGTTACCAATCTCTCAAACTAGACGTTGAATTGAAAACACCTTTACAAGGGGTGTTTGAATGTTTGTTGGACTGTAGAAATAAAGCTCAAAAATATTCTAACCGGATACCTAGTTTTTCTGAAAGCTGAAACCGTCCTCTATTCCTGCTGCAAAAATCATGACCACTTGGCAATGGCCTTTTAAGTGTAGCAATATGTTGTACTTGAGCACTTTGGCCGTAGGAGCCATTTAGTGTGCAAATTTTGCATTAGACCTCCAGACGGATTGTAGTGACGGGAAATATAAAGTTTTAAAATATTTATGATCTGCTTTTAGACGGCTTTAGATGTTCAAAATTTATGCTGGGCAGGGTATTCAAGATGACTTTGGGCGGAGAAGAGGCTGCATAGTTTTCCAGTCCACGATCATTGTTTTTAGTGGATGGCGGGGTGTATGGAGTCGAAATTCAAGCTGTTTCCTCCTTCCAGGTGACCCGGTGCATTTCCCCTGCCAGAATGAATTAGTTTTACACGATTCTTAAAATTCTCAACCTAAATAATTTTCCATGCACCGATCGTCTACCCCAAATTGTAGATCTCTGAAAACACTCGCTTGAATATATACAACGCACCCATCCGCCCATGTCGAAAGCCCCGACCCCTCCAGCGATAAGACGACTAATTATAGGTCGCATTTAAGAAAAAATAAAAATTGTGTACCACATATCTAATCAGTTGAACGGGGGCTACTTGAAGCGATCTGCAATCAGAAAATTGTAAATCTAATCGGTCTAAGTTTACACACCCGTACATTGCAAGTGATTGGGTTTGATGAATGGAATCTTTTGAAGAGTGTCGAAAAAATACGGTGGCTGAATGTCTGCAATTATATCACAGTCCAGAAGTCATTCGGATACTATGCCTGGCCAGAGAGAAGTGAGGACTAATGAGCCGATTCGCCCCTTTGGTGTTGTTTGAGTTAAAAGGTGGTCCTGAGGGTCGGAAGTGAGTGGGGAAGGATTTCGTGTGACAAGAATTTATTTTTCTCTTGAATATGTTATTCATTTGGGCATGACATGGTATTCTCACTGATGCGCCCATGTATTAGCAAAAATTAAATGCGCCGACATTTCTTTTGTAGTTTGTAAGGGCGTGGACAAAAATCTGTAAAATCTAAATAAGTTCACAAAAATGTGAAGCATAATACAAATGATTGAAAAGTCGTAGGGGTAGTTAAAAAATTTAATTTCAAAATCTATAAAGTTGAGAGTATATATATATAAAATTTTAGCCTGAAATGTTTGTCGCCGATTCACGCCGTAACTCATTTCCCGATTTCAACCAACCGTTCACACCTCTTTGGTATCGGTCTTTGGATGGTTTGTGTGAAGTGTGGTCAAAATCGGTATGAGTGTTGTGTGTGCGTGAACAAACAAATGAATTTCAGTACATTAAGGTTTGTTTGCCACACATTAGCCGTGTTTTGTGCTTCGGTATATGTAAAGATATGTCACAAAAAAGCGATTTTGATTGCTTCGATTTTTAGTGTGTCAAGATGTACCAAAAGAAGTTGCACACTTCTTGCTGATCATCGGCTGCTGCTTTGGAGGAACAACGCATCACCTGGATATCGATCATACAAATTGTGCAAACAAAACGTAGAGAAAGAGGCAAAAAACGTTGCCGAAAAAATAAACAGTTTTCGGGAGCACTTACCACACATATAGAATATTTAGATGTAAAATATTTAATTTTATTCTGATCTCTTAAGACTCAGCATTTCTAAAGCCTGACGAATTGAAAGAATTGTACGATTCTTACCTAAAAGAAAAGCCCCCTTGAATGTGTTCAGCGAAGCGGGTATGAGTTGTTTGACTTCAAAAGATTGTAATTTCCGATACGTCTTGCGTTTGGTATGACAATAAACAAGGCGCAATGACAACCGTTGAAATTGTGCGCAATTGTCTGGCCATGGCTCTTCCACGGACAAATACGTGCATCATGTTCAGGTTTAGTTCAGCTCTTCTTTTATACCACGACTCCGGGCAAAACAAAAAATGAAATTTACGCAAGGGCTCTGCGATAATTTAAGTAAAAATATGGCATTCGAAAACATTATCATTACTTCAATTTAAATTGCCGCTGAGATCGATGTATTTTTACATTTAATAGGCTGCCAGTGATGCCAGACCTTATGCTTCTAATAATCCACAGCAATAACGAAAAAAAAAACACCCTTTTCCCCCACTCATTTGTTTGAAAATGCCCACGAAAACATAAACTACAAAAACATTGCAGGAACAAAAGCTTTTAAGAGCATTTTGTCTGTCGAAATGTCCCGCGATACAATTTGGGAATTAGGGAAATCATCCCTCATTAACGTACAACCACTTCGACCGCAGAATATGCAAGGAAAGTAGTCAATTCCATTTCGGAATCCTCTATTTTGTTGGTTTTTTGTTTTTTGCTGCAGGTGTTGAATTGCTCTTAAATAAGCCACATTTTTGGATCCCGTACTATACCGAAAGAGTTCGCTGTTTCCACACAAGAAGTCTGTGCCCTGTTTCATTATTCTGTGCGTGATGTCTTGTAGTTGTCCGTTGGAACTGTCATTAGCAGTATCTAACCAGCTTGTCTGGAAACGCCTTTCCCGTGGACATCGTTCTAAAATAGATTGACAAGAACATCAATTTACAAAAAAGGTTATCAAATTACCAGCTCACTCTCGAGCAAACACAATTATACAAAAATAAAAACACGCAGCGACCAACGATGAGAAACAAAACAATTTCGAACACTGGAACATCTGAGAAAGCACTCAACCATTTTTTTAAAATGGAATTTGACATTTCTCATTTAACCGGGTTGGTTAAATTATTACATTTAATTCGGGTTGGTTGCTTCAGAGCAAGTTTATATTTTGTCGCGTCTTGCGCTAATTGCATTGAAATAGAAGAAAAAATAATGAAATATTTTTATAAAAATTTAATATTTTTTAAAAATTAAATATTTTGTAAAAATTAAATATTTTGAAAATACCTTTTTTTGATCCGGTTGATATGAAAATATGCTTTTGGCCTTTTAACTTATTATGCGGTGAGAAATACCAACAAAATTGTTAATTACCCGATCTTACATCACTACTTATGGCCAAAGTTTTTTGTAGGCGTATATGATATTTGCACCATCAAAAGAGCACAGTTAAAGCCCAGCTTAAAGGCTCTAGGTCTTCCGTTTGAGCCTCTTTTCTTCTTCAGTCCAATAAACATTAAACCATCTTCCCGCAAAAGCTTGCCTTATTGGGATCCTAGTTCATAGATTGAATATCTCAGAGTTCCGTCAATTAATTCATCCCATTTACGATTTAAATATCTTTTAAAAATTCAGTCTTTCTCAATGCGCCGTCCTACGGCGGTGGAATTGAAGGCTTTCCGGCCCCATTGTTTTCCATTCGCCATCCCTAGTCATCGCAATCGTCACTTTCTTCGCTCAAAGAAGTAGCAAATCTTCGTGTGACTTCAGCGCTGGTGTCGTTGTCTGAGTTGATAGCGGTTCGTAGGCAGACACAGTCTTTGACTATCCACGATGACAGACCAACCGCATGTCTCACGACAGAAACGACTGCAGGCTACTTACAGACGTAATAAGGAGTCGGTACACTTTTGCCAAAGCGTCTAGGCGACACCTATGGACTGTGGAGAAGACGACGACACTGCAGAGCACTTCCTCTGTCAGTGTCCCGCTTTTCCTGGAATCAAGTGGCAGGTTTTCGGTGCTGATGTGGTGAGAGTTGATGATGTAGGACCACGTCTGTTGGGCTGTAAATGTAGGTTGCTGCCTGGCAGTACATTGAACCAATTGTTGGGTCTGAGTGTGTCAGCATTGACTGCGATTCGATTACGCTGTTAGACGTCCGTCTGCTGGAAAGATCAATTTTCGTATTATTTCGCTTACCGCATCACTGTAGCGTCCTTCAGGCAGGAACTACATCCATCGACAAAGCATGCTTTACTGAAGAAGCAAGTACAGCCAGTACAGCAAACTTAAGACCACCTTTAAGGTCCAAGGCACATTCTATTCTATTCGCCGGTCGTTAACTAGGCGCGTTTAAGGTACAATAAACCACTGCGTCAATTTATGTCAGTCAATTTATGCGCTACCGAAGCTTCTGTTGTCCTCTTTTCAATTCAAAATCGTTTAATATTGATCGTTAAATTTTACAACGTCTTTATTCACTTAAACGAAAGTGACTTGTCCCCCCACATCCTCCCCACCCACAGACACGTCTTTAACTTTGCTTAAAGAGCATCGAAGAGAATCAACACTTCACGTTCATTAGGTTTTTATCGCCCGGCTCGGGGTGTATGGTGAGCTTCCACCACCTTTTTGGGGTAGCCAATGCAATTCTGGGACCACACCGAAGACACACAATAGGACTGCTAGCAACATTGCAACTCTTGCAAACGCAGCAATATTCTATTCCCTCCGCACAGTCGGAGACTCGTTAATTTTTACGATATCTTCAATTGTACGCTGCGGAGCAATAAGCCGCGGCAGAATACCCTATCTGCGAGAGATGACGGGGAAAAAAGGTCAATAGAATGATTGAATTTTATGATTAAGTCAATTTCCTTGCAGATCCCCATCTTGAGCGAGCTGGTCTGAGAGTACATCCTGAATGCCATGAACCGATTGAATGCGAGCTTATTTATAGTGTGCGTTGTGCATGTTTGTTGGGCGAGTCAGCCTGCAACGCGTGACACCGCTCCGGAGCACGTACTTCGGTGTCGTCTTGCCTTCCACCGAATGTGAGATAAAAATTCCACCATTATCTGGAGTATCTTATGCAATACTCCTCGCGATGGTCTTCAGATATAGACGTGCGCCCGACTGCATGTGGAACACATCCCTTGTGTGCATGTGAGGAATTTCGGAAAAGCGTCCATTCCGTATGCTACTTAGATCGTAAACGTGCACAACAGTGCAGCAGCGTATGCAACAAAAGATGTTAAGTCGAAGATTAAGGATTTTTACTTATCCTCCCGGCACCCCTGGTGTGAGGGCGGCTGCAGCTAGGATTTATGAATGATATTTTACAATTTCTGACTACAAATGCCAGCTGCCGCTGGCTCACAAGCGGATGCGGGTACGCGTTGGTGTTGCATAAGCGGAATGTCTGAAAGCATTTCGCCATTAATTAGAAGGGTAGGTGTTGTGCGGAGTGTCTAATGAAATTTTTTCACCGATCCTCTGCCGGAAAAGTTCGTTTTCTTAAGGGACTCAAAAGTCAGGACTGCATTTCTCATATTTCCTTCCTTCTTGATCGCCGCCTCAGACGCGCTTCTAAGACGAGGCGGAGGATAAATAAATAGCAGTACACGCCATCTCCATTTGCACTTTATTAAAATTAACCCTCCTCCATCGCGTTCTGAGTGTATGAATGCATTTTTCATGGAAAGTCGTGGAGTCTCGAGGAGATAAGACATTTAGCTGGGATAGTGCGAGGACCACGTCGTATCTCATTCATTTTGTTTCATTAATTCAATATGCATTCGTGCAGCGGTGTGGTTGTTGCTGTCTGCTGCGGGGGGTTGCTCGAAAGGTTAGGTGAGAAAGGATGTTTGGTGTGCAATTCCAAGGCAAAGGACGAGAAATGTTTTAATCTTTAGCAAATGGATATTTCATTTGGGGCACAGTAGCTCGCTCATGCCATGACTTATGATGATGAATGCGTTCCGAGGGCGATCACGTGAATGTCTGTAGGAACACCTATTCGGGGGCAATGGCTTCATTGCTTTCACTCTGTGGCAGGACAGTGGATTAATTGTGAGCTACTTTGGTGCGATTCTAATGGACACACTGCTGTAAGCTTCTTCTTGATTGAATATTTGGATATGATTCAGGGGTGGAAGATAGGATACTTTATTCCGTTCGTGGATATCTGCATGTTTCTCTGGCAGAACTCGAAGTAAATTATTCCTTTGAGTACTGTTGGGAGTTGCGGACGAGGGCAGAGAAAAATTGTTGCCGTTGACATTTGTGAAATTCTTCCCCTGTGCTGATCAATTTTGTGTCTGAAATGTGCAGTAAAAAATCAATATAGTTTCAAGTCTGGTTTTCAGTCCACTCACGAGTTAAACAATAATCCCCCCCACTCTGCCTTTGTTCATAGATATAACAAAACGGTTGACCATCTAGAGGTTGACCATTGCTGGAAGAACTGTTTAAGGTTGGATTCAGAGCAGAAATGTACTTGAACTTTCCTCAAAGATAGTGTCCATAGGGTTAAAGTTGATTGAATCTTTAGCAGACCTTGGGGTTCCCCAAGGTTCTGTCTTTGGGCCTATTCTCTTCTTGATCTACATACATTGGCTCGATTTCCATTTGGCAGGCGTTAAAAAAATCATGAAAAATTATATTCCAAGAAAATTAAAAGAATTTGAACAGATTGTGGTGTAATTACTTTTCATTGTTTTTTAAAATGTTTTTTAAAATGTTTGACCCCACCATCTTAGCTGAGGTCTATCAAGCCCCTGCCATAGTAAAAAATGCTAGAAGCAAGAATATCAATTTTTGGATGTAAATACTGCTTCGCTGCTACCGTCTTAATCTTACAGAGGTAGTCCGCCAAAAAGACTAAACCAAACTCTGACTTCTACTACGGTGGGTGTAGAGAGAGAGAGAGGGAGTGGTTTATTTGGTTGTGGATGTGATCAATGTCCCAATTTCAGCACCAAGACATTTCTAGCACCAGGATATTGCTAGGTCATCTTCCTGTTTGCGGATTGACTTCAACGCAAAACAGGAAAGATTACATCTTTGGTAAAGTCATCCGGAAACACAGGCAGTTTTAGTACAGACTCGGGTTGATAGAGTCGGACCTGACTGCCATTCACGCGATGCGGACGCTTCAAAATCAGTTAAGGGATCCAACAATAGTCAACCAGGTTCATTCTGTTGCGATCGCCGTCAGTTCACAAGAGTATTCTTAATGTCCGAACCTTCCACGAAGCCAACATCGACTCGGATCATTCTGGTAGTAGGATCATGTGGCCACGATAAGAACTCGAGAGGATGACTGAGTCGGGGAGGCGCACCCCCCGACAAGCTAAAATCGCAACTGACTGTTAGGACCTTTGTTGATCGAATCTCCCAGAAATTCTCTGTAACTTTGTGCGACACTGCCTGCTGGTCTTACTGATGTGCTGGGTCTTACGCCAACATCAATGATTGACGAGACGAGCTAGGTTGGAGGTCTGCAAAGCAATGCTGCAACCAACAGCAAAAGGCAACAGAAATAACACGAGAAGCGCGTGGTCGAGGAGATTAGTTACAACTACCCACTCAGTTTTTAGTTGTAATTAATTGAGTTACAACTGGCCAAGTTAAAGGCTACCGACTTCTAGAGACTGTTGAACGGCGACGCGTCGCCTACGACAAGATATTCAGTCCAGTCTGGAGGGGATGCTGGTGGAGAATTTCTTCTCGAAGATAGCTTAGGGTAGTAGGCGGTCGCTGTCCTTGGGGAAAATGTTGAATTCGTTTAGAATGGTTGAATGGCCGAAGGAGAGTTCGCATCACAGTTGGAGCGTGTCTCAGGGCTGTGCTGGCTGCCACCTGTTTACTGAAAGTTTCCAGTGGTGGGAGACAAAGGAGTATATTGAGTGCATCCGCCGGAGTGCTCTTCAGATAGAGTAGCGTGCAGTTGACAGCTGTGTTTAGTGCTGTCCACCAAACTGAGACTCCATACAGGAGTGTCGGTCTGACAATTGAGTAATCGGTGGTTGTAATCCTCATTTGCAGCCAATGGCTTTTTTACAGCTGAACAGGGCAGAAGAAGCCTTGGATATTGAGTTTCCTGCTTAGCTTAGTGTCGATGATGAGAGCCAAAAACTTGCAACTGGCGGTTGTTTGTAAAGTGGTGCCGCACAGCGTGGGGTGCTCAAATTGAGGGATTTTGTACCTTTCGTTTTCTGGGGGTTAACACTGAGGCCGCATGTTTGTATCCATGCTGCAAGCTTATTGAGGGCATTCTGCATTATGTCAAGGCTATTCTAAATAGTGAACAAAAAATCTCGCTATAGTGAACGCATGTGTTTGTACTGTCTTTGATCTTCTCAAGGAAACACTTTTAAATGTCATGAGTTTTGCTGTTTTCCAGTTGACAGCAGCCTGTAAAACAGACTTTCGATTTGAAGGATACCCGAAAGACCAATTTGAGGATGAAGATGAAATACTGCTCATACAGATGCCGATCTAAACAGTTGGAACGAACATCATGTGCCTTCAGATATTGAAAAAATCTAAGGCTACAGCCGACTGTAGTTCATCAGATTTGGTCAGTGTCTTCTAGCGAAGTTGTCGAAATCTTGATATTTCTAAAAATGACGGCAGTTGAAACTCAAATTTATTGTTTTAACCCAAGTTTCTCTCACATTTTTGGCTATAAAAATACGAATTCTCAGTGCAAGTGAGAACAACTTTCACTGATCGGTAGTGCTCTTCTCAAGTTACAGTGACAACCGACTTCGAAAACACGGTTTCGAGAAACACGTGTGTAAAGTCTTGAGTACCATTGGCATGTACGCAGAAATGGCTCCACTCAAACTGATTTATCTTCATAAATATTAGTGCGAACTGGCTAACGTGTGTACACACACCGAACACATTTTGGTGAAATTTACTTCAAGGAGTGCACGATCGTTACAGTGAACAATTTCGTCATAGTGAACGGGCCTGGTTTTCATTAGTTCACTATATCGAGCGTCCACTGTACAGTGAAAGCCCTTTAATTTGGAAAATTCCTTTAATTTTTTTGTATAAAATGAGAGTCGGTCTTAAATTTTTACGTAAAAATTAAATTAAATTAACAAGAATTAAATAACGCAAGGATTGATCTCACACATGCAGAAGTCGGATAAAAGCATCAAAATGTCTAGTTGGCAAAGCCGGGCAATTCAAACTTAAAAGCCTTTGGCGTTAATAAAATTTATTCATTGCTCTCATTAATTCTGAAATTTCGTTTTATTGGACCGACCTTCCCCCCCAATCGTTCCGAATTACAAGCTTTTACTTTTCTGGAAATTCTCAAGAATATCCGCCATCTAAAGGGTGATTTTTTAAAAGCTATAGGAAAGTTTTTCAAAAAAAAAACACATAAAATTCAGAAAAAATACATGAAATCTTTATTTGAATCGATAGGACGGTCCATATAATTCATTGTTTGAAGATTATTTCATGCAAATGTTGACCTTGACTGCGCCTCAAATGGTCCATCCGCTTAGTCCAATTTTGGCGTACTCTTTCCAACATTTCGGCCGGTATCTCACGAATAAATGCTTCAATGTTGTCTTCCAATTGAAGCGGGCTTGTCTGTATAGACATGAGCTTTAACATAGCCCGACAAAAAATAGTCTAAAGGCGTTAAATCACACGATCTAGGCGGCCAATTGACCGGTCTCGAACGTAAAGTAAAATGTTCACAGTAAAATGTTGCGCGTGCTGTGTGGCATGTGGCACCGTCTTGTTGAAACCACATGTCATGCAAGTCAAGCTCTTGCATTTTGGGCAACAAAAAGTTGGATATCATCTCACGGTAGCGCTCACCATTCACAGTTACGTTACGATTCGCATCATCTTTGAAGAAGTCCGGTCCAATGATGCCACCAGCCCATAAACCGCACCAAACTGTGACTTTTTCTGGATGCATTGGTAGCTCTTGCAATGCTTCTGGCTGATATTCACTCCAAAATCGACAATTCTGCTTATTTACGTACCCATTGAGCCAAAAATGAGCTTCCTCTTAAACTGACCATAAAATGGAAGAAGCGCGCGATGAACTTTCTTAACAGAGCACGCATTTTGATAATAAAATTCAATAATTTGCCAGCGTTGTTCGTTTGGAAGACGATGCATGGTTAAATTACTGACCAAACTGAAGATGTTTGACAGTGAAACAAAACACGAAACGTGCGTCAGCTGTTCAAACCAGTGTTGCCAAAAAGATAATAGCTCAAAAATCACCCTTTATTCGGTTCATGAAGAAAACAAAAGTTGCGGTTAACCCTCTGCAAACGACACCCGACACTCCATCCAGTACCGCGATGTGAGTGTATGAACATTCCTTTCCCACGAAAATGCAAATGTGCTTTTTTCGTCGTTTTAGTTGTCTATCAACCTTCCGGAAAAGTCCGGATTTTCCTTAGGAAGAAATATAATTAAATAAAATAAAACGACAGCTTTTATTGAATAATCTTATTACACGTATGACAGCGTGCATAAGATGGGACATTGTCTAGTTTTGAAATTCCTGCCAAATTCGACGGTTGGTTTAGCCAGAGTGTAATGCGTTCCACATCATCCTAGAGATCAGTGTGAAAAATGCGCCCGCCCGCTCTCCAGTCACGATCTTCCACAAGTTCATACACTTGTTTGATTGGACGATCACACCTAGCTGTTCGTTGCTAGCGTTGGAAGGACACAAAGGTTTCTGAAATAGGTCAAGTGCGGACAAAGGAGTCCTTGGGCGAAAAGTTCTGCTTGCAAATTTCCTCTTCTCCGTTTGCGTAGATTGTATCTGAGGATAAGACAAAGACACTGATTTCGACGCAAATTCTGACTTTGGGAACAGGATGCTGAAAGGATCAACCACAACTTGGATAAATCACACTGGATTTATTGAATCCACCGATGCACCTTATCTGTTCTTAGCCAGGAGTCACCAAATAAAGTTATTCGAGAATGTCGAGAGCGCGTCCGAAGATCGTTCCAAATTTCGTGAGCATATAATTAATTCCCGATGCATTCTAACCTATTTGGAAAATGTCACACGAATTTGTCCAATCGTCTAGTGAGCACAAAACAACTGCACATACAGAGAAGATTGGGGCAATATTTCTTTGGTTCAATGAAGACATCGATTTGGGACAATGAAGTCGATAAGGCCATAGAACGCAAACAGAAGCATGAATCATGGCATTGGTCGCTTTAAGATAAACCGCTGACACTGTAAACTCATTTCCAGTCTCTTAACAGTATGCCCAACCCATTTTTGTCAAAACAGCCTTTACTTTGTGGGAAAACAACCCCCAGTTGAATTCCTAATGAAATATTGCCATTGTCTGTTTTTTCTGCGGCCGATAAGCCTGTCCTTTCATATCTCACTTCACATGAAAATAAGTTCAGTGTGTTCACAACATTTTCCTGCGCGGCACACACACACACACACACACACGGACTGATTGTGTTACCCAAAAAGGAAGAGAAAAATAAACACAACACACAAGAATCGTATTTCAAGGAGTGAATCTGTTAACTCAATCTGAACCCAAGGAAGCATTTTGAAAAGAGAAAATCCCAAAAATTGCGTCCATCAGGGCGAAGGAGTGGAGACGATTTTCCTTTTAAGATCCTTTTGTTTTGTTTCTTTTCTCAAATTGTGTGTTTTCCTCAAGCCACTGCAACGATTATGCGTTTCTTCCACCCAGCGGCGAGCTGATGAAACCACCACCAGCCACGACTGCGGGATGTCGCTGACGGAGATGCTAGTGAAACGAATCTCACCCGTAATGGGATTAGGGCAAGCGTCTTAGAAATCGCGCGCACTTTTCTCCTTCGCTGTGCAAAAATGCAAAAAGAGCCGTCAATTCGGTGTCAAGACAGACAGAGCCACAGTGCTATGGGAGCTAGTCAGGCAGCAAATCGCAAAGTCAGGCGCACATTATCCTTCCGCCCGAAGGACCGTCGGTACAATGTGGTTGCACGCAGGGCGGGGGATGAGATGGGAATCCCCTCTCCATTCGGCCAGGATATACGACGTAACTTTGGGACACAGCTACACCTTCCTGCTTCTCGTTTGCCCGCTTCTCTCTCATCTCTCGGTTTGACGTGGTGATGCTTTCCATTGCTTCGTCTGTTCCTCGCTCTCATTCGCCTTTGTCGTCGCTTTTATCCTTTCTAAAACGATGACGGTAGGAATGGGTGCATTCACCTATGACATGTGTGTGTGTGATGCTAGTCGAACCTGCTGCGCATATAGCACCCAGCAGAGGACTGAAATCTTTTCCTTTTGATATTATTAAATGACAGAATGATATCTGCGAATGAAATGTGTGGAGTGGAGGAGTCTCTCTTTTGGCGTTTTCTATCTCTCGGCTTCTGGGTGGATGGCGGACCGATTGGTAGTGGCCCGAGCTATTGTTATGGCCCCGTCCCGGCATCGTTGTCGTCGTTCTCTTTGCGATTTTTACGCTCATAGTCGTCATATCGTTTCAACTGTGTGGAAAAATTGTCAGATAACCAGGTTCAGTCAACGCCGCGTCTTGTCTAAATGAGTTGAAGTTTTTTACGATCGAATAAATTGAGTTGAATTGCAAAAGTCGGAAAAGCGCTGCAGTATGTTGCTGCGACTGTTGCCGTGTGTAAATGTTGAAAGGGTGTGAAATGCGTCTGTCGCACTCGCGGACGAAATGTCGCGTACTTTTCGAGTGGGAATGTGTTTCTGGAGACACGAAAATAGTTTACTTCAGTCAGTCATCTGAAAAGGCAATAATTCCATGCACATGCAAAATTGATGGTATTTTCTTTCGAATTGAAATTAACTGCTGTTTTATGGCGGGAGTCAGGTTTATGTGAGTGCTCAGTGGCGTCGTCAAATTTATTCAGCTTCCAGTCATCAAATTGGAAAAAACGAATGTCTATGATTTTTTGATTATGACTGGCATTCGGTCGTTTTTGTTTCCACACACTAATCCATCGCCGTCTGAATAATATTCAGTGCAGTTGAGTTGAGATTTAACTCGGAATGACTGAGTGCTGGCGAGTTGAAATCGCTTCGCAGTCTGCATCCAAATGTCCATGGGAAATATCCTTAGTGCAGCATTTATGCCCGCTCACAGTGAAAGCTCATCTGCTGGTTTGGCTAAGTGCAGGATGGCACATGAACTTCGCTCAAGGAGATTTTGTCACAGTCACAGTCAATATTTAAGTCGTGGGTTGAGTGGCATTGTGAGCTATTGAATCCACCAACCAGAGGAAAAGAGAAGACACCAACTCAACAAGCGAATGTTAGTGCATGTGAAGATATTGTTATATACTCTCTGGATGGACACTTAAGCCATGGCAATCGGTGGCTTATGTTAAACCACTTTTTAAGTGGATTTTATCGTTAACCGTCCACTGTGAAAACGAATTTTGTATTGATTCTGCGTGTAGCCATGAATCGCCACTCGGGTGTAAGAGTTACGGACACCCCTCCATAATGGACACCTCTCTTTTCGGACAATTCGTCATAGTCCCGGCATGAAGATCGAGCTAGGCTCGTATGTCTCTTGGAACAAGAGCTATGCTACGCTAAAATCGCTTTCTTTAAAACAAAACATGGAAGTGAATTTTATTTTTCAATTTTACTTAACTCCCTCTAGAACGGACACTCCTCCATAATGGACACCTCTCGGCGTGAAGATCGAGCTAGACTCGCATGTCTTTTGAAACAAATTTGATACTAATTGAGTGCCCTGTTATTCATGACATTGAGAATATAGGCTTATATTTTAATGACCAGTAAAAATCGCTAAAATCGCTTTCTTTAAAACAAAATGTGGAAGTGAATTTTATTTTTTCAATTTTACTTAACTCCCTCTGGAATGGACACCTCTACATAACTGACAATCATGATTGTCCCGTGGGTGTCCGGAATAGAGAAGTTTCACTGTTGCTTCAAATTCAAAGTTTGGCATCACTACGGTGCTGTTAGATACGTCGTAATAATCAATCACCTTAGCTCTTGTCATTGTTGTCGTGTGTGCATGTTCAATCTTGGCGCAGGGGAGGTGTGATCCACCGGCAAGTGCGGTGAATCGACATGGTGTAGTATCCACTTCTGCCCGCGACTTGGTACTTAAGTCACAGGAGGCTCCCACTCGGGGCCAACCTCAACCACCGATCAGTCTAAAACCACACTAAGTGGCAGAGGCTCCTGATCTTCTGTGGTTCCAGCCTATAGTCTCTGGTGAAGCTTTCGCAACCGAATGGGTCCTACCAGTAAGATGCTATAGCATCCTGGATTAGTCGCATTTATTTTTCTTGAATCGCGGAAACTCCTAAATGACCGCCAGTACGGTTCCAGTAGCAACAGGTCCACTGGTGATCTGATAGCTTATCACACCGAAAAGTGGAACCAATCTTTGCGCAACGCATGTGAAAACAAGATCGTTGCGCTTAGTATTTCCAAGAGTTTGACATCAAGCTCTCTCTTGTCGAAAATGCGTGTTTATGGTATCGATGAATCTCTTCTTCTATGGATTCGAAATTACCTTTCAAGTCGTTTTGGATGGGTGCAGGTCTGATATCCACCAAACAAATGCTGGTGGAGAAGGACCTCAACCAACTTGGCGTGCGGCAGCTGGCTTACGATCGTGCCAGCTGGAGAGGCGTGTTGGTTGAGGTCCAGGTCCACTGCGGACTGCAGCTCCACCAGAAGAAGAAGAAGTTGCCCCAACTCTCTGTCCAGACTGATATTCTAATGCAATCCATTCCTTCGCTGATGACAGCACCTTTAGCTTTTCATATGTGTTCCAAGACTCACGAGCTCGCCCTTCGGCCGTCGAATTGGAACGGCTGCGTATGTTGAGCACATTGATTAAATTAAGTGGCGAAAGGACAACCGCTGTCTGCTGTCACTGAAGCACACCCTTGATAGTCAGCCATTATCCCTGAATGGCGCTTGTGTCGATGAAACCGGAAAGAATGGGTATCAACACAACACTTAGTTGGAACGATCTCATATTTGAGGTCACCAAAAATGCTGCAAAATTCGTAGGTTTCCTTAATCGATGCAAGAAATATGCCACACCCTCTGATTTGGCTTTAATTTATTAGGCGTTTATCCGACCCAAGCTGGGGTACAACGCTCATATCTGGTGTCCGTACTCGCTCGACGTACCGTCTCTTCTGTGTCCGTACTCGCTCGACGTACCATCTCTTCTGTGTCCGTACTCGCTCAACGATGCTCAAGTGAGCTAGCCAACTGCATTCCTCCTCTCCATGAATTAACCCGGTGACAATACCTGTCTCGCCAGGAATGATCAGCAGCAACTACTCGCTCTACGCATAGTCGCTTCTGTGTCCGTACTCGCTCGACGTACCGTCTCTTCTGTGTCCCTACTCGCTCGACGATGCTCAAGTGCGCTAGCCAACTGCATTCCTTCTCTCCATGAATTCACCCGGTCACAGTACCGGTCTCGCCAGGAACGCTCACCAGTTTATCCTTAGGCCTACTTTCGGACGCATACTTAAATTTCGAGACTCGTTCTTTAGCCGCACTACTCGAATATGGAATGCTCTTCCCAGCCTAATATTTCCCACAGACTACAATCCCCAGATATTTAAGATCATGTGCACAGTCACCTCCTGTCTATACTCCGTACACTTAGGGTGTTCGTAACCCCTTGTGGGTGAGCAAATTTCAATGAAACGCAATCAATAATAAGATCGGGTGCAGTCACGAGGAGGAATGTTTCATAAAATCAAAGGCTCTAGCTCGAGCAAAGCCGAACAGCTGATGATCTTTTAAAAACATAAATGGTCAAAGCCAACGTGGCCCACAACACTCCCTCTGTCTTGTCAGACTGTGCAGACCTGAGCACTTATCGGCGTCGTAACGAGACATTCGCCTACGCTAAGCTTTAAAGATGGGTCTGCCTTCTCGAACAAGGAGAAGGAGAATGATACCATACATCACTCCGAAGGGCGGCAGTTCCCGCACCACAAGCAGGAGAACTCAACTGGGAGCCTACTATTACGATGAGTTTAACGAACTAACTATCATCAGCATAGGCCAACTAAATCGCTTCATAGCAGGCACTAAATGATTTTCCCAATCCGAGTGATGCCACAATCGGGCTCTTCGGCTCAAGTCTGACTTCTGCCTGCAGTCTGCCACTTGAACCTCCCCTAAGTCGATTCATACCACCTCAGTGCAGTGTATTTCATACGTAGGTATGGGAAATGCGAAATATGAAAGATACGAAGTTCCAGAGATACTGCCAGCACCGACTAACTCCCACCGAACTACATCCTGGCGGAAAACATCAAAACAGTCGTCAATCATAACGCGTCACTAAAATAGAAGGCCTGTAAAAACTCGGCCACCGCAAATCTGAACAGCTTATGGAACTCATGTCGCCTTGGCTTGGGTTGAGTGGGAGGAATTTAAAGGAAATCTGATCACAAATTCCACCCCGCCATTTGATTGGGCTTTTATGTGTGCGATATCGTTGATGTCAAACGATAAACGAGGCGATGTTGAATTAAACAAAAAAGGTTGTAAATTTCGAGCGCCCCTTTGACCGTAATGGTCTTGGGCGAATTTTCTTCTCCGGAGACCCCATCGAATCGTTGATTGTTTGATTTTTTTTTTTGCCTTAAAGAAGGAGAGGGGAATACATTTAAGGTGTGAGTAGCTATCTGATCTGTGGTTTGCACCCGAGCAGCTTCTGCAAAAGTCATTGTCACCCATCCTGCGGGCGTGACTGGCCAATTGCGCACTACCCGGTTGTGACGCCGACGAACGTCATGCGTGAAGGTCTCTGAGATGGGTGTTAAAATGCTCAGCCAGCTCGTTAAGAGACAGCCTACAATGAAGGGATGTTTTTCAGTTGAACATGACGTTGTCCAAGGACTTAATTGCGGTCCGAAAAGATGGTAAGATTTCTCTTGGATATTACATTGCTCTTGCGACAGGACAGTGCCTCTTCCAACGCAGGGGTTTCTGACTGAAAGTGATCACTGATCAGGCAGGTTAAGGGAGATAGAATAGACACCTGTACCTACCCCCTCGTCCGTCAGACAGCGTCTGGTTGTCAGATATCCAATCTGGTTTAGAGGGTCTAGGTGGTGGAGAATCTCTTCTCGAAGGTAGCTGGGGGTTACTACCGTTTGGGAGCAAGTTGTATTCGTTTAGAATGCTTAAGAGGCCGAATTTGAGTTCTGACCACAGTCGGAGTGTTTTGAGTCTCCGGGCTGTGCTGGCAGTCGTGGAACGAAATTATATTCGTTTAGAATGCCTAAGAGGCCGAATTTGAGTTCTGACCACAGTCGGAGTGTTTTGAGTCTCCGGGCTGTGCTGGCAGTCATGGAACGAAATTATATTCGTTTAGAATGCCTAAGAGGCCGAATTTGAGTTCTGACCACAATCGGAGTGTTTTGAGTCTCCGGGCTGTGCTGGCTGAAAATTTCCAGTGGTGGAACGTTAAGTACATCCGACGAAGTGCTCCTCAGTGCCCCGGTGCTGCACATGACCAGTCTGGTGGCCAGTCTCTGCACCCGCTTAAGTATCCTGCAGTTGACAGCTGTGTTTAGTGCTGTCCATCAAACTGAGATCCACACTTACAGAAGTGTCGGTCTGACAATCGAGGTCAAAATGCAATAATCTGACGGAGTTAGACTCCAGCCATTTGCTTCTCATAAACCGTTGAGCAATCACATTCAAACCCGCTGTTTCCGTCCATTTCTCTGTAAAGATCCCGGCTAGACTGTCTCGAATGTGGCACCGGTGTCACCGGTCACCGGACTGAGACAGTCTAGCCTAGATTAGCCGTGATCTTCACAAGGAAATGGGAGGAAACATTGGGTTTGAATGCGTTAAAAGAAGTCTGTCATAGAATGTCTAAGAATTCAGTCCTCCTTAGTTGAACATGCGCTCAGCTCACGGAACGTCTTATTAAGTTCACCGCCCACTTCCCAATCCGACACCCACATTCCCCATTCCCATCAAGCCGCAATGGCATGTCGAACACAATTACTTGTTTTTAGGGGAAAACTTTCGCACTTCCATTCGCCCACCCAAAGCGCATAACTTTTCACCACGCAATGTCAATTGCACCACACCACGTTTGACTTGTATTGACAGCAACACCTTTTTAATTGTTCATCGCCGCGATTAGCAGCAGCACCAGAAAGAAAGTTACAAGCAATCTTCGAAACGTCTGTTCTGATTATTTAACTTTGAAACTTCCACACGAGTTCTCCTCCCACCACACGAACTTCTCGCTTTGATTGCACTCTGCAGAGCGCCACCCGCGGCCGCCCACTACTTCCTCTCTGTGAAATAGTGTTGCAGTCAAACAGTGTATAAAGTGAAATAAAGCGAACTCACACCACTCGGCGAGCACGTCGAAGGACGCGAAACCACAAAACAAATTGAGTATCGTCCGCCCGAGTGAAAAGAATATTTTTTTACGACCTCGTAAAAAACTACCAGACACACCATTAAAATTTACTTTTCCTGATGGAAAACTATTGATTTTGGTTTGTGTTGCGTTCTGTTCGGTTTTTCACCTCTGGCGTCGTGGTGGGGGTGAACGCGAATGAGATCAAGCGTTTGTTTGCGTTGACAAGTCACATCACGCTAACTGTGAATTAATCGCGAACGAAGACGGCGCTCGAATAGATGGACTGTCAAATTATACGCCCGATATCCAAGCTTCCTTGGCCACTCCACGCTCGACACCATTAAAAATCGATTAGGTGAAGGATGCGTTAATTAGAGACCCTTTCATCGGCACTACATCGTCGCCCCCCCGTTGTGTGGAGAGGAGGTGTCGGAAGCGAGAATCCATTTGTCCCCCAGGTTTACGAGGAGGGTCCCTTTAATATTTAATCACAAAGAAAGTACCTCGAGAGAGGATAGAGGCTGACTGGTTGATTGCCAAAAATTACAGCACTTACTGTCTAATGGATGCGAGGATGGACTAAACATTTGGGAAGGCGTAGGGGATGCTACTTGGCGACACTCACTTGTAATTATAGTTGATGCTGCGTGCGCCAGTGGCTGCGTACACATCGAACCAGCCCGCTCTGCTTTTGTATTCAATCACTTTTCACATGACAAGGAGTAAGTGAGAATGTTTGTCGACTTCAAAGGGGCGACGCCAGGGCAGGGAGAGTTGGACAAGGGCACAGGCAAATCGCTTTCGTTTGCCTAAACGATGTTTATCGCTGCATGGGGGTTTCCTAATTCACAAAGGATTTCAGCGCCTCACTGTGACAAGAATCGGCAATCAGATGCGAATTAATTTTCCGTTTAGGACGCTGCTGGCTATCGGAAGGTGAGTGTGCCCTCGATGTGCGAAAAGAAATGCTGCGCATCCTGTGAATTAATTTTTTTTTTCTGACTAAAAATTCAGCACACATCAAGCGAGCTTAAGGTTTCAGACGGTAAATTACCATCACATTCATTCGGTGCTCCTTGGGCGAGCTGTGCTCTATCGGCAGCGTCACAAAAGAAGAAACAAAGTAAAGGCAAAGGAATAACGAAGGATGTGGTGGTTGCGTCGCTGTGGAAGTTGGAGGAATATAAATATTTTTCTTCTGTTTCTTGGTATTGCCTCAGCTCCTCCTTGTCATCATGCTCGAGACGAGAACGAACCGATTCTCTAATTTAATGAAAATTTTCCACTTCACCAAGGAATGGAAATTGTCTTGCATTTGAATTTAATGCCATTACACAAGGGATGCTGTGCATGTGAAGGTGTGTGCGTGTGTGCGCGCCTGTGTTTGAAGTTTTCTCCTGACAATGCGCTCGTCCGAGTGTGAGCTGTCCATGTTTGCTGGGAAATGACTCTTAAGGGGAGCACATTTTACTCTTGGTGCACTTTCTATGTAAAACTTGTGGTTTTGCTCATGCAGCTTGAACAGACAAAAACCTGTCATCTGACGTCTGCGTAAGGCACGTTCTTGACTTTAGATGAACCGTTTAAGAACTGATGGCTGTCCTATGTCAAGTGGCACTCATGTTTGAGATCAGAGAGAATCTGCAAGTCACTACAATAATTTTAAGAATATTTTAGTGCCAGACGGCGTAGCACCTTCCGTTGAGAGAAGCATCTCAAGTTGGCCATTTTGTGAGGGCCCTATGATTCGAATAAGGACTTCCAATTGGTCTCTGTGACAGAGATCTGTTGAGTAAAGGGCGGTGGGTCTTGAAAGACGGAGTACATGTCCAGCAACACCGACTTCTTGGGCAAAACGTCCCAATTGACAGTCCCTGGCAACTTTCAGGGAATGAAGGACTTTGTCTACTTAGGCTTCGGAGTGGACCTGAATCCTTATCAACCACTGTGCTTGGCTTTGTCGTCATTTGGAAAATAAATCCCTATCTAGACGGACATTGATAGAGGCACTGCACCCCAGAGCTTCGTCTTGGAGTCATTTTTTATGGAACTAAGCAGCGTGATCCCTGAGACAGATCCCTTTCTCACTTCTTCGTTCCTTGGATGCCATTCCGGGTACCAAGAATAGGGTCGCCTGGGTTATGTCGGAGTTGGAGACCACCAACAGTACATACGGCAAGCATTCATCCAGCAAAAGGAGACGAGTCAGCAAATACGAACGAAACCAGTTGCCGGAAGCAGAACACCCAATCGATAATGCAGCTACTCTTGCCGAAACGATCATCAAATAAGGAGATAAGAATGCACTGAGTATTGAGGCAAGAAAAGTAGATCGCTCAAATGAAGGTCGTTTCCATTTCCAAAACCCATTTCGCTCAAAACTCCCGTGCCAGTGGATGTCCCACTGGATAACCCGATCAGTTTCGCTGTCAAAATGTCCGATGCTTGGAAAAAAATAGTGCCTGAGTTGTCGGTTATATTGTGGGCTCTATGGCCACTTCAACTTGAAATACGATACAATCCTTTCTTTGTGCCTGGCTGGGAGAATCTCTGACAATCCCGTACACCACTCAGCTCTGCAAAGAAAAAGCTAGTAGACGAAACCCTGGATAGAGCCTGAGTACTACAGCCATAGCAAGGGCCCTATGGCCGAAGCTGAACAAGAAGTGATCGACATCATTGATCCGCCTTAGTCGCCGAATACTGATAAGAGTCCTTACTGGACACTGTGCCAAAAGTACGCAACGATTTTTTCAAAGGCGAGTGGAGTTTAGCCAGTTCTCCGAAGGGGCGCGTATCCAGGTGGCGATTAGGGCAGGGATGGTGGAAATATTAAATACCATCCGCGGACCATAAAACTGGCAAGAGCGGAATTACTCTAAAAATAAATTCAAAGTTGGGTAGCCAGACGAAGAGAAATAAAGTTACGGTGCAGGGAGTCGGATCCCCAGTAGCGGCGGCGGAGAGTGCGAAAGCAGGCTCGAAGTCCGGCAGAAGGTGCCGACCTCACTCAAAATTCCTCTCCAACCGGCCCGATCTCTAGCCACCTGTCTCCGGTTCCGCACACCAAGCCGGCTGAGGTCTCCCTCGACTTGTACGTGGGCGTCTTCTATTGCCTTGTCCCAAAGGCTCAGAGTCGAAGACCATGTGAGCTGAGTTTTTTTTTCAACTGATGGTTTACATTTTGAGCACTTTAGACATCGACAAAACCAATCATGGTCTAGTTTCATAATTACTTCGCAGGGCAGCTACTCATGAAGGGCATCGTTGACGGCCCTCAACTCTGCTTCTAGTCATCACGACCAAGCAGTCCGGAGGTTCAACTTTTACCGGAGGTTCAGTCTTGATCTTCATTTCGAGCCAGGAGACTCGTATTAGAAGACAGTCCTCGCTGGAGCACTGCTGTCCATGCGCTCTACAGCTTGCAGAGTCTGTGTTTATGTATTTTTCTTAATTTTTTCTAAATTTTACAAATGTGGACAGTGGACGTAGTCTTCGGCGTACTTTTTTGTAGCTCATACTAGCAACTTGTGTCAACAATGCAATGAAATTGGACAGTCTCTAAATTTGTGTTAACGGATGTCGGACCATGCGGGCGAGGCTATTTGAGGCTATGAGTGCAAAAGTGGCGTAACCCACAAAACCTGAAACTGAGCAAAAACTCAATTTTTGAGGCCCTCGGAGCTCTACCCGCATAAGATGAATGTTAAAGTACTTGGCCATCTCGTTAAGAGGTAGGCGGCAGTTAAGGTCTAAGTCTTGGAGTTGAAAGTGACCAGAGTCCAGAGATTCGATTGCTGCCTAGCTGTCGGAACAGATACCGATATCCGTGATATTACATTGTTTTTTAGCCATGACAGAGCTTCCTTAAACGCTATAGTTTCAGCCTCAAAAACGCGCACAGTGATGACTACCTTAAAATGAATACTCTGGATTGTGTCTCAAGTTATGAGCGACGTATCTACCTTCGCGGGACATCATTAATAGCTCCAATTCATTGGTGATTTTGTTCATTTCCATCGTGAACAGCGATATTGCCAATTGCCATCCACATCATAGTTTATTCTCCCAACAAAAATTCACTGCGTTCGACCGGTTGCCCGTAGTAGTGTCCAGCCCACCCTCCTGCACCCATGGAGAAATATTTGCATAAGCCGAGAATGAATCGCAGACGCCTTAATGATTGCTTTGATTAAATGAGTCCCCATAAACCAAATCAATTACTCCAAGATGTATGCGAGAATCCTTCCCCCACGGTGGTTTGGTTCAGGTCTTGATGACGCACCAGCCGGGGGTGATTTTCGGGGGAAGCCCAAAAGTTTCGAAATGCGGGAGATTCTCTCGCCTTAAAGTTTCTCCAAATCCAGAACCCTCTTTGAGGAGATAATGAATTCACCGAAACCTTTGGCATGCCGGTGGGGGTGCAGAAAAATGTCCGTTTTCAAGGAGTTTCCTTATCTCGAGATCTCAGCAGGAAATGAAAATTAATCACGCAGCGGTCCACAAAATAACTCGAAAACCCGTCTCGCTCCAAGTGAGGCATGAGCAGAGTGTAGCCACAAATTAATATTAGCTTCACCTTTCTTCGGTTTGGCATGGTTTTTGGCCCACATCACGTGTCTTCCTTTGGAATGTCAGCGGGATATCACTCGTTTGCGGGTAGAACCCCGCATGGAAAATGTAGAATTTGACGCTTGATGCTTCAATGGATGGGACGAGGCTGTAATTGGATGGATAACGCCTTGAAGCCACTGCACGAGGGTGCGCGCGTGTGCGTTCTGAAATCGAATAAATATTTAAAATCCTAATGATAGCACAGTGTTTCCGTGAAACCTCCAAGACAAATAGCAATTTTATGTTTGAGTGGAAATATGATTGGAAACAGAATTTCGGAGGTTCGAGCGGGGCAGAGATGTGTGATGTGGGAAGAGGTGCTGTTCAAACATGGGGATTCGGCAGGTCGGCTGTAGGCGTTTGTGATTTGCGTCATCTCTTGGGAATCAGAAATGCGTCTAAACCATCTAAGTAACCGACAGGCTAAGACTTCTTATTGGATTTGCACGTATCCCTCCCACGTCTGGACCAACAATTTCAACAAATTTTAAGTCAATATTTGCAGTTCCGACCTTGTTCATGATTTTGCAGTAAACTGTGGGTGTATGAGAGAGAGAGAGATGAAGAGGGAGAAAGAGAGAGAGAGAGAGAGAGAGAGGAGAAGAGGGAGAAAGAGAGAGAGAGAGAGAGAGAGAGAGAGAGAGAGAGAGAGAGAGAGAGAAGAAGAGGGAGAAAGAGAGAGAGAGAGAGAGAGATAGGAAGAGGGAGAAAGAGAGAGAGAGAGGAAGAGGGAGGAAGAGAGAGAGATAGAGAGAGAGAGAGAGAGCGAGAGAGAGAGAGAAAGAGAAAGAGAGAGAGAGGAAGAGGGAGAAAGAGAGAGCGAGAGAGAGAGAGAGAGAGAGAGAGAGAGAGAGAGGAAGAGGGAGAAAGAGAGAGAGAGAGAGAGGAAGAGGGAGAAAGAGAGAGAGAGAGAGCGAGAGAGATTAAGAGGGAGAAAGAGAGAGCGAGAGACTTTGGGACCAAAACTGTCCATTAAATTTGACGGAGGCTGAACCACTGTCCTGTCATTCAGGCGGACATACAAATATCGTTTTTTTTTTAATTCATTTTTATTTCAATAATCCGATAAACTTACATACTAGACAATAATGCTTAAAACTAGTTGGACGAACATTGTTACTATTTATAACTTACTGGCCCTCCGCGGGCACTATAAGCTAAACTTAAACTTATCCTATGTCTTTCGACTTAAACTAAAAATTCATATGATTAAGACTAATTATCTTAACTGTACATTTAAGTAATAAGAAAAATTGTTTACAAAAAAAACTTAACGAAAGAACTTTTTTAAGTAAAACCTATGTACTAACTTAATAATAACTTACACACTACCTTAAAAATAACTTGAACTAACTTAAGCTAAACTACATACATATACACATGTATATATGATGATATATACATTGTATACACAAAGGTACACGCAGGTGTACGCATGTGAATACCCGTCATTTTTTTTTCTTTTTATATTTATTTACAACTTACAAGCTACCTTAACAACTACCCTAGGCTGTGAAGGTCGGCCATGGCTTACCGCTCATAGATTTGCATCTCAATTGCTGCAAGACAGTAGCCGACTGCTCCCCCTTTCGGGGATACGTACTACCCTTTCTATCCCGGGTCTTAAGGGTTCGACGAGGGAGTTCCCCCTCTCCCCAGCCACCAGAATTTTCGGTGTTGCATTGCAACATCCCGAACATCTCTCCTTGATACCGCCGTACTGAACCGGAGGAGACCGAACGGTCGTAGTTGAGTCGCCCATCCACAGTTGATCTTGCGATGTGGTAGCTGAGCGGTACCGCATTTATATCTTGTAACAGTCCGTTCTTGTCTAAATGGAGAAAGGCTTCTGGGGGAACGAAGCCGCTGTGGCGTCCCCTTTCGTGGTATTGTGTATTGGGGTAGTAAGCCCCCGAGATCAGGTTATTGACCGAGTTCATCGCTCTGGCAGTATGACCTCGAGTCAACTTCACTAGGAAATTGTCCACTCTTATCAGGTTCGCCCTGTTGTATAAGACCTCATTGGAATAGAATTTTTTGTACTAGGACTCTGGAGTTCGATAAAGGCGAAGGCAAGCCCTAAGACAAGCCCTCTCAAACAACCGAATCTTTTCCATCAAGCTTGCACTCACGTTGAACCACACGGGACAGCCATAGGTAAGCATTGGCAGGATGAGGGCCATGTAGCAGATAACCCTCACCCTCGCATCGAGTTGGCTATTGTAAAACAGTCTGTTTGTAAGAGCAAAAGCTCCTCGGGCCCAGAACCAGATATGAAAGAATGGCAGATTTAACCGGGCGGCGATTAAGCCTTTGGATGCAGTCACATTAAAGCCCATATACGTCTGCCGTGCCCAAACGAGGACACCCAAAGAAACGCCTTGAAATTCTCAGTAATCTGTTTTGTCTTCCTTCGTTCGTTGACATTCGATTTTTTTTTTCAATCTTAATTTCATGACAAAGTGTGTATAATTCGTTTTTCAATTATAAACGATTAATTAATATACAATGCATTTGTCTAAGAAATAGCTTTGCACAATCTGTTGGCGCAAGTAGTCGCATATTCCGGGCGTTTTTCGGCTACTGCTCTCTTCAAACGGATTAATTGTGTTCGGTAGCGTTGCCCATTGATGGTTTCACCCGGTTTTAGCAGCTCATAATACAGCACATCCTTCTGATCCCACCAAATACAGAGCATTACCTTCGTGCTTTGGATATTAGGCTTTCACGTTGATTTGACTGGTTGGCCGGGTTTCACATATGATTTTTTGCGCTTGGGGTTGTCGTAATCGATCCATTTTTCATCAACAGTAACAATCCGATGCAAAAATTACTTAATTTTGTGGCGTCGTGTGTCGTCGTGTGTCGTGTCTCCGCAAAACAACTTTTCAGGCACAAAGATCGACTGAATGATGAAAAGTTAGATCATTGCCTGTTGCTCTGTAAATGTAGGTTGACAGTACAATGGGCCAGTTTTTGAGTCTGATTGCTCCAGTGTACATATATCTGCGATTCCACTACGATGCTGTTTTATGCATGTTGAGGTGTAAGGATGGCGTGGCAGCTTTTGGGGGATTGCGCCCCGTTGCAAAGTCCGTCAGCCAAAGTTCGTTATCGGACGTGGTGTCGTGTCGGATGTGTTTCAAAGATGCCCCCCTTAGCCAGCTAAATCTCCTCGAACGATCTTTGTGTTGAAACTGAGAAAAAGACTCCGTCTTCAAGGTACACTGACACACTGAACCCTGTGTCATTGGAAGTCACGTCTCAAAGCTGCAAAGACGTGGATGAGGTGTAAACTCTGCACTCGCAGCGCCGTCTCCTTTCAAAACTGACGCTATGGGCTTAGTGCTGGCCGAGCTAAGCGATGTTCACGTCATCACAGTTTTGTCAAAAGCATGAACTGATTTGTGGGAAAGGATCGAATAGAGCCGCGGGGTAACACAACGTTCCCACACTGGTCGTTCGTAGTTTTTCATGGCTCAACAGTACGGGGTGGACCCAGTCAACTAGTCAATCACCAGTCTGTGGACCAGCTTGAATTGTGGTCACCTTGATCGGAGTGCCTCTGAAAAGGCAAGTCTTCAAGGCGCTCAGGTGGATCAAACAGCTGCTCCATATCAAATTTTGTAGTTGACTCTACAACTTCAAAGCTTCATTGCTTACGTCATCTCTTTCTTCGTGCGATGCTGCACTCCAGCGCCTCAACCAACAAGCGTCTCTAGATGACCCTATCTCTGGCCTCTCGGATGTGAATGCTCCTCCTGACGAAGCCAAGTTGTCCAAGTTCTCTATATGGCGCCGCCATCTTAGGCATTGGATCCGTACGTGCCAGGTCAGGCTCATGTCGCTAAACAGCTCGTAAAGGTCGTGGTTGGATATTCTCCCTCAGATGTCATGGATATTCTCAGATCGCAGACAGAACTCTTGTCTCGAGGAGAGCATGTAATTTTGAACATTTTTTTGCGTCCTTCCTCTAAAGAAGAGTCCCGCAAGCTAAATGCCACGAATAAAGTACATACCGTGGTTGGCGGTTAAAGTTGTACATCCATTCAAACCGCAAAATCTAAAGAATCTACGATGGAAGCACTGGGGGGGGGCTCGCGAGACACCCCTGCCTTCAAGGGTTGATGAATTCAAATTAATTTGAAGTAACTTTGCTCATAACCATTATAACTTTGTTTCACTACACCCCCGCAACCATCCCCGCTCTTCAGTTTAAATCTGTTACATTAACTGCTCGCATAGCGTTCATCTTAATGACTTCACCGAAAATTACACGAAAATTCAAGGCAATAACTTATAGCGCCACAACTGCAGTTCTCGTCATGGCGGCGCAGGCAGAACCGGCGCCCCATCGCATCCCATTGCACGACTTATCAACTCAACTCGACTCGACTCCATTACGCGCATTAATGGCAACTTTAATTAAGTCAATCTAATCCGAATGTCGATGTTTAAACGGGCGCACCGGCATGGGATTACGTTTCGTCTTATTAATCGACGCACGAGGAGCGGGGGACGAAAATTCGATTCCCACGAAAGCAGGTGAATTCCCTGTCAGCGAGCACTTGGCCCTCCCATCGCATGCTAAGGATGCGGATTCCATCCATTCCATCTTCGGCGGAATTCGGGGAAACACCAAACCAAGTACGCGCCGCGCGTTGTGAGCAAATGAACTAACTTAACGATTGTGCCATTTTCCCTGAGAACGCTTCTTCATCATCGTTGCTGCAGAGAAGTTTTGTGCAGAACTTGTGCGAAAGATTCCCGCGGATCTGTGCCGGATGGGTGGATGAATTTTATTTAATTAATGCATTCGGTGGCGGTGTGGAAGTTTTCCGGTTAATGGGCTACCGTTTCGTTTTTTTTCCTTCCTTTTGGGTGTCTTCACATCGATTTGGCCCGGGATGGCGCACTGGAGCGAGACAATTTACATGCAAGTGATTTAAGTTTTAATTTTATTAGCACGGATTACACGACGGCAGTCAATAGGTTCACAGCCCTCGCATTGATAAAGTGTTGACCTTCTGGCGGTAGCAAGGGGCGAGCTGAGCTAGCGAATAATTAGTGGCAAAAGGATGGGTTCGAAGAGGATATGCGCATGCAATTAGCACGAACAGCGAGGGATGTGTGTGGAGGCGGATCCCTTACCGAAGGTCGTCTTGAGTGTTGAGTTGCCTCAAGCACTTTGAGTGCAAAACTTACACACTTCAAGTCGTGTGCGTGTGCCGTAGCTTGTTCAGAAGTTGGTTGTGTGCCCAGAGCTTGCTCAAGTTGCCAGCGATTTGAAGTGCTTGTAGGCCAGATATAGCTCTATGAGGGCACTGTGTTGGCCGTGGGAGTATGAAGGACGTAGGGATTTTTGTGAGCCCACAAAGGAAAGATATCTGGACAAGCACCTTATGTCAGAGGACCATCGCTCATTCTCTTAAAGGAAGGAGAGGATACTCTGGCATAGGTCCTCCTAACAGGAGTCCATAATCCTCAATACGACTCTGAAAAGAGGTGGTTTTTTATTTAAACAATGCCATTATCTTTAGAAAATAAGGAGGAAAAATGCCAGAATGTGAGAACGCTTCTATTGGGTGTCAGTTGAAGTCGCTTAAGCCTTGTCAGCACCCACAAAATTATACATAAGCATACACCCAACACACACACGGGTGTGTCATATGGCTTTGTATGTCCACGGGCGTCGAAGGGTTGTTTCTGTCAATTGTGTTTTGGAATTTTTTTAAGTATTTATCCAGTCAACGACGTGGATAACCAGGTACTGGCTTGGCATCTTCTGGAGAACGAGAGCAAATCATGGTAAAGGTGTGGTCAAAGATGTGTGCTGCAATCTGTTTCGTTTAAGTGCCCGAAACAATGTAAGTGACAACTTTTTTAAAAGTCATAACATGACTTCTGCTTTGATGTTGGACCACAATAGTGGGAACTGTGGAACAAAAGGCGTACATTTTGTACCAGCCGACTTTTCTAATCCTCTTCTACTTTAATGTTAGACCAAATTATTGGCAACTGTGAAACAAGAGGCGTAGCCTAATCCAAAAGGAAGAGCATTCGAATCCATCAATCTGTGGAGTCACCAGCAAATCAGCCACAAATAGGTTAGGCTTCTTTCCACTTCCCACCGAAAATGATACTCGATTACAGCAGTAGCAAGGGAGGTGTTGACAATATAGACAAGTGCCGTGGTGAGTACACTACGAAGAACGAAGGGATGGCCCCTGTCTTTTTTTTTATAACATTGTGGCTGTGGCTGCATTTGCCGCCATAGACATGAAAAATAATCCACACTTGAAGACTTCAACAAGCCGTAGAAGGTTGTTCCTACAAAAGATAAATGAACTAGTAGCCTTGGCAGAAATCCGTTCACAAAATGCCCAAATCATACGAAATGTTCAATCACGTAGTGGAGTTGAAAGTAAGTGAGGCCACCCGGTAACACCAACTGTTGAAAGACTTTCAACAACTCAACTGCTTCGACGCGTTGCGGGACCTGTGTAGTAACAACGCAGTCTCCCTCCTATGGGGTCCTCCTGATCCAGGGAAACGAAACAACCGACGAGCTGGCAAAGTGAGACGTTACAATGTCATCGGACAAATTAAGCATCGCATCTCCGATAAAATTGATGGACTCGATAGGGATGGCCCCTGTCTTTTTTTTTATAACATTGTGGCTGTGGCTGCATTTGCCGCCATAGACATGAAAAATAATCCACACTTGAAGACTTCAACAAGCCGTAGAAGGTTGTTCCTACAAAAGATAAATGAACTAGTAGCCTTGGCAGAAATCCGTTCACAAAATGCCCAAATCATACGAAATGTTCAATCACGTAGTGGAGTTGAAAGTAAGTGAGGCCACCCGGTAACACCAACTGTTGAAAGACTTTCAACAACTCAACTGCTTCGACGCGTTGCGGGACCTGTGTAGTAACAACGCAGTCTCCCTCCTATGGGGTCCTCCTGATCCAGGGAAACGAAACAACCGACGAGCTGGCAAAGTGAGACGTTACAATGTCATCGGACAAATTAAGCATCGCATCTCCGATAAAATTGATGGACTCGATAATGAACCAATAAGAACTGCAAATATGCGTGGAGGAGTACGTATTCAAGCCGCCGAACTAAAATTTTCTGGCCTGAAGACAACATCTCCAAAAGAAAACTAATAATCTCGCTATCAAGGGATAACTGCAGTCAACCAGTAAACTCGTGGGGATCATTACGTGGTGGCTCACCGTGCCCATAGACTAGGCCTGATTCCCACGGGGAGACGAAAGAACTGGATACTCTGCAGCATCTTCTTTGTTTCTGCCCGACTTTAGTCAAAGCTCGTTAAAAACTCTAAGACAGCCATTCTTCAAATCCCTAAATTATGTGGCTGTCGTGAAACCACAACATCTCATCAATTTCGCTTAAATAAAACCACAGTGGACGAAAACTAGGTTTGCTCTGTTTTAGTGGTAGCACAGGGCAATGTGAGGCTGAGGCGCCACCCCCAATCCAACCTAAGGGCTCAACTAGGGCGTGACAATTCTGACATAATTGTCTTCCCAAATTCCTGGGGCATTCTCTCTACCAGAACATCGCCACCGGCCTTGAAGAGCTCTGATGGCCATCTGAGCCTGCGGCTTTGTTGTTAGGTTACCTGCGACTTCTTCAAAGCTAAGTTGGAGGTCTACTTCATCGATTGGAGATTCCTTGATTCCTTATCACTCTCACCCGGTCAGGCCCGCTAAGCAGCTGTCCTAAGTGCTGCTTAAAGACGTCCATTATTCCCTGCGGGTCAGTATGTGATGAAATTTAGTTTAATTATTAATAGTATGAAATTGCGGGTTAGTGCTGTAATGAATGTTGACACCTCTGCACGCACTAAGAAGTACGAGTAATACCACGATTCCACCGAAGCGACATCGGGTGAATTCGATGAATTCTTACTGAAATGTCAAAAGGTCGTTTCCACCGAGTTGAAGTGATGCCAAATCATATTCGCTCTCAAATTTCAAAGTCATGACTCGTAAGCAGGGCTGCCGGAATTACTACTAAGGGAGTATTTAGACTCCTCTCGTGTTCAGGGTACTCCCATCTGCTTGAAATCACTCCCCTCGAAAATAGTTGAAGATAATTATGTTTCTCTTGGAACATAACCTTCCATTATCTTGATAACTTCGCCAATGTTTTTGAGTCAATCTATCGCTAAGACAAAGCGAAAGATTTGACATGCGGTAAAACAAAAGCTGCACAATCAACAGACACAGTTCTTTGATGATCAATTTCGCAAATTTTTAAGAAACAATCGTCTTCGTCAATAATTGATAAAACTAGATAAAATAAATGTCTGGTCCTTGTAGTGAGGTATTTCTATGAAGTTGCGGTGCAAATAACGACAGAACGAGTTTTAATAGTTCGGTCAGCAGTAGTTTGATATAAAATTTCAGGAGATCTTAAAAACTTCTTTCACTACGTGCAAGTAGTCAAAAGAATTTTCGAGAAATGAACTGCCTCATTACATTATTCCTTATCTTTTGAACTTGCCTAAAAAACTAAATTTATTCTTATTTTCTTTTTTGTATTTTAAATATAATTAACAAAATCAATTTGGGAATTTAAATCAGAAGACCTGCGTCATATTCTGTTCCAACTATAAAAATGTTTGATAAAACGGTCTTACAATTTTTTACTAAACCTTCTTTGATTGATGGCTTGGACCTTAGTCAACTTTAGACTTGGACAGATTTATTGTGAAAAAAAACTTCGGCGAATCTTTTGCTTACATCAACTTTTAGGCAATGAAATAAAATAAATTTTAAGTGACAACCGTAAATACTACATTGAACTGCCAAGAATGCCATGAATTTAGCTCTAGGATCAGTTTCAACGACGTAGTCTTAAAGGCAATAAACATTACAGCACAAAAACCAAACATGATCCACTGGTTCCATAAAGATTTTCCCAGATCTCATAACAGATGATAAGGTTGAGAAGCTGGACGAGGAATTTACAATTTTTTCGTTCAACATGGAATGCACTTTCGAAGATTTTCTAATGTATTCGCACTAAAAAATGAGCCTATATTATATCCAAAGAATTGAACAAATTTATAAGTCCAATAATTTCGTTACCTCACAGTAGTGCATTTTTTCCCTACTCTCTTCGATTCAGACTGGAGCTAGACATTGTTTAAGCTCATTTGCAAAACCAACACGCTTCACCATGGGCACCTTCAAAACTTTTGGATAATTAATGTAAATCAAGTGCTTAATAAATATTTTGAAACTTATTGAACTATTTGACAATTAGAGCTCAATTTTAAGTAAATGAACTTAATTACAAATATATGCGACCAGACACGAGGCAATAATTGTCCATCAAGACAACACTCGTCCCGACGTTGCTATTCCGGTTAAGAACTATTTGGAAAACAGTGGATGGGAAGTTTCACCCCGCCCGCCTTATAGCCCAGACCTTGCCCCTTCTGACTACCATTTGTTCCGGTCGATGCAGAACGCCCTCACTGAAATAAGGTTCCCATCAGAGCAGAATATCAAAAATTGGCTTGGTTCATTCTTGGTTGCCAAGCGCAGTTTTATTTTACGTACTCCCTTTGAGAGCAAAATACTCCCGTCGAGACCTTTCAAATACTCCTCAGCGAAAATGGCAGCCCTGCTCGTGAGTCGTGAGCTTTCAATTTATAAGTGCTCACCAAAACGAATGTCTCTCGCTCTCAATATTTAAAATGGCCGCGACAGCTGTCTGTTGACAGGCAAAATGGTGTGAGAACATCAGAAAATAGAGAGCGAAAGAAGAAACGGAGAAAATGACCAAAATGAACTGAAGTTCACGCTGCTCGCTAGCTCGGTTTGACAACCTCTCACGAACTTAACTAGATTTCAATAAACTCGACAAATTCCAAAACACCGATAATACATGTCAGAAACGAGTAGATTTCGAGAAATTTGATGAAACGTGGTAAAATTCAAGAAAATTAACAACATTTCAGGCTAATTCAATTTATTGTCGACGGTCCGTGGAAATTGTGGAGAAAATATCCCAATTGTGGTTCCAAAATGCAACAAATTGTAGAACGACTCATCGCTGAGATTGTATGTGACAAGACCAATGAATGGATGTATTTGAGTGTAATTTCTGATCTCCACGCATGCCACCGGCATCGGCACTCCTTCACTTACAATGCCGACCGATGCCGAGCCAATCAACGCAGAGTGAGATAAAATTTACGACGGCACACAGCGAGGCTTATCTGCAAAGCTCATCCCACCACCAGGGTGAAATGCCTGCCAATTTGGGCGCATTACTGCTGCTCTCGCTAACCGTCAGTTCCCACGACATCCAAAAGCCCGGCAGAAACCTTTTGAGACGGTCTAAAAAAAGAAAAACGAAACTAGGAACTCCTGTTCTATTGATTCCCAATAAAAGTCGTTTACTGGAAATAAAAAAGGACGAACACACAACCGTAAATCCTTTCCCACTTTACTCGTTTCGAGTCTGTCCTTCGGAAGCCCTTTTATGCGAACCACGTTCTCGAGCTGGTATAACTCTTAACTCGACGACACAGTCCGTGGTCGGCGAAGGGATGTTTGAAGGGGGATGAAAACTATGCTCAAACAAATACCGCCCGCCAGGTTGACGGTTGACACAGCCTCACTCAGGATTGCCTCCCTCACATGAAGGCGAAATGAAATGTGAGTCAGTGGGAGTGTGTGCATTTTGTGTCATGTGAAACGTGCGCCAGGAGTGGCATGCCTCTGAAGATGAAGTAGATTTCCATAACTCGCAGATAGTGAAGGGTTTCAGTTTCATATGCAATAAGGGCTTGTTCTTTCGCAGGTTAGAACGATAATGCTCACTTACATCAATCACGCACCATTCGTCCTTCGTTCACCTGGAAAATTTGCATACGCAGCCAATAAGAGCTCGCTTGAATGCAATTTGCAGTAAAATGCATGCGAGCATGTGGAATCCAATTTTCCGAAAAAGATGACAGATACACTCACCTCCTGCCGCCTTTGTGTATCCAAATTCTCGGTGAACGTGATATCGTTTAACCCGTCCGACCGATTCGCTCCTCCGGCACATGGTCTGGACTGGTGGCTGCAATCATTCGAGGTGCACTTCGGCGTGCGGATGCCAAACAAATCCTTGATTTATATGATTCGTTTATGTTCCCTCCTCCTGCTGTGCTCGATGAATGGTCCTTCATTCGTTGCACAACCAGCCACAGTACATCTTCCTGTCTCGACTGTCTGGAGCTATAAGCTGGTGTGTAGGATTTGGTGGGATTTGCCAAATCAAACGATGTGTGATTTGTACGCGCGGCGGTAAAAGGATACACGAAGAATCTATATTTGAAATATTATTCCCCAGTTAGACAATAAGGATTTCCTAGGTTATCACTACCTTCATGCGCTCCTTGCCTTCGTCCCTCCCCATCCTGCCGGCTCGATGCTAGTCACATACTCTCGTTTGTATTCATAAATCCTCGTTACCCCGGAACAAAAAAGATCCGAGCTGTGTGGATGCACCGAAGGAGATGAATAAGATGGTATCGTCCTTGAATAAAGGACAAACCAACTGGAAAACTATACCACCCACCCACCCGCCAATGGAATGTGCATAGTACGTCGTCGTCCGTGAAAAGACCAACAGAATGACAGAATGTGAGTGCGAAACCCTTTGTGCGATGACCTCTGACGGTGGCGCACAGGAAGAACTTCCAAGTCATGCTTCCTGCCTGCCCGATGGTGTGGGTGGCGAGTGGGCGGACTTCTGGTTGCGGTGCAAAAACATTGCGGTCGATCGTGAAGGAAGGACACAAAGGCGAACAAAAATGAAAACAAAACGGAAACAGAGTAGAATCAACATCTTGAGTAAATGTTTGTCTTTGCCTCTGATACTGGCAGTTGTCTTTATTATACGAGTATCATAACGAGGACTGTGCTGGTTGGGGTCGTTTTGTCGGTTTGTGTCCGACGTGCTGAACTGGAGCTTCATGTTCATTCGTCGACGGCTCTGCGGTATCGCATGGGATTGAGTTGACTTTTAGTTTTCGCATCGTTCTTGTGACAGATTGCCGGTTAGTGTTTGAATATATTTGTGCGAGGGGAATTTGAATTAATTTACGAAGTAATCCGTCTGAAAAAAGATCATTTGTGGCAGATAGGGTAGAGTGGGAGGAATGCGTTCAACGATAACGAAGTTTCCACGCCAAAGATGCTGCAACTCATGCTTTTTGAGGTCTTCGTGCGGTCAATCAGTCGTGTTGTCTTCTTCTTTTTAATTCTTGGGGGCACTTGGAAGGAGCTTGTTGTTAGACCGGTGTTTGAAAAGGCTTACGAGTTGACAATGATCGGAAGGTGATGTTGATGGAGTTGAATTGCGGGTCTCATGATGGTCACCTGGCTATGTTTGAAGCGAATAAAAGTGGAGTGACTGGCACAATGCAACAAACGATATAGACTGCGACCATTATAGGGCTATTGTATCGTGATTAATCATCGATCAGGGAGCCCACCTAGGACAGATACCATCTACTGGAACGGAGAGGCTACTCAGGGCCCTGAGCGACGTCCCGCCTGTGTTTAAGTCCCCCCATAAAAGTTATGACTGTGTGGCCAAAATAGACAATGACCTCAGGAGGATGGAGGTCACAGCGTAGCCCTCCCAAAGTCGGTATACCCAACACCAGCGATGTAATGATCGAACATCGAGCTCAGTGAAAGCAATCAAAACATCTTATTCAAGTGCAGTCAGTTGAGCAAAACCTGCTATGCACTGAATCTCCACAAAAATACCTCTCCAGCTAACGCCATCTGTGACTATTTGTCTCTAGTGACAGACACCAAGATGGCTATGGTCATGTGTGCGCACCTATAGATGCGGGATCCTTTGTTGCTGTGACCACGCGCTCGGCTTTGAAGATCCTTCAGGTCTGTGCAAAGACATGTTCGTGGACTCTTCATGACAGAGCCTATTCGTTGACTCCTGTCTAGAATCAAGTCACTGCGCAGCCCGTGCAGCGCCTGGTCGAATTTGGGGGTAACCCAAATTATTTATGGAAATCGACACATTTTTGAGAATAAGAGCGAAACTTCTCTATTGCGGACAGCCGGGGATCATGATGATTGTCTGTTATGTAGGGGTGTCCGTTCTATAGGGGTAACCGAAATTATCTATGGAAATTGACAAATTTTCGAAAAGTGTGCCATCCATGTAGACAGGACAAATGTCCTGTGACCAAGATTTTTTACACACAAAAAAAAAAGTGATGCCTTTCACCTCTGTTGCAATGGAGGGACCGATGTAAACAAAGCCATTGCCTCCCTCTAGGTATTAGCTTCCATTCCATTCGTCGATGCTATATGCTCTTTCTTGAGGGAAGAGGCGCATTTTGCTGAAGCTCTGTCGCTACGTATAGGTAAAGACTAGCCCTAGGAGAAGTCCTTGATCGTTTCCATCGCCACAGTCTCCCAGTTGAAGCAACCATAAGCAAGCATAGCCGATTCAATTCATTCTCACATCGTCTTGGTTGTCTGGAAACAGTCTCTGAGCGAAAGCAACCGGAGCTCTGTCTAGAGCAGCAGAAGGCTGATTAATATGCCGATACTCATTCCACTAGACGACTGAATGGTGCAGCTGGTTAGGTGCCCGCCCTTGGTTAGTGGGGTCCCCGGTTCGAATCCCAGTGAAAGCAAAGTTAATACGCTTTTATCTGGTTTTCAAATCTGGTTCAGTCACCATTTACGGTTGGGATCAAATTAACGGCACTATCCTTGGATTGGTCAATCCGTGGTAGAAGTCTGACTTTGGGCGTCACAATGGACCAACATGGTCTAAGTGTGCTGGTAAATTCCCTATCAGCCCCCTTCCCTACCCTGCCCTAGGTTGGATACATTTGCATGCGCTCCAACAAAGGATAACTCTCATCAATACTAGTGAGTAGCCTTTGAAGCCTTGACCTACATCTGTTGTGTGGAGGGGCTTACTTTTGACTTCCCGATATTGATGATCAGTCGCAAAGCGCCGAAATATACTCGACGCCGTAAGCTCTTCTCGATCTAAATTTTACGTACTTATCTGTGTATCTGCAGTCAGGAGATGTTGTCAGATAACAGTTACGAGAGAGTAACCATGTCTTGTTGTTTTGTAGTTAACCACTAATGAACTGGTGACCCTAAAAGCCACCAAGATTCAGAAATACGACACCACACCCCATTGTGGGGTTCATAAACCAGTGCAATGGGTCGGGCGCTTGCCAAATCAATTGCGAATAAATTCAAAAATTACATAATCTCTTAAACCGATCTCATTCCAATCCTTCGCAAGCATATTCTCATTTCCTCAGCATCCTGATTATCTTGAGATGGACCCTGTCATCTTGCCTGGGTCACAACTTTCAGATATCCCTCAGTCTCGCATCAGATACCCCAGCGGATAGCGTAACCCTCGTAAAAGCGTCTATTGAAGGACATCTACTTCGTAAATTAAATGTGTCTCAACCCAATTAAAAGATTAAAACATCAACGCGTTCACAAGGTTTCTAATTTTGTATTATTTCATTTGTTTTATGAATGACCACGGGTCCGTTTCGTGGGATGTCAACCCTTTTTTGTCAAATTTGGAGATGTGGGCGTCGTCCATAAAGTTGGGCTCTCAACAGCTCAACTCAACAAGATGTTGCGAACGATAGTCATTTAAGATGTTCATTTCAAGTGGTAATTAAAATGAAGGCAGTTGCTCTTCCCTTTTGGAGGCAGATTGAGGGATTTTTTTTTCAACGATGTCCTATTGAGGGATGTCAAGGGAGATCATAAGTCGCCAGGTAGAAGGGGAAAGCTGGTGACAGAAGAAATAAATTGTTCCGGTTTAATTAAAGCATTTGGCGACATTTCCAACCCAAATAAACCACAGCTCGTGCAAGTTCTTCCCTACCTTCTGCCGGTTGTATTGTGAATGATTTCCAGAAAATTCTGTTAGGTTCCGCTATGGTCTTTGTTGCAAGGTCTAGATGTGAATATTGGCTGAAGCCTCCTAGTGTATTCACATGATATGCGAAGGCACATGGGTCTGATCTGAACATCTGCCACATGCCTTAGTTTGTATTGATTAAATTTTGAAAATTACAGTGACACTTCTCGGACAACGGCGGATGATGATCCATTTGTCCATTTTGTAGATGTGCCCAAATTTTTAAAAATTACAGAAACTTCTCTATAGCGGACAGCCGCGGATCATCATGATTGTTCGTTATGTAGGGGTGCCCAAATTTTTGAAAATTACAGTGAAACTTCTCTATTGCGGACAGCCGCGGATCATCATGATTGTCCGTTATGTAGGGGTGTCCGTTCTATGGGGTAACCCAAAGTATTTATGGAAATTAACAAACAAAAAATTCCCTTCTACATTATTTTCTAAAGTGAGCCATTTTCATATTTTTTCATTTTTATGAATCAACGGATGTTCACATGTTCGCTTATATTCCTATTGTCAATAATATAGTAATAATTTGGATGGCGCCACAGTCCGTAGAGGGCCAGGACAACAACCGCTCGTGTTGTGCGTGCAATATCTCACGAGTGGAGGGAGCTTACAATTTTATGCCGACTACGAACAGCCAATTTCGTGACTGCCAGTGACTCGAAAGAGGGGGGTCGTGAAAAGTTAAATTACTTTACCGTCGGTCGGGGTCGAAGCACCAACCCACAACGCCTCGGCTTCTGCAACATTACCAAACCCCAAAAAGAATTTTAGGACCCTAATAGCAGCCAGGGCTCTCTGGGACAACTAGGAGTCGCCGTAGAACTGCCTGCATGTGGATTGAGGATGGTTTTAAGACGGAGACAAGAATTGGGAGAGCCTATAAACAAGTAGCGCTCCGGAAAGCACTGTCATGTCATAAGTGGACTGCAATATCCGCGTGTGCTATTAGCGTCTTTACGGATATCTGGTAGTCAACCAATGTCACTTTCAACGCAGAATTTGCATCGATGTAGGGAGATAGTGGAAGTGGTGGCTCTGGGAGAACATAATTACCACAGTGTCGTTGAATGCTGTTACCTTATTTATAAAGTGTATTCTCTGCTCAAGAGAGAAGCCTTCAGCGAAGGCTTCCTGTCTCGCTCGATTAACTCTCGTACAGGCACAAACGGAATGTGTATAGCGCTGTATCTTCGCTGTCTTGCGACAGTGGGTGCTGTGGGGAATAACCAGTTTCCTCATATCGGCAAGTGTCACACAATCACCAATCTAGCGATGTCACGACCAGTTCGCCAAAGAATGTCGTTTGTTTTTGATCGCACAGCTTGTCTGTCTAACCCATCTGCTCCAAGCAAGTACGCGGGGACTCTAGCCAGTTCATCGGCACTCTCATTTCTAAGGACGTCACTGTGACCTGGAACCCAAATATGGAACATTTTGAGCTGGCCTCATGGTCGCAAACTGAGTAGTGCACAATTCGCTCATGCAACTGTGTGTAGCCAGGGGCAGGCAACACCATTGCCCACTTTCCTGAACAGAACTCAATGCTCCGAGAAGCGGTATCGCCATTAATTCCAGAATTTGATTTGCATTCGCAATAAACCAAATTTTGTATCTGTTTCTAAAAATACACACAAACCATATTTTTTGCAAAACAACGTCTGGCACGTGTCTCGATTGGTAAATATAGGCTCTTGATTGAATGTTGTTGTGCTTGTGGGTGACATTGCAATCGAGGTGAGTGATTCCGACCTTATGTTGTATATGCGCTGATAACAATCGCGTCCACACCTTGCTGTGGGTGTCCAGCTCGGCACGTAGATGTTTGCTTTTCACTATCTCAACGAAACCCCGCGGACCGGACATGAGAAAATTGATAAAAACCTTCTTATTTTGGGATGCCTGCTTGAACACTGGTGCAACAGCAACAGTACTCTCACTGGGCCTCTGGACGAGCTCAAGAGTCAGCAGAAAGTGTGCTCCAGAGTCTCCCGGAGTTCATTTACAGAAGATAGACCGCCAGACGAATGATATGAAGCGAAATCAAGTAAATGCATTTAATTGGATTTATTTTTTATTATTTTTTGGTGACCCAGGTTCACTTGAATGAAGATAGATCGAAGTTGACTTGATAATATTGACTCATGCTACCTTGCCTGGCGTTGATTGCTGCAATAAGCTTGTGATTTGTAGTACGTTTGCATGGAAAACGGATGCAGTACTCTACAGTTCAGTGACTAGGCTCAAGAAACTGCACAAATATTGAACAGCCTCCCGGGGTCTATTTTAATCAGTCAAAGTCGAACAAACAGACTTGCGGAGTACGAATTTATTTTCGTATTGTCATTGCAGACAACTGGCCACGGTAACCGCCAACCCTGTTGTGTCAGAGCCCCATTTCAACCCAGGCCTGAATGGTGGCAGTGTGCCGGCTTGTCCCTCTCGGCAGTCACACCCATCAGTGACTTCGTGAGCAACCCGTCATTGTGAGCGTGAGAAACGCCCAACCCGTCATTGACTACGTGAGCCCTTACGGAGGGTGGTGTTAAGGTCGCGTCATGCAATAACCAGTTCGTGCGGGAATCAAATGGCAACGAACAACGGCATCAACTAAGGGTACACACATGGACCGTTTCACTGCTCACAGGAAAGGATGGCTAGGTAGTTAAGAAAGCAGAATGTATGGTAGAAAAGTGGGTTGCCAGTGAATTCACCAGCGCACTTAGACAATGTTGGTCCATTGTGATACCCACACCCAGACTACTACCACAGAGCGCCCATTCCAGTGTTGGTGACGTTAATTTGATCCCAACGGTAAATGGTGACTGAACCAGATTCGAGCCAGGGACCCCACTAACCAAGGGCAGTCATTTAACCAACTGCACCATACAGTCTCAAGCACACTGCCATACAGGCTGAATCTGCAAAAAAGCCTTCACATTAGAGAGAACCTAGAATCACAAAGAGGGGAACCGTGTAGGACATCTAGAGATTCATAGAAGAGTAAACACCATTTGGGAGTTAGCGCGATTAAGTGACCCGGTGCCCCTCAAGTGAAAACTGGAATGGAACAGCGACCCTATCGGATGTAGGATGGAGCCAGAAAAATGGTATACTGACGGATCGAAATCTGAAAACAAAGTAGGGCTGGCCGAAGTAGGCAGGAGTGATAGGACCAAGAGTGCAGCCCACACATTCCTCTCTGCAAGGACACCATAATTTTCCAAGCAGAACTACGACGAAGGTGCATTGTACATATTATTAACAGAAAACATCAAATACCCAAGCGGTTTTTAAGCTGTGAGACTGTCTGGGAATGTCGCAAAGCACTGAATACACTGGCAGAAAATGACAGACTAAAGTTAACCTGGATGCCAGGACGTGAAGACCAACAAGAAGGCAATGAAAAGGCTGGCATACAAGCCAAGAAAGGTGACTAGAACGTGAATACCAACAAGAAGGCAATAAAAAGGCTGGCATACAAGCCAAGAAATGTGACCAGATCCTGAGGACCAACAAGAAGGCAATAAAAAGGCTGGCATACAAGCCAAGAAAGGTGACCAGATCCTGAAGAGCAACAAGAAGGCAATGAAAAGGCTGAAAGCCAAGTAAGGTGATCAGAACGTGAAAACCAATACAAAAACCAGATACCCTTCTTTGGGTCCTCACTGCTTTATGAATTCAACAACGCGGACTCAAATGACTTCACGTACACAAATGGATCATTAAACAAGGTATTGGAACAACCAGGACGGTATTAAACAATCTAGGACGTTCATGGAACAAAACTGCAATCACAAACGAGCCAAAGGAGATATAGAGCGCAAAGCTGACCGCTGTTTGTTGGAGCACTGACAGTACACGGAGTATTTAACTACCACCTCCATAAAAATGGGGTATCTGTAGGCACACAGTTTTTTTGTGCGAAAACTGAATTGTGCGCTTTACTTTTTGTGTGGATGGGCATTGGACATCAGGCATCATGTTGTATGCAGCACAAGCACATCCAGCATCGTTGCGTTATGGGTGGTGTATGTGAAGGGAATTTCAAAAATATTTGTGCTCGAATGCATGCGATGAGTGTATGAGTTATTAAGGAGATTCCTTTTTGGTTAAGTCTTGCTGAAGCCCGCATGACACTACGTTTATCTCCACATTTTGATACATTAAATCACAAATTCGCAGAAGAGGCAACAAGTCTTTTTTGGAAAACGACAACAATTAATTTGCAAAGGATGGAACACTGTAAGGAAACCGTAGAAATGCCAAGAAACAGTTGCTGCTAGCGACTGAATAATATAGATGGGTTACAATTTTCAATCAATTGTGTTCCAATTTATGAGACGCATCACACGTAATGACAATTTCATGAGTAAATTTTTCGCACTGCTCTATTTTCTCATTAGACTCAAGAAAAATATGGAAAAAACGTAATGTCATACGGGCTTTGTTATGCTTGCCTGAGTAGTGTACTACATTGAACTAGAGGAACTAGAAAAACGAACTAGTTCAATAAACAGATTTGAACCAGAACTGAACTCTTCTCTGCAATGAATCCCCGCAATGAACTAAAATGCACAAGCATAAAGGAAACAATGGAAAACCTGTCAATCGACTGATCAACCGTTGCCCGTGAACTAGATGAACTAGAAAAACGAACTAGTTCAATAAACAGGTTTGAACCAGAACAGAACTCTTCTCTGCAATGAATCCCCGCAATGAACTAAAATGCACAAGCATAAAGGAAACCATGGAAAACCTGTCAATCGACTGATCAAGCCTTGCCCGTGAACTAGATGAACTAGAAAAACGAACTACTTCAATAAACAGATTTGAACCAGAACAGAACTCTTCTCTGCAATGAATCCCCGCAATGGACTAAAATGCACAACCCTAAAGGAAACCATGGAAAACCTGTTAATCGACTGATCAAGCCTTTCCCTTGAACTAAGTGAACTAGAAAAACGAACTACTCGTAGTTCAATAAACAGATTTGAACTAGAACTGAACGCTCTAAAATTCAAACTTGTTATTCAAAATGATAAACAGAACGTCCGTAACAGCGAGAGACAAATTTCTGAAGGCAGCACTTAAATCCTAGACGACAAGAAGGGGGAACAATAGATCCAGTTATGGTCCCAGTACCTGTGCCTGCACGACACACTGCGAGTTCCGCAATTCAATTCGAATCACTCAGGGGGAGTAGCATGCAAATATTAGCATGCAATGAATTTTGATTGACGTATTGGAGACTATGAGACTACAGATGCACACTTGACACATTTCGTAGACGTACCCTCCCAGGGAACGACGGTGCGTGGGGTCACAGCTTGCAACATGACATCATTGGTCTGTCGCTAGTCTACTCCAATCCAATGCATTGTCTGCTTCAGAAGCAAAAACCAAACAAATCGAAGCCTTATCAAAAAGAAATTTGAAAGAAAAGACAAGTCAAGTGTCCGTCATGGCTGACTGATCGATCTGACAATTCTTATCGAGTCGATAAGCGGGACATTCCAAATTTGTGGACGTTTTGGCAAAAGCCTGCACGTACATCGAACCAGAAAAATCGAGAAATACTAGAGCCAGCAATAACCTGTAATGGAACAGGTAGGGAACTGACGGCCGTCACACAAATGCGCGCACGTGAGTTGTGCATGATGATGGTCGTGCTTCAAGACGTGCCATAAACATATTTCGGTCATACTGTAACGAGGACGGTGCGGTAGACGCAATGGGACCCCACCCCGTGCAAAACGAAGAAAAGAGTAGAGTCACACCCAAGAGATCAACATATTCACTCGGTACGTGTCGCCGATTGTCAGTCAAGGCCAGTGCAGGATCTGATAGAGGATGGATGGCAGAATGTGAAAGTGCTGGCTTATCGGCAAACTATGGCAGAGATTTGCACTGCTTCATGTTTCGCCTATAATTTCGGCTGATTTATTACACGAACATAAAGATGAACAAGCACGTAACCAGTCACAAAGTGAGTCAACATCATGTACAGCTTTACGTAACCATTCCAGTCTTGAGTGCTGTGTCGTGTATATCGAAAGCCAATCTGTCAGTCGAGCCATTCTTGATGGCGTAAGATACTAATTAAAGGACCTGTTTCATCACCGCATTCATTGGCCATGAAAATCGCGAGCAACTTTGGGGAATCAATGCCGGCCCACACACACGCACACGGTGACGTGTCCCGAACAAGTTCCGAAAATCCAACGAACAGAAGTCAGAAAGAAATGAAACCCAACTATCGCGATAAGGGCAGCCATTTCGGGCAAAATAAATCCCCGCCGATTAAGGCGAACGTCTCCCAGAGCATATGCGAGAGAATTTCCTTCCCATCATCCACACTTTCCTCCTGCCGGCATCCGCTTCTGCTTTTTCCGCAGCAATTACGCCGTCCAGTGATTTTCTGATTTAATCCAAATGGGGGATGGTGCGCGGCCGAGGCGGGGAGCGAATTCAGTTTATGGGCTCAGAGTGTAATGAAAGTCTATATTTCCCCGCTCGAGTGGGGCGAGACGGGGCCGACCGCCTGTGGAAGGAAGTGTAATCTAGCATCAGTGGAATTCCCATTACCGCTTGCGAATATTTCACGTCAAATAATAAATTGTTGTAACATCGTCCTTGTCGATATCGACAATTGTCAGTATGACTTGCCTCCGATTGACGGTGGGGTGAGATGGCGGCGGCCGTCATGGGGTGGGCTTGGGTATCGATCAACCGATGAATGAAGTGACATTTGAATTTTCAATTATTGCGTCTGAAACGCGAAACTCGAAGGAAAACAAATCGAAATGAAAATAATGAATTAATTGAAATATTCACCGCGTGGTCGGAATAAATTGTTATTCAAATAAAAGCTGTTCTTCGAATTTAAATTGACAAGTCGTCCTTTTTGGCCAATTCGATGGGTGGTGTATGGAGATGAGTTTCGATGAGTTTCGTTCGCGAAATAATGAGTGCCTTGAAGAAGCTATTATCCAGAACAAAAGAGGCCGATGATAAGTTCTGCATTCCGATACATACGGTGTTGGCCAAAACAGAAGCAACACAGACTACCTTATGTTGGAGGAATGCCATGGTTTGGTGTTCGCGAAATGGTCATGTCATGGCAGGTCATGTGCCGAAGTCTACAATAAACTAGTAGCCGGTGTTACAACGTTCAAAATTTGAGCATTTAGAGGATATTGGGAGAAAAACATGCTCCTTGTGAATATGTTAGCGTTTAGGACATACACAGCACACTTGGTGTGCACCTCGGTTCTTCTTGCACACATTAGCTCTCGTTTGTACTTTGACGACGACGCATGCATTTGTCCTTGGCATCTGTTAATGTCTCCTGCATGCTTGCGTCGAGAACTAGTTACAAACCTATTGTCCTCTTCTTTGTTTGGCGCTACAGTCCGGAGTGGACCATGTTTCAACTTTCGCCAGCTGCCATACCAAGTTGGTTGAGGTCCTTCTCCACTTGTGTGCGCCATCTCGTTCGGGACGTCCTGTAATAAATCAATCATGAAGCATCTTTCTAGTGTTCACTCTTGAGACTTGGTCTGACCCACATGTGACCAAATTTGTTGTCGACTCGTCATCGTGACAATGGCTCGTAATCGAGGAATCCGCATCGGGCCGGAGCTGTGGTGTCCATCCACTCTGCATGACCTAGCCATCTTAAGGAAAGACGCTTAACTAGGTTCATGGCGCTGTACAGTTCGTGTTTGGATCTTCTCCTCCAGACGCCATCAACGCAAACAGGACCAAATATCGCACGAAGAACTTTTCTCTCAAGATCTTCATCCGCTTTCAATAGCATCCATGTCTCAGCGGCATAGAGCAGGACAAGGGTGATCAGAGTTTTATATAAAGTCAGCTTGGTGTTGCGAGAAATGACGCAATTGCCTCTTGAGCCCAACGAAACACCGATTGGCAGAAGTAATTCTGCGCTTGATCTCGGCGCTGGTGTAATTGTCCGTGCTTACTGCAACGAAGTCCTTGACTATCTCAAAGTTTCTGCTGCATGGGCATGACGTTCTGTTATGTCCTGATGTCCGGAACCTTTTAAATCCCTCCGCTTTGAAATACAAGAGCTCGTTGTTCTCCAACTATCAGTGCCAGTCCACACACAGAAAGAACACCATCAAGGCACCAGTGTGCTGTGTATGGGCCGCCTAACAATTCATTCCCTTGGCAGAAAATTTTATTTAACGACATCCGAGGCGGGCGTGCCATGCGATTCCATCAGGTAGCCGACCACTTGGCAGAACCTTTTAAACCCCTCCACTTTGAAATACAAGAGCTCGTCAATCTCAAACTATTAGTGCCAGTCCACACACAGGAAAAACACACATCAAGGCACCAGTGTGCTGTGTATGGGCCGCCTAACATTTCATTCCCTTGGCAGAAAATTTTATTTAACGACATCCGAGGCGGGCGTGCCATGCGATTCCATCAGGTAGCCGACCACTTGGCAGAACCTTTTAAACCCCTCCACTTTGAAATACAAGAGCTCGTCAATCTCAAACTATTAGTGCCAGTCCACACACAGGAAAAACACACATCAAGGCACCAGTGTGCTGTGTATGGGCCGCCTAACATTTCATTCCCTTGAGAGAAAATTTTATTTAACGACATCCGATGCGGGCGTTGAATGCGGTTCCATCAGGTAGCCGCCCACAGACCCAGGACGAGGTGGTTGGACCAAGTCCGAAAACTCGCCTGCTTACGCTTGGGCCTTGAAGTTAGAGTCGCTGGCGGAGAATCGAGTTGCCTGGAGATGTCTCGTGCGTGGTTTACCCTCGCGACCCCTTTAGTGGAGCATTCGGTTCAGAAGATAATGATGATGACCCCTGATATTGTTAGACGTGTCACATGTCATTTTAAGTGACTAATTGCGTACAAATTTGTCACAGTGAAATGTGACACGACTAATATGTAGTTCGAGGTGGACCTGCGGCTATCACGATTGAAGTTAAGTACAGGGTGTGTTTTTTTTTTAGAGGCGTAGAATTTTTAATTGGAATAAATCACCGAAAACTGATTTGACTGAAAAGGAATGTATGATTGACCGCCGCCGCTGGCGTCCGTATTATTCCCCAGACATCGGTGAAGAAGTTCATCTGCTGACAAATTTATGAAGATGGGCTTGATGGCTTCCTGCGTCGTCGTGTAATTCCGGTGAATGCGTATAATCTTGCAATGTCCCAGAGGCTTCAGACTTGCGCCACTTGCACCAAGGGTCAGGTCCAGCAATTCATGGGCTGCGCATTTTCATCAGTTTAAATTTTATGATAAAGTGAAGCGCAAATTTCATTTTTCATATCTTCAGTGGAAACGGAATTACGTCGAATCGCTAATGCATAAAAAATAGCTCTGAACCTTTTTAGGACGGTGCGGCTGGCGCTTTACGCTGCTCTCCAATCTGCGTTATCACTTTTTTGGCTTCTTTCAACCGTCGGTACATTGTCTTCTTGAACGCAGTCTTTCTTTTCAATAATAAAGTCAGGTCCATAAGGTTGCTTGTTCACAACTGAAGTGAATGCTTTTGTATCGCCATCGCCTGACGCTTCCACCATAAATCCCCTATAACTTCAGGAGTTTTTGAAATTTTCACTTGAGGAACATTCTTTTGATTTTGGTCCCCTTAATGCGGGGGCACATTCATTACAAAATACTGTCGCAGACCAAAGTGTGTCTGTGAGTTGTTACGAAATGTGACTCCCATCACGTAATAAGACACCCGGTTTCTTTCATCTGGCGCCTGTCACACGACAAACCACACCAGAAACAACACGACCGCATCGGATGGTGTAAATATATACATTTTTTCAAATATTTTTGTATTCATCTGAATTTGAGACACCTTAGGTAACTCATGGTTTTCTTTTTTCTTTTTGCAGTGCACACCAAGGGACAAGGTGAAACTTGTCGTTATCGCTTTCTGGGAAAATGCGGCGGTTACTGCTGGATCGTGACACAAGCCACACTGGTCTACGACAAGCAAAAGCCACAGAGCGTTGTGTGCGTTAACTACGTCATAAGGTAAGTGACCACGTTTCGAATTTGATTCTGTTTGTTTTTTTTTTTTGTTGCAAATGTTAATGAGTCAAACGCTTCATTTCAAAACGTAAACACAAATTGTTCATTTCTTCATTTCCAACGGTGTCGCTGGACACTGAACGAATGTATCTGGAATTTTGATTCAACGTCCAGCTGGGATAGGGACGTAATTGATTGTTAACACATTTTTATCGCCGATCAATTGATTGAAGTTTGAATGGAAAAGCTCGTAACCTGAATATGTTATGAGAGGTGAAGACGTGTAAGGTTATGTGCACACACCCACTGAACATTTTTTGGTCGGTTGAGTCATTTAAGGGAAGGTTTCGGTTCGAAGACGTGAATGGACTTCGAGTTTTTGGATGTGTACCAAATGAATGGAAATGTGAGGAATCATTTTCCGTTAATTTTTGGTTTGGATTCGGCAAATGTCAAAGTAGAAGGGGGCTCTTCAAGTTCTGAGAAGGTCTTTGGCAGGTCCTTTAGATTTAGATTTATTACACGCTTTCGGCAACAACCTTATTTACGGATCCTTGTTGGATTTCTGTTTCTAAATGCAATCGTCTCCCACTCAACATTTTTCAAATCTAATTTCATTCCGATTTGAGACAGTTACGCCTTCATTCGTCTGCATTACCTTCTTTAAACTAATACTCCGTCTTAATTCGCAATCAATCTTAATGCCCAAAAATGAGATCCCGTCATAATCACCACAAGAGATGGGAACTTGATTGTCGCAACAGTGCACACGCACCCTCGAGAGGATTTGCACAGCAGACCGTCTCCGTAGAACACCGCAGACTGAAGGACGATTATCTGTCATCGTTGGTTGCCGAGTGTAATTGAGAATGATGGCCAATGGAGGGAGAAACGAGAAAACAAAAAATGTGATCATCCCTTACCTGTGAGTTTTCTTTGCTCCTTCCTCCCCTTTCTGGTATTCGCGACCACGTGTACATTTATTGGACACCCAAGCGGTGTTCAAATATGTTAATGCGAGCAAATGGTTTCCTCCTCAAAAAACCCAGTTTTGAAATTTTATTTCCTTTCCAATAACCGTTCTCGCATGCGTTAGGACATGCCGAAGCATTATTATTCAGCCGACGTAATAACTGTAATTACAGGACGAACCGAACAAAACTGGTGGCCGGATATCGCATACTGTGCCAACGCTAACAGCCCATAAATGTACACATTTGGGGTGTAAATCACGCTCCCCCCCACCTCATTCCCATTTCGCAGACATTAATTCAGCCCCCAGCCGCAAGTTTCGGGGCTCTTTTGTCATCGTTAAAATTTATAGCTTGGTCTTGGTTTTCTGCGCGAAACTTATGTGTGCGGGCCAAGCACTCACATCCCCGCATGTCTGTTTGTGGCCTGCCACACTCCCCAACGATTTGTTCACTCGATTGTGCGTATGTATACGCACTCTCTTCTTCTGAGCCCAGTCTTGGAGTAACCGAAGATAAACACAAGCATTAAAATTAAAAAATTGTAACATGACCACACAGATGGGGAAAAGGGTCGCTCTCTGGTGATTGCTGCGGGAAAGTGTGGAGAGATGCTTTGAACAGTGCTGCGGAGCCTGATTTGCAATTATTTATGGCCATGACTGATGTAACTTTATGCTCTTCCATTTTGTTGAGTAAGTGTGTGCACATGACTGGGGCGGGATGTGGTGATGCGTGTTTTCTGTTTCCTTTCAGGGCGGGTAAGTACATAATTTTGTTATTTTTTCTTCTTCTTATTTTGCAGGGAATGAACAATTTATGCCGCGTATTTTGCAAACTCACGGAATATCCGTTTTGAGTCGAGTCTTTGGAATGAAGCGACGTTAGGCTAGGTGTAAGGAAAAGTAAAACCAAATTGTCAGCAGGAATTTTGTAGATTTTTTTTTATCATAACAATCAATATACATGGTGTACCATAGGGTTGTATGGGGTCTACTATATTTTTTTTTTCAGAGAAAGTCTGTCCAATTGTCTGAGTTTAGATCGACCTGCGTCCCTTTCTTTCAAATTCAAAATTTACGACACTATTTACTTCTTCGAATATCGCCTTGAGAAAAAGTGTGCTCTCAATTTATCTTCCACCTCATTACATTTTTTTGCTTAAAACTACGAGATGACATCCAGTGACACAATCCCCTGATACTCCTTGAGATCCCTCAAAACCTTATCTAGTTCCCAAGTTTTTCTATGTGCTTGCAAGGAGCCCAGGATTAGATTACTGTCACCCATTGTATACAACATGTTGACAGTGGAAATTGTCCGCCCAAGAGAGTTGTCCGTGATATGAGCTTTCTTCTTCTTTCTTTTATTGGCGCTATAGTCCGGGCTGGACCTGGGCCTCAATCAACAAGCTTGGGAGTTGTCCGTACTGGGAGCTTTCATCTTGTTTTTGGCCTACAGTCCGAGTTGGACCTGGGCCTCAACCAACCAACCTCAGAGTTGTCCGTAATCGGAGCTCTCTTCTTCTTTCTTTATTTGGCGCTACAGGCCGGTGTGGACCTGGGCCTCAACCATACGCCTGAGATTTGTCCGTAATCGGAGCTTCCTTCTTCTTTTTGGCCTACAGTCCGGGCTGGACCTGGGCCTCAGCCAACAACCCCTATCATCTAGCACGATGTCTGACAAGCTATATAATTTTCTTCATAAAACATGCATACTTTTGCTGTTGGGGCATTCACATCGTCTTCCTCTTTCGCCAATACCAGATCCACTTTGCAATGTTTCCCCACGTAGCTCCGTCGCAAAACGATCGCGATTGTATCGCCAACATTTTCTACTAAGCTTCCATTATATTTTTGAACGCATGAGAGGCAAACCTGTTCAAACCTTAATTCGCAATGACAATTCCTGTATCAGTACATTTCTTGGAGCAGTATATTCTTTTTCTGCCAATTTTCAGTTTTCCACATTTCCTGTGTTCAGCAAGGAAGTTTGTTATGTCCTGGCATTTGTTTTCTTTTTTATTGTGTACATATTTTTGTGTGTATCCAAGATTCACAGTGGTCTCCTCTGCGCAGTGAGCTTGTTACCCACGCCAGGTAGCTTTTACAGACTTTCATAATTCACGAGTCCGTCCCTTTCGAGTCAATGAAAAATACTGTCCAGGAAAAGTTTCTCACACTTTGCCATTCGCAATAAAATAGTATGTCCCATCCATGTGTGATAGAACAACAGCACGGACGACAGGAGTGGTTGCCATAGAGGCTAGGCTCTGGTCCACATCGGGCTGTCGAGTAATCCGGCATGAGTCTTATTATTATTACACAAGCTTCACCTAGAGGAAACAAAATTCAGATTTATTGCCCGTAAACCTCTAAAGCAGCGGATATTGGTTTTCTGTTTTTTGATCTAATGTCAGGTAACGTGGCGCCCAACGCACGACCATATGCCTCAAGTCCAAATCTTGATGAAAAATATGACCAACACGGTCTATTTGTAGTTTTTTGCGTAACTTTCTTCGTCTCAATTCGACGCTACGGTTGCCAAGCACAATTTGGATAGTTGTGGCGATGTGATGCTCAAAGGATCCTCAAACGCCCAACGCACGACCATATGCCTCAAGTCCAAATCCTGATGAAAAATATGACCAACACGGTCTATTTGTAGTTTTTTGCGTAACTTTCTTCGTCTCAATTCGACACTACGGTTGCCAAGCACAATTTGGATAGTTGTGGCGATGTGATGCTCAAAGGATCCTCAAACGCCCAACGCACGACCATATGCCTCAAGTCCAAATCCTGATGAAAAATATGACCAACACGGTCTATTTGTAGTTTTTTGCGTAACTTTCTTCGTCTCAACGCTACGGTTGCCAAGCTCCATTTGAATAGTTTGGGCGGTGTGCTCTTCAAAGGTTCCAGTTTTTGAACGTTCTTCTACTGCCAAGGTGGGAAGGGAAACGTTTAAATTGAGATGTCTGGTATTTCACTACATACCACACTACAGATCAGTTGGCTTGGCAGCATAGTTCCCTGGCAACTAAATTGTTCATCAAATGATCGCGTTTAGCTAGTCCAGACGTTGTTTGGAAAATATTACAAAAATTAAAAAAAAAAAAAACAACCATCGGAGCACAAAATATGGAACAAAAGAACGGGAACACAATTTGCGTGCACGCAACATCGGGCATGAAAGGGCTAAGCTACACTGACTCGGCCCAATTCAAATTCAGATCCAATTTCAGCTCAAAAAATACAAAAAAATAGGAATCAAGTGCACGCGATGAGAAATGAAGGTTTTCAGCATCCGATTTGTTTGTACACATGGCCAGTCATGCCCTCGATGCCTCGTCGCAAACATCTCGTCAAATGAAAAGTTCTACTCTACCCTGGGTCCTGCGTAAAAGTAAATCCTCCTAGAAAAGTCCAGCTTTTAGGAGCAATGATTTGAGTCGCTGTTGAATCTAGCGTCTTGTAGTGCGGACGTCCCAAAGACGCAGCAGTAGAGGGCATCAGTAGTCCAGATGCCTCATAAAATGGTCGCACCCACATTCATCCATAGCGCCGGCATAATTTTCAAAACGTTCAAGGCATTCACAAATCCCACCAAAAATGCAGAACACAGAATAAAAACGTCCATCGCCCACTTCGCACACACACAGACCCACAACAGTGCACACAATTGCTTGTCTCTGGCGCAGATAATTTAACCTAACCGACTGTGCAATGAGATAGGTCATGGTTATGTGTGGGGGAAATGCATCTGAAGAATCTAGTAGTTGCGCTGAGATTGCAGCAGTACAATTGCGCGTCGCCACAATGACTACTGATCTGCCGCTGCCTGTTGTCACCTCACGGCGAATCAATTTTGCGCGCCAGTGCAATTCTAATTTACCTGCTGCTCGCCGCCGCCTCTGCCAGATTACATAAAGGCCCCTCAATTGAGATACATTTTAGTCCCACACACAGACAGACAGCATTTCCTTTGTTTATACGAAACTGTTGAGGGTATTTATAGAAATTTAGGGAAGTTTCGAGACGTGTACTCTTGCAGATAATTCGTCATATTTATCCCAACGACGCGACGCAGGTGATGGCCAAGCAATAAATTTAGACGGGTGCCCCTTTATGTAAGTGAATTTTGAATCTGCCTTTAAGCGATAGAAATTGTGCGAGAAGACGACACCGACCCACTCTGGCAGCCTTGACCTTAAGCAAATTCAGTTCGTGGGCATTTGCCTTGAGCTCCTTCGATCGGTGTGTCGGTTTGATTGGTTTCTTTTAAAAATAAATTGGAGATAAACAACACCGTCCAACCGACACACTGGGGTCTGCTGATTGATTTCTCTGAGTTTCGTATGCAATGCGGGTCAAGTGAAGTCAATGCTACTAGACGGGGCGCAACAGGCCTTGAGGGACGAGTTGATAAATGCGCACAAGGAATGGAATCAGGTGAAGACGAGATGACGATTTGACTGAATCTCTGTCGGCCCCCTCCCGTGGATGGTGTTCGTCACGAAAGTCAATGCAAACGTATGTCTTCCGTTTGCCTTTAAATGATAAAAGGGTGTACACGCCAGGATTAGGCGAGGAGAAAGCAACTGCTTCCGTCTGCCGTGGGAGTTTTAACAGGTGGATGTGTTTATGATTGACTGTGCAGATAAGTTTGATTGACACATGACAGATTAAGTACGAAGTTTATCGCAGCTGAAGGCGATGGAAAAGTTGCTCCTTCATTCACTATCAGTGCCCGAGGAAAGAGGAGGACTTAAAAGTTAAGATGTTCCTATTAATTTGTCATTTTGAGTGTGGGGGCATAGTGGAGGAGTGGCGCTTGACTCTTGGAAGCTGCCAATGATTGAGTCTCCGGGGGGCAAACGTTTGCTCAAATACGGGCTTTGAGGCTTTAGTTTGGTGCTTGGAGTGTGTCTGGTGAAGGATGACTACTTTTTGTTGTTGCGGGATGTTAAGGGCTTGGAAAGTAAATGTTTACCTAGGTTGTGCCACATGAAATGTCACATTTTAAGGCAAACAAGTTAAAAGTCAAAAGTCGACCTCACTATCGCACTTAAGTGATTCAAAGCAGTAAGCCCCTGAAAATCCGACAAAGTGTCTGACTCGAAAAAAAGTCGAAAATCTCAATTCCACAATGAAACACCACGTCTGCAGTAACAGCTTTCTCCCGCATCCGCCCAACGAAGCCCTTATGCTCGCCGAAACGTACGAAGAAAAATCCGCCTTTCGTCCGGCGCTCATAATTTACAAATCCCTTCTAAAGACCACGCAGACATCGCTGCGCGCGAAGATCAACATCGGCAACGTTCAATTCAAACTGAAGAACTACCCCCTGGCCATCAAGTACTACAAGATGTCGCTCGACCAAGTCGGACAGAACGACAAGGTCGTGTACGCCAAAATTATGCACAACATTGGCTTGGCGTTGATCCAACAGGAGTTGTACTCTGAAGCCTGCTTCGTTTTCGCATACATTGTGAACCAGTGTCCCGATTTGAAGGCCTACATCCACCTCATTCTGTGCGCCTATACTCGTGGGAGTGCCTCCAAGATCCGGCATTATTTCGCAGGCATGTTCACGCTGCCGGCCATTGATGACATCGAACAGATCGAGAAGATCGTCCCGCTGATTGCAACCCTGGTGGAGGACAATGAGGAGGATGGCTTCAACTGGTGCATGGACATCATTCGAGTCACAAATCACGCATGGATTGCTGATAATCTGGAAGCAGCGAGGATTGTGCAACTCATGCGGTGTGGCCGGATGGAGGAAGGTCTGAATCAGCTCGGACGGTTCGAAGCAATTGTGGAAAAGTTGACGGAAAAGTCAAAAGTCAATTTGAGCTTTGTCTACTTGAAGCTGAATGAGTTCACCAAGGTGGAACAGTTGCTGGAGGACGCCAGAAGTGCTAAGGCGTACAACAATTTTGGGGTTCTAAAATGCATGCAAAATGACTATGTCGCTGCAAAGGAGATATTCCAAGTGGCAGCTGATTCGGATGGGAAGTTCTTCGAAGCCGCGTACAACCTAGCCTTGGTCGAGAAGAAGTTGGGCAACATCGGCAGAGCCCGACAACTGTGCGAGGGGCTGAGAGGGAAGTTTCCGTTTCCCTGCAATCCAATGATTAGCTTTCAAATGATTAAAGTCAGCGAGGACAGGAAGTCAGATTATGATAACTTGCAGTCGAATTTGGAGCTCTTCGGGCTGTCATGCGTTGCTGATCCGAAGACGCTGCGGGCAATCGGAGGCTTGTACAGGACGCTGTCAAATCATAAGATGTCGTCGTGGTATCTGGAAGAAGCGCACTCAGTGAATCCTTTGGTTTAATCGAATGCAGTTGGTTGTGTATAAATAAATGATGGCTGGGAATGGGAAGGAGTGCTGGTTGAGTTGAAGTAGGTGGCTTAGGTTCAGGGTGTGAGCTTCAAATTTATCGCTCTGAAGATAGTCTGTGTCCACTCATAAACATCAAGCGGAAGTGAACTTGAGTCTCAGGCACGAAGACTGTCTAGGTTGGAGAATCTGTCAATAGCTGCTTCCAGTTTCGCATATCTAGCTGTTTGCGGTTTACTCTGTGCGCTGCCAAAAGCTCGGGCGACATCTGTTGGGCAGCCAACAAGTCCACAGATTCAGAATATTGTAAATTTATTGAGACAATAAACTCACTCACTCACCCATCGTGCCCCCTGCGGGTGCTTATGTTAGAGAGAGTTATGCTAGAGATTTTAACCCTACCCTGAGGATAATAGCGCTCATAGTCATCACAACAGATTTAGCGCCTCTTAATATGTCTGTCGATATCGTGCATGCCACTGGACCGTAGACTGAGATCATCTTTGTACATAAACAGATTGAACCGCCGTAAATTAGCTATCTCTCTCTATTCTCTCTCACCGCCAAGGTCTTCAATCCAGTGCTTATTCCATATTTTAGATTTTCTATAACTTTCAAATTGACTTCAGCCACTAAATCTAGCGTCGGCTGCAACAAACAAACCCCTTGTGTGTTCGCAGCTCCATCTCTTGATCGATTCGTGTCAGTTCACCCACATTCATTGCCTACTTCTAGGAAGAGAAGATGTGTGTTGTTGATTTAAGTAAAACCCTCGTGTGAACATAATTCGATGAAATCATCATCATTTTGATTCTCTTTTTTTCGGTCAACACAAAGTTCTTCAAAAGAGAAAAAAAAAAACAAAAACAGAAGCAATAAAACAACCCCTATATGGCGCCGAAAAGTTGAGTCGACAAAAATAAAAGTTTCGCAGCATAAATCTTCTTAATTCATTAAATTGTGACACTTACGGAATATTTTTCCTTTTTTTCTGTTTGCCACAAGCCCCAAATTGAAATTTAATTACCACTTCAAGTCTCGTCGGACGGACGTCCTTGATCAGATAACGAACTGCTAATAAACATCAAGTGGTTTTGGGAATCCTTTTGGAGTGGTTCTCTTGTCACAAGAGTTCTATTATCCTTTATTTGTACAGGAATCAAACCCTTCCACATTTACTTAGACTTTATTGTGAATATTACCCAAGGGAGATAAGGGCATTTTCGTTTCACTATCTGTGACTTGGACTGCAGGCGGGCAATGCATTTGCATTGGAGAGGGCTATGCCATCCCTTTTGGATTTAATTTCAGTTGGTGTGTGTGTGTGTGTGTCCCTTGGGAGACACTCTCATTAAGAGCGATTAAAACGTCGACAACGAATTAATTACCAGTAGTCGTCTCGTGGAGGGACTAACAAGGACACGCAGGATCGCGTGTGGTCTAATTGTGAATGACGAATTCATAGAATAATAGAATAAACGTCGCCTCCATCGAAGACTGATTGTAATTTGTGTCGAAGAAGGGTGAATGGGGGTCCTTACTGTCTGACATATGCAGACACAACACTTCTCGTCTTCCGCAAGATATTCATCCGATCGATTGCTTACTTTTAGTCTCTTAATGCAAGATGACAGGACTGATAACAAGATTGAACAGGACAATCATAACATTGACTCATAGACTGTATGGACAGGGCTTGCTTGTACACATCAGCAATTTACACACAGGACAGGCGACGGTGGCGATTTCAGTCGATCCCAAAATGCTACTGAGATATTTTCTGTACCGTCTTATTGTTGAAGGCATACTTCATATGTCTAAGTCCTCTTTTACACTAATTTCGTCAGATTCCGTCGCATCAAATGCGAATTTGTAGGCACAGAAAGCGAAGGAGGCTCTCGGGTCGCATGTGTGCAGAAATCGTACCAACTTTCGAGCGACTTTTGTCGCTCATCTCGTCACTTTTAAGCATTCTTATCCTCAGCGTTGGGTGTCGGTTTTCGACGCAAATGGGAGGAAGAGCTAACATGTGTGTATACAGAGGGAAAATTGCAAAAGACACGTATGTCAATGTGACCGCGTGAAAACGTGGTACAATTACTTTCGATAAATGACGTCATTTGATGCGACGAAATTTGACCGTGTAAAAACGGCCTTAAAACAACATTCATTCAAATCGGAGCAGCCTTTTAGGAGCTAAACCTTCACAAAAGTCCGCAAAAGTCCCGAAGGAGGTGACAAGAATTTGCTACAAATCAGCACGCAGCCTGGATGGTCCTGAGACGTTTCTCAGAAGTTTCTCAAAATGACACAATCGGCTCTGTTAAGACTCAACTTAGGGAGATCACTGAAGAGTTTGTTCTCAATTGTGAGGGAACCGTATTGGAACATGATGCATCTGTGAGCGGATTGGATGTTACCGTACCACTCGTCGGTGGAAAACTCGCTCGGTTCAACGAAGAGAGTCGGCAAGGGACGAACGCGAAAAGTAGAAAAGCAAGGGAAGGAGAAGACTAGTCGTCCAAAGAAGAGAGTGGGGAAGGGACGGTCGCGAAATGTAGAAAAGCGAGTAAAAAAGAAGACCATGCGTCCAAAGAAGGGAGTCGGCAAGGGACTGACGCGAAAAGTATAAAAACAAGGGAAGTAGGAGAAAAGAAGAAGGGAGTCGGTGGTCATCGTCGTGGTCGTTTAAATTGTAAGTAAAGTAGGGACCAGTGTCCACTTGATCATCAGACAAAAAGACGCGCTTAGCAGATAGATCAGCAGCAAAGATTTAAACAAAATTGATTGCGGAAATACGTGCGTCGCCCCGAAGACAGTCTTTTTATTGCCCACATTTATTTTAATTCGTTTTCCGATTTTGTTGCGAGGCCTTCTTTTGTTAGACTGGGTGGAACTCAACCGGACCGCAACCAACAATTAGCTTTCACTGGTCTTCGTAATCATCTTCCTTTGGCTCAGCCAATTCCAAGACACTTCCTGAATTATGGCGATGCTTCCTATGTAGCCGGCCAGGTCCTTCGCAAGTCAAGGTTTGTGAGGTTCATTAACGCGTCAAATATTGGGTTCTAATTTTGTTTGCTGGAGTTTCGAGTTTGTTTTCACCAAAAGTGGCAGTAAACCATCCGCCCCCTTGTAGTGGTTGTGAGCGTGCCCGTTTGTCCTAAGCTCGTTCGCTGGCCGACTCTATTCCAAGGTCCTTGTTGGGAAGAATCCTTTTGGGCCTGAATTTCGAATGAGGCGGGGTAGCGCCTTCATCCGGTGCAGTCTTACTCTCCCACTTCATCGTTTGCAGCTGCCAATGATGCCCCAAGGTGGGTAGGAACCGATCGGTGAGAGTAGGAGATCTGATAGAGAAGCTATGTGAGGGAGAAGGAACTATCGCTGTAAGCCAAAAGGTTGAGATCGCTATAATTTGCCATTCAATGGACCAAACTTCAATTTCCACATGTACTCCTTCTTGTTAATTTTTGACAGGAAAGCCATGGATTCAATAATCTCAAAGGGATCGCATTATTTAAGGGTATCCTATTCATCAAACTGTAAATATACTTAGACGGCTCAAAACTTTCACACAACACTGTGCACACTGAACCAACTGTTCTTGTGCATAAGAACTGAATATTTGATGAGAGATATTTGATGACAGCCCAATTAGTCACGTGTTCGAATTCAGAAAGAGTTGGCCTGCTTCGCCCATCCTAAAATGGACTACATTTGGTTACCTCCTTCCATTCAAGTGTATATTTAGTAATTAAAGCAGCGCGAGGTCATTCAGCTCTAATTTTCCCCACAGCCAGTCATCATTTTTGTAAAAAAAAAAAATGTACTCAAATCCTTCACAGTGATTCTACCCGACTTCAGCTTTTGTCATCCATTCATCCTTTCTGTGGATCGGGCGTGTGTCAAATCCAAGGTTCACTTTCTCCATCAATCACATCCTAACCGTTATTTGAGTGAGTCTCACGGAAGCTCTGCGGCATGAAGAAAAGCCGCGCAAAGCTAGGAAAAAAGGAATATTTATCAAAACAGCGAAAGTGAGGTGATTTTATTTTTACATTTGAAATCACTGCTCAATCCGATCGATCCCGTGAATCTATTGATTATACAATGGATGACAAGGGATTTTTGTTGTTGACTGTTTGCATTAGAATCCGATGAGGAGCAAACAAGAAAGAAACCCACGGAAGCTGCGCTGAGGGGATGCAGGCTGTCTTTATTTTTATTCTAACCAAACAATAAAAGACAGGTGTCGCCCACAGAGGAGAAGTAATATAAAATCGATTTACTTTAATTAAAAATGACTGCATAATGGTGTGTGTGTGTATTTCAAATGCATCGCTCGAGAGACAGTGAAAGAGTGGAGGAATGCTGATGACTTTGATGCACGTGCTTAATGACGGTGATGCCTTGGAATAGCGCCACAAACATGCAAGAGTTGAAATTGCTTCATTCCGTGTGGTCATTGTAGTCGGCCTTGATGTCCACACATAGTTGCATTACTTAGCAACGATTGTCCTTCTGTTTGAGCGAATAAGAGACTTTTTCACTTGATCTTGTGTTTATAAGGTTTTTCAATCGAATGTTGGTTTGGGGCTTGTTGAGCGGTTGTCGATTGCAGTGGATCCTTGACCAAATTTTGACGTAGAGCAAAAACGAAGAAAAGTACATAGAACTCTTGTGAACACATTTGAACTTTCTCTATTATTAAACGGCAGAAGAATATATAACCCGTCGCCGAAGGCAAAAATTAAGCACGTTCACTCTTGTCTTATAGCGGGTTCCATCATTTTTCACGGAACTCGTCTTCTGCTAGGGCCTTCCTTCCAAACCATTGTTCCAGGACCAAGTCCACGGCGATTACACAAGTCTGTCTTGACTTGATAAAAATGTGACATCATTGTTCGCACAGCCAGGCTAGGTTTAAATCTCTAAAGTACTTATTTTAACCTCCCTTCGTGTCCGTGACAAGACACTGCCACTCCAAATGAATCCGCTGGACGTGGCTGATCACATCCTCATAGTTGATGCCCATCATCCATCCTTGTTGCCTTCAAAGATCATCTAAGTCCTGAAAAGATCCAGTCCAGTTACCGTATCGCGTTGATTTGCGTCCACTATCAAGTCCCCATCCAGCCCATTCGATGGAGTGTACTAAACTCTGATTTTCAGGCACAGTAAGTGAGTCTACATGCACATTAGGCAGGAAGACTCGTTAGGTAGTCCCTTGTGGCATAATCGCTCGGAGACCCACGGGTTCAGGGAGACATCTTCATGAAGAGGATGAGACTAGAGGTTAGACAGACCCTTGTGGCACACTCGCTCCGAGACCCGCGGGTTCAGGGAGACACCTTCATGAAGAGGATGAGACTAGAGGTTAGACAGACCCTTGTGACATACTCGCTCCGAGACCCACGGTTTCAGGAAGAGATTATAGGACACCTTGAAGAAGAGGATGAGACTAGAGGTTATGCAGGCCCTTGTGTCATACTCGCTCCGAGACCCGCGGGTTCAGGGAGACACCTTCTGGAAGAAGATGAGACTAGAGGTTAGACAGACCCTTGTGACATACTCGCTCCGAGACCCACGGGTTCAGGAAGAGACTACAGTACACCTTGGGGAAGAGGATGAGACTAGAGGTTAGACTGGCCCTTGTGGCATACTCGCTCCGAGAGCCGCGGGTTCAGGGAGACACCTTCATGAAGAGGATGAGACTAGAGGTTAGACAGACCCTTGTGACATACTCGCTCCGAGACCCACGGTTTCAGGAAGGGATTATAGGACACCTTGAAGAAGAGGATGAGACTAGAGGTTAGGTAGTCCCTTATGGCACACTCGCTCCGAGACCCGCGGGTTCAGGGAGACACCTTCATGAAGAGGATGAGACTAGAGGTTAGGCAGGCCCTTGTGGCACACTCGCTCCGAGACCCACGGGTTCAGGAAGAGACTACAGTACACCTTGAGGAAGAGCATGAGACTTGAGGTTATGCAGGCCCTTGTGGCATACTCGCTCCGAGACCCGCGGATTCAGGGAGACACCTTAATGAAGAGGACGAGACTAGAGGTTAGACAGGCCCTTATGGCACACTCGCTCCGAGACCCACGGGTTCAGGGAGGGACTATAGTGCACCTTGTCCACTCGTGTAGTACTCTTTGCTCTGGGTCACTTGAGACCCTACCTTTTTAAGAACTTAGGTTAGAACGCACAAAATGACTATACTATACTAGTAAAGAGTAGAGGCCACGGTTATGTTCCCTGCAGTCAGCCACTTCACCCTAACCTGTTATTAGAGATTTGTGCCTCCAGCCAATAGCAAGAGGAGTTTGGCATCTCTATCATACTTCATTTCTGTTTTTCGAGATTCTCCGACACGACGAAGGTTTGACCATGGATTTGTGTGCCTCCACTAGACGTGTTCACATCATGTTCATTTCATTTTCTATTGCGCCAACAAACAAAATGGCTAGGGTGTTGGCTCAACAATAGGGGCCCAACGGATGTACTTTGTTCAATTTAATGTTTTTATTTTTTATTTTTGTTGGTTTGTAGTTAATTTTGTGTGTCCTACAATGGCTGGTGCTTACATCGGGCTGTTCAAGCTCGTGTGTCCATGGTGGTCCTTTGGGGGATCGCGTGGTGATGTAGAAGCCGATTTAGCCTCGATGGTGATTGAGAATCGATGCAGGTCGGTGTTAGACGTCGTTGGAAAGTTCTGCTCGTTTAGCAGGAGTAACGCGTTTGGGTAGCGTTGTCCGGGGATTGCGCTTCTCCGGTTCCTGTTTTCCTCGTTAGGATGTTCGTTGATGTTTAGGAGCTCCTTCCTGAATAGTGTCACCATGTATGGTGGGCGTATGGGGATCTTGCGTGCTTGCCTATTGTTGGTCTAGTGCCTTCGACGGTCTCTGTGAAAGGTGAATCCGTAGTATTTTTCTTCGCTTCGTCATGATGGTCTTAGAGATGGTGTGCCATCTTGGGACGCCGTACTTCAAGATCGGCCATATAAGCTGCTTGTATAGCAACAGGTTTGTCTTCCGACTTAATCCGTTTTGGACAACAACATCAGGGGATAGATGCGATGGAAGCCTATGTTGGCCTTCTTAAGGGTCAGTTGAGGACTGTGGAACTTTAAACTTTCCGTGAATTATACTTGACCTTTTCGATTATCGATATTTCTCTGCCCTTAGGGAGCACTGTCTTTATACTTCGACATTTGGCTGCTGATCTGCAACCACCTCTGGATGGTCTCCTTAAGCACATAAGTACCGATTTCCCAGCATTGACACGAATACCCCATTGGGTATAGTAGTCAAATTAGACTGTCTGTGGTGACGTAGAGCTGGCATAAGTCAGCGAGTCAGTGGCATGGTTCATGTCCAGTGGAGACTCCGTGTAAAACACACACAACAACTTACTGCTGAAAACGCAGCGATTTATTGTTTCGTATATTTTGACATAAAAATCAAGGCAACTGCGAATAGTTTTTTTTATTCTCCACTATCTATGAAGAAATAGCAGGGGACTGTTTATGATACACACACAATATACCACTCCTCAATCGATTAGGCCTCTTAGTCATAAGTTTGAACTTTTCTTCTCACTTTTGAGGGATATCCTTGCAGATGCCTCATCGTCGTGTCGCACGGCGAGCTGTCACTCAACATAAAGATGTCAATAAGCCGAACAAATCGAATGGCTTTCCACTGAATGAACAGTTTCCGCATGATTTCTGGTTCATTGGCGTTCACTTTGCCCAGTTGGTTGTTGGAAGGGCAACTCGCTTCAAAGCCTATGTGAATCAACTCTGAAACGAACAATGCCCTTGACTTCGTGCGAAAGAGAAAACCCATCGAATCGTGTATCCGTTCACAAGGACAGCCTTTGAGTGCTTCACAGGGCGCGAGGGCGGCGTACATTCGCCGGCGGGCAAGAAGATGAAAAGGTAAATGTAATGGGATACTTACGGTGGCCCTCCCACTTATGCTGGCTTCCCGCCTACGGCAATTTCAACTTCAGGGACGGCAAAGTGGGTTTCAATGTGCTCTCCTTTATCCGTTTCAAGGCTTTACCGAATTAAGGACCTCCAAAAATTAAGGCTCCCCAAATGCGTCGCATAAATGAATGACAACAAAAAAGAGCGTGATTACCCTCTTTACGAGTATGAATGCCGAGTGGTGACACCGCTTGATGACGAGAGACAGAGAGATAGAGAGAGAGAATGAAATAAACGCGCTCTCTGTGAGCTTTAACGATAGTCATCAAATCATTCGCTGGCATTCGCCAACTGTGACTGCATGCACCCTCTCTGCCTACGTCATGGGAGGGACATAATTAAGTTAAAATAAAAATAAAAAATTGACAACAACACCACTTGGCATACATTTTGTATTCGCAAGGACCGAAACCACCCCTCGCGCGGGGGAGGAAACCTTTCAAAGTCAATAATACCCGAAAAAATCCGAAGACGAACAAGTTTAACTAGAAGATATCGGATCACGTTATACTTTATTGATATTCCTGTGAGTTGTGAGCTGTGCACCGGGGCGGTGGAGGCGTTCAGTGAGAGGACACCCGACATCGGTGCTCTGCTCGAGGGTGGTGGTGGTGGCGTAAACAGAAACGTACTTCAGATTGGGGTAGGTTGGTTCCCTGAGGACAGTGATTGACGGTAGTTGTACGTGGCTGTGTGTCCATGGGAGTCGGGGTGGAATTTGTTTTTCTTTCGATTCAGGGATATGTCCACTTACGAGTTGTTTAACACACCGTGGAGCTGGTCTTGGTAGTTAATTTACGGATGTAAGGCAAATACCTTGAATATTTACTTTCAGTAGATCCTTATGAATAATTTGTGTGTCTAAGCAGGACGTGGGTAGGGATTGCGTCTCCATGCCCTGTTGGTGTAATCTAAGTGAAATCGTTTGACTGAATGGTATCCGCTTTCTCCGGGAATTTAACGAGGGAAGGGCAAATGCAAACCAATTCGATGAGGTAATGTATGATGTGGAGGGCTAATTTTGTGAAGTAGTTTCTGACCCAATCCGAAAAGCCGAAGGATTCGGAAAAGGGAACAAAAATCAGAGGTCCTTCATTCCAAGGAAATATTTGGAACCCACAAAATTGAATTGCCAACCCTCAAGCCTCAGACCGAAGGATTCACAATTTGGGAGTCTCATCGGAAGTCCTACTTTGTACATGCGAAGGGCTGTCTTTGTTTATGAGCATGAGCTTGGATTTTTACTGTGGAGCCTACAGGTGTAAGCCCAAGTCCGACAGACCAAGTTAGCCAAACGTTTGGACGGTTATACATATTCTGTGAGCATTATCCTGTGACTCCTGGGAGGCGGAGTCCTCAATTGAGGACTTTGTTCCCGTCTGGAATTGAACCGATACACTCCGACAACACATCGATTCACCGCGAAAGACTTGCGACCGAAAGATACAACGAGAAGTTCTTAGATGTTCTAGTAAAACATTCGCTTACTCGTTTCCGGACTCAAAACAAATCGACGTCGTTGTACTCCAAAAACATTTCCAATGTATCGGGTTCGATCAATTCGCGCAATTCTCTTATTTGAAGTGGGTCTACTTGGGCAGCAGTTGACATTTTGGTATAAAATGGGTGATTCTGATGAAAACGTTCCGTTGTATGTATTCATCACTTTCCAAGTCGCTCGAAGTCATCACCCGTCTGTTGGGTGATGACTTCGAGCTGACAGGTGCGCCAGGTGATTGCACACCATCCGCCAAGGCTTTGCCAGCTGACGCACCTGCTATCTGATGATACCATCGAACAATTTTGACCCTAAGTACACTCTTGTAAGGGAGTCCAAAGACGCGTACAGAGGTTTCAAACTTCCCTCCCCTTTCTATAATAGCGCCGAGTTTCAGCAAAAAATCAGAAAAACAACAAACCCGGCTGAGTTTCGAGTGATTTCCCATGAAATCCACCATATCAGACCTTACCTAACAATCAACCCTTTTCCCTATCAAAATTGAAACAAGCACAAGACTAAATTGCCATCCCTAAGGAACTCCATGGAAAGCCACTTTAAACAAAAGCGCTCGCTCTTTCCCCATTTCAGACAACGATCAAAACAAATTACCTCAAGGGACGCCACAATTAGAGATAACAGTCTTCAAATATTTGCATACGCTCTCGATAATGTACCGCGCCGCGACCTTCTATATTCCCATCAGCACCTGCAATTGACAGCGACAGAGATCCACTCTCAGTTTATGAACCCACGCACACGCTCCTCACGAAGGCCAAAGAAATTGAAAACATTGTTTACCCGTACATCTCTTGAGCAGCACCCCCGTGAGTGTCCACTTCAATTGAAAGAGCAGTCATGCCAAGGTCCAATGTCAGTCCCATGCTGCACCCTCATTACATGAAAAGGACCACATCCACCCGCCCACTGCGTGCGCCCTGAACAAAATAATGTTTATTTCGGCCTCCCCCCACCCAGGCACTTTCCATTAACCCATTAAAGTTGGAACTGGCTGGTGCGACATTAGAAATTGCCTCCAAACAAACAAGCACCGACAGAGTATTGTGTAATGGTAAGCAGCTTCCATGGAGAAGCCCCCAGATTGGTGCCTAGTTGTGGGTGCTGGGCTCAAAATGTTTACTTCGCATTCAGACGCAGTTGCCTCTCGAAAGTTCCTACCTCTGCCTACCATGTGACGGTGCGTAGTCGTTGCCTTCCTCTTTTTAAATACTTACCACGAAATCCCAATGGCAACAGCAACAACAACAGTCAAGGAAAAGCTCGTATATGATACAGCATGGTGTGTAAGCACACAACTGACATTTACGCGAGCAACCTTGGTTATTGGAAACACGTGTACGCACACTGACGCAGTATTATGTAAGGACAAGGATTGCGTAGTACCAATTCCTTGGTTCAGTTTGGCTGAGGTGAGTTTCGGAGGGGAGATGTGTCTTCCAAAAATGTCAGCCCAGCTGATTTTGTTTTATGTACAGAGATTGTTATGTGTTCCAATCGAGGGGAGTTTTTTTTTTTCTTTTTTATCGTGTACGCACTGCGAAAGCTATCCCTGTGCTGACGGGTGATGGGTTGAGGAAACCCTGGAAGATACAGTCAGCGACGAATTTATTAAGTCACTAAAAGAAATTTTCGAAATTTGGAGAAAATTATGCTTTTGAGCGGCGGCTTGACTTTGGTTCCACATCGGGAGCATCTTATCCTCCCTCTACTGGAGGGGAGCCCAATCAAGTATAGATTGCTAGAAGCTCGTCACAAACTGGCATCGGCTTGCACTATCGACTACAAGGAGCAAGATCTGAACGAATGTCACAGGAAGAATTCGCGGGCGATGGCCATTCTGTGGTCGGAGATGAATTCTAAGCGGGAAGTGACAGCCCAATGGACCCAGATCAGAGCAAAGTTGGTCGTGTTCGTTAATGCGACAGTCGGTGTAACTTAACCTAACCTAAACTAGACATGCACCTAAGCTGGACATGCACCTAAACTGGACATGCACCTACACTGATCAATCGCTTCTTCCTCTTCTCTTAAATCGTCCAATGAACCATTATGCCTCTTCAGTTAAACCAGAGTTGTTGCTAACTGACAGTTGGAACAGTTACGAACGCAACCTTTTAGATTTCGACCCTAATTTCGAATCCGTGAATTGGATTTGGGCGTCGTCTTTTCCTAACTCGCTCAGACATGAATCTCAATTTTAAATACTTGAGCTCATCCATTTAGCAAAGCTCTGTCTTTTGCACATTTTCCGTTTGCATACGAAGCCGACATAAAACTACCAAAATTAGATTTGGGCCTGATGCATATTTTTTTCTACCGACAATGACTCTCATCAACGCGGACTTTTACCAAGCAACCTTTGCGTCCAACGAAAACGAACAAAAACGAATCAAAGGAATCCAAAACTGAACCTATGATTCAGTCCTCCACTGTCATCTCCCATTTTGTCATCTTGACTTGCGTGTAAGCCTACAACGCCTGCCGCCGCTCTGGCGTAGTACATTATTCCAGCCTAAATCCACCCTATGAGCAACGGTAGCCACAGGAGCACCACCACCAGCTGAGTATCCAGAGCTTCCAGCCGGTGCTTAGTGCTCAGCAATTCAGTTCATATCCACCGTGAATCACGAACAGATGTTCTGTGGACTGTGAGTGCGTTCAAGAAATAAATGTGTGATTTTTTTTTATCTATATATATCAGGAACTAATCACTCCTATATAGTCCCTGTATCGACCGGAAATATCTTCAATCTTGTTGATTGAACTCCAAACGAAAAGCTACGCTTGCCGCGAGTAATTCGTTTTCATGTGTACGCCGTCGATATATGTATTCGCGTTTTAGTGCAAATTAAACCTTAAAGTGAGGTAATGAAAGGATATCCAACATCCATCCCGTCTGCCCTGCTTTCCCAACCGAATCGAAACGAAAGTGAAAGTTCTCATTGAATGGTGCGTGTGCGCGCGTGTGTTTGTGTGTGTGCCTTTATGTGTACCTGAATTATCGTCAGCATTATACCCGAGAGAGGAGACCAGAAAAAAGTAACTGCTTGTATGTATACATCCTGGCGGATGAAGGATATGCATGCTCAGTCTACTGAATTTATGACGAGGAATAATCTCGAATAATTGGTTACTCCGCGCGATGGTCATTTTGGCCCATCAACCCCCTTCAAATAGGCTCTCAATCCCCCCACTTGAAGGGGAAATTTATGAAAATTAAATATTGAAAATTTTACAACCACCCACACGGCATCCTTGCCGGGAATCTTGGGGGCGTGTGTGCGCGAATGGGAGGGCATTGTTGCATGAGCGTAAAGACGCACATTTTAAAGGCGCCATAAAAATGCATTAAAAGCGTATCATATCCTCCTTAAAATGAATATATTGGCAATTTTTTTTATGATTTAATGGTTCATGACTCATATACACACGATCTCCACGCCCAGCAGTCACATAAAGTCTATTCGTCAGTCCCAGACTCACCTTCGACCGGAAACGAAAATAGGAAAATGAAAATCCATTACTTCATCAAATGCCCAATCCAGGATACACTTGTCCCTCCACTCGGTGGGTAGGCGCAGATCTCGACGAATGTGAGAGGTTGTGTAATTCTTGCGTGCTGATCAGGGATTTATCACGCAAAACCAGGGGAAAAACTAAGCAAATAAATAATTTAATAGAGAAACCCTGACCGCACTCACGGATTTTCCACAAAAAAGGGAAAACATTAAACCTCTATCTTAAGCATCCCTCCGGCTGAGGGTGTGCTTTTATGTATCCATGGGGGTGCATGGGTAAATGTGTGTGTGCCCATGTTTCTTTTGATGGGGGCGGACTCTTTCAAGGATCTCCATGACAATCGACGCACAACGTTTGAATACAGGAGGATTATGTGGCAAAAATCAATATTAATTAATAATTCAAAACAAAATCGAAATTGTCTCCTTGGGCAACTATCAACTGAGTAGACACGTCAGGAGAGAAACAGAGGGAGAGAGTGTGTGTGTATCCAGGAATGAATATGAAGCCTGAACTGAATCCCTGCATCACCCCTCTCATCGATACTTTCACTTTCCACAGCGACGTAGAGCGAAAGTGAAAGCAAAAGTCTATAAAAACTTCTTCGTCTAGTTCTGCAGTAGATACATAGACAGATTTTCTCCGCCCCCCTCTCGCACGCTCTCATCTCTTGGACTGTTACCAGATTGAAGTTGGCCGAGAAAATTCGAAAGCATTCACACAACCCTTTTGGAAATTTCTCCTCCCATCAATGGATATCCCAGAGTTCCTATAAATAAAAGTAATCAATTATCTTTTTGAAATACAAACGCACACGACGTTGCTCTCCGACAGTGCAGTGCAGTGGCTAAAAATATCTGCCCCCTCCAACTCATCCTCATCGTGGCATCGTCACTCCTGGTGCGTGTGAGAGTACATAGCTTACCTATCGGGTATTCGCATAAATAATGTATAAGGCTCCCCTTGTGAAGCTTATTCATTACCTTCAGGTCGCACTTATGAAATATTTGTGAAGGTAGGCCAATTATGAGTTGAAAGCTTCCGTTTGTGTATATTTAATTCACTCCTCCCCCATGGCAATGCGACCGTTGCCAGGATAATGTGTTTCTGGAACGGTGAAGGCACGCACGTGAAACGGCCTTGAAACCCGGAATGAGAATGAGGCAATGGCTGTGGTTTCGTGTGGTCTTCGTCACTGTTCAAGACACAAGAGGCACTTGTGACTGCAGGCTTGGCCTTAGTGTGGTTACTTTTAGGTTAGTCAGCCACTCTAACCTTATCTAGATGCTTTTGAAGACTTGTGACCAATAACATGCTATATTCGTTAAAAAGCTGATTGGTTGCCTGCTCCAAAAATCGAATATGAATTTAAAATGACACATAAATTGATTGAATTTAATTAATTTTGTATTTTCATTCATATTCTGGTCTCATTGGTGGAAGAAGGCTTTTTTCTCCCAAGTTCTTCAGAATGGATCCACAAAACCTAAGACGTGACTAATGCCCGCCCTGAAACAGGAGAAAACTTGGCTAAAAATGTATTATTAGGTATTATCCCTTCCTCTACTTTTTTGCCAAATTAATAAAACGGGACTTCACCAGCGACGTTGCTCCCAGCGGACGATTTTGACGCATTCTCAGTGACTAGAGATGTGGGGATCGAAATGTGGACCCCCCGCATGGGATTGGCTAGCTCTGTAGAAACTCCTCAGCGGCCACGAACTTGAAATATTTTGTTTCGGATCCAAGTAATCCAAGTTTGGCATTGTGGTCCTGTGAAGGTTACAGTTTTAGTCATCGACAACATCTTCTCATAGATTGTAAACTTCGGCAAATGCTTTCATTTTCATTTAAAGGAACTATAGCCAAACTTCTCTCTAGGAACACCCCTCTATAAGGGACATTCCCTTTACGGACACTTCGTCATGGAAGATATGGCTCACAAGGATATCTTAAGGCTATTCGTGTATTTCAACCTTTTTATACCGGACCCCCTCTATACCGGACACGGACATTGATTTCAACATCTATTCGTGTATTATAACTTATTTATACCGGAACCCCTCTATACCGGACACGGGCATATCTCAGTATCTATTCGTGTATTTCAACCTATTTATCCGGACACCCTCTATACCGGACACGGACATTGATTTCAACATCTATTGAAAAGTTATCACTCTAATAACGGACACAAAAAACAAAAACGATCCCATCCTCCCATGTACATTCCCATAAGTACAAACGAAGGACACCCAGCGTTTATAGAGAACTATAGACAAACCTATTGGCCATCCATAGAAACAGTGCAAATGTTTCGGAATGAATTGGCAGTATTTGAGTGTCACACTGCTGAGTTTATTCACCAAATTGAGTCTCTTTATTCTAATAGCAACTAAAAAACAGAAATTAGTTGACGTTTACACAAAAATTTGAATTGAATTTTATTCGTTCATGCTCCCATAGAACGATCACCTCTACAAAACGGACAGTCATGATGATCCCGCGTTTCCCATGGTGTCCGCTGTAGAGAAGTTTCGCTGAGTAATAATGTGTGAGGGGAACCTGAGCCTTCTGAGGTTCTACAGCCAGCTCTATCACGAATGGGTGGGACCTACAGTCTTGTGCCGACTCCGAAAGACGAAGAAGAATTCTTTGAGCATTGCCAGTGATTGTTAAATTCGGGGAATAAACTCCTCCGGCCGGGGAGTCGACTCATTTACCCACTTTGCCGCGGCTGTTCAAAATTTCCTTCATAACCAAATGCTTAGCGTTCGGCTATGTAAATTTAAAGACTTTGTTTGAATGTGCGCACAGAAAGTCTGTTCAAATACAGGCAGTAGGGAAAACAACGAGTGCGACTGAAAAAATTGTCACAATTTGATTTTATGATTTAGGGTATGGTACGGAAGTGAACTGTTAGTGAATTCGCCAACACACTTAGATTACGTTGGTCCATTGTGATGCCCACAGTCAGACAACTACCACTGATGGACCACTCCAGTGCTAGTACCGTGAAATTGACCCCAGTGGCAAATGGTGACTGGACCAGATTTGAAACCCAGGGACTGCACTAACCAAGGGCAGGCCCTTACCCAACTGCGCCATCCAGTCATCCTGGAAGGGTTTATCTTGAGGATTGATTTTTGATGTTGAAACTTAAAACTTAGGAGACTAGCTTATTTAATTATTAAATTGTGTAGAAAATGTCACCAAGCGCAAACTTGCCAAAGGATAATTTGTAAAACAATTTTTTGAGTGTTTCTATTTTTTCAATCATCCATATTCTGAATGTCGAATTTGTGCTCGTATTTGTAGTCGTACATACGACTGATCTCTACACATGTGATCACATTTCTTAAGAATCACTTAAGAAAGCTCACGATTTTTACTTATTCCGATAGTACAGTTTGATTTTTTACGAAAAGCTGTAAAATCCGACTGAAGTTCGACTGTATCCGAAATACGGTATACACATGAATCAAAGTCGAATGTGGTGTGATGCAGTAGTTTATTCGAGATTTGAAAATGACGTTTCAAATGCTCGACTTAGGGCATGGAAAATTCGACTTAAATGTCATTCGAGTCAAAATACGAGTTAGAGACTACGGGTGAATGCGACTTTGTCATGGTGTCATACGCCGCCTCGGCTGTCAAGCACACATCAATTTTCTGGTCTTGCACTGTGGTTAGAATTCGATTTTATCTTTTTGAAATGAACTATCTCAATTTTGACTACCATCACAATCAGTGCTTTTCTTGTCTGGCAGCTCTGTCCAACAGACGTGTGGAGGAGATTCTTCGAAGCTCAGCCTCTAACACAACGAAAAGGAGAGAATTATTCTTTATTTGGTCTCAGCCAACTTTGAGCATATTCAAACAACACAAATTTAAAGCCGTCCTTCATTTTCAACAAAATTTGCTTCTGGCAACACTGCTCATGCATTTATTTGCCCCCGACGAAATCAGCCAGTCCACCCAACTCAGCTGAAAGGGAAAGTACAATCGTCGGGAATACATACAATACAAATACTCGAATATTATGTGGAATTAGCTGATGGCGTATATACACGTCATGCTCCTGAGCCAGCCTACCTACACACTCGCAATATGCCTATTCACTAATGTTTTCCGCGTAGAGTTCAAGGTTTTATCAAGGCCGCATGCTCGGATCGCGTTTACACACGCACGAATAAAAAGCAATTGCATGTTTTCAAGTGAAAGTGGATGGCCTCACCAACACAACACCACCCGGGTACTGTGTAGCTGAAAACATCTGTAGGCTTTTGCGACTGTATGCAGACTTCAACGGCGAAGTGACAATTTCAAACGGCCTCCCCCTTATCACACATACATCAATACATCTCTCCCCCCATAGGCTTCCGAAAAAAGGGAAAATCCGGGCTGTAATGTTGTCGCCAGGAAAACCTTGTATTTTTATCCAACACCCACACACGCACACACGAGACCCCATTGAAGCAAGCGAAAGCTAAATCCCGCAACAGGACTTGACCTGGGTATGTTGCAGCGAAAGGAAATGCCTCCACAGTGTCTATGCTGGCAGTTTTCCTGGTTCGGTAGACTTTTGTGCGCTCTTCCAGTTGCCTGCTCCTTGGTTTCATAATCAGCTTGATACATAGATGTGCTCCTAGAGACAGCTGGGGAGTGGTGCACTGACAGAGAGAGTGAGAGAGAGGATAACGTGAGGACTGGGGCTGAATTCAGAGGTGTAATATCCGAGATGGGGGTTGAATAATTTGCGCCGTTGTCGGGCCTTAAATTGATTAGGGAAAAACGGTTCGACGGAGGAATCCGAAAATTTGTTCGCTTCCCTTATTGCGCTCTGTTGATGAATTTTACTCCAGGACACGTGGTGTTTGGCCTGCTCCGCATCCGAGGGTGGTGGTTCCGTGTTGACACTTTTCAGGCTAAAAAGTGGGTGGCTTGGGCTGGGCAAAGGGCTTTTCGATTATTTCCATCTTTTCTTTTCGAAAATTTAAAAGATAGCTGATAGCATCGAACGTGTTTATAAAAGTTGGGATTACCGCTAAAGGGTTGACCGAGAGCATAGGTCCGTCGGGTAAACACTTGACGCTTGTGAATCCTTCTTCATCCGGAGGAAGATGGAGGGAAAAAAGGAGTTTTTACAAGAATATTGACTTCATTAGAAAATATTAAGGGTCCCATCGGCTCCCTTGATTGTGTGTGTGTGGAGGGAGGGATTTTGAGTGGAAATTCAAAGGATTTCTATTCGGCCAAAGACTGCCGAGATACTTTGGGATGATAAAGAATTTAATTATTCTGTCACAAAGGAGGGTGGTAGAGCCTTGAATAATTTAAGCGCTGGTAACTGGTAACCGAGTAAGTTGCTAGGCTTCATAAGCCCTATTGAATGGGGTTAACTTTGAGGGCGAACATGAGAGGGGGCGGCTTGTGGTCCGATAAAGTGTGGCGCCATCGTAGGCACTTTTGATTTAACAAATTATAATCTCATAGATAAGATGTGATAATGAAGGATGTCATAACTTTGAAGATTGATGTTTCTTGAGAATTTTGAGGAAGTCTCAACTGGCAATGGGAACTCTATCCAATTTTAGTTGATTTAAATTTGTTTTTAATTATTTGTAAATTTATTTGATACATTTTGAGCTTTGCGAAACGATTGCCTATGCGAATGGTGTTGCAATAGCCTTCTATGGAAAAGATCAACCCTCTCAACAACATCATCGTCGTTCCAATTGTTTAAATCGGCTGGATTGCGCGCTAGTCCTGATATATGGTTTAGAAGGTCCGTAACTTCTTTCGCGGCCACTATGTTAGCATTTGAAGTTAAATTGTTGCGAAGACAAAAGGACCCGTGTCGCTGCGTTGTACCTCTGGAACGAACAGAGTATAGAACCAGTCCTTAGAAATGGCTGAGGTCATGCACGCCGCCTTGGAGTTCCTGTAATGCACAGACAAATACATACTCTTAAATGCACGATGTCTCTGTGCTTTTCCTATGACAAGTGCTTTTCCTAGTCCCAGTATTGGTTCTAGATCTAACTGTCGCCATGAGCCTATGGAATCTCATCGCTGACGCTCATATACATGATTCTTTGCAATCTATCAGTGCTTAGGTGGCGGCATCCTTCTTGCAGTATATACAACAATTTCGGGAATACTCTTCGGAGTTGATCGTTCTTCTAATTGCGTATAGATGGCGTTGGTGTAATTATTAACTCATCTTATACGCGTTATACCATTCACGTCACAATAAAGATCTCTTTCGTCAGCCTTGTACACTTGTTTATTTAGGCGATGTTAACTTGTCGATACAACGAGCGTCGGGACACTGGCAAACTTGGCGAGAAGCGTTTCTGCATGCTGAAAGGTTTAAAGAAAATACCAAGAAAGCATATCGCGTTATTTTGTTTGGTCTCTATTTAGAATAGCCTCTATAAAATATTGTGTGTTCACTGTATTGGATCGTTCACTATATCGAGCGTTCACTGCGTTTACCTTCATTGACTTTTCGAGACATTTCGGCCATCCTTGAAGAATATTCCCATTGGCCGCCAAGCCAATTTTGAAAACATTTCATGGGGTGCCAACGCAAACAGTTTCGTTGTTTATGGTTTGGATCACAGGAAACTACAAAAAAAAGTGGGGCTCCAGAGCGGTTGTCATAAACATGATGTCCCTAGCCCCCCCTATCCGAAACCAATGGCTCCATCCAATACGGCTCGGGATGAATCACACTAATTGTGTGCAAAAATCTCTCTCTTCCACTCAGCCCCCCTTACACCTTCCGACACGGCGCAGACTGCGGTGGTGGGCCTTGCTAAGGACGAGCAGACCGCGATAGAGGTTTAGCTGGGTCGATAACATCTGCCCATCCTCGAAGTTGGTAGCACACAGCCGAATAGTCAGTCCTTCGAACTATTAAAATTTAGAAGCCTTCAGCCTGCATACTGGCGAAGAATATTTATCTTCGCTCGCATTGCAGCTATCGGGTCTTAGTAACCGTCTGCTTAGAAGGAGGAATACATCGCCTCTGGCTGACCTCGGGGTGCTATGAAGGACACCCTCTGTCTGAATTACTGAGACGCACGATTGCCGAGTCGGAAAGAGCCAAAACCGGACTCGTTTCCAATGGATCCTGGACGTCCACATTCTTGATAGCCATGGCAGCCAATGTGTTAAAAGCGTCAAGTGTCAGCAAATCCATTCCGAAGTAACTTTCGCTGACAATTTTTTCGTTCGTCGTTTTGAATAAAACGGGGCTCCTTCTTATTGATATCACACGTTCTTGCGGATTTCTGTCCTCAATTCGGGGCCAAAAGAATTCGGTTAATTTTTATTTAGCTATTGTGATGGCAATTGAACGGTGACAGTTAGGTTAGGTTATAGTGGCTGACTGTTAGATGGCGACAGTCACACTTAGGTTCGCGTTGTGCTACCAAGCGGATCCAATTGATCGCATTCCGCGGATCACGTTGGTGCTCTTGACAAAGCGATGACTGACACTAGTGGTGCTTAGTTCAGCCAGGTTAGCCTAGGTGACTCTTCCTTCGGAAAGAGAGGGTGCTGCAATTGCAGAAAAACAAACCTATAGCTTGCTACTTCTCTCTCCAGCTTCAGCAGAAGGGCTAATCTAGAGGTTCGAGTTCCAATGATAAGAGTTCAGTGATTCAGCCGAGTCCTTCTCATCAGGCGTCTAAGATCGAAAGAAGGCCATACTTGTCTCGTGATGAGGTCTCCTGTGACAGTAGACCCAGTTTAAAGCTTTAGCAGGTGTTTTGCGGTAGCGATTGGCAAAGAGGATCTCCTGTGACAGTAGACCAAGTTTAAAGCTTTAGCAGATGTCTTGCGGTAGCGATTGGCAAAAAGGGCATGTCTCCATCCTTTCGTAAGATAGCCGTGCCGTTAAGCGGGAGCATGGGATCTCAGTGATCCCGGCCGTGGATGTTACTCTCGAGCCTTCGTTGATAAAAAGCACTCAGTTTGAAGAACTGCGACACACAAACGTTTCTCCGGCACCGTCAAAATGTGTTCTTTGAGAACTCGGTGAACAGCAACTTTGTGATGAGGCCCGTGTCAGCAACGTCGAGTGCATGGATGCTGAGGCTTTGAAGAAGTCGTTAACAAGAAGTCGTAAGTTGCTTTTCTCGCTTCCGAGTCCTTAATCGAATACATTCCACGTCTGTTGGGCCCTAGCTTGAATAAGGCTGGCGAGTTCCCTGATCTCCTCTCCCACCACAAGTAAGATCGATGAAGTAACGACAACAATTAAGTTCCAGATGAAGCATGAAGCAAGTCTTGTGTCTGCCTGTTGCCCTATGAGTTGGTGCAGCATATTCACTGGTCGATCAATTTCTTGGACTCGCTGCTGAAGAAACATTGGCAAAACATGCACTCACTCCACGTGAAGTCAAATTTTATAATTCGTCAAAAATAAAAATAAAATACAAGAGGTTGGAATGGCACCACTATGCGACGTTTCATTAATCGTTCTTGGGCAGCCGGGATTGGAGGACGTGCTGCTGTAGTAGCCAAGCAAGCAGAGACAGGAAATCATCCATAATGTGGACTTAAAAAAATCTGAAACTCTGAATCCTGTCAGAGACCTGGGGTGGATGGCATGGATTCCATTCGGAGAGTTGTCGACAATTGAACCTAGAACTTCAGCTTGACTGGACGATAGGGGCCATTAATTGTTCTTGGGCAGTCGGGATTGGAGAATGTGCTGCTGTAGTAGCCAAGCAAGCAGAGACAGGAAATCATCCATAATGTGGACTTAAAAAAATCTGAACCTCTTGATCTTGTCAGAGACCTGGGGTGGATGGCATGGATTCCTTACGCAGAGTTGTCGGATGGGTGACTGGACGAAAGGGGCCATGGGACCTTGTCAATGTCTGAAAATGATTTCCATGCGCACAAGTTGAATCTTAGATTCTGAGTAACATCGAACGAAAACTGCGATCATGGTAGTCTATCTCGCCCATCCTCTCCAAGGACAACCTAAATAGACACACACTCAAGATCGTATAATCTGTCAGAGCGCTCATACTTTATCGTCCAGACTCAGCAAGGCAGCCATCATTTTTGATAGCCACGTCAGCCAGTGTGTTAAAAGCGCTCACACTTTATCGTCCACTCTCACTCAAGGGCCACCACACACATTCGAAAAGGTTGTCGTTATTATTAAAATTTATTTGCCAGCAACTGCCAAATTTTCAGTTCACAAGTAAACGTACACATTCCCAACCGTTCAGTCCGCCTGCCTCTGCCTCATTCAATCTCTTTCTCTCTCAATGTAGTAACTGCGACATTTTCATTCCAAATCTCATTAATTTTCTGCGTGCAATAGGTTAAGTCACATGACACAAGCCAATCCGTCCGCCCTCCATTATCGAATCGGAACTACAAACGAATCTCCATCGTTTTACCAAACCCACGCATGTCTCAACCAATGTGCCATGTCGCATGCTCCAACCCCTACAATTAAAGCGGAAAATGCCTCGTCTCCGACTTCCAGAGATATTTATAATACACACCACGCTGTGGTAGATGTTTAAAATAATCGTGGAGCCTTATTGACTTGCTGCCATCTTGGGATCATCCTGCTATTTATTTCCAGCCCACAACAAATCAACGAGACATCCAACCCCAACAGCACCGCTCTGCAGCTCCACTCACGCGGGGTACTTAATGAAAAAAAATAGAAACAAAAAACAAAATTCAATCTTATTTATGCTCTTGTGTACAGAAAACCGATAAAGAAAGCCGCAAGGAGGCATGGACCACTGCCAAGGTGGACATTTTTTTTTTTTGTTCATTTCACTCAAAAAAACAGTTTGAATTAAATAAATTAAATAGTTTTTTGTTTGTTTTGAGACACAGCCACTTCTCTCCCGCAAGTGTGGAATCCACCCCTCCCACCGCCCGAAGTCGGTTGTTGCGATGATTGACCGTGACTAAGTGTGGTCGCTATTATTTTTCGAATATTTAGCGTGGCTTTTATACGAGATATTTCATATTTTTTCCGGTCACATGGGGCCCAGCCAAAAAGCATGACCACACTTTAATGGGGTCTGGGGGAAAAATCCAGAGTCAGGTGATGGCCGTTGGCGGCGCTATAAACAAGAAACTATTTCCATTCGCCATGCCAGTCGTATGCTATTTGTTGATGTTGATGATGATGATGTAGCATGCCGGTCTAAAGATAAACAAAATCATTTGTCTAGAGTCTAATGCAGTGTCGTTTGGCCACGTGGAAAGGGGGAGACCGGATAATGCTAATCATAGCAACAGCGTGTTCAAATGGCAATTGTGCAATGGAAGACATGAGGCTGGCGATGTGCGGAACTGGCCTTGCTTCTCGTTGGAGGAGATGGAATAGACTTTGACGTGTAAAAACATCGCCGTCCTGTCTGTCAGTTCCATGCAGTGAAAGCCTTCTTCAGATGCTTACCTGAAAGGACTAAAGTTCACCAAGATCCAGCGATTCGCAAATAGTTAGGAAATTCCCCACCGAAAATTTGAAATACTTCAGCCAACATTTTAAAGAAGAAACTCGTATTCTGGTGTTCGGAGGAAAGCCAACTTCAGCACTGTACATCCAGAGTTAAGAAATGGAGTCTCCAGCCACTGGTTGTGCATCGCAGTGTTCCGCCACGTGGTTCTACACAGTATAGTTGGCTTGGTCGCCTATCGATGAAAGCAACTCACTAGAATGTCGGGTGTCGGCAAGCCTTAAGCTACCCATACACAACACACATGGTACATCGGTGTCGCTTTCTGCCACACCCGTTGCACAGTTTGGCGCACACATCATACTTCGTGGAAGAGTCACACTAAAAATGAAATTCACAGAGAGTGGCACGCCAAAAAATCGCTGAGCGGTCTTGCCCACACACCGATGCATGTCCTGTGTATGGGCAGCTTAATAGCGGTGTTCTTAGAACTACCCCCTCAGGTACGCTGGCAGTCGTCTTCAATTGGAACGCCTCTATGATTTCTCCCCCTTCTTACAACGGCTCGTCTTCAATGGGCACATCCAAAAATTTTGAAAAATCTGGACCCATTCATTTGGCTACACGTTTCGGTCTCAACAAGAATGTAGAGACCCTGATACCGGCAGAGGCTCACTAGGACAGCAACTGCAATCCATTCAAGAACATCGCCCGTCTGCATACGATTGGTTAGAAGCGGAGGCATTGGCCGGAAGTTGGTCGACATTTGTCTTGTCATTGCTTAGATGGAATGTAATAGCCGGCCGCGATATGATATATCACGGACAGTCAGGCAGCCATCAATGCATTGGAATCCAAACTCTTTCAATTTCGAACTTCAGTATTAAACTGTCGTTCGTCTCTAGAAGAGGTGGTTGGGCAGATCGGTGTTGTCTGTGCTTGGCCGCATAGACTTTCCTGACAGCAGTGTATGGCTACAAATCTTCCGCTCTAGCTTTAATCGGACTGTCCGTCGGAACCTGCTAACCCTTGGTATGTATGACAGTCCCCGAAAAAACTCAACTGGCAATGATTGTATATCTGGCTCGGACAAGACCGCTTTAAGCACATCGCCTTTTAAAAATATAAGTCGCTTGATTGATGTCTTTAGAGGACGCCAGGAGGCTAGGCGTCATCACAAACGACTTCTGCAGAAGAGATAGAAATCATAAAATGTCTCCCCTGCTCCTGTCGATCCGGTTCTGTTGTTTCACAGATGTAACTCCTGGGCAATAACTTCTTCAACGACTTAATTTAAATGCCTTCGTAAACTTTCTTCACTTCATCCTTAGCTCCAGTGAGGTCTCCACCAGTTGTGCCTCTCAAAGTAATCCGAGTGTCAGTACAATGGGATGCTACTCAACCTACATAGCTTCTCCTGGTGAATGCTATCCCGAGCGTCGCAAGCTAATCTATTGGAGAGTGACTAAAGTCCGAAGAGCTTTTTCTGACTGGTCTAATATGGAGTTCCACAATCTTGGGTAACGTGGCCTATGTGTTTTTCTTTTAGGAATTGAGCCTTAACATTTGAAGAGATTGCTCGCTCTCTTACCGGTAGTAATCGATTAAAACACACAGGCCACGATGTACTCTATTGTGGAACTCCATAAACCAGCTTCGCCTGCTGAATGCTATCCCGAGCATCGCAAGCTAATATATTGGAGAGTAACTCGAGTCCGAAGAGCCAAAAGGGCACCGTGTGAGTGATCTAAAATGGAGTCCCACAATCTTGGGCAACGTGGCCTATATGTTTTTCTTTTAGGAATTGAGCCTTAGCACTTGAATAGATTACTCGCTCTCTCACCGGTAGTAATCGATTAAAACACACAGGCCCCGATGTACTCTACTCCATAATCCAATTCCATTCAATTCTGAGTTCATCGGGTCGATTAATTGACTTTTCGTTCTCCCCTGTTGGGTAGCCTTGTTATGACTTCAAAGATACATTATAACTGTCGTTCGACACGCAATGTCGCTATCAAAACGAAACAAACAACAGCACAATGAATAACGTTAACTGACTTCGATGAGTCGTCACCAGAAATGCCAGGTGAAGCATTTAATAATCACCGCCCCAGTCACCGTCCACCCACGGTCGCGACCACCGACTGCCCAAATGTCGAATCGATAGACCAAACCAACGCATGTACAGAGATTATTTCTGACCAAGACCAGTGCGGAATTGAAAAACAAAACTTCGGCACGTTTCCTGTCACGCAACACTCATTAGATTAATTCATTTTCGAAACCCACAAGCGTGTATATTCAAAAAAAAAAATCCGTCTTCTAAAGGTAGACCTCGGACGAATCGTGTGTGAAAGGATCGGAAAAACGAAAACATTGAGTTGACCTGGAAAAGAGTGTACACCCCGCAACTATGACCCCCAGGCTCAAGGATGTGCTTGAAAGACTGGAGACTTTTGTTGACAGAATCAGTCTTCTACATCCGTAAGTTTTTCGCTTACGCAACAATTGTATCCAATTCTATTTGCGTTTAATATTCGCCTGACATCCTGATTTATCATCGTCAATGCGGGGAGATTGGGGGGCAAGGCAAAATCCGTGAGTTTCGAGGGCGAACGCAATCCACTCCCGGCGGATGAGGGACATTGGAATGTTCGGGAGAGAGCGCACATATTTTCGCCCGAATGAAATGAGAGACACAGGCACGTTTTTCATTACACGCCTAGGCAGGATCCTCGAGCGTATACAGAGCTGCTGGTGGTTATTCGACTCACACAGAAGGGGGGCGAATAGACAAGAATCCGTATGTACGTGGATTGTGATACAATTTATGTATTTTGTTCGTAGTCAAATTGGCGGAATGCGATTAGAGGACACGAGGGAGAAATAAGAAGCCCTGGTCATGCGTGGAAATTAGGACGTATTATCCTCATTTGAATGATTATGAAGGCTTTTCAGCTAATTGAAAAGGTCAAGGAAATCCATATCGAACGAGTGCTTGGATTTGGCAACGAGATGGTTCTTGAGCTGTTTCATTTGTCATTTGGACACGCCTTGAACGTACTGAGGGTCCTTAGAGATCTGAGCAATGTAGCATGTACCCTTGAGGGTGTTGATTTTTTTACTGAATAATAGATCTTGCTTAGGCTGGAAAATATAACGCTGCAACTCACAGCAATTCGTCTGACCACCTTGTATTGGATTGCGAATCTCTTTGGGGCTTTTGTTTCCCCAAATTTTATGGTGTCTCCGTGAACGTATTTTTTACCCAGCCGACAAGAGAGTGACGGAACTCTCATTCATGCGGTTGCCGGATCGGAACAAGATCGTGTGCTGTGCACAGTAAAATTCATTCATGGGAAGCAGCCAATCCCATGACTAGGATAGGCCTGACTTCAGGTTACTGTCGGTTTGGGATCGTAAACCATTCAGTTCCAGCTTGATTGGGCTGAAGCTGCTTGTTGAAAAAGTTCGCCTCAAGGTTTGCCTAAGAACCAAGAGGGCGCCACATGTGCAGATGCGATGCCGAAACTATGTCGGCCTGATCCGTTTTATTGTACCTTTGGCACTTTTGTCGGCATCATCATCTTCTGACCCACATGCTCCACTAAAGGGCTAAACCACGCACAAGAGATCTTCCTTCGCCATCGACTCTTGCTCATAAGCAGTTATGCCTGATGGCGAGTTTTTGGACTTGGTCCAACCAGCACTGGGTCTGCCAAGTGGTCGCCTACCTGATGGAATCACATTCGACGCACGCCTCTTAAACCACCGAAGCCAAGCCCTCCGTTCAAAGAAGCAGCCCCTCAATCTTGGGTTCTTCGAGCACTGGCGTGTTTTTCACCCTATTCCGGCGAGAAATCCCCACACCAGCATGAAGAAATAAGAATTGGAATATATACTGAGTTGTAAACTGCTAACTTGGCTTTGACAGCAAGCTCGGTCTTCCTCACTACAGATCTACTTTTATCGTACAACCTAAAATTTCAAGTGAATGCACGTGTAAATACACGTGTAATTGTATTACAAGTCTCTGTTTACACGGGTATCCGCTGTCACCTGGATGCAATCCACGTGTAAATACACTTGTAGTTGTATTACACGTCACTGTTTACACGGGTATCCGTTGTCTCCTGTGTGGAATACACGTGCAGTTGTATTACACGTCACTATTTAGACGGGTATCCGCTGTCACCTGCATGGAACGCACGTATAAATACACGTGTAGTTGTATTACACGTCACTGTTTACATGGGTATCCGCTGTAACCTGGATAGAATGTACGTGGAAATACACGTGTAGTTTTATTACACTTCACTGTTTAGACGAGTATCCACTGTCACCCGGATCAAAATGCCAAGTTCTAGTATGTCCTAAGATAAGGGCAAATATCGAGTCGTCCATTCTGGCAATCCACTTCTCCATGCGGACAAAAGCTGGTACTCCCTAGCCGCCTGTAAGGGTCCAAGAGGGACAAAGGGCGACATGGCAAATGCCCGAAATAACTTACAGCGTACGTAATTTTGACTGTGATTTGTGCCTCTTTCATATCACTTGTGTTCGTCGCCTCTAAGCTTCGTTTTCCATCCCGTCGTTCAATCCTAATTCTTTAAAAACTTCCATATTCTCTCGCGATTTGAAGAAAAAGGCAATAATTAATGAACCCACCTTCGTCATTTGATGACATCATCCCGCAGTGAGTAGGTGAACAACTGCTGACCTCGGAGAAACTTTCCCATCACTGCCTTGCACTTGCATGCGATGCAAGCGTCAATCAATTAAACTCAAGGAGAATAAAACGCAAAAAATGCCTAATCTGTTACAGTCGCAGTGCAGTCAGTCTGTCGTCTCATCCGCTCATGACCTTGCTCATTCCAGAGTTGAATTCAAAAACAAAATGTACTAGACTCGATACTAGTTCCGCTCATTCACCACTTGCTTGCGGTGGTGGGGGGGCTAATTACATAGGAAACTCCGTTCGGAATGACAAATTTTGAAATTAGACGCAATTACACTCAGCGCACGTTTTCCCAATTTCACAGCTAATTTGAGGCTATGTGGTCGAGTCAGAAGGAAAAGCACCTTTGAGACAGGTCATTATGTCAAGCGGAAATATAAGCCAACAAAAATTACATAATATGCGTAATTTAATAGTGATCAGCGAGATGTGATTAATTGGACGAGTTATTACCGCAGTTTCAGTTACAGATTTGACCAATTTTCAATCTCAAACTTCAATTGTTTCTGTGACAGTCTGTCAGACCGGCGTTGGCAGAGGGTGACGTCAAATCCGATGGTAGTCACTTGAGATGCAATTAGACTCGACACACGCCCAGCCGGGCAGTGTGTCACTTTATATTACTCCGAGCCAGCTCGCCGATATAATTGGCTGTATAAATATTGACTCGAACTCATTGACAGATGGTCGCTCGGGGTAGTTCACCCTACGGGGGCGACTATGTTAATCACGACTAATCGATTGCGAATGGCTGCCGATGAACGACAAAGTAGAAATGTCGGCGAGGTTGATTTGCAAAAAAAAATTAATATTTTTCAAGCAGGGCGTGGGCGGGGAATTAGCTTGGGTCAACACAGGCAGAAGGCGGTCCGTCGCGAAGCTTCAAGCACGCTGCTGGCGGCAAAAGGCTGGTGTAGAGGAACGATCCACATGATTTATTGTGATAAACTGTTTGCAATATCAACAAATCCCGCGAACAAGTTATGATGTGAACGTGTACATGGCACCTTCTCTGGCGGAGCAGCCCGCAAGGGTGGGTGCTGTGCGTTGTTGTTGTGTGTCAGGGAAACATGCGACAAGACATTTATAACCTAGTCGAGATTGTTTTCTTTTCCATTTCCTTCGGGGAATCATTTCCCGTCGGGAATGTTCTTAATTCAAGACATTCAAAGTTGACTTTAAAAATGTCACAAGCAGGCAGTGCTTTGGAGAGGAGGACCCGGCCTGGCTGTCGGATTTATTTATTTTGCTTTTCAAATAGCCTAGTCTCGAATGGCTCTATCGCCCTATTGTCTGTTCAATAAATCGAGATTTCTTTTTTGAAAACATCTTGGCCTCGTGGGGTGCATTATGCCTTGGACACCATTGTGTGCTTATGACTGAAAAGATGAGATGTCCTCCACGGTACGTCTGCGAGTCTAAACAGACTTTGAGTTTTCTCAATTTGGGGCCCTTCTGACGGCGCAGGGAGGTTTCGAGGGCACCAAGATATAAGAGTTGTGACGAAGTTTGGGACAGAGTGAACGTGAAATATTTCGTGTATGGTTTGAAGACATTTCGCAGGATGAAATGGAGAGAGGAAAGAGGGAGTAGGAAGTTTTGGTAGAAAATTTGAAGGAAATACACGCGGAAGTGCGAATATGAGACAATGTTTAAGTCGAGGTGGTGACTGAGGTGTGGATGGGGAATTTAGTGTTCAGTGGTATTTTTTGGTCACTTCGTGGGCTTCGTTAGATCTCAGAGACGAATGCAATCGTGCAATCACTAGCGCTAGCATTCTCTTCCTCCGACGCTCCTGCTGAGCTTAGGCAGAACTTCCGTGTCAGAAAGACAGTGTCTCGGTAGCTCTCTTGGCGTAGACTCCTGTTCCCAGTCCTTTGTTCGTCTTCGATCGTCGGGGGAGGATCTGAGGGATGAAAGCTTTAGTAGCAGGAAATCGATGGAATCTAAGTTTGTCCGTCCAGTCGACGGAAAGGAATAGATGTCACTTTAATTCACACATACTTCAGCTAGGCGAGTCTGAAAGACAGAAGCAGAGGTCTACAAGGACTGCGAACCTTGAGTGTGTGTTTTGTGCTGATACACGCATCAATGGTAATGGGAGGGAACAGCAGACAGGCTTTCCCAGCTAAGAGTGATGTCGAAGTGAATTGGATAAGAAGTGTCAGGCAGACGATGACGTATAAAAATGAGAAAGACTCATCCTTGTGACGTCCCACAGCAAGACTAACGAAAGTATATGTATGTCACTCAGAATCTAGGAGTGATAGCAGCAGTCTTCGTGACAACCACACTTGGAAACACAAGCCCCTGTCTCGTGGAACAACACCGTGCTTCACAAACGGTTTTCTTCTTTGTATGGCTCTCCAGTTCGGGATAGAGCTGGGCATTAACCAGCAACACTGTCCAGCTAGCCCGACGATCGATAGAGGGCAGTTTTGCTCAATTACCTCTCGAACTAGGGCAAGAGTCTTTCTGCATTTGATCTCAGAGCGTGTGTTGTCTAGGAAGCCCAGATCAACCAGGTGGCTGATCGACAAAGTGACTGACTACCTCGTAGCTGTAAGTGCCCGCCGCTTTGTACAAGACGACCAGTTTTCCTTCGATCAATGCTAAACCCATTTCGGCCGCCTGCAAACGCCTGATTGACGACTCGCTGTGTTCTGCTTTTCAAATCGATATCATCCGATTTTACTTACACTTGAACTGCCTTCTGGAGGCAAGTGCCTCTAATGTTGGCGGTCGGATTTTTCACAGCACATGCCTTGTTTAAATCCGGGTTTTGACGTTGAATGTGATTGCATTGCCGATGAAGCAGCTAGAATGCTTCATCGTCATCCTAAACAACCTGACGAGTTTGGCAGGAATCATGGCGCTCTATAAATGAGACCTATTCACGCAGCCATATGCAGTCTTGGAGTCTAGGAAGCAGTGTGTTTATCTAGTCAACTGCGAACTTCCCTAGCCTCTGGTAAGGAGCTATGGCTACATGCGAGCACTTAAAACGCCAGACGAGAGATTAAGGAGACTCGCAGTAGTCAAGGGAGTCTCATTTATGGTGCATCGGATAATCGAGGGAGAGATTCCATTCCTCGGCCATGTTTTCCTCCGATCATGTCTTCCAGCCAGATCATCTCCAGGTGCTTTAAGAATATCAGAGGATAACCCGTCCGTACCGGCAGCTTCGTTAGGTCTTTAGTCTTGATCACACCTAGATCAGGGGGACGGGATGTTCCTCTTTCATCGCTCAGATTTAGTCGAACATCTTGCGTTACTAGGTCCTCATCACAGGCCTCAACAGGCTTCAGAATGCCATCTTGTGACCTTGGTTTATCTCATGTTTGCCCTCCCCGACCATCCTTTCTTTTACTGAACCTGCCGTAAATCCCATGCGTTGATCCGGCTCTAACCAAATTGTTACAACTTTGGCTACTCTTGCAGCTCTCTTCAAGCTCGTAAAAGTCAGCAAGTCATGTGCTTCGGGAACGAGGCACCTCGCTTGTAGTGAGTTCTATAATAAGTCATGACCTCATTTTTGCATGGATCACTGGGATTCCTGCCAAATTATTCTGATTAGTTCGAATTGCCAATAAAATCACGCTAATGACGCAACGTGGCGAATTTATTTAACATATGACGAAAGACTGAGCACATGGCGGCTTCTAAGAACTCCAACATTTGCTGACTTTGCTTGGCAGTCTTTGGCCGTTTGGAGACCTAAATGGATCGTCTCTGTTCGCACCGAGGACTCCGAATGACGCAGATTGCAACGATCTTTCTCTTTTAGACATTTACGCATCTAACGTGTTTGTTTGTGCTTGTTCTCGACAAAGCGACGTGTCTCTCACGTGCTAGCTTGACAGTCTAAGCAGGTGTCTTGCCGCTTGGTCGGTGTTCGTTTTGAAAGATCCTTAAATTCAACCAGTCGAAGCAATAAACGTATTTACACAGAAAATCTTTCTCGAACAACAGAGCTAGAGCGACTATACTCTCTTGGCAAACCAGTTCAGCTCAGTCGCCATTTGCGACGACACAACATCGAGTATCGTCAACCAAAAAATTACAAAAAGTAGTGCTCTCCTAATGAGTGTAATCAGGTCGCTGTACTGCGTCAATTTATTTCAACTCTCAATGCGACTACGAAACAGCTACACACTCAAGTGCGGAGCAATTCATCTAATGGGACAATAATTGCTGATGCTCTAGGCGCTGCTGGTGTTGTTGGTTAGCCTTTCAGCCTGTCGCCTGGTGCGGCGTTAATGATCTCAATCGATTGATCGAATTCGTTTGACATGATCACTGAATGACACTTGTGAGCGATGCGCCATACTGGTCTGGTCATGGTTAGAGGAGCGCAAATAGGCGGCAGCACCGACGGCGGCGTCTGTATCAATGAAGGGTGCGACTGGCTAACAGCCTCATGTGCATGTGTGTCTGTGTTTATTTTTTGTTTTCATTGAAAATTCAATTAACTCGTGACTACTGGATCGATTAACATCATCAACACACATCGGGGGGCGGGCGAGACTGTACTCGGTCGCACACATCACTGAGTGCGCCGGACCGCAGTCACTTAAGATTATTCATGTTTAACATTCACTTTGGAAGGTGCTTGTGTTTGAATATGGAAATTTCTTGACTTGAAGTAGTTTCTTTTCGTTTTCTTCCTCTTCTCCTTCCCCTGGCTGAATTTCTTTTGTTGCCTTCCCGAACGTACGCCTTCAGGTGGGGGTACTCCAGGGAGTACTTCAAAGACGACAGAAATGTTCTGTATAAATATTCATGTTCGAGTGCTGTTATGAGGATTTTGTGCGACCGTCGGGTCCTGGGATCTGTGAGTGAGATACGCGAAAGTGGGTTAGACCAAGCGCCAAAACGATGGCGATGTGGTGGCCTTAATGCGAGATCTTGGGAATTATTTTGCATAGGTTTTGGTTGTTTTGTTTTTGGTCAACTTGACTTTAGTGTGTCTCGAGCCTAGATTTGGAAGGCAGTCGTAACGACTAGTCAATTGGATGCTGTGTATTTTTGTGGACATTTTTATTCATTTGCTTTCCTTTTGTCAGTACGGTCAAACCTCTGCATGTCGGACATCCCTAAGTTGAATTTACCATAAGTCGACATAAGTTTTTCCATATTTTACACTCCATAACTCGAGCATTCCACGAATTTGTTCCCGTGCCTATTCGACTCATGGAGGTTCGACTGTATTTGAACACGTCTTTTTATCTTGTTTTCAAGATTTAATATTTTTTATGATGACAAAATTCGAAACTTTTCTGTTTTTAATGAAGTTTGAGTTCGCCGTACCAGTGATATGAAAATACTAAGCACTGATCAAAGCAACTAGCGGCTTGCATGGACATCGATCACTCAACATGCATAGACTCAGCAGATCTTCACTCAGGACGCTCACCGGCGTCGTAACAGGTACCCATGCCCGTAGGTTGGGGGTCCCTTATAATGACTTCTGTAGAAGCTGCATGGATGAAGAGGAGGATGAAACTACAGATCACCTACTCTGCTCGCGTAGCGCGCTGGCAAGTCGTAGGTTCTTACACCTAGGGGCGTACTACTTCAACAATCTCAACGAGCCGAATTAGCGTCAGCATAAGCCAGCTAAACCGCTTTGTCACAAGCACCAATGGGTTCTGTTTGTTAGGGGAAATCAGTCCGCGTGGTATCGCAACGGGCTTACTTTGGCCCGTGCGTGACTACCTTCTGCAGACAGCCACTATAACCCAACCTAACCGGGGAGATGTCGTAGTTTATGAAGAGCGATTGGTTCTCGGGCGAGGAAGGGTAGCGATTGACTGAAGAGTCGCTGCATTTCATTCAAGCCCTGCTCTGTCTCTCCACTGACGACCTTTTTGGTCGTTTCCAATGTGATTCCATTCCAGGGAAGTATTAAAATAAAAGTACAGTGAACGCTCACAAATTAGAACTTTCGGAAATTTAGTCCTCAAACATTGCTTTGAATTTTTGAGCTGTCTTTTTTTTTCTTAATTTTGTGCGCATAGGTTTTGTATTTATTTCGCTTCAACAAGGGGAATCACCAAATTGTGTACAAACATATGTATGTGTGGTGATTTCCTTCCCGTTTTTCTGTCATCCTCAGGTACATGTTTGGTTATATCTAGCCTCGATCAAAATCTATTAAAATGTTAAATAAACAAAAAAAAAAAAAAAACACTGTCTTTGGAAAATTTTATTTGTGAGAAAATAATACATTTTGGAGGTAGCTTAGCCTTTTTTTAAGTGAATTCAAAAACGTCCAGAAATTGGAACATTTCAAAAATTTGAATTACCCCAGAAAAAAAGTGGTTATAATTTCTGAGCGTCCACTGTAATTAAAAAACACTTTTATGGTGTTTGAAATACTTTAAAGATATATGCGTAATTAAAACTGGCTGAGGTGTTGACTTTAACTCTTTTCTGAGAAGAGCAGGGTCGCATGCCACGACGTGACAATATTGTGGACCAAGATCGACAAACCACAGTAGGTGCTCGAAAACACGCATCAAATGGACGCAGTCGACGCATGAGCTAAGCAAATAATCAGGAGGCGTTAAATCACAAGATCTTGGAAATGAAAGCGAGGTTCCATCAAATTTCCTCGAACCTACCGTATTCCAGGTGGGGTCTAAAAATCCCACGGCTTCTCATAAACCTAGTCGCAACCCCCTGCAATTCATCCGTCCATGAGAGGTTGTCAAACCGAACAAGCCTACAGCGTGAATTTCAGTTTATTTTTGACGTTTTCGTGCTCATTTTGTCCTGGTGTTCTCCCACTATTATTTCCTGTCAAGAGACAGCTGTTCTGGCGGCATTGAGAACGAGTGACATTTGTTGTAGTGAGCACCTAGAAATTAAGAGCGATTGAATTGAAAATTCAGAGCGAAACCAATTCAAACTCGGTAGAACTGCCTGTTGAGGTTTCATTAAGGTTCATCTGGACCTCACGGTTTCGGTTCAGTGGGAACGTAGCATTACGCGTTTAGCATTTATTCCTCAAAAATGTTCCTTTTGCTATGCGGCACGTGGCGCCATTTGGCCGTTAACAGTAAGTCGCAAAAGTGTGAATACAGTACACGTGGTCTGCGTAAAAACTTAATTCAAACCGGACTCTGAAGAAAACAAAAATCAAATAATTACATTTACATTTTTCTTAAAAGCGCATGTGGCATACACTACCTTACTACAATATATCACAGTCAAATATTATTTTAGAAGGAAAAACTACCGAAAATGCAAGGATAGTTGCAACTATCGAGTTCCTGTCTATATGAAAACTGGCGGTTAATGCGTCAATAATGACAAACAATTCGAGGAGTTGCGTTAATCGAGAACGTACTGTATCTTCATATTAGCTTTATGTACATTACAAATCGCCTCAGAGAACTCCATTTAAGATTTTTCTTGCAGCCCTGTTTGAAATTATTTTTTGTTGCGAAGGATTCACTTTTTTGGTGTATGCTCACTATTGGGACTGAGTGTAATCTCAAGCCATTCAGTCGCAAGGTGAAAAATAATGTAAACCCAAACGTTCCTTATTCGACTTTAACTCTTGCAAGAACTGAATCATGTCAACTGTTAAACCAAGGTCTTTCCTTGAAATGTGGACGGACAAGGACCAAGTTGTTGTGAGAGACGTCGAATCTACCAATTTGGACCTTCGTCAATACATTCCTGAATGTGTGCAATATTCCCTTCAGTACGCCTTCTACTTATGCATCTCTGTCCAACTACAGTACAACCTCGGTAGTCCGGACACTTCAGTAGTGTGGACATCTATATTTCGGACACTTTTGAAATGTTACCTCTAAACTCTGGAGACACCTAACATTATGTGCACGGGCTAGCGAGGCTGTACTGTGTATTTCTTAAGGAGAATGTTGTGCGAAACGGTCACCAATACAGTATGGTCGATTGCATACATACATGTGTCCAAAAATCAACGGTGAGCCCTTCCCTGGGAGTCATAAGTCTCGACGAAATGTCTGTTTTATCTAACTCGCTCACTAAGATGGGCCATTAAGTTATTTTTTGGTACGTGCTATGAAAGATCAGACTCGAATGTGGCCTGCAGTGAGTCTTAGCCTCTGATGAACCGAACTAAATCAACTCGCTCTTGCAATTTAGAAAAAAAAGAGAAACCACAACAAAGTCATCATCAACATTACCTGCGAATCCTTTACATTTCCTGTCGGTGACTTTTCGTCACCACTGTTGCACACTGAAATCACCCTCGAACTAAATCAACTCGCTCTTGCAATTTAGAAAAAAAGACCGCAACAAATTCATCTTCACCATTACCTGCGAATCATTTACACTTCCTGTCGGTGACTTTTCGCCACCACTGTTGCACACTGAAATCACCCTCCACTCAGTGCTCGCATGATTTGCAATAGAATTCCAGACTACTGAATGATTCAGTTCCGAATCAGTGCTGCTATCTGTTCGCAGTCACTTCAATTGCCATGTAATGCCACTATCGCCAGGTGTACGCGAGAATGTATGTGCCACCAACAGGCTATCGTTTAACTGATAACCAAAGGGCGTAATGAAACTCCATACTATGTACCTACAAGTACTCAACGCCCCCTTCAAGTGATTGCCGATTGCCATCAGCTCACACTTGTGCATTGCCCTCCACACCCAGTGTGGCGTGTGGTCGTGTGTTGTTTGTCTGCAATCAATTTGCATTGCAAAAGCAAAACATTTTTAATTGAGTAACACCTTCTTAGCACACGGAAGCACACGGCAGCCACATCACTGAATGCAACTAAATATTCTAATTAACACAATTCCCCCAGGCAGAGGGAAAATGAAAAGCGCAGTTGGCATATCGTACCCACTACCGCGTCATATGTTTGTATACATGTGTGTGTGTGTGTGTGTGCTTACGCCCCCTCCCGCCTGTTCGTTCTTTGTCTCTTTCGCGGGAAAAGCGCAGTTGATCGGAATCTATTTGTGGGATGGTGTTTCGTCAATTTCAGTGGATACACTAAACAAAGTTTCACTCGCTCCTTCTATCTCCCTTTCTCACGTGCTCTCGCTCTTGTAGTTGAGAGCGCCCAGTAGTGGTGCATGCTATTCAATTACCATCAACCACATTCCCGATACTCGCCCCCCACCCCGCAACCCGCACCCGAGAGCAATCGTTCGAATGGAGCCGTGGCAACCCAATTACACTGAGTCATACCCCTGACGAGCCCCTTTTTTATGGCAACGTGTGTGTATGTGTGCATTGGTTCTCTCTCTCCCATCAACATCACGGCAGCATAGCAGCAGCAGCAGCAACAGTACCAGATACAAAACGAACTCGTCCGTCGGACTGTATCTTACGTCATTACGACTTGAAGTTCATATTTCAAAAAACATACATTCACAGCTTCGTGAGAAAACCTGTACATTCGTGAGTGTTGTACGTATATTTGCGCAGTATGCTCATCGGATTAATTTATTTTCGTCACCATCGTCGTCGCCGGCACACCGCATGCGATAAGTCAAGACGTCCAGAGGGGTGTTGATTGAATAATAGTTCAAATTCCGCGGATCGGTGACACCTGGACAGCGGTGAATTCTCGGAAACCGAACGAATGCTGACGAATGCAATTTCCGCCGAAGTATCTGCTCACTGGCAGGGGGCGTTGCATGGCCTCGAAGGGGGCTCGATTGTGGGACAGGTTTGATGCAAGCCACACTTGTGTCGATGAAATTCCATTACGCTCCGTGTTCATTGTTGCTAAGGCGCACCGTCTAGGCGTTGCACCCTATTGATGAGTGCGCGGGCCGAAGGTATGATGAAATGTGTTTAGTGACGCAGACGATAGGCAGGCAGCGTCGTCGAAGAAAACTGGTTAAGAAGTGACTACGTGATTCTGGTCTAGGAAGGTGTCTGTGACTCCGTGGGGCTTGCCGAGATTCTTGTAAATGATTGATAACTCATTTCTCGGCTCTGGCCACCGTGCCGTGTGTGCTGCTGCTGCTGTTGCTGTGCCGGCAACTTGCGGTTTATTGAGTGAGATTGAATTTTGGGATTTCCTCGCGCACACATCATTCGCTCGTTCGCCGCCACGGCAGGCACATCAACGTCATTTGTTTGGCGTGGAGCTTGGTTCTTGATGATTTATGTATTTGCGGCGTTGTTGTTGCGATTTTGTCTGTGGGTTGGGTATTGGGGACGGCGTTCGCGAAACAGGTTTCGCTTTGCAGTACCTGTGCGCTTAAAACGGAATTTCGGAGATATCGCCCCGTTGAGTCATCCATTATTTGCCGATTGATTTCGTTCGAATCGAATGTCGGCAGCGATAGATAGACACACATTTTTCCCATTTAATCGCGGTTTTTTTAAGCATTTGTTCCTAATTCAGATTTGTCTTTGAAGTGCCATCGCATTCCGCAGCACTTGAGGGCGTCTCACTGGGGAACCGAGGCTTGTTGTTTGTTTTCTTTCGCTCCCCGGAGATGCGATGGCAGCGACAAGAGATAAAAAATAAACGTCTTTATGCTAGGGACCGCACACGGCTTCTCGAACAAATCGCCTCTGGTGGTCTATCCTTTAACGCAACCAAAGTGGAGAACTCATCAAAGGAGACCCGTGCGAGCAAACAAAGGCTTGAGCAACCGAATTGGAACTGGGCGCTTGGGAGGGGTAAACTATTGGTAAACTACATCCACGAGTAGGCATTGTTCTTGGGGGGATAACTGGCGTGTAACTGAACTTGTGTCGGGGGTGGCAAGTTCTTATTTTCAAAGTTCATTCAACCCTTATGGGGATGATTGGGCGGGTGAGTCAACGATAAAGTTGAGACCTTTCCTCCTCGTAGAGGTGCTTGGAAATGGTCCACTCTGGCATGATTGGTTTTTGGGACAATAGGTTGTATTCGCTTTGAACTTTCTGTTTATGGCTTGGCGGCTTGATGGTTTTCCCTGGAAATGAGTTGAGTAATACTGCTTTAGACGAAGGCATGTGTTTGACAACGTGGCAAAGTGGCTGCGATGCTTTTGAGATGTAACTTGAATTGCTTTCTTCTGAAACCATGGCTCCACCAAACAGGCAATATGGCACTCAGTGTGTGTGTACTCACTTACTGCCAAAGACTTCTGGAGGGTCTGAGCTTGAGCTGTTCCTGTATACGAATAGTTTGTTCGTTTGGTTCAAGATTTGGATCAAGACACACGGCAGATGAACGTCTGTCGATCTCTTAAGTAGGCTTGAACTTAAATGTTCTGAAATTCTAGCTGAAATGATGGGAAAAATGTCAGTGTGTAGCTTGAAATGGAAAATGACGTGGGTCAACATTTTTAAGATTTCGCTGGAATGATGGATGATAGGAAAGAAGTGATAATGTGTGAGAAAAATTTCGAAAACTTGTCATTTCTCAAATGAAATGATGTGAAATGAGGCTTGGAATGTCATTTCAAAAATGATAGTCATACCTAGGATGGTCCACTTCAGCCTGGTTCTCAGTGGGAAAACTTTCGAAAAAATGTCATTTCTGGAATGAAATGATGAGAAGTGAGGCTTGGAATGTCGTTTTAAAAATGGTAGCGATGCCTAAGATAGCCCACTTTAGTCTGGTTCTCAGTTGAGTTCAGTTCCAAGGACGATGATGGTTATTTCATATTCTGAACAATATTTTATTCGACATTGCGAAAAAGCATTAAGCTTCTCGTAGACTTGCCTTCGTCGAATCGATGTGCCAGTCGAATGGTACATGTTTGTTCATTATGAGCTCTGAGATTTTGTCTTAAATGGTTAACCCTTTGTTGACGGCACTATAATTTTTCCTTATTTTTAAGAAACGTTTCTGTCCGGTTTCAGCGGACTCAAACAAATTGTTGATGTTCGATAGTTTCATGCTGAAAGGGTTAATACCTGTCACTGTGTAGGTTACACAGTGCTTGCAGTGTGAGCTATTTCATCTTCTCATCTCATCTTCACCTTCTACTTCATTGCAGTGCATGAAACCTAGATTTTTCAAGATTCCGAAGAAGAGACTTGCTGTTAAGGAAGCAAACGTATTCGAGCATCGATCTTGAGGCTGACCATAAATCGTACCGTGATAGTGATGCGATTTACAAAAGTCGACACACTTTTGTAGTGAAACCACTCATCCGCAAAAATAAAACCCAACGAAAACTATCCATTCCGTGGACTTAATTATGAAATTAGTGCTTAAGTTTTCTTAGAACTTATGTCAATTAATATCGTAACATTTTAAGGACCAAAACATCCGAGTGTTCCACTTTATTGTTAGTTGCCCATTCAAGTGCATTCTGCGAATAATTGGAGACCATCTCGTGTCTTTTCACGGAGACAGCATATTCTTCGTTTTACCCTCAGTTACCGACAAGACCAAGTTGAGTAAGAGTTGACTACAACTCCCTGCCAGCAAAGGCCTCGTTCAGGGCTCGATCTGATTGATCAAACGTTACGCTAGACAGGAACTTGGACCAGGTACATGGACGTGTTGTCAGTGTATTCTACGATCAGTTGGACCTTAAGCATTTATTCTTCGGATTTGGAGACTGGCTGTGGGTCTGAAGTACCCGCAGGGTGCGCCAGGACCTCCAGGAGTGCCCCAGGAGCCTCAATGGTTTTAAAGGGTACCAAAATATTTACTCTAACTCTCAAATTATCAAAACCAACCAACCTTTTGTAACCATCGAATGTAGCAACCTTTCGTGCGAATGAAGTTGCCCATCATTTTTCAACGTAGTCTGTTAGTGATCTGCAATGCAATTAAGACAGCAGACTTTTTACTGCCAGCTAATGAGCTCTAATTGATTCATGCTGCAAACTTGATGAGGCGGCTGATCGCCAACAAATCAATAAATTGAATTAACGGCTAATGACTTGTAAAAATGTGTACATTCTTCTCACTGCGTGCAAATTAATTGATTATTCGCCCATAGACTCATCAGGAGAAAGTAAGCAACAAATGAGAAGTGGTTACAGCCATCAAACGCGCCACCTATGAGTCGACAAAATTGAATTTATCTTTCTGTTGCCAATCGCTTCATTACATTCCCGTCATCCTTTCACCGTACTTGCCTGTCACTCAGCACATAAGCCTCCACTTCAGAATGTGCTTTTATCTTGTCTGCCAACCTGCCACCGTCGATTCCGACGGGTGTTCATCAAGAAAGCCCGCAGCCGGAGGGGGTACAGGATAAGAATGATATTTCGACTCAACATCCACCGCGGAAACCACTTATCGGGCTTTGAACATCTCAATCGACGGGCCCTCGCCTTTGCATGCACCTTCTAATGTCTAACATCTGCACGGGTGTCTGCTTCCCCCAATCGCGTTAGATAAAGAGAAGCGTCTGATAAGCAGCGGATGCACGTGTGCTGGCCAACGTATGTTTTATGGCCAGTCTGTGAATCCACCAGTCGACGCAGATGCAGTCATTAATTGCGAATTAGTATTCGAATGATGTAATTCGCTTCGAAATCCATGGAAAATCACAATTCAATAAAGCCAAAAAAGAACAACCGAAAGGCGAAGAGAGAGAGAGAGAGCGACGAACGAGGACGGCAAAAAGCAGTTCAGACATTAGTCAGCCGAGGAGCCCCCGTCACACTTGTGACCTGAGGCACATCACGTTTACAAGCACAATCTCCGCCGGGGGAAAAAACCACAAGCAAGATATGCGTTTGCCTTATGTCGGCATTTATTTTCTTCGTCGTCGTTCCAGCAACAGTCACCATTACCATTGCAAGAGCCAAAGCCGAAGAGAAACGCGAGGGAATGAAACCGATTGACAAGACCAGAGGAAGTGAGCGAGCGAGAGAGACGACGAGAAACCAAAAACCGACACACTGTTCGCAAAAAGTGCCGGCAAGACCGGTTTTTCTAATTTCTAATTTCAATGAAAACACTCTTTTCATTCCGCAGAGCGGCAAAAAGCCGGCACTCTAGCAAGTTCCAGGTTCAACTCCACGGAACAGCAGAGAAACCACTCAAAATTGTGGTCTGAAAAATCTCGAATATCTAGTGATCTTGCAGAACGCCCTGCTGCCCGGCGGCTGGTTGATCTGCCTTGTCTCAGCTCCCGTCACGTCGGTTTTGTTTTTTTTCATTTCTTCTGAATTTCTCTTCGTATCCATGGAAGTTTTTTTTTCCTTGCTTAAATTCTCTCTTCGCTGCCGCGTCGATCGCGGCTCGCTGTGTATGACTAAAAGTCTTCTAGATACATGCGGCGTTGCATGTAGGCACATTGTGGGTCGACTGCATTATGTCGCGTACGATTTCGATTTTGCAGCTTGTATCATACGGGGAGAGTTGCGCGATGCGCGTCTGTTTTTGGGTGGATTTTTCTGCAGTTTCTCGGCATCGGATCCTTCACGGGGGATGGGGTCACTGACACGGGGAACAGTTTTTCTCCTCCAAAGGAAAAATATGCCAACACTTTGCAATTGTCTACCAGTGCCTACGCACCAGCATTGCGGCGACTAAATGGAATGTATCTGATAAATGCACGCACCCCAGATACAGATTGGTTGGCAATAAGCTGCAATATGTTTTCGCAGAGAATGTAATTGCGTATTCGAATGTGCGCCGTTCATGTGATGTGGCGCGCAGGCTCGCGCGATGTGGCAATTTACTTGTGATTTTTATCTTAATGGAAGACTACGATTCGATGGCAGTACGGTGGGGATTTTACTGTTTGCTCAAGCCCTCGATGTACTTGGTATTCAGAGCATGTTGCTGCGGAAATTAGTCCGCGTCATATCTGCTATTCAAAGTGATCGAGAATTGCGCGATAAATATTGAGTGGTAATCAGTTTAATTCAACTCGTTGATCTATGCAATGTATCTGTGCTGCGGATCAGTATGCGGGCAGAATATCATTTCACAGCTTGAACTTGCCTTTTCACTTTTCACGTCGATAACCCTTGTTTGTGTTCTGATGAGACATTGAGTCGGACACTTCTAAAATTGCATGGGATTATGCTTGCTTCGTCAATGATCGTGAAATTTTGATGACGCCTTGCGTGTGAACCTTAAGTAGTGTTGAGTTGGTGGGAATTCGTCGGGGTGATGATCGCGTAATATATTCCGAAGAAGCTCATAAAACAGTTCACAGAACCAATCCCTGACCTCACCGTCATCGCGTCAGTATTCGATATCCGATCGCAAAGACCATCGATCGGTAGTTTCGGCCATAAAAGCTGTAAGTCTTCACCCGACTCATCCACCACTAAGTGATGAGATCAGAACAGTAGACAAGATCATCATATTCACTGAGTCGGTGCTGCTTAGTCGGCCTTTTGGACATAAAATGCTTACCTTCACTGATCGGTGAGTGCACAGTGACTAGCAACTTCTCAAGATCTTAGATTTAAGCACGTGAACTTGAAAGTCACATGATCATTCGCGTTGTGCGCGTGCTCATGTGACTGTTGAGTCAGGCGTTCTCCACTGGACTGTTTATTACATCAACCTACTATCGCGTACGTACGGTCAATCGTGACTTGAAGTGATCGCCATTCAGTACGAAAGCCTTGAGAATATGTAATGTACCCTCCAAGTGATCGTGTGTTTTTTCGTTTTTGTGCGACAATCAAAATCGTTGCCAAAACTGAGTACACGCTGATTTAGTAGTCTGTCGACGTTCTTCTTTCATTTGATCAATAACCGGTGCTTGTTTGATCTTCCCGATAATTGCGATCATCAGAAATGCCATCTAGCTTACAAAATCCATAAGTTAAGATGATCGCTGCCCCTGGAGACGTCATTATGATTCCAATCGAGGCGCATTCAAGCCCACGATCACAAGGATGTTCGAATATGCTTCAAATCCGTCTTGATTGTTGATCGTTGGAGGTCTAACCTGGATTGATCGTCAGTGTCGGTATACCTGGCCGCTACGTGACAGTGATCTTGTCCAAGTCGATAGTAATCGCAAAGCCTTGCAACTGGCCACACGTTTGATCTTACCGATCGTGGTCGATCTAGCCGCACTTTTGGATATCGCTGAGCAGCCCGGTTGCGGAAGACATTTAAATTGGATTAGAGCTCGATTCGTTTATTTTGTGAGACTCCCTTCCTCGAGGTCACACTGTTTCTTACAACAGGCTATAGAATTTGACAGGGGTCCCAATAAATCTGTCTGGATTACGCCACTGACGCACCAGCCTCACGTTTCGTTGTAATGGCCGACAGGGCACCTCCGTCGCAGCCGCCACCGCCGTCTAAACAGCGATCTAGGCTAGTTTCTTTTTTGTATTTATAAAATATTTAAATAAAAATTCACACCCACGGCAGATCTCTTCGAGTTACAGTCCCTCTGCTGCCGTGCTCGTGCCGATATCATTGAAATTCTTTGTCTGCCATTTGTCACATGATTTTCTGAAAGACTTTGAATTTTTTCTGCTTTATTCTGGTGGAAATTCAGATACAAAATTTGCATGGATTCTGAATAAATATTTTCATCTCGCGAGCAGCGTTACCGCCAACTGTCAGTGGATCCGTTGTGAGGTGTCTTACGCAACATCTGACTGCACATGACTGCCGCGGCAAGCACTTCCTCGAGGCATTAATTCGCGAAAACACGAGTCTTTGGAAAACACATTTAAGACAAAAGAGAAAATAATTCCGTCCGTCTGCCATGAGGAACATAGTTCATCGATAAAATCTATCGGACGTTTTGTGCCGTTCCGCTTTGTGGTTTGTTTTCTATTTCAAGCGGCAGCATTGAGATTTGAGAATGGAATTCTCGATACTCAAATGATGTCAATTATCTTTCGAGATCCGCAAATCGTATTAAACTAAATGGAAAAGAAGTATATTTGCGAGATAAAATAGAAATTTAAATGACTAGGCTTCAGCAGTGAGTGGGAGGGGTTGGTTGGTGTTTCCGAGCAGCAGAAGATACGCCACCAGAATGAGGGATGTTTGCCCGCACAGCTCGCTGTCCTCGTTGAATTACATTCATTCTACTGTGAAATTTCATCATAAAACCGATATTGTACGTGAACGCCATGAAGTAACGCGAATATTTCATGAGATGTTGTGAAATATACTGACAACAGCGGAGGCGAATGAGGAGAAGGAGGTGGATGTGGCCGTGAGGCAGGCGGGTGACTGCGATGAGGTGTCGCCCAGCTATTTCTCCATCGGAAGTGTTTAAATTATTAATCGTTTGTGGAACTGTGTGGTGATGGTTGTTTTCCAGTGGCTGAACACAATCCATGACGCGGCATGAGTTTCAGCTTCTCCTGGTGTGACTATGGGCCAGTGCTTGCTTTTGAAATGTTTCTCTTGGTCACTCACCCATTCAGATGTTTTATTCTAAACTAAATCGTTGACGTATTGGAATATTTCGAGTCCCCATTTCAGAGAAACGGATAACAGCTGAAAGAGTTGGCATATTTAGATATTGCAGCCAAAAAACTTAGTCTCTGGCGATGAATCAAACTTATTTATTGTTTCTTTATTTACGTTCCAGTGTGTGGTCTTGAGACCTGTCTTCTGATGCAACCACTCGTGTTGTTCACACTCTTGTTCCCTAACGAGTGGAGAAGACCTGCAGTCTAACACTGACTTATCGAATTGCAAAAGTTTGAGGAGCTTTTACTTGTCAGTGACGCTAATGTGGTGGAGCAGTCAATTTTGAGATTTGCTAAATTCGTTAAGCCCCCAGCATAAGAGTTGACGACGCTACACACCACGGTGCTGGCCACATTTATGTCTCTAGGCTGACCCAAGTGATTTCTAAAAACGTCTTCAAAGTCCAAAAATCGAAATGATGGTACGTCGTCACAAGTGCTCTGGATCTTACCCGAGGAGCACCCGTTTCGACAATTACCCGAGTACACGGGTAATGCGGGTAGTACCCAAGTTGGCGGGTACCCGGCATTGTTCGGCTGCCCGTTGGCTTCCGGCAATAAATACTCTCATCATAGTCATTTTCTGATCCGCATGCTCCACTAAAGGGGTCCCGGGGGCAAACGAAGCACGAGAGATCTCCAGACAACTCGATCCTCCGCCATGGACTCTAACTCATCAGGAGTTATGCCTGATGGCGAGTTTTTGGACTTGGTCCAGCCACCTTGTCCTGGGTCTGCCAAGCGGTCGCCTACTTGATGGAATAGCATTCCACGCCCGCCTCGTAAGTCGTGATGAAGATGACATTCGTATCACCGAACCATAGCCCTCTCCGTTCGAAGAAGCATGCGTTCCTTGCGCACTGCCGTGTTTCTCACCCGATCCCGGCGAGTAATTCCCACAGCAGCACGGAGAAATCTCATCTCAGCATTCGGTCATTACCCAAATTTCATGACCATTGGAAGAAATACTGAGTTGAAATCCGCTAACTTGGCTATGACACCAAGCTCGGCTTTCCTCATCACAGATCTACCGAGCTGTTTGAGAAAAAGCAACCAAAAGTAATGCTTTTAGTACGAAATGCATTGGAATTCATTGAACGTGGGAGATTAATTTCCGTCTAAATGTACGGGTACCCGAAATATGGCGAGTACCCATACCAACCATACGGGTACACGGTATTTTGGTACCCGAGCAATACCCACATTCAGAAACGTACTCCCATTTAGACAATGTCTGCTGATATTCTCTAATGTTGAACTATTTTATGATCATCTGTCAAACGAGATGCCCGACTTCACAGCTGATTAACCCCTAGTCTTTGAGTAACTTTTTAACAATTATTCATGAAATTTGGACAATTATTCACGAAAGAACGTGAATGCCGTTCTCTGACCTCACTTTGGCTTTTAAAAGCGATTGTCAAAAATTTGAAGGGGAAGGAGAGGTGGACGTTGTGCTCAAAACAACCGCGAACTGTCAAATCAGCTGTCACCGAAAACAATGTTGCCAATTTTAAGTTCTCCCTTTCTAAAAAAAAGCAACCTTTAAAAACTAGATTAGACCTAAGTTGGATTTTCTCTCCCCCGCCTGTTTTATTTGAGCAATAAACGTCGAATGCTGCTTTCTGACATTTCACTTGAGTCATGGATAGTCAGAGTCGTTAGCAGAAAAATTACCAGAAGTCTCAATGAGAGGCCACCTTCTTCAAGTCTTGTCTTCTGACGCATGCGCATTTGCATAGATCGCCGCTTTTTGGTGCTCATGAATTCACACAGTCTTTTTTTATGAATTCCTTGAACAAGGGGAACGTCCCAGGCGATGCCATGTGAAGTAGGGTTATTTTGTTGTCGGAATATGTTTAAGCTCCAGCGCAAGATTGACGCCGTCAATCTCGGCCTTGGCAGATAGTAGTTAAAGACCTTTTTTTTCTCAAACTCAAATCAGTAAAAAAAGCAATTTTAGAAAGCCACACTAAATCTAAAAATTGCATCCATTAAGACGTCTTTCTGTGCCTTTAACCTCATAACCAGCGGAGCTGCCTCCTAAAATGATTTAATGTGGCCACTCCTTTGGCATTTTGTTTGCATAACAACAGCGCTGTCATTGTTTCTGGTAACAGATCAATCAATCAAACTAGTTTTCGCCGCTTCTACCAAGAACCCGCAGATGAGTCAAAACACACACAAAATGGAGATGTGTCTCCGAATAAAATTTGATTGCGAATAACAAGTGTCAGCTATTAATGACAAAAGCATGAGATGAAGAAACAGTATGTGTAGGTATGAATGTATTGCCAACGAAAGCGCCATTTAATGTGTCAAGCGTGATTAAGATGCAAGCGGTTCAAGGGTTTGTCATTGTCGTGAACCCCATCTCACGCACTTGCTAAGTGGATCTGTGTGTCTCTAGGCGACATGTTTTAATTACTGCTTGCTTCCACACTCAAATTCCCGGTCGCACCAACAAAGGATCGAACTGAAAGCGTTCTCTGCCGCCTCAATCGATGGATATACTTTTTTTAGTTTTATATAAAATATTAAAGATTTCAAAGGTCACTCTAGATATAATTAAGAACACGTGGAGAAAGAAAAACTACTCTTGTTAGATCCGACAAAACAAATTCAATGTCATTTTGATATAAAAAAAAAATACAAATTATAGAGGAAAAGAGCCGACTTCATGACAATGTCTAAGAATAGACTAATTTTATAAATGGCTCGAGGAATTTACAAAGGGCCTGCCCTTCGCATTCTATTTCGATTTGGCTCAATTGAAGCTGGAGCACGCCGAAGAAGTGTATCTCCGAAATTTTGATGAATTTGCACTATTTGTGCAACTGGTAACCCCCCACCAGTTGTTGGGGCGAAAAAAAAACCCCAAATCAATTAACCCGAAAACTAATAGATAGTTTGGCTCTGTCATTCATCCGGAAGCCAGGGAAAATAAACAGATATCCGCAGTGGGCCGCCCATGGTGTCTTGAGCAAATAAATATGACGATTGTATGCTTGGGTGTTTGGCTGCCAACAACAGCAGCAGACAAAAGGAGGACGATAGTCTTGTTGCGGAATGATGGAATGGTGCCTTAAGTGTGATTAATCACAACACCGTTGATTTTGTTGCCTTCTCTTTTGTTCGTTTGTTTTGTTGGCCCGAATCGAAAGGGCTGAAGCGATGAATTATTATGTGCTGAGGTTGTTATCTTTTCTGATTTGTTGTGGCAGTTTTGTTTGGGGACTTGAATTGCAATTTGGTTGCCTGTGGCTTGAATTCGTCAGAAGTTTCATAGAAGCCAGGAGGAAATATATTGTAAATTGACCATGATATATTGTACAAATCATAATTTTGCCCCATTACGCCGTGCATTTGTTTTCCAGTTTCCATTGAAATTCACTCTGGAAGCCAATTTGTCACATTGTCTCTTAAAGCTGAAGCCCTGGACGTTGGCTGGCAAGTGGCGCAAAGCTACTGGCTTATCAGTGAGGACTAACCACCACGAAAGGCAATTAATTGCTATTGATGCATTCTGAAGGAGGTCTCCCTAAGTAGCTTTTGCTACTGAGGTGGACCTGGGTCCAGCTTCTGCAGCAACTATCACGATTGGATGGGACCTACAGGCTTATGCCTTCCACGGAAATGTGCCAGCTTGTCCCCCCTGACGACGGTCCCAAACGATGTCCAACCGCAACTCGTCAAGTTTAAACCGATGTCGAGTGTCAGGGGCTGCTGACCAACCGTGGTTCAAATCGAGGAACGCACAAAAGAAGCAGTATTCAGCTCGTTTCATTCGTCTTCAGAAAATGGAAATGGAGAAAATGGGAAATGGGAAAACAAAAGGGAATTGGGGCACATTGTCCCAATTACATATTTCTCTAATGACTAACTTTTTGAGGGGCTATCGACCGAGTGTTGCTTTCGTTCACTCTGAAGCAAACCAGCCCCTCGTCGTCGCACAATTAGCATAATTAGCATCATCGCAAATTCACATTAACTAGGGGTACACTAGCAGAGTTGCCAAGATTAGAATCACTACTCATGTCAGCTATACATGGACAATACGACTGAATTAGTGTCGAGTTCCATCCAAGTTTCTCTGGTCTGGTTTATTACTGAGACCAGAAGTTCGGTCTTCCTTTCCTGAGTTAGTGTCGAATTCCATAGAAGATACTCTAGTCTGGTGTCTGTTATTACTGAGACCAGAAGTTCGGTCTTCCCTTCCTGCTGGTTCTAGGAGGGTCTTAGCCCTGAGCATTATTCTCCATTCCCTGTACCTTTGTGCAGGACCAACCATATTCGACGCAGAATTTTCATTCTTCGGTCCCTAGAATCAGCTCTAGCAACAGAATTTTTGTCCCCATATAAAAAGGCAGGATGACGGTGGCTCTTTTGCTTCGTTAAGTCTTGACTTTAAAGAATTGTTTGGAGAGATCTAAGAAACAACGTTTGTCGAGGACCATTCTGTGTCGCATCGCCACTAAGATGTTATTTCTTCTATTTCGTCGTCTTAGGGCGCTACAGTCCGAGTTGGACCCGGGCCTCACTCAACACGGTTCTCTCGCCATCTGTCACCAGTTTCGCGGCTGATGTCCCCCTTGAGTTGTGTGCGCCTTGCTGTGTACGTGGGCGTCCTCTGTTGCGTTGCGACACATTTTCGCAGTCGAAGACACTCCGAACTGAGTTTTTATTTGTGGAGTTTAAATTCACGAGCTGTGGCAATCGCGATGCTAAGCTAAGGATGAACGTTTGCTCGCCGCCTCTAAAATCCAACCTCTAACGGTGTTTTTCTTATAATACTACATGGTAATAATAATTTAGGTGGACGTGGGCCTAGCTTCTACAGCAACCCTCCACTTCAAGAGTGGAGACAGTAGGTGCCTTTTGCTTGACAGGAATATATGAGGGGTTAGGTACGTGGTTAGATGAGATTAAGCCACGTCTCACTTAGGCCCTATTGGACCCCTTGTGAGCGATAGGGAGAATATAACCTCTTACCTCCTACTTCGTGCTTATTATGTTGCTGTAGACAGGAATACTCTTTAGCCATTGTCAGTGACTCGTGACTGATCCGACCTTAAAGATGAAAGTTGTTAAACTCGGCAGGAATCAACCCACATCACGACATACCATTTGACAAAAAATATGATTTTGTAGAAAAAAATGTAAAGCTAGTTTAAATTGAATGTTATGTGAGGTTGGTGTAAGCGGTACGCCCTCTTCATTTGAGCGCAGAGCGAAGCCAACTTCACAAGTAAGGATCGGCCATTATAAAAAAAGATAATGACGGAAGGGATTCTTGTTTTGACAGTCGGAACATAAGTGGTGACGTGGAAGAAAAAATGTTTTGTTTTAGTTAAAGTTCAATTTAAAGCAAAAAGTTAAACGCACTTTATTACTATCTTGAGTGTGGAGTAAAGTGCAAGTTAAACTTTGATGTAACTCACCTTGTCGTGGTGCTCGTTTTGTCAAAACTTCTGTATGTCGACCGAGGCGTCAAAACAAAGGAGTGGAATGTTTGGGCTTTCATCGTCTGCCTGACAGGAACATTCGGTTCCTCTTTGTCACAACTTGCTGAGATTTTTCTCCAAATTGTCAGCACTAACTGCGACTGTACTATAAGTTGCCAATATCTACTCTGACTGGGTTCTCTCAGACCCTGTCCTTCTGTCGCTTTCGGGCGTCATCATCTTCCCGAAGCACCTTTTTAGCTTCTTGAATGCGCGTTTGTTGTCGCTTTCCTTCTTCAGGTCGATGCAGCGGTGTCTTGTAGACTTCTAGCCACAGAAAATGGAGGACAAATCTCTCCCTTGCCCCTTGATTTCATCTGATGTTACGATAGGTGCTGGAGCCGCGAACTTTTCTGGGAATTCCACTACACTCTGCCATGGACTAGGGGTAAAATGTCCGAAGTGGGATATCTCTAACCTCAATTATTTCTGCTTGCTAGAAAAATTGTCGACCTTAACCGTCTAAGAGTGGATTTCATTCTCTGAATTTTGATTATGGCTTTCTCAGTCAGATCTGGCAAAGGTCCTGCACTCAACAGCCCGTAGAGTGCAGAACTAGCTTCTCAGAACCCACTCGTGTTGTGCCTTGATAGTGACTCGCTAGAGGTGGGCCGTGAAAATAATGTCTGGTCGTACCGGGAATCGAACCTACCAAAGGTAGGCCTCCTCGATTGGACGTCTATGTGGGAGAAACTTGGAATAGGCTATGATTCGAATCTTGGATAATTGAGAAACTTCATCTTGGCATTAGTAGCTCCTCTAGAAAAGGCACAATAGGTCTTTAGGCCGCGGTGCAATCTACCCTTAACAATAATAAAAATAATAACTTCATCTCGGAGACATTGTGTAGTGAGTAGTCACTAAATAAATTGTGTGCGAATGCCGATGAATCAATTTTGTATTTCACCATCTCAGTTGTGATGTGAGCGAGTTTCGAAGCATCGATACCCACACAATAAATGCGACGAACGACAGCGGTGAAAACTCAATGCGTCAGCGTTATGCGTTTTAGTGGCTGACTGAGAAGGCAGCCAAAGTAACCCCTTGTGATAGGACCTCTATCATCAATCGGATCTTCTGGCTTAGGAATGATGGGAGGTGGAGTTGATATGAATGTAGGTCTTCACCGAACTTATTTGATACAGCCGTTGCTCACTTACGGCTTAAGCTAATGTGCTCTTGAAGGGTTGGTGGGTCGAATCTTTGAAATCGTCAACAAATACTTTGCCAGTCCCGTAAGAACTGGACTGTGGTAGACGAAATGTCGTTCTGTGTAGGGGCACACATTGCCCCCTCTCCACTGTAATGTGGGGCAATGTGTAACACCTCTCCACCCTCGCTCTGAGATTGCACCAATATGTGATATTAATTCTATACTACAACGGAGTTTAAAAAAAAAATGAGAAATAATTTTCTGCCCCCCCCCCCTGGAAAAATTTCTGCGGGCGCCTATGTAACTCTCACTATGAGGGCGGTCACTTCTAAGGACACCATGTACTTCAAGACTGCCGCTGACGCATAGATTGTACCAAATGCCAATTGTCCCTTGTTCAGCGTTGACTCTCCACTCTCATTTGAAACCACGGTTTTTCAGTTATTTTTGTTTACGCGTCCTGCACCTACGTACGTACATTGCCAAGTTTTTCCTTCTCGATCATTCGTGTACATTGCCCAGCTCACGACATTCCAACAAAACAATGTTTTGTGGGCAGAGTCGTAAATTCAGCCGCTTCGCTGATAAGGTGCTTCCCCCCTCCATTAGGGGCTAAGTGCTTTTTTTCTCAAACGTTCCCGATTGCTCGAGAGCTTCTTCTAGATCGAACTCTGTCATACACCATATCTCAGATAAGACCTGCCTTTGGTCATTTGAAAATTATGCAGCCGAACTAGACGATTCAGTTGAATTCGTATAAACGCAGATAGCGGTTTGCTCAACACACGATAAACATCTGAAGGTTCATAGATACAAAGGTAACGCACGACTGTTGTCGGAATGCTGAGACGCTGACTCACTGGCTTTGAAATGGCACAGATTTTTCGTGAAATTTGTTTCGCAGTTGGACTTTGATCTGTGATGCTAAATGTTTGGATGTTTGCGTTTGGATTTCTGTCGAATGCCCAAAAATCAAACGTCGCTTAGTAAATTTCCCAGCCGTATACGTACGACGAATCAAGACCACAAGTGGTCTTATCGCTCAACACAAGGAAAAGCGGACACTTAGCCAAGTGCACATTTTCCAATCAAGTCTTATTCAGTGTGAGCGTCGAGCGACTGGGGAGACTGTGTGGAAGAGAAGAGAAAACTGAAATTGCACAAGAGAGCATTTGCGTCCGCCTTAACGAACACACGCATACACCGTTAAAACGGAGCAAAACGACTGCAAGAAAGAGATTTTGAGTGAGTGCCTCTCGAATAGTTTTGTTTACATTCTTTCTGCGTCGTTTGGATCTTCGAAATTCGAGACTCGCCATTTCACAAGAAATTATGTGCACTAAACGAACTAGTCCCGTCACGAATTGAAAACAACATACACACGTGTGTACGTGTATACTTTTTCAGTGGCATGCGCTGTGAAAAAACCACTCAACTCGGGAAAAAGCTTTTCACCCACCACCACCATTGCCGCCAGCATACTCAGACTCAAAGAGAAATGCCCGCGAGAGTGGTGCCGGCGCGTAGCGCTGAGTCGGAGTGCACTTACTCACACGTTTTGAGTATATATCAGTACAACCACTCGAACTCTAAACTAATCTTCTGATTCTGTTAGCCGCGTTGTACCGCGCCGCACGTTAATTTATTTTTTTCGTTTCGATTAGTGGCTACTCTAGCTCCGTTCCATTCATTTCGCGTAATCATACAAAAATAGTGAACAGCTAAAAGATAGTTCAAAGCGAGAGAAAATTTGATTTGATTAACGAGGAAAAGGAATATCAAAGGAAACAGCTGAATATAATTTGTTTTTCTTTTTTTTTTTTTTTTTTGTTGTTATTTTCCTTATTCTTCATCGCTACAAGTTCGTTTTTTTTCCCACTCGCTGTTCTCCGCTCTCTTCTCTATATACTCTGCGAAGTCTTAATTTATTTATTTATATTTTTTTTAAACGTTCTGTCGGCAACAAAAAGAAGAAGAAATATCCAAGAGAGCAGAAGTATCTTTCACCACAGTGTGTGCAGAAAATAAATTCACAAGTTACCTCGAAAAAAAAAGAAAGCCAAATCAAATTCAAACCAAATCTGGTGTGGAATAGTATAATGCTAACGATTATGCAGTGTTGTCCGTAAATAAAGGTGATACACAAAAATCCAAAATACAAATTCCCCTAAAAAAAAAAAAAGTTACACATTTTTCAAAAAAATTAGAAAAAATTCAAAATTCGAGTGCAGTGATTTTTCGAAAATAAAATGAGAAAAGTTTTGTGTCCAGAAAAAAAAGAATGCATCCCCTCCACCCTCAGTCAGTGATCACGTTCAGATAACTCCTTTTCCGGTCTGAATCTCGGCGAGTTTTTGGAGAACGAAATCGAGAAAAAAAAATGTAAATGCATTTGTTATACAATTAGAAGCAATTTTTTTTGTTGGTTCAGTTTAAACACACGTCTATTACACAATTTTCAGTTCGTATTCAACTTTTTTTTTTTGTGTGCCTTCATCGTTCTTCGTTGTCGTTGTCGCCTCATGAAGAGTATCGTTTTTGTTTCGTTACAATTATTCAATGAAAAACGCAGGCCGCATCCCTTGCCTCCCTTATGTACCGCCAGAAGGTACAACACAGTGTATATGTGCAGCATCGTTTAAATGAAGATACATCAACAAAAAATCAAAAAAAAAAAAAAAAGAAAAGCATCTATTAGGAGAAGAAGAACACATTAAATTGCGCACACAGTGAAAAGCAAGCAGAAATGAAAATAAAACAAAATGAAAACGACTTAGAACGACACCGCAAGTTGGGTTGGCTGCTGGCAGAGAGAGGTAGAACGAAATTCAGGCACGAAGAATCTTGAAAAAAAGTAATAACTATGTTAGTAGGGTATATGCCTAAAAGGATGGTGTTCGAAAGAGGAGAGAAGGACATGGCTCAAATGTGGGGGTGTGCGAGCGAGTGTGTGTTTCTGTGGATGGACAGTGTTGCCAGTGATGTGATATGCTTTCGCCGGCCCTGCGAACAGCCGGATTAAGTGGCTCTTTCGAGGAAATTAATTACATTTATTGTCTCTTGTGCGCTGGGGTTTGTTTATCTTTGAGTCGCAACGCAGCTTGATGGGGACTTTAGTCTTGTCGGAAGTCGCAGAGGATCTTTCTGTGACCAACCACACATCTTGCGTGTGCTGTCGGTAGTGATAATCGGCTCTAATTGAGGCTTTCGCAAGTGCAGTGATGCACAGGGTGCTGTCAAAGTTGGACTGAAGTCATTTTGTAACTCTGACTGTCGGTAAATTAGGTTAAAAAATGCCTCATTCGGCATTGATTGGCGCACGATTAAAGATGAAAAATAATCTGTGATCTGTGTAGAGTCAAGAATTTGACAGTCGACTTTATAAACGATTCATTGGACATCTAAACCAAAAGCAAACAATAAATAAATTCAATTTTAATTCAAAAGAGCGAAGGAAATCTAGTCAAATTCATCGCTTTTCGGCAGTCGTCCCTTTATCAAAAAAACAGGCTTGTAACTGATTTGATTGCAAACCATAAACTGTTATCATTTCCTTATACCCACGTATAACAGAAAGTATTTTATCATGCTCGTTCAAATCCCAAATTAGGCCCCAGCTTGTTAGTTTTAATTGATTAATTCCTCAATTTTTTTTTGTGTTCCATTAAAAAGTTCAATTACACATCTGCTGAAACCGGTTAGGACAGGTCAGTTCCAGACGGTGTTTCATGTTCAAGTCGTTTCTGGCCCAGTTTTTGTTAAAAAATATAAATCACTGACTCACTTATTCTGACGGGATGTGAGAAGGTCAGTTTAGCTTCAGATCTTGTGATGTGGATTTTTTTCTTTTGTTGAATCCAACAAATACATCGAGGTCAAAGTACAGCAACCAAAAACAAATCTCGGTGGGGCTATTCTTTCGAGAAAAAAAATGGCTACTAAACAAGAAATGTGATAATTGAAGGACTACTGGTAGACTGATCCTGTTGCCAAAATCTGCAAAAATATAAATATTCCATGGCGAGGCGTGTCCCAACCAGCATCAGAACTGATGACCTCCTGCCGGAAAATCCCCAATCAGTGTTCAAAAATAACCAAACTATTCCATACACGCGTTTGTCCAAATTCAATTTTAATTTGAACGCTCGAAAATATTCCACGGACTATAGTCAGTCCAATCAAAACAGTATCAACTCATTGCAAATAATGCCATTTCAGAAATAAATCAATTGGGCGTGTCAAATAGATAGAAACTTTGCGCGTGATTGCAAGCCAGGGAAAAAAATTAAATGATTTGTATCTGTTAATGATTTTGGCAAGGCTTCTGTTTTGTTTGTTATAGTCAACGTGCTTTCGACGGAAAATAATGACAAATTTTGTGCGGAAACAAGTGAAGACTGACTATACCCAAAGTAATTTTCTTCAATTATCTTATTGAAGTTTGTCATTTAATTTATCAGAATTTTGAGTGAAATTTGATTGGCTTGAGGTGTTTAGGTTTGTTTATTTATTTTTTAAGTAATTTTTTTTACTAATTAAATATTTTTTTTTTAATTTTTTATTTTTTTATTTTAATTTTGAAATTAAATTGAAATTGACTTAAACAAATGAAAATAATGTAAAACAATAAAACTAAAATTAAATTAAAAAAGAACAAAAGCTGGAAGAATGTGAAAAGACAATTTTAGATGTTCTCGATTTCCTCTGAGAAGGGAGACCACAGCTGTTTCTGAATTAATACTCGGTTTTCTGTCCAATGTCGTTTCAAAAATATTCTAAATTCTGAATAAAATGTTTGAGGACTCTTCGCTGTAGCCCTGAAATGGTCTACTGCATGATTTTATGTTTTTGTGCAATTGGCCCGGATTTATTTTAATTATTTATAAATTTATAAAAAAAAATTGTGATGCCACACTCACATGCCGCAAAAGACCAAAGTGGGCTAGGAGTTTCAATTCAATGTTAATCATCTCTCTTTTTTTTGCCATTTGTTTGCAAATGCCATTTATTAAAAGCAAGTATTTGATGGCAGGGCTGCCCTCGTGAGCCCGGAACAATTGGTCTTTCGTCTGTGTCCGATCATTTAAACATAGACGATGCCACGTTCAGTGCGGGTTAGCCTACCATCTGGCGAGGACTTGCTCTGTTCTATGGTGTCTTCAATCTGGACAGATAGTGCCTGCGGGCAGTTGTTAACCCTTTGTTTCAGCATGAAACCACCTAAAAAAGAAGAGCTTTTTCGAGTCGCAGTGGTATTGATGTAAAATAACTTTCTTAAAAATAATTCGAACAACAAGGACGCCGTACAATTTGAGGCTTTAGACACAAATTTTAAGATTTTGAAAAATATTCGAATGATGACCATTTTTGTATCATAAGGGAAACTTAAATATATTATGTTATTTTTTTTTCAAATTTTTCTACCAACGAATTTCTCAAAAATTAAATTTCATTCAAATTGACGAAAGTCAATCAACTTTATTTTATTTATTTAAAAAGCTAACCTATAACTGTACAAAAGCAAGACAATGGCTCTCAGGTAGATCGATGAAGTCTTAGGCTAAAACTTTATTTTAATTTCCGCCAATTTCATACGAAATCCCTTTGTTTTTATATTTTCACGAGTATGCCCTCTTTTTGCGATCCATCCAACCGAGCGATAAAAGCGATCATAAATCAAGCTTGGAATTAAAACGCCCGGGTCTCACTTGGTCAACATGTCACTCACAGATCTCGCGAACCACCAAAACAAACCGACGGTTCATTCGACAGCAAGAACTTAAATGTTCGCAACAACTCTGCCCCTTTCCGCACACACAACCCACCCTGAGCGGATAAACTGTGTGCTTCTGGCAATTCCTCGTCTTCATCCTCGACCAGCTGCTCAAGGGAGCAAAACAACTAAAGCTCTACTGTTTTCGCATTCAAAATGCAGTAGATACAGATACAGAATACCACATTCTCTATCTAGACCGATCTGATCATATGAACGTGTGGCGACATACCGCCACACAGTTGTGCGAACAAAACAAGGCCTACTCGCGCTAGCACCCCTTGACGAGTGCGCGCAACTAACTCTAACCCCTATCGCAGCGAAACGATTGTATTTCGAGTGTGTTCCTAACTTACACTATCGCGCTGCTCTGCGGCATGTTGTATTGAATGTTGTATGAAAAAAATAAATGCAAAAAAATGCGAAGCTAAAGACGAGAATAACAAGTATCTGCACAAAGAGATGTGGCGCAGGCTGTATAGCCCCCTAAATTGTGTGTTTCTGTAGAGCTGTGTGTGTGCGGTGGGGTTGGGATGAAGAGGGATGATGTTCGCTGATGGCTATTAAGTGAGCAGAGGAATTATATAATAAACAAATTGTAAGAGCAAACAAATAAAAGCACGTCAGCTACGCGATTTACATTCTGAAATGTACCGCCTGAACTTTTCCATCTAATTCCATTCAATCAATGTTGCGACGAGTGAACCAGCCACGACAGAGCGCTCTCCGGGTTGTGCCTATGTGCGCCTCGCCTGTGCTGTACCTCTCGGGCAATATTATATGGGGGAGCAGACTTATTGACATGGGGCATGGTCGTGCAACCACTGACGCCCAACAACAACATCTATCTTATCGCTTATATAAAAGCAATTTTATTATTTTAATTTTTTCCTTTTTTTGTTTTGTTTCTTCTTTTTTTTTTTTCATTTTCGCGGAGTGGTGTTATCGCTTTTGGGCATTCGACTTTTGCATGTCTGCTGTGTAAACAAGACGACAACGGTGAGCGACACAAACACCGTACAATACCGGGAGCAGTCCAAAATGTTGTCCCCCTAGTCCGCCAGAGAGGGTTATTTCAGACTGGCCGGTCCGAGTGTGGATAGCCTATCTACCCGGCCGGTTGTGCTTGGTCATGAATTGTTGTTCAGTGGTTTGCTGCGAACTTTGATATCTTGGAATTTGTTTGTTGTTGTTGCGTCTATCGAAACACGCGTGTATTCGATTATGAATTCGATTCGAATCATAATGCATAAGAATTTGTTGTTCAATAAAACACTATGCTACTTGGTGTACGGAGAGAGCGAGTGAGAGTTGAGAGAGAAGTCAACACGCAATCTGTGGGTTGTGTATCTATGAGTCAAAGTCTTGGGATTTCTCGGTTCATTTTTTTGTTTGACTGAAAGGAATAACAAATTTTGGAACTGCCAAGTGTTTACTCAATTAGGCTCACTCTGAATCACGATGTTTGTGCGATGAGATAACATTTTTGCGCGAATTAAGCCGAGGATTTCCTAGATATTTGCTCGACAGTGGCGACGGGGAATCTTCGGGTGTAGTCGAATATTTTTTCTTGGTGAATCAGATTGTTGGAACTCATCCGTGGCGGGACTATCGTCCGTGAAGGAAGATTATGGGTACAACTGCTGGCATTGATACCTCCGCCGACTTCGTTGCTCGTTCATCGATGATGAAGTTGTGTGATAGGTGCGTAGGTAGACGCAAGTCACGTCTCACTTTGGTCCTGTTGAACCCATGAGAATGCACTGCCAATCAAAGACAATTCAATTAGTTTTAGTCAAGAAACGAGTTTCCTCGAATTGCCTGGGACATCGTAGAAGCCAGCTGTGAAGTGTTGGGCACAGGAGGTGCTAGACGTTTTCGGTTCCTTCCTCGTCACATCAGCCTCCACTCGTGAGTGTCTTCTAGCATATTCGCCAGCCAAGTTGTCCATGACTTTGCAGAACTTAGATCTGTTGACAGGTAAGGGTCAACGAACTAGCCTTCCCAGATCGTTCTAAACACCCGTGTGTCAGTTTCCACAAAATGTCAGCCTCTCCCACCGCACGTCAGGAATCAATTACCCCGCAAATGTTGTTCGTCAAATGTCATTTCGTCTGACGTTGATAGATTTATATAATTACAATATAATGCCTCGTCCATATCCCACATTCAGTCCACTAAGCGATAAGATATGGATGTGCTAACATCCGACTGAAGATAATTGCCATGGGAAACACGCTTGCTGATCAGGGATTAAGTCAATTATTTCATATCATATCGCTGGTCTGAGATGGGTGTAGAATTGCCTTTGACAAATTGACTGGAATTCCCGACGAGCTTAGAAAGGATTTCATTGGGAAATGGAGTACTATCCTTTGACTTCTTCTTCTTCCGATCCGCCATGAACCCGGGCTTCAACGAACAGGCCTCTCCAGGTGGCGCTATATTTAACTGCCTCCAATTATACAAGCTAATTGAAGTCCTTACCCTTATCCTCGTGTGCTCCATGAGTTTCGTGGGCATCCTCAATGGCGCGAAGTCGAAGACTCTTTGGAGTGGGACAAAGTTGTGCTTGTCCTCTTGCCCTGAGCAATAGCTGCCTGGAATCGATGACAGTCCTGGGCTCTTTCCTTTAAGTCGCTAAGAACAAGCTTTTGTACCGGAGACCCGGTCTTCCTCTCATTTTCGAACGAGGAGGACCGGGTTATTAGTTAGAACATTGGTGTTTATACAATCAAAGTGCGCGATCCCCTGCACTCGATGTATTTTTGCCTTCCGGTCTCCATCCACATCTTCTTGACTGTCTTCCCCGCAGACGCTATCATAAATCCGACGTGGAATTTTTCCCCGCAGCTTACTGTCACCGATCGTAATTTACTGCTTGTTACGGCGCTCTACAGGCTCAGACCCTCGATGGCTCACAGGCCTGTTAAATACGCAAGACTAGCTCGTTGCTAGCCCCAAATCATTGACACACCCTTCTTGATTTTCAAGTTCATCCCAGACACGTCAACATCCAAAAAACAAAAAACAACGCGATATTCTCAAGTCCAACCCACACTCAATAAGCAAAACAAATTTCATAACGAATTTTGGAAGCTACACAATTTGTTTTCTTGTCGACACTATCTCTGTGGAATCGTTCTAGAGTGAATTTAATAGGACACTCATTTGAAATTGAACTCAAGTTCACGTCTCTCGGAGATACCGTCAAATGACGTTTGTCAGCCTTTACGCTGCCCGTACGGCGACAATTCGTTGCTGTTTACGCATCGTTCATCTGCGCCCCACAGTGCGCCTCGTATCTATAATTATTTTGTTGATAGTTTCGCGGTTATTCACGGGTTTCGTGTGTGGTTGCCTCAGCATGGAAATTGATGATTTTTTTGGAACAAAAAAATATGTTTACTGACTCTTATTGTTAACCCGAGACGAAGTTATCTGTGTGTAGTAGTTTCGACATTTTTCTAGACATAAGTTGTTGACTCTGGCTTATCAGGCGGAATGGATTTCAGAAAAAAAGCCATCGATTATACAATTCTGAACTTGAGATGGATTTGGCTTGTTCTTGTTCCAGTTGCAATTAGTTTTTGCTTTAAAAGGGCAGTTGTTGAATGACTTAATCGCTTTTGCGTGGAAGACCCACTTGTGGGCTGCTTGTTGAGATTCCGAGCAGTCACCAGTTGCAGGGGTTTTTCTCGGTTGACCGACTGCGGTAGACAGCCTGACTACTGGGGTTCTACATGTTGCCCACCGTATGTCTGTCTGTGTTAGAAGCATAAGCTTGCGATAAGACTGAACTTAGTCACGGATCAGGCAGAGGCAGGAATTAGTTTTCTCTCCCACATCAACATGAATTCCAACTTCCACAGCTACCGTGGAGCAGTTCATCCAAATCGAGGCAACGACGTATGAAGATTTTCTATTCTTAGCGATGACTTATTGGAGACTTATTGGAGAAACCTCAGCTCCGATGTACTTTGAAAAACAATCCACAGGGTTGATCGTGGATTCGTGGAAACACTCGCGATCCACATTCTATTGCCGACCGCAAATCATCGTATTCACGGGGAATTAAAACCGCGTTTGTCAATCTTTTCTGGGATCGTGTCGAGGCGCAATGCTGTGACATCGGTTTTCATTAATTAGCCAAATGAGCAGGAAAAATTAATCATGCCCGAATTCCAAACATTTTTTGTCGCTTTAATGTTCATTCTAAATGGAAGTACATCCAAAGGCTGAAAGTCGTCAAATGACACCCACTGTGAAGGCATGAGCCGACTTGGCGCCCTAAGTGAAGCAACGAAGTCGATGGCATGTGCCTGCTTGGCACTGGTTGTTGCCCCCTCAGTGAAGCAACGAAGTGGGAGGCTTGAGCCTGCATGGCACTTGTTGCTGCACCCTTAGTAAAGCAACGAACTCGATCAAATCTTAACAAAAAGTGGAGTTGAATGAGTGCAAAGAGCAACTGCTGCATGTTTCCATTTGAGGAGCTTTAAAATAGGCCCCTTTTGAGGAGTTCGATGAATTTGCGGAGCGTTGAAGTCACTTAAACGGAAAAAATGTCTCCAAAATGTTGAGCTGAAACAGAGAAAGCTGGCGGAATATCATGCATTCCTTGTTTACTCGCTGACGTCAGGGTTGGGTGGGACTTCAAATTTTCAAAGTGTGGTAGATTTGAAAGTAGCATGGTAAGAAATACGTGAACGCTTCCATAAATCCAAAGAAAGAGCTCCTTATTTTCCCATGTGTTCAGAATCACAGCACAGATTTTTTGTGTTTCGAGAAGGGTTTCAGAAACCGAAAAAAACAACAAGAAATGGCATAAATAGGAAGAATTACCACGTGTGGTAGATTTTACACTTTGGGTAGTAGATGTGGTAGATTTGAAAATTTCGCAAAATAGTGGTAAAGTCCCAACCAGAAATGAAGTAAGATAGAGATGCTACCTCTCTTGCCCCTTAAAATTTTTGACAACCATTTTTATATATTTTTGTTTAAATTTTTTTTTGACCAATCAAAGACCGGCATTTACGTTATTTCGTGAATAAATGTCAAAAATTCGTGAATAACTGTCAAAAAGTCTTTGAAATTCGTCGATGGACTAGGGGTCAATCAGCTGAGAAGTTGGGCATCTCTATAATACTTCATTTCTGGTCCCAACACTGGCTGACATTTGTTAGGAGACAGAGAGAGAACTGCGAGAGCGCGTGAATACCTTGACCTGTCCTTGAAATGTACAAAGACAAAACGCCCGTCTAAGGGTAAACATTAGTTGCTGGCATAAATCCGTTTTGAATTAGGCTAAGATCGTCCATAGTCACCACGAACTCTGTGGAAAAAAAAGGATTTCCTCGTAATGACAAAAAAGTTTGACTTTTGGTAGAGCAGTAGCCACTCTACCCTTTGATGCGATCGCAAAAATGTGTACAGATTGACGTGACGTGTCCATCCTTGAGGGAGTCAAAGACTGATCTCCCAAGTGTGTCCTATCCTGTTTTCTATCCTCGGTTAATAAACGCAATAATTTAAGATTCCTCGGAGTTTTTGTACAGGATATTGACGATGAATGATGTTTTAGGTCGCATTACTTACTTTCTTCTCAGCCCGGCGAGGACTGAGTCTTAGTTGAATTCGCTTTCCACCCTTGACGGCCTCCGGCATGCTACTTTCTGTCTAGCATCCAGTATCACTTGATCGCGGGTCGGTCTTTCTCGCCTTCTGAAATGAGGAGTCTTCTTCGAGATCCCCTTGTCAGGAGGGTTGATGTTCACTCGTTCGAATTGCCCTGTCTTTCGGACTTCATTTAGTTGATCGCCTAGCTCATAGAGTTCTGTGACTGTGGCCATTCACATTCCCAGAGAAGCCTGGACATCATCAAGTACCAAACCTCAGCTGTTTCGCGTTCGACTCCTCATGGCAGAACAGTTCGACTCCATGTTCCTCGAGACGGATGTTTTGTTCCAAGTTATGTAGATGAACTGATTTAGCAAACGGTTGCCAAGGGTGTCTAGGTCTTGTCTAGTGAGTCATTTGCTGACTTCTTGTTTACCTCCACATGGTCCAAATTAGTCCTGTCCAGTGAGCCATTTGCTGACTTCCAGTTTACCTCGAAACTGCCTTAATTTTACGTCTAAGCGCAAATACTGATGAAATCGAGAGAGGTCCTAAAATTTTGAAATAAAGTCCAGATTTCGCTCAGAATTATCAGAATTTATTGTTCTTTTATGTTCTCATTCTCACGGTCGGGGTGGACCTTAGCCAACCCAACCAACGAGCCTCATCAGCCAGCACGATCTTTTGCTGGATGTAGCCACTTCCACACGCCAAGTTGGTCCACTTGTTGTGCCCCATCTCACAAATGAGCTTCATTGTCTCCCGTTTACGGAGTTTAATTGTGTTATTCTCTTCTCCCACCATGTCCCATCAATCGATCCCTCCCGCAACTACTGTCAGCCCTGCCCCTTGTAAGTGTCCCATCGACGTCACCCACTGCACAGCACTCAATCATTCATCACACTTCACAAAAACCAAACAAAAGAGACGACGACTTCGAAGACGCTTCAGACTGTGCTAACTTCTTAAACAAATCCACAATCACAGCACGTTTTATACCACAATTAAGACGTTTTACTGCCGAAGGCAAATGCCTTTTGAACTATGTGCTAATAGTGCGGACAATAACAGCATTCAACTGCTACAACCATCGAACGGTCACCTGTGATCGAATCAAAACATGATCTAATGACAAATTCAAACCTCAGACCACAGGCACACAGTTCGTTGTGTGTCTGTGGCGTGTGATAAGCTCTGGTATAGAATCGCGATGTGGCGTCTCAATCGCGAAGCAACGACTGTTCTGGAACTTGAGATACTTAGTTACTTTCCTGCTGACAATTTTTTTTTTTTACTTTTTTTTTCCACACAGACTCATTAGCATTAAGTGGTCATCTGAAATCGTGCATAAACTCATCAGAATGCACACTCGACGAGAGGTACCTAAATTTTTTTTCGGTTTTTTTTTTTTTCAATTCAAATACGTAATACACCTCTGTTTTGCAAAAACAAAAAAAAAATGAATAAATTTAGTAAATAAAACCAACACACACCCGATTGCGCTCGGCGTAGTGGTCGGGTGTACCGAGAGAGACGCAATAAATGTAAACGAGTGCATTTACGTCAAGAGTGAATCTATCGCGAATGACAGAGACAGGGAGCGACCGAGGAAGAGCAGTGTGAGCAGCATGTCATCCAACAAGCAGCAACAGGAAAGAAAAAAAAAAGCTCCGTCCACTGAGAGCTTTTTCGTTTGAGTGAAGTAATTGTGCATTCGTAAGTCGCGCGCCGCGTTGCAATTGCACTTCACCTCTGTCACACTGCACACTTCTCGTTTTGCCTCCTGCTCTTGCATACGTTCTCGCGTGGTGGTGTGCACAATCTTTCTCTCATTTTATTGTAAATCAACGAGAATCACGTGCTTTTCTGTGTATTTTTTTCCTACCTTCAATTCTTGTTCGTTCCAAAAGTGTCAAATCAAATAGAAAAGAAAAAAAAAAAAGATCTTTTTGAAAAGTGTGCAACGAAAAGAAAGAAAAAATAAAGCAAATAATTCTTTGGTTTTGGATAAGTTCCACTTGTCCAATTTCAAAGACCTGTTGGATATCCATAAGTGAAAAAATGTAATATTTACAGTAATCTTGAGAACAACAATGAGATATATTCCCTTGCTCAATACGAAGCAAGTCAACTTGAGAAGATCGAATCAAATGCCAACGCCAGCAATCTTCCCTCAACTCAACCACAGCAACAACAGCAGCAGCAATCAATCGAATTAACTGAAACCAAACCCAAACCCCAACCCATAACACCGCATACAGTCGCCATCAAGCAGCAGCAAGATCAACAGCAAAACGATCAACAAGCAGTTGATCTGGAAAGTGATCTTCTGCCATCCGAATTGCCCAAGAAGAAATGCGTAGACGTCGACGAGAAGCAAGCCACCTCCGCCGTCGTCGATTTGCAACAATTAAAACGTGAAAATCCAAATTCAAATCAATCAATTTCACTAACCACTACAAACTCAATTGCACCAACACCGATCGCCGATCACATCAACAAGAAGCACATCCCATCGGTGACATCATTTCGCTCGATCCAACACCATCAAGAGCTGCTCAGGCGCAATCAGTTGTCCAAGTCAACTCTCTCGACATTGCCGCCGAAATTCATTGAAGAGAAACGTCCAAAATCTGTCACCGCGTCTGTTTTTCGGCTCACCAACGAGAAGCCGACAGTGACTGGATCAGCTGTCAGTCTTAGTCAAAACATCGGACATAATTCGATTTTGCTGAATCAGTCGACGAATTTGCCCCAGCTGAACGTAGCCCCACACGCTCAGTCTGTTACCGCATCGGTGTTTACGCCGATATCACAGTTGCGGCCGTCGACATCCAGTCTACAAACGTCACAGCCGCCTAAGAATTTGACACAATCAAATCAGCAACAGCAACAGCAGCAGCAGCAGCAAACGTCTTCGGTGTCACGTTCTGTTGAAATGAATAAAGGATATTTGTCGTATGTTGAGGATGCAACAGCCCTAACAAGTGAGTAATGATTTAATTTATTATTTTATTGTTTTTCATTTTCTATTTGTTTTTGAAAGGTTATCCAGGGATGCTATATATATTTTTTTCAGATTTATCGGGAAAAAAAAAGTAAATTTTCCCTTCTTTAGAAACGGGGTTTAATTTGTTTACAAATTCGGCTCTAAACTTTATTACTGTGTTTTGTAACGTCGCAAGAACTGACAGCTGTGTCATGTTAGTCACTTTTTTAAGTGTCATCATATCAGATGAGTATGGCTTGTTCCTCTTCCACTGCGATGGGAGAGTCACTAATGGATATTTGATCGTAGTTTTTTCGCCCGTCTGGTCGGTCATATGGTATGAAGATTTTCTTGATTTTTTTTCAACACAATCTTGAGTGAAATCTAAGGTTGAATAAAACAACTTCAGTGTCTTGTAGTTGAATGGAATTAATGTTGTGATCGTAGTCATTTATTACTCAATGACAACGCAGATATAGGATCGTGTGTTTATGATCCATGCTGTCATGGAGTACTAAAGACTTGCGCTGTTGTTGCGTACTAAATGCGCAGTCATTGAAAATGGCAAAAGACTTGTACTGTCATTGGGCACTAAAGACGTGCACTGTCATTGAGTACGAAATACGTGCGCTGTCAGTGGGTACTAAAGACTGACGTTTTCATTGGGTACTAAATACGTGCGCTGTCATTGACTACTAAAGACGTGCGTTGATGACTCAAAGACTTGCTCGATGATTGCGTTACCACCTCGTCACGGAGTAGTTTTTGGTACTTACGACGTGCGCTGTCATTGGGTACTAAATACGTTCGCTGCCATTGAGTACTAAAGCCTTGCGATGTCATTGGGTACGAAGGCGTGCGTCATTGAGTACTAAAGACGTGCGCTGTCATTGAGTACGAAATACGTGCGCTGTCAGTGGATACTAAAGACTGACGTTTTCATTGAGTACTAAATACGTGCGCTGTCATTGACTACTAAAGACGTGCGTTGTCATTGGGTACTAAAGACATGTGCTGTCATTGTGTACCAAATATTTCAGTCGAAACTTCATTTTCATTCAGGCCAGTTTTTTTTTTTGAAGGTTTCACGTCCCTCCAGTACAAATAAAGACGTTAGCAACAGCTTTAAAATGCTGTCAAACTGACTTGGATATGCTTCCAGTTGTTTCAACAAAACTGTCATTACTATCGAGGGAGGTCCATTCTGAGTTGGACTGTTCGTCACTTTACGTCACTGGGTCATCCAAACCTACGCAACGGCATCATCAGTCACCGACATCAGTCCTTCCTTATCTGAAATTCACATCATTTCGCATTCGAAACACAATCCTAGACTTCTATCGAACCATGCTATTCAAGTTCAATGTCATTTCGACCCACGTCGCAACAGAACGACAAAAGTGCGACATATCATGTTTCAGCGCCTTATCGCATGCCTCGTATTCAGCCGTCACCACGCCATCTGGTGCCACGACGTCTAAGAGTGATCTATTTATGATTCTCACAATCGCAGATAGAAAGATAAACAATACAACACGTCATGCGGTGCTCCGCAGAGAGAACGACAGCAAAACACTGACCTTTCTGCAAGCTCCCATCGATTAGCGTGCTTTGCGTCCGAATGCAATCGACGCATGATCGATTATCACTCCCCGATGTGGGTTTATCTCGTTCTAGATTGAATTCGATTCCCAATCCATTGCATAACAACTGCATAGTGTTGCCGCTCTACGGAGCTTATCGTTGGCTTTTTTTTCTGGAAACTAATCTATCGCGAACGTTCATACAAAAATATCACACTTCCTGCATGCACGTTCAAGGCGCTGATCTCGAAAAACAACTCATTTGCTATCGCTTGCGAATTAAGGCGGAGATTAGCGGAGCCAACTGGATTGGAAGCGCAGCAATAAATGCATTCCAACCACCACAAGGCCATTGTGATAACACGGACACATACACTCATCACCTCAGCATGATCATCATCTGACACGAAACGCATCAGCTATCATCTCTGCACTTATCTCGTTTAAAACTGCATCTGATGCGCGCCCTCTGACCTACTGGTGCTCACAAGACTACTTCACACTCGGCCGTGCGCGATAAGAGGAGCAGCAGTGGGCCGGTGGCGAATGTGCAACATGGCATTTGTCGCTTTCTCTGTTTTTATGTAACGCTGCGCAATCAAATGGCCTATCTCAAGATATCCCCGCGGCGGATTAGGCAAAGAAACGTTCGAGATAGGCACCTGTGCAACACACGGCGTGTAAGAGACTTTTGTTGTTTTCCTTTTTTGTTTTTTTGAACGCTACACTGTTGTTTTGAAAAAATGTGTACACTCCTGCTGTTGTTTCTTCTGACTTATATCGATAATCGCATGTAGTCGGTAATTAATTTGAGCACAGAATATACACGTACACACAGTCGCATATGGGGTGATAAAGAGGGTAGAGCCAAGCAAACAGCGCTCCGAATGTGAATTTGCACTCGGGCCATAGATAACACAACTTTGCACTATACTCTGTGTGTGATCAGATAAATGTGGTTATCTGTGAGAGGGGGCCTAATGAAATTACTCAGTGCAATGCATTGAGGGCGATATTGGGGATGGTATAATGGCTTGCTTACGCACGTGCCATCACATTTTGGCTGGTCTTGATGGGTGGTTTAGGGTGCAGAGGCTTTTAATGGCGTCGGAGATTTGGTTAAGAATGTACTTTACAAGCCAGTGGACATGTCAGTGTCTCTAAAATCTGCCATAATTTGTAGTTTGAGAAATAGACTAAGATACCCGTTTGGTAAACTTTCGCAGAAATGGTTCTTGGTCACTCCATCATAACACACGACTCCCCATCAATCCATCTCAGAGTATGGGTGGTGTCCACGTTGAATTCGGACAACTCTCTTCGGCGAGGTGACAAATTCTCCCTCGGTTTTTGTCTGTTACCTCACATCCAAATCTGTATTCTTCAATTCAAGTGAGGTGACAAAAAACCAATCAAATGCTCAACCCGAAAAGAATCCAACTAGTTGGCAACATATGCTAAAGATTTTGTGTCTTAAAGTGGGATCAACATCAATGCGGTGGTTGCATTTGATAATTCGTATAATTCCCGGTCGCATTTGGTTCAGAACTCGGATATATTGGTGCGCATATGTGATGGATCAATTTTTAATGACAGCCCAAGAAAAAGGCGATTTAAAGCGATTATTTGAACGAAAAATTAGGGTGTTGGCTCAACAATAGGGGACCAACTGGTGTAATTTGCTTAATTTAATGTTTGTTATTATTGTCGGTTTATTGTCTATTTTTAACGTCGTACAATGGCTGGTGCTTACATGGGGTTGTTTAAGTCCGCGTGTCCAAGGCAAAGGACAACATTTCGTTTTCTAAAAAAAAATGTATTTCTGGGTGTGATTGGAATTATCCTCCATTAAAGCGGCATGGTCCAATATGCCATCACTCTGTTTGCTGAACGGCTCCTAAATGGTGAACCTTTCCTCATCAGTAAAAGGGATTTTTCTGTGACCATTTTTCGCGCACTGGTAAAGTCTCCTGGAGGTAGAGGGTTTCAAAAAAAAAATGTTTATTCCAAGGCACGTGAACCAGAAGTAAATGGTTGTCCTTGCGCTGGGAGGCGAATCCAACGTGAGGAGGCTGATTGTCGGTGTGTCGTCCCCACACCGTCAATGAATGACGGTGCAAAGGAAGGAGCTTCGTCTCAAGTAATCACGAAAGGGTGGTCAGATCAAACAGTATCAGCGTTTTCTGTTCGTAGATAACGTTATCACCATCTCCCCTGTCTCGTGTTTTTTCATGTCCGATTGCTGGCTGATAATGCATAGGTCTGTCGTTGAAAATAGACTAATGACGGCTGCTATGATTCAAGAGTCTCTCTCTCTCTCTATCTCTCTCTCTCAGTACTTTGAACAGTCATAAAGAAGAATATCAATCAAGCAACCCACCACAGTAAACTGTTTAACATTCCCTCAGCACCTTCAGCAAGAGCAAACAAATAAAAATTATATAATTTGACCTCATTCACAAAAATATACAATATCTAGATGCAAAGGAACACATTTTTGAATTCACAATGACGAATGAAAAAGAAATGTGTTTTGCTGTACACGCACACAGATTTTATCTCATTCGGCATGCGAAACACAGCAAAACAAATTTTAACAACCGTCGCATAGCTGATTTATCAGGATTTCTTTCGACACCAGCAGCATCTAGGTTTTTTTCTTCTTCTTCTTCTTTATTTTCACTCCAGATACATTTAATGAAATCATAATTGTACGAAGAACCGAAATAAATTAACCGGAACTGCACGGATTTGAAATAATGTCTGTTTTCCTGGAAACCCACGTACAGTCATGGCGTTGAGTGTTTATTGGTGTTGAGTGTTCGTGCCTACGTACGCATGTACCAGACGTGAGTTATTGGGTCACTGGTCTGATGATTCGTTGTTAATTTCGTGTTTGTCGCATTCCCAGTCTCAGTCCCAGTTATGTGGGGTTATATTTTTTCCTATTTCATAACTTTCACGTCTTCTTCTTGAGAGGTCGCCTGCGCTTGGGTGCAAAATGCGCCACCTTACCGATTCGGCTTCGAGGCAATAGAATTTGAAACTCTGATGAGCTGAACGACGAATTGATGGCTCTCAAGTCGTGATTTTCTTTTTACGCTCCCATTAAAGGGTGTGTGAGTACACTTGAACCTATCGCGATTATAAGAGAGACAGGGGAGAAACTGTTGCACTGCACAGTTGCTCTGCTTTTAAACAGAAGAGGACGGTAATGAGGAATGGAAGAAAAAGCATGTGTATATTAGTGAAGTCATGCTAATGAAAAAACAGCAGCACATGGGGCCGGTGCAGTCGGACTCAATGTTGAACGGTCGAGCCTTCTGTTGTGAATCCTTGCATGCGGTTGGCTAAACACTCATTATAGAAATAGCAAACGAACAAAAGACATTGTGTCGAAAAACTTCACAATGTATCCCTTGCCTATTTGAAAAACTTTACTTTACTTGTCTTGCCTATTAATCTTAGCATTCACATTTGGACACTATCGACTATATGCAACGTGGTCTGTGGTTCATTCGGGAGCTCATTTTTAGATTGTAGCCCCATGCGAAGGTGTTGAATAATGTAGCTTTTTTGGCTACTCCGAATATATGGTCGTTTTAACGTCAGTTCTCATTTCGGGAAAGGAAAGCTTTCCGGATCAGTGTTCCAAGACAATGGCTGGAGGTTTCGCTGTACTGCAGTGAACATCTTTGCATTTAAGAGCGATTCAATTTAACTCTGTTTATCAGTTAAGGCCAGAATACAATGGGCTTGACATGTGAAACCATTTCAACATGCTCTACAAAGCCATTTAATTTGGATAAATAAAATCATGAATTTTTATTCATAATCAGGAACATATTGGTGCGTTTTTTTTTGTTTTGTTTTTTCAAAATTGTATCGTTTATTTAAGAAAAACTCGTACAATAGTATTATTGAAAGTATTACCCATCTGAAGCTATGACTTTTTCCCATCTTTCTGGCGGTTTGTGGATCCCATCCCAAAAGAACTGCGCCGGCTTGGCAGCCAAGAGGGAATTAAGCTAATTTTTGATATTCTGCTCTAATGTGAACCGTATTTCAGGAACAAATGGTAGTCAGAAGGGGCAAGGTCTGGGCTATAAGGCGGGTGGGGTAAAACTTCCAATCCACTGTTTTCCAAATAGTTCTTAACCGGAATAGCACCGCGGGGCCGAGCGTTGTCACGATGGAAAATTATTGCCTCGTGCCTGGTGGCATATTCCGGGCGTTTTTCGGCTACTGCTCTCTTCAAACGGATTAATTGTGTTCGGTAGCGTTGTCCATTGATGGTTTCACCCGGTTTTAGCAGCTCATAATACTGCACACCCATCTGATCCCACCAAACACAGAGCATTACCTTCGCGTCAGGATATTCGGCTTTGCCGTTGATTTGGCTGGTTGGCCGGGTTGCACATGACTTTTTCGCGCTTGGGGTTGTTGTAATGGATCCATTTTTCGTCACCAGTAACAATCCGATGCAAAAATGACTTCCTTTTGTGGCGTCCTGTGTATATTGGGTATATAACTTAATTCTTGCGGTTTGCTAAGAGATGGCGTAACTTGTATTATTCCATTGGAACATGCGTTGGAAAGCTACTGTCATTGTACGTCATTTCAGTGTATGTCATTCATTTGAAGCGTAAGCAGCTATAATTTTGTTCCACTCAAATGTGTCGAACTTTGTGCCTGAAAAAGTGTTTTCACGATGACGTCGTGTCGTTCAAATGAATGACATATACTAAAATGACGTACAATGACAATAGATTTCCAACGCATATTCCACTGGAATAATACAAGTTACGCCATCTCTTAGCAAACCGAATCAAGTCGTAATGTAGTAATAATAATAGGAACGTATACGTCATCAATCACTAAAGCATTTAAAAAAACAAATAATTGGAAGCCTAACAGTCGTTTTCCTTGCCTAGGGTCTAGTATTATGAGTGCCAGAACGAAAATAGTGAGATTCAATTTTAAACAGCGTTACTAGTGATCCAGGGATGTGCCATGCCTTGGTCCAGAGGTAAACGTGCCTCAGGTTCGAGTTAGACATACCATGTGCAGCCGCCCTAGAAAGATGCTCCGGATATTTGTAGTCGACCTTAATTATCTTTTTATAAGTCTCATCATAGTCTACGGCTTGAAATGGTGTCCGCCCTTCCGACTATCAGCTCAAAGCAGATCACACCCAAGCTTCAAAGATCAGCATTCTTTGAGTGCGGCTTGCCCTGGACTACTTCTGGTGGTAAATAATCCAATGTAACGCAAAGTGTTGTGTGCATTGCATTTGGCCAGCCAAAATCTGCGATTTTCAGTTCGCCCTTATAACCTAGCAAACGATTCTCTGTCGCTATGGGTGACATCACTTTCGTGAGGATGTTGAAGACCGGTGCTACCTCGTGGCACTTGTCTTTTTGTCAAACAGCTTTACGGGTTGGCTCTGCAACTCCTTGTACAGAGTGCCTTTCGGTACACATTCGAGGCGTCATTGTGGAAGTAACCATACAGTTCTGTTCACCGAAACGAGAGAGTACACGATCGGGAGAATCATTGAATTGTTTCACGGGCTGTATGGCATGTGACACCGTCTCGTTGAAACCATAATCTTCGCTGTGCATGATCATTTGGCAGCAGGTCTTGTGCTCATGGAGATCCATACTACGGAGACGCCGCCGACAAATTGATGCTCCGGGATTTTTACGAACCCTCTCACGCATTGCTTCGATCTAGACATTTGAACGAACTTGCTTTTGGACGACCAGCCTGCTTAGCGTGCCCAGGCTCCCTGAATTTTTTAATTGATGTCTTCACAGTTGGCGAAGCTAAAATATTGGGAAATTCGAATTGTGGCCGCGACAATTTCGTCACTTTCGAGGTAATGTTTAATAATGATAAAAACGTGATTGTATCGTGTGACGTTGAATGTTGACAATGGACTCAGTCTAGGCTCACCGGCTCTACAGCAAGTTAAGCCCACTAAGAGCATAAGTACGTTTTCATCGATAAGAGTTAACACTTTCGATCGACCGCCATGGTTACAAAATGCAATTCATTAGAATTTTGACACACTCGCGTGTATCCCAAGAACTGAGGCTTCCTCTGAGCAATTCGGGCCGATATCATCTTCGTCGCCTTTGTCCAACGAGGTTTTCTCCCAAACAGGTTGTTGACACTTTTTCGTGACGTTATTTCGCAAGAAACAGAAACAAAAATGTAACAGATTTAATCATTCCCTTAAGTGGCTTGAGGTCCATCGTCTCTGTCTAATGTGAAATTAAATATTTTTCCAAGGTGGAGGCATTTTTTTTTGTTTCTGTGAAAGATGAGACGGGTTAGGATCGAATTTCAGTCGACGTGCATTCTCGAGACACGATCATGATTCATGGAACTGAACTTCAGACGGCTGTTCCTTCTTCTTGTTTAAAAACTTAACCAGCCACGTTGTGTTCGAGAACATAAATGCTTGCCAATTGTTAACAATGCCGTACTTTCTCTGAAGGACATTTGATACACATCACTCCGCTAAATGTATCAGACACTCGAACTGAGGCGTAGTATCAAAGGAATAAATTCCATAGAAACATGGTTCATCAGCGGCTGAGCATTCCGAACCGTACCCCATTCCAAACACGTCGCTTGGCTATCTTCAATCGGGTTTTATTCAACTTGTGCTACCGATTGCTGAAGTATTCGACAAACAAGAGTGTATTGCCGCGAATTCATTCTCACACGACGAGTCGTTACCGGCAATATTGGCTCGTACAATCGTCTCGTATTAGAGAGACAATTAAATGCTTAGAACATGAATTCCGTCAGCCTCGATCGTCGACACCCCTACGAGCGGTGGACGGACGGGGCGACACAGCGGAATTAGTCACAAACGAAGCTGGGCGGAAGGGGTGGCAGCTGAGAGAAGACAGAAAAGAGGTGCGGTACAACTCTTAATGCACTAATAATGACGGGGATGTTATATAACCCAATCGCAGGGGCTTTGTTGAAATTTTATTCAAACTTTTGCCTTTTGTTTGATGGTGTCGTTTTTTGTTTTTTTTTTTTGATTATCTTTCATGGTAGAGTAGCTGCCGTTTTTGTGACTGCACGTGCATGGAGACTGGTTCCTGGCGATGGGGGTTGTTTGGGTGTGATTAGGCACATGTTGTGGCAAAGCGTTTATTCAGACTGGTGTGACCACATATTTCCGCGAGCTCTTTCCCAGCCAAAATTGCCGCTGTAAACAAGGCCTGTCATCAATTAGATCATGTCCAAACAAACACATTGCTCATCGACTCCGATGGATGTGTGTTTTCCTACGAACGGTTAAGGCAAGAATAACAACACTCGAGGCTTGTTCTCCTCCAGCCTCAAACCTAGGGATGCCACAATGACCTTCACCCTGCCTCCATCGTTCGACGAAGGTGCATATTCCACTTGGACTGACCACCACCACAAGATAAACACAATATTTTTGAAAAGCAGCCACACTATGATCGTCTCGGCACTGGCCAGGCAACATTTAGGAAGGCATGGTCAGACTATAGCAAGCGACAGACACAGTAAAAGACTGATCATTTTCCATAACGCGTGTCCGACCTGGCGGAGCCAACGGGCGCTTGGGAAGCCCTTGCACATTATTTTTTGAACAGATCTCCTCATTTTACTAGTAGTTTCTGCCGTGGCCTACACTTGCTATGGCGCAGTTGGAAGAGGAACTCCACTAAACAGGGGTAGGCACTTCCCTGGTTGGCGGAGTTCCTGTTTCGAATCCCAGTGAAAGCAAAGTTAATACGCTTTTATCTGGTTTTCAAATTTGATCCAGTCACCATTTGCCGTTGCGATCAAATAAACGGCACTGTAACTGGAGTGGTGGCTCGGTCGTAGTAGTCTGTGTGTTCGTAGATTCTGTAGGGAGCTCCCTTCCCTACCCTACCCCTACACATGCTAGAGTCAAGCGACGGGCGCTAGTAAAACCCGCAAACGTTTCTATTAACGAGGTCTCCGGGAAGATCATCAGGGGGCTCGGTACTTGTTAGGGGTGGGCCTTGGTGGCTAGGGAAAGCTCCCTTCTTATAGCCTCTGCCCTATGCGGCACTTCGTAGAGTCAGGCAACGAGTGCTAGACGAAACCTTTCTCGCTTCTCCGAGATGACCATCAAGGGACTATGTAGTTGGCAACGAGTGCTAGACAAAACCTTTCTCGTTTCTCCGTGAGGACGAGTGCTAGACAAAACCTTTCTCGATTCTCGGAGGGGACCATCAAGGGTCTATGTAGTTGTCTCTTGCCTGGCCGACAGAATCTCGCTAATAATCCCTTACAACCACTTCACAGATGGTTCGTATTTTACCATCTGCTTTTGTATTGGATTGGATTGAACATCTGATGTGTAGCTACAGTGCTCTCTCAGATTCAGACATCTGAAGGCCCACTACTTCGAGAGAGAGCAGCATAAGAGTCAGCCATCTTCTTCGCTTTATTAAAAGCACTATTCACAGATTCGCGTGGTTACACAATGAGCCTATGTCGGCCTAAGTGTACCTGATGACTTTCCGTACAGCAGTCAGCCGCCCGCTTTATGCCAGCTGACGAAGGGCTCCGACGATCTTCACACAGTCAATCTCACTTATCGAGTTCGATACCTCTTTACGAAGCGCCCTTTACGGAAAGCCCCCTTCTTATAGCCTCTGCTCTATGCGTCACTTCGTAGCCATCTCTCTCTTAACACTGTACGCTCAGATGGTCTCAGACAAACTGAGCAAGTCTGCACTTGAGAGTTCCCATGAGTCTAGTGACTGGAGAGCAGAGGAAGGAGAGCAGAGGAGGACTGACAGAGGAAGGCTGACCAAGTGATCGCAGACGCAAGACAGCTTTTCTCTGATGACGGTGTTAACCACCTTGTACCCTGTCACCGAACTTTCGACGAAAACGGGGGACATTCAATTAAGTCCTCTGTCTAGAACGAGCTAGACACTGTCAGTCTTCAAGTCAAGAGCTTGGCCAAACATTTGTGGGAAAGCTGTTGTAAACGAATTTAGATCACCACTTCCTCCTCTGTTGACACTTTCTGTGTCTCTGCCCCGAGCAGTGTTAGTGATTCCAAAGAGGTAAAAATGTTTGTCGTGCCGTGAATCGAACGGGCGTCAACTCCAGCATATACCCAATGAGCCACGGCAAGCCTCGTAGAACCACGCTTACTGGGAAAGAGATCTGCTGCGTTTTCTAGCGTCCTTCTGTCTCAAAGAAAAACTCACTTCAGAGCTTATTTTTCGATAACTTAGAATCTGCTGGACCTGACTAGCCTAAATGTACTGCTGCACGCAATCACCCACCAAGACCTGGACTAATCTGTCAGATTTGCGGTGTCAACATTTCACATTATGAAGATCCCCACTTTTCACACACGGAACTGAGCCAGATTACTATCCTTTGCGCCTCGACGTCAACACATTGCCTTCCATCAAATTGTTCCATTTTTCATCTGCCTCTGACATCAGTCAGCCACCATCGATTTCACATAAATTTAAGGTAGCCTTTAATGTGTCTACGAAACAACATTCACGACTGTTACTGGCTGAAAGCAAGCTGGTAACCTTGGCATCACGCACACGTGACGTGACTCACTTTTGTGCGTCAGATGATTGTTCTGGAGCCGTCCTAATTCCATAAAGGCAATCAAATTCAATTCTTTCAAAATGTGTTTTACCTTATCGAACATGTGCTGTGAAGGACGGACATTGTTTGACTGCTCTGCTGCTAAACTTGAATCCATTTTCATAATTTCATTCAGAATGCTTTTGAGTTCTGAACCTTCACCTACCGAGTCCCGACAAAAATGACTGAACACTCGCCTAGTTCCTCGATTCGATCTGTCGCCTTGTGATTGTGGACTTTTTGCTGTAAAGCATGGTCCAGTTAGCCTGTCTGTTCCTCAAAGACTGTGTCCATAAAACAAGCCGACTCCATCCAGCCCCCACCTGCGCATCGGCCTTAGCTCAGGCCGACGGACATTTATTCCCCTGCCTCATGTCCGACAATGAAGAACATTTTATTGCATCTCGTGAGTGAATACTTCTATTTGCCCGAATGGAATATTCCTTGCTCGATTGTCGGTGAGCGCGTAAATTACTGGTTAGTCTGCTTTTCTCGACATTTATGACATTTCGGGGGAAATGACGTTTTATGCGTTTCAAAGTGATTCGCGGGAGGGAAAAGGATGATGCTGCTGTGCCAACACAAGCAATTATGTAATCTTGTGTGTCTGCTTGTATTTTTTTTTTTTTTTCTTTAATTCACTCTCGGAGCAATTAAATTGTTGTTTCTTTTTGTGTTGCTTTTTGGACCAGAATATACGTCCGCGTACTGTAGCTGTTGTTTGTTGCTATTCCTTAGTTAGTTGCTGTGTTGAGCTGGTCGTCGTCGTTTTGATACGCGTTTCTTTGCCGAGAGTGATTATAGGGTGACGCAAGAAATTGTGATTTGTTGAGTTTTTTTTTTTTTTTTTTTGTAATTTGTTTGTGCTTATCTCTTTGAAGCGTGTGAGATGAAACAAATTAGGAAAAAACTCGAAAGGGGTGCTTTTAATGAAACTTGACCAGATTGTGAGTTAATTCATTCGTTGCGAGGTGGTTCATGCAGTGGAATGGGTCAAAGATGATGAAGTGACTGAAGTTGAAGTGCTTAAAAACTGAAGAACGTTCTTGGGTTCAAGTATATGCCTTGACGTTGCTCGAGTGAAATTAATCTCTGATTTGGAGCAAATAGCAAATACTTGTATTTATCAGACTTGGGCAAATGGTAAATTCCATGCCAAAAGTACTTGAAAATTCGTCATTCTGTCATATCGGGTTTGAATCAGTTTTGTGTAAGTTTAATCAGAGACGTTGGCAACCGAGTGTGAATCGGAAATGCAGATTTTTCGTTAAAAAAAGGTGAATCTGAACAACATGCTATTTCGTTAGTCATGGCGAGTGCACGTTTATGGGGCTCAACATAAATGGCTTCATGTTTAGCCCCAACAACTTACAAGACTGAAAGGTGATGTTCCGAAAGTCCATCCGAGTGCTCTTGATTCAAACTTTTTAGAACATGAACTCGTTGATTCCTTTAGACTCGATAAAACGACAAGTGAAGCCTTCTAAGAGACCAGCATTTTTGGCAACTTCTTCGGCGATGAGTAGCTTTCGTAGACTGTTCGTTAAAACCGAGGCCGGCTGACCACTCGAATCATTGTTTTTGTCTAGCACTTGGGCTCATCTTGAGGAGCTTACAAACATGTTCATGCCAGTTGAGAAATTAGTTCTGACAACTAGACGCCCCCTTTCTGGGGAATGAACTTCACTGTTCCAAAAGTCTCACTTTCCGAACATAATTTACCTTGTCCTTGTGTCTCTACAGTCCAGTTGGTGTAGCTGAGCCTCAACCAACAAGTCCCCCGGGTTAGCTCAATATCTGGCTTCATCAATCAGCTTGTGCTAAGCTCTGGCTAGATGCTTTCAGTTTTGACAACGAAGGTACACTGGCGGACAGATAAATTGGACCCCATACTTAGTAATATAAACTTCTTTGAGCTTCATGTTCAACATTTTGTTTCCGATTGTAGATGTTTGGTGTGATACGTTCAATTTGGGCCTTAAACTAAGTCCGGTCCTCAGTTGAGTCTGTTTTTTAGGGAGTCTTCCAGCCGAGCCCAAATTAAGCCAGTTTTCGAGCGACTCTCAGCTACCAAATTGACTCAGTTTTCGGGATATTGTGACCGAGAAATTCTCTGCGTCCAAATGAGGACTGATGTTGAAGTTCCTCAGACACAGTCAATCCAATTACAATCTTCTGCGAATGTGAAATTTACTGAATTTAGTCGCGGTAGCAGAAAGTCTTAGCGAACACAGCGAAGTATGATAGAGATGCCCAACTTCTACCTCTCTTGCCCCTTAACATTTTTGACAGCCATTTTTTATAACTTTTTCTAAACCTAAATTGACCAATTTACGTTATTTCGTGAATAACTGTCAAAAAGTTTCTAAAATTCGTCGATGGACTAGCGGTTACTCAGCTGTTAAGTTGGACATCTCTATCATACGTCATTTCTGACACATCCGCTGTGTTCGCTAAGATTTTCGATAGATTTCCTGCTCCTTTCCAGCGACTAAATTCAGTAAATTTTCAGGAGATTGAGATTCTCCGCTCTCCTCCAGTCTAGTTGTCCAAAGACCCTTTGCTCCGTCCAAACTAATTCTGTCTGCAGCCTAATTGGAGCAAGTTTTTGTAATATCCCTAGCTTTTCGAAGCCTTCTTTCAAATACGCCCAGTTTACAGCCCCAATTAATCCACATTTTCGGAGTTGGTTCAGATTTCCGGACTTCTACGTCAAATAAGTTCGCATAGTCAGTTTTTGTTTCGCCAAATTAAGCCAGTTTTTTTTTTAAACATTATTTACTACGCCCCCATCTGCGGATCAAATCGATTCAGTTTTGTTGAGATTCCCTTTGAATTCTATCTCCTAGCAGTGTACCCTGTTTCTGACAACCCACCACACTCAAATTACCAAACGTTCTTTCAATCTGTCATGTCAAACATCCCGTTATAGACACTGTCCCACAACAAACAAACAAATGCCATCGACAAACACACCACTGACATATTCGACTTACGACAGCAGTCAATCTGCCAATCGACTGCTTTCTTCGTCTCTCCACAAAGGTGCATCCGGAAGCGATAATCTTTGGCAATCAATCAGCATCACCGTTCACCTACCGATGCGCCGTGTTTACTTGCAAATTATTTTGCAACACAAACCCAACAACATTCCTCCCAAATAATTAACGCAAGCCGAGAAATGCAGCAGAGAATCACGCGATTTCGATCTCTGTCTCATGTTCGTGCATCGCAGATTACAGGGTGACTCGATAAATTCACATCATCATCACAAATTAACAGCTCATTTGACATTCTCTCTCTCTTTTCTGTTTTTTTTTTTTTTTTTTCAAATTCATTTCCAATTCAAATTCAATTCGCAGCATCAAACTATTGAAACGTACAATCTACAATTAATCTAAAAATAACAACAGCGCACTCCTTCTAGAAAATGTAGAAAATGCTTAAAGATTTGAAAACACAAATATGTGTGTGTTGTGTGTGCGCAGCGCTGAGCGGTCGAAAGCGAGAGTAATTTGAAATTAATTGACACAGCTTGTGATGTTTGATGTTGGCTCGCCGCTCATGCGTATCGTCCGCATTTGCGAGTCTTTATATGTTTTTTTTTTCTTATTTTTTAATCATTTTTTAAGTGATCCTACCGTGACTCCTGATGTTTGAAATGAAAAAAAAACTCATAAATATTTTTGTATGCTTTTATTTGCCACTACGAGTGGATTATTGCTCTCCATTTACTTTGTGGATTCGAATTAGTCCGAGTACACTCGAGAACTGAAACTATTCTCGAGTAAACAACCAATTAATCGTGTGACGTAGGCGGATTGTTGTCTCTGAGCTGTCAAATATTCAGCATCCATTCCGATACATACGTGACAACTCTCACGTTTTGCACAAGCAATGCAAAGATATGTGTACATTCTGCACCACGTCTAGAGGTTCTGTATGCGCAGGATAGCAATTGCAGGGTAGTTTGGCGACGGTGGTGTCGGCGCGCAGTGTACTACGTGCCGGGCCGACCATATGTGCGGATTTTATTTAGATACAAGCAGTTTCTTGGTAATTTGACGGCAAAAATAGGGGGTGGTTACCAAATGAATCATAAAGGGGGTACGTTTTAGTTTGTTGCATTTTCGAGAGGTTGGGAATTTTGTGAATTGAATTCGTTGACAGCTGACTGCAAGAGGGTGTTTTTGTAAGCTTCCGAGTTGAATTCTCTCGACTATTTTAAGACGTTCAATTGTATGAGTACTTCCCACAGTTGCAATCATTTAGCAGTTCAGTACCCGCTTGGCTAAAGATAGAACAATGGAATGGGATTTAATCAGTGATGCATTGCTGCACTTCAGTTTTAAAAAATGAACCGTCATGTAGTTTGTTTAAGAAATAGAAAAGCAGTCTCGCGGGTGTGCAATCCGCTCCAAAAGTGTCGTTCGTTGAGACAGAGGAGCGGCACGAAGGTGCGTGGTGGCGCTGGATTCGTTTGTGACAATCCCTTCGCTCCGCATGACGTTGTGATGATTTTGTAAAATATTCTTCAAACTGAGGCAAAGATTTTCGTCTTCACCTCTTTTGTTTCATCACCCGTTCGAGTTCGATTTTTTCATGACAGTTAGTTTTGACAACTAGATGCCCCCTTTCTGGGGAATGAACTTAAGTGTTTCGAAAGTCTTACTTTCCGAACATAATTTACCTTGTCCTTGTGTTTCTACAGTCCTGTTGGTGTAGCAGTCTCCCGGGTTAGCACAATCTCTGGCTTCATCAATCAGCTTGTGCTAAGCTCTGGCTAGGTGCTTCCAGTTTTGACAACGAAGGTACACTGGCGGACAGATAAATTGCAACCCATACGTAGTAATATAAAATTCTTTGCAAAATAAGAGTACTTTGGACTGATCTCTTGTATTTTTTCTTTCGATCGAACTCTAGAAAAGATGTTTATTCAAAACTAAAGAGGTTTGTTCGATTGGCAAACTCCAAGCGTTTTTTTCAGATTTTTATTTGAGACAATTGGTTTCTTTTGGGCTATGCACCCATGTAGCCCTTCCTCTGTTAAATGGTAACTTACTTGCGATGATGTTAACACCATAATCGTCCTCGTTGAATTCTTAAATGGGTCCTTCCTACATGCTGCATAACTGCCCGATCGGTGGCTTCTGTAGTTTTTCGAACTCGATTTTTCCTCGGAATATTCTCAAATTGTTTATGTTGTTTATATATTATACTTTGTAATCAATTATTTAACAGTCAACTTGGTGCGATTTTTTTAGCTGCGATGTAATAATTTTGTCGTATGAAGTATGGGGTGCTGTTTATCTTTCCGCCACTGTAGTTGTGCTTCGCTTTAAACGGACGTTCTCTTATGCGTTATCCCCCTAGGATGGAGTTGAGTAATTTTATATGTCTTTTCTTCAAGACAGGACTAATTCGAGATTCACTTAAGCCGCTAGATCCTCCACATCATCCGCTAATACAGTCAAACCTCTGTAAGTCGAACATCCGAATTTTCTATAAGTCGGCAAATTTGTCGGGACTTCAAGGGCCCCACGACTTCCATTTTACACTCCATAATTCGACCATTCCACAAATTTGTTCCCGTGACTATTCGATCTATGGAGGTTCGGACTTCGTTTGTTGTTCGTCGACACCTACGCACTGTAGCCTACGCAGCCCAGGTTCGATTTCCAGGAAAGTACTTATCACGGCCCCACCTCTTTCGAGTCACTGTCTAGTCGAAGCTTCTCAAAATTGGCCGTTCGGAGTCCGCATAAAACAACACGACAACACAACGCAACACGAGTCGTTGCTGAGAAACTAGATCCTTACCCTCTTAGGGTTGAGCCTCCCATTTGATGATTATAATGTTGAACTCGTTGAGTCTTTTTCAAGACTTGCCGGAATGTACCAGACCACCTGGTGTACAAAGGCTTTAGACAAGTACACGGAACGGATGAGATGTTAAGGAGTGTTAAGGAGACCCTCGATAGTGCGCGCCCGCAAATGCGGTATGTTTTCTTGTGTTTCTTGTGTTGTCTTGTATCAGGCGGAGAACTTAAATTGGGGCCGGGGTGTACATCGCATACACTACGTCGTGAGTGTATTCTCCATGTCCTCGATGAAGAATGCACTAAAAACTATCCCACCTCATATTTAATTACGTCTATGAGCCGTCCCGCGGGCGCTGAATGCGGTTCCATCGCGTAGGCTACAGTTTTTCAGACCCAGGACGAGGTGGTTGGACCAAGTTCAAAAAACTCGCCTCGTTACGCTTGGCCATAACTCCTGATCAGTTAGAGTCGATGGCCGAGGATCGAGTTGCCTGGAGATCTCTCGTGCGACCCCTTTAGTGGAGCATGCGGGTCAGGAGCTGATGATGACTATGAACCGTTCTGAAACCGAGCTCGACGTCAAGTAAAAAGAAATGATAATCCCATACAGCTCCTCAATGAGAATGCCGTCCTGAACGCTTTGCGAAAACCTCTTGATGGTCAAACGAAGCGAACGCTATTGACCTGATTTTTTAATCACCCCCCATTTGATTTTAGAAGAAATTAAGAACACATTTAGAAATCAAAACAACATTCTGTGAGATCAATGGGAATGTTTTCTTGTTTTTCTGTGTTCACATGACCGGTTTATTTACGCTACAGTTGTCACTTGCACGAACAGTCATTAATCGGAACCACATACACCCGCGAATGTGACTGATAGTTTTTAATTTCAAGTCAATTCTGTTGCTGTGGTCGGATATAAAGAATTTTTATTTAACTCCACCCACCTCTGTGGGAATATGTGACGGCCTACACATTCTTTGATGGATGCCAGTTGGACAGTGTTGGGGAATCGCAACGAACTTGATTAGAGTTGCAAATTAGTAATTTTTTTATTGCATACCTTTGCGAAGACGAGAGTTGAACCAAAGGTTTTACTTCTTGCCCTCAAATGAATGTAAAGTGCTTAGGAATCTGGTGCTTTTTTTCCGTCATAATGAGAATGTTTGTACACACACCTGCCCCATTTCCAGAGCAGGTCAAGATCTCGTGGTGATCTTGTTGTAATATGCGTATTCTTCTTCTTACATCACCACAGCACGTTCCGCTCATTGACACATGAATATCTCAAATCATAAACAGTCGAAGGTGGCGGCACAAAATTGGTGTTTTCAGAGTTCGAAAACAAATCCTCCCGGCCCACATGGCACGTGAACATTTTCGACGATGATGTATTCCACACAAGCAAACTGAACTGACCAACTTAAACTGTTACGTGGAACATGGATACGCATTCCTTTGCCATCCATTAAAATCGAATAAAATGTCAGAGTCCTTGAGAATTGTGTACACATTCTCTGCCCAACTTTCAGTTTCATCTCACCCAAGACAGCACCAGTCGAATGCATAGAAGATCACAATCTCCCTGGCAGCGCAGCACAACCAACATATTTCATTTTGATCGCATTGAATCGCACATTCGCGTTGTGTTCCAAAATTAAATGAATGTGATTTTTCGAATGTTCTCTTTCTGTTAATTATTATCACATGGAATGCACTTTTTAGATATTTTTAGATTTTTTTTTTCGTTCGAAATCACGTCAGAAACGATGTCACGTATCGGACAAAAGAATTTAGTTTATTTTCTTCGTTCGAGAAAAAATCGAAGAAAATTGTTTGGTTTTGTGGCTTTTCTCAGCATTGGCCGAGAAGAAAGATTACACCTTTTTTTCCGACCTACTCAGGGAATACAGAAGTTCTACTATTTTAACTCATTTCAACACAAACAGTTTTCGTTTTCTCCTGCCTTGGATGTGAGCGGAAGAGTAGACATTTATTTTAATGACATTAGAAGAGACTGAAATTTATGCGAACGCTTGTTTTAGAAACAAACAAGCAAAAAAAAAAACCACACCGATGAGAGGGCGGTGGTGGAATGTGAAAATTAGTTCTTTGTTCTCAAGTGTATGCATACATTTTTCGTGTGATAAAATATGAACAACAACTTGTCAAAAAGATGAAAATTAATCTTCTACACATGCTTGATAATCTCCGATATCCAGCGGACATGTGTCGTAGCCAGTCGCAGAAAAGGCCTTTTGGTACATCGATCAACACAATCCTCAGCTCTAGGAGTTGAATGAGGAACACGTTTATTTTCGTCACGGTCCGCTGAGAATCACTGGACAATTTCCAAGTCACCTGCGCACTGTCTTATCGCGTCAGAGACTGCGCAAGTCAACTGGTTTGCTCGTTGCTGGGTTTTGTAGTTTTGTTAAACTCAAGCTTTACATCGAGAAATATTCTGAGATGAAGGGTGTTGGTTCGTTGGTTTCAAGGTAGGATGGGTTGCTAGTGGTCCATTGTGAGTGATACCCACAGTCAGACTGACTGCTGTCACTGATTGACCACTCCAGTGCCGTTAATTTGATGGCAAATGGCGACTGGACCAGATTTGAAAACCAGATAAAAGCGTATTAACTTTGCTTGCACTGGGATTCGAACTGGGGAGCCCACTTACCAAGGGGCAGGCACTTAACCAACTGCGCGATCCAGTCGTTCGGAAAAAAAAACAATTGAAATAAAACGGTTTATCCCTGAAATTGAAAGAGAATTTTATGACGTCACAATAGGAACACAATTTTGTCCATGTCAACAACGATGTTGCCAATTTAAAGTTCAGCGACCCTGAAAAAAAAACCCTGTATTCCAAAGATTTCCTTGTATTCAGATTTTTTCATTTGACTTAGCCTCACTGCTCATTTTGAAATTCTTTTGTTGACTCTGCAACCGTATCAGCTGCCATGGAGCTGGACGTGTCGTCAGCTATTTTGTCGAGTGCGGTTTAATGTTGGTCAAGTAAGTCGGTCTTTGCTTTAGTTATAGACATGTTAAGACGCCTAAACAGCCCCCATGCCTGTGGTCTAAATGGTGTTAATTCACACGAGAACCTGGATAAGTCTTCTACGCCACTCTGATGACGTTGATAGAAAATAAAAGGCTTGTCAAAACATCGCCGCCAGAAGACGCCCAATAGGAGTGGTTACCGAAGAGGCGAGAACGAGGTCCGTAGTGGATCATAGATCTCTCACTAGCTTCTGTAGGTTTCTTTCAGAAAATACTGTAAACAAGGCGCTTTTCAATATTTCTCAACCATTGTTGTTTTAGTGAAAAAACATCGCCGTCCGAAAACGCACAATACGAGTGGTGTCCGAAGAAGAGAGACCGAGGTCCGTAGTGAATCATAGGTCCCGCCAATGCTTCTGTAGGTTTCTTTCTAAAAAAAATTGTGTAAACAAGGCACTCCTCAATATTTCTCAACAATTGTTGCTTTCTTGAAAAAAACATCGCCGTCCGAAAACGCACAATACGAGTCTTTACCGTCGAATCAAGTCCGACTTCCGTATTGGATCATAGGTCTCTCTCTTTCTAAAAAAAAAGCAAACAAGGCGCTTTTCAATATTTGTCAACTGTTGCAGTTTTATTGATTGACAGATGGCCGTCTCCATCTTTTCGCCCATTTTTCCGATGAATCTAACCCCAACTTCATGAATACCTTCACCAGCGATGTTGTAGAGTGCCTGAATCGTCTCTAGATTGTTCGCACACCTCCACAAAGTTCAGAATTGCAGCATTGTTTCCCCCGGACTGGACAGAATATTTTCCATGAACACAACCACTGTCGCTAGTTTGCGGCATTGCTAAAGAAGTATTCATAAATAAGAAACTTAAGCGTTACAAAAAGTTGTTTAATTGTCTTGTCACAACAAAATATTGTGCAATGTCTGAGAAAAAAAGTATAGTACCAAGTTTTAAATGAAATGAATTCGAAGCCAAGACATGAGGGAATCTTGCGAATGATGATTTGTGAAACCACCTTTCGAGTTCCCCGAAATCCTGCAGCAAAACATAACGCCCTGCCAACTTGACCGCAGACCGATGGCTGTCGCTTTGCCTTTATATGAACGCTGTTGCCGACTGCTGTCATGCATAGTCAATGGAGTTTATTTACATTAATGAACGCAAATCTTGCAGTTCTGACGCAGGTTGGCGTTTATGAACTCGGCCAAACGCAACGGCATCAAATCGCCAGCTGTCAACGAGCCATCGATGTATTATCAAACTAGTGGAAAATAAATTTGGATTTTAAATCATCCAATTTGAGATCTTCAATTGTTCTGGACATAAACTCATGGAAGGCTAAGGTTTCTTCTCTTGAAGAAATGAAAAATGGGTCACGGCTCCTCTAACTGATCAAATGTGAATTTTTGAAGCAATTTTGCTGCGTTACGCATCACAACCACAATCTGAACGGCCATCTGCGCTCGATTTAAAAATGTATTTGAACGGAATTGTTTTACAATTGAGATTGCAAGTAAACTTACAAGGGGCTAGGGTGTTGGCTCAACAATAGGGGCCCAACTGATGTGCTTTGTTTAATTTAATGTTTTGCATGTCCTGCAATGGGTGGTGTGCTTACATCGGGTTATTCAAGTCCGTGTGTCCGTGTTGATCCTTTTGGGATGGGGTGGTGATGTGGTAGCTGACTTAGCCTCGATGGTGATTGCTATCGCTGGTCTGGTAGAATCCTCTCTCATGGTCTGGTAGAATCCTCTCTCAGGCTCTCATGGTCCTGATTTCCTCCTTAGGATGGTTGTTGATGTCTAGTAGCTGTTTCTGAACAGTGTCACCATGTACGGTGGATTGCAGGGGGATGATGCGTGCAAGCCTATTGTTGCTGTGGTGCCTTTGACGGTCCCTGTCGAAGGTGAGTCCGGTACATATTCGCAGTATTTTTCTTTCGAAAATCGCGAGCTTCGTCAAGCTGGTATACCATATTGAGCCGCCATCCGTTAAGTTCGGCCGTATAAGCCGCTAGCAAGAGTTTTGTCCATTTTTGCTTGCGCATGAAGGGGTAGACGCGATGGAAGCTTAGGTTCGCCTTCTTAAGGGTCAGTCTCGAATAACCGTTGAACTTCAAGCTTTCCGTGAAGTTGCCGCCGAAATGTTAATTTTAGATACTTCTATAAAGTTAGGGAGCACAATTTTTATGCTTCGACATTTGTCTGCTGGTCTGCATCCTCCTCTGAACCGTCTCCTTAAGCACATAAGAACCGATTTCTCGGCATTGATACGAATACAACATTTGGTATAGTAGTCAAATTTGTTCGCCGCTCGGTGAGTTCGAGCTGGCATAAGTTAGCGAGTCATCTGCAAATACACAGCAGTTCACGGTGTCCGTGACGTCGAGCTGGCATAAGTCAGCGAGTCATCTCCAAATAGACAGCAGTTCACTGTGTCGGTCGGACGTGGTTGATCTGCCGTGTAGATGTTGTCCCAGCTTTGATCCTTGTGCATCTCCCGCCTTCACTTTCAACATAGAATCTTCTAGAATGTAGAAAGCTATAAATTATTCTGATGGGGTTGGAGGGGAATCCCATCTGGTTCAGTTTGTAGATAAGTCCCTCAATCCAGACCGTGTCGAAGGCCTTTTCTACGTCCAGGAAGCAGGCGACGGTGACCTCGTTCAGAGCAAGTGCAACATCGTGTCGGATGTAGCGTTGAATGTCTTTCCCGAAATTCGTACTGAATATCCCGAATGATGTTTAGGACGGTAGACCATCGCTTTAGTTTTCGCACTACCAGGTTCTCCACGAACTTGCTTATATTGCTCGAGCGATAAAGGCCTGTTGGCAGCGTATTTGTTATTTGCCACTTGCTAGGAATGTAGCAATGCGATGAGGAGTATCATCGTTCGCTTCGAAATATTGTCAGCTCCGACTGCTCTCCTCGTTGGGCTACGTTGAATAATTCCCGCAATGTCTTCGCCCGTTGTGAGGTCATCGTTTCGCTGGGTTGGTTGCCATCTGCGCTCTTTTCTTTCGTGGGTAAGATGTGCCTTTTCGCTTCACCTTAACGTTGGCTGCGAAATGGATCTCACCAAAAATAATGCCAAAAACTGAGATTAACTAATCCTTCTACTTTTACTCTCATTGTTTACCATTCCATGCAAACGAAATTGTGGACACAAAGGAATACATCAAGTCTCACTTTTGGACAGAGCTCTTGCCATGTCAAAAAATGGAGAGTCGAAGACACATTTGGATTTTTGTGCCTTCACTAGATTTCTTCGCACCATCTTCATGAACCGATCGTGGTTCATGTCAAATATCACTTTTGAACAGAGCTCCTGCCTGTGCCTCCACTAGATTTTTTCGCACCATCTGCATGAACCGGGCATGGTTCGTGCGCAGTGGAGACTACGTGCAATGGGCGTTGGACCTGTTGGCAAAAATGACTGTCCTCAAGCCCCAACAGAGAAGTGATACCTCGCCCCGATGCCATTTTGATGCATTTTTTTTTTAACTTATTAGACCTTGACAAGGCATAATCGCAGGTCTTTACGCAAAACTTCTTAGACTACTGACTCATTCAGTAGTGATCGTTGGAGTGACCCCTAAAACAGGGCACAGTATGGCAGCAGTTGGTTCATTCTACTATTTCATCACAGCACCCACCTTCACAGTGGCTTAGCAATATTGATTAACGTCGATCGTGCCAACCAGCTCATAGGAGCTGTTAAAGTAACGAGATCACAAAAAACAGCCCCAATCTTTACTATTTATGCACCAGAGACAATTTAAATACTCAATCAAGACAACTCTCTTCACTGTCCTCGTGATGCCTCTCACTAACTAGTTCCCAACACCCCGGCACTAAAGATCGCCTAGAAACAGGCCTAACAAGCAGCACCAGCATGCTGGGAGACCGCCTAGCATTACAAACAAATTTAAATCAAGTGCCAAAATGTTTGTTTCCATTCCACTCCACTCCAGGCCATGATAACAAATAAATCATCTAATTCATATTTCAATTAACTTCAATTGAAGGAACCAATTAACAGCTGTCCCGAAAAAAAAAAAGAAAATAACCGAAAGAAATAAAACGAAATATAAGCCACCACTCCCCACCATCGAAAGACACAGCTCAACTATCACCAGTGAAATATTCCACCCAGATAGTGTAGCTTTCTCAAAGGGGACACCAGCGAGCGCCGCCGCGCAGTGTGATACAGTGGCCCGCTGAAACTCTATTCCGCAACTACGCGTCTGTTCCAGTCACACTGGGCAAAGCTCTGTGTCTCTATTAAGGCAGAAAAACAAAAGAAGACACCTTAATTATTGTATATCTCGGAGCAGTGGTACCTAAGGCGGGAGGTAATGAGTAGCAATTTATATCTGTTTAGCGAGTGCCGGTCGTGAGAGATCTCTGTCCCTGTGTGTGTGTGTAGTAGAGAAATGGAAAATTAAATCAACTGCAACAGCTTGCAAACGCTATTTATCATTCTGATTCTAAATAGATTTGTTCACTGCGCTAACCAGTGGCAGCAGCAGCAAACATCGTCCCACTCTCCCGGATAACCTTTCATGTTGTTTATTTTCGTGTGCAGTTGAATGCGACTTGAACTAATAACAATCTTTGCTTATTGTGCTTTGCAGTGTTAAAAGAGGAACCGGACGATTTGACACATCTGGCACCAACTGGAGTTGATGCATGTCTTCCATTGGATGAAGCTACGCCATTATTCCAAGAAATAATGTCTGGTCTACTGTCGTACGGCAGTCTCTTACCGGACGATATTAATTCATTGGACTCACAAAACAGCGCAAATCAAACGACAGGATCGGCAAACAACAAGGGACACATTGACCCGTTCATCAATTATCGCGACGAATCAAATGACACTAATTGCTCGCAGCATTTACTTTCGCCAAGCATTACATCAAAGGTAAGTTACTGCCCCATTCCCGAATGGAACAAACTCAGACGTTAGGTCATCGTGTCCACACGCAGTGAAAAACTAACGACTCCCTTTTCTCTCTGTGCGTCTCTCTTTCAGAGTCCCGAAGCCAGCAGTTTACCATCGCTATGCAGTCCAAATTCGCTCAGTCAAGAGGACGATTTCCCATTTATGACCATGAACGTGGACGACGAGATGGAACTGTCGATGCGCGCCCCATATATTCCAATGAACGAACAAGAGGATCTTCCCCTGCTAACTGACGACCTAATATGGGGCGTTGCATTCAACTCAGATGATTTGGGCATTCAGAAGGATGACCCCATGCAGTATAACACACTGAAGCAAGTGAATTTATCCACAAACAACCGCATGCTGGGCAATAACACGAACGGCAGCTGCATCACACCGGATCTGACGATTTCGTCGCCGTCAGCATCGCCCATGTCCATGTCGTCATCGTCGGCGGCATCCTCGCCCTCACCATGCTCGTCGCACTCATCGTTATCGATGCATAATCAACAGGCTAGGAGCTTCGGTGGAGCCATGTTATGCAATTCGAACGGCGGAGGTGGTGGTGGTGATGGCAGCGCAGGCGGAGGCAATTCGTCGTTGAATGTCGATGACAGTGACAGTGGCATAAGTAGTATAAACTCAATGTCGCCACAGCACACACATCACCACCATTCGAGTCATAATCAACACCAGCAACAGCAGCAGCAGCAACAACAACAACAACAACAACAACAACAACACCACCAACAACAACAGCATCAGCAGCATCATTCGCCGATGTCAATTGGAAGCGATGGTGGTTTGGGTATGATGACGTGTAAAAAGGAAATCGATGGCGCGCATTTATGTGATTCGATTGATGCTTTCGAGAGTGTGTATACCAAGGATTGTAAGTATTTTTTAACCGACCAGACTTGGGGTAGGGAGGGCATCTGCCAACTGGATGCGATTGAAAATGTCTTTTGAATGGATTTAGTAGGGCGGGTGGACGGGTGGGGCATAGCGCAGCAATCAGACGTGTGATCAAGGGGTCCAGCAGAAGGGTGGGTGTTTGCTACCGAGCTGCATCCTACTTAGGGGAATATGGGATAAATGTGGTTTGACTAGGGGGTGCATCGGTTATTTCTGGGATCGAAGTTGAGTTCAAAACTTGTTGTGAGAGGAAGCTGCAATGTCGAGGGCTAACCGTTCTCGAGAAATAGAGTTTCCATCACTTTTTCCCCACTGTTCAGAGGCGGCACGCTTGTAGTCCCACGTCTCAACTCTCCGGACGGTCCAACGAAGAAATGAGTTTAAGAGTGAGACCTACAAGCCCATCTTGTTCTTTTAGAAGTTCTGTTCGAAGCATTCGCATTTCACCCAATTTTGGGCTGAACCCAACGTTGACCTTTCAGCCGTCGTTTTGGCTGCGATTGAGTTGCAGCTTTGAGTTGCAGCAGCCCTTAGTACGTCGAACGAGAGACGTCGCGGCACCAATCTCACAAGTAGTCGCGTATAAAATCCGTACAGCGCTGCAGAAATCCGAAACCCCAGCCATTTCGTACCAAACCTCCCTCCGTCTCGCCGGCTTGAAATTCGAGTTCTGTCCAGTCACCCTTCCCTGTCTAAAATTTCACTCAATCTGGTTCTCGCTTCGAGTGACTAATGTTCGAACCAACACTGACTCGACTCCCAGTTCGCACTTGATTCCACAGCAAGGCCATTGCGCAATGCACAAGCTGCATCTTCATCTCCTGTCGGCTTAGCGGGGGAAAATACGCCTTAATAAACCAAACCAAACCGCAGAATCAAGTGCTGCTCTCAAAACAATGAATGATTAGACAGAATCAGTGCTCCAAGCATGGGAGCCTGGAGAGTCATGTGCACCTTGGCTGCTTATTTATCGGCTAGCTATACCCGCACAGACACGTGATTCGGTTTTTGCCTCCACTGAGTGGAGAATGTGACACACTCGCACACAAGTGAGAACCGCAATCAACTGTGTGGGCTTTAATTAGCCATCTCGAATTTATTTAGAATTTCCATCTCAACTTGGAGATACACCCCAACCTCCACTTGCACGACTTTGTTGTTCTCATTTTGTTTTTTCTTCTGTTCTGTTCGTCTTAAGACAATCATTCTTCTCATTTCACATCACTGTCGGGAGTAAAGTGTCTCCTCCGTTGTCGCTGTTGTGTCGTTCTAGTCTGGGTACGTAGGCATTCGGTGGCACATGTGACGACTGTCGGGGGGCCCGGGGGAGGAGAGATAAATTTCTCATCATGTGCATATCCTGTGTTTTAAGTGTCACCTCCCCAAGTGGAATGATGGAGTAATTTACGAGGCATGTGGGCTTAAGTTCTTTTTCTGTTTGCCTTGTCTTTTCCTCCACATTTCCATTCGGCTTTCCACTTAGCGGGCCTAACTAAGAGCAGACTCCAAAACTAAATTTAGAGGTGGCCGATGCCAAAAATACATAAATTTTTATTTGTTTCTAGCTTTTCTAATATTTAATTAAGAGCGATAAGGTGCTGATTATTCAGACCTACTGCCAATCACTTGGCGATAGTTGTTAACAAAAAAATTTAATTTCGTTCATCTTCATAAACACAAACGAAAAAACAAACTTATTGTTTTTTCATCCAATTCGATGGAGAAAAATCGACGCCACCGGAGATGTAGACATCGTCGCCGTTGCCGTTGCCATTGCCGTCGCCGGTTGGCTATTTTTACTCCTTCCTTCACTGGTGGACAGGAACGCCCAAGACAGAGCACGCTCTTGAAAGATGATGATAGTACAGATGGAGGATGTTTTCTTTTTCTTTTTTTTGAGAAAAAAAAATTAATTTTAGCCGAACCTGTTGGTCGTACGCTATTCCTTTCGGTTTCTCTTTTCAAATAATTGCTTTCTTCTATTTTCGCACATAAATACTGGCAATTTGGGCGAATAAAACATATCGGTTATTGTTTGTATTTTGTGGAATGCTCACCTGCATGTGTCGTTGGAATGGCTTCTCTGCGCACAGTGCGCTCGCCGGGTGCGTGGTACGTTTGTTTAGAAATTCTGTATTCGTCGGAGGCTGCTGGCAAACGTTCTGTCAATCGGGGATGCTTGAGTCACAAGATATTTGCCATCCATCAATTCTGCAGATGGCTGTACGAATTGTGAGCACTCTTTGCAAAAATTCTGAATAAGTGGAAAATTAATACGCCGCGTGATTGACACGAGCATCGTGTGCGTGTCATGCGGTTTCTCTGACTTGGGGAATTGCATCATTTGACTATATTTCTCCTTATTTTTCCTGAGCGAGTAAAGCCGGTGTAAAGGTTATTGTTGAATAGAGGCGATGTATTTTTAGTCGAGGCGGTGTCTAAATTTGAAATGCATGCGACAGTAATGCGGCCATTGAACTGTGGCTGTTAGATAAATTCTCTGCAGATATCATGGAGTGGAGTGGGCGGGTGGGTGTCGTCGTGAACGAATTTAGCATCGTATCGTGTTGTCGACGAAGTGGATTCGTGTGGAGGTCTTCGGTGGTGCAGATAATACATTATTTTCTCTGATTGTTTTCCAGTTTCACATATTTTCGTCATCCACCTTGTCCATGTAAGCCTCTTCGCATTTTTTGCACACGTATCATGGCTGCGACGCTTGAAGAGTGAGGGCCTGCGTAGACTCAATCCAAATATATACAGAGACTCCAATAGACCACCGTTAATCATTACTCATTACCTTTCCCCATCTTTCTTGCAATTTTTGTAATCAGCGACAAAGCTCCTTACTTGAAGCCAACCCTTCAGCAAGCCACCTTTTCGTCAAAATGAAATGAAGTCCGTGTTGGATAGATGGGATCAAGTTAATGGCACAAGGGATAGCCTTGGTTTCTCACTGGATTTGGAAGTAAAGTGACGAGCATTGTGTTGATGGAAAATAACTGATGCTTGTCTTTGGACTTATTCTGGTCATCATTGCTTTGATGTTCGATTAAGTGCTAGCAGCTGTCGATGGTAGCAAGCGCCCTTCTGGTCCCAAATACCTTGCATTGTCTTCCCTTTCCGTGGTTGGTGTCGTGCAATTGGTGCGAAATTTGGTCTGCAGGTTAGGCTGGCCCCGATTCTTTGTGTAGTGTCTGCTCACCACTACGATCAAATCACAACTGCGCTGAGACAAGGTGGAACATGCACACAAGACAACACAGACAAGAGTTAAGATGCATGTCATGAGTGTTGCCAATGCACTACAAACCGTTGAAATTAATCAACTTCTCATCGACGTCGAAAACCTTTTCATTTTTTCCCTTATCTTTCGAAGGTGGAGAACACGAAATCGACTTAGGAGTGTTAAAGGGTTTGCGACCAACTGTTCATGCTCCACGAGGACATCTTGTGTTTCAGTCTTCATCGCATCTCCGAAAGTTGTCTTTGTTATCCCTGACCATAAAGCTGACAAATTTTGAAACGCAATAAGCTCATTCACTCTGCCAGCGCTTGCAGTAGAACTCTCCTAATCTGGCCCGAAAGCTGTCATTTTCAAGGATAAGTGAAAATGTTTTCTGACATCGCCATTTCTGGTTCTTAACTAAAAGACACATTCCTGAGTCCGATGAATTTTTTTCCGATTTTAGTTAACTTGCCATTCTAAATAAAATATAACTTCATTCAAATGCCATCCACTGTAGTTTTTGCAGGGCTCGATAAGGAATTTGTGATGACTTTTCGACACAAATGTGCCAATAACCCGGTCGTGGTTTGATGAATATTCGTTCTCTAAGCATCAAGTGTTAGCTGATTATTTGCATAGACATATTTCGTGTAGTCTCGGAAGAAAAAAAAATCCATTCGATCTTAGTTGCAAGTTCACATCACCGTCACACTGGAATAACTCGTGTGGTGTGAGATGTAGCACAGAGTCTTGTTTTCATCCGCGTCCAGATCGTGTCAAACCAAAAAACGATCAGTAGATAATTCGCACGTTAAGAACAAAAATGGCAATATACAAACTTTTACGCTTTTGAGTTAGATCGACTTCTAGCCTCCGATATATAGCACGCACCCTACTATGTATAAACCCCCACGTAGTTGCCCACTGCATTAAGTTCAAAACTAAAATCGGCTTTATTAAATTAGGGTTCCGTTTTAGTGCCACTTTTGTTTTGAAGTGTGCGGTGGTTTTTCTTCCTAATGCTGGAAGAAGATATGCAGAATTTCTGCTGGCAGCACTGCATACATAGACTTGAAACACGCGCAGAATTTAATGTCATACAAAAATTTATTTGTGCGTACAAAATCTATTATGCCTGAAACACAATAGTGCGTTGCTGCGTTCGCCTTCAATGTTACGGAGGGGTGCGAAGACGCACTGCGATAATCAGCTGTTCACTCTCTCTCTCTCTCTCAAATACCAGATGAAAAATATTGTGTCAGCTGTCAAATGTCAGCAGTCGTTTGTGAAATGTCAAATCAAAAAATGTCTGCTCAAACAATTGTACTTTTTTCCTCCTTGGTCCGAATTCAAATTGATTTTGTCCTTAAAATGCAGTCAGCGGTTTATCATGGCACCATTCCGTCAAAAATGTTCCAACGTGTTCGATAATGACATGCGATAGTCTTACGTTTTCCGATCCTCTCATCTCTCTTATTTTGTACTTACGTAGGTCGCCGCAGTATTCTGTGCGTGGCCATTGAATTGTGTGCGTTGAAAGACGACGCAACGCAGCAACGCACTTTTGTGTTTCAGGCATTAATGTTTCCTCCATTGTAATATCCTGCATTCGTTGCCTAGGAGAAATAATAAACAAATGTCTAACGACAGATGGCAATATTCAAATATATTTTTTTTTTTTTTTGCGTTGTGGTAGTATGTCCTCTGAACAACGCATAAGAGGGCGTCCTAGAACAAGATGGCGCACACAAGTGGAGAAGGACCTCAACCAACTTGGTGTGCACAACTAGAGGCAGCTGGTGAAAGACCGTGCTGGCTGGAGAGGCTTGTTGGTTGAGGCCCAGGTCCACCCCGGACTGTAGGGCCAAACAAAGAAGAAGAAGAAGTATGTCCTCTGAGCAGCGAAATTAGAAATAGAGACTGACTGCAGCGCTGCTCTGCATGCAGAATTTACTTGTGTTCAGCTACATATAATCTTGTGTGTTCTAATTTCGCCTCATGAGAAATTCTGCACATTTGCACAGTTTCCAGCATTATGCATGGATCAGTCCCTAAGATTCACACTTCCTTACCTGCAAGAATTGTACTTTCAACCAACCGAGAAAAATGTGCCTCTTTGCTGAGGAGAATGTTGTGCGAACATATTCGTTGTCAGCTTTCTTTAATTTACGAGTTTCACAAGAAATTTAAAATATGCCGCAGACAATTGCTTGACCCTCTCTCTCTCGAACACTCTCCATGTTTTCCACAACATTTGGCGGCCGTAGCGTTGTGGGTAGGTGCCCAGGTTCGATTCACAGTACTGGCAAAATACTTTTCACAGCCCCACCCCTTTCGAAGCAGTAAAAATGTTCAAGGAGGACTGTCTAAAAAAGCTTCTCAAATTGGGCGTTCGGAGTCGGCATAAAATTCTAAGTCCCTGCCACTCGTGAGAGGACAATAACACGCACTTGTGCTAAGACTGGCCCTCTACCGGCTGTGGCGCCAGCCATACTATAGCTCTTCATACTAGGCTCTTCGTACTTTGTACACAGTTTTTGTTGTGATACGATCAGGTAGACGGTATGTGTGCCGGCAGCCAATTTTACGAGCGTGTTACGGCCTTAAGGGATGTGGAACAGAGACAGGCTAGGCTCTTCGTGATACGCTCAGATAGACGATATGTCGGCAGCCAGTTTTACGAGGGTGGAACGGCCTTAAGGGGTGTGTAACAGAGACAGGTTAGGCTCTTCGTGATACGCTCAGATAGACGATATGTATGTCGGCCATAATCCGCTAAAGAATCATTTTACTATTTTAACGAAGCCAGACTTATACAGTCTCTGGTGATAACTCAGTTGCTGCTGTATGCGATGATAAAAGAGGTGTCAATTCCGAACGAACTACGGGTTTAATGGCTGTCTTTCATAGACGATTCCATGCGTGTTAAAATTGACAAAAAACCTCACAAGAGAGGTCTGCTCTTGTGGAGCATATTCACAAGTTATTTCCGATTCACAATCCCCTCCCTTGCTGTTCAGTGTTCAGCTAATTTTTCTATACATTTTCAATTAGTGCTCCATTTTGTACTCCTCCTTGAATATCCAACAGAACGTGTGTCCGCCCATTTGTACTTTTTGGGTCTATGCAACACTTGAGAGAGCACATCGAGGGTGTGTAGGAATTTTCCGTCGCTTCAGTACCGAATTTCGCCTCATTTTTCACAAACGAAAAAAAAGGATTCGACAAAATTTCATCCATTTGATGTTTTAGAAAACAAAAATAAAAAAAAAAATGTAACTGTCACGGAAGATTTAATTTAATGTTCAGTGTCAATAGCATCCACCCACCCACGGGCTCTCTTTCTCTCTATTCACCCAAATCGACAACTTTCTGTTTTTGAAAGCTATCAAAACATCACCTAGCGTTCGTGTTAAAAGATCTCCCTATGAATCCCATCATAGCGTCGGTATTCAATCGTCAAGTTGCTCACTAGCCCTGCATGTTTACGTTCGCCTCCAGTCGAAATGGTGTCGTTAATGAGAGACATGTCTGTTGATGTATTAGCACATGGTTGTGCCAGCAAAAAGAATTGTGTACAAAGGAATTAGACAGCCAACCAACATTAGCAACAACAGCTAATTTTAATTTGCGTATTTACAAACGATCTCCGATTGTATGATTAGCCGCCAGTATGAACTTCATGGATGGCCACACTTCGCTGAGTTTACATAGAAACGAAAACGTATCTTTTATGTGATCGATCTTCACCCGGATAAATATACCTCTGAAATCCACATCTCTGCTGCTACGCAACCAAGCGTTTCCCAAAGAGTTTGATCTTCGTTCTTTTTAATAATTTGTCCACAATTCGTTTATCAAAAGCAGCAAATCAGAGAAGATGTGTGTTTGTTTTTTCATAAATGATTCAATTTTTATATAATAGCAGTCCACGAGCCGAAATGATTCGTTCAAACCACACATCACGGCTGATATTCATTTTGTAAAAAAAAAAAACAAAAATTATAGAAAAATTGAATGTCATGGTCGAGGTCCCATTCGTTCTCCCGTTTCTGCTCTCCTTTGTTGCCGCTTTCATCTCAATTTATTGCGTTTTTTTTCGCTGTTGCTGCTGCTTGTCGCCCTGCTCTCTTTTGATCCGAGGCTGAATTAATAGAATTTAATTGAGCTGTTTGGCAAATTTGACACCCGCTGACAAAAATTCCTCTGCAGTAGCGGATGCCATACGCAATCCATGGAAAGACATTTTCAAGAGTGGGTTTGATAAATGAAATGAATGAACCATTAGAACGGCATCTAACATATGATTTATTTTTTTCTTCTCCAAAACAAAAAAAATGTTTAGCTTCAAATCTAGATTGTTGGACTGTACCGGAATTTCTTAACATCAATTCAGATGATTCAAGTGTCGCCGTTGATGATATGCAGCAAACGCATAAACAACAAAATCTAATCATGAATACGACGACACTGCCGACCAATACCCTGCACGTTCCCCTAATCACAATTCAAAACAATAAAACGATTTCAATGAGCCTACAGCGTACCGCATCGTCGTCACCACTATCATCAGGTACAATAGCGGCCGGGACGATACACAATATATCGTCGTCGTCGACATCGTCATCGGTAGCATCGGCCGCAGCAACAGTGGCTACTTCATCAATAACCGCCTCATCGCCTCAGCAATCAACGGGTACGACATTGCTGTCGTCGGCAACCTCAAATTGCCACAATAATTCAAATAGCAATAAACAATGTGGCGGCGGTAGTTTAATTCTAAGCGAAGAAATTATTCAAAACAATAGAAAATTGTCAGTAAAGTTGCCCACCAATAGCACCGCGGCAACAATTCGAATTTCCAATGGAAACATGAACACTGGTCGCCATCAGCAATCAACGCCCAAGGCGGCTATACTGCAGGCAACAAGCTTCACAACCCTACAGGGCAACAACAAACGCCATCTAACATCGGGAGGTGCCTCATCGTTGGAGTCGAAACGTTTAAAGAACTCATCGACGGTGGAAATTCAGACATCGCCGCATCTTCTGCAGCAACTGATGGCACCGGCGCCTCAGAAGCAAAGGGTGGTAGTGAAAATGGCAGGGGGCTTTGACAAATCACAAACAGCGTCACGATGGACTAAGGAGAATGGAGGCGGCAAAGGTGGTCTACAACAGCAACAATTGCTGCGCAATCAGCATCAGGATTCCAATATGAATCAACACCACAATCAATCGATGTCGTCGTCGTCAGCATCATCGAATTCAGTGCTAAAGAATCTTCTCATCAGCGGATGCGATGTAAGTGCTGGCTACTGCATAGTGCCTGTGCGACCGAAAAAACTCGCTAAGGCCTAAACCAAGCCAAACACAAACGAATAATTTCTCTCAAGCCACCATCCCCCACCTCTACTCCAAAAACAAAAAAAAAAACAAAAAAACCCAAACTCTCTCCTTTAAAACGTTGTTGTAAATTATTTTTATTTTTTTTAACAAGAAAAAAATGTAATTCATTTCACAATAATTGTGAAGTGGATCAATCCACGGATGATTTCGAGCGACATTCGCCACCATTACTAAGGTTTTCTTCTTCTTTGGTATCGTTTTCTACCAAAAAAATTAAGAAGAGGAACACAACAAAGATATATTAAGTTAAATGGAAGCGAAAAAGAACTTTAATTTTTAAGAATTCTAAAAAGAAAAAAAAAAACAAAAAAGATTATTAGGACGTAAATAAATAAATAAAGATACACGATTAATTAAAAAATAAACATAATAAATATAAAGTGTAAATTTTTAACAAATTTTATTGTTATTTGTACAGTGCGTAGCAGAGAGAAATCTAATAAAAGAAAAAAGTTTTACATTTTGTAAATGGATCGATTTTATTATTAACTTTTTGTTAGTTATAAAAGAAAAGAAAAGAAAAGATTAAAAATCGTTCAAAAACCATATTATTACTTTATCATTTATGTTAAGTTAGTTTGTAGTGAGATAAACTAAAAACAGAAAAAACAAACACACACACACAAGAACTACTATTATTACTAGAGATAAAGTGTTATATATATACATTATTTTTTTTTTAATTATTTAGTCTTGTTTTAATTTGTACATAATTATACACACACAACAAAAATCGAGAAGCTTAGTGAGCGATTTTTATTTTACTCCATGCATCACTGTTAAATTATAAACGCAAACAAATGATACACGCACCCACACACACACGTGGTAATTTAACAAAATACAAAAAAGAGAAGATAGAAAAGAAAAAGAAAACAAAAAAACATAATATATTCATTGCGACTTTAATTTTTTACTGTGATAGATATTTCCTTTTGTTTTGTTATTGTTAATGAGAAAGAAAAAAAAATCGATGAAAAATATTACAAAAAGAGTAATGATAAACATATTATAAAATATCATAAAATAGTATCAACTTTACGTTGTTTTTTCGCGCATAATTAAATTAGATAAATAAATCACTGAACGAAACCAAAAGGAAAAATATAAGAATTAATTATTAATAAATAACTACTATCTACTGTCTATAAATCTACTGTAGTTACAAAAAAAAAAAAAAACACAAAAATAAGTTCGAATAAAACCGAAAAAAACTATCTATTGTTTGGTTGAAATTTATGTTTTCAGTTTTGGAAAAGTAAACTATACAAATCAAACTTGACATAAAAAGCAAGAAAGAAAATATTTCAATTCGAGCGCTGACGGTACAAAGAATAGAAAAAAAAGACACGAGAAAATTTAAGGAAAAAAAATTAAATAAATTTAAAAAAAAATCTTAATAAAATTTTAGACAATTTTTAAACAAAACCAAAAAAAAAAAAACGAAACTATATGAATAGCAAAATTTATACCAGTAAATTACAATCACACCTAGATGAATTGAATTTATACATATTTAAACAAGAAAGCTATATTTATATATGAAGTACACAAACTTACACACCTCCACCTACTTTGGGACATTTTTAAATGCAAAAACTACCGCAGACGCTTTTCGAACAAAACAAATTAAAACAGACAAACAAACATATGATTTACCCCGAGTTAGAACGAATTAATGCCGAATTATCTATTAAGTTTGATTGAGTATTTAAGTTTTGACCAAAAATCTTTGTCGATATGTATGCTTATTTTCTATCATCTCTCTCTATCTCTCTCTCTCTCTCTCTAATTTTAGTAGTTTTTATTTTGTCTTTCGTTTTCCAAGTCAAGTAGCACGGTCGTGATTAGAGCAATCGCAGGAGGCAGGATAGAGTAACGGAAAAAGCGAATAAATATTTGATGTTTTTATTTAATTTTTAAGTTTTAATTTTTTAATTCTTATTTTAGACTATTTTATTCTCTTCACTCCTTTTTAAATCAAGACAACAAGCAACAAACAAACTGATAAAAAAAAACCAATTATTTATAAAATAGAAATGAAAGAAATAAGAACAAACGACGAAAGAAGAATGATGTGTAAAAATAAAAAAAAAAACCGATTGTTATATAAAAAACACTGCTTTTTCGAAATTTGTTTTATTTCCCTTATTCGTAATGCGTTTTGATTTGTTTCTCATTTGCGTGCGTAGTACTTGATAATTACTTCTTCTCCTTTGCGAACATTTATTTTGTAAACCTGAGTTCTGGAAATTCATTGATTTTGATTTGATTTCTGAGCACTCGCTGTTTAAGGTAAGCACAATTACGATGTGTATTATTTCCGAATTAAATGCAGCACCCCTGAAGTCTTTTTTGAAATTACATTTTTTTTATATTGGTCGTATACTACTGTGATTAAAAAATAATTTCTTTATTCATCCTTTATGATCAACTTCGAAGTACTGCCCTTCAGAAGCAGTCCACTTCAAAATGTCATTCAAACCTAAATTGCTTCTAAAAATTTTTTCCCGGCACAGTTCCTTGAGCTAAGGAAATTTGCAAAATTCAGACGGTCATTATCATCGTCAGGCGAATACATTGGTTGTGGGATGAGGGCGTCAATCGACACTCTCATTTACTAGCATTTACACACAACAGCTGATGCCGTTGAAGCCCATTCAGGGTGATCTTTATCTTCACTGCCTTCCCACTACTTACTTGTAGGTTCAATGACCCTTTTCAGGACTGAGCCTTATCTAGAGCTCATTGTTGAACGTTCGGCGAACTCTGTGTCCAGGCATCAAATCCAAGCTATATTGCGTCTAATGCCATTGACTCGGTCTTCGTCTCCTTATCGAACCGGCAGATTGCTGCTCGACGTAGCTAAGTCGAAGGATACATATCTTTGTGGAACTCATTAAGGTCGCGCTTCTGTATTTTTTCGCAGAGAGTGCAAAATTTCTTCTTTGGACCTCAAAGCCCTCAGGCTTGACCAACGTCTGTTGGAAAAACATAAACTCGCGCCATAAACCACTCTTCTGTAGAAGACACCCCGTCTCCACCACAACACAGCCTTTTCATCAATTTTCAGATCGAAGCATTCCCGTCAACACAGAATATTCAAATCCGATGCTCTTAGCTAATTGCGTGGTTCTGCTAAGCCATCACTCATCGCGTGTGCCTCCATTTCATCAGACTAGCTGTCGGAAAAAAAGTATAAACAGTTCACAGTATTCCCAAGCCTACTGAATCCATGGGCTATTTCAATTATTGGTATATTGCCAGAATGATTATTTTGGATTTCGCTTCAGGTGCCACTGTCACAGGTTGGAACATTCCGACGCATTGATTGATTCTTGTTTGTCGACAGTGGTGGTCCTGTAGACTGTACACTCCTGAATTGTATTGCATAATTTGCCGCAATCAGCACACGCTGTTGGACATCCCCTGACTTGCGTGAATCATGCGCTTATGACCTTGTGGAAATAAATCTTACTGTGTGCTGGGTTTTTTTTTTTTTGTTAAATCATGGTATGAGTATCTGTATAACATTACGTAACGAGTAGCAGTTGTCTAAGCTTCTTGTTCGAAGTAATGATTGCATCTTGGGAACTATTCGACTTAAGTCCAAGGAACTCGAACTTAAGTTGTTCGGTTTGCTGGACCTCAGACACTCATTGGAAATGGCTGGCTGGTGTCTTTTCCGATTTTTAATCGATGATTGTTGTCCAGCTAGTGTCCATCAGGTAAAAGATGCTGGGGCCTATCGTTTGCAGAAGAAATACATGCGCACTGTCTAGTTAAGCAGAATCACCAGGCAACAGATCCTGGGCGCGTTTGATTGCAATGAAGTCGATTTTCGGAGTTCAGAAGTTGTTGACTATGATTTAAGACAAATTTGAAATCTGCTTAAAATGCATAATTCACGTGTAATTAATTCACGGATCAAGTGTCACGTGTTATTTCACGCACAAGAGTAGTTTCACGTGTTCATGCACCTATGTGTGTGAAATCGTAAGCTCTGTCGACTTAACTGCAAAAAATCTGTTTTAAAATTGCTTATTTTTTAATTTCACGTGATCACGTACACACGTGAAATCGTGTACTCAACCATTTGTACTTGCGCTGATGTGTTTTGAAATTGCCTAAAACGATTTCTTAATTGAAGTGTGACAGGCAATACTGCCCCATCTCATATCTCATGTCTTGAGTAGGGTTCGAATGACAACAGTCCATCACAGGACATGAAAATGATTACCATCGTCTAATCATCGTCTAAACAGTTTGTTGATACAGTAATCGGGATACTCTGAGGCCGCTCCAAGCAATTATGTTTCCATGACCCTTCATCAATCTGCAACTCAAATGGTCACACATCACATTATCAAATTAATACGAAACACCTTGGTGCCTGTGCAAAGAATGGATGTTGTGTCATATATTGCGTGTTGTCCGCTTATTCAGTTCAAGGACTCGCAGAGAAGCCGTCTGTTATGCCAACATTCCATCATCTTGACTTCCACTCCTTGCATGTGAGGCTCGCAATGTAAACGTCATCGCCAGGACAATGTGTAGCTCTCAATGATCATCAGATGCAATTATGTCTTCGATTCTTTTTCGACGTGACGCAGTTTCACTTGAATATCGTCTTCAGTCGCAAGTGTTTTATGCAAATTTACATAACAAACCGCACATGGACGAAGGCTGTCAATTATATTCCATTCCGCCCACCCAGAGGAAATGTAGATTTTTCCCCCATTTTGTTGATTTCTTTCTCTCTTGTTTACTCAATAATCGAAAAAGGATGTCGTAGAATCTCTTCCACGGGACTGCGTGCGTATTGCATTGATTTTTATTCCTACCTTTCGATTGTGACCGAGATGATGACTTGGTGCGTGGGCTGGGCGCTGGGACGTTGCTCGGCATAATCAGGTGTGCGGGAGTGAGTGTGCATCCGTGTATAAGATTCCTCGGAAATTGGGTATCCACGTGGCTTCTTATTTGTCTTCCCTTCGTACCCTGAGCATATCGTTACTTGGGTAAGATCTTCAATAAATTCCACCCCAATTCGTTGGGGTCTACATTCGTTCTTCGTCCTTTTTGTCACATTTAATACACGTGATAAGCTCTGGTTGCCAGACCCCCGAAAGAGCAAAAATATAATTTCTTGCCCAACTAAAGTTGGAGACGCTTTTATGTGAAGGACTTCAGGGAACTTAGAACCGACTGGTAGTCGTCGCCATCGGTGACCTAGTTTTGAAAGTTGATGTAATTTTCCCCTTACGGACACCGAGTCGACGGCTACGTTGATGTAGCAACTCGCTGACGACGAACACTGAGTCTCAGTGGCTATGATTTGAATTTGTAATCATCAAGTAATCAAGTTGTTCACCCCTTTTCTGTTCTTTCTCCACAAGCTCTACATAAATTATTCAAACTAGCACTGTGCGAGTACTGTGCGTCTTAGAATAGAAAGCAATTCAAGGAAATCGTATCGGTTTTTTATGGAATCAATGCTAGTTATGGTGGAGCTCGCCTTGTGGATGGAAAGCCGTTTTCTCAACTACTGGATCGATGGTACTCAGATGTGTTGTGCAAATGAGTGGCCTTCCGGGAACGACACTGCTCTGCCTTTGGACCCTTTTTGTCAGATTTGAGTCCTTCTGAAGCAGTTGCACGTACGTACGTGGACTTGCCAACTGGTGGACCAACGAAGGTTCGAAACTCGGCGTAAGTCGTCTGCTTCGATCGACTTCGAGAAATATTTTAAAAATAATTAGAACGACAGGACCGGCAGGACTAAGAGTTGTGGATGCCTGTGCTCGTGCATTTCTCGAACGATTGGACTGCGCTAAGGGTTTAGGAACAAGTCCCTTCATTACATGTCGTGACTAATTGCATTTCATTGGCATTTTGGGAGAAACCTAAGCATTGGCGTGGATTGTTTGCTCCTCCCCATGGTTCACGAATCCCACCAATATTTTGTATTAATTTCTTACTATAGCGGAATCTTAAAACAAGAATAGTTCACCTTTCTGCGGGCGCGTATGAACTTCCGCGTCTTCTCACAAGTTGGCAGCACATAAGAGAGTAATCATAAAACAGCACAAAATGGCATCACCAGTTCGACTGTCAAGACAAATTTACTTAAGCGACTGTTTTTCAAGTAGATCCTGCAACTCCTTGCCCTAAATCGACGAGTTGCTCAGTTTTGGGATTATCAAAGAAAGTGGGGAATCCCTTGAATTTGTAGTCATCATCAACGGCATTCATATTGTGCATGAGCTCGTGGAAAAATTGTATGCACTAGGTGTCCGCAATTTGAGACTATGGTTGCTTAGGTTGGGTTAGGTTAGGTAGTGTTGGCCCTGAGGGTTGCCCCAGAGCCGGTTACCTCCCGTTACTCCTGGAACCATTTTGTTTTTTTGGGCGAACGCCCGAATTGATTTGATATCCGTTGGTTCATGGTTCCTTGAAATAAATCAGTCTTTTACACATGTGCTTCGTAAATGCAGTCTCGTGGAAAGTTCCAACCGTATGCGCCTTCCAGTGAATCGAAAATGGCCATTTTTCTGCAAAGAGCGACAAGCAGGGGCCGGTATTTTGAAAAAATTTAATATGATCCCATTTTGTGTGAAAGCAGAGGATGTCCATATCTTAGGTGGCCCACCGAAGTCTCGACGGAAGACTATGGTTCACTATGGCCACCTAATTATTCCTCTTCTTCGTGTGGCGGCACAATCCGCGGTTGACCAGCGCTATTTCTGGCTAGGTGACTCCAGTTCCGCGCACCAATGTGGTTGTCTTCCGCCGGAACTTCGGTGCGCAACCTACGACATCCTCTGTTGCGTCGTGCTACATGTTCGGAGAAATTGATTATTGGAGATTAAGTGATTGCGACAGAGTGCACTTGAGCAGTGCGTCGAGCACTTGAACCTGTGGTGTCTTCGTTCGAGTACCGACTCGGCAAACAAATTTCACGAGTCCCTGACAATTGCCTATCCCGGCGAGTAACTCGCTGAACATCACGAATCAATCTCATCTCAGCAGCTTGCACTCGCGATCTTATTCTTTCGGTCGTTACCCAAATCTCATGGCCATAGTGTGAGAGTTGTCGAAACTGAGTTTCAAATTCGCAACTGTTTCGATTTCGATAGTTTAAATGACCATTTAATAATAATTCCACTCTGGAAGCAATACTCGGCGATCCTCTAAACCAAGGTGGTAGAGGAAGGGAAGTTGCTTGCGTCTTCATCCGCACACTTAGACCATGTTGGTCCATTGTGATAGCCAAAGTCAGACTTCTACCACCGATCGACCACTCCAGTGTTAGTGCCGTTCATTTGAACCCAACGTCAAATGGTGACTGGACCAGATTTGAAAACCTGATAAAAGCGTATTAATTTAGCTTTCTCTGGGATTCGAAGCAAGGTCCCCACTAACCAAGGGGCAGGCACTTAACCAGAAGCAGCCTAACACTCAAATAGTGTCAATTTAGTTCGGAATCGCATACGAGTCGCTTACTCACATTCAATTTATGCGTTTGTCTCTACAAAAGTTTTGCTTTACTGTGTGACGCTGAAATTCATGGCCGTGTCCGGTATAGAGGGGGTTCGTTGTATAAGGGTTGAAATACACGAATGGCCCTATTTTCATGCCGGGACCATTACGAGTTGTCCGTGAAGAGAGGCGTCCATTATAGTCGGTCCCTTCTCCGTGGAGTAATTTGGACGACTTCTTGACGAAGTTATTCACCATCTGCGCCATCCAGTCGTTCCGAATTGTGCTGTTTACTCATTACTCCCCGGAGCAGCAATCTACTGGATCCAGCAGATGCTGATTAAGTAAATTAAACAAATATTTGAATGCTCTAAGTTCATGACTTGTGAGAAAAAAGGCTGAGATAAGCCTAGTGAATCGCACACGAAACAGCTAAGAGGGAATATTTCTTTCACTTTTAAAACTACGAACCACCACCACCAGTCTCCATTCCCTCGCCTAGATTCGCGTTCTGTCACGTCGTGCTCCAACTTGTTGCTTGCACATTTTCGACATTCTGGAACGCCTTCCATTTGGTAAGTGACAGCGACTAATGCAGATCTGTCTCAGCCCGAGAAGACACCCATGTTCACCCATGCCCCATTCCCCAGTTACTAAGCAAGTGTATCGAGTTTCCATCAACCAGAGAGTTGCCACAACGCGTTATTAAAAATCCTATTTGAATTCATGTCCGCACACTGCAGCTGCTGGCAGTTAAATTAAAATGTCACCATAAACCCTCCGGAGGAGTACCTTTTCTGATCAAAAATCGAGTAATTGTGTTTTTTTTTTATTGACTTCCACATTGACACACTTCGGGCAAACCTACATTTTATGCGTTCATTTAACAAGGTTAACGCATTCCAAGTGTTTCCACACGGTTCCTCTCACCTTCCCACACTTGCACGATTTAATTTGGCCACGTTCATATCTTGTGCATGGTCACGTGTTAAGGAGTTTAGGAAGTGTACCTTCCGTTAAATGATACGACCATGACACACCGTAAAGGTACTTTACGAGTTGGTACCTTATTTAATTTTCCCTTCTTGATTTTTTTTTTTGCGCATTTATCTTTTGTGCGTCATAAAATTAGGCAACCATAAAATGTGCTATTTTACCGACTTTCACATCTAAGATGTGTTTTATTTCAGTGAGCAATTAACTTGATCGTGAAGGCGGACAAAATTAACGCCTAAACGTGCGTGAATAACTGAGAAGATTGAGAAAATGGAAGTGTACATTTTCCATTGGAGACTCAATTAACTTGCCAAATAAACTCCCATCGTTTTGCATTTGCTTATGGTCCATTTACGTCGGATATGTCCTTATGATGTACTGACATCTAGATGTATCAGCTATGAGGTGGAGGAAGGCAATCATCCTGATGCCTGTTTAAGGTGTATGGTCTGACGCATGTCAAGTCTCCCTATGAGCTTTCTTTGCACTCAACCGCTCCCTCTCTGTTTTCACATCGAAAGCGGAGTTTTAAGTAAGCATGCGTAGCAACTACATCCGGAGAGACTTGCCAGCACTGAAGGGAGGTCGCTTAAAGTGTTCCTTATGAAGAGGAGACAGCGGCATTTTTTGTTCCGTCGTCCAGAGCGAATAGTAGTTCTTTCCAATATAACTGACAATAACTATCGTTAAACACGATATTTTTTCAGACAAGTTACGTCTTGTTGTTACTTGCCAGAGATCTCCTGTCCAGTTTAGCGAAACAAACGACATCGAAAGCTGATTTTTCATGCATCACTTCTTACAAAAATCAATTTTCTTTCCGATATCAGCGTCCATTATGCGGAAGCGACACTTGTTCGTCGTATTCCAATCAGCGCTGAGTCACTTCTGTAGAGCTTCCTATTTGTTTCATTCGGACTGCTCCTTTTTATTTACCGTCGTGAGCAATTCCGCTTAACGCACAACATATTTTCTCATTTTTATATGCTATGCCATGCCATTATTTCGCCACCTACCTCATTTAATCAAATGTCCCAGTCTATATGGCTCCAACGCGAGTCTGGCATACACAAAAACAAAATCACTGAAAATATGTGACCATTAGCTGTTCCGTGGTTCCTGAACATTTACTACACCCCTGAACAGGTTTATTTTTTCCAGCATTAAATATTATGATTTATCGCACCATTAGCTGTTGGTGCTGAAATAAATTAGTTTTGATGTTATAAAAATTTACAAATAAAATATTTAAAAAAAAAGAAAATACTCCATGCTGCTGCTCGATGAATAGTTTTTTTTTTTCAAAAAATTCTCTTATTTTATTCAATAATCTCTTCTTATTTATTTTATTTTTTAAATTTAATTTGCTCAATGACAATAAATTATAGCTTCTGAACCAAAAAAAAAACAAGAAATAATAAAAAAATAAAGAATACGAAGAAACAACAAGAATAAACAAATCTACCTCACAACAAGTAACAAATAAATACAAAAACACAACTACCTCGTGAAATCTAATGAAACCGGCGACACAATACAATAGAGAACCAAAGATACAAAAGCAAATCTATATATATTTAAAAATAGTAAAATACACTTTTTTATTCATTCATACGTGAACGTTTTGTGTTTCGTGCTCGTTGTTTTCTTTTTTTTTTTCACACTATAATCTTCGCGTGAATTTAAATATATATCGGTGGATCTACGTTTAGTAAATACCTGCAATTAATCAGCCACCAATATTGTAATAAATTTCAAAATAATGAATCCGATGAAGCTTTGAGCAAACATAGTCTCTAGTAGTGACATCTTAAGATAAGGCGTAGAAAGTTTAGCGTATAGTCGTTGAATTACATGACGATTATTCGATGTTTATCTGGTTTATTTGGGGGGAGAGAATGGGGAAAGCGATTTGTGTGTCTTAGTCTTCAGAAGAGACGGCTGTAATTATATTCGTTCACATAATTGTTTTATGCTCAAGTGATTCTTTCTGCATCGCATCCGCTTTTAGCATCAGCTAAGCATCAGTGGGGTGAGCCATTTGTCCATTTCAAACTACATGAGGGTTCCCGGTGAACAAAAAAGAGGCATTATGTGGATGGGGAATCAATTCGTGATCACGACTATGCAAGAAACCTCATTACCTGCAGAATGACACCACAGTCCATGCCTAGAGTGATTTAATTAGTGTCTAACTCTCTGTAGACGTGCTATAGAAACTCTCCCCAGACATCAGTTTTTCAATGCAGATTGCTGAATGTACGTGATTTGTAACGAGCAGTGCAGATCTTGTCGTTTGAAATCTAAAATGTCCACTTAAAAGGAACATTTGACGAGGAGAGCAAACAGTATACACATCCCACAAATGCTATGAATACCTGAACGAACTGAGCTTTTCATAACTGCCACCGTGAATTTAACTTAAGAGTGACCCGCTAGAAGGGGCTTGACAGACTACCCGCCGCTTGAAATAAATTAAGATTGTCGACTAGATCGGTGGGAGATCTGTCTTGACTCAAAAAAAGGATGTTATCCGACATCTAGACTGCAGTAAAATCCCTGCTTGTAGTCACTTTTCACTCACAGACTTCTCCGAATGGCCATCTATCTCTTGAAGCACTGGCAAAGGATCTCAGTGTTGACCTCAGCTGGAGCCAATAATTGGTGCCACGTAACTTCTTCCAAAATGCATGACTCTGGCAAAAAGTCTTTCGTGCTTGGCACGTCTGAGAGACACTCGAGCAAGTATGGTATACTCTCGACTCTTAACGGTTACATTGCCTAATTCTTCTTATTAATATAAATAAAGGTACTTTAAGGCGGCTTTTAAAAAGGCGGAGCAACCGGCACTTCTAACTCTATGAAGTGGCTCTATGATATTGACAAGCCCGCCTCCATACTCTACACTAGAAAGAAAAGGCCACTCAGTAGCTCACTTCTTCGAGAACTCAAGCGAGTTAAGCCATGCTAGCGACAACTATCTCAGCCGCTTTATGAATTACGCAAAGTTTTTCTCTGAGTATGACCTACCTGATGTGCGTGGTACCAGAACGGGCCTATTTAGGGCTACTCTTTGTAAACATCCACTTGAGGCTGAACTTTGTGTGCTTTTGGAAACTGCGAATACAATTTGGTGTTCCGCCAGACGCCGTATTATGCCCTGAATTGCTCGATGACGAGCGAAAGAATTTCCTTCTCATGGACCACCATTTAAGGAGCACCTTCGATCGAAGCTCTGAGCTGACGAGTGCAAAAACAACAACTCCAAGCAGACGTGTTGGTGTCACTGCATGGTGTCACGAGGCAATCTCAAACCAATTTTTTGGGAATGAAAAAAAAAAAATGCCAAAATATAAGAACTTGTCTGTCAGTTAAAGTCGCTCAACCCATTCTCGTTCCTTAGACCCAAATTTTTTTGTCGGAATATTTTTAAGAAAATACCATTCATAGCTTATCGTAAAAAAAAAAAAAACTATAAATAGTATTCTTATAGTTTAATGATATATGTAAACAAAACTGAATTAACATAAACGAACTAATTTTATGTAAAGTAATTATAAATAAAAGACTGCGAGCGTACACTCTTAAAACTTTAAAAAAGAATGATCATGAGAAAATGTAAACCTAAATAATGCAAGAGTCATTTAGCCTTTTAAAGAACATAGAACTTCTAAAAAGAGGACAAATTAATACTTATAAGTAAGAGATAATATACGAAACACCATGACAATGTCACTTCACGTTAATATTTCCCAAGTGGACGTTAATCTATTCGTTGGTGAATAAATGCTCTTAGTAATTAAGAAAAAAAAACACACACACAATCCATTAAACTATTCGCATCCTAGTGAGTCTATAAATAGGAATAAAGCAAACGTCCCTCGATGAAAGAAAGTTAGGTATACTAATTAGCAAAGCAAAAAAAAAAAAAAAATAGAAAAACATTTTATGGCTTTAATCGGAAGAAGAAAGAATAAATACTAATAAGCTAGAGGAAGAAAACGAAAATAATTGTTTCATGAACTTTTGTTTCTTGTGTACATTTTCATATCCAGGAATATCCCCCACCGGAGTTGTGAAAGAAATAATTTAAAAGAGAAAAAAAAAAAAACGTGAATTATAGTAAATAGCAATAATTTTTTTTAGAAACAATATTATTTGATTTTATTGAAGACGAAAAATAAGCGTAAACAAACAAACACGTATTGATAAACAAAATTTGTAAACAAATAGTACACTAAAGGATTACCTCCCTAATAGATGTCGTACATACTTACTACCTCTCAATGTTATATGCAAAACGTAAATAAAAATAACAAAACGTGCATTTTAAATTGTAAAGCTAAAAAAATAAATAATAAACATATATTATATATATATTTCTTATAAGATGCATTTGAAGAAAAAAGCAACCGAAAAAAAGGAATGCCATTTGAGAAAAAGAAAATAAAATATTAGTTAAATTATATTTATCAAATAGACAATTTACATACAAAACGAAAAGAAAACAACAACAATCCTCCCTCCTCAATATGAGAATAGTAGAAAAATTAAATTACCTCAAGGACATGTAGTCCTATAGCAAACAATACGATACAAATCAGCATAACAAAGTAATAAACAGTTCTTAACATTTACATATCGTTTAGAGAAAATCGGTCGTGTACATACCCGGTGTATGTATCTTCGTTTTTTTTTTTGTTTCCTGTTGAATTTATGTGCTTGTTTTTGTGATGTTTAGCTTTTTATTTTCGGGCAGTTATTGTTGTGCCTGGTATTCATACATCATGTAGGAGCACATAAAAACCGTGAGTGGTGGGCTTTGTTTCGTGGTTTGTTTATGCAATGACATCCATCAAAATATGAATAAGTTCAACGTGAATGAACTTTGGTTATCTCTTGCAATTTGTAATAACCGCTTCAATTGAAGTGAGTTGGTATAAATGTTCGACGAGGCGCTCAAATTAAATCAAACCCTCTTTGTAGACGCCCTTTTTCACATTTCTTCACACCAGAAATTAAGTTATGATAGAGATTCCCAACTTCTTGCCTCTAATTGACAACCACCTTTTATATCGTTTTCTAAAGCCAAAATTGACCTATCAGAGAATGACATTTGCGTTATTTCGTGAATGACTGTCAAAAATCATGTCAAGAGTCTGTCAAAAATCATGTCAAGAGCCCTCTGAAATTCGTTGTTGGACTAAGGGGAAAATCACCTGTGAAGTGGGGCATCTCTACAATACTTCATTTCTGCTTCACACACTCTATCTAGTGCTCCCATTATTGACATTGTTACCAAACGTCCAGTATGTCAAATGTCTGCCAAAAAAGTCTCTAAGTTTGGCCGCACTGTATAGAAGAACTGAAGAATTTGCCTTTTTGGCCATCTTCTGGCATTCATTTCGACCATCCCCTAACATATTTTGATAGCCTGTGAAAATTCCGCCCCACTTCTATGACTTTGTCCTCACACTCCCCAAAAGTGACGTCCAGTCTGATAATCAATTTGGAGTGGAGGTGGCCTTAATGTAAACATTACTCATTCTAGACATAATTTCCACCCTCCAACACACAGACACACTTGTCGCACAATTCCACAGCGATTATCTTCAATGAGACATCACTGTTCCGTGGGGAAACTCATTCATCAATGTTGAGTCTGTCTTGCACCTTTTTTATTTTCCATTATCATCCCCACTTCAGTTGTGCGCCCCCCAGCTAACATTCACCCTTTCTCATGTCAATGATTTATGTCTATCTGCTCACATTCAACAAGTCAGTTCCTCCATTAAGGCCGAACAAAAGCCTGACAAACCATTGTCTAAGCAATCAATTAATCAACGTGTCGTCTTAAAATATCTCACGCCCTTATTATCATTGTCATCAGGCGCAGTCTCTCTGTCCAACCGACTGATCCGGACGAGGGAATTAACACAAATCCTTCAGAAATCTCAGCATGTTTGCCCTCAACATCCTTCGACAAATGATGAGGTCAGGTTTTATGATGTGAAATACCTCCAGGCGTGCGTCTGTTTTCATGCAAATGGCGACACTCCCATCCCTCTGTTGGGCATGAATACCAAATTAAATCCCCTCGCATTAAATTAATATCCGGTGTCTCCGTATAACCACCACACTCCTCCCACCCGGTTCGCTAGGCAACTCGAAATAATTTTTACCCTTTTCGTTTGCAAACTGATAGTAAATACTCGTAATTTGAAGAAGAGAACATTACAAAATCTAATTGAACTAGTCTAGAATTCTCAAGAAGAAAGAAATAAACGCTTACTATAAGATATACATAAATCATAGCATTCTAGAATGTAAGCTTAACGTGAATAAATTAAGGATTGAACGGCAACCTGTAGTCTTGCGCGTAAAAAAATCGTTTAAGATTCGTTAAGATCCAAGTGTCGAATTGTATTTTATACGTGCAACAGAGGACAGATTTGTGCTAGGAAAGTAAACCCCCAGAAGACATAGTTTTAAGGAGAAAAAAAGGAATGAAACATTAAAAACCAACAGCAATTTATATGATCTTATATTTATATATTTACATTAAGATACCATATACATGTAGGTTTATCTAATAAGCATACTACTTGCTATTACGTAAGAAGAGATAATCGAAAAAAATTATGAATGGCAGCAAAATCATTCAGCAGCATTTTGTTGTATTATTTCACGTAAAATGAGAATAAGAATAGAAAACAATAAAAATACTGATAACAATATACACAAGATATATGCAATATGGAATAAAAATTAAAGGCATAAATGCGATTTGATGAAAAACTTTTAACAAAATTTGTTTTATTACAAACGAGTTGAGGCTGCGAATGGCCGATTGTTCGTGGGAAAGATATCGATTTGAAATCGTGGACCCATGCAAAATCGCCGACCATGCCTTCGGTACATTCTGTATTTATTTCAATATTTTGTTCACTGTTTTATTTCTTGTTCTATTACTCTTTATATTATTTTTTAGTTTTATATAATTTTTTTAAAACCAGAAATAATTAATTTCCATATCAGGACAGTCTCTCTTACCTTTACAATTGCGTCTAGGCTGGATGGCTAGGTTCATTTCGGGCTACAAATCACGGCCGAGTTCATAAACGTCAAACTGCGGCAGCGCTGCAAGATTTGCGTTCATAAATGTAAATAAACTGCAGTAACTGTGCGTGGTAGCAGTCGGCAAATGCGTCCATAAAAGCAATGTGCAAGTCTAACTGCGAGCAGATTGGCGGTGATTTTTTTTTTGTTGCAGGATTGCAGGGAAACCGAAAAGTGGACTTTTTCATGGTTCCTAAGAACATCATACGGAAATTCTCTTATTTTTTTAAAGAAATTTCTGTTGTTTGGAACATGTTCCGGCTTTCAATTCTTTTTAGTTAAAGGCATGGTCCTTTTGCTGCGTATTTTGTTACGGTTTCATTATTTAGTATTTTTGAAAGTTGTCCACATTAAACCAGTATCATACTCTTCTTAGACATGATGTAGACTTTCAATTTATCAATACAAATGTCAACCAAACACTTTTTGTGTCGTCCACTGATGTTGCGTTTATGAATACTTATTTGACAATGCTGACCTGCTGCGAACTTGCGTCAGTATTCATGTTCATAAGCGTATTGAGAGAATATTTTGTGCAGTGCAGGGGCAACAATGTTGCAATTATGAACTCAACCCACGTTTTGCTCATGTGCATGACTCCACCGCACTCAACCCACAAGCCATATTCATCTTTTGCTGGCCCTACAGCTCTGTGACGGCGACTGCAGTTGTCACAATCTTTGGCCAGGCGGCTCTAATTCTAACCTCACTAGGCCACGATGTCCTTCCCCTCTTGTGCCTTCCATCGGTCTCGTGGGCGTCTTCTCACACTGGTACGGATATTTAATACTCTCCGAGCAGTGTTGTCAATCTTGGGCGTTGAATCTCTAGACGTCCGGTTAGAGTCATGTCGCTATACAGTTCATAAACTACTCAAAAAGGACCAAATATTTACGGGGAAGAGCAATCAAATAAATTGAAAACATTTATGTCGTCTGACAGTACTTGTATTGTGCAGCCAGATTGGCGAAACCTGCTCTTGAGAATGTCCATGTTTCCGAGCCATAGAAGTGAACAAGAGAGAGGGCTCTACTAGTCTGTTGGCTCTACTAGTCTTGAGTCCAAAGGAACAGCGAAGCAGGTTGTATTCTGCCTTTAATCTCCTTACCGATGGTAGCGTTGCATTGTGGCCAATTGATTGATCACGTGTGTCCTTCCTTTTAAACAGCATATACATTCTTGTACACAACCATACTGCAATTTTTATTGCTCTAACTAAACGCAAAACCTACTATTCTGCCTGGCAGCGTGAGTCTATCGAGAGAGGGCTCTACTAGTCTGTTGGCTCTACTAGTCTTGAGTCCAAAGGAACAGCGAAGCAGGTTGTATTCTGCCTTTAATCTCCTTACCGATGGTAGCGTTGCATTGTGGCCAATTGATTGATCACGTGTGTCCTTCCTTTTAAACAGCATATACATTCTTGTACACAACCATACTGCAATTTTTATTGCTCTAACTAAACGCAAAACCTACTATTCTGCCTGGCAGCGTGATTTTGATCACCCCCGCCGCTATATAGTGGAAAGGTTCTCATGTTCTCAGCACCGATTGCGTTGTAACTGCAGTTCAACTTCTCTTTACGAACATCCCTTTACAGTGGACACCTCTCTCTTTACGGACAATTCGTCGTGATCGCGGCACGAAGATATTCTTTTATTTCAACCCCTTCCGAATGGACATCCCTACATAACGGACAATCGTGACCGTACCGCTGCTGCTATTGCGAAAAGTTACGCCAAGTATGTGCTTTCAAGACTTGCAGAAACAGTGTTAAATCTGTTTGCCGCAAAATACACCGTTTATGCAGTCAGATCAGCCCAAAATCAGTGTGAGCTGCGCGGAGTGTATGCCTTCGTATTGAACCTGGAATCTTGTACAGTGAAACTTCTCTATAGCGGACACTCGCGGGGCGATCATTTTTGTCCGATATGTAGAGGTGTCTGTTTGGTCATTGGCAAATAAAATTCGAGTTCACTTTTTGTCCGATATGTAGTTTCCATTTCATGAATAAACTGAGCAGTGTAGGGGTGGAAGGGGGCTGCGAGTGCATACACCAGCATACTTAAACCATCTTCGTTCATTGTGATTCCACAGTCATAGTACTACCACTGATCGACCACTCTAGTGATAGAGCCGTTAATTTTATCCCAATGAACACCAGATAAGGGCGTACTTCGCTTTGACTGGGAAACCCCACTAACCAAGGGCAGGCTCTTAACCAACTGGCATCCAGTCCTGAGCAGCCAAACACTCAAATAGTGTCAATTCAGTTCCGAGTACGCTTACGATTCGCTTACTCACATTCAATGTTTCTAACGATTGTTATGAAGAGACAAGGCGATCTTTGTGTCTAACAAAGAGCGCGTTTGCCTCTACAAAGGTTTTGCGTTATTTCATGTGTCGTGTCCGGTATAGAGGGGGTCCGTTGTATAGGTGTTGAAATACACGAATGGGCCCATCTCCATGCCGGGACCATGACGACTTGTCCGTGAAGAGAGGCGTCCGTTATAGAGGGGTAATTGGAAAGAGAGGTTGCACTTTAGTTACAATGCAATCGATGCTGCCTACTGCTGTTGTAGATGCTGCCTTGTCCGTCGAGTAATTTGGGCGACTTTTTGACGAAGATATTCACGAAAACATGTGAATGGCATTCTTGATTGGTCCGAGAGGCCTGAGAAAACGATACAAAAGAAAAACTGTCATGTTGAGGGGCAAGAGAGTTCGAGGTCGACTGTGTAGTACTTGATTTCTGATTTGAGCTTAAGTCTGAGTGTTTGGCGAGTCATCCTCGCACTGACTACAGAATTTGCGTAGCCAGCTGACTAGCACTCGTATCAACATGGAAGCGCTGGGTAGTAGCTTCTAACGAAAGATATGAATTATGCATGCCGCTGGCCACCTGCTGAGTTCTTGCACTCATATCAGCTTCTCCTGAGTAGCAGCTTCGAAAGAAATGAAATTCACAGTCGACCATGATACAGTAGTCCAGGTCGTTGCATTCGTCTTACTCTCGCTGCTTCTTCCAGTGACGCTACAGTCTTGGCGGGTTTCACCCTCTAACACTTCCCTTACCAGCACTCGTGACTCCTGATGAGTAGACGCCAGTAGATGGCTCCTCCGACTGGGCACTTTATGAGAAATTAGCCCTGGTGCAGTGGTTCTCGTCCCTCGTTCGGTTGTAACCACTAACGATGTGATCTTTGGAAGTCATTAATTCCAGCGCAGAGGCAATGAGAGATGAGCATCCACAAATCCTTTAATTCGTTTCGCGCTGTGCTGGGAACTCTGAAACAAACTTTCTGCTGTGTGCCTGATTCTGTCGTACAGCCCTACATAGCGGTTCCATAAGAAGATACACATGTATGTCCTTGCGATGTTTGTTTTTTCGAGAATATGATGCATGAACTACGTACAAGCCATAAAAACTTAGGTCCTCCCCAAATGTCTCTAAATTTCCCCCGTTTCTAGTCACATTCGTACATCTCCCCTCACCCCCTAGGACGAGTGGTGTCGGAAATAAACTAGATTCCGACTTCTTTATCCCAACTCCAAGCACATAAAGCACCCCGGCCGAGTGCGTTGTCTCCGACGAATTGTGGTACCACCATAAATAACCCACCCCCCGTCCGCAAATGTAACTGACATTGTGTGTGCCTGGCATGAATGTGATTACGACTTCCAATATCCACGAGTTATTATGAACATACTCCGAGATGTCTCACATGGATATCAATGAGTAAATGGCTTTTCCTCTGCCGGATTACGATGTGAAGAACCATCCCCTGCCCCCGTGGAACTGACTACACGATGTCTATCCGATCGATACTCCTTCAGATGTCAATGCAAACGAAACAATGGGCTCCCCATAATTGTCGGCATTCACGTCAAGTGCGTTTGAATCGAAAAGTCGTCATTAGCTTGACTAATAATCGATATCGGAGCGGCAGTCCTGTTGGTAGGAGGTCTAGACCACGAGAACGAGCATTTTTGGCTGTTCAGCGCACTGACGTGGCGTGTCTTTGTGTTCGATTGCTGCTGTCAGATGAATCTCCGATTTTGATAGTTAATTAGTTTTGCGACTGACGTAGGCCACTTCCGGGGCCATCCTTTAGGAGTTGACACAATATTTTGTAGACACCATGGGTGATATTGATTTTTTGAGCGGTTGAGGTGGGGGTTGCGGCGGACGCCCTGCTCGCTCTACCGTCATCAAGCTGAAATTGTCATTCGCATGTGACGGCGGGTAACCCTTCTCAATTTCATCATTGTCAGGATACGACATGTACATGAGCATGTATTCATCACGTTGAGGAGACAGGTATGTTACGGCCGTGGTTGCGTGAGGACGTATCGTACGTACAGCTGGCATGTCAACGTGCCGTCATATCGATTTCGTTTGCCTTGATGATGGAGCTGCCAACACTTATTCTCGCTGTGGTGATGCCTTAAATCAAATCCAGCTCACCTGGTTGCCTTGACGTTCGGCAATTTGGCTTTTATTCGATTATGTTTCGAGGCATTTAATTTTCTGAATACCCGCCTGACATGGCTGTGTTCTCCACCACCATCAACTGTGTGGAAATGTGGCTCGTTGAGTTATGCTTTTTCTGTTCTTTAATGGCTTCGAGCATGAAATTCTGATGTCGGGGCCGAAGCAGGTATGTTTTTATTTTCTACTGTCGGTTTTTAGAAAAATCGATATCATTCCACGTCACGAGTGCTCACGGCGGAATGGTTATTTGGAAGCACAGAATCTTGAATTACATCTACTCCGGATGGTGTGCATGCATCCGCCATTCATCTTTAAGCTCTTGAATATTCCGTGAACTTGTGTTATACGCCACTGCTGTTATGCCTTGTCGTCCTGAGCTCAGGTTATAGAGGCAGACTGTAGAGAGGGGTCACACTTACGCCAATATATGTGGGTCCACGGTATACTCATACTCCTAGAGCCATGCTTGTGAATGCGGCGAAGCGATTTTACTGGCTTGAGCTGATGTCTTTCTACTCGATCAAGTCACTGGAAAAGTAAGCCTCTAAGTGCACGTTCTGTCGAATAGCGAGGGCACTGAACGAGCAAAGGATGTGATGCCTGGCTGACATGAAGCAGTGCCATGTTATGATGCCGCTGAGTGCTCTGAATGCTGGCCTGATTAAGATAAACAGGCAAAGCGAACGTTTAAGGCTGAGTGGTGGTCAAACTAGTAGGGTTGCCATGCGCCCTCTTTTTGGAGGACTTTTTAAAGAGAAAGTTTAATGAAATTTTTCCCCTAGCAGATAATTGTAATTTTGAAAAACAAAAAAAGACAACTAACTCCGAATTTCAAAGAAAAACAGAGCCAATTCAAATCTGATGGAAAACGCAAAACATGAAATGAAGCAGATCTTATTTTGACACCTATGTGTCAGGCCTCCAAATGTCAAACTGCTTTGTTGATTGATCGCATGCAGCTAGTTTTTGTTTTCATTTTGTCCTGCGCTAGCTTAGACATGACAATTCTAAGGGACTGCCAACCATTTTGCGATTGATTTTCCTGCTTGTTACCTCTTAGTGAGGGACGCTTTAATGCAGGACAATTCCAATCACACCCAGAAATCCAATTTTTAAGAAAGCGAAATGTGGCACTGAATGTAGTCAATCTGGAAAGTTTAGCAAAGACGCGATGCAATTCTGCACTAAAGGCACCCTGAAATTACAAGAACTAGCAAATACAACAACCGAATGGAAATTGATCCCACATGAAGACACAAATCTGCAGCAGGTGACAAATCGGTCACCTCACTTGTATTCAAGAATACAGATTTTTGTATGAGGTGACATACCGTCTTAGAGAATAAGGGGGATTACAGCTCGGGGTCGGGGCCTAGCTTCTCAGCAACCACTCGTGTTGTGCTTGGTGTTGTTTTCTCACGAGTGGAAGGGACCCACAGTTGCCGACTCCGAACGGCCTAGTTTGAGAAGCTTTTTTCTAGACATCATCATATTTCCTAAAATACCACGATGCATGCTAGGGGATGTTACTGCATTCACTATCATCGGCCATAAATGATGCGAATGTGCATCGCCCACATCTTGGACCTTCGAACTGTCACACCCATCTGCCGCGACACTCCGGACTAGACCGAAGTGTGAAAACGTGCTCAAATAGACACACTCGTGAACAAAATCCCTGCACTTTGCAGGACAAAGCTCAAGCTTGCAGAATCCGATCCCCTGCACAGCTATTTCCCTCCCTCTCCTCATTCAAGAGCTGTGCCTGTTCCTAAAATAGCAAACATTCTGATTCCGAAACGCGTCCTTGAAACCTCTTCGCTCTCTGTAACCATCAGCAATGTTCGAAGAAATACCAACGCCCACATAGAGCGCGCCCTCTATTTACAGATACCTGAACCCGGATTATCTTTTTCATAATCACATTACAGACTTGGTGCTGTTTGGGGAGAGAATGACACTGGATCAATGAAGAGAAGTTCAAAGAAGTCTAATCGACAAAAAAATCCACCAAAGTTCGCTCTTCTTTATTGCCGTCGCTTCACAAATCCCTCCAACATCCGCTTGGAAATCTAAGCACTCATTCGTCCGTGCCATCTCGTCCCATCTCTGGGGAACGACTCAAGGGTGCTCTGATTGAATTCACAGAAAGAGAATAATCGTCGATGCAAAATTCACAAATATATTCCGCGTACCCCCAGCCCACGTTTTTCAACTTTTGTTTGTCCTCCATGCCCCGCATATTCAGGCATTTCTGCCAGCGCCTCCCTCGCCAGTCGCCGCAGAGAAAAGGAGTCAATTTGAGCACATCTCATCTTTGCAAATCTCTTGAGAAGGACGGCTAAAAATACGTAAACACGCCCCCGCATACCGAGCAACTTAAACTGCTGAAGTAGCACCTACTTCCTGCATGTGGTGTGGGTGTGGTGAACTTTCCCTTCCAACAGGAACTGAAATCTCATCATAAACTTTAAGAAAATTAATTTTCAGCAAAAAGAAAACGAAAAAACTCCAAACAAGTCCCTTCCGCAAGTTTTCCGAAAACCGAGAAAAGGACAAATTGTTGGCAAATTTAAGAAATTACATTTCAGACCGTAGCTTCCCTCCCCCTCATGGGCGGGCGGTGCTGCTGTGTGAAAAGGATGCCCAAAGCCCTGCGACAAATCTGCTCGCTTTAAAGTTGGAGCAGGAGGAGGCTGAAAAGAAAAATTCTCAAGAATACAATTTTCTGTTAATTTTGCTGTTTTTATAATTTTCTCTGTTTATCATTCGTCGTTGACTTTTGTGTGCGCTGTTCTTCGCTTTAATGTTCTTGGTTGTTTGGCGAGGGAGGAGAGAAAAAAAGGCCGATTTACGTATTTGTAATTATTCGCATCTTAGAGGAAGTAAAACCGTTGGAGGGGATTTCCTCAAGACTTGGGGGAGCGCTGTACACTGCGGCTGTGAAAGAATCACGTGTTTCACATAACGTCACAGTTCACAGGAGGCAGCCTTGAGGGCGTTATTAAAGTTGTTTACCGTGCGATACATGCTCGGCAATGGCTGAGAAGGAGCAATTAAGGAGAGAAGTGAAACATGATGGCTGGAATTTGTTTCTTCTGTTTTCTTCAGCAGATGGCCTGAATGGGAATTGCCTTGTGGTGATAAGTCTTGTGTGTCCTGATGGCTTCAAAGGGACTGCGCTGTCCTGAAACAAATGAAGCCTCGAAATAAACGCTTTCTCTGTCCACGAATGGTTTTGGACCGGGTTTCTGCTTAAGATTAGAAGAGTATCCTTAGAGCTTTCTGTAACTTGGACTCTGTACTCTGATTCCGACTTAATAACAGCGCACGTGACTCTTGTTACGCCTAGAGATCCGAGCTCACATTCGTACACCTGGGTGATTACTTACCGATACTCAATGAGCAGGTCGACATAAAACGTGACGTTGAAGCTGCTTCGAGGCTTGATTTGCTGATCTTCTTTCGCACGAGTAGTACGGACTGTTGAACAAACCCAGCTTCAGCATACCTAGAGTACACGGGGAGTCTTCCATTTTGGAAGGAGGCTCTCGGGATGCACTTAGACTTTTTATCGGCTGTTGTACTGCCACGCTGGACTAATCTAGACTTATTAACACTGAAAAGCACTCTCTGCTGCTTCCAGTAGACAGTGCCATCTAATGACAATTCTTCGTAAACTCAATGCTATCTTCTGTCACTTAAGCGAACCCTTATTAATCAGTCATTATCCATGAATGGTGCTGATGAAACCAGGAAACTTTCCGTCCCCAACACAACACAAGTTGAAATGATCACATACTCGGGGTAGCCAAAAATGCTGCGAAATGCTTAATCGATGCAAGAGGGGCTGACCCTCCGACTTCGCCTTCATCCACCCTAAGTTCTGAGCGCAGCACTCATATCTGATCTGATGCCCCCCAAGACACACTTCACATGCCATGTAGATAGAATCCAAAAGCGAGCTTATAGGAGACGACAATTTCACAGAGTCATTAGACTCACCCGAACACCGGCGTACCGTGTCTACTTTGTGCCTGTTTTGGCGCCATTTTAACAGACGAAGCTCAAGTTAGCTGGCCAATTACATTCCTCTTCTCAATGACCGCAATACCCGTCTCGCCAAAAATGCCCATCAGAGTACGATTAAGCCTTTTTTCATACGCATTGTTTAATTTAGAGAGCCGCCGCGAGTCCTTGCCAACAAAAGATTTCGATGAGCTAACATGAATGGACGTCATCAATTTTCTTCCAACCCACCAGGTTCCACCATAAATTTTCGCGGTCTGGAAACCCCACGGATTCTGATAACTCAGCACCCTTGGATTGATCCGCAGGAACGTAGCATGAGCTTCCATCATATTTTGAATGGCCTCTTAAAAGCCACAGAATTTTTCGAAACTCCTTGACCTCATGACGGATGTTCTATTTTAGCACAGAGTTTCCACATAAACCCATGGTTCATAGCACAACTACTGAATGTATCGGCTTACCAACTACCCGGTGTGGCAAAGTGTCCAAGATGAGATGAGTGATAAAATACCACCTCATGCAGAGGCAGGTGGCTAGGGGGAGTCTTGGAAAAGAAACAAAAATTGCTCAGGGATTAATCAGGATTAATCGCAGCATGAATGCCGAAACAAACAGGAAATCCCTTTTGGATACACCACTGTTGTTGGACCAGGAGAGGGTTTCTGTATTCATTATTTGGGGAGGAATATGTAGATATACCTATGTTCAGATCCTAGGTGTAGGCGTATAGTCCCACCCTCATTGGGCTGTGCTGCTAGTCTCTGGGATATCATCTAGTCTCTGAATGCGAACTGAACATCGGGGAAGAGACAACCCCTGTTCTACTTCATTCGAATGGGAAATGAAAAATGCATTGATCATGGTTGATTGACACTTTCACCCTGCAATTTTTTATAATTCATTTCTAAACAAAAATGCTTACAACTCGCATGACTATCTCAACAGAAAGTGCTCACATCGTTCAACCTACTGACTCCCGGGAGCTCTAAACTATCTTAAAAACTCATCTTAATTTAACTGTACCTCTCCGCATGATGAGGCAGACTCTCATCTCGAGCGCAGATCGCTCTACTGAACCGGACATGGTGTCAGGTGTACTTCTTACCTCGAAAAAAACATCACAACACTCACCCACCTATTGCTCTCCTGATCTAACCCCGTTAGTTCCTGTTATCTGCGTAGAAAGGTGTTCCCTGTTTTAGTTAAATCCCCTCCATCCAGAAGACTTGAACCGACTTCCCTCCAGCTACTGAGTGTGAGACATGCCTCGACGAGCTTCATGTCAAGGCTGTATCGAAAGGGCGCGCGGTGGTTTTACTCCGAATAAATATGATGAAGGGAATGCACTGTAATCGTTTTTATTCAGTGTCATAGGAAATGTGACAGACAGAATATGTTCTACAGTGAAACTTCTCTGTAGCGGACAGCCGCGGGACCATCGTGATTTTTGATAATGCGGTGGTGTCCGTTCGACGAGGGCAACCCTAGTTACAGTGTAGAAAAAATGACAAAAAATAGTTCGCTTCCAAAACACATACAAGTCGATTTGACACGTAGAAACACATTAAAATTGTATAGACAGATTGCTGGGGTCTACACACGCTGCGTGTTCTTATATGTGTTCGTTTTAGTATGCATTTCTATCATTGTTCGGTCTCTCCCATGTTTGTGTTTGCTTTGAGTGTCCCTTATTAGTGATACAGCATCTCAATGAGTGTTGCAATCCATGTCCGTGTTCGGAAACGGGTAAAAATACGCAATTAGACCTATCTTCATGCCAGGACCATGAGGAATTCTCCGCAATTATCCGGGGTCCTCTATAGAGGGGTGTCCGCAAAGAGAAGTTTGACTGTATTTCTATTTACTCAAAACTGAATTGACATCTGAAGTTGTTTGTAAAATAAGCTCGATCTTTTGACAAGGTGCCACTTTCAAAGAAATAAAGATCTCTGACAAACGATTTGAGGATTGTCAGCACACATTGTATGGTTTTACAAATGTCACCCAGAATTTAGAGCGACTTTTAGACGGACCGGATTTTTCGAAATTCCCTAGAACTAGCCGCAAGAGGTAGGGGGACATTTATCTTTACCTCACCAATACTTTTGTCAAAAACCTTTCTATAACGAATTTTCAATCATTGCAGAATATAAATGTTCACCTCTATTTAACTCATTTTATGACCTCATTTCACAATAATTTACTTCTCAGGAGGTTCGTACACGTTACATTTTTCGAATAACAATCGGTGCTATTTGGTATCTGGAAATGCTAGCTTGGCTGGCTTACCGCGGCCAGGTTATTGAAGAAGTAAGCCTCTAGGTGTTGCAGAGAATAGTTTCCTAATCTTGTAGAAGTCTTCAACTTCAATGAGCTAAAAAGCGTCAGTATTAGCCAGCTAAACCGCTTTGTCACAATCATCAGCTGGTTTTAATTGTTAGGGGGAATCAATCCGCGTGGTATCACAATGGGCCTACTTTGGGCGAAGTGTGACTGCCTTTTGCAGCCAGCCACTATAACCTAACCTGACCTAATCGCCACAATATCATGACAAATGTTGTTGAAAACCTTTACAAAGTAATAAAAAAATGACAATTGAAGTGATTTAAAAGAATGTATTTTCTTGGCTTGTACTGCTTGTGCTTGTACTCATCTTCTGGCATTTATTCTCTTTTTTCATACAGTCCGCCCCCCTTCCTTCATCCGTGACATATTGAGAAATCTTCTCTTCAGTGCTGCCAAGTCTCGGCAGGAGTAGTCGTCACAAATGCGACTATTTTAACGAAGACACTCACCGTAGTCATCTATTTTTCATACAAACCCCTTTAAGAAGGATTACTTAAGTTGTCACTTCAACAACATCAAGTTCTCAGTGAACGCATGAAAAACGACAGAATCCCTCTCCACCCATCAGGCTACAGCCCATCCTGGTTTCATCTGGCATTCCCATATTTATTTGAATAATCAATGACGTCTGATACATCAACATCCCTTGTCCAGACACTTTCCACAGGAAACCACAGTTGCCTGCACAATGAACACGCACGCAATTGTCTGAATTCAAGCCACCACACATTCGCCCTCCCCACCGCCTGTCAAGCGTTAATGAACTCCGTTAAGACGACGAGGGAAAAAAATCTTGTCACAACAATTTATCCCTCGAATGGCGTACATATTTCAAGCAAACGAAATTGACTTCGAAAGTAAACATAAGAACACCTTCTTCTCCCATCAACCCAGGCAATCCATCAAATCGCGGCTCTAGCAGTCTAGCACCGGCCCAAAGTCAAGAATAATCGCGTGCAATTTTCATCATCATTTATTTCAATTCATTTTCCCTTCTTTTTCTCTTTCTGTTGTTCTATTCGAAGACGAACCAAAGGTCACCCAGTTCTAGAAATTTTATTCTCATATTTTCCTCAAGTCAAATTCAAGCCCTGGTGTGAGGAAGACCAGCGGAAGACGGAAACAAAAAATTAAAATGAATAAATGAAAAGAAACAAAAAAAAAAACCGATAATATGGATTTTATTTCCCCCCACTGGCGGGTTGGGGTGGGGGAGCCTAGAGCGAGCCCCCAGAAAATCGTGTATACCAACAGCTTATTCAACTTCGCTTTCACTTTCTTGAGAAAGCAGGCCAGGGAGTGGGGTTCTCCCCAAATTTTTGTTATCCTCGCCGTTATCTGCGAGAACTTCTCTTATCTACCCTCGTTATGTACATTTTCTTTTGAATCCTGTTTTGCTTCCTGTATGTATCACATGACCCAGTTTTTCCACTCTCTCTCGGAGAAATACCCTGTTACGTTGCTCTTGGGCGCTCAGTGCGCTCGTCGCTCCGTCCTCGAGTCTTGTTGAGTGGGGTGTAGCATGGACGAGTGAAAGCTGCTGGCTCGGAAAAGCTCAGCCTTGAAATTTTTATCGTGTCCATGGGAAAGTGAAAGTTCCACAGGACAGTTGACGTCACGGTGTGGAGGAGAGACCGTAGTCCTATCCAGCCAAGATGTTTGCTTCTCAACTTCGAACAAGAGAACTTTCTTCGATTGCGGGCATAATTTATTCATCACGAAGTGGTGCCCCATTTCCGGGTCTTTTCGTTTTTCCTCCTTCTGCGGCACCTACATGATGTCACAGCTTGTCTTGTCTTAGCACGACTTTTGGCATTTGCAAAAACAGAAATGAAATAAAACACCGCTAACCTTTCGGTTTGATTAGAATCACATAAACAACTCCATATTTAGAGAGCCAAATACTACCAGCGCGGCGCGGTGGGTGGGACAAGTGCGGGAGCAGATTCGGATGGATATTAACCAGAAAATAAAAATGATTTATTGGTACTCGGGCCGGCTAATGCCTTCCCCATCAAGCTGTGCGGTGCAGTAATTTTGCTCTTCCTGATCCTTGGGGGATTTCCCTTAATGTGGTCTCTTTCCTCTTGTCGTCTATGAGATGTTACTGAGATGTCATAAAGTTGTGAAGAGATTTTCTTTAAAGAAAAACGCCGAGGACAGTGATTGATAATCTTTAAGATGTGTGCTTTGCTGCTCTTTCTTCGGGAGGAATATAGAGATATTGAAAAGTCGAAATGCCATTCGGGCAGGATTTATGAATGAATTTTATTTAGTCGACGTGATCAGGAAATAATGATGTCTTCGACTGGAATGTCGTTTGTTTACCGCTGCCGACGGAAATCCAAACAGCTTCTTACATTTGCGCTGTGTTTACGTGTGCAATCATGGTGATTGTGCGAGTGTGTACATATTAAATTATCTCCTTCACCAGAAGGCAAGCAATCATTTTGATTTGAACGGCTGGGTGTAGTCTTTGGGCTTTAAGGAAGTCCTTTCGGAGTGCTTCACTGTGGGGAGTCAGATTACTTTCTTCCGAACAAGGAGCTAGGTTTAACGTAAACTTGGCGTTCTGTCTTCGATATTGGTTTCCGTAATCTGTATTGATGAAGAGTCTTGTTTGCTGAGGTGTGCCTTGTCTGAATCCATTTCTTCTTGTCGAAACTACTTTTTGTTGGAGCCCGTCAAATACATACCCAGCCGTCCACGCGTAAGAAAATCTCCGTCAGCAAAAATTGACTTAAAGAAAAATGACTGAAAAAGTATTATGACCAACAAAAGAGGTGGGGGAACTCAATGATGAACAGTAGCTTCACTGACAGGCTAGGTTAGGTTATGTTAGAGTGGCTGACTACCTTAAGGGTAGCCCAAGGTAGGCCCGTGGTGCTACCACAAGATCTAATGGATCCCAATCCGCAAACCGTTGGGAGCTCTTAAGAAAACGATGGAGCTGACTGATGCTAATACTGCTCAGATCTGTCAAGTCGTAGAAATATTTGCCGTCCAAGTGACTAAATCTGCGAGATTAGAGGGCACTGCAATTGCAAAGAAGATGTGAAATGGTCCCTTTTTCCTCTTCATCAGTAGAACATCTGCAGAAGACTAGAGGACCCCTAGTCTTGAGGCGTGAATTCCAATGGCGCAGTGCCCGGTTATAATGACGATGAGAGTTCTAAGATTCGCAGGGGTCTACTCACTCACGCGACCTGAGCGTGACCCTTTTGGATCGATGGTAGACCATAATTGCTTTGTGATGAGGCATCCCGAGCCTCCAATGGTATGTGTAGGCGTTTCAAGCTTTACTATATGTTTTCTAGTAGCGATGGGCATGGACGGCGATTCCCCTTCCGGAATAATTGTTGAGGTGGTGCCCTTTCTAGCGAGTTCGTCTGGTATATCACTGTGTTCCGGCACCCACATAAGTTGGATGCCAAAATACTTGGCCGTCGCGTTAGAGAGTCGGCAATTTAGGGAGCCCTAGGAGTTCCTTAAGAGACTTCATCGCTGCCTGGCTATCTGAACAGATGACAATGACTGCACCTAATATCAGATTGTTTTTTTTTAGCTATGACAGAGCTTCTTTAATCGCTATAGTCTGTGCCTGACACTCCAGTGAGAGGGTAGTCGGAATGACTGTTGAAAATTCCGATCGACTGCCACTCCCACTCTTTCGCCCATCTTCGATCCATCTGCGAAAAACCGACATATTGCTCATTCGATGGGCTTTGCCTTTATGAATCGACACTGTGGGTGCTTTCAAGAATTTTTGAGGACTGTCCAACGTCCGGTATTCAGACGATCCAGCAAGATCTGGGGTTTATGCTCTTCTTGCAGATAAGCTTAGGTATCGTGAGGTCGATGTTTCCTGGTAGTGATCCAAATTAATCGAGGATGGTAGAGTGTCCGGAGCTGAAGCTTCTTCTACGTACTCAGAAATTTCAATCTATCGGAGGAGGGTGGACTAGGGAGGTTGTAGTTCTCAATGCTCCGCTGATGCAAATGCAAGTCATCCATTGCACCCCTTCAAGCGGTTTACAGTTGATGTCTTTGCCTAACACAGTCCACCAAATCGCTATGCCGTCTGGGTCTGACTACTGATACGAATAATCAGTAAACCACTCGCAGCTGTAGACCCTCTTCCTGATGATCTAGAGTCGATGGCGGAGGATCGTGTGACGCCTCTTTAGTGAATCATGCGGGTCACCGAAGATGAGATGAGAAAAAAAGCTTCTTATCGCACGTCCTGACTGCATCTAGACTTCTAGTGCAAGCACAATCTGCCTTACGCCATAAAATCCGGCCGACATATTGCTCATTCGACGTAGTTTGCCATTCTGAGTCGACACTGTGGGTGCTTTCAAGAATTTTCGTAAACTACAGGCTATGTAGATACAGGTTTGATGCTCTTTCACTTTCTCGTAACAGGAGCAGATAACCCTCAATACAACTCTGAAAAGAGCTGCATGAGAGGGGAGCTCTTAAGAAAGCAAAGGTATGAATAGGGGGCACAATAGATGTATAGGTCGCCAATAATAATAATGGGCTTGATGTTTGAAAACGTATGTAAACTGAAAATACAAGAGTATTTTTGTATTATGCTCAGGATTCAAGAACTGTCGGGACAGCTAACTGCCCCCAGGTCCACCGACGAATTTGACGGTTAATCATTGTTTCATATACACAAGTGTGAATACATCAGTGCTGTTCTCTGATTTTTATAAAAACCCTCTCAAGAGAGGGGAAGAGTAGTGGAAGTCGGCCATGTTGACTAGGCAGCAGTCACAAAAGGGAGTCTGTATACATTTTTGAAAGCAAATCTACATGCATTCGAGTCAGTTGCAGAAGAAAAGCTACCGGGGCTGTCATCGAAACAGAGGCGCTTCTAATTTCGGCATGCCTGTCCATCCTTCTGACTGTCACATCGATTGACTGACTGATTTGTAACAAGACAATTTTGGCCTACAATCAAAATTCAAAGTTGAGTGAGTCTGAACAAAGGGATATTCCAGGGATATTAGGCACACGAAAATGTCTGCCTGAAATCGATAAATCCACTCAAGTCGCAGTGGTATCGCGCTCCTTTATTTCATCCACTGAGTAGTGATTGCGTTTGACAGAAAGGGTGTATCGATTGAGAAATAGATGGGCGCAGTTATATACGTACGCGCAATTGTATATCCACGGAAGTCGACTTGGACTAAGATTCCAAGTTAATTCAGCAAATTGTGGCGAGATCGTTTGCAGTCGTTGTTTTTTATTCAGAATTAATCCTTTTGACACAATTGTACGTTACGGAACCCTCGAAATGCGAGGACTACCCGTCCTAGACCTGTTTTCTATTTTGTTCTCGGATTGGCCAGTTTGCAAAAAGGTGCCCCTGTGTTTCGATCGCCGACAATGGCGTGCAATTCCTCCAGGACTTTTGGAAGAGGTGTGATCAATAAAACAAAATACTCTGGATCGTTGCAAAAGTGTCCAATTTGATAATGAAACACAAGCGAATTTCGGAAGGCCGCCTAGACGAGGATGGATCTTCGAAGGGGGATTCGATTTTGAAAACGCATGTAAATTTGTCGCCTCTCTAGTTTGCTTGCCACATAGTAGTGCAGCCGTTGAACATAAGTTTTTCTAGGCTAGCGACTACAAATTAACACATTAAATTAAATGATTGATGCTAAAGTAATAAAGAATTCAGAAAAATGTATAAATGAGGACTTTCTGATGTTGACTTTCTGCTTAAAGATGTTACATTTTTTTCTTATTTAAAGGGTGTTGTGTTGAATAACTAGGCTATTTATATTCTGTGTATATCTATTTGAAGTTTGTTTTTTGTTATGTTCTTTAATTGAAAAGTAACAAAAAAACTTGTGAACTTTTTCTTTTGCTTGCATGTTCATTTAATCACAACCTCAAATTAAGGGAAAGGTAGTAGATTTTGCTTCCGAAATGTTTGTGTCCGCAGTAACACTGGTCCTTGTCCACTTCTTGTGAGCGACTTTTTTGCATATCTCTCTCTCTCTATCTCTCTCTTTCTTTCTCTCTCTATCTCTCTCTCTCTTTCACTCACTCTCTCTACAATATAATTTTTGAAGAGTACTGCTTTCATTGGATACAAAGTTTCTGGGAAGATCGGCCTTCAACTCTTGCAATGATCCAATATTTCGTTTTTGCTTTACTACAGTTCAGCTCTGAATTAGCTTGGTTTTTATGAGGGAATTAGTCCTATTCCATTGTTGTCTTTGCAGCGAGCTCAAAGAAATACTGCTTGATTGGTAGTGGAACGGTTTCCATGGCTTCTGTTGCCAGCTGAATTTCCTCATCGTCAGACTTTTTATTGCCCTAAATAACCCAGTGTACGGTGGCCTAATCTGTGTTGTGTTCTTCCACCTGAGCTCCTTGAGGAATTGAATATCAGAACGACCTTATAAATCGGTCGGATTATTGATAAGTCTACTAGAATAGCCTCCTTGTGATGAACAAACTTATCACAAACGCATTACTCTAAATAAACTCTAAATAAACTGCTGTACATAAACTCATTACTGTTAAATTGAGAAGACAAGTCAATTACAATTTCTCTATTGTATGTGAACTACGTCCGTTGATGTTGTTTGTTGTCTCCTTTAACGTGAATAGAATTCACACTTCAGAATTAAACAGAAATAGAAAAACAATTTTTATCAAATTTATTTGTTGTACATACATTGTACACAATGTATATTGTTACCTTACTTAATTTTAAGTATTATTTAATTTGAAAAAATATATTGAAAGAAATGTTTGTAATAACTGTATACATAAAACACAATTAAAAAAATAATTTGTAATTTATTGAATTTTTATAAAAATATATTCTTAAGTGTTTAATGTTAAATGTGTACAAAAATAAAACCGATCCTTTTAAATGTACACTGTCAAAGAAAAAACCCTGTAATCCCTTTGCAAAATTTACAACAACGTGTACCTTAAACCCATCCCATATCCCACATGGCGCCAAACATATTTCATATACACAAAGTGTTTCCAAAGTGAGTTCCTTCTGCATGCATCCATCACGTTGTACTTCAAATAAACGAGTTAATTGAGTCCATTCATCGTCAAAAATACATACGTTTACAGAAAGATTATGTACGCCTATTAAGATTTCAAAACGATTTTCATTCAGCTCAGCACTTGAAGTCACACTTCATTTCACTTTTTGAAGTACACATTCACAGCATGAATTGAAATCGAATACCACATCGCACAGCAGGAGGAACTCATTCTGGAACACACTCAAGCACACAAACTATACATAAAAATAGCATTAACAGAATTATTATTCTAGTTCTCTATTTTTTTTTTTTTTTTTTCTGTAAAAAGAGAAACTATGTTGGAAACTGTTTTGAAAACACAATTAGAGCTACCCACTCTCAATGAATGAGTGTATATCTCTCAAGTGGAATTTATTAGATGCGCATCTCGTGAGGATCGAATTGAAATTGTGACATGTCACGATGAAAAATCGATCAGATAGTCTGGTTTTCTTTTTCGAAACTAAAAATAAGTCTAGCAAGGTGTTTGAAGTGACAAAGTGCTTGTGAGTGTCAGAATATTGTATATTTTTGTCCAGCCGATAGATAGTTGTGTCTGATCAGCTTTGAATTGTTCGGGATCGATAAATCTTTTTATTTCACAATTCTTGTCGGCAACGATGAGTTTTGCAAGACATCATTAGGAATTTGAAATATATTTCCGGAATTATTTTCATTTTTTTTCGCTAATTTTTTTCGAATATTTTCAAACAGTTTAATAGATGGTGTAGCGAGGTTTAGAGGATTTTGAAAATTGTAGAATACTTGTAGTTCAGTCCAGTTATTTTCCAAAACTTAATCCCCCTTATTCTCGTGGTCGTGTCACATGCCACTGTGACAAATTTGTATTTAATCAACCACTTTAATGTCACATAAGGTGACTAAGACAGTACAAATTTGTCACAGAGACATGTGTCACGCCCTTATTCTCTTGGGGTGATTGAATACAAATTTGTCACAGTGACATGTGACACGTCTAAGATAATAAGGGTGATTGAATACAAATTTGTCACAGTGACATGTGACACGCTCAAGAGAATAAGGGTGAATACACTAGATAGATATGATTTACAAGGCATAAACATCTTACTTAATAGGAGGAGACCAGGTAAGGACGATAGGAAAAGTAATTTAAATAAAAATGATTCTGACTTTATTTTCAAGTTGAATCTATGTCATTATGTGAGCCACCTTGATTGCAATGCCATTGCCTCACGTAGTCGGCGCAGTATTTTGCCAATATCGCTTCAAACGTTAGCCTCAAGCTCGTCCCAAGTGGTTGGTTTATTGGCGTAGACTAAGGCTTTATCACAGCCTCGGAAATATTGATCGAGTGTTCTTAAGGGGCATGATGGCTGCGGCCAAATGATTAACACTCGCCGCGACACCCGCCACCAGTCGCCAAAGTTCACCTTCACAACTTCGAGCGTTGCGTCGCTTGTATGACGTAGTCGACATCTTGTTGATTAAGATATATTTATGTTGACAAGTTCTGGCCACCGAAAGCCTAACAGCTGAGAGCATTGACGGTAACATTGGCCCCTTCCCCATTTCCAAAAAAAGAAGATTCGATGATGCCGCCCTGTCTCGCCACAGTCCCTGTAAGTGGATGCATTGACTCTTCTTGTTTGTGCTCGTAAGTTAGAGTGTTGCCTTAGCCTCTTAATCAAAAATAGGGATTTTCCCAGGAAATAATTTGTTGCCAAAATCCGGCGAAGGGCGTTGCATTAGGTTGTCCGGCTACAATTCTTGCGTTAGCACAATCTTATACGGAGTCCTAGATCGGCCGATGCGCAATTCAGTTGATCGATATTTTTGAGTCTTTTTCAATACTGGACGCTACGCCGGCTACGTTTCGGCTTAGGCTTCAAAAGATTATACTCATGCTCAAACTTTTCAACGCTGCAACGACAGACACTCAAGCCATGATGAAGACACACCTCACGACGAAGTTCACTTTACGTGCTTACAACTGTCTCCAAATTTCGATAACATTTTCAATAGTTACCTCACCTTCGGCAAGCGAGATGATAGGACAAACTTTAGAAAATTTTGACAGCTGGGTGTTATTGGCAACTTTGAGAGCTGCTCACCTTCCCCGGTCATCAGTCCGATGAAAACCCCTTTCGAAACTGAGATGTACCTTTGAATTGTATTTCAAAACAGGCAGAATTAGGACACAGTTAGATTGTATCGTCAATGCTATTTTTATGTATTCCCAATAAACATAAATAAATGAAAGAAAACACTAATGATTCTTTTTTGGTTTCGCATCACCAACAGGCTATGCATATGAAGACAGGTCCCGAGATAATGATAACCGATGAAATCAGCAACGATTCCATAGCACAACTCTCGCCATGTGACAGTTTTGCATCGAACAGCAGTGAGACATCAACGGCCAAGGTAATGCGCAACTATCGTTCAAATCCAATGATCGGTGGTCCCGGTTTCCTACCATCGCCGACGTTCTCCTCAGACGATTCCAATCCACCCGGCTTACTAACAATGGGTGACACCGACTCAAGCAGCGACAGTGGCATCGATGAGAGTTGCACACCAAATAAAAGCCTCCTAAAAGATGTCAACAACATACCAGACGGTAGTTCGAAATTCTACGCAAAACTAAACGCTCTCAATGAGGCTGTCAAAACTGGAGATGTATTCATATCAAATGCAGATCACTGCGCCAATTCAGCTACAATCCAAATTCTGGGATCAACAACGGCAGCGCCAACAACAGCTGCAGCAGCAGCACACAAATTACATCCGACAACATCCAGAAATAATCGACGTAAATCCTCACTACCTTACATCGACCCCGAGTATCCCCCGATGACAACACTGCTGATGGAGCTGTGCAATGATGACTACAACATGAACGAAAGTGACTACATGGAGCATAACGAACTGGTTCAGGTGTTGAACGAATTGAGTAACGACATGGTTTTATCTGACGATTCGATTTAGCTTAGATAAATCAATTGGGATTGTTTTTTTTTACTGAAACTGACAAACTTTCTGTTTCCTTTCCACTGCAAGGGAACAGTTTATTTTATTCTGCAAAACAAAATTATACCACAAAATGTTTATCTTATATCTTTTCATCTTATTCAAATTGAATCAGCATTTATTTACGATTGACACAGTTTTTTTTTTTTTTTCGTTTAAATGATTTGCTCTCCCTTCTGAATGTTGTTGGATTTCTTTTTATTTTGCATTTAAAAATGCCTATCCATGTGTAATGATTAAAGTAAATTTTCTAAATAAGTGCTGATCAAAAACAATTTTAATTTCATTTTTTTCTGATTTCTAGTAGTAACAACGATTGTTATACAAAAAAACCGCAAGGTTCAACGATTCTAAAGCAAAAAAAATAACAATTGTTAAGTAGTTTAAGATCAATTTTTACTGCCTAAATCATAAAAAAAAAAAAACAAAAAAAAAATTAAATAATCAAAAAAATGTAATCATAACAATTTTCAACCGTTCTTCGTTTCGGTATTTTTTTTTAAATTTCTTTTTTCATTCTTGCAATTTTTTTGTCAAGCTTAATTTTTAAAGTTAACACAATTTTGTAGATTCTAATGTTTTCTGTAAGCAAAAAAAAAATAAATTTTCGGTGGAGGGTTCAAAAACACTTAGTTCAATACTTTTTCGTATCAGAAAACAGCAATCTCCAAATTTCAAAAATCCCATAGCCATGATTACATACCCAAAAAAAAAACCAAGCAATATGCCTACATACACAAGAAACTGACAAATACATATATTACATTTTTTTTTCACTGTAAAGTCTCCTCTCTTTGATTGCCCACACCTTTGATTTTTGTTTTTGTTTCTTTTTTTTTAAGGAAAATTCTCCAAATGTTTATTTTTTTATTATCTAAGCTGAGAAATGTTGTGTCATTAGGCTTTGAAAGAAAAACAATCAAATACGCAAAAACAACCATGTTATGCTATATTTATGTGAAGCTTCTTACACGGAATGGCCACGGCTAAACCTCTACAGACCAATTTAAAAGAACGACATATACAATGAAGCATATCGTATGTTTCTCTTGGACGTGCACAAAATGGTTGACAAAATGATGAAGCCAAAAAATAACAAAAGAAAGGAAGTAAAACAAATGAAAATGAGCCAAGTAATAGGGATTTATTTTTTGAAACGTGTGTGCCGTATAATTTTATACACCAATTTATATATATATTAAAAATTCTATATACATACATATATTTGCAACGTGTAAGGGGTGCAACAAAGTAAACAAAAGCAGCAACAAAGAATTATATGAACACAGAGAAATAATGAAATGTTTAGAATTTAATTGAAACCATAACTATAGTAAGTTTGATTGGAAAAAATAAATAAAAATTATAGAAAATGTAAAATGCTTGCTGTTTTTATTTTATCTTCAAAATCATGATGGGGAAGTTAGTTTGAGACCGTCTTTGCTACAGCGTGAGTATTGCCCAGCGATAATGGAAAACCAGTGGAAAATCCCCCAGTCCGTAGCAGTTCACCTCAGATTTTGACGGTTGTGCTCGCAAGTCACGCATCCTACTTTACACTTGTAGGAGTATAGAGGAACGCAATGGTGTTGGGCGGGAGTAATCAGCTTCGCTTAGCCCACACGTATTCACTGAGGGGCAAGAAACGTAGAAGTGACACATCTCTTGCTTCATTATCTCTGGTTTGACCAATTTGACAGATTTGACAGACAGATCTCGGTTATTTTGTGGTAAGTTTCAATCTATCATGACGGAGAAGCTCACGCCAGAGAAGCATATACATTGGATATACATTGAAAGTCATAAGCGCGCTCACAAGGTATTGTCAATTCCCTTAAATGTCCGGGTTCAAGACACAGCACGGCCCGAAGGTGTAGGGGGAGAAAGGGAGAGGAGGTACCTGTGCACATTGGTTTCAAATATCTGCGGATTGTATTCTGGGGGAAATATTAGGCTGAGAAGAGCTTTCCATACTCGAGTAGTGCAGGTAAAGAACAAGCCTCGAAATTTTAGTGTTCGTCTGAAAGTGGGCCTAAGGGTAAACTGGTGAGTAATCTTGGAGAGACCGGTATTGTGACCGGGTGAATTCCTGGAGCAGAGGAATGCAGTTGGCTAGAGCACTAAAGCATCGTTTGTTAAAAAAGCGATAAAATACGAACAGAGAAGAAAGGGGTACGTCGAGCTAGTACGGACACAGAAGAGACGGTACGTCAAGCGAGTACGGACACAGAAGAGACGGTACGTCAAGCGAGTACGGACACAGAAGAGATGGTACGTCAAGCGAGTACGGACACAGAAGAGACGGTACGTCGATCGAGTCTTCTGACCCTGTGATACTGTTGTCTCGTATAAGTTTGATTGCTCGTTTTTGGATTCACCTTGTGGGTGCACGGTGGTCTTGGGGCAACTCAAGCCTGGGGCTGTTATGCGCCTTATAAATTAAAGTCAAATCAGAGGGTGTGAAATATGTCTTGCATCGATTAAGGAAGCCTAAGGATCTTGCAGCATTTTTGGCGACCTCAAATATGCGATTGATCCAACTAAGGTTTCATCGACACAAGCGCCATTCAGGAATAATGGCTGAATATCAAGGGTGCGCGCTTCAGTGACAGCAGACAGCGGTTGTCTTTTCGCCAGTTAATTCAATCAATGTGTTCAACATACGCAGCCGTTCCAATTCGACGGCCAAAGGGTGACCTCATGAGTCTTGGAACAAATATGAAAAGCTGAAGGTGCTCTTATCGGCGAAGGAATGTATTGGATTAGAAGTATCATATAAAAACGAGGAGGAGTGTCGGGGTCGGAACAGAGTATAGTCTCTTAATTGAACTGTACGTCCGAAAGTAGGCTTAAAGTAGGCTAGTTAAGGGTAAACTGATGAGCATTCCTGGTGAGACGGGTATTGCGGGTGAATTCATAGAAATGAGAAATGCTGTTGACAAGCTCAATTGAATGGCTTAACAATATAAGCCACAAAAGCAAAAATGGGGAAAATGGGTTTCAAAGAATAAAATAAATACAAGGTGGAGTAATAAACAGTTGAACTTCTTATTGTTAACTTATTTTTAATAAAGTATACAATTGAATAGGTTGATAACTCACCTTCTGCGATGAAGAAGAAATAACAACGAAATGCATTAAAAAAATCGTAATCGGTACTAATCGGTACCACAAATCACCTATACTCGTTTTTTCAGCCGAAAATACCTTGGTCCATAGAAAATCACGGAAGCTTTGTCTCACGCATTCTTGGTGTGGTGTCTTTTGATCAGAAGCTGTTTACCCCTCGAATTCAAATTCGCCCGTAATAGTGTCAAATTAATTTTCAATTTCGCTAACTTGCCCACGATCTGGAAACATTCCATGAGTTATGTGCGTCAGGTGTATTTACGTTACTTGCAGTGGTAAGTGGAAATTATTACGTGGAAAAGATGGAAGCGCATTCAACGCCCTCGTAACATTCCTGCCACGTGACCAAACCACCGAAGCATAGCCCTCTCCGTTCGAAGAAGCAGCTGCTCAATGTTCAGTTCCTCGCGCACTGCCGTGTTCCTTACCCTCTCCCTTCGAGTAATTCCCACAACAGCACGGAGAAATCTCATCTCAGCAGCTTGTATTCGCGATCTTATTGTTTCAGTCATTACCCAAAGTGCATGACCACAGGTGAGAGTTTGAACAAATACTGAGTTTAAAAGCGCTAACTTTGACTTTGACTTTGACAACAAGCTCAATTATGAATAAAAATAGCTAAATAAGCTTCCTAATTACAGATCTACCAAGCTGTTTCAGCATTGAACCATCTTGACCAATCCTACTCCACCCGTCACTCATGAAAAAGACCCCGAGATACTTAAACTTCTCCACTTGCTTCAATGGGACTCCACTAACCTGCATTGAACAGGCGTTCTGGATGTGACCATACCCTCCGATTTGTCCATGTTGACCTTCATTCCAGCACCAGCACATAGGGCCACAGACCTATCGAGTGCGTGCTGGAGTTCCGTCTAGGAAGACGTGAGCATAACTAAGTCATCTGCAAGATGACTTACCCTCAACTCTCGCAATGTGAAACATTCCTCGCCTCGGCTGCGCTGCAACACCCAGTCCATATATAAAATGAAAAGGAGAGGTGACAAGACGCACCCTTCGCGAAGTCCAACGCCCTCTGTGAAAGGTGTTGATTTAGCACCGTTAACCCTAACACAACTGCTACAGTTTGCGCATAGAGACTGAATGGCCCTCAGAAGATTACCATCAATCTTATGCTCCTGCAGAACACTCCAGAGTTTACCTCGAGGAACTCGGTCGTATGCCACAAACAATCCACAAACCAACTGTAGATGAGCTTGGCATACTCCCAAGCCTTTTGAAGTACCATTCTGTTCGGTTGTACTTCTACCGGGACGAAGCACTGTTCATCCCCCATCCTGGGCTCGACCATAGCTCTAGACCGGGCTTCCACCACCTTAGCGTAGACTTTCCCGAGGAGACTTAAAAGGGATATGTCCCTGTAGATGGAGCAATCTCTTTTGTCCCCATTCTTGCAAAGTTGAGGAAATCACCCCAGTTTACCAATCGCCAAGTGTTTCTCCACGTTTCCAGGCCACTTTAACGACACGAGAGAGTCATAAAACTGACTCTTTACCCATTGCCTTCAGCATGTACGGCCGGATTTCATACACACCGGCGGCATACACACTTCCTCCACCGTTGGACTATTCTCCACCCCACTCAAGACTACGGACTAGACTACGTCTGCCATCGTCAGTGCCCATAAAGCAGCGCCGAAAAGTGCCCGCTCCATCTGCGTTAGAGTCCACCTCATTGGAAAGCAACACACCATCTTTGGATTTGACTCCTTCGATGATGTTGAATTTCCTTCCTCTGAGTCGGCGAATGGTTTCCCAGAACATCTTGTTCGCAGATCTATAGTCGCCTTCCAACTTCGCGGAGAACTCCTTCCAGGACTGTTCTTTAGATGCTGGCACAGCCAATTTGCAAGTTCCTCGCGCCTCAGTGTAAGAGAATCCAGTCTCTGTAGGTTGTCTCTGATGGCTTCTTGAACTGCGGCCGTTTTAAACCTCGCAGTTTTTTTCTCAACACCAGAGGCAATTACAGCCATTTTTCCTCTACACGCGAAGGAACAGTTGGAAGTCGCTCAAACCTTTCAGAAATGTGCCGCACAAAATTTAGCCGCAACTGACTGTAGTTTTCCGCACTGTATGGGTTACATACTCTTGGTTTCCGACTTGGCAGGAGAGGTACCTTATCAGTGAGGTACAGCGTACACAACACCAAGTGATGATCAGTTGACAGTACAGCCCCTCTCATCACACGAACATCATAAACCATCCGTTTCACACACGATGGTACCACAAAGAGATCTATCAACGACTTCAACTGGTGTTCATTATGGGCACGCCATTTGCATAGCAAAAGTCCAACAACTTCTCTCCGTTCGCGTTCTGGTGAGGATCTCCGTTCAATCACACTCCCCCATGTCGTTACATCCACACCCACGTGGAAATCACATGAAATCACCCATCAGGATATCCATTTCCTCTACCCTTTCCAGGGCAGCATCAACTTAATCCAGGAAGGACGAGGAGATTTGGTGCATACGCCTGCACTAGAGCCACTGTTGACCTTTCGAGCTTGAGCATTAAGATCCCGACTCTCCCTCCTATTGGTATCCACTCCAATACCCTGCCTGCCAACCTGGGACTTGTGAGTATCCCCAATCCCGTGCAGACATTTGAGGAGCAACTCCCGACAGGAAGAGTTTCCACCCGTCCAGTTCTGCGCTTCGTCGAGGAGATACCCGCGAAATCCAAACGATACCGTCTCCTTCCTTTGACGAATCGGTCACTCTCAACGGTTTTGTACATTATCACGACTCCCTACGCTGTCGTTGGATTCCAGCAGGAAGGCGACGGCTTTGCAGACTCAGGACGAGGTTGGACCAGGTCAAAAAATTCCCCTGGTTAGGAGTCGATGGCAGAGGATCGAGTTGCTTGGAGATCACTGGTGCGCGCTTTTCCCCATTAGTGGATCACGCTAGTGAGTCCGATGATGACGATTAAAGATAATCTAAGCATAGTCAGTGACTCGAGGGAGATGGAGCCGTAAATTATAAAAGTTGCTCCTCCACAGCCACCGTCGCACTCAATTCGTTTCGGCTGCAGTCAGCTACATTCAATGGCCTTAGATGGCACAACTACATTCGATCCAAATGGAAACAGAATAATTCCGAAATTTAATTGACAGACTCTTGACAGACTCAAACAAATAACGAAACAACAAGGGGCAAAAAGTGATACATCGTTACAGTTAAAGAACATTTTGCAAAACCGAAACCACAAGTGGAATGAATTACTGTTCGGACTAAGCCATGCACGCCTCCTGTTGTATGTGGCTCCTGTATCGGTGGCCAAGTCATAAAGTAGCGAGCCAAAGACGCAAATTAGTGATTATGCGTGTTACTCCCGAAATTTATGATTGGACATTTTAATAGGCAGTGGCTAACTCCGCTGAGGGCATTAAAGTGATATTCTTTCCCAAATGTACGAGACAACAGATTAATATTGTGCCCAGAAGTCCCTTGAGACTCATAGATAATTAAAAAAAGAAAGATTTCCTGGCGTGTTTGTTCATAAGGGACATCTCATGTTTCGGACGAGACTGTGTACAGATAATCGGAAGAGTTTGGAAGTGGACGTTTAATGCCGTCATTTGTGTGTGCCTTAAAGGGTGTAAGGGAACGCAAAAGAAGAGTATGTTTGCAACAAAAAATTAAATACATAAAGGGTGATTTCTTAGTTTTTTTTTCTTTTTGGCAGCACTGGTTTAAACAGCAGAAGAAAGAAAAGTTCTGCGTGCGATCTTTGGTCCTGTTTGTATTGATGGCATCTGGAGAAGGAGATTCAACCACGAACTGTACGGGCTGTACAGCGGCATGCACCTAGTTAAGCGTCTTCGGATCCAACGCTTAAGATGGCTAGGTCACGTAGAGCGGATTGACACCACAGCTCCGGCCCGAAGAGTCTTCGATTCCGAGCCTTTGGGACAACGCATAAGAGGGCGTCCTAGAACATGATGGCGCACACAAGTGGAGAAGGACCTCAACCAACTTGGTGTGCACAACTGGAGGCAGCTGGCGAAAGATCGTGTTGGCTGGAGAGGCTTGTTGGTTGAGGCCCAGGTCCACCCCGGACTGTAGCGCCAAACAAAGAAGAAGAAGGTTTAAACAGCTGACGCACGTTTCGTGTTTTGTTTCACTGTCAAACGTCTTCAGTTTGGTCTATAATTTAACCATGAATCGTCTCACAAACGAACAACGCTTGCAAATTATTGAATTTTATTTTCAAAATGCGTGCTCTGTTAAGAAAGTTCATCGCGCGCTTCTTCCATTTTATGGTCGGTTTAGACGAAGCTCATTTTTGGCTCTATGGGTACGTAAATAAGCAGAATTGTCGATTTTGGAGTGAATATCAGCCAGAAGCATTGCAAGAGCTACCAATGCAGTCACAGTTTGGTGCGGTTTTTGGGCTGGTGGCATCATTGGACCGTACTTCTTCAAAGATGATGCGAATCGGAACGTAACTGTGGATGGTGAGCGCTACCGTGAGATGATATCCACCTTTTTTATGCCCAAAGAGCTTGACTTGCATGACATGTGGTTTCAACAAGACGGTGCCACATGCCACACAGCACGCGCAACAATGGACTTATTGAGAGGCGAGTTCGGTGAAAATTTTATTTCACGTTAGGGACCGGTCAATTGGCCGCCTAAATCGTGCGATTTAACGCCTTTAGACTATTTTTTGTGTTGCTATGTTAAAGCAGACAAGCCCGCTTCAATTGACGCATTGGAAGACAACATTGAAGCATTTATTCGTGAGATACCGGCCGAAATGTTGGAAAGAGTATGCCAAAATTGGACTAAGCGGATGGAATATTTAAGGCGCAGTCAAGGTCAACATTCGCATGAAATAATCTTCAAACATTAAATTATATGGACCGTGTTACATGGGTTTCCTTTCCTATAGCTTTTAAAAAATCACCCTTTACAAAAAAGTTTTATTTATTGCTTACACCTGCGTTTAATTTTTTCTGTTTTTACTGGTGGGTCGAAAAGAAGGCATTTCTTCCCATTCAATGTTGGTCGGGCGGTAGGTATATAGGTGCCCTTACGGCCTTACGGCCGTGGCTCATGTGGGTCCATTGTGCCCTCGATAGATGTATGTTAAGCTTCTCCAGGAAACTAAAGACATCATGACGGGATCGGCGACGGAGATCGGTTGTTCTCAGTCCATTTTCCTTGATGTTATACAATTTATTCAAAAATGTTGCACAGGTCATCAGCCTGGCCCATCTGAGGGCTCCTGAGATGTCACCTCCTTTGCAAGCGAGCACTGAAGGCCGTTCATCGGCCTCCTCATTTCCTGTGATGTCACTGTGATCTAGATTAGGCAAAGTTTTAAGCTAGCTCAACAGGTCATTTCAATTATAATTTTGAATTTGAAGTCGCACAGGCAATAGCTCTGATTGTTGGTTGCCTGTCAACGCATATGACAACCTTCTGCCTTGAAGTTTCCCAGGCGGTATTTTCATCGTGACCACTCTGAAAGATGTTTGAGAAGTTTTTCCTAGAGCGGAATAATCTTATAAGCACTGTGATTGACTCGAAAGAGGTGGAGCAGTGAATTATGAAAGTTGTTAACTTCGAGGACTGAACCTGGCACCCCCGGTTTAGGAGTCGATGCACAACGACCAACAACGCCATAGCAAATGAAAGTCAAATCTCTGCAAGTCGAACATAGGCTTCAGGACTTAAAGGCCCCCAAGACTTAAATGTTCCCATATTTTACACTCCATAACTCGACCATTCCAGAACGCGAACACAATATTTGTTCCCGAGGCTATTCGACGGTAAGTGGTAATTAGTGAGTTGACATGAACTCAGTTAACATCAGCTGTGTCTCAGACCGAAATGCATTATCACATGATTTGTGAGAACAAGTGAGGAAAACGGCAAGGTTGAGTGGGTATTTTGACACCTTGCAGTTTTACAACTTCATTAACAGCAATGTGAGGCGTGAAGGCGATACAAGCGGGTTCCAGTCGATGATGGAAATTACTGAAATCGATTTAATGGCGAATTGACAGATGACCTTAAGACAACAATCATCTTTGGGTTGGTTTGTCTTATGACTCGTATTAAAGTCAAAATTGTTTGTTCGCATGATGAGCAGAGCCATATAGACCGTTATATCTGGCAAAGGAGTTATGATTCTGTTACAATCTGCGGATATACGAGGAAACTGTGGGAGGAGTTCAAATAGCTAATCCTAGACAAGAGTCTAAACTTCGAGCAGATCGCGCCTTTTCAAATCTGACAAAAATAAGCGACTGTTAAAAGTTTATTTCATTCATCCACCTTCTACTTCTCTTGCCCCATGATTTCATCTGACAGCGGTTTCTTTACGCTTTTTGTCCCGTGTCTGTGAATAAATGTGAGCTCTTGAGATCGGCTGTCGAACAGCTGACACGCTCAAAATTATACGCAGATTTATAGTCTTAATAAAGAAGAAGTAGAACCCAGTAAACAGGTGAATTAGAGTTGTTATTTGAACATTCGGTCGTTAGTTGGACGTTATTTACAATTTTGGTGTTAAATTTCGACACAGTATGGAGGGTTGAACGAACAAACAAAGATTATGTTCATGAAGTCGATTCTTTAAGCTCCCATTTGAGAAAGTTTTAGTCTGGGATGCAAAATTAACGCATTTAAGATGCATTTAAAATGCATTCACACCAATCATGCGTACAGATAACTAATAAACGAATCGTTTGCATGAATCACTTAGAAGAACAGTTCTTAGCTCATTTCGCTTTTTGCAAAAACATTGATGGAAATTAACTCAAAATGTTGACAACCTTTTTGGTTATAATTGCAATACCCTGTCATTGTTGTTATCAAAATGTAATTTGAATGCATGAGTTTCATTAATCAAGGGTATAGAGTGGAACCAGCTATTGGGACAGTTTGTCAGATAGGCTGTGGGTATATAGTCTAAGTATTAAATCGAGGTCAAGTAGTTCCAGTGCCCACTGAGGCATTGCATTACATTTTTATTCACGAAATTCCATATAACAATAGATTAAGAAAACGAGTCAATTTTTGAACACCCTCCGCACAACAATACATGGATCGTGGGAAAAATCAGCAATCTGTCGGCATTTTCCACGAATCGGCCGCCATTGCGATGTGGATCCATGGTTTGTGTAAAAGTATGTGTGGAATACAAGGGAACACCGTTACATCTCCGGTGTGCACAAGGGGCAAACATGGCCGAAGATGGATATCTCTATCCCTCCATTATCTCTGGTCCACACTTCGTGACAACTTTAAAAAGGGTAACAATTCAAGAGTACAAACGGCAAACAGAAAGAAAAAATAAAATAAAAGTAGCGACATCTTCGTGACATAAAGAAGGCATTAATATTGTTAGCAGGGAGTTACATGAACTCTCACAAGATCCTTGCGAGATCGAAGTAGAAACTGGAAAATGTTTGAGCCATCAAGGACAAACATTGTTAAAATTAAAACTTCGTTTACTTCAAACTTAACTTTTTTGAAAAAAAAATGATTACAACGTTGGTTTTCCTTAAATTTGTTCGAACACCTTCAGCGGCTGTGTGAGAAAGAGGACTGGACGATTGAGGATCATGCCGAAGTTGGCTGCGATCCCCGGGACGTCCAGTTCAGTTGACGAAGTGACACACAGAGGGCGCCCACCCGGGTGCGTTCGACTGACAAATTATGAAATGCTTCGTTTTTGTTATTTTCCATAAACTGCTTGATTTTTTTTAGCCTAATTTTATTTGAATTTTGCTATTTGGCAGCACTTCGTACTTTTCTATGTCGAATAATAGGCTAGGTTAGGTTACTGTGATTGCCGCAACTTAAGCAGTTTTGGCTCACTTAGATCCAAATTGGATCCATTGTGATATCACAATTCGGCAGCTTACGCTCCGGGACCCCTTTAGGGCACTAACTAAAAACCTGGAATTACATACTGCTATGCTTGTGGCACATCCTGGATGATGCACTCCTATGCTGGTTCACAGCCACTTAGTGTTCTTTATAAATTTTGCTATGTCCTAAGAAATTTCTAATATCTGACATTTCTTCTAGGCTATTAAAAGATTAGCTACCTAACGTGTTTTTTCCTTACGCTTGCAAGTGCTGGGCAGGAGCTGAAGTAGTGAAGAGTAGTTTCTTCTTCCTCTTTGTCCCTGCAGCTCCTGCAGAAGTCATTGTAGGGGTTCGGATTTTTCTGGCGTGTGGCCGAATAGGCAATGACCGAAGTGGCCGAATAGGCAATGACCGAAGTCATTGTGGGGGGCTCCGGTCCTACTGGCGTCTGACCGCTAACAATGCCAACAACATTTCTGATTTCCTTTCAATTTAATTTGAGGAGTGTGCTAATCTCTTTTGGATTTATTGAAGGCCGAATTAGCCTTGAAGTCCTGCAAGTCCCTAATTCTATCCACCTCCAATTGGAGGCGTTGATTGGTTCTACAATTAACAATGTGTTTATGGGTACGAGATGTCCTGATTACTTGCCAATGGCAAACCCACCCCTGTCCTAGCCAACTCGTCGGCCCCTTCGTTGCCTGGAATACCACTATGCCCAGAGACCCAGCAGAGGGTAAGGTTGCATCTGACCGCATCTCCCTGAGAGATAGGCGGCAAAGTTTTACCATCTTTGATGTTATTGATGGTGAATGCAGAGCCTTAATGGCCGCCTGACTGTCTATGTATACAGCGATAGATAACTCGTCTATCGAGTTCATTGACAGTAAGCGGGCAGCCTCTTGGATAGCTTTTACTTCTGCCTGGAATATACTGCAGTGGTAAGGCAGCCGACGGGACACGGAGAAGGAGATTTCCTGTCGGGGATTTTTCAGTCCGGTGCCTTCTTCCGTTTTGGACCCGCCTGTGTATACGAATATATACGGCCCAGAGATAATGGCAGATTCTCTGACTAAGTCTAATGCCCAGACTTCTCTATTTGGTATGCTTTGCAATATTCGCATTCTTGATTGGTCCAACGGTTACATTCCCTCAGCCGAATCGCTGCCTTGGTAGCCATCAGCCTCCCGTAAGTGTCCATGGGAAGAAGATGTAAAGGGTGGTTAAATTGTGAAATTGTTGAATGTGAACCACACCTAAACGTCAAGTTTTTTTCTGCATTGCATTTGACATTTCTCAATTTCAGACTAACTCAATTTGAACCATGGAAAGATACACAATAAAGCAACGCGTTAAAGTTATTCAGGCTTGCAGACTTGCATTTACACGCTTACAAGGTGCAATTGACTCAAGAACTAAAGCCTCGTGACCATTTCAAGCGTCGTCAGAATGGTGGCAAGAAATGGCAACAGTGGATGATCAATTTTCGAAGAAAACCATCTTCAGAGATGAGGCACATCTTCGCCTCAGTGGATTCGTCAATAAGCAGAATTGCCGCATTTGGGCGAATGATAATCCAGAGTGATTGTCGAAAAACCAATGCACTCACTGGTGGTGACTGTTTGGTGCGGTTGATGGGCTGGCGGCATCATCGGGCCGTATTTTTCCCAAAATGAGGCCGGTCAGGCAGTTACTGTGAATGGTGTTCGCTATCGTGAAATGATAACGAACTTTTTATGGCCCGAATTGGAAGATATGAATGTGGACGATATGTGGTTTCCACAGGACGGTGCCACCTGCCACACAGCTAACGAAGCAATGACCCTTTTGCGCGACACATTCAATGGCCGTGTTATCTCACATGGTGGCGATGTTAATTGGCCGCCAAGATCATGTGATTTGACACCGTTGGATTTCTTTTCCAGCAACAATTCAAGAGCTAAAGGATGAGATAATTCGGCACATTAACGGCATAGAACCTCAATTATGCCATACCAATATTATCATAATAAAAAGAAATGACAATAATTTCCATGTTTCCATGGCAGCTGAACGTGTGGTGATAACGTGGCAGATAATGTCGTCCCCTACGAAGGGGTACTTCCCCCGTTCATATCGAAGACAAAGGCTAGAATCAAAGACAAAGCTCCAAGAATCGGCGGGATCTCGAACATTGTGTTAAGACATCTCCCCCAGGGAGTGGTTAATATGTACACATTCGGGAATAACGCACGTTATCCGGAGCATTGGAAAGCTGCGCTTGTACAGCCCACATAGGTTAGGTTAGTGGTTGAAGTGGTTGACTGCTGTTTGGAAAGTCCGCGGGCACAGTTAGGCCAGCATAGGCCCATTCTACTACCACACGCATTGCTTCCTCATCCTCGTCCCTGCAGTCTCTGCAGAAGTCGTAATAGTGGAGGCGTGAGTTCCTATGGCGCCATCCCATTTTATAACGCCAATGAGAGTTCAACGATTCGGCCTGGTCAATCTAATCAGAGTAAGCGATCGTCGAGAGTAGGCCAGAGGTGTTTGCTAATGTGCCAGTTGACTACGTATGCATCTGAATTAATTTGTTGGTCTGTTCGGAAGCATTTAGCATTTGGTGTTAGGTACAGAAGCATTTGTATTTCAAAAAAAACAAGCACCTATCACCCATTCGTCGATTTCAAGGCCGTATATGACAGCGTGCATTTTTCCACTTTTGACACTCCTGCCAAACTCGGTCCAAATGAACAGGATGACGACATCAAGGTCGGTAACGAACTCACCGAGACCTTCTGAGTCCAAAAAGGATGGAAGCAAGGCCTGCAAAACTCACACGTCAAGCCTTGTTGTTAACGTCGTCACTCGCACGTCAATGAGCACAGTTCTGCGTGCGATATTTGAACCCGTTTTGCGCTGGTGGCATGTGGAGAGGCAGATTTAACCAAAAAGTCTACGGGCTATACAGCGTCATGAGCCTAATCAGGCGTCTATAGATCACAACTTAACTCTAGCCCGAAGAGTCTTCGGCTCCAAACCTCTGGGACAAGGCAGCATAGAATTCCCGCGTCTAAAGTGGCTCTCTCAACCTACTTGGTGTGGGAAACTGGAAGCAGCTGACAAAATATTGCACTAATTGAAGGCGCTTCTTCGTAGAGGCGCAGGTCTAACGCGGACTGTATCGCAATACAAAGGAGCAGAATTTACAGGCCAACCATTCCAGATCTGAAACTGCACAAGCCGGCAAATTGGCATGCCCAAAACTAAGCCCGGAGATAATGGAGGGGTCTCCATACCCTCTGACTAAGCCAATCGAGTTTCCTATTACTCCAAAACCCAGTCATTGACTACTCGGTGCTGTCTTTGGACGATTCCCTTAAGTTCTTATGTCATGTGCGTAAAATTGCAAATACTGCCGACATGGCCGTTGGTGTTGACATTACATAAGACAAACATTCAAAATCCTATCTGTGGTATAATATGTGTGATGCATGATTGGCATGATGTGACATGGCACAATTCACTCTCTCGTGCGCATGTTCAATCACGATCGAGGTGACATTTGATAATCAATTGTTATCCAGACTCCGGAGTGCTCAGAAATGCACAAGGCATCAAATGTCTTCTAATGCTATGAATTATCTTAATTCGGGGCGCAAATATGAAACCCCATCAGAAATATATGTCGGGTCGAGTTCTTAATAAATTGCGCAAAAACCATATAATCGAGTGTAAGCTACCCCTTAGTGCATCCAAAACTTGTGTTTCGTGTTCTCACAAATAGATGAGACAATGGCTATCAGGTTGTGGTCTGCAATAAAGTGTGGGAGTCTGGGCTTGAACCTAATGAACGAAAAATTAAACTGGCTAAGGTTCTGACCTTTGACAGACCTGATGTTGGTCTCACGTTAGTTCCAATAGTCACAGCCAGTGTCGCATAGAAAGTAGAAAGAAATTGTGTTGACATCTGTCAATTAACAATAAAATCAGATTTTTGTTTACATGTATCTACGTGTCGGTATTCTTAAGAGTAATTTTGTGTTTTTACCTATTTTCTAACTCGTTAAATAATGTACTTTTTAAATCATATCAATGGATTCGAAACTTGAAGAGTATAGATTACGAAAACGCCGAGCTCAGAGATACGAACAGTTCAAGGGAGCTCTAAGAAACATGCTATCACTTGGAATTGGGACACCAAACAATGATGAAATTGTTGATGTTCCGGTAGGTTGACTGTACCAATGGAGACACAATTTAAATGTTAATATCCATAGGAAACTGAAGATTCACGAGTAATTTCGGAGAAAGAACCTCTCCTCTCGGATATTCCATCGACATCGGAAGAGGATGAACTGCCTGCACCCAGTGCTAAAGAACCCGATCACATCACCGAGGGCAAAGAGTACATTAAGTACACCTTGAAGATTGTGTATATCCTCTTCTGGGCGACGCTGTATGTGATTGCAATTGAACTACAATTCGGAATTGTGTTTTTGATGTTCTCTGCGCTGCTGGGGATTTACTTCAACACAAGAACTGGGCCGAAGCGTAAACACGAAATTAGTGCGTACAGTGTTTTTAATAAGGACTTCGAGAGCATCGATGGTACGCTAAAGGCAGAGCAGTTTGAAAGGGAAATACGGTATGGATCAAACAGTGTGAGATAAGTTGTCATTTGTAGATCGACTTAAAGAATATATAATATACAATTTTTTATATAAAAATGTTGTGTTTCTTCTACATGTGGTTCCTAAGCCATTTGCTTATTGCCATTAGCCATTTGCTCTTTTGTGAAGAGTCATTGGAGCTCGACGACTATTGCAAGATTGAGTCAAAGGAATCAGCAAATTACAGTAAATCACATGAGACGTTTCCTAAAGGGATATTAGCAGAGTGCTTTGTGTAATCACACGGCTGGAGTATGTTCTGCATTTTTTTCTCTGGTATATCCTTCAGCTTATTGAACGTACGGTAGAATAGAAGAAACTTTCCGGGTGCTGCGAGGTATGGACAGGTTCTGAAGGGCAGTTCCTTCGCCTTCCTTGCCCCTACAGCTTGCGTTGTTCGGAACTCGTACTAGTAGTATATCTACTTCTGGAAGACTACAGCTTTTTTGGGAGTTATCTCTTAGATGGGATATTTCTGGTTAAATACTCTGCATATATCACTAGGAGGAGTTCATGACCATCTTTTGTATTTGCTTTCTGCATAGGTTCCGAAAACGTAGGACCTACCCCAGCCACATTTGGAGATGTAAATAGTCTCAAATACCCTTCGTATGTAAAGAAAATTACTTGGGGATGACCCCCGAAGTAAATCTCAGTTGCAAGATGAGCTTGAGGCTGGGTACATAGATATGTATGCCCCGGGAATCATCGACGCATCTCTCATACTCTTATATCCTTTCTCTTATAGTAGGGACGTTCAACTCTAGGGTTGTTCCAAAAAAAGCAAGAACAACGGACAACAACCAAATGTTTTTCAAAACGAAGTGCTAAGAACCTTCGTCATTGCCCTATGTATGTAATAAATGACGATATCAGAGAGATTCATAGCAGTCCAGCTGAGTCTATAAGAAAAGAAGTACAGTCACGAACTGGAAACTAATGGGCAAGTATTGGATTAAGTTGTAGTATGAGAGGAAATATATTTAAAAGGGATGCAAAAGTTACGTCAGGTCAAATCCAACCTTATCGCCCTTGCCAGGCAAACCTGTGGTATAAACCACCTTTTGAAGATGCAAAGAAAAAGGTTTTCGTCACAGTCATAGATGTAGCTATGGCTAGGCTCGCTAATCACATATCAGACCACGTGGATACGTTGGCACAACTGTTTTTTTTTGCAAAATCCAACAGTCCTCTTCAGTGTGAAAAAATGTTTCAGTATCACGACACGACATTTAGACTCGCCAACGACTACACACGTAGGCAGGGGCTGTGCTGTGGTGACGAAGACTCCCAGCCTCTGCTTGTTGAGGTGAGAATATTCCTACTAAGATATTCAGAAAGTAACAAACCTCCCTTAATTATGTATTAAATGATCCATCAGAGCATCTGATAGTTAGACGATACTTTAGACCCAGGGACTTTCCCTTAAATATGCATCAGAATAACACGTCGTACGACACATAAACTTACTCTGGGGCCACGTCGTACGTTCGTTCGTTTTTGTGCGAAATTATATGAGATTTAATAGCCACAGTGTTTTTCGGTAGGGGCCACATGTCGTTGCGTACCAAAGTGTCCACAACGAAATAACCTTCGATGCAGATCTCGGCCGAAATAAAAATCCTTCCTCGTTACTGCAGTGATAGATACCACGACCCTATGCTCGTCTACTGTGTCCTGTAAACACTTAAACTGTGAACATGCGAACACTCCTCCGTCTGAAACCGAAGGTTGATCACATTGCCCACCAACATAAAGAGTGCTTACTAGACAATTTGCTTGGACACACACATGCTTTGTTTTAGAGAGCCTTTCTACGTGAAAACTGTTCAAACGGAAATGTATCAGTCCCGTGTCTTTCTTCGCCAATTTTAAATATATAGATCAACCGACCAGCTTTTTACTGTAAGAATGGTACTTTAGAAGGCGTTTTTGAAGATTTGGAAAAGGCATATGACCAAATCCATGTAAACTCTAGAGTGTTCTGCAGGAACATGGGATTGATGGTCCTCTTCTGAGAGCCATTCAGTCTCTATACACAAACTGTACCAGCTGTGTTCCGGTTAATGGTGCTAAATCAACACCTCTCCCCGTGGGCGTTAGACTTCGCCAAGGGTGCGTCTTGTCACCTCTCCTATTCCTTGCATATATGGACAGGATGCTGCAGCGCAGCCGATGCGAGGAATGTTTCACATTGGGAGAGTTGAGGGTAAGTCATCTTCTTTTTGCAGATGACTTGGTTATCCTCACATCTTCCAAGACGGAACTCCAGCGCGCACTCGGTAAGTTTGTGGCCGTATGTGCTGGAAATGAATGCTGGAATGAAGGTAAACGTGGACAAATCCGAGGTTATGGTCGTCTCCAGAACGCCTGTCCAGTTAGTGGAGTCCCATTGAAGCAGGTGGAGAAGTTTAAGGATCGCGGGGTCTTTCTCACGAGTGATGCGTGGAGTAATGTTGAGCTTTCCTGTAGGATTGGTCAAGTTGGGTCAATCTTGAAACAGCTTGGTAGATCTGTAATCAGGTCCGAGCTTGCTGTCAATGTCATGTTAGCGGTTTTCAACTCAATATTTAATCCAACTCTCACCTGTGGTCATGCAATTTGGGTAATGACCGAAAGACTAAGATGAGATGAGAGTTCTTTGTGCTGTTGTGGGAATTACTCACCGGGATAGGGTGAGAAACACAATAGTGCGCGAGGAACTCAACATTGAGGAGCTGCTTCTTCGAATGGAAAGGGGTATGCTTCGGTGGTTTGGTCACGTGGTATGAATGTCTCCTCCATCACGACTTAAGAGGCAGGCGTTGAATGCGATTCCATCAGACCGATTCGAGCGGCCGCTGGGCAGAAGCAGCATCCATCAGACCACATCCAAAAACTCGCCTGATTCTGCTTGAACATAGCTTCTGATAAGTTAGAGTCGATCGCGGAGATTCGATTTGCCTGCAGATCTCTCGTGCGACCCCTTTTGTGGAGCATGCGGGTCAGAAGATGATGATGTTAAAATGTGACCCAAGCTTTGTTCTCACAAAACGTGGACAAAGTCAATTGTCACCTGCGCAAATGACACACCTCTCCATCCGTCGCCGTGGTGTTGATTTGTTACAATTAGCGCGCAGCCATCAATATCCGGTCAATTATGGAGCATAATGGTGTAATCGAAGCTTAATTTTGTCCTGTCACCCCCTTAGGTCTGATCCCGACCCCTCAGTTCATTTAAACATTACACTGGAGTACTCAGACTCAAGAACTTCCATTGTACTTCCAGGCAGCAACCTACATTTGTTCAATTTTCTTGGCGGGCATGCTGCGTCCATCTCACCTCTCACCACATCATAACACCGAAAGCCTGCCACCTGATCCGAGAAAAGCCGGGACAGTGAGCACTTTCTCTGCTCTGCAGTGTCGTCTTCTTTTCCACAGGCGTCACACAAGGTTTTGCCGCTTAGGTCAAGCTCACTTCGATGTTTGGCGAACGTATAGTGTCACGTTAGTATGCCTGTAAGTCTTTTCTGCAGACACAACATGCCGTTTCTGACAGACGTTAGAGAGCATGCGCTTGTTCTGTCTGCATAGCAAAGTCTTCTGACACCAGATACCCATCATGCCTAGAGTTACATCCGCTAGACTAAGCTATGTCATCCACATAGGCCTGGGCGTAGATATTACATCCATTGAGAGCATAAAAAAAAAGAGTCGACCAGCGGAAGAGGCAAGACGCCGGCCGCCCTTCTAGCAGCCCCTATTTACCTCCGCCCTTACATATTGGCCACAATCCGCATCAGCAATTTTGTAGTTCTATTGAGTAGCATTGCTTTGGCCCACAACACTAATTATTCACCAACACCGTGTTTTCTGGCCGAGGTACACATGCCATCAAAAGTCGTGCATTGTCAAAGGCATCCTCTATATCAATTAAAATGCCCAACGCGTATTCTTTCTTGTCGAGGGCGCACTTAGAATTGAGTTGAAAAGTGAACCTCTTGGGTTTCTGGATACAAACAAAAAAAATATGAAGGGGGCGCCAAACGTAGGGCTTGCACAGGCTCGGGCCGGCCCTGGTGAGAGGTTATTGTGACCTGGTTACCTGGAAAATGAGCCTCAAGCCTCAGCTACTTAAGGCTTTATATTAGAATTTCCGCTGTCGCTTCCGACTGTTAGTGGCAAAAGACAGGACGATTGGAGTTAAATTGTTCGATTTAATATTGATTCGATGATCTATACGGGCATCCATCCTAGATCCACATCCTCAGGTGCACCTCCTAATGGTAAAGCAACCGCTCTTAAGGGACGACTCGATAAGGCTCTACTTAAAATATTGGGTCTATAACTTAATTCGTGCGGAATTCAAAGGAATGACATAAACTGAAATGACGTACAATGACAGTAGCTTTCCAACGCATGTTCCAATGGAATAGTACAAGTTACGCCATCTCTTAGCAAGTTATAGACCCAATACAAGCCCTGTCCATTGCAACTTAATGGAAACAGACATTCCCACATCTACACACTCACGGTGAAATGATCTAAAATGTCCAAGCAACTCCTTCCTTGCGAAAAGTATTTATAAACTTCAAGCATCAATTGACAGATGTACTAAAGTCCAGCAGTGTGTTTCCCCTTTCCCCGATCCGCAGGGTAAGTGCATTGTACTCTCCCCCACCCGCATTTCAGTTTTCAGTACTTCGCAGCAACTTCAGATCGCACAGCATGAATGAGAACTTTTCAGCCACCAGCCATCATCTGTCGTCGATAAGCTGTAAATGAAAGTTTAAATAAAAGCCAAGCCATCACGTGTACGAAATAACAATATATTTGTTTTGTCATTTTCTTGATTTGTTTCTTTTTGGTTTTTGCATTTTATTACATCAAAAGTGCAGATTATACATATTCAATACGATTTGTTTTGCTTAGACTAAATGTACATTAGTTGGTGATTTCTCGTAGGCATTGTTTTCTCCTCGAAACGAAAATGAACAATTAAACAAGCGTTTGAACAGAATTAAAGCTCAGTAAGCGACTTAGGACTACTTGATGAATGAAATAACACATCTATTTACTCGTTAACAGAAGACACAGGTAAAGTGTATCGGTGTAACGAAACTATTGCTGAAACATAAACAGTCGATTTGTCTATTTTCTAGGGAACTTCTTACCATCATCATCACCGCGGTTCCACTGATTACCCTTGATTCAGATACAAAAATATGTTGGGTTTACCTTGATTGAGGGATTGTCCGAGAGACATGTCCGAACAGTCTCTAAAAAATCCGTGACAAGGACTGATCAAACTACATGCACGTGCTTCAAGGTTAACAACTGAAAATGTAAAAAAAAATAGTGCAACGAGAGCTTCGGGCAGAATCGACTACGATAAGAACGGTCTAAGAAATAATAAAAAAAAAATGTACAGAACAAATTCAGGCAAGCCAGTAGAACTCTAGCCTTTGAACTAGATAAGATTTAGATGCGTAACTAGGACCCTAAAATACGATAATCCTGCAACGCCATGCTGCCATCTAAATAGCTTGAATACTATCCCAAACGAAAGAACTGAAGTTAAATGCTGCAGGCAGCAGAATCGGGAAGAGGGACTCCTTCCAATCATGGATATGTCTCTTAAACAAAACGTATAAGATCTTGTCTGTGTTTGTGTGAGCGCCTCGTCGTAGATACTCTGATACGTCCTTAACAGTATGGTTTCAGCTCGGGAAGGTCCACTACCAACCAATACGGCAGATCCTGGAAAAAGCCCAGGAGAAGCAAACCGACACACACCACCTATTAGTCGATTTAAGTGTTGCATATGCCAACGTGCAACGAACAATGCAACGCCATGTTTTGACATTCCTGTCAAACTCGTCAGATTTTGCAGCGTGACGATGGAGAATTCTCGCTGCTGCATTGAGGACAGCAACGAACTCACCGAGAGCTTCAACGTCAAAAAAGAATTTACATTATTCAAAGCAAAAACCCACTCGCCAACACAAGAGGCATGGTCATTCATAAGTCCACACAGTTACTAGCAAACGCGGACGATATAGATTGGTCGACGTGGTATTGAACCGGAGGCGGCAAAAAGGGGCAAAACAAAGAACACGCCGTGGCGCACCGGTTTCAAAGACACTTTCGACGACTTAGCCTTGTTGTTGCCTTTACGGCATGGAAATGAAAATGTTCCTATTTTTCTTATTATTTTAAATTAATTAACTTTTTTGTCTTTTGAATTATTAATTTATGTTAGTTGTGAGTTCCTTTCATGTTTTTGCTGAATTATTTTAAAATAAAGTCTACTTGGTGGAGTGGATGTATTCGGTTCTGACGTTACCGTTCTGCTACACATGACGTGGTCCTACTACATTTTCGGACAATTTCCCAATGTTCCTACCCCTACTACCTGAACTGGTGAATCTAGTACATTTTCGTTACTGACTACTTTCTGTTGAGGAGGGCTTTGAGGAAAATACTCGACTGGCTGAGAAGAGTGAAAAAGGGTAGACAGGCGACACGCTGTCATGTGATTTCCGAAAGTGAGAAGATCGTCCGAAACTCAAACGTCAACACCAGAGGCACGACCTTCCAAAATTCTGTTCAACTGCTTGCTTACGCGATTGGACGAACACAGCAAACCGTCAATGAGGTGTTTGCTGGCATTGAAGCGGAAGCGGCTAAAATGGGTCTGGCAGTGAATCGGGGCAAAACAAAGTACACGGAAGGACGCACAGCATCGACGTCTCGGACAGAGTGACATAATGGGCAGCAGGAACTTTGAGGTAGTCAAGAATCTCAGCAGTAAACAGGGACAATAACACCTGGACCGAGATCAAGCGCAGAAACACTCTTGCCCATCGCCGTTTATTCGGTCTCAAGAGGTAATTGAGCAACAGAGCCATCATTTAAAACACCAAGCTGACTTTATATACCACTCTGATCACCCCTGTCCTGCTCTATGGCACAGAAACATGGACGCAATTGAAAGCGGATGAAGAATCCCCTGAGAAGCTCTTTTGAGAGAAAAGTTCTGCGTGCGATCTTTGGTAATGTTTGCGTTGTTGGTGTCTGGAGGGGAGGATTCAATCACGAACTGTACCGGCGGGTGTAGCGGCAAGCACCTGGTTAAACCTCTTCGGATCCAATGCTTAACATGGCTATCCACTCTAGCCACCACAGCTCCGGCCCGAAGAGTGTTCGATTTCAAGCCAATAGGACAACGCAACAGAGGATGTTTTCGAACGAGATGGCTCACACAAGTGGAGAAGGACCTCAAGCAACTTGGTGTGCACAACTGGGGGCAGTTGGCGAAAGATCGTGCTGGCTGAAGAGGCTTGTTGTTCGAGGCCCAGGTCCATACCGGACTGCAACGCTAAACAAAGAAGAAAAAGGTAGATCACGTTTCATGTCCTCCTGATTCCAAATATATGTACTTTATACCCTTATTGCCCTTTTCGCCTATTTTGATTTTTTCTCAAAGTTTGTTCGCGAAAAATATTAAGCCCGAGTTTGCGTATACGTGGATTCCTAGAAGCATAAGGAAAAGAGGGCTGGTAAATTCGGGAATAAGACCCGACCCCTTTCGTCGACGCACCAACCCACCACGCCACGGCGCCTCAGGTGTTTGAAGTCAAGGCACCGCTGGTATGTAATCCGAGTTGCCAGCCGATTTAGTTTCTTGCGTCGCCATTGGGAGGTATGCTTTCGAGGTAGTTAAGGACTTCGTCTACCTCAGCTTCTAAGTAAGCAGTACGAATACCACCAGTGGCGAGGTAAAACGCTGAAGATCTCCTGCCAATCGTTGTAGGAGACCCTCTATCGAAGGTCTAACCCTGATCATCCCTGCTCTGCTCTATGGCGACGGCAATTTCAAGAACAGATGAAGAAGCCCTTGGTCTTTTCGAGAAAAAACTTCTGATTTCAATATTTCGTTCTGTTTGCGTCGATGGTTTATGAGGACTCAACCAACGAGCTGCACAGCGACATGAGTCTAGCCGTAACGCTAAGCCATGTATATCATTTGGACAATACTGATCCAGCCCGAGGAGTCTTCGGCTCTGCATCAGTGGGACGACGCATTAGAGGACGCTCACGAAAACGATGCGGCACACAGTTGGAGGACCGGAAACAAATTGGCGTGTGAAATTAGAGTCATGCGGCTAAAGATTGTGCCAGCTGTTTAGACTTGTTGGCTGAGGCCCAGGACTACTCCGTATAGTAGCGCCAGTAGAAGACGAAGAAGCCTCGGAAAAAGTAAAAACTTGAAGACGCTATCCAATTAATCCAAAATCGTAGTATAATTTCTGGTTATCCACACACGAGGAGAATTTATCAGCTGAAGGTTCATGCAACTGATAATAAATCGTAGGTATTGCTAGAGGACCAATTTGGAACTTAGTCTTTCTTGACTAGATGCTAAAATAATGGGGCATTTTTCAAATGGTTTCTCAGGCAGATGAGTGTTGTCGTCGTTGGGTAGTGCGATGACGTGTCAACTCCTACGACGGGGTGTCAGGTTAAGTCCTCGAATTAACCAATATTCATAATTCAGGGCTCCACCTCTTTCGAGTTACTGAAAATCTTCAAAGAGTATTGGTGCCTAGACAAAGCTTCTGAACTTCCTCATATTCACGAGTGGTTGCAGTAGAAGCTAGGCCACGGTCCACCTCGGATTATCGCGTATGTTGTACAAAAGCAGTCGAGGTCAAAGTCCTACATCCTATACCTATGCCACTTCCACTGGAAGGTTTTGCCCTTTCTACAGTTACTTTCTTCGATCTGTTGATGCTCGAAAATGAGGGAACAAGTTTCAGCGAATTCTGATTTTAAAATGTTTCCAATTTCCAACCGTTTTCATTGCAACAGAGGAGGCCACTATATTAACCCATAATCATCCGTCCACAGTGAATAAATCTCGATAAAATCGACGAAACCTTGAATCAAACTTTCATTTTTGACAAGATTACCAGCACCTGCATCGGCACAGAATTTTGCATACAAACAGAAGAACAGTTAGGCCTTTAGTTAAGAAAAAATCTTAGGAAAATAAACTCAGGCATTTACTATTTCTGTTGACTTTTTTAACGAAGGGGCTGATTACTGGCCGGGCTGACCTTACCTTACATCACCCTACACACTTAAAAAAAGGTACTTTACTCAGATTGGAAGAGATCGGATATGGATCGACCTTCGCCTTTTGTTTGCCAAAAGCTTCATAACGCACATTTTGGATTGAAAGTGTTTCCACAGTTGAAACGCTATTCCCTTGAGCCCAAGCCAACAATATGCTTGCAGTTGCACTTGTATTCTTGTGGGAAATGTCTTTTCCTGCTGCAATCGTCCTCAATTGGAGTTGTGCCAAACAGTTCCGACGAAGGTACGGACATGGAGCGACTCTTTTCGCAGTCGGAACTGGTTCCCGGAGACATGTCCGGCGAACTATGGATATGCCTATGTTGAACATGTTCGCGGAACTGTGCAGTTGCATAGGTATGCCTGTGTTGGAAACGTGCGCGCAACTGTGTAGTTGCATGGATATGCAAGCGTTGAACATGTCTGTGGATCTTTTTGAAGGACAGATACAGATACCATATATGCAGCTCATGAAAAAGAGTGATTTGTTGTTGATGTTACCCCTAGTTCGAGGATGTGTGTATGTAGTTCGATTGACATGTTCAAAATTTGTGTGGCTGTGGAGTATAGGAAATTAAATTCTATGTCCACACTGTTCCGATTCAGGTATAACCAGGTCTAACTCCATGCGTATTCTTGTGTGTGCCATGTGGCGCTTGCCACGCGTAGCTTGTGTAGAATTTGTGTATGCAAATGGCCACACGTGCCTTTTCCTTCGTTTCTTCATACCTCTGTGAACTAAATGGAGTATGGACATGGAGATGTTAAGGTTGAGTTTACAAAGGACATAGTTCCGGGAGCTTTACATGTCCGGAACGACACAACTCTATCTCCAATTGATTGAACATCAGCAGACGTTCCCGACTTCAAATTCACGAGCAACATCGATTGTGTCTTGAGCACATATTGAAACATCACACAACGCACAGCAACCAGAACCGAGGAAAAGTTCGTTACCAGTCGAAACACATTTGTCTCATTGGTAGGCAGGGTAGGGAAAGGGGTTGCTACTGAATTCACCAACACACTTTGACCATTGTGATACCCACAGTCAGGCTATTACCACTGATCGACGACTCCAGTGATAGTTTTTTGATCCCAACGGCAAATAGTGACTGAACCAGATTTGAAAACCAGATAAATGCGGACTAACTTCGCTTTCACTGGGATTCGAACCGGGGACCGCACTAACCAAGGGCCGGCACTTAACCAACTGCGCCATCAAATCGTGTTTTGTCACATTGAAGCTGTAAACAATTCCAAGCCAAAAAGAAATGTTGTTGAACAAAATACACGCTCAAAGTAAATGCAACTGGAGAAGCATAAGCTTGGAAATTAGAATATTTTTTTATAACTGCCAAGCTGTTCACACCGAGCTGTTCCAAACAGTATTGACAAGGATTATATGTCGTGCTTAACTGCACTGAATATGATATCGAAAAATATTCAAGGGTTCTCACGGATCCCCAAACATAGGAATAAAATGTGAAATATACTTCTCACAACAATGTAACCCTGTGTGAAATGTGACATGTGTTCCTTCGTTTACACACAACACATGGCATGACCATCAATTTGTCAACCAGCTGGTAGTTGATGGAATTGATTAAATTAAGAACACTTATCTGGGCACGTGAACAGAACAATTGAACGTCCTTGTTAGTTATGACATTCGGAAACAATATCCAAATTACTAAGATCAAAAGATAACATCACACAGGCTGACTGAATGTTTGATTGAGTAGACTACTAAAACTTGAGTCGATTATGTGCCCATTTGCGAACACGTTGCATAGAAATGCTTATTTAGGTGACGATACAGTTCGTAGTGCGCGAGGAACTCAATATTGAGCAGCTGCTTCATCGAACGGTAGGGGCTATGCTTGGGTGGTTTGGTCAAGTGGCACGACTTCTGAGGCGGGCGTTAAATGGGATTCCATCAGGTAGGCGACCGCTTGGCAGACCCAGGACGATGTGGTTGGACCAAGTCCAAAAACTCGCCTGGTTACCCTTGGGCATAGCTCCTGATGAGTTAGATCGATGGCGGAGGATCGAGTTGCCTGGAGATCTCTCGTGTGTGGTTTAACCCGTGGCATGCGGGTCAGAAGAAGATGATGATGATAGTGTCAACCGATGAACATACCAACGAAATGTAACAAAATGTACACCCATGAAGTTTCTGCGAATTAGCCAAAATAAAGGGAGTTGGTTTGCGATATTTAAACCGAGTGGACGTATTGTTTTATTCTTCACTAAAATCAGTCTTGACAAAAGTTCGTAGTGGACTTGGGCAACTCATATTTTTTCTCACCTCATCTTTTTCTAGACAGTTATACCCCTTGAGCATTTTCAGAGACACGAAAGAGGTGGGCCGTGAAGTTCATTTTGCTTGTACTGGGAATCGAACCTGGGTGCGTAAGTTCAAGTGCGTAGTGGTCGACAACGCCATGGCAACCGCTGTAGCCAGTGCCACCTATAGTAAGCCAGTGAAACGTAGAAGGGAACAGATATTCCTGAAAAAAAAACTGCCTGCAAAAACCGAAAGCCAAAACCGTCAAAGTGGTTTCGACTTGTTGCATGATCAACAACTTTTCGATCATGCCAAGATCGCACTCAAAACACGGCAGAATAAAAAAAATAGTCCAACTTATAAAAATTCTGCCAAAGCCTTTGTAGATCCCACTTACATCTCAAGTAAATAAAAATAAAACCGAACAATTGAATACAGAAAAATAAAATAAAAAGAACGATCAAGAAAGAATAATTTATTCTTGCGAAACTTAAGTATTAAATAAAAAAAAAAACGTGAAATTTGTAGACAAAAAATAAACGGATAAGATTTCAACTAACTATAACATACTCAAGCCTTATACTTAACATTCATAGGAAACAACGACTAAATCATGACTCACATTGAGCTTATGGAATATCTACCTAGTGTACCCTAAACCCTATCTGTTTTTGTTTTTCCTTAGGTTATGTTGTGTTTTACATTTTACATTGTTTTATTTTTTATTTCTTTTGTTGTCAAAAGCATCGCTCTCAATGGAAAATCAAAATGATGGAAATAAGGAATAACTCTAGTACATAGCAATATCCTTGTATAAAATAGAGCACACTGTAAATAGATACATCTGCTGTCATCCGTTACAAAATTTACTTCATAATTTACACACTTTTCTGAGTAAAGCTCCTTAGTTCGAGTCTCAGCTTACCGTTGAGCTTCGTCTAAAATATACATTACATTCATTTACATACATATTACACGTTACTTATATATTCTTGTGTTTCTATCAATTATCGTTACATATTTAGTTTACACTTTAATTTTTGTTTTTTCATTATTTTCTGTTAAATTATGTTTGTTTTTTTTTTCTCATTTCTAGTAAGGCTCTGTGATTTGTTTTCTTTTATTTTTCTCAAAAAATATTCTCTCTCTCTCATTTTCTCTATATATCCTGGTTCTCTTTGAACATCGCGCTTAAAAGTAGGTTTTAGGTCATGTCTTCACTTCCACTAGAGGATGAGTCTCGGCCACGTGGCTGGCGGCCGGATCGGTAGTTATAGTAGTATCTATGAAAGAAGCTGTTTTTGTTTTGGGCTTTGTCTGTTTAGTTCGCAGAGTAGGTTGTAGCTTGCGTGGCAATAGTGGCATATAAGAGGCGGAGCTGCTGTGGCGTCGTCGTCGGCTGTTGCGACTGCACCGAAATTCACATATAGAACTCCTGTTCGATGAGTAGAAACTCTCGAGTGTAAGCCGAATGCTAGCACTTCGGGATGAATGATTTCCGGCTTGGCAGGAGGCAGAGGATGCTGAGGGCCATCACGATGTGCCATACTGAGTGAACGATGTGATAGTTCTGTTTCGTCTGCAGGAACGCGTAGCACACTAGGCCCACCATGACGAGGACAGCTCCCAGGGGCATGTAGACGCTGAGGTACTTCCTGGCGGGGAATAACTTGCGCGACTTGTGGCAGCGGAGCCCCCAGCTTGCCGAGATAATGCAGATGCCGGTGAGCGCGGGCGCGAGGAACACCCACAGGCTCTGCTTGTTGAGTTCCGTTCCGAAGGCGAGCAGAATGGCGCCGAGCATGTGCAGGAGTGAGACGAACTGCGGTCGGATGTGAGCCATTGCCACGAGAGTCACCCAAATGGCTAGCAGGCCGCAGTAGAAGTCGCAGAACTGAAGGACGCCGATCTTCACCAGGCAGAAGCTGTACTCGTCCTCCCCGGAGTCGCAGGCGTGGTAGAACGTCGAGAAGAACATGGCGAAGAAGTATATCACAGACTCGGTGTAGTACTTCCGACGAACGCCCATGTAGATGCTGGGGATGAAGAGCAGGTTGCTGAGAGTGAGGAGCAGCGACGCCACGAGAATCGATATGCTCGACGGGACCTGGGCGTCCTCGGTGCAGTCCCAGCCGCGGTAGCCCTTCATGCACACGCAGGTGGAAAAAACGAAGCCACCGGACATGTAGTGGTAGCACCGTCCGAAGCGGCCGCAGCGCCCGGCTACACATGGGCTCGACGAGATCGTAAACACGACTGAGGTGTTACAGTTGTCCAGGGCGAAGTGCTGCTCGGTGGCGAACTTGTGGTGGCTTTCGAACTTCTTCGTCATCTCCACGAAGTCATCGGAACACTTCGAGTCCATCATGCACTCCTTGATCTTCAGGGTCTCGGTCTCGTTCATTTGTGCCAGGCACTTCCGGTCGTTGACGCACGTCTGATAGAAGCTCGCCGCATTAGCGCACGCGCATGGCGGCCGCATTGTCTCCAACATGCCCGAGTACTTCTTCACGAACTCCTTGACACTGTCTATGATGGTCACTCGCGCAGCTGTCTCGGCGCCATGGCAGTACAGGCCCATGGTCACGTACCACTGGCCACTTTCGGGGAACGGGACGTGGATCAGGCCCGTGCTCGTGTTCGAGTCGGTGTTGTTAACTATACTGGACGCGGGCAAAACCTTTCTCCCATACCGGCACTTGTCAGGCCAGGTTGGCTCACCCGGCTCCCCTAAGCGCATGCAAACGATTATAGTTTGATTACTTCGTGGCAGCGCTTGGTCGTCCTCCTCTTTGTCGCTACCGCTGGAGTCCTTGCCCACAGGTGGCCGTCCAATTAGTTTCTCAGCCAAAATACCACTGCGCTCGGTCGACGGCAGTGGTGTCCCCTTCAAATCCAGGCCCTTGAGGCCGTGTTTCATTGATACGGCAAAGCTCAGCGTGCCACCGATGTCGTACACGTCACCCACGCCGAAGCTGAACCCAGCTGGTGTACCTGCGGTCAGGTTGAGCACAAGTGGAACGGTTCCGTTGGCGTCCGGTATTAGGTCGTAGTCGAACATAAAGAACTCCCTGTACGTCTGCCGCAGCAGCGGGTAGAACTCCATGTCCCTGTAGGTTATTGGCTTCCAGGGCACGCTATCTGCGCCGGGCTCATCATCCTCGGCTGGCGGATTATGAAAATCAATTTGTAGAGAGTACTCCAGCTCGTACCATGTGCTGTTGGCGGTGTAGTTTGAGTTGTCCTCCTCCGTGGACTCGGGGACGCTGGTGGTGGTCAGCCCACTGTTGCTGTCCACCCAGCGCAGGTACTCGATGCCGGAGTACAAGTGTCGAATTCTCTGATTATTCCCGTAGCCCTCAAGACTGACCGGTGACGATGCCCTTGACGACCTGCTAACCGATGATGCAGCGACAGCCGCAGTGTAAGCAGACGCCGTGGACACTGCTCCATCCCCGGACGATCCGGCCGCACCTGCTATCGACGTTGACGAAGAGGATTCCTGGTACTGTTCGAATCTCAACCGAATGAAGTGCCATGCACTCGAGTGCACGTAAAATTCGATGGATATCTCTCCGGTCTGGTTGGGCTTTATGATTGTACTCTGGATGTAATTGGTGTCAGTGGGCAGTGCATTCGCCTGAATGTAGAAACCAACGTCCGGGCATGTCAGGCAGCCATTGCCAATTGTTATCCTTGCGGTGGCAACACCAACATTTTCGGACACATAGAATTTATAAATGATTTCACTGTTTGTGGAGAGTGTGGCGTTCGTCGTGGACGTTGATGCAGGGCCCGATGAGGGCGGTGACTGCGGTGATGATGTTGAGGATGCTGATGATGACGATGCTGGTGGCAGCGGCTCAGATGTTGATGATGATGTTGTGCTTGGTCGATTGGAAACGGTTGAGCTTACACCACCGGCAGTTCCATTGACCAGCAACGTTGACGCTGATGCTGATGCTGATGCTGACGCTGACGATGTACCATTGTTATTGTTTTGATCGGTACTCGTTAGGGTGCCATTATGCACTTGTCCACTATTTAAAATGATTGGATAGAAACGTGACACGGACATTTCGGCCAGCAGAAGTGTTTCGCACGAAGCAGCCAGACCTGCGAATAACATTAAAAGGGTTGAATTAAAACGATTGACTCGAAGGTGTGCTCAAGTTGATTGGGGGTTGAGATGGGAATGGGGATGGGTTGAGTGCGTGACAAGTTTTATTGCCTGTCCATGGGGAGGATGGATTTGCGGGTGGGATTTACATGCTTGGATGCGTGCATCACGTTCGATGTGCTTGCTCATTAAAACAACGTTCGGTGCTGAGAGGGACGCTGAGAGGGCCGCTGGGAGGGACGCCGAGAGTGGGGGAGCTGCTGCGGTGGCTCTCAAGTGGTTGTCTCTATTGTGGAAACATGTGAAAGCTTTCTCCATGTCTTTAGGCGCTTAATACTGAGGAATAATCATAGCAGATGGACCAGAGGGACAAACCATTTTGATCTTTTTGTGATGCCTATGGACACTTGCTTGTGGATGAATATTTGAGCAGTAGGCTGCGCCAAACGCAAAAAAATAAACAATTCGGTTGTTGGCATCAAGTACTGTGGATGGAGTCTGGTTGTAGCTGATAGCAATTATCCCCTCGTGGCTTGGATAAACCTTGGATAATGTCAATTTTTTGTCAGTTAATCAAGAAGAACGAAGTATTATAGAGATGGAGAAGATAGATCCATACAACCAACAATACCAAACTCTAACTATACAACTCGATCTGTACAAGAACAATGTCCTTGTGTACGTGCAAAGTGCTCACTTTGTTTTACCAAACCGAAATGAGAGGTCTTCTCCCCTCCAACTCGGTTTGGCATAAATTTAACTCGTTTCAACTCGGTTTGATTGACTCGGTTCGGATTGACTCGATTTGTCAACTCGAGTTGTGGAACCGCATTCTAAAGACTGCCCTGTTTTGAGTGTTGTGACTGCTGGTCTACTTGGTCTGAGTAGACAGAGTTAGCGTTTAAATAAAGAATGAGACAAGTTGTACGTAGGGACAGAGAAGAACTGATTTTTTTGATTGTGTTTATCTTTAGAAGTTGGCTGGCTGCATGAGAGCCATGGATGGAAGGTTGACATGAGAAAGAGAAGCAGTCATATTATGTCTAGCGAGTCGATGTTGCTTCTTACAATGTCCCGGCGCAATGTCAGCCATCTCATCGAGAGACAATTAAAGGCAATCTTTATTGATTTTTTGTTATCAGAAAATTGACTCCTTTTCACAACACCACAACAGCCAGCGACACAAAAAATCGGCCTCATATTTTTCTTTACTTCGCGGGTGGCTTAACCACTGACCGAGCCGACCGAGCCTCAGTAACATTTTTATTGACTTCAAAAATTTTGAAAAGAGAACCAAAATAATTATATTTATTGCTTACAGCCAACTGTCTTCATAAACACACTTCTGGTTTAGAGCCACAAACTATAACTAAACTATAACTGTTTAATTTAATAGTGACTGAGAAATCGGTGCATTTTGTGATGATTGTCTCCCTATTTCTGCCCAACATCACAGCCACAATCTGAACAGCCGTACGCGCTCGTATCTTTCGTGGGCAAGGTATGCCTTGTCGCTTCGCCTTAACGTTGGCGCGAGAGAGTCAACATCAAGACGCGGACAACCAACCACCAAACAACGTGGATCTGACTAAAAATAAGGCCAACCAATAATAAAACCACTCCAAGCTAACAAAATCGTGCACACATAGGAAAACGTCAAATCTTATGTTCAACTTTTGAACAGAGCACCTGCCATGTCGTAAAATCGAGATTCTCCGACACGATGTAGGTTTGGACATGGATTTTTGTGCCTCCACTAGATTTTTGAGCCTCCACTAGATTTTTTCACATCATCTTCCCGAACCGGACATGGTTCATGTCCAGTGTAGACTACGTGGAAGGTACTCGGGAAGAAACTGGTGGATATCGTACGAGTCCCAAATGCAAATTAGTCTAGCTTCTAGCCAGGTTGAGATGGAATTATATTTCAGTAGAAGTCGATGCTTCTTTATGAGCCTAGCTACAGATCAAACGCCTAAGGTGGTTAGGCGATTACTGGCTGGGTCCCTTATAGACTTTAATGCCTTGACCCTGTGGGACAACACAAACGATGGCATTCGAGTCTTACACAAATGCAAGTGGACACAGCAAGCCGGGAATCGTACCACTTGGTTGGTATAGGCCCAGGTCTACCCCGGCCTGTAGCGACACACAAACAAAAAGAGGATGGACTGGAAAGTACTTTGGAAAGTCCTTTCTCACTTATAGACCCCACGTATCTCGGTTTGCGCTTGACTGCGACATTTTGAAAATTTTTTGTGAAACTAAGAAGATTATTTGTGGCGGCCATGGCATTGTGGGTTAGCACTTAAGCCTACGCAATCCAGGTTCGATTCCCGGTACCAGGAGAATGCTTTTCACAGCTCGACCTGGGGTACAGCCGCAGGCGTGTTAAAATGTATATTTTTATAGTCCCTCCGTATTCGTGTGTCTAGGGCGAGCGATAAGATGTTTACACTTAAAAAAAATGTTGTCCTTATTCGCAAACCCTTTACATGCCTGGGTACTGAGTACATTTTCTGGCGAGAGGTGGGAGATAATATCCAGCGCTACAGATGGTTATGTCTTGCTTAAGAAGATGTAGACATACACCCGCAATTTTACACATCGCAGAGGACTGTATTAGCAGTAGTGGAAGACTACCTAAGGGTCTGATGATTGGCACATGTTCCCTTTCTTATTTCTAGTCTTTGAGTTGCCTGTACCAACAGAGACCAGCTGATTCCAGCCTTGCATCTCAAAGGAAAGACTCCTTGACTTGGAGACTGCATGCTAGTTAAGCTCTTGGATTGGTGATACTGAATATACCTCCGTCGATGTTTGTATCATCGGCTCCGGCTGATGGGGCTGCATGACGGTTATGTCAATAGCAGCGCGTAGTGTGTTCAAACAGGAAGTAAGTATGCACTTAACTAAATGAGGAACGACTCGGACATATAAGCGTCATTTCTTAAAGCTACTGAATCTCCATGCAAAGGAATTTGCGGCAAAATTCCAAAACTCACAAACACACATTTCAGCACCAAAATCAACGTTTGATGGGTATTGTGTTGTGAAGCAGTGCTCTAGAGCTTGACTTTAATCACTGTCGTTATGATTTCCTTGGCACTTATTGAAAAACAACTGCTCACCCATTTTCCAGATGTACTGTAACCGACCGGCTTCAGAAATGTCGAATTCCATTGAATGGGACCTCCCGAAGGCACTCATCATTCTCGCCCTCAATCCCTCCTTGTTGTCAAGTTTTCAAATCATCCAGAGTTTCCGTTTACAGGCTTTATTCCACCGGGAACCCGAGAAACCCCGTTAAATACTCCATTACTCATTCGAGTGTCGCTCATCTGAATCCACTCAACACAGACCAATCAGCTTGACACCCAAGCGCTGTCGTTGCCGCCATCATGGGAGTGTATAGGTACTCCTTTCGGTTTGGATTTCAAATTCAATTTGTTTGCAAATTAACACCTTCACAGGGTGCATTAAATGCGAATTCCAATTTCAATTCGAAATAAATGAATTCCTCGTCTGAAATGGGATCTTTCAGCTTGTCTCCATCGGACCCAGATACCGAATAGCTCGCCTCAAAGGGAGGTGCAAGGCACCAAAACAAATCCAATTTGAATCGGAAAGCAGAAGATGATAACTGTCTGCACCTCAGTCAGTTAGACGTGCAGGATCCGGTGCCTGAAATTAAATCACTGAAACAGTACACCCTGCACTCTGTGCGGCATGACGTGATGATTCGTAGGTATGTCCTTGCAGTCGTTTCAATTGAAAGGAGGGACATGCTACGACAACAATAACTCTTAATAATATAAGTAGTAATCCCTGGGGCTGGGGAGTTCCACTCCACACATCTTAGAGATCCTTCTTTTCAGCAGCACAGCCAGAGGGCGACAGCCATCACCTCTGTGGGAGAGGCTCCCCAGATCATGAAACCACTGGAGAAGCATATTCAACAAAACCGATGGTCTGTCGGGAAGCGGAGGTTTCTTGGTTCACTGAGGAGTGCTCCTCCTTCTGGGTTTGGTGTACGACAGCACATCATTTGCATTTCCTAGGTCGCCCGTGTGTGTACTCGTACTTGTAGTCACGGTTTGCACATGTAAGGCAACTGCATTGATTCCTGTCAATGCGCCACTAGCATCCTTCGAAGGACTCTTTAGAGCTCTTCACTTGGACAGGGGCTGATGGATGCGGTTCCATCAGGAGCTCTACAAATTGCGTAATCTGAGGAACTTCTTCGTCAACCGAAGAGCAGTGCGTTCATGAATAATGTTTCTGGTAAAAGGACTCTTCTCCTAGAGCAGTTTTGCATCCTTAAGCCAGGCAATGTGGGTTTCTTTTCATTGGATTTAAATGAGGTATTCGATGGAATATTTGAAATATTCATCGTGGTGTGCGAAGGGCGAACGCACTGCGGCGATGGGGCCTTGTGGAGGCACAAATATTTGGCGACTTACTGGGGAGGCCATGGCTCCACAAAGGATATCAAATTGGATTCAGTTCTCGTGTGCGCATTGGGGTGACCTAGATTTCGTTGATTGGTTCTTGGTTCAATTGTTCGGTTGTTGATGAGATTATTTCGACAGCATATTTGCCCTGTGTCGATTATTCCTTTTCGAGAAGGGGGGTATCATATTTGCACTGAGGTCAACCGAGGTTATGTGAAGCTTTAATTGAACCTATCCTGTTCGCATACATAGCATGTTTGCACTTTGGCTAGGAGATGCCTCCTATTGAATGGTGTTCTCAACTAACAAGCCTCTTTCCTTAGGCTGACGCCAATTAAGGAGGATCGGGTGATGGTCGTCTTCCAACAGCCTCAATCTTTTGAGAGGACCTTTTTAATAGCTTTGAAAGGACTATCGTTGCTGTACAAAGCTGTACGTGTTCATGGAAATGCTGGAACGCTGAGGAGCAATAATCTGCGTATCCATGTGGCATGCAAAACAACGTCTGAGGCACAAAGTCCCATGAGATTAAAATAGGATCTAGGAGAATGAATGACTTGGTCGTCCAACCTCTGTTGGAACTCGAGTCGGTTATACAAATTTGAATAAACCATGAACTTCGACAGGAGATGCAATTTTTGCCGAAATAATTAATATGCTTCGATTTTGTTCAGTTCCAGCAAATGCAATGGTCTCTTGAGTTAGGTTTGACTTCATTTCGTTGTCCTTGCAGTAAGACACCATAGGGCGGGGTTATATCACCCTTACTTTTACTGTGGGTCAATAGAGGAACTTAGTTGAGCACGGACTAAATACTATTCGGTATATAACTTAATTCGTTATAATAATCATAATGGCAACTGAGACGATGATGGTGGAAAGTTGAGCATCGCGCTGTAATTAAATGTCTCACTAAGCAAGGAAAAAGTCAAAAAACTATTCATGAAGAGATGGTGGCTGTTTGCCAGGGTTCCGCAACTTCATTATCAACTGTGTAAAAGTGGTCAAGTGAGTTCAAGAGAGGCAGAGAGAGCATTGAAGACGACCCCAGTTCCGGCGCCCCGGCTACTGCTTGCACGGGAGAAATCATCAAAGAAGTCGAAAAACTTGTTCTTGAGGATGCCCGAATAAAGGTGAAAATGATGGCAGAGATCACCAAGCTTTCAATTGGTACCATTCACATTCTTTATGCCCATCTTATCCTTTCAAAGGTCAGTGTAAGGTGGGTGCCACGAATGCTCACAGCGCCTCAGAAAAAAGTGAGAATCGCATGCTGTAGAGAGCTTTTGGAGATGTGTAGTGAGAACGCGGACGGTGTTATGGAAACATGGGTCCACCACTTAACCCTAAAAGCAAACAAGAGTCCATGCAGTGGCATAAAAAAGGAACAGACCCCCCGAAGAAGTTCAAAGTCACTTCGTCTGCCGGGAAGCTCATGGCCACAGTTTTTTGGGACTCAAAGGGAATCTTACTCATTGAGTACAAAAAAAAGATAAAACCATCAACGCCACATCCTACGCTTCCACTTTGCATAATTTGCGGGAGGAAATTAAAAAGAAAAGACGGGGTAAACTCGCAGCGGGTCGCACCAGGACTGCTGCCGAAAGTCATCGTATTTTGGTGGAAGTTTATGGTGAACATGCGACAGCTGAGCGAACGTGCCAAAAGTGGTTTGCACGATTTAATGGTTTGACCAACCAGCCAAATCAACGGCAAAGCCGAATATCCTGGCGCGAAGGTAATGCTCTGTATTTGGTGGGATATGAGCTGCTGAAACCGGGTGAAACCATCAATGGACAACGCTATCGAACACAATTAATCCTTTTGAAGAGAGCAGTAGCCGAAAATCTCCCGGAATATGCGACCAGATACGAGGCAATAATTTTCCGTATTGACAACGCTCGCCCCACGTTGCTATTCCGGTTAAGAACTATTTGGGAAACAGTGGACGGGATGTTTTACCCCACCCGTCTTATGGCCCAGACCTTGCCCCTTTTGATTGACTGAAATACGATTCACATCAGAGCAGAATATAAAAAATTGGCTCATTCTTGGCTGCCAAGCCGGGGCAGTGCTTTTGGGATGGAGTCCACAAATTGCCAGTAAGATGGAGACTTTTTCCCATAGCTTCAGATGGGCAATACTTTGAATAATACTATCGTACGTGTTTTTCCTAAATAAACGTTCAAATTTTGAAAAAAAAAAAAAAAACCGCACGAAATAAGTTACAAACCCAATAAAGGGTGATTTTTTAGCTATTATCTTTTTGGCAGCACTGGTTTAAACAGCTGACGCACGTTTCGTGTTTTGTTTCACTGTCAATCATCTTCAGTTTGGTCTATAATTTAACCATGAATCGTCTCACAAACGAACAACGCTTACAAATTATTGAATTTTATTTTCAAAATGCGTGCTCTGTGAAGAAAGTTCATCGCGCGCTTCTTCCATTTTATGGTCGGTTTAGACGAAGCTCATTTTTGGCTCAATGGGTACGTAAATAAGCAGAATTGTCGATTTTGGAGTGAATATCAGCCAGAAGCATTGCAAGAGCTACCAATGCAGTCACAGTTTGGTGCGGTTTATGGGCTGGTGGCATCATTGGACCGTACTTCTTAACTGTGAATGGTGAGTGCTACCGTGAGATGATATACAATTTTTTTTATGCCCAAAATGCCAGAGCTTGACTTGCATGACATGTGGTTTCAACAAGACAGTGCCACATGCCACACAGCACGCGCAACAATGGACTTATTGAGAGGCGAGTTCGGTGAACATTTTATTTCACTTTCTGGACCGGTCAACTGGCCGCCTAGATCGTGCGATTTAACGCCTTTAGACTATTTTTTGTGGGGCTATGTTAAAGCTCATGTCTATACAGACAAGCCCGACAACATTGAAGCATTTATTCGTGAGATACCGGCCGAAATGTTGGAAAGAGTATGCCAAAATTGGACTAAGCGGATGGACCATTTAAGGCGCAGTCAAGGTCAACATTTGCATGAAATAATCTTCAAACACTAAATTATATGGACCGTACTATCGATCCAAATAAAGATTTCATGCATTTTTCTGAATTTTATGTCTTTTTTTTTTTTAAAACTTTTTAAAAAATCACCCTTTATGAGCCTGACCCAACAAGCATAGCTTAAGTTGGTTGTAGTCGTGTTTCTTAAGTCCGTGGAATGTAGAATTTCTATTGTGTTTTACTTTTTTTACGCATGAGCTTTCTTCGTTGAAAGCAAAGTGATATTTTATATAAATATTGTCTTGCTTTTTAGTAACTGCAAAGAAGAATTTGTGATGGTATTCTATTGGGATGAATAGTACACGTAAAGGCATACACATTTCGTTACAGTGAACGTGGCCGGTTTTATTAGTTCACTATATCGAGCGTCTACTTTTTATTCAAAATACTGAAGATCCTCCACGAAAAACCAACAGAAGTAAACTTACTTCATCAAAAGGCTCTCTGCGCCAACCCTCGAAAGGTCGTTGCCCAACCGAAACACGGTTCGGTGCCATTGAGTTAACCACATTATACCCGTGGCACGTTATCAGGTTAGTCCCCCCGGACATAATTATATGCAACCAGCGCCTTGTACGTGTGCAATGAATTTGCAAATATTAGGTCCACTCCGTCAGTGTCACGTCGTGTATTTGATTTGCCACTGCATCTCGGGCTGCCAGACCAAATTCATCCACTACTCGACAGCGACAACTGTATTTAATTGAAATAAACTCATTACTGTTTCGTAATTATTAAGATCCTGTGCAAGTTTGTGTTTGCCGTACTTGAACTCGAACGTAGTTCGCTCTGGGGCACTCAATGTGTTGGCCCAAGGCACCCTGTCCTGCCACACATCCGCAGCAATCAAGGCGACCGCATTGCACAGCGCCTCAGCCATTGACACGCTGCATCATAAATACCATTATGCAAAACAGGAAAGCCACAGCACTTTGTCTTGAAATTACGTCCATAATGTCCTTTCACACAGGATGATGCAAACTCGGACTCATAGCTGCGACAGCAGAGCAGCCAGTGCATTATCCTCGTACCACGAGTATGCGTCAGAGTTGTTTTGAGCATATGTGCACGGGTGTGTTGTGCAACTGCATGCAGACCCGCCTCGTCACGTGTTTGTAAGTGCACAAATGTCATTTCGGAATAATAATCTTAAAACATAATGCCAAAGCCCTGAGTAAATACATAGGAGGAGGCCTTATTATTGGTACCGAGCCAAGTGTGTGAAATGTAGACCACCGGCATGGGGTGTGCGAGTGCGGACAGACATGCAAGCGGACCCCCCGCTGATGGGGGTTATTGCAAACGTCAGTGGTTTTGCTCTGCCCGAGTTGCAGCCTTCCTATTTACTCGTGAGCGGAAAATCAGAAGAATTCTGTTGCATACACATAGTCCGAGTGCTGTTGTTGCCGTTGATGTTGGGTTTCGACTCGTTCTCTGATGCCACCAGCAACCGTCGTGGTCGATGGTGGCTGTCGGTGACTGCCGGTACCGGAGCTGGATTACAAGCCAAGGACGAAAATCGCTCTTAGCATTTGTGCTACATAGATATTTGTTTCCTTTTTCGTTGTTTTTCTTCCCTGCCTCCTCTAGCCGTCCTCTGCCTTCAAGCGTGTCCTTCAGCGGGCGGTGGGCAGCACGGAAAGTGTAAGTTTCGCAAACAAAATTTCTGTTGACATTTTGTGAATATTTAAGAAAAAATTGAATCGTACCACTGTCGGTGGTTGGGAGGGGCCTTGCGAAGCTTTTAGAGACTAATCTGGGTTTCGGGTTGCATTCTACTCGAGACTTTCGCTGCATGTTGTTTGCAGTTATTAGCTAAGTGCATTTGATTATTATGTCGTAGACAGGTTTTCGTCCTGGTTTTCTGGGTTTAGGTCAGTGGCTACGAGGGACTGATGACTTTTCATCAGAGAAGATGAGATGGGAGAGGATTTTTTTTAAATAAAATACCGTTCAGGATCCTTCCCAAGGTGGACTCGCCGGGGCCTTCAAAGGTTATGTCATGTGGAGCGTAATGACAACACATTACGAAAATGACAACCCAGCTGAGCTGGCACTGACAAATACATATAAGAGATGACATTCCACCAGAGTAATGGTTGTGACAGGATTGGAAGAAGAAGTCGTGTCTGAAGTCGTTCTTCAATTGAATCCGCAGTTTAAAGTGAGTCAGTGTGTTTAGATGGATGATGTAACAAACCAAACGAATGAATTCAAAAATAGTCATCTATTACATCTATTACTTCTTTTCGATCTAGTACATTATAATATGACAGATGAACAAGACAGTGACAGATAACTCTGTTTGATTTGACAGTTTCTGCATTACATAAAATTATTTCAAACAAGTAACCGGACTAGAGATGCCCAATTTGTACCTCTTTTGTCCCTTAACATTTTTGACAACCATTTTTATATCGTTTTCTTAAGCCAAACTGACCAATCAGAGAACGGCATTTGACACATGAATAACTGCCTCATCGATTGACTGGGGGTCAATTAGCTCTGAAGTTGGGCAACTCTATAATACTTCATGCGTCTGCGTCTCACCAACAAAAAGATTGATGGAACCTTCACTAGCAGTGAACCGTGCCCAGTACCTCCGCTCAATTTACTGTCTTGAAAAAAAAAAAAGAAACTAAGTGCCTAAGAAAATCAAAAAAGTCCCAGTTGAGCCACATAAAAGAGGCTTGCATTCCTCTTAAGAAAGAGAATTGGTATCGAGCAAGCCAAAGAAGAGGCTCTGAAACCCATAGCCGGAGCTCTGGCAAGTCGACTCCAAAAAGAAGGGAATCAGAGAACGAGTCACTTCCAGAGACAAAAGACTCGAAAAGACGCCTTACCAACAAGTCAGAGCCTTTGCTGAAAAGCAAAAGAAGCGCCGACTTAACGTACAAAGAGGCATGTATTGGCTGCAAAACGGCTGTGTTAGCCAAGGATTATCCCAATACAACCCTCACCACAGCTCAAATGTCAACGCTACAAGAGGTTAGCAGTGCATCAATGGGCCTACGCTTGGCCTAAGTGTGTCTGCTGTTCTGTCTGCGCCACTTCTACCTAAGAGGCACTGCTTGAGAAAGAGTATAAAGCCTCAGTTCCTAAACTGCACAGTCAAAGCAGGTTTTCTAACTCAGAACTGCATGACAGAGAGTACGGTGAAGTGGCTGAGAATCAAAACACTGCTTGGGAAGGAGCTGAGCAGTGGGCTCACTCACTCCTCAACCATGTCCCCTAGACAGCTACTTTCCAAATGCTGCCAGCACAACCACCGTACGATACTCGATCTAGTGCTGGCACAGAACGACGGCCGATTCAACGCCGATTCATGGCGAACTCTTAAAAGCACATCTGCTATGCTGGTTCTCTCCATTGACCAGAGTGCAGTCAAGGAAGAGGGAAGAAGCAAGAAGATATCAGTCTCCGAAAAATTACCGCCAAGGATAATGGGGACTGAGAACCCCTCGAAGTAGCATATACGTCCAACAACAGACCTAAACCGTCGCTTGACACCGAATCTGGTTTTTTAAAGTAAATTTTGATGAGTGACGAGGCCCATTTCACATTTGGGAAATGGAGAATCCACACAAGGTCCATGAAACACCAAAAAGTGACAGTTTTGCCCGGCGTTTGCGTCAAGGGAATCATTGCGTAATTTTTCTTCAGAGAAACAGAATTCCTCAGCGAAGCAGTCGGTGGGAATCGATATCGATGGATGTTGGCTCATTATTTCCGCTCACAAATGCGTGAAATGTGCTTACCTTGTTTGAACGAGACTGTGCGCCATGTCACACTGCAAGCAAGCAGTTTCTGCAACGGAAATCCCCTGGACGTGTGCTATCAGGCCGACATTGACTAGCCACAAGAAGAAATCCATGCGATTTGTGAAGGTGAACAAATCCAGAAATCTATTGAGAAAGCCTGGCACGTGGCAGCTGGCGGATGCGCGATGGAAAACGTTAACGGGCTCTGCGAGGCGAGAAATGTGTTTTCAGGCGAATTGTATGTTTGTGGGGAAAATGTTTCCGAGATACGCCAGCAAGCCTCGGAGCATTGACGAGCTGAAGGCAAACATTCGTGTCGACATAATCGGTGTATCGCCTGAGATGCTCGAACAAGTGATGAGGAACGCAGCAAAAAGAGCACATTTTACTTTGGTCGATAGAGGCGACCACTGGACTGATATTTTATTCAGGAACCAGTCGAAAAGCAAGGGATCAAACGTCCGTTCTGTTTTTAATTGATTCAATATTCACATGCCGACGTAAGAGACAGCGCACTCTAAACCTCTTGCTGATTCCAAATCTGAATCTGAGATTAGAAACTTTGTTTTCCTCAATCCCTCTGCGTTAACTGCGGCGAGGTACATGTCACAGTTTCAAGCACAGAAATGAAGATGAAGTCTTTCATGCAAGGCCTCTCTATAACCGACCCCAAAAGCACCGAATTCAATTCAGATTGGAGTAAATCCGTCGCTAAGCCCCTGTGTCCATCAAATGCATGCTCTTTCCTGAAGACGAGTACATGGCAGGACCGAGCCCCAATCAAAATTGCGTTTCGTCTCTCTGCCTCTCTTCCAGTCCAGTTAGATAAAGGATACCAGGGATTGCGTGCATCATCTGAAAGAAAGGAAAAAACGGACATCCTTACCTTGCTGCTCAATTCGATCGTTGTTTGGATCCGTCCAACTGAGGAATGCCACCGCAAACCAATTGCCCATTTGCGGTCCGTCAACTGTTATCCGCTGCTGCTTGCCGTCCGATTGGAATTGCAGATCGTATATTTTGAATCTGCAAAAAAAAGTCAAAGAAGACGAATGAGAGCTAAAAGCGAATAAGATTGAATACAAATTACGCACGACGGAACGGCGGAGACGGGAGGAAATCGGCTTACAGGCAAATAAAGGATACACGATGCTCTCGGCCCAAGTGCGACGGGACATTCCCTCTCGACTTTGCATATCTCATCCGTTTCGCATTTCATTTCCACCCATCCAGCGGTGGGCCTTGAAGCCCTTGGCAAGGACAAACTTTTCCAAAGGTAATTTCAATTTTCCCGAATTAAAAATGCATTTGCTGTCCTTGGCTTGTTGTTCGAAGGATATTTCTCTTAAACGGATTTATTTACATTTGATCGTTGCTTTTGGTACGCGACGTCAGTGGCACACAAATAAGGATTTCCCCGAGACTTCCTTCCTCTCTTTCCTGCAGCATGTGGCAGGCAAGGCATTGCCCTCCGCCCGGGCTGTAGTGGGAATGGGGGAGAAATATTGAAAAGTTTTGCCAAGACTTTTTATGTCTTTCGAATTGTTTGAACTTTTATACTGTTGCTTCTTTAGCGACTCGAGGTGATGGTGCGGAGCGGGGGCCCACGGACGGAGGTGTTGGCGCGTTTTAGGGATTTTTGTTGGTCTCTCCTCGCATTCGTTCACACAGTTTTCATTGTGTGAACACTGCTTAAGAATACTTCCTGACTATTGGTTGTGCACAGTGTGTAGGACGCCGCGCCGCTAAGCGACTGTGAAGATGAAGAAATCGAGAAATCTATTGAGAACGCCTGGGCGGCGGTGTTGCGGCGGGTGGCGCGTTGTAGCACTTGGCCGGGCTGTGCGAGGCGAGAAATGTGCTTTCAGGCGAAGGCGAAGTGTATGCTAATGGGGAAAACATTTCCCAGAGTTTTCGCTCGAGGATATGTTGTTTTCTCGCGAGCTTCGTTGATAGCGAGGTGGCTTGCTGTGCGAAGAGACACGATGGCGTTGAGCACATCGAGTGCAATTGTGTTCGGTGTTGTAAAAAGGATGCCATCGAATTAGACACCTGAGGCGGTAATGTTTTTTCGAGCAGATTGGGTGGGTAGGAAACAATTGGATGGAGGCGGAGTGGCCTGAGGTTAGTCGATGTGAAGTGAAAAGTTTTTGGCGGCGGTGTTGGTAATGAGAAGGGTGTAGGAAACTTTTCCGCTGTATCGGAGTTCGAGTGGGAAAAAGGGACCGGGATGTCACCGGGGAGTACATTGAAGGCCGAATTGGCGAAGAAATTTGGGGTTTGTGACGGAGGGACTTTATAATTCAATTCATTCCCCAGCTGGGATTAGTGTTTGATTGTAGGACGTTCTTGGGCCAACAGTTGGTGTTTTTGTTTCCGAAAGTGGTTTCACTGTGGGGAGGTGGGAAGGTGGGAAGGTGGGAAGGTTTCTTATTTCGAAATGAATACCATTATAAGCAGCTGGTGGGTCGGGAATCTGATGAGATGCGTGGTAATTGCAAAATCGATGTGCAAATGGCAAGGCACAAGGTTACTGAGACGCACTTCTTGTATGACCTAGGACATGATTTATCATGTTGCAGGCTTGCACGTCTATGGAACACTGAATGGAGATGTGTCATCAGGAAAATTGCGTATAACCGCTTGTATTTACAATTATTGATGCTTTCTGATTCGAACTTTCATTTCGCTAAAAAGTGTAATCCCCGACGAGTCCCCCTTGTGGTTGAACAACTACCTTAGACGTGAAGTAAATGAATAGGGATTTGTAGAGACGCACTGTCCCTCTCTACTTGTGTGCACCCACGGTGACAGGGACTTCTTGTGAGTCTAAACAAAAAGTCAGTGTCACCGTTGGTGCTCACAAGTGGAGAGGGACATCAGCCACCTTGGCGTTCGTTATTGGATGCAGCTAAAGCCCGTAGCAGACTGCCAGGTTTGTGCCGGACTATAGCGCCATTAGAGGTACTTTAGAGATGGCCACCTTAACAGCTGCTTATCTCCTTGCCTACCGACGAATTTGAGCGCCTTTTTGACAGTTTTTCATGAATTCTGGAGAACCCACAGAACCGAGTACGCTTACCGATGAAGAAGAACGTGATGAAGACCATATTAGATCAATTAATTTCATTGTACCGCATGTGGCAAAAAATTGTGGTGGGTTTTGATTACGTGGCCAACGCATGGTGGCTTCACATTCTAACTAACGATGAAGAGTTTGATCAGCTTCAATTCCGTCTCTATATTGTTCGTCACTATTTGGGGCACACAAGAAGTGAAAATTTGCGTCCAACAGCTTCTGCGGCGCCAAGTTTGTAGTATGATGGTATCAGTCACTATCCAAAGATGTACCGTGTGTCATAAAAAGCACGTTAGCAACGCAAAAAGTGTGTGCAAACTTTATGCGTTGAAAGAGAATGCTTGGAATTTTATCACACTGCTTAAGCCCAGTGTCCCCAATTGAGGACGGCTTATTTTTCCCAATGAAGGGCATATATTTCTTTCTTTTGTATTTTCTTATAACAATAATACTTTTTACCAATTAATAAAGAAATTTTGTTGTTTTCACCGCCATTTTATTTAGGTCCAAATGGGTTAATTTAGTACACCTTTGCTAGAGGGATGTTTTAGTGTTTATTGGAGTGTAGAAGAAAAGCTACAAGACGCTCCAGCGGGAGACCTAGTTTTTTTTTTAAGCTGGAAGCATGCTCCATGGTGTAAAAATCATATACGCCTACAGAGCACTGATAAGACTAAAGCGAGATTTTTCGCATTAAAACAATTTTTTTGATGTGTAAATATCTTATCGCTGGCCCCTGACACATGAATACGGAGGGATTTGAGACTAAGCGCAACGGAAGTCATAACCGGAAATGACATCAAAATATAGCGGCGCGCGCAGTCGACAGTTTGTCATGAGTGAGAATGACCCTGTTACCGATGGTGGAAGTGTACTGCGACGTTTTAATGATTATAATGAAACATTTTAATAATTATATCCAATGCAAGCAGTAGGACGAGGTCTATTTTGTGTTTGTGTAGTAATTAGTACTATTTTAATATTTGCATAATTATAATTAAGTGAAGTGTTGAACTAACTGTCAAGGTTTGTCATGGATAATATCTCGTTATTCGCCTTCAACTGTCAAAGTCTGCGAGCACATTGCAACGACTTCAACGAAGATGTTACGTGCACATTACCCATGTTCTCCGAGACATGGGTTAATGCTGAAGAGATCATTGACATTCCGAACAAGCGACCAGAAAGGCGTGCTGGTGGTGTTGCTATTTTTAAAAATTGACACTGTTCTCATGTAATTACTCCAAATGTGGAAATAAAATATCACCAAACCAACGGATCGGGTATTGCAACTCGAGATATCGGGGACATACGTGTAGTTGAATGCATTCTTCCAAACGGCCAGAGCGTAATTTCTGTTGTTGTCTACATCTCTCCTAACCAGTCCCAAAATCATCGACTTCACTTTGTACTTTTGCCATTCACAGACGGTGGTGCAGCTCTACTGGGAAAGAACTATCATCTGTGGCCAAAGATTCCAAGTGGCGGCGTGAGAGATAAACTAAAGCTTCAAATGAACTCTCAGAACTCTCAGAAATGTCAACCACTCAAAATGGTTCAGTCATGGTACAGTCGACGCAGTATTCAAACGATATCTCAGTACTTTGCGTTTCCTATTTCAGCTATCATAAGCCCATTGTATCAACTCAACCATAAATTGAATCTGATTAAATATTCGTGACAAGGTCATTCACTGCTCATTTTTCAAATAAAATACTTTGTATCCCGTGAAGGTTCCGTGACCATTCGATTGGGGGGACCCTGCGGTGATAAGATGTTTACACATAGACCCCGAGTACGTCCACTGCTCGCTCCTTTTTTGTTTACTTTTTTATTATAATATTAATTTATAGATTCTGTCGGCGTTGTCCGTTGGTGAGTGACGTTGTGCGTTGGTGCGTCGGCCACTATGCACTTGAGTCTACGCAGCCCAGGTTCAACTGAATAAAACTCATGTCAATACCGTTAAGCCCGTCAACCTTCATGCTTGAAAATCCACGATAATCATCCAGAAAAACATCAAGAAACAGAAAATGTGGCTGAGGGTTAAAAATAGAACTAAGTGGGTGGACTCGTAGTTTTCAATGTCTTCGCCGTTTGAGGTCTTTTGCTGGGCGTGATATTGCCGCAACGCTGAAAATTACAGACAGTTGCAGTCTAAAGCTGCGCAACATTTAACATGTAATGCCGACTGAATGCACATCAATTTTTTGTGGGGAGCCTCACATCCCCCTTACATAAAAGGAACACACTTAGACTCGAAGACTGTCGTCTGATGCTATTACTCACCACATAACCAAATCGGGGCACCTGCAGATGGGAGAATCCGATGAAATGAAGCTGCTGATGAGCTGGCCAAGTGAGGCGTCATCACGCTGACAGTAACGATAGATGGCGCAGATCCCATTCGTCCAGGCCGAGGGATCAAAGAAAGGGTCTTGTTGGGGGTTGAGCGTGAGGCTAACTCCTTCACCACGTAAAATGAACACGGTTCAGAGACAACCAAATGACTCGGATACGGACGCACTTCATGTGACAACGAGTTTCTGTTCTGCGCGTGGAATGTGGGGTTTCATCGAAAAGCTCGGGGAGGCACTGGACTGCTAGAAAACATACGATGCGCTGGCCAAAAAGAAGATGAAAAACTGCGACATCCACCACTACGGTGATTGCAACAGAGCGGGGGGCTCAAATGGATGTGGATCTGTTGTTTGAGGGAGACTCAGCCCAGACTTAGGAGCATCAGCCTGATTTGCGCGGAGGACAAAGACGACAAGAGCAAGTATAACGTATATGATCTCCTAGAAAGGCAATACGATTTATGACCCAGCTTCGACACCAAGATCGTTCTAGGAGTTTTCACCGCAAACCTGGGTAAGGAGGACACAGCCCTCACTACACCACACTCGACAAGGGATACAGAGATCAGATCCGGAGGAGAAGATCCAATACAGCCTAGTCAGGCATTGACGAATCGAACGCCTATGGTAGCAGCCCATGTGGAGACCATGGCCAAATTAGCTCCGCCCGAAGAATTTTCGACTCAGAAAATGTTGGGCAGCACAACAGAGGGCGCCTGCGACCCTGGTGGCGTACCCAAGTGGAAGAGGACCTCAGAGATAGCGGTGACTGGAGGAGAGGCTTATTGTTAGAGGTCCCGACCCACGGACAGTAGTGCTACACGAAGAAGAAGAAGATGACACCAACAAAGCCCAGGCTTCGCAGTGCCTAGAGAGCCTTGTAAACTTGGCCCACTGACAGTTTGTCAAAATAATCAGCGCTCAGCGACACTTACTAACACCAGCTCTGGCCGCCTCTGTCTGGACTTGATGACAAAACGTTAGGACACCATTTCTTCATTTGCTCACCTCTGGATCTCTCTCAACTTTGGCGAAGTGCTTAATCCTCTGTCGCCGCGGCATGCTTCACAGCGCAAGATTACCAAATGTCTGTAAGTACTTGAGTGAATTGTTTTCCGAATTAAATTAAGTGCAGATACAAAAACATCGTAAGCAATAAGTCACGGACTGATGCTTGAGAGGATTCATCCGGTTACTGCTGTGTGCGTGTGCGTGTGTATGTGTACGAGCAGAGTCCGTGCCATCTGTGGCACATGTTTCCAGGCAGCGGGGCGCCACCCAGCCAAACCGACTACTGAGGATATTCACCAGACGAATACATCACTTCAATCAAATTCATCATCGCTCTCCGTCCACAGACTGTTCTAACCACATGTGATAAGTGAGATAATCCATTATCCACATTCAGGGGAGCATTTTTCAGATGGATTCCACACCACACACAGTACAGCAGAAGTGTCAGAAGCACGACAAGGAAAAATCTCCATTCCACCGTTGAATTCAATTCGTGATTCTCTATCTAATAACTGAATTTATCATTAGATTCAATTCACGTGAGTTTCTATCGCACATCTCAACAGCTTTCAGCTGAATCTGTCCTCAGACACACACACACACACACACTTGGAAGAACGCTCAGGAATCTGCAAGGAATAATGTCAGCAAGTCGTACACTCAGTCCCAGGATGAAATTAAGTGACAACTGCATCCAGGAGGAGGTGTTGGTTGCCTTGAACGGGTGTGACGCTAATGCAAATTCCCACAGCAGTATCTAGATACACACGTCATCGTGTGCGGGTGCGGGGGTGTGTGCAATGCACCACAATGGTTACAACAGCCATTTCGTAAGGATTCCCTCAGACCTCATAATTAATATGGCAATCACCGGCACGTCAAACAGGTCTCCGTGTGGCTTCAGATGCCTCTACACACAAGACACGTCGAACCGCACCATAGTCCTTGAGGAAAGCAGCCCCCTACCCATCCACACCCACGCAATTATTTACCAATCGGGTGGGGCGCATGGTGGCTTAGCCGAACCTTGCTTAAATGCAAATTTCGAAGATTCGATTCCGGTGCATGTGGTGTGGGTGCACTTCATTAACATGCGGCTTGTCCGAAGCGTCAGTGTCATCCGGGGGATTTCGGTGGGCTCGCCCGCTCGAGTCTAAGGTGCGCACCCTGCTGACATCGTGTTTGGATTTTAATTATGATAAACTGCTGTGCATTACGAGCTTGTATTGGGGGTGGGGTGGGCAAAACTGCTACTGCTATTCGTGGTCTTGAATGTGTGTTAATTAAACCCACGTTCAAACATACACCGAATTTGCGGCGCTGTGCATCAGGACATGCATGCGAATGCATCCTGCAGAGAAGACATTCCGAACTCTAATGGCATAATTATACAAAAACCATGATCTAGTAGGACATGCACATGCCCATGCACAGCCGAACGAGCTTTCACAATTAAAAGGCAACCCACTCCGCCAGGACAAGGCTTTTGAGCATAACACTGCCCGCAATATGTGTGCATGTTTAATTGGCAATCGGATTTAATTTAACAATTCATTTGGTCCAGTGTTGCCTCAAATTAATCAACATCACAAGCTATGCGAACTTAATAACTTTTCTTGCAATCCAAGCCGTGTCCTGCACCGTCCGTTCGTCTGTTCGCCCGGCAGCACACCATGACTGGTGATATTTGCTCTTGGTCAAGTTGTTAATATTTATAACTCTGGGAGGAGAAACCCGCAACAAAAAAAAAAGAGGAAAAAAATGCTCGAAAAGACAGAATGCGACAGGAAGAGAGGTGCCAGTTAATAATCCACCTAGTTGTCTTGACCGGTCACCTACATCCTTCTTGGCTTTCATTTCGAACAAACGCCAAGCAGAATCCCTCACACAACAACTTCCCTCACACATCCTCAGCTCGTTCCGTTCCCGGCGACCGACATGGTCTGATGTTAATAGAAATTTTGGACTTGCACTCAACTCCAGGCAGCCAGCATGCTTTCGTCGAGGTGGAGGAGAGATTGAGTCGAAGGAGAGTTCATAATTTATTAGCATGCCATGGCGGAGGGAACTGTTTCATTGTTTTACGAGCATGTAACATGAAAGCTTCCCGTCGAATTTGCTTACACTCGTACATGTGTGTGGTTTATCCTCTTTTAAACACTATTTGACTTGTGAGTTCAGCTGAGGGGTTGGGGGCGACTGTCGGACCATGTTAAAGTGTGTGCCAAAAACATCCGGCTGCTGCGTGGTGTGGGTCGGGTCACTAGTGCTGGTGCTTGGATCTATTAAGGACATTATCAGGGCCGGAGTAGTTTCCTGTTCATTGGTACATGACGACGGCGGTGGAGTGGAATTGAATTGCTTCGCATTCTTTGACCGAGTGATGATGTTTTCGGGTCTTACAGTGGCGTTTGCAGTCATTCAATCAGACTGACTGTTGGAACGTTTTAGGGAAATCCTTCACAAATTTGGTGAGGCGACACGGGATCAATGAAGACAAAATGAAATAAATGCTGTCGAGCACACACCGCCGTCACACGCCACATGGGACAAGTCAAAACGATCGTCGGCTACAATTTTGAAGCAATACCATCCATTTGTGGCACCATTGCTCATTGTCAGCCACTCGAAAAAGGAGGGGCCGTGAAAATAGTTTTGCTCGTAGCGGGAATCAAACCTGTGTATGGTAGGCTCAAGTGCGTAGCGGTCGATGCACCAACCCAAAGGACTTATTTTGCCAATGCTGCCAACCAGCAGAGCTGATTATTTGCGCTTTCGACAGAACCAGTCTACATCGGATATATGGTCCAGTCGTGAACAGACAAAACCGCGATCTCTACGAGCTGTACCAAGATGTGGATGTAGTTTGGAAGCCAAAACTCCGTCGACTGGCTTGGTCACATCGAGCGCCTGGACAGCAATGCTCCAGCGAAAAGGATCTACAACTCCGAGCCTCCTGGTTCGAGATGGAGACGGAGACCAGACCTTGGTATTGATGACTGGAACCAGTGTGGCCAGGACCGACAGCGACTCACGGCAGCTATAGCTCAGGCTCAGACCGTCCAAGTGCCGTATCACGGTTGGAAAAGAATCTTGCAAGACCATTATTCATACTCTTGATAGACTGACTGAGTGCCAAGAAGGAGCAGGACTTAAGCAATTTAGGCCAGCGTGGCTCGAATGTGTTGCCATGCGGATCTAGTCGATCCATCAAAGCGATGGAGATGTGGATGACAAGTAAAATAAGCCCCTGAGAGACATATATTTCCGAAGGAGAGCTGCAATTTTTCGGTTTATAAAAGACTTATGTTGGTCCGCTCAACTCATAAAGTTTCTTTCAACATCTCCATATTTCTGGCAATTTGTGGATCCCATCCCAAAAGAACTGCGCCGGCTGGCAGCTAAGAATGAATCAAGCCAATAGAAGCTATATAGAAGGATAGCTTTGCTACTCACTTCATACGAACACGAAGAATTTGAGTCACGTACTGCAACTGATGTTTTACATTTGTCTTGCTGAAAAATATCTGTTGCTTGAGATGTCACACAACGTTAGAGCAGGACAGAGCAGAGCGTTGAGACCTGAGGTTTTACATTTCTATTTGCTGTTTGCGATGTCACACAACGTTAGAGCAGGGCAGAGCAGAGCGTTAAGACCTGATGCCACACAACGGTAAATACGGTTTCCAGGAATAATTTTTTTTCAAAACATTAAGACCAGAATTCTTACCTGTCGCCTGATACCAAAAGTTTGTCATTAGGACGACTTTGATTTTTGAATTAAGTTCCGCTGGATTCGCAAAATAACACGCTGTGCGGCGTGTTGTTACATATCGTGATGTAAATGCACGAGATCTTTCCCAAGTTCGGGAGCATGAAACGTTACTTTTCTTCAATCGACAGCTTAAAACGTAAAGTGGCAATAAAAGCAGTCACACACACAAGAGCAACAAATTAATTATGCGCAATGGTGACAGAAAACATTCAAGCCACAGTGTGCGGCCGTCTTTCTACTTGATTAGCATCGTTAGTGTTGCGGTGGGGCATAGAATGGTCATTGAATAGACATTCAAGAGCTAGCGTGAGTGTGCGTCCATGATGAATGAAATATGTATTCACAATCGAGAAGAAGTTTAGTAATTATAAATGTTTTCTTATCCTTGCCACAGCCGGCTGGCATGTGTGCCCTGATACTCTCAGGAGTATACGTTTGCTTGCCACAAGCAGCGCTGCTGGAAGGAATAACACGGAGAAGTTATCCAATCCCGGAACTCCACGACTCTCATGCCAACCGTCCATCATACAGTCCCATTCCTTGCTCCTTAATTCGAAAACAAGGTTGTTTATGTCGAGGATTTAATTACGATTGCGAAGTTCAAACGAATTCGATGGAGTGAGGTTCAAGACCTGTGCTCCTCTGGTCCTAACGCAATCCCTCACACACAATGTTCGTCATCGGGCGTCAGTCCGGTGAGTGGTGGCGATGATGATGATAGCTGGCGATGTCTAAGGATGTGCACATAAGGGGGGATTGTAATCAAAATCAATTTGCCCTTCATAAGGGTCGGAAGGATAAATACTGCTGCTGCCGGTGGGAGTAGCAGTGATTCACTGCTGATGGTGCTCGTATTTGCCTGTGAAACTTTGATTCGGTTTCAAGGGTTAAATGATACGAAGAACCGAGCTGGAGGCTGTTGTTTTGTCTGCTTGGATTGGCAATTGAATTTAATTGATCGAAAAATCTACTTTAGATCGTCCGTTATGGCTCCTTATAGCAAATTGAGGGCGAGTGAATGGGTTGAGTGCTGTTTCTGAATTTCTGAATGTCGTTCAGGGCGCTTATCCGGAAGCATGTGGTGCTTATGTCGAGGTCGAGCATTCGGAATGAGAATTAGGGTTGGAAACTAGACGCTTTCAATTTTCGACTATCCACATCCACTTTCCCGCATACCAAACGCGTCATTCGAACTGCAATAGAATTTCGTTATAACGAACACTCATGGGATATGAATTTCCCGTCGTTACGATGTCGCTATATCGGAATGAAAAAAGACGTTATTCATTATTGAACGGAAACCAAACTTCCGCTTTTAACTTCGTCGTTATAACCGCAATGTCGTTACAATCGAGGTCACTATAAGCGACTTCTACTGAATGGAACTACTACCGTGGACATGTCTCGGGAAACTAGTTCCGTCTGCGAAAAGAAACGTTCCATGTTTGAATGGAACTACTACCGTGGACATGTCTCGGGGAACTAGTTCCGTCTGCGAAAAAAGAAACGTTCCATGTACGAATGGAACTACTACCGTGGGCATGTCTCGGGGAACTAGTTACGATTGCGAAAAGAAACGTTCCATGTTTGAATGAAACTACTACCGTGTGCATGTCTCGAGGAACTAGTTCCGACTGCGAAAAGAAACGTTCCAACGTCGGAACTGTTAAGCACTGATGTCACTGTCGGCAATGTGTTCTTCGCGTGATTAACTCAAGTTGCCACCACGCAAAAACCAGTGACCATGTGGTGCGTTAAAATCTTAACATTCTGGCATCTAATGAGTGAGAAGCTGTTGTCTCAGCCACACCCAATCATAATTATCGAATAATTCCCCCTGAAATGTCCATTATCCCCAGACAGTAGACAGAAGAAATGAATGTAATCCACATCTGACATCAAGTGAATTATGAGCACATCATTAAGGAGAAGTGCGAAACCATCAGCACTCCATATGTCACAGCAATGACTTAAGGTTCACTCGGCATTAATTGATGATGTACCTACTCTCCAACTCCGCCGCCCTGGACGCTAATAAAATCATTGCCTCCAACGCTCCTGTCACACAAAAGAAACACAACCTGCAGAGTATATCCTTCACTCATCGACTTTCATTAAGACCAAACATGGCGCTTTGTGAATGGAAGACAAATAGCCTATCCTCGGCTTGTGCCCGAATGCAAACATCGATAGCCACCCCCTCCACACACACATACACACACACAGGGAGACTGGCGGGAAGGGGAAGTAATTTGTCGATGACAAATTGTCGAACCAGAGAAAAGCGATTTCATGTTCATCATCCTCTGCCTTCCCCCGGATCACCGCGCGATGCCATCGTTACATCTAATGTTCCAGATTCCCCTCCCCATCGCAAAGATATGTCCTCGTTCCGTATGTGCTCGTCCTCGTCATGTGATCGCCACTACAGCACACACTCACGGCTGAGGAGCAGAACCCATTCATGTTCATTAGAAGCATCGACGAAATGATATTAGCCCACTATGTGGGGAGGATGCCGCCCAAAGACAAGACTATCCCTCCGTGGAGCATGAAGATAGGAATGCAATAGGAAAAGGACAAGGAAAAAATGCTTACACAATTAGGATGTTCCTTGGAAAATGTTTCCTGGACGGTACGCTTCCTGTTCGAAACGAAAATGTTATTTACTCACCATTTAGTGTACACGGTTATGATTTCTTTTGTGTACGTGTGTGTGTGCGTGTTCTAGTGGCTTGTTCAGATGTAACAACTAAAAATCCTGAAATTGTAAACATTCTTATGGGCGGGCCCGTGTTTGGCTAAATGTATCCCGAGCATCCTTTGCTATTATAGAATAATATTTCGCCAATTTATTTTCCGCTCCGCACGAATGTGTGTCCGTGTGGGGCTGCAGGGGTGGGCAAATAACCGCCACAACAGGAGCATAAGGACGCTGGTGAATGAAAAACAAAAGCGCCAGCAGACTAACAAAGACCATAACATAACTAAGTGGATTATTATACAAAATACAACCGTTTTAGGTTTCCTTGCTCCGGTTTTACGTGATTTTTTTCGGTTCGCAAACCCACCATCCTCCGTTCGTAACCACTCGGCGCGGGGTTCTCGTGTGTGTTTGGAAACCCCTTTGCACATCGTTATTGCTGTCAATTTACGAGGAAAAATGTTTCAGTTTCTGTGTAACGAAGCCAGTTGGGGGTCAGTTTATCTTGATGCACTGCTTTAAGGCTCCGACCCGACCAGTGGGGAAGTGGCAGCGGACGCAGAGAGAAATCCTTGTTGGCGTTACTAATGGCAGATGTGCCTGGGAAAAAATATTGAGACATGCATGTGAGTGCTCCGATTGAGAGGGAAAGAGCACTTTGCGACTTTTGAAATTGGAATATTCCTGCATGTCTGCACCTAAATTGTGACATATGCCAGCTTGTCCTTCTTCCTCCAAGAAACATCATACATTTATAATCAACATACCGGGCGAGAGGGCAGGAGGCAGTGCTGGTGGTTTATCTCGCATGCATGGCTGAGTGTTGGGAGGTGTTAATAATTTACATTGCAAGATGCACAGCCAGATGGCTGGGGGTACGAGTGCAGCAGAGTCCTTCGAGGACACGATGAGAGGAATGCAGGTTCGGGTTAAGAAGTGCATGTGAGTGGACATGTTGTTAGGCGACTGCCGGACATGGCTCTCTTGTAGGAGTACTCCAACCGTGTAAATGTTTGATTTTGAGATTCGCAAGACAAATATCGGTTTTCTTCATGCTTCTGAGTTCCTCTTTCGAGTCTGTGCATGACTTCGTTACGGAGAGCATTTTCAAGGATCTGGAGGAGTGTTTTCGTGTGGCTATGGAAAGGGATTTTTCAAGTGCAACCACGCGTAGTGTTGTTCTTTGCTTACCTTTGATCGGCGTTGAGGAAATTCCGCGGGAATGTTATGTTTTCCGGACTTATCACTGGGTAGCTGCCAGCTTTTAGATGAAGTGTTACATCACGGGGCTTACATACTCTATCTGCAAAGGGAAAAAACAATTAGATGTGCATTTCTTGAATATGTATGGAATTAGAGATATAAAGGAATCTGTCGACGCATCAAGAAGGGAGTGGAAGAGGAGAGAGGCTTCCAACATTGCATGGCTCTTCAGTTTTGTTGTAGAATGGATGTGTTCTGAGTTGAGAAACATCAAACATTTGCGCAGCGATGCGGCGGCACTGCTTTTTTGCGATGCCGATTGGACTGTTCGCTGCCCTTTCAGAACGATTTGTTTGCTTTAAGCATTCTGTCAATATGAAAGTCAATGAAATTGTCTTTTGGGAATAATAATAAAGCATGTATGACGCAAGAAGAAAGCCCTCAAAGCGGGTGCAAAAGAAGAAAATTTCCTCAAATTCTGGATATAATTGAAAAATTTACAGATGTCTCCCAAAATTGGATATTTTATCAAAATTGTTTTCAATTTTCGCATTTCCCATCAACGCATCAGCAAATTTAATGACGCTCAAATGTTTAGGACGTGCTCGAACGATTGACGCTTGCAGTGATGCCCAAATTTGCGTTTGTGAACGTGATGCAAACGCGCTGCGACATCGATGCCGCAGTGATGCGTTTCTAAATTCATCCGTGTTTATGTAGGTTCCATAGCACATTGGTGATTTGGACTTTGGAGCCCTTTTTACGATTGTTTTCCTAATTGTCTGCTTAGTCCATTGCTCGCCATGAGGAGTGACAAGTTTAGGACTATCGCTTTTGCGGTGATCGCCGTAGCGTCGACTCCAGGTTCGACCCCCGAATTTACCAACTATCACAATACACGGCTCCACTTATTTCGTGTAACCGCTGTGGCTTTCATTATGCGCACTATGCAAATTTAATTTTTGTCTGGCTTAAAATGGTCTGAAAAAATAAATATAATATTTTTGTCTTGAGGATTTTTTTCATTTTCATTAAATTTTAATATTTTTTATTTAGTCAAACTATGTTTATGTGACTCACCGGCCTCATAACAGGGAAAGGTGGATGTCCACATTAAGGGCATTTTGTTGAGTGATTTCTACAAGAGCCGCATGAAGGTGAAGTCTGAAGAGGAGGAGCAGACGACGCATAGCCTCCTCTGAAGAAAATCCTGGCAACTTTATGCGAGAACATGAGTCAGCACCGGCTTTAGTATGTGCTCCTACACATCGTGGAACTCCACGGACAAGCCAACGGATCGACTAAAACCGCCTTGCAGGCGTTTCGATGGTGACCCATAAAGCAGTAATTATGGCGTTCTGGAAAACTTTGAGAAATGATTTGCTATGAGGGCTGGTGTTACACGCCTGAGTGTGTCATTTTTGCTATTGCTGAAGACACACCTGTCCCGTCAAACCCATGCCATGCTTGAAGTACGTTCACTTCATCAGCTTTTACACTCAACCCTAAAGGGGCCTGTGTCAACCTTCGCATGGTATTATTGCTTGCAGGGACAACGATTGGGGAAAATACGTGGCTTGGAGTTGGGAGGGGCCACACCACAAATTATCACATAAGCAAACTAATACAACATAACTAAGAGAGTAGGTATATTTAAGGGGAGTAGCAGTGGTCAGACACCAACCCGCACTTCAGAAGAAGTAAAAGGAAAATCGAAAACACCTAAAATTCTCCGCATGCTCAAGCAGAGATCAGTGAGCAGACATCTGTGAGCCGACCAAGGCCACGTCCAGCTTGGAGCTCAACGAAGGCGCAGTACTTAGCTTCCAGACCAACAGTAGGACTACCTATGCTAATCGCGAGCCCTATGCTAGCTACTTGGTTGACTTGCCGTGTTCGGTTACGAACGACAATAACTAGGTGATCCTGGTGGCCAGTGTTCGTCCACACGGCACGATTCTGCAAAAGTCATGAACTGAAGGGAGAAAGAACTACAAAATGGAAAATGGAGACTACATGCTTCTGGTACAAAGTGTCCAAATCATAAAACGCCGCCCACTTAGCTGGTGGCACCAAGTACCCGGTATTTACACACTGCGCAAAAATGCAGATGCATCTTGTAGAGATTAATTTAAACCTCTGTACTGTAGATAGTCACAAAAAGACGTGTCGTATTTGAGCACACATCAACCGAAACAGGATTGTTGACAAATTACGGTTTATTCATATGTACATTCATCAGCCTATCGTCTTGCATTTCATTTCGTGAAGTTTGTCCACTGCTCCGTTATTTTTGTGGTTCTTAGAAAACAATGTAAAATGACTGTTTACCGAAAACGTCTTTCTTTGGGGGCAAAAAGTAAACATTAAGGATGAGTGTAAGAAAAAGGGATGTCACTGAATGAAAAGTCTTCGATTTGAACCATAACAAATAAATAAAACAAGACTTCGAGAAGACTCCCTGAAGTGTAAAACTATCCTTTTCAGGACCCCGCTATACACGGCATCATGGGATAGGCGTATAAAATGGCACAACTTTGCCATAGTTGACCAACGGGGACGTCCGTTAGATGTGGAAAGTGTAGTCAGCTATCTTTGCTTGGATCAATATTTGTATTTTGACAAACGTATATATATTGCTTTGACAAAAGCTGGCTGTGGCAAGTTGGTTGTTTTACAGGAGCCTCCTTGATACCAGGGTCCAATACCTCCGGCCAATTATGGCGTACGGTTGTCCCTTGTGGTTCAAAGTGAGTCCTTCCGCGATGGAAAAGATGAGATTGTTCGAGAGTAAGTGTCTTCGGACCTGCCTCCGGTTGTATCGTACACCTGAGTACAAGAAGTACTATCCTAACGAGGTCCTGTACAATGAGGCAAATTTGAACAGGATAGAAACTTTTATCATTAAGCTTGCACGAGCTATGACTTCTTCCAACAGTCTGATCTTCGGGGCTTACTACCCCAATAATATGTACCATGAAAGGGTGTGCCTTAAAGGCTTTATTCCTCTCGAAGCATTCCTTCATTTAGACACGATTGACCTAATGCAGGATACAGACGAATGCCCCGTAATCTTGTATGTCGTACGCCGAACAGTGGACAGGCGACTCCAATACGAACCGGATGTCGCTCGCACACACGAGGATCTCCTTCGGTTCAGTAGAGCGATCCCCGCTCAAGATAGGAAACAGGCTGCCAAAGAACTGGCGGTTACACCAAACCCAGTCGCCACCACCGCTGGCCTTTTTAGACTAACCGTTTTTTACCGGTGACAGAATTATTTTTTCATCCGTCACCGAATAGGAAAATCCATAGTTTGGCTGCAACAAGTGCAGCAGGAATAAAGTCCCGCTAAATGTGCAAAATAACACCCTACGCGACGTCACCATACGGCAGCTAAACAGCTTCGTAAGACTCGATCAATCCGGCTGGTATCACATTGGCCCCAATACTCACCAGAGTAAGACTGCTCCCTGCAGCGAGCCACTTTAACATTTTGCTTTGCAATTCCTGATCAGACGGCGATGGAGATGGAAGGAAATGTGACATGTACTTACATACTATGAAAATTTGAAAATTTAACCAATTAGCCTGCATTTGATTTCATATCAAGCCAATTCGAGGGTTAATGGCAGTCAGAGTAAGCTTAATTAAAAGTCACTTTGAAACAAATACACGCTTGTGATTAAAGTCACGTAGCGCCGCAAATGTGTGTGTGTGAGTGTTGCTCAAAAGTGTACTGGCAACCCCTTCACTCAAATTGATCGCATTAATTTCAGCAAAGACTTGTGTGCTCCAGTGCGCCTAATTAACACCCGCCTTAAACAGGCCGACAAATTGCATTAAACACATCTAATTGATAAAAAGGACTAACATCAAAGAGTTACTCTCACGGCAAATTTAATCATAATGTCCTTGTAAAGTGTCTTCAGATTTTCACCTCATTTCGACATCCATCCGCAGGTGCTTCAGAATGCCCCCACCACTGTCGACGCCGTAGTTCAGTCCTGTCCTCGCAGTGTCGTGACGGGAGCACACACTCCACCCAAACCAATTACGGAAGGATTCTTCGCCGACGGGTTTTCGTTTTTGTCAATTTTCTTCACTCAGCCTCTGCTCCGATCGAATATTCTTTTCGCAATGCACGTGTGAGAACTGAGAGGGAATCATATCTAAATTACTTTTCGTTGGGTTCACTGGGGGCGTTGGGCGACGAAGTCCTGGCGGAGGTTATGGTGTGGTAATGATAGTGAATCTCAGAAAAAGGGTCCTCTTTCACCTGAGATGTCCTCGGGGACGCGATGGAGGATGGACCCAAAATGAAAGATGAGCATGACTGGCTTCACTGTACTCACTCAATGCAGTGCAATCAGGTTTATAACCGAACTGTCAAAGAAAAATGATTTTACTACCGTTACATGGGAACGCGATGAAAGACGGAGGTTCAAGAGATGTTTGGGGTAAAGGATTCTGTTGTTTGTCAACAGAGCGACGTGCTGTGCTGAAAGCAATTGATTCCTCAGAGACGGGGTCATGTACCTGGGAGAATGGCAACAAACTCTGCGGTGGTGATGATAAGGGCTGCGGTGTCAGGGCGCATGGGGCGAAGGACGACGACGCCTAAACCTAGCGAAGCCATTGAGTGCATAGTTGCGGTGATGATTGTGCTCTTGAAGGGAACTGACGATGGCCGTCGGTGATGGGGCTGTGGGGGTGAATGTCTACCAGGGAGACGTCAATGGACGTGGAGTGCTTCATCAAAATGGTCTCTCAGTGGCGGTGTCGTCGCGACGAAGGGTGGCAAATTCTGATTGACACATAATAACGAAGTAAAATGGCAATTATAGTGGAGGTGGTGAAGTGACTTTTCACGTGCCACAGTGTCTCGGTGAATTCCCTGTGCACTTTGCCAAGTAATGCGCTTATTTATGGCGCAATAGACAGACTATGGCCTTATGAGCCAATTGAGCAGAGGGTTTTCGCTGCAAATTGTGGCACAAATAACACTTAGACTACACATGTGGTTGACTGACGCATTCAACCATTCATGCAGCCACAGGATAGACCGCCGCTCCTGGGAACATGTTGTGGTTAGAATCGAAGACGAGAGAAACATTATGTTGAGAGTGGTAAGAAGAATGGAATGAAGTCGTTCAAGCCACTTGAGTGATTCCACTCGAAACTGTGTAGACGACTGGTGCCTAGTCTGTCGTATTATTTCTTCATTGACGGAGGGTCCTTTCCTCGCAAGTGAGTGCTACATAGTTCCTAAAGAACTCTCTAATACGAATGCCAAAGTTCCCAACAATACTTACGAAAGGCACTCTTTGATTCCTCCAATGCTTTGAATGTGAAGTAGGCGGTGCGTGAATCGGATGGTATGCGAAAATGCAATATCGATACGTCCTTGTAGGCGGTGTACTTCAGCAGTGTGTTCGATGGCAGCCGGACAACAAGTGTCTGATCCTTCGGCAGCGGCGTCTGATCCATCTTATCCACGGGAATGTCATTCGACATGTGCTGCGACTGATGATTCACCTGAACACTCGCGTAGCCGTTGCTCGTGATTATAACTAGGAGTGTTGCAAATATGACAAAACCTTGACTGTACATGATGGCGGTGCGGAGTTGTTGTTTCGTGAGTGAAAAATAGCCCAGCTTCCGTTGCTAACTGACGCAGTAGATCCTTGGTGTATCCGACGTTGGAGCCCTAAACTATTTCATACTTCTCTCGTGTGCTATCCTGTGCATAAATGTGCTGTCTGCTGAGTTGTGTTATCTGAAACGAGGGGTAAGGAGAAGAGCGAATTAAGCGATGTTTTGTAACAACAGTTGGTGTGGTTGTGTGCAATTATTAGGAACAAGCAAGTGGTTCGGTGTTCGTGTAGTGCCTGCCTTCATCGTGAATGATTGCGTGATAATGTACAATAAGTCAGTGCCAGCGTAGCGAAACAACATAAATCCTGCACGAGTCTGCACTCGGTCAGGGAGCGACTGCGGCGCGGTATAACAAATCACTCCACCGACTGCTGTGTTTAAGCCAATTAAGCAATTCAGCGAGTTTATTAATGAGTTCGATTTTGACGGGTTCACCCGCCAATTCGCGGAATTCTTGACGGGCACCTGACGTGGTGGGCGGTATTCAATGGTAATCAGAGAGAATTTGGAGTTTGAAATGAAACGTTAATACCCAGGACTGAGCTGACTACGTCGGTATCAGCAGTTGTCAACACAATGGGATTTCGTCTGTAGGGTGCTTCAGGGGGTTCTGTCAACACAAAGGGTGATGTTTTGTTGAGTGGATCGCATTTAAACGCATTCGACTGCGCATGTAGGCCATTGGGGGTTGATGTTGGTTGGAAATTGGCTTTTTTTTATCGATGATTCGTGATTTAGTCGTTCACTTCATTCAGCCCAGCCTTTGGTTATAAGGTATGTTCGCTGACTCTAACTGCCTTTCTTTTCGTAAATTGTGGAAAACAATCAAAGCTACTGCTCTGAACCCTGGTGACGGGATAATAAGGTGTACTTGACAGTTCTGCGATCTGCGTGACGTCATCATGGACGTTTTCATGTCAATATCTGAACCGTGCTGTAGCCTTCCAGGTGTGTTTCACAGTTCTACAGACGCCCTGTGTGACGTCATCACGGGAATTTTCATGTCAATAGAAATTTTAAGGGGGAAATAACTCTTTTTGAAAAATTTGCTTTTTTAGACATTTTTTAGTTATTTTGCATCGAATTTCCGGAAATGTCGTCAAAACAATTCAGTTATCCATCGACCATTGTTGCGAGATTCCGACTCGGTACTGGCTGTTTGCCTGACACGCTGTCTTTCACTGGATACATTTCTGCCCAACATCACAACCACAATCTGAACAGCCAGCCGTGCTCTTTGCGTTCGTGGGCAAAATATGCCTTGTCGCTTCACTTCAACGTTGGCTGTGAGAGGGTGAACATCAAGAAGCGGGCAACCAACCACCAATCAAACAAGTAGACTTCTACGTTCACTCTCAATGTTTACCACTCCATGCAAACAAAATCGTGCAAATATGGGAAAACGTCAAATCGCATGTCCAACTTTTGAACAGAGCTCAGGCCATGTCGTAAAATCGAGATTGTCCGACACGATGTAGGTTTGGTCATGGATTTTTGTGCCTCCGCTAGACTTTTTCACATCATCTTCATGAACAGGGCATGGTTCATGTCCAGTGGAGACGACGTGTTATGAACACTTTGTCTCGTTTAGACGGTAGGGTAGTGAAGGGGGCTGTTAGTGAATTTACCAGCACACTTAGATCATGTTGCCACATTGTGATACCCACAGTCAGACACTACCACCGGAATACGCTGGTATTCTCGGTCGGAATAAACTTCGTCGCTGGTAAGTTATTTAAACAAAATCATGCAATACTTTTATCCCCGTCATATAGTTCCTACCTAGTGTTGGCCAAAACTAAAGCACTAAAGCCGCCCCCAAAGCTGAAGAAAATGAAACTGACTTTCACTAGTCAGGCCAAGTAAGTAGGCGTAATTTGAGACGGTAAGTTGAGCTTGCAGTCGAACATTAAGGATCGCATAAGGAAGGCAGCGGCAACTGTTTACACATGTAAGAAGATCCTCGGTCCCTACTGAAGACTGAAATCGAGAACGGCTTACTGGATGTTGTTAGACCTATCCTAACAGATGGTATCCGTGTTTGGTGGCCAGCACTGAATAACATATTAGAGCCAATCTGTGTCATAATAGACAACAATGTACTTAAGGTTAGGTTAGGTTGTAGTGGCTGACAGCAGAAGGCAGTGACACTTAGGCCAAAGTAGGCTCGTTGCGATACCACGCTGGTTTATTATAACGAAGCGAGTCTAATACTGATGGCTTTTAGCTCGTTAAGGTTATTGAAGTCGTAGGCCCATAAGTGTAGGTACCAACGACTTGCCAGCGCGCTACACGACCAGAGTACCTTCTCTGATCTACTGCTTCAACCTCCTCTTCATCCAGGCATCTCCTACAGAAGTCATTTTAGGGGACATCCAACCTTCGGGCATGAGTGTCAATTGTGCAGTGGCCGGTTATGACGCCGGTGAGCGTCCTGAGTGAAGATCTGCTGAGTCTAAGCAGATTGAGTGATCGTTGGCATTTAAACCATATTTTTTTTGTTCTAAGGCATGTGATACCTTCTGGCCATTTACGATTGGTGGTGTTGATGGTGCTATGTTTAAATGGCTATACAAAAATGTCAGATGTCAAAAAAGTCAGAAGAAATCAAAAAATGACCAGCAAATCCCAAGAGGGAACCACTACTAGGTCAAAGAGTGTTGAGGAGTTGATTGTGTGTATCTTGGATAGATGATAGGCTCTAGCGAGTGGCATGGAAGGTGTAACTCCTCCTACTCTTAGGGAGGAGGATGTACCACACCTAGCGAGTTCATCGGCTTTGCAATTGCCCGGTGTGCCACAATGTCCCGGCACCCACATGAGGTGTATATCACAATGCTTAGCCATCTCGTCAAGAGACGGCCTACAATTAAGTGATGTTTTTGAGTTAAACATGACATGGAGCCAGGCACTTAATTGCGGCCTGACTGGCCGAACAGTTGATGACATCTCTTTTTGTTCTTGAGCCAGGACAGTGCCTCCTTTATCGCAATGGTTTCTGCGTGGAATACGGTACAGTGATCAGGGAGCTTCCGGAATATAGCTGTATTAAGGTCTTGGGCATTTACACCAGCATTGATTCGTGTGTGAAGATGCGCAGGGCATCAGCCAGCGTCTGGTTATCAGAAAGCTGGCGGAGAATTTCTTCTCGAGGAAAACTTGGGGTAGTAGGCAGTCGGTGTCCTAAATTCGTTTAGAATTGTTGAGTGGCCGTAGATGAGTTCGGAGCACAGTTCGAGTGTTTTGAGTCTCAAGGCTGTACTGGCTGCTACCTCTTTGCTAACGACAGCCAATGGTGGATGGTGGAGGAGTATGTTAAGTGCACCCAACGGAGTGTTCTTCAGTGCCCCGGTGATGAACATGCAGGCCAGTCTCTGCACTCGGTTAAGATTCTCACAGTTGAGAGCTGTGTTTAGTGCTGTCCACCAAACTGAGACCCCGTACATTGGTGATGGTCGGACAATTGAGACAAAAATCCAGTTTTTCACTCTCCTTTTTTGCACCTAAAACGGGCAGAAAGAGCCTTCTTGACCCTCGCCTGGATATTGAGTTTTCAGCTTAGCTTGTTGTCAATAATGAGACCCAAATATTTCGCACAGGCGGTTAATTGTAGAGTGGAAGGGAGGGTCAAGTTGAGGTATTTGGTACCTTCTGGTGAATAGTACGATATGCGTATTTTTGGGGTTAAGGCTGATGCCACATTTTTGTATCCAGCTTATTGTAGGCACTCTGCATTATGTCCCTTAAGGTAGAGACGAATTTGCCAGATATCGATGTTATTGAATGCACCTTCGATGCCTAGTATTGGAAAAATTTTCCAACTGTTTCTATCACGGGGTGTAGAGCTGTCTCTACAAATATGCAATATTCTTAACTTCGGACGCTCCATAAATTATAATAGACCACTCTCCACGATTCATGTGTCTTTTAGTCATCATCATCATCTTCTTCTGACCCGCATGCTCCACTAAAGAGGTTGCGGAGGTAAACCACGCACGAGAGATCTCCAGGTAACTCGAACCTCCGCCATTGACTCTAACTCATCAGGAGCTATGCCTGTGTGTCTTTTAATGCTGGTCACAATTTCAGCTTCAGCTTCATAAATTCCGACAGCTGAATTGTGATTGGAGAACTTTGTAGGATAGGGCTTGTTCTAAAAAAAGATACCGCCCAAAATGCTATTTCCAAAGCAATGCTGTTGGTTTATGATAATTGACTTTCGATGCTGCAATTCAATGCAATTCTGCAGCCTCAATCAGAGGTCAGGTGGAGTCATGCAAGAGGTATCAAAAGCCAGCGATAGACCAGCCAACCAGCCAGGCCAGCCAGCCATTTGATCAAATGTCGATTTAAAGGAACGTAAATTGTTATGAATACATGATGCCATCTGCATTCATACACACGACTGGAAATGCGGGCGCCATTCATGCTGCAATTCGCTCTTTAATTCCTCGGCAATACTTCAATAGTTTGACCTCACACACCATTGTCACGTTCTGGACAATTAGTGCGCCTGTGAATGCGTTTTCTAATTTTTGGTCAGCTAGAATTCTATTAAAAAACTAATTAGTTCCAACCAAAAGCAAAAACAAAACAGAGTAAATGTTTGCTGAAGCCGAAGCGATAAAGCCGACTTCTAAGTGAAATCTATTCACAATAATCAATGGTTTTTTTTGTGGTAGTCTGCACAAATAACTTTTGAACTAAAATCGTTCCACCACGACCGGTCCCAAAATGCAATTTACAATTCACTCATGCGGGATATGAATTGAAAACTAATTGCTTTGACTTGCCGCGCTAATTGGGTCCCGCTGGGGATACAATTAAATTGATTCGCCTGGTGTCGACTAACATGTGGTAATGAGGGAGTAATATGAATTATAAACTCGATGAGGTTGAGCCAAACGCTGCTCTCCTGTTATGGCAGCCTCATGTATTTTTAAGTGTCTGTTCCCAAACGCACGCCCGCACGCACGTGGATATGTTTGGGTTCACGGTTATTAAGTGATTTTCACTCAACCACGACGAATATGGTATGCAGTGTATATGCAATTTTGTTTGAAAATACCGTAAAAATAAACCGTTGCTGGCAATGAATTTTCCGATATTGATTATGTAAAACATACGGCCGGCTGAAAAAACATTTTCGGCTGATTTTCTTACAGTCGATAGCATTGCTTTTGTCCTGTCACGTTTTGAAGCCTAGGATGGGTAGCTGGGACCAATTTGAGTTTGAACATGTAAAGGGTGATTTTTTAGCTATTATCTTTTTGGCAGCACTGGTTTAAACAGCTGACGCACGTTTCGTGTTTTGTTTCACTGTCAAACATCTTCAGTTTGGTCTATAATTTAACCATGAATCGTCTTACAAACGAACAACGCTTGCAAATTATTGAATTTTATTACCAAAATGCGTGCTCTGTTAAGAAAGTTCATAGCGACATCACATGTGTTCAGCGAGGAAGCTCATTTTTGGCTCATGGGTACGTAAATAAGCAGAATTGTCGATTTTGGAGTGAATATCAGCCAGAAGCATTGCAAGAGCTACCAATGCGTCCAGAAAAAGGCACAGTTTGGTGCGGTTTATGGGCTGGTGGCGTCATTTGACCGTACTTCTTCAAAGATGATGCGAATCGTAACGTAACTGTGGATGGTGAGCGCTACCGTTAGATGATATCGAACTTTTTTTTGCCCAAAATGCAAGAGCTTGACTTGCATGACATGGGGTTTCAACAAGACGGTGCCACATGCCACACAGCACGCGCAACAATGGACTTATTGAGAGGCGAGTTCGGTGAACATTTTATTTCACGTTCAGGAGCGGTCAATTGGCCGCCTAGATCGTGCGATTTAACGCCTTTAGACTATTTTTTGTGGGGCTATGTTAAAGCTCATGTCTATACAGACAAGCCCGACAACATTGAAGCATTTATTCGTGAGATACCTGCCGAAATGTTGGAAAGAGTATGCCAAAATTGGACTAAGCGGATGGACCATTTGAGGCGCAGTCAAGGTCAACATTTGCATGAAATATCCTTCAAACATTGAATTATATGGACCGTGTTTTATGTGTTTTTTTTTTTAACTTTCCTATAGCTTTTAAAAAATCACCCTTTGTTACTTATTTTTTCCAAATCAGTTGGAAACTAGCTGACTTCTTGAGCTGATGTTCGCTGAGCACAACGAGACCATATGCGGGACGTTCCGGGCCCAGTTCGCGGAAAATGTATATTTTTGTGTGTGAACATCGAAAAGTAACAACTTTGCTTAATTAAGAAAAATGAACATTTTACAGTATCCTGCCATATAAATTGCATACGTAATTAAAAGACAATAATGTAATGCACCGGCGATAACCGCAACCCTTCCAAACACATGACCATACTCGTACATTTATTGAGGTCGCTTATTGACGAAGCGAGGCGAGAATATTGAAACAATAAACAAAAAAGCGCAAAAACAAACACAATTGTACCGTAGTTCAAGTGATGATGTAGGATATTCTAGGCTTAGGATCAATCTCAAACGGAAAGCAAGAGTCTCGAACATATATCAACGCGAAAGATATAGTTTATCATATGTACATATAAGTAAACAAGTGCTGTATTCATCATAAATTAATTATTGGGTCTATTACTTCGTTCGTTTTTTTTGTTCAAAATTGGAACGTTTATTTAGGAAAAACATGTGCAATAGTATTATTCAAAGTATTGCCCGTCTGAAGCTATGACTTTTTTTGATCTCTCTGGCAATTTGTGGATCCCGTCCCAAAAGAACTGCCCCGGCTTGGCAGCCAAGAATGAGACAAGCTAATTTTTTATACTCTGCTCTGATGCGAACCGTATTTCAGAGAGGGCGTTCTGCATCGACCGGAGCAAGTGGTAGTCAGAAGGAGCAAGGTCTGGGCTATAAGGCGGGTGAGGTAAGACTTTCCATTGATCTGCGAGCGCTTCTTGTGTTTGGCAACAATCTTCATAGAGTATTGCTTCCAGTTCTTCATCTTCAAACTTTTTTGGCCGCCCAGGACGTTCGTCGTCAGGGTCACAAGCCGACATGCTATCAGTCCACAATATTTATTTATTGTTGCAGAAGTTTTAAAGTCATAACTAATTCAGCCCCAGACTTGTGAGCGGTTAATACCTGCTGAAAAAAGGGTTGTTGCGATTGGAAATAAGGCCGAATTTGAAATTTGGTCTTTAAGAAAGTCCTACTTACTTAAGGTGGCGCTACAGTCCGAGGTGGACCTGGGCCTCAACCAACAAGCGTCTCCAGCTAGCTCGATCTTTAGCTAGCTGTCTCCAGTTTCGCGCGCATAGTTGGTTGAGGTCCCTTTCCACTTGCGTGCGCCACCTGAGTCGCGGTCTTCCTCTACAGCGCCGTCCCTCGGGGGTGGATTCGAAGACTTTTCGGGCCGGAGCATTGGTCTCCATCCGCTCTACATGACCTAGCCACCTCAATCTTTGGATCTTCACTCTTCTGGCTAAGTCGATGTCGCTAAACAGCCCGTTTAGTTCGTCATTATATCTCCTCCTCCACTGACCATCTATGCAGACGGGACCGAAAATCACACGAAGAATTTTCCTCTCGAAGCAACCAAGAGCAGCTTCATCCGCTTTTGATAAAGTCCATGCCTCCGCGCCATATAGCAGGACTGGGACGATTAAGGTCTTGTAAAGCGTTAGCTTGGTTGTTCGAGAGAGGGCTTTGGTTACCAATTGCTTTCTTAGCCCAAAGAAGCAGCGATTGGTAAGAGTTATTCTTTGTTTGATTTCAGTGCTGGTGTCGTTGTCTGAATTGATAGCGGTGCCTAGGTAGACAAAGTTTTTGACTACCTCAAAGTTATATCTGTCTGCTGTGACGTTCTGACCGAGACGTCGGTGTTGGGTGTCCTTTCTCGTTGACAGCATATACTTGGTCTTACCCTCGTTTACCGCAAAACCCACCCACAAAAACGCCATTGACATTACGCTGTGTTCTTCCGATAATGTCAATATCGTCGGCATATGCGAGTAGTTGGACGGACTTCTGAAAGATTGTTCCTCTGGTGTTGGCGTTCGAGTTTTGAACAATTCTTTCAAGAACGGTGTTGAAAAAGTCGCATGACAGCGCGTCTCCTTGTCTGAATCATTTTTTGACATCAAAGATTTCGGTTAGGTCTTCACCGACCTTGATGAAGCAGCGTGCATTCTCCATCGTCATCCTACACAAACGGACGAGTTTGGTAGGGATGCCAAAACTAGACATTGCTCTGCATAGCTCGTCTCTATAAACGCTATCATACGCGGCCTTAAAATCGATGAAAAGGTGGTGGGTATCGATTTGTTGCTCCTGGGTTTTCTCCAAAATAAGAAATAAGAAAGTCCGGAGTATTTAAATATGGGGGTGGGTGGCTCGCTTCGCTCTCTATCAGGATTTCAACCCGTTTTCCGCAGGGTTTAACCAGCGAAGTCGCCTGCGTCTCGCCGCTAAGGATGTGTCAACAACTGCTTGGCAAGCGCCTGGAGCTAAGTTAATTATAACTTTAAAACTGGGGGCATGCTATCTATCCCATTTCACTGCTTTTTGTAGTAAATGATATGATGGTCATATAAATTCGAATACCCAAAGTGACATAGTCCCGTATGACGCTTTACCTAAGCGACAGTATGTCTAATGTTAATATTCGGCCTAGTAACACCTTTAAAAGCGTCGTTGTACCAAACTTTTCCAACCAACGTCACAACGCCCTGCCAATCGGTCGTGGAATCGCATTAAAAGCAAGTCTCGGAAGTCGTGACGGTGGGGACATTCGTTCCATGTGATCATAGCCCTCTCCGCCAAAACATGGTGCCATACATTTTTTGCAATGAATTGTGCCTTATTGCTAATTTTGATACCAGAAGATGCGTAGCTAATGTTTGGTACCAGCTTGGGAGTTGCTTGAGAATAACGCACTCTGTGTAAGCGTGAGGACCCGTTTAATTAATTGAAATAACAAATTTGAAAAATCGCAAAAATTGCAGTTGATAGCGCATAACTTGTGCTACTGTTCGGTCATGATGGGAGGAAAATTGCAGTTTTCGCCGTGCTCTTAACGCCGCAGTGTGAGAAGCGCTTTCTATGATCTACGTGCGGCAACACTGAACAAATTTGAGAAGGTCGCACAAAACAATGTCTCGGGAGAAAGAAAGTTGCAAATGTCCAAAAGCCCCCCTAATGCCTTAGGGGCTGTGAAGTCATTTAGCTGCACTTTCTTATAATTACTGTTGAGTTTATAGCTTATGAGAAACTTAATGAAGAAATATGTTTCATGTGAAATAGTCGCCGGAGTTGTTTTATGGTCTCAAAAAGGGGCCAAATTGCGACTAGCGCCATGCCCTGTCTCCATGTATTGTCAGTGACTCGAGAGAGGTGGAGCAGTGGATTCTGAAAGTTTGTCGTGTCAAGAATTGAACTTTAACATGGAGTCCTTTGACCCACCACCATTTTCTAATAACCAAAAAACTATCTATTCCATGGACGCTGGAAAGAGTCAAAAGTTAACTATCCACACACCAGATCTTAAAAAACCCTCTTTCAGAAATAACGCATTTTTAAATCGAATAAAACCCCATCACAAAACCTCACAAAAATCAATTTCCAATCAGCGACGATTAATGTCGATCGATTTCAAATGTCTCCTCAAAAACATTTCCCATCCAGTGTCCATTGATGGCATCTGAATGTCTAACGGAGATGATTCAAAAACCACAAACTGGTCCATTGCACTTCAAGAATCCTCTCCACAAGCGAATGGAAAAAAGGTAGAGAATACAAGTAAAGCGATCTAAATGAAAGCCCACTCGAGTGAGGCACCATCCTCATTCGAAGCTGTACAACAATACTTCAACATTTCTTTTTTTTCTTTCGTTTATCTCCTTTTAGTGAATCGATGCTGCTGCTTCGCTCATTTACTATCTGCCAAAAGTTTTCGATTTTCTTTCTTCTCTCAACATCCTCCGCTGGTGCTTCGTGCCGTTGTGAACTTCAGAAAGTACATCATGACATCGCCCTCACAAGCACGCCTTACAACTCTCCAAAATGGTCAAAACTATGATAAGTACTTTTAAAGATAACACAGCTTGTGGGCCAACAAAGACAAGGGTGAAAATCCATTTGTATATACAGCTGGGTTGGTCGGAGTCGCCTGTCCACTTTGTTTTCCTTCATAATTGCGGGTACACTGATCAAAATGTTTTGGGGGAAGTACACGGAGTTTTGCTGAAATATCAATATTTACCAAATTGATGTGAGACAAGTTGCTTTCGGTTTCCAAACCTGATTTTGTGTTCAGCATAATTGTATATGCGCCCCAAGACACTGACTTTGACTGCATTGATCGAATGAAATGGATTACCATTCACAAGCTGGGTGAGAATTTCGTTTCCCCGAGGGACACGATGTCAAGATAGAATGGAGTATAGAGACGGTAGTCTAACAAAGTTCCTGGTGCAGGCGGGCTGTAATCAGCTGAAATCTTTGAAGCTGAGTGGATATTCTCCTTTGGCGCACCTCATCTATAACTCAAGGAAATGGCGCCTCTGTCCTATAAATTCTGCGGTGCTGATTTTAGATTTCGAGTCGGATGTTTTGTATCAAATTCTGTTTTTGAGATACAATGAAACTTCTCTTTAGCGGACAGCAGCGGAACTTGGATGTCCGTTCTGATGGGGTTGAAACACACGATTATGATTATGGCGCGATCATGACGAATTGTCCGTAAAGAGAGATGTCCATTAAAGAGGAGTGTCCCTAAAGAGAAGTTTCACTATATAATGAAAACGTGATTTTCATAAAAAAAATAAATAAAAACAAATAATAAAAATAATAAAAAAATGTGTATCGACCCCTACGCTGCCTGGTTCGATTTCCGGCCGTTAAGACCAAATTTTCCTTCACGAGTCACAGACAATGCTTAAAGAGTAATAACTATCAAGACAAAAAGCTTCTTAAACTTGGCCCTTGGGAGTTGGCATACAACTGAAGGTCTATTCCATTCGTGGAAGAACAATAGCATGCACAACATGAGTGGGTGCTGAGAAGCCGGGCCCTGTCGCTCTACGGGCTGAAGCGCCATTATTATAATAAAAAAAAAACTCAGAAACATCAGAAAATGTCGTTTAATGCTTAACTTGGTTCACAAGGTCTGCTTTTAATACTCCTAGTGAGCATTTCAGTGACCCTGGTACCGCTCCTCCATAATCGTAACTTGATGGAACCGCTATCCTTGTTCTTCGCTCAGACCATCAAGTGGCTGTGGAGGAAGTGCACCGTGGTGCTCATATTACCGCAAAGCTCCGCTCATATAACAACATCTCTTCAGCGGCAAAGTTTTCATCATCTTCAGAAAAAAAAAAATCAATTCTGCCTGCCTGCTATGTGCCGATAGTAGAAAATGAGTCGAGAAGCTGGAATCTGCGATGCTTGTTTAGAAAGGTCTCTGACCAAGGCGCTGAGCACATTCTAAGTAAGCTGAGGTGCAGTATCTGTATTAATCTGTATTAAATCATGATCATATTATGAAGATGCTTGCGGTACTGATGCGCGGCCGTAGTAAAGGACTGAGCGAGTAACAAATAACAAGTTAGGGCGAAGCCATTTGGACCGGTTCCTTTCGTTAAACCCCAAAGTTGTTTACAAAGCTAGTCACGAGGCCATACTTTTCTGCGAAAGAGTAAATTTTATCAAAGCAACATGGTTTTGTAAGGGGCCGTTCAACTGCAACCTTTTCATATTACTGCTTAGATTCTATAGAAAATAGGAAACAAGAGTTCAGCTGGGACTTAAGGAAAGTTTCTTGAAATGACAAGAGTCTCATTTGTCCATCCGGAAGCAAGTTGTATTGGGTCTATAAATTCCATGCTTTTGTTCTTCAAAAATTGAGCGTTTATTTAAGAAGAACATGTACAATAGTATTATTCAAAGTATTGCCCATCTGAAGCTATGACTTTTTCCCATCTCTTTGGCAATTTGTGGATCCCATCCCAAAAGAACAGCGCCGGCTTGGCAGCCAAGAATGAGCCAAGCCAATTTTGTATACTCTGCTCTGATGTGAACCGTATTTCAGTGAGGGCGTTCTGCATCCACCATAGCAAGTGGTAGTCAGAAGGGGCAAGGTCTGGGCTATAAGGCGGGTGGGGGTAAAACTTCCCATCCACTGTTTTCCAAATAGGTCTTAACCGGAATAGCAACGTGGGGCCGAGCGTTGTCATGATGGTAAATTATTGCCTCGTATCTGGGCGCATATTCCGGGAGATTTCCGGCTACTGCTCTCTTCAAAAGGATTAATTGTGTTCGATAGCGTTGTCCATTGATGATTTCACCCGGTTTCAGCAGCTCATATCCCACCAAATACAGAGCATTACCTTCGCGCCAGGATATTCGGCTTTGCCGTTGATTTGGCTGGTTGGTCAAACCATTAAATCGTGCAAACCACTTTTGGCGCATTCGCTCAGCTAGCGCATGTTCACCATAATCTTCCACCAAAATACGATGACTTTCGGCAGCAGTCCTTGCAATGAAAAAGAACTTCCCGCAAGAACACTTTTTCGGGCACAAGGTTCGACATATTTTAGTGAAACGAAATTATTGTTGTTCACGCTTCAAATGAATGACATATACTGAAACGACGTACAATGACAGTAGCTTTCCAACGCATGTTCCAATGGAATAATACAAGTTACGCCATCTCTTAGCAAACCGCACGAATTATAAGTTATAGACCCAATAAAATGTTCCGTGCCCACAGAACATTGCTCCCCGTTAATTTCAAGCACAAGCTCGGAGATGATAAACCCCCAATAGTTAGTCAAATGAAAGAGCATTAACTTTTTCGGCCCATATCGATTTCGAAAAGCGAATTCATTTTTTGGTTTTCTCAGACGAACTTCTGGGGATTTTTCGAGATGCGCGCTTATCAATTTACCATCTTTAGAATGCCGCAGACAAACCCAAAACGTTCTTTTTCTCAAAGACAAGGTTTGTAACAGTATTAAATCTGAAAAGCTGCTCGCACTTGTCTATTGGTGTGTCCCAGAAAGATGCCTTAGAAATAGCTAGCTGGTCTAGTCTAGTTGGCTCTAGACAGGGCGATGATCAGCCCAGATCTGCGGCAGTACATAGACCACCATACGGAAAGGGGACGATGAAGCTCTGGCTTATTCTGAGAGAATGTATGCCATCATTGGTCTCGTTTGCTTGCAGCGGGATAGGAGAAGAAGTTTCAACCACGAACTGTACATCACCTTAAGCCTAGCTAGGCTTGTACACATTCAATGCCGAGGGTGGCAATGTTGGGTGTTCGTCTCTGAGCGAACGCGAAAACGCCACTTGATCACCCCAAGCTTAGTACACAGAGACATGGGCTGGATCTGAAAAAATTTAGAGCAGCTGGGTTGCTGGAGAGGTTTGTAGTTAGGTCCAAGATTCATCCCCGACTCAAACAAAAAAGACCGCCCACACGTTTCACATTACATTTTTCACAAGCAGTGCCAGGATGACGCTTTCAATCTCTGTTTATGGCACCTCCCCGAAACTCTATTCTCAACCCCATTTGAAATCACTTTCAGTCAAGACACACTGAATTCCCTTCCGTGTACGCAAAGGGTATCCCACCGCACCACACCCATCCTGCCATACCCGCAGACACTGTGAAGTCGAAAGTTTTTCCTTAAAAGTTGACAATTTATTATGTGGGCTCGCCATATTCGTCGACATCGCCGTCGTTGTAATTTTCGTTCCAGTGCTTGTCTGTTGTACTGGACGAGGGGGGAAGTCACCCCAAAGTCTGTCTGTCTAAATGTACCGCGATTTTTTGCCTTTATCCTCTTGTTTGTTTGTTTTCTTATCTCACTTGGGTGCGATTACCACGGCAGCGGCGGCGTCGGCGATGGAGGCCGGCCCCCCCACTGGCACTGTTCCCATTATCCGATCGCTTACCAACGTCGGACCATAATTAGTGGTGCCAGGAATGCCGGCTGAATGACTGAGCATGGAGCTATTTGGTTGTTGGCGTATACCAGGCTCTTCTGAGCCGCGTCCACAGAGCGCTAAGCGAGTTAAGTTACTCGGACGAAATTCAATTAATTGCACTTCCTTTGGAAGTTTTGCTAAGTGCATTGTTTCAGAAGGAAAATCTTTTTCTTGGCCGTCCCTCGGTGCATTCAGTCTAGAGCTCTCGTTTTTTTTGTGTTGATTGCTTCGCCTTGGGGATGACGATATAAATAGGTTCTCCTATCGCGATGCAATTAAATATTCTGGAGCTGAGTCGGGACCGCGAATATAAGAGGCAAATGTCTGCGACTGGCTGCATTCAAATCTTCGAAGTGTAATTTATTTCGTTGCCACTCCAGTTTGAGGCACCATGAGAGTCTGCCGGTTTTGAGAACAAAGGTCAGGCGTTGGTTTGGATGGAGCACAGCTGCAGAAGTCATTGTCTGGGGATGTCAATTCTTGTTGCGCGCAGTTTCGGGGTATGGTTATGCATTAAATGGTCTGAGGGTGGCTGGTTTTTGTTATCTCTGACAATGAATATGTCATCTTATAAGACTTTAGAAAACTTTGAATTACGGAGAGAGGATGTATAATTGACGCGATACAGCGGCGATGTAGACTAACGACGCCTGAGTCTGATTCAATCGATCTCTTTTTGCCCCGACGTGAAATAAATGAGGAATGGTCTCAGTGTTGTCATAGGTAGGTGCGTCGAGGCTGTTGACGCCTCAATACCCGAACCGACAGACGTTTGTAATTTACAGTTCCACCTCGTTCGAGTTAGAGATGGGAATATGTGTGCTTCCATTCGTGACAGAACAGTAGCACCAACAACACTAGAGTGTGCTGTAGGCCAGGTCCACTTTGGAGATTTTGGCATGAAATGAAATGATCCGCGTGGCTTGGTATGACAATATGAGGCCCCTTCGCTCAGAGCTGTGTTTGAAGTAATCTCCCAAACAAGCCTTCCCTTCAAAATTTCAAGAAAATCGAGATCAGCCGATGTCACTGCGGACACTGCAGGTGAGCTTGAGGTGTAGCTCAACGCAGTCTAGAGTTGAAGCCGGTTGGCAACGGAATGCGTAGAATATCCGTCTACTGGGAGCTTGAACATCAGCGTTTAGAGGACCAATCGTCGCACGACATTTACTTCAGCGATGACTTTAATTATTTAGTCGGTGAATACGTTCCCTGCATCCACAGAAATGAAATGCTTCATACTTCTTCGAAATAAGGACGGCAACTTCCTTGTTATTGCCGACTGTTCCTTGCCTCAAAACAAGGATGTAGACTCATTTGGCTTCTCGAAGTCGGTGATAAGTCGCTCACGTTTTGCGTTCATTGACAACCATAAATTGCTGCCCGCTATCAAGGTTATTTGATTTGCCTTCGTTGGGCAACTTGCAAAGTACCGTGATCGTGCCACGCTATCCTCAAGCTCTTCATCTATTGGAGCGAATACATTTTTGGCCCAGTTAGGACTCGATGTGTGTCGCGAAATTTACTTTTGTCAGAATCTAGTCATATTCAGCAGCACAGCGGAGGACATTTGCTCCCGTGGAGGAGATTTGAAACTCCACTCATAGGGCCCAGGTCCAGTGATCCAGTTACTAAATTTGATTGAAGCCAAAATCATACAAGCGTCGCATTTAAATTCACTTTCGGAACCACAAAATGGATGACTTCATTCGTTGACGGTGACGACAATGAGGATGGCAAACATCTCGTGCGTCTCGTGCTCCATGATACCCATGTCGTCACGTAGCATACTTCTGCTGACAATGCCCAGTTATTGATCTAGCCTAGGATGTAATTTTACCGACAGTAATTTAGAGATGCTCTGCATTCTCTTCAATCGAACAAGGATGAGTGACTGCCGAAATTATGACTCGAACAACAGGGGACATTCCTAAAATCCTAACCACAGGATACAAGCATTTAAGGCATACCATGGCTCGCATGCCTCAATCTATTCACTCGTTGAATTCCAACCCCTTCCGGGCTTATTGCATTAATTAAGAGTCACTTCATCCGGGCATACTTTGGAGCAGAGGTGAATAATTGCTCTCATTCTCTTCTCGTCGACTTCATTGCACATCAGTGTTCTTCAGATACTCACATCGACGTCCTGAAAGTCCTGTAATTGACAGTTAACTGCAGCAGCAGTAGTCTGGTTCCGCAATGCCAATGATTGATGCTAATGCGTACTAGATTATGCAAATAGAATGCACTGAGTGAATTTTGACATCAGCTGAAGTCCTTTCATGTCACAATACGATTCGCTACCCAAATGTGATGGCACACATTAATTTTATTCGGCAGTCATTTTGTCGCTCTGCCTGAGTGATTCGGAGTGAAATTGTGAATGACAATGAGAGGAAACTGGGTTTCGAAATGAACCACTATTTCATGTCTACGTTGAGAGAGCTGAAGTACGTGTTTGCTTCGAGGAACAACAGTCGCTCGTAACTTTATAATCAGATATAACGATTTACTCATGAACACTATTATAGCCTGGGCTTGGTGTGCAACGTCTACTTCCACGAGTGTTAAAGCTCTGACTCTTTTATTTATGCCCTTCAAAAATAACTGCTAACTCCAAGGGTTGTGTGCTTTTTTTGAAGACGTTGTCTGCTCGGTGGACGGTCGCTATTCTCTGAATTCAGTGAGCAAGGACCAGAAATTATAAGAAACAAATGTAATCGATCGAATTATAGGTTGAGTTCAGGGGCAACATTGTTGCTCCTGCACCGCACAAAATATTCTTTCAATACATTTATAAACACGAACACTGCCCCAAGTTTGCAGCAGGTCAGCATTGTCAAAAAAGTATTCATAAATACAACATCAGTGGACGACAGAAAAAGTGTTCGGTTGACATTTGTATTGATACAATGAAAGTCTACATCATGTCTAAGAAGAGTATGATACTGGGTTTAATGTTTATTAAATATAATAAACTGGCCAACTTTCAAAAATATTAAATAATGAAACCGTAGCAAAATACGCAGCAAAATGGCCATGCTTTTAACCAAAAAGAATTGGAAGTCAAAACATGGTCCAAATAACAGAAATTTCTTTAAAAAATTAAATCTTAGGAACCATTTTCTCATGAAAAAGACCACTTTTCGGTTTCCCGGCAGTCCTGTAACAAAACAAAACCCACCGCCAATTCGATCGCAGTTTGACTGCCACATTGCTTTTATGAACGCATTTGCCGACTGCTCTCATGCACAGTCACTGCAGTTTATTTACATTTATGAACGCAAATCTTGCAGGGCTGCCGCAGTGTGACGTTTATGAACTCGGCCATAGTCGCGAACATTTTTGGCAAGACATTAAGTCTTAACCCAGAAATGGAGAACTAAAGAGATATGCAACTCTCTAGTGATATGCAACCCTAGTCTATCGCATTTTAGCTCTGATGTTGACATTTGTGCTCTCTAGTCAGGCATACTACTCACACTTGTCAGGAGCAGAGATAATGGAGGACAGAGATATCCAACTTCTACCTTCCTTGCCCCTTCATTTCATCTGACAGCGTTGTTTATACTGCGTTGCGATGAGTAGTGGAGCTGCGAATTTTGTAAGTGTGAAATGCAAAGGGAATTCCTTCTTCTACTTCTTTGTTTGGCGCTACAGTCCGGGGTGGACCTGGGCCTCAGGGGATTCCACTACACTCTTATTCTTTACGGCTCAATGCCGACATGGACAAAGCGGTAAAAATGGCCGAAGTTGGATATCTCTATCCTCCATTATGTCGGGTTAGGAATATAGAGCAACGCAATGGCGTTAGGCGGGAGTAATCAGCTTCGCTTAGCTCACACGTATTCACAGGTGCCCGACTTTGAAGATGAAAAAACGCTGTCATATGACAACGAGGGGCAAGAGAAGTAAAAGTTGCATATCTCTTCTCTGGCCTTAACCCTAGGATGGGCACCTAAGTCTAATTGGGCTCAATTTGAGTTTGAACACATATGCTTTTTGTCTCAAATCAATAGGACAGAAACTCTCTGACTTCTTGCGGCGCAGAGTGCTGCACATTGTATGGAAGAGTGGACAAAAGTCTGTAAAATCTTAACCAGTGTACCGATCTTAACCAGAGATGATGGAGGAAGAGATGAACCAGATTCATCTGACAGCGTTTTTTATAACCTTTTCACAGACAGGCGTCTGTGAATACGTGTGAGCTAAGCGAAGCCGATTGCTCCCACCTAACACCATTGCGTTGCTCTATACTTCTAACAAGTGTGCCTGAAAATAAAGTAGTATGCGTGACAACTGCGACGGACTGGGGGTTTTCCATTGGAAAGAGGAATATCTCTTCCTCCATCATCTCTGATCTGAACCCTTCGGTCAATGAGTAGTGCAACTAAAATTATCTCAGCGACTTTCTTTTCCTCAAGCATTATAGCATCAAGGGGTTCTTGAAGCCCTCGGTATTCGTTACGACTTCTAAATGTTCGTTTTGCCACAACAATTACCATTGAAAAAAAATAAGAATAATTTTTACCCTAATGTTAAAATTTTTACTATTGGTTCCAATGGGGCACCATTACAAAACAGTACCTTTTACAAATTTTGTTATATTTTCCTCAAACAATTTGTTTTATAGTAAACGCTATATTCAAGAATTTAAGAAAATTAACAGACTTAGTGGAAAACGTACAAATACTCATCTGATCACTGAAGCAACTCCAAATGATGCGCTGCAAAATCACTTCTAAGTATTTCTGGTTGCTCTTCTGTCTAAAGGCACGTCAATAGCTTCATAATCGATCGAATCATAAGCACCGAATGTCAACGAAAGAAGGAAGACACCACAGATTACTGAGCATTTTAAGGCACTTCTTAAGGTGTCCTCGTTTTGGGCATGGCAGACGTATATGGGTAAAGATCCTAGTTTAAAGATTGAATATCTCAGAGCTCCGTTAATGGAATTATTAAATTTTGTTAACCCTTCTCTCAATGAGCAGGACCAGCAAGACCTTTTGCATTTTCGGAACCATTTTTTCCTAATTTATTGAAGAGCTATCTTCACCAAATTTCCTCACTTTGTCAGCGTACATATGCTTAATGCTTTACCATAAATTGAAAATCCAAGTGGGTGAGGAGAATATTTTATTTTTAAACAACCCCAAAACAAATGGAATAGGGTTTGATTAACCGGAGGTTGCAGGGATTCGAAGAATCTTTTCCTCGCTTCGATATGGGTTGCACAATCGCAGTTTTCCAATGCTCTAGATAATGAGCATTATTCAGAGCATTGTTAAACAGGATTGTGAACATAGAAACCACTTCCAGGGAGAGATGTCTTCACACATTGCTTCGATCACAGACTCGATGCACACCGTGAGCGACGCAAGTTAGGTGAACCATTTTCGAATGCAACATTTGCAGTGATTTGCTGCTCTTTTTCATATACGGCGCAGGGTCTGTTACGAACAACAAAACTTTCTCACGCTTAAGTTCATCTGACCACAGCAACCGCATTGAATCGTCAATGCAGCTGGACAATGGTTGTTGAGTTTACTCTCTCCAGAACTTCGGACGTTAGCAGGAACCCTCGACTATTTGGGCTCAACAATTACATTTGATACACAGCGCCCTGCTTTGTCTCTCGTTTCATCGATGGATACAAAAATATTTTCGTCACCAACTTCAGCTCGTATTTTGTGGAGCACTTCAAGGTAGCAATCTCAAACGTAATTTCTTTTTAGTGTCGACTCATTTGGCACATTTTTTTTGTGTGAACTTCTTTATGAAAGTCTGGAACTCGAATTTATTGATTTTATCCAACGGTATGTCACATGCCAAAAATTTTACCAAAAAAAAGAGGCAAAGTTAGCAAAATCCTTTCACGGCTCATCACATTCGTTTTTTTTTTTTCGCTAAAAAACGTAGATTTATCCTCCTTGGGGTCCCAGAATAAATCTTGGAAGCTAGATGCATAATTTTCGAGATTATTCAAAATTAAGACAAAAATACCGCTCCCTCCGGCGCTGGCCATCCCCATCCCGCTTCCCTCCAACCACCCATACCGCGACCTTGTACACCGACCACCGTTCAATATGTCTGTTAAATCTTGTTGCTCTCCGTCAAGTGAGACGCGAGAAAACCCAATTTGTCCATACAAACTCCTGCTGGGACACCAGACCAATTGGGAGTCTGACCAATTTTCGCCAACCGGTTATTTTTGTGTGGTTAGATGATCGTTTGAAAATCACATCCTAATAACGGTGAATTTTTCCATCGTCTCTTCTCGAGATATATATCAGCCAAAGTTGAACAAGAATGCGCTCCATTTTCATTGAATCTTGCTGCTAGCAGCTGAAAGACAGCAGAACGAAAAACAGACAAGATGACTAGTGGAGCTTGTCGTCCCAAACAACGACGCATCATAGAATGCCCAGGACGTCTTCAACAAGCCCATTTTACCCTCAGCCAGGTCAGCAAAAGAATCAAAACTCTAATCCTCGTGCGAAGCGAACCAAGAACATCAAAAAAGCTAAAGTTTACACATCAAATCACCCCAAAATCCCTCCAAACTGGCTCAAAGAGGCCCCAAGTGCCTAAAATCACGGCCATGGCCATCCAAAACCCGGGAAAATTCTGAGAAAAATGCCAAAAAATGGGTAAATTTTGAAAAATTGTACCCATTAGCTATACAAGGGGGTACTCGGCGGGGAGCGAGCTCAGTCTGCCTATGGTCGTCGGGGGGTGCACGTCAGAAATTTTTTTTCTTTCTCGGCTCATATTTGTACTCTCACCAGCTCCGCTCAGATGCATGTATGTGACACCCCTCCCCCCTCTCTCCCACTTGCACACCCCCCCCCCCCCCCCCCCAACAACCCAATTTTGGTGCAATTTTTAAATTTTTTTCCGAAATGTTGATCAATTTTTAGGAACTTTGTTGATGACGGATGCTGGACCGTGTGCCGAGCATCGAGGGAGTGTTCGGGGTGTTCTTTTGTTCTCTTTTCAGGAGCAAGGGCGCGTCGCGGTGTCAAGTTAGAGCTGGCTTGCTCACGCATGAGCCCAGCCTCGTAGCTTGCCATAGACTAATCCTGGGTCGTCGCTTCCTCAGCCTTGCACTGACGATCGCATGCATTTTTTAAAAACTAAAAATTTACACTCCTTGACGTTTTCAAGAGGTTTTTCTTTTCCGAACTTTTGATGATGGCAAGTTTTGATCGCATCGGAAATAGAATCAAAATCAGAATCCGAATTAGCATGCGATTCATTATCCTCGTCTCAATTTGTATCGTGCTCGTAGTCAGACCCGGAGTTGCGACCGCGTCCTTAGCCAGCCCCTTTGGGGACACAAAATGCAAGGCAATGCGAAAGCATCGGACAAACCACAAAGGGAAGGGTATTTTTAGTCAGTAAGAATTTGACACTACTATGTGCACACGGGTCACATAGTGTCTTATGAAGATTTTCACCAACCCAAACGAAAAAAAAAAAAAAACGCACTGCAATGAAGCCACGATCTAGTTCACATAATAAGTGTGCAACTGATGGCAAGAGACAGACTGACAGAATTCCTCTGCCTCCGGAGTCTCACTGTCTCCCAATCCTGTTAGCCTTCCAGTCCTGGTCCTGAGGGCTATCTCGAGACAGATCATCAGTGCAGTGGATGTCTTTTGAGCCAGAAAAGCAATCAAACAAGTTCCACGTCGCGTTGTGTGCTTAATTCGGTGAAATGCACGATTGCAGAGAGCTGTGGCTAGTTAAGGAGGTGTCGAGGGAGAAAATCGAAATTTTTAAAGTACAATCAAATTCGGTTATAACGACCACTCATGAGAGATGATTCCTAACGTCGTGATGTATTGTTTGCATGTCAATCAATAAAAAAAAGTACTCATCTTTTAAAAATTACTTTTTCACCCACTAAAGCGATACAATTCAGTCAATCCAATGGCATCAGCAAAAGCGTTTAGGACGCACAGGGAATCCGCAATTCACTCACTCCACCCGCAGATAGGCAAGGGAGCAGAAAAGCCGACTAACACAGAGCCACTCAAAAATGAATCACTTCAACATAAGTTTAACGGCTCTTATCGATCTTGACGTGCATAATGTCTCTAAAAGGAATAACCCTCAAATCCGCTCAACGCCAGCGGCACTCGTTCACAGAATCCTTTCTCTAAAAGGACCTTCCATGAAAAGCTTCGCCCGCAAGCACAGCAGACAAAGCCAACTAATGCATCCTTTGTGAACACCTTGCCGCTGCACCACAGCAAAGTCCCTTTGCCAAAACCCTGGATTCATTATGCTAATGCACCACGAAGAGTGGGTAAGCAAGTCCTATTTTTGTAATCACCGCAACAATATCCTTTCCCATCATCATCACTATTGCCACCCACCGAACGACCTCGTTTCAGTTTCTTCTTTTCTCAGCAAGCAGGTAATGCATGGTAAGTAAACAATGTCACTGCTGCCTCCTATCCTCTCCCAACAGATGGACTCACTGATGGGTGAGCATGTGTGCTTGAGTAGGTGGTGCCGGAGGGAATCGAGGAGGCGCCCATACCCCCTTGCTCGTCGTAATGTGTGCACCATCAAACATCCACTGATAGCGAATATAAATATTCATTGGAATATACGAGTGTAATGTGCGAATTGACTGCGTTACACATCCCCCCAGAGCCCCAATGAACAGCCAAGGTCCTTAACACTGCAGTGGTAGTGGGTGGAGGGCGACTGAACAAGGAGTTTTGTTTTTTCTCCCCACTCACACAGACAATAGGGAGTAATCGGAAAATTATACAAAACGCTATCAATGCATACGAATGGGCCTTATGTATTAAACATTGAATCAGCCGAGCCGCAGGATGTGGAGGTGCCGTTCTGATATTGTCTCCTGGCGGCACAATCACACAAATTATCACTTATGATGAACTGCCTCTGTCCCCCCTCCGAGTCGCTCTCGGTGAAATATTCTTTGTTTGCTTACCTACTTCTTTCAGCTTTTTTCTGTGTGTTTTTTTTTCTCCTCTTGTTGGTCTTATTTAATCAGGATAATGGGTCCCAGATACACGGCCCTAAATACTCAGCGGGAGACTTGAGGACGTTCTTATGGTCCCAGCAGGCTGGCGTGCCATTCAAACCATCCGAAAACCCGGCCAGGACCACCCAAGACCCACCCGCACCCAGCCATCAGGAGCGAGGACTAAAACTAGTTTGGTTTACTTTTCCAATGAAAATTTCATGAGTAGGCAGCTGCCGCTACCACTGTCACGTAAGGATTTAAGCAGACACTGGCATAAACCACCGAAGGACGAATGATGTCGATGAGTGCGGGTGCAGAGTGAGGTGCGGGCGATGCTGAACAGAAAAACTGACAAACAACAAATGGCAGCAGAGGGTGGCATGGCAGCACGGGCGCAGGGGAGACTGAGCGAGTGAGTGCGAGTCGTATAATATTTGAATATATTCGAAACGGTCGTAAAGCATTCATTGTGCCGTGTGCCGTTGGTGAACATTCGGACTAATAACATAACCACAGTTATGGGCCTTATATAGTTTTATCCTTATTGTCAGTGATACCTTGTTCCACATGCGAGCGAGCCGAGGACTGATACCGAGACTATTTTGTTTTACGTTTGGTTTGCACTCCTCCTTCCGCCACTCCTTTGCGACGGCATGTCCTGACAACGTCATACAAACAGAATGTCTAATGGGCATGGCCAGAGTGAGTAGTGAGTGAATAAAATGCCTCAGGTACTCTATGCACGGTTGTAAACACTCTCCCACGAACCTGAAGCGCTCCGTGGCACCGACCTCCACAGTCGACCCCCGAAGTCGACTTTTTCGTCAGCAGCAGCAGCGCACACTGACATACATTATTCATGCCTAAGAGAGACAGCTTATATGGGGATTATGGGCAATTTTCGTTGTAGAACACATTATATTCCACACTGCACAGAGATATTTGCACATAATTTGCAAGGACAGAAAGGTTCATTCAATGTCTACGTCGTTTCTTTTTTTTATCGGATTTTCCAGGTTTCAAGCGGGATGAGGGCTTTACCTATGTGTGTCGTGTCGTGGCCGAAAGTGCCGCTTTGGGAAGAGGGGGGTAAGTTTATGGCCCATGAGTAATGATTGAGCGTCGCTGTGCACAAGGGTAAACAAATTAATTCAATGCGTTCGCTGAATTGTGTCAAGTGGACTGGTGGCGGGTGGATTTGAAAGGTAAACGGGTGAAAATATGAGTCGATGGCGGGAGTGAATGAACAGGCTTTCAATAGAGTACCCCCTGAGTACTTGATGAGAGTGGATTTCTGGGGAAAATTGATTTTGATTAATTTTCCTGTCATCCTCGAGGAGCTTACGCAAGGGTGCTGCAGTGACTTGACGTGAAGTGGTTAATTTTCCTGACGGAGTTTGGTCAGCTACCAGGGGGAGTAATCGTTGGAAGGGCGTTGAAAATCGTCGCTCATAACGGTGTCACGAATAGTTATGATCGCAGTAATAGCGTGTCCTGGGGATAAGTACAGGCCATAATTTGTGCCGTGGGCAGTGGGCTTATCAACGGCAATTAGCTAATGCTGATTAGAACATATACAAGCAGGAGGGTGGCTCTCTGACGCCGCCCTTCGTCATGGCATCACTCGTAGTGCATGCTATTGCAAAACAGTGCGCAGTTTCTGAGCAAACAATCCGAATATGGACCAACTGAGGAACCCAGAGTGCACAATAAACCCACTCCGAGGGTCTCTTTGTAAGAACACCCTGAAGCTACAGACTGTGTTGTCTTGACTAGACCAGTTTACGAGCGACCCGTTTACAAGCTACATTTGGCTCCAGATCAAGGATTCTTACAGCCATTTGCATTGATCCTCAACAGACTGAGATAGCTTTGTGTGGCGACATAAATCTACATTTTTACTTTTTTCCTCTGGTACAAGCCATGCCGTGAAGACAACGACACCGCGGTCAGGATAGACCTAATCTGCCGGAGGGTTGGAGTTAGCAAAAAGACGTACTACTTTCCTCGTAAAAGTAAGTAAGTCCTGTGTAATCCCACTGAAGTTAGCACCTCCCTATGAGTCCTTAGCCAAACTAATGCCGGACATTCACACAGTATGTGATCAGAAGTCTCATCCTCTCCGAGGTCAAGCCGACAAACCTTGTATTGCCAAGGGTTTAATTGGTTAAGGTGATATTTCAGGCCGCAGTGGCCGGTGAGGAATGTATGAGGCCTGATTAATCGCCTGGATTGCCTAAAACCATGACCACACACCAGTGGACAGGTCTACACCAACATTCTTTTCCCATTCGTTAATCAGAGGTGTAGCTGCTGTCCCATTCACATTACAGTACCGTTCTGGACCGATGAACGCAGATTCCGAGCCAGTCCTCGCGAGCTCATCTGCAGCTTCGTTGCCTGCAATCCTCCTCTGTCCAGGAACTCAGCCACGCTTCACTTTGTTATGTCTGGCAAGTGATTGCAGAGCATTCGACTGTTTTGGAGTTCACTAGATTGGACGAAAGTGCTTTTAGTGCTGCTTGACTGTCACTTGACTACACTTGTGGAAGTTGTGCCTGCCAATCAGCAGCCCCCGGTTAGACTACTGCCACGGATCGACCACTCCAGTGATCGTGCCGTTAATTTGATCCTGGACTGGACCAGATTTGAAAACCCGACAAAAACATTTTGACTTCGTCTTCACTGAGATTCGAACCGGGGACCCCTCAAGAGCAGGCACTTAACCAACTGCGCCGTCGAGTCGTCGATGTTCACGGGGCTTACTTGTGTGTCATATTAGATGAAGTTATTTTGTGGACATGCTGAGCATTCGTCACAACCCCACAGCGCTCTACGCGTGTAGGCACTTCAACTGCCTCTGGCTAAGCAAAATCCTATCTCGGGAACATCCAATTCCCAAGGAAATCAGTTAACTGAGTCGTAAAAAAAGGAATCTCAAATCGCAAGCCATCGCAAGATATCAAGATAACGCTCCAACGTCACAGCGTTCGCAGTGAATTTGAGAAAAAAATTCGTGGCGATAAATCTGGATTAGAATAAGCCTTCGCAACATAACTTCATAATTTATTCTGTTTCACCAAGCCGTGGTTTAACCGCCAGCTGGGACACGTCCAAGAGACACCGAAAGAGCCGAAAAAAGCAACACACACACAACCACCTACCAGTTACCATAAGTAGCATCCTGCATTGCCATTACCAAGCTCCTACATACAACAATGAACTTACGAAAAGTAATGCGAGCCAAATTAGAGTGCGGTTCAGAATTTACTATCATCTCCGCTATTCGCGGCACAGGCACAGAATACTTTTAAGGCTCATTCTTCATTTAAGGCATTAATTACGATCCTCTAACCCTTTTGTTGCGTCCCTTACCCTCCGCCATCGCCGCCGTCAGCAGCTCCATCCATTTGTGTCGTTAATGGATACAATGGCCGTGGTGAGAAGTCACGAGCAACAAAAATAAAAAAAAAAAATCACAAGAGGGAAAAAAAAGGCGAGTGTCCAGGACTTGGCAAGAACAACAGAATGCGCCAACGAACAAAATACTTGAAAGTCCTTAACTTTTCAGCTACTTAAGGAAATGGCCAAGCCAACCCAGCACCCAACACGGAGAGTGCAAGCCAAGATCGCAGAAAATGAACACCAACAACGAAGAGAAGGGTTATATGCGCGTCGGAAATATGAAGAATATAGCAGATACCTATTAAGTCTGTGCCGGCTGGTTGGGTCCGGTTGTAAAAAGGCCTTCGCCAAGGATACGATGACTTTGCTTGCGCCCTCTCATCATAATTTGTTCCCATCCATCTTCGTGTCGTTCGTTCGTTCGACGCTGCTGAATGGTTTGCTGGGTCCTGCAGAAGCACTTCAAAAAAGAAAACCCCAACAACAACTACAGCGAAACATTTACAAAGTTTAAACCTTCCAGCACCACACTATCTTTACCATGAATACTTTAGGAGACTTTTGCCATTTGCATTTCAGCCCTCCCCACCCTGCCATCCGTTCTGGCCGAGGACAAGACAAAGGGTCGCGTCCGTTTCCGTTTGGCCCCGACACCAGTCTCTAGATGCTGGCAGAAGGGTGGTCATCATCATTGTTTCTGAGAAAACGAAATCATTTCTTTGGCACTTGTGCCCTTTTCATGGCTGAACGGGTGTGGGCGAGCGAAGAGCGAGGCCTGGCGGTTTGGGGGAATAAATATAAATGGAACCCTTCAAGCACCCCCAAAGGATGGGCGAGAAGAAAAAAACAGAAACAAAAAAGAACGAGGAAATAAATTGAAATGAGAGAGAATCAGTGTCCTTCGCATGCTGTGCGGCTACATCGTTAACTCATTGTGGGGAAAGTGGTGATGATAGGTAGCCCCAATTTCATTGGCAAGGACATCACCAGCTACCATCCAATAATGGCGTTGGGATGACCGTGACGGTGACGGTGGTGGTGGCGGTGGCAGCGGCAGTGACGGGGGTGCCTTGTAACTTGGCATAAGTTCATCGGTTCGGAAAATGGAGAAAATTACAATTTATTGCCGGTTGGGTTGTTCGGTCGTTTGTTTGGTCGGCGGGAGTTGATTTTGATTTCGTTTTTGTCTCTCGCTCTGCTCTAAATTGAAACAGCCCGAAGGCTCTTGAGGGGTTTTCACTGGGACCCGGCAAGTCAGTTAATTTTTTTTTTCCTTTATTCTTTTTTTTTTGTTCTTTGGTCGCCCCCACCTTGCGAAGCATCTTACGGCTCTGGGGTTTGTGAAAGGACATAAATAAAAAGTGAAACCAGCTATATGCACGCAGGATTCGATTCTGTTGAATGTGTCCTTGGGGCAGGTTGCTGTTGGTTGGGTAATAATTTCAATTTGTCGATAGCAGGAGGAAGGATTTCCTTTTCTTTGGCCACGTTTTTGTGCCATCTGAATAAGTTTTGCCATCGTTTTTTCTTTTCACTTGGCCGGTGGAGGCTGAGGTTTCAGATTAAGCAAACAGCCAGAAATGGTCATCATCGGCGGCCAGAGGGTGATTACATAATTTGTCGGTGCTTTGGTGTTGTTCTTGTTGAGCGTCTTTTTTTAATTTACTTTGAGTGGAGGGAGGACGAGCAAAAGGGAGTCGGAAGGTGATGAATCCGAATGAATTGGGATGTGTACACGTCTCAGTGAACTGGAAAAATGTTTTTCTGACAAGGCAAATCGGATTCGGATTGCTTTGGTAATTGAAAGAGTAACAAGTTCGGTAGATTACTGCCCCCTGATGGAGCCTTCTGTTTGGGCAAAATTTGAAATGACAACTGTAGAGCGTGATCAAATGTTTGATTAGGGTCGCAACGTCCTTAAATAGTGACTAAGTTACCGCTTTATCGCAGCAGGAAGTTGTGATTGCGTGCGTTTGAGTGGACAATTTAAGTTAATCCGGACAAGCCAAGATGTTATTCTGTGTCGTTTAATGGAGGTTGAGTTTTATTGGATTATGCGGCGTTTGGAATTTTATTGCCATTTGAAGGGCTCGTGTGTGGATAACAAGCCCATCCAGTCCTTCCACCGTGAGGATGAAAGGAATAGTTTCTCTGTTTTTTAATCATGACAGACTTTAATGATGAGTGGTTCGTGAATGTTTCGTCCTCGGTTTCGCTCTTGTGTGGCTTAAATAAAAATAAAGACGACATCGTACTGAAATTCATGAAATTGCAGTTCATTCAAATTGCATTTCGGGTCCAATTAGGCTGTGTTCGGGGGAAAAAACTCACCCCCAAAGTTTGCAAAGTTCAATGCGAAGCGAAAAATTATACGGTTGGATTTTCAAAAATTCAAATTTGCTTCGTCGCTAATTAGCGTGCAGTGGCCCAACTCTGCGTCGGAAGAATGTCTGATCCGGATGGGGTTAATTAAAACTTCAGTTTTGAAATTGCTTGAAATTAAAATCAAAAGACTTCACTAGTGTAATGCCTTAACGCTTTGGAAGGCATACCAAGGGAGAACTTTCTTGTCGAAACCACAGCAAATGAAACTCACTGTTATGACAGGGACGGATTTTCTGTTATTCGGCATGCCAAATGGAAAACTATTTGAAAAACTTTGAAAATTTGCAAAGCAAAAAACAAGAATAGAGCTAAGCAGTTGAAAATCCTCATGTGGTTATGTTTATGTGGCAATGACGATGGAAACAAGAGGCATGTGCAATTTTTGGCTTCAATATTTCCTGACTGTGATTCACGATATGATGAAGGACTTTTTGAGGATTTTGTAGGAGTATGTACAGAGAAGTTGATAGAGAAGCTGTCTGCACTTATGAGTCCTCAAGCCCCTCTTTGGAATTTTGGAGTTAGCGACATTCTTCTATTTTTGGATCGCATATGCGGATGGTGTTACCATGACGAATTGTCAAGACTTTGTCTCCAAACTAGGCATCGTGCCCTCTTCTAATTCGAAGGCTTGACTGCGCCGGAGGAACTAATACATTTCACGGGCGTCACGGTGGGTACCCTAGACGCATCGACTCCAAATATTCATAATTCACTGCTTCAAAGCTTCGCAAATGGATTTAAAGTTACCTTCAAAGCTTCGCAAATTGTCTCAAAATTACCTTCGTCGTTCAAACGAACGCTATCAATCCCAAATATTCATAATTCACTGCTTCAGTGCTTCGCAAATGGTTTCAAAGTTAACTCCGTCGTTCAAACTTCATTCAGTTTTTCCACTCAAAGTGTTATAATCGGTAAGTCGTCTCAACTTTTCTCAGTCATCTCAAAAACAATGAATACATTGATCATGCACCAATTCGAAAGCCCTAGGCGCCAAGACGAAGGCAACGACGACGTTGGTGTACGAAAGCGCTCCTTTAACGTCTCTCACCTTCGCATTTAACAGGCAATCAAGAACTAGCTTGTTGAAAAAACGATGAGATACGAAACTAAAGCGTCTGAGCAAAGACGTCAGGATAGCAACCGTTGGAACTATAATTTCTCGGCCAATGCGGATGTAAATACCACCTAAAGAATAGACTCCTTTCACCTGATGACTCTGCCGGCTCTGGAGGTCTCGCTCGGATCAGCAGTCCTCTCCACTTCATCAGTGGCATTCGGCTGACACTTTGAGCATAGGTGCTGCTTAGGTTCATTAAGTGTCTCAAAGTTAAGAACTGCGTCTAAGGACTCTCCTGGCCCACAACACAATAAAACTCGCCGTTGTTGCAAAACATTGAAGTACCAGAGGGTTGCCGATTAACAACATGAACACCGCCGTCTAATTGATACAACCCGCTTTCCCAGTGCCATGGGAAATTACTCTCCAACTGAATGCACATCGAAATGCAGCCTGGAAGTTAGGTAAACTCACGACTCCATCAGCAGTCATTGGCAATCCTCAAGACATACCATGTCATTCCACTCCATCTCATTTCTCGCGTTACACTGCATTTTGCGTGACTCATCACTGCTGGCAGGTTAATGTATGCAGCCGCCCTCACATGTCATTCAATCCAAGTTAAGTGGAGTCCTGATTGCATTTCCTTCGCTTGTGATAATAAATTATGACCCAAACATGCGACAGCACTGGCAGCAGCCGACAACCGTGTTCGACATAAATTAACTTGATAACCTCCCGACGGATTTTCCGCTCATCTCATCACTTCCTCCTTCCTCACAGTCACAGTCACAGCCCAGCCACTGAAAGATAAAATGATAAATCAACTTTCATTACAGGACCTTTCCTTATGTCAGTCAACAATGGCATCATCTCCGCACATTCCACGCCCTCACCATCAATCGTTCACACTCGCGTTCGTTATCCCTTAATCGAACATGCACTTCCCCCCTGGGTGCAGATCTGTCTGTCCGCTTGTCTGGCTGTCTATCAGTACGTGTGCATGTGTGCATTATGAACTTTACTAATCAGGACATTTGTTTGCTCTGCAGAACACTCTTCACATTTATCCTCCATTAAGTGAGCCCGTGCTAAGTTAACATCGACTGCGGAAAACTGTGGCTGCTGGTTGAGTTGCCACCACGTCGCCGGAGCAAGCGAGAGCGTGAGAGCACTCCTCGGCAACACTTTGCGGTTTGGGCGAAGCCAAGGGTTGTCGGCTTCAGTGGCGGCAGTGCACTATAAATTCTCGCCATTATCTTTTCCTGATTTCCAACTCCCTCATGATGGCTGGGGCTGCTGAGTTCAGTACTCATATCCATTCGCACACATATGCGCCTGTGTGCTCCCCCTAGAGTGCTTCTTCCACCCGAACTATTATTCCTCATTCAAGTTAAATGTTATCCTGAAATTCTTTCTTGCTTCCATAATTCATTCATCCTTCTTCCTACGTCAGCCATGCTCTTGGGTCGCCCTCTCATCGCCCATCCTGCCGGCAAAGAGTTCGCTAAAACCACTTGTGCAGTTTATTTCGTGTGTTGTTTCTGTTTTGTTTTCTTTCTTTCGTTTCTCCACCAAACCAAGAGTGAACTTTGAGTCCTTGCACTAAGGACCCGAGGACGCGCGGCATTCCCCGTGTCGTAGTACAAGTGGCGTTCTGCAGCGAGGGGAGACGAACAAGACGTCTAAGTCATGGGGCTGTACTTGTAAATTTGAACAAAAAAACGAAAATTAAAACAAGGCAAAAGCGTGTGTCGGTTCTAACCGAAAGCCAGCCAAACATATGTTCTCTCTTTTGAACCCCGTGTTAATTTTCCTGCGAGATATGGGAAACAGCGCCAACTGCCACGCCAGTGCACTTCGCGAGGTGTCCCGCTGGTGATGCTGCTGGAATCTCGATTAAAGCGCCCGACTGCGAGTCCTTAATGAATTATTTACGCCAAATGGATGCATTTTTCTGACTCCCTTTTCGTTTTGCGAGACTCACAGCAAACATGGGTGGACCGACCGTTGGTAATCATGACGCCCCACGGAATTGTCTCTGATTCATAGCTGCGACTGAGGGATACGCCGTGTCCCGTAGGGTGCCGCAGGTTCAATTTAAAAGATGAGAGATGTTGCATATACTTCCTGCGGAGTGGAGGCGGAGATACAACCTCCCATCGACGACACAACTGGTCTCTTGTCTTGCAGTGGTTCGAGTGAATTCGTGGGATTTAGCGGAGGTTTTGGGAAATGTTCACTCATACGTGATATTGGTCCGATTATCGTGGAAAAAGAAGCAGAAGGAAAACTATGAAAGAAGAAACGAAATCGATGGGGTTTTCTAACGAACATTTCTCTCTGGTTGTGTGGCTCGTTCTTCTGCAGCAGGTGGAATCCTTAGATTTCTGTTCTGAACTGTATGCATTTTGGATCACATTTCTCACAAAGGTGGGAACGTCATTACGATCCGAAAATCGTACTTTGACCAGCGTTGTTGGTACGTTAAGTCCAGAAGATCATCAAGGACAACGATGAAAGATAATTTAATTGGGATGAAGACGGCACGTTTGTTTGCGTTGATGCGTTTGGGAGAGGATTCAACCGCGAATTTTATGTGATACATGAGCGTAGACAATGGATCCAACGGCTAAGGCGGCTTGTATAGAGCATCGACTCTTCGAACTTGTTGGAGCAACGGAACAGAGGAGGCTCGCGTCTAAGATGACGCGCAAGAGTTGGGAAGAACCTCAACCAATTTGGTGTGTGAATTTGGAGGCAGCTAGCAAGAGAGAAGAGCACGCTCTTCGTTGGAGAGGCTTATTGGTTGAGACCCAGCTCCAACCCGGACTGTAGCGCCACATTATGTGTGTGGTCTGATAATAAGCTGACGGTGCATGTCATTTTATTCCTACTCCAAAGTCTAAGAACTTTCAAATCACACTGATAAGTTTTCCGTATTGTAGGCTACAAGAGAGAGGTGCTGTCGTAAACATAAGTTTGTGTGTGGTATGAAATCTTGAAAGAAGAACTTTGCGTTCAACTTCACTGTGGCTACTAGCCTTGTTTGCAAAATTGCAAAATTGGAGCCGAAGCTTCCATCATCTGTCATAAAGTTCTACGTAAAGACACGGGTAGCTGGACAGTGCTAGTAGCCGGACACTTCGTCGTTTATCGTCAAATAATAAGAGAATTTGCCGGGTATTGTGTGAAAAATAAATACAAAAACTATCATCTGTGTTTCTTTCATACACACAAGAAGTTTCCAAGAGATGCGATAATGATGGTTTGACAAATTTCTATTCTCTTAGTCACTTTATGTGACATTTGTCACATGCACGACGATTGTGTGTATTCGCTTAGTCACATTTCATAAGAAAGTGAGATGGCAAAAGAGGTAAAAGTCGGTTGTCTCTAAAATCCCCCTTATTCGCTTAGTCCTGTCACCCATATGCGTCACTTTGACAAATTTGTATTCTCTTAGCCACTTTATGTGACGATTGTGTGTACTCCATTAGTCACCTTTCATGAGAAAGTGAGATAGAATGAGCAAGATTTTGTCGCTTGCATTTTTGTGGGTGACGCCAAATGACGTTGGATAAATTAGTAAGTTTTAACCCAAATTTTGTTTTTGAGTGGAATAAAAGTTAATTAATACGTTCACGTTTAGTGTTAAAATAACAATAAATCAGCAAATTTGGGTGCCTGGTCTCTTCAATGGATGATAATTCCAACCACACCAAGAAATCGATTTAAAAAAAAAAAACGAAACGTTTGCGTTGTCCTTTTTGCCGAGCTGTCATTGAAAAGTATTCCACCACATACGCGCACCAACATAGCCATGATCTCAACCAAAGGCATCCAAGAATTATGCAAATTATTAAATGCAACAACCGAATTGAAATTGGTCCCACTTGAAGACACAAATCTGCTGCATATGTTGCCAACTGGTCACCGTCGCTTGCTTCCTGGACGTATCCAACCGACACAGTGAACTGCTGTCTATTTGCAAATGACTCGCTGACTTATGCCAGCTCGGCGTCACCACAGACAGCGGCGCGAAGGGTCGAAATCCAAACAGCGAACAAATTTGGGGTATTCGTATCAATGTTGGGAAATCGGTACTTATGTGCTTAAGGAGACCATCCAGAGGTGGATGCAGATCAGCAAATGTCGAAGCATAAAGATAGTGTTCCCTAAGGATACAGAAATATCAACAAACGACAAAGTCTATCTTGGCGTTAACTTCACAGAAAGGTTGAATTTCAACAGTCATTGGAACCTTACTCTTAAGAAGGCCAACCTAGGCTTCCATCGCATCTATCCTTTGATGCGCAAGCAAAATGGATTAAGCCAAAGGACAAGACTGCTGCTCTGCAAGCAGCTTATACTGCCGGTCTTAATGTACGGGTGCCCAAACTGGCACACCATCTCTGAGACAAGCCTGAGGAAGCTCGCGAATTTGTACCGGACTCACCTTCAACAGGGACAGCCAACAGCACCACAGCAACAACAGGCTTCACGCACCAAGCACGCATCATACACCTACAACAGTTTAAAAAAGCCGATACTAGACATCAACAACCATCCTAACGAGGAAATCAGGATCCTGAGAAAAACAATCCAATGTGAGTTCTGCTAAACGTGCAGAATTGTTCAACGACGTCGAACAACGAGCTGCATGGATTCTACCAGAGCAGCGATAGCAATCACCATCGAGGCTAAGTCGGCTACCACACCACTACCCCATCCCAAAAGCACCACCATCGACACACGGACTTGAACAAAAGCAACAGCCACTGTAGGACATACAAAAACCATGGACCGACATTTAATTAAACAAAGTACATCAATTAGGCCCCTATTGTTGAGCCAACACCCTGACCTGTAATTTAGTCTAGTTGTAAAGTCAACTGCAGAAATAATTTCCCGTTAAAAAATTTTTAAATCGCTTTATATGCTACCAACTAGCTGAATTTTTTTGGGAAGAGTTGGTTTTTTCGGTCTCACTCGAATTCAAGAATTCAGATTTTGATGCGAGGCGAGAATTTGTCACCTCATCTAAGACAATAAGGGGGAATAATTAATCCGTGGTATTTATATCGCATCCTTCAAAGAGCTTGTGACAAAAGACCGCTGAATGACAAGAATTGATTTGACAAGAAAGCAAATGGAAGTAAGTACAATAAAGTTACTTCTTATAACATAATTTCAAAATCTTTTTCTAGACTCGTTGAGTATTGTCAGTTACTCGAAAGTGTAGGAGCCATGACAATTATTTTGCTCATACCTAAAATCCAACCTAGGCAATGAAGGCACTACGCCGCGACCGCCACTTCCGTAATAGTGAAAATTTAGCGCCACACGTCATACCAATGCCTTTTATATCTAAAAAAAAGTTCCTCATTATCATGCTAAAACGATCTGACATTTTTCGTAATGCCTGCCTTTTAATCATGCCGGTCAAGTAAAGGGTGATTTTCTACCTATTATCTTTTTGGCAGCACTGGTTTAAACAGCTGACACACGTTTCGTGTTTTGTTTCACTGTCAATCATCTTCAGTTTGGTCTATAATTTAACCTTGAATCGTCTTACAAACGAACAACGCTGGCAAATTATTGAATTTTATTATCAAAGTGCGTGCTCTGTTTAGAAAGTTCATCGCGCGCTTCTTCCATTTTATGGTCGGTTTAGACGAAGCTCATTTTTGGCTCAATGGGTACGTAAATAAGCAGAATTGTCGATTTCGGAGTGAATATCAGCCAGAAGCATTGCAAGAGCTACCAATGCATCCAGAAAAAGTCACAGTTTAGTGCGGTTTATGGGCTGGTGGCATCATTGGACCGTACTTCTTCAAAGATGATGCGAATCGTAACGTAACTGTGAATGGTGAGCGCTACCGTGAGATGATATCCAACTTTTTTTTGCCCAAAATGCAAGAGCTTGACTTGCATGACATGTGGTTTCAACAAGACGGTGCCACATGCCACACAGCACGCGCAACAATGGACTTATTGAGAGGCGAGTTTGGTGAACATTTTACATCACGTTCGAGACCGGTCAATTGGCCGCCTAGATCGTGCCATTTAACGCCTTTAGACTATTTTTTGTGGGGCTATGTTAAAGCTCATGTCTATACAGACAAGCCCGCTTCAATTAACGCATTGGAAGACAACACTGAAGCATTTATTCGTGAGATACCGGCCGAAATGTTGGAAAAAGTATGCCAAAATTGGACTAAGCGGATGGACCATTTGAGGCGCAGTCAAGGTCAACATTTGCATGAAATAATCTTCAAACATTAAATTATATGGACCGTAGTATCCATTCAAATAAAGATTTCATGCATTTTTCTGAATTGTATGTGTTTTTTTTTTTCGAAAAACTTTCCTATAGCTACTAAAAAATCACCCTTTAGTATCATGGGCCCACTCTTATCTTCCTTGCTGTCAAACACTGGCAGTCAATGAAAGACCGAATGAAGCGAAGTCGAATTCAATATTTTGTCGTATTTCATGAAGAATGCTCGCTTCGTACATATTTCATTACCATGCCGAGTCAACAAGCTCTGACAATTAACATTTTGTTATCCTTTTTGGACATTTTGTAAGTCAATCAGGTCGGAATTGCGAATTAGGCCCGATCTTCACGGTATGTGGACGTTCCTGTAGAGATAAGGTCTTTCACGAATTTCGGGACATCTTTGAAAACACATTTGAGAATTGTTTTGAAACGGTTTGAATATACAGCGATAGAGGTTTATCTTAGGAATCTTACAAGGGATGATGAACGGCTCCAGCAGGATCGTACTCCCCCCTTCGATTCCCATGTAGTTCGGTGAGGATCTAGGCCGTTCACTTCCTTTCCTGAGTGTCCTAGTGTTTAGTGGAGAATAATAACGAAAGCCATGTTGCTTGTTATACGAATAAAAAGATTAAGTACATCTAACGTCACACAAAGATGTTCAATACTCCACGAAATAAGCGCAGATTATGCTTTTGTTTAATAAATCCAGACAACTTCGCTGCACAGAGAAGTCAATAAGGAAGAATTCTACAACTGCAAATTGAAACCACTCGAGTAACCATTCCGCGTTGATTACCAGACCAAGAGAGAGAATGGAAATGCTTTCGAAAATACCTCCCCATGGACATCACAAACGTCAGGCGTTTAGCATTTAAAAAATTCACACAAGCACCCCTATTTCAGGATCTATGTTCGCTTCTGGACACAGAGCGTAGCTCGTATCTCACCCAGTGAGTGTGTACCGCTGTAAGTCATTGCTCCGTACAAAGCAAACACGTCCTGCTCCACATTTGCAGAGTCAGCAAGTGAATGGGTATTTGAGGTTCCCATATCAACTGCTGACAGGGTTACTGAGGTGTTTTAGGTCGCTGGTGGTTTCATTTTTGAAATTGTTACAAGGCTCCGTGCATGTTTGTCGGTGGGCGGGAATAAGTAATATGGCTCGCACTTTAAGGTCTTGAAGCAGCAGCCACACCACTCCTGGCTTAGTAGCGCAAAGAATGAAGTGAGAAATATTTTGCTAATTCACAGCGTTAGTGTGTGACTGCACGGGGCGCCGCGCTGCACCGCTCCAACGGGGAGGAAATCCTTTAGCAGGACTGCTACGGTTACTTTCTGAAGGATGTGTGTGGTGCGATATTATTATATTCTTGATGGATAAGTCGAGTGGTTGTTCCTATTTCTGCTCTTTTGAAAGCTGTAGTGGGTATACCTACATGTGTTCTTGTTTCTCGGTTCTCGGTTCTCGGTTCTCGGCGCTCGGTACTCGGTACTCGGGGTCCTCAGACTCGTTTTTCCCGCACTCGGCTTCGTTCTGAAGAACTAGATATCTACTCGACTTGTTTTCACATTTCATGCTGGTGCATGTTAATGCGGGTAGGAACGGACTGCCAGTGTTGGTGGGTGAAGGGGTCTAATTTGGGATACACACCGAGCGTTGCGGTGGGCACCGAGGTCGGGGGTGGTTTAGATTGTGGCTCGGTTGCAGTACTGAAGTGCATGCCCGAGTATGCGGTTTGTTTTTGAGTTTTGTTGTTGGCTGTTTTATTTTATTTCATTTTTTGTTTCGAGTTTCTTTGAAATGCAAAGCATTTTACATTTACATGCAATGTACCGTCACTTTTGAATGCCACACCACTATTCGCAGTTGGCCCGCTTTGAGAAATGTTTCATGGTATCGCAGCAGTTTGGTTATGAAAGCATTCCATGGCGGTATTTACAGCTGTAGATACGTCCATTAAGTGTAATTAATCAAAAGAGAAATTTTACTATCCCTGGCACGAGAGTGCGTTGCAATTTTCCTAAGTGATTCCAGAAATAAATTAAAAGTGATAAATATACACACCGACTGTCTGAGGGGTGGTTTGTGGTGAGTTTAGCTTAATATTCTTCTCTTTGAAAGCACGCAGCGGTGTGGTTTGCTGTGAATATCGATTGATATCTTTATTTATCCCGAAGCCGAGGTGGGATCATGGATACCGTGTAGTTTATTTCGATTGAGAGAGCACTCTAATTAAGGGAAAATTAATGTACTTTGACTGTGGATGGAAAAAAAATGGAAAAATAGGGTGGAATCTTTGAAGAGAAGCAGTTTTTATATTCTCAGTGCGGCCAAACAGAAAGACTGCCTTAAATGAATACTCCACTTCAACAGGGAAGAAGTGGAGAGGACTAGGCTTTTTTTTGTTAGTGTTCCTTTTTATTGAGATAGACTTGAGCAGAGCGTCTTATGACAGGTCGCATGCATTAACATAGAAGCCGGCAAAGAGACGGATAAGGGGCAGAATTTTGCTGTAGCGCTTAAGTGGTTTTGATTAAAAGGGACCACGGAACTGGCCCGCAGTAAGCTTATGGGAGGGTAGAGCATTTAAAAAAAAACAAGCGAGGAGCAAGAGTTTGACAGAGATCGGCGTGCCATGTTGCAGGAGATTGCCTTAAAAAAATACCGAGAATAGCACTCGAGGACATCTTATTCCTTGGCATATGCCGCAGCATCAGTGCGGCTGTTTCTGTCCTGAGGTTCAAGGAGGCAAGGTTTTCATCAAAACAACAACTCTATTCTAGACGGTAAAGAATGGTAGGAAAAAATTGTATGAGTTCACTGAAAACTCTTCCGCGGCACTGGGGCTCAAAAATGTAAGCCTGCAAATAAAGTGCTAAGAAAACGCAATTTAAACGAAAGTTTTTGGGTGTATCTTCTCAGCACCCACTCGTGTTGTCAGTGCCATTGCTCTGTCACGAGTGGAAGGGAGTCGGTTTTATGCCGACTCCGAGCGGACATTTTTTCAGAAGGTTTTTCTAGACAGTTACACTGACAGAGTTGGGGCCGTGAGTAGTACTTTGCTCGTACCGAGAATCGAACCTGGGCTGCGTAGGCTCAAGTGCGTTAATTCACAGCGCCACGGGCGGCACAAATCAATTATCATATTCCCCGATAACATAGCGGCTGTTATGTAGACATAGCGTCCGTGACATAATTGGTCACCGCCCGCCAACCTGGCTCAGGGATCAGGATTTTGTATTAATTTCTTACTATAATGCATTATTTTTTTTTTTAAGTGGGAAAAAAATTTGGGAATATTGTCTGCGGTCGCCTATGGTTTGTGAGCTATCCTTGGTGAACACGGTGAGCCTTTGTTGGCGTCCAAGGAAATGATGCATACAGTCAGCCTGTTTAAGAGAAGTGGATGTATCACATTTATCGGCGCAGCACATAGAAGGTCTTGTGAAAGGGCGATCGCTGCTGGAGAAATCTGTAGCAGCAAGCATACACCAGAAGACATTGGAGTCTCAGTTATAAGCGACCAGCAGTAGTCTGCCCACATTGCCATTTTCCTTTGTACCGTTTTTCTATTCTAGGAATGGCTTGGTGGAGCAAATTCACATTTATCAGCAAATTCAGATTTACTTTTTCCCATGAATGTATAGGCTCAGCAAAGATCTCTTCGGGTGAGAACTTTTTAAGAGGCATAGAACCAGCTATGGTTGTAATGAACCTATTACAAGGTGTATAAAAACAAGATAAAGCCTACCTGGTTACAGATCTACCAAGCTGTTTAAAAATTGACCCAGCTTGGCCAATCCGAATATAACTATCTTATCTGCACTTAGAGACATCTAATGCTGAAGTAGGTTTCAGGATAGACTTGGCAAATTTGTAGAGAAACAACACCCGGCACCATTAGGAAAGCCCTGGAGAATCAAGATCTGAATCGAGCCAAAAGTCGATGGTTTTGTCTGAACATTGGATTTATGGGATCTATGCGGCGGCCGTGGCCTTGGTGCTTGGTTCGTCGACCCCTACGCAGGGACCCTGGTTCAGGGAAATACCTTTAACGTCCCTACCTCGTTCGAGCCACTGCCAATACTCAAAGAGTATAACTAATGTGTAGAAAAAGCTTCTCGGCCGTCGACAGAGTCGGCATAAAACTGTAGGTCCCTCCCACTCGTGAGAGGACAATAGCACGCACAATACGTGCGGGTGCTGAGGAGCTAAGCCCTGGCCCTCTATGGGCTGTAGCGCCATCCTTATTAGTATTATTATATCCTATGTCCGATGTTCAGCAAGCAGAGACTTGCTAGAAGACCCACCACCATAGACTAAGTGAACCACGGCTGTAAGGTCGTCAGGGCTATAACCACGACGAGATCGAGATCGAGACCAAGACGTAGCAATACTATGGCCGTGGAAGGTTTGTCCGATAAATTCCTTCAAGAATCTATGGATGATCTAGTTGGGCGCATGCATGAGCTGATTTGTTGGATGAAAGCATGCCTGAAGAGCATAAGTTTGCCGATTTTAGCCAAATTCCTTCTCCTTCTAATTGTTATGAGCGTCGTTTATTCGACCGGAGCGAAGCAATCGTCGGCGTAAATGGACTCGAAGACGTAATTCCAGCCAAACTGCAGAAAACAAAAGGGCTTTTCTCCAATTCGATTGCAATCGCACGACAGAACTGCCAATGGTGAGTTATGGCTAACACAAGAGCGGGTATACACGAGCGCTATTTTAGTGAACAGTGACGGAGTACTTTACACCAGCAGCGGCCCCTTGCAGTTCATCAAATCGCAAAAACTAAAAGAACTCAATTCAAGCGGACTTAACTCATTCATGGTTCAAGTTTTTTAAACTATGAACTTTAAGAAGCATTTGCCCTTTGTTGTGACCCTTGAAATAGCATGCGAACCACCGCCGACGGCAACTATGCAACGGCAACGGGCCAAACGACTAACGACCCATGAATGCCCGATAGTCAGGGTCAGCAAACTGCTTGCTTTGCAAATAATCTTACTACTTTCGTCTCAATCGTCTATTCAAGTACCATTAAGCAGTGGAAGGACCTTAATCACATCGTCAGAGCACGTTGTTTTTGCCCCTATAACAGGGCAAAATGAAAGGAAGAAAAAATAAATTCAGGAAAAACGGAAAAATCTAAATGACCGACTTGACGTCCTCTAGTACTTACAGCCCTTCAAACTAAAGCTGGGGGCTGGTGCAATTTTTCATCATCCTTCCCATCCGAAGGACGAAATGGACGAAATCGGTCAGGAAGCAAGCGTAATTTCGTTTTAATGTTTCTCCAACTGACATCCTAAATTGCATTTCCGCTATTCTTTTCCCCAGTATTCAAATGATTCTGTTGGCAGTTGAACTTTTTTCTTCGCTTGTGTCGTGCCTGCGAGATGAATTGGCAGGGAGGGTGCAGCAGCGGTGCCGCAAGAGGAGCAAGCAGTTGACGAAATAAGCACGGAGAAGAAAAGAGCAAACAATGCACAGCAGAGACCCCTCGTGCTTCTTCGCAGGACGATCCTGCCGTATCCTGTGATAACAAATTGCAGTCATTAATCAAGAAGCTACTTAGTGCCCCTGTGTGCTTCTCTTGTTTTTTTTTCTTATTCTATTTTTTGTTGTTGGATTTTATTTTTACTTTTATGGTGACGGTGTTGTTGTTTGTTGCGTTAGCTAGCAGCGATTGTTGGCGCAATGACGGCGAGCTGGGAAAGCCCGCGCTCAGGGTGAGTAAGGGAAATCCTCTGCAGCGATAAATGAGTGTCCTTACCTGGAAGTGTATAAATTGTTGTTATTAGTTAGAGGAGTGCAAAACAAATTATCTCCGAGTTAAAGGTGGTTTCGGTGCAGACGACTGGCGGAGGGGTGTGTTGGTCATGAGTCGGTCTAGAGTGTTTCACTGCGGATGGTAGCAGGAAGGCCGCACGAGTTCAGAGAGTTGATAGGGATTTGGTTGACATCCAGCATTATTTTTTTTGGACACTTGGTCTATTTTGGTCGGTCATTCGGTTTTTGTCTGCAGCCGGTTCTATGCACTGAACAGATTATGTCTGTGGACTGAATGAAAAATCGTTAAGATTTATTAAGGTAAAGTGACTTTCATGTCACTGTGGCGAGTAATTAAGAGTTTAAAATGGTCCAACGGGTCGTCACGCACATGGCCACTTGTTGTCTGGGTTATGCCATGATTAGGTACGCAAGAACAGAAAAATTCATCATTTATTGTATCGATGTCATGTGCAATGATTTTCAAATGCCACGTTGGCTTTGATTTCTGAAACAGTTGACGCGCATCCGTTTGTATCAAAGAATGATAAGATAACCAAAATTAGCTGCGATAATGACAATTTTTTTTCAGAGCTTGACTTTGTGGAACCTATTCACTCGTAATTAAGTGTTGTCATATTTGTGTAACTCACTTGAACCCACAAAAAGCTCTCACTAATTCATCACTTACATAAATTAAGTTCAGCTAAAATGCTTGTTCAGTTAGGGTTAAGCGTAACAAGTTATGAAGACGAATCAACCACCCATCCATCCATCACTCAAGCTGCTTTCGAAATCAATCATTCATCCGGCACTCAATGATTATTTGTGACGGATTGAATAGTCATCAAGTTCAGTGCTTTAGGCATGGAATACCTAGAATCCAGCAGAGATTCCTAGGTTGAATTAGAAGACGCATGCCATGATGTCAGCTATCAACCGCGGCTGCTGAAGGGGGTTTCAAGGTGTGTTATTTTTTCGGAAACGACGATTTGTACACAAATACGGGGCAATTGTGACTCTACGTGTTTTTGGCACGTTCAATAAACTCTCATTGGCGGAAACCCTTTTTAGCGGAAGACTCGCATTAACGGACAAAATAAATTTGAATGGTTGGGTTGGATAATTTTCTGAAAAATGGACAAATCTGTTCAGCGGACACGGCATTTCCTAATTTTTGAACTAATTGTTGTCTTAAGCGGCCATCTATGGGGCTGTTGTATGGTGGAAGGAATGTGAACATTTACAATCATTAACAAACTTAACAAAATACAAATGCTACAAAGGCCAGCACGTCATGACAACGACAATATTAAGCATCCCACAGCTACAACCGGCCATAAGGGCTGAAACCTCAAAACAAGCCTTAATTTTACAGATAGCCTACAATTCCAAAGAAGGAAATTTTGTTGGACATCTAGAAACTCTTAAGAACGTAAACAACATTTGGGAGTTGCCTGAAGTAAGTGATCTTGGCTGGCTCCCAAATTAAACTTTAAAGAGCACTTTAGATACTCATACCATGTAGGGAACAATGACCCAACTTGGGTGAAGGTTGGAGCCCAAAAATGGTCTACTGATGGGTCGAAATCTGTAAAGGGCAACATGTAGCCTACACATTCCTCTCTGCCGGAAAGCAACTAATTTTCAAGTTGGAACTTTTTGCTCTCAATGAAGATTATCATCATCATTAAATTTCTGACCCTCATGCTCCACTAAAGGGGTCGCGGGGTAAAACTAGCACGAGAGATCTCCAGGCAACTCGGTCTTCCGCCATCGACACAAACTCATCATGAGATATGCCCAAGCGTAACCAGGCGAATTTTTTGACTTGGTCTAACCACAACGTCCTGGGTCCGCCAAGCGATCGCCTACCAGATGAAATCGCATTCAACGCCCGCCTCGGAAGTCGTGATGAAGGGGAAATTCGTGTCACGTGACCAAACCAACGAAGCACATCCCTCTCAGTTCGAAGAAGCAGCTGCCCAATGTTGAGTTCCTCTCGCACTGCCGCGTTTCTCACCCCATTTTGTCGAGTAAGTCCCACAACAAATCTCATCTCAGCAGTTTGTATTCGCGATCTTATTCTCTCGGTCATTACCCAAATTTCGCTACCAAAGGTGAGTGTTTGAACAAATGAAAAAAATATGAAGATGCACATCAATCAGAGAGCCAAGCGGTACTCACGACACTAAACAGCTACGCATTTAACTCCAAGGCTATCTGGAGGAATGTCACAAAGCACTAAATAAGCTGCCAGAAAAAACAAACTAAAATTTATACGGGTTCTAGGAAGACCATGAATGAAATTAAAAGGCGGATATACACGCCAAGAAAGGTGCTCAAATTCTATACATTGGGCCCTCTGGCTTTTATGGATTCAATAACACGGACCTAAGCCCCCATCTACACAAATGGCTCACTAAAGAGATGATCCAGTTTTGGAACAACCAAGAGGGTATCAAATGGATCAAAATCACAATCCCAAACGAGCCAAGGAAGCTCTCGAACTAAATAAATCTGATCTAAGGTTGCTGTGTGGCGCTCTAACAGGATGCAGGAGGTCTTACCAGTACAGAAATCTGTAGGCACTGTGGCCGGGTCAAGGAAACCATGGATCACCTGGTGATAGACTCCCCAAGTATTGCCCGAGAGAGATTCAAAATAACAAACAGAATTCCTTAACGGGGAAAGACTTTCAAGAAATCCCATCTAGGGAGGTCGTTAAATTTTTGAAGGCTTCACTCAAATCCGAGGCCAAGGAAGGGGGTACAATAGACCTACATGGTCGCACTACTAGGGTTTGTATGACACACCTCAGGCGGACAAAAAAAGTCTCTCCTCTAATGTTATGTGAAAGGAAAACCTGCTACAGATCTCTGTCAACTCAATATAGACACATTTGTACCGAGGCCTGACAAAATGGGACTTTTTCAACGATTACCAGTCGCTGTCTTTGGCTAGAACTGAAAGCATTTCATGACTTTGATGCAGAGGATGATGTCTGTAGTGTCCAGTGTCCAGACAGTCAGTGAATTTACATCAATGATTTTGTACTTATCTGTTGAAATGAATTGTCTTAAACACATTTTTAGAAAGAAACAATTTGGACACTGTGCGAACATTGATTTGAAATGTTGACAATAATAAGGGCTAGGGCATCGTTTTGTGCGTGCTGTTGTCTTTTCTCTTACGAGTGGAAGGGCCCTACAGTTTTATGCCGACTCCGAGCGGACAATTTGAGAAGCTTTTTCTAGACATTAGGTATACTCTTTGAGTATTGTCAGTGACTCGAAAGAGGTGGAGCAGTGAAAATTATTTTTCGTCGTACCGGCCGCGAATCGAACTCAGGCTGCGAGGTTAAGTTGCGTAGGGGTCGAAGCACATACGAACAACGACAAGGCCGAAAGGTTGGTTAAGGTAATTTATCTTCGCTTATCAGGCAAGTAGTCAGACTCTTTGGTTGTGTTCACAGACAAAAGCTGGAATATGACACATTATGTGTCCTTGATGTTGATGTCTCTCACGTGGGTCGATGAGTCCCTACTGGAGTCCAACAGACTTACAAATCCCATCCGATTTATGATAGCTTAACATTTTGTTATTATGAGAACAATATTCTACTTCAATTTAATTATTTCAACTCAAACACTTTTTGACTATACCCATGAAGCGGACGCTATCTTAAACGGACTAAAAATATCAGTCCCGCAGGTGAAACATATCCCGACTCCCGAAATATTTAAACATCTCCACCCAAAGTTAGAGTACGTTCTGGAAGGATAACTAAGTCATCTGCAAAAACAAGATGAATAACCTCCCAATGTGAAACATTCCTCGGCTAAACTAGGCTGCATCCTCCTGACCATATACAATCAGGCGCAAAAGTGAGGCGTTCTCACCAAAAACTTACTCTAAGAGGAAAACTTGAATGTATTTTCTTATAGTCGTTAGTTTCAAGGTCTAGTGAGGGTGGTGATTTTTTTCGCTTGTTCTAGCTCTAGCTCGAATCGTTGGGACTCATGTTCGAATCCTTTTTCTCGTAGCTCTTCGGTTTGTTCACGATCCATTTCAGTTACGGTTCCATGATCCTTGAAGAAGAGGATATAGTGCAGTTCGTCAAAGCCCAAAGAATCGGATGGCTTGGACATTTAATGAGGATAGATGACTCAAAAACATTCAAAAGCAATCCTGAAAGTGCAACAGCAAGAGATAGACCAAGGATTAGACGGATAGATGGTGTGACTGACTGACATACGAAATTCCAAATCGGAGAAATGCAGCAGAATGGAGGCACTTCGTGAAGAAAGCTAAATTCGTGGCGATGTAACGCCACAAGAAGCAGAAGCTCGTCTGTACGTTCGCCATTTCTGGAAAGGACTGAAGACAGGACGACTGTAATCCCAGGTATGGCGATGCTAAATTTTCAGTTTTCAAAATCAAATCAAAAATTAAATTAATTACGTATTGCACATGCTAAAGTTTACGCAAGCAATTTAATGCTTCCACTTGAAGATTTTCATTCGAAAAACGAAAATAAAGGGTGTTCGGTTGATGTTAGGGACGGAGAGCGCTAAAACGTTAATTGGCAGCATTGTTTTCGGCAACTTTTGATTTGACGATTATGAGTTGATTTGATTTGGCAACTCAAAGCGAATTAACTGACGTCTTCATTAAGCCTTCAGAAATATTTAAACATCTCCACCCAAAGTTAGAGTACTTTCTGGATAACTAAGTGAAACATTCCTCGGCTAAACTAGGCTGCAGCTTGCCCCAGCTGTGTGTCCATTGTGTTACTACGGCGATATGGTTGATGATAGCCCGCAAAGGAGTTGGTCCTTTAGACAAAGGGACGAAGATGACAAACACGAATACTGCTTAGTTCAGCCAAGTTATTGCTTATAATGGGTAATTACTCGCTCATCTCGTCGAGAGAACAAATTACATGCTGCCCCTATCAGAAGAAATGACTACGTCTTGAATTATTGCTCAGTATCAATCCTAGCCTGCCCCTTGCGTCCGTTCCTGAATGTGTTCACCCCAGAGTTCTGGGAAACTTGAAATTAATCAAATCAAGATGGTACTCAGTACGCCAAGTTAGAGGAGTAAATCTTCCTCTTGACCTGACTTTCAAATTACCACAAGCCCCCCCCCCCCCCCTCCCCCCTCAACAAAGTGATACGATAAGCAAATGAGAGTCAGGATATTTTAATTACTCTCGGCATATTCACATGAGCCGAGTCCTAGTCAGTTTCAACGTACACATGCTACACGGATCTGATTCTACTTTACATTCACTTGCAACAAGTCCATTTCAAATTTCACTTAGCACGCCGAAAGGCACTTCTGGGGCGGCCACAGCTGAATACCATTATACACTTCGAAAACCATTAAGTCCCGTCCGGAGCACACCTCAAATGCCGCACTCCAACGATGCGAAAAGCATTAGAAAATTCTAATTAAATTTCTCATCGCTCATCTGCATCCCACATGGCCAAGTGCGGGCGGTCCTCATAACACCTCTCGAATGGCCAATACATCACCTTATCCCAAGGCAGACAGTATTTATGAATAATTCAACGAACCACAGACCATGTCACATTAAAATATTTTGCAAGAGCTCACTTAATTGAATATTTAAATAGGAATTCCAAAATATCCATAGATTTCCACTTTGAATTTCATATCCACACCCAATCGGGCGATAACGATGACTACGGCGACTACGACGTCGACGACGCAGACCCTAATGCCAGTTCCCCCATGCCAGTTCACTTTTCAACTCATTTTTCAAGCCTCCCACTGTGCGGCAAGCTCCCCTGTCAGAGATAAGTATGCAGACAGACAGGGGGTGAGTTGCCACCAGCAGAAGATTCAAATCGAAAACCCATAGGAACCATATGATGCCACTCCATACCTCGTTGACCACGTGCAAAAAAATGTCATGAGATTTTTCCAAATCTCGCTCATCCATCAAATCGTCCATTCAGGTGAATATACATGTTGGGGGCACCACCTCGTCCCCCTCCCCCCTGTTCACGGAGCACTCTAGTAATGCCGAGTGGAATCCTTCACACAAAAACACACTCATGCACACACACCACAAATGGGTGCTTTTATCTCGACGTTCTTATGATCCCTGTAAGCTTACACAACTTCAACTCGAACTCCAACTCCGGTTGCGCACTCAGTTCTAGTTCGAGTTCCAGTGCCTCTTTCTGTGGAAAAATTTGCATACAAAGCACCTTTTGAAAAATTCTCAAAAAATAAGCGGAATACACAAAACCGTGGGAGACTACCAGCATACTGGCGGGAGGTCACTACCAGGAGCCCACCAACTTACCCTCCGTCGCTTTTCGAGTTTACCATTAAATTGGAATTTTTTCCCATGATTTATGATGGAAGGACATTGGCTTTGTCCTCGTATTCATATTAGAAAATGCCAGCAATTTCTTTGATTTGTGAGCCACAAAGGCTGGCCACTGCATGGCTGGTGCTTGACGGTCGGGTCGGGTCAGTTTTGTGGACTGGCGTGGAGTGAAGTATGTACCTGCGATTGTAAGGGAATGGATGCGGTGGGGAATAGGACTTTGTGGAGTCACGCAGCAATGAGAGAGGCTTCTTCCTCAATTTGAGCAGTCGGTTATAAATCAACTTCCGCTCTAGTTCACCCTCGTCGTAAATTGCAGTCGTCAGTCGTCTTGTAACCAGGAAATCATCAAAATTGGTTTCCTCCCCTTTGCCACAGCCCGCACATGACTTCATGATGTTCACACACATGCAAGTGTGTGTATGTGCTCGATAATGGGTGTAATTTGGGACTAATCTATTACCATTTGAGTCTCAATTTTGGAAATTGTTTTCCGAAATAGGGATACTCACGTCCGGAAATAATGGTGGCCTCAACTGGATCACAGAGTGATTGACAAGTGTGATGACTGAAACGTAATGATGACGTAATTCGACTTTCCTGTAAATCTAATTACATCCAAAATTGCAGCAAAAATTGAGTTTTTTTTTGTAAATGCATATAAATTTGGGTGCTCTAAGTGTTTCCTGAGAGGAAAGTTCAAGTGCCTCAAAATTTAAGCAATATTTAAATTTGCAGCCATTTACTGCACTTTTCTTGATGGCAACACTGACAAAAAAAAAAACAGTTGACAGTTGACAGTTTAGGGCTAAAATGGAGCGCCGAACGATGCAACAACGTGTTTTCATTATTGAACAATATCTCGGAAATATTTAAAGCTTGGTAGCATCACTGGATCATTGTTTTTTTTGGAAAGTGAGGCTGCTCAAGCAGCGACTGTAACTGGTGCTAGATATCGAGTTCTTTCCGCGAAGTTATATGATTGTCAGTGTCCTTGACATACGCTTTCAATCTAATTCTGCGGGCAGTATCATGAGCTTTGAAATGGGGCCTGCAAAGCTGAGAGTATGTACGGTCTAGTCTAGAGAAAATTAAGACTCGACAACACAAGAAAGGAAATGTCTGCGTCAGAGACAGCTGAGACAAGTGCTCCCTGGGGAAGACCAGCACTCTCTTGGTGGACACTAGGATGGAACACATTCAAAACAAATCGAACTGAACGACTGAATGTCTAATAGTTTTGAGCAAGCCAGCTTAATGTCACACTCTATCAAATGCCAGCGTTTCATGTGTACACAGTCCAAGTGAGAACATATTTCTCATAACTTGTCATATTGCCAGAGATCGACTTTATTTGATCTGATTGACGTATGTGGATGCATGCTGCTGGACCCATTTTAATAACCACTCGAAACCGTCCATCAGTCAATATTTCATAACCACACAGCCCCAGCGGCAGTCCAATATTACATTTAAGCCGCCGCAAATGCAAATACATCCGTTCATGTCAACTCAATCAACCCAAATTCACAATCGTTGTCAAGCTCTCCTGCTCTCGCCCTCTCTCTCAACTACCCCCACTCTAGGACTCAACTCAAACACAGAATTTTCATTTCTTTCCATAAATAAGAAATCCATTCAATTAAACCGGCGAACATCGTTGGATTTTATTGCACTCCTTGACCCGATTTATCTTCGTAACTGTATCACATGCACTATTTCAACAGACCCACCATCCATCGACCCTCCCTCTCTGAATTCACATTCACAAGACAGATCGTCCTCGAAATTGATGTTTCAACTTTTAATGGGAAGGCGTGTCATCCCAAAACAGACAGTGGGTGGCCGCGAAAAAAGAACACACACGCCAACATTAACCGCACAACGGTTTATAGGCCACTGCAAAGGCAATTTTTAGCGTTTCCGCTATCATCTCCAACAACCACCATCATGGATCACTGACAGTCCACAGTCTCCCACCCACATCCACTGCACAGTGTAGTCAAAAATTCAGCACGATAAGAGTCAACGATTGCAGTTGAAATTCAGTTCCCCATTGTTGATTGCGTGATGTCATTGGAGGCCATTCGAAGCAGTGTTGCCAAGTTGCGATTTTCACATTGGTGCATCGAAACATAGATCAATGGCGGGTTTTTCAAACTGCCCTTTGGAATAGAGTCGCTGCAATCACGTGCTTATTTGCTGTTCCGGAACTGGTGGACACCACAAACTTGACCCAGTAAACTCTGACTGAGTTAAGTTAACTTCGATGTCTTAAGTCGAAGTCTGTTCCAATGAATGACACAAGACTCCCATGTTTCAAAGACAAATCGCCATGGAAAGTTGCAACTATAGCACCGTACACACACAAGAGCCACCAAGCTCACCAAGTACCAATGAAACTGCAGAGAGTCTCTGGCTGTGTACTGGCGGCATCATCTGTCTATAATCATGGAAAACATTTCGATTGGTCCAAAACTGGATGATATGAAGGGAATGAGAAGTGGTACCGACGGTTTACACAGCTGCTGCTACAATGGACATTCTGCACAAGTGATTTGAGTGCATGGTGTCGATCCACCGAGATCGTGATCTTATGACGACCCTAGGTCGTAGGTCTATAAGCCGAAAATGACCGATGCCGTCATGGTCAACTTAACCCGTGATGTATACGCGGGCATCTCCGATGCGCTCCACAAAGGGAAGTCGCCACGGCCATTCGATCCATGTCATTTCCCCACACAATGCCATTTGAAGGCCCTATTTGATATTCCACACGCAACATTTTTTATATAATTAGGACATTTCCTCGTGAGGCGAAATCCTCTAAGACGAAGCCAGGGTCACAAAGGAGAGATATAATTTTGATGCTGGCAACGTCGCGTCTACTTCAGACGTCTACGGATACCACTCCAGAGGTGACCCCTCATGTAGAGTGCCAGAAACTCTATAGGCGGCAGTGACGCCTCATGTAAAGCGCCAGGAACGCTATGGAAGGCAGTGAAGCCTCATGTAGAGCGCCACGAACTCTAGAGGAAGCATGAGTTAAGTCAGGCGTCTACGGATACCACTTCAGAGGCGACGGCTCATGTAGAGTGCCTGAAACTCTATAGGCGGCAGTGACGCCACATGTAGAGCGCCAGGAACGCTATAGAAGGCAGTGACGCCTCGTGTAGAGTGCCAGGAACGCTATAGAAGGCAGTGATGCCTCATGAAGAGCGCCACGAAATCAATAGGAAGCATGAGTTAGGTCAGACGTCTAAGGGCACCATTCCAGAGGTGACTCCTCATGTAAAACGCAAGGTTATCTTGGCTCCGGCCCTGAAAAGCCTTCCAATCCGCTAAAAAACAGAGTTTGTTGGTTGGTCTACCCCAAGTCCACCCTGATCTGTAACAGATGGCCGTGACCATGTAACGGGGTGGACCTGGGCCTCACTCAAAATTAATCTCCCACCGGCCCTATCTCTGACCAAGTCGGCTGTGGTCCCTCTCGACTTGTGTGCGGCACCTTGTACGTACGGCACCTTGGCGTCTTCTATTGCATTGTCTCACAGGCTCAGAGTCGAAGACCATATGAGCACTTCAGACATCGAAAAAACTAATCATGGCCTAGTTTCACAATTACTTACTTCACAGGGCAGGTACTCATGAAGGCGGCCTTCCATTGTTCACGGCCCTGTGAACACTGCTTCTAGTCATCAACACCAAGCAGTCCTGGAACTTTTACCGGATGTTTAGTCTTTCTCTCCATTTTGAGCCAGGATACTGGTTTTGAAAGACAATCTTTGCTGGAGCATTGCTGTCCATGCGCTCTACAGCTTGCAGAGTCTGTGTTTATGTCCTTTTCTTAATTTTTTCTAAATTTAACAAATGCAGACAGTGGACGCAGTCTTCGGCGCACTTTTTAAGCTCATACTAGCAACTTGTGTCGACAATGCAATGAAATTGGACAATCTCTAAATTTGTGCCAAACCATGTGGCCGAGGCTATTTGAGGCTATCAGTGTAAAAGTGGTGTAACCCACAAAACCTGAAATGTACCAAAAGAGCAATCTTTGAGGCTCTCAGAGCTCTCTAGTGACGATGGGCATAATTTCAAATTTTGTGGGTTACATTACTTTGATAGTAATCATCGCGGGAATTTTCAGGTCTACAGAAACTTAATGCTGGACACAATTGAAAAGAAAAGTTTGATTTGTTTGATGTGTAAACATCTTATCGCTCGTCCCTGACACACGAATACGGAGGGATTTGAAACTAAATGGGACGGAAGTCGTAACCGGAAATGACACCGCAGTAGCAGTAGCGCGCGCAGCCTACCGTTTGTCATAAGTGAGAATAGCCCTGTTGCCGATGTTGGAAGTGTACTGTGACGATTTAATGATTATAATAAAACATTTTAATAATTATATTCAATGCAAGCAGTAGAACGAGGTCTATTTTATGCTTGAGTAGTGATTAGTATTATTTTTATACTTACGTGGTTATAATTAAGTGATGTGTTGAATTAACTGTAAGGGTTTCTCAAGGACAAAATCGCCTTATTCGCCTCTACTGTCATAGTCTACGAGCACATTGCAACGACTTCAACAACGACGTAGCATGCACATTACCCATGCTCTCCGAGACATGGGTTAATGATGAAGAGATCATTGACATTCCGAACTTTGATTGCTGTATCCAATACAAGTGACCAGAAAGGCGCGCTGGTGGTCTTCCTATTTATACAAGTAGACCCAGTTCTCATGTGATTACTCCAAATATGGAAATTAAATATCGCCAAACCAACAGATTGGGTATTGCAACTCGAGATAAGGGGGGTATATGTGCAGCTGTGTGCATTCTTCCAAATAATTTCTGTTGTTGCCTACATCTCTCCTAACCAGTCCATGGATAAAATCATCGACTTCATTCACTTTGTACTTTTGCCATTCACAGACGGTGGTGCACAGACGGTGTCACCTGAGGCCAATGACTCTAAGTGGCGATTTTAATATAAATTTTAACGCGCCTGCTGTACCCCTGGTCGGGTTTTTGAGAGATACTCTAAAGCTTCTCTAACTCAAAAATGTCCACCACTCAAAGTGGTACAGTCATCGGCGCAGTATTCCAACGATATCTCAGTACACTGCAGTCTCAAGTATACGTTTCCTATTTCTACTCATTTTTTAAATAAAATACTTTGTATCCCGTGAAGGTTTCTTGCCCGTTCGGATACCATCGATTGGGTGGACACTGCGGTGATAAGATGAATACACATAGCCCTCGAGTACGCCCACTGCTCCTTTTTTTAAATTTCCTTAGTTATTATATTTTTCACAATTTTTGACTGCACATTGTGGCATTTGAAAGCCAATCCTGCACAAGACCATCAATCAATAAAACGCGTCCATCTTACATCAATTTGCAATTCAATTCGTGTTTTTTATTTACCAACTGTGATGCTTTCTTCAGAGACACATCCGTCCAGCACTTGAATAAGGTCACATAATAAAAAGATACTGTTCTCGACAAGCTGCTCAACACACCTTGATACTTGTCTGCCTGCCATCATGTTGCACACCAATTGTTTGGCTCAACTCTCTCTTCCATGGCTTCCACTTCAGGGACCAAGTTGTCTTCAGAATATTCACAAACTCCTCATTCTCATCGACGAGCAAGTCGAAAGTCAAACTGAAAGCACTCGAATAATACTCCTAAAATGGAATTATCATTACATTACATCCTTCAACAAGCATCTGTCATATTGTCTACTTTTATTTTCAGCAAATTGGCATCCCTGGCAGAAGTCAACCGACACACAGGCCATTATTACATCGAATGGCAACAACTGAACAACTGAAAGTCGACTTTATTGGCTTTCGATTGGGCAGTCAATATGCTGCCAGCACAGTGCCCTCACGCCGAGACCATGGAAGAAAAAAAAAAACACCCTTCAAAACCATCCTACACAGTTTCGAGTCCGCCGAAAATTGAAATGGTTTGGAAAAAACCACTCTGATGGCACACTCAGTTGGCTACCATGGTAGCCAACCCGTGGCAAGCGAAGGGACAGATTTATTGTTTTAACCCCGACAAAAATATTGGCTTCGTGGTAAAAGAATTCAATTGAAATTCATACACTGACTGAGTGTAGGGCTCGGTGCTTGAAAGGATGGGGAGCCATGCACAGTGCTCACCCCTAAGACACCAGGACCATTCGCTCTTGTACACGACACGAGCAAAAGTAAATCACACCAAACTACTGGCAGACTGTGTCCCAAAAAAAACAAGAAGGAAAAACGGGACAAACAGAAAAAAGAAAGAGTCGAGAATGAACTCCGATGACGAGGACTAGATGATATGAGGTTATCGTTCGTCGTCCTATTCCATCCACCACAGCACCACATAACTTCCAGCCTCGCATTGAGTGAAAATCAATTGGGAATGTGGGGGATGGGGCTAGGAAAACGAGAAACAAATTTATTGCCATAAAAATCAATTTCAAATATCCTTTCTCGTTTTTTTCCACTTCTTCTGGCAAGGACTCGAATAGACGGCAACTCTTGTTCTGTATGAATTTGACATCGTGGGTGGGGGCGGAGACGACTGAAGCAGTGGGGAGGGCACACGTTGATGTAAAAGAAAAACCAAGTCGGGGCACAGAATGTGTCGAATGGAGACATGGTTATGCATAAGCCCCCTGACAAGACTCCGACCTCCCGCTTATTCTTCCTTGAACGATGGTGGCGGTGGTGGCGGCTGGGATCGATTACACAGCTTTTTACTTCGAGACTGCTGTGCGGTGTGCTCAGTTTGGTTGACAGGAAGCGATACAACGGCCTATGTAACAGTGCTGTTGAACGGTCTTTGACATGATGCACTTAGTGATAGTGGATTGGGTGTCTTGTGACATCTGGAAAAGTCAGCGGGAGGATGCGCACAGCAGTGTACAGGAAGAATTGAAGCAATTGCATTAAGTTGACTCATTGTGGTTTCTGCAAAGAGTCATTTCTGTACCATTGTGACGTCGACTGCATTGTGAGGGGAAGTGCTCGTTCGACGGTGTTGGGGAAGGTGTTTCGCTTTTCAACGAATTTGGCACAAAATGGATTGAACGACTAGATTGAATACGACTTATGCAGAAAGTTAATCACTGTCAGAGTTTTTAATGACTTCACGGAAACCGAGACATCATTGGCGACGAAGCTGGATTATGAAGTGCAAATCCTTCGATCCCTTTAACCAGTGACGAGTGCGTATCAAGTCTTCGGCAAATCTCACACATGGCAACATATGTCATTGTTTATAGAAAAGCCCATCTTTCAAATGCCCGCCTCGTCTTCGCTGCGATCCTTCGAGTGGTCTAAAGTGGTTGGTTTGTCAGCGTAGACTAAGGTCGACAGACAGAGTGTAACTGTCTAGAAAAAGCTTCTCGAATTGGCGGCTCGAAGTCGGAAAAAAACGGTTGGTCCCTTCCACTCGCGAAAGAACAACAACACACGCACAACACGAGTGGTTGCTGAGAAACTAGCCATCAATCGACGCGCTGTGTGTTCACCAACTATGGCCTTGACGGCAAATTGTCTGAGCTGCTCAATTTAATGACACGATTGAGACCACGAAGGGAAGATTGAAGAGAGCTGAGGTCAGGTGGTATGTCGATGCCTAAGGAAGGGGTACAGGTTAGGTTAGGTTATGGTGGCTGACTGCAGAAGGCAGTCACACTTAGGCCAAAGTAGGCCCGTACAAGTTAAATAGAGGTACAAGTTAAACACAAAACGAGAACCATACGGTACAATTTACGTTTACATTCTACGTTAACTTATAATAACTTTAATGCTAAGCATACGACACGGTTCAGGTCGGCGATGAACTGACCTCGCGCGCAGCATTTTGCTGTGTTAACTTACTCCCTGTGCCCTGGGGGTAGTCAAGTGACAACGGAAGACAATTATGAAGAATTTCGAAGAGAATTTAATAGGGCACACTGAACGTAACTTGTTGGTCTTAATAAGGCCGGTAAGCCGGTGGAACGGCCATAAGAAGCAGCACATTTTTACATCACGTTTAATACGTCATCTCTCAACAATAGACCTAAACACTTGCTTATCAATCAACAGTAATGCGGAAAAAAAACAACATTCAAAATTAAAAGTCACTGACCTACACTGGGGAGTCCTTTCACAGGCCCCTTCCCCACAGGCACGCAGACTGAATTAAAAACAAAGCCTTACTCATCGCCATCCTTCCTTTGTCGATTATCGCTCGCGTTTCAGCAATTTAGCACCAACTTCACACTGACGCGCACCCTCCCTCGCGGGGTGGGAGCATTTTTTTTTTCTCACCACCATCACTTCCTCGCAAAATGTTCATCCGGAAATTTTACTTATTTCATTCACTGAACCATACGATAAAAATTTAATTGTATCCTTCTAACGCCCAACCGAGCCGCTCCCTTTTACGCACACCAGCGGAAGCCACCAGAAATGATAGTGTCCTCGTTTCCTCGTGAAGCGGCGTGCCCTCAATGAGCGCTCGCACACACGCTCGCATCAAGCGTAAATGATGGAATAAAAAGTAACCTCTTCCAGGCCCACAGATAAATTTTAAAATAAACCCCCAAGTGAGAGCCTGTCCCAGGTGCGTGGCTTTCGAGTATCCTTCGCTGTTCACTGCGATTTCTCCAAGCCATTGCGTGTGCTCCTCGAACATAGAGGCAAAATGAAAAAAAAGAAATGTGCTCGAAACATGCGGAATTAAGTGGATAACATTTTAAGTGACTTTAATTAAAGGAGCAGGTGAAACTAAACGCTTGTCGACCTCCTTCGACTCCGTGCGTGTGTGTGTGTGTGTGTGTGGAAACATATCCTGCTCGTCCTGGGTATTATGGGAGGAAAAAATCTCAAATGTGACACAAAGGACTCTGCGATATCAGTGGAAAGGAGAGCACAGCTGGTTTTTTTTTTGCACCTCCCCCGGCTGGGGACTGGATCATTTTTCACACCAAAGCTCGCACAGCGGAGTGTGGTGGGTTGTGTGTGTGTGTGTGTATATGTCGAGGCAATTTCGTATCGCTCAACCTGCCAGTGCCGCCTCACCCTGGCCCGAAACAACGGAGTGAGCGATTGCCTGCCGAGACACTAGCTACTTTCTGATTCGAGCTCCCTTCCCAAAGCTCTGTGCCATGCCTTTGCCATTCATATGCGAGAGATAAGCAAATATTTTCTATTTTGCTACGCCCGGTGTTCAAACAATATATCTTCGTGTTCTAAAAGGTTATTACATGGGTTCCTTCTATGGAATGCCGCTGGTGGCTGCTTGAACTGATGCAAGCCTCCAGCCCTGGGCGCCGACTGGGGTGTTTGCGGCTCGGCATAAACAAGCTGATAAAGCCGAAATTAAAGCCCTTACCGCCTTCGTCGATGGGTGGGACAGTAACGTGTGTAAATGAAGATCGACTGCTGCCAATATTGCAGAGGGGATGAATGCAGAGATGTGGGGGTGAATAAAGGTGTGTGCGCCTGTGAAGAGCCCGGGCCATTCAGGGTTGAATGATGGACTGATTGGGGCGCCTTGAGTGAGTGACATAAATGGGCGCACATAATTCTGAGGTGAGATGTGTGTGCTTAGAGAAGGACTGTTTGAGGTCTCTATTTGGGAGGGAACGGGTTTTTGTGGAGTGCTTCATCGAGTGACTTGACATTTGGTTGAGGATGTAGTGACAACATTATTTGTGAATAAATAAGAGGTGAACTTAGTTTGAAATATGTTGCGTTTTAACTGCGCATAACATAGACACTTGAGTTAAGTGGTGATGGCGGGATGGGAGACGGAAACAGAAGTAACAGTTAAGCCGGGGAATACATTACTTAAAGTGGTTTCTATTTTCTTATCTAATTATGTCCATGCACATACATGCAAGCAAATCTTTAAACTCCGTCTCTTTTATGATCGGTGGGATTTAGTGGGAATTTCCCATAATTAATTGATAATTCTGTTCATTATGTCATTAGCTGATGCTCTTACTGCTGATCAGCTCACTACCTTAAGTACTTAATAGTCACTGAGGTCCGTGAGGACACGGAGAACATGCTTCATGGCTAGAGAGCAGGATACTTTATCGCTATATTTTAATCCAATTGATTCCATTTTAATGGCCACACAGTTAACTACCCGTACCGAGTCGTTGTCTGATACTTTTTAGGTTCCACCAAGCCCTTGCTTATAAAAATTACATAACACACGGTCTGAGCACGCACTCTGTTTGATATTCCTCGAATAGCCCTTTGGCTTCCCGTTCCGAGCATTTGGCGGATATTGTCTGCTTACAAAATCCTCGAAGAACTCTCTAGCTTCCACTTGTAAATTATTGCAAGAGTTACCGAATGCATTAAGCCTGCATTGACGTGATGTTTCAAATTAAGTCTGAAAGAAAAAACTAAAAAATTACACATGCGCGGATGACCATGTGTGCCTCTTATGATAAGGGAACTACAAGATAGCAAGTAGTAAGTGCTGCTCTGCAGAAAGGACCTAATCTCTGAGTTAGAGTGCACTACATAAGTGCCAGTGCTTAACCCTGTCTTGACTTTAAGTTATCATTGCCACCTGGGAGTAAGCTGTTTCTGGAGTACGATAATGGAAAAAACCCTTTTTGATTGTTGAGTAATATTTCAAAAGCCAAAAATCAAAAGTTTCGTCGAAAATATGCTCAAAGTAGTGTACTTCATGAAATGTGAAGACTGAATAATTCGGGGATACCGGATGCATGAGGGACATTAGGCGCCCATGCACCGATTCCAGAAACGCGAGAATGAGTGAGGAAGAACTTCCGGATGCGGAACCCCGGCCATGGTCCTTGGTCCATGGTTTCATACGTCAAGAAGTCCTTAACCACGGCGGGTTGGGAGAATGGGAATTGACACCTGTCAAGACTTTCAAAAGCCTTTCAAACGCATATTCCTGTGCGTTCTAGAAACTAAAGGACCAAATCCATAGAATCCGTTTCGAGCGTTGCCTTTATAATCCACAAGAATCGTAATTGCCGGATTGCAAGGAGGTGCCCAATGAAATACGTGCGTTGCGCCCGAAATTCATCGGTGACAGTCGACCAACTTCACTTTTGCATGAATCTAAGAAAATTCGAAGTTCCTAAATTATTAGGAATTGTTCAAAGTAATTTAGAAACAACGTAAAGCGTATTCATTAATTCATAAAATATCGTAAAGACAAATACATAATCAGCACCAGAATGAATTTCCATGGAAACATCTGTCAACCGCACAAAAAGTTAAAAGTGTGGGCCGCATTGGCTGGCTTTCCCTTTCTCACACACTCTCTCTCTCTCTGTCTCTCACACACTATCTCTCTCTCCCATAAGGGCATTTGAGTTGTCAATTTTGTGACATTACGCAACGGATTCTATGGGTTTTAGGGGATTTGGCATTAATAAGTACCAGAAATTAAGTACTCTAGAAATGGCCAACTTTTCAGCTGATTGACCCCTAGATAAATCGACGAATTCGACAGGCTTTTTGACAGTTATTCATGAACTTTTGACAGTTATTCACGCAGTAACCTGAATGCCGTCCTCTGATTGGTTTAGAAACTTTGAAAGATTGGCTTTAGAAAACGATTTAAAAAATGGTTGTCAAAAATTTCAAGGGGAAAGAGAGGTAGAAGTTGGCCGTCTCTATTAATACTTCATTTCTACTATGTACTTTGAAAACGTCAAACTTAGCTTGCGTAAGACAAACACAAGATGGTTGGCAGTAAAATCAATAGGATCCAATTGAATCTGCTCAGTCCTAGATTCCAATCCATCTACACAACTCCTCTCTCTTAATAAGTAATATCAAGATTATTAAAAAGAAATGGTTTGGCTGTAAAAAGTGGTATGCCGTGTACAACGACACCAACCCACAGCGGGGTTGGTCGTGAGCGTACACAGCCCAGGTTCGATTCCCGGTACGAGCAAAATACAAACACTTTCGAGTCACTGACAATACTCAAAGAATGTAACTGTCTAGATGAATCTTCTCACATGGTGCGTTCGGAGTCGGCATAAAACTGGGTCCCTTCCACTCGTGAGAGACACGATTACGAGTGAGAGGCTATTCCCTGGACCTCTACTGATAGTATCGCCACCCATTCTTTTTATTATAAAATTAAGTCAATTATTTTTACAAATTTAGTACTGTATTTAATATAAAATAAAAAATGCAAATATACGCCGTTTCGTTGGAATATTTGATGCCATTTTTATGCTAATGCCATCATCCGTCTCTTGCAAATTCCCTAGTCCCTACTGACTATGAATTGTTCCACAAGCCTCGCCTTTTCACCAAAAAAACCCTTCACCATGGACAGGAACAGGTGGCAATCACTCCGCTCTAGGTCCGGACTATAAGGCGGATGCTATCAAGCTCCCGGAGCTTCTGACGAGTCGCGATTGATGTGTGGCTGAGCGTTGCCGTGATGCAACACAAATACACCACTTCACCATCAGCTCGGGATCACACCAAAAATGGCCAAGTGGTAGCACCGAGAACCCAAAGCAAATCCAAATAGCTACCAGACTTGAAAGGCTTTTGTCGCATTTGTCGCGTTTATAGAAAAGAAATTTGTTTAAATGTCTTCAATAGCAAAATTAACAGCAAATGACGTTCGCTCTTGCAAAACATGTTAAAGGCCACCATAAATACATCTTCCAGCGATACGTTTAAATAAGTCCACTTCCAAGACGTTTCCAGCCACTTGGGCATTTTCACAAGAATTTTGTCATATTTTAAAGACAGTGACAACCAAAGGCATTCGTTCCGATTGTCAGCTACTGTTTTCCTTCGTGCTGTGTGAAATCTCTCGGCCGCCCTTGACTCACATTCTCCGGCTACGCATCTGCAAGATCCGCTCCTGCCAACAACGCACACATGTGCTGGAAGCCATTTGACTTACGACCAGTTCTTTTTTTCTTGCTGCGGTCTCGTCACACCCTTGCCAGATTCAAAGTCGCAAAAAAATAGAAACCCTCATATTTTATGCGAAAGCTTCCAAAAACGGGCGAGGGCAACGAGAAACGGTAAAAGGAATCTCAAACGAGAATTCTTCGCACATCCTCCTACTCCTCCTCCTCCTCCCGCACACCATTCGCCAATCCCACCCATTTAGGCAACCTGGTGCTTCTCCTGCAATAAATTTACTCCGTCAGTGTATTTTAACGGATTTAAATTTTTAGCAATTCCTCACCGGGTGCCTCCCCACATCCTCGCCGAATACATCTCAATTTTTGAATCTCCCCCGAAAAAGTTTCCACACACCCCCCGCCGCGCCGGTGCCAAAACTAAAAAGAAGTGGGTACAAACTCCCCAACGGGGTCGCCAGTATAAATGTGGCCTGCCACCCACCGCACCTTATCTTGGGTGCTTTGAAAGCGAAAATTTAGAGCGGGGAATTTAAATAATAAATCACCTTGCGTGGAAAGTTTCATCTGCACGAATCTCTGTATGTTATGTTGGTCCTTTATTTACACTTAAATCGAAATCAGTCACACCGCAGCAAGATGAGCGAAGTGGGTGGTGGCGCGAGTTTGAACCTTTTGTCTGACGATCCCCCAGTCATCGAGGAGAGGACTAAAGTATTTTACAAGAATTTGCGGATATTTGATCTTAATTAATGCACAGTGTCGGTGATGAGGAGTGCACACAAAAGGAGCTGACTGATGCAGAGCACCGAGAACCAGGACAGCGGATAGTCCTCTCTGTCCTCAATGAGATCCTTCACTTCTGTAATTAATGCAAAGTAAATGCTTAACTGGTGGCTGTTGTCTTGGAGGATTCTTCTCCTTGGCACTAAAGTGGGCGACTCAAATATTTATGTTTTCAGTATAATGAACTATCCCTCGAGAACTTTTTTTTTTTTATTTGTATGCAAGAGCACGAGAATCCGCGGGACGACGAGAAAGTTGAAAATTACCAGAATTCAATTTGAAAGTGTTCTTTGAAAAGAAAGAGAAGAAAATGGCGAAGGGTCTCACTATGCAGCGATGTTCGCTTGCATAGCTTTAATTGAGCGAATGACTAACCGAAAGGACGCAGTCTTGCAAGCTTGATGTCCGAAAATGCCTTTCATTAGGACATTATCAAATTAGTGATAGCGTTAGTCGGCAGAAAACGGAAAGCAAAGAGATGATGGTCCGTGAATACGCAAAGACGAACGCTTATTCGACATTCTTCATGCATGCAGCTTTGGCATTAAAGATGACTCACCAGCCAAGTGATGTGAAGTGTGTTCAAGAGCGCTTCATGCTCATAACTTAATTTCAAGCATTAAGTTGTCAATCGCATTCATCGCAAGGAGCTTTTCGGGATCCAGGGAAAAGTGATCCGGTTGTGTCGCACCACGCTAACACACACGCGATGCACCGTGAAGTTCGGCTCAAGGTTTTCCGAGCTGTTTGAAACCTACACCGGATTTCGGCAAGGAGGTGCGCTGTCGTGTGATTTCTTCAATCTGGTACTGCAGGATATAGTGCGGCGGGCAGCTGTAAACACGGAAGGCACTATCTACAAGTCGGTCCAACTGTTGGGGTACACAGATGACATTGACATCGTCGCGTGTTGCGTGTTGCCAAGAACAGACGAAACGAACTCGTCTCAAGGTCATTGAGGACAAAACCAAATATATGCTGTCGACCAAAAAACGTTCCGTCGCACACCAGCTTGGAGAAATCATCACGATCGACGGCTACAATTTCGAGGTAGTAACTGAGTTTGTCTACCTCGAGGCAAACGTGACCTCCACAAACGACATCACAGTGGAGATCCGACGTAGAATCGTCCTTGGCAACCGGTCCTACTTCGGTTTGTCGAAGGAACTGGGCTCAAGACTCCTGACTCGAAGGACCAAAATCATACTCATTTTGCCAGTCCTGCTCAATGGAGCCGAAAGCTGGACGCTAAGCAAAAATGAGCTTTTTCTTGGTACGTTCGAAGGAAAAGTTCTACGTCGGATATATGGTCCCATCTGCGAGGAAGGTGAATGGAGGAGAAGGCACAACCGGGAACTCTAATAGCTGTTCCAGGATGTGGATGTAGCCAAATCCGTGGACTACACAGGCTTGTCCACATCGAGCGAATGGACACCAATGCTCCAGCTAAGAGGGACTTCGCATCCGAGCCTTCTGGTTTGAGAAGGAGAGGAAGACCGACTCTCCGGTATAAAGACCAAGTAATAGCTGATGCAAGACAGCTTGGTCTTGATGACTGGAAGCAGCGTGCTCAGGGCCGGCAACGATGGAAGCCAGCAATTGCTCAGGCTCAGACCCTCCAAGGGTCGCCGGCCGGATAAGTAAGTAAGTAAGTTGTCAATCAGGCATATACGGGCTTCACTTATAAACACATTTTGAAGGTGGCACAATATGATCGTGTGTAGACACGCATCTCATCGCATCTCATTTCCATTGACCAGCATGGTCGGCTGAAGGGGTCGCTGATGTAAATAACTCACTGGGGATCTCCAGACCTTACGCATTGACACTCATCGGTAGGCATGTTTCTGGACCTGGTCCAACCACATCGTCCTGAATCTGGCAAGTGGTCGCCAATCTGATGAATCACATTCAAGGCATGCTTTGGAAATCGTGATGATGGCGACATTCGTGACACGTGACCAAAGCATCGAAGCATAGACCTTTCAGAAGACTCTAAAATTTCAAGCTAAAATCAAAAATGTACCTTGAAACTAATTCACTGGAATTTGTTGCGATTGCGTTGCTTAGGGAGAAGCTTGCTTGTATAGAGCCGGCACCATGCATGCCCGGATGGCGAAAGCATGCCCGATGATTACAATATCAGCTCCATTTGCCCATGTCCCCAAAGGAGACTTACTACCTCCTGCAAAGACTCTATACGTCTAACCCTGCTTATTATCTCCCCAAATCTTGCCCATCGGTCAAACCTTGCCCCCCAAATCTTGTATCGGGTGAGCATCTGAAGATGCGTCGATTGTGCCTTGGAATTATCCTAGGTTACACTAAACATACGCAACTCAGTTCAAAAACCTCCGATCTGTATGAAACCTTGACGGGACTTCGATAAAGGGGCTACTGTCGTGTTGCTTTTTTCAAGAAGTCACTTATTCTTGCAATTCTGTTCAAGTTTTGGAACAACAGGCGTAGCTACGCTTGGAGATCCTCTGAGTTCCGACTCAGTTCTGAAATGTGTCTTCTGAAACTATACCGGGTTCAAGTAGATGTGGCGGCGGTCGAGCGAGGTTGAACGGTGGCACTCATAACCGTTAAAATGGTTATCAACACCGGAAGCATTCAGACCCTTCCCTCGAACGTCATAGAAAGGGGACTCTTTGATTATCGGGTTGGACATGGTTCAGAGACAAACAATTGCGACCCCAGCAAATGTATTAAGGACACCGATTTTCGAGTATTCAAGTGGATGCCAAGCGTATTCAAAGCAGACGTCACCGAATGTATGGTTGAATGGGCTGGGCAGAGAAAGGAAGGAAAACTGCAACATTTACCAACGTGATTGCAGCCGAGAGAGGCACTTCTTTGACTTAGGCACAAAATCTTAAGCTTTCTTTGTAAAAGCGAACGCCTCAAGGCCATCTGCACCCAGGCGAAATTCGGGAATATCAGCCTGATTTGACAGAGGACAAGTATGACGACGGCGATGACACAATCGCCTAGGAATTACATACGCCCCTTGGCCAGCATCGTTCTAGGAGATCTCAAAGACTGGATAAGGAGGTCATCTTTGCTAAAGACACTGCATCCAATAGCACACTGGAGGTCAGGCTGGTGGACATTGCCACTGGGTGTGGCTACCATGTGGTTCCTACACCTCACACACACATTTATGGCTCCCTCGTCTCACGATCGACGTCTGGCACTCTCCAGTATTCTTGAGAGCTTCCGAGGAACCAACATCGACTCGGGTCGATTTTTTGATATAGCCAAGGTAAGAATTCGAATGTTGGGAGAACAACAAGAACAGCGGATTCGAGAAAGAATATTCTCCGTTGTTGTCCTGCATAATCGGACGAGTTTACAGCTCGATGCAACTTTGAAATCAACGAACAGGTGGTGAGTGTCGACCTGCATTTCTTGGCTTCCTGACATCCCCGGGCTGATAACACAAGCAACGCCTTGTCGGCGATGTTTAGGAGACTCATTCGCCCAATAAATGGGGGTTTGCTTTCTGATCTCTCATGTATGTTCTTCGTTTTCTGTTTTATTGTATCACACGCTGGTTGGCCTTTTTTTTTAGCATTGAGAGGTGGTGCTTTATATGGTCTCGCAACTTAAGAAGACGCAACCGTACAGTTCTAGGTTACACCAGTATGCAGCTCGTAATATTCTCTGTTGTACTCCCTGTGTACAGTCATAAATTTATTGTGTTTGAATGGATAAAGTTAAGCAACAGAGGAGCTAGGTATTTTACGCTAGATAGTGACACCACAATGGATTAAGTTAACCTAGGTGGCTCAGATCGCTCGGAAGGTTCTAGAAATAACAATAATTAATGCTATGAGCTGCGAAGCGGAGACACATGAAGTGCTTTACCACTTCAAAGTTATAGCTGCTTCGCTGACGTTCGACGTGCTTTAATGGCGGCATCGACTTTGTTTCCACGCACTTAACGCTGCGCATGTTTTAACAATTTCCGTTAATGTGCACTTGATTATATAACGAAATTCATATTCCGCCTGTTGACTCATTCGCCATACCCTCACCGAGATGACATCAAAAGTGTACAGCACTCAGAGACTTATCATCGATGAATTGGCAATCAAAATATTTATAAACGCCCTTTGAACTTCCATATCAAAATAGAGCGCAACGTGTTTACGCGATATTTACGTTTACGTGTGTGTAACAAGAACAATGACAAATTAATTAAAATTTTAATTAATAAATGTATGGCTCTCACATTAAATATGGATTATAGCGCATTAATTAAAGGCGCCCATCCTTTCCTTTTGCTTTCCTTAAAAATTTAATTAAACCAACCATGCAGCCACCCCGACCATCATTGCCACCCCACAATCCGACTCCAGTCACTTTTCACCCTGTGCCACTCCTCCTTTTTTTTTTTTTGTTGCAAAGCAAACAGCGTACGCAGACAAACGGTGACAGAGACTGATACATGAGGGGAGCAGAAGAGACAGTGAACAGCACAAAGGACGACGGGTTTGGGTGGCACGACGGCCGGGTTGCTGGAGACGACCGACAGGCGGGCGTTCGGCGGTGACACGACGGCGGCACCGACGACAAAATCACAACACAACTCGAGCTCTTTGAAATGGAAATATGCTTGTTTAAACATTCGACAGACATGCGACGCATAACGCTTGACATAATTTAATAAAGAACATGTATACATGCTCCACTTGTACACATTTGCATAGACAGATCCATCTCCTCGGCTCCCACTGTATCCACTCCACTCCATTCGGGGGATTTTCGTGCGAATGTGTGTTGCGCCAGCAAAAGGACATCAGCGCCACATATTTATATTCAAGGCGAAGGATCCAGCCTGTATTTCTCTCTCTCGCGCGACATAATTCCACATCCACAGCATGTTGTCAAGTTTAATCCAATGCGAACGACGAATGAAAAATGGTCTTTGACAGTTGTCGGAAATTTAAGATAATATTGCTCCAGCTTCAGTGTCAGTTGAAGGCAACAACATTTTGAGCATATAACTGTGAATGGTTTCGACATCACACGCGACCTACGAGTGGGTATTAAACGTGATCACGTTTTGGCACTCGCTACGCTTCCCCCCACCCACGCCAGACCACCCCACACGCTGAGATACGACAATAGATTAACTCAATCAATCTAGAGTAGACCCAAGCATAGACTGACTGCTATCGGATTGCTTTTCATGTTCAGATCGTCTTCATCGGGACGGGAGCGTAAACAAAGTGTCACGCGTCATAACGCAAACACGCGAAAGGGGACATTTTTTTGGTGGAAAAACACGAACACACAGTTTACATACCGAGTTGATTCACTGGCACGCACTAACAGTTTATCGGCAAGTATCGATGCACTTATGTAAGTATCACGGAACTGCGGCATCTGGCAATGACTTGCTCCAGAATAGATGGAAACTTTGCGACTGGGAACCGACCGATGCGTTCAGATGTTGACGATGAACACTAGCGCGCAACTAAAACGCGGAGACTGGAGCTGTTATCAATTGCGTCGCCGCTGGGGAAGGAAAAACGACTCTTATCAGTCGAAGTTTACTGTTGAAGCTGATTAGATTCCAGGGTGAGCACAATTTGTATGTGTGTTTGCACATCGATTTGGGGGTTGTCATGGGCAGTGGGAGAGATGGATAAGTGCGATGTGATGTATTGCTGGTCAAACAGGGCTGACAAGAGTTGTAAATCAGCGATAATGTCACGTAATGCATGTTTGTGACAGCCACTGTTTGGCTTCCGACATGCTTTGAATGACATTTATGGACGGAGAGCCCTAGAATTAGAGTTGTAAACGTTTGCATTGATATGGCTCCCCCATGAAGACAAGCCCAATATTCTCGCAATGCTGTGAATCTGAACCGTCATTCTGAGAGTAACGAGAATATGTCAGGTGCAGAGATCAAGAAAGTTTCAGCGAACCTTATTCTCGAGAGACAGTTTTCATTTGGCGAAGTGTGTCAGTTTGGTCTTACAATCTGGGCCGCTAGTTTACATGCCACGGTTAGGCACAGCTTACCATCAACGGGCTCAACTCCAAGTGAGTTGTCGACACATGGGTGTGCTCCAATATTTTGTGTGTGTGTGTGATTTGCATTGACTGGGGCACAGTTTGGCGACACTATGCTATTCAGATGACATCTCAAAACCGTGTAAAGTGATAAACATCGAGACTGTGAATGCTCCCCTCTAAGACAATTGGTCCACAGTTTCTCCTTCGACACAAAAGTTAGTCTTTGCCGTGGTATTTGCGTTCTGAAAGTAGGGCCAAACATTAGAACGTGCTGACCGGACACAACTTGTACTTGCGAACTGGTTGCACACTGAATGGTTTTTGGCCAGGTTCCTTTTGCTTTGGTTTTGAACATGCAGCCATTGCATCAAGTCGTTGTAGGCGGTTTTCCAAGAATTTTTCCAAATCGCTATACTTGGCTATGGTATTTGGACTCTCCAGCGATGTTTCCCAGTCTTTAATGGTGACAGGATCCAATTTGTTTGTCAGAAGTAACATCAGCCAGTCATCGCAGGTGTCGGTTGTTTGCCCCAATTGCTTGAGAGCACGGATTGACGCAGTATATGTGCCGATTCACTAGTCATAGATGGTAAGTTTAAGATATCGTGGAGATACTGCTTAGTCGGTTTGCGTTTGTTGTCATAGCGGCCCTTTAAGATGTCCCATGCGATCTGAAAATTGTCCCCGCTAATGACTACTACAATTTAGGAAATGTCGAGGTTGCACATCGGAAAGCGATTTGACGTCAATAACGCCAGTGGTAACCATATACTTAAAATCGAACCACTCATCGAATGAGCCGCGAAACGTGGCTAGATTTGGAAATGTTCCCGCCGCTCATGGCTGCAATATTGGGTGTTGAATGACTTGTCGAATGGATGACTCATCGATCAGGTCGTTGAGTTCACCTAAAGCTTCACAATGAGCAGTTTCAATTGTTTGGAAATAATCATCAGCGAGAAACGTTTTGACATCTTCATTGTCCGCCATTCGATCGATAAAATTTCCAACGACGAGGAATCAGGTTCCCCGCAAGGGATGCCAATATAAAGAAGTTATTAAGGATTTAAGAATGAATCTTCCAAGAACTTTTAATTGAAGAACGTGTTTTATTATTTGCAAGACAGATCTAATTTTGCTTACATTTGTTATTGTTTCATTTCCCATTCATCTTCGAGGTTGCCCCTTGAACTGATATTAATACTTCTCAACACTGAAGGATCAGACGGACAAGTAACTGAAATAGAATGTTAGGAACTTCTGCAGAATTTCGTCTGGCTTAGCGCCGACTTATTCGCAACGCCCTTAAGGGACAATGAAAGTTTTAAAGTCTGTTAGTCTTAGTGCCGACTTAGTCGCAATGCCCTGGCTGTAGGCCGATGATCCAATGCACCTGAGGCCTTTGCACATTCGAGCCTTTCCAGATCTGCCGTTTTTAGTTTCTTATTCGACGTTCATTCTCCCAACTAAGTTTCCTGTCGATGATTATACGACGAAACTTAGCTTGGTTTGAGAAAGTCAGAGGTTTAGTTTTGGCCTTTCTAAAAATAGGCAATTGTGCGTCTCCTAGACAAAACGATGGTTTCTGTTTTGTTAGAGATGAGATGTTGAGGCGAGCCCAAAACTGATGCCCACAGGCATCTACATTAAAACCGGACTGAGAATGTGTAGTGGGTGGAAAAGGCTTAAAAGGACTCATCCTCAATTTGTGCCCTCGTTGCATATTTTCGATTCCGCTGCTGACATGATCATAAACATTTTTCTGGTGGACTTGCGATCCTTCATTCATCGCAGAGTTCCACCCTACTGAGGAAAACCAGAGTAAGTTTAAACGGACCAGAAATTACTGAAATGCAATTATCGAACGTGTGAAATTCTCTATTGAGCACAAGTCGTGGCAAAAAGTGCTAAAATGTCCCAGATGTCCAGAATTCCACCTCGTCTTCAATGCCCACGCTCATTTACAACGACACCCAAGCTGTGAGCCTTTTAGTAAGTCAATCAGAATGCAGGGCACTATGCAGATAGCTCAACACAGCTCAACCAGATTAAAACAATTCTCCATCTGTCCTTGAGAGAGTTTATTTCACCATGGAACAACTCCACTTTCGTTGCAAGAGTACCTAAAGATCAGACGACGTGCACAAATCCTCTGGAATGGATGGTAGTCCCCCCTATACTTCTGAGGAGGTGTTCTTCTGCGCTGGAAAAACCACTGCGTAAGCTTTTTCATGTATCCCACTCTTTAGGTCTCTTTCCGGGGGGATGGAAAACAGAATTTTGTCCAGCCCGTCCCCGAAAAGGGCGAATCTTCGTCACCCAGCTCGGACCGAATTGAGGTCAAAGAAACGCTGATAAATCGTCAGCTTATGAAGTACCTTGAACGGCGGAAGCTTCTTAATGACCACCGTCTGACAGGTTGTCTCACAAACAAGTGGAACTGAAAAGTGGAACCAATCTTTGCACAATGCGACTGAATGGCGCAGTTGGTTAAGTGCTTGACCTTGGTTAGTGGGGTCCCCGGTTCGAATCCCAGTGAACCAAAGTTTATACGCTTTTCTCTGGGTTTCAAATCTGGTGCAGTCACTGGAGTGGACGATCGGTGGTAGAAGTTTGACTGTGGGTATCACAATGGACCAACAATGTGCCGGTGAATTCACTAGCAGACCCCTTCCCTACCATACCTTGCACAATGCAGGCGAAATGAAGATCGCAACGATGTTATTTCAAAGGCAGTTGACAGATTTTGGCATCAAGCTCCCGCAAAATGCGTTCCTATGGGTTCTATGAATTTCTGCTTAGAAGTTTCCTTCTGGATGATGATCGGAAGTTGTTTTGGATAAGCTCAGGTCTGATATCCACCAAATACGTGCTTTCGTTCCCCAAGGTTCTGTCCTGTCGCCGACACGCTTTCTCATTTTTATACATGATCTCAGGTCTGCTACTTTCTCATTCAATCCACTCCTTCGCTGATGGCAGCACGCTCAGCTTTTTATATTCGCTCGCGACCCCGACCTTTGGCCGTAGAATTGGACCTTAGTAAGTGATAAGTTAAGCTCATGGAATTCCCATATTGACAGCATAATTAACTTGGGGAAAGAGCAACCGAGTGGAATTCAAAAACCGCTTCAAAAATTCGATGCTGTCACTCAAGCGAATCCTTGTTAAGCTGAAGAGTAATCCTTTCTATTTGAAGAACTAATCCAGTCGGATAACAAAATCCGGATGTGCCATTACCTCATCGAAGACGCCTGAAGAAATACATGCGATCAGGGAACAGAGTTGTTCTAAATATATGAACGGCATCAGTCAATGTCGCTATTACAGCGAAAGAAAGAAGGACTTTCTATGGTCGCTCTCTAGAAAAGTAACCACAAGCAAAAATAGATTCCTTTCAAGGTTGGCACAAGAGCAAACGCAAAGAAAATTGGATGTTCTGAGAAAAGTTCACAAATGGACCACAAAATTCCACGAACTCGGAGAATGATAAAATTCTGGAAATTCCTTCCATTTGTGCGTCGCCCCAGACAACTCGTGTTCCAACACGATACCCCAGAAGGCTAATGTACTCGTATATCCGAGTACTTCATAAAACTTGGTCACGAAACTAATCGAACATTCATTTGAAACGCCTTCGCCAGCGGCGGATAAGAATCAAGTACCGGTCAAGGGAAGAGTCTTGCGATGGCATTCGCCGATACAATAGCCTTTAAGATTCTAAACCACCGCTACATCTGCACAGATCCAAAGCTATTTGCTGTTTTTCGCCGCCTGTGGTGGCCAATAAAAATTCATAGCTCCTGCATTTCCGCATCACGTACCGGTCGAACGTGTCGACTGAAGAGAATCGTAAACTCCGAACTTTTCAAGTTAACTTCTGTTCACACCGCACATATGGCGAGTCCTTCAAACACTTCCCATGAACGATGCTCAGCAGGAGGTTCCTTAAATATTCACCAACTTCCCAGCAACACTTGAGGCATCAATAATTCGAAGTCATTTCCTGGCGATGACTATGAGCATCCTTCGATGGAATCCCATGCAGAGGACATCAAAGGGCAACAAAAACTCCCCAGCCAACAAATCAAAAATGCCTAATCGAAATAAATCAGAAGGCAATATGCTTTCATCTCAGCACTGGTGCACGCTCTTGCCAGCAAGCGTAACCATGCACACCAGTTCACGTTGCTTGTTGCTAAATAATTCAACACTATGGCACGTGTGTATGGGTGTAGGAAGGATGCATACTCACAGGCGAGTCCCGATTTATTTCCTTCGCGCCTCAGTGACAGTAGGCAGCTTCATCATTATTGACATGCGTCTGGAAAGAAACGAAAAAAGATGGTAAAATGAAACTTGTGGGTCACTGTCAAAAATCACAAGCACTCCCCCTCACACTGAAATCTCGATATGCCCCCGTCCCACCCTGGCCAGTGACATTGGTCCTGACAAGGGTTCGTTGGCCTAGAAATGGAAGGAGGACAATAAGCAGCCAAACTTAATGCGAAAAAATAAAAGCAGTCTCCAATTTCATTTAATTTCTCGAATCCGCCCTGGTCAAGATCAAAAAGGCGATAGCGGCTTGCCTAATTCATCTCTCCCCTGCAACCGTTGTGTCCTTTGAGTCCTTTTTACTCCGTTGTGCTGCTCCGCTGTGACTCATTTCACTCGGGACGAGAAGAAGAATGAGGTAATCAATCAACGAACTGACATAGATTAGACGAAAAATCCCCCACAAAACATACACAAACACTTCCGGGCGAAAGAAAGATGAATCCTTGCAATACGTGAAAATGGAAGCCTTAAATGACAAGGCGATACGGAGAGTGAGGCGTGAGTGGGTGGCCAAAACAAAAACCCATCCATCTGATGGAAAATGGAGAGAGAGAGATACAAAAAAAGCCGGAACAGAAACATCAGAGATCCACAAAGGAAATAGCACCAGAAACAGGCAAAAGTGCTCGTGAAAGGACTGTGAATGGCAACATACAACCAACGCCCGCTGGTTTGAGAGTTTGAGATATGAGCACAAAAATGATTGAGATTCACAGATCCTGAAGGACTGCACAATCATCTGTGTGTGCCCGCACATGTTTGTCAGCATAAATTTGCCCAACCCAAGGGATGTGAATGTATGCGCAATGCAACAAGGGAATTTAACACTGATATGCACACTCGAGTGTGTCCTGGATGAGGGATGCTCTTTCTTGTCGTTTCAGCTTTTTCAGATCTCCTAAACCATGCCCTCACAAAACTCCTGGAGTTTGTGTGTTCCCTTGTGAAGAGAAATATGGATATGAGATCCGAAGGATTTGCCGGCATTAGGATGTCTCTGGGTTTTCGTTCTGCGAATCATGTGAATCCTTGTGTGTTGCATTCACTGTTTCTTTGTCGGCGATGTTTCATTTTTCAACTGGCTGCCTGCATAATTCTTTGCAATCAGCCGGACGAAGCGGTCAAATTGGCAAAAAGGCATATCAAATTTTTGCCACCGTCAAGTGTTCATCATTCATCAGGATGTGCGTTGAGATGATCATTCATCAAGTGGTCGTGCAATAATTGGAGATTAATGGGTGGAGTGTTATTTGATCTGAGGTTTGGACACTGTGTGTTGTTAAGTAATGGAATGTAGTGGTCGCCGCCGAAGGGGGTGCAGTGGAGGGATTTTCATGGAATCGATCATGGTAATCGTTACACAATATACATGTGCCAAGTTGAGTAGGTCACTGCGGCCCCATGCTGCCGGACTAGCCACGTGGTTAACCGGGCGCCTGACTTTGATTCTATGGATAAGTTGGTTTTCAAGCCAATTAAATGATTGGAGTGTATTATTATAATTGCGGCTCAGGGTAGGTATATTGCACCGCTCCCTTTCGAAACAATTGCTCTCTTCGAGTTCCCCTCTTGTATGTAAAATTCTTTTCAGTCTTGTATTGAGGTTCTGGATACGTGTTGCGGAAAGGTGGGAGGGAGTTATTCTACAGTATTCTCTCTAAGTCACTCATCCACGAATGGGAGGTGGTTGCAGTGACTTCATTGCTTCCTCTCACAATAGCTACTTGCCCTGGTGCCTTACAAAATAAAGAATCGAAAGGCGCAAGTGTAGTGACCTCTCAGAGGACTAAGCTGACATTTATAACATCGTGAACATTTCTGTCCTACTCCACGGCCCGGAAAAATTATCAAACTCGAAAGCAGATGAAGAACCCCTTCTGAGTTCAATCTTTGGTCCTGTTTGACTTCCTGTTTGAGAGAACGGTTTAACCACGAACTGTTGGTATGGGCTAAACAGCGACAACCAAACAGAGACATGTTTGACTTGACAGAATTCGGAGAAAACGATCCTGAACAGCCTGAACAGCGACATGAGTCTAGCCGAGGGTCTGCGGATTCAACGCGTAAGGTGGCTAGGCTATTAGGGCAACACTGCTCCGAAAAGTCTTCGACTCCGCACCAGTGGGACAAAGCAATACAGAACACCCGCGAAACCGATGGCACGCTCGCAAATGGAGGAGGACCTCAGTCAACTGGGCGTGCATAGGTGGAGGTAGCTGGCTAAAGGCCAGGCCGCTGTAGTGCTAGCAGAAGTATACGAACACGAAGTCGTTGCATTAGCAACCATGTCTCAATTAACTTGCACAACATTTGCGAAAAACGAAATGTCTTTGAATAAAATTTGAATCGGCAGGACCCTTAATGGGAGTGACTGGCATTGATTGTGCCGAGGAATTGTTTGCTGTCTTCCTTGCACTGTCTCATGGAAAATGAAACACGTTTTGCACAATGGCATCTCCGTGGCAACTCAGGCCCCCTCGCATCAAAGATGGTAAGTAAAGCTTTGTTCATAATCGCCCAGCTTACCAACCCTATGTATCTCAGTTTTGTTACTCAGTTTGCAGCATCAGTTCAAGCAAGCATCCAGACTTGTCGCCTTCACTTAAGCTTAACCCAGTCCGCCAGTTCAGGGTTCCGGGGCTGGACATGCAGAACTTTGCGACTACCACTCGTACACTACTTCAGCCTACTTTCGGATATCTGGCTGCTGCCATGAAATAAAGTCGAAAAGAATACGGCCGAATCTCAAATTTGGTCTAAATTAAATGTAAAACAAAATAACTCAGAAAAATTAAAGTGACACCAACTACTCACGTCTAAGTTGTGAAAGTTGCCAGAAGCGTACATCCGTCATAAACTTGCTTAAAGTATTTACCAAAGGCGGTCATGTCACAGCTAGCTGCTCCTTGCAGCAGCAAGTGAGTGCGTCGAAGGGGCTATTTGTGGTGAGCTTAGAAATCTTGTCTGTCTGTTGAATTGGTGACTTCCAGTCGATTAGGCACTGGAATCGAATAAATAAACTCAAAATGCCTTGCCGAATATGGACATTTCTGCGCAACGCATCCGTATTGTATTCAAAACTTGAAGGAATGCTCAGAAACACCACGGCGCTGGAAATGACAAATAACAAAATTGCCAACACCCATTCTATTGCCTTGTATTGTTCGCCAAGGCCTTTCAGAAACATTAGCAACGTCTTCCACTCGCATGCCTCAGTTTTTCGTGCAAATTTACTGCACCTAGGAGCGGACACACAAATACAACCTCAGCAGCCGCTGCAATAAATAAAGGCAATAAGGCAACCTGCAACCAACTTAAATATTTGCTCACCAACACCGCATACCCACAGGGCACATATCCCTGCCGTCGAAAACGACTCCCACTATGCATGCCATTGCCGCCAACGTCAGCGTCCTCGTTCTACTATGCACACCGCTGGGAGGTGCTCCACAACGAACTGCATGCTGGAAAGTTATTCCAACGAACCGGCGACGACGACAAAACGACGACGATTGCGACGGGGACGGGAAACTTTCTCCTCGCAAGTTTTTTAGCATATTCTTTGAAAAATTAATGAGCTGCAATCCTGTACTCGAGTTTCAGCAGAATCCCCTCAACGTCCACTACCCCGTTCGCCTGTTGACCATGTTTGTACTTGGCGGGAGAAATAATAAGCTGGGCTGCAGTCAAGCGTGGAATTTGAGTACACAGCCACGGCCCAAGGAAGCACCCAAACAAAAATAAATAAAACTTCACTTACAGTGCGCCTTGAGAGATGAGTGTGAGTGTGACGCCTGCCGAACGCCCGCTTTGTTCTGGAATATAATTTTCATTTTCCTTTGATTTGTTAACAATGGAAGCGCTTCAAGCTGTGCACACCGGAGCGACAAGCGTGCGCCACATGCATGCACCCCACTCTTCACGGAGGTGTCATAATTGGCGCAGGATGTTGTGATTGCATAACAACAAAAACCCCTGAAAGTGTATGTCCTTATATCACTAATGACTTAATTTCACAGATTTTGCCATGTTTCAAAGTTTTTGGTGTTCACTGGTTGACGTTTTAGTGTTCGAGAGGACGGAACACTGAGTGGGACGGAACCATCATTTGAAGTTTGGTCCTCTGAATCTTCCGAATGCTCGCGATGTTGGCAGTTCTGGGGTTGCAACACCACTGACAAGGGAACACGAATGAACAGTTCCGTGCATCCGAACAATTGGTGATGGCATGTGACATACGTGGGGGAGAATATAAAGGGCGCTACCGTCGGAAGTGCTTGTTTACAAAACCATAAAGTTTATGAAATTAATTTGCGTTTGAGAAGTACTTGAAGTAAAAACAGTTGAAGTACTCCACAACAAGATTTGAGTAACGTGGCCATTTGGAAGATGGGGGGGAGGGTGTTGGAACAGCTATGCTACGTGTGCCTGTCATTACAAGCTGAATAGAGACAAGCTACACCGCGACAAGAGAGCTTTAAAGCTTGATAATTGAATGCGACTGTGCTGACTGTGCAGATGTCATTGGCAGCAGTGAGGAGATAGTACGTTAAGAATTGTCTGCTTATCTTGTTTAATGGTTACATGTTCTTAAGGGCATCACACAAAGGCTGCAGCTTAGCTAAGGATGACGAGATTTAGCTTAGTAAGAGAACCGATACAATCTCCTTGGGTGTAGAGTTACTACGCGACCAGTTCATGGGCTAAAAATATGCAATCACACGGTCCTGCTACCGGACATGCCGGCAGCTAAGTGACGCAAACAATTGACTGAGAACTTTCTTCTATCGGGATGAGAATGAGATGAACATCACATCAGCGGCGCTCTGCTGAAAAAAGTTCTAGCTGAGGAACCTTCATCAACGTTGAAGTCGATGCCTCCGGCAAAGATGAGGTTTTATGGTTCTATTGAGCAAACAATCAACTAACGAGGAGTCACAATTAACAAATTGCATCGTTGACTGACTTGGTTTTTTCGGTTTAAATTGTCGATTGGATTTTCGAAATAACCTTAGCTAATAAGCCTATGGGGCATATGTACACGGACACATCTTCTTCGGACTCGTTCAAGGTTTTCTCCTCTGTGATTTGCTTCAATCGCGGGTGCATTTTGTTGTGTTGTCACACTGTCGTGGAGTCGAATGTTCTTAAGGGCCGATGTCCATGCGGAATGGAAACGCAGAAAAATGTTTGTATTCGTTGCTGCGTAACGAATATTCAATGAAGTACCATATAACGAAACGTTACTGAATATCTTTACTATTATGGTATCGTTACTTTTGTTTTGCCTACATGTGCTATAGACAATGGACATCCGTACGTTCACTCTTGCATGGTATGGCATGCCCCTATGGACATACAAGACTTTGTGTGCACACAATGGAATTTAGTTGTTTATTTAGAATGCTGTGTGAGAAAAGCGATGGCATGCGTCTACTTTCCTCTTTTAGGTATATTTGGGAGCGTATAATGTACAATTATTGGTATGGTATCAGTAGGTATCGATGTGGTATAGTAACGTTGCTATCCTATTTGTTTGGTGTAAACTAGTCTAGCGAATATTTTGTGGACGTTTGCTTTGATTTAGTAGAATAAGTAGTGTGTTGTTTAAAGAGGTAATTATAATGAAAAATGTTCTGTACATTCCACATGTTCATAGCATGTTCATTAACAAAGATATCACACATAAATACTGTGTTCAGTTGAATATAACGTTTCTATATGAGGGAAAGTCCACCATCGACCAAATTTTCACACTGCGGCAGATCATGGAAAAAACCCACGAGATGCAGATCGACACCCACCACCTATTCGTCGATTTCAAGGCCGCACATGACAGCGTGCATAGAGACGAGCTACACAATGCCATGTCTAGTTTTGACATTCCATCCAAACTCGTCAGATTGTGCAGGATGACGATGGAGAACTCTCGCTGCTCCATCAAGGTCGGTAACGAACTCACCGAGACCTTCAATGTCAAAAAAGTTTTTAGACAAGGCGACACGCTGTCATGTGATTTCTTCAATATCATACTTGAGAAGATCGTGCGAAACTCAAATGTCAACACCAGAGGCACGATCTTCCAAAAGTCCGTTCAACTGCTTGCCTACGCGGACGACATTGACGTGATTGGACAAACACAGCGAGCTGTCAATGAGGCTTTTGCTAGCATTGAAGCGGAAGCGGCTAAAATGGGTTTGGCAGTTAATCAGGGCAAAACAAAGTACATGCTGTCATCACGAAAGGACGCACAACATCGACGCCTCGGACAGAGCGTCATAATGGGCAGCAGAAACTTTGAGGTAGTCAAGGACTTCGTCTACCTTGGCTCTGCAGTAAACAGGGACAATAACACCAGTGCCGAGATCAAGCGCAGAATTGCTCTTGCGTGTCACTGACAGTGCGCAACGTGTTTGTCTGTCTATCTTCTCAATTCGTTCGGAGTCCGCATACAACTGTAGGTACCGTCCACTAGCGAAATAGCACACACAGATTCTGGCCGAAATATTCTGGGACGAGCCCATTCGGGGATTAGCGGCAATCTACAAGTGATCGATGAAGCATTCACAAAGATTGACAAAACATGACACGGTATGGCGGCTTTATTGGACTTTATTTTTTCGATATGAAGAAGGAGACTGCGTTTCTGTCAACGGTCTCAGGTTTAGAGCGATGCTAACCGGCAATTTGTGGTCAGAGCTTGACGACAGCGATATATCCAAGGTGTGGCTGCAACAAGACGTCACACACGCCTCTCAAGCGACACATCTCTCGAAGCTGCGATGGAGACATTTTGGGACTGGGTCTCACGGCGAACGTTCCTCGCTGCGACCAACGACTTAAATTTGTCTCGGTTTTCGTCTCTGGGGCTACGTCAAGTCCTGAATCTGCGCTAACAAGCGACATTGGATGAGCTATAGGCCAACACTCGAGCCGCTATTGCATGTAAAGCGAATCATGGAAAAATGGCCAGAGCAACTGCAATTCCGAGTCTGTTTTCTTTGCCTATCGTTCTTATCTGGTCACCCTGGACATTTAAAAGAACACCGACAAGGAGGATTGTTTGCTCTGTTAAAATATGACTTCTGATACTCATTCTGAACCGCATGTACATAAGAGCTGCGCCAGACATCTGAACACGCACACGCGTGCCTCCAGCATTTAGATTGATACCGTCTCCATCACACGGCGCAGCATCCTTATTCGTCATTATTAATCACAACTTTCAAATGACTTTGAAAGTTTGGAATAGTTGAAAAACAAATATATTCCTTGGAATTTTATCCAGAAAAGTCGTATAAGTTCAAACTTTCAAACGTAAGGCTTCGCTGCAAACTTTCCGAATTGAGGCTGCGACTGATGCCTGATGACACTGGAGTGCATAAATTCGTGGGGTAGTGGTTTCCGTTTGAATTTCAAAGAGTATCTAATGTAAACTTCTGTCGAAAAAGACCACAGGTATAATTGATGGCAATCAGAAGCCCGGATTTCCAATGAGTTCATGAACAATTTTTGAGCCAACCAAAGTTTCTGTCCCAGCGGACTACACCTCGGTGGACTTAGTCAGACTCACTACCGTCCACCTGCTGTGGTTTTACTACTTTTCAATGGCATTTGCAAGTTATGAGTCTTTTTTTTTTCGTCCTCAAATTACTCTGGCCTCTGCATTGGGATTTGAGGCACGCCTAAACTTTCCCCTCCGCCTTTCCACAGTCCCAATAGAGCACGACGCAAAAGTATGTATAAACTGAAGCAGATACCAACGCAGCGGCGGTAACATTCAAACTCGGTCCCCAAATGGATTCGTGTTAAAATAAATTGCAAAAGTTCTCGGCTCACGCCTACCGCGCGTCATAATAGATGCACAACGGCTACACAAAGGCAACAGCAACACAACAAGACGTACAGCAACAATGATAATAATAACCGCTCACTTAAATTCTTCGAATCACCTGCTCCCAGAGCAGGAATAATTGCCAAGCCCGCCCCTCCTATAAATTTAATTAAATTGCAAAAATTTTATTATGCCAGTGGGAAAAGTGGAGCCCGGCCGCCCATCCACCGCAGCCTATTCCACCCTCATTCCACACACAGTGACTGAAGTGTACGCTTCGTGAGGGGATGTGAACGAGTGTCGTTCTAATTATGCTCAATTCAGGGGAGGGGCGATATAAGGTGGAAAAAAGTTGTTCCTCTTCGAAAGGGGGAAAAGTTTTCCAGATCCCCGATCACAACGCAGTCGTGGGGAGGGCAAAGCAGGTGTGCGTGGGTGCACCTGTTCGAAGACATGTAATGTTGTTGGATTTGTGGCCAAGACGGTTGGGGGCACGCCACAGAGATTTGGTTTAAATGATTATTTGCGTAGGAAAGAGTGAGAAGGGGTAGCACGCGCTGGTGGGCGGTGGTCGCTGAAGGGCACAATTTCGGAGATTCAAAGTTTCACGTATAAATAAACCCCAGCACTACACAGACGGATGGAAGATACCGAGTTGTTCAAACATGACTTAATTAGTTTTTGTTTCTGAAGATATTACAGGTGAACGTACGCACGATAAGGGAGCTATGTGCAGTCCCTGCCCCAACATGAAGATAACTCTGGAAAGTTTTGAAAACATATTTTCGAGGAGGCAAAGTTTGAGGGATGACTTCCCGGCGGATGTGTTCGGATAGTGCGTCGGTGTTGGAATATGGAAAACATTTCAACTGTGCCTCTGAGTGGATATACAAATTAGACGTCAAGTTTTAACGTACTTTTTGAGGTGATTTTGTCGAATTTAGACTTGCTAACCGCACAAATCGGTCGGGATCTAAACGTCTACTTAAGGCGTTGCAAAGCACGTTCGAGAGATCTCCAAGCCACGCCATCGCCTCTAACTCATCAGGAGATATGCCCAAGCGCATAATAATATCGTTACCGAGAGGTTAATGCAGTGTACTTGTAGGGATCATTACAGGCCACTGCCTAGTGGGTCGCCATGCCCATAGACTAGGCCTGATTGCCACTGATAGATGCAGAAACTGCAAGTTCTGACCGGCTTATAATGTCTCGATATAATATTCTTTCTTTTTTGTAATTTGCGCGCGCAGAAGGGATTGTTAACACCCTTAAGTGTCCGGGGTCAAGACACAGCACGGGCCGACCTTATGGAGGGAGAAAGGGAGAGGAGGTACCTGTGCACATTCGTCTTAAATATCTGCGGATTGTAGTCTGTGGGAAATATTAGGCTGGGAAGTGAACACGTCTCTACATTTAACTATGCGTCCGAGTGTAGGCTTAATGGTAAACTGAAAAGCATTCCTGGCGAGACCGGTATAGCGGGTGAATTCATGGGGAGGAGGAATGCAGTTGGGTAGCTCACTTGATCATCGTTTGTTAAAATAGCGAGATAATGCGGACAAAGAAGAGATGGTACGTCGATGTTCGAGCGAGTCTAATGAATTGTTGTCTCCTTTACGTTTTATCGCTCGCTTTTAGATTCTGGTGCAGGGTGGGCTTGGGTCAACTCAAGCCCTGGGTGGATACACGCCTTTTAAATTAAAGCCAAATCAGAGGGGGTGAAGTATTTCTTGCATTGATTAATGAAACCTTAACATTTCGCAACAGTTTTGGCGATCTCAAATATGTGATCGTTCCAACTAAGTGCTGTACCAAGGATAAAAGTTTTCCGGTTTCATCGGCGCAGGCGCGATTCATGAATCATGGCTGACTATTAAGGGTTCGCTTGAGTGACAGCAGACAGCATTGATTTTTTGAAGCATTGAATACTCGGTTGTTCTTTCCCCTGTCTAGATCGGAATTCAATGTGCTTAACATACGTTGCCGTTCCAATTCTACTGCCGATGGTCGGGGTCTTGAGTCATGGAAAGCTTAGGGTGCTATCATCAGCTAAGGAATGGACTGGGTTAGAAGAAGACGTCAAGAAGAAGTCATTTCGTCAGAAATGAGAAAGAGTGTCGGAGACAAGACACAGCCTTGGGGAACACCAGCATTTATTTGGTGGATATCCGACTTGAACCCAACCAAAACAACTTGAATTGAACGGTTCGAAAGATAACTTCTAATCCAAGTTATCGACACTGGGACTCTCTACCAAATTCGAGTGCATAAGGAGCCACACAAACTTCAGCTACGGAATGGAATTGTTCTGTCAGACTACATTGATGTTGAAACTGGGGTTCCACAGGGCTGTGCACTAAGCACACTTTTATTCGCTCTCTACATAGAGGACATGGCAAATTATCTACCGGGAGGTGACGGTGATCTAGACGTCAAAGTGCTCTTATATGCTGATGAACTGGTTATTTTGGCAGAAAGTCCACACACTCTTCAGCTTAAAATAAACATGTTGCAAAGATACTGCAACCTATGAGGACTTAAAGATTACAACCGCAAAGTCAAAAATTATGGTTTTCGGCAGCAGAACTGGCCGAGAAAACTGGTCTTTGGAGGGCGAGTTGAAATCACAGATCACCTGCTCTGCTCGTGTAGCTCGCTGGCAGGTCGTAGATGGGGGCATGCTACTGCAATGAGTTAAAAAGCGTTAGTATTAGCCAGCTTAATCGCTTTGTCACAAGCAACAACTGGTTTTAATTCTTAGGGGCAATCAATCCGCGAGGTATCACAATGGGCCTACTTTGGCCGAAGTGCGACTGCCTTCTGCACAATAACCTAACCTAACCGCGCGTTAGGAATCTAAGACATGAAGCTTTGGGCAAGCCATGTAAAGTCAGTCGGAACAATGTCGGCTATAGCAGAATTTCGCTAGTATGCTCATACACATATCAGCTGTCCTAATTGTCATTGGCCACAAAAGGTGTACATGCTCTGTGAAGTTCTTCCCTTCAAATAGAACGCCACACGCCTGGCAAAAGACACCCGAATAGGTGTGGTATGGAATGTCATTTTCGTTCGAAATCACTTGTTTCCTCTTCAAAAAAAAGTCACTTTAAAAAGTACTTCAGCTAGTCGATTTTTCAACTTTTAATTCGCGCACGAATTGAATTACAGCACTCATGCCTGTCAGACCTCATTTCTGAGAAATTATCTCATCAAATGCAGTTGAAGAGTTCAAGTATTAATAACTACCGGTTTTATTAAATGAAGGTAGGATATTAATTTGAGTATTTACACGAAATGAAACACAGGCGGAAACTTTTAATTGGTAACAACACGAGGAGAGTTCCTGTTCGACTGTTCAAAAAGTTGTAATCCCATCCCTCTCAACTCCTACAGTTTGCGTTTAATCGCGGGATTCATGCATAATCAATTTGCCGCTTTGGAAGAGATGAGTCCTGTTTCATAAAGCGATTTCACTTTTAATGCAATGAATCTGATACTTGACTGTTTTTTCGGCGTGCTCGTAAATAACTGCAATTTGACTTGGATTCCTGCATTTAATGAGGCACTCTTTTTGCAATTATTTCTTTTAAGTTGTCTTTCAAGAGACCAAACTTTGAAACTATAATTTACCGCAAGGTTGAATTAATTGGCAGACATCCGGAACGTTTAAGAATTAGCCAAATTCACCTGTTCGCATGTCTGTCAGTGGCATTACGGACTCACATTCATGATCACCAATCGACATTAAATTTGGTGTGTTTGACACAGACATTCATTGAATTGGATGGACATTTTAAAAAGGGCGACTAGCTTTGAAAATATTCTGACATCCTGTCGAGTAAAATGAAGCTTCCCTTTTCAACGCAGGCTCGAGTTTAAGAAGACGAGTAAATGTGTCAGCCTCAGACTCCATCTCAAAACCAACGTTTCTCAAATTCTGAGGAAGATCGAAGGAAGATCGGCTTCGAAGGCAACATTCGACTGATAGATGTGGAGGTAAGCGAAAGACAAAAGCGAGTTTCTGGAAAGCATGCCTAAGACATGTGTCTCACAATAGTAGCTATTAACTGAATTTTTTCTTCTTACTCACTTCCATCTCGATGTCCACAAAAGCCCCACTGATAGCCCCTGGTTTCCTTTCTATGGCGTCAATGTCACCGGCATATGCGAGTTCTTGTACATATCTGTGGAAGATCGTGCCTCTGGCGTTGACGACTGTGTTACGTGATGTCTAAAGAATGATGTTAACAATTGATCTGGTGGCCGTGGAGTAGTGGGTTCGTGCGTCGTGACCCAGGTTCGATTCACGATACTTTCAGTCACTGACAATGCTCAAAAATTACAACTGTCTAGACAAAGCGTCTCAAATTGATAGACGGTATAAAACGGCATGTCCCTTCCCCTCGTGAGAGGACAATAGCACCCACAACACAAATGATTGCTGAGAGGCTAGGCCCTCTCCTCTACGGGCTGTAGCGCCACCCTTATCATTATCATCTTCTGACCCGCATACTCCACTAAAGTAGTCGCGGGGGTAAACGAGAGAGATCTTCCGGCAACTCGATCCTCCGCCAGCGACTCTAACTCATCAGGAGTTATGCCCAAGCTTAACCAGGCAAGTTTTTGGACTCTTTCCGACAAACTCGTCCTGGGCATACATGATGGAATAGCAATCAACGCCCGTCTCGGAAGTTCGAAGAAGCAGCTCCTCATGCGACCATATATTTGCGAAAAAGGTGTTCTGGCAAATCATTCGCCGACTCAGAGGAAGTAAATTCAACACCGTCGACGGAGTCAAGTCCAAAGATGGGGTGTTGCTTTCCAATGAGGTGAACATCTTACGCAGGTGGAGCAAGCCCTTCCCCGAGCTGCTCAATCCCGAACAGGTCACTGAGGATGACAGACCTGTAGTCTTGAGTGGGGCGGAGAATGCTCCAACGGTGGAGGAAGTCATTTTTGGCGATTGAATCGCTAAAAGTTGGCACATCCGCCGGTGTGGATGAAATCCGGCCAGAAAAGCTTAAGGCAATGGATTAAGAGGAAGTTTATGGCTCTCTCATGTCGTTAAAGTGGCCTGAGAACGTGGTGAGACACCTGGCGATTGGCAAACTGGGGCGAGTGTCCCACTTTTCAAGAAGGGTGTCAAGAGAGATTGCTTCAACTACAGGGGCATATCTCTTTTAAGTCTCCCCGGGAAAGTCTAAGGTGTTGGAAGCGCGTTTTAGAGCTATGGTCGAGCCCAGGATGGGGGATTAGCAGTGCGGCTTTCGTCCCGGTAGAAGTACAACCGACCAGCTTTTCAGAATAGTACCTGAGAAGGTTTGTGAGTATGCCAAGCCCATCTACAGCTGTTTCGTGGATTTGGAAAAGGCATATGACCGAGTTCCTCGAGGTAAACACTGGAGTGTTCTGCAGGAATATGGGATTGATGGTAACTTTCTGGGCCATTCAGTCTCTATACACAAACTGTAGCAGTTGTGTTCGGGTTAACGTTGCTTTCACCGTGGGCCCTGGACTTCGCCAAGAGTGCGTCTTGTCACCTCTCCTTTTCACTGTATATATGGACTGTGAAATATATGGACGTCATTGCTTGAGCAAAACGGTGCTTCCAGAACTCTATTTGTTTATGAAGACTCTACCCACGTAGTATTACAAATGAGCAATCAAAAGAACTCAGCGTCGCTTAGCTGTCAACTTAAAACCCAAAGCAAACTTGATTGTGGGCTGTCCCTGTCCCAACATCGCTCGCCACTTGCTCTAACTTTACCGGTCGTTGCGTGAATTAGTCGAAATCGAATTTATAAAATTGCACAAAATTGTATGGTGACCCGTCTTTAGTCCCATTGCTCCACACGCTGACGCAAATCCAATCCGACAATTCACTTCAACGAAACATATCCCTAAAATTGTTCAGCCAAACGATTAATGATTCTTCGGCGAAAGGTCCCCGCCAGTCAATCTCAATTAAAAAGCCTACGATTTTAATTGAATGACGTACGTTTTGATGTTTCCCCTCAAAGAGAGGCGGTCTTTACAATTTTCTGCTGAATTCAGATTGTATGTGTTCGTGTACGCCGGTATTAAGGGAAATAAACTTTTCCCAGCCCTTGTCACTCAATCGCAGCAAAGAGCCAGAACTTTGCGCCGCACAGGAAATAGACTTTTAATTGGTTTAGCCATCAGCCGGCCCCTCTAACCCACAAACAGCCATCTATCTATCCCCCTATTCTCTGTTGAATGTTCTCAATTATCTCAACAACACAATTTAAACTTTCAAAAGTTTGCCCGCAATAATAATGTTTTGCAAACAAACATATTTTTCTCTTTTGCTCTTTCTCTCAGTGGCTCGTCGCAGCGTCGCGTCGGCGTCGGTCGTCCAACCACCTCCCTCCCCGCCAAAGCAACAGTCTAGTTTGGTACGTTTTTTAATTTTGTTGCGGATAACATTTTCACATTAAAACTCATTCTGGTGAAAAGCAGCATCCAGCATTTCAGCAGATCTCGAGTTATAATTTGTAAACTCTCGTCCACAGTCATAGCTGTGTCCGGGAATGGTTGAGGGTGCGGGCGAGGGCGAGGGCGGCCCGTCCTGGCTCACTTTTGCAAAATTGCAATTGGAAAGTGAGTTTTCGATATTTTCTCCGAATATCCGAATGCAATTTGTAAATGAAATCTAATTTCAAATTCCTAAGAATATTTTCGATGGGCGGTGGTGGTCGTTTCGTTTGGTCTGGCGAACGGGGGCACCACCCGTCACCACCCACATGCACGCGTTGGTCCCGACATCCTTGCATGTAATCAGGAGTGTAAGATCTGGGTGAGGGTTTTACGAGTTAACGGATGCCTGAATGCGATTCGTTTCAGTTCGCCTGAGAGTCGAACTGTTGGGGGTGGGTAGGGGGTTGTGAAAAACTTTCCGTAGCCAAAGTATCGATACTTTTGAAAATTCAAAGACTGAAGTGTAGGAGGATGTGTACCCGTTCGGTGCCCGGGTTAAGGTAAAAGGTTAGCAGAAGGGTTAGCCGGGCGGCGGACAGGCTGCAGACTAACCAGCAGCAGGACCACTCTCCGTTGGCCGAAAATTAGTCTCGAAATGGCCAAATTGCCGGAAAAGGATATTTAGTAATGAAAATGAATTCGATGCCGGCATGGTTAGGCAGGACGCCTTTGTGTTGGTTCGGCCCTTAAATGATTAGGGATACATGTGCTTACTCGTATTTGCTGGCACTCTGGGTGAGTTCCGTAATTAAATTGTTTCTTCTGGACACACGTGTATGTATGTACCTTGGGAAGTGTGGTGGGAGTGTGTTCACAAGTTTCGCTCCAAGCTGGGGAATTCCTGGGAATTACATTTTCAGGATTTACTCATCCGGCTCCTGGGGGTCAGGGAAAAAGTGTCAATGGTGAAGAAGATTTATGCAGTTGAATAGTTCGACCCTGTGCGATGTGTCCTCTTTTGCTGGTTGATGCTTTCGTTTTTGTCCGTAAACCTTGCCCCGGGGGTACTACATACCTGCTTCGTTGGAATCCTTATGAAAATAGACAATTCAGGCATTTTTGTACAAGTGAAGAAATCATACACAACAGATTCGTTTGTAGTTCTAGGACTGACTTGACTGACTTGACTGACTTGACTGACTTGACTGACTTGACTGACTTGACTGACTTGACTGACTTGACTGACTTGACTGACTTGACTGACTTGACTAACTTGACTGACTTGACTGACTTGACTGACTTGACTGACTTGACTGACTTGACTGACTTGACTGACTTGACTGACTTGACTGACTTGACTGACTTGACTGACTTGACTGACTTGACTGACTTGACTGACTTGACTGACTTGACTGACTTGACTGACTTGACTGACTTGACTGACTTGACTGACTTGACTGACTTGACTGACTTGACTGACTTGACTGACTTGACTGACTTGACTGACTTGACTGACTTGACTGACTTGACTGACTTGACTGCATTGACTGACTTGACTGACTTGACTGACTTGACTGACTTGACTGACTTGACTGACTTGACTGACTTGACTGACTTGACTGACTTGACTGACTTGACTGACTTGACTGACTTGACTGACTTGACTGACTTGACTGACTTGACTGACTTGACTGACTTGACTGACTTGACTGACTTGACTGCATTGACTGCATTGACTGACTTGACTGACTTGACTGACTTGACTGACTTGACTGACTTGACTGACTTGACTGACTTGACTGACTTGACTGACTTGACTGACTTGACTGACTTGACTGACTTGACTGACTTGACTGACTTGACTGACTTGACTGACTTGACTGACTTGACTGACTTGACTGACTTGACTGACTTGACTGACTTGACAGACTTGACTGACTTGACTGACTTGACTGACTTGACTGACTTGACTGACTTGACTGACTTGACTGACTTGACTGACTTGACTGACTTGACTGACTTGACTGACTTGACTGACTTGACTGGCTTGACTGACTTGACTGACTTGACTGACTTGACTGACTTGACTGACTTGACTGACTTGACTGACTTGACTGACTTGACTGACTTGACTGACTTGATTGACTTGACTGACTTGACTGACTTGACTGACTTGACTGACTTGACTGACTTGACTGACTTGACTGACTTGACTGACTTGACTGACTTGACTGACTTGACTGACTTGACTGACTTGACTGACTTGACTGACTTGACTGACTTGACTGACTTGACTGACTTGACTGACTTGACTGACTTGACTGACTTGACTGACTTGACTGACTTGACTGACTTGACTGACTTGACTGACTTGACTGACTTGACTGACTTGACTGACTTGACTGACTTGACTGACTTGACTGACTTGACTGACTTGACTGACTTGACTGACTTGACTGACTTGACTGACTTGACTGACTTGACTGACTTGACTGACTTGACTGACTTGACTGACTTGACTGACTTGACTGACTTGACTGACTTGACTGACTTGACTGACTTGACTGACTTGACTGACTTGACTGACTTGACTGACTTGACTGACTTGACTGACTTGACTGACTTGACTGACTTGACTGACTTGACTGACTTGACTGACTTGACTGACTTGACTGACTTGACTGACTTGACTGACTTGACTGACTTGACTGACTTGACTGACTTGACTGACTTGACTGACTTGACTGACTTGACTGACTTGACTGACTTGACTGACTTGACTGACTTGACTGACTTGACTGACTTGACTGACTTGACTGACTTGACTGACTTGACTGACTTGACTGACTTGACTGACTTGACTGACTTGACTGACTTGACTGACTTGACTGACTTGACTGACTTGACTGACTTGACTGACTTGACTGACTTGACTGACTTGACTGACTTGACTGACTTGACTGACTTGACTGACTTGACTGACTTGACTGACTTGACTGACTTGACTGACTTGACTGACTTGACTCACTTGTCCGTTGTGCAGCGTCAGTGGACATGACATGTATCATTTGAGTCCAGGAAACGAGTTGACTCCCGTTCCGAAATTGTAGCAATATCTCATTGGACTTGACATCTCTTGCGACGCTATCATTAGCTCTGACTGCACTCAACACCTCTGTTCTCTTCATTATCCATTCAGAATATATGGCGCGCAGAAGGTTGCGGCATATTAAGGGTGGTAAATCCCTTGGTAGCAAAAGTATCATATCGCCGATGTGTGGCACAGAGACAATGAACCTAAGAATATCTTAAAAAGTGACTGAATTATTCATTCGATTCTTATCTTGAGTTTCATTTTCGGCAATCCACTGTAATAACTGGAAATATATTCAGCTTCTATCTTCCGACCAGCCATCTAGTCCCCAACTTATTTGGCAGTTTGACAACTTTGAGCACACTCATTTGTTGTCTAGGCACGTATGCACGGTTCTTTCACTGGTTAATTGGATTCAATCTTTTTAACAATCGAACCGCATAGTCAAACAGCACATATTTATTTTACGTTGATATCCGTAGACGGAAGGAGATTCACATATTTCAAGATGAAAATAAAATGCAATGTCTATAGTAAATCGTCTGAAAGCTTCTACTCACTTCTTTACTTTGCGCTCGTTCAGTGAACGACTGCAGAAACTTTAACTTTCAACTTGTCACTTGGTAAACACGAGTGCACTCAGTGTGCAAATGCCACGCACTGCACTAAAGTGTGTTCAAATGGATTTAGTCTCTGAACCAAATGCGACAAGAATACAATGGAGACAAACTCAGGCAACGAGTGGGATAATTAATGAATATCTGCCAACTAAAATACAAACAAACAAGATACTCACTTTCACATTCACTAGAATGCTGGTATGTGGCTTGAGCAACACTGCTGCGATGCAATGAACTCAATTAGGGGTGTGTCATTCGAAAAGGCTTTATGGAAGTTCTGCGAGCGATAGTTGGTCCTGTTTGCGTTGACGGCATGTGGGGGATAGGATTTAATCACCATTTGAATTATACAGAAACTCATTCAATGCTTAAGCCCGATAGCTCGAGTAGAGCATGTAGGTAACTTGGGTCCATCTCGACGGTCCCAAGCTCGAGCCAGTGAGACGAAGCGAAGGGGGACACTTGAGCCGAGCATAAATGGAGAACATCGTCAAGCAACACGGTGAGTAAGTGGCACGCTCGCTAAGTGGATGATGGCATATTACCTCCCCCGCAGATGCGGTCGGGAGTGGCCTACGTAACAACAAGACTGCTCGAGCGACATTGAAAAGCGTAAATAAGTCATTAGTTATTCGAATATTCTGTGCAGCGATAATCGTAGTTTTTCTGATTCAGATACAAAACTCACGATGAGTGCAACAGAGGCAACCAATCAGTTCCAACTCGTTCACAAACCAGAACAGTCAGCCTCTAATTCAGATGCGCTTAATTATTGCGAAGTGTTGTGGATGACTATGCGCGTGTCTATGATAGTCATTGTTTCCACTTGAATCTATGTGATTTGTTGCAAACAGTTCACGATTGTGAAATACGATCTAGATATTAGAGACCATCAGCTGTGACGTGTGACGCTGTTTGTCAAAATACAATTTATTTGTGTTAAGCTGAATGGTTTTTGCCGCAGCAATTTGCATGAAATAAATACAATGAGGGGGGAGGGACTTTTTCATGGAAGTTTAGTCATCATGCTCTCTATTGCATCAATTCTCGCGATTTTGATTTTATACGACGGCGTTACCAATTAAATGCTTAAATGTTGCAGCAATTCATGGCGTTACATCATGATAAAACGGATCAACGAACATGAATGTGGCTGATTTTGTGGAGATGATGCATGCTGAGTCATGGTGGCCTTGCAAACTCGACGAGAAATTTTGTTCTGCATAATTTGCTGAAATAAGCTACAAAACCCCAAGCAAACATCTGTTATGTGATTTGATTGCTCAATATCTTAACGATCAGTGTAGGATTATGATCATTAAGGCTAAAAACATGCCGGATAAAACAAAACGTTTTTTTTTATTCGTGAAACAAGAGAAAATTGTTCCTTATGAGACTGCACACAACAAATAAAGCGAAACAAAAGACGCGTTTTTGTTTTAAAGTGTTTTGGTGGTGGTTTGCTTGCGACACACACCGAATGCAACAAAACTGTTTCGAACCAGCATCGTTGATGACAATTGCCTTCTTCCTTGTGGCGCAACATACACTACATGAAACGAAACGTAAGATGTTGCCAAGATGTTGACGTATATGTTGCCAACAACGTTGACACTACATATGAAACCATTTAGTTTTATTTCAACGCACACCAACCGAAACAAGAAAACAAAACGCTTGGTTTTGTTACATTCTGCTCCTCTTGGTGTGTGTTCAAATGAACAACGTTTCTTATTTTTGACTATCGAATCAAAAACGTTTTGTTTGATCCGTCTTAGGCGTTCAACTTAGACTGCTTAGGACAAAATTTCTCCGACAAATGAATCATTTGTACTAACCATCCAAAGAAATAATAACAATCAGAGTGGACGCCTTCGATAATTCGTCCAAGGCTGCGTACATAGGGAACTTCTCATCTTTTAAACCTACTGCCAGTGGAATAGAACAGTTTCGGCTAGTTCTGCGGAAGGACTTTGTCTCAGGAAGGGAATTAGCAAAGAGCATGCAGTTCGCCTAATAGGTGTGATGAATGATTTGTATTTTCATAAACAGACACAGTTTCACGTTAAGTGAGCATTTTCAACTTTATTTCCTCCGTCTCCTCTTTTAACCGGCATCATTTTTAGTCTTCAAACAAAATTGTATTCTGTTAGGGTCCCGTACCAATAGTTTTGTTTTCTGAACTGAAGTCATTTCGACTTTTTGCATGCATTGCACTAAAAGCACGTGCAATGGTCCGCATCTGCTGGTCTGTGCAGAATTCCTCATACACGACACAGACAAGTCGCTGCAGACCAATATAATTTGCTGTTATGCACAAGGCTGCGCAGACCGTATTTGTTGTGTGCAGTCATGTCTTAAGTAAACAAATTTGGAATTTTGCATGGTCTGCAACGACGTGTCTGTGTCGTGTATGGGGAATTCTGCACAGACCAGCAGGAAAATTCACATCGTAGACATGAATAAAAGCACAGATAGATAATTTTGGACCGAGTTTTTGGAAACTTATAAATTTGTACCACACGCTGGTCCAATTTTTGACTTATTGCCAAAGCAATGATCAGGCGGCAAGAGCAATATCGTCATTTTCCGACCCGACCACTAATGGCCAGAGATAATGGATAGAGAAAGAGATATCCATCTCCTGCCATTTTACCCCTTGTCCACACCGGGGATATAGTGGGGTTCCCTTGTATTTCACACATACTTTTACGCAAACCATGGATCCACCACGCAATGGCGGCCGATTCGTGGATTTTAGTGGGAAAAATGGCGACGGAAGAAAATGTAATGCAATGCCCATTGAACTGGTGCTATTTGACCTTAATTCATAAACCATTCATAAATCAAACCTGACAAACTGTCTCAAAAATTAGTTCCACTCTATACCCTTAATTAATAAATTCTCAGAACTTATAAATTCACATTATTGGGTCTATAACTCGCGGTTTTTTTCATCTGGTCCCATATTCCGGGCGTTTTTTTGGGTACTGCCCTCTTCAATTGGAGCGTTGTCCATTGATGGTTTCACCCGGTTTTAGCATCTCATAATACAGCACACCCTTCGGATCCGACTGTGCCGTTTATTTGGCTGGTTGGCCGGGTTTCACATATGATTTTTTGCGCTTGGGGTTGTCGTAATGGATCCATTTTTCATCACCAGTAACAATCCGAAGCAAAAATGACTTCCTTTTGTGGCGTCGTGTGTGTCATGTCCCCGCAAAAACACTTTTTTAGGCACAAAGTTCGACATATTTGAGTGAAAAAACAGTAGCTTTCCAACGCATGTTCGAATGGAATAATACAAGTTACGCCATCTCTTAGCAAACCGCATGAATTAAGTTGTAGACTCATTACATAATTTAATAAGAACAATGACAAGATATTGCAATTTTAACTAGTGCATAAAAATGGTTGTCAAAAATGTAGTATTTTTCGTATAAAAAATGTATGTCAGATGAAATCAAGGGGCAATAGAGCTAGAAGATGTATATCTCTATCCTCCATTATTTCTGCTAATGTCCGTACAGATTTGCTGCACCTTGTGTGGTGAAGGGATGTTTGAATAGATTTGCAGCGACGTGCCTGTGTATGTGTATGGTGCCCAATAATAACAACTAATGGACGGCTGAGATTTCATTCAGATCCGATTTCAGCGAATAGCTTATGTATCGAAAACGTATTCGTCTAGATTTCGGAATTTGAGTTGAAAATCAATTCCCGTACAGAGTTTTTTTGAATGTAAGACTTTGCCTCTGCATCAGCCATTACCTCATTGCCACAAGAATTAATTCAAGGGACGGGGGGTTTATCAAAATATGACTAGTTTTTGATTTTCTGCGAAATTCTGCTGCAAACATGACATAATTAATTTTCAAATTTATCTGTACACTGGAGTTCTTTTTCCAAAATAAAATAAATATATAATAGATTAATTAAGTAACAGAGCTACTAAAAGGCCATGCAACGTCGCCTATAAGACCCGGACTGTGCGAACGTATAAAGCTATTTTTCACAAATCCTGCAGCTGACCAGAGAGCGTTAAATCGACACACACTATGTTCTGAATTCGATACAGTGAGGCATACGACAGGTTTCATCGTAAGAAACTATTTGAAGCGGTGGCCGAATTCGGGATCCCCGGATGGGTCGCATGACACTAGAACATACTCGATTCACCGTGTAGGAGATAGGCTACCCTGATTTCTTTAATTTTGTGCTGGAAAATTTGGTACTGCAAAAGAACAGTGGTTCAAAAGCGGAAAGAAACACAACAAATTAAATTTGGAATATGGAGTTGGCATATATTTTTCCACAATTTTGGCATGTTATGTCAAGGGATGTGCGAGACACAAAGCTCTAGAGTTACTCTTTCGTTGAGTTTTAATATTCGTGTATTTTCTCGCAGTAACTCGTTGTTATGAAAACGTTTCTTTACAAAATACGAAGAAATAAATGAAATTTGAGTGTTTTAACTGGGTTAGACCGAGTGCTCAAGTTATTTGTTGTTATTCCATGAGCTGCAGTTTTGGCTCCACAAAGCTCCAACGAGTGGTTAACAGTTTAAGAAAGCTACGATATTCAGCTAACTATTCTAAAAAGAACGGTACTCGCCCTGATCCGTCGGGACTCAAATCTTACAAATTTGTTTTGTTAAATCGGGTTTTAAAAACATGGTTTAGAATTTAATAATGTAACATTCATTTTTTGGCTGATAATGTTCTGGAAAGAATGCAACTGGGACTTTAGATATATAAATCCTTCTCTGAAAAAAGTAAATGAATACATTGACGGAGATCCGTGATATTCAAATTATGCTAGAATCTTGTGTTTATTTGTTTGTTGGACTGTAGACAAAAAGCTACAACAGACAAGACATTGTTTATAGGAAGGACAGAAGGTCTTCATGTTGTATACATCATATCCACCTACCGATCACTTTGGCCGCAAGAGCCTTTTAAGCCTAGTAATACGATGACTTAAGCTGCAATTGAGTTGTAATGAATTCAAGTTCTACAAAATAATAAATCTGTAACATTTGAACCCCTTTGAACCAAGAAATCTTTTCAAAAAACTGATATATCTTGTTTTATCACTTAAGTTTATTCCGTTAATGATCTCGTGGCGCATGTATTTTGTTTCATTCTGATCAGTCCACAGGTTCAAAGTAACATCTTTATTTCCGCTCTCCCATGCAAGGCGAACCACTGTGTGGTGTGCGGCTGTAAACTCGGAGAGCACTATGTTCTAAGAGTCTGCATAATTTTTGGGATACAGCTATGTACATCCCAGCTTGGTGTAATGGAATCATTCACCACAATCGAAGAAAACAAAAAAAAAATGCAGTCGAACTAAGAAAAATTCCATCGAATGGGCCAACACATCACGAACGACTGTTACAAAGTGGCGGCGGCATAAGACCTTGTTTGCCTCTCTCCGGTACCTCATCGCCCTTTAACATCATCATCAGTCCAGCTCATAGTTCCATCTTAGAAGGACGAGTTCATTGACACTAAATACAATTTCTAGCATGTGTCATCTCACACCCTCACAAACATCCATTGAACCAGAACTGATATTCCGTATTTCGCAATATTGACAAACGATTCCTGGCAAATCCTTTGATTGATGGCCTCCACAAGACACTCTACTCTAGGCCGTACGACTGCCAACGACATCATGTAACCGACACATGGAAACAAATAGCAACAGTTACACAAAAGTAACCATAATCCCAGCCATAAACACTCTGAGAGCTGCTGACTACCCCCCACAAGGCACGCACGCAGAGCAAGAGCACCAAAAAGCCAGACCAAAGCATGCGACCTAGCCATTCAATTCCCAATCACCTCTCTCGCCTTTATGTTGAACACGTAACAAACAACCCGGCCACCAGAAAGGGATAACACCAGAAAGGATACAAAGTCATTCATTACAATTTTACTAGTTTCCACAACATCGAGTGTCGTCATCTAGCAAACGACCGCAAATTTGTGCACCAGCGGAACTCCCCAAAGTGGCCCTCATTCCATACGACCGATAGAACCCATCCCCCTCTTTCCATGGTAACATATAACGCCCACCCACTACCACCGCAACAGAAAACGTAAGCACTTTATCTTTCCACTTTGTAGCCATTATGAGATGTTTCGCCCCCAAAATGTCCTTCGATGTGTTCTCACAGAGCCTTTGCCTCAGCCAGTCATCCGTTTACGGGGCCTTTGCGTGGCGGCGGATACACAAATTTATTATTGAACGACATTCTGTCTATAATTGGGCGGTTACGCGAATGCGGGTGGGGGGGTGTAAGCTGAGAAGAGGGCTTTTTACCATAATGACTCCTGCTCGTTTCGCCATTAAATTAACCTCAACTACACAACACCAGCCAACTGTGCAAAAGTGCATATACCCTAAGCATCGGTAACATTTCAGCTTCCGCATTCTCCTCGCCCTCTCAATCGTCCGCGCCCACGTTCAACGCAGCCCACTCCCATCGGTACAATCCAAACACAACGGCACAGCAACGATGGCGATGACGACGACGGTTTATTGCTCCCATCCGGCCGTGGAGTATTGGCATAAGCACATGAGTACACCCCAAACCGCTGCGCGCCGCCAATTCCATAATATTGTATTAAATACATCGGTGGCACCCGAGAGACTGCACTAAAGAGTGTGTAACATCGCTTGTCACAACATGTGTTCGGATACACAACTGCTACCACTAGTGCCACCGTCGTCATCGCTGCCGTCGCCAATTGCCGCTGGCGGCAAGCGTTTGGCGCTGAAGCTATTATCAAGTTGCCCACGGGCACCGGAAAGCTGCATCTAGCTGCATCGGCAACAGAATATCTAGCGACATCTAATGGCATGGACTACACCTGCTTGCATGTAGCACCAGGCAAGCTTGTTGCAGTCAGCAAGAGGGAGAGGCAATCCTCGAGGAGAGTCCTTGCCTGGCTGCGCTGCAGTCGTAGTCGTCGTCGACGTAGTCGCCATCGCCGTCACCGTCATTGTTTCACCTGGAAACCTTCTGTTCGGGGCAAATTAGGTGTAAATTGTTTTGCGCGCGTACACACGTGTTTCAAGGATGTACCCATCATCTCATTCAATTATGAGGTGTGCTGGAGGGCCCACACGCACTTGCACACAGATCCGTTTCCGTTTGTATCTCTGTATCTTCGGTGTCATTTGGTAAATTGAAGTTTAATTAAATTCTGCTTTCACACTCACCCGGGATGCGATAATGTATCTAACCACACAATTTATGACATCTATTCGACTGCATTCGAGAGCACAACCGCTGGCAAGCGACGACAACGCACGCAAAGTGAGGCACTCATACACGCGGACACCGCACAAGAAACTGACTCATTGGGTCCGAACAAGCCGTTGCTCCGCCGCGCCGTGGTGTTAGATTCGTTTCTTTTTGCTTATTTTTGCTTGGAGTTGTATTCGGTCGTAGTTGTTAAGACAAAAGCTCTCCTTTGTGTGGCGAGCTTTTGATTGCGGTTGGCGCAATGGGATTCGGATGGCGGCAGCTCGGTGTTTGGTTCGGTAACAAGAGGGCGATCGTGACGAAAGATTAACTGCAAGTTAATTAACCCGGTGACTTCAGACCCATTACGCTGTGCGATTGTATGAAGCGCGCCCAGACAGGTGTATGAAAGCGACCTTGTTATGCTGTAGCGCTCTGGAGAAAAACAAACTATCGTGGCTGCGGCAAACATGCGGGACGTTAATGGCTGTCCGGGAGCAGGTTTTAGAGACCCACTCCAGTATGTTTTGCCACGCTTGTGTGCTTGTGTACGTGGGCATTGCCTTCAACTGATTCGTTTGAATGAAGTTCAACTTGATGATTTAACTGTATTTAGATCAATTAGTGGCTCCTAAGAGTACCGCGCTAAATCATTTCTGATACTATGGCTGAATAGGGTTTGACTAGCGCTAAATTTGACGCTCTAGTGGGAACTGTGTGTTCAAGGGGAACAATTCCATGAACAAATAAAAAGCCTAGACTTTGATCAGTCAAAAGTCTAGGCTTTTTATTTTCCCGTTGAAAGTGTAGCCCGGGGAAACTGAATTGAAGAAAATGGGGAGTGAATATAGCAGATAGACAGCAACCAATATAGATCGCCTTTCTTGATCTAGTCCTTTAGATCGTGATAGTCTGTTCCAGTTAAGGAACGGTTTGGAGATTCGACGAGAAGGTGGTCCATCGTTTCCTTTGATTCAGCGATCAGCAAACAGTTTTCTGAGCTCTTGTGCCCCTAAGTGCTCCATAATGTCCTTAGGTCAAGCTTGGTTAATTTTAGATCCTCCTTGGTTCTTCTGAGGTAGACCCTCATGCATTTTTTTAGAGTGTGCAACACCATCCTTATTGTTCCGAAATTGGGTGCGACGTTTATCTGACCAGTTGTTGACGTCCATGAAGAGGCCCAATAAACGAGTTATTGCCCCCTTTTTGACTAGAGCGTCTGTCATTCATGATTTTCAGATCCTCGCACCGATATCAGTTTCAACCAGTTTTTCTTCGCCAGTGTACGAATTGAACATGCTTCCAATCGTTTCTGCAATACGAATACCAACAATTTCGTCATTTACTTAAATTTATAATTGCCTTCGCTTCAATTCTTCGCTGTCACCATGTGAAAATGCGTGAATTGTTGCAGTTGCACCATCGACTCCAGTTCAGTCAACGACCCAAGTGCTGGGTCAGCAATTATTTGTTGATGAATTTGTACAAAATACGAAGACAATTGAATACGAACAACTAACTCAATCAATATACACGCTGTTTTATTTACTTTGATTTGTTCTATTGCTATCCTCCCCCCCCACCAGTGGTAAGGGGGTAGTTGTTCAACTTTAACAACCAGCGTGTTTTGTGTTTTGTGGTATTCCCAGACAACCCTTTACTCGAATATAAAGCTGATCAGGGCTTTAAGACTATCTTGAATATACAGTGAAACCTGCGATGCAAGCCCACTTAGAGAGGTGACAGACTTAATTATTTATTTACTTCCGTCTTTCAAGTATAAGGCTCAATTGATAATCAAAAAAATTGCGCTTAAATGTTTACCTATATCTCCACTCATATTAAAGTCTGTAACATTGGCAACTAAGTTGAATTTTATGCAAGCGTTTGTTGCAGGATCATTTTGTCCATAGTTTGACCTATGCCTCGAAACATAAAAGAAACCTTTAGGCCGCAGACAACGAGACGGGGTGTAAGCACTGACCATGGATAGTTGCATCGGACAATCAATGTGAGCAGTAATGATGTCACCAGCGAAAAGAACTTTCGTCCTTCGTACATGCAGTTCCTTTAGATCAATAAGCTGACATCCAGCACTTTAATCTGGAATATTTGAATTCCCCGACATCTTTCTGAGAGCAAACCTAGTCAATCTCTTTTGTATTCTCTCAATACGAATAGCGCTATTGTTATGCAAAGGATTCCATATTAAACAACAGTATTCTAATATAGACCGAATTAAGGAAACATACACATACTCAAGAGTGTAAGGATCCTGAAAATCATTTGAATTTCGCAACAAGAGTCCCAACATGGAGTTAGCCTTTGATTTTCGATTGAGTGAAAGAATAATTTGGACCACCTCAAACTTAACCCTTCTTTCAATACTCAATTCCGTTCCCCCATGAGAAACACTCAGCATACCCGGGTATGCACGCATATTTTCATACGTTTTGTGTGGATAATGAACGATTTTTCTCTCATCAACTGGTTTGCTTTTTGTTTTTTTTTTATATATTTTGAAGATCCTTTCGATTGCGGTTGGAATAATAAGAAACTTCAGTCAAGGCTCTATACGTCGAATGAATATTTCATAACTCCATAACTCGAGCACTCCAGCAATCGAACTCAATATTTGTTCCCCCTAACTATTCGAATTACGATCGTTTTTCGCTTAAGATTCTGAAAACATACCCAGGTATTCTTGTGTTGACACAAGGGCTATTAGGGTTCAAGGCTCCTAGGCTTTAAGTTCTCCAGCTAGTGGTAATACTCGTGATGTTGAATTTCTATTACTTGTCGATGTCTTTGAATATGACATTTGCACGACGGCCGGTCAACGAACGGTTAAATCGTAGCCTCCTCTCTTACTCCTCCAGTGAAAGAGTGATCCTAAATCTATCTGCAATTCGAACGCTACTCCCTGATCGTGTCTTCTTGGTTATAGTGTCATCAGATGTTGCTGGAAGGACTGACGGAGGTGATGGTTGTTCTGAAGTTTGAAATTAGAAAAGCTGGTTTTAATCGATCGATTGAGACTGTTACTTTGCCTGTTGTCTTCACGAGTGGAAATGGACTGCTGACTGACTGGCTGTTGAAGTCCGGTTCTGACTGCATCTCTGATGATGGATGAATATGTGCGCATATTCATGTGCGATAATTTTTCGGAATGAAGTCGGACAAAATTTGTCATCTCTTAAAACTCACCGTGGCGTGTGATGGGTTCTCCGCACATTTAGGGTGCTGTAGCTTGCAGGTCTTCCTTGAAAGATTCCCTGATTCCGATCAGTACAACAGCAAAGTTCGTTAGTCCATGCTGGTGATTCCTGACATTCTAATGCGGCTTTTATTTGACGATGCAACATTTCAACCATGCCATTAGCTGCGGGGTGGTAAGCCGTTGTTGTTAGAGGGCTAATGCCAAGCGATTCGGTTAAAGCGTCGAAGAGATCGGACTAAAGTTGTCTGCCACTGTCACATGTAATTTTGAGTGGCACTACACAACTTGCTATCCAATTTGCGAAAAGAGTTCTAGCAAGTGTTTCAGCAGTAGAAATCCAATCCAAGGGGTAAGCTTCTGGGCAGCGGGATTTTCGGTTAACGACACTGAGCCAAAATTTGTATCCTCTTGAGTATGGAAGAGGTCCAACGAAATCGACGTGGATATGCTCAAATCTCGAAGATGGTTGTTCGATTGGAGACCAATGGGGGATGATGTATGTGGTGTTGTCTTTGATCATTGGCACGGGATACACGCCTTTGCTCAAGCTCTGCAGTCTTTGCGAATTGAAGGCCTGACGAATTTTAAAGAGACCAGTTTAATTGAAGCTTTTGTACCGAGATGGCTTGAACTGTGAAGCGATTCGAATATTTGACGGCGGAAGGGTGTTGTTACAAAAGGTCTAGCAACACCATTGGACACGTCGCAAAATATTTGAAGCTGTAGCACGGAAGAACATTTAATAATGTTTTCCAGTTCTGTGCCAACATTTCGCGATGCTACGAGTTCTCAAAGTTAACCGACTTACTGATGCCATCGACTCTTGACAACGCAACTGCCACTACGTTTTCCACATGTTGGTTGAACAATGAGATCAAGACATAGAAACTGTCGTGGTGATGCCTTTTCGGGATTTTGTTTGAAAGCAGACACTAAGGGCTTGTGGTCCGTGAAGGTGGTAACATTTCTGGACTCCAGCATGAACTTGAAGTACTTGATAGCTGAGTAGATTGCATGTAATTCCCTGTCATAAGTACTGTATTGACGCTGGGCGTTGTTGAAATGTCGAAGCCATAAGCCCTTTTCGTGCCTTATGCTGCATTAATTGTTGAACAGAAATGAGAAGAAACTTTCAATTGAGACACATTCGTAGATACCGCTTTTGGGAAGTGTTGGAAGGCTTTTTTTGGTTGAATTGGATCTATTCTGTTCTGTAGAACATGTGATTCGGAACAGACTATTTCCGAATTCCGCCATAGTTCCTTTCAAAGGGATATTTTGAAGGGTCTGGTTTACACCAACAAACCAACCACAACATCGCAGTAAAAAGCGAAGTAAGACCTGAAATGTGCGAAAACAATATGCAAACTCCCTGGAGTATCCACACAATACTGAAACCGTTTGCCACCATTGTTTACATGCACGAAGTTGACTCGCATACTTGTTATGCAGTCAAAGAGGTAAGCGATCTATTATTCTCTTTTGGGACACCAAAATATGCAGAACTACAAAAATAAATGGCGTGGTATGATGTCAGGGGTAAATAGTACTTGTTTTGCAGTACTTCACTCACTCAGAGTCCCATGAACGAACACATAAACCAGCAAGCACGTTAGCTTTTAAGATCACTTAGTGATCTTCAGTATACCTATCATTCTTCAGTGCACACCTGCAGAAAAGACCACAAAACAATCAGCAAATAATTCACTCTCTGCTCGTCCTCCCACACAGCCCCCCACACATTCTGCACAAAATATTCACATCAGAGCACCATTTAGGCCTCAAGATCGATCCACTCGACTCAATTTGACATAATCCAAACGAAATCACATGAGAAACAAAAGAAAAAAGAACTATCAAAGCCAGCCAATATAAACAAACGACAAGCGTCAAAAACCGTCAAAAGCCATAGTTTTTGTTTACCCGCCAAACCAGACTTAGCATCCACAAGCTGTTTGGTGATCTTGGCCATTCTCTCATTCTCTCTCCGCCTGGGTCTCAGTTAACATCCACATTCAGCTGATCCGAAAGTTGGTTGCTCACTCTCTCTCTCTCTCTCTTTGCTCAAGTCTTTCGTCTCGCATTGACAACATTTCAGCGATGGGCAGGTAACAGCTGCAGGTAGTTTCAGTTGTTAGACAGTCAAGCGGGAGTGCGGATCAGATCGAGTTTTGTGCGTCCCACAAGCTTCTTGATGTCTCCGAAGTGTTTCGCGTTCCATTGAGTGATTATGGTAAACTATCTATTAACAGTGCCAATACAATCCGCAGCGGTTTAAGCAAAAAAAAATCACAAAGGAATTGCGTCTTAGGCACCACCTCACGGATGTAAATACCAATTGCCATCTAATGGTCTCACTATTCGCATACAAACGAGAAACGCGCTAGCTACGAGTACGCGCGCTAGACTGGTTGGATTTGTGTGTACCGTCTGTACGAGTACACTCTTATCCAATGAATAAGGTCTTTGTACAGTTTTATCATCATCATGGCACAGAGTGATGATAAATTTACTTGATCTGAACTTTTTGTCTCGTATCTACCTACCTATTCTCAGCTCTGCTGCGGTGCGCGTGTATGTGTGTTAAGGTGAAAAAAAGAGAAATCGTTTCATGCTTCGCGGTCGTTTACGTCGTCGTCGTCGTCGTCGTTGTCGTTGTCGTTGTCGTCGTCGCCGTTGTTACTGAATGCGCTACTGAATGTATCGTTGTCTTCATTTGTTGTTGTACTTCTGCACGGGTTGCACATAGACGACAAGAGGAATATCTTTGAGCGAAAGGAAAGTCGGTTTCCACCGCAACAACATAATTGTATGCTTTCGAGAGGAGTACGCGAAAAAGGGAAACGTCCCAAGGAACAGTATCTATGAGATAGTATAAGTGGACGGACTTGAATAATGACATTTGCAAAATAGGAATATCATATTTACTAGCAAATAAATTTAAGTGTTGCATGTTGGAGAATATCTTTTAAACTTGCATCTTGTAGATACATTGAACCTTACTTGTTTCTTATGGATTTTTCGAATCTTTGGATGTGGAAAGTATGCAATCAAGGGAATAGGCATTTTCGATTATAATTATACCACATGTATCTCATAGATAGTTCAGAGTATCTCATGCATTTTTATAGGATTTGGTGTTGTTCAATTGAAAATAGATTAAACATTTTATTCTTTTTTTTTATAATCATGAAAAAATAGTTCATAGATAGATATAGTATCTCATAGATAACTCTGAATGCCTACACACATTTCATCTGCTGGTCACACTTTAGAAATAATTGTACAACATTTATTTCCTGAGTAACAGTCAATTTAGAAATTTAGATATCCTTCAGATACATTATATAATGAATCCACCGCAAATTAAGAAAGTATTCCTTTCATCGCAAACTGTATCCATAATTGGATAAAAATAGAAAACTAATCGAATTATGTCAACGTTTCACTTAAAAAGTATCTCACAGATTAATTAGGGTATCTCGAGCATATTTTTATGCCAATAACCACAAACACGGCATGCATATTTTACAGGAATAGAATACAGCACGAAAGCTTTCTTTTAACTTCGATAGGAAAAGTATCTAACCGATTTTTGCGGTCAAAGACGCGTTCCGTGATTAAGTAACTCACAGATATTCCCTTGTACGTCCCTTATTACAAAGCACTCAGTCAAAAAATAGGTAATTCTCTTCAATCCGAACCATCTTCAGCGGATCTAGTAAATGATTTGCGGAAAAAAATCGTTTAAATCAACAGCAAGTGTCACTATATATTTGAGTGCTGAATGTGATGAAAGCCACTTGACTGAGCCGTTCTTTTGCCAACAGCTTAACCAAAAGTGTCATCAATTGCAGTAGATACTATACGTATTTCAGTATCTGTATCGTGTCGTGTGTTAGAACGCCAGCCCTTACCTCATTGACGTACTCTCACGTTCCGGATTGAGAGGCGTAATTTGAAAATTTTATTTAACCACACTCCGGATGTGTGCGAGTGAATGAGTGTGTGTTTGTGTGCGGTAGCTGCAACCGATTTTGGGATAAATGAAATTGCATGACTCCCCACATCCATACGATACTCCGGTTAAGTGAAAGTTGTGTCTGCCCAAGAGGTGTGTGGCTGGTTACAGCCCAGTGTGCCGTGTCTGGCGTGTTTTTTGTTTGTTATTTTTGTTTGCGTATTTTTGCTTTTACCGTTTGCTGCATGACACTCTGCTGCTCATGACATCTAATTAATTTAAATTTCATTTTTTATTCCCGTCCTTGTCGGCAAAAAATAAAAAAAACCCCCAGATAGAAACGACTCTCGCATGTGTGTGAATGTGATACGAAACGAATGCGGTTTATTACATGTGCCATCGCACTAGCCAGAGAGAGGAGCACAAGTCGCCTCCATTAAATGTGATTATAGCCACAAATGAAATACAGATAACATATGTATATTCCGCATTTTGTTACACTCGTAATTAATTAGTTTTGTGCGAACGAAGTTACACAATTCAATTTAGTGCAGGGATAAGCACTCTCAGCGAAGGATACAGTGCCATGTGTACTGGCCGATGCGGGAATTTACATCAGCACCATCTACAACTACAAGCTCCCATCATTGAGGAAGCAGCCCGATAAAACCAAAACAAAGAATAAAACAACAAAATTTCGCCCAATCTCTTGTGGACAATTGTGTGCGTTTGAGCGCGTTCTGGGGGAAAAAATTAATTTTTAAAATTCAATTTCATTATGATTACCATGGACACGAGGAGCAGACCCAAATGGAATTTATACGCGATTACAATTGCGGCAACGGTATTTGCAGCTGTGGTCGGACCAGGTGAGTGTCTATGTAGTTATAAAATCAATGCTTGCCTAGTAATCGACTTTCCCCAGCCGCCGCGCCGTGTGGATAGACATACATGCGCGACGTCGCGTTCGTACTCCACTCGGCAGTGAAACGCCGCTGGGAAAGGTGAAATGGGGTAGAATATTTTGCGGTCTATAATGCTGCCCGTGATGGTGAGGCATTTGTGTCTATCGAATGCATTTCTGGATATTAGAGATTTTCGGAGCATTTATTTGTTTTTCAATTAACTGATTTAGAGGCGGATTAGATAATTATCCCTTGTGGGAATGTTTCAAGCCGGTTTCAATTATGTTTGAATTGGCAATAGGATAACTCTGTCGTTGCAACTATGGCGGGCGGGTTTCATTTTGGTGAAGTTTGTTTTATTTCGACTGAAATTATACCTAGAACTATACATGTTCATGTAAAAAGGGGCTTTTTGCAAACAAAGTTCGGTTTGCGTAATGCACGTGATTATGTGCTTCGTATCCATAGGGGACCTTTTCAATGTTTACACGTAGGGACAGACAGAGGCCTGCGGTCTGTGGGCTTTGTGGATGTAAGCTAATCACATTTATCTCATCATTTGATGAATTGAATACATCAGCCGTAGTTTTCAAATCAAACTACAGCTCTCATGGAGTTTAATTAAATTGGGCCTACCTAGTGATGTTAATTGAGGAACTCAATGTTCGGCTGGTTTGGTCAGGTGGCACAAATATCGCCATCATCACGACTTCCGAGGCGGGTCTTGAATAAGATTTCATCAGATGGCGGATCCAGGATGAGGTGATTGTCCAAAACCTAGCAGTTACACTCCGGAAGAGTTAGAGTTGATGGCGAAAGATCGAAAGATCTCTTTACCCCCGCGACGCTTTTGTGGATCATGCAGGTCAGAAGATGATGATGATGAGTGGTGTTGATTAGTCTCGCTGTTATGTGGTCCTGTTTAGCCATCCCTGGGATCCCTGTTATATCATGGAGATTCTGGAAGAAGTAGTCGCCCAGTTGTCTTTGTTTCACGAAGCAGAGACTGGGGCAATGACAAAGATAGTGAGTGGTGTCCTCAATTTCTTCTTCGTCCCCACAGCCACTGCATATTCTATCATGGGTAAGTCCCATTTTTTGTTCGTGGTATTTCAGGTGATTATGGCCAGTTAGAGCTCCGACGACCATCCGCAGCAGCTTCTTGTTGCATTTGAGAAGTTTCTCAGTGTTTGCACTATTGTACATGGGCCATAGTAGTCGGGTGGTCTGACAAGTGGGTAAAGAGTCCCACTGTCTATTAGCTAGCTCCATGATTGTGTAGTCCACTTTCTTCTTGACGTTAGCCATCGGAGGATCAATACATGAGATTACTTGGAATGGGTCCATTTTGGCCCCTTTCATGACAAGTTCATCAGCTACCTCATTGCATTATGTCCCTGTGACCTGGGACCCAACAAAGTGTGTTCGAAAATTGAGCTCTTCGCGACAGCTTACGACTAACTTGGACTTGATTTATGTAGCCGAAATTGCTTGAATTGCTGAAATGGCCGTAATATCAGCCGCTGGTATCTCCAACAATGATATCATTTTGGCCGCTTCATTGACCGGAAGGGCCTCCGCTTGAAAAACACTGCTGCAGTCAGGTAACCTGATGGAGCAGTACATGTTTAACAATTCGGAGAAAATGCCCGCGCCTGTTCCTTTGTCTATCTTCGACCCACCCGTGTAGACATGGATGGATGTCAAGTTGTTGATGGGTTCATTGTAGTTGCACTCCTCCCTTGTTGGTAAACGACACCATCCCTGTTGGCAATGAAGTCAAGGGACGGTAGTAGATCACTCGCCGTTTGTTCTATATTGGAGCTTGTGTGCCAGCTCTTGGATTGAATAATCCTGATGGCGATATTTGCAGCGGATTTCTGCATATAGAGGTCCAATGGCAGAAGATCCAGGAGAATTTCGATGCCCGCAGGGTAGTGGAGATCGCTCCTGTCACACCTAGTCATGCACGTCTCTATATGCGTGTTACCAGTTTTAAGTTGGAGGCTATGATACAAGCCTTCCTGACGATAGCTATAACTTTGTGTTTAGGACCCCATTTTTTTTGCCGTATATCCTGTTCCAAAGCTATAGGGCACAGGCAGCCTTTTTTGTTCTTCCAGTTACGTTGAGTTTCCTGTCTAGGATAAGACCCAGGTATTTCGCGCTTTCTTTTAGGATGAGAGCTGTACCCTCAATGGACGGGGTGTCGAAAGGCGGAACGACCCTCTTATTGGTAAAAAGAACCAACTCTGTCTTATGTGGGTTCATCCCTAGACCGCAAGATTTTGCCCACCTGAGGAGGGTATTTATTGCGCATTCAATTAACTCGCTTAGGGTCGGGCGGAACTTACCACAGGCTATTATGGTTACATCGTCAGCATATGTAATAGCCTCGGTTCCCGTAAGTCTGAGTTTTTCTAGATTGTCATTAATAACTAGCACCCTCAGAAGGGGGGAGGTAATACCAGCTTCGGTGGTGTCCCGAGAGGCTACTACTCTAATGGCGGAATCGCCTAAGATAGCGTTAATGATTCTATTTCTGTCCAAGCTTACTATTGCTGACGTTGCTGATTGCTCATCTTTGGCTTTCAGAAGCGCAACTTTGATTTCCCTGGTTTCTATATTACTGAAGGCTCTCTTTATGTCTAAAAAAGCAGCGAGAGCATATTCCTTGACATTGACGGACTGTTCAATGCCTCTGACTACGTCATGTAGTGCTGTATCTATATCTTTGCCCGTCATGTATGCATGCCGTGAACGGGTGATGGCATCGTGCTTGAATTTGAGCCGTATGTATGCGTTGATGAGTTTGAGGACATGATGAGTCTTGAGGACAAATGAAGGAAGACTTATACGCCTAAAATCTTTCGCTGTGCAATGGCTCGCCTTGCCTGCTTTAGGGGTGAAAACAGCTTTGACTTCCCTCCAGGCGGACGGTATGTGTATTCAAGGATTTGTATGATAACATCCTTTGTCTTTTGCAGCATGATGGGAACGATTCCATCGACTCCCAGGGACTATCGACTATTACATCGATTAAATTGCAGAAATATAAAATTGCCTTTAGTGAAATTATTTCTCCCTAGAGTTGTGTTGTAGTTCATTGCCGGGGTATTTTTGCGCCATTCGAAAATGCACGAATCCGTTTGGAGAATGCCTCATACGCTTTTGGCATACGCTTCAAAATGGGCACAGAATGTCTGGCAAATAGTCACTACACAGTCTGTCCCACTTCCGATGGTTTGAAGTAAAGAGCAAAAGACATTTCTCACGATATTGCAATACACCGTTGTATCCAATCATACAACTTTTTAAAGCTAGTCTGGAAAGGGAATCGCCTTTAAGTTGCCGATCGTATTCTTCTGGATGGGAGGAACCATACTGTACGTACGGTACGATTTGTCCCATGGACTAGATGGACACTTGGCCACGCGAGTACTGTCGGTGGTTGAGAGTTTTGACACCATTTTGGCCAAAAACTGAAGTAAAACTAGAAGTTAGAACGAAAGCGCGTGGATATGCTATATGCAAAAATAATCCGCCCACAATCTCTCCAGCAAATACAAATTACGTGTCTGAGGCGTCATTATTGATTTCGATGTCCTTGAACTTGAAGTCCTCATCTCATTGCGTCTCTTCTCTCTTCATCCATACTATCTTCTCATTCGGCCCGTCTGGTGAAAGGTGACTTCCACGTCAAGACGACATGAATGCAGGGTATTTTGCTGATAGACTTCAAAAACTCGGTAAAAACAGGAACGCTTTGAACCTTAGAGAAAATTTGAAAAGTGGACGAGGAAGTCGCTGAATTTCCTTCAGAAAAAAAGTTCTGATCGCGATCTTTGGTCGTGCTCGCGTTAACGGCATTAGAAGGAGAAGGATTTAACCACGATCTGTCTGGGCTGTATAAGGATATTGGCCTAGCCAGCCGTCTAGACCCAACGTCAAGGTTGGTGGTGGTCAAGTGGAGCGTATGGTACATCTTAGCACATTCAACGGGAACAACCCAGCATGGCACCCCCGCCTCTGATCTGGGGCACATAATAGGAGAAAGACTAAAACCAGGCCGGTTTGGTTAAAGTGGCTGACTTCTGCACGGAAAGACAGCATCCACACCTAGGCCATCGTAGGCCCATTGTGCCACCACGCGGATCTGTGAATACCTATTAAATTAGGCTAACTTTAGGCAGGCAGCTACAGACTGCTAAAGTTGGTTCAGATCGTCCACGGATTACAACACCACACAAACTAGAAGAAGTTTGCGGGTATTCTCCTCTCACTCAAACAGTGTGTCTCTGACCCGTGACCCGCTGTGATGACAGCGTCCGCCTTAACTTCCTTTGAAGATAAAAGGTTTGTAGGCACCTGGATTCGGCTAGGCTATACCACGTACGGGTGTCACTATACTGATTGCACTATACCCTGATTGCTCTTAAAGGTGTGCAACTACAGTCAGTTACTTGTTTACATAGAATGTAGAAGCAGCAGTAATTTTGAGTCCACGCTTGACTCAAAACAACTTTTTTTTTTAACTAAATTGACAAAAAACGATGTGAAATGTGAAATGTGTTTTTTTTGTAGCCTCGTTATGAAGCCATTTAGAGCGAGTGTAATTATTTCGGCTTCAGACAAATCATGAAGTCATACAATGTCTTCATTCTGCAATGCACATATTTCATCACGAAGTCATTAGCAAGCATTCAGATGCTCCCATTCAGCCGTCATTCACAGAGCATATCTTTTCCCCTTTGAATCCCGATCTGTGTCCGCCCTCATACTACATTCAGCTCAAAAGTGATTAACAGCATTCAATCCCTCTACATTTATGTGCCGGTCCCAAATCCTGTCGAACTAACAAAGGCGACGCATACATCATAGTTTGCCTTCCTCTGCAACAAATGTCTATGACATCTTCATAGGGCCCACATGAATAATCCTTCGATCTGAAAGGATTTCCTTGCCACCCCCAGGACGTACCAGTTCAACTCGCCCTCGGAATTCCCCACAGACAGGGACACAATGCCCTGGAAACCAGCCAGCAGTCACCTTCGCAATCCAACGGCGATAATCCTTAAAATAACATTCAGTCCTTACTGCTCGGCTTTGAGGCAGTCCCTTCTATCATCCCCATTCCAGAAATCATCGTGACTTGTAGATATTCAACTTTTCTTCTGACGTGTCAAGCGATGAAAATGGAAAATCTCCCAAGTGTTACCAAATGTCACCTTCTGCTGGCATCACATGAAGCAACAGAGCAACGCCAGCGCCCACTCTCTGCGAACAGACCGGTGACCTCCCGATCACGGTCCTGGACAATCTTACAGATTTATGTTTAAGAAGAAGACTTAATACAGATTTTTCGCCCATAAAGAGATTATCGTAAATTTATTAGATGTAGCGATCTACCTTTTTGATTCGTCCTGTTCCCTGCTATACTTGGTGTCTGGCCTGTTCACCGCCAGCAGAGATTTCGACGTCTGATGGCGACTACTAGGATGGTGTATATGTGTGTATGTATGTATGTGTGTTTGTGTGACAGGGATCGACCCAAGTCATGTGAGAATTCAGCTCTTCTTTGAGGGTGTGTGCTGGGATTCTTTATTGCCCTTTAAATGGAGTGACTTTTGGTTATTCTTCTTCATCATTCCCCTCCCTTAGCTGCTGGTCGGCCCGTATTCATTCATTCTTCTTTGCCAACTTCAAAGCGAGGCCATGAAAAAACGTTTCTCAATAATCCGTCTCGGAGTCGGAACTGGAGCCGGAGCTGTTAGCATCATGCAGGCGATGGTAGAGAAAAATTACCCTGTTTAACTTTGACACAGAAGTCTCCTTCAGTATGTTTGGAGTGAAAATAAAGAAAACGAAATCGAAAACAACACACAGAAAGGGAACACCGAAGGAGGCGAGGCACACGGAGCAGAGAGGGAGGAGAAGTGCCAGATAAAAAAAAATGAAAGGAATTTCACGACAGACGATGGAGTGCAAAACTTTTCCAATTCCTCTGAATGGAATTTAAGAAATGAAAGTGAAAAGTGCTTCGGTTTTGTGTGAAAGTCAGGTGGGAGATACATATACTCCCCCCGCCCCCAAAAGGCCACAGCTATGGAATTGGGAAAGATATGTGCTGAGGCTGTACAGGTTGCTCGGTTGGTTGGCACCCGGACATTGATTGGTCATTTTGTTAACAACACAAGACTTCTCTTCTTTCTTCTCCAACTCGTCGTCGACGACGACGACACTCCTGCGTCGTCCTGTGTATGACTACATGGATGGGAAGCAATTAATCTTTCTTAAAGTGGGCACGACTTCAAGTGGAGTTCGGACATAGTTTGGCAAAAGCGAATGAAGCAACGATTAATAGTCTTCGATTGAGTTTCATACTCGATATCGATTTCATGTTGACGAGTGTTGCGACGTCAAATTAAGGACGACAGACGTTTTTTTTTTTCGAAAGTTTTGAACTCTGTGTGTGGTACTATCGGTCTGAAAAATTGATAAATTGACATTTGAATGCGATTGCCATTCCGTAGATAGGACGGTGCTGGGGACGTTCATTGTCAATGGTGCCCAATCATCAGCAATTCATATGACCCTGATTCACAGCGCTCCACAAACTTCCACGGTAAACGTCCGTATTTCCGATGAGGGCTTCCTAGTTATGGATGACTTCAGACCATCCTTCATGCAAACGAGTACTTCTTCAGCCATACACACAGCCATTCAGCACAAACTAATTCGCGGGCATATGGGACCAAGTAACTTGAACCCCATCCAAGCCATCCACTTGCTGTACATCATTTCCATGAGATGTCACATGAAATCATATATCTTATTCGCATTAAATTCCTATCGTTACACAATGTCGTTCCCAAGCCACGAGAGAGCGTTCCCAGTGCAGATACAAACGCCAACAAGTATGTGAGCATGTGTGGGCGTCGTCTCCTTGCAGTGAAGTCGATTGGTTCACCATATGACAGAGGAAAACGGAAAATTGTTTGCATAACTTGCCTCAGAGTTGGCCCCAAAAGACCGAATTAAATCTGAAACCACACCGAACAAGCCATGACGTGTCCCCACCGGGAGGAGGAAGAGCGCACATGAGAGGGGCAAAAAACGAAAAAACGAACTGACCAGACATAAATTGGTCACAAAACCGCAAACAGCTTATTTCAGATTTAGACTAATTTGACGATCAAGGCAACGACGATGATGGCATTCATCAGCACTCGACTGCAAGCAAATCTCCCTGTGCCGTCATCGTCGTTCTTCCCAATGGGAGTCTGCCACCCCCTCGTGTGAGTAAAGGGATTGAATCAGTATTCCGCCTCCACTAAGCTGATGACGGAAGTGATTAAACTGGGAATTGGCGCTGCCGGTATGTTCGTGGAAAATTCATCAGGCCCCGGGAGGCTGTGTGATTGCAATTTTTGAAAAGGCTTATGTACGCTTCACTTTCGAATACATCGGGATTAGTGATGCTTTTGTGAAGAGCCAACGTTTAATGAGTCCAACGAGCTGATTTTCTTCTCCTTTTTTTTTGCATTGCCCGGTTTACATGGGTAGGCGAGTATCCGAACGTAAATACGTAAATACCACGGCATGAAGCACCGCAGCTCCAAAGCGTGCTGCGGTAGTCATGGCCATTGTAATGGCTTCTCAATTGTTATAACCGAGCGTCTGAGTGAGAATGAATAGGGGGTTGGTTTTTAGTAATGCGGAACAGGAGCAGCGATTGATGATTGCTGGGGATTTGCAATTTTTCGAAGAACTATGAATGAGAATCTATATTCGAGTGGGTTCGCATTACAGATAAATAGCAATTCGCTGCGGACGGTGATTAATACCATACTGGTACCATAAAAGGGTTTCCTTGGAACTGTTAAGAGATGAAGTTGAGTTTCAATGCTGAAAGCCAACTATAAGCTGACTGCCATCAAGTGTGATATCAAGTGATCAAGTGATGTCGAAAACAAAACGATTTGGTCTTTATGCCTTTAGCTTTGACTCAGGCCATCCCTGGGTCGCTGACCTAAATCTGCTTTCCATGATTTCCAGTCCAGAATGCACTGCTTCCAGTCATCGTAACTAACTTGACTTGCTTCCGCGATCACTTGGGCTTTATACCTCAGTTTTGGCATTTGGCGGGGTATTTGGATCGCGGTAAGATAAAGTAGCTGCAACCGAACAAGAATACACTGCTTCCAGTCATCGAGACCAACTTGTCTTGCTTCCGCGATCACGTGGGCTTTATACCTCAGTTTTGGCATTTGGCGGGGTATTTGGATCGCGGTAAGATAAAGTAGCTGCAACCGAACCTCGCCGCCTGGGTTCGATTTCCGGTACAACCAAACAAGTTTTCACCGTCCCACCTCTGTCGAGTCACAGAGAAAGAGTTTGACTGTCTAGAATAAGCTCCCCAATTCGGCCGCTCGGAGTCGGCATAAAACTGTAGGTGCCTTCCACTCGTGAGAGAAAAATAGCACGCACTACGCGATTGATTGCTGAGAAGTTGCAGCCTTTACAGGCTGTAGTGCCACCCACATTTCATTATTGTTACGCTCAAAATTAATCCAAGTTATTTAATTTGTTACGAAGTTAGCTGCTCAGTCATAAATTGTTGCATAAGGTGCTCTCGCTCTCTATGATTCCATCAGAAGAAGTCTCGTCCCAGTCAAAATGGCGCCCGATCAATATCGCTCTGAAACATACAACAACAAGCACCAGTGACACTTTGGCCAACATAGGCCTATTTTGTTACCACCCATTTCTGCTTGACCATATTCCGCTAACCAGTTAGAGGCTTTTTGAGCCAGAATTAAAATAGTAGGCCTCAAGACGAGGCTGAGTGAGGGTTCTGGATAAAGAGTATGTCGAGCGCCAATTGAAAGAAGTCTTAGAGAAGAAGTCTTAGGTGACTGCACTTAGAGATTTGATTGCTGCGTGGCATCAGAAAAGATGATTGGATGGAACTTCCTTAATCACTATATTTTCTACACGAATGAATCTACAGCGATTTGGGAATCGAAAAAATGTGATCTTCAGAATAGATACCCGTACCCTTGCACGCCATCATTTATCCTTGATCCCCCTGGGAAGCTAGTTGAGAAATCCTTCTCAAGATTAGTTAAGATGCCATGAGGTAAGTGCCTATGGGCATATATCTACACCTGCGTCGGATAGTGGACTGTCCAGTACGAAGTTATCTCCCCGATTTCATTCTGATCCCCGTACCAGCTGCTGTCTGTCTGCCGATTAAGTCTATCGGTGGGATTAAGGAGTATGTTCAGAGCTGCAGAGGAGCCTTGCCTTAACGGATCTTGCCCAGCCATCGCTAGGATACTTCTCAAAATAAGAACAAACTCTAAACGCCACTTTTATCATTTTGTATCATTCGCATGCACTTGACGTCTCTTGACATGAGCTGCTTTCAACCAGCACACTTAGACCATGTTGGTCCACAGTCAGACTACTACCACCGATTGACCACTCCAGCCGTTAATTTGATCCCGACGGCAAAAGGTGACTTAAACAGATTTAAAAACCAGATAAAAGCATATTAACTTTGAGATTCCGGCACCAAGGGCACCAAGGGCAGACACTAATTCAATTGCGCCATTCAGTCGTCGGCAGACTTTTGGTTAAGCCGGTTTCCTGGAATAAACTGCTTTCAAAATAATCTGAAAAAGTGATTGCTTGTTAATTTTTTTTTCAACGAAACCAAAGGCATGCCAATTTTCAGGAATTTTCCACTGCAAGTATTCAATTACTTTATTCGCAGAAAAGCCACAAAGTTGGATTTAATTTTCAAGCCTGCACTGAAAGGCACAAAAGGCAGCACCCATTGCCTAAGTAGCTTAAATGTGAATCCAATTCAGCTTGTTTATTCTCTGAACATCAGCTACGCTGTCTGTGGATGCAGAAACCTAATCTATGTGAGCTCTGTGAATATGAAGTTTATAACAAGACAATTTATCGATGTCATTTGCTATTGAACACATCAAATGTATGCATGACAAAGCCCCTCAACAACTCCAAGACTTCAAAGCAGCCCGTGTCAGCATCCGAAAACAATTCTCAAGAACTGCTGCTTAAGTGTTAAGGTCGAAAATTACGTATTCATCGACCTTACGCATTATTGTCCTCACAGCGCCCATACTCATCAGGAGCCTGCCATCGGAGGGAGACATTCACCCAAGCTAAAGCCGCCCATTGAACAGCGTCCCACCCACTGTACCAGCCAGTGCTGCGTAACGAGTCCTTTAGGTGATTTTAAATGATTTCCCAATTGTCTGTTGGAAATTGGAAACCCAATTCTTTGTCCTGTTTATGTGGTGATTCGCCAGCCCCGCACTCGGCAAGGCTAGCCCAGGGCATAATAAAAAGGCTTTTCACTTTGTATCCGTTTTGCATATGGATGCACACTTACCGTTTGTGTTCATCTTCCATTTTTTATTCATGACCTAGGTGTGTTATAGTTTCCCTGGTGTGCAGTGGTGGCTCCCACCTTCTACTTCGTTTCAATGTGAATGGCTGTCGGTAATGTTTGTGTCCCTTTTGGGTCGATTTTTCGAGAGGCACGCCACCAGAAATAAGCACACATAATCCTCCCCCAGACGCAGTTCAGACTCACCACACACGCTGCCTACACTGTCATCATTGGTCCTCAATGTGGAGAAGAAATAAAAAAAAGGACAACACTCAACGGTTGTAAAAATAAAACAAAATAAAACATTATTCAAGCGGTTTCCAGTGTTTTCTTTCGTTTTGGATATTTTTACGGCTTTTTAAGTTTTTCATGTGTGCTTTTCATTGCGCGGTTGTGTGTCGAGTGCTACCGCGCCCCACCCCGTTCATCCGACTGGTCCATGTGGCATCCATGTGGGCGATGAAATTAAATAAAAATGTTATGCGAATATGAAAGGGGGACTGTGGAGATGAAAGCCATAAAGTGTAATATGTATTTACTTTGGGGCCCACAACAACTGTTTAGAGGAGGGAGAGTCACTGAAGGAGAGTGGCAAAAAGGACAGACAGTTTTGAGGTGGGCTCGTTCGTGGGAGAGGGTGGGTGGTTGGTTGAAGGACGGGAGTGTGTAGTTGAAATGTCATGTGTGGACGGTCGAGTATGAAACCGAGGGCATGGGGTTAACCTTTTCCAAGGACCCTCAACAATAACTGGGATACATTTGTGCAAATCTCATGAATGGACACGGGTTCCGTAGAAGTTTTGCCAAAAAGGACACAGGTACGCACGTTTTTTGAGTGAACCCGGTCCCCGTCATCAGGTGATGTATGTATTTACTTAGGATTTTGTCACATTTCCACTTAAGGTAATCACGACTGTAGACGTTAAGGGGTTTTTAAGTTAAGCCCTCGGGGTTGACACCTCCTGTGTGTTTCGTGATTGATTGTCGAGCTATTAGAATTATCGGATATGTGGCTTTATCTCGATAATGCTCAATGTTAGATAGCATCGTGCACGGATCGAGAACCATTAGTGCGGGCACATATCCGCTTCCATTAATTTTAAGACACTCTCCTGCTTCGAAATTCCGGTTTTAAGAGCAGCAGGCACATCCGATATTCACCGCTTAACCTTACCCGATAAGAGCATTTAAAACTACAATTTCGTATTCTGTGTAAGGAGCCACTTAAGATATTAGTTGTTGCCTTTCGTGACTCCTCATCACTGTCAATGTGCTGTTTGAACACGCCCCCGAACCCCGGTGACAAAATGTCAACCGAACTCAAATATGTCATTGATCCCGAATGGCAATTGTGGCCGGAGTCGAATGCAACAGGGGCAAATCCACTACTGTCGTTTGCCTTTGAAATGGGTTAGACAGATTAAAAAGTATGTCATTCGGAGTGAGCTTTCTATTGGGGACGATTTAAGTCATTTCGCTGGACTGGAGGGGTGACATTTAACAGAGCAGAGCGGACATATCAAACAGAAGTGAGGGTCTGATTGTGGGTACATCTTAATAAGGGACACTCTTATTTGCTTTCTAGGGTTAAGTTGCTCGTGTGGCCTTTTCCGAACTGTGAAAACAGTTGTATTGGATGGCGTTTGAATCTGCTGAGTCTATTTCACTGATTTTAATATCACTGTGAACAGACAAAGTTGTTTTAAATTTCTTAACATAACTTCACAGTCACGTTACCGGAAATTATTCCCTTGTAACTTTACATTGGAATGAAACACAGAAAACAACTACCGATTAAATTGAATTTATTTGACAGAACCACGTTTGAACATGATTTTGGCGATGTTGCCGTCGCTGGGGCTGCTTTCCACACACCAATACTGGATGCCGCCTTATTAAATTTATAGCCCGGGAGTGGCTTCTACAGCTACCGGGAGTACATCTACAGCTGTTTCGCGGAATTGGAAAAGGCATATGACCGAGTTCCTCGAGGTAAACTCTGGAGTGTTTTGGAGGAAACTGGTGATCCTCACAACTTCCCAGACGGAACTCCAGCGCGCACTCGATAGGTTTGTGGTGTATGTGCTGATGGAATGAAGGTTAACGCGGACAAATCGGAGGTTATGGTCATCTCCAGAACGCCTCTTTACGTGTTAGTGGAGTCTCATTGAAGCAGGTGGAGAAGTCTTTTTCGCGAGTGATGGGAGAGGAATGCTAAGCTTTCCTGTAGGAGCACTCAGATTGTACTGCCAGGCAGCAACCTACCTTTGATGCAGTTTCTTGCTCTTCCTTCTGTGATGAGGAGCCTACACCATCTGCTCTCACCACTTCTGCACCAAAGACCAGTCACCTGATCCGAGCAAAGACGTTTTCAGTGACGGAGGAAGTGCTCTGCAGCTTAGGCCAAGCACACTTAGACGTTTGTCGAAGGTGTAGTGTCCCGTTTGACGACTGCAGTCATTTCTGCCAAACTATAACAAGAATGCCGCGGATTTCTTACAGACATTTGGGAGAATGCGCTTTGTCTGCTTGCATCCTGAAGAGTCATGCCACCTCCAATTGTGTGACAGAGAGTCCCAACCATCGATGCTCTAAGCAAGGACTCAGGCAGGCCCAGCACAGGTTCAGGTGATGAGAATGTTTCCTCTGATCTTTGTCTAGTAAGAGTAGATCGTTCTTTGAAGCTTAGTGAAAGCAGAAATTGCGTAATTACGTGAAAGCTTATTCCAAAAAACGGCCGATACGTAAGAGAGAAGGGGCCGTATAGATCCAGATGATTCTTTACAGTGATAGACTCGAAGACTTACCGAGAGTCCCCTTACACTGCCAGAAAACTGACAGCGCCTTGGCGATTTCCTATTCTACGTGTTTCTTTTCTAGAGAAGTTTTTTAAGCAACACCCAGATATTTGGCTTCATCGGCGAAAGGGATGGTGACGCCTTTTAGTTTCAGTTGAGTCAGACCAGTTAATTTCGTCCTGCTCGTAAAGAGAACAACTAATGTTTTATGAGGGTTAACTGAAAGTCGTCGATCACGTCTAGAGCTGCCTGCCCTTTTGAGCACACATACGCTAGGCACGAACCGACAGACAGTACGGCTACGTAATCCGCATAGGTCTGGGCGGAGATGTTAGAGCGATTGAGAGCATCAAGCAGAGAGTCAACCAGCGTGCACTATAGCAGAGGAAGCAGGACACCGTCTTACGGGCAGCCTCTATTTACCTCCGCCCTTATTTCAGCGGAGGCGCTCATAAGCATTGCTTTGACCCACAACACTAACGATTCGTCAACACCGTGTTATCTAGCCGAGTTACACATGCCGTAAAAAGTCGCATTGTCAAAAGCACCCTCCATATCGATGAAAATGGACGACGCGTTTTTTTCCTGTCGGGTGCGGAAGTGCACTTTAGCTCTGATAAGCATGTTGGATCCGAGACAGAGGATGTAGTTGCAAAGCTGTTTTGTGCACGTGAAGCTCAACCAGCCTTTCCATGCTTTTCAGCAGGAAGAAAAATAGACTGATTGGTCTGAGGCCCTTGGCGAGTGAGTAGTCCCCCTTACCGATTTTTGGTGGTTAAGGCTACCCTAACTGTGTTCCAGTGTGCTGGGACATATGCCTGAGCCAGACTGGCGGTACAAATTCTATTCAAAACCGGCTATAACTGGTGAATGCATTTTTGCAGCAGAGGTGGGTATTTGCCATCGGTATTTGGGGACTTAAAACTAGCACAGGACGCAACTACGTACTGGATAGCCTCATCCGTCACTACCAGTGATGAGTGATACCAGCGTGGGCGCGTGAGATTTATCGGCTCACCTCCAGTTCCAGGCTGGGTGTGAGGTGACTGTTACCTTGAAAATAAGTCTCAACTCAGAGTCAGAGGTTATTAAACACCATACTGGAGCACTCAGACACAACGACTGTGTCCATATTACTGCCAGTCAACAACTCCCTGTCAGACTACTACCACCCATCGAGCACCCCAGTGATAGTGGCCCCCAGCTTCAAATGGTGACTGGAAATCTGATAAATTCTGGTTCCCCTGGGATTCGAAACGGGGACTCCACCAACCAAGTGCAGGCACTTAACCAACTTCGACATCCATATTCAGTTTCAAGTTGCTTGCTTAATTTGCTGTGTTGCATGCTCCGCCATTCTGCTGAAAACACATCTCTTCCAAAGTCAAGTCTAGTTATTGCGAGAACAAAATTTGGACCCGATGACCCCACCGGCCCTTTAATGCCGCCGCAACCGTACTGTGGATTATTTTCGTTCCAAATGTGACAAGTTTATTTAATTATTTCTTCGGATTTTTAAGGGTAAGCATTTCGAGCCCTATTTATGGATTATGGCCATTCCTAGATCGCTAGGGTAGCCTTTAGAATCCTCACATAAAATGTGATGAATCTAGAAATTTGAGGTGCCTACAGAATCAGTCAACTCCTATCGTCCAAATCCTATAGATTTCTGCTTATCGAAAGCACACACTTATATTCTGTCAACTTTGTAAGAAGTTCAGCTCAAGCCGCACCTAGAATCGAACCGTGGACTTTAAAGAATTCGCCTTATTTTACAGATCGTCCTCCTTGCACAAAAATCATCATTGAAGAGCTTAAAAGTGCATGGGTGGTTGGTTTGATAATCTCCTATGTACCAGGACTCGTGTTGCAAGTTCGCCGCATGTCTTCGTGACTTCCTCCCAAGTCTTCACATACACACGGTCGAGTTCTGCTGCAAACGAAACTGAGAGAGAATAAATCAAGTTGTTATCCTCCGTCAACTCTCAAGCATACATTTATCAGAATCACCTTCACCTCGGTACCTTCAGCATATGCACATCCCACTACAGTGCATTGCACTAATTAAGCTTTGCCGCTACAGTCCCATTGGCAGGATTTTTCTTAAAACTGCTGCTCCCAGCTCTCAACTCTAAGCTCAATTTGTTTCAGACTATGTGACATCAGTGAACTGCAGCCTTGACCATCCTTCACAAGCTGCTCACACAGAGTAGAGGAGGGAGAAGAAGAAGCAAAGTCCTTTGAAGATTTATTAGACTTCTCAGCCATAAGTTTTCCACTGACAACTTTGCATCTCCACAAACTGACAGATTCATTAGTGCTGTGTGACATATTGAAAAACACACGCCTCCCGTGTATCCACATGTACATACACGCATAAGAACTTACATAAATCTGAAAAGTTTTATGAGCCCGTTTCAGGAATCATGCATGCATCCATCCATTGAAAGTTCTTCACTAGCGTCGTAGATAGAAGACTCATATTGTACTTTTCAGGTCACCGTTGCTGGGAACACCTAACGGGAGATGACTTTTTGAACTTTTGACACTGAATGTCACGTTCGTGCGTGACGTACAGAATCGGCTGGAAGGCTTCCCGTTAAAGTCTGATGCCAAAAACAGCCGTTCCAGAACTAACGATGTTGTTAGGGTAAACTTTCGTAATTATATATCACGCGCGACAGGATGCTCTTGAGAAGATCCACAGCTATCTGAAAACACTACCGTGTGAAGCGAACATTCGATAGCAGAAGCTGTGCGCCAGCAACCAGTAGAGTGAAGTCGCAAGTGTCTCTCTATCAGCCTACGTAACGGCTCAACTGATGTTTTCATAAAACTTTAACCAACGAAGTTGCCTCCGCCATTGGTTTTCGCTACTCTTGTGTTGTCCTTGCCATAAATTCAACTCGCCCGCACCCCACTCGACATCATCATCATTCTGACAAACAACGTCAAGTGATTTTCATAAAGTGCTCAGTTTGGATGCGAGTAGCGCTCCGTTCGGCAGGCCGCGCAGCGCCGCCACCGCCGCGTCGTCAAAATATTCGAAAATTTTAAATAATTTGCATATTAAGTGCTTTATGAAATTATTATTATGAAACTTCCGCGAGTTAACTAAACAAACATCAAGGATGTGTAAGTGGAGCAAAGCGATAGGGCTTTGGGGGCGGGGTGGGCTCCGTGGTAGTGGCAGCTCGTACACTCGCATTCGCTTGTGCCTGAACTGATGCTGTTTAATTATGGATGAACTAATCTTCACCGGGCACGCCGTTCCACACTTGCGATGGGAACTAATGAAATATATTGTGGGAGAGCACGAACAGTTTTCGTGGGTGGCTAGGGCTGGCAGAAGATGAAGTCGGTGGTGCCTGGCAAAGTTCATGACACGATGTCTTACAAGCGGAATAAATGTTTATCTCTGAGAACTAGATGAGATGATGAGCAGCTGCGGGGTGGAGGGTGGATGGAGGTATTTTAATAATTTTTTTTCTGTTTGTTTTTCGCAAGTTATGCTTCGCAGTTACGAATTGGGGGATGCTTGTGGCTCCTAATCCAGAGTTGCCTGTATGTTCGTGTAACCTGCCTTTAGCTTAGACTTTAATTAAAGAAAGGGAGGGTGGTGGCTGGTGTGGCCTTGGAGGAGAATCCCTTGCAGTTTCTGGGAGTTTCCGAAAGTTCTGGCGGCATAGTAAATACTGTGAAAATGCACAGGTGAACACATACACTCGGGGAATTTTTTCAAATGAATATTTCGAAGGGAACACATGTGAAAATGAATGCAAATTTGGTGACATACTCTGTGAGGATTGTAGAATGTGTAACGTCTACTTTTGTTACTTTGAACGAATACAGCTGCAAAAGTGTTTCGAACCACTTGAGGAAGCATTCCCTGCTAAACTGAAACGATGAAGGCCTCTCAAAGTCTGACTGAACTAGGCTTGTGTAGTTCACGAACGAACTAGTTCAAAAAAACAGCTCTTACGAGTTCAAGTTATGCTCAGTGCATTTAGAAGAATAACTGAACTCGATCGAACTAAACTGAACCAAATTGAGAGCTTTGCTTTGTGTGTACATTTCTCACATTAAAATCGGGGTGGTTTTTGTCTACCGCAGCACAGGCACATCGAGTATCGTTGCGTTGCCTGTGGCATATGCGAAGGGAGTCTATATATAACTACGTGCTGCTCATTTTGTCGTACGCTTATGCTACGTTTCCACTGAAACGAAACCGCGTGGTCGGGATGAACTTACACTGAAACCTCAATAGGGCGTTTCCACCGAGCTTGAAGCGGTTTCGCTCTCAATTTTCAACTCACTCGCTACCAATTTAAAGAAATGTCAACCGCTCTCAATTTTTAAATGGCCGCCAGAACAGCTTTTTGTTGACAGGACATAATAGTGTGAGAACACCAGAAAATAGAAAGAGACAAAATGAGAAAATAAACTCCAAAATTAACTGAACTTCACTCAGCAGGCTTATCCGGGTTCACAACCTCTCACGGACGGATGAACTCGAGGAGGATTTAACGAGTTTTATCAGAAACCGCGAGGTTTCCAGACCCCGAAAATGTACTGCGGAACCTGGAAGGTTTGGTGAAAATTTATGGTTCCTCGCGGTTTCATTCGGTGGACACGCAGCATTATACATCTTTCTACTTACGCGAATGACATGATTCTTATACCATTGGAAAGGTTTCGCGTAGATATGTACAATGTGTTGCCAAAAGGTTGAGTAGAACCGTGGTATTTTGAATTGTTCATCGAATTTCTACGATGGACGAGCCTAGTATGTATGCGCACGAATGTCTGTACATACATACATATGTGTTATAACGTTATAGCTGGTGCTGTGAATGGATGAATTAATAAGGAGATTTTTCTGGTTAAGTTGTGCTTATCGGTAGAAGCAGGAGTGCTAGTACAGCCGCTGTTTGCTTAATGTTGTTCTGTTTCTTTCTTTGAAGCGAGTTTTTCTCTACTACCGTTGATAAATGATCATCATCTATTCTTGTTCTCCCATCTTCTATGTAAATTAGACATTCAGTTGGAAAATCCACAATAAAAATGTCGACGAAAAGAAAGCATAGTAGCACGGTCGTCTTACCTGGTTTTAGTGTTTCCTTCAACTGAGAAAACAAGCGCTTTTATTAATAACATTGACCTAATGAACTAGAAGAACGAACTAGTTCAATCGATCCCTGGACTGAACTAAAATGTGCAAGTCTAGAATGAACCAGCGCTTACTCATACAAATCTTAGTTGGTCTACCGACACAGGGTGTTTCTTAACAAGACAATTATTGCCTACTCTTGATCCAAAGCACTCACGCAGCCTTCTCCAATTAAGTTATTTGAAATTTTGAACTCTTTTCGGCGTCGGGGATTGTGCCATTGGAACTCACGCCGCCATATCAGACCTTCCATACAATGACTTGTGCAGCAGCTGCATAGACGAGAAGGAGGAAGAAGCTATTGTGCTTCTTCGGTAGACGTCTTCTACTCTAACAACCTGTCGGAACTAAGTAGCATTCCTCTCTGTCATCACGGAATCAAAAGGAATGCTATTGATCAGATCCTCGTGGTAACACAAAAGGCTTACTCCTATGCAGGCAGCCACTCCAAACTGACGTTGTCTTGGTAACCTGATTGAATGATGACTTAATTTGAAAGATGGGCAGGCTTACTGAGCTCTGCGACACCCCTACCGACACATATCTTGAGTGCATTTCCTTCCTCGCTTTAGTTGGCTCCCTCGCGCTTTTTTGGGGTATTAAACATTCATCATCCTCTATTTGTTGCATTTTTTCTTGTTGTCTTATCCAGCTACAGAGGCAAGATTTATTTTGTTTGTAATCGGGAGAGACGATATAGACAACAATCTCCTCCTCCTTTGTTAGCCTCTTGCAACACAAAGCATTTCTGCTTATTTCTTTTGAATATCAGATGTTAACACGACGCCGTTCTTCGTCTTCTTCTAATGGCGCTACAGACCGGGGTGGACCTGAGCCTCAACCAACAAGCCTCTCCAGCTGGCACGATCTTCAGGCAACTGCCTCCATATATATATCGCACGCTTAGTTGGTTGAGGTCATTATCCACTTGTGGGCGCCATCGGTTCATTGGTATCCCACTGGTTCGGAGTCGAAAACTGGCCAGTGTTGCATAAGCGCTATACATTGCCTAGCCATCTTAGGCGTCGAATCTGTAGACGCCTGACTAGGCTCATGTCGCCGTACAGCCCATAGTACACATGTGAGGGAAAGGCAAAGGCAGTAGTTTAAAGCTTTGCCTTATCATTCATGGTTGAATATTCTTTTCCAAAAAACGCTCAAAGCAAACAGGAGCAAGTATTGAACGCAGAACTATCTCGCAAAAAGTCCAAGCTTTTGAGATTGTCCAGACTTCAGCGGCAAAAATGATCAAGGTCTAATGCAATTTTAGCTTGGTCCCTCGAGAGGAGCATACTACACGTTTGAGCCAAAAAAAAGGTTATTCTGCGCTTAATCCCGGTACTGATGTTGTTCGCCATGTTACTCTCGGAGCCGAGGTAGATGAAGTCTTTCATTACCTCGAAGTTATAGCTGCCTATGGTGACGTTAAGGCCGAGTCATCGATGTTGTGCATCCTTTCTCGATGTCAGCCTATACTTCGTTTTGTCCTCGTTCACGGTTCAATTCCATTTAGTGGCCTCCGTTTCAATGCCAGTAAACGTTTTATTGGCGGCTCGGTGTGTTGGACCAATCACCGCTGAGTCCATTTTAGCTGCCTCCGTTTCAATACCAGCAAATACTCTACGGACGGCTCGCTGTGTTCGAACTATCACGTCAACAAATTCTGCGTATCCTAGCAATTGTACGGATTCTTGGAGGATCGTGCCTCTTGTGTTGGCGAGTGAGTTCTGTACGACCTTCTCAAGAATGATGTTTAAGTAGTCAAATTGTTTGACATTAAAGGTCTCTGTGGGTTCGCTGCCCACCTTGATGCCACTGCTTAAATGTCACATGCACAGAATCACGGCTATGCTGTCATGTTCAGTGCCAAGTCACTAAATTCGACTCCGCATTAAATGTCCTTCAACAATATTGTAGACTAAATTCTTTCAGCTGAATGTAAAGAGGAGAATCTGAGTCATTTTCTGAAGTGTCTATATAGCGGTGTTATTGCCCATGTTTACTGTCGAAATTATGGCTAATGAAAATAATGAACACCGATGTGCACAGGATCTCGGCTGAGATCCCGGGGAAAGCAATAAAAAACAGCATTTATTCTTGCTTCACACCACAAATGTGGAGAGCCACTGTCATGTGAGGCCTTTTATGACAGCCATTTGGAATCACTTACACATTCGTGGGATATGAGGGAACCGCGGGGAATGAGAAATGAGCAAAGACGGTAGTTTAAAGCTGTGCCTTATCAGAGCTCATCCCTAACATCAGGCATTTATTCATTTCGTGTCCCCATTCAAAACTACCTTCGTCTTTGATTAGAATCAGCTCTCAATATGACCTTTGATACGTTTGCAACTATCAACAAAACTTCTCAGCAGCATCAGGATACTCATTCAAATTGAACGAACAAAATAAAATGAAGTACTTCTTCTCAGATTCTGTAGAATTGTAAGCATGTATTGTCAAAGTTCTATCCTCCCTCGAGTATCCTTGAGCACAAGGTGCTGAGGTGAAGAGAAAAATCCATCCATCATTGCAGCAACAACGGGGCAAACTGTCACCAGTGATTGATCAGATATGCGAACTGTCACTACCAAAAACAAACACAATTACTTCTGATGTAATCAAACGACGACGGCTCCTATCTCCTCACTTCAGACGCAAAGACTTTTGTCGAATGACAACGATTCCCGTCCCGTTCAAGTATGAATCATCGCGTCGCATGCTTTCAAGAAAATTAAATTAAACTTTCAAACTTTAGTTATCTCCACCCAATCAGAGCAGCTTCATTGCATAAGTTCAGGGATTAAGGATATTTCTTCTCCATCGATTCTCATTTGCTGCTCCTCCCTCCGGCGATCCCACTTTTCGTGAATATTAATCTGCCCCAACGTCGCTCTCCCCCACGCCGCATGGATCCGTTACCCATATTGAAGTAGTCGCTTAACTCACTCGATGTCAATCTCCTGCAGAGCCAAGTGTCATCGGCGCCATAGAAAGAGCTCCCCTATCGCCAAAGGTTAGCCCCTTCAGTCAATTTGTGTTTGTAAGTCTCAACCCCGGGGCGGCACCCACCCGGCACCCACCGTGGCACTGAGTTGGGAATAAATTCATATTTTCCGCTCCATATACATATATAATACGTGTGTGCGTTTAACTTTGGGATAAACTTCGCCCTAATACAAGAATTTTAGCCAGCTCCCCAGTGGCCACGTCATTCATAATGCACTTGGCTCTCGTATTCGAGTTTTTTCCTGCCCACCAGGCAACCCCTTTGCCAGCAAGCCGACCTTCGTCCTGTACGGAGCATTAATTTTTCATATCTGTAATAGTGGAATAGTGGAAGTTGGGCAAGAGGAAGTGGTGGTGGTAGTGGTAGTGGCGCGGCTGGCTGTGGCGGCGGTTACACGGACGACGGGGGCTATGTCGACGACAACGTTGGCAATGGTGCTGCGGGAGGACGAGTAACTTGAATTGAAGGAGTGTGGAGTGGCGAGTAGAGATGGCGTATGGATTGGCACAGCACAGCAATGCTAACAAAGTTTCAAGATGAAAAACTTTCCATTTTTGCCCTTTTCCTTTTCTTCTTTCATTCACATCCTTTTTCAGTATTCACTCACACACACACACACAGCCTCACACTTCTCAAAGTTCACATCGTTTTCATGCATGAGTGGAAATATTCATTTAGCACACCAAACGGCGGACATCATCACAATGCTCGTATGGAAATTGCAGCCAGGAATACGGTCCTCGTAATAAGTGCCACGGAGTGAGGAGGAGGGACTGTGGGCGGACCATAAGAATTATGATGTTCCCGAGAAGGTGATTCCAGTTGTGCGAAGGGAGAAGGCGAGCAGAAAAGGATAAAAACATCCCTAGTAACGATCCAACAGTGGGTCGTTTGGCCTCCATTAAAATGCATTCACCAGAACAAAAAATGCAGAGGTGGAGCGATGAAGAAGTGGATTCTCACGAAATGACGACGGCAATACCACACTAGAGAGCACTAATTCTCTAGTGCCCCTCGTGTGAAGATGATGAGCGCAACGAGCGGAAGAATCTACCTGAGATCCATAGCGTGGTTTTAACGGCTCCCCAAGCCTGCATTTACTGCCGCTGCAGTGTGTACTGCCTCAGCCCCCTCGCGCTTAGCTCGGCATTCAATTGACGTATCAAGGACGAGATCTAGAATCGTCTTGTTGACTGCGTCCTTGCAACCGATTCCCACCACCCTCCGTTTACGTGGGTCGTCTCATCGTCTCGTCTCGCGATAAATGAAATAAAATTAACAGAAAAGCAATTCCAGCTCTGTCGCCTGCAGCCCCTTCTGTTGCAACCTGGCGCTTATCCGCCAGCAAGCCCTAAACCCTAAGACAAAGGGATCGACGTCGAATAAACCGAACGAGAATGAGTAAGAGAATAACACAATAAAAACTAAAAAGGGATATAAAACGGAACCGAGTGAATCTTTATAGCCCTTTCGACCAAAATCATTTATGATTCCATATCGGCAGCCAAGAATCTTCTTAAGCTCGCCCAGTGTGCTCGTAAAAGTTCTGTTCTGTTGGCTTGGCTAAAATAGATGTGCTGCATGAAGGAGTAGAATGAGAAGAATAAGACGGCATGAAACTCCCCGAACGCCACCCCATTAGAGGCGCTTCAGCAGAGTGGATGTGGTTCCATTGTGTGGTTTTTTTCTTCTTCTGTTGAATTGTTTCAGAGGCGTTCGGTGCCAAAAACTGTAGGTTTGGCTCGTCGACTCCACTGGCTCCACTTTGACTCGAGTTTGGAAAACTGTCTCCGGCAGAAATTAACCAGAAGAAGATGGCTGCGACACAAAGGCATTGTCTTCCTTTTCCTTTGGCATTCACAAACTGAACTGAGATGAGTATTAATATGGGGGAAAACAGGCAAAAAAAAGAAAACAAAAATGAAAATTCTTTCGGAAGACGTAAGTTCTTTGGCGCCCCAGAAGCCACTATTTCACACCCCATCCAGCCCATTCTGTCTCATTAGTAGTTCAACTCGCCATTACGGAGCGTGAGCTGAATGCTGCACCCACTGTCGACGCGTTGAGCGCGCCTTGCATTCCGATGAAGGAATTCGCGAGTCATGCACACAACTGAAGATACAACAACATAATTATCGTGTGGCAACGCTCCACTTGGAATTTCGCTTCAATTAATTCTCGGAACATATTCTCGTCCCTGGAGTGATTTCGATATCATCAGCTAGCATCAGCATACGTTGTTGTTGTGGCATAGCACCGCATTGAATCGTTGCTTGGTTCATTATGATTGTCCCTCTCCGGCTTTTCACGCCCACTGCGGCCCTTCCCACTCCCCCTCTCTCCGGCAGCAATCTGTTCACATGTGCAGTATTCACATCGATGGGATTCCCCGCCGGGTGGTGTGCTATTGCTCGCCAGGGACAAGCACAAGGATTCCTTTCATTGTGCTCTAGTTGTTTTGTTTCACTCGTACTTTTCTTCTTCGTGTTTTTTTTTTTTTTGTTTTGTTTTCGTTCTCTGGTAGAGCATCCTTTTTCTTCGGTCTGCTGTGGCTCCAGCGAGTAAACCATGGTGGGGGGACTAGGGAGCTATTGTTTCGTTTTCGTATTGTGCCAATTTTATGGATATTAATTTGTTGTTGCTTGCAGTTACTTGTTGTCTCTGAATTAAAGCTTGGGATTGGTATTGGAACGAGACGCACTGCACTACTAATGGGCATCCTCGAAGGAGCGACGACCATGTAGACAGATGGGAGGACATTGGACAAACAAAAACTTATGGGCCATGCTAATGGAATCTTTATTTGCGCTGCGAGTCGATTGAAACAGCAAAGGCGCTCTGGAAGTTCTCGCAGACGCCGACATCTGGTGAAACAGAGGCAGCTCCTGTGGGACGGAGGACGGATTATTGGGGGTCAATCACACACACACACACACACTATCAGCTGTCACTTTTGTGGCCTACTTCTTGAGCATTTCATCTATTGACTGTGAGTCTTCCACTATTTTAAGGAGAACCAGTGTGAAATGAAGAAAGTAGCTCCTCTCTCGTCGGCACAGTAAAATAGATCGTCACTGATACTTGTTGACTTTGCATTGCGAATGAATGAGTAGTCTGGCGAAATTTAAATTTATCTTTCGGGACACTTAACTTTAAATTCCCTCCTTAGTGCGGTCTCCTAGGGGCCCTAAAGACAGAGTGTTCCTATTTACTGAAAAAAAAAAATTGCACACTGCCTAGAGACACTCCATTAAAACACATGAAGCGTTTGTATGTCCCTATAATTGTCACACCGCCCAGCAGAAAATGATATCGTCTCATAAACTTTTTAGTACGTGAACATCCATTTAGGGAGTTTGAGAGAAGGTTAATGCCATTTTAACAATTGCACTTAAGCGTGGTTAGTTGGAAAATACAAGATAATCGGTGGCCATAGAACTGGACCACTTGCAGTTAAGGCGACTAATGGACTTAAAGCACGTCATTTCGAATCGGGAGCTATGCGTTCCGGAATACCTGGCTGTTAAAAATATGGGCACCGGATGGCAATTAGTCATGCACGCTCAACAATCAACTATACTTACGTTGTCTTGAATTAGAACACTGATTAAAGTAATGAAAGGAATTATTCTGGATATGATGCAAATGTGGCGGCCGTGGCGATGTGGGTTGGCGCGTCGTAGGTATAAATTCAATGCCCATAAATTGCTGCACATTCATTGGAAGTGTGTGACGTACTGCACCGATCCCTAAGTGATGAGTATGCGAACCCAGACAGGAATGACTCCTTGTGACTTGCCCAACATGAAACCCATTTTTACTGCATCATCCAAAATTAATGCAGCCGCTTAATTAATGTGTTTGATGTCACGGATGTTAACATTTCCAGTCATATCTATTTTTAGAAGCGTTGTACAGTCCTTTATAATTTTCTGCCTCAGGAATTATCCTGAATCCGATCATTGCAAATTATAGATTCAATTTATTTCCTGCCTACTACATGAACTAGAATTGCTTGTACAGAAATACAAACAGAATAAACTCACAAAGTGAGTGCATCAGTGTGCTATCCTATCGTAATCACACGCGCACAACACCCCCACATCGATCTAGTATCGATTAATCCGCACTCATTTAGCAATGAATTCAAATGAACTGAACAACCTGCCGAGTAATAAATTAACGCATTACTCCTATTTAGGCAATTCTAATAAAACGTTAATTAATTTATTCACAGCACGTTCAAGGCCCGCCAAGGACGCGCATGCATTTAAGCAATTTTACAGTTCACCAGTTCACCGTCATACATGTCCGCTGTGGGTGCAAACTCCTCTCATCATAAATTGAAATATTTCTGCGGATAAAAAACGTGCTTAAATGAATGCACTTCATTAGCAATTCATTACTTTCAGTGGCTCTCGGCTGCCACTCGGCAGTCAGGTGCCGGAAGAGAGGAGCCTTCAAAATTGTATCACCAGTGATTTTTCACACATCACGGATATCCAGCCAGTTCGCATTTGCCTTGGCAGCGCGGGCCGTTAATAAAAAAAAAATACAAAAAATAAACAAACAAATATGCAGATGCGGTTAATAAGACCAAATTTATATTACACGCATTTCGAGTGGGTACTAACCGGGGGATACACGAACAAAAAAATGAATCGAATTTGCATAAATAATTGAGTCCAGGCGAGCACTGCAGCACTGCATCACAGCACGCACTGTTAGCCGCATCAAGACCTGACTATTGGTTGTTAATAGGCAGTTGTGTGGGGCTGTGCAGGCCACCCTCGACAGGCAAACTTTTTTCTCGCAACATGCAGATCTGAGCCCCGTGGGCAGGACTTCTATTTCCCTTTCGATTTGCTTTGTTCAATCAGAGATGGCAGTCAAATTGGATTTTCAATTAGAGTAGGGAACGAAGTCAGGAGAACGACATATGAAAGAAAATTGAAAAAAAAAAAAAGGATATGTGCTCCTGTACCCCGACCATATGTGTTCGAGTTCGATTAGCAATCACAATTTCAGCGGAAGGAGCACGTTACCTGACTGGGTTGTGCTGCTTTTCTTTACGTGAAAATTGAATTGAGGATTGCTAACTGAATAGTGGCTGAGGATGCGAAAACGGAGAAGGAAATGAAATGCTGAAGGAAGGCATTTTTTTCCTTCTCACTTTGCTTTGTCTACGCATGTGACGGACGGAACGCCTTTTCAATTCCAATTCGTAATTGTTGAATGTTCGTTTATGGAATGAACGCACGAAGGTTATTTTTTTTTTGGCTAACAGGGGTTATGGCTTGCCCTTGTGTTTATGTTTGGCTGATGGCGATGGCTTTGAAGGGAGAAGAATTGAAATTGAAATTGAAATTGAAAAAAAATCGCATTGTGTTGCGAAACGAGTCGGTGGGCTAAGATGAGGGTGGCTCTGAATAGGCCTTCATGAGCTGTGCTCACAATAATTGCGAAATAAGGTTTTTGTCTATGTTTTCTTTCATTTCACGTATCTGATACATATTCTTCGTTTGGATTTATTCCCTGAGTTAGTCTAGCGGCGCAAACGTGCGTGTGTGTGGTTTCTTTGAGAAATTATGACCTGAATTGAAAATGTTCGGCAGTCTGTGGTATCATCAGTTCGCCTAGCGAAACATGGTAGCGTCGTTCAGGCAGAAAACATAGCAATTAAAGAGGCTCTGTCGTGCCTTCGAAACAATGTGGTATCGCCAAGGGAATCATGGGAATTGAGAGCTGGACGGCAAGCAAATCATTGGATATGGCTAAGGTTTCACTGAAAGTGTGTAGAGTCGTTTTTTAAACATTCATTTATATTGAATTGCACTCTCCTCTCCTCAACACTCTCCTCGTATTCTTAACCATACCATTGTGCCATTGGCACACTCACCCTCAGGAGGAGTCCGTCTAGGAACAACTTCTGCAGGGGTACGAGTGTCGTGGAGGAGGAGAAACATATTAGACATCTCGTATGTTTCCGTAGCCCTCCTATAATAATAACGACAGCCTGTAGAGGTCCAAGGCCTAGCATGTACGAGCTACTGTTCTTTCACGAGTGGAAGAGACCTACAGTTTTATGCCGAATTCGAACGTTTTTGGTCTTTGAGCATTGTCAGTGACTCGAAAGAGGCGGCCGAGAGATGTATTTTGCTCGTACCGGGAATCGAACCTGGGCTGAGTAGGATCAAGTGCGTAGGGGTGGACGCTCCAACCCACAACGCCACGAGCGCCACCTAATTCTTCTATATTTTATGCGCGCACTCTTCGACAACCTATTTTCATACAAATTCCGACTCGTTTTCAGAGCATGATTTGTCTCACAATGCACCAAAGGTCTGTAAAACTCTGTAGACATTTTTTTTTGTATGATCCTCACTTTAACAGCAATTTTGTTTGAAAATGTCTTGATAAGATAGAGTCTGAGATCTCCTCTTTTGAGGGCCATTCAGTCTCTAAACAGAAAGGCAGCAGCTGTGTTCGGATTAAACGTGCTAAATGAACACCTTTCATTGCGCGACCGCTCACTTCGCTTGGGATGCGTCTGGTCACCTCTCCTCTTCATTATATATCTACATATATTATTGGTCGAAAGTTGCAACGCTCGTTTCACATGGGGAGAGTGGTTATCCTCATATCCTCACAGGCTGAACTCCAGCCAGATAGGTTTGTAGCCGAATGGGGAAAATCCGAGGTTATGGTTATTTCTAGAACGCCTGTGGAGAGGGGCCTTTTTACGAGTGATGGGAGACGAGCATTGCACTCTTTTTTACCTACTTACACTCCAGGTTGAAGGTCCGTGTCTGTCTCTGCTTGAGGAAGGCTCTTTTCCTGATTTGAATGCCACCTCAAATGTGTTGAGTCGGACATTTTGTATGCTGGGGCTAAGTTCTCAACCTCCTCTACATGAACTCATTTTCTGGAGCATTGAAGTTGACACCTGGCGAGTCAAGATTGAAGCTGAGCCGTAACCAATCAGTCTTTTCAGCCAGCAAGGGCTATAGCTGGCTCCTCTTGAGTAAGTCTCCCTTCTCGATTTGGAAGTCACCTCAAATGTGTTGAGTCGGACATTTTGTATGCTGGAGCTAGGTTCTCAATCCCCTCTACATGAGCTCATTGTCTGGAGTATTGAAGTTGCCACCTGGTGAGACTTATGCGGCTATATCATCTCCTTCAGTCGTCATCAACTTGACGACGGCTAGCCATCCCACTCTTTGCAAAGTCCAATGGCTATAGTTTTAAACGCAGAGAAAGACCCAAATAATCAAGGCCTTGTATAAGGCTGTCTAGGCCCATCTCCTTAGTAGTTCTTTTATATAAACTAAACAGTGGTTGCCAACAGTTATTCTGCCTCGAAACACATTTTATGGCGGAGTCGAGTCTTGACGTACTCGTAGCTACGTTCTTGACGTATTCTCGGCATTTCGGCGATATTGTGCTTCCTTTTTCAAGGACATCATTTCATTTGCACTTCCATTCGCATTTGTTTGATATTTTCAAAGTGTAGCATGTCTTTTCTGGGCCCGTGGGTCGACTCCCTCGGACTTGAACCTACATTTTCACTTATGCATAGAATACCCTCTTGGTGGCAGTGGCTTTGTCACTTGATCCTACTTTACCCAGATCCGGCTCCTGGTACGACAAAACTTTATTTTCTCCACCCCACCTCTTTCGAGTCATTGACAATGCTCAAAGAGTGATAACTATCAGAAAAAGAATCTCAACGTTGTCAGTTCGGGGCTGTAGAAGCTGGGCCCTGGCTCACTACGGGCTGTAGTAGTACAGCTTCGAGCCTCGCCTGAATTTGATCTTCAAACTCCATTGACTCGATATTGGATTTCAAAGGAAAATGTCCCTATTACGCACAAATGCAACTCAGTCCAATTTTACAATTGAATTACAGTCCCAAACAACAATAAACAGCTTGACGACGTTTGTGCGCCCAACCAGTGTTTCAAGCCAAGCCGAGTATTGGTAAATACTCGGCAAGAATATATGCCCTCAAGGGCTTTTGCAGACCAATGTCTGTGACATCGATACAATTACACAACTTCTGCAATTTAAGCCATCCTTAGGCATTCCTGTCTTAATTTACCAAAGCCTTTGATGCCGAGATGTGAACTGGGAACACACAGCTTCCTTTTGGCCAAATTAATCCCACAAAATATTGAGGCTTCCGATTCGTTCACCTCTAATCTCGTCAACAATTACGACCCTTAAATGGAAGTTCATACTAAATTAACATGTGCTTCTCACATAATATGTAGACCCAGGCGCACCTTCTCCACCACATCCATACATAGCCCAGCATAAGCAACACAAATACAGCAGTCAGCCCGACACTCTGGGACAGGCCAAAAGCTTCTCTAAGCTGCCACATGACTTCTAACTAAGATTACAGAAAGCAAATCCGTTTGCAGTCGGCACAATTGCAGGGAGCCGCCGCCGGCGACAATGTACCAGAAGCAGCAGCATCAAAAGTTGCAATGCATCGCACATCTATTGCCCTCCATCCAATTTGCATACGGATCGGGAGAGAGGACGTCTTTATTAAAAACCTGTACTTCGCCTTCACTCTGATAAAGACCATCATCCGACTGGCCGAGGGGCATTGTAGCCGACACCAACTGTGCATACGAAATTCAGGGAACACAGCTACCGGGCTCAACAGCACACCACGTCCCTGGTTCTAGTCCCCCGACAGCAACCAGTTGGGAGTTAGTTGAGGTCGAGAGAACTGGCAACCGGGAAATGGGTTCCACTGCCTTTGTGCACCCTGCCAACCGTCCAAACGACCGACCGACGGACCGTCCAATCGACCACCTATGGCAGCAATTTGCCTGATTAAGTTCGAGAAGCAGGAGTGCGAATATTGTGGAACAATTTATGGAGTAAAATGCGCATTGTAGCGGCGACTGCTACTGGCACTGGTGTAGTCTGTCCTGTTGACATGGTTCGTTTGGTTGCCAGTTGATTTTACTTCTCCCATGCCGGCATACACACTTGCTGGATACCTGATGGGGAGAGATGCCAACGGGGGGCTTCTAACACTCTCAGTGTATCAAGTGAGTCGAGCGTTCTGCATGAGTGGATGCCGCCATCAAGGACGTCGTACGTACACAATGCAAGCATGAGAAATAAACAAATTGGAATTGAAATCACAGCTTTTTTTTGAGAATAGATATACACGTACTAAGGGTGCTTTGAATTGATTCGTACAGCAAGCGACATATCGTTGTGTGATTTTGATGATCGAATTCCAGGATTGGCGATACAGTGTACCAGGAAATTAAAGGACATTCGTGAGATTTTGTGGTCTGCGGGAGCGGAATAGACTGTTCAGCATTTCTTGTGCAGTAGCTCAGCTGGCATGTCAAAAGTAAAATACCGTGAATTGATATCTGTGTCTGTACGGGAGCTTAGCTGGAAATTGAATGGACCTCAACTCCCACCAGGGGAACAATGATTCGAACCTGAACACACCAGCAATGTGGTCAAGTGCAGAAGTCTGCAGAAAGTGAAGCATAATCTCGAAAACGAAATCGTGAATACAGACACACGACCTGTGGGATGAGTTGGGTTGAGTACAATGAGAGCAGGTGTCTCATGTGATTGCATTTGCCAATCAGTGCCTTCATCAATATACGAAGCCGATCCAGACAGACCAGAGAATTTGCTTCAAATGGAAAATCACACAATTTTGATCGGCATTTGAGCCGCATTTAGAACAGAATGTGTGCAGGCTTTATTATTTCGTTGGCCCTGATTGAAGCGCTAAGTGGTCGGTTGAATTTTGTCATCTATTCGCCGCTCTCCGTGCGGTAAATAATCACACCTCTGCCTCTGCATATGTTAATGATAATAATACAAACTAGCGTGGCCGGTGCTTCGACAGCACATAACTTGCGTTGTGCGTTCTGTTGAGGAGTTGATACATACCGTTTTTTGTTTTAGAAGGGCGAAGTCTGGTAAGCTTTTACTGTCTGAACATTGGTAACTCGACAGAAGTGTAGCCGTAAATCACAAAAATTATTCGAGAAAGGAACTAACGCACCTACCCGCAAGGTTAGGGTCAACCAATTTATGAATCCGCAAGTAAGGTTGAATAAAATGCATTTTATGACTTAGATCTCGATCTAAGTCTCTTTGATCTCTCTTTTTTTTGCAATGCATAGTTTGAGTCTTGCCATTATGAATGGAATTTATCATAACCACTTCTTGCAGGACTCGATCCTGACAAGGTAATGTTCACTGAATCTCTGACACAGTCCACTCAAGAAGTCCGAACGTTTTGAAAGTGTCTAGAGTGTGGCATACCCACACTAACTGGAATTCAGGGCTGATCTTGTGACTAGGTCACATCCATGATACGCGGAATAATTGGCAGATTAAACTTTTCTCCAAAACAGGTCGAAATTCCAAAGAGGTTGGGGCAACATTGGAGCACATATTCATGCAACTTCTTCTTCTTATTTACTTGGCCCTACAGTCCGGGGTGGACCTGGGTCTCAACCAACAAGCCTCTCCACCAAGCGCGATTTCTTTCGCACGCTCAGTTGGTTGAGGTCCTTCTCCATCTGGCTGCGCCATCTTAGACTCACAATTTCGGATTCCAAGACGATTCGGGCCGCACCACTTTCGCACTCCCGGTTGGTTGGGATCCTACTCCACCTGAGTGCGCCATCTTAGACGTAGGCGTCCTGTGTTGCGTTGCCCTACAATTTCGGAGTCGAAAACTCTTCTGGCCGGACCTGTGTTGTCCATACGCTCTACAGTCCAGAGAGAGAGAGCTCTATTACTCAATTGCCTCTTAAGCCCATAGAAACAGCGGTTGGCAACAACTACTCTCCGTTCGACTCGGTGCTGATGGTGTTCGTCGTGTTTACTGCGGAGACGAGATAGACGGAGTCCTTGACTACCTCGAAGATGTAGCGGTCCATTGTGACGCTCTGTCGAAGATGTCAATGTTGTATGTCCTTTATTGGCGACAGCATATACTCCGTTCTGCCCTCATTCACCGCCAGGCCCATTTTAGCTACTCCTGTCTACGCCCCCATGACTCGCACCGTTCTACCAATAACGTCAGCATCGCCCACGTATGTTAGCAATTGTAGGCACTTTTAAAGAGATTGTGCTTCCATTCATGACCTTTTCCCGGAAGTCAGATGACAACACGTGTCGCCTATTCTATATGTCCTTAATTGAAATTGGAGGTCTCGGTGAGTTCGTTACCGACCGTGATGGAGAAGCGACAATTCTCCATCGTCACCCTGCACAACCTGAAGAGTGTGGCAGGAATGACAAAACTTGACATGGCGTTGTATAGCTAGTCTCTATGCAAGATGCCGTACGCGGCCTTTAAGTTGACGAGTATGTGGTGGGTGTTGATTTGAATTCTTGGGAATTTCCCAGGAGCTGCTGTAGTGTGAAGATTTGGTCGATGGTGGATTTCCTTATCAGCTTGCCTACACAATGCGATAGAGCAGCTAGCTGGGGCAGTGAAAGAGGCCTCCTTTCTTGTGGATCGTTCCTGGAACTTAGTTGAGCTGCATTTTACACTCCGAACCAGGCAAGTGCAGAAGGACGTAGCTAAAGACCGTGTCATCTGGATAGGAATATTGGTGCAGGCTCATGTTCATCACGGCCTGTAGTGCCATCAGAAGAAGAATAAGTTGAAGTAAATAACAGACAAGACATGAATAGAGCGGAAAAGACAACGGGCCTCCCCTCAACCTATCTCAAATCACAACCAACGTCTCAGACAAATGCTTATGTAAACAAAAATATTCGCATTAATTACAAAAGTTAACCGCCAGCAGCAACAGCATAACCAGTCGACAGATCACATTCCCAACTGAGGCTCGTGACCAACGTACTAAATCCCCGAGTGGTTAGACCTGCCAAAGAAATGTCGAAAGTCCCCAATAAATGCTCGAGTGACGACGTTCGCGAATAAACTGGGTCAAAGACGAGCCGATGACTCATTTCCACCATCCCCCTCGTTCGTGTGTTGATCATTTCCCAAACAAATACGATATTTGCATACGAAATTCGCGTATCGGTGGGTACGTGATCTAAATCACACGAATCACTCATCGGATAATTAATAAGAAATGAATAATTTGATACCCGCCGTTATTCAACGGTTCACCCGCATTCTGATGACACAATGATACTTACTTTCTTCAATCGCATCTCAGTTTTGTCTGCAAAGAAAAGACGAAAAATGAAAACGTTAATACGACGACCACAAGCGGGGCACATCTAGCGGGGGGCTGTAAGATTTTCGTGATGAGAAAGTAGGTGTGTTCATAAATTTTGTGATTCACCCTAATTCCACGGTGGTTTACGATGGGGTTTTGAGAGCAGCGACCTATTGAAATTCAAGGACGCTGTGGCTCTGCCGCGGCGTGGAAAACGATAGGCGTAACTTGTAAGCCGGTTATTTAAACTGTAATTTCACGAGTGAAGAGAATAGCATAACTTTCCCCGTGAAGAAAACCGAATTCGCTGTGGAATCGTGCCGACAAACCAGTTAAGCCGAGTTGCTTTGATGTGATTGGTGGCAAGCATGAAATGGTCAATGGATGGTGGGTAATTTAGTGTGATGACTGCAATTTGAAAAGAGTGACTCAGATGGGCACTAATTAAGAGCTGGTTGGCCGGTAAATTGGATAATAAAATATTACATCAGGCAATGTCATGTTGTGTGTTCATACTTAACTGAAATCGAAAAAATTCTGGAGCATGAACATGGAGCTGCCTACATTAAATCGGGCTGGTGCATGTTAATTACATGATGTGATCTTGAGCGCTTATTGACAAAGCGAAGGAGCAAGTCATACGGGCATGATATTATGCTCGTGTCCGTGGACGGTCATTTGAAGCAAAGCAAATTAAGTGATCAAATAATCCGGATTGCGGATGTTGTGTGGAAATTACAAAGGGTGTCCTAAAATTAACTCAAGATTTGAATTAAATAAAATATATAAAAACTAAAAAAAATATATAAAAAATAGAAAAAAACAAGATCGGTGCTCTCTATTGATAAATGTCTCCACGGCTTTGCTGGCACATACGCTATTTTTCAGCCCAAGTTTGGAAGACCATTCTGATTAAATGTTTCTGAACTTCGTTTATGGAGTGTTTAGGACTTTTAATGCACGGGGTAATGTGTGCTTGTTGACGTAGATCGTTGACTTCAAATGTAACACCATAATGGTGTTAAAACACACGCGCCGCGATCCCAACGAAACCTATCTACTACTAAGCCAGACCATCTTCGAAAAGAAGTTATCTACCAGTATTCCTTCCAGATCGGATTAGAGGTCTGACAATCAGACTCTGGGCGATACTCTGCGAATAAACACAGTTACTTAGATCGAAGACGAATGAAGGCGTGGGTGTAGGCATGTTCGTGGCTATATATCCATAATTGGTATCACCATCCTTTCGGTGCACCAGGCCTGCGGCCCAAAGTCCCTGGACAATGATGATTTCAACTCAAAAACATTCCATATTTGACAGCTTCCTCTTAACGATGGATTTTTGGGTGACGGTACACTGCGACGTACTGGGTAATCGCAAAGCCAATGAACTCACTATGTGTGTCACAACCTCCTTCCTAACACCAGGGGAAGTTCCACCATTCATGCCGATGTCAATAATCTCAGCGAACTAAGGTTTCAAGATCAGGCGTTGTCCAGCCGTGGTATCACAAGGTGTGACTGATTTCTGCACTCAGCCACTCATACCTAACCACTGTTAAGTAAATTTGCTTCGAAGGCACCAAGAGTCACCTCTGCTGTTTTGCTTATCGCCAAGCCAGGGCCAGCCCGAGCCAGATAGGCGCCCCTTGCAAGCCCTACGATTCGCGACCCCTTCTTAATTTTTGTGTAGCTTAAGAGGTAGACATGCGTGCCACAAATGTGTCAACTTGGTGAATGTCCATCTATGTCAGTTCTCTGTTCATAGCAGAATTTATTCCTGCACGTAAGAAATGTACTCATTACACAAGAAGTTTTCCTGGAGAAATTTTCGAGTAATACGATATTTCGGTCCTTGGTTCGTTTTGAGTCCGTTTCCTTCGTCAAACCGGAGCAGCACCGGGTCACCGTGAGATTCTCATTTGTGAAGTTCGCGGTTGCCCCGAGGCAGCCAAGCTCCTTTTCAATTGTAGATTCTTGTCGATCGTGAGATCAGCTACTCTCGCCTAAATCGCTCTAAAAGCTTTCACCACGAATCGTTGGCAGCGCGACACCATGTCGATCCCATCTCAGTGCATGAGGGAGTTTACCGTCTGGTCGAGGCTTCAGCGAACGGTGGCCATCTCGTGTCTAAGCTCGATACTAGGAAGTAATGTGTCGCGATTTGGCAATTGCCAAACTTCCACTTAAATTTACCCACCAATGATAACTGCAGGGACAGTTGTCAGCCACTATTCTGTGGAATGTGTGTTGCAGTTTCGGTTTGACCGCCAATGAAACAAATTCCACAAGATAACCGAAAATCACATCGAGTTTCCCCCCTTCTACAGTCCAAGGTGCTACAAGTGCCCACCACGCTGGATGATCACAGAATCTTCAACAAACAACCCATTAAAGTTGATTAATTCTTCTTTGATATCTTCTTCAAACGAGCTCTTCTCCACACACATAAACACCCAACCAGCAGCGCATCAACCCTTGACTCATGCCTTCCTCACTTGAGAGCCACGGTCATCAACAGAATTCGTGACATTACTGCCACAGAGCTACAGGAATACTCGAAAAAAGTTCAAGCCAACCACTTGTGTTTCACCAGTCTCCTTGACCTTACCCACTCAAGTGCTCACATGTCGTTTCTATCTCTCGCCACTAATCGCATTCGAATTGCGAACGTTGCCATCCAGAATAAAAATCCGAAGGCCCAGATGCCCAAGAGATATCCTCTTAGTAATGCCGATTTCAAATTTTGGAATCTCTCCAACCGAAGCCAAGGATCCTCGTTCGTTTGGAACTTTAAATACCATGCATCCACTGCAGCAGCCATAATTTCAAATTTTGCAATTCACACATACACACGAAGCCGCATTGGGGAAATATAGAATATCCAGCATCCTCTTCAGAGTCATTCACAAATCAATCTGCAGTAAGCACCAACCTGCACCAATCGGTGTCCCACCGAATCTCGACGGCAATGTCAACTCAACCTTTTGTTCTGACGAACCACTATGCGCCCTTCCGTCCGTCCGCAGCCAGAGGAGAATCTCCAAAGCGATCAATTTCTGTTCAGCAGCCGCAATGGCAGAATCATCATCATCATTCCGCTACGACAAGTGGGCACTGCATGTACGAATGTATGTGGCGCACAAGGAGCATCACTTGTGTCATGCATGCACGACCCGGTCGCTCTCACAGAAACCTCTCCATAGTCCTCGAGCGTCATCCGTTTCTCGTTAGACAAGCGGGTTTCCCACACCGTCGACCGTCTTCTACCCTCGCCGATGTCACCAGCTGCTGTGGGAATAATTACGGAAGGTAGACAAGGCCGAAACCTTGAACCAAATTGAGGAAGCCCCACACACCGTTCCACTCGTCCAACTATGTTTTGCAGCATATTCCGTGCACTCCACTGCTGCAGTTGCTGATGCTGGCGCTGCTGACGCATCATGTATGCAAAGCAAAATCAATTCCAACAACAGAAGGTCACACCAACCGTAAAGTTCAGGTCAATCCGATGGATTGCCTCCAGGCAACTTTTCCTTGCCACCGCGCCAGCTCCCAGCGCCACTAGAGATGTGCACAAGCATCAGATGCAAATGCACACTTGCAGATGGAGGCAGTCGATGTGGTGTTTGACTCCGCAAATTTCCAGGAGTCACGAGTGAACGAATTACTGTGTAAGTGGGAACAGTAAATGCAGCTAGCAATCAAGCAGTCCTCTGTCTGCGCTTTATTTACTGCTTTTTTTTAATACGCAACCCTCGGGTGACACAGAACACACAATTACGTGTGATTGACAAATTAATAACATAACAGGATATCTGGGTCAATGCCATTCCAAACGCCCCGCATTTCTCGAAGCTGTCACGTCAAGTGAACCGTAATACCGTTGTGGGCGCCTCAATGGAATTCCCCTGTAAAATTCCTCAATCTCATCGTTACCGTCTTCACCTTCGTCATTTCTTTTTTCTGCGGCCGCCTGTATCCGCTCCGCCCCGAAGTAGTTCAATTAATCATAATCACAGCATCTTCGTCATCATTGTTGTTGACGTTGACATCTTGGTCGTTGGTTTGAATTTGTCAGAGAGCGGTTTGTACCTCGTCATGGGGCAATTACACCACCTGCTTCTAGGTATTGCGTCAATATTGCGTGTCAAATAGCGCCATCCTCCCACGTTCTTCAAATTCGCGGAATGATTATGTTCGGCAACTACACATGCCCATGTTTGGGCTCACAGCCATCTCGCCCTCGCCGTGTAACAGCCCACTTGGATTGGTAATGAAATCGCAGGAAGAGTCAATTCATCAGGAAACGAAGCATTTGTGTTTATGAAATAATTCGGCAATAGATGTCAAGTTCATCGTTACACAATAACAGTTGCGTTGGCTGGTTTCGATTTCGGGAATCGAGCGAGTGTCCTCTGAAAGGGGCGTTCATATTGGACACGTGTGCTGGGACAACATATGCCACTGTGTTCCCCTGTGGGGCGTTGACATGCTTGTGTACTGCCGGAGCTACTGGAAACGCGGCGGAAAACAATTCCTCTTCAAGTATGTCGTGTGTCGTTAGGGGTTACAGGAACCAGGCGCCGTGATTGACAGTGATGATTCCACGTGGATGGGGATGTATACGTAATCATCTCATAAATATACTTTTTTACTTGTTACAACGATGAGGGTAAACATTCTGCTCTGCTTATGTACTTTAATACAATTCAGAAATGAACGAGTTTTTGGTTAAAAAAATATATTTTTGGCATATGAGCGGAATAGTGTCCTTTTAGATCGATACATTTGGTCGAGTGTTTTCTGATTTTACCAGGTTTTCACAATACTAGGCCTTTGAAAAATCTCGTGCCGTCCAGCCATTTCTTGAGGCTTGGAAATATGAAGTAGCAGCAAGGAGCTAATTCTGGAGAGCACTCATACAGTATGGGGTAGCCAAGGTTGTAGATTTTTCCGGGTCACAGGCTCTTATCTAATAAACAGTGGGACCAAAATAGTGGCGTTGTTGAGACATCTGCAGCCTTGGCAGACATTTAATACTACGAACGTTCAATATCACTTTATCGATTTTATGACGGCATCTTTTCGAAACCACAACAGAACTCAACCATGACTTCGCAACACAACTTGAAGAGGATGGAGCGAAGTTCAGATAGTATTCAACAAGCTTTGGTGACTGAACCAGATTTAAAAACCAAATAAAAGTGAATTAACTTTTCTTTCACTGGGATTCGAACCGGGGACCCTACTCACCAAGGGCACGCACTTAACCAACTGCACAATCCAGTCGTCATAGAGCCCTTCCACGACACACCCTTACGTCGCTGCAGGTCAATGCATTTTGTTGTTGTGCACATGGCTGCGCGGACCGTCTGTGTGGTGGAGTATGTCTGCAGCGGCGGTCTGCGTAAATTCAAACATTTTGAATTTTGCATTGTCTGCTATGACGTGTCACAGACACCGTGCATGGTGAATTTTGCCCAGACCAGCAGGAAAATTCACCTCGTAAACATGTATAAGAACACGGATAGATAATTTCGGATCGAGTTTTTGGAAATTTGTAAAGGTTGTACCACATCTTGGTCCATTTGTTTTTTTTTAATTGCCAAAGCAATGATTATGGTTGCAAAAGCCGTATTGTCATTACCCGATCCGACGACCACTACGAAATGATACAAACTAAAGTCTGTGCTGATTGTCTGCACCGTGTGTGGTGAAGCGGTGTTTGGGCAGACTTTAGGTTTGCGGTGACGCGTCTGTGTCGTGTATGGACCCAATTAGTGAATTTTTATAGAAAATGGCAACAACTGAAATTTGTGATTAAGCAGTACCTATCTGTACAAGTTGTTGTCCGCTGTCAATAGTCGTCAAATGACGTAGCTTGCTCAAAACTATACATTGCTCTATTAGTCGCGAAGAATCGAAAAAAAAAAACCGTGTCAAACACGAAACCTTTTTGTGCCAAAATATTGTGCAAATATGTGAATATGTGTCTGATACAAGCAAACATTCCAGATATTTTAAAACTTCTGTGTCCCTAGCAGAAATGAAGTGCTGAAGAGATATGCAACTTCTACTTCTCTTGTCCCTCGTTGTCATTTGACAGCGTTTCTTATAACATCTTCCAAGACGGGCGTCGGTGAATAGGTGCGAGCTAAGCGAAGCTGATTACTGCCGCCTAACACCATTGCGTTGCTCCTGTTGCGTATTATGCGTGACTTGAGAGCACACACGTCAAAATCTGAGGTGAACTCCATTGGACTAGGGGTTTTCCGCTGGAAAATTGCATACCTCTTTTGGTATTTCATTTCTGGTCAGTAGGGGAGGCACGCCAACAGTGATGCATTTTTTTTTAAATTACTGTAAGGTGAAAGGTTTTCAAAATTTTTTGAAATTTTGTCAATGGAAGTTTCAATAAACGATATTAAACAAAAAAGAATAGCGAGTATCGATTTGGTTAAAATGTCTACTCTCGAGCAGCCACATGGAATATGATCGAGTCGCGCACTTGGGTGTACAAGACACTATCTCACTGTTATCGAATCCTTCACAAATAATAAGAAACCAAATACCACAAAAGCTATACACTTTGAAACATCTAATGCTACAATTCCACTGAGCCGAAACCTCGAGGTCCGGATGAACTTCTACTGAAACCTCATTAGTTCCACCGAGCTTGAAGTGGTTTCGCTCTGAATTTTCAAGTCACTCGCTCCCAATTTAAGGCCCAGCCCCATAGAATCCGTTGCGTTTTCTAATCCACAAGAATAGTAATCGTCGGATTGCAAGGAGGTGCCCAATGAAATACGTACGTACGTTGCGTCCGAAATTAATCGGAAGAAACTGTGCAGTCTGACCAGTCGACCAACAGTCACTTTTGCATAAATATAAGAAATTCGAAATTTCGAAGTTCCCAAATTATTAGGAATTGTTCAAAGTAATTTTTAGGCAAAATATAACGTATTCATTCATTCATAAAAAATGGTAAAGATGAGCACATAATCAGCACTGACTGTCAACATGCCCAAAAGGTGATAAGTTAACAAATATCATCCGGCGCGATATATTCTGATGTATTCGTGTGGGCCGCATTAGCTGTCCTTCTCTCTGTCGCTCTCCCTCTCACTCTCCCTCTCTCTCTCTCTCTCTCTCTCTTATGAGTTGCCAATTTTGTGACATTACTCAACGCAAGCAACAGATTCTATGTGTTGGGGCCTTTTCTAAATGGCCGTCTGTTGACAGGACGTAATAGCGTGAGAATACCAGAAAATAAAAAGAGACAAAATGAGAGAATGCACACAAAAAAACACTGAAATTCACGCTGTAGGCTTGTTCAGTATAACAACCTCTCATGGACGGATGAATTCAAGGGGGCTGCAACGAGGTTTATCAGAAACCGCTATGTTTCCAGAAAACGAAAATGTGCGAACCTTGTAGATTCTGAGAAAATGTATCGAACCTCGCGGCCTCGTTCGATGGAAACGTTGCAGTATTCATATTTACTACGCATTGAAGTGACTCACCCAGAAACATATAACTTTTGACTTTCACCAAAAATTGTCTCTGTGCCTTGTGCGATTCAATCTAGCAATTGCAAACAGTTTTATTGCACAACATTCTCTCATCCAGTGCGGTTTTCAGAAAACTAAAACCGCTGCAAGACTGTTAGACGTCTACGTCCCATTTACCTATTTTAGTAAAGCTTTCGACACGCTGGATATGGGAGCATTAATTACAAACATTTTTGTGTCAACATCAACGAGATGTATAGTCAAAAAGACAACGCTCCTTCAAGAATCAAAGCTGGGTGCAAGCCTAAGTACACTCTACACGAACATGGTTCTTTGTGCACTCAAACAGAGCATCCCATTTGCCCGATGGCAGTGGTCAGTGACGGGAAGCGATAGTGATTCGTTACGAGTCTTTGCCGACAACAATAATGCAGGGTCAGTGTCAGGCTGAATTGGTGCCATGACTCAGAAACAAGGATGATGCACATCAGAAGTTCACAATGGGAACAGCATATCTGGTACAGTAATGATACTTGCAGTAGCAGGCACAATACGCTGCTCAATCGATATAGTAGACAGTTAGGAGTCTAGACATCATCATCGACAGCGATCTTTAAAGTCGCAAATGCATAAATCAGTTATCAGTACCTCAGAACATCTCAGCATCGAAAATGCATTCAATTTCAAAAAACAGCAATGACGCAAATAGAACGCGGCAATTTCTGCAAAGTTCATGAACAAGAAAGCCTGAGAGCACCGCAAGTTGCAAGAGACGCCCATGATTGAGCATTGCGACCGACGACACACTTATACACAACATTCTGCAGATAAGCCTTGAAAGCTGGTAACCAAAGTTAAGTTCTATAGAAATCAATAAGCATAAAATGCATTTCAAATTCAATATAAATAGATGTCAGTTGATGGGAGTGCAGTATTGCTGACTTATCGTATGGTGGTGGGACGAAGTCAGTTGTTTCATTGCATCCATAAACTTTGAATGGCAGTTTCAACGAGACAAATTTAGGGTGACGTGGAATAAGGCGACTGCAATTTGATCAAATGGCGACCTCGGCGTTGTGAGTGAGTCGATCCCCTACGCAGTTGAAAAAAACCTTCCAACATACTTTTCAGGGCCTCACCTCTGTCGAGTTACTTGCAAAGAGTACATCTGTCTAGAAAAAGCTTCTCAATTCGGCCGTCCGGAGTCGTTATAAAACTTAAGGTCCCTTCGACTCGTGAGAGAAAAATAGCACGCACAACACGAGTGGTTGAGAGAGAAGCTAAAGTGGCCCTCTACGGGCTGCAGCGGGTCGATTTCTTAGCCGGCTTTATTTACTTTTATGAAAAAGTCCTACGACAGAGGTGGACTTGGACGTAGCTTCTTCATCACCCACTCGTGTTGTGTGAGTGGCGGCTCCTATAGCTCTATACCGACTCTGATCGGTGAAGTTCGAGAAGCGTTGTGTTCCCTTTCAACAAGTCAAGGAGAAGTGAAGCCTAATTATGAGTGTTGATATCATATTAGGAGTTTATCCTAGAAACTCAGCTGAATAGCCTAGGCACCAAATCATCACTCCTGTGTTTACAGCTAAGATGGGTCAGCTACTTATACACGCATTATCAGCTTTGATGCTACAAATTGAGTGCCAGTGGTAAATTCTAAGGGACACGGCATCGTCGGACACGGCAAAATCAGAGGTCTGTAGTTTACAGGATTAGGGCTAGTCAACCACACAGCAGAAAGTGATAAATTGTGCACCCAACATCCCGAATTGACAAGGAAGTGTCTGCCACTGGCTTAAAATCAGGAGACCCGCCGAAAGCATTCAGATCATTGCTACTGACAAACGCTACAAATGACACCAACCATTGGTGAGCGGAGATATGTAAGAGGTAGGTCATCGAAAGCGATCTGAACTGCACTAAATCTAAACAAAACCTGGAGTCAGGAGAAGCGATTTCAGGGAACTGCTAGGCGTAATATCTGAACACTGGCTCATGGGCTATGAAGCCCAACAGACATGGAATGCTCTAGAATGCAAGATACAGGAGCAAACAGTGAGGAGCAAGACCAAACAGTGCTGCACTCCTTCGCTGCTTGACCTGGTAATAGGACGTAGTTACGCTTTTAACGACCTCGTAGATTGGACAAGCGAAAATATCAAGAATATCCCAAAATGCCGCAAAACCACCAAATGCTTACAATCTGAGTAATTTCTTAGACGGGGTAACTGCAGCAAGGTTCAACGAGGAGCCAGGGTGCAAAGCCAAAAGCGACAGCCCAATGGACAATAAAGGTAGACATACGTATAAACATGCTAGTCACCTCCACCTGCCGACCTAGCTATCCTTGTTTTTTTTTTGAAGAAACTTTATGCTTTTGCCATGTTGGGTCCTTCCGAAGCAGAGTATATTCACCTGCAAGCAGCTCTCTGTTCTCCGCCTCCCTCCAAGTCAGATCAGGCCAGTTCCCGGAAGGTGGCTTAACCGTCAACAAACAAGAAACACACAGCAAACAGTCCATATCTTGGAAATCAGATATTTTCTGCTGCTGAGCAGTAAAATACACCGCTGACATATCAGGCTGACCAGAGATGACCTTCGGACACGAACAGATAATAAACTTCTTCAATACAAAGATTCGCAAAAAAAAAAAGTAGAAACAAAAATTCAAAACAGAAACTAAAGAACTGCCATGCAAAGAAATGTGTAAATCCAACCGGTTTCTCCACGCAGATTCTAGTCAACCCCCCGCGAAGCGGTGGCAAGAGCAAACCTCTTTAGGTGGCACAATACCAAAGCTCACTTAATTCGATTTCATGGCTTTGGATTCTCGGTTTTCCTTTCTTTCTATCCTTCTCCAGCATGTTATTTTTGCTCTTCCGGCAGCATCAAGCCCACCACGGAACGCCCCGTGCGTCATGTCGTCGTCAAATTGATTGCGCGTGAAGTTACCAGCGATTGGAGTCGGCGGGTACACACCAGTTCAGTCATATCGCTATGCTGTCAGATTTGACATGCGGCAGAGCTTACACCGTCCTGAGGTAAAGCGCACAGATTATACCCGCACAATGTATCGAGTGGCGGTGGGAGATGAATGCCGTCGCGTCGCCTAAAGCGCGAGGTGCACGCAGTGTGATACAGACGCACAGCGCGAAGGATAAACGAAAGTTGAAGGTTGTTTAAGAGTGAAAAATACACCGAAAATGAATCCGGTTTTGGTTTATTCCCCTCTCTTTCGCTCTCCCCCCACAATCAGTCGGCATTTGCTTTGTGTCCGCAACGGGCTGTGGGTGAGTGTGGGGCACCTATATTTACGCACCCAGAACTGGTTGGACTGGAGCTGAATTTCAAATGCGTGTGTGGTGTTTATTTTTGTGGATTGCTGCTGTTCTCAAAACGGAATATTAACCGATTCACACCGTTATTCGAACGAAACGAAAACGGACAGTTTCACAAGACAGACCCATTCCGCATACTAATGGCGGGCAGGGAGAGAGAGAGAAAGATTGAAGCAATATTGCGCAACCCCACGTATGGTCACACTTTCCTGTTCATCGCTTTCACAAAAGCCATCATTTCAACAGCATCACGGGACGGTAGGAATGCCCCATGACTCACTGCAGAGCATGTTATGCAATGGTAAACTGTTTCAAATAAAGCGGATTTCATCCGGGGGAAAACCTTAGACTTTACCTTAGACAGACAACCAACTGGTCTGGTCTGCAAGTACACGCTGACTTTTGTAGGGGATCGTGATTTGATTTAAATGTTTGCCAAGAGAGTGGGACGGGGAGAGAGAGTGCAGATTGTCGGGGGATGTATGTCAGCCGGGTATATGACGGAGATTAATGGCCGCTAATTGAGCCCCTGTCGTAGCGACAGTTTGAGTGGAACCCGTCGCGCTTTCAAACGGATCTCAGATCACCTACCATTGTTTATTGTCACCAGGAATTAGTCAAAACATTCTGCGCACTTCTCATAAGATGTAAATTAACTTGCGAGTTTATAGGTCTGACAAATGCTAAGCCTAAGTAACCGTGGAAGAAGATACGTCTGTGCAAGCCAATGACATTTGTGCGATTATGTCTGTCGTATTCGAATGGATTTAGCATAGACAGCCGCGTAGAGTCAAGTAATTTGAACCTCGAACAGCCCTTTTCATGTGGCTAGGGTGACGTGGATGGCTTTTGATAGAGAATGCACTTAATCCAACAAAGGTCACTTGTGTAGCAGCGTAAGTTTTATAAAACCAGCGGGCTGTTAAAAGTTGGGCTGTGTGTGAAGGGGTCGGCAATATTTCAAGGTTAGCTAGGGAATATGCTCATAAGTACAAACGACCACAGGATACCAGAGCCGAGCGGATGGAGAAGAAGTGTACAGCGCTTAGCTCTTCATTTTCATCGACATAAGCATCTTCAGTGTGGAGTATCCTTAGTGCCTTCTAAGTCTTCTTAGCGTCTTATAATGACTGTAATTTCGAAAATTTAGATGAAACAATGGCTCCAGATTTGGATCTATTTTGCGGAATTTAGAGTTTAATTCACTCAACTAGCACAGGATGCCTCATTATCAAACAACTTTGGCCTGCACTCTACCATGAGCAATCGCTTAGCCAGATCAGAATGAGTACGCTGAAAAGTATAATTCTCATCGGCGTCAGGCCTCAGTGGGCTTCCGTGGGACTCAGGCCTCTAGACTAGGCCTTCCCTGCAAAGAATTCTGCAGAGACGAGGAGGAGGAAGAAGAAACTATTGAATATTCGCTATGCAATTGCTCATCTCCTTCGCTTTCCTAAAGGCACTAACTGGTTTGCGGTATTTCCAGAGTCGAGTGGTAACACAATGGGCCTATGGCGGCCTAAGTGTGGCTGATGTCTTTACAGCAGTTAGCCACCTCAACCTAACTTAACGCATGCCCAGTTCTCTGTAGTCTCTTTTCGGCGTGGTATGCAGCACAGTCAGATGATGTATTTTTCAGGCATCCCACCAAGACAACACTTGTGCTGCTTTCGAATTGATTGGGATTGCTCCTGCAACACTGCTTGTAAGGTTCAACAGTGCTGATTTCTGAGAATCGTATAGACGTTTACTGCTTAGCTATACGTGAAAATACAACTAGAAACACATTTTGCAGGTCTGTTTGAGCTATGATTGTGATTCACTAATTGGTAAGATCTGACCAATCTACGGTGATCAGGAAGACGAAAGAAGGGATTGTAAAGAACGTCCGTGAAGGCATTGTTACCAAGTTCATCTTCTGTCTTCAATCGATCGTTTGCACCTCCCTGTCAGCTCTTGTTTGTCAAAAACATCCAGGTGACCTGAAAATCGCAGACAATTTCAAGGACATCAGACGAAGTGGTACTGAGTTGAATGTTTGCATTTTCATGAACTCTTGGTTTTTAGGCTTCTGTCTACCACGTGGCAACGTGAAGTCCGCAAGCGACATCAAAGTATAGTAGAATTGCCCTTGGCAACCGATGCTACTTCGGTTCGTCGAAGCAACTGTGCTGAAAACTACTGACTCGGAAGACCACGAATCTTGGTCTTAGCTTGATTAACATGACATCTGCTGGACGGTGAACAAAGCATAAGAGCTAATTCTTCGTTCCTGGTGCCTTCGGAATGGAAATTTCAACGCCCAAAAGAACACATGGATCGCATGGACACCAAATGGAGCGCATGGACAGTGAAGAGGGTCTTCAAATACCTGCCTTCTGAAGGAGACCGAAGGCAGGTATTTGAAGAGGTAGACCGAACCTGTGGTATAAGTACCATGTTATAGTGGACGAAAGATAGATGGTCTTGATAACTGGAAGTAGAGTGCCTAGGACCGTCTACTGTGGAACGCAGCTACAGCCCAGGGTCCAACCATCCATAGGTTGATATCTAAGAAGTAGTCTTTAAAGCGGTGTCCTTTCAACCAGTGTCTGTGAAAAATGTTGACTAACCCCTTCCGTTTATCCCGTTCCTTTGACATAACAGACAATCCCTGCGCTTGATGACGAAGTAAATCCTCTGAAGATCTAAAGAACCCCGTTGTCCACGATTCCCCACTCACACACGACTATTGCGTTTTAGCCACAGGCACAACGACGCTCTCACAAGAATTCCAACCCCAAAGAGGGCCCTCACTCCCGTTATACCGGAATTTAGTAGTTTGCGTTTGAGCGTCATTAATAAGAGGTTATTCCAGTAAGGTCCCTTAACAATAGGGACTGCTGACCGTACTGCATGCACCACAGATTAAGATGCATACGTGTCTTTGAACCTTGTCTTCACATTGATGTCCAGTATGTAAGCATGTAATTGCAGACCCATCTCTTTTCTTATGACTTTTTTATATATTCATGTAACAGCGGTGAAGATTCAAGCCCGATCCTAGGAATGCCTTCAATGACACTTCGTTTACATGTATGCATACCAACCCTTCTTGGGTAGAACTCAAGCCTTCTCGAATCAGAAAACTGGAAGTCGGAAACGCAGACACGCAAATTCAAGCCTTACACAAAGCTTGGCACTGCTTGACTCAGTTTGCTTCATTATCCAAAGTCTGCTAGAGCAAAACTGGGAGGTTTTGGCCCTGAAGGAGTGCTCTTTCAAACCAGTCCTATTGCCCAAACTGATCTGTGACAAATTTGAATGCACCTGGCACACCCACCTGCAGAACACCCGCAAGGGAAAACTTTCACCTATCAGCCAGCGAGGCAAAGTTATTTCCAATTCAGGTACAGCACTTTATATTTCCTTTTAATTAAGCCCCTTTATCTCGGAATAAATTGCAATGAAACTGCACCTTCATCAGCCCCCCTGCGACCGAGGTAAGTCACAAGCTGCCAGCAGACACGCGAGAGGAATAAACCAGCTCGCCATCTTAACAATCCATATCTTGCGTCCCTTGGAGCACCCACAAGGGACGCATTAAACTGAAATCAACTAACAATGAACGGTTTTTGTGGGGATGGCGTACCACCCACCCGCCTAATGTTCACTTCGAGTTCGCACGACAGGAAAGGAAAGAAATAAACACACAGAAATGCCCAGGAGCCGTGTGCACACATTAAGTCGGTGGCAGTGGAGCTGTAAAGTAAATATCGTAAATTCGCACTGCACTCAGAAGTTGTTTGCAGCTAAATATCTCGAAACATTTCTGCCTTTATTTTTCTCCCATTCAATCTTCACTTTGTCGGAACTATTACCTCAGTTTGCACACACGTGCACTTGTTGGTGGCTGGATCGTCGTCGGTGTAATTCGAGGAGGTGGAGCAAAGCAGTTACTGACTTATACTTATTCACCCAAAAAAGTATTTCCTCTAGTCAACCAGTCAACCCCCACGATGTGAACTTACACACATTCGCGAACGAAACACGCACACAACCCCTAACTCTGCTCATGCATAGCAGCGTAAAAATTCCCATTTCAATCCGTCGTCTCGTCGACTGGTGGGTGGGCTGGGGGCGTACTTGAAATGGAATGGTTCCAACGCGATGGTGGCTGTAAATTCGTGCACCCAGGTCAACAGGTTATATCGTATCGCAGGTAATTCACTCACGTATCTGTACCGTGCCACGATACTGGCAACCTGCAGAAACGGCTTCCTCGTCCCTCCGTCGCTCCCGTTACTCTGGAAATCCTCTCAACCCCATTAAAATGTGCAGCAAGACTACATTTGACTAACACGCTCCCATATCATACATCATTCCAGCGTATTCCCAATGTGTACTGGTGTTTCTGCGCTCAGCTCCTTTGTTAGAAGGATACCCTCTCGTCCGCCCCACATGAGCTGAAAATAAGTTAAGCATACAAATTTTGATGGAAAGTGAACTGAGTAACGGATGAAAGGAGATGGAGTAGAACAAAACTAAATCTTTTTCGTTTATTCGCTTTCCCCGTTCCTATCTGTCTCATCCTGCACCCTGCACCCCGCCCGCGTTCTTCTTTTGTCACATTTCATTCGTCGGTAATTTTCCGACTATTTTTTCTGCACTCATTTCACAGAGAAGAGGATGTGCTGCAAACGCAGTCAGTCGTATTGCAGGGAGATTATTATTTTTTTTCCTCTGCGTAATCGTCAAGCAGCTTGACAGGACAATTAGGTATATTGCTGCAATTTTGATGAAATAAGGGGCGTCGTTCAAATTTCAACGCAGCTCACTTGTTTACGTTTGGCTAGACGAATTCGTTTTGTAGGGGAAAAAGTGAATAATCGCGCTCTGCTCAGGATATTGAAGGAGGTCGAAAACCAGAAATGAAGTATTACAGAGGCAGCCAACTTCTATCTCTCTTTCCGCTCAAAATTGGTGGCATTTTTTAGATCGATTTCTCAAAACAAATTGACCAATCAGAGAACGGCATTTCCTGAATAAAACTCAAAATGCCTCTCAAATTCATCGATGGGCTAGGGGCTAGGGGACTTAATTTCTGTCGAAAAGACTCGAGGAAAGTTGGGTGCATTCTCATTGACAAGTGTATAGCCAGCCATGAGTCAAATTGCAAAAAGTCAGGTTGGCGTTTGCGGCTGAGCTGAATTTGAACAAATCCTCAGAAAATGAGCGCTGAGATATCTAAATCTGAACGGATGTCTGCACAAAGTATCCAAAACCAGAATTGTCGACACAGTAATCTGAACTGTGCAAGTGAAGATCATTTGCGCCGACGCTGACGCTGAGATCATTTGCTCGGAGCTACTCGTGCTTCGCTTGTGGTGACTACAACGTCCGTGGGTACCGGCTGAGAGATGTGGTAGGGTTGGGTAAGGTGACAGGTTGTGGCGGATCTTTACATAGCCTTCATTACTGATGATCTCTGTATCGCGGCGGGAGGGTGAATGCTGAAGAGACCAGGAGATCTGCAATCCTGCAGGAACCGTGACAGAGATAATGGAGGGTAGAGATATCCAACTTCGGCCAGGGGGTAAAACTGGCCATATCGGCATTGAGCCGTAAAGTGAAATTTCTTTTGTATTTCACACATCCTCTTACAAAGTTCCCGGCTACACCACGCATCGCAACACCGTATAAAAATCGCTGTCAGATGAAATCAAGGGGAAAGGGAGGTTGGGTATCTCTATCCTCCATTATCGCTGACCGCGATCAGCGAATGAGTATAGATCGTTAAACAGCCATGATTTCCCGAAGTTTCAGCAGTCCATGAAATCCTAGAGCATCATAATTCCACTAGTGCCAGCAGAGAATGAAGATCATTAACGCCCCTAAATCATCCATGCAAAATTCGCGATGTTTTAAGTGCGAACGATAGTTAAAGTGCTAGGATTGCCCAACAAATCACTGCTAAATGGGCAATGCTCCAGGAGCTGCAAGAGCGGTGAATCCTGTGTAATAAGTGATCGATGATTTAATGATAAGTAAGCGTCTCGAGAACAAGATGAAGAACTAACAACGTCTGGGTGACAAAGAGGACTAGACAAGTTCAATATGATTCCAATCTCTTTCGCGTGCAGTTAATCGAAACTCTCGAAGAGCAATTTGCCAATTTATGTCTGCTCTCCGTTTCGCATTGAGGACATGTGACCGCAATTAATTAGAAGTTGTTTTGAATACTTGTGGTGACTCGGGGTCACCCCTGAAGTTTTGTGTCCAGCCGGGCAAGAATAAAGAAGGTGCTCCTACACATGTCAACGTGGACTAGGCTCATATTACAAGCATAGTACGCAATAAAGCATTGTCTTAGTGGCACAAACGGAACCTTGAAAATTGTCTGTCCTTCCTGGAATTAAGCCTAGGCACTGACGCGAAAGATTGGCAAGCCACGGCGGCAAACATCACCATGAAATAATATGAACACGTATGGATTGCTCAAATTTATCTCACGAATGTCAATAGCTTCCATAGCTGAATGGCTGCCACGCCAAGTCGCGTCGCAAACGAATTCACCGAAGAACGTAAGCATATGCTGAATTCTAATTTTCTATGGGAATTATTGACGGTGTCAACTCATTTGAATTGTTCATTTGAAACCAATGCAGTATGCGAGTGGAATATATGAATTTTCAATCTTCGACCTTGAAGATAATCGCAGTGAGCATATGTGAACCCTGGTCGTGGCGTATCATACGTTTTGTTTTACTGTATGAACGTTCAAAACAAAGCAATTGCAGAAACGAATGGAGTCTCTCAGAACAAAAAGAGGAGAGCTGTCTTAATCAACATGCTTGCATCTGTTTTTTCGGAACTTCCAAGCGGGAACACAGACATGCGACACAAATGCTTTGTTCAATTGTCCGAGACCTATCCAACGGTGATTTTTAGAACAAATTTGGACTTGTCTTGTTCTTCTTTCACGTCAAGCACAATGATCACAAACCGTGAGTCGCACAAGGACATCCAGAAAAACAGGCGTAAACTTACATTCACATTAGATGATGCACATGCTAGCTAAATGCGATGAAATATTATATCTACACACATTTTTTTTTAAATTGCCTGGCGCAAATCTTTAGTTTCTAGAAAATTTTCAATATAACGACGAACTAAGTGCTTTAATACTTGCATTTAAGATTGTTCCAGAAGTGAATAGGTATCCTCCGGAAGGGGCTACCATCACAATGGGCAGCTATAACCTTGCAGCTAGTTAAGGACTTTGACGACTTCGAGCGTATGGACAGCTATAGTAATGAGACCAAACGCAGAATAGCTCTTGCCAACCGCTGTTTCCTCGAGCTCAAGAGTCAACTCAGTAATAGAGCCATGTCTCGATGCTCTAAGGGTCGTTTTGTTCACTTTCGCCCAACTTGCCGGAAAACTGGGAGTTGATTAGCTTCGGTGTTGATTTCAACTCGTCATTTAACCGGCGAGTTGAAAGTTGATTTTGTTTACTACTTCAACTCACAGTCTGAAATTTAAAATCCAGAAGTTGTCCAAATTTTTTTTTTTTTTACTTCCCCCGGGGTATTTTTGACAACTCACACCCATCATGTCATTTCTACGCTACGCGAAGGAAATTCGAGAGCGAAAGCTTTCAGCAGAGATAATGGTTGCATACCTAATCTCTATCCTCCACTATATCTGGTGTTCAGTTGCTGCCGGCAAGTTAGAGAGTGGAGAACAGCACAAGCGACTATGTACATTTGTAATGCTTACACTAATAAAGTCTGCCTTCGCCTATTGAATATATCCGAGCGCATAATATTGTAATACGATTGGTCAGTGTGTAGTTGCCCGTAATTGACGGGGTTTGTGAAGAAATGAAATGAGAAATAGTTCACTATTTCAAATCAAAGGGCCAGTATCTTCTCTCGTTCACGCCAATGAATCCTGTATTAGTTTGAGCACCATAATTTGTGTCCGCCTTGAGAGATGAAAACGATAAATGAATCGTAGAATCATCCCAACCAGGGTTGCCGCTATGCGACTTTAGTCGAAAGTCCTTCTCAAATTTTTCAGCGGTAACCCTGATCCCATCTTGTAAACAGATACAGACGTCAGCAGCCAACTACGCCAATGGAGAGACAGAGAGAGAGAGAGAGAGAGAGAGAGAGAGAGAGAGAGAGAGAGAGAGAGAGAGAGAGAGAGAGAGAGAGAGAGAGAGAGAGAGAGAGAGAGAGAGAGAGAGATGGTAAGAGATAGAGGTTGAGAAAATGAGGAGTTGATAAACTCATAGGCTGTAATTTGAAAGTTGAAACCATACAATTTGACCATATCCAGAACTGGAGGAGAAAAATCCCAAAATTTATTCTTGTTTAGTGAACAAAACGACCCTAAGTTGACTTTATATATGACACTGATCATTCCAGTCATCCTGTGACATGAACAATCTCAAAAGCGGATGAAGAAGGCCATAGTCTCTTCGAGAGAAAGTACTTTTGGTCCTGTTTGCGGATATGATAGGATGTGGATGAGAATCAAGAACTGTACGGCGACATGAGTCTAGAGCGTCTACGGACCCAACCCAAGGTGCCTGGCCTATAAAGGGCGCATGAATAATTTAACTCTGACCAGAAAAAAGTGTGGCACATCAGAGGACATCTGTGTCTAATCTAAGGTAGTGCATCCAAGTGGAGAATGACCAAAATGGCTTGCAAAACTAGACGCAGTTAGTCAGAGATCGTACTTTCTTGTTGGTTAACGCCTAAGTCCACTCCGGACTGTAGTGCGTCACGAAGAAGAATACGATTAATTGACTTTGTGCTGTGGACATACAATTGAGCTGGTTTCCTGTTTTTTTTTTTTGGAAAAATCACGCTCATCACAGCACTGAAGGCAATTCTTTTGGCTGGTTGTTGAGGCAGCTTAGGAAGACGACCAGGCGTCAGTTTGAGTATCTTGATTTGAACTCCGGTTGTTCCGGCGTGAACCTATTTATGATGAGTTGCCAAATCAAACGCACATCAAAACAACCTAGAACTGTCAAATCAGCTGTCAGAGAAAACAATGCTACCAATTTACAGCTCTCTTAAGTTTCTCATCGAGCGCCTTGTAAGCCAAAGAGCTAGGAAAGTGTAACAGAGAGACGGTCGGGCACAGTCGATCAAACCGACACCGTACACCTTCTGGTCTCTGATGAGGTTGACTCATCAAAATCATAGGCAAGAGTGATAAAAGCTCTAATGTGAGACGTCAAGTGTTCACAATTAAGTCCGTCTGATGAAGGGAACAAGTTGCACTACCACACGACGATCAAATTTTGGCCACTGGCTACTTAGTACTCTGCGCCTATATAAGCATGGGAGATCCCTAAAATATGTTTGTTGGAGAAAAGCTTTCATCTTAGAATGAAATTATAAAGTTTTACTGCAACATCAGGAAAGCAGTGCAAAATCAAACATTTTCCTTAGAGGTAGTGAGGGAGGGACATTGTGGGCGCCCCGACGGAGTGGGTGTATAGTTTGAATATCCGACTAGAACAACTTATAATACTATTCCACAGTTTCGACTACTTTCGGCTACTCAAACTTCGCCGTCCACAGTCCGCGTGGATCTTTAGATCCTCTCCGAGGGATGCACAACACGAGTGGTTGAGGTGGAATCTAGGACCACTTCTGTCTCAGACAGTACCGCTCCCCGTGTTGTAATTATTAAGCTGAGCCATATTGTATCTTCATCAAATCCACTCCTGAGCTTGTTACGTTCCACCACACAGTAGAAGCCAAAGTGAAATGATTTCGAAAACAAAACAAGACCACTTCAAGAAGCATCCCCGCTCCAGAGACGGCTGTATTGGGGATATCTGTGTCAGCAGGCTGACTGATCCACGCAATCGTTAAAAGTCCTCGTCTTTATGTATACGCCCGCATTCATTCTACATGCGCGCGCCCTCCAAGCCCCGCGTTGCAAAGAAAAGTGAATGTCGACAGAGAGTGGATAAAAGAAATAAAAAACTGCATGCGCTTGTCTCAGGCGAAAGAGTGAAAGTGGGCGTATATTGTGTGCAAAGAGTTCCTGTGTATGCACGACGAACGATCGCAGTGCCAGAGAAGATGACGACACGTATTTCTGTGTGTAGGCGGTGTATGTACGCCTCAGTGTGGAGCGCAAGCCGAACGAGCAGAGAGGAAAGGCACTTGCAGAGGATGCACTCATTAGGAACACGCATTTATCTGTTACTTTCCATTAAGGAGATATCACGGTGTAACGATGCCTCACGGCTGCGGCAAGGAGGAGCGCACGTCAGCGAGGACGTTTATTGGGGAGTACAACGAACAGGGAGCCAGAACGATGTGCACAAACTGGAGGACATTAAGTTACTCTGTATCGCCGCACAGAAGGAGAGAGTGATTATATTTTTTTCGTCCGCTCAGTCTCTTACGGCAGAGGAATGAACTTTTTTTTTTGCCTCATGAAACTACTGTTTGGATTTAATAGAGCGGAACCACTTAATAAATTTCGATAATTAACCTTTCCTCGAGAAAAAGTCAGAGAAAACACAAAAACTTCTGAAAAATTAGCGAAAAGATTCATCAGAGTGTGCAAAGTTCGGTGAAAAGTTCTTGCCACAAAACTGAAGAGTTTTTATGTGCTTTTTTGCTTTTTCGTCTGCACCCTCCTCTATAACGGGAGTTCCTTTCATTGTTTGCTATTTTAATGGTGAAGAACTATACCAGTGTGTATAGACTGGTGGGGCCTGGTGGAGCTGGCGAAAAAAATGAAGAGAAGTTAGCGCAAGTGATTATTTTGGTCTCATCATGTGGGAAACGTTTGGGGTGCCCCATTGATTGCAAAGACACGGGTTAACGAGCTGTAATGGTTGTTTGATTAATTATGGAAGTTACTGCTTATAATCTGTTAGAGACTGAAAAGGCACTTTATATCGTTGACAGATTTTACTTTTATAAGGGGGACGGACTCAACCGCAAGTTGCAAGGAGTTGGGCGTTACTTATTGCGATTGCGAATCCGGCGTGAGTCTACGTGTGTGTGCACAAAAGTCGGCCCAATATTTGTGTTCCTGGACTAAGAAGATGAACAAGATGGAACTCTGCCTGATCTTGTCTGATTCTACGCATTTTTGCATTAATTAGGACTGTCGACGAAAACCGCTGACATGCCATGGTCGAACGTCTAGAATAGAAAGACCATTCCGATTAGTGGATCGTTGGTTCCGAATTATGAGGCCGCCACACTAGTTACTGATCCACGGGGAATAGTGGATGTATTTAAGCAGCACTTCAAGCAGCTGTTCAACGACCAAAACCAGGAGAGGGTAATAGGAAATGAATGAAATCTCCAGCAAATAATAACAGACAGGCACAGATGGTTTGCATTCAAGACTTTTCAAAGCTGGTGGCAACATTCATACGGACCAGATCATCTTCAAAGCGACACTACCTCTTGTAAAGAGTAGAGACTGTATGCCTGCTTAATGCCGGTGATAAGATCTAGTCCAGCGTGTTGTGTGAAATTGTAGAGCGAATGAAACCGTACTGCTACGTTCCAGTGCGCCTTCCAGCCCAGCAAATTCGCACAGCTGACACATGGCAGCTGAACGTATGGAGCGAAGCTCTCGTTTCAAAGAAAAATATTTAATTCAGTGACCGAATTCGTGATGAATATAAATCTGGTTGCATCGCACTACGCTAAGCCATGCGTGAGCACGGTGTACAGTTCTGTGTACGGGGTTTCTGAACCATTCGAACCCTGTACGGGATTCAAACAAGCAGATGTGGCTTTCTTAAAATAAATTCACTCAACAGTAGGGAGTTAGTTTGTATATTTTCGTACATTGCACAGCTACCATTAGTGGTCGAGCGGACACAACAATACCATCACTCAACCTACGTTACGTTCGACACCAACAATGAGCTTCGAAAGAAGAATTCTATGTCGGACGTTTTGGTACTTTTTGCTTGGAAGGTGAACCTAGAACAATGTGGTCACATCAGGCGAACGAAGGTCTCAGCTAAGAGGGTCTTCGCATTCGAGTGTTCTTGTTCACCGAAAGCCAAGTATAAAGACCAATTGATATCGGACGCAAGTCTAGGGCTTCCATGTCTTTAAGCATCTGATTTAGGAAGGCCAAGGATGGTAGTCAGTATTAACGCCGGCGTAGACTTTTAAGAGACTTCGTACCTACCATTAACAGCAAACAGGAAGCCTCAAAAATGTACAAACAAATTGTATAAAGCACTGTTCTGACAAATATTAAAATGTCTCAAATAAATTTTTTAGCACCATATGCTGTAAATTCTCGCAAGTCCGGACAGTGTGTGTCCGGAATAACGAAATGTCAGAAGAAAAAATAAAATTAAGTTGACAACCGACAACTTAGCAAACACCTCTTATTACAGACAGATTCTTTTCCTTGCAGAAGGCATAATAAATATTAAAAGGCGTCTCTTTGAGAGGACTTGCATTGAGAAATTCAAGCCTGAACCACAACAACCACGTCTCCTCTTTGAAATAACTTCAAAATAATGAAAACTTAACGCAATTATGAAGGTTCGGTACTTACAACAGATTATGAAAAATTAGCAGACACTTATGTAACCTTGCAAAGGAGCAATGCCTAGACTCAACTCAAGAACCGACTGCACGCGACACAATTAGTATTATTGTGTGAACATATATACATATGTACGCATGTATGTCCAAAGAGCAGAGTCAAAATATTTGGAAATTTTAATACTCGGACAGTAGAGGTAACATTTTGAAAGTGTCCGGAATATAGAGGTGTCCGAACTACTGAAGTGTTCGGACTATAGAGGTTGTACTGTATGTCAAAACGTCCACCTAGTGCAATGTGAACGCTTATACAGTGAAATCTCGAAACCAAGAAATTTGTCCGCTTATGAGAGGTGTCCGTTAAAAGAGAGTACACTGTACTAACAATGCGACGGCAAAGTATTTTTTCATTGTTCTAGCGAGTAATTCGACATAATGTTAGCAGATGTAAGCAGAGAGAAGTCGTTGGTGTAAAATTGAAACTGTAGTGCCCTCTTAAACCGCAGCAATGCTCGATTACCGACCTAATCAACATCAGTATAAGCTGCATTCGCTTCATAGTAGGCTCTGTAGGTTTCTATGTGCAGGCGATATACCAATGCGCATGGTCTTACAACGGGATCAAAAAATCACTCTATTACACGAACTCAACCTAACCGTTGACAGAGCAAATAGCAACAAGTTGTAGGTTCACGGATACAACAACACATCACTCATGCCACTAAACTTCTCATGGGGACTCTCGGATGAAAATAGGGGAATGTAAACAACGAAAAGTACATTAGTCGAACAGGAATAAGAGGCTCCAAATTGAAACCTTCAGTTTACAAGCCAAGTACGCGGCTTTGCGGCCTATAGGCGCCGCTTTCTTAGCCCAATTATCACGGCCCATTGTGTCCTTTCTGTTGTAAAACGGCGGCTTCCTTAACCCGATTATCTCGGTTTCCGCCCACTTTCATTTGTGAATCTTAGCAGGCTTCATAGCGCAATCCTATTGAAATCGTCCAGCTCGCAAGAGAAGTGCCTGTCCAATACGCAATGCATGAGTATCAGAACCGCAGTGCCCGGTAACGAAAGCTCACCCGCCTTCGCTTTTAGCTACTCCTTGTTATTCTCATCTAAGACTACCCGCGCATTTATCGTCGCTCTAACTCAAGCGTAAATCTGCAGTCTTGAAGTCTCAATTAAATCAATTGCCATCCCAGGGAATTGTCAAAAGCGCGCAAGCCCAAGTCACATGCCACCAGTTATGCCGCAACCAATTAAACCGTCATTACATTTACACCAACACTATGCCCATGGTAACTCAGAATTCTTTAATACGATTAAAAATCGAGTCACTTGCCCATCTCCGGCCGCCCCGTGTTCGTCTGGATTGCGTAAAGCGCTTCCGGTAACATGACAAATTTAAATCAATTTCTCAAGGCAGATGCCGGGCCTACGTCCGTAGTCACAGCCCCAGTTAAAGCCGAAACGTAAGCACCAACATTTTCGAATGAATTTCGTAATCACCATGCACGATACCAGTAGCGTCACTCTCCCACCGGCAGACCTGGTAAATTTTTCATAACCAACGAGAAGTTATGCTCCACTTCCACGCCGAACGTGGACGTTGTAGGGAATGAAGGGTGGCTGCGCTGGTGGGGTGGTGGTGGGACACCAGGAAACCCGGAACTCGGGATAGAATAAAAACTAATCTACCCCTAAATTAGCCCGGGCACGTTTCTTAGTCATTTCGCCGACTCCCTCTCATTAGAGGCGAAAGGACGACGAGGCGAATAGAAATTAGGTACACTTTTCCACATAATATGCGGTTTACTTTTATTTATTATTTTTGTGCTATTTCTCCTCTCTCCACAACCTCTCCCGCCATTGCACAGATACACACTTTGTCTTCGTTTTGTAGGATGGGTTGGTGCAGGGGTGGGGTCGGTTGTAAGCGGGTATTCATTGGCAGCGCAGGTTCACCACCTCATTCTTAAATTAAAAATGCCTTTTGCCAGATTGCCGGAATGAATACGGATTAAATGGCTTTACAGGGCTTCCGGAATAAATTGAGGTGTTTTGTGTTGCGCTGTCCTGATTGCTTCGCCAGCCCAGAGTGCTGTTGCAGAGTCTGAAAAGTCGAACAAAAAAATACACAAACTCTGACGGGTAGTTAAACTCGCCTTTAATCAGCGCTTGGCCGGGGTACATTTCTGCACCGGACACATGGTTCAAATTATCCATTTTTTTGGTATACAACCGACCGCGACGACGCCAGCTGCATCCACTTAACGGTGGGCGTTCGTATTTCCTGCCGTTCCTTCCACTCCTCCATCCTTTGACCCTTCGCCTGATCTTTGTGCACAGCGATAGACGAATTTCGACGAATTTTCTTCGATTTTTTTTGTAGTCTCAAACTGACGTATCCCTTTTTGCTTTTCTTTTCAGCAACAAGTCAGCATCCACTGGAGAACTCACCCCCAGTCATGTACGGCGAACGTAACTGGCGCATCTCAGAGTCGGAACAGGTTGGCTCGGTCATCGCCAGGGTACAGGCCGGGGATTCGGAAAATGATCAGCTGCAATTTGGCCTGGAGCCACTGTTCCATGGCAACTATGCTAATCCGAACAGCACCGGCACCACCAATGATAAATTACCATTTCGCATAGACCCGGACACTGGAATTGTTTACCTTAACGAGAGCCTTGCTGGACGAGTGAGTATCCATTGTGTTGTTGTTTTGCCTTTTTCTCCTCTCGCTTTGCAGTCACTTTGGTGGGCGCTGATAGCTTAGACTCATGTTCAATTCTGTCTATCCACAGGGTGGCGAGAATTTCTTCCTCTACGTCACAGTTTCTGATGGGCAATTAACGGCTAAAAACGAGGTCTACGTCAATATTTACGCTCGGAATGATAATAAGATTTACGGGTCACGTCCACCATCAATAACTCAAGCCGTCCGGAACATATCGCAGTTCCCGCCACTGTTCCACATGCTGCCCGGCGTGCCACAAATTAGGGATCAGCCAGGAATTAGATATCCAGGCAGTAATGTTCCGCCCGGATTTGGGTTGAACAACATTTTCCAGTCGCTTCCGCCGCCGCCGCCGCGTCCGTCGTACACTCTTGATGGAAGCGAACAACGACAGCAGGAGCAACGACAGGAACAACAACGGCCATCACAGTGGCCCTCGAGTGCAGACGATGTCGTCTCCTCCACATCAGTGTCAAATGAGCCGAATGCTGTGGACTCAAGTACGACGCGAACAAAGCTAACGCCAATCGGTGGTGGCAGCTCAAAGACGAGCAGCAATGATGCTGCCCCAAACCAATACGAAACTCATCGCCAGTCGGCGGCAGCGAAGAAGGGTGAACTCAATGGCACGGACGCCAGCAGCCGGGGTGGCGTTGAGTTGGCGAATGACAATGGACCAACGTCGGCAGCGTCCCCGTATGCGATTGGAACCATTATCCCTGTCATAATCACAGTTTGCGGAATGTTTGCGGCAGCTGGGTTCATCGTTCTATTTATTTATCGCAAACGTCTGTGCGCCATTAGCAAGAATCTGAAGAAGAAGAGCAAAGAGGAAATGGCTAAGAAGTCGAATCAAAGTAATTTGAGCAGCAATCTGACTGATGACAGTCGAAATTCAATGGTGCTCCAGCAGTGGCATGGACCGACAGCGTTCGGAAATAGATACGTGCCATGGGAGAGGGACCAGCAGCAACAGCAGCATCTCCAAATGGCGATGGTAAGTTGAAAATAATTTCAGTTCCTTTTCATTTTAGGTTTATTTTTTCTTTTTCTTCTATTGGGTGGCGTTCATGAAATCGGGATTAATTATGTGAGAGTCTTAGATACATCCCTTCTTGAATCAGTGCCGAAGTTTACTTGTGCACTCCCTATCCATGGCACAAACATGGTGGATGCAAGCTCTGGCTAGGGGGTTGGTTGTTCTGTGATTCGTTTACGTTAGAAACTCAAAGCTATCGTAGTTTTAAATTTATTATTCAGACTGTTCAGTTGCGGAATTATCTTTCGTTGCTTTTGAAAATGGTTTAAACAAGGAAGAGAGGAGATGCACATGCCTTCAAATATGTATATTTAATAATCCCCAAGTAAAGTGTTGCGGATTAGGAAACACAAGTGTGTGAAAAAGCACGTCAGTGAAGTTGCACATAAAGCGCTGGTAATACCATAAATCACTTCCAGCAGGGGGTAGAGATGGCGCTTAAAAAGCCATTGAATTTAATTGAAATTAGGGTGCAGAGATAAACGAGAGCAGATCTATTTACTTACAGACTCAAATTGAAGAGGATTCTGAGAAACGCCCTTAGTTCATGCGCCATTCAATATCGTGAATTATTCTGGAATCAGTTCACAGAAACACTTTAAATTGAGTAATCCTCTATGCAGACGTAAATCTGTTTCGTCAAGGAGTGCACTGCGTTCAATGGACAAAACTCGTAATTTGCGGAATGAAGTCGAATATGGTCGGCAAGTGGAAGTGCCCGGCAGGAAGAATCTCTGTTAATTGATCCATGCACTAGGGTGTGTCAATGGCTAGGGTGTACAGTTTTTTCTCCGAAACCGAGAACTTTGTCTTGGCAACTTCAATAATTGAAAATTCGAGAAACTTTTGCTTTACAAAATTGTTTGAGTGCTTCCAAGTCATTTCATCAACTTTTGAGTGTTTCATTTCAATTGCAAATTATAACGAGTCTAGTTTGGGAAGACTGGTAATTCAATTGAAGTTGATGCAGCCTTCGGTGATTTTTTGTACAACACAGCGAATGAAATAGCACTTCGTGTATACTTACGAATGTGGGATTGAGTCACACGATGTACAAAAACACACGGCATGTTCGTCCAACCGATTATTGCCATTTGTATCTGAAGTCGTACGAAGCTTTCAGATGGTCTAATTTTAAAATTTGGATATCATTTCATATTATCAGGTTTTCTTTTTTATTTCCCTCTCTTTTTCGCTCTCTCTCTCTCTCTCCCTCTCTCTCTCTCTCTCTCCCTCTCTCTCTCTCTCTCTCCCCCTCTCTCTCTCTATCTCTCTCGCTCGCTCTCTCTCTATCGAATCAAAGTAAAACGTGCGTTGCAAAAGCTGAGAATACAAAAATAAAGCAGATCAACGCAAATCGGGGCTGCCGTTTGCTTTTGCTGAGGGGTATTTGAAAGGTCTAGAGGGGAGTATTTTGCTCCCGAAGGGAGTACTTATGCACACGTAAAAACAGTAAAAATTAGTTTAATAACCCTCCGATGAAGTGCATCCTTTTTTCAGTATTTCTGATTAGCAGCAGTCCACTTGGGTCTACGTAGACCTAAACGATGACTATGAACCATGTCATAAGTAAATTGGCTGGTGATTTGAAATTAAGTTTTTTTTCAAGTTTTGTTTAATTTTTTACAGACAAAACCCCAGCATATTGGTTCGTTGAATTATAACTTTCGTCCACGTGTTTTTTTGTGCGCCTATTTTTCAGATCATACATTACGTACATTGTATGATTCTACCAGCTTTGATGTACGACATCGGTTCCTCGGATTAAGTGATGATCCGATGTCATACAACATGTATCACCTAAAGATTGCACTGGTAACTGTGGTCATACCATACCTGTACATCGTACATATCAGACAATAGTATTATTCAAACTTGAACATACATTTCATACGGCGCATCAGAGATAATGGAGAATGGAGATATCCAACTTCTACCTCCTTTGCCCCTTGATTTCATCTGGCAGGTATAGCGGGGAATTTTATAAGGGTATGTGTGGAATTCCACCACATTCTTATTCCTTACGGCTCAATGCCGACATGAACAAGATTTCTCTATCTTAAATTATCTCTGGCTTTAAACTGCTGTAGCCACGACACAAATGAGTTGCATCATCATCATCTTCTGACCCGCATGCTCCACTAAAGAGGACGCGGGGGTACACCACGCACTAGAGATCTCCAGGCAACTTGATCCCCCGCCATCGACTCTAACTCATCAGGAGTTATGCCCAAGCGTGACCAAGCGAGTTTTTGGACTTGGTCCAACCATCCCGTCCTGGGGCTGCCAATCGGTCGACTACCTGATGGAATTGCATTCAACGCCCGCCTCGGAAGTCGTGATGAAGGCCACATTCGTCCACGTGACTCAATGTTGAGTTCCCCTCGCACTGCCGTGTTTCTCACCCTATCCCGGCGAGTAATTCCCACTACAGCACGAAGAAAACTCATCTCAGCAGCTTGCATTCGCGATCTTATTCTTTCGGTCACTACACTCAAGAGGATTCTCGACGTAATGTCGACTATATGTCCTCAAGATGTTTCTTGGATTACTGAAGTAGAAAGCCAATCAAACAGCCTTCTATTCGCTTTCGAGACATTTTGTAAAATATTCCTAAATTGATATTTCCATTTCACTAATGAGATGCAAAGTTTTTAAAACTCAATTTGAACACGACCGGATGTGCACATCTGTCTGACGCCCTGCGACGAGGGCAATTGACAATTAAACTTTCAGATAACCTCGCAACCTTAGCCGTAATTTGCTCATTTCCTCCGAAGCATTGGCATAAATCACAGGCACATACCACCACCGTCCTGCCAATGTTTAATTAAATCACGCATTCTAATGAGTCATTCATTTGGTCTTTACTGCCGCCAGTGCGCGACCCATCATCGGCCTGTGTAACTTTTCAATTTTCCACCATTCGTGGCTGTTTAATTAAATTTAATCAATATTGATTTTCCATGGAACAGCACATTTGTCTGCCGCCCGCCCGCTTGGAAGGAGGTCATGTCACTCCGCCGCCACATCAACTCTGCTCCGAAATCCCTTTTTTCAGAACAGAAGAAAGTAATTAGAGCGACGAACGATGGAAGGAGACATGGGTCTTAGGCATTCTTCATGGCTCCACCCAATCCCACCTTGTCAGGGGGAACATTAGTCTTACCCATCCGTCCTTACTCATATTTTCAACCGTCACGCCGGCTGAAACGAAGAAAGGCTTCATAGAGGACATCCCTGTCAAATGGATAACATAATACTCATGAAAACCAACTGAAGAGGGATTGAATTTTTCTTCGTTCCACACAAACACTAACACACACCCACACGGGCACACAAGTGGAGTATACGATGGCATGACATGCATTTGATGAGGGCGACAAGGCATGCCATCCCAATAAAGATTGTAATTTGTCAACAAACCATACCCGGAACAAAGAGCCTGGGAAGACTCGCCGTAACAGCCGAACCGACATCCAAAAGCATCCTAAAATACGTATCACTACGTACGTACGACAGTAAGACCGCAGAGTCCTATCCCCTAGCATTTCATTGAGGAATCGGATCCGGCAGCGGCGTTTTCTTTAAAGAGGATATCTACTACCACGAATCGGCGCGGTGCCCGTGTGGATGAGGAACAATTTCATTGGACGTATGGAAATTCCATTCTCTTATCATCTCACATGTTCTGAGAATAAGGAGCCACCTAATGGGATGGCTGGATATGAGACAAATTGAATTAGGATGACTGTTCTGATATGAAGTGGTTTCACTCATGGTCACAGTCCACTGTATCGACTGAAGGAACACTTCTGCTGCATTTACGAAAAAGTGCCTGGAAGACAAACTGGTGACGGTTTTAGACTGGCGCTCATCTTGTCCTGATCTTAATCTAATTTAAGTGTTTGGCAACAGATTGGAAGACTGGTTGTCTTCAAACAGATGCAAGCTTAAAAATTCTTGTTGCCGAAACGAAGGCGAAGGCTTGGTCGCTGCCAATACGCCACTCCAGCTGGTACTTCTTTAGCCAGCTGCCTGTAAGTTGGCCGAAGTCCTCCTCCACTTGCGATCTCAATTGCGTTATACTACTAGAGCGGAGTGGATCTACCTTTGGTCTACCTATCCGCAGCGTGGACGAGACTCATGTCGCTGTTTAGCTCAACCAGTTAGTGGTTGGTTATGTTCTGCTACACATGGTATCAAGGCACACATGGTTAAAGATTGAAGGCAGAATTGACTGCGGCTATGTGACAAAGTTTGAAGTGCACTTTCGAAAATTTGAGCGTTTCTAATTTTGTGCGCGAACACTTTGATCAACAGTTTTGTGACATTCTCAATTAGGTGCAAATGGTCCGATCTTTGTATGCCCATTAACGGAAAATGGACATTTCACGACAGATTGTCTGGTCCGAAAACTACTGTCTTCAACTCATGGAGGGACTTAGCCTGGGCTGCAACAGGGCCTTACATAGTTGACGGTCCTAGACACGATTCCATGCATCAGACAAAGCTGTCCTGCACCCGCGATGGCTTCGTATTTATACCGGCGGAGAATCGGTCTAGCTCTCCTTCGATCCAGGAGGCTCGTATTCAAAGACTCTCTTAGCGGGAGCATTAATGTGCATGCGTTACTATTACATTTCTCCACAAATGTTTTACACAAGTATTCGTGTCATCTGCTCACAAGACACAAGGCATTTTATTTGGAATGAATTGTACGAAACGATTGTGCCTAAGTGATATTGATTTTGGGGCTTTGGACGTGCCTCTTGAGGCTCAATCTATGATTCGATAGCTCAAGATGTGCAGCTAAAGGGTGTTCCTCGAGACGACGGACTGTATATTAGCAACATTGTTCTATGTGACAGCTGGTAGTACTAAGATTAGTTTGGTTGGGCGATTCATCATAAATGCGAAATTCGTTTACAAGCGAGAGAGACAAGAAAGAGAGACTATGAGCAGCTCATAGTACAGTCAAGTCACCGAGTGCCCGTGTGGAATGCTTCAAGGGCCCCTGGAATCACTGGTCCTTCCATACGTCTTCAAAGCGTCGCCGAGATATGCTTACTAACTCATTAGTGAAACACTTGTACTTCGAAGACAACATTCGATGGGTTATTGCTGATGCGCTGTGGAGGCTTACATGCCCGAAATCATATTCAATAGGCAATGACAATATCTGCAAGACCAATGATTAAACTTTTTAGGGACATCTTGATAAAACGCATATTTTAGTCCACAGCATCATGGACCTTGGGAATGTAGCTGTCTCACTGAGCCATATTTTACAAGTGACCAGGGTTATACCCTCGTGCTCAGAGAGTGAGACTCAAAGTTTTGGCATAAATGGCAGATTCTTACGCTCGCGAACATATTTTGTAAAAGTTCGTCGACGATGAGAGACAGGTAACTGCCAATATGGAGTGCAGAAACAGACATGACTTGCAACTGCAAATATGACCAGTTTCTTACCATCATCAAACAAATTGCCGGGTGAAACATGCCACACAGCCAGAAAATATTTTGGCAACACGATAAGGCTGTCCACACCTTTGAGTAGACCGTGAAGACATTTAGACATTGCAGTGGCATGTAATCTACCATAAACCCATTCAGGACGACATTCATTCGTCGAATTGTCAAGAATTCAGTACTGCCAGGTCTGGGATTAGGATTTCGAAGGTTTTTGGTAGAAACTACCTTGGGGCATGCAATCGACGTGTCTGTGATTGGAAAAAAGGAATTGCAGTATTGAAGAGTGTTCATAGGATGTGGCCCGTCGATGGGATGAACGATGCCGAATGGCGGTCTGTCTAGGGGAGTCAGATTTAAGGCAACCTAAGGGGACTATTCTGAGTAAGCGGCTTATACAGATCCAGACTTTCCGTCGAACGGCTGTTTCTAATACGGGCCACCAGACACCCCGGCCATAAGGAGTAAATTGTTGGACTTTCATTTAGGTGTCTGCTTTAAGAAATGTGGGTATACCGCTCTCTCTTCTTGGGCCCGAAATAAATTTGATTGACATTCGGCTAGGACGGCATGCTTTCACAAGTGTACGTACGTCTCTTCTCGCATCTGGAGAGCATGAGATGGATGCACTCGTACTTACAGTCGAAGCTTTACTGTTCATCGCTCGACATGCCATCGACTTTTCTACATGCCTTGTTTAAAGTGAGAGCAGACATTTACCTGACCAGAGGCTCAGTGGCCTGCAAGCATTATGGTCTACGAACTGGAAAAAGACACCCCACCAGCAGACCAGACTTCCAACTTCCCATCGGAATCGATCGGATCAAGAGTGTCATTGTTGAGATTTTTTCAAAAACACTGCACACAAAGTTCTGTTTGGTTTTTATTTTGTATTTTATATTCTCTGAACAAAATTCACGCCTCAGAAGCGATTTGATTTCATCCAGCGTTTTGTGAATTTTACGATCCACAAATTCAGTGAATTCGCCTGCTACCTGCAAGGGCTTTTAGTTTTCCATCGTTTGAATAAGCGTCGTTTCAAGATGAAATTGAGATGCATTCTGTTATATTTACTTCACTCCGTGGGTTCCTTGGCAGCCGGATCTGGACCAGAGTTTCCTCCATATTTCCACCCTCACAAATATTTTGAAAAAAAAAATGGAGGAACTTTTTTTTCTCGTGAACAAACATATATGCACTTCTTTCTTATTTGCATTCGCCCCCACCGCCCTCGAATGCTTTTGACACTAATCCAAACATTTGACAGTTATCCTTTTTGCAACACCGCTGCTGAGCTCTGATATACGCTTCTGTTATCCCCTGCAACCGACACAAGCGTACACACACGCCAGCAGCAAAGCATACGCCCGAAGATTCAATTCACTGCTCACGATGGTGTACTTTTACTGCACGGTCCTGTTGCTGTTTATCTTTCTGTCCCTATGCAACTCATCGCTTTTATTATTCTCCTGTCGACAGTTTCCAGGGGCCCTCACCACCCGGTCCCATCCTGTCCGTACCCGACCAATCCCTGAGCGCAATATATGTACATACCAATAGGAACGTCGTTACCATTAGCCAAATATTTCGTATTCATTTCTATTGCACACGGCAACGGCAACGGCGACGGCGGCGATGGGGATGACGATGGCGACACATTGTCCTGTCGGTCTTTTTTCTGAGTTTCGTTATATTTTTCTTTTATTTTTGCGTGCTTACGTGTGTGTGTGTTGTAACTGGTCTGACTTGACTCTATTTCCAGGCAACATCGCAACTATCAACAAGTGCAACAGGAGGCATCGATGGGAGTGGCAGTGACCTGCCGAACGAGAATGGAGCTGCGAGCGGTTTTGCTGGAAACGGAGGCGGCATTAGAGGTGTCGGTGGAACACTGGGCAAACACAGCAGCGGAGGCGGTGGCGCAGCAGGCGATCGATGGGAATTCCCAAGGCATCGATTGAAGTTCTTCAACATACTGGGCGAAGGCGCCTTCGGGCAGGTATGGCGCTGTGAAGCAACCGATATTGATGGTAAGTCCGGGTCTGCATTACAGATGTGTGTGGGAGGGGTCAATAAGCAAAATATGCTTGGCTCGTGTATCCTTTTGGGCCATCGAGAATCGATTTGATGGCGTGATTATTATTTATTTGAGCTCTGTTTACACGTCATACGTTATCCTTTGTTTTTATCGCCGTACACTTATCGACGTCGGCATTATTGTGCGTCAACATTGGGACGAGGCCGGTGGTAAGCAGTGGCAATGCCCAATAGACTGGATCTGGGGAGAACAAAAAGGGATAACATACTCTGCCGGCCGTATCAAATCCATACATTGGAGCATACATCTAACGATTATGGCTGAATGAGGATACCGGCCGGATGGTGGTGATAAAGCAAACATTTTATTTTCAGGCGAACGGCCAGCCTCTTGGATCGGGGGGGTTGGAGAGATTAGCACTGGATTACGCTCTGCGGCTTACTTTGGGGGTTCAGTTGTGTGGAATATAATTGTTGTCTGTTGCCTTCCACCCTCCCGCCAATGATTTTGTGAGCGGGCGACGTGTGGTCTGTATTTGCTTTTGTGTCGCTGAATTTCTTGTCCTCGAGCGATGAACTGATGCGATCCATGTTCATGTTGAGAGGTGGATTTGTGGAAGACCATCGCCATACGATGAGGGGATGATAAATGTATCTGCTGTCGGCATGGGACTGTTAATTATGTCCGAAACTGGTATCCTGCCCCGAGCTGTCTCTTTTCCAATTCTCGATGAGATAATTAATTACGTTGGGCTGCGTTTTGTGAAAAGGGCTAATTTCCCCTGTAATTGGTCGCCGGTTATTTGGGGATGAACTTAGAATCAGGCCACGGGTTGTGGAGACCCGTGGTGGTGGGGCAGATTGGCTTGACAACATGATCTGCTTGTAATTAAATGATGGTGCGTATAGAACAGTCGATGGATAAGAAACAATTGAATGGATTTCAGAGGGATTTAGTAGTACACTTGTGCCAACTGGTACTGATTCTGTTACATTCAAGTTGTCGGCAATAGATGATAATGCTGCTGACTGCAAATGAGTTGCTAAAGAATTGATAAGAACAGTGGCACGAATGACTGATTTTGAAATGCGATCTCACGGCACATAGGTGGTGTATTTGAGCGCATACCCTGGTATTGGGTCCATAACGTATTGTCGTGCGGTTTGCTAAGAGATGGCGTAACTTGTATTATTCCATTGGAACATGCGTTGGAAAGCTACTGTCATTGTACGTCATTTCAGTGTATGTCATTCATTTGAAGCGTAAACAGCAATAATTTTTTTCACTCAAATATGTCCAACTTTGTGCATGAAAAGGTGTTTTTGGGGGGAGTTCTTCTTCATTACTTTAATATGAAGAAAACTGCTGCCGAAAGTCATCGTATTTTAGTGGACGTTTATGGTGAACATGCGGTAGCTGATCAAACGTGCCATAAGTGGTTTGCAGGATTTAAAAGTGGTGATTTTGGCTAGGTCAACCAGCCAAATCGGCAATGCCGATTATCCATGATGCGAAGGTAATGCTCTGTATTTAGTGGGATCAGAGGGGTGTGCTGTACTATGAGCTGCTAAAACCGGGTGAAACCATCAATAGACAACGCTACCGAACACAATTAATCCGTTTGAAGAGAGCAGTAGCCGAAAAACGTCCGGAATATGCGACCAGACACGAGGCAATAATTTTCCATCATGACAACGCTCGACCTCACATTGCTATTCCGGTTAACAACTATTTGGAAAACAGTGGATGGGAAGTTTCACCCCACCCGCCTTATAGCCCAGACATTTCCCCTCCTGGCTACCATGAAATACGGTTCACATCAGAGCAAAATATCAAAAACTGGCTTGATTCATTCTTGGCTGCGAATGGGATCCACAAATTGCCAGAAAGATGGGAAGAAGTCATAGCTTCAGATCGGCAATACTTTGAATAAAAGTTAAAATTCTGAAAAAAAAACCGCACGTATTAAGTTAGACCCAATAGCATGGATACATCTATATTCTGAAATAGTAGCATCTGCTTTAGATCGTTGAACTTGAAATGTTGAATCCGTATCTGAAGGATCGGTATCAAACTCATAATAACTGTATTGGTATGTCTTACTTGCCGTTTCTTCAACATTTTCAGGTCACTCGTGGATTTCTTTGGTTACAGCTCCTTTGAATGTTAGCTTTATTCTTGAATGATGTTTATACAAGACACCCATTTGTTTTTGGACACGGGAAAAGACATTGCAGCAACTGCTGCATTTTCAGCTACCTTCGAGGAGGTGTGAAAGAATTCGCAAAATCGTAATTCCACGTTTCGTAAATAAATCTCTGCCAACGGTGTGCATTAAAAAAATTATTCTCTGTTAAGTTTTTGTAATTTTTTCTTAGAGATACTAAACATGGCAATAAAATGCCATATCATCTTTGCCAGTCCCGCAATATGTCCAGTGCCGCTGCTATTGGTATTGGTTTTGAGCAAGTATTCATTTATGCATTGAAAATCGTTGAGACTTAAGACGTTCGTCAGTCCCAGAGCCCCGAACAGTTGTCCACTTTTATCCTTTATGGACAGAATTTGTTTTTGCCCGTCATAAAGACTATTCCATCTAGCGATAAAAAAAATACAGATTACATTTGTAATCATGATGAAAAGTAATCAGATTGCAGATTATATTTTGCCCAACACTGACAGAAACCATGTGTACCTTGGGTAGAACTTTTTTCTACAAATTGTCACACTTTTCTCTCCATCGTATCATCACAACTCTCTGAACTCGGGACGATATGAAATATGTACATGAACGTAACCATGTTTAGCTTGAGTTTACGGAGCGATAGCAAAAGGTTCCGAAACAGGACATGATGTCCGGAACGTCACAACTCTATTATTCTTACAAAACAAAAAAGTGGTATTGCCTATAAAAACATAAATGATAGCTCCAGCCAGATTTGAACACAGAAAAAAATGTGAGCTGTGCACCAACCCACTCGGCCAACGGAAGGGTTCTTTTTTCGTCCACATTCGGTATAGGTCTGATATATATAAAGGGTGATTTTTTAAAAGCTATAGGAAAGTTTTTCAAAAAAATAAAAAACACATAAAATTCAGAAAAATGCATAAAATCTTTATTTGAATCGATAGTACGGTCCTTATAATTTAATGTTTGAAGATTATTTCATGCAAATGTTGACCTTGACTGCGCCTCAAATGGTCCATCCGCTTAGTCCAATTTTGGCATACTCTTTCCAACAGTTCGGCCGGTATCTCACGAATAAATGCTTCAATGTTGTCTTCCAATGCGTCAATTGAAGCGGGCTTGTCTGTATACACATGAGCTTTAACATAGCCCCACAAAAAATAGTCTAAAGGCGTTAAATCGCACGATCTAGGCGGCCAGTTGACCGGTCCCGAACGTGAAATAAAATGTAAGTCAATTGTTGCGCGTGCTGTGTGGCATGTGGCACCGTCTTGTTGAAGCCAGATGTCATGCAAGTCAAGCTCCTGCATTTTGGGCAAACAAAAAGTTGGATATCATCTCACGGTAGCGTTCACCATTCACAGTTACGTTACGATTGGCATCATCTTTGAAGAAGTACGGTCCAATGATGCCACCAGCCCATAAACCGCACCAAACTGTGACTTTTTCTGGATGCATTGGTAGCTCTTGCAATGCTTCTGGCTGATATTCACTCCAAAATTCACTCTGCTTATTGACGTACCCATTCATCCAAAAATGAGCTGAGTAAAAAAGTGGATCTTCGGCCAAATTTCCAAGAGCCCATTCCCCAAAAATTTTACGTTGCGGTAGGTCGTTCGGCTTCAATTATTGCACCAGCTGATTCCACGTTGTTGAGTAACAGAGGCCCAACGGCGACGAATCGTTAATTGATGGTCATCATTAACACTGGCCGATACAGCTGCGATATGTTCTTCAGTTCGCACTCTACGTAAGCGTGTTGGAGGTTTAATGTCCAACAATGTAAATTTGGTGCGAAATTTAGTCACAATAGCCCGAATAGCCGCTTGAGTGGGTCGATTGGACTGACCATAATATGGAAGAAGCGCGCGATGGACTTTCTTAACAGAGCACGCATTTTGATAATAAAATTCAATAATTTGCAGAGCGTTGTTCGTTTGTAAGACGATTCATGGTTAAATTATAGACCAAACTGAAGATGTTTGACAGTGAAACAAAACACGAAACGTGCGTCAGATGTTTAAACCAGTGTTGCCAAAAAGATAAGAGCTAAAAAATCACATTTACAAAGCGCTTTATATGTAAGGATAATGTACTCAATCTGGGTCGCGTTTATTCGAAGGTGCGTCGCTGTTCACCGCAAACCCTACCAAAATAAAACAAAATGCCTAAGTCTTCCTATTTGTATTTATTTTGTCACTACAAAGCTATCAGTCAAAGATGCCTCGTCACTTTAGCGTACCGCGAAATTCCTACTACATATCTGATAAATAGACTATAGCATTTGGTGTTCATCTTTATCAAGTGCACATTCCGCGATTCTGCTTTGCTCCTTTGCTTGTCTAGCAAGAGAATTCATTCTCAACCGAAACAAAAAAATGCACATTTGGGTGTTCTCTCAATATCGGCGCACAGAAGAAAAGTGTCAACAACATTCAGCGCACCGCCGTTCATTGCACACTTTGAGAAATCTTGTTTTTTTAGCTTTACGCTTGCTGAATTGAGGGTTCACTGTCTGTACCACATACATACCACAATGCGGATGCATTGAAAGTTATTGGATTCGTTAGCGGAGTAGATTGATGTGTTGCTCACTCTTTCTCCAATACCACACTTCTGTTTTGTTTTGTAGGAAGAAACATTTCATATCCTGTTTTCCGACAACACCCCATATCTTCAAGAAGTTTTGAAAAAGTTCTAAGATTTGCCTAAAATTAAAAATTCCACTTAAATTTGGTTTGGTGCTTAAATTGTAGAACCTAGCAAACAACTCACAGAAATAATCCGCTTAAAGGCACGTAGTGGAATACGTTTTTTCACCTTAAGGCGGAAGCCCCAAAAATGTCAAAAAAAGAAACGATGCCTGTCCAAAGACAGTTTCAAAAGCCAACAATTGCTGTTTAAGCCTCCGGCCAAGACTCTATCAGACCTAAGAAACGATGACACTCCGAAAGCGGAGAACATTTCAAAAATACCCTTAATATATGCACTCCCCTCTAGGTACGAGAAAACAAAGTTGGGTTGCCTCGCAGTTATAAACGACCTCAAAAATAGTAAGAGGGAAAAAAAAGCCAGTAAGTCCATAGGAGAACAAACGTTTCTTTCGAAACTTTATACTTGCACACAAGTGAATCCTTTAAACAATTAAGCCAACTTATCACATCCCAAAAGTTTCGCCTCTACTCCATAGCACTGGAGTGAAGTTTCGCCGAACTACTCTCCGCCAACAGAATAGCTGGTGATATACACAGGCCTTCAGGGAACTCGATTAAAATTGCTAAAACGAGCGGAAGGATGCTCTTCCGTCTTATGTGCGATACCATGTGGATGTGTGCAGTTCGTCACGCAAAAATGTGTTAAATAGCCCACGGCACGGCATAACTTTTCAGATAATCCTGCGACCGCAAAATACACGGTCTCTTGAGCAAGCCCGTATGTAGATTCGGTAGAAAGCATCGCTCACAGCGATGACCCGCTTCTACATCCAGCACTCCGGTCCTGAATGTGGTGTGGGGGTTATGAAATCGTTTTGCGGGTTTTGATTGTTCCCTGATGATGACGATTTTCCACTGATGCTGGTGTCCTCGTTCCTGCCAGGGATATTAGGTCCGCGCGGCCACGAGATGATTCCCAAAATTAATCGTCATTCTGCTGAAATGTAGGGGATGAGTCCGGTTCATAATTGCCAGCCGCTGTCCATGCCATCTGGATGGCCCTCCGGCTCCACCAGCGTTGTGTGCAACGACGACCGCCGCAGCCGTTGCGCTTCGATGTAACATTCGAATGCACCCCCAGGCATACACCGCCCGCATCGGTTTGATGGCGCATGAATTTATATCTTGTTGACACGTTGTTTCGTAATAATTTTATGGTAAATATTTTGATACGTGATTTGAATTTTGAAACTTTGCGTACTCCGCCCAAGACCCGTGGCGTGCACTGTCTGAGTGTTTTGCGGTGGGAACGAGCGAATTTACGCATGTTGGCATTTCGGCTAATCAGCAAGCGAATGGTTATTAGTTGATTACTACTCGATGTTGATCTGTGAGGCTATTACGGGATGTTATTGATTCCTAAATGATTTCATTCAGAGCTCGAGGGATTCACATTCCGTCATGAAATGTTGAAGGGAGCCGCGTACTTATGCAAAACTCACGTGATGGAATGGTAAGCGGACGAAAGGCCGGGCTACGTGCACGGCGAGTAGGTTATTGAACACGCAGATTTACATATGCATCGGCACACAAATGATTCCGCATTGCTATGGACAGCTGAATAGGTATTGATTTGCGTCATGAATTCATTGACCCTTCAATTCTGTAATCAGTCGGCACAGTCCACCGTGTGGGTTGGGATTTAATTATGCATATTTAAGCTGGAAATTATCATCTTATTGCAATTTTTATTTACAACAGAGTGACAAATGTCAGCTATTGACTGATCGGTCATGAGGTTCGACTTTTCGATGACCAGAGACTAGAGTAGCTCTTATTTGCGAAAGGGTGCTGTTTTAATATTGCACATTGAAGCTTCGTCTCGTGGCATTAGTAGTTTCTACGAGTGATGGGAGGTGCACTGCTGAGCTTTTCTGGAGGATTGGCCAGGCTGGGTTAGTTTTGAAACAGCTTTGAAGATCTTAAGAGTGAGCCTGGTGTCAAAGGCAAGTTGGTGGTTTTCAGCATTAATGCCAACCCTCACCGCAATAATAAGATCACGATTGGAAGCTGCCGAGATTAAATGTCTTCCACCTGTGGTGGATAGCTGCGGTGATAGGGTGGGTACTACGCGAGGACTCATGTTGAGCAACGGAATGGGGTTCGAGCTTCGATGGTTTGGTCACGTGTCATGGATGCTGCCATCAACACGGCTTTAGATACCTGCCTTGAATGTGATTCCATGAAGTAGGCGTCCTCTGACAGACCCAGGACGAGATGCCCCAGGACATGCTAGTCACTGCAGGAGAGATAAGATCGGCATACCTCAACTGTTGTTATTCAAGTATCGCCATGAGCCTCTCGAATTTATTAGAGAAAACAGACGCACTCAAATATCTCTTTAGAAAATAAGCAAGTATCAGTTCTCCAAGATGTCTTGGAATAGTCTCTTCAAAAAGTCATTTTACGTGGGGTTTCTGCGTCGACTCCAACGCACCTGGATCTATGGTGTCTTGGAAATTATTAGTAATCACGACGCCACCTCTCTCCATTGACAGTGCTCAAAAAGGTAATTCAAGGATTCCTCAAAACGAACTTGTTCGAAAACTCCACTCTTCTTCTCCTCCTTGATGGGGTTACAGTCTGGGATGGGCCTGGCCTCAACCAACAAGCCTTTCCAACGGACGCGATCTAAGTTGGGTGGGAACACGAGTTGTACAACTTCAGAACATTTGTGATTTCTGATTGGGATTTTAGAGATTTTAGTGAGTGCACAACGGCGAAAAGAAAGATGACATGAAATGTGGAAAAATAAAGTTGTGCAATTACCAGAGGTACGGGAAATAAAAAGTGAACAATAAATGTCTTTAGTGGGTTTTGCGGACTTAGCAACAATTGATATTATTTGATCAATGGCGGTGCGCGCTCCGCCGTCAAATGCAACACTCCGAAGTTCCTCTCAAAACTGAAGTCTGCCAACATCATATGTGTGTGAATACTAAGCACCAAGTTGTCGTCAAGCAAATCGTCGCGACAAATTGTTGAGTGTGAACGCCGCTTTTCACATACTACGAGTATGTCAACTGTCAAAATGCGATTAATTGACAGCTACTGGTGCTCAATATCGCGACATGATAACGTAGTTCTCCCTGCCGAAAATGGATGACTTTGATGTGGCCAATAAGTGGTTTCAACAAGACGATGCCACATGTCATGGGAGGTAGGTAGTTAGCTGCTAGTGAATGCACCAACCCACGTAGACCATGTGCCTCTATTGTGATACACCCAGTCTGACTACTAAGTACTATGTATTGCATCGCAACCTTTAGGTCTCTTGTATTTCTTTTCCTACTCTAGCTCTGTAAAGATTTCCCCTCACATGCAGTTCTTTTCAGAGCTATTTTGAGAGCTATGGACTCCTGTTGCGCGAATGTGGAGGAGGAGATAAATTCTAGAGTATGCTCTCTAAGCCTGTTTCCTTAATGAATCTGTGAACGAGAGATGTTTCTAGTGACTTCCATTATTTCCTCTGAGGTGCTTTCCCAGATATAGTTATCTTTTGTGGGCTAATGCCTCACAAAATCCCAGTGCCTGTTAGCATATGGAGGTTGTTCTTGCTGATAATCGCCTCGAACAATTAGTTTCTTGGTTTGTTTTATGCCATGAGCTTTGTTCCAAATTTTTGTTCGGTTCCTTCTCTAAGGACACGATCTCGTAACAGTTATTCTTGTTAGCACTTGTTTCTTGGTACTACCAAAGGGGCAGTCAGTGTGAACAGTGGTAGATTAGATTGGTTGAAGGGTGGGGTGAGGTAGTTAGGAAAAGACCACCTGGTCACTGTGGCCCCTCATGCGCCCATTGTGATTTCCCCCATTTGGAGTTCACGCAGGAAACCTGATTTCGTCATGTTTTCGTGTGAACCAGCGGCAATTTTGACCGCTTCAAGTTAGTGTCCGTCTAGGTGTCGATGACGTGTCTTGACTTGGGAGTTACACCGACACACTAAGTGTTCTGCAGTTTCTTCATCCTTGTTACACATTTTGCAAGTGTCAACATGTGCTAAACCCATGCTTTTGAGGCGTTCCTTTAGTAGGCAGTGCCTAGGTAGAAAAGTCTGTGGTTATACGAATCTGATTCCTGGTAAGCCTGAGGTGGTGTTTCGATCGATTAAGAGAGGAAGGGACATTTTAGCTTGCGTCCACTAATGGTTAGCCATGTCCCTGAGCTGCGTATGCTACGTGAACAGCAGTAGCTGACTGCGTCATTCTCTCACCTACACTCCTTTGAAGTGCTGCTTTGGTTCAGCGTTCAATTCACAGATGTTTCAGAGGTGGTAGAACTGAAAGCCTAATGGTCAGACAATTCTGCGTAGCGTTATTTATTTCAATGAACATTTATTCAAAAAACATCCTTTGCCTGGCTCTGGTCAGAACTAGACACAATGTGTTAAGACACCATTTCCCCAGTTCATTAAATCATGTGTTTGTGCTGAAACCTCATATCTCTCCACCCCCTTGGATCATACTGCCTCAAAGCAGGCAGCACATATGAATGCTAGACCAAGACGCTCAATGTGAGGCTAAGCCAGCCCTGCTCTTGCAGTTAACTTGGCTCTCTTTCTCAAATTCCGACTGATGAACTTGTGATTAATTGAATTAATTTTTGCAAATTGACCGTATCAAGTTCGAGTGAATGTTGGCATTTCACTTCAACTCAACCTGCACCTCATCAGTACATACCTCACCACAGGCAACCCATTAGTTCTGCTCTCCTGCGGTTGCTGTCCAGTGAATCGTAAGTTCTATAAATTCCTTAAACTTAATAAAGCACATTGCTCACATAACAGTGCGCATTCCACGGGAACACTTCTTGTCCTTGCCAAAAAGGAATTTTTCGCAATGACTCTCCAACAAATATTTTTATCTCAGCTTTGCACTTGATTGCATTGTCCACAACCATATGTATCCAAGCATTTTATAATCCGATGCGCCACATACCGCCAACGAAACGAAGGATTTTCTCGAAATTCAGTTACCATTAACGACAATGGCCATCGACGACGATCCCACTGTCAGTGGCAGTCGTTGAATAACGCCGTCCTTCGCTGCACACTTCGTTCGGTCGTTCGTTCCCCATGAATTTCCACTACAGTTTTGGGTATCGAATTCGCTCTCCTTGGTTGCCATCGTCTCATGGCAGATTGTATCGATTCACTGACCATCTTTTCATGTATCTGTATTTCAGAGTACACACCACACATTGCACTCTATCTCTTGAACAACACTTAATTTTATCCTCGCCTGGTTTCTTCTCCACCGTATGTCGCCAATAAGCATGTTACTACGAGCTCATGCACTCGGTCCATCGATCCGAAATACGAGTATTTCCGGCCACAAGGACATTATCTGCACTCAATTTCCTGTGCAAGGGCACAGCGAGGACCATGGATAAGGTTGCGGGTGGTGTCGATTGTGTGGCACAGTGGCATGGTGGCACGGTGGCATGGTGGCACGGAGTGCGGTGGAATGCTTTAAACGAACCCTTTTCTATGTGCGCCCTACCCTGGTGAAGAAAAAGATGAATAACGAGTCCACAGCACGACTTCAGACCAAAACATACGCCCAAACAAGGAACAATATTGTACTCCGGCATTGTATCTTCATAATGTCCCACCCACCATAAAATCCTTGACCCAGCCACCCACTATCCTACCATTCACGACACGGGGCAACAGCAACTTGTGCGATGGAATGTGTGTGTGTGCCGGCCCTGGCATGGGGCGCACGGCGGCGGGCATAGCTTGCAAAAATGCAAATCAATGTCGTTAAGTTTGAATCGATTGTCCTCCACTCACACGGGATACGGCAGGGACTTTCACACACACGCACACACGTATACACTACCTCCGCCACATATCCTTTGACAAAATGCATGCATAAAACCGTAACGCAAATCCTTGACAAATTGCCATCATAAAAATTGTTGATGTGAATATGGAATTATGGTCGATTGTACATTCATTCAGTCGCCTTTGGCGTGCGAGCGAGCCTTTCAGGCACGTTTGTGCCGAACGCCGCCAGCCGGCAGCCGCCGCCGACTGCTTTTGTCGACGACGCTCCGCTGTGTATTTGCCAGTTTGCTCCACAAACCCATCGAAAAGCCAATAAACCGCATCGTATTAGTGGAAAATCGAGAACCAGCCACACACATCCTTTTGGTTTGGCCACAACTCAATTGACCGGGAATGGGGTGAATAGAAGGCGACAGCGACAGCCACTGCCACCCCGGAAGCCCGCTGCATGAATAGAAGAACGGCGCGACGGGGGGCATTATTGAGAAATGGCCGTAGAGCAGCTATAGTCGGAAGGCAATTGTTGTCGGTTCTGATCCCGACACGGAACAAAACACTAAAGATATCTATCTGTACATTACGGATTTGCATATTTTTCCTCTTCGTTCATTTCTTTTTTTTTTTTTCAGCCCTTCTCCGATTTAAATTTTTATACTCTCTCACAGAGGGGGAGCGAGTTAAGCCCATTTTACTTTGTAATCTGCTTCCAATGCTGCCGCTGGCTTTCAATGTGTAATGGGATCGGGCACCGAACAATTGCATATTATTGGGCATTATGCAACGATAAGAGGAACTGCGGTCAGCACTGTGTGCTTCAAGAAGGCGTCACTGGGTTTCCCTTGTCAGTCTCGCTTTAACAGCTTCACAGCCAATTGGGCGATAAATGCCGACAGTAGTTAACACGCACTGATTTATGAGGAGCAAGCTGCATATGTACGTTGCCAATGATGTTCCATTTGAAGCGTATGTAGTAGCGAAAGATCCAGATTTGATAAGGGTGGCTGTGCTGTGAGTTAAAAGGAAGGAACCAAACAGCACTGCCGACAATGGGTCATAAATTTACTGGAGAGACAGGAAGTCACCAAATGTCTGTACCTATAGCGATATCAGAGTACAGCCTGGCCCGAGAGAAGTGTGAACAGGAGTTCAGCTTTGTCAAACAGCTCATTTCCCTGCACCGCGCTTCACAAAACGCCATTGACCTTAGAGACCTTAAAGTACTGGTCATCATGTTTGAGTTGTTGCGTAGTCCATTAGCACACCGAGCACCGAGCGCAGAGAATAGATACATTCTTGCGCATATAAAAAGGGTGTTATTTTCCATCAGCAATGGGAGTCCAGCTGTCATAATATTCAGTAAGGTTTGATATTTGATAGTCATACATCGCTTTATGCTTTCCGGACGTGTGGAATTTATTCGAAATCCGGGCTCCAGTATATGCAGGTTGGGGGGAATGAAGAAATTTGAATAATCTGACAAATTTCAATCTTTCGTCAAAAAATTACAGATAACGCTACAAATCGATGATAACCAATTCTGTGGATGCATAAGAGATGACTCATTTGAACGACATGCTATGCAAACAGAATAGCTCACAGATCAGACCTCAGTGAACCGCAGAGGAAACACCCCCACACACTACTGTGATTGATCTCAATACCCTTCGATCACGGACCAAACTTCTTGTTCTCCACTCACAAAAGTTTCCTTCCATTGAATAACTCCTTTTGCATTAAACGTTGAAAATTCCACTTCTTTCCAAATTTGAATGGAAGTCTTTTTGTTGGTGCCTCTTGGCGGGGTTCTACCTATGTTCACACACGATCCGAATATCAGAAGGGATCAAATTATCTGTCAGAAGTTAGTGAATAACACACTTTTTATTCAAGGACATCCCTTAACTGTCAACTGTTTCTCTAAGTACTGACTGAATATTTTAATATCCACCTCATCTGGATGTCGAGACATTGGTCGATGCACACGCTAGGCGTGGTAGGGCTTCTGCGTTCTCACCAAGAGACAACAGGCCCACATCTCCCTCTATAGCCAACCATCTTTTGAAGGTACAAACAAGTACAATCGGGAGAGTAAATCGGAAAACAGACTCGTGCAACACTCAACTTAAACGCTCTCTTTGTCGGTTTTCCAGGACACTCATCACACTCATCAGGGCCGTCCATACGGTGGGACGAACTGGAGACCATATGCCTCCTCTCCTAGGGCAATGCCTTCGCACCCATAGAAATGTAGACTAGGAGGCCTATTGGTTCGGAAATGTTAGTGAGCTAAATATCAGCACACTAGTTTAAGATGTACGAGTTATCCAATCCGCTTGCTATCACAATATGGAATCGGTGTGAATGCTCTCTGTAAACATAACCCGTCCTAGATCTACGCCAATAAGACTCAAACGACTGTTGGTACTGCTGATGGAACGACATGTCTTTCATCGTTTTTGCAGAAGTACCGCCGGCTGATGGTCCACTCAAAGAAGACATTTCTGTTGATGCGCTGAAAGTGTGTGAGTGACCCGGAATTCTGTATGTTGGGCCGTCGGAGAAGACGTTTTCTCAGCGAAGCCATAGCAAGTAAAAAAAAATCATTGCCGTCTTATCCAGAGACGAAACTAAACTGGAAGCTTAATATCCACGAAAGTGTCAAGAAGGCCTCCACAGCTCTCTGCTGCTGCCATGGGACCATCGGGTGCAAAAGGGGACTACAACCCCGTATGATCCACGGGCTATTCGTGTCGGTAGTCAGACCCATACTCCTGTACAGCGTCGCAATTTGTTAGACTGCACTCGACAAGAATATCAACCTCATACCATTTAGGACTACCTCCTCCGAAGCTCTAAACATACTCTTTAACTTGCCACCAAAAGAACTAGTTGGTAGGCAGGCAGCAGCTTATACGGCGATCAGACTGAGATCGCTGGACAACTGGAAAGAACTTCGGTATGGACATTCAGCGCTCTTCATTAGGTATAGCTTTATACCCATAGATACAGACGTCTTGGCACTTAAACTCCTCTTAGAGAAAAAACTCCTCAACCAGCGTCCCTCTAGATCTTACAGGGAGTCGAAACACCAGACGCTGGATGGTCCTCTGCGAATCTTCACAGGTGGATTGAAGATGGAATCAGGTGTGGGTGCTGGTGTCTATTCGCAGGATCTAAACATTCGGCTATCTTTCCGATTACCGAACCACTGTAGCCTAAAGACTATAGCGACTATAGCTAAAGAAACTATAGCGATTTAGGAAACTCTCTGTCCTGGCTGGAAAGCAATGTAATATCAAACACAGATATCATCATCTCTTAACTCAGTCACTTTGAACGCCAAGACTTCTCTTAATTGACGCCTATCTCTTAACGATATGGGCAAGTATTTTAACATCCAACTTATGTGGGTGCCGGGACACTGCAACATTCCAGAGAATTGCAAAGCGGGCGAACTCGGCATAATTTCAGTGCTCCTTCCGGGTGGAGTCCCACCCCCCAAACATCTGCTAAGGCTGGAAACTCTAGCTCAAATGAATAGCAGATGTGCAAATGGCGCAGGATGCCTTGTTACCAAACTCTGGCGTACGATCGCCCCTAAGCGATCACTCAAACTGATTAGTTTAAGTAGGCCGAATCTTGGAACCCTCATTGGCGTCATAACAGGCCATTGTGTCTTTGGATTACACGCCTCTAGACTAGGCCGAAGATGAGGAAGAATCCAGTGAACACCTGCTGTGTACCTGCAGTGCTCTCTCTTCCCGCAGATTCAAACATCTGGAGGCCTACTACTTCGATAATCCGGCTGAACTTGGCAGCAATAATGTCAACACATCTCCTTCGCTTTATTGGAGGCACTAATTGGTTTGCGAAATAGGTGTACACAGATCCGCGTGGTAGCACAATGGGCCTATTTTGGCCTAAGTGTGGCAGCTGCCTTTTCACGCAGTAGTCCAGCCGCCTCAGCCTAACCTAACCTATCCAGAATTTCATTTAATTTTTGTTAATTTCCGTCCCTAGTAAAAAGCCTCTAGTTCGTCTCCCATGAGCAGTATTAACCACACTCCATCATGCAGGCTTACAACTTTGACCGAAACTTCAATGCGAGGGGACAGTGTAATATTACATTCAAACGGATGAAAACCCATAAAAGAACTATATTGCCATTTATATCAGGCTCCCATTAAATTAACGCATTTTTTACTAACCTCTTTTCAGGTTACGATGGCGTGACAACAGTTGCTGTGAAGACACTCAAGGAAAACGCCACCGAAATGGAGAAGCACGATCTAGTCTCAGAACTTCAAGTAAGTGCAATGTTCAGATCCCTTAATCAAAAATTCAACATTATGTTAATGAAACCGATATAACATCGAACCGACCCTCACCAAGCCCACCTCAGCCCACCCAACCAGTAGACCCTCCAGCCTCAAGGAGCAAATATATCGAGTGCTCTCTCATTTGAATATTTATTCCTTGTCTCTACTTCCGTCATTACGACAGCAAAATGGGGCTGGTCTGAAGCAAGTGGGATGAGCGATGGAACTTTTCCGTTAGTTTTGAAATCCGATTTTTGAAATAGTTTCGAATTAAAAATTCGAACTGTGGCGATTGTAACATGCTAACGCCGCACTGTTAGTGAAACAAATGCAGCCAGCACACAAATGGGGGAAAGTAATTAAAAGAAATTCGAGATGAGTTAAACTTGCCACTGCCTTCCCTGGACTGTAGGCATCGCAGCAGTGACCAGTTTGCATCAGCAGAACGCCTGCTGTGGGATGCAGCCGAAGCGGCACCCGCACACCACGGAAATCAAGAGCAACAGTTTTGTATTTGAATTTGATCGAAAAGTTTCCTCACTGATTTGTGCAACTCCTTTTGAGGCGGGCTTGAAGCTGGGACAGCAGGCAACGGTCCTGGATACGTTTTAGTTGCTTTCGGTTTCCATCATGATGAAAAGTTCTCCACAGCTCTTGCGCTGATTTTGGTACTTTTTTTGCGTGTTTTACTTTCCCGCATAGAGCACAGGAATGCGGAGAGAAAAAGCATAAGCATCGTCGTCATCATCAGCAGAGTGAGTGGAGAAGTCTGGAAATTCCTTGATTCTTGAGGAATTTTTGTTGATCTGCAAATTGCTTTGTGAGCGAAGTAGACGGCGGAGATGGAGTTTGGGACGGGTTGGCTGTCTGATTCGAAGGATGTGTAAAGAGGATGGAAACTAAGTGGGCGACTGTCATTAGCACTTTCGTCTCGAAAGCGAAAAAAGAAATTTAAATAGATTGAAAAGTGGGCTTAGAGCTATTTTCCCTTAGTTGGTTCTGGGTTTTTAGGGATTCAAGAAAATGAAATGAAAGAAAACCGGATTCATATTCAAATTGAAGTGATTTTTTTGTTCACTCGTCATGGCTTGACTTTGAAATTCATATAAGAGATATAATCTTGATGGGTTCTGTTCTCAAATATGAATTAGGTCATCTTGACCGGAGTTCCTATGGTCCTGTGATAGCGATGAATCAGATGGTGTCTTTGTTGTGATTTGATCGGATCATTTTCTGCCATTTCAGATTATGTCATTTAATCCGTAGAAGTGAATAGTTTGACGAACGCTTTGGAATTGGCTCAATGATAAATCCGAATTTGAGTATCGATTGCATTATTACGGGCATTATCAATGCATTTCTTCGACAGGGGCATATGCCTGGCAGTTAAGTTAGGCTGGGTAGTGTGGCTTCCATCGTATTTGATTACCATCCGCTGCTCCTGGAACCATTTTGTTTTTTGGACGAACGCCCACATTGATTTGATACCCCTTTCGGATATATAACTGAGTTCGTTTATGAAGCATTCTCCTAATAAAGGCCAGTGCAGGGCAGTTGCAGAGGAGATGTGAGGGAGATTCCTCTTCTTCCTCATCCATGCATCTGCTACAGAAGTCGTTGTATGGTAATCCTAGTCTAGCGGCGTTTCGCAATGACCTGTGAGGACTTCAAATAGGTTACTCGGGTTTTTTCTGCCTAGACTGAGGATAGCCGTGGTTCTATGTAAGTCCATTTTTGGCCATAATTGTCTCGTGTGCAGGCAAGTGTTGAGGTTATTCCATCTTTCACGGGCACTGCGGATGGCTAGCTCTGTGATTTTGGTTTTTTGAGTTTATATTGGAACTCAGATGATTACAATCCTTGGTCCCATGGTTGTTGTTCGGTTTTTAGCCAGCTCGTCTGCTTCGCAGTTTACCGGAATATCTCTATGTCCAAAAACCAATCACACCGTTAGGCTGCAATGTCTTGATATCCCGTTAAGAGACATACTTACCAATTTTGATCTTAAAAATGGTGATTCGACTGGTTGCTGGTGTAGATGACGATACTTTCCTCGCCATTCAGCAACTTCACATATATGCGTTATTTCTGCCTGGAAAACTCTACAAGAATCTGGAAGTCTAAAGGACCTGCTGATCGGGAGATGTTCCGACTATATACCCACTCCCACACCACTACCAGTTTTAGATCCGTATGTGTAGATTTCCTTTGCGTTGTCATTGTTCAGTACCGAGTTCGTCTCCCATAATTGTCTACTCGGAATCCTGGTTTGGTATTTAGTATCGAAGTCTAAGATCAGTGTTGAGTAGTCTGTAGGCTCTACGGTGAAATTATGAGGGTTAAGAGTACTGTCGTGACCTTTGCGTTGATTGCTCCATCATGAGACAGCTTTCAGTCTCAGCGCCGATTTGTTTACAGGAATGAAGTGTAATATCGTGTCTAGCGCTGCGGTTGGAGAAGTGCGCATTGTATTTGATATACACGCCATCCATTGGACCCTGTTTATCATCTTTGTGTAGCTGACTTTGTCTAACGCCGGCCACCATAACACGACACCATATAGTAGTATGGGTCTTATCACGGCGGTGTAAGGCCATATCATAGTCTTGGAGTTGATTCCCCAGTTCCTACATAATGCCTGGCAGTTGAGAGAAAGAAAGTTCGGCATTTACAGCAACATTATGGCAGTGTCGCTATAACCAACGACTATATAACATTCACCACATGGTAAATCATTCGACACCCACCTTCTTTTCATTCGATTCTAATGATGCGTACGACAACGTGCATGGAGACGAGGTGCACGACAGCTAATCTAGTTTAGACACGGCTTACAATCTCGTCTGGTAGCGCAGGGCGAGGATTTATAGTTATTTGTTGCTGAATTAATGGCAGCAGCTGACCGACAATTTGACTGCCAATAATAATAGCGCTGTCACGTGTTTTTCTCAACATCAAACATTGAACAGGGCCAATCATTTAGCGCGAAGGTGAAGACTTCAGAGCGTTTTGCTGTTAGCTTACTCGGACGACATTAACATGATTCTCTGAACGCAACGAGTTATTAATGAACTGTGTGCTTGCACTGATATAAAATAAGCAAAAAAATTATAAAATAAATAATGGCTGATTGACATCCAAAAGTGTGTTTTGTGTACTTTTTCCGTCGTGAGAAAAAAAATCCGAAGAGGAGAACAAAAACAGCTATCTAATCAGTCTGTAGTTCAGACCTAATGAAAAAAAGAAAACGAATCCCTTCCACACACACCACTTGTATGGCTTCACTAGCACAAGCGAAATACAAATCAAATAAACGTGATCAGTACACACATAACCCAAAGCCCTCCAGCAACGGTCGCATGCAAATGTAGAATCACTCCTAAGCTCATTTAATTAGCAAATCCAATTTCCGTACAAATATCCCACGCTCTGGCGTTAACGATTTCAAAAAACCGCCCAATCAACTGCATCGATTCGTTAAACTTTTCCCCACACTAGAGCATCACATCGATTGCAAATGAATTAAGCTGATTATCCTTTCAATAATCGCACCTGTTGAATGGGAGCAAACAAAAAAATATCCTAAAAAGCAGAAGAAAAAACGTGCCACAAAGGACGAACAGAACTGCAAGAGAAAGCAGCAAAGAAATTCCGTACAAAGAGAAAAAATTAAAGGGATCAACTCGAAAGCACATAAAGATGGGGTTCTGTGTGTTGGTGGGATGGAAAGGTATAAAGCATTCCATACGTGCAAGCCCCTTGTCGTCCCTAATTAGGTGAGTTCATAATAAAATTATGCAGTTGGCAGGCCTGCCGCCACATCTCCACAACCAAAGGAAATTAACAAACACTCTGTATTAACTCTTGGGAAACGGAATTAGGTAGAACGCAAAAAAACAAAGTAAGAAAAGTTAAGCCAACCCTCTCCCATTCCACCACAAGCGTCTGCAGCTAACAAGTTCACCCACTCCACAGTCACCCTTCGGAAAACTTTTATAATTAAATTTCATTGCAAAGAAACGATGAATGGACAAAAAAAAAAAAAAATACGAGATCCGAATAAATATAAGCGGTGACTTCGGGGAGGCAGATGGGTGGGTGGAAAATCCTTAAAGCTGATTTGTGTACCCTTTGTCAGGTATAACAGGGCAATGGTCATAAATTTCCCGACCAAAAACCTTATGATTTTTTAAACACTTCATTTCTTTCCGCAGTCCGCCGACCTTGTATTGGGTCAGCCGTCAAGGGGGGATTGGTGGCGGCAGCTGAAAGGCGGAGTGTCCAGACAAAGGACATAAACTCTTCGCTCCCCTCATCGCTGTTAACGAAATAGCCCCGAACGACAGACACGAGGGAAGTTTAATAACCTTCTTTTCCACAATGACAACGAAAAGTTCCTGCCCCAGAACGAGTCGTCGCGTGCAGCAACTGCCCGGAGGATGGTGGCAACAGGGGTTGTTTCGGAGAAGTGGCAGAGATGTTTGGTGTAATAATCGCAAATCGAATTGCCATTTATATTGACATGGCAGTTCATTTGGAATTGTCTAGAATTGGGGTCGATTTTGTGCCAAGTTAACCGATATCAACCCTCTCTCACTTCTCAGTACCCTGGTCGGTGCTGTGCTGCACCAACCATTCCAACCAACTATCCGACTGGCAAACCGCAATTTCTATTCAGTTGTCCCTATTGTTACCACTTCCGTGTGAGGGCGTGTGTGTATGTGGATGAAAGACGATTAAATTACATATTTGCTTTGCCATTTCGAAGTTTAGTCGTTCCGTGCTCGGTTGTGTGTGTGTGTGTGTGTGTCAACGTGTGCTAGTTATTACCAGCGACGTGTACATTCGTGTGAGGGGAAGGAGGCCCTTTTGACCTCCTTCCGTGTTGATTAATGGAAAATGAAGAATTCGTACGTCCTCCATGAATTGAGAGCCAAATCCGAAGCGTTTCTGAGTGTGTTGTCGATTAGAGCGAAATACACTTCAAATACGATGGTCATTTCGAATTTGATACATCTTTTCGAATCGACTCCTCAACTGAGTGGAAGGAATTAGTGAATGAAAGGGCTGCTCTGACACCACACATGGCGAATTTCACAAATAAAATATGTGGGATCCTCGGGTGAGGCGGCGATCCTCTGTTCAACCGTTGGCAGTCAAAGGGTAGCTGGAAATGATACTTTAATCGGAAGTCATGATATTTTTGTGTGGAGTGAGGTGTGACGTGGGGGATGTTACAGTCGCATTTCACTCAGGGCTTGTGGAAGTTATTGGAGGTTGGTGCAGTTATCATTTTGCTCTCGATAGTGATCGTAATTCCAATGAATGACTTATATTCAGTGATCTTCTGTTGGCGCAACAGTCCCGGGTGCCCAAAGAGACCTCTCTTCACTTCGTTCTATTGAGTTGTCTCACAGGCGGGGAACACTTCGAAATCGTCGGAACGGAAAGTCCCCCTTTCTGATCGCGAGGAGGATTCTGTGAGTTAACCACGGGGATATGTCACTTCTGACAACCCGTGTACGATGTGGAACATGGATTTCGAAGAGATAATTAATATTTTTGTATCAGTTAGGCTCCTGAATCTGAGCAAATTTGTGACGCCAAGGATGTTCCTGACTATTAATTATTAAGTATTTGTTCACAGCAATAATTTAAAGTTCCTTTCCAACGTATCAGGGGGTGGTGTATTGATTTTAAATAACCACACTCTTGAAGTGAAGATTCACCTCAGGTTCATTTCTCAGACATTCTGAACCGAACAAATTCGATCGCTCGGTAAAACAAATTCTTATATTGAGTTCAAAAAACGCCCACAGCAGGAAGCTCCTCCGAAACAATAGAGCTGGCAAAATAATTCTTAGACAAAAATATACATCCTCCATGTCATTAAGTTTGAACAACATTTTATCCAACCTAACAATGGGTTCCACTAACAACGCACTGCTGCACAGTCCTCAAATGAACTTTGAAAAAATAAAAATAAAAAAATAATAACACAAAACAAAGTTCACTGGTAACATGTAGCCCTGCAAGTGTGGTGTTCGCATATGAATGGATGCATGCGCACTCAATATAAATAAAAGAGTTTCCCAAAAGTTCTTCATTCTGAGGCAATTTAGAAAATGCAGGAAAACTAGGAAAAAACGAACCCCCATGCAACTATGCGCACTCAACGCTAATCAAAGAGAATTTGGTCGCACTCGCTTACAATATCAACACTGACTACCCGTGCCACTTTGTTAATAAAACCCGAAAATTTTTATAAACTGTACAGTGGTAGGTGAAAGTTTAACCAGAGATTTAATATAAAAGGGATGGTGTTGGGAATGTATATTTAACTTCGTGAATTTAGAAGATTAGTCAAGAAAGTGAAATTTGATGGATGGTATGGAAGTGTTTTGAATGTGATTCCATCAGGTATCATTCTTGACCAGTTAGAGTAGCTGGCGAAGGATCGAGTTGCTTGAAGATCTCTCGGGTGTGCCTTTCACGCGCGACCCCTTTAGTGGATCATGCGGCTCAGAAGATGATGACGATGAATGTGTGATGTGAAACCACATCCCATTTGGGATCAGGTTTTTGGGTTACTAATTCAGTGGAACTTGTATCGAAACTTAGTCGTGCAGGACGCAGACGCGTTTGGCACTGCGAGGAATGTGAACTACTCTGGGGCCAGTTAGCTCAAGCTAGAGTACTTCGTGGTGGACACGCATATTGAATAAATCCCATTATTCAGCCATGTGCACATGGAATCGAAGCAATCAGCAACACTGACGACCGACTGCCCTGGCAAAGCACAGTAGAAATAACAACAGGACAGACATTGACACACCAAGGGGGTCACACTGTACTCACACTGAAGGCGAAGACGTTAAATCGAACAACTTAAAGCTAACAATTGACAAATATTCTGTTTAATGTGTCCAGTCTTCTGCGGTCAACTTCAGTAAAACAGATCATGGAACATTGTTGGTGCACAATTCATTATAGCTGCATACCTGTTCAATAGCTTCTCTCACAACACACCAGTTTCGTTAAAGGAATTAGACAAAAGTTTCCCAGCAGCATGCCTTAAATTGAGAAAAGAACAAAAGATCATGTTACAATCCCCCATGAAGTGCCCTAATGCAAGTTGACACCTCACCACTTACACAAACTCATATGTCAACCAGCTTACTGGAAGAGCGGGGGTGCGGCGAATGCTTTTCAAAATATCCTCCATCATCCAGTACGTGCAGAAACTTATGTCCAAGTGGCATTCCGTATTATAAGCTCGAACATCTGGTCACGTACTTTTGCGCTCCAGTGTTATTGGGTTTCCCATAATCCAGTGTCATGTAAAATTTTGCTATGCCAACAGCTTTTCCCAAATTTTTTTGTGTCTCATTTTGACTGAGGGTGTAAAAGGGTGGGGGGCAGGGTTTGTTGAAAAGTTTTGTTCTCTCGTGAAAAACTAATTTTTTCCATTGTTTTCCGTCGTGTTTCCTATTATGACAGTTGTCATCAGGGATAGAGTGGCTTTGCCCCCGGTGTGTAATGCAGGGAGTTGTTTTTGTGTGCTTCATTCACTCCGGCATGCCACCACCCACCGGTGGCTACGACGTCGACACCAGTCTCTCTAACTTCCATCCAATTTCGGTCCGCAGTGGAACACTTGCATTGCTTCACAGTAACTGTCCCCGCATATCCGTAGAGCGCACTTGAAAACTTTGTTACGGGGGACTGGTGGCAAAGGCAAAAATAAAAATTGGACTGCCCGCGTGTGTGGCACAGTCGTACAATCAAACATGATGCATCCAATTTGCTAGGCAGACACACACCACGGGTCCTGTGATGATGATAATTTTCATAAAATGTTCATAAGTGTGGCGCATTATTCCCATTCACTCACGTACACTCTTGCACACTCGCTGGTTAGCCGCATCGGATGTCCTCGGCGGCAGTTTTTGACCGCTTTTCGTCCTTGAGGCATGTGGTCTTAGTGCTGTGTGACCGGCTGTAGGCGAGTTAGTTTTATACTTGTTTGTCATAATCCCGCAAAGTTTTGCAACAAAAATTAATGATAATTGTTTCCTCGAGCACGAGGCGGGCGACGAGACTTTTTCCATGCAAGAGTGCTGAACCATCGCCCGTCAAATGGCCTTGTCCTGATGGCCAGGCGATCACTCTCTGTTCTCGGACACCCACGCAAAGTAGATTCATTTTAAAATGGTGGCCCCGCAGAGAATTTTTGCGGCCGAGAGATGGAGATGTGGCGGTTCAGATGGTCCGCCATCAAGTGAGCCGTGGGTGGTTAATGGCAGCGTCGGATGCAGCCGAATAAGCCAACAAATTGAGTGGACGAATTTCGGTTGGTCTTAATGTGACCTTTAACCGATGGCTGACTGCACCCCCCCTCCACCCACCCACTCCCACCCCAACAGCAATATCAACTGGCAGCTGCCGAATGCCGACCTTTGTTCGCCTGCACTGCAGTGCAGTTGGTGGCGATAGCAGATGTCCGCTGCGGTTGATGGCGAGACTCGCAGATATACGGTAAACGGTGCTGATGAACCCCATCTGCAGAGGAAGTCCGGGGATGGCACGGTTTCGATTTATTATGCCATGTTTATGTGCAATCGTACATCCACCAGGGTCGCGTTTGTATTCGACATATGAATTATTGTTAGCCGGAAACTGGTCGATAAATGTGACGCTGTTGTAGGTCAGGGGTTGAGGGCGACTACGGTGCGGGCGGATGACTCTGTGCACAACTGCACGCATTTTAGCGGCGAGTGACGGTGGTTTAGAATTTGCAATTATGGGGTGTTTATGGCTACTGATTTATTTATTTATTTTATTTCGCCACTAATCAACACTTCATCGGGTATCGCCACAATCAGGTGTGGCTGTGTGATGCTGATGGCATCCTGTCGATAGTCACGGCCCTAGAGTGGTTTCATTGCGTGGTCATTAATGGCATCGATTGTTTTTTGTCTTCTTCTCCCATCATCCCTAACGCTCTTAAGGGCTGATGGGGAGCTTTTTGCGTCGGCTTTGATGTGCGGAACACAATCAAAACGTATTGATGTAGATATACATATTTATTCGTGCATTTTTTCGTTTTTCACAATTTCGATGTGATTTATTAAATTACTTACCAGAGTTTACTGCTTATTGAAGGATCGCCGTATGCATTTTATCTGAAAAACAAAAAATAGCATATGAGAGGAAAATATTTTAATTACGTTTTAACATGAGCACACCGAACAGTGTGGACATGGGTTTCGTATTACTGTGTTGTTAATGCGATGTTGTATTGAAATCATTTTCGAGCAATTTGCAGGCACGCCTGATACAGAGATATGCTGTTTAAGCATTTAAAGAGATGCAATTAATTCAATGTGTTCATCCCTTAAAGAATGATCAGCAAAAAAAAAAAGAAAAACAGATTGCAGTAAAATCAAAATCACACAAAGTTCAACAACGGATTTTCAGAATTTTTCTGAAGGGCGAGCAGGCGTTTTCCATCGGCTTGGTAAAAAACGAAATTCGAATTTTAAATGCTTTTTAAGAATTCAAATGCAAACAGTTCTAAACCCTCAAAACCTTGTCTATCAGCATGAATTTCACAGAAAATTGTAACTCGGATGATAAGGTAGTCAAAATGTTATTAAGACATAGTGGCTTCAGGGAAATATTAAACAGCTCATGGACTTGATCTTTGAGAATTCTCAGCAGCCATATTGTTGAAGTCTGTTTTACCAAATTAAAATGGACGGAGTTAAAGAAACTTTTTATTAATTTATTTAAAAAAAACTTTTGTAGGCAGTGTGGTTACTCCTTTATTTGACTCGACTGGACCACGAACCGAACTATACTAAAACTCAAACTCGACGTTTTAATATTCATATGAATGTCTATGGTTACATTGTTACATTGTTGTTTGAAATAGAAGCCTAAATGAATGTTGATAGAGGATCGACTGTGACATTTGTTTATTTATACTGATCCTCATATCATCTTTTAATTAAGTTCTTTCGGACTCAGCTTCGAAGCATTGGTATCCTGTTATATGAATGTCGCTAACTACGGCCTTAGTGTTCAACAACACGGCCACATGGAAAATATGTTTTATCGTTCGGGCACAGTCTGCACCATACTGGTCCAACCCAAAGGCCTATTCCTGGATGATTGCGTACATCAATAAACGGAATTATCCAAGTTGGGATCCTATCAATTCACTTGAGGTCCAAGAGATTCCAATGCATCCCGTTAAAGTCACTGTGGATTTTGGGCTGGCGACGCGACGTCATTCATATTTCTTTCACAACGACCATCGCCGTCATCGGGTGTCGATAGTTACCAATTCCTTTTTTGGCTGATATGGGCAGGAATGACATGTGATTTCAACAGGATATCGCTACGTGCTGCATATCTCACCCCACAATTTAAATTCGGCACGAGAGATTCGAGAGCATTGTCATCTCTAGAGAAAACTGACCGTCTCTCAGTCTTTTCTGAAGTTGCAGGGCTATGCGAATAAGACACAAACCACAGAGGCCGTCACAGCCAACATAACCCAAGCCATCGCTCAAATTCAGACTCTTTTAACATAACCAAAGTCAAATCCGCTTTTGAACCACTGCTGTTGTGTTAGGTTGATTCGCTGGAGGCGTCACATTCAATCCTCGAATTTATCAAGTTTCATAATTCACGGCTCCACCTCTCTGGAGGCACTATGTTCACATATCATTCCTTTTTAGAGACAAGCCTTTTCTCATACCAACACATTAAATTTAGGGAATTATTAAAGATCATGCTGGGGAGACAAGAGAAACAAGCTGAGCAAAGTTGTCTCCACTCGGCCTTGGACAAAATCTGTGAAAGTAGGTGATTCTACGGGTGTTGGGAATGAATGTATGATTCTTGTAAATATTGCTAGTCTGCATTCAACGCCCGCCTCGGAAGTCGTGATGAAGGAGACATTCGTGCCACGTGACCAAACCGAACCACGGAATCATAGCCCTTTCCGTTCGAAGATGCAGCTGCTCAATGTTGAGTTCCTCGCATACCGCCGTGTTTCTCATTTTATCCCGGCGAGTAATTTCCACGACAGCACGAAAATCTCATCTTAGCAGCTTGTATTCGCGATCCTATTCTTTCGGCCATTACCCAAATTGCATGACCACCCTAAGTGAAAGTTGGTATAAACACTGAGTTGAAGACTTGGCTTTGACACCAAGCTCGGCCTTCCTCATTTCAGATCTACCAAGCTGTTTCAAAATTTACTCAGATTGACCAACACCACATGAGAGCTCAGCGTTACTCCTTCCATAACTCGTGAAAAAGACCCCGTGACACTTAAACTTCTCCAACTGCTTCAATGGGACTCCACTAACTGAACAGACGTTCTGGATATGACCATAACCTACGACATGTCCACGTTAACCTTCGTTCCCGCATCAGCAAATACGCCCACAAAACTTATGGAGTTCCGTCTGGGAAGATGTGAGGATAACTAAGTCATCTGCAAAAAGACGATCAACTCTCCCAATGTGAAACAGTCCTCGCCTCGGCTGCACTGCAACATCCAGTCCATATATACAATGAATAGGAGAGGTGACAAGACGCACCCTTGGCGAAGTCCAACGCCAGCGGTGAAAGGTGTTGATTTAGCACCGTTAACCCGAACACAGCTGGTACACTTTTTGTGTATTGAGACTGAATGGCCCTCAGAAGAGGACTGGTGGCATTGATGCCATACTCCCGCAGAACACTCCAGAGTTTACCTCGAGGTATTCTGTCATAGGCCTTTTCCAAATCTACAAAACCACTGTAGAAGGGTCTGGTAATCTCAAAAACTTTCTCTAGTACCATTGTTCTGAAAGCCATTCCATCAGGTAGGCGACAGCTTGGCAGACCTATGACGTGGTGGTTGGACCAAGTCCAAACACTTTGTTGGTCATAATTCCTTATGAGTTACAGTCGATGGCGGAGGATCGAGGTGCCTGCAAATCTCTCGTGAGTGGATAGGCGACAGCTTGGCAGACACATGACGAGGTGGTTGGACCAAGTCGAAATACTGGGTTGGTCATAACTCCTGATGAGTTTCAGTCGACGGCGGAAGATCGAGGTGGCTGGAGATCTCTCGTGCGGGACCGGGAACGACCTGGCCACGTGAATTTACAGGCATTGCTCTTTGAAGAGCAATGTAAAACGCAGAATGAGTTTAAAGAATCTTTAGAAGTGATCTAAGCTTAAAAGGTCAGCAATGCAGACAAACGACCAGAATACCCATCTAGACACGCGTGTGTAGTTTTCCGTTAGACAATGACCGTCCGTTAGACTTACTTACTTTAGTGTGGCGGCGTGGGGAAGTCTTATCGCACCCGCCTTATTCACAACTCATTTTCACTTCTTTTACACAGTTCGTTTGCACATATTCATTCTTGGCCACAAAAGACAAATGCATTTACAGTAGATGATCGATGTAGTGAACTAATAAAAGCCGGGCCTGTTCACTATGTCGAGATTGTTCACTGTAATTGGCAAGAAGCTATAAATAACCAACGAGATGGCATCAAGTTATAAATTCTGTTGTACACATTGGTATAAAAAGCCATATTTTTGCAAAAAATAAACAAGACAAGCAATGAAAGTACCGTATTTTTAATATCCAATAAGTACATTTTGCGTAAATACAATTTCTTTTGTACAACATCAAGTCTCCTTTCAGAAATGTTAAGTACACGTTCGTAAATGGAACTGGTTAAGAGCTCGCATTCTCAAGACAAACATTTCAAAAAATGTAATTTCGAATATTAAACAACGACAAACGGTTTCGGATCAGAGTGTGTTGGTGTTGTGTGTTAGGATATGAAATTAATGTGCGTGCTGCCACTGAGCCTTGAGTGAATTTGTCGATTTCATCCAGACACCAGGCACTGTGGGGTAGTGAGCATGTGCACCCCAACTCCGACTCCGTGAGTCTCTAGGTTAAATTTCCCCACGAGCGAATAACTGCTTCACTGCTCACTTCAGTCACTGACAATGCTCACAGAGAATAACTGTCTTCAAAAATCCTCTCCAAACTTCGCCGTTTGCAGTCGGCATAACACTGCATGTCCCATGAGAGAAAAATGGGAGAAAAATACGAAGGGTTGTTGTTAAAGATAGTCCCATGTCCACTGCGGGCTTTGGAGCCACTCTTATATATGATGATGACGCCACAAAATATAACCGATCTGGAGTTCGACAAAGAGTCGATCAGTCGATACAGCGACCATAGCTGTCACTAACCACTGTCAAAAACTGACACAGAGTAAAGTAAAAGCGGAGCGGTTAACATGCTGTCAAGCACACCTGGCTTCCTTACACCTTACACGTCCACAATTTCTATTTAAAGGCCATGTTAAAATGGTCACTAGGCAAACAACACGATGTCTTTAGGTGGAAAACGATGACGATCTACTCCACATTTGTGCTTGAAGTTGCTCCCCACATACCCAACCGAATATGAAATCTATCTGGGGAATGAAAAATAATATTAATTAACGAAAGCAATCATCGACAATCAATCACAATAAATTCATTTGCCTTATTTATTTCCTATCGATTACGATTCAATCCGTTAATCGCACGAGTCGTATTCCGTCCGCAGCGCCCACTCACACCTACTCATATCCTTGGCCGCTTATCCAGAGGAATTATTCGAATATAAAATAAAAATTAATTCCTTCTTAATTCGATGGCTGACCAACTGTGCTATAAAACAAAATCATAACGAATTAATCGCATTCATGCAGTTATCCTTATGAAATACAACACCTGTCATGCAGACATCACACACGCTCGCACCGGTCAAGCCCGTCCGCCCGTTCGAAGGCCACATAAGGCGGTCAAGAGTAATTAAGCTCTGACTAGGTTAAAATTGCATTAAAAGCTATTTATGTCAATTAATAATAAGCGCCAGTGTAAAGTTGGCGAATTTATGGCCAACACCGATGGTGTTGCCGTCATACTTTCCGTTCCTGTTCCTGTTTCGTCATTTGCGTTTGCCGTTATTTTTAATGACACTAAAAAGGGGTCGATTGAGAGGGTGGTAGAAAAGAAAATCACATTGAATCATTGCATTGTCAGGCAGTGTGTCCAAGAAGATATTTCAATTACGGAAATAATTTGATGCGGACAGCCAGGCGGCTGAAATGGGATGTTGGTTGGTTGTGCACTTCGGTTCGAATGCAATCAATCAATTACCATAAGACGATTGTTTATTTTGCCCAATTATGCAGACCAAATGGGCTAGGTTAAGTGGATTTATTTATGAACACTTAGGGTAAATAAGCAATTAGCTTTTGGAAAGATAATACTGCGAGAGATGGAAGGGGTGGCAACAAAACGCCATGTGGTTCGTCAATTGTGTGTGGTTTTGGATGCACTTATGTGGTCAGCGGCCAACTTACACCGTGTCAAAGTGGCAGAGATGTTCAAAGTCAAGATCTTCGCGGTTTGCATGAGGATGATTTAATTACCGCCATAAAGGAGATGCTTGTGTGTTTAACAGGAATGTGTACCCTTTATGGACTACCGAAGAGCGTACATAAATACGTATCTCTCGTGGCTGCTGCTGATGATGTTTCGTGAGACCGCAACAAAGAGGGTTAGTTCATGTTGATTAAGTGCTTCTATTTCGCAGAATACCGTGATGAGCGTCCACTTCACGGCCGTTTGGAGTGTCCATGAACAATGGACCAGTCAGGGCTACATAAGTGCATCACATCAGCCGCCAACGAAAAAGTTTGTCTTTAAAAAAAAAAAAATAATAATAATAATGTGGTTTGAATACATAACCAATTCCTCTTTCACAGGGTAATATCTTAATCTGGTCGGGATAGAGAAATGCACAGTTAAGACCATAAATACATTTTTAATTGCTGTCACAGATAAAGTCCCCCTCTAATTTCGTCTGCATCCCAAGTTTTAAGTAAAGCAGCTTATTTTCGTTATGAAGGTTCTGCTTTCTAAATATTTGTTAATCTTCTCCAACTTTGTGCTTTTGTCATACGCACGTGACTTGACGACACTGAGATGTAGTTTTGTTTTGGGTTTTGTCAGGTTTGTGTTGATGAACTACAGTTTAAGTGGAGATGATCGATATTATTTTGATAAAATATACGAGTGCAGACTCCCTTAAGACCGCAACCACTTTTGTACGCTTGTAAAACCTGGACAAGTGTCCGTCTATAAAGGCTAATGTCCACCGGATTATAAAGGGAGGAAGGTCTGTCGAGCAAACGATTGTATTCTCCAGGTTCTTTTCCTATATTTTTATAATATGTGCTGATAAATTTTGTTGTATTATGAAACTTAAGTAGCCGCAGTAGTTGTGCGCGTGCAAGTGCACATTATAAAATGGAGGATGGTCGCCCCGATGGTACATATTCGTCTACTGTAAGCCAAATACAAAAACGTAACTTCCTATGTCTTGTTTTGACAGCAGTACAGGCAATACAAAGTTCAAAAGCAGGACACCCCCTGAAATTGGCAATTTAAGAAGCAAGGGATTGATCCAACCGCACATCGTGATCATCCCAGAGACAAACCTCTCTTTGGTCTATTTGAGAGAAAAATTATGTTGAGATTTAAGCATGAGTTCAGACAGGAGTGTCAGTTGGATGGTTGAGTCATGTCGATGAGAGGGACTACTTGGCACCAGTCGGTAGAGTCTTGAATTTCGTGCCTGTGGGACAATTCAACATAGGATGACCACAAGCGGCGTGCGCAAGTAGAAACGAGTATCAAGTAAAGCAGTGCGAGCAGTCGGAGGCAGCTAACCAAACCTTGCGTTTGCTACAGATTTTTGGCGGTTGAGCATCGGGTCCACCCCAGACCGAAGCGACGAAGACGAAGATGGAACACAAATAACTTCTTTTTCTGTTTATTTTATTTAGTTCTTCAAGCTTATTTTTAAATGGCAAGTGACATGGGAATCGGCTCAATAATTGACCGAATCGAAAATCAGTTTTCAAAGAAAACAAAAATGAGGTGTAGTGGGTTTCCAAGTTCGGGGAGCTTTATCGTGCAATTTACTCTGCGACTCAAGACGACTGGATGGCACAGTTGGTTAAGTTTAGGGTCCCAGTGAAAGCAAAGTCAGAAGGCTTTTATCGGGTTTTCAAATCTGGATATAAGGGTTCATAGTCCAAGATAACGATACGTCCATACGATCGTTAAATAAATGATGAATCCACTCGAGCTAAGTATAAGGTACTAAAATCGATTACGCTCGATTATGAAAAGGAAGAGATGCAGATTGAGCAAACAATCGATGCAGCCTCCAGTGTGAAGAGAACGATACACGTTTTCCGCTAGTATTTGATTTTAATTTTAAATAAATTTTTTGAAGCGGGGAATTGTATTTTGTTCTCGGAATTATTCTATTTTTTTTTTTTTTGATACGTTATCCCAGTATTAGTGGCTGTTGTGGCGTTGTGGGTTGGTGCGTCGACCCCTACACATCCCAGGTTCGATCCTCGGTTGCACATCTTTCGAGCTACTGACAATGCTCAAAGAGTATAGTTGTCTAAAAAAAGCTTCCTAAATTGGCCGTTCGGAGTCTCCATAAAACTGTAGGTCCGTTTCACTCGTGAGAGTGCAATAGCACGCGAGTTATGTATCTCAGCGTCTGGCATATTCAGAACGGGGGACGACAAATTCGATACCTTTATCCGGTCACTGCCCGTAAGAGCTGACCAAACGATAAAACCAGGGCAATGAAATGTACATGTATGATATGTACATGTACATGTATATATGTACGTCGCAACGTTGTAAAATTGCCGATCTAGCGTCTGCAATTGAAACAACACATTAAGGTAAATGATAAAAAGCATGTAAACAGGTGGCAGCGGGGCAATCGCCGTCAAACTGTTCTACCGTTCGTTTGTTTTGTAAATTTTGTACTACTTCACGGGTAATTTGAAAATAAAGTACTTTAATTCGCGCAACACAAGTGGTTGCCCTAGAAGATAGGTCTTGTCCTTGTAAGGGCTCTTTGCTCTTGTGAGCAGATAAGGCAGTTGTTGCAACATCTCCAGCCTATAGAGCAGCATTTACAAAGGCAATTGCTTAATCTGTGGCAACATTGCGAACACCACTTCGAAAAATGTTTTATTGCCATGTACGCAAAAGCTTCAGATTGGAGCTATCTTAAGACTTACTTTTTTGTGGTTCGTTTTTTAGCCACCCTGTAAATACCTGAATGATTTAAGTTTACTTTCTGTAGAAAATTACTTTCTGTGGAAGAAGATTTCGAAATTCAAATTCTAGTTCAAAGACAAGATTTCCCCAAAAAAAATATAAGGAATTCGAGGAAATAAAAAACATTTTACGCCAATAATTGAAACGCACAGTCGAGAGCACGCACTGTTCTGTATTACCTCTGCCAACATGACTATTTCTTAGCTAGAAAAAGCACACATATGCTATGACAATCCCTGAAGGTCAGTCGTTCGACAATGTGTTTTCAATCTTCACAGGACGTAAGTTAAACTAAGAACAACGAAATCCATATCAATCTAAATTCTGATTAAGAACCTCATTGAATTCACGCTCGATGCAGAATATAATTAACAACTCATTGTGACACAAGCATAATGAAATCCCATTATTAATAGCAGGAAGGAAGTGTCACCAGTCACCCTTTAACATTTTCCGTCACTCAAACTAGTGACACAAGACCACACAATTAAGATGCATCACCGCCAGCGGATGCCAACACTTGCACACACTCTGACCGACATCCCGACCTTACCCATTTAAGATTTTAATCACTGTAAGGGCATTGTTAGCTGCCACCCTAACGACCTCACCGACGATCAATTTGCCACCGAAATCAACTTAATTACCACCAACATAGCACGAACTCACCCCTCTCACTCTGCGCTCCAACTACCCAAAGTGTACGATTTGAACGCACATAAAGATAAGGGCCGCCATTCTCCCATTGCTCTCTCGATCCGAGCGCGGTCAGTAAAGCTCATTTAATGAGCTTGAATGCCTTCCCATTCTCCAAAAGATACTGTGCATTGTAACCACACCCATCGCTCTCACCCCATTCACGAGGGGAAGTAAGTCAAAGACAAAAAAAAAGAACACCACTTCGAAAAATGTTTTATTGCGTAATTTGATTGCGATTTATTCATTTCGCTTTGGAAATTTAATAGCATCTGACATTTATTTTCATTTGGTACAAACGAAATCGTATCCAGCACGAGACTGCCACCGTTCGACCATAGAATGAAGACGACTTTACTGTGTCCTACCACGGCAGGGCGGCGCGGCGGCGACGGCGGTTGGTTCTGGTCATGTAGACTGTTCCGAATTGTGTGTACATCTATCTATTCGCACTGTCATTGCCTGCGATTCGACGCCTTCACACAATCAAACACTCTCGCCACCGCCCGCCGGGTGGATGATGCGAGTGATGACGGCGCTCTTGCTGAACGCACTTGTTCACTTGACGGGAAAAGTTTTCCCTTCTAATAAAATTATACTACCCCCTGTGGCACTCGCTCATAAATAATAACGAAACTTTTTTTCTTCTTCTTGCTGGTTGCCTTCTCCGACCGCGACCCTTGAAGCGCTCGGCATTACGCTCTTCTCTCAGCAAAGCATACGCGCAAGAGAGAAAACACGCGCTTGAAAACACAGTAAATTTGATAACTGATGATAAGTGTGTAGCCTCTCAGTCTTTAGTGGGAGATAAATCATGACACTTGGTGGTAGTGAATACCTAGAAGCATCCTGTTTCCGTATGCTACTCGCACAGGTTGTGGCTCTTATTATACTGCTGCTGCTTCTCCGGGTGTAATGGGTAACTGAGTGTGTGAGGTGGCGGGGGGCGAAAGTGGAATGGAAAATGTTCTTTCGGCAAGCTATCGCGTTCATCCCCCAAGTGGATAAAGTGAATTCATTTATCCCAATTTGCTCGCAAAGAAGATCATTAATTTTGATAAAAAGAAAAAACAACAACGTTACAATCGTCTTTTGTCTTCCAGTATGTTGGGTAACGGTGGATGCTGATGGCGGAAAGAAATCAAGGAATACCAATAAAAATGAAATGACTAGTCACACAAGCCATCCCGGGAATCTTCAAGCTCTTCATCACTCAACGGGGTTGATTCTTACCATTCGTTAGTGTCGTTCTGTTATTATTATTAATATGATGTCTTTGGCTATTGCTCTGTTGAGCTTCGCTTGCATTTAAGTATCGGGGGTTTGAGTTGCCGTGGGTCACACTGAGTAATCGATTTTGTGCGCAGAGTAGTGTTTTTGTCTAAGAAGTGTACGGTCTTACTAAATTCATCCGTTTAAGTTACAAATTTTAACTCCATTTCCTCTTGTTAATATTTGCATCTTGTCGTAGAATAAAGTATGGATTACTGATAACGAACTGGTAACATTTGAGCTCACAAGTGAATGAAGTCACGAATCAAGCTTTGAAAAAACGACCAGTGTATACTGGCCCATTGACAATGATGTAGAATTGAATTTTGGACAGCGTGACTGAAACACACGATCAGCGGTATTGGCGCGTTGTATAGTTACATCAATTGCAAGAGCCATAACTAACTGTGGTTAATAAGGTCATCATTGAATTTACTTAGGCCGCTTGCACACGATCAGATCTCTTCGCATCGGTTACATTATCAAATTTCCACAGTTGCCGTTTCTCTCTCTCTCTCTCTCTCTCTCTCTCTTTTCCTTTTCAAAGAAACTCTTAACTGGAACATTGGTGGCCATGTGGTCGATGTGATCGAACCAGTGTAGTCGACGGACTTTTGCCTGCCGGACTACTACACATCTTGGTGCAGCCTATAGACTTCGTGGTTAAATCTTCTCCTCTCGCCATTTTCTTTGCAGAGAGGCATTGTAGTAAAACTGACAAAAGACGAGTCCAATCAAAACCCCTTTGCCACTCCAAGGTTGTAGCTATCGACGGATGGACGTAGTGATCGACAGCTCATGTATTTTGAATTGTCCTCTTGACTGTGAGGTTATCTCGGTAATCTCGTTCGTCGACTTGTTGGCCCAGAAGCCACACGGGTACGTGTCAATAGATGTTGATCAGGGACATACACTAATATCCCACGACGCGAATGGTACTATCCTCTACGGTAACAATCGACATCGTAGCTTTAGAAGCTAGGCGACTTTATTGCAATCGAGTGCAAATCGGCGCCGAGAGATGCCGCAGTATAGAAGCGTGGCAAAAACAATGGAACGAGTCACAAAATGGGAGATGGACGTACCGACTAATTGAAATTTCGGTAAATCGAAAACGCGGCGACCTAAATTATTCCCTTGTTTCCGGGAATATCTATTCGAGCGAAGCCGTGATTCGAGTCCGAAATGTCCGAACGCGGTAGAGAACGTCGTTTTCTTCGAATGTGCTTGACATGAAAACGAAAGAGCTTTATTGCGGCCCATACCAGAAAATACAGTACAATATATGCTGAAATCGGAAGATCTTTGGGCTGCTGTAAATGATGCAGCAATTCGAATTACTTGCGATCTAAGAAATTTAGAACGACAGCGGAACGCGAATTCGCTGAACACCACGTGACGAAGCAAAGAGCTCGAATCTGTCCATACGCGGGGGAATAAACGGAGAGATTCCAAGGGAGGTGGTTTTAGTCAGTAAGAATCTGACACTACCGATGGACGGCGGTCCATTGGTGCCTATGCAAGGATTCCACCTCTCACGAAAAAAAAGGGACATACACCTATAGTTCATGGCATATGGAGCTGATATTCAAGTCGTCTAGCATGATTTGTTTTTTCCTAAATTTTGCAGATGAGGCATGGTGAATGTTCAATTCCAGAATATCCCCACCGGCCTTTAAGAACTCTACTGTTAAATACCCTACTTCTTTTCTTCCTCTTCTAATGGCGCTACAGGCCGTCGTGGACCTGCGACTTTGGTATTCATCTTCCTTTTGATGCCTGTGCCGACTTCTTCATGCGGTTGCCTCGACTAGAGTTCGGATTTCTTGGTTACCTATCGTTCTCTCCCGCGGTCATGGCCTTAAGGATTGTATGTCGTTGAAATTATTTGTTTAAATTTCATCATCAATTCATTTCCATTTGTATAAAATTAAAAATAAATAAATAAAATATTTGTGCGCCACCAAGCCCATCAAAGACATATCTGGCGTACCACAAGGCAGGCACATCAGTCCATCAATTGTCGTACATACTACCAACGATGTGGACCTTTTTGTGCTGGGTTCTCATCTCTCTGTCTTCACCGACGACATAAGAGTCTATTCATTAATCTCCTCTCCCTACGAATCCTACTCTACTCAAGAGGACCTGTATACATACATCTTCGGCTTTTTGTCAAGAAAATTAGCTTCAACTTGACGTTAGTAAATGCCTATCAATTACATACTCTCAAAAACGTCCACCCCAGTAGCACAGAAACTATATTTTCTGCAAAGCTCTAGACCCTTCACCCTCATATTTATGCCTCACCGCTGATCGTGAGCTGAACTTTTGTTAGTTGCACTTGGCGATTTTCAAATGATGGTCAAAAGGATGGTCCCTATGTCACAAAATCTCATCTGTCACCACATTGATCAACCCATTCTCGTATATGCCTGCCAAGTACGTCACATCATATCCTGGTCCATACTGGTCGTATTGAAGCTGTCCACTTAAGGTTTCTACGTTTCACTGTATGAACCAATTTGGCGTGCGTCTTAAACTTGTTCGCCCTGAGCCCTTCGAAAACGGCCTCAACCAATTACTGGTAAAAAAGACAGCCCCCACATACTCTTAGCCCACAATCGTAGGCCTTCAGATCTCTTCCGTTTTAGATCACATCGTACTAACTCTGGCTTCAAGTCACCTGTGTCAAGAGTGCATTGCTTGTCTAAGACTACAGAATACTCTTTCGACCCCCATCACAGCAAAACCCTCCTTTGCAACGGACTTGAGTTCCGCTGCGTTATGTCTTGCTTTCTCGACCTCTCCCGAGCATCTAGGTTAAGCATTCGTTTTTAAGTTAAGATTGACCAAGTTCGTTGCCTGAAATAATCTTAATAAATCGGATGTTTGCTCCACAGCTCTCTACCTCTACTGGTTTTGAAAAGTTCAGAAAAGATTCCAACTCACTTTAAGAATTAAATACGTCATTCAGGCGCATCCTCTTCGAGCACACAGAAAACAAGCCCACATTCGATCCTTGAACTCCAGAAATACCTAGGGATCAATTTTTGGATAGCTGCAAATAAATCAATACCCATCTTCCGTATCGCTCTGCAAGCATAAAAGCTTCCATATCACTCTGCACTGAAACAACAAAAATTGCCTACCACACCAACCTATCTGTTGTTTCGGTTACAGAACTTAATAACTCAACCTTCAGCCACGTATGGCCTACCTATTGTTTCATATAACCCCAGTGGGAATAAATAATATATAGGTATACCCTGAAGGCACAACAGCATGTGAGGGAGACCCGAAGAGTTGATGAACGCCAACAGAGAGACAGAGTTTCGAATATTGTCACGCATACTTTACGCAAATAAAACGTAAAATAAACACAAATAATATTGAATATTTTCAAATGCAAATAACCTTGTGGTATCTAGTAGCAACAAATATTCTGGTGTCCTTGCTGCTGTTACCTTCCCCCCCGTTTCAATGCCAATATCGAAGTCGTACGACATCACAATATTGAACGAATCCCAATTGGAATCCTTACAATGTTCATGAATCGTATCTACATTATACGGGTACATATGTATGTATGCGGCATCTTAAAGTATGGACGTGTATCTCAATGAATTGAAAATGTTAGGAAGTGAAGTGGCATCGCTTACGGAAACTTTGTCATTCTAAACTGTGGGTTCAATGATACCAGCACTGAGACGAACGTAGCCACAAGAACACAAAGTGGTGTATTGGCACAACTTGATATGTTTTTCTAGGCACACACGCCCACACTCTGGTTGCCAAGGACACTCTCAATTGATATACGTAAATATTATTCACTTATTGAAATTGAAAACTATGCCCGACACAAACACAAGAGGACAATAATGACGCTCCCACAGTGGAGCAAGATATTGCTGCTTCACTTCTTTTCCTCGTGGTGTGCATAATTTTTTTTGTTGTTTCTGAACTTTGGTTACTGAGTAATACAGTGTTGTGTACGAAGGCAAATAAATACAGAACAAACTCCTCGACAACGGGTGCCATATGAAATCGTATTTGAATATCGAATGTGATGCGATATTAGTTCGCTTCGTTTGCGTTGAAATCAATATGTGGCATATTTTGGCGCTGAGCCATTTTTTCGTTTCCCTGAATTGTACATACATACGCTGGCCAGCAAGGAAGGCAAAGTTTGTCTGACAGGACTCATTTTTGTTTTTCTCTTTTTGGAGAATTCAATTTGCCAATACGGTGAAGGGAATTTCAAGAACAGAGATAGTTGTTCCATGTTCATTAGGTTCAGTTAATTTTTGATCCATCGACGTTAATCAATCATAGGAAATTAGCGGTATTTCATACATGTTGATACGAAGGGCGATGAGTGATGAGAGCACAACACATATCACACGACTTCATTAAAAGTGCCTGACGTTTTATTCTGTGCAATAAATAATTCTGGTGGCGCTGTGGGTTGGGGCGTCGACCCCTTCGCACTTTTAGCCTACGTTGCCTAGGTTCGAGAAAAATAATTTTCACGGCCCGCCGTTCAAATTGCCCATTCGGAGTCGGCATAAAACTGCAGGTCCCTTCCACTCGTGGGAGAACCATAGCACGCATAACACGAGTGTTGGTGAGAAACTAGCCGTGGCCCTCTGCGGGCTATAGCGTCACCCATATTATTATATTCTATATAACGGTCAGCAGGGGAGCATTCACTTCGGACTGACGTGCTCAGAAGTTTAGTCTAACTCATCGTTGACATTTAAGAAGTTGCAGACAAAATTCTTGGACTCACAAGATCTTGCGAACTTCTGTTGATAGTTTCGTAACTTCTCTCTTCTCTATTCAGAAAAAAAACATTGCTTTTCATTGCCTTGTGTCGGGCGCCAGTAATGGTGACAGCAGTTTGTTCAGTGTTTAGATGGATCAGCCCGAAAACAGACACCGACTCAGCAACAAGCCCACTAAAACTGTTCACACTAAAAAGTGGATTAAATTCGTTCAGTTCAAACTCCTGCGGAGGGATCTAAAATATAAGAGGCACCTTAGATTTTTAGATTAGATGAGAATAGGACTGTCCTACATCATCTCACTGTCATTTTAGATCCCTCCGCACAAACCGTTTTGCTGGTTTATAACAATTCATACATTTACGGACACCCTCTATAACGGACACCTCTCGTTACGAACAATTCGTCAAGGTCCCTGCATGAAGTTAGAGAAATTCTTGTATTTCAACCCCTTAACAATGGATCACTCTATTAATTTATTCAGTAAATTGAGTGTGCATAGTTTTCTTCTAACGCCTACTAAAAAACGCTCGCTCTAAAACAAGAAGTGCAAGTGAATTTTATTTGTGTTGTGTCGCTTCTGAGGCATTTCATGGCATTTATCCTTGGTGCGTACTCATTACTAGACACCGTGATATAAGGAAGGAAGGAACACCACGGTCTTTCGTTCGCTCATTAATTTCTTAAAATCGAGGTGTTGTACAAAAAATAAATGTGTACGGGTCCATACATCAAAAGACATACATGGACCTACACGAACTTACTCGCTGTGCTATGGTGGCCACAAAATCAGAGCGATTAGATCCAATAGGTTACTAGATCAACGCCCATCTCTTGACGGGTTCAACATTCCTCTCCATTACCTGCCTTGCAATTGTAAAACAAATGAACGAGACTAACGTGTCTCCGACGTCTCTATCGGCAAAATACTGTGGCAAAAAGGGGACAAAAAACAAACGAAAAACTACAACATTTTATTAATTGAGAAATAAAGTGACCGACTAGCACCTCGTTCGCCAGAGGTTGCAGAAAGATGACATGTCTCCACTTATTGCTGTCTTATCTTTCTGCTCTGGCTCTCGAGGGATAAAATGTTGTTTTACCTTTTTGATTGAAGTGATGCCAAAAGGAAAGCGCCATAGCTACTTCCAAGCTACGCAACTCAAATGCAGCTCAATGGGTGACTGGTACTAGATCTAAAGGTTGCAGGGAAATAACTTCATTCAAGTGTAAGATACTCTGCATCAGCTTCAATAGTTCAGAGTTATTCAAAATGAAACCATTAGGTCTTAATTAGTGATCTAAGGCACGTTCTTTAGCGTCTGAAAGCCCGAGACCATCATCCCCACGCCCTAAGCAGAGAAAGAACATTTCCCGAAGTTGTATTTAGGTTAACCACTTGCAGCTTGATAACGTATTTTCTGTAGATTTTGAAACAATTATTTCGCTAACAAGACGAAAGACAATTCCGTTGCTACTTGCAATTTTGCCCGTAACAAAACGCCATGAAGACGTGATAACGTGAAGGATGTTGATGAGCTAACTATCCCTCCATATCGCCTCCTCCCCTTCCTCTTTCTCAGATAGATAAAGCGCCTTGAATCCATAATTCTGCCTATAATTTCATATTAATTTACCATGACCCTGGCCCTCACCATTACGCGCCGTCAACACACCAACACATAGTCCTCTCCAGGATCCAGGCGCACCGGTTGTCTTTCACCATTAAAAAAAAGCCGAAATAGCCATCAAATTTAAGGGCAGCTATTATCCCTTATAAGTTTTCTTTTATCAGGTAATATTCTCGGAACACCAAACGAGCATTACAACCACATAATGTCATCATATTACCCTAAGCTGCCCCATAAAGTCCCGGCTTAGACGGAACAGAATTAAATGATTGTAGAAAAATCAAGAAAACGGTACGGTTCGTCTATATATAGCATCCCCACAGACGACCCCACAGCCAGTCTCCTAGCTAACACACCTCTGAGGATCTCATTTGAAAAAACATTGGCATCTCCATATCCCAGCCTGATGCGATATGCCTGCTCCCCACATAGACCTTCTCACAACTATGATCAACACATCCTGGGCGGCGAGCAGGAGTACACACCAAGGTGTCTTTGAAATTCACCCAACTTGGATACCGACGTGTTTCTCTTTTTTTCTTTTTCAATAAAATTTAATGTGCGTAAGGAGCCTTCGTTTGCACCCCGAACGAGATGCAGGTAGCAACAAAAAAGGAAACACTTACCGTCACAATGGGAGTGATGTAGTGTCGTCTGGCTGTGTGTATCAGTCGCATCCAGATTTCCACTGGAAAACACCTAACGTGCACTGTGGGTGTAATAATATGTTCAACAGCTATAAAACGCTTCGAGGATGTAATATCGGAAATTTGAATAAATTTGCAGACTTCACACCCGCCTCGTCGCCTCATTTCACCCATCCTCATTATTATGTTTGTTGTACCTTTCTTTGTATTAATTCTGTCGTGTTCGTTTTTTCTCTCTTCCTCTTCCACAACCACACACAGGTAATGAAGTCACTGGAGCCCCATATAAATGTTGTACGCTTGCTGGGCTGCTGTACTGATAAGGATCCAATTTTCGTGATAATCGAATATGTAAATCGGGGGAAACTTCAAACGTACTTGCGGAGTTCGCGTGCAGAGAGGTAAGTTGTTCGTCCTTTTCAGGTTTTGGGTTTTTGTTTTTTCTTTCCCTTTTTCCGTCCCCATTTCGTTTTTTCAGTAGATGGTGTGCGGGCAATAAGGCCAACTGGTGACGGCGGCGGTATATTAAGGATTCCAGTCAGGCAACGTGGAAGTTTTTTCGGTTATTATTTATTTACTTAGGATTCGTTGCTGTGGTGTTGGAACGACGCGGCGGTTTATCTGATATTCTGTCAGATGGAATATGCATGCGAACCGCAGCAAAGAGTTACCTACCCAAGAAAGACTGATGGCAACTAACTTGGAATGTGTGTTACGTTTTACGAGAACTTCAAGCTAGGAACCGACATGATTTTGGTTGTTCGGTGTACGTACAGTCGGTGAATTTTTGAATAAGTCTGAAGACGCTTTGTTGGTATGAAGGTTGTGTTACAATATGAAGTGAATGAAATGCCATCTCTCTTGCTGGTTGAAAAAGGTTCAGAATTGTCTAGTAAGCCTGTATTGTGCCAATATATGATGAATCGATCGAGGAAATCACGTGTCGCCTAATGTTCGAAATGCAAGATTTAGTTACACTGGATGGACTAAGTTCGACTGACTGCACACATCCGCCAGATGGCTAGATGCTCGTACATTTATTGCGGGAACTATTTTTTTTTTTCAAGAACACATGGGAGTGAGATTTTACTCACTTACTAACTTTAAGGCTTGAGAGCCATGGGAGGTGTTGAAGCAGTCTTGCGTCCACGATAACTTGGTCTTTATTCCGGGGATTCAGTCTTCCTTTCTTTCCTGAACCAGGCGGCGCGGATTAAAATACCCTTTTCGCTGGAGAATTGATGTATGTACATGCGCTCGATGTAGCCAAGTCAGTGGATTCGACGGAGTCTTCCGGGCTATATGCACATCTTGCCTCGTAGAATACGCTGTTGAGTGTTCTCCTCCATTCACCATCACCGGCGTAGACGTTTTTTCCAAGCCACCAAGCCACCAATAACCGGTTCTTCTTATCGTCCAGGCTGGCAAAAAGAGAGCATTATTATGGTCCTTCGAGTCAAGATGTTTGAGTTCAATTGTTTCGACACACCGAAGTGGCACCGGTTGCCAAAGGCGATTCTACGTCGGATCGCCAGTAAGATGACGTCTCGGGAGCTCACGATTGTCGGAGGCAGACAAATTTCCCTACAGATTTTAACTCACTTAAAACAAATTCAGCACTTTTGCAATTTCTTACTTGACAGATACATATCCAAACAAAGTTCCTATAAAGACCACAGCTATTAAGCCAACTAATGACCTCGATGTATATTCTTCCCAGGATCGCACATACATACAGTCAGTGACAAATGTTGTATACACAGCGAACAGCTGCGTCCATTCTCAACAAAACATTTAAATCAAACGATATTCTTGTAAGTACATATGTACTGATGGTGAAGTAGAGTAGTCGACCTACGACAGTCGTCTAGGTTCTCTTCCAAGCGTCGTTCCTTCTTACCAGCAAAAGCTCCAATTTTAACTTGTCACTTGTGACGTCTACCTTCTGGAGCTCTAGTTTTGCTTATGACTCCAATCAAAGCGCACATGTTACTACGTTGGATGCGAGTCCTGAACAGCTAATAGATTACAGTCAGGCTGAGAGAGAGATTGAACGACGATCGATTAAGAAACACAAGAAGATTATGTCGCATGCAGTCGTATGGTTGTGACCACGTATGTCTTAAGTGGTGAGCGATGCTGCTAGGTACATGGTCGATATCAAGAAATTGGTTCTAGTCTGATCAACGCTAAATTGTTCTGTTTGTGCAAAATTCAGAAATGCTTGGGGGCTGGACCAGATCGGAGGTTTTGATTTTGACTTTTTTTTTTTTTTCTCTATCTCTCTCTCTCTCTCTCTCTCTCTCTCTCTCTCTCCCTCTCTGTCTCTCTCTTATACTGGTAATTCACAGTGAATCCTGTCCGAGAAAACTTTTTTGCAATTTTCCACTTTTCATTTCTTATTCTGCTCATTGCAGTATTTTTCTTTTTTCATTGTGTCAGAAGCTGCATTTTTATAGATTTTTTTTTTTCACTTCCAGCAGTTGCCTACGGACTGTTGCCGAACTGACGCCAGCTCTTGTCCACTCCCTTTGAATATTGAAACATTTTCTACCAGCAACCCTGGTAACACTGGTTACTCTCTTTCGTATCAAAACTTTGTCCAAAACCAATGGAAACTCCTGCTTGTCCAAATTAATACGCACCCGCTTGTAGACCTGGAGGACTTAGACTGTGTTGCAGATTCATACCACTGTAGTAAACAGCCCTCAATACGGGCACGATGGACCCAACACTTTGCACTTAGTGAGTCACGGTCGTAATGTCGTTAGGGCACCAATATCGTCGGTGTATCTAAATTTAAATAAAACTAAGCGTTTAATTTAATAAGAAAATATAAATTTTATTACACAATATTTTCGCTCGGACGGCCGGGAATTTGACCCGTGGCGAATTAACGACCACGTTTTTTGGTGGCTTCCTATTTTATAGAATATCCCTATGTCCATTTCTATCGTGTCATCCCAGCTGTATTTGTATTGTGATACATGATAACGATGTTGGGTTCGGCGGAAAGGCCCGTTTGCTTGTTTTGGACTCTGTTTGTCCGATAAGATGTTGTGTGTTCTTTCCAGGGAAACCAGTGTGATAACTCCCATTCTGATCATTCTCATTCAGAAGGATGAGTTGACCAAGATGATGTCAAATTTGAAAATTTGTTCGATCCACAAAGCCACACAAACGGCCCTATGCTGACCTAAGTGTGACTGCTGTCTACCAGCAGTCAGCCACTTCAAGCTAACCTACCATACACACACACACACAATACGATGAAGAAGTTGCTGCTGAGTTGACGATCCACTTTAAGATCCGTTCATAAACTGAAACTGATCCTGGCTGCGACATGCCGTATATGTAATATGCTTCATAGATTAATGACAACGGAAGAAGGCTTCGCCCTTAAGCAGACTATCTTTAAAACAATATCATCCGAGCTTATCTTTAATGGCACTTCCACACGTTCCATCCACGAGCCCTTTGTTGGCCCTAAGATACGAATTCCTTCCTGAAGTGCATTCTAAAGGTTACCCCGCAACATTCACGTTAACCTACCATGGCCCTGCTCCACACAGTCTTAAGTATTTTTAATAAAATGCAGTAAACTCTTTTGTTGGAGCCGCCTAGATGGAAACTCGGTTAATACCAAACGCTTTTCCTCCCCTTACCGGCCGGCATGCTGTTTGCTTTTTCATTTTCCCTCGGTTAGTGTTGGCAGGGAGGCGTGTTCAAACTTTTTCGCTATTTGCATTTACCATATTGAAGATGAAGACTCCTGCTCTATACTTGGGATTCTCCATTGACTACACTCCTACACCCATATCGCCATACTCGACGTTGCCTTCGTTGCTGTCGTTGCTGCCGCTGCTGTCATCCTCGCAGTTCTCGTTGTCGTCAGCATCACATTCTCATTGCGTCGTTGTCGTTCTACTCGGGATTAACTCTTGTTGCCGATATACGCGAATTCACCCACATCCACGGGCTACAGCTCACCGGCTTCCATCCACCACATCCACACCCCCATCCACACCCACTACCACTCCCACATCACAATGATGTGCATGTGCCGAACTCATAACCATTTTCCTTTATTGCAGGCATTATGGCAATACACACGGAAAATCGAATATCCTGACGTCAGGCGATTTAACATCATTCATGTATCAGGTTGCCAAGGGTATGGATTACCTAACGTCCCGGGGGGTGAGTATATCAGCAGGCACACGCTGCTTACAACCACTTTATTCCTATGCTACTCCTAGATACTAGTTTTCGTATCACTTAAGTGCCCCGTTGAACAGGAACGCATCGAATAGACTGAGGCTTCACAACAAAAACAAAAAAAAAAAAAGAAATTCAAATGAAAGCTTGAAATAAAAATATAAATCCACGCAAGGAGCAATAACAACGAAAAGAGAAAACAGAGAACAACTCGAAATCAGGGAACGCAGCTGGAGAGGAGCGTGAAACTCGAGCTGTGTTTACTTTCACGTTGCAGTGCGCGCCAGTTGACTCAGTTCAGTTTTACGAGAAGATACGTTTTCAGGGAGTCCTTGTTTAAAGCACACCACACCTAGTTTCGCAGTAGTTGCCCGTAGTCGTCGACGCCACCGTCGCTGTCGCGTTGTCTGACAAAGTACGCAAACAGATAGTGTGTATCCCGCTGCTCAAAGGAAAACTGCAAACCTCGGCATTCATTCTTTTTCTGCCCGTATTTTCGGGACGGCAGGCCTCTATTGAAGGAAACGGAGCCGGGAGCACACGTGCACCCGTAAATAGCACGTTCCTGAGGAGTCAAGTCGAGGACTAGTCGACTGGCAGTGGCAGTGGCAGTACGAGTATTCCAGTTCCGCACTCTCTATTGTAGAGTTATGTACGTACGTACGTACGGGTCGTTCGGTTGGTTCGGTAGCATATAATCTCGAGGGTGCTATCCGTAATGGCTTGTGAAATGCATTTGAAAGTTTTATTTTCAACAAGTGCAGCAGCTGCAGATACAAGGGGATGACTTAAGGATGCTATCCAGCCACCAGCGGCTTCTGGTTCGCATTTCATTTGTGTGTGCGCCACACACAAACGTACCAACATACAGTACACTGCTATGAACCTGTTGAATCAATTTCCCGCAAAGGATAAACAAAAGAGCGGTTGGGGACTTACGATGATTTCTCTTCCCGTTTCGAGTAAATCGGATTAGCTTGAAGTACATTAACCTTTGCAGAGTTTGCAGATTTCTCAACGTTCTTCTGCTCGCCGTGTTTGTCGCCGCACCGTGCCACAAGCAACCGTACTACACCGCATCATCCACCTGCCGGAGCGGGGTGAGATTGAGGGCGAGGGCTGAGTGAGAATAATATCAAACAGATTTAAAAATGATAAATTTCTTTACGTCTGTCCTGGGGGATTGCAATGGGATTTAGGTGAAATTGTGAATATCTCGGAGGATCCTTAAAATTGAAAGTGAAGGAAGCGACGATGTGAGCGGATCTAATGGATTGACAGGAGTGACGGATATACTGGAAGACGGTGGATTTGATTCTGAATGGAGAAAAGCGCTTCTACTGATCCTTCACATCCAGCTGAGGTCGGAAGATGCCGCATTTGGTTGGGAGTAAATATTTTATCTGCGGAAATATGTGTTTTGCTATGAAGGAGACATCGTGTGTTATGCTTTCCCCCGACATCAAATGTACACGATGAGGATGTTGTGTTGGATTGGGGCCTTTTTAGATGGCCTTCGCCCAAGACCTTCCGGGTGTACAGACGAACATACACATACGCACATTTCCATCTGCGGGGGTGTGCGAAATGATTTTCCTCGTTGAGAGTGCTGTTCCATCGGATTACTGGGAAAGCATAAGTCGACGTACATGTATTTAACATGCATTCAATGTGGGATCAATGTTCCAAATATAGAATTGGTATTTCATATGGAGTGCCACTTTTTTTCTGTGAATCTTAAATTCTACCAGTCGGATAATGGATCATACGAGTGGAAAGTAGGGAGAATTTCTGAGAGGAGTGGACAATGTGGCAGCCACAGGAATGACGCGCGGTTACTGGAACAAAAGTAACTAGTTCCAGTAAAAACGAAGTTTTAAAAGTTGCTGGAAAAATGACACTGAATGAAGCTTAATCTGGGGATACCACAAACAATTTAAGACTATTTTTAAACCCATAATAGACTTGCGTCAACTCAGTCGAGTGGGTACGCAGAAATGGCACTCTGTGACCGAAAGGGACGCTTCACTCAGTTTCCTCCAGACCGTTTGATTTAGTGACGGGGTAAAGAATATCTCTGTGGACGCACGTAAATGTTTGTTGGTATCGACTTAGTTTTTGAATCTCAACGATGTTTCTGGTTCGGCATAATTATGTACGTTCGTAATGGTCTAAGTCTAATATAAAAGTAAGACATCATCTAGATTGGTCTCTGATGTCAAGCGATGTATGAAAATAGATCACAATTCACAAAAAAGGCTCCCCACTGATCGCAGTGCGACCCAAACCAAAAATGTAACCTCATTGAATCTTAAAAGTCCGACTGGCGACTATTAGTGAGCCATTTGAAAGTGCTATGCAGACCTTAGGAAAATGGGTAAAAACTTAAGTAATTTAGCAATCAGTTACCAAAAGACCGAATTGGTCCTCTGTGTCGAACAAGAGAAAATAGAGCTTCCTATGTCCTGTACTTAAACACCAGGATCTTAGACACTAAAGGGGTACCTATGCTTATCTATGATAGCATATATACCGCCACCTACCGCTGAAAACCGACTTTATTAAATAGGCTAGCCAAGATACATACAGACAAATATAATGGGGACGTCCCTGTCTAAAGGGTTTTTTTTGGTGCATGGTTGGCGTTTTATCGATTTTGTCGCTAGCGATCTAGCGGACTTGTAGAACTCTTAATAACATAAAAGCAATAAAATCTATTGGATTCTAGCGATTTTTCTAGATTTTTCATTACCACACCGAATACTACAAACCCTGTCCAAAATAGCGGATTTACTTCAGGCAATGTACAATGATCACTGTGATGGACAATATCTCTGCTTTCTAAAAAGTATTTTAAGTGACGTGCAAATGGGGTTAAATATTTCTAATCCCGTAGATTTAGAAAACTCTTTGATGTCGTTGCTTCATTTTATTTGTAAGAGAATATTGCTACCATCTGCTAGAAATTCTAGAAATTCTAGAAAATACTACTGAACTGTATAAATTGAAGGTCAACAGCAAAACCGAACTTAGGACGTATTTTCGTATCTCAAGTTGAATAAACCCAATTAGCTGTAGATGTAATAAATTCTGTAAGAACCCGATGCATTTAATTCACTAGAAACAGAAATTCAATGCAAACTTCTAAGCTATTATTCTGTTCTGGTGAAAATTGCGGTTTTAGGTGAAGATAATATGCTTAAGCAAAGCAAATACAATTTTTTAATTTACCAGAACTTAAGTTTTGGACACAAGTTGTGAAGTATAAAAACGCTGCAGGCATAAATAATTTCGAAGAATCAGCTGAATCGGCAATCATTATGCTATCCACTCCAATGCTGAAGTCGAAAGAAGTACTACTAGAATTAGCTGAATCGGCAATCATTGTGCTATCCACTCCAATGCTGAAGTCGAAAGAAGTACTACTACAAAGAACATAGACAAAAACAAAATTGCGAAACCGACCAAAATCAGAACAATACAAAGTATACCAAATCAATTAAAAGTGATGAACAAGAGTCGGCGCTGAGCCGAATTTGGGAGTAACGCTAGCCAAGAAATCAATAAGCTCTTTTTTTTTGTCCACTAAACTCTTTTTTTATAGTGAATATTTTTATTGTTTATTATAATTTGTGTATATAATGCATATTTTTAATACACTTATTTTCCACTTGATATTTTAGCGATTCCTAGCGGATTTTTGCAATACAGAAACTAACATTTTTGGCTATCTTTTTATTGGTTTTCTCTCGACTGATCCGGGGTAGTTTCCGTTTCGACAATTACCCGGGTTACCTTCGTGCCCATTAAATTCCTCAGTTGGACGGTACCCGGCATTTTTCAGGTACCACGAACCAGTCTTTATCGGGTAACGGGTACCCGGGCAACAAATACTGTAATTCAATACAAAAATTAGCAAAGTTCACCCTGTATCCCACGGCGAAGAAAGGGAAAACTCCGATGAAACAGAAGTCATTGTTGTAGTGCCGATCATTGAGTACGAATTGCATTTGAATTCATTTTAAGTAGGAGATTAATTTTATCGAAACTTTGGTACCCGAGTAATACCCGAAGATGCGGATGTATCCAAGTCGGTTCCCGTGTATGCGGGTATCCTCTTCTCTAAGGCACCTCTAGCCATGTAAATATCAATGGAACGGATCAAAAGAAGTGACTTCAATCTTCCTCCCCACGATTTTGAAAGAGCATTTAACTTCAATTAAAGAAGAATTGAATGGTCTACAAATATACACACCAATAATGGCTTATACCGATGAATAGGGGATGGTAAAACGAACCGGCTAGGCATTTTCTCCTAAACAATAAACGTAGACTGCTCAATTAGACATCCCGACAGCATTTTCTCAAGCGCAGATCCTGTCGAAGAAGCACCCAGAGTGAAACTAGTGTCGGAAATACTACAGGCAGATAACAGCACTCTATGGCCGCTGTGGGGTAGTACGTCGATGGCGACTTCTACGCTCTGTGTCTTAGTTGAATACATAGTTCCTCCTCTTTCGAGTCAGTGTCAATGGTCAGGTTTTATCAACGCAATGGCAACAAAAGCTTTGAGTTTGAAGGTCGGGCTAAGTCTATGTGCTTCACATACACTGTAGATCCCTGGGGAATCGCAGTTATTCTTTGGTGAATGCAACACTTGAGGTAATTTATAATCCACAGAAAAAGAGCGAGATTTCAGAGAATTGGCCTGGTGCCAAACCATTTCAAGTGTCTTACAAATCTCAAGACCAACTACAGTCGAACATCCTATAGTCGAATTTAGAAATTACAGGGGACCCAAATTTAAATGTTGTCATATTTTACAATCTGTAACTCGACCATACCATAAATCGAACACAACATTACGTCGGATCCAACGTCTAAGGTGGCTGGGGCATGTAGAGCGTATCTTGATCAACTTGGCGTGTGGCACTGGAGGCAGCTGGCCACAGACCGTGCTAGTTGAAGAGGCTTGTTGGTTGAGGCCCAGGTCCACCCGGACCTTAGCTCCAAATAAAGCAGAAAGAAGACTGTTTGACTTATGGAGACACAGTTGAGAGGTTGGGTGCAATGATTGCTATGTTATATGAACGTCCTTAAAGTTCAATTGCACACATATTCTGCCTTATTATCAAATCAACCCAACCTTACACCCAGCTCTAACATTAATTAGTGCAGATAAAAACATGTGCAAACTTCTGGCCCCACTAGAGCCATGCAACTCTCGCAATTTTGTTTAATTAAAGCATCCTCCCATGCGACCAAAAATAATATTGCAAGCCATAGTTTTGTTCCGAGAAAAAAAACACATATACAAGAGGTATCTAATAACTTTAATTAGAGGCAAACTGAATGACCAAATACGAGTATTAAGTTTGTCCCCTCCATAGGCGATCTATGATTTTATGTGCCCGCAGCGAAATAAATTCAGTCCACGTGGATATTTTTTAATTAGAAATATATTTTATTTATTCAAAAATGTGCACTAATTAGAGAACCAATACCCGAAAACCGATCGCCCATGACACTATGAGTAAGTCGAGCACGTAGGCATTCATCTGGATTTGCCTGGTTTATTGATATAAAAAATTAACGCTTTTGAAATTAAAAGGTAAATACATCTGATGAGCATTTCCATTTAATTAGGATTGAGTTTTGTTTCACTATTTCGCATGAAGTTAGACGCATTTAATTGAAATTTATTGATTCGTAGAGTTTCGGATTAAAACACGCGTAATGTGAGTGGTTTTTTTTTTTCAAACCTCAATAAGTGGGAGTTTTTAAGATTAATCTCAATGGCATGGCAACGAGGGGGAGCTGTTGTTGAGTACATACATGCTAATTTGATACACGGAGGTTGGGTTTATTCACCGAATTTCTGTGTTAATTTGAGAGAAGTGCAGAGCACTTACCACAGCCTGGTTGAATTTTAGCAGTACGCTGGACTTTCAGGTGTGTTTGATTTGTGGCTAGACCGACATGTGTCACCGACATGAGCTTCTGGACACATTGGCTGTCCAGAAAGTCATTGCGTGTATTCGTTGTGACATATTATTGAGGATAGTCCAGACAAGTCCAGTCTTGTAAGGACTTGTGATCATGGAAATCACAGAAGTATTGTCATTGTTTTCTATTGCTTCAATAACAAAATTCATCTTAGATTAGGCAGTGGTTGGCGTAGTGAACCAAAATTCCATAAACTGAAGAACCCTTGTTTCCTTAATTTAATATTGCCGATATTGTTTAACATGTTTTTAAGAGATAGTGAAAATGATGGTGGTATACATTCTAGTGTTCTCTGCTGAACGGAAGTCGCTTATGGATCGAATCAGAGATAATGGAGGATCGAGATATCCAACTTCGGCCTTTTTTATCCCCTGTCCATGTCAGCATTGAGCCGTATAGAATAAGAGTGTAGTGGAATTCCCTTTGCATTTCATACATACTCTTAAAAAATTCCCGGCTCCACCACTCATCGCAACACCGTAAAAAAACGCTGTCAGATGAAATCAAGGGGCATGGGAGGTAGAAGTTGGATATCTGTAATGCCAGCTCCGAAAACGATGTTTGGAGAAGCCTCTTCTCTAGTGGCACAAATACAGTTCTTTTTCTTGGAACAACGAATTAATGTCCATTGTTTCACAACGAATGTCTTGAAAAAGACAGCAATTTCGATGCATCTTTCCGTATCTCGCAATGCTCGTCTCGCCGGGGTTGGTCTTCAATACGTCCTTAAGGCACACAATCAAGTTAAGAGATTTGACTGTTCACAGCAATTGCTGTTAAATAGGTGTATGCAGTGTGCCAAAGTACATTTTACTCACCATTCCACCCTCTCAACTGTGTCTGGTGTTCCGATTGTTGAGAGTAGGTGCTCGTAACATCTTATTGTAATGTGGCAAATTCATGGTTGTGGGTTCTGCCCGGGTCACCCGGTTCAATCTCCAAATTAAGAAACCATCAATAAATCACGGGTCCACCCTTTCGAGCCACTGACAATGCTCAAGGAGGAATCTTCCTGTCTAGAAAATGCTTCTTGAAGTTCGATGTTCAGAGCTTGCGTAAAACTGTAGGCATCACCCACTCGTGTATGGATAGAACAGAAGTTAACGCTCCGACTGTCACCACTCATATTATCTCATCCTACTCTTCTTCAACTTATTTACTGACTTCAGTAAAGGCTTTGACACGCTAAACCACTCAAACCTAACTAAAGCACTTGAAAGCATAGGTATACGAGGGTTAATGGCAAGCTGGCTAAAGGAGTATCTGAGGAACCCGCATTTTTGTGTTAAAATTATACAGCCCAAAAGAACACGCTCAATATGGAGTCTCTCAAGGATCAAAACTGGGTCCACTCCTTGTTATTCTTTACACGAATGAGCTTCTTCGAATATTCAAATGAAGCATTCCATTTTCTTACGCAGATGACACAGAGATAGTGGTGCGTCACAGGTCTCTAGAGGCAGCAACAACAATAATGCAGGAGGAGCTCGACTTGGCAGTGAAGTTGTGTCATGACAACGGATCAATGATCAACGCATTGAAAATGAATCATCATGAATTATCACTGACAGCAATTTTTTATGGGACAGATACATACATCAGCTGCGCATGAGCCTGCAAAGAGCTGTATACGCTATAACTCATTTGAAGTAATGTGTGGACATGAACACATCGCTGTTAAAACACGTGTAATTCGCCCTACTTGAGTCGAAGTTAAGATACGGTGGTATACCGGCAACGCATCGAAAACAAACTTACAGAGACTTCAGAAACTACAAAACACAGCATTGTAGCAAATATGGGAGACAATCTTCGCAATGTTCCTGAGCCAGAAAGGCTGAAAGTACTGCATGTTGAAGATATTTTCAAGATGACGCTTATACTCGAGTATTTCCACGACACACGATTTATAGAGCCTATCAACCATGGTACACACACGATTCTACAGCAACTATGGTAAAACTATAAATACAGAGTGCCTGAAGTATCAAACACACTCTCTCAAGAGTTAAATAATATAACAAATTTTGAAACTGTCGTCTATGAAGATGCAAAACCAAATTTGATTTGTAGAAAAGTCCAAGGAAATTATAGCTTTTGTCACTTTAGTGTTATGCTGTCCTGATGCGGAAATAAATGATGATGCCCTCGCGACGCGTGGTATGCGGTGGACGAGGCGCAATCAGCTTTCTATAATACTGCAGCAAAATTAGTACACTTACAAATCAAATCCGATACTAAAACACCAAAAAATACTAGAATTACATCTCTCACCAAAGCCATATTCCAACTCTAGTTAGCGGTCAGCCTTAATCGATGCGAGAACGTGAAAGAGAAATATATTTTACGAGAAGATTACACGAGAAATTAAAGCACCGTCAGCATTCGATTGTGCATCAATAAATACACAAAACAGAAATATATCAAATTTTCAGTCTATATATTATGTCCTTTGTTGATTGACAACGTGAGCCTGTTTTTTTTTTCTGAGTAGCTAGAAATAGGACATTTGCATGACAAAGTTACATTAAAGAAGTTCGAAATATAAAAATTATTCCGCTTTCTCATTTCAGATTATCCACAGAGATTTGGCAGCGAGAAACATTTTAATAACCGACGACAATACATGCAAAGTTGCTGATTTCGGTTTCGCACGTGATATCGTCACATCGAAAGTTTACGAGAGGAAGAGCGAAGGAAAGCTGCCAATAAGGTAAGGAAGGGAATGGGCGAAAATGAAACGCAGTTAGAAAAGAAGTTGACTGCTCTGGTTTTCTAAGGTAAAAACGAAATTGAGGAAAAAACGAGAGGCCAAGATCTGTAAAGTTAATTTCTCGGCGTCATAGCTAAACTCAGCAGATATTGATTTTATTTTAAATGTTTCGTGTATGTACTCATACGAATCGATAATCACATGTGCGTCATTTGATCATTTGATCGGTGGCGTATACGTACTATTTATTATATGTTGCCACTGCCAACGCAGATACGCTGAGTGAATTTTTTTAAGGGTCGTATAAAGCTTTTAGGACCGCACATGTGAACAATAATGAGATGTGCAAAACTAGAAGATGTTCACTCTTGATCTTGTTTCATAGTTGCAGTCAATCATTTACCATAAGGTAGACGCAGGGAGATCTTGGGAAATGTATTCCCCGATTGCGATTGAAAGTGTTGAAAGCGAGGAGGTATACATCATCCTGTCTATTTTTGACAAAGTTGCTATGATGCACACGATGTGGAAGGAGAGTTACTCCATAAAGGCGAGAAAGGCGACGCGGTCTTAAAAAGATGTGGCATACTTCACTGTCCAACACTAAAGGCGCAATCTTAAAGAAGTCCATACAGCTTGCCAATTGCTGGATGACAATGTCGTGAAAAATCGGCTCGACCACAAATACAGTCAGTACCAAGATCATGCATTTAATAGGTCTCGATTTTCCTTGCTTGTTGGTTGACCCTCGTGTTCACGGACGATAGCGCCATACGTACATAGTCAAAGAATCGTCGACTGTCTGAAAGAGAACTAAGGCTTAACTCAATTATTGGCAAGGTTGTCTGCCACACTCCATGCATTAACCTACCACTACCTACCACCATTCAGAGTTAAACCTGCTTATAAATATATTCCACAGCAATCACTGGTCTCGTCTCTCTCTCACAATTGAAGGTGGACACACTTTCTCTGTTAATCTCGAACGGCGAGAATACCTACTGTCTAACTGAGCATTGACAGTACCTCGAGAGAGGTGGAACTGTTAATAATACTGAAAGGGGTTTGTGTCAGGAGTTCAACTGTTGCTCTTTTTGCTTGCTCCTTCGCCGCGGAATCTTCTCCGAAGTTGCAAAGCGGGAACTAGAGCTGATATGAATATCGTCTTCGTAGACCAGCAGCTATATTCACTAGTCATTTTGAAATGAGGTCGCATGAAAATTCTATAAAACATGGACACAAAATAGACATCTCTTCAGGGTTTGAGAAGTTTACATCAAACAATGTGAAAATGACTAACAAGAAAATACCTACATTCCTGATCTTCAGGAAGTTTTCGGAAATTGGGACAGCTGTGTTCAAAGGTCGGATAATTAATTTCTTTTAATTGGATCCAGCTGATATTGCAAACATAAGGACCACCATTTTTATACTTCGAACATGATCAAACTGAAACTGGCAGTTCCATCTTTGGACTGACCCGATCGACTCGTGCATGCAATTCGAAGCCTCCGCGCCAAAACTAATCTCTGGAGGCAGAAATGATTACATTTCCTTCCAGATGAATGGATATGTAGGCCTTAATTATCCCATTCCAAAATTGGTTCCATCGCTGCATGTGTCAGACGAACGGATGTACAGACATTACAAAGGTTCCCTCTTTACAGACGGCACTTCAATAAAGGCAATCCTTAGAAACATCCCCTCATAACAAAGTTCACTAGTGATTCATCATAAATTAAATAAATATCCCGAAAGTCCGAAAAACCCTGTGGTAAGCGTTTGTCTGACGTCGGTAATCAGATATTCGATATCGGCAATTTGTTCAACAGAACGGAAAATCATATAAGTGTGTGTATGTGTGCGCATCTCCCTTTGCAATGATCAATTCCCAATTCCCATTAAAACTATGGAAACTACGGAAACTCATTTCATCTATGGACGATGAAGTCGTCAACTCCAACTCAAAGAACGAACTGAAACGACTACTTTTCCCATTCACTCCACGCAAGGAAAATAACTAATTCCATTGAAAAATGAAACTAAAAATATGTCAGAGATGCCGTATTCTCAGGAGATTCAATTTTCGGCAATACGAAGCTGCAGCAAACGTTCACCATCTGAAGGCTCACAATTCACAGGCAGACACCACCTTTCTTTCCCCCCTGCCCCACGTCACAATCATATTCAACGTTTTTCCTGTGTGCAGCCTGGAAAAGTGCTTAAAAACTTTTCCCACTGCACTTACTGCATGGGCTACCATGAACGCTTACCCTGCGCTAGATTCTAACTTTCTAATATGGATTTTAACTCTCAGAAGATGCAGACAGTACTGAAAGCAAACATTCCCTGATAGGATTGTGTATTATAAAGTTTTCTTTCCCTGTTGCTGAATTCTGCCATAAACTGATTACCTATGCATCATAGGCGCTGTATGCGTGCGAGCGGTCGTGGGCGCGTGGGAATTCTCGTAAACGAAAAAGAAAACATCCCAAGTACTTTCGGTTGAGAGTTTCCCTTTGCGTCCTGTTTTGCATGGCGGACGTTATTGAATCAACTGCATAAATGCGGAATGAGTACCGGTCGCAGCACAGGAAGAGGTCATTCCTCACAGTCATGGCCGAGACGTGGAAGGAAGCACATAACTCGGCATTCCATCCTGCCGTTAAAGCTGTTTTTGCGCACACCGGACGTGCGGGAATCATTGCTACTGCTCCGCACAGCTGAAGAAAAAAATCTAATTTTGCAGACCTATGTTCATTCGTACGTTATGCAGTAGTAGTATTCTTATGAATATGAAATTACCAACGATTTTGGATCCGGTTCCTGTGTATCGTCACGTCTCAGTGAACGCAAATGAGTGCCACTCATACAATTTACCACTGACGGAAAAAAATACTCAGCAATGGGAGTTCAGAAAGCAAAAATTGTTTGCCGTTGCCAGAGGGCAACCAATACACAAGCTCGAACATAAGCACGGACCCGGAGTGAAAAAGAAGGAAACGGAATCTAATGAAACATCGAAGTTATTTGTGAATTTTTCATAACGCCACCCCACCCTTATGAAAATCCAATTTAGATCCGGTAATTTGCACTGAGGTGGTCGTATAAAAATCAACCCCAAGTCTCACGCTAGCCTACCAAACCGACACGCTGTGGCACTCCCTTAGCATCTTTCTCTCCCTCAACTAGCTCGTAGCGGGTACCGTCAAGAGGCGGGTCTAAAGGCCATCCAGCAGACGGAGCTTCCTCGGCGTGATAAATGCCATAGGGTACGCTGATTATATTGTACGTGCCGTATTGCGGGAACGCAGAGAAACATCGTTGTATTATGGGGACGCAGCATATTCACTGGCAGCAGCAGCTATTCATCTTCATCTTCTCACCCTAGCACGCGTAATCTTTCTCAAGTCGGTGACGTTGAAGTAGTTTGTATCATATTCTGTTAGACGTGTTCTTTTTAAGATGATTGCTGCGGGCTTTTAAAGACACCTCTAGAGGTGGACAAGATCCGGAATATTATTCGTCAATCGACTTGCAATTCAAATTCATGAATGGGATTTAATACGGCATCTAAATGTGCCAAATTGCCATTTCCGCTTTTGGTACCACGTGTCATATGTGGTTTGAAATGTCAAGTAAAATGTACGCTCGAATCAACAGGTATAAGATGAGAGACTTAAGTGCCCCATACACAGCACGCTTTTGTGCACTCTTTCGAATTGACATAACTGCCGCATTCCGCCACACACATCACACAAATTCGAACACAATAGTTCTTCAGCGAACTTCACCGGAATGCTGATCATTTTGATGTCTTCTCCATGATTGTTTCATTAATCAGTTGAAAGTAAACTTTTTCTCCAGAACCATGCAAATCGCTTAGGTAGCACGAACATTAAAAATCACTATTGCCGCTTTATAATATCAGAGCTCTTCACTCTCCAACGATCGGAATGCGACGCACATTTTGTATGAAAATGTGCAGACTAGGCCACACACATCACACGTTTAGGAACACCGACAGAAAGTATGAAAACATTTTCATTTCGCCCACCAGTGTGACACACCGAAAAATCGGTGCTCGGACCAACCCATTCTCAGAACACATTTTAGCACACCGACACAAGTGTGCTGTGTATGGGACACTTTACAGTCTATGTGTTATAAAGAGGACTAGATATATTGGGCTAGGAGGGCTGTAAAGACCGGATTAGAATCAACAATCTCAATTCAATGATTCCTCTTATATTTTTCTTTCGAATCAACCAGTGGCTGTTTCACCCGACATCTACATGGGACTTCAAAGAGTCTGTATGCAACTATGCTCTATTTAAAATCCGCCTTAATCTTTCTCGAAAGCGCTGAATTATATAAGCAGCTCTGAATCCCAAAGAACTGGTGATATGGTTGAGAGTGGTTGAAAAACCATGACCATGTATCATCCCATTCAAAAGGTGATCCCAATTTTTGGCATGGACTCCCACAACGTAGTCCTGTCCAGCGCGCTGTATGAACGTCTGAATCCATTTATTATGGTTCTTATCGGCAAGAAGATTCAATAAGTCTTTAATGATAAAGCCGCATACGACAACATTCATCGCAAGGAACTGTTCGATGCAATTGTAGGAAATTGGCATCATTGTGTCGCTCCACGTCTACATATCCCCGATGCACAGTGTGTAGAGTCACCGGATTCCGGCAAGGGGATGCACTTTTCTGTACGTTCTGCAATTTTGTAGTGCATGAGAGCGGAGAGAAGCTGTAAGTTAGTCAAGGTCAGTCCAACTGTAGGGTCACGCAGAAGACAACGACATCGTTCCCAATGTGCGGAGATAGAAAGCATCGACAGCGATTGAAGAACAGGCGAAATGATTTCAATGAAGACACATGAATTCTTGGCAAACGTGAATTGCGCAAACGACTTCTTAGTTGTGACCCGTCGTGTAAAGCTGCGAGCATTACGTATTGTATTAAGATGATCGCGTATTCCGAAACTCAAAAAACCCTCCGCTAAGAAGGTTTCTTATGCGATCCACATGCGATCCGGCCTTAAGACGAATAAAAGACGATAGCAAACCTAAGACACCTTGGAATAGAAGAAGTGTACCGTCGCCGATAAAAATAGCTGCCACTTAAACTCAGACTCTGCTCACGTTATTAGGGTATAGAACAAAACAAACTGAGGAACTTCACGACATCGAGCCTATAGCTGCTCATTCGAAATTCCATGCCAAGCTGTCTCTGCTTCGTGTTGTCCTCGCTTACTGCATAACACGTGCTATCGGATTAAACGGTTGAAGGACATATAGTTGAAGGACCTGGAGTCGTACACTGAGCTTTACGTGAGTCTCCCTTTGGCTTAATGTCGAAAGACACTTAACAAATGTACGCCATTTGTTTGTTTCTCTTATAATGAGCTATGTAAAAGCACTAGAGGCAAGTGCTTTCAAATACATTGTTCCTTCATCGAAAAGAGTAAACTTTCCGATTGTTCACAGAATATTGCTCCACTGACCTGACTGATGTGGAAGAAGACTAACGCCACTAATCGGCATCTGACAATAATACTGACGTCCCATCATTCCAAATTTTGAATACACTTTGGAGGTCACTGTTCCTTATTCTAGGAAAAGCTTGGATGATACTCTTCTTGGTCTGCATAGCCTCTCGATTGTCTGCTATTGAGCTTTGTCAATTGACACGATCCTCAATTTCTGGCTATACTAATTCGCGTATGCTTCGGTAGAGTTCTCCATTGTCTGTGCCAAATTTGCAGTGAATGAACTGTATTTTATCAAACGAGGAGTCTGGACATTTACGAATAGTAGTGTATTCAAGCAAACATTGCGACGCAGGGCTATTAGTGTACGACGTCGCTGATTACACCTTGCGGTCATATAAGACAGACATATAAGACTGCTACCCAAACATCGGATTCAAGCCATCAGCACCTGATTTCTATTCAGCAATGGTCTCAGTGGCGCTGCTTCCGAATATTCACTTCGATTTGGACTCACAGCAGTGTGTGAGGACCAACTAATGTATGAGACTGCTACTAAATGGGACTTACCTAGTCAATCTCAATCCCAGATTGACTATGACTGAGTTAAATCGACTGAGATTGAAACTGCTTCAACACAAGCAGAGACTGTACTAACTTCTCTAGGACCGTGACGCCCCATAAGAGTGTATGTTCTAATGTGACAAATTTTATGGCTTGGAATAATATTTTTTCTGGCCAAGATAATTTTTTGTATCAACATCTGCCGCTTCGCAATTCTTTACGATGAGTAACAAGTTCACCGCTCATTCATCCACTGCCCACCCTTCAACCTTTGAAGAGGTATTAAAGTGCTGCTGAATCTTCCAAAATTTCTTTTCATTTTAAATCGTCCACATTCTTCTTGAGCTTCAAATTCATTACTGGAAATGCTTCAGATACCATTGCAGTGAAGATCGGACAAATCCCTTTGCACTTGTAAGGACACTCCCAATTAAAAGGCTCTTTTCAGTGCATTAAGGCTTAAGTCCCTCTTCTACTCACTCCAGGAATTGCTTTCGTAAGTGAATGCCATTCCACAACATACTGAATAAGGACTTGTGCATTCCTCAACGTCGACCTAGTTCGCAATTCAAACTGGCACAAGTATAAAGACATTCAGGATCAGAAGTGTACAAAGAAACATAAATGCACTCGAACATAACCATAGCGACCAAGATCAAGTTAAGGGAAGCCGAATGTGATGCTTGTTGGATTCACTCCAGATGTTCTACAATTACCTAATTACACGCCCCTTCTGCTGATGCTTGTACCGGTTTTCAAATAAAATCCATATGCACATCGCATACCCAAGACAATCATCAATTTTCCTTCGTTTGATGGACATCCATCGGGTCCTCCACATTTTCAATATCATCAGAGAGACAGCAAACAGCTCAGTAACTAGCAGCCAGCACAACCAGCTGCCAAACGAACATTTGCCAGAAAATCACAAGGATGCCAAGATCGTTGGCGTTTCTTTTCCCTTTCCCTCCTCCTCTGCTTGTTGGTTTCCGTTTGGTTTTCAACCCGAAGCCGAACGACATCGCTGCCATCGACTACATATTGAAGTACATGCCTTCACATTAGGTAATGTGCTTGTCTATTCTGAAGCCGTAGTCTGGGTATCCAGCATCTGTTTGCAGCGAGCATTTCCCCACGCCACCGCCAAACAGGGGGGTGGAGAGTGGATGTTGCCACTGTATGAGTTTGTTACATTCTCGAATTGTTCTTTGAATTCTGCACTCCAACAACCTGTTCGGCATTTGGCAATGAACTAGAAGAGAATGAAAGACGAAAACACTCACTATGTGCATTATTATGTATGAAAGGACCTTCGATAGATCGCTGATGGTATCCGGCGAACAGTGGCAACTGGCGTGTGAAACGAATTCATAAATTTTTAACCGATATCGTGTGTGCAGAAGAAAACAGAGCCACTTGCAGTATCTGTCTCAAGCTAGACAAGGTTGAGGCCATAAAATATCCTTCCGTTCTCATGGTGTTTTTATTCTTTTCTTACTTGCAGATGGATGGCTATCGAATCACTCTACGATAATATATTCTCAGTCAAATCGGACATTTGGAGTTTCGGAATACTAATGTGGGAAATAGTCACACTTGGCTCAACACCGTATCCCGGGATATCAGCTGCAGATGTTATGCGAAAGGTAATCCAACAGTTTCCCGGTCTATCGCTTCTATTTTCGTCCCTGATAACCTCCATCTAACCTCATACATGGCGCCATTTCAATAAGAATCGTGATGACGATGACAATGGGGCATCGACGACGACGACAGCAATGATGATGAAGATGGTGGGGTTGTACTGACGGTCATTTCAGTGGACTGCAACATCGGTGGGGGGACACATTTAATTGCATTTCACTCCATTCACTTAAATGGTTGCATTCATTTGCCGGTACCAGCACCATCCCTATCCCCATGCACCCACAAATCGAATCCTTGTTTCACTCCACATTTATCCCAATGCACTATCTATTGTATTTTTTGTTCATTTTTGTGTGTGATTATAAATAGGTGAGGGATGGCTATCGATTGGAAAAACCAGAGCACTGTCGACGGGAGCTGTACAACATCATGTACTATTGTTGGGCGCAGGACGCCATTGAGCGACCAACATTCTCCGAGATAGTACAAATGCTCGATAAACTTTTGCACACGGAAATGGACTACATTGAGCTGGAGCGATTCCCTGATCACAACTACTACAATATACTCAATTTAAGTGGTGAGAAGTTGTAATGCTTTTGTACGCCGTATCGTCGTGTATCGTCCATGAATGCCAGTGATCACAGTCCGAACACGGGCGGGGGGGAGGAATGCGATGAGAGTTTGAGGCGGAACTGCCGAATTCAGAGGTCAACAACGGAAGAAGAGGAGGCCCTGATGGGGAGCCAGGGCATGTAGTATGTAGTCGTTAACATTCTGTGGGGTCATTGTTGAATGTCGATTTTGTCCCCCTTTGTTTTCAGTAAAATTCTTTTATTTCTATTTATTTTTGTTTCTTCTTGTATTGTATTTTAATCGTAGGATACATTTCTCTGTTTGTTTTGTATAAATTCCGAACGAAGGGCGGAAGAAGAGCTGCCCAAAAAGACTTATTTTGTAGTACTCAAGGCTTATTTATTTTGTTTGTATGTATTAAATACTTCAATGTTTTTTTTAAGAATTAATACTGTATGATATGTGTGCATTTTAAATTGAAAATAAATGCAGAACCATGCCAAAATGATTTCGTTTTGTTTTCTTTTGCAAATGACAGGTGGACTTCTGTGAGATTGGTCACGATTACGGAGGGAAGTAGCCACGGCAAGTTCTTCCTCGTGATTTGTGGATTTGTGCACATCTTCATGAAACTTTCTAATAAGTGACTTTCTTGTTTGTGTATTCCAGGCTCAACTTGTTTTAGACAAAATTGTGGATTTCAGAATCAGAAAACGAACGAAGTCCCAGAAGAAGCTCAGCAATCGCCATGTGAAAGTAGTTTAAAATTGATAACATATTCTAAAAAAAGGGAAAACGCAACGGGGCAGTGAAGAAGAGGGGGAGCGGAGGTTCTGCGATGCTGTTTTATCTGTCATTTAATTTTCATATCAAAACTACAGCATCAGTCATGGGGAGGAAATGTGATAAGCCCCGACTAAGTGGCTATTTAGATAGTTGTCTTTTACAACGTTTAGTTGGTTCCGTGCGTAATCACCAACCCCGTACGTCAACAAAACGAAACGAGTTCCCTTATGCTAAGTTCCCATTGAACTGAAAACGCGAGGTCCGGATAAGCTTTTACTGAAACCTCAATAGGCCGTCCCCACCGAGTTTGAAGTGGTTTCGCTCTCGATTTGCATGTCAATCGCTCTCAACATACATGTGCCCGCCAAAACAAACGTCACTCGCTTTCAATTTTTGGATGGCATGTTGAAGGGAAATAATACTGTGAGAAAACCGGAAAATAGAATGAGATTACATGAGAAAATGAACACCAATGAATTCCAGAGGGCTGCAATTATGCTTATTAGAAATCGTAAGTAAACCCGAAAGTGTATGGTTGATGGAACCCAGCGGTTTCGTTCGGTGGGACCGTAGCATAAAACATAATCGCTGCCCAGGAGAGTTCACGGTTTTTCCCAGTCAGCATAAATATGTTGCCATCAGCTGACCCACCAGCTAAATGTAAACTGCCAAAGACAATATTGTGTCATCCTTGACTTACTTTTGAAATCCAAATTGCAGTGCTCCCGGTTACTAGAAACAATTAAGTTTTTGCTGAAATTAGATGACAGGAAGCAGTTGCAATGAACACACTCGAGGAAAATGCTCGTGCTCTTACATAAAGGCGAAGAGAACCGAGACCGTACGAAGCGTACGCTTTGTCAGGGATAACATGATGATGATGAAGATAAGTTTTTGAAGGAATCTATAATAGTTTTCACCAGCTTGTGTATCTTTCAGGTCCGCTTCCGCAAACTGACAACTAATGTTTCGGAAAAAACTACAAATTGTTTTTTCAAAGGCGATCTATCCGAATATCATTTGTGCAACACAGTTGATAAGGAGTCTCCATTCCACTCATCAATGGCAGCACTCACATTCATCGGGAAATTATCGACTAACACAGTCAACGAATTGAGGTCTGGGCTTCCAGATGGCCATTCATACACGGAAATGAAGATGGGAAGCTTATTTATTAGCCATGATTGTATCGTTTTTGATGTATGAGCGGGAGCGAAGTCTTGTTGCTTTTTAGAAGCTTGCTAAATTATTGGCGAATATTTTCGGCGATGGTGAATATTTCCTCGTTGGTAAAAAGGATTTTTCTGTGATCAAATTTCACGTACGTACTAGTGAAGCCTGCCCCATTCCACGATTCCATACAAATGAGGTTACAACTTTTAACGAGGAAACTTTCCACAAATGTCACCTGTCACATAGCACTCATGTCCAATCGGGTGCGGTCAATGCTGTTTGTGAATTAATGAATTCAAAAAATATGTGCCAGTCCTAGGCATACTAAAAAGGTAGACAGAAGAGATGATGTTTGTGGAAGTGTGGAGAGGTCTACAACTGTGACGTCACGCTTACCTGAACTATCCTTACGAAGAGACGTCAACTTAAAAAGATCCACACATAGTCAAAAAAGTCTCCGCACAGCGGATTAATTGTATTGCCCTGAAAAATGAAGGAAAGTCGCCGTCCAAAAAAAAAATAGATAATCGTACTGAGAGGCGATTGGTCAGAAGTGTCGAAGAAGATCCTCGGCAAAGTGCACCTGTAATTGCCGGTATACTGAAAACCAATGATGGAATAGATGTGTCTCCCCAGACGGTAAGAAATGTCTTAAAAAGAAATGGGTGCAATGGTCGAGTGAGCTGGAAGAAGCCATACATACGGAAAGCCAATATGAAGGCGAGGCTGCAGTATGATAGTGAACATTTAGAAAAAGATAATTCTTTCTGGGATCAAGTGATATTTACTGATGAGAGCAAATACAACGTATTTGGTTCAGATGGACGACGGATGGTGTGGAGGAAGCCCGACACTGCTCTTAATCCAAAAACCTACAGTGAGTGGCAATGTAATGGTGTGGGGATGTATGGCCTCTTCCGGCGTTGGAAATATAGTTTTTACTGAATCAACTTTGAACAAATGTGGACACTTGAATATTCTTAAAGAAAATCTACATCCATGTGCTGAAAAACTAGGTCTCGGCAATACCTTCACATTCCAAAAGAATAATGACCTCAAGCACACATCTTTTCTGGTAAAAGAATGGTTGCTATACAATGTTAAAAAACAGATCAAACGTCCTGCTCAGTTACCAGACTTAAGCCCAATAGATCATCTGTGGGACCCACTTAGAAAGAAAGATCCAAGAACGCTCAATTTCAAGTAAGACTGACTTGAAGGCCATCTTGATTGACGAGTGGAACAAGATTTCTCCAGCCACGACTTCCAAACTGGTGCATTCGATGAAGAATAGGTTGAATGATGTTAAACGGAACAAAGGAGACCCGACCAAAGATTGATTTTGTTAAGTTATTTATTTCCCTTTGTTGTTTTTATTACTCTTTCGTTACTGTTATTACTTTTAGTTTTAAGAAAATCAAAAATAAGCAATTGTACGGAGACTTTTTTTGCTACGCTTTTGTCAACTTTTGTGCTGTGAATAAGTTTAAGTTTTCTTTTCAATGAAACATGTTTTGTTTTGTATTTAAATTTAAGGGCCGATATTGAATGTCAATTTTTTTCTGCATTTCATTTAAAATTTCTCAATTTCAGACTAACTCAATTTGAACCATGGAAGGATGCACAATCGAGCAACTCGTTCAAGTTATTCAGGCTTATTATGAAATTGGGCGTTCAAATCAAAATGCATATCGTGCACTTTCGAAGAAAATCATCTTCAGTGATGTGGCATATAAGCAGAATTGCCGCATTTTGGCGAAAGATAATCCAAGAGTGATTGTCGAAAAACCAATGCACCCACAAAAAGTGACTGTTTGGTGCGGTTTATGGGCTGGCGGCATCATCGGGCCGTCCATGAATGTGGACGATATATGGTTTCAACAGGACGGTGCCACTTGCCACACAGCTAACGAAACAATGGCTCTTTTGCGCGACAAATTCAATGGCCGTGTTATCTCACTTGGTGGTGATGTCAATTGGCCGCCAAGATCATGTGATTTGACACCGTTGGATTTTTTTCTTTGAGGTTATTTGAAAGGAAGGATGTACGTCGATAAGCCAGCAACAATTCAAGAGCTAAAGGATGAGATAATTCGGAACATTAACGGCACACATCGGCCCTTAAAATTTAACCACCCCTTATTTAGGTGTATTTTTGTATGTTTTCAAGCCAAATTAAAAAAAAATTAGAGTTTATCCCAAAATTGAGAATGGTATTAGTGGTGTACGGAGACTTTTTTGACTATGTGTATAAGGAATTGCACCGATGGATCGCTCAAAACACGACATATTCTCTGGAACGTGAGTGCACTCGGAAGTATGACATCATTACAAAGTAAATCTCAATCGCTTGCCGGGGTTGAGCCTAAGTCTCTGTTATTCAGAAACAGTAAAAACAACATTCCAAGATTCTCATCCATCGAAAGCTAATTAAAATGGCCGAGCGTGTCACAACATTAAAATCGGAGTAAACTTGAGTGATTTCTGTATAATTTCGAAATATACATATAAGATCCCAGTACAGAGGTGGCCTCATTTGACTTTGAATCATTCAAGAGTCCTATCGAACCGGGGACAAAAATGCTGATCAGAGAGCTTTGTTGAGAAGAGAGAAAGAAAAAGTATCGCATTATGAATGCTATAATTGAATTGAACTCTTAGCATAACTGAGTTCAATTGCATAAGACTTCTTCAGCCATTGGAAACGAAAGGACTGGAGAAAAGGAAGACAAAAACATAAGAATAATTCCATAAGTCTTGGCAATGCTTTCTCATCTTCTCTCCAACAAAGTAATAAATTACATTACGCGGAAATATACAGCAAGGACGACTAGCTCTCCACTCCGGGAGATCCACTCCAGAACGAAGCCGAACGACTACCGATTCGAAAACTCCACTTAAAGAGGGCAAAACACAAATATTAGCAATTCCAAATGGATAACAAATCGAATTCAAACGAGTAGAATTGGAGCTCTCTATTTTTAATTCGTGGACGAACGGGATGTAGAGTAATGCGAAAAAAGCGGAAGTGCTATGCATGGGAAGAATCCATTCCGCAAAACCTGGTAGACACAGCGGAAAAAAATGAGAGCAATATGCAAATAATGTTTGGAGGACGAGGTCTCTGCGGATTTCTTGCGTTGCCATGTTGCTCGATGCTCTTGTGTTATCTCTTCTGGGATTCTGGGAAGAGTTGAACGTTTTAGCCTTTCAGAGAGCATGATCGGATGGCTGGAGCGGCAAGTGTACTTGGAGTGCACAAGTGGACGCATCTATCGTGTTCACGTACAGAGGAAGCAGATTAGACCTTCGACTGGTGCATAGCAGTAATTCGCGGCACTGCCTTGTCGAAGAACGCAATTGAAAATTGATTACATCAAGGGGTTATTTTCTTTCAAACACGATATAACGCTATGGACGTTATTATTTGAGTGGTTAAGAGAAGGCGAAGCTGCACTATCAGTTTTATGCATGAAATCGGAAACCAATGAGGAGTACACCTTTGAATGCTTGAATTAAAGCATCCATTGCAACTACCAGACAACCACTAAATCCTGCGTCGTTCGCTGTACGGAAATGACATCTATGTTGGATAGGAACCGCACTTTTGGAGTCATCACTGTTTCAAAACGGAGCAAAAACAAGACGTAAACATATGGACATCATTACACGTATGAGTGTATAACGAATAATAAGCAGTCTCGCAGCAGTCAGTTGAAGAGGCTGAAAAATCAGACAAGCAGGGAACCCTTAAATCAGATCCATGTCAGGTAGGTAGGTCAGTAGTGATGGGGGGATGGTTTTAGGAATTCATAGGAAACACCGGGAGATTGAAATCGGTAAGGATATGGCGATTTCACATTCGTCGCTGCGTATCTTCTGAATACCATTACTGTGGGAAGAGGTAGAGAATACGCAAAAACAACTAGATTTGCTTGGTTGCACAAGTGCCTGCACAACGAAAATGGGAAACACTACTCTGGTAAATTCTGGAAATAATAGGGGGAAGCTGTGTACTTGGGCTCGCAGGTGGTCTGTTCTCTGAATTCTGGGATTTTTTGAGCTCAATTTAAAATTCATGAAAGGTTGCCGGTAGAAAGGGATCGCACCATCTCTCATACTCCAGCTGTGGCCCTTACGTTTCATCAGCTCGCTTCCATGTTCGATTGATTCATTCTTTTCTTTGTAATCTTTTATCTCATTTCAGACGTGAATACCCTTCATTCGATTCTCTAGTATGCGAGGTTATTTTTTCACAACCTGTTAAATGTTCCAGCATCGAGAAAATCCAAGACGATCTGAACTAATTCTTAGTATGAAAAGAAACTAATACGGAAGGAACAATTGGGAGCAAAATTAATCCTCCTACCGGAAGGCGATGAAAGGCGTCGTACGTCAGTCATGTTTGACATTACAAGCAGACAAGCAATTGAGCGTTATGCTCTGCAGGAGCGTGGAATTATTGTGTCGATTTTTTAACCGATTATTTTACTCGGTGTAACACCACACGCGCAGAGTGAATTTCGAAGTCGATTTCCTAATTGTTTCGAGCCAACAACAAAACTTAAATAATAGCTACTCGACTCGAATAGACTAGAACCACCGGAGACCATGAAGGGCGAGGCCGCTACCGGACTGCTCGTAAGGCTAACAGTTATCACCGGAAAGTCGTGAAAAAATACGACAAAACAGGCACAAATGTATATCAACGGGCACAAATGTATAATGCAGCTACTTGCCGGATATCAAGTTTTCTATTAAACAGAAAATGTCCAAATAAAAGATTTCCATCACTCAAAATATCTCTTTTTTGTTTAGTAAGAAACTAGTTAAAAAAAATTTGACCACCCTGCACCTACTAGATAGAATTCAAAAGCGAGCTATAAAACTTATAGGAGACAACAATTCATTAGACTCGCTCGAACATAGACGGTACGTCGTTTATCCGTATTTTAACAACCAATGCTCAAGTGAGCTAGCCAACTGCATTCCTCCGCCCCATCAACTCACCCCGAAATACCCGTCTCGGCAGGAATGCTCATCAGTTTACCCTTAAGCCTACTTTCGGACGCACAGTTAAATTTAGAGACTCGTTCTTCAGCCGCACCACACGTATATGGAATGCTCTTCCCAGCCTAATATTTTCCACAGACTTCACTGCGCAGACATTTAAGACCAATGTGCACCCTTCTTTCTCCCTCTACACCATCAGCCCTTGCTGTGCCTTGACCCCGGATACTTAAGGGTATAAGTAACCCCTTGTGCGTGCGCAAACTATAAAAATAAAAACTTCCTTTTGCAACGCGAATCAGTGAGCCAATTGAGAAATTAGTTTGATGAGCAATTTATCTCTGGCCGCCTCAAATCTTGGTTTCATTTTTGGGAAGACCAACACAGAGTTACCTACGCTCTATTGCCGCTATTGACTTTTAATTAAGTCCAAAGCTTTAGTCGGTTTTATTAAATTATTGATTCCCAAAATCTTACCAATAGTCCAGGTTCAGGTCTACTTGCGCTGTTGTACAGTCTGGATTTAGATTCACTTGGTAAACTCGGTTAACTCCTAAGCGCGAACAAATATGGGATTTAGGCAGACTATTTCATCTATCCTGAGTCCATCGGATACTAAACTGTCCGTTTTTGCTTAGGAGCTAGGTTAGGAATCGTCTTGCAAGTTGCATCACTATAGTTGTGCCATCATGCCATAACGGACTTTCAAACTAATTTCTTATAATAATACGATTGGGGCTACAGACCGTGATGGAACTGGGGTCAGCTTCTGCAGCAAACACTCGTTCTGTGCGAGGAAATATTTTCTCATGAGTGGAGGGGACATACTCGTACGAATGTATCTTGACTACGAACGTAGGACTCTGAGAAGTGTTTTTACTCAGTTTGAAAATTTTCAATAGCTCGGAGTGGTTGATTTCATGAATTATGAAAGTTGCCCGTATCGGGGATTGAACGCAAACACCCTATCTTTTATTACGCCACTATGACATATTATTTCTTAATCTGAGTAAATATGTATGAACTCGAAACTGAGTGACGAGGATCAGACACAGTATTTTTTTTGCAGACTTTCATGTACTGCTCCTGATTAAAATGTAGGTCTGTTGCTCATATGTACTCCTTGATATGAGACAGAAGGAGAATTATCCGCATTATGTGCTGGCGCTACAGTCCAGGTCGACTGGTCCTTAACTAACAGGATCTTCTTGCTTGCACGTATTCTGGCTGGATTCCTTAAGTTGGCCGCAAAATGTTAGTTAAGGTCCTTCTCCCCTTGTGTGTGCCATCTAAATCGTTTGCGTCGTCTATTGAGTGCAGTGTTCTACACCGTCATTGCCATACTTATATCTGCCATTTTGATTGAATAACGATATCAGTTGAGAACAATGCTGCATCTTAAACCAATTTCCTTTCTTGTTCTGCAAAATGATATCCTCTAGCTATCCCGATCGTTAATCTTAACGCAATTGTGTTCTAAGTCTAGCACAGTATTTTCTCCATTTTTGCCATAGATTCACTTTTGTATTCATGACAATAACTCACCTGTCACGGGGTGACAAAATAAAACGAATTTTGCGAAAGGCAAATAATTTATCCTAACTCCTTGGAATTGCTCCTTTCAACAGTTAATTAACGCGAGAATACAGCAATGCGACCCATTCGAGCCGAGACAGATTGGTATGCTATATCTGCACCGTAAATACCATCAACACTCTAACGTTGCTTTTTCGTCGCTTTGCATGTACGCCAACTCTTCTCGAGATGCTGCCGGTGCTGACTGTAGCATTGAAAAAGACAAAACGCCAAGGACAACAGCAAGGACGACAGCATCGCCATAATAAAACGCAAATTGTCAAAATAAATTTCCTTAATGATTTGCACGATTGTGTCGGGTTGGTATTTGTAGTGAAACGTGCGCACCATCACACTCGTTCATTGTACACACATACAAGTACGCCTCAGCTCCTGGAGGGTGTCTTTTCTTCTTTTCCGCCACACCTACGCTAGAGCGCAAGGGGAACCACTGCGGTACGGTGAATCGGTTAAAATGATAATTCCTCCCCCCAAGGACCAATGAACCTTGGATGAATGCCCGACGGAAACTATGCAATTATATAAACATTTCGACCCGGAGGGGACAACCCCGAGATGGGTTCATTGCCAGTATGTGTCCAGAATTAAAATGACATTCATCTGCCGCCACCGTCGTCGTCGTCTTCACCGCCACCGACAACCACCACCGTTCGAGAGGGCGGCATCCGAGAATGTTCAGTTGCCAAATAAAATACTAATTGAGAAAGTTTTTCACCCGAATGTCCTTGTGCGCCCGTGAACCACTGCCTCCACCACCGTCACCTCAAATCGACTTCGAAGTACACACAACTGCTTTTGGTGAAAACTTAACTCATATTGTTGTGTATCCTTCGAGTCGAACAAAGGCGAACGAAAGGCATGTAAATAAAGTTTTCCCCGTTTGGTTTGTTTTGCCCCTCCGACGACGACTACTGCTGGGGATAGATGTTCTCTGCGACTGTTAATCCGTCACGAGATTTAGTGACGATGACGATTGCTAAGCCTGGGTATGTATCAATGTGTGCCGGCTTGTGTATGTGTGTGCGATGGTTAGGAATGTCTTGTCGAAGCATTTTAATGCGCCGATCACGTTCTTCGAAAATCCTTTTGTTGTCGACAAGTGAGGGTGGCATTGGCATGCTTTAAGGGGAAGGCGATGCAGACGGCGACGGGTCGTGGTGATTGAAGAGTTATCCGCCATTAAACATCATCTTCATTAAGTTGATGGATGTACCTGTTGGAGCCACCTAAATCAATTTAAATGAGGACACCAGTCACGTGACACCGCATCAATTGTCACTGACTTAAAATGTCTCACAAATAAATTTGATGGATTATTACAAAGTTGACAGATGCGTAGTAATATTTGGTCTATGTGAAGGATGAATAGGAGCGGTGATATAGACGGCAATTTGAAGCTAGAGCAGTCCGAGGTGGAGCTGTGTGAGCATGCAATTGTTGTCTCCCGAGCCAGCCTACAGTTTGAATGTCGAAGTTTGAAAAGCTTTTTTCCAGACACATGCTGAGCATTGTCAGTGACTTCAAACAGATGCAGCCGTGAGCTACGAAAGTAAACTGAGCCTAGACACCATATCGTCGGTGTCAACGAACCTACCCTCAGCGACACGATGCGACGGTCAAATGGATTTGGATGAATGCGAGTGGAATCTAGAGAGGAGAGCACGAACTGGACACGCCTTTTCATCGTACTTTAAAAAGTCGTTCAACTTTTGATGAGTGCAACACACTTCGTTGAAAAACTTTTGCAGTCGTGCTAAACTCGACTGAACTCGTAAAAATAGCTGGTCGTACTCCTCCCTACTCAACTCTTGCTAAATAGTCAAAGGTTAGCTCAATATCCTCTTCAAACCGCTCGCTTACGTGAAATTCCACGTGAATCTGGTCATTTTATGATCGTCTCATACTCATCCAATAAGAGAACCGTTCGTCCCACATGATGCCAGGAAAGTTGCCAATAACCAAGTAAGACATCGCTTAATACTCTCAATCCGTGCACTGAAAACGAATATCTTGGCGTTGGCTTATGGCATATCCCCCGTTCATGTCAGCGCTCCGATAAGGAGACTCAAACAAGGAAGAACGACAAAAAAATAAACCGAACTAATAAAAATTGTCTAGCAAAAGACAAGCAACGCACACACACAGTCCGCAAAGACGTCCAACAATTACTGAAGGCATTTTAAATGGCTCACTCCAAAGCCCATAATCTTTAAACGAAACTGTCACTCGAAAAACTTTGGCCAATTCTCCCACGTTCACTTTTCGCAGGGCGTCGTCCTCTCCGGCAACACCCCATCCAACTGCTTGTGTGTGGGGGAAGTCAAGGAGGTCTAAAGTGCCACAGCACATGAAGTGACAGCGGGGCGACGATGACGACGCAGGCAAATAGTCGAAGGACGCTCGCTTCTTGGGTGAATGTGAATGTTGCAAAATGAAAAGTTTTAATTTAAACTTTTCCAATAACGGGATAAAACATTGCCGAACTTACCATACACAATCGATCCTTTAAATATTTATTGCTTAATAATGCATGTCACGTCCAGTGTTGCAACCCATTTGCTGGCACCCAACCAGGTACACATGTCTCCGTGACCGCCCTCGTCATCTGCAGCAACTCAGAGGTACACCGACATTGTATTACTTTTCATCCGAAGTCAAAGGCAGTCGCATGTCACTACAACTTCACTCACAGCCACTGAAAGCAGCCGCACCCTTAGTTGTGGCTGTACCGTAGTAACAGAAGCGTACTATTGAAGGTGAACAATAGATAGAGGATTAAATTGTAAAAGAACCGATGGCCCGAAGGTGCATCCTTGAATATCCACAGCCCCTTTGCTGTGGAGCATGAAATGAAAAGGATGTGCGGTGTGGCCTTTGGTTGTTGGGGATTTCAAATGGGGTTCCGTTCAGTTGTGGCGGGCGTTTACCGACGACGTGCTTCAGCTTAAAGCTAAAGGTGTCTAGAATAGTTCAGATCTGGACGTTTTCCTTCGAAGGATTAATTAATTTTAACAAAACCGTAAGCTCGGGTGCGAATTTCGTTACTCTTCGATTTTTTATTCTGAACGGACAGATTTCCAGTGTGAAGGTCCGGGAATACCGAACATTTTCGACTTAAAATCAATTCGAAATCACCTCAGTTCTACTCCGCTGCATGTGCTCGAAGAGGAATTTGAGAGTATTCTTTCCAGGGCAGAAACATGACATTGAATGAATCAAGTTGCGGCAGAAACATCTCGGTTAAGAGTGCATCTTCAACGAAGTGTGTACATATTTTCATAATTAAGACATTCATGGCATTGAAAGGCAAAGCGTTACAAGTGTGGAACGCATACCGCAGCAGAATGGTGACTAAACAGAAATAATAGCAAACTGTGTGCTTGCATGTGTTAACTAACTCAAGGATGCTTTTTAACGTAAGTTGGATTGTAAGGGCAGAAGTGTAAGAACTTCATAGCATTTTGACCTGGGGGAGAATATGCCATTCTGGCTGATGTATGTCAGTCCTAAAGAAATAGAATCACGCACAACACACGAGAATGAAGGTGCGGCTGAAGTGGGAGTGAGATTTTAATTTATGTCACATTTGTAAATATACAGTGATGTGATGAGTGAAAAGTTATCCAAGATTTATTTTCACTGCTAAGAGATGAAACTTGAAGCGATTTGAAAAGAAAGGAGTCGATGTTCCTCTCACTTGATCCGTATCCTTAGTGAACATTCCATTCTTCATGTTCGGAGACATGAAATAGTAGCAGGAGGGCTAAGTCCGGCTATATTTGCCATTCCTTTGAAGAGGAATGATCGAGTTTGAGCAATCGCGGCACCCATCGCACAGGCAGCTTTTTCATATGCCTCTAAAATGTTATGTACACGCACACAGTTTTTTATCGATTATTTCCGGCAGGGGAAGCGTTCGACGTCCACTTGGCTTTGTCTTTACGTTGATGATGCAGGGTTCCCATGGCATTTCCTAAGTTCCAATGATGGTTTCTTTGCGCAAACAAATAATGCTTAGGCAGATCACGAAATTTTCTTGGGCCAACATACGTACACGTTGGTCTAAGTGAGGCACGGTCACAGTGCCGTCGGGGCACTACCTACCCTACGTAACTCAAGGGTGAATTTATTCTGTAACAATCCAGAGTAAACACTGGTTCAAACTGCTTGCATTTGAAAAAGTGCATCCACCACAATACCAGCACAGGCCTAGTCCTCTCAGTTCGATCGTTCGGTGAATTTTATTTCGAATCATAACTTGCCTCTCGGAGAAGTCTGTGCCTGCCATATCCATCGCAGGGACAAGACAATTTCATAAGGAATCATCCATCTTCGACCTCAAAATTTCACAAAACTGAGCCCGACAAGAGCATCAGTATCCAGTATACAGCATCACTGGAATGTCATTCTTCCAATAGCCCCGCCAACAACAATCAATGCTCCTCGATGCGAACGGATGTGAGTCTTGTGCGTGCTAATGTCGATTACGTGAAAGTTCACGGCAGTATGTGAACCCTGCCCGTTGCCGTTGCCAGCCGCTATTGCTATTGCGACTGCCAAATGTCAGTCGTTATGGCCAAAGTTAGCATTAGCATATCAAACACGAATCGCAATCATTAAAAGATTCATCATTCGTGCCGGTATCCGTAAAACAGCGCGCATTCCTCGTCAGCCATTGCCGACAGAAGGTGCTTTGCCGAAGCTAACTCCTATGGATTGTGTCTGTTTGCGGCACCACACTGCGAGCCGACATCCAACAATTTTGGTTTCTGATTCGATTTGTGATCGATTCCTTCTCCTCCGTTCGGAGGTGGTTGTCTGTTTCTAACGCCCACCACGCCCACGCCTCACTGTTTCCTAGAATAGTTTCGTGTAGCTACGACAACAGCGGTACGCTCCGTTCCGGGGGGGATCCACTCCCCCAACTCCCGACCGAGTGCTTTGTTCATCTAAGATGCCAACGGAATTTATTATAAAAACGAAAAGGAATGGCAGGACGTGAGGGATTATATTCGTCGAAATGGTATCATATCTTAGCGCGTTCATGACTCGGTGTGTCAGCATGTTAGTATGTTCATATTTTGTTCTCTTTTTTGTTGTTAAACAGTCGAGCGTGCTCGGCTTTCGTAATGAGTGACAAACCGGTAGCGGGTATTGCGAGGATGCTGTTGATGCTTTTTGGCGGGTTATAGCGAATGAACAAGGATGCTGTATTTACAAAATGAAATGATATTTGCCGTCGAGGACGAGGACTGCTTCAGTAATTTTCTGTCCATAGCCGATGGGACAGTTAGCCGGGGGATTGTGTTGTGTGCGTAACATGGGAGCTGGCATAAATTATTGTTCCCGGTGAAAGGTATAAATTTACATTAATTTGACCCTTAATCTGTTTTTGGTTGTGTGAGTGTGCTCGACATGGAACTTAACACAATTCGCAATTCGGTGATTGCTGTGGAGGGGGTTTCATGGAAGCTGATACACGAGTCAGAATCTGCCATGTGAATCTGTTTATTTGGAAGAATGGACGGTGATGTAATGTTTGATCGATAGAGATGATTGAAAGGTTATGGTGCGATGGTACGTGTCGTTTGGTCTTCTACACGCGTTTGTTTTTATACGCATTTACGGCTGGAACATGAACAAGTGCATTGCTAGTGGAAAAGAAAATCATTTCAATGGAGGAGCTCTAATTGGCACAGAGAATGGTCGCATTGAATAGGCACTGGGAATATTAAAAATGGCGAGTAAATCTAGACAGGAAATCAAGAGAGTGGACCGAATGAAGGATAGCTGGTATTCTCAATGAAGTTGCAGATCTCATTCAGTGGAGAATATGAGGGCGATGCTGATGCACGGACGTTACTGCCCGCCTTTCTGTCAGTGTTTGTTCAGTTGCAAAGGATTGGGTCTATACCTTAATTCGTGCTAAGAGAGCTAAGGTTTGCTAAGAGATGGCGTAACTTGTATTATTCCATTGAAACATGCCACTGTCATTGTACGACATTTCAGCATATGTCATTCATTTGAAGCGTAGACAACAATTATTTATTTCACTCAAAATATGTCGAACTTTGTGCCTGAAAAAGTGTGTTTGCGGGGAGTTCTCCTGCATTACTTTAATATGAAGAAAACTGCTGCCGAAAGTCATCGCAAATTATGGTGAACATGCGCTAGCTAAGCGAACGTGCCAAAAGTGTGCACGATTTAAAAGGTGATCTGGCTTGGCCAACCAGCCAAATCAACGGCAAAGCCGAATATCCATGGCGCCAAGGTAATGCTCTGTATTTGGTGGGATCAGAAGGGTGTGCTGTTGTATAGCTGCTAAAACCGGGTGAAACCATCAGTAGACAACTCTACCGAATACAATTAATACGTTTGAAGAGATCAGTAGCCGAAAAACGCCCGGAATATGCGATCAGACACTAGGCAATCATTTGCTATTCCGGTTAAGAACTATTTGGAAAACAGTGGATGGGAAGTTTTACCCCAGCCGCCTTATAGCCCAGACCTTGCCCATTCTGACTATCATTTGTTCCGGTCGATGCAGAAAGCCCTCGCTGAAATAACGGTTCACATCAGAGCAGGATATCAAAAATTGGCTCGATTCATTCTTGGCTGCCAAGCCGGCGCAGTTCTTTTGGATGGGATCCTCAAATTGCCAGAAATATTGGAAAAACTCTGCGCTTCAGACGGGCAATACTTTGAATAATACTATTGTACTTGTTTTTCTTAAATAAACGATCAAATTTTAGTTAATTTTATTAAATTTTTGGTAGTCCAGCTTGCCTACAAGTAAATGAGGACATAACAAAAAAAAAATTCTGATACGTCCCTGACCACCGAGAGCAAAACACAACGATCGTCTGAGGTTGTGTCAATGGGGAACTTAAGAAAAAATAAGTAACATCCGAAGCAGAATCTCACCTGTCACTAAGGACTTAAAGCACAAAAATCATGCTCAATAAAGCCCGTATATGGAAAAGAAAGGTTGAGTGTGAGCTGCGGATAGGTTTTAGCGGCTGACTGCTGGTAGACAGTACGGAGATGAAAGACACTTTGTGCGAGAAGACAGCGCTCAAATTACAGAGAAGATGTAGAATAATTTCTTCTTCCACCTCGTCTCTGCATGTTCTGCAAAAGCCATTGTAGGGAAGGACTGTATAGGCGTGAGTTCCAGTGGTACTCGTTCTGATCACGCCGAGTGAGCGTTTGGGAGCGGGTGGAGGCCATAGTTGTTTAGTGATGAGGCATTGTGGATAGTAGACTATCTACGATTTTCTCAAGCTTCAGTAGATGATTTGCAACTATTGGGATGGATGGGGATAGAGTACAGAGCCTGTGCCTGGTATAAGAAGGCTGAACCAGCAGTATGTCGACGAAGTGATGGCTGGGTCCTGAAAAGTATGACAGTCTGTTATCTTTCATGAGACACTGCTCTGAGAAGAATTGAGGTACAAACACTTACTTGCCTTAAAACGAACCACTTACGAAGAATCTTGTGAAGACATGTACAGTGATGAAACCCGTGAATTTTTTACCCTTCTCATTGATTTTTCTTTCTGACGTGAACCCGGGCCTATCTTCAGTCATTCTTGCAATTGATCTCTTACGACAGTTTTAAATCGTCTCTGAAAGTCGAGGTTTGAGGCCGCTTTTTGAACACACCTATACTCTTTGAGGAATGTCGGTGTTCCAAAAGAAGTGGAGCCATTAATTTTGAAGGTTGCTCCTATTGGAGACTCTTAATCGATGCTCCCACCCACTCCGCCTTGTCGACCACATTTCGACGTTTGGAATCACGGCATAGCCGCCGTGAGCTTCTATTGATTTGCCCATAAAACGCCTCGTAAGCGTGTTTTCCCCAAACAAAAATACACCACACTACAACCGGGGATTTAAGGTAGCCCCGCACATAAAACCTTGTTTCCCAATTACGAATCCGGCAAATTGTAAAAGCACCACGCTTTGCACACAACACACTAACGCTCCCACGAGAAAGGATCGACCCTTCGCATGTCCCAGGGGGGCTACCGGCATGCTGAACAAACTTTAATTCGGCATATATGCAACGGACGTAGTCCCACATTATTGTCTTAGTTCCAACATGTGTTCTGGAAGCGATAGCAAACACATTTTTTATATGTTAATTAAGCCGGCTAATTGTTATGAGCTTACTCTGCTACCCAACACATCCGGTGTCCTTGGCGTGGGCGTCAGGGTTCGACGTGGATGTATGCGCCCGTTGTCGTTTGCATGATCAGCACTTAAAGTTTATTATTTGACGGTATAATTAGACATGTGTAGCCCGTCAAAGATTCACTCTCATACAAACACGCGTATGCCGACCTCTATCTCGAGCGTGGGCTACGAATTCATTATGGCTGAACACTCAAGTAATTACGTGGGCTTTAAACATTTTACGATGACTGGGTGGTGGGCGAGCGGTGTTTGTCCAACACCCCCGAACCGATAGCGACACACAACACGGCCATATAATTGCTTTCTAGGTCGGTGGGGACGATTTTTCTCAAAGGTATACAGGACGGAATCACATTTTAAAATCTTTATTACACTCCCAAGTGGGAGAAGACTTAGCCAAGAAGGATATCCGTAAAAGTGTACAGCTTATTAAACGCGTTTTGTTGGGCGCAGTTTGAAAAGTTAGAAAGCACTTCACGGCAAAGTCGTCAGGCAGCTTTATTAGATTACGCCTGAAACATGTCTTTGAATTGCAACTCAAATTATAATCGCTGTGTATGGTTAAGCTGTGTATGAGATAATGACATGATAGCTTCGCCATGGTGATTTACACCAAGTGACGATATGTTGTGGTTGCCGAAGAAATGAGAGACGGAAGGCCCCGTTTATTGGCTTGAAATAAGGCCAATTGTAGCTTTTATCTTCGGCGGGATTTTAATGGGTCAAAGTCTTAACAAGATTCTCGTGGATTCAAGGAACATTTCGTTCGTAGCGTGTCGAATGTCACGGCACGGCGTACAACACGGAACATCCAAGAGTCCAAGTGGAAGAATATTTCAGGAGAACAAACTCTCGTAGAGGTGATTATTTAAGCGATCTGGTGTTTAGTTATCCACTCGCTGTGGCAAGTCTTTCGGTGAGTTTATTTCCGCGATTAAATGGCAATGCGAAACAATCAGAATTCAATCAAATGAACTGCCAGGAAAACGGTCTGTGGAACAATAAAGAAATTCAAGGTACAAGGCAGTGTCGACCCTTTTTTAATAGAACTGTCTCTCTGTCGTGCCGTTTGAAAGATTGCAATACACGTCACACGACGTTAATCCCAACATTTCTTAGCAACGCCACCTGTTTTCAAAACACGGGTAGTTATCGATCCGTCCTCATACAGCTCCCAATAAGACCAATTGAACTGCTAATTTCGAGAAGACACGTTCAGGACATTTGTCACGCTCTAAACCCATTGACAACAGCACTGTGCCATGCGGCGTCGCGTCGTCTAGCTAAAAATCTACTTGGTCCACGTGCATAGCATCAATTTCAGAAAACAAGAGTAAATAAACTTTATTCGTGCAAGGTGGCATTTTTCTTGTGTCATTTATACCATAAAAGTCTGCAGGTAAAATGCCGTGGGCTCGTGTGTTCCCTTTGAAAAGGACATCATTAGGACCTAGTGATATGCATCCGTTGCAGGTACAATCGGCTGATTCCGACTCGTGTCCCTCGGACTACTGTCCAAGATGTTCGAATTAAGAAAAGCTGTTCACGGAAACCGAAAGCAGAGAGATATCCTACTTCACTGCTGATTGTTTTTTCACTTGTCCACTAACGCATTTGACGCCCAAAGATATCAGTAAAAAGACTATAAGATAAGCTGTCAGAGAGTTTCTGTTCTGTTCTGATTTCAGAGTTAAATATTGGTCAATGCCTACACCTTGGAGCGATATTTGATGGAACAGCTTCTGTAGCCAGACAGTGTCTTACGTCAGGCTTTGACGGATCATTGCATCCCGTAATGATGCTTGTATTAAAAGGATATTCTGGGTTCAATAGAGAATAGTATTTGTTTCAGTTGGTTGTTCATTGCGAAGTAGTCCGCTGCAAAGTGGCGCTACACAGATGCACGGATTAATATCCTAGTGCATATGGCACGGAAAAAATTAAGGACTGTACTGCGCAGCCGACAAAATAAAAACCCACATGAATGCAGGCATCAAACTGTATCAGACACATCCTTTGACTGTTTCAGGCTAGAAAGCGACTTCTCTTCTCTGCCTGCCACCCAACCCTATTGTGATTTAAATGCGAGGCGCACAGCACAAACATCGCGCTTCAGACAACAAATATGTCATCCACATCACACTCGTTATATGTATCTCTTAAATCCGCGTCATCTGTGGATGATTTGAGCACAACCGGCGTGTATAAAGTCAATAAAGTTGACAAAAAAAAAAAAAAAACTCAAATGTCCCATATCCGCTCAACATAAATTCCATTACCAATAGCTAAAAGAAACAACAAAGCAGATAAACGTCAGATGCGAACTCCCATCAAATGTCAATTCTTCAAACCTGTTACGGACCCACCATCAAACCCCAATCCTTCCCCCATCTAAGGCACACACACAACACATACACTCGATGTTCGAGGTTGATTTATGGCTAATCTCCTCGAGAGCACATTATTTCATCAAATTCAAATTAAAGAATAATTTCCCCGGGCCCATCCGCAGGCCATAAGGGTACACAAAAGGAGAGGCATACAGGCACACACCAAAAAACACAAAATTCTGGCAACAGGAAGAGGGATGTCCACCATATCCACGTCTGCAACAGCCACCCCAAAGAGAATTACATCCATCAGGGCTCTGCCCACAAGTTAGCTGGCAGCACACTTACGAAGGGTACGCGCCAAACTTATTATGATTCGTACGAATAAACAACAATTCATGTTCTTTTTCGTGCGTTGCGTATGGTGCCACGCAGGGTCTCATCAAACTGCTGTCTGTTGGCGTGCAAAACATGATCAGCAAAAACGAAAAAAAAATGCGAAAACTTCCTTCTGGACCATCCATCCGCTGAGACACCTCTAACGAAGCCTTTTTTATTGGATGGGTTGAATGATTGACAATGAGCAAATAGAAACCGTTGTAGTATCCTTCTTGATACACCCACCCCCTCATATACGCAATTGTCTAACCCCACGGGAGGGAGGGCTGTATGTCTTCGCGAATATGTTACATTTCAGTTCGATTGGGGACCAACCTTTTCCGTGTTTCACTGCCATCGACAACGACATTGGCGTCGGCCCTCCAGCAGCGGGGCAGATGCGGACGGTGTATGATGGAGGTGATTGTATGTTATTCACCCACATGTGTAATATATCATTGATACGGCTCCGGTCTACATGTCAGCTGTCGTCGTCCTGGTTGTGCCTGCCTCGCATTTCTTCTTCTTCTCACTACTCCGCCCTCTGCCAAAGGATACACACATGCACAGGTTCGTGTATTCCGTTGTTAGCTCCGGGTGGTGGAGTGCGGGGAAAGAGGAGGGGCGTGTTTTGCGTTTTTTTCTCTCTCTTCTTTGTTATTCCATCAAGTGAACCATCCTACGCATCCTTAACACACAATTTCCCTTCCACCGGGATGGGCACGGGGTGGATATGAGGCTGTGATCGACTCACAAATAGTTCAAGGAGCACACACACACACATTCACACATGTGAACTTTTACACCTCCCGTCCTGATGGCGATGTATCAACGAGCGAGCAAGTGATTTTTAATATCACTTCCTTGATTTGATTTTCATCATATCCTACATCCTAGATTATCGGAAGGATGTGGGTATCCAAAAAGGGTATTCGATAGACAGCAGCCGAGATCCTTGTCGTTACATCTCACCTTTTTTGGTGTGCTCCCTGAGAGAACAAAGAAAACTTCTCCAATTTCAAGGATATCAAACGGAAGATATCCAATTAAACTTAACTCGGATGCACATTAATTCCGGCAGGAATTTTCATTAAGCCTGATTCGAGGAGTCAAGACATATGCCACATGGTGAGGGGGATGGATCCCTCTATCGAGCCGTGTGTCCTTTTACAATACTCTTACACCCGCACACTTTGCCAGGGAGTCAAAGTGAACATTGACAATTGAAAAATCTAGCAACAAAGAACAACACTTGTAGACAACAGAAATCAGGATGGGGAGCGAGAGAATGGGGTGGAATGGGGTGTCCCACTTTTTGCGCCCCATTCGGATTTGTTTTCCCCTGGGGGCACTCACCCACTGCGTGCAGGGATGTAGATACACAAAAGTATTTAATTACAAAACTTCTTCAGGCGTCGACTAGTGGAAAGAAGACTTCGGTCGCATGGCGGGAAGTACACGAGCACGGAGCAGCACGGAAGGATGTGTAGTGAAGCAATATAATGAACAAGGAGGCGATGTACGACTACAAGTGGAGCCGTGAAATCAGCAATAGGACCCATGTACCTCACCCCACTCCATGCAATACAAATAGTACTTTATTTGGGCTCGGTGGTTACTGCCAGGTTGAAGAGGGTGTTGCACTGCCACCACCACCGCCGACAACTCCACCTGGGGCTGCAGGAATAACGACTGCCTGAGTGAGTGAGTGAACGTAGTCATTTCGAGAGCGCGTAAAATTGCATTATGGGAAAAGCAATCAAAATACATTTACTTTGTGATTTTAATTCGTCACAGATTGACTGAGAGGGGCGAAAATGAATTCTCCCAGCGAAAGCAATGAGCACAGGTAAGGGAAACAGGATTAACAGTCTAGAGCAGGAGTCTACTTTCCGAGGGCTGGAAGAGCGTCTTCCTTTTACAGCCCTTTGTTTCGCCCACGATGACAATGATGTGGATTGTGTGGGTGCCCTAGTCGACGAGAAGGAGAAAGAGCGAGAAAGTTAGATGGAGTTGAAGGATTGCCTCGGACAACGAGTATCCGGATTGTGCTGGTTTGGATTAAATAAATGGAATAATGATGAATTTGAAGGCTGCCCTGCGGGGAGGAGGACGGATTCTTCATAAAAATAAGTGAGCAAGAAACAACAAAAAAAAATAAAAATACCCACGAACAGAAACGACTTTGAAAAGCAGCAGAGTGCAGGTCCCCCACGAGAGAACGGGGAAGGCAATAGTAGAAAAGTTGATTATAATGACGCTGATGACGACAATGACGGGTTTTATTGAAATTAACTTCCCGAGTTGCTGCGGGAATTAACTAGATCACGGGAGATTGAAATAGTTTTTCTTGGGAATTTGCATTTAGATTGACAAAGAAGAGTGCTTGGCTGTTTATCAAACTTCGGATACCAACTTTGCAGGTGATTAATGCTGTATATCACAGTGAAGTACAAAAGTTCCAGTTAACTGAAGACACTGAATACTTCATCTAAAATCGGATGGGAAGGAATTATGTTTACACTGAATGCAGTGAATCCAGTCTTTCTATAATTTTGATTATCATTTTACTCTTGATCTGATAAATACGACAAAGTTTGTTGAACTTAGAGGGAAAATGGAGGTTTCTTAATAAACAAGATTAAGATGGTCGTGGCTCTTATTGTGTTTATATCTTCTGTACTGACTTGTTGTGCTACAAGGCATGCGGATGCTATTTCGACCATGGGGTTAGTTGTAGCATAACATTGTAACAACGTAAATAATGACAATGAAGACAATGAGGTGTTGGAAGTGCATTTAAAGCTGCTGATTCTCGTGTTTTCCGCGAAACATTTTTTTAACTCATTTTTGTTACTCGAGACGAAATTTAACACAAAGAGCAAAATTCATATAAAACCGTAATTCACACCTATATTTGTATATCAGACACACAGTGTACTCTCTCCTAACGGTCACCTCTCAGAAACGGACACCTCTCATAACCAGACACCTCCCATAACTGGACACCTCTCATAACCGGAAATAATTCAGAGGAACGGAGATATATACGCTATGTAAATAATTCTCTCATAAACGGACTATATTATATGTAACTGGACGCGGCCACCAATTTACACAATCGCAGTAGATCTTTGCTCTCTCTTAAACGGACAAAGCGTATCTCCACACTTCCTTATCTATTATTTAGATTGCTTTGTTCTCTTTTTCTTTGCTCTGTACCCTTTTTACCCGGCAAATAATTAAATAAAAACGTCTGTCGACTACAAGTATAATTCCCTTTGCACAATACATAGGTTTGCATGAAATGTCTGCATAATTAGAAGCTTGAATACAGTGAACTCTCCTATTAGGTACAACTCTCTTAGGCGGACAATCCCCTTGAGCGGACAATTTCTCAAGACCGTAAATCTTGAACATGCCCATGGACGGACGACTTACTTAGCCTGACAAAAGTACTGCGACCGTCGCGGCTCTATCCCCCATTGGGGGCTTTCACTGTACCATAGGTACAAAATATAATTTTTTCGTAATTTGGTCGAATAGCATCATCATGGGAAAAGTGAGAGCATTGGTAACATTGAAAGAACAAATTGAAGTCATTCAACAACATAATAAAACAAAATGGTAAAAACAGAAAATCGGAAAGTCACAAGCAGCAGGAAAATTTTAAATATCATTTCGTTTTTAAAATAAAATGTTATACAATACTTGAATGTGTATATGCATGTTTCTTTCTCAAGGTTGTCAATGTCGAGAAAAAGCGCTCATAACCGAACACCTCTCATAAGCGGACAAATTTCGTGGTACCGTCAGTGTCCGCTTATGAGAGAGTCCACTGTACATGCAGACTCAGAGAGAGAGTTGGTTTTAATTTTTTTATGTAAAGATTAAATTAGCTACAATAAAAAATGCTTGATCTCAAATATGTTCAAGTCGGACAAAAGCATCAGAACTTCTACTGGGGGAGGCCCGACAATGTACATTTAGAAGAAAAACCCATGAAATGAGTTTTCGTGTGTAAAAAAAGGCTTCATTTATTCGGACTTCTTTCTCCACATCATCATCAGCGGAGGTAAACCACGTACGAGATCTCCAGTCAACTCGATCCTCCCCCCTCGACTCTAACTCATGAGGAGTTGTGCCTAAGCGTAACCAGGCGACTTTTTGGACGTGGTCCAACCACCTCATCCTGGGTCTGCCAAGCGGTCGCCTACCTGATGGAATCACATTCAACGGCGGCCTCGGCAGTCACGATGAAGGGGACATTCGTGCCACGTGACCAACCCACCGAAGCATAGTCCTTTCCGTTGCAGGAAGCAGCTGCTCAATGTTAAGTTCCTCGCGGACTGCCGTGCTTGTCACCCTATCACGGCGAGTAATTCCCACAACAGCACGGAGAAATCTTATCTCAGCAGTTCGTATTCGCGATCTTATTCTACTGTCATTACCCTAATTTCATAACCATCCCTACAACCTCTCCGAATTAACGAGCTTTTACTGATTTCAATTTGTTTATAATTAATATTAAATATAAATTAACAAAAATTAATAAAGCAACTCTCTCAACAACTTAACGCAACTAGAAGCAATACATTCCAGTATGCCGACGTACGCTCCCCTCTCACTATAGAGTGAGACAGCATATCACCTAACAATGGGTCTACAACCTCAAGTGGGGATCAGAAATGAACAGTGACAAGGCTGTCCTCTTATTCTTCTGAACACACTCATCCGAGGAAGCAGGGATGGGACGTAGTTCAGACGACGTAAAGATCTAAAAATAACTCTTCCAGCGAGAATATTGTTTAAACAGAGGTTCAGATTTAAGGACCACAAGGACGATGTAAAGGGACAGACTGTACCCTACATTTGATACATCCAACTGCTTCGAAGAATGACTGGTCTTCTTCAAAGACTAAGGTGCTTATTTATAAGCAACTTATCAGACCAGTCATAACAAACAGATACCCCATCTGGTACACAATAAACCTCACAGCAATGGGGAGAGTCCGTCTGTCTGATTGCACCGGTCTCCACAGAAACACTTCAACAATGAAATTCTTCCCGACTAAAAGGATTTACGAAGAAGTGAATATCTTGTCGATGGATAAATATATCCTACGGCTAGCCAATACCATGTTAAGCAATATTAGCCACCATCCCACTCAAGGTATCGGAGTGAGGCCAACGATGAGATGAGGAGATGACGGCCCACTCTGGATTTGATGCTTTACGATTACAACATCGATTACTCAACGCAATTTTGTAACAAAAAGAAAGGCTGGCAATTATTAGAATTATTACTCACTCCAAAGTATCCAAAATATTGTTAAATTATACAATGTTTGTTGAGCCGGCAAGTGTAAGACTATGCCATCAAGCTCCACTTAATTATATTCGAAAACGCACACAAATCACCTGAAATCACGAAATACACCCAAACCGCCTTAAACATCCTCACCAATTCCGCCACGAAGTCGCGAGTTAGAAGTCAGTGTACACTGACAACAAACAATATCCTTCATGTGCACTCAAGACAGTAAAACCTGAATGGGAAACAAAAGTTCATCGCCTGTGCATATGCTTGTTTGTAGATATGCACCAAAATATCATAAATCGTCCATCAATAGTATCCACCCTCCCATCTAAGGGATCAACCCTGATCAAGATCGATGACTCTTCCCAACTTCAACGCCAAACAACGTCCGTATTCCCATTCATACCGTCCCACACACAAATCCAAATTATTTCCCTCTCTCTTGCACTCCCGCAGAGAGTCTTAATTGAAAAATCAGAAACTAAACTATCGTCCCTCCCTGTGAGCAATTGCGCCGGGATCCCCTAAAGCTGACCTCTACCAAGAAATAGTTACGACCTCCGTCCGCCCTGGGATGCCGACTATCTTGAGAAAGTTAATAAAGAAATAATTGACGACGCTACACCAGTATTAACTCTCCATTCCCGATGGGGCATTTAAATGGCACTACGTCCTACGTCCGACTAGCCCGGCACACCAGAGCGCCGCACTAACGATAAAAACAGTCCGAGACAACACACAGAGCAACCGAGGAATGAGGCAGCCACTGATCGCCTGTGCATGCAGCAACCATTTATTCCAGATATGGTGTAATGAGTTTAAGTCCACCCCTAGTCCTTTCAACCACTCGCTCCACCCCCGCCGCATGCTACCGCGCGTACCCGGCACTAACCACCGATGGTAGTGTGCCCCAAAACTGCCAAAAACTTAATGAACCATTCCGGAGTGACAAATGGTTTGAGCAGCAATATAACCCAACAACTCGCACAATATTCGAACGTTTTAACGAGCTGACAAATGTCCTCTTTGGCGCAATTGTGCTCGTTACTGCTCTACACGTTCGTGTGTGTTGTTGTTGGATTTGTGCGCTTTGTTGCCGGGAGTATGGACGTGTGGCAGTGTGGGGGCATCCTTTATAAACTGCTAATCAAATTAATTTATCTAAATCAGGTTTTCGTTTCATTTCGGTCCTTTCTTCTCGGAACAGCGTCAACCGAAGTGCCCCGTGATCCCGAGCTTTGTGAGAGGGGCGGAATGTGGAATGTAGAAATTTATTTGTGAACGAAACTCGTCGTGATTGGAAGCACGACCAGGACCACGGACACATCAGCGAGTCAAATAAATTAATCAGCATCAACTGAGATCAAAGATAATCGATTCCCATTAAGCTAGATAAAGTATTCTGCGGGCTTTGCACACAATCCCGAACATATTCACATTGACATCGCAACAGACAGACGCCCGCCCTGCCAATGCATCTGCTGAGCCGAACTAATAGTTTGTAATGCCACGGGCAGGTATTGAATTTATGTCAAAGCAATTATTTTCGGTCAACTGCATCAGCTAGTAGCAATCCTTTCTGTGAATCGAGCTAATCCCTGAAACATACGCTCTTCGTCAGAGATGCTCCATGGGAAGGATACCTCTGCCGTCACGCTACGGTTGATATATGTGTGACTTGTCACGGTTTAAGCCTCTTTAAGTGATGCTTCGCCGGGGACTGACATTTTTTCCGTCCCACTCTACACCGCACGCTCGCTGGCAAGGACAGGGCGAGTGGCGCATGTCACCTCGGCAGCGGCCGCCCACCGTATATCACCAGAACGGCAGCAACAACATGCTCGCTCGTATGTGCTCTCCGAAGGATCTTAATGTCGCTTGTAAATTTCATGTCCGCTTGATTAAGGCTGTCCCCGTGGCGGCAGGGTCGACGAGTATGAACAGGAAACAGCAAACAGCAATTGGCACGTATCCTTAATCAAGACAAAATGCCGGCCCAGTGAATTCCTGGCGGGCATATTTCACGAGCGACATCACCTCCGCACTAAATCAATAATCCTTGTATGGGGATAATAAAAACAAGGAATACTAATATCAACATCGAGAGATATCAATTAACCAGAACATTTCTTGTATTCGTGCCGTGCGGGAGGTCATGGTCCGGTCCTGCTCGCTCTGTCAAGCTCATTGCATTGTTGGTGGCCTCTCGGGGCTTATGAAGTTAAGTCGGTCGAGGGAATGTGCGTTTTCGGAATGCCACCACGCACCGGGGCGGAACTAAAAGAATTTCTCGTTGTAAGGCCGATCCCCCTTCGAATAGAATGTTGCCCTCTCTGTAGATGAGACACTGCCACCACGCCATCTTGAACGAAATATTAATACTGACCTGTTGCATGAACATGAAGTGAAGCTGCCGAGGAGGACAAAAATTCGGACAAAGTCTACAATGTGCATGGCATTCAGTCCAGGAGCTTTGTCTTTTGAGAACACACCCCATCGGCTGCTGGTAGCTTTGTAACTGCTATTCCTGTTTACGATTGCGATACGGCTGGTCCATCAATCGGAGTGTACATGTGGGTAGATGGACACGAAGGTACTCTGGTTGGAGGGGTGTCATTAAATGTAAACGGTAGTAAAACGGGAAATTACTGATAACAAAAGAAAATTACTTGCGATGGTTTGACAAAAGTTTTACGATTGTCCTTGATAGGAATGATGGATGCTAGGCAATTTCATGTACATACATACACACACGCATACCCAGGCACATGGACGTTTTTATCGTGTGCGTACTTTTCGACTCGATAAGAGAGATAAGAGACCGACGTAGACCGGCCCACACAGAGGGGTGCTTTTTATGTGACCACATACAATTAAACAGCTGAACTAGTCCGGCAGAAACCAATAATTCTTGGACACATGGAGCGTAATCTAATGGCTGGGGGTCCATTAAGGTCCCAGAACATATTGCCGTCGTGAGTTATTCACCGTGCTCATCACTTTTTGACTTCCAGACCGTAGATTTTAACAGCCGTTTCCGGTGGTGCCGTGGATGCTGCTGGTGCTCGTGACCGTGCCCGTTGGGTGTTGTCAGAAGGGCAGCAAAATATTACTCGCATTCATGTGAGATGATTACGGTGACGTTGTCTAGTGGGGGAGTGGATTGTTTAAAGCTTTGAGACGGGTCAACAGTGTTTGGTGCCATCTTTCTGGATCTTAAATTCTCGGGTCAGAAGGGAAAGTTTTCGGAACGACCGGATTTATGGCCCAGTTGATATTAGTTGGTTGAAACTTTGCACTTGCCTCAAAGCGCTGGTGCTCTGGAAACGGATTGGTAGAGGGTCAGTGATACAGACTCAAGGTTTGTTGTAAAACAGAAGCATTTCCAACAAAGGCATTTTATGTGTGCATTATCGAGGGGGAGGGATCTTTCTCGATTTAGTTCACCTGCTCGGGATAGTACATACACAAAAGGCGATTTTTATTTACTGCTTCCCTCATATAAGTGAATGTGGGTGAAGAATTCTCATCAAATGCATCAGTGTAGGCAAATTGCCATGAGGACAGGTCTCTAGTGTAATACTAGCGCAATATGAGCAGTATAGTAAAAAGTATAGTAAAATGATATGTTCTGGTAACTCTTATCTTATATCCGGTCTTATATGACAAACACCCTACATACCCGGGTACGTATATTATTTTGACGATCGATCAAAAAAGCATGTGAGAAATGTACAAAGTTTGTGATCAACATTCCACTAACCATACTATTTGTAACCAGTGTAGGTAGCTAACTACTGTTTATGTAGTATAAAGTGCATACAGTAGACGCTGGATAAAGTGAACTAATAAGAATCGGGTCTGTTCACTATAACGAGCTGACACACCTCGAAGCAAATTGCATTCAAATGTCTACATTCCCTCGAATTAAGAAACAATACTACAACAAACTTAAGATGTTCATAGATAGTTAAGCGTTTTCTTTGAACTTATCAACGAATATCGAATTTGTCAACGAATATCATATTTCCTTGCAACCTTTTAAGGACCCAAACATCTGTGTGTGCCAAATTATTGTTAGTTGCCCATTCAAGTGCATTCTCAAATAATTGGACAGCATCTCTAGAAGCCAATGAACAATTCGGATGATCTACCTCCGGTTATTGTTCGCCTTCGTCTTCGTTTTGTCTTCTCAATATCTGACCATGTATACATGATCTTCCTTCCCATTGTTTAAATCGACTGCCGTATGTGCAAGTCCTGTTGTATGGCTTATTCCATGGCCACTTCGATGATTGATTGTTGCGATGAACACTGAGAGGTATTGCATCTTTATCCCAGATCGCCATTCGGGTCTTCTTCAAACGAAAGGACGTTTTCCAGCACATCGCAATGACTGAAGCTTTTAATTGGTCCCATCTTCTTCTTCTTTGTTTGGCGCTACAGTCCGGGGTGGACCTGGGCCTCAACCAACAAGCCTCTCCAGCCAGCACGATCTTTCGCCAGCTGCCTCCAGTTGTGCACACCAAGTTGGTTGAGGTCCTTCTCCACTTGTGTGCGCCATCTCGTTCTAGGACGCCCTCTTATGCGTTGTCCCAAAGGATCGGAATCGAAGACTCTTCGGGCCGGAGCTGTGGTGTCAATCCGCTCTACGGGACCTAGCCATCTTAAGCGTTGGATCCGAAGACGCTTAACTAGGTGCATGCCGCTGTACAGCCCGTACAGTTCGTGGTTGAATCTTCTTCTCCAGACGCCATCAATACAAACAGGACCAAAGATAGCACGCAGAACTTTTCTCTCAAAACGACTAAGAGCTTCTTCATCCGCTTTCTGGCGTCCATGTCTCTGCGCCATAGAGCAGGACGGGGATGATTAGGGTGTTATATAATGTCAACTTGGTGTTTCGAGAGATGGCTCTGTTACTCAATTGCCTCTTGAGTCCAAAGAAACAGCGATTGGCAAGAGTAATTCTGCGCTTGATCTCGGTACTGGTGTTATTGTCCCTGTTTACTGCAGAGCCAAGGTAGACGAAGTCCTTGACTACCTCAAAGTTTCTGCTGCCCATTATGACGCTCTGTCCGAGGCGTCGATATTGTGCGTCCTTTCGTGATGACAGCATGTACTTTGTTTTGCCCTGATTAACTGCCAAACCCATTTTAGCCGCTTCCGCTTCAATGCTAGCAAAAGCTTCATTGACAGCTCGCTGTGTTCGTCCAATCACGCCAATGTCGTCCGCGTAAGCAAGCAGTTGAACGGACTTTTGGAAGATCGTGCCTCTGGTGTTGACATTTGAGTTTCGCACGATCTTCTCAAGTATGATATTGAAGAAATCACATGACAGCGTGTCGCCTTGTCTAAAACCTTTTTTGACATTGAAGGTCTCGGTGAGTTCGTTACCGACCTTGATGGAGCAGCTAGAGTTCTCCATCGTCATCCTGCACAATCTGACGAGTTTGGCTGGAATGTCAAAACTAGACATGGCATTGTATAGCTCGTCTCTATGCACGTTGTCATATGCGGCCTTGAAATCGACGAATAGGTGGTGGGTGTCGATCTGCATCTCGTGGGTTTTTTCCAGGATCTGTCGCAGTGTGAAAATTTAGTCGATGGTGGACTTTCCCGGTCTGAAACCGCACTGATAAGGACCTATCAGGTTATTGACGAATGGTTTCATGCGTTCACACAAGACAGCAGAGAGGATCTTGTACGCTATGTTAAGGAGACTGATCCCTCGATAGTTGGCGCAGTCAAAAGGGTCTCCTTTCTTGTGGACCGGATAAACGACGCTAAGATTCCACTCATCGGGCATGCTTTCCTCCGACCATATCTTACAGATGAGCTGGTGCATGCGCCCAACCAGATCATCTCCAGCTGCTTTAAACAGTTCCGTGCTGGTGCCATATTAACACTCCCATAATACCTTCACAAATTCTCTAGCATTCAATATAATTGTGGGTTACAAAAATGGAATTGGAATTCAGCTCGGTCATCTAACGTAGACGTTAGCACACGTTAATACTGGGACCCTTTATTCTTTCTTAAGCAGTTTTTTCGCTGGATGCTACTAATGAGTTTTAGAAGTTTTTCGTATGCTGAAAGGATCAAAGTAAATGCAAAAAAAGGGTTCACTTTGCCTAGATTTTTTGTTCACCATTTAGAATAGCCTGTATAAAATTGTGTGTTCACTATATTGGATTGTTCACTATCGATGTTCACTATATCGAGCAGCTAAGGTATTCCCTATCTTCAATTAATAAAAAAGCAAAATACATGCTCCTTTATTGTATGTTTTGTATTTACTATCCCGGTATGTTGGGCGTTGGTTAAAAATAAATATAGATTGAAAGAAATTAGTTTGACAGCCAAATACCAAATGTAAAAGCGCAGTATCTTATTACTACTTATTTTTTCACAAAAAAAGAAAAATCAAAGAATGAAAACACGATCAAGTTAACTGGCACAAGTATGCTGGTTTACTGGCATATTGGTTTAGAAATCTGCTAATTTTGTTGGTATAACTTCACATAAACTGTCATTATTTGTTATACAGTCGAACTTGCCTGTAGTGAACTTCTATATAACGAAGTTCTCCGTATGATAAATTTCAAAGGCACAACCAGAAGTATTCAATGAAGTTTTTTCTAGTCCTGCGCGAATTCATTACAGGAAAGTTCGACTGTAATACACAATTTCATTGATAATTGAGATCATTTTGAAATTGGGTCTAAAATTACCGAAGTTAACCAATTTTGTCTAGGGGGAACAAACTATAAAAAATACCCGTGAATGCGGATGTTGACGCAAAGGCTTAATTGAGTAAACTCCAAGTACTTACCTATTTATTAGCCAAAGAAACCCAATTTTGAGCGCTGAAAATCTGAAAAATTTAGAAGAAATATTAGTTTATTGGTGGATGTTATGGGACTTGTATAATTAAAAAGTATAGAGAGCTGCCGATTCGCTCACCATAACCATTGAAACGGTTTTTGCCACGATCAACCAACTTCGAGTTGAGTTGAATCCCACTCTGCCGACATTTTAATGAAAGTATATTTTAGGCATGATTTTTTGCAAGCTTAACGCTTAATACAGTGTTTGTGGGTGAATGGGGTGAAATGGGTAAAAGGTTGTGATGGATAGCCTTACTGTACGATACGTGACGTCTTCGCGGGAATTTTCTCGTCAAAATTTCTTAAGGCAGACAGAAATGCACGTTATTTAAACAATTAAAAAGATAATTAAAATAACTTTATAGCCTCCGCCATTTTCCACATTACAGATTTTCATACATTATTAAGTCGTCTTATAGTACATTTACACCGCACCCAAATGAAACATTTCGTCTAGTTTCAACATTTCGGTTCGAATGTTCAGCATTTCGCCATACATTGTCTAGCATTCTGACGCACTCGCAATGTTACATTTGTAAGTTCCTCAAGTCGAACAATCCTCTTTAAAGATTCAGCACTTGATTTAATGACTTCATAAACCGCTGACATTAACATCTGTCAACAAAGCAATCAATCATTTCAAGCCATAATTACAAGAAGGATGGACCGACAATTTTAAATTGTCTGAATTATCACTTAAATTCTTCTAGCTAGCTAAAAAGGTCCAACCACTTCGGATTTTCAATCAAAAAAAAAAAAACTGTAATCAATTCTGACACTAGCTGTCATTTGAAATGTTCAAGTTACAGTGGGAACACAAAATTGGATTTCGAAATGTTTTCTCCGATTACGTCACTTTGCAATTCGATCCGATTTGTTCGTTTTTTCTTCCTACACTTTCTTCCGAAGTTGTTGATTCTCTGTTGTTCGGAATCATACACTGCATTCGATATTATGACACTTTTTGTTTTCTTTAAAGACGTCATCCGATGTGCGCAGCGCTGTCAGATTCCAAAATTTATTTATTGTTTTGATATAAAATTGTTTGCAAAATTTTTGAGCTAAAAAATCATAAAATTCCAAGATTTCGAATTTCCAAATTTGTGCATAAAAATTCAGTTACAGTTTTCGAAATATACTGATATTCCAAACGAATATATATGAAGGGAAGTAAAACACGATCATGCATAGATCCGCTCATGCATACCGATTTTTGAGTATACATATGTACTTGAATTGCAATCTTCCATAGATGTAACATCTTTTTGGAAAGGCGTTTTACAAATGAAGCATGGTAATGAGCGTTTAGCACGTTTTTGAAGTCTTATCACTCCCCCATTCATGCGCTACTGTTGAACTCACAGTTTCCGCAGTTAACCTAAATAAAACGATTCGTTGGTTCGATGGTCAACGAAACCTCGCAAGGAATTTAGCATACCAAAGATTTGCTGAAGATGCAAGAGGCTTTTGGTGAAAATCGTCTGGCAGCCCATCATGAGTGTGTAAAAGAGGCTGGAGAGGAAACTTACCTTTTCCAAGATCTGACAAAGGAAGAACAGTCGTCACCACTGATGGAATACCATTATAGGGTCCCCCATCCCAAGCAAATTAAAATGAACTTATTTTACATTTTATTCATGTAACTGGCAGCGGCCTACTTCACAATTAATTACTATCGTTCCTTACTTCTGCCTTAAATACTAACTTATTGTTTTAACTGCAATTATCGCCTGAGTACTGAGCCCAGTTGTTTCGACAAACCAAAGTAGCACCGGTTGCCAAGGGCGATTTCAGATCAGATCGCCACTGTGATGTCGTTTGTGGAGTTCACGTTTGCCCCGAGGTAGACAAACTGTCGATTGTGATGTTTTGTCCAAGGCGGAACGTTTTTTGGTCGGCATATTTGGTTAGGTCTTCATTGTTCTTGAGACCAGTTCGTTTCGCCTGTTATTCATTCGCTGTAAAAGCCTCTACTACGGCACGCGACGATATCAATGTCATCTGCGTACCCCAACAATTGGACCGACTTGTAGCTGATAGCGCCTTCCATGTTTACAGCTACCCGCAGCACTATCTTCTCCAGTACCAGATTGAAGAAATCACACTCTCCTTGCCGAAATCCGGTGCATGTTTCAAACGGCTCTGAAACCCTTGAGCAACAGCACGGTGCATGGTGGTTGTGTTAGCAGGGTGCGACACAAACGGATCAATTTTCCCGGGATCCCGAAATCAGCCTTCGCATCGAATAGCTCTTTCCGATGAATGCTCTCGTATACGGCTTTAAAATCGATGAAAACGATGGTGCGTAGCAATTTGAAACTATCTGGTCTTCTCCAGGATTTGCCTTAGTGTGGATATTTTTCCTATATTTGGCCGGGCCGGAAGCCGCACTGGTACGTGCCGATTGCTGCGGTACAAAACAGCTTTAGACGCAAACACGAAGGCTCAGTACTCCTGACTCGAAGCACCAAAATCATTCTCTACAAAACTCTCATTTTGCCAGTCCTAGCTCTATGGACGCTAAGCAAAACTCCAGAGCTGATTCTTGGTACCTTCGAAAGAAAAATACTACGTCTGATGTATGGTCCCGCCTGCGAGGAATGTAAATCGAGGAGAAGACACAACCGCGAACTCTACCAGCTGTACCAGGATGCCGTCGACTGCACTGGCTCGGCCACATCGAGCGAATGGACACCAACGCTCCAGCTAAGAAGGTCTTCGAATCCGAGCCTCCTGGTTCGGGAAGGAGAGGAAGGCCGAATCTCCGGTATAAAGACCAAGTAATCGCGGATGCAAGACAGCTTGGTCTTGATGACTGGAAGCAGCGTGCCCAAGACCGTCAACGATGGAAGGCAGCAATTGCTCAGGCTCAGACCATCCGAGGGTCGTCAGCCTGATAAGTAAGTAATCTGCAGAGAACAGAAGACAGTAACTTTTTGGTTCAAAAAGAGTGACACTTTTTTGAAGCTCAATAAAAAGCAAAGCGAGGACGATTGTTCCAATTGTGTTGGAACGGTGTCATTTGCCGCACTCGGAGTGCGATGAAGAACGATGGCATTATCTGTTTTGACAGCTGTCAGACCTGTTTGACAGGGTCAGTATCGCGTATGTATCTCGTTAAAACGAACGCGTATAACTGCTTCATGTTGAGCAGGCATACGCTTAAGCACCACAGCCGAGAGAAGCAAAACTGAAAAAAGGAGCATAAAATCACAGAATCCAACCCCATCATCTACTTCGGTCAATAACCATTAAGAAGCCCACTTTTTAGCCTCGCCTCCCCATCCAGCTACAGAGAATGAAAGGACAAGGATAAAAAGGAAGAGAAAAAGAAAACGGATAAAATTTAATAAAATGAGGTCATCAGATAGCACCGACTTCCTGCTGATGTCTATGAGCTTTCCAATGAATCCCATGGCATTTTCCAACAACACTTGGTCACCCATTTTGCAAGGCAAAAAAAACAGCAAGAAAAAAAATATATGAAAAATCATGCAGCCTCCTCGTCCTGCTCCTTCAGCATTAAAGCCTCAGCAACTTGACATGTTCTACCCAATTGCATGAGCATAATGCCTCTAAGGATCGCACAGCGCGACAACCTTGTATGCAGCTCCACTGAAAGGTAGCTGGGTGCAATCATATGAATATGAACGTGCACGTTGCCCCCTATTATTAAGGGAAGCGAAAGAGGGGATGAGAAAAAAGAGTGGAGAGACTCATAAATGATGAAAGAAAAAACTACCGCTGAGCGGAGAAGAAATGCAGAGGCCAAAGCAAATGCTGAAGTCGGGAGTGTGACCTGAATTGAATTTTAAACTCTTGATTCTGCCGCGTAAGTGGGCCTGATGAGGGGATGATGCTTCTGCCCTCTCCCTCTTACTTCCTGCTTCCTCTCTGACACGTTCCCCAATAGCGATCCGATGGAATGGGTATGAAAAGTGAAGCTTCCGTTTTCTTCGTTTGCCGTTTCGTCTTCAATTCGTATCCACCATCCCGAATCTGATGCATTTTTCGTAATTAGGCGTTCGGTCTGACGGATAGTGCAGTGAAGGACATGACATCCTGACAGCATGGTATCCCTAAAGCATTGCCAGAAATTCACCAGCTTAGCTTTGAATGAGTTTCACTCTTTACGAAAGTGGCGTGCAATTTTCTCGTTTATGTCTTAAAGCATTCCACTGGAGATGGACTGGCATGTGTTTGTATGGCCAGGCGACGACGACGGTGTGTGCATTTCAAATGGATATCCACACTTGAGGAAGAATAGATTTAGGCTAACGGCTACTCAAGGACGAAACGAAATGTGTACACTGTACAACGTAGGCAGTAGATGAAAGAGTAAAGTAGAGCTGAGTTTTTTTTTTTATTGTTTTCCCATGTCGTATAGTTTTCTTTTTTCTCTCTGGACAGATGATGGATACGTGTAGCTGATGTTGGGTAGGATTTGTTTGGAAGTTTCGTCACGTACCAACGACGGACGATCCTTAATTGCTTTTATCCTAAACAATGGATTGTTATCAATGAGTGATGAGTACTTTTCATCAAATTACTGAATGCCTGACAGACGTCAAATGGAATCCCGGCAGGACCGGGATGATTAAGGTAAGTAAGTTCTAAGGAAGTTCTTGGCCTTTTAGAACGTAAAAGCATCGTTGAGTCATTTTATGAAGTAAGTTCGTTTGACAATAGCAACAGTCTTTGGGACCGATACCATATTGCAAGATCTATAGCTTCTTTTTTTTTAAATTTATTTATTTAATTTAAATAATTTTGAAAAATAATATAGACTTGTGTTCTAACTTTGATGTCATCATTTGAATTTGCAATTCACAAGCTATTCGATGAATGGTTTAAAGAAAATGTTCATCACTTGTTTAGGTTCTTCACAAATGCATACGACATTGGAAGACCTTTTGCGCCCAAAGGTCAGATATGTGAGTAATGCATTACTTTGCAGAACACGTCCCCAATTGGGTTCCAGGACAGACTGCTACCACATGACATTTGGAGATTTGGCAGACTTTATCTATCATTTAAAAACATTTATGCGCTATTTTCGTGGCGGTGAGTACACTACGCACCAAAAGATGGTTAGTCTCCTGTATTCCGATTAAATCACAACTTACAATTGCACAATCCACACAAAATGTACACCATGTGGAATAGTACAAGTTATTATTCAAAACTCATTCAGCCGACAATCAATCCGGAGGGGCTAATGTTTGTGCGAAAGCTCATCTACAGAATGACCAGATAAGAACAATAGGGAAATAAATTTGAATCAAATAACAAATGTGTGAGGTAAGACATATATTCTGGTCTCCTTCCTCCTCCGAAGGAAAAAAGGTCCAATGATGCACCTTCCCACTAACTGCAACAAGGAATTCATTTTTATATGAATCAAGGCCCAAATACTACCGCAAATATGTCGTGTTGGCTCTGTGATGAAACCCAATTTAGATGATCGGGGCCGAATTAACATCTGAGTCTTCTTCGATACTGGCTTTTTTTACGGACTATAATTGTTTTTCTTTTGCAGCAATCCCTATCTAGTTGTTGGTTCGATGGATGGCGCAGTTGGTCAAGTTCCTGCCCTTGGTTAGTGGGGTCCCCGGTTCGAATCCCTGTGAAAGCAAAGTTAATACGCATTTATCTGGTTTTCAAATCTGGTCCAGTCACCATTCGCCGTTGTCACTATCATTGGAGTGGTCTATCGTTGGAAGTAGACTGACTGTGGGTATCACAATGGACCAATGTGGTCTAAGTGTGCTGATGAATTCACTAGCAGCCCCCTTCCCTACCTTACCCACCTAGTTGGTGGTTCAATCAATTCCTATCTGGATCTGATTCAAAGTAAAAAGTGCAAAACCTCAGACTTGTCCACGGAGTGACGAATTTCAAAAATAGAAATTGTCTTTTTAACAACATTTTCCGTGGATGTTGGCTTGGCCTGTTGTATTTCGAGTCAAGGTTTCATTTTGTGTTTCAGAGGTAAGAAGCTGAAAATAACTCTGTCTAGAGCTTTGGTATTATTTATTGTATGATTTTTCCGCGAGATTTCTTTTCCGAGAATCTACTATTTCATATGATTCTTTTCATAATTTTCCTATTCATGAGTATCCCCATTTTCCGTACTGCGAACGGAACGCAACGAAGTTCTACAAATCTACGAAGTAGTTATTGGGTGGTGTGTATAAAAACTGAGGGAACACTCCAAGTGTAAACACATGAGTCTAGTTTTTCGTTAAAGGAATCACTCAATTTGGTGTGAATTGAATATATTTAAGTCAAGTTGACCTCAAGTTGACGTTTGAAAACCAGGCTGGAGAGCTGTCAAATTTATTTGTCAACATTTTGAAAATTTAGACCACAAAAGTGAACTCATAAGAAGCATTCATGTCCAATAATGTCTATAAATATAGAAACGCGAACGCGATGCGAGTTTCGCAAGATGGAATGGTTAAGGAATCAGTTTCTTTCCGATATTCCTGACGAAACCCGTGATGGTGGCATACCAAGAATTGAGAAGATGAGAATATTCCTTCGATACACTGGTGACTCGGGTTTCCATGTTGGAGGACATTGGGATTCATAGATCCACTGTATTGAAAACTGTTTGCAAAACAGTTTGGTCAGTGCAAAAGCATAATGCAAATTCCCTCATCGACCGAGGTAATGAGAGAAGTAAAACAAAAAGGACAAGGCAGGTACAGTTTTCCCAGTGCAATTGGCGCTCTCGGTTGTACTCATATTCAGATATGAAAACCTCATTTACATGGCGATGGATACCTGAATCGCAAAGGTCTTTTTTCACTTAATGTGCAGACCACTTGTAATGCCAAGAAATGTTTCACAAGCGATGATATCCAGTGGCGAGCATCTGAGCACGATTAAAGAATTTTCAACTGTGCTTAATATTATTAATTATAATTCGGAGCTATTAGTCTTCCAGGTGAAACGGTTTAACGCCATGGATTATTAACCCGTTAAGGAATCCAGTAACTGATGCTCAAAAAAGTATAATAAATTACATGCGCGGGAAAGAGTAATTATTGAGTAATTATTGGACAAGTAAAACGAAGATTCCCTTTATTGGCCTTTGGCTTTTTCCCAGTAAGCACGGATAAAATTGGAGACACTTGGTGAAATCGTCTACGTCCATTCCTGGTCTACTTTTTTTTGGACTGAGGTGAATCCATCAAATTTTAAATTATTTTCCTTTTTTTCTCTCTTGAAGCCACCTCCTACTATGAAATTTCGCGATTTGATCATTATTGAACATAGCCGAAGCATGGTGGCAGTATCAATATTTTGAAATGTTCGAATACAATATAATTTTATCTTCTACCAGCTAACAAGGGGAACACTCCGACTGAAAGCACATGAGTCGAGTGTTAACTAAAACACTCAATTTGGTGTGTTTTTGTGTGTCGTGGTTATAATATAACTGTCCCAAAGTGCTTAATACACCTGTGCCATCGGATGACCTCAAAGCAATCGAGCATATACAGCATGAGCTTGAACGTTAACTAGCCCAAATGCAATTTGGAAAGATTCTGGAGATTGAGCCTGGTCTTCAAGAAGAATGACAAAAAAAAATAAGACCTGAAATATGCTCTAAGCTTGTTTCTTTAATGCGTCGATGCCATGAAGAAGGTCAAAGTCAAAGGGTTACACAACAATGTACTAAACGTGAAGTGTCCGATTACACGTGAGAGGTTGAATTGTTAAGTTGTTTTGGTTTTTTTTCTAAAACTGTGTTTTTTTTTAATTTAATATAAGATTTAGGTAACGTAAAATGAATTTGAGGTTTTTTATAAAACTATCGAACCCGACGGATTACGTCTCGTTCCAACATAACGTCTTCAAATAAACTCCATACAGATAATAATTCGAATGGAATCGAAATCAGTAGAGAGCGATATGATAAGCAATGTTTTTCTGTTTGTTTCTCGGCTGTCCAAAAACTCGCCTGGTTACGCTTGGGTACAACTACTGATGAGTTAGAGTCGATAACGGAGGATCGAGTTGCCTGGGGATTTCTCGTGAGTGGTTTACTCCCGCAACCCCTTTAGTGGAGCATGAGGGTCAGAAGACAAGAATGATGATGAAACAAACAACAAAAAACAGGGAAATTCGAGATTAATCCCGCAGACTTCCAGCGATTGGCGATTTATTGATTTTCATCGCAAAAGCCAATCGAAAGAGGAACTGAATCCACTTGAATTGAAATTAAAGATCAGTTGCAATTAACAGAATTCGTTTGATAAGGACTTCCTCACTTTTGAATTTGCCTTTGATGATCGTCGCTTGAATCACATTCTTCATCAGTTTCATGACGGGCTGTCCGTACCTTTGCCCAATTTCATATGATTCAGATGCCGTAACAAAGAAGCGCTAACTCTCAATTTTTATTCACACCACCCATTATGTGCACAGCGTATTTTTTCTACGCAACACTCGATAACTTAAGTTGTCTTAAGTCAATTATTGCTGGGCCTTAAACCAATGCCCAAATTTATAGTTCATCCACGTTGCATGCACTACCTCCTCTGATATTTATTTAAAAACTCAGCTTATGCGTAATTAAAAATTATAAGATAGCTGGCGCCTTTTTTTACTTTATTTCCAGTTCAGCTAAAGGCAAAACAAATAAATTACATCCCGATTAAAATGCAATTGGCTTGTAATCATCCTCCACATTTGTGCGTGTGTTGTTGAAACCCCTCTCCCCAGTATTACTCAGCTTAACATATTTTACGACTACAATACTTGTTCAACCTGGCGAGCAAGATGACAATGAAAAATGCATGTAAAGAGAGCGACTTTTTTTGTTTATCGATCAACAACCGTCAGAACTCACAAATGAAGCATATATTCACCATTTCGAGGACGCGAAAGGATAATACTCCATAAATTGCCAGTCATTACTGGAACTGTCATCTTCGCAGCAACCCTTCAGCGAAAGGCTAACTTCAAGTTTTGTAATTGAGCCTCGTATTCCGAGTGTCCCGGCCCAATGCTGGGGGGTTAAGTGCTGCTGAATGACGCGATGGCAGGCAGTTAACAGAAATTCATTTCTCTGCACAAGTATCCAACAGCCTGGCAAACAAAAACATCCTGACACCGCAGGACGCTGCATATACGGCTGAATAAATAATTTAAATTTGAAGGGCATAATGACAGAGGGAGCACTCGAGAGTTTCTTGTTTTTTTTTTATTTTTTTTTTTTTGTTGCCTGCTGTTGGCAGTTATTCCGACATAAACACATTCGCATGCTGTTGTGAGTGTGAGCCAAACTTAACGGAGCTTTGTATTTAATAGCGCTGCAGTGCAGCTTGAAAATGTTGCGGGCTGTTGGCTTTCATGAGGAGCCTTTTTTTGTGTTGTTTTCATTTTAGCTGGCCGGAGCTTCCGTTGTTTTTGTTTTGTCAATTGCACAATACACATTTGGGTCCTCAGTTAAGAGAGGTCCCTTTGTTTGTTTGCATGGCAAAACGATAGCAAAATGAAGAGGAAACATATAGAGAACGAAAAGAAACAGACGAACAAAGAATCACGTCATAACGACTGAAAAGGACGCACAGAAGGCCAAAGTAAAGCCAGAAGCAAATGCAAAAACAAAAAAGAAAAGAAAAACAAAATGACTAAAACGAACGTTCACTTTATGTCCAAGAATTTGGGTCAGGACAATCAGCGTAGAGAGTTGAATCTGCATAAATTCACTTTAGCCATTAATAACAAGGATATGGAGTGTGCATGGCGGCCGGCATTTGCGAGTGTGTGTGCAGTGGATATGTGAATGCACTGAGATGGCGATGGCGGTCGCGATTGTTGAGAATGAATAAAAATTCATATTGCAACCTGTCGGGGAAAGACCGACGACCTGGAAGCTTCAATGAAGCATTCACGAAGTTGTTGTGAATGCTGTCCTTGCGTGGAATGTTTTTTTTTTAACTAAGAAAAAATACGACACAAGCCTGTTTTCCCGAAACACAACGACCAGGGAATTGGCCAATAATTTTTTTATTTTGGGGAAATCATTAAAAATCGCAGCTTTTTTCAACTTACTCTTAGCATACGTTTGGGGCTGCTCCTTTGATTTACATAAGGTACCATGTCGAATGCGCTTTTAAAAAAGTTAATTACGCCTGAACGCCCTTGAGGAGGGTTTCATTAAATTCGACATATGTAAATTTTCACATTAATTATAAATTTCAAGACTACATATAGCCATATAGCGTCTGGTTCACCAGTCGGCAAAGAGCTTGCAGTGGATTGCATTGATAAGGTTTTTTTTTTCGGGGTTGTAAATTTAACATATTTTAAAGGTCCCGGGAGTACCATATTGCATATGAATTGTCTCTGTGAGGTCACTCTGCAGGTGAACATTTTTGAACGTCCATTATACCATCGCCATAATAACCAGGAGAGTCTGCTGACATCGACATCAGTCGAATTTCAAGAACACAGCCCAAATGTGGAAAATAAATGAGTTTAAAATATTTTGTTTGGACTTTCGAGAGAAGGCACTTTTCGAACTAAGTTCACAAAGTTCGAAAATTTTGATACGAAGCTGAGGAAATTTTATGAGTAACTTTATCTCTAATAAGGACTTGACTTAAAACAATAAGAACAGTGGTGGTCCAGTATACTGAATGTCTAGGTGTATTCGTTATGTAAACGTTATGTAAATGGTGTGTTCGTGTGAAACGTTATGTAAATGTACGAATATTGTTTCTTTTCACGGTAGGAATCATATGGCCTATTGTATGTGTCAAATGACCCGGTTTGTTTTTCGATCTATTTTATTAAATCATTTAAAGTATTAATCAATCAGTGAACATGTATTTCAACTTAAATATACTCATATTAAGTTACATCTTACTACAATCATTGCTTTGGACTGATTACAGATAAAACGCTAAACTTCAAATTCCCCCGCCGTCTCTTTAATGTAAAGGCACTCGTCATACAAGTGTTCATCAGTGCTTAAAGTGTTAACTCTGTTTCAGAACTCAAGTATGTAAAATTGCTCTTCATGTTGCAGTTGACATTTATAGTATAAATATTAAGATAATAATGCAGATTTTATACGCAACAAGCCTGCTCTTCAAACTTAGTCTCGCTCCAATTTAACGGTTTCAGATAAACTCCATACAATGTTTCAATGTGAATGGAATTAAAATCGGCGGGAAAACTAACAACGAATACGGTTTGCAAAACACCCGAACAGTCAACGTACAGCTGACCGTGAGGAAAACAGGGAAATTCGAGAGGGGAGGCCTTGCGATCTATTGATTTTCATCGCAAAAGCCAATCAAACGGGAGACTGAATCCGCTTGAATTGGAATTGGAATTTAAGATTAGTTGGAATAATCGGAATTCGTGGTATAATGCATTCCTCTAGTTTGACTTTGCCTTTGATGATCGTAGCTTGAATCACATTGTTCATCAGTTTCTTGACTGACAGCCGTGTACCGTTGCCCAATTTCGTATGATTCAGATTCCGCAACAGGATTATGATAGATCCCCGATTTCAACTGTAAATTATGAGGCAAAGTTCCTGGTACATCAATCGAATTCAAAAGGACCGTCTGGTAATTGGTCGCTTCATCCACGTCGGTCACCTTGTTAACGGATTTGTACGAATACAGATCTGCAGCGATTTGACTTTGATTCATGAAATTCAAGCTATCGACGTTCTTATTCGTCGCTTGTCTACATGATGAAACTGGACGACGTTTATTGTCAGCACAGTGGCGCTATATGATTACCAAATTTCTTTGACATGTACACAGAGGCTTATAATTTAATTTGCTGTCGACATTCTGTACAGTGGCAGTCGATGGATTTTTCTCATAGTTTCTATCAGCATTCATACGCGTACATTCTCCCATGTAAAGTATTGCCCTGTATTGTTCGCAATGGGTTTAAGGAAGAAAGCATCTTGGCATTAGGTCATAGATTAGCAATGAAATTATATCTTTTCATACGTGTTATTAATTACATCGAGCAGCAGAATGTATATCCAATCACACACATGGGGGAAATTGTGATGGATTTCATTAATCGGATGAACTGGATTACTCCGGAGAACAGAATATGTTCAGCGCCAAAAGTCTATAAAGCAAAAGACGCACACCATTCACGAACAGTGCCTTCAAGACATACTTTGCGAAACGTTATCAAGAGATCAATAGACAAGGAACTTAGTGGATCGATACTAGGAGAAAGAAAAACGAAGAACAAGCAAAAAATAAATCCTTACACCAGCCACGTCCCACACACATATCTGGTTGTGGGCAGATGTATTCAAAATCAATAACGCCCACCACCCAACCAATACAAGAGTCATGCCATGCTGTCAATTAGGCAAATGAGAGAGACAAGCAGAAAGAGAGCGGAAAAGAAGAGTCAACCGATGGGGATAGACGAAAACGAAAAATTGCTGACTTCTTAACAAAACGAATCGAGGGCTTTAACCTTCAGATGCCATCACAGAGCGCGCTGATAGCAGAATTACACATCAGTGTCCTTGAACTGCGCCCAAGCATTGACAGCCAAGAACCCATTAATCATACTCTACGGCCGCAGAAGCAAGCAATAATAGGTCCTCCACAACAGTAAACACCTCAGAGTGCGATAGTGGCGTATTCATCGCGTGAGCCCATTCTCCGAAACGCACACATTCCCATACTCCCACTCACACATGCATTTATCTCACTAAATGTGTGAAGGATCATTTTGAAAGTTTACCCAGCAATTAAATATTCATTTCCTCAGCATCAACGACGACAACAACACCAACACCAACGCGCCAGAAACCCTTCGGCACATCTCATTAGATTGGAAATTTCACACGATAATTGAATACACAACCTGGCACCATCATCCGCACGGTTGCGGCGATGGTGGCATCAGCGGCGGCAACGGCGACAGCGTACATTACGTTATAAGGATATTGGTCGTTGCTCATAATGCGTGCAACCTCTGCCAGACCACATCGCGCAGCCGGCATCGGCAGGGATGATATTTCATCGGCGGGCTATGAACGAGTTTCGAGGATTTCTGGATTTCTGAATTTCTTATAACGGATTAAAATTAATTGAGATCCACAGGGGGAAATTAATATTTCGGATTTTGAAATGCGAACGCAACAGACGAAGGAGAACACACATGGCGGCGGTGGCGTGGGCAAAACGATTTGATTTGGGTAGCAGGTCGAGCTAGGATAGGGTCTAACAATATTCGAAATCTCTCGATTATGGGTGGTGGTGGGCTGCCACGAATTTGATTGCGTTCCATTTAATTAGACGAAGAACGATAATGTGGTGCGGTAAGTCGTCGACGACGACGGCTGCGACGAGTAGAATAGAAGAGATCTAGGGCCGAACATAAATTTGCCAGCAGACGGTGTACTCGTCAGAGATTTATGACCCAGTCAAGTCGGCACTAATTGCTGAATGAAGAAGAAGAAGAAAAAGGCGAAAAAGATGAAGACGAAACAAGGGGGTTGCTCGGGATTTGCGCCTTCGCTCGTGTTGGATGGGAATAGGACTTTAATTTGGACTGTTAAATATTTACAATAATTTGTACAAATAATTCATTTGATTGTACGGCTGCGTGTTGTTGCCGATGGGTGTGCTGTCGGGTTCGTTGTTGGCACAGCAATGGCACCGTGCTTGTTAAGGGTTCTTGCGTACGATTTGAATTCATTAGGTCGTAATGGAGGGATTTCGCCGGTTCTGCCTCAGTTTAATTATTAATTTCTGGCAAAGGGCTAGTGTCAGTTGATGATGGACGAGGGATGTTTGTGTTTATCTTGAGCGTTATCTTTTCATTCGGCAGCTCGTGCAGAGTTCTCCTTGAACTTCGTTTGAATTCAAACATTAATTTCGATTTGGGTTAACGAAACAACTCAATGTCAGCTAATATTGTCTTCGAATTATTTATAAGCAAGATCTTGAGATTCCTCATAAGAAATAGCCATTCGTCGGCAAGAAGGTCGATTGGTAGGCTACGACAGTAACTTTTTCGTGGCTAATGGTCATTCAAAACGCATTTGATATTCGTGTTCGTACATTTAAATAATTTATTTGATGAGCAGACCAGTGTCCAACGAAACCATCTGTATTATGCAATCACACATGCGGTTTGACGCATGTGGTTCGCACGAGTATACTATAATAACCCAAAGGACCAGGGACTAGCGTCTGCAGAAGTTGCTTCGCAATTGTTCTCTCACTAGTCTAAAGGACCTACAGACGAAAGGTCAAGTTTGAGAAGGTTTTTGCAGGCAGTGATTTTCTGTGAACATTGTCAGTGACTCGAAAAAGGTGGCACCGTGAAAATGAGTCTGTCGTACCGGGAATCAAAATTAGACATCATAGGTCCAAGGGTATACGAGTCGACGCACATATTCACTAGGCCACGGAGCTCACTCTTAATATCTATTGAAAATGCTGAAATTGTGACAACTCACTTAAAAAGAGTGGGGACGGGTTTTGGTGGTCATAATTATACCAGACAATTCGAAGAGACTGGCTATGTAGCATTAGCATTTCAGACAACATTACCTTCAGCGATACCGATTTTTCATTAAGTGCATAGTGGAGTGGGGAGTGGAGTGATCCGCATTGGCGCGCTGTTTTCATTGATCAAAACTTTTTGGCAAATGAGGAAGAAGGTGTGACCGTTACGCTATAGACCGAATATTTGCCGAATCCGTAGGCCTCAGACGACAGACACTGCATGAAAATGATCACTGATAGGAATCTGTTATGGGAATAGTATGCCCATCACTAGTTCCATAACTGATTGCTGTTGCTGATTAAGGTCGACTGATTTTAAGAATCGATACTTTAGTACTCGTGACATTTTAATAATCGAATGTTCACTCGATTCGAATGATTCTTCGAGTGATAATCGATTAGTACAACATCTCGATTCTCAACATCATTTGGATGACTAATAACTAAAGACTCTACTAACACAAGTTAACTCGATAACAGTCTCACTTCAGTGATAATAAATAACGCAAGCATTACTCCAAAAAAATTCAGTCGACATTCCAGGGAGTTAGTAGTCATTCGAATGATTGACTGAGAATTAATTTGCATTCATAGATTATCACTCAAACTAGCATTCGAATGAGTCCATTGCTATTTGGGGCAAAAACATAAACTACTTCCGTATAAGTCTCAAAAAGGGCTTCGCCCTAATGAAGTTGAAGGTGAGTTATATTATATTAATTCAGTAGAGAGAGCACTCAGTTCAGTTCAAATCCGTTTATTGAACTAATTCGTTATTTTAGTTCATTTAGTTCACTGAATCTAGTTCATTTACCAGTTGCTTAATCAGAAATTAAAAAAAACTTTTTAAATTGATCGATACTCAGGCTGTTGTGGTTTTACAGCAAAGCTGGATAAATGGATGCTTTACTCTCATATGAGCACTCAGGGTTATCATATTCGTGGGTAGATTTTGTAGGTATTTCCTGACAAAAATAAACGACTGTTAAAAGTTCAAGTTCATTATATTCGTTCACACTTCGTGACACCTTCAAAAAGAGTAACAATTCAAAAGTACAAACGTCAAACAGAAAGAAAAAATAAATGTGGGATGCATTTTACCACAATGGATTTAAGTTAAAAACACATGAATTCCAGTTCAAATTCAAGATTAAATTTATTAAATGGCAAGGAGTAAAAGCACCTTGATTCAAGAGGCCAGCTTCTATTCATTAATATTATGTACAAGATCAACTACAAACCAAGTATGAATTTATCAACGAATGACAACTAGAGGTGCTAGTGTAGGTTTGGAACAGCTGAATTTCTTACTCTCATTACGTCTCTTTTTATTTTAAAATGAATCTGGAAAAGAGAAAATAACACATTTTCACCTCCCTTCGCAATAGACTATAAGTATGCGCGATCGCGTTGTCGAAGGTGCTTATCCTAGTGTTTTTGTATTTTCTGCATAGGTAAACTATTTTGACAATATTTTATTTTTGATTTTATTAAAAAAAGAGTGACCATAATATAAAGTAGCAAAAATTACGCAACCCTCCCGAATTGCTGTACTGTGCGCGCTTATTGAGAAATATCAAGTTCAAGATGTTTTTCAGATTCAGATGTGACTTGTAAACAAATACCTATTGGTCCTGCACTCATCCTGCATACGAAATTGTTTGGTTTTGTGTCGCAGTTTGTTCTCCAATATTGCGTTAGATTTATGGAGCGTAAAATATGGGAAAATTTAACTCTTAGTGCATTTAATATCTGAAACATATGTATGTTCGCCTTATAAAAAATTCGACTTAAGGATGTTCGACTTACAGAGGCTTGACTGTGTTTGTGTTTGACTGAGAGTTTAGTGAACGGACAACAATTGTACAAACGTATTTTTGTCCTGGGTTAACTAAGTTGTCCGTTCAAGGGAAATCAAATAGCAAACAAAAAAACATTATGTTTCGAAACAAATATACCTAATGCAGAAAATGTTTGCAATATTCCTGAACAGAAAGGCTTAAATTACGATGAAACACGATCATTTCTCCAAGCAATTTTGATGTAAACACAAGAAGACGTACTCAAGCTATACTCGAAATTCCACGATACAACAACAAACATGGTTAAAAACAAACATATCAAATGCAGAGTGGCTGAAGAAATAAACACAATCCCTCAAGTCAAGGAATTTAGTAAACTCTAAAACTGACCAAAAAAGCAAATTTTCACTAAATTTCAATTCATATATTGGGTGATTTTTTAAAAGCTTTAGTAAAGTTTTTCAAAAGAAAACACATAAGATTCAGAAAAATGCATGAAATCTTTATTTGAATCGATAGTACGGTCCATACAATTCTATGTTTGATGATTATTTCATGCAAATGTTGACCTTGACTGCGCCTCAAATGGTCCATCCGCTTAGTCCAATTTTGGCATACTCCTTCCAACATTTCGGCCGGTATCTCACGAATAAATGCTTCAATGTTGTCTTCCAATGCGTCAATTGAAGCGGGCTTGTCTGTATAGACATGAGCTTTAACATAGCCCCATAAAAAATAGTCTAAAGGCGTTAAATCGCGGTACCGAACGTGAAATAAAATGTTCACCGAACTCGCCTCTCAATAAGTCCATTGTTGCTCGTGCTGTGTGGCATGTGGCACCCTCTTGTTGAAACCACATGTCATGCAAGTCAAGCTCTTGCATTTTGAGCAAAAACAAGTTGGATTTCATCTCACGGTAGCGCTCACCATTCAGTTACGTTACGATTCGCATCATCTTTGAAGAAGTACGGTTCAATGATGCCACCAGCCCATAAACCGCACCAAACTGTGACTTCTTCTGGATGCATTGGTAGCTCTTGCAATGCTTCTGGCTGATATTCACTCCAAAATCGACAATTCTGCTTATTTACGTACCCATTGAGCCAAAAATTAGCTTCGTCGCTGAGCACAACACGCGCGCGATGAACATTCTTAACGGAGCACGCATTTTGATAATAAAATTCAATAATTTGCAAGCGTTGTTCGTTTGTAAGACTATTCATGGTTAAATTACAGACCAAACTGAAGATGTTTGACAGTGAAACAAAACACGAAACGTGCGTCAGCTGTTTAAACCAGTGTTGCCAAAAAGATAATAGCTAAAAAATCACCCTTTAGCTGTAACTGAATTGTAACTTTCAAAATGTATTTTAAACTACGCGGCATAGCCTTCTGCAGATAAGAATTCAACGCTTTGTAGCAGCGTTTAACCATTTTATGGAAATAAATAAACACCAAATTACAAAAATTAAGCCGATTTTAGGCCATTTCCAAAGTATTAAATATTGACAACCAGTTTCATCACATCGGTCTAGACCCTAGCATCATCATCCCATACAGTTGACAGCAAATCACCAATTCACTGTGTCGAAACATCCTAGCTAATGGGACCCATTCATGGGATGAACATACACACCCGTATGCTGTCAGTAAAGTCGGTGTATGGTGTATGTAAAGCTCTATAGCTGTCAGTAAAGTCTCGAAAGCATGCAACCTGACTCGCACCTGACACAATCGGTTTCCAGAATATTAAGCTATCGATGTCTCGTAATATTTTAATTGACTCCATTTTCAGTAGTTTGGTGTTTTATTTAGGAGCACACATGATGGACATGCACAAAGTTTCAAAGACAGAGCAAGGAGAGCAAAAGTTCACTGAAACCCAGAAATGTTATCAGACTGAGTATGTTATGCGTGTAGCCTGTATTCACAGGAGTGTGAGCATTATGTCACATATTGTCACGATGACAAATCTGAAAATGACAGACATTCATCTCAGAGGGAAATACATATTTGATGGGGCAAAGGAAATCAAAACAATCCCCATCCATCACGACTTGCAAACATTAATCACCACAGAAATACAAATTTGCAACTCTCCTCCTGTGTCGAGTCAATCCAATTATGGTGCTCCAGTCAAGAGATCACTCAGTTTGCCAATCGAACGAATAATTCCCTTTTGCATATCCGCTCTCCTCCTGTCCTGGTTCATTTTGAAAACAAACGTCAAAGAATTCACAACGAACCAGATTAATTGAAGAACAGTGTCATTAAATCTTATTCATCCCCAAGGACTTTGTCACTACCTTCGGTTGACACTACAGTCAACCGATGTCACCGCTATCTCCAATCGAGATCATCATCATCGTCATCATCATCATCGGCAGGAATAACTTCAACGAAGCTTCGAATCTCAATTCCAAGTGATTTGCTTGCAATTTAATCGGAAGATAGAAGTGTTTTTACCCACCCAACCCGCAGCTAACATTTCCATTTCCACTTGACACAGCAAACACCGGTCCCCTCGAGCGGATAAATCACCTAACTCCGACGACTGAAGGTATTCTAATTGACAACCATTCTGTTTGGGAATCTGTAAAACCCACAGGACATCACCGTAAAACAACACAAAACAGAATTCACAAAGGAACCGTGATACACCGCTTGAGGGTGGTATCACTGTTTAATGATTCCACCATGTTACATCACTCAATAAGAGATTATTCGAAATATTTTCGAGTTCTCCCCCGCGTGTATCTGCTCTGTCGCATTTAATCCTTAAACAGAATGAATGTTACTACAAGACTGAGAGGCAAAAAACGGGAAAAAGCACCCGTGGTGATGGGATGCAAACGAGAAAAATCGATGAAATTCGTTTTTTTTTACAACGAATCAGTGCCATTTGTAGCTCGAACCCGCGGGGCGGTTGGGCCATCAGCTGCTGAATGTCCACTCGATGAGGACGGGCAGTATTTTAATGTGGCAATAATTATTCACTTGTTGTACAGGACAATGAGCGACAATCTGGGTGTAAAAATTAAGTGCGAACCTGATTTAGAGGACTGCTGCCGACGAATTCCGCTAGAGCGGCACTGGTCAGTGGAGACGCGGAGCGGAAGAATGTAAATCAAAAATCGCTGAATATCCGATGAAACCGAATTTGCAGCAAGGATTAAGTGCGGCGGAGGCCAAGCCATCACGGTGTGTCGAGCTGTATTGCCATGGAAGTGAATGCATTCGTACATGTCCCTGAGAGAGGTTTCGTTCTTTCAGATTCTTTGGACTTCATGTACATAATCTGATTAAATTGGCTCTTTGCCACTGCAACAGTGTTACATTTGAGGATTTCAGCGATTTTGTGGGGTGCTTCTGCATAATGGATAACAGTCGCCTTCGTACTCATCCTCGACGTTGGTTTTGGCGTTGTCCTGCTGGACTGTGTTTCGGCATTAAGCCGGCTCCTATTGCACGTTGGAGCGATGCTCAATGGAAATGCCTGATCCTATTGATTTTCCCAGCACGTATTTGACATAACCATTTGAGTTGCATGAGTGTGATTTGGTAAGTCTGCACGATGCATGACACCAATCAGATCGACAGGATATGTAAGTGCTTATGTACGAGTATTTCGAATTGTATGCTGTGCTTGTATTCCTTTTGTGCAGTTGGAAAACTTGCATGGTTTGGCGCAGTGTTGCCTTTGTTTTTGTACCTTGGCTGAGATTTGTCATCTAAATCGGACTTAGAGGACGATTTTTTGTTCTCCATTCTGTAGCTGTGCAGACTATGTGCTGTTGTTGGAGGTGATTTTTATTATTCGTAGCCCTGCAGTTGATTTGAGTTAATCCGAAGTTGTGACAGCTGTTAACACATGTTCGCCAGCGGTTCATGGAATAGAAACAAGCAACGGAAAAAGCGGGGAATTTTTTTGCTATGAATGGAAAATGTAAAGTCTACAGGTTGCGGACATGTGTGGAGATAAAATGTGAGTCATGGTGGACTGAAAGGAGTTAAGAAGTACTCAGCAAGTACAGCTTAAATATTGTTCGGAGATAGATTATGGAATGATTTGGTGGCCAACATACAAAAGATTTAAAATCTCGTTCGCTTCTGACACAGCAAGCACAACATGAAATATGGCACGGACACAATTCATAAGATGGCCAAATTATTTTCCATATTAGGTTACATTAGGGGTTGGTGGCTGCGAATCCTATTGAACAGATCTCAGAGTAATCCTAGTTGGTGTCATCAGTGTCTTTGTAGGGGTACCACCTGCGAATTTAATATTCAGGTGACTGTAGTTTCACTGCAATCCCCCCTATTGTCTTAGTCGTGTCACATGTCACTGTGACAAATTCGTACTGTCTTAGTCACATTAAGTAACATTGATGTAACTAATTGAATGCAAATCTGTCATGTGACACGATTATGGGAATAAGGGTGAATGGCAGGACTGTTGTGTTCCATTTATTCAACTTCAGTTTAGGAGCATGCTGAAGATTCTTGTAGGAATGTACACTTCATCCAATTTTATACACAATTCCTTGTTAAATGTTACAACTCATTATTATTCTTATTCACTTATTGAAGTCAGCTTTGACTTACTCCCACTCAATTGGCAGTCCTCTATTCATTTCCTTCTAATTTCCCACAATAACCGTGGCACCGTTTTGGAGTGAACTCTGAACAACTAGACTTCTTGGTCGTATGGAACTTTTTTTTTTTTTTTGTTTCAATAAAAATATAAATATAGTTTTGTTTTTACTGAAATGGATTAAATTTACTTGCTAGATAAAAGTACTTAAAACTAACTTAACTAACTTTACAAATCAGTCCTTAATACTAACCTACTGACCCTATGCGGGTACTCTAAGCTAACCTTATTTAAGTTATAAATGCGCCTTTCGACTTAATCTACGTTTTTTATAGTCCTTGATGACAAGCTTTTATTAATTTTTCATGTATTCAGAAAACTGAGAAAAAAAGCTTTGCTAAACTTAACTTAACTACTTAACCTAAGTTAAGTTTACCTTAAAAACTTAGCCAACCCTAAAAAACTTAACGACGAAACTTACAGACGCCTGCACCAGGGCGTATATGTTATGTCTATGTCTAACATACAATTTAGTAGTAGTTTTCTTTCTCTTTTTTTTTTAATTTTTTGTTTTATAATTTTTTTCTCTTAAAAACTACTTTAAAACCTATTTAAGCTGGCCACCATGGTCAACTGCCGGGGCGTTTAGAAAGGCCAGCGGTGGCGGGGAATGGTTTTGGTGTAACCACCAGTAAAATTGCCGTTCTTTGGCGGACTGTTTCCTAACTCGAGCGGAGATCGCTCTACTGAACCGAAGAAGATCCTCATGGAAGCGAGCGACATCCTGTTCGTATTGAAATCGCCTATTAACTGTTCGGCGCACGACATGGAAGATTACAGGGCATCCGTCTATATTCTGTATTAGGCCAATCGTGTCTAAATTGAGGAATGCTTCGGAAGGAATAAAGCCTAAAGTTAAGGTGCAACCTTTCATGGTACATAATATTGCGGAAATAAGTCCCGAAGATCAGACTGTTGGAAGAAGTCATAGCTCGTGCCTTCTGATCAGAGTCCTACGGAACTACCGCTTCATGTATTGCTATCTGTTTTTAGTTACCCCACATCAACGTCCAGTTAAGGGCTGTTCGTCCAGTGATGGTCATTTCATTCTTTTGGGATCCCCCATGACTAGTGTCTCGATGAGAATGTGCTATATCGACAAATCCTGCAACTGAATATTTGACTTTGTTAATTTGCTTCTATAGTTGTCTGATTGTCCTCAGAACATCGATCTGAGTAGCTACAGTCGGAGTTCATGTCCACCCATCTTCTTGAATACAAATCATCTCAGCGTGGAGGGTGATACCTACTTCTCATGCATTATAAATCACATTTCATTGTCATTCGCCCCACTTTCAGCCAATATATGCATATGTAAATATACGCCCAGTGTTATTACAACTTTTTGAATAAGCACAGTGTTCTGTCCAGCATCGGCTTTAAAATACAAATAACGTAAACTTAGAACATTCAAAGAGTACGGTAGGTCTCTTCTAAGGTGCATTTATTGCCACTGTTCCACATGCTATTACGGTCCTTACAGCAGTTGTTGATCGACGTCAAGCTTCACTGTTGTGAATGCCGTCGATTATGTTCATACATAGTCATTTAGCATCGTCAATCCAAGTGAAATCGAATTAGTGTGATACACAAACGCCTTCATATACTGTGAGTTATCACACCCACCATCGACATCGTACACGCGCAATTGGATTCACACCAGCGGAATACTGACTTACATAAAGAGTCTCCATGTGATTAGTTGTTGATGCATACATTTTGCATGATGCACATCGCACCCATTTCTCACACACTCTCTCCCTGGCACAGTTTGAGAAAGTGGTTTCCGCAGATCTTTCCTTCTAGACGTTCAATGAGCAACTGCAGCAGGAGTGTCTGAAAGGTGTGGAAAAAATCAAATAAAATGTTCTGTTTTAAGGGTTTCTTAATTCTAAGTGGATCACTGGTGGCTGTTACGCCTTACCCCTGTCACTACTAGCCCTGATCACCACTACTTTGGAGTTGCATTCGGAAAACAGAACCACATTGTTTCATCACAAAAAACAATTTTGAAGGCATGTGCGTTCATGTATGGGGTTGTAAGAGCTTGCACAGCGATTGTTAAACCAAAGGTAAACCAACCTGGTCTTAACAAGATTAAATTTATTGCGTCGAGATCGATAATATGTCGTTTTCCCTTCAATCGTTCAATTAGAATGGACAACACGAGTATTTGCGAACGAAGCTAGGCCGAGGCCTACGTCAGGTGTAGGGTCTCCCATATAATTTTGATTATATGAAGATCGCCAGCCTCAGGAAAAATTTGATATCCGCAAGGGGATATCCGGCCCAGAATCGTTTGGGGTCTCTACGTCTAAACTCGACACTCGATGGGCCAAAATCATGCTGTTCTTGGTGCCACAGGGAGAAGAAAAGGGTGTTGGATGTTGGAGGCTCCAGTGAATGGAGAAGCCGAGAAAACTACGAAATCTATGGGCTGTGCAGAGATGTGGATGGCATTAGAAAGGCAAATATCCATCGTCCATTGAGAGGGCGAGAGGAATCCATTGGCTCAGCTTCGACTACAATGCTCCTGGTGAAAGAATGAGAACTTGGTCTAGACAACTGGATGCAGGGTCAGTTACGTTCGGGGGCGAAGACGAATTTATGAAACACACATTACATTTGACATTTTAAGCATAACTCAATTCTTTATTTTTACTACCAATTTCGTGGTCTATTAATAACCGCCGTCTATGCTCTTCTGTGAATAATAACCAATAAAATATAATTGAATTGAAAATTACACTACTAAACACAAACGTAAGCAAATAGGAACATATGTTAAATGAGGAACTACAAAATGGCGACAAGTGCTCAAATGAAGTGTTGCTACGTACGTAAGTTTGGTAAATCTGGAACGTGCTGCAAGACGTAACTCGTCATGGTGAAGGCCGAATTAGCTCAGACTCATATTTGCTTTATTACCCGAAAAAAAAAAACAACATTATTATTATTTTCTTTCCTTATCTTATTCTTTCTTTTCGATTTAAACCCTTACTTTTTAACACAATTTATTTTTTTTAGTTCAGCTTAATTTTTAAGCATCGAAATCCAAGGCAAGAGTGAAGTCTTCTTCTATTCTTCTAACATTTAACAGAGATTACTGACAAGACTTAACTTAACTTAAGACAAGCATTAACAACAGAACGAGAAAAAAGCGGAAATCGTAGGTTGTGCACATTAGAAGAAGAGAGAGGTCTGTAGCTTGGCTTTGGCTGTGGCGTCCTTCAGTGCGTGCACAGCAGCATCACCTGCTTGCCAGCATGTTTGGACAATCGCCATCACATGGCATTGGCGTGGCTGGGTTGTACCGCTCTTCATCCAATGGACAGTAACATCACGCGAGTGCTTAGGCTTGGGCGCAAGTGAGAATTAATATCAACCACTGCCAAGTACAGTAAAGTTCATCATCAGAACACAATGATGTCTCTGCCCATTGCCAAGTAATTGAGACTTACTAAAAGTCACAGCATTCACTGTATGCCCTTGTAGAATTGTTTGTTAAGACACTATTTTAGGAACACTCCATTCATTCAGAAAAGAGGAAAATATTCAATTCCATCGCAACCCCGAAACGGACGAGTGACAGAGTTACTTGACTGGAATTTCAATCCTGCCTGGCATAGAGTTACAAAGCTAAGTTCAGTTGCAAAAATTCCAAGTGCACTCTTTCATGTGATAAACCCCCACTTGGTCGAATTGGTGTACTCTGGTTTCAAAAGACGTTACCAGAGATCCAATTTCAAACTGCCACTTACCTTCACTCCCCCAGCGATTTTTTGATTACCATCGCCTTCATCTAATTAGCTACACAAACCAAAGAAAGTCTAAAAAGGGGAGAATTTTATTTTGCCCTCAAACCGCCAACCGTATCGTAAGCAATAGAAGCTTCCCCCCGAGAGTGAAGCATTTTCCATTCATCTGTCACCTTCAATCCCAACAGTGTCGGCTATTGTATAGCACCACGCCTGCGAGGTGGATGGCAAGGTCCCATCCTCATTGTGTAAGTACAGAAATATTATTTGTGCTTAAATTCACTGACGCCTATAACAGTCGCATTTCACCCTGAGTGGGAGGAATAAAAATTATGAAAGAAAATAAAAGAACGAGAAAATGTCAAGAATGCCATTTGACTGACATTGCCACCATCTTCCTCCACTGTCGTTCGCATCGCAACCGCTACAGCCATCGTCGCCATGATCACCGTCGTTCACATCCTTACAACCCTATTTTCGTGTTATAACCGGAAAAGCAGCAACAGCAACAGCAACGGCAGTACCAACACCAACACCAGAACCATCAGCGCATTTCGGTTTGAAAACTGGAAAATAGGTAACAGTGCCCAACAGTGACAATTTCCGCAGGCATAAAGTCCAAGCCATAACGAAAAATAAAAGCCCGCGCTGCTCAGAAGTGTTAAGACGAGTCCACCAGCGCAACTCATCCAGCCTTCATTTTGCGAACATCCATAGAATATGTAGGACACAAGACACAACAGGAAAAAAGGAACACAATTACTCATTTAAATTTTTATACCGTAAGGACTGGGGTGGCTGGAGGAAGAACAAAAAAAGAAAGACGAAGAAAATAAAAAGACGACAACAGGACAAAAAAAAACATAAATAAATAAGATGAAACGAAATCCTCCTTGAAGTCACTCACTCAAGTCAGAACCATCGCATTTGCTTTTTATGCACATTTTATAATATTTAGACGTGTCCTTGTCCGTCGTCGTCCTTGTTGGCGTTGTGTTGTCACTGTCGTCCGTGTCATCATGCCATCGCTTGCGTGGTGTTAGTTCCCCTCAGTTGCTCAAAATAGAAAAAAATGCTTTCCACAGCTGAGATAATTCGTGAAAGGGTTGCTACAGCGGCCTATCCACCCACAATCGAGGCTGCTGTTATGGCTTTCTGTTTTGGTTTTTGGTTTTTATCTTGTTTTGTTCCCCATTGTTCATCGTGCCTCTTCTATTTTGAGCCCATGGCATCGCGACTCGACTGACATCGTACAGCCGTACTGCTGCTGTTGTTGCCACCCCTTTATCTATTTCTGCCCCGTGTCGCTTTAGAAGCCCACCGCAGGCGACCAACAACTTTATTATTATATCCTGTGAGGATATTTTAACGTTCAAAAATGCAACAACAATGCGACAGTTTACCCACCTCAATTTACACACACTCACACAATGACACAACCACACAAGCATAAAAATAATAAATAAAATGCATTTTTTGTCGCTTGAAAAATATTGAGGGTGGTTGGAAAGATCAAATGAGTCCAGGCCATGATGGATGGAACTGGAGCAAGGTGTCTCTTACGCGCGCCTCGCTGAGCTCATCGTGTGTTATATTTGCAGGAGAATAAATTGAGGCTGTGCGGCTGTGGAATGGCGTGGGTGGGTGTTCGGATGGTTGGTCGAGTGGTTGGGCTGTAGGAAACAGATTTAAGGCTCGATTTCCAGTGGCTGCTTCAGTAGCATGGAAAAATAATATTTTTATGCTGCTGTTTGTTCTCCTCTTTTTACACACATTTCCTTTTATGTTGTTCTCTGTTTCTCTGTTGTTTTTTCTGCGCATGGTTTCGATGTGTATTTTCGGTTTTGTTGTGTGTTTATGCGCATTCTTCCTAACCCTACTTCGCATTTATGTCGATAATGAACTCGAAAAGAACATCTCACTTGCTATTCAAAGACACAAAACCAGTTAATGATGCGATCGGATGGGGTGGGAAATTGGCTGAAATGGATCACAAATATAATAGGAAGCGGTCGAATGTGACACTGATGGCTCAGGGCATATAGACACTGTAAAAATATTTCTTTCATGTTAATGAAGGCAACGTTATGACTGCGAAATCCCGATTGACAAAATAGAACTTTGCTATGTTGATGGGGTTCATTTATTCGGCTTAATACAAGCTACAAGTTTTCCAAGATCTAACGTAAAATTTGTGGGGTCAAATTTAAAACGATTTAGGGATAGATTTTGGAGACTTTCTCCGCCGACCGTTGAAGGTGGAAATGATTACATCGGAAAGACAGTCTGTGGCCCTGCAGTCTATAATGGTTCTAGGTATCAATCAGTACCCCTCTTTAGCTAGCGGAATGTATATCTAGGCGCCCTCAATTCGGCACAGGAACTAGGATGACGTTCTTCTTTAATTGTGTACACCACCACATGCTCTCTCTGCGGCGTTGTTGCATAGACTTGTAGTCGAAGACTCTTCGAGCTGGATACAAGTTGTCCATACGCTATATATGGGCCAGGTACGTTAGGAGGCTAGATCAATATGTGAGTAGACTCATGTCACTGCTCCGCCCGTGACAGTTCGTGGCATCAACTCAGGACCACAGCTTGAACACATAACTTTTCTCTGGAGGACACTCCGTCATCCGGGTTTAAGGTTTTACTTATTTTCCACGGTAGAGCCGGTGTAAATTTCTATAACTGTCAATAACACCGTCTGTAAATTTAGGAGAGAGAGCTCTATTACTCAATTGCTCCTTTTTTGCTCTGCGTTTGACTTCGATGCCGATTCTGTTGTAGCTATTGATTGCTTGGAATTTTATGGTCACTTCGAAGTTATAGCTGCCCATTGATCGCGTACAAAACAGCGATTGTTTTGGTGTATGCTCTCCTCATGAAAGGTCTTCGGTTGTCCCTTTCTCACCGGCAGACCCATTTTAGCTGCTTTCATACCAATGCTAGCACACCCCTGATTGGAGAATTGCTACTTTCGACAGGGTCTACGTGAAGGTCGTTCTCGTATGATGACAACCGACCAATGAGTCGTGAGTGTCGATTTTGCCTTCTTCGGTATTTTCCTCTGTGAGGATCTGCAGTATGAAAATCTTATCTTACCTATTCGATTGCGAAGCTTAAGGGAAATTTGGAAGAAGCCGAAATTTGGAAGAGTGGTTCTTTCTCGGTCTCTGATTCAGAAATGGAAGCCATTTTGTTTCAGTTAAAGGATGAATGGATCTTATAGGCGTTGGTGCAAGAAGTGGGATCGGCTGATATTACAGTCGTCGGGCATGCTTTCGTCTTCCCAAATTCTGCAGATGATCTAGTGCATTGTCCCTACCAAAACATCGCTCCAGTTCTGATGTTAAGCCATGCATGCGGCTTTGTTGTCGCTCGGGATTTTAATGGCTGTGCCGACTTTATAATCATCATCATCATCTTCTGACCCAAATGCTCCATTAAAGAGGTCACGGGGGTAAGCCACGCACGAAAGCTCTCCAGGCAATTCGATCTGGAGGATTCCCCTCTCGACTCTAACTCATCAGGAGTTGTGACCCCAGTTCGCCTCGCCGCCTTGAGATGGGAATTAAAGAAAACACTTTGAGTTCTTTTCTGGGTCGAGTTCGAGTAACGGAACACGTCCGCTCTCGTTCAACTTTATTTTCGAACTGCCTAGTTCCTTTTCATAATATGTGTATTATGAAACAGAATATCTCTTATCACTAGCCTAAAGTAATAATGCCGATGCACTTGCCTTCGAGCATTATCTCATCTACAGTGTCATTACAACAAGTACTTAAACTCTAAGGGATGAAAAGATATTAACATGCGATTTATGAGGTTGGGACCCTTTCTGGACCGAATACATAAAAAAGAATATTTATTGCCTGTCTTACGTTTTATGTTCCGAATATTAAAACTATGAATTTATTGGATTTTTCAGTTAATGAATGATAAGATGGAAAGAAAGTGATATGGTACTTTAACTCCCCCCTATCTTAAAAAATGACGTCCCGGCATTAACGTTCTCGGTATTTAATTATTGCTTTTAATTTTTTTCTTTTTGTTATTTTTTGAATGGCATTCCGTTTTAGATATCTTTTCATGTTCTTTATACTAACTACTTTCAGTAAATATTTGTAATATGTTTGTTTTTAGTTAATTATCTTTGAAGTATTATTTGCATAAAAAAAATTTAAATTCGTATAGCTTGATATTACTATTAATCGTATTTCTTATAACGTTATATTTTTTTCATAATTTTCTGAAGTTGTATATATATTTTTATTATATAATATATCTTTTCGGCGATATTCTTAGTGTATAGTTTATTTTAACAGGTGTTCCTATTCCTTCTTTTATCCTCTGTTTCTTATATCTAGAATATATTTTGTTTCGATTAACTTTCTTAATTCTTTTATTAATTATATTGTCTAGTTTACACATCATTTTAATCTTATTGGTCTTAGGCAATTTCCGTTGTGCGTGTCTTAAATTTATATTTTTTGACACTGTATTTTCTTGTGTTTTATTTTGATTTTGTATATTAATTAAATCTAAATCAATCAATAAATTCATTGTTGGTTTGATGCCCATTGGTTTCTTAAGACTAATAGTGTCTGTTAATACAATTTGTTTTACATTTATTTCCAAGTCAATTTTATTAATAACATTTTTGTCTATACCGATACATATGGCTTTGGTTTCGTCTATCTGTTGTATTTCTGACATGTCATCAGAAGTAATTTCCGTATTTAAATTTGATTCTTCATTATTATAATTAATTAAATTGTTTTCAATTACATTTGATGATTTTAATTTAACCCCCTCTATATGATTAGCGTAGGTTAATGTTACATTTTTTATATTTAGTTTAACGTTTGCTGTTTTGAGCAAATTTATACCAATAAGCAAGTCTGAATCTAAGCCTTCTATTTCATAAAATACTGCATTGTTGCCAAATATTTCCATTTCTGAATAGTGAGTTATAAAAATGAAACCGTTTAAACTTCTAACTCTTTTAATTATTGGCAATTCGTATCTGTTGCCTAAAATGTTGGGTTTACAGTAGCAACTCGTGGCTTCTGTATCAATTAAAGCTTTAAGTTTATTTCCAGTTAAGAGACTGGTTCGATAAATAAAAGGCAGATCTCTCCTTTCTTTCAAAAACACATTTTCGTTTATATTATTAATTCGAAAATGCTTTTGTTGTGGTTGTCCACTATTGTTATCTGAAACTTCAAGAGATCGTTTCTCAATTGGTCTTTCGAAATTATATTTGTTAGGGACTTGCTCTATAACATTATTTCTATCATATGATTGAGCAAAATTATAATATTGTTGAGAACTATACGAAGTTCGCTGATTGCTCCGAATAAATTCGTTTCCAGACACATTATTTTGAATCAACGACTGTGTCGAAATGTCTACATCAAAGTTTTTATTAATATTTATCTGAGGAAATTCTAATAAATTTTGAATTTGCTGCTTAGTCCTGGAAAGCTGAATATCGAAATTTGCTCTTAAATTATTCAACTGTAGCTCCTGGACTTTAAGGTCACACCCAGAATTTCTTCCTTTCAGAATTAATAACCTATTTTGTAAGAATTCTATATCTGAAGCAATTTTTGCAAAATGTGAGTTAATAAGCCTTTCTACTACCTCTTTCGATAAATTTTCCTGTGCCATTTTAATTGAATATATTTTAATTTATTGTATTTTTTTTTTAATTCTAAGTTAGTATTAGTCCTTATTTCTTTTTCACTACCTTAATTCTATAATTTGTGTATGGGTTACTTAATGGGTACTTAATGGGTAAATTACTAAATGTTGACTCTTCTGCTGCTTCTGCCTGCTGCTGCTACTGCTTGCTGCTGCTACTTCTTCCTGCTGCTACTGCTTGTAGTTCCTCTGAGGCTGCTGTTGTTTATTCTTCACTTTCGTTCATTTGTTTAAGATTTTTAGATTTTAACTGCAGTCAGCTACAATATATTTAAAATTTTTGTAATTTGTTTTGTTTCGTGTTCTTCGTTTTGTTTTCACTATTTATTTATGAAACTTTTTTTTTATGTCATTTTTCACTGTGTCAATTCTCATTGCATTTCTTTCTTCATTCTGTTTTTGTGTCACTTCTTTCAGTTTATGTAATTCAATTATGTCCACATCACTTATTATTTACTAATAAGTATTATATTTTGTTCACCTTTTTTTTCACGATAATTTTCACTAATGATTTTTGTATTTGTTTGTAATTTTTCTCCTTTTTTTAGGATACTTTTTTTTTCACGTCGTTTTCACGAAATTGTATTTTATTTTATTTTTTTTTTTGTCTGTTCTCCTCTTAACGAACTTTGAGGATACTTGATGTTACAGTTTGGTCCCGTGGAGTTAATATTTTTGTAACTCCTCCTGGCAGGATCGCCAATTAAAGAAAACACTTTGAGTTATTTTCTGGGTCGAGTTCGAGTAACGGAACACGTCCGCTCTCGTTCAACTTTATTTTCGAACTGCCTAGTTCCTTTTCATAATATGTGTATTATGAAACAGAATATCTCTTATCACTAGCCTAAAGTAATAATGCCGATGCACTTGCCTTCGAGCATTATCTCATCTACAGTGTCATTACAACAAGTACTTAAACTCTAAGGGATGAAAAGATATTAACATGCGATTTATGAGGTTGGGACCCTTTCTGGACCGAATACATAAAAAAGAATATTTATTGCCTGTCTTACGTTTTATGTTCCGAATATTAAAACTATGAATTTATTGGATTTTTCAGTTAATGAATGATAAGATGGAAAGAAAGTGATATGGTACTTTAACTTGGGGGCGGGTAACAGGTTTGGGGTTCACGAGACAGGTTTGGGGTGTACGAAGCGTAAACCCCTTCATGACACGCAGAAATAAGTTGGCCTCGGATAATGCCTACCCTGGTGTGCCTGGGCCTCATTTACAGCCAGGTCTGAATGGTGGCAGTATACAAGCGTCTGGTGGCCGTACTGTCCCGCTCGGCAGTCGGTCGGGCTTAGCCCGAAGAAACTACGAACAACCCGTCATTGGCCTCGTGAGCCGCTATGAGGAGGGGGCGGCCACCAGCATGTGGGGGGAGCAAATGGCAACGGACAATAGCTGTGCCGAATACTTCATCGGCAGGAGTTCGGATTCCCTCTTCCCTATTCATTCCCGCTAATATATACAAACAGATCAGTTCATGATCCATTCGCGTGAAGGTAATAAAACGCTGACCACGAATTGCAATCACGCTTCAATGTTACACAATTAAATTTAATCTAATTCAATCCATTATGGTCCGTCGAAATATGTGCATCACGCGATTTTTCAATTAAGTAGATTGGATTTTTTTGTAAAACACTTTGAAAGCCTATGGAGGAATCTCATTTAGATGCTATCTAACTCAAATCAGATGTCGTGAACTTGAGTTCGTTACGCTAATTGAGATAGCCACTCTTTACGATATTGGCATGACGAAGGTTTCTTTTTACTGATTAGATGGAAGTAAAAAACGCATTACACAAGCGAATCTGAGGTTTTATGATTCCAAATGAAATACAAACCTTAGCATTTGATTGTCCTTTCGACTGACTGCTATATCCATAGACTCGTTGTTAGTTTTGTTTAGTTGTTAATCATGCTTTTAGGTTAGGGTAGCCATGGCTATCTAAGCTAGCGTAGGACAAAGGGTCTTATAATCGCGGACCTTCGAGGACATGATCTACCTTAAAAGAAGGACGAATTGAAAACAAAAACTAGGTCCCTGAATTCAAACAAAAAAACGGTTTGGAATTTAATGTTTTCTACCAGATTTGTATTGGCGCTGTGGTGTGTGTATATTTCAAGTTCAGTGTTAGAGGACAATTTCTTAAAAGGACGATCCGCCACTGTGCATACCCTCCAAAAAGAGGACGCACGGCAGTCATCACATTCCGAAGATGACTGCACATACTTAGGGTTCTTTCTTGTAGTGACTTGCTTGCAATTCCGCTGACTGTTGTCCACTAGTAAAATAATGTTTGACTTGCAGTTTAAAACCATCTGAACATGGCCATGAAATCTTTTTATGATACATTATATTTTTTAGTCCTTTTTACTCTCACTCTCTCGTTCTGCATTCGCCTCCCCCGTGTCGCCATGCATCTGCATTCATATTTTATTTGTGATTTTATTCCTTTGTCATCGCAAATGTCCTTCGCACACGGGTATGCACAAAAACACACGAACACACAGAGCGAAAGAGAATCACAAATGTAAGGCGACAACGTATTGCACGGTTGGTGTGCTATGGAATAGCTTGTCAGGAGGGTGAGAATGCTGCTAGGTGTGGGGTACATAGGCACCGAGCACAAAGTCACCGTGTCACATGACAACAACTTGTAAAAGGGCGATATTACCACGTTTTGCGTTGTTGGTTGGTTTCTAGCCGCGGGTAACTCTTAGTGATGGTCGTTCTTGAGATATAAAGATTATCCCCCGAAACGTCCTTGCGCCACGCTGCTGAAGTGAAATATTATGTGCGTGTCTGTGTGGCACTTTAGCAACACGTGCAATTCGCTCAAACACACTCTGTTTGCTGCTAGTTCAGTTGACCTACAGCAATATACTCTACTATCTGGAGGATGTGGGTCAAAGATCCGATTAATTTTTCCTGACGATTTATAGAGGAAGATAAAAGTACGTGCGCTTTCTGAAATTTTGATTGCTGTTTTTTTTTATGGTTTCGTTTGGTTATCGTTTCGCTTTTTTCTTTCCTTTCACCTCTCGCTTTTTGTGCGCTTCTCGTTAGTTCTAGGTGTGCAAACGTACCAAATAGAAGTGAGCAATTCTGCAGGTTTGATTTTTTTTTTATTTTATAAAGGAAATTTCATTCCTTTGACCGGGGTCCTGTGGTGAAACGATTTTCTTTTGATCTCCTGTCATGCATGCTTTCAAATGAGCTTTGACACTTTTTAGGAAATGAAAAGCTTTGATTGAGCATTCGGAAATAGACTGTATCCACAATGGAATTCCAATGTGTGTCCTCGAAATCTTGATTAATCGATTCGATCGATTCGTAACAACTATGTCTTGACTTAAGAGTTGGCTATAGCCTAAATCAATGCAGACACTGTTCTTGTCTTGTGAGGACAATTAGCAAGCGAAAAATTTAATCCTACGTAATTTCTTGTAAAGACTGCTTTGACTTTCTCACGATCTGTCGAAACTGTCGAGAGGATGATTTAAAACGCAATGTTCTTGGAATGAACACTCGAAGAAAAACACTTGTCAAACCGATCCCCAATGTCATAAGTTGGAACTTACTTCTTAGACCGGCGAACGGGTTTGAGGGTCTAAAGGGTCTGATTATGCCCAAGTTGACTTCCATATTTGATGACACCAAGTTGCCTTACGACTGCGATCACTGCATCAGGAGACTCTTTGTATACACAGTATCCACTATACGCTTTGCGACATCTGGTTGAGACACCCCCAAATTTTTGAGGTTTGTCAATACTTTTTTTCTGCGACTGTTACATAATAATAATAATATGGGTGGCGCTACTCTCCATAGAAAGCAAAGGCCTAGCTTCTCAGCAACCACTCGTGTTGTGCATGCTATTGTTCTTTCACGATTGGAAGGACCTACAATTGTATGCCGACTCCGAAAGGCCAATTTGAGAAGTTTTATTCTACACAGTTCTTCTCTTTGAGCATTGCCAGTAACTCAAAAGATGTGGGACCTGAAAAGTATTTTGCTCGTACGTGGATCGAACCTGGCCTGAGTGGGCTCAAGTGTATAGGTGTCAAGCAGCTATGGCAAACAAAATGGAAAAATGTATACTAGCACAAAGAAAATGGTTTCTTTCTTGATAACAATGGCTCAGGAACGTCTTCAGAGAAATCGTAAAAAACCTACTCTCTAATTGAATGTCATCAAGACCAGGTTAAAATGTTGAAGAATATTGCCGCCCAAATCGGCATTCACGTGTTGCTGTCGTGTCAAGAACAGCTCTAATCGTAAAAATAATGGCAGAATCCATCAGATCCGTGGGCAAATCAATAAAATTTACTTGGTCCCACCGCCTCTTGCACTTTATTGATTGCCTACATTTTGCCAATTCTTAAGAGGGTCTTGATCAATGTTGGGACTTTACCCCAATTGTGTAGATCTCAAGTGCAGATCAAAAGTGCAATATTAACCACATATTGCAATTATTCCTTTTTATGTCATTTGTCGTTGTTTTTTTTGTTCCTGAAACACTTCCCAAATCCGAATTGTTAAGGACACGCTACGGAACGACTGTGCTTAAAAAATCTGAAGACATGCGAAATGAGAAACTATCTCATTTCATTTATGAAAGTGTTCACGTAGTATGTGAAACTAACGACTGGATGGCGCAGATGGTTAAGTGCCTGCCCCTGGTTCGAGGTGTCAAACAGTGGTGGTAGTCTGACTGTGGGTATCACAATGGACCAACATGGTCTATGTGTGCTGATGAATTCACTAGCAGCCCCCTTCCCCATGTGAAATTTCTCAGAAATTGAGAAGTTAAACGAGGTCTACCACTCATTGAAAATTCGAGAGCAGGTCTGGGATGCTTTCTGTAAAGTGCATGGGAAAAGCAAGTTGCACATCGGATACAAATCTGTTTTTTATTCATATGTATTAAAACAAAACCATACAACAGCTTGGCATTGCCATGATGATCTAGATAGATCTACTCGTACTTCAATGGCAGCTAGATCCGGCGGTTGTGGTGGAGTTTCTAATACATTTCGGTAAGTGTCGCTATGGACCTTATACTTGGGACCTTTATGCTGATAGATCTGGTAAGGGCCTTCTATCCCCAATTTAAGTATGCCTTGCTGTATGTGCTATGATATCAGGCGTTGAATACCCTGAAATAATAATGCAACATATTGAATTGACAGATCTCTTTGTGGTACCAACATGTGTGGAACGGATGGTTTGTGACGTTCGTGTGATGAGAGGGGCTGAAATGTCAACTGATCATCACTTGGTGTTGAGTACACTATACCTCACTGATAAAGTACCTCTCCTGCCAAGCGAAAACCAAGAGTGGTTACACGCATGCGGTACGAGAAACTACAGAACAGTGAAATGCGGCTAAATTTTGAGCGGCACATATCTGAAAGGTTTGGGCGACTTCCAACTGTACCATCGCGTGTAGTGGAAGAATGGCGACTGTTTTAAGGGGCTTGCATTGCCTCTGCACGGGACGTTTATGGAGTGAAGCAGCTTGCAGTGGCGGCTGGTGGTGACAAAGAACTGCGTGCTTTAACACGCTAGGAGTTCAAGAAGCCAGCAGAGAGAAGAAGAAGACCTACAGAGACTAGATTCACTTGGGGGACTACAATGAGGCGCGAAGAACTTGCAAATTGGCTGTGCGAGTTCGGCAAGAATTTGAAAAGCGAACATAGATCTGCGAAAAAGGTGTTCTGGCAAAACCATTCGACGACTCAGAGGAAGGAAATTCAACATCATAGAAGGAGTCACATCCAAAGAAGATGTGTTGATTTCCAATGAGGTGGACATCTTACGCAGATGGAGCGAGCATTTTTCGGAGCTGCTTAATCCGTAGTCTTGAGTGGGCGGAGAATAGTCCTACGGCCAGAAATGCTTAAGGCAATGGGTAAAGTGGGCATTTTATGGCTCTCTCGTGTCTTTAAAGTGGCCTAGGAACGGGGTGAGCCACCTGGTGATTGACAAACTGGGGTGAATGTCCCTCTACTCAAGAAGGGGGACAAATGAGATGGCTCCAACTACAGCGCATATCTCTTCATAAGTTAAGGTGTTGGGAGCGCGTTCTAGAGCTATGGTCGAGACCAGGATGGGGGATTACCAGTGCGGCTTTCGTCCCGGTAGAAATGCAACCGACCAGCTTTTCACTCTAAGAATGGTACCTGAGAAGGCTTGGGAGTATGCCAAGTCCATCTACAGCTGTTTTGTTGATTTGGACAAGGCATACGACCGAGTTCCGCGAGGGTAACTCTGGTGTGTTCTGCAGGAGTATGGGATTGATGGTCATCTTCTGAGGGCCGTTTAGTCTCTATACGCAAACTGTAGCAGCTGTGTTCGGCTTAATGGTGCTAAATCAATCACCGTGGGCGTTGGACTTCGCCAAGGGTGCGTCTAGTCACCTCTCCTGTTCATTGTATATATGGACTGGATGTTGCAGCGCAGCCGCGGCGAGGAATGTTTCACATTGGGAGCATTGAGGGTAAGTCATCTTCTTTTTGTAGATGACTTAGTTATCCTCACATCTTCCCAGACGGAACTCCAGCGCGCACTCGATAGGTTTGCGGCCGTATGTGCTGATGGGGGAACTCCAGCTAACGTGGACAAATCGGAGGTTGTGGTCATCTCCAGAACGCCTCTTTAGTTAGTGGAGTCCCATTGAAGCAGGTGGAGAAGTTTATGTATATCGTAGTATTTTTCCCGAGTGATGGAAGGAGTAATGCTGAGCTTAGCTGTAGAATTGATCAATCTCTGTCCATCTTGAAACAGCTTGGTAGGTCTGTAATCTGAAAGGCCTCGGCCTTGGTGCAGAGCAAAGTTTTCAACTCAGTATTTATTCCAACTCTCACCTATGCTGCCTAAGCTGCTGAGAAAAGATTCCTCCGCGCTGTTGTTGGAATTCCTCATGTGGAGGACAAACATGCAGTGCGCGAGAAACTCAACATTGAGCAGCTGCTTCTTCAAACGGGAAGGGCTATTCTTCGGGGGTTTGGTCACGTGGCACAAATGTCCACTTCATCACGACTTTCGAGGCGGGCGTTGAAAGTCCACAAACTCGCTTGGTTACGCTTGGGTATAACTCCTGATGAGTTAGAGTCGATGGCGGAGGATCGGATGGCCTGGAAATCTCTCGTGCGTGGTTTAATCCCGCGATCATTTTAGTGAAACATGCATGAAGATGATGATGATGATGATGATGATGATGATGAGGATGATGACATATTGAAATTTTGGAAATAAATTAGTGCCCGCAAGTAGTAATGTTATCATTGTTTAATTTTTTTTAATTAATTAGAATGAATATTATTAAATATTCAAATAATGTGGCATAGTTCCACAGATACCCACTGTAACTGATACATAATTGTATTCGTCGATCTCAATCCAGAGTAAGAAAATCTATTTTCTTTTTCAAAACATGCATCTATTCTTAGCGACTACTCCAAATCCATCTTTGCGATATGTTTTTGTTTTGTTGAAAATTGTTCCGAAAGTGGTTCAAACAAGACGGCATCACAATCTGCATTTATTAGTAATTGTCGAACATTTTGATGCTACATTTCACTTGAAACCTTTCCCTGAGAAATAATCTCAGGAGGTAATGATACCGTCGGATCCCGCGCAAAGGTGTACACATTCAAGTCAATCACAATGCTTGATACGAAAATACTGAAATAGCAAAATTATGGGAACATGGAGTAAAGTACTAGCTTCAGGCCCCACGAACGGACAATTACCCTAAATCATATTTCACACATAAAGTGAAACGATCCTATATCCAATCAAAATAAAATGCACAATTTAAATTATTTTTTCATGTACATACATTTTATTAAAGACAAAACTGCGACTCAGTTGATAGTAGTCATTTAATTGTTGTCAATGGCCATGACAAATGGCCCACTAACGTCATATATCAACGGCACACAGTTCATAGCGACCCACTTATTTTCAATAGCAAATTAAAAATGTCTCACATGCAGATTAATAAATTAACTTCCCAGCTCCACTGCAGACTGACTCATACTTCAAACATTTGCAAATCAGAAATAAACACAACAAAAGGACCCATGAGAATCCCTTAATTCCATTATCACCCAGCATGACCATACCATGGACCTTTTGGAATCAAAAAGCTCCTAAGGATATTGACAATTTCTCCGTCCGCCTTTTCCCCCCAATGACCCCATTTACTGCAATCTAAATAACCATTAAACACCAAAAATAGACATAAAAGAAAAAGAAAAAGTACTATCTGTCAGCCACCCCCGAATCAGAGATCCAAAAATCATTTAAAAGCATTCAAAAATACACAATTCACCCTAATCATAACGAAATACAAATACCAAACCGAAAAGTGTCCCGTCACTCAGCCTCGTTTGTCAGGATTATTACGACCCTCCCCTGCCAACGCGTTCTTTCTGCCTATCGCCAAGGAAGAGCAAAAGAAAATCTTCCTTAATGCTATCATGAATGTTTCGCACACAAAAAAGTGCCAAACGCCAAAATGATAAGGGACTCTCTGGCGAACACAAAACAAAAACCAGAACTTTTCACTCTCTAACTCAAAAAAATGAATAAAAAAATTCCCAGCCAACTCCAAGAGGTAAGGGAATACATATATATTCTCAAATTGCAACCCTCGTTACCAGCACTCGGTTACTTTTTCCTCTCTTCAGTTATTTTTTTACTTTTTCACCAACACCAAGTCAATTTTCATTAGGCCTTCCGCTCTTTAATTTGCATTAGCTCCGATACAACCACCAGCGCCCCAACCCTGGTCGGAGTGCGCAACCACCTTTCGTCAGAGCATCAACAAGGTCAAGTACATCACATGTTTCAATTTGCTTTTCGAAACACTCCAACTCACACGTTAACTCCCGCACCCTTGGTGGAAAACTTTTCCCTCAGACCACCGTTGGCCACCAACAGCCACCAGCACCACCACCGCCACGAGCACCAGCCAACCGTCACGGCCGACAACGATGACGACGATAAAGCCGAGTAGGAGGAGAACGCATACAAAAATAAGAGAGAACTCTCGATGTAAATGATGGTGAAAGTTAACGAAACGAAAAACACTCTAACTGAAAAGTTTTCAAACTCACACTCCCGCTCAGTGGTGAACGCACTCGGGTTCTGTGAATGGGCACTTTCCCATCCGCGATGAGCACGGCAGAAGGCTAAGGAAAGATCCATCCCATTTGTGAAAGAACAATAACATTTGCTTGAGTATAAGAATTCGACAGTAATGTTCCATGACCACAACCAAAACCCACCGGGCGTAGGCATCATTCAGGCTCACCCAGTTCAACCTCTTTTCAAGCGGAGGGGTATACCTGAAATCGAGAGACACGTCTTCGCTGCTTGACAGTGGTGTGCGTTATCTCTTCTCTACTTATCATTGACGATCTCTCTTTCGCACAGAAGCAACCCATCCCAACCACCCACCCGAGTCCATCAAAACTCGCCCTTTACCTCACCTTCGATGTGCATTGCAATTTTGTGGGGCGGAACTTTTCCCATTTTTCTGTTTAACATCGCCATTTCGGTTTACCAGCAACATTTACAGCGGAGACGACCCCTCCCCAAGTCCGCCGACCGATCCGAAGAAGACGAGAGAGAATAAAAAGTCATAAACACGGATACATTCAGACCAGCGGACTCAACAAAGAGGTCGACGACGACCACGAGGATGACGATGACAAAAAAATCAATGTTAACGTAAATCTGGAACGCAATTACATTAAAAGCTCGCTTTGATGTTACAACGCGGCCCGCATTTGCAAGAACGACCGGAACACCAACTCACCTGTGATAGCATGAATTGATATTTAAAGAGAGATCTGCGAGTTGCTCGTCAGCTTTTTGTATCGCTGGTGGACTTGTTTGTTTCATTTTGCCTTATCTCGAATCTTTTACATCAATTCTTTTTGAGTTTGCTTATTGTTTGTTTCCATTTTCAGAGATAAGGATATCGGCAAATCGAATTACACACCTTACACCGCACTCTGGTAGCTTCTGTGCTAAGACGATGGGATGTATAAAAACTGGACGTTCAGATAAAGGACTCAACGGTATGAAATCATATTAGAACAGAAAACGAGGAGAAAATCGACGCAGAGAATGAGCTGAAGACGGGACAAAAAAAAAGAAATCATTTCAATCACAATTTTTCCTTTGAATATCCTTTTTCTGCTGCCTTTGCGTCCAAGTTTTAACGTGCACACACAAATACAGGATGCCGAAAGACGACGAATACGTACATAGAACATAAAAACAGGACAAGCGAGTCCTGTATCTTTGCTGATTCTCCTGTTTTATGCTCATCTTTTGCTACTGCAAGGTTATTAAGCAGTCAGCCGGGGTGGACGAACCTCTGTCATTCCTCGAAGATACCTCTACAAAGGACATTATTTGCTTGGCTAAGCGTAAAATTTTGTATCCTCCTCTCTGCGAGATCGAGTTGCGATTCATCTCACAGTGACTGCCGGATGTGTAGGCGGGCTGGGGCGGCGTGTCGCCGAGGTCGAAGAGAAGAAGAAACAGAAGCTAAACGGCAGAAAAAAGAAACGGCATAAACATTAGAAAGACTGATGCTGATAAAAAAATAACGAAACACAAAAGATGGATGGAGAGGTGGGAGTGGATCTGGTGTTATTTTCCCTACTGCTGGGAGGATGATGCGCCATCCTGCTCATGTTGCTGGCAACAGTAAGGGATTCGTAGCAAAAGCATGGAATATGAAAGTTATCATCGGATAGGGGCGGTCTGACCTATCAACGGATATAGTTTCGGACTACTCCCCTCGACTGGTTACATACATGTAGTATGAGTAGTACTTACTTTACTCGAGGGGTGTGCATGCCAGCATGGACGAATGATCACGGGCATTTTTCTATCTATTGCCTTTCTGTGCTCTATCGAGTGGAAGAGTGTTTGCTTAGGGGGTAGTATCTATTCGTTCCACTCCTAGAGGACACATTCGAGTTTACTAAACTGGTGCGGATGGATCTGACTTGCATAGCTTTTGCAAGCGAAATGTATTTTTGACGCATTGTTGATGTGTCGCAAAGACTTGGTAACAGTTCTTAAAACGTTCTGTAGTGCATACCCTCTGATCTCCAGGTTACAAACAATTTGCTTTGCATTTCACAATCTAACTCGCTTCTAACGATAGTGCAGCGTAAATTCCATAGACCGGCATTTCAACAAGAATATAAAAACGTTCATTTTCTGAAATGTTCAAATACTTGCGACTGAGACTTCCTTTGACGATCCTGCGAAAACTATCATCAAGACTAAGCTTTCTTACGTCTGCTATGACTTGGTCTCTATATCGGAGATTCGATATTCCGCGGAGATTCTCTAATCACGGCGCTTGGACTAGAAGCCTCTCTTCGCTTTGGCTGGAAATGTTTGATCGGTCGGAGTCCATTTTCACTCCCAACACCAAAGATGCTGAAAGCAAATTCGACGGTGCTTGTTGGGGAAAGCTTATTGCTAGTCAAATCGATGAGAAAACAATCGGCATTTCTTTATCTTTATTTGACGCTATAGTCTGGAGTGGACCTGGCCCTCAATCACTATGAATAACTGTCTGCAGTTTCGGAAAGTTGGTTGATAATGAAGCGGGCGTCCTCTGTTGAGTTGTTCCACAGGTACGGAGTCGAAGTCTCTATAGCTTAGAGCTGGTTCATGCGCTCTGAATGACCCAGCCACTCTAAGCATTGGATCTCTAGACTCCTGGCTAGGTTCATGTCGCTTTACAGCTCGTACATGGCAAAATATTCTTCTTCAAAAATCCTCAACGCAAACAGAACCAAAGGTTGAACACAGAACCCTTCTCTCGAATAGACCGATGGTTTCTTCCTCTGTTGAGATTGTCCAGACTTCCGCACCATAGAGCAGGGCAGGGATGATCAAGATATTATACAACGTTAGCTTGGAGATGTCTCCACTACTTAATTGCCGAGTCCAAAGAAACAACCTGCGGCAAGAGTTCATATCAGAACTGGTGGGATTCGTGATGTTTACTTGGGAGCTGAGGTAGATCAAGTCCTTAACTACCTGAATACAGTGACGTGGCCAAGTCGTCACTGAAAACTGCATACACATCGTTTTGCCCTCAGTCACCGATGCGACCATTTGAATGCCGGCAAAACGCCTCATTGACGGTTTGCTGTGTTTTTCCAATCACGTCAATGTTATCTGTGTGCTAACAGTTCCAAGGCCCTCTGGAATATAATGCCTCCAGTGTTGCCATGTGAGTCATGCGCGACCTTCACAATTACATTGAAAAACTCGCATGACGGCACGTCTCCTTTGCTATATCCTTTTTTTCTATTGAAATTCTCAGTGAGTTCATTACCGTACTTGATGGAGCAGCGAGAATTTTCCAACGTCATCCTGCACAAAATTAAGAGTTTGGCAGGAATGTCAACACTAGGCATGGCATTATATATGGCTAGATAAATCTCTCCAGCATAAGGAATTTACCCTTACTGCATTGATGGAGCAACCCATGCAAGTCATCATTCTCAACCGGCTCGGGAACGAAAAGTCCTTAGGGGCTAATATTCACCAACTTCTCAAGAAAAGAGCACTTTGCTCCAAGCTTGGTGATACCACGATCGGCAGAGGGCTGAATAGAGGAACTCCACAAGGTGGTGTGGAATGGAACGTAGTAGCGAATGAACTTCTACTAACATTGGCAAGGAAAGGGTGCAAGGTGGGTGCGGTATCAACTATTGGGGATATCATGGAGTCGACTATTGTCGCATTAAATTGGGGCATAAGTGTTAATCCGCAGATCCAATCTAGTCCTCATTCCTAGGAAATTCTTCCATCTCCCTTAATATCAGGGTAGTCCGTAGTAAGTAACAGTGCCAAATTCCTGAGCCCCATTATGGACACGATGTTAAGCTGGAAACCCAACCTCGAGGAACGCTGTAAGAACGCTATATGGTCTACAGCTGCTTACGGATTCACTGGCTTTTTTTATCAGTAATCAGACCCACAGACCCAGACTGCTGTACGACGTCTCGATCTGGTGGACTGCGTTGGACAAAATCACCAACTTCTGTTGAAGCTCGAAAGGCTGCAGCAGATGACATGCATTTGCATCAGCGGAACAATACGAACTAACCCCATTCCTAGCCTCCTCAACCTTCCGCCGGTAGATCTCTTCGGCAGGCAAATTGCTGACAGCATGATGATTACATTGAAATCGCTGCGTATATGGAAGGAGCTCAGCACCAAACATTCTACAAAACCAGGATACAACGACCTCACAATACCCAAGCTAATTTTTGAGGTAGTTTTCTCAACCAACCTACTCCCTGATCTTACTGGACGTCTGCAACACCAGACGTTGGACCGTATAGTGTGAATTTTCACAGATGGATCGAAGATGAACAGATTATTAGGCGTGTGAGTCTACTACAAGGATCTGATTTTCAACTTTGATTCCGTCATCATTTGTTGGGACAACCAGGCAGCGATCGAATCTCGGAGTGCAGTCACATTTAACTTCAAGACGTCCCTCAATTTCCGCCTGTATCTTAACGAGGTGGCCAAGTATTTCAGCATCCTACTTAAGTGGGTGCCGCGGCTAAGTGACATCCCAGAGAATGCACGCAACCTTGGCGTGGGTGTTGATTTAGCACCACTAGCCTGAACAAAGCTCCTCCTTTGTGTACAAGGGCTTCTTTTGGCAGCTTATTAACCACGATTCTCAAGAAATGATCCAGGATTATCCTTTACTCCATCCACCCACTACGTACAAATCCTTCCGGAACCCTACATATGCGACAGATGGAAAAATACTCTTTCCGCTTTGTAGATGTTCGCTTAATAACATGCAAGCAGCTGGGACACGCTCGACAAGCATATTGTTTAGAGAACTGTCCGGTGAACAATAATTAAAAGAACATAATTTCCCTTCACTCTTCCACGACCGTGATGCTGGCGCTCCGATTCAAATGTCCATCTATCGCATGGACAGTTGCTGCAGGCAGCACAATTTGCATCCACATGGCCTGAAACTACTTCAAAACATTTCCAAATTGTAAGCCGCTCTCTCTCGAAATAGTTTTCCATCAATATCACCATGTGCAAGTTTGAAATGAAACAAGAAAACTAAGTGGGAAAAAAATCGATGAAACATGTCCTCTCCAACATCACCAGGAAAGCTTAGCAAATCTGGTGCGATTAATGCGCACGCAAAACTGGCATGGCTCGGGAAGGGAAAAAAACAAAATGAATAAAATTCGCATTCACGAAACAAATCCATTAGTGGCAGCCGGTAAGCAAATTGCGAAATAATTTTCCCACCCAACCACCCCCACAGGCAGTGTATCGTCCTTCGCCTCGTCTGCTACACAAACAACAATTAACTTAAAATGTCACATCAGGGAATATACCCTCTGCCCAACGCCCGCACACACAGGGCAGCATTGACAAACAGCACCTACACTCTATTTAATTGTGTACATTCCAAAAGTGCTCAACAAATTAAAGTAATTTTTCGCAAACGAGGCGATTAGGCGGGGCCCATCGGGAGGATCTCCTCAAGCGGAATTGTCGGTCGAATTGCTGTCCTCAGACAAGCGGAGGACATCTGTGCTCACAAGCCTCCCCGAGTACGAATGCGATTATGCCCGGGGTGGTGTAGGGGACTGCAGCAGGACTGACGAGACCAAAATCAAATATTATTCGTGTGCCCACTGTGCCGGGCATAATTCGCTTCATTGTTTGCCCCTCTTGCCGCCTCCAATGCATTAATAATTAACCGTATCCTGTTACTTGGAATGCTTCTGAATTTGCTGTTCATTTGCTCACCTTTGTGTTAAGTATGCCGTTTGTGTCAGTTGCTTTGGATTCGGGCGCAAGTCCTTGTAGTGGTTGCTCTCTGATGGGAGAGTCGTTGAATTGGTTGGGCAAATGAAACCGTGCTGATGTCATGCTGAACTGAAGTGGTATCATAACAAAAGGACATTTCATTACAACGATCGCATTCGATTTAATTAATGTCCTCTAATTGCATTCGCAGCAGCTCATGGTCAGGTGAAGCTTAACTATGACTCGAGAATATATTGGAGTGTAATGGCCGTCTGTTCGTGTGTCCAACGACCAGACGGCAGACGAAGATGGAGAAGCCATTTGGAAATTTCTTAATTAATTTTTAATGCTCCATCGGAGGCATGGCTGCGATGGTGGTTGTGTTTCGTCTTGAGGAATGGTTCTATAAATCCGCCGACTCTTCTCTGTGTTCGCCCACATCCCTCGGTTGGTTCACTGGCCACCTTCTTGGGGTGGGTTTGGTGAAAATAGTCTCGATGTGAATATCGAACGTGTGTTCGTATTTACCTCAATTTTGCAGGTTTTTCTGTCCGCCGCAATAAATCTTCCTCGAGAGTTTACCTACGTTCGGGCATTCATCCCATCGAGTGTATTAATGCTTGACACAACGAGCAGACTGCAAAAGTGCTTGAATTTTCTGGCACAGGGGCGAAATTGTATTTTCGTTTTGTCCCGTGATTTACTATGGAATTGCCTGGCAACGTAGGTGGCAATACATCATGACCGTGGGCCCTGTTCGGGGATCTGAATGTTCTATCAACATTGGTTGCGAATACTTTACTTTATTTATTTACTCTGTGATGGTTGAACTAAGGTTAGTTTCGAAGATTCGTCATTCGTGAATTTTGCAGTGTATCTGGACATTATGTATATTGCCTTTAACCAATCGATAAATAATATTCGAGGGACCGTAGGCCTAGCTTCTGCAGAACCCACTCGTTCTGTACACGCTTTTTTTCTCTGATGAGAGGAGGAAACCTCATATCAATTCTGATCGGCGAAGTTTGTAAGGCTTCTGCGAGACAGGAATACTCTCTGAGTTTTGTAACTTGAGACAGGTGGAGCCGTGAATAATGCAAATTGTTTCATTTTTTTGTATCACGGATGGACAATCTTTTAAAATGAAACAAACGATAAAACGGGAAGAATATGTTGATCTCATCTTGTCTCACCTTCTGTGGCATGATCCCGTCACTCGAGCCTCCGCCATCGACTCTAACTTATCAGGAGTTATGCCCAAGTGCAACCAGGCGAACTTTTGGACTTCGACCAAACACCACGCCCTGAGTCCGTCAAGCGGTCGCCTAACTGATCATCAGCAGTCGCATTTAATGCCTGCCTCGGATGCCTTGGTGATGGGGACATTCGTGCCACGTGACCAAGCCATCTTTCAGTTCGAAGAAGCAGCCTTGCTTTGCAGCATTGCGTTCCTAGTGTGCGGCTGAAGAATACCTCGCGATCTAATTCTTTCGCTTGCTAACCGAATTTGATCATGAGCATAGGTGAGAGTTGCATTAAGTACTGAGTTCAATCATCATTACATTGATTTATATCCACTGAAGGTTCAGCACAAATTGGCTTTTCGTGCTGGTCCTTTTCTGGGACATTGGTAACAATTTCCTTTCTGCTTGATTCTGCCAGAATTGTCACGTCCTTCGTGAGCCCTTAGTGGAAGCTTTTCAACAGTCGGTTTTACTAGGTGGCCCAACATACTTTCAACTCCACTACCTGATGGACAATTTCGCATGATTTGGGCGTTTTGGGGACGGTCCTGGATTTCTGCCATGGCTAATTATTCCCTCAACTGTAGTAGGATCCACCTTCTATGGTTGGTCGATTTCGAAGGTGTCAGTATTTATCCTTGACTGGAATAACTCTTCAATCAATTCTACGTCACAATCGACAGAAACAACCAACTCATTCCGACGCCCGTATAGCTGCTGACACAGGGGTTAACAGAAGGTGCTCAACTGCCTAGACGTAGCATAGATTGCTTGCAACTAATTGTTGTCTTTGTTAAAGACGATAAAGTGTAACTATCGTTGATTTAATTGATGGTGTCCCCTAAGCCTTCATTGGCTATTGGCTCATTGACAGTAAGCGAGCACCTTCTTTAGTAACTTTTTCGAGACTTGACTGTTTTTGTTTTCCATCGCCTCCTATAGACGGATTACTGTAACATGCATTTCTGGAATCAATTTTTCTGTACTCTCAGTACACATTGTTAAGAAGCAGCAGAAAATTGAGTGTGCACCTGCCGGAGTATACTTCACGAAACCTCAATATTTATTCAACATCTTCATAAAATCACAACAGCACTCAAAAGAGGAAGCATTAATATTAATTGACATTGTACATCAGCGGCAACACGAAGGACGTTCATGCACGTGTACACATCCTGTGGTAGCAAACGCACTCGGCACATTGTTCTCTCTCCAAAAAGGTCGAAAAGAATCATCCCATTTTTCCACTTAGGACTTTTTAAGGATCCACTTTACCGTCATCATCTTAAAGGAGATTGCTTAACACCTACACGCTCCACAGAGGGTGCCGCCAACGAGGAACGCAGCGCAAAATGTGTGCGCCATCATTACCTCGACACTAATGGAGAAGGAGCATTTTTTATTTCAAACTTAATTACACAATGCCATGTCTTGCATTGCGTATGTCAAGCAGTGACTTTTTTGTCGTGTCCAGTTTGTCACATTAACCATCACGGCGTGATCAGAAAATTCCCCGACGTGATGTTCCACGTCAGCCTCTTCGCCTTCGACTGGCTGGGATGTTTCATGCACACCACACCAGGGGACGATAACAAGTTCCTGTCGGATTGTTGTTGTTGGTTGAACTAATTTTTAACACAAAGCCCTCACGCCTACTCGGGCACAAACCAACCCTCTGTGCTTAGACGATAAAATGGAAAAAAATGGGGGCACCTCTGGGAATTCAAATAATTTCTAACGTCCCTTTGTATCCCTGCCGCCTAGCCGATTCCACTACCAGCACCGCCCACAGCCGCACCCACACCAAATAACCCGGATAAAACGTAGGAAGGTTGGAGCAAAAAAAAAAAGGAAAAGACCTACATCATTATTTCATTAGAGTCCCAAAAGGATATTCGAATTTATCGACCTATTTGCAGGCGCGCACAAAACCTCTCGTTTGATAAAAGCGAGCACACAGGGCTATTGGTACCAAGTGGGGTATGAGCTGTGAGAGAAAAAAGGAAAAAAGAACGAGCGGAAGCAATTCACTCTTGCTACCCACCCTGTCACTCGCACAGGACGCATGATGACGATGAAGGCATTCAGCAAGGGATAACCGCTTTGTCTGTGAATTTCGTGCGGGCGATTGGATATATTCGGGATCCACCAGCGTGCTTCTGTGTCAACGTACATATCGATGCATGTAAGTATGCGAGTGTGTGTCCCCTTTTCAGTTCTTTCAAAGAGAGTACTAAGGATATTTGTCCCCGGTGTTATTATCGGAATTAATCCCCCGATTACATATCTCAATCCACATGTACACAGTTTTAATGAATTGTTCTTCAACAGAGAATCGGTGAAAGGATTTACCAGCGGACACTGACAAGTTGTGGATTGAATTGAAACGAAAAAGTTTTGCTGAATAGGCTTTCACAGAAAATTTGATGAGTATGGGATGTACGGGCATCTACAATTTCCTAATGAAAAAGTGTGCAAAATAGTCCAGCAAATTGAACGGGTGTGTGTCGTAATTCGTAACTCTTCTACGAAAAGTAGTTTACATTCAAGAGGACTGTGGGACAATTGCCGAATAAGGTGCTTGCAATTATAGTTTGCAGCTTTTCTCACGGAACTACTCGAGTAGTTGGGAATACAAAAGGAGTAAGTACTGGAAGAATTTGAATGAAGAATAACAAACTTGTGCCAAGAACACCTTCAGACGTAAGCCAGTGTGTAAACACGCGGATCTGCTTGATTCGGTTCCACGGACAAGTTGGTGCTTTTTATAGAGCTTTGGTGAAAGATGACTGACCGAATGTTTTGCCGAAGGAAATATTTTCAGCCGAAGGTGGCCGAAGACGAAGTCGAATATTGGGTCGGACTTTACAAATGGGACGAGGTAACACGACCCCTTTGACACGGACTAACGACACAGAAAATGTAACAGACACAGCGGTCATGTCCATTATTCTTTGTGATGGTGGTAATGAGTTTCCAGAGGGAAGAAAATTCTTTTATGCGAATAAGAATAATCGCATGTAGTTGTATTGTGTGTGAGTGTGAGTAGTTGTTGCTCATTATTCATCGATACATCGAAGACATCGATGTTTTTCATCGGAACGTTTCGATGCATTGCATCAAAAAAATAATAATCGGGACTGTTTATTCAACCAACCATTGATGATCTGAGGTCACCATGCTCCTCATTACAATACGATGACTACCTTTCGTGGAATGAATAAGCAGGCCTGCAGTAGAAACACTTATCGACGTAAGCACTTGCCACTGCGGCATTGCAACACACGTCTTCAGAATGGGGTTACCTTACAATGCCCTTTGCAAAAGTTGTAAAGACGACAACCTGACTGAACCATCGCCGACTAAATAGTGGGTCCGCGGACCTGTGCTGACTAAGGCGTGACTTCCATGCTGAACCTATATTCACAATAGCTGCCGAGAGCGAAGATAACATTGACTATGAGTTAGTTTTGCACCCTTAGCGGAACGATGAAGTCCCGTGAGTGGTGAAACCCCGCGAGAAAAAGTTAAAATCCTGTTAGCAAGCAAAGAGTTTTTTCCTTGATTTCAAATTTGGCCTTATTTCGATTTGGAAATGAATACAAAACCAATTTGCTCCAATTTCCATATTCAATCCGAAATAAGGCCGAACATTTGTGAGTATGTATAGGGCGGATGCCGGCCCCTTGCTTGGGTCATTATAGGACTTGGTTTATTTGCGAGGTTCTGTTCATTAAAAGTTTCTTTTTGTCACTGTTACCTATTTTATTGCTTATTTAAAAAATTGGTTAAATAAACCCCAAAATTAGTTTTAATTGTAGTTGTTGGATGTTAGTGGAGCATGTTCACACCTTGCATGAGAACTAAGTCCACTACTCCTCCATCTACCACCACTGGAAACATTCAGTAAACAGGAGGCAGCCTGCACAGCCCTGACTCTCCTTCGGCCACTCAACCATTCTAGACGAATTCAACTTTCTCCCCAACGACTCCGACCGCCTACTACCCCAAGCTATCTTCGAGAAGATATTCTCCACCAGCATCCCCTCCAGACTGGACTGGATATCTGATAATCAGACGCTGTTGGGTCGAAGACAGACGAGGGTGTAGGTGCTGGTGTCTATTCTCAAGACCTTAACATAGCTATCTCCCTGAAGCTCCCTGATCACTGTAGCGTATTCCAGACAGAGAGGAGGCATTGTCCTGGCTCAAGAACAACGTAATATACAAAAGAGATATCGCCACCTGTTCGGACAGTCAGGCCGCAATCAATGCCCTGGACAATGTCATGTTTAATTCGAAAACATCCCTTTATTGCAGGCTGTCTCTTAACGAGATGGCTGAGCATTTTAACATACACCTCATGTCGGTGCCGGGATACTGTGACATACCGGGCAAGCCGACGAACACGCTGGGTGTGGCACATCCTCCACCCAAACAATAGGGGGTGTTCCTCCTTCCATGCCAATCGCTACAGCTCACCATCTATTAAAAATACACACAATCAACATCACTAATCGTAAATGGCTAGAAGGAACCATTTGTCTTAAAACAAAGGAAATATGGCTAGACTCAGCAGATCTTCAGTCAGGACGCTCACCGGCATCATAACATGGCACTGCACAATTGGCACCCACTTCCGAAGGTTGGGGGTCCCCTATAACGACTTCTGTGGAAGCTACATGGATGAAGAGGAGGTTGAAGCCATAGATCACCTACTCTACTCGTGTAGCGCGCTGGCAGGTCGTAGATACTTACACCTAGGGGCCTACTAATTCAACAACCTCAATGAGCTAAGAAGCGTCAGTATTAGCCAGCTAAATCGCTTTATCACAAGCACCAACTGGTTTTAACTGTTAGGGGGAATCAATCCGCGTGGCATTACAACAGCGTGGTATTACTTTGGCCCAAGTGTGACTGCCTTCTGCAACCAGCCACTATAACCTAACCTAACCTAAGTCCACTGCACCAAAGTGAGCGTAGTTCAAATTAATTCCCTGAAGCGAATATGTCTGGCTGCTGATTGCTTAATCCCTTCGCTGGTATATATGGCAACATACTTACAATACATATACTACTGTACTTTACTGTGTTCAAAGGTCTATTTAGTCAATAGTTTTTGTGCACTTGAACTTCTGCAGAAGATCCGAAGGCAATACACGTGGATATTGTGTTTAGTTGGCCAATGTGTGTGTTTTTGGCCTTCAAATGTATAAGACGGAGGCAGGCGTATTTTATTCAACAAACTCTTCGAAAAAGGACACACGTGAATTCCGTCTTCCACTCTGATACATGTCCAATGTATCTTGCCTATTCTTATTGGCAACGACGAGTTATTTGAGGTATCCCTAAAAAAGATAGTTTCAAGCAAAATCGCACGATATAGTCGCCTAATTCACGAGAGATAAATTGCTCTCGGAACTAATTTCTCAATTAATCCACTGATTCGCGTGAACTGCGTGTACTGCGGCATGTAGAGCGTGTTTGAATTTTGGGCAGTAAAAAGTTCCAAATAATTGAACGACAGCGAGCGCGATTGCCGAGCAATTGTTCTGGCGCACGTCTTTGAAAAATCCGGGCCAATGACTCCGCCGGAGCTTTAACGGCACCAAACAATGCTTATTTCCGGGTTCATTAGCACCTCTTGTATTGCCTATGGTTGCTCATCGACCAAAATATGCCATATTTCTTTATCTTCATAACGCCTTCAACAAGATATGATCTTAGTGGCTGAAGACAATTTTTTGATAAAAAAAACCAGATCTTGACAACAAGATCAACAATTTTGTAGCGTCGTTCGAGTGTAAGCCTTTACGTGATGACATTTTTCGACTTGCATGCTGTACAGAATAGAAGCACTGAGAATCACCGCAAACAAATGTCCCCGATAAGAAACGAGGAAGTGTAAACATATCATGGGATAATAACAGACCAAAAGAAATACAGGCGGAAGCAAAAACATTTTTTAAGTAAGTACTTCCGACTTTTGAAGAAAGTTGTTTTCGGTGATGTCTCCAGTGGACTTAAGCTCTTCACTTACAGAACACTGTGAAAATGCCCCAACTACTTTGATGGAACCATTTTGACAGGTTAAAGACGCTAGTATCCGAATGGCTCTAGTTTTCAGGCCAAACTTCGAGTTTACATCACACCGACCATGTCTCAAATAAGAACAAAAATACAATCCTTCATGTAACACAAGTTCATGCCAAGTTTCAATTGTACGGAATAAAAAATAAACCTCCGCCTATCGTCTAAGGAATGAGAGCTATGCAATTCTGCCGGATTGTCTACACAAATATAAAAACATAGTGATCATGTTTAAAACAAGTAAGATGAGCATTTTGCATTCATATTATTATTCTTATAAGATTGGCGTTACCACCGGATAAAAATGTAAGCAGTTAAAAAACAAAGCACTTAACCCTTCAAGTCCGATAAAATTTATCTTCAAACAAACAATGCGTGGAATAGTCGTCTGTCCCAAATACATCAACGCCAAAACAAAACTAATGATCTCGTTACCGAGAGATAACTCCAGCAAACTAGTGGGTCACCAAGCTCATAGACTAGGCCTGATTGATGCAGAAACTGCAAAGAAACGGCGGTGGTTGAAACTCTGGAGCATTTTCTTTTTTTCGGTCCGGCTTTAGCCAAAATATTCCAGGTCAAACAGTCTTTACATCCTTAAATGATGTGGTTATCGTGAAACCACAACATCTTACATATTTCGCCTCTCGAACATTCTGCTTAAATAAAGCTGCAGTGGACTACAACTAGGTTCACTCTATTGAGTGGTATCACTATGGACAAACAGGGTCTAACCTACCCTTACTAATCAAGGGATGGCATAAGAGCAAGGAACATTTATTTAAGTAGAGTTTATAGACTCAAGTAAGACTTGTAAACAGACATATTTATTTATTGCAATCCTAAGGTGGATATTACATTTTACGTGTAATTCTTCCACAACATCACCAAATGCCACACTCATAATGCGTCGACTGCATTCAATCATTGACGAAGGGAAACGTTTGCACACTTTTAACGAAGCTATTCTTGAAAGCAAGGATAGGGTGGCTACCAAACAGGAATGCGGCTTGTTCCTCTTAAATCCTGCAGCTAAAGATTTCCCTAAGATGTGTTTGAATACCATATCAAGTGTCCTAGTCTCCTTCTTTTGATTAATTTGTATTTGCCTTCTAGATCACTTCGAACTCGGCAAATATTATTCATGAGATAAGTAGAGAGGATAAGTAGAGTTTTTAATGAATATGCACAACACTTGGCTCTGACTTCTGACAACAGATTAAATTTTAAAAGTACACTCCAAAGCCTGTTTATGTTTTATGCATTGAATTTCTTCAAAAAATATTATGTAACCATAAATGAGGTTTCTATACTTTATAATATCTGTTAGCACATATGTAGCTTGAATATTAGGTAAAAAAATAAATAATATGGAGCATCTAGCAATTGCTCACCATCCCCAAATTGTCCATTCCAGAGCAACCCCCTGAATGCTCAAAGTTTAAGATGATTGCAGAGTTCACAACATTTTGGCAATTATTAGGGAACCCGGTGCGTATACTTAACTAAAAACATAGGAGTGTTTTTTTTCGTTTCAAAACAAAAGGCAAGCGTACAAAAAATGTCGTCTTCTTACAAAATTAAAGCATGTTTTGAATTTGCCGACATGTGTGAAGTATATTGTTGGCAACACTGTTTGGGGTAAGAATAATTGGGTCGTCACACACACTCTTTTCGATGTCGCGATATAACGACACAGTTCTTTCTGCCGAATTTGGATGATATTGATGTGGCCAATATGCGGTTTCAAAAAGCCGTGTCGAAAAAATTCAACTACACAACGAGACACTTTCTGGTCGTGTGAATACCCTCTAGTTTAGGGGATCAGAATGGTATAATCAGATCTTTAGCCTCAAAGATAGTGTGATTTAACCTCACTTGAATTTCTCTGATGGGTTATTTCGAAAGTCGAAGGTCTATTCAACAATCCTACAAACACCCGCGCATTGCAGGACGCTGCATCAATGAAATTGAGGCACATTTATGCAAAATCGTGGCGCAACAAAAGCCATGGAGCCAGATGTCAGATGTGTTATTCCATAGATAACCCTATTCTATGTACTTTACGATTCAAGCAAAATAATAACACTATAGGTAAAAACTACGAACTGTGCTTTCAATTTAATGCAAATCTTGGGTTAATTTTGTGACACCCATTAAAGTGTCCGCAACCTAGATTCTTGTGCCAGGACAAATTATTTTGATGCATCATTTTAAAATTGTGCCAATGTCGAATGATCCGATATAAAAACTACACATTCAAAAACACTATACAACAGTCCACGGAAGCCACCAGAGAAATGTTAAGGAGGCACCCAAAATGAGTTCGAATCAAAGTTAAGAAACACATTAAATGACCGAATACTAGTGCCTTTAGCCTAGTTTCCAATAAAGACTTTCACAAACATAAAATCATGAAGTTCTAAACTTTCGAACTGATATCAGCTCGAAGCTTCAAATTTAAATACAAATTACCGAAGTTCCTAGATTCACTAGATAACAGAGATTCTACATGAATAATTCCAATTCTTTTGCTTGTTTTTTCTTTTCATTTTGTTGTGACTAATATCCAACTGAGCACAGAACTTCAATGGACGAGCATTCACATCTATTATGAAATAAACATTGCAACACACGACTTACCTCTTTAATGTCCTGCTGATACCCACGTCCACCTGTTGATGGTGTATTTTAATTCCACAGACAAAACCGATCGAAATGCCGAAATAAAACCTCAGATTATTCACTCAAATATTTACACTTCCATACACTTTTATGAAATCACGGGTTTTGCGCTTTTTTTTTTAAATAAAAATATATGCACTCTTTTATTCCGCTCCAATAGACGAGAAAAATATTTAAACACCTTGCATGTGCGTTTGACTATCAGATTGAAGGGGTTGTTATTTTTTATTCAATGTTGTTTTCTGAAAGGACAACGAAAAGCGTACAATTCAAATGAAATTCACATTGTTTTCCGATGTATTCGGGTTTTTATATTCTCTACTACTTTTGCTTTTGCTTTTTATTCGCTTTGAAATATTAACAACGTTTCAAAATTGCATTATCTTTGTTTAATATTTCATCCACTCTTGGCTCCAGCTTGGGAATAAAATACAATTTCCAGCAGAAAGGTGGATATTGAAATGAAGACTGGCAAAGAAGAGTACGCTAAATAATAATAAAAAGAAGTGTATAAATAAATAATAGCTTCTCGGAAACGAGCAAAATTCGATTGAAATTTGCAGGGAGCAAGAAAGGCGCTGAATTATTTATGGTAAACCAGCCAACGCATTTAATCCTTTTTGCCGGTGCCGTCTTTGTGCGCAGATTCTAAGCAAAAAACGTGCATCGCCAAGAGTGGACTTCATATTTAAGTTATACAAAATTAATCACGAGGAAACCTGGACATCTGGAGGGTGGAGTAAAAGATTGTCGAAAAGCGGGAAGCAAAATGTGTCTAACCGCATGTGAAATGTTTTCCTGAAACGGCAGGAATCGTGTTCATTCGCCTTAAAAGCTTGTCACAACCCAAGGCTTACCATTAAGTGAAAGCCTTCGGGATACAACAGCAAATCGAAATCGATTTTGCATGAATGTTTTGCATAAACTATCTCTGTCGTCAAGGTTCTTGCCATCGTTGTGGCGCCATTAGTTGTTGTACTGTCATTATTCTCAATCGACGCTGTGCCAGCATGGGGTCCTTTGTATTACAGCTCTCTTTAGTCCGCGAAGAGACTTATAATTTCTGCATATACTTTTTTCCAATTCATTCATTCACAAGAGAGAGGAAGAGTAGAGCGCAGTGTGATTGGATTTTTCCCCTATTTTCCAAATGTCAACTCTCACCGAGAGAAACTTAGAAGTGTGTGATAGCGACACTACTGTAAGCACGTTCTTTGTATTCCAACGTGCAGAGGCAGAAGGATGTGCTCGCACTTTATTGCATGTTCGAGGTTTTTGCCTATCCTTTTTGCAAACAAAAATATATTCAGCTACTTTTCCTCCCCATTATCTTCCTCCGCCGCTCTGGAAAGGATAACATAACAGGGACTGTGTCTTCTTTTGCTTGAATGGAACACACAGAATGACAGGCTGTGTGTAAGAATGCTTCATAAAACCCACACACTAATTCTCTGTTATGGCCACTAAAAAGCAAAAAGGAAAAAACACTCAGCAAAATAGGACGACGACGACAACACGGCATGGGAGGGGGATGAACAAAAAAAAAACAACATAAAGTAGAAAACCGAGGAAAACTTACTCCATCGTATGGAGTGTGGATATTTGCGCAATGGCAGAGGGAATTTTCCACATCTTATTATCTTTACATGCACTTAAAGAGGAAGAAAAAACCTGAAGACCGAAATAGACCTTGTATCCGATGACCATGTTGTGTGTTTACCATTCAATGCTGTTGCTTGGTTACAACTGCAAGCCCTGGCAGTGGATTGGTGCAGGCGGCTGCTATGTTTTGGGGGATGTTTCAAGTTGCACAGATCAAGAGTGGACGGATTTAAATTAGTGTTTACACTGGCATTGCACTAATTTTCACGTGACAACACAACGTACTCGATTTCACACACACGCTATCCACTGTAGAGCAGGATGTAGCTAGTTGTGTCAATTTGGATGAATGGGGATGCTTCGTTCCCGTTGAAACAGTTTCAGAATGATTCGAGACGGACAGAACACTTATTTAATTAACACGAGCTTTTATTTTGAGACAGTGATACTCGATGCCAACGAGATTGGATTGCCGGAGCCGGAGAAAATTTTGACGCACGTCCAGATTGCACGAGAACTCAACACCAACTGACAGCGATAATAGCCGTCAAGTGAGTCAATATACTCGTGCGTTTTTTGAGTTTTTCATTTTGGGGATGGTTTTGTTGTCTTTGGTTTTTAGTTTGCCTGAGAATGGGGTAAATACTCGCTCTGCGGTATGAACTGTTGAATAAATGGGGATGATTCTGAATTCTCTTCGTGTGGTGAAATCTCCGTGGTGGAGAGTGAAATGAAACCTTCTCTTCTGCAGGAATACTACCTTCTCGGAGTCGTTGTGCACATCAAGGGTGTTGCTGAGTTAGTAAATTGTGGAGTTTACGATGAATTGGCCATGATTTGATTTTAGGGCGATCATTTTTACAAACATCAACATAGTACGAATGCCACTGAAAACTGAAACCGGAACATAAATTCGTGCCCAATTATCATTCAGGGCATATCTAGAGAAGCTTTCAATAGGACGCGAAGGATATGAATCGTCAGACAACTAAATGTACATCAAGTCGAACTTAGTGGTCGGTCAATAAGACGTATGTTACCATCGAGATTGAAGAATTTAAACTGGGCACAAAGAAGAGCTGGAACTCCTTATACTGCGGCCGATAACAGTTGAGATCAAACGCAGAATAGCAGAATAGCACTATTTCTTTGGGATCTCGAAACATTTTAGTAGTATTGCTGGCTTCACACGAAACATTGGACATCGCAGGCGTACTGATACAGGGGCAGAGATCGCGCCACACACAGGAGGAAGACAAGTGGATGTCGATTGTTTTGGCATAACGAAATCATTTTCAGGCTTAAAAAATTGTTGTGTTAATTTATTGTGATCAACACAATCATAACTTGACAGATGACTGCGCTCTTCTTCATATCGTTATACAAAAAATGCGTCTACCAGGTATGCAATGTGGGAATGTAGCAAAGTGCTTCAGTGGTGCTTCCTACTTCTATGTTTTCATGAACACTTGATGTACGGGAAATGAGCTTAGCACGTGTTCACACGTGTTTACGACGTGATTTAGGACGCACACGTTTCGTGTTTGTTTAGCACGTACGTACTTACCAAGAAGCTGCCTCAACCATCTTCGAGTAGAAACCCTGCACCACTACTGATCTCCTGTGTACTTAGCCAGACGTATCGAAAACGGACGAATAGGTGAGTGTAGGTGTAGGTGTATACACCGTATATGCGTGCTGTGACATTGTAACATACCGGGTAATTGCAAGCCGATGAACTCATTAGGTTTGGTACAGCCTCTTCTCTAACATCAGGAAGAGTTCCACCTTTCTTGTCGATCGCCGCAGTCAGCCATCTCCTCAAAATACACACAATGAAAACGAGCAATCACAAGTGGCTAGAAGGCCCCACTTGCCTTAAGACAAACGAAGCATTGTCAGCACTAAATCTTAAATCATTGCTCTGTCTGCAGACCTTCACTCAGGACGGTCACCGGCGTCATACAAACACACAAAAAGGGTATCCCATGCAATGATTTCTGCAGATGCTGCTTGGATGAAGGAGGTGGAAACCACAAATCACCTCCTCTACTCCTCTAGCAAGTCGAAAGTACCAACATTTTGGGGCCTACTATTTTAATAATCGCAGCGAAGTAAACAGCGCCCGCATTAGCCAAGTAAAACGCTTTGTAATAAGCACCCACCCGTTCCAAAATAAGAAGTGGCCTAATTGTGGCCTCATTATGACTGCATTCTGCAGTAAGCCAATCTTACCGAAATTCCTATTCTCCACTCAGCTGCAAGTTATCTTTTGATTGCCAGTTGTTCTGTAGTTTTGCGTTTACATTCAAATCTTGTAATAATGTATAACCAATCCACTGATATTTTCTCGTTGTTTTATTGTGCCTTCCGGTTAGTTGGTCATCTTACAGAATGGTCATCCGATTCGCTCTCTCTGCTGGATCTCTGTATTAGCACAAAATCGCTTGTGGATGGACAGGAATGTATCAGAGAAGAAGGAGGCCTGTTGGCCTTGCCCATCCCCTTGTGCCCGGCGTTCTCCGCATGCTTTCGCATCATATGGACTAAACCTCCTTCCAACCCTGAGGCGTCTGACACAACCCCCTGAAACCGCTCCTCGCATTACTTCAAGGGACCTTTTCGGACCCACATGCTTTCCCGTTATTGTTTTTCTTCTCTTTTCATTCTTCTGAGAATTTCTTCCACAAACTGGCAAATTTTGTCCCAATTTAGGTCCCTCGTCAGCAATTAATAAGGGATGTGTGTTGGACTTCCCATCTTGTGCAGGCAACAATGTGTGATGTGCGCCGTCTGTTGGGGAGTCTCCGTACTCGCAGGGTGGGCTATCCGTTTTGTCGATCCTATGTAAGACTGCCTTGAAATGTCCGTGAGGAAGTGGGTGACAAAATAGTTGACCTCATCGTGTTTCTGGTCCTTCCACTGAGACACATTTCTTCTCAGCCTCGTTGTCCTTCATCTGCTTTCCGAGCTCAAGCGTCGGTATCGTTTGCGGTATCGTTATCGGATTTTCGCCTTGTTTTCGGGTACGTACTTCCTTAGGCCCGATGGGGGTCACTCCTGCGACTACAAGGATGTTGCAACTTTCGAGGCCCATCCCGCTGCGTACTTTATCTGTTGCCAGAGAGTTAGTTATTGTCCTTTGTGCAGCTTATTAAGTTTATTCAGACTACTCACTTTGTGTCTTTACACTCTACGTTCAGGAATTGCAATTAAATCCTCCCTTCACAGAAATTTGTGCCAAGATTCCGGGAAATGGCTGGGGATTACCTACGACGGATCTTAGAATATCACCCCTCAATTATTCGCGTGAGAATCTTTAAGCTTTATATTACAGACGGCACGAATAGTCGGCTACTATTTGGCATTATTTTACTTTCTTCCTATTCGGCATTCGGCCTACCATTAAACCTATGTTGTGACACGACCTACTCGCGCCCATGGCCCATGGCCCATAGCCACCGATATTCGGCACTTCGGCCGAGAGCCTAGGTAGTATTCGGTACTCGACAAAAGCGCTGTTCGTGACATCTCTAGTTTATATAAGTGCACAGATTTTTCTTCCAGTTATTTTTGCGTCTTGTGCAGTCGATCATGTCTGAAGGGCCAAAGCTTATGGAAACAGAACAAGAGAATGGCAAAATTCACTCAATTCCTTCTGATCCTCCAGACAAAAAAAACACCAAAATTCACTTTATCAATAATCAAGTGCAATCGAATTGATATCGCATTTGACGCCCTTATGCTATCCGAAGAGCATTCACCATTCACCCCCTATGTGCCTAGTTCAGTTCTCTTTGCCTACTCTGCACTCACTCTGCACAAGATACATGCGCACAAAACTCTGCTCTCCAGGAATGCGAAACAAATTGGAAAACGAAACTATATACTCGTACATGTACACACAGAGGCCTTCAATGATGTCATACTGAGGCAGACTTGTCTAGTCTCTTCCCATCCGCCTCCCCGATTCCAGTTCAACCTTAAATGCCACAGGGTGTATTCTAATTTGTTTGCCGTGCATGTACATGGATGTGTGCGACATGCCTTAAGCGAATATCATATTCGAATTAGACACACTAATGTGTTGCGGGCCCGACCTCCCATCACCCACCTTCTACGACCCACACCAACAAAGCGTCAATATTACAATAAAATCTAATTCATAGAATTTCCCTTCTAAGATAAAGAAAAGGGACACACACAAGTTATTCAATTTTCTACGAAAGCAGCGGGAGTTCGGGTGTTCGGTCGTTCGGGGTCGCCTATGAATGTATGCGTGTAGCCTTCGAGGACCCTTCAATTTAATAAGCTTTGCTTACTTACCCTTCACCAAATAGAAGGCGAAAAAAGGATCCTGAGCGGAAAAAGCATTGGTGACATTGGCTGCTACAAGCATCTACACTCGCCTACATATATGTACATAGCATGTCCTTTTTTATTAATTTTTTTTTCTGAATTTGACATGTGATCCCAAAATAGATGCTGCTCACAGGGGGTACGTGTGCGGACCCTTCTGGAGACAGGACAAAAAATCCCGGGATCAATTACGTCCACAGCTCCATGCTTCGCGACGGGAGCGTGATCTGATTATGTGACACACAGATACTCGCATTTCGAACAACAAGTTGCTGGCGATGTGTACTTGTAGTTGCGCGCATTTACGAAGGCATGTCTCTGGGTGAGGAAACGAGTGTAACACTCTCATTTTTTGCCGGATGACTCTCACAAGTTTCGGGATTAGAAAAGTTTAAGCATCAGCTTCAGTCACAGAGCGCGAGTGTCGACAAGCTCACATGTGTCGACAGAAGGCAATACTTCACGTTCCTTTATTCGCATAAGTCAGGCACAACAAGAGGGATATTCAGAATCTCTCGTGTAACATAGTGCCGGCTTCGAAATCCCAGTCCACTAGGGGGTGTACTCGTACATGCTAAACGGAGCGCATATCGCACACACATGACACATTCTTGTGGATCTGCAAAGAACTCAGGCTTACAAGGGGATATTGTGCGAAACTGAAAAGTATCTTTGTCTCGAAAGTCACAATTTGACATTGTATCATCTTCTCAGATGTGAAGATGTGGATGGTGATGACGAGGATGATGGGGATGGAGACGATGAAGACGATGACAACGTCGAAGGGATTTTCACATTCAGTCGCTTTAAACCGCAATGCAGAGATATGTAGTGCGGTTGTGCACCCCATCCAGAGGAAGGTACTATGCCGCTCGTATCCTTTCAGAAAGGTTACTGAACACAAAGCCGAGTGCGGTGGTATAGAATTGTTGACAACAGGCCCACTGAGCACGAGAACTAATAGGGGTCGGCACAATACCCACATCGAGGTCGAAGACGACGCGACATCACTCCGCAACCGGCGAAGGTTCTTCTTTCATTTTTCCCCAGAGCGCACCGTGGATGGGATTAAGCGAGCATTTTTCATAGATGAGCTGTCTTATTCAACAGGACGAATTACGCAGAGAAATTAGCATTTGAAAGTTTATGATGTGTGGGTGTTGTGGGTGAGAAGATGAAGGCACGAGCTTGGTAAATTTGCGGACGTGTGTACATACACATCCCGTTTGGCTGAAAGGAGATGGGCTGCCATCATGAATGATGCTGGTGCAGATATCCTCCAGTCTGACTGGTTGGTTGGGCTTCATTGGGGTTGATGGCGAGGATGGGAGGAGGTTATTGTTGTTGTTGTTGCTGTTTCTGTTGCTGCTGGTGTTCTGGTTTCGTTTTCTTTTCCTTTTCATTTTCATGTACACTGCAGTTGTCAGAATTATTCATTCAAGGTTCTGAGGGATGCGGGGCGTGATGGGTACACAGGGCACACAGAAAAAAGAGACTGAGTGTTGCAAGGAATGCTGGATGCTTCGGAGTCGGTTCATGTTGTGTTGTGGATGTTGTGGTATTGCTGATTCGCATTTTAATTTATTTCTGTTTGTGGTGCAGCCACACATAAAATGGAACAGACAGTCCCATTCCCAAACCATTGATGATGGTTGAAGGTGTGAAGGTTGGTGATAATGTGATTTGGCATCGTTTCTTTTTCAGTTTCTTACTTCTGTTTTGGATTTGTGTTATTTTCTTCTTCCCCTTTTTTCCTTCATCTCCTGTTTGCTCGTAATGCCTGTCGAGGTTGTTCCCATCTCACCCGCACACCCTGAAATTGGTAAGGATGAGCGTATTGTTGGTAATTCCTTTTGATGTCAATGATCAGTTGGATTGTGTGTCTGGGCGATTATTGAGTTCGCTCAGACTGACAGTGAATGGAGGATGTATTTGAAGGGATAATTTGAAAAGAAGAGGGGATTAGATGATGGGAATCGATGTGTGAGAAAGTGATAAGGATGCCTTTTGTTAAAACGAATAAGGATTTAATGGGGGTTCAAATCAGAAGTATCACTGGATGCTTACGAGTGCAGTAAAGTTGTGAGCAGTCCAGTTGGCAAAGGGTCTTTAGCGAATTGTGTAATTTGCTTATTTCATTAACGTGGTTTCATTTGGTGGAGTTGAGTGCATGTTAAATTGAATTTCAATGTAATGAGATATCGGAAGGATGACTTTTGAGAGTTCAAATTGGTGCAAGTAGCGGTGGCGTCGTCTTGCGGGTGACTATTCTACAAGACAGAAAACATATCTCTTACATAGTTATTGCATCGTAGGATTTGTGAAGTAGAGGTCTGCAATGAATGCTGTGGAAAAGGTGTGAAGACATTCATTTGATTCGGATTACTCTTCACTATTGTACATAAATCCTGCTACAAAGCAAATCTTGTTCTGACGTCGTCGCAAAACTATCTGGATACACCGTCAATAAACACTTTCGATTTAATACGCAATACTTCCAGGACACTCCTGTCTATGAAGTCCTTTGTCGCAATACTTTCTGGGCACTAGTGTCCACAAGCTCTAAGCCGAAATACAGTCAAAAATTGACGAATGTGGTCGTTATAAGCGATGTGTCGCTGTATCTGATGGTATACCGGGACTTCTCTGTGTCTTAAACCATATTAGCAGAGCCTTTGAAAATCAGTGTAGAAAGAACTTCTTACTTTCTTGGTAAGTTTTTAAAATTGTGGATACAGTGGAGTATGAAACGAAATATTCTTCGGCAATGTATATCTTGCTCTCCAATAAAGTCGCGCCAGCAGTTGCATCAATTTTTGCAGCTGTCAACAATATTTTAATCCAAAAAAAATTTGCCGCTGCTGATATGATCATAAACATTCTTCAGCTGTGCATGAGATCCTTCCTTCCTTCCTTGCTCATAGAGTGAAGAGTATCAACCCCAAATGCATGTGAAGAGGCTATCCCGATGAGAGAGTTGAATTTCCGGACATACAAAGCCTACAAAGCCTCCTACTGAGGAAAACCGGAATAAGTTCGAACGGGCCAGAAATTAAATTTAAAATTACTGCAATACGATTAACAAACGTGTTAATCGCTCTCCTATGAGCAAAAGTTCAGGCAAAAAGTGCTACAATGTCCCAAGGGTAGCAACAACTTTTGGTCATTTGTAAAAAACGTCAACTCTTTAGACAAAGCCAATCTGATTGCAGCCAGCTCAACACTGCCAGGTTCCAATCTATCGCCATCTTTACTTGAGATATCGACTTGCACAAATCCGCTGGGCTTCTGAAGAGGTGTTCTTCTGCGTTGGAAAATATTGCGTTATCTTTTTCATCTATCCTACTCTATCTTTCCGAGCAGATAGAAAACAGCATTTGTCCAGCCCGTCCCTAAAAATGGCGACTCTTCGTCACCCATACCGACCCTAATACTGACGTCCCATCTGCGGACATGGAAACGCTGATAAATAGTCAGCTTATGAAATATCTTGAATTGCGGAAGATTCTTAATGACCGGCAGTGCGATTTCGGCAGCAACAGGTCTCCTGGTGGTCTGGTTATCAAACTAAAAAGTGGAAATAATCTTTGAACAATGCGACTAGATGGCGCAGTTGGTGAAGTGCCTGCCCTTGGCTAGTGGGGCCTCCTGTTCGAACCCCCGTAAAAGCAATGTTAATACGATTTTATCTGCTTTTCAAATCTGTTCCAGTTACCATTTGCCGTTGGGATCAAATTAACGGCACTATCAATGGAGTGGTCGATGGATATCACTGGAGTAGTCTGACTGTGGGTATCACAATGGACCAACAAGGTTTAAGTGTGCTGGTGAATTCACTAGCAGCCCCCTTCCCTACACTACCCTACCACGACGGTACCAAAAATGAGCTCTGCAGTTTTACTTATCGTCCAGCTTTCGAGTATAGCAGGACCGGCAAAATTAGATGGTTTTGACATGGTTTTGGTCCTTCGAGTCAGAAGTTTCGGCAACAGAAGTAGCACCGGTTACCAAGGGTGATTGTACTCAGGATCTTCATTATGATGTCTTTCGAGTTTGCTCCGAGGTTTAAAAACACATTTCCTATTCAAAATTGCCGAGGACTTATTCAAAGAGGACTATTACGAGCCTCGAGCTCTCGAGCCTGTCCGAGACTTCAATGATAGTAAGGAGATGTTACGGAACGATATTATTTCAAAGGCATTTGACAGAGTTTGGCATACATAGTTTGACATAAACTCTCTCCTCGAAAATGCGTGTCTATAGTAAAATGAATCTTTTCTGAACTCGATTTTAACCTACATTTCGAACCGTTAAATTAAAGTTGTTTTGGTTGGGTTCAAGTCTGATATCCACCAAATAAATGCTGGTGTTCTCCAAGGCTCTGTCCTGTATCCGACACTCTTTCTCAGTTTTATAAATGATCTATTGTCTGCCAATCCATTGTCATCCATTCGAGCGAACGCTGATGACAGCACCCTCAGCTTTTAATATTCGTTCTAAGATTCACGACCCCAACCTTCGGCCTTTGAATTGGAACGGCACCGTATGTTAATCGCCTTGAATTCCGATCTTGACAACATAATTATTTGGGGACAGAACAACCGAGTGGAACGCAATGCTGTCTGCTGTCACTTAAGTGAGCCCTTGTAAGCCAGCCACTATCCATAAATGCCGAAAAGTTTCCATCCTTGGTATGTGTAGCAACACAATACTTAGTTGGAACGATCACATATTTTAGGTCGCCAAAAATGCTGCGAAATGTTTAGGCTTCGTTAATCGATGCAAGAAATACCTCACCCCCTCTGATTTGGCTTTAATTTACAAGGCGTATATCCCCCATCTGGTCTGGTGCCCCCAAGACCACCCTGCACCTACCTAGATATAATCCAAATCGAGCGATAAAATGTATAGGAGACAACAATTCATTAGACCCGCTCGAACATCGACGTACCGTCTCTTCTTTGTCGGTCTTTTATCGCTATTTTAACAAACAATGCTCAAGTGAGCTAGCCAACTGCATTCCTCATCCCCATGAATTCACCCCGCAAAACCCGTCTCGTCAGGAATGCTCATCAGTTTACCCTTAAACCTACTTTCGGACGCACATTACAATTTAGAGACTCGTTCTTCAGCCACACGAATATGGAATGCTCTTCCCAGCCTAATATTTCCCATAGTCTACTATCCGCAGATATTTAATACCAATGTACACAGGTACCTCCTTTCCCCTTCGACCCGTGCTGTGTCTTAACACCGGAAACATCACCCCGGTATTAACAAGCACTCGTGCGCGCGTTAGTTAATGAATCCTTCGTCGCCTTCAGCCAGTAAACTCTAAAAACTATCTCCTGGATTGCAACGAACGACTTTATGGTCAGGAGTGTCCAGGAGTGCTCTTTGCCTTACGCCGTAATACGTTCTGAGATCTGTCCATACGCAAAAATGGATATATTAAATTGCAGAAGTTTCAACTTTTGGGCTCCAGACAGTAACTCATACCAATCGGAGTTTAATTAGCTTATTATGACCGTCTTTACTGTTCTGGCGAATTTAACACCGACATTTTCAAGGAATGAGCGAGTTTTTGAAATAATAACTGTAATTCAAGCGACTAGTGCGTTTGGGTAAACGCATCAGCCGGACTTTGTCACTGACACGGACGCAAAATCTTTTAAAAAGCTCTGTTAGGCGAAATCAAGATGCGAAAGAGAGAGAGGTTGAAGATGGATATTTCCTTGGTTTTGGCTAGACCGTGGGCCTCTACCTGTCTCCACTTTCCCGCACCAAGTTTGTTGTGTTTCTGAATCTTTTCCTTCAAACGAACTCTGCTTATGTTTTTGGTATTGCCGAAGTGCGAAGGATGATTGCCTTGTAAAGCCGATCAGTTTCATCCTTCGAGAGCGGGTTACACTTTTGAATTGCTTCTAGATCTCAACATCAGTTGTGAAGAGAGATTATAATTTCGATATTTGTGGATTCGTGAGTCAACTCTGGGTACAACCAAAATAATTTTCACGGCCCACCTCTTTCACTGGCAATGCTCAAAGAGTAATAAATGTCTAGAAAGTGCTTCTCAATCTTGGCCGCTCGGAATCGGCATAAATATTATTGTTTAAGGAGAGAAGAAACGAAGCGTGTCTTTTCTGAGCACAAAACTTTTCCCAAATCATCGAACTAAGTCATCAAACATTACGTAGCAAGTTTACATCTTGCTCGCGTATAGTATCACTTTAAATTGTCTCTCGTGGCAGTCAACAGCGCATCATTAGAGCGTGGGCAGTTTGTCTAACATCACCCCGTTGCCGCATATATTCTCATCCCTCAGGCACCTCTTGAGCATGCCTCGCCAAGAACTAATCAAATACAAATTTAAATAACGATTTACGGAGAAATTTCCATTTCAAGTACCGCAAATTTCCTTAATTACACGCACTTTGAGTTGAGTGCCTCGTTCTGCAGTAACAATTTGAACACACACCCTTCTGAGGGGGCGGCCCCTTCACCACAGACTGAGGCGCTGTTATGATTGCCTTTCTTTTACTCGGTACGCTCTTCTTCTTCGGATCCTGCACAAACTCATTAAACTTGGAAAACAGTTAATTAAGTCTAAAGATGTCATTTCTACGTACCCCACTGCCACTCAGTCGGGCAGTCACCACCCACTGCGATCCAGCCGCGGCTGATTCTATCAACCTCAATCGAAATATACAAAACGGTGAGTAATAAAAAATAGATTGTCGAATGGAAATTTTCCGTTTTGCGCTCCTTTTTATTGTGCACATCGAAGGCACCCGATTCGGGCCGAGAAGACCCAATGCAGGGGAACCCATGTTTTCGTCTGCTAATTTAATTTATCTTTTTTAATTGCATTAGGAGTGGGGCGGGTGGATGGCGAATGTTGAATGGGGTTGATGGACCAGTGGTGAAGACTTCCACGCGGTCGTTTTAAATTGAAAATTATTTTCGAAATTGTCAGCGAATTTCCCCTGTACAGGGACTTTATAATGAAATTATTTTTATTTCATTAAGTGAAGTCGCGCGTACCTTATTAAGAGCATCGCAGACAGACCCCTCGGTCCGTAGCCCGGGGCAACAACAACACGAGCACGAACACGATGAGTGCCTTTTGAAGCGTCCTAAGGAGATCGGTAGCGCGGTCGCTCGTACTTTGCTGTTAAGTATGTGAAATTTATTTCATGAAAATTCGCTAATTAAATTAAGAATTCGCTGTAATTGCGAAATTTCGTAGGCCTGCTACGGCCCACTCGGAGGTGTGGCTAAGTGCGGTTCAGTTCTGAAGTGCAAGAGGACACACAGCGGGACGTAATGGAGCAGGTGCATTCGGGCAGAAATTTTCTCATTAACTTTCATTATTGCCATAAATTACTGGTTCCGCCTGTGCGGAAAGCGATGGTGGCAATGACAACAAACAAGCTTTCATCTGATGCCTTGGGAAATATCCTTTTATTTCCAGTCAACGAAGGATAACAAGCAGGAGGTTAACTATATGACCTCAGGCAGTTTGATGGACAAAATAAATTGTTTACTGACGCCTCAGGCATGCAAAAATTTACCCATTTTTGAAAGGCTTTGCTTCGAAACTGAAATGGAAGGACTGTCTCTCAGTTCTTTCATCCATTCCCTGGTGCTATGTCTCAGGATACATACATTTCGTTCTGCAGATGTTAACTCCGGTTATCTGTGAATTTATTGGGTACAAATCGAAGCTTGTGTACACGACATGTTCCCATGTGCTTATTTCTTTCAATTTTGAAAAAGTTCAAAATCAAAAGTTTCCCTATAATGATATAAAGACTGAAAACTAAAGGGTGATTTTTTAGCTTTTTGGCAACAGCTGACGCACGTTTCGTGTTTTGTTTCACTGTCAAACATCTTCAGTTTGGTCTGTAATTTAACCATGAATCGTCTTACAAACGAACAACGCTTGCAAATTATTGAATTTTATTATCAAAATGCGTGCTCTGGTAAGAAAGTTCATCGCGACATCACATGTGTTCAGCGACGAAGCTCATTTTTGGCTCATACGTAAATAAGCAGAATTGTTGATTTTGGAATGAATATCTGCCAGAAGCATTGCAAGAGCTACCAATGCATCCAGAAAAAGTCACAGTTTGGTGCGGTTTATGGGCTGGTGGCATCATTGGACCGTACTTCTTCAAAGATGATGCGAATCGTAACGTAACTGTGAATGGTGAGCGCTACCGTGAGATGATATCCAATAATCTTTTTTTTTGCCCAAAATGCAAGAGCTTGACTTGCATGACATGTGGTTTCAACAAGAGGGTGCCACATGCCACACAGCACGCGCAACAATGGACTTATTGAGAGGCGAGTTCGGTGAACATTTTATTTCAAGTTCGGGACCGGTCAATTGGCCGCCTAGATCGTGCGATTTAACGCCTTTAGACTATTTTTTGTGGGCTATGTTAAAGATCATGTCTATACAGACAAGCCCGCTTCAATTGACGCATTGGAAGACAACATTGAAGCATTTATTAGTGAGATACCGGCCGAAATGTTGGAAAGAGTATGCCAAAATTGGACTAAGCGGATGGACCATTTGAGGCGCAGTCAAGGTCAACATTTGCATGAAATAATCTTCAAACATAAAATTGTATGGACCGTACTATCAACTGCAATTACCAACTATGTCCGCTGCGGTGAAAGTGACACACACTCAGGTGCGTGCCGAGTTGCCGATTTCAACGAAGAATTTTTGTTTGAAAAATATCGAGAATCTCTTAAACTTCTCAGATACTCGTGAGAGAAAAAATATCAAATGACACTTTTAAAACAATACGATTCGTTAAGCTTTTAAAGGCTTCTTAAATTTTAAACAAAAAAGCACAAATTTGTTCAATGCTTGTCGATGCGGATTTTCTTCACTCTTTCTTGGGATACTCACATTAAAACTATTGTAGCCAAGTTTTACGGAGGACTATGTACCCTTCGGACTACCTGCGAAAATCAAAGGGAAATTTTCTGCAAGCCTGACTACCAAAAATACAAACATTGCTACAAATCGAATGGAAACTCAAATGCGTTGCTTTTTAAGCATCAAGAGTCATAATCAAACGTAACGAGGCGAGTTTTTGGACTTGGTCCAACCATCTTTTCCTGGGTCTGCCAAGAGGCCGCCTGATGGAATCGCATTCAACCCCCGTCTCAGAGGTCGTGATGAAGTGGACACTCGTGCCACGTGACCAAACCAGCGAAGCATAATCCTTTCCGTTCGAGGAAGCACCTGCTCAATGTTGAGTTCCTCGCCCATCGCCGTGTTTCTCACTCTAGTATTCCCGGCGAATAATTCTCACGACAGCACGGAGAAATCTCATCTCAGCAGCTTGTATTCGCGATCTTATTCTTTCTGTTATTACCCAATCATGACCATAGGTGAGAGTTGGTACAAATACTGAGTTGAAAACCGATTACTTGGCTTTGATACCAAGCTCGGCCTTCCTGATTACAGATCTACCAAGCTGTTTCAAAATTGACCCAGCTTGACCCAGCTATAAATAGCAAAACACCATTATTTGAATTTTGTCCGATCTCAAAGACAGTTAACCATATTACATCAAAGCATATATAGGATAGAATCAACTCCATCCAAGCTTAAGTCTTTATATTTATTGTTCTATATTTTCAAGGCTACCCTTCACGTTAAAACGTTCAACTATGAATGGCATCCCCTTTCCTTCATTCCTTACATATATTGAGAGTTATTCCCTTCAAAGCTGCCAAGTCTCGGCAGATGTAGTTGTCATAATATTGTTTTTGGTTTTGATTTTGTTTCAAGAAATTGCTAAATGCTAGACAATTGAAAGTGTAATTGCATTAAACAAATAAAAGCGCATTCAATGTTTAAACACAAAGTTTGATTCTACAACTTGCAAAAGTTTTCAAAACCGATACATTATTCCGAGAACGGATTGAGAACTTCTAACCATTTTTGACTCACTGTATTTTTTTCTCAATGAGCGTTTGGTCACGTGGTACGTATGTCCCCATCATCACGACATCCGAGGCGGGCGTTGAATGCGATTCCATCGGGTAGACAACCGCTTGGCAGCCCCAGGACGAGGTGGTTGGACCGAGTCAAGAAACTCGCCTGAATACGCTTCGGCATACCTCCTGATGAGTTAGAGCCGGAGGATCGAGTTGGCTGGAGATCTTTCATGCGTGGTGTTCACCCAGCGACCCCCTTAGCGGGTCAGAAGATGATGGTGATGATACTTATATCATCTTACGTCAAAAACGCTATAAATCAAATGTATTCCTCAAACAGTTGATAATTATTTATCTTCGTCTTTCGTTATTGATTCCAAACCAACCAACCAAAAACGTCTACTTCTTTAAATGACGCATCCCGCTGACTTAAGTATTCCTGTCAATTATTATATACCTGAAAATATTGTCTTTTATTAACTATCAACGGGACAAATTAAAAAAAACGGGACTATCCTGGGTAAACCAGGATGTATGGACACCGTACGCATCACAGTCACTTATCGAAATTACAATAGCCCGTGGGTAATTTGCTGTGAGTCCGTTTTTGTCGCCCGTTCTGACTGACAAAATCACGCAGTTGATCATTGTAGGGCTAATTTAATAGTCTCAATCTGTACTCTTCTCTGAAATTAACACCTGCCTTTATTTGGGACTCCACTTTCCCTGAAATTGAGGATGCACTTCGCTAATCCTTGAGTTAACTCAGAAAGGAGTTGATTTACGTTAATTCTTTTCTCATGACTTATTATTTGACACCGATAATCAAGTCCGACTCCAGCAGAAATCATATTATATATTCACATTGATTCACACAAAGATTGTGCTGTGTCCCACAAAGTAAAAGTTGACACTTGCAGGTTTTAGTAACATGACATAATAGACAGTGGTTTAGCAGAGGTAAAAAGCTCGCAAGTCACTAAAGTATCTCTGATTATTTTTAGCTTGTTCTCAGAGCTTTCGGATTCTTCTTTCTGTGGTTTCGTGTACAATCGCTTGACGCGACATCGTCCGATCAGTTGCCGTCTGCTGACCGTCGGTGAACGTACAAGCACGCGCATGCCATAATCGTGTAATCTCCTCCCGGTTAAGAGATAAACAACATTTATTTCTTGCAAATTCCCTTATCAACCAGTACTGTTTGTCACACGCTGATTTCTTTAGTGCAGTGATCGTTTGTTTGAAAAAATTGCTGTATTAATAAAATGGGCAAAGGAAAGAGTAAGTATATGTGAACATCTTGAAACCGGTTACTTCTTTCTTTCCTGAGTGATGATGTGAATGTGAATGTGCGTACGTGGTGTGTATCAAATACGAATCTGAAGTGATCTTATCTTATTCCAGAGCTTGCATCAAATTTGCTTTATCATTCCTCTTGAGGCTCGTTGCATAAAGCGAAATAAATTTATTTCAGCTGAATATATTTATTTGCTTTATAATACAAGTGATCAGAATGCAAATTGCGTAGTTTGTCACTAGAAGCAGAAAATCCAATTTGCGCATCAGGCAATTCTTTCTCTATTTTGGAATACCTATGTAAATGTAGGTGCAGTTGAAGTGCTGTATTTATGATTCGATTGGCGGTGTAAAACCACACGAGGTAAGCCACATTCTATGAGTGGTCCAAAAAATGCCAATAGTCAGTACTATAAAACTTATCTGGGAAAAGAATCGTTTAAACAACTCTATAAATAGGGTAGACCTAGAGAACCACGGGAACACTTTTGTCGACATTGAGAGTGCCTTAGAGTTCTTAACCGAACTTAATAGATCAATGCAGAAGTCTTTCTGGACTAGGTCCACTGTGCCCTTTGTAGGAGGCGTCGAGGGCTTTAGGATGAGGATGGCTTTTTGCTAAGTAACGGCCATATAGCAGCAAAACAAGTCATCGATTTCTGGCTCTAAGCGGATGATGTTCAGCTCCGATGCCTAAATTTAGATTATAGTGGAAAATACTCCCACGAAAAAAGGTGATTTCTTAGGTGATAGCTGCCTGAATCCATTTGTTGAAATGCGGGAAGATGTGAACATCAAGATCGATGTGCGTGTTGATTGAGATCCGGGTGCCACTTGAATGCGAAAAGCAGTAAGCGTACTTTGGATCGATTCATGAAGTATATGCACCCGAAAGTTTATAGAAATATTCTATTTCAAGTGTCTATCTGGGGCTTCTCGTCCCCTATAGTCCGGGGCAGTGACGGGCGCATTCGAATTATAATTCGAGTGACGATTAGTGCAACATCTCGAGCACATCTCGATTCTCAATCAATCATTCTAAAGACTACGAACTCATTCGAAACACTACTAATGAATTACTAACTGCTAACACAAGAGAACTCGATAAATTTCTCTCGAATTCGAATGATTTTTTATTAATGAACCGGCAAGTTGAATAGTTTTTCTCATCCAGTTTTTTCTTCATTCTGGTTATGTTCCTGACTAGTATTTCACTACCAGAACTGTTCGTTACTTGTGTGAGTAGTTAGTAAAAATATTCGGATGGCGCAGTTGTTTAAGTTTCTGGCCTTGGTTAGTGGGGCCCTCGGTTCAACTCCCGGTGAATGCAAAGTTAATACGCTTTTATCTGGGTTTCTAATCTGGTCCAGTCACCATTTCATGCTGCTTGGGCAGCATGGGCACCAAGTCATTTTGAGAACAGGTTCCTCGCTTGGGAAGCATTGTACTTTACGTCGCTAAAGAACAATAAATCAGTTATCAATAGAGATATAAAATGGAAAATGTTTAAAGAAAAAAAAGATAATGATAAGGCCTGCCCACAAGTTTGATAGGCCTTAATATCCCCCACACGATTCGTCATATCAATTCACTATCACTACTGCAACTATGAAAAATGTGTCGAGCATAAAAAAAGCAGCATGTAGCAGATCTAACTTAATCTACCTTAAATTATCTTCACATAGGAAACATAGAACTTAAAAACTATCTTAACTATGTCCGTAACTGTGCGGACACGTGCACCAGGGCGTTGATGTTATGTATATGCTTAACATATATAATGCATTCCTGTCTCGATCAGAGATTGCTCTACTGAATCGGAGGAGATCCTGGGTGCGAGCGCCTGTCCACTGTTCGGTGTACGACATGGATGATCACAGGTCATCCATCTGTATCCTGTAATAGGCTAATCGTGTCAAAATAGAAGAATGCCGTTAACGCCCACCCTTTCATGGTCATGGAAGTCATAGCTCGTGAACTGTGCCTTCTGATCAGCTTAATAATAAAATTATCTATCCTGCTCAAGTTTGTCTTGTTGTACAGGACCTCGTTAGGATAGTACTTCTTGTACTCAGACTCGGATCTACAATACAACCGGAGACAGGTCCGAAGACACTGTCTCTCGAACAACCTCATCTTTTCCATTTGGGAAGGACTCACGTTGGACCACAGCATGTAGGAGATTACCTTCACCCTAGTCTCAAGTTGACTACTGTAAAACAACCCTCTCCACAAAGCCACAGCTAAGGCTTTTGTAGATTTTGTCAGAGCAATATCTATACGTTTGTCAAAATACAAATATTGATCTTGGCCAACCAAGTGCCAAGATACCTTACTACACTTTTCACATCTAACGGCGTTCCTTGCGGGTCAACTACAATGAACATTCGCCAGTTTATGCGTGTATCCCATGATGGTATGTACAACGGGGTCCTGAAAAGGATGATTTCACACTTCAGGAAGTTGATAATCAACGTCCAGTCTTCGCTGAATTTGTTCGAAGTCAAATTGCGGCAAGATATTATATACTTCGACCTTCGGACCTGATCTAGATCATCAGCGTACGCTACTAAATGCGGCATTGAACCAAGTGAATGTTGAAATAAAAAAATACACAATGAATGACACAACACTGATGCCTATCAGCGAGCGAATACGTAGCGACATGTCTAATGAGTCACTTATCACTGTTAGCTGTATAGTAGGTTGACCGTTTATGTCGACTACAACATTAACATACTTTTCTGTTATTTAGGTCTTATTAGCCGACAGGCCTTAGTACCCGCACCTACCTTACTAGTCCGGGGTAGGTGGTCGCCATAGCGGAACAGGTTAGTCCGACTCCAATGCCGGCGCTGCTAGGAATTCACGAATTTTTCAACTTTCACATAACATGTAGGCCCCATCCTACTCAGGACTGTCATACTATTATTGTTATTATAAATATTCTCCTTTGTACACCAACTTATATCACATCATCAGGTTCCTTGCAAAATTACTTCCAGTAAAGCAAATTTAGCCGACTAATGCTACATTTAAGAATGTTTGCTTAAAATCTAAAGACACTGCCGAGCGTTTTTAGATGAAGAGAATTTAATGAATAAATCATACAAATGTCGGAAAGTTTCGGAAATATCTATTTTCAATGACGATCAACAATTAAGTAGACTGGCAAGAGTATGCTAATCATATCTGACAATTTGCAAGTTTCAGAGCCACGACTAATTTAATTAAGTTTAAAAATGAGTACCAAAAGCTTTGGAAGTTGTGCCGTCTAGGAAGGATTTTAATAGAACATAAAATGGTATGGCTATTTTTATAAGTGATGCATTTTACAGCATCCATATGCAATGAATCGTTGCAGGTGGAGGGTCCCTCAATTTTGGTTGCGACAGAAAAATCAATTAGACTGCGACCAAATTTGTACCTTCATTATTTTCTGGATCTTGCGATTATGAATGGAGTATAACGCCGTTCGAATGTCCAATGTGGACAATCTTGTAGCACTCGATTCTGACAAATTTAATGAATTTCGACACATATGCGGTTCATTGTTCGGTCATAACTGCACAAATATTCGTTCGCAAAGCGTCGAGAGCCACAAGCGATTGTCGTTGCGCTACTTACTTTGTATTTGGATTCGCCCAAAAATGAATAAAAATTATTATAAACAAGTTTTTTTTTTTCACTAATGTCGAACAGAAGGAATATAGTGCAAACCACGCCAGCAAAAATAATAATAGGTAGCGCCAAAGCCCATAGATGGCCAGGCGTTAGTTTCTCAGCAACCACTAATGTTGTGCGTGCTACTGTTAGAGCACGAGTGGATGGGACCTACAGTTTTATACCGACTCCGAAAGGCCAATTTAAGCAGCTTTTCTAGACAGTTATGCTCATTGAGCATTGTCAGCGATTCGAAAGAGGTGGGGCCGTGGAAATTATATTGCTCGTACCAGAAATCGAATCTAGGCAAGTGAGTATGGGTCGACGCACCATCCCACAATGCCACGGCAAGTCAGCAAGAAACATCACCGAAAGGAAATATCAAACGCATCAATGTCTTTATCTAAAAGACTTGTTGACTAACATCTGGGAAGACAAAATCCATGACTTGCCCGAGACGTTCTGGAAATCATAGAACATAAGAAAGAATGAGACTAAAAACTGCCACACAAAACAAAAGACAAACAAACTTGTCTTCAAATTTGCGGCAGATAAACAGGCACACGACGATTATCAAAAAGCAAATAATAGCTCAACAAACAGCATAAATAATAGCTGAAGCAGGAAGCAAAATAATCACAACACAATGCTGAACAACTGAAATTAACCGGTGTGCATGGAAATCACATGCCACATACCCCACACCAACAAAAAAAATCCAACTTGGTGGCCAGTTCACAATGCTGACCGCGAAATAACTTGACCAGGCAAGAATTGGCGGTGCTGTGTGAAATGTGGTACCGCGTTGTGAAACCCGCGTGTCTTTCACATCCATATCTTGGTTTTCATTGGTTGCAGTGATCAGACTTGACCGTGATGGTCATACAGTGCACATGCAAAGTTTGCATTTTTACTGATTAAAAATTTGTGTGAAAACTGGTCACCCAAAGGCTGGTGATGCTCAAGAACACAATCGCATTACGTGGTAAGTTTGCTTCAATTGTGTTGATGCAAATAAAAGTCCCAAAATTCACACTCTTGCTGTTAAGGGCGTATTTTCTGTAGACCGATCTGTAGCCGAGACTGTATATTGAGTAAGCGTTTCAAGACTCAGTAGGTGTTTTGCAGTAGAACAAGCCATGAATGGTAAATCCCCATCTGGAAAGAGTACGGAACCAGTGCCCTTTTTTGCGAGTTCGTCCGATTCCAAGTTCTGTGAAATGTCATATTGTTTGCATCCATCGTTGAGAGATTGGCGGCAATTGAGGGAAGTATTTGAGTTGAATGTAGGGATTTCATAGCAGACCATCCCAACATTCAGTGATTTCCAGTAGAATCTGTTGATTTGAATTCTAATTGATACTACATTCCCACTGAACGAAAAAACGAAGTTCCATCAATTTCCTTCGAACCTACCAGGTTCTGCCACACATTTTCGGGTCTGGAAACCTCACAGTTTAGTGGCAGCCCCCTTGAATTGATCCGTCCATGAGAGGTTGTCCACCCCGAGAAGCCTACAGCAGGAAGTTCAGTTGACATTGGTCATTTTGGTGTTCATTTTCTCTTATAAATTGAGAACTTCTTCTTCTTCTTTGTTTGGCGCTACAGTCCGGAGTGGACCTGGGCCTGAACCAACAAGCCTCTCCAGCCAGCACGATCTTTCGCCAGCTGCCTCCAGTTGTGCACACCAAGTTGGTTGAGGTCCTTCTCCACTTGTGTGCGCCATCTCGTTCTAGGACGCCCTCTTATGCGTTGTCCCAAAGGCTCGGAATCGAAGACTCTTGCTATTGAGAGCTAGTGACTTGAAAATTGACAGCGAAACCACTTCAGACTCGGTGGGAGAGGCCTATTGAGGTTTCAGTAAAAGTTCACCAGGACCTAGCGGTTTTGGTTCGAACGTAGCATGAGAAACCCTTTTTAAAGAAAACTTAAGGTATTATAAGTTCGGTGTCACCGGGTACGGATCCATATCTGCCAAGGATAATGGAGTGTCCACAGCGGAGTTCTTTCCACATGCACATGCAGCGATTTCAACCTAATCACCCTGCTGGCGGATGGCAGCGGTATGCTTATGGAGTAAGTTCAGACCTGTGGAGGGGATACATACGACAGCTACTGCTAAACAATTCATACCTTAAAATGCAAATATATAATATATACGTAATCTCAGATGACAGTTCAGTTTGAAGTTTGTTTTATGTACAAGAAAAATTTAGCGACTTAATTTCAAGCTCTGGTCTTTTGCACGAATTGAGTTGTATTCCAAAGAACATAATATTCGCGGTAATAGAAGCTCTACTTCCAGAATGAATTGTTGTCCACGCTCTTCTGAATCACTATCGGAAGTAGACACAATATTCACTGAGACTGAAAACCACAGTCTATGTCCAACAAAACAAGCAAAAAATAAACAAGTCCAATCAGCTTCGACCGACAATAATCGTCCGTAGACGATTAATTTCCGCAAACAACCACCCGAGCAAGTAGCGACCATTTTTAAAATGAAAAGGAAAGGCATTCAAAGCGAAAGGATTCTCAGTAAAAATTAATGACAAAAAGGGACTACGCGGCTGTGTGAAATAGCTATCAATGTCCACGTCCTATTTGCCCAGCCTATCGCTCGATCATATCGCTTCACTTTCATTAACTTAATTGCAAAAGTCATCTCGACTCACCGTTATTTTTTGAAAGGGAATGACGATGCTTTGAATTTCGAATTTTAACCTTATCAACGCAACCTATCGCCTTGGAAGTTCGGTCTTAAGGCCCAATCAAGTGACAGGGCCACTTCGAAGCGATTATCTCTCTACTCAGTGAAAAACGTGTTTATTTCTGATTCTGTTGTTCGAGGGAAAATTTGTGTATGGCAGAATGACAAAGCATTTTTGAGTTTGTTTTCATCTTTTTAATTAAACAGTCATATGGAACGGGTCTACATGCGGGGAAGCATAGAAGCAATCTGGTTTTGCTTCAGTGTTTGTTTTGTTCTCGACGTGCATTTCGAAGACACATACAATGTAGTTTATCTGTCGGTTGTGAAATAGAATGCACTTGGAAAGTATTTTAAAATAATCGCTTCTTCGTGAAGAGAATTTCACAATATCTGCTGCTCATTAGTCAAGAATACAGCTCTTATCTCCAATCATTCATTCACCAATGTTGAAAATATAACAATTACACCATATCCTGTACGTTAGTTGCTATCTGCAGAACGGCAGCAGCGATTAAATCACGTGTTTGTTCGTCGTCTGGCGTGCGTTGTTGACAATAGAAATGTGTTGTCATGTTGTTTGAAAAACTTCGAAACAGATGTTGATTAGAGTAATAATTGTGGAAAATATTTTAGAGTGTTGCCGTGGACCTGGGTATGCCACACCATTGGATGCTATGAAAAATGGGCCGCGTGAGAAGCTGCTTTATGTTGTCACCGTTCAGCCCAATTTGGATGAACCCCATGGAGACTATTTGTCTACTGTTGACGTTGATCCTGAGAGTCCAACTTACAGTCAGGTAATAAAAAAAATAACACATACATACATTCGTACATACTATTGACATTTTTCTTACAAAAAGCTGCTTGTTCTTCAGAAATCAATTTTCCAGAACTCAGATAAATTTTCAAATCTGTTATTTTCCACCTGTACATAAGTTAATTTTCAAACCAACAAAAAGCGATTCACAATGAATGTGTGTTCCTTCGACTTTTTGTATTAGTAAACATAATTCGATTGTTTTCTGCTGCATTTTCGCACCGCAGCCTTATTGCTCCGAAATTTCACTTTCATTATTTTCCTTTAATATTTTAGTTGTGTACCTACATGATAAGGGATTTTCCAGATTAGAACTACAGACGTTATGGTAGCTACATGTCGGTATTTTCTTCATAACAACAGTCACATCTGGAAAGAAATTATTAGACAGATGATAGAGATGGCCAACTTCTATGCTGATTCACCCCTAGTCGACGAATTTCAGAGACTTTTTGACACTTATTCATGAATTTTTACGGGTATTCACGAAACAACGTAAATGCTGTTCTCTGACTGGTCAATTTGTCTTTAGAAAACGACTCTAGAAAATGGTTGTCAAAAATTTTAAGGGGCAAGAGAGGTAGAAGTTGGGTATCTCTATCATATTAGGCCTAGCGGTTTGCTAAGAGATGGTGTAACTTGTATTATTCCATTGTTTTTATTCCTTTGGAACATGCGTTGGAAATCTACTGTCATTATACGTCATTTCAGTTTATGTCATTCATTTGAAGCGTAAACAACAATCTTTTTTTTTCACTCAAATATGTCGTTTTGCAGGAGTAATGTTACTGTAGAAAACGGTTAAAAATTAAAACACCAAATTATCTAAAAAACCAAAGTTGACTTTATTCTTAGTCGTCCAAGCCTCGAGTGAACTATAATTTCTTAAAATATAAACTCACAGCTAATACAAACATAAGCAATACCGACAAAGAGAGACAAAAAGGACGCTTTACAAAAGGGGAGCATGCAGAAAAGAGACACGTGCTAATAGTTCGTAAACAACATACATACATGTATGTACATACTTGTTGCGGCGGCGTCTTTTGTTTGTCAAACCTGCCTTGTAACAGGTTGCTTGTAATTGAGTTTGGGCAGACTGTACCCGCACTTTGTGGACTGGGAGACACATGTTTGTCTTCTCCATAATGCATCCACTTAGAGACCTGTGTCTATGTATTCATGTTTATAAACATATTAGATTATAATAATGCTTATTATAATATGCTACTACTGCAGAGCATGTCACTCGGGGTGAATCTAGGTCTTCAACCAAAAAGCCTCTCCAGCTAACGCTACCTGTGTCCAGTTTCACACGCCAAGTTGGTTGACCTAGAATGACCTTCTGCCACCAGGGTGCACCACCAGGGCGTCCTCTGTTCCGTTGTCCCACGGTACTTAAGATCCAACGCAGAATTTTTCTATCGAACAACTTATTCATCCGCTTTTGAGATTCGCCACGCCTCTGCGCCATACAGCAGGACTGGGATGATCAGTGTACTATATAAAGTCAGCTTTGTCCTTCAACGGACAGTGGTTGTTACAGTAGTATACAGTGCAGCCTAGGCAGACGAAGACCCTAACCTCCTTAAAGTTTTAGATGTCCATAGTGAGTCTCTGTCCAAGACTTCGATGTTGTACGTCCTTTCTTGAGGACCGCATATTCCTTTGCCCACGTTCACTGCCAGATCCACTTTAAATTAGCTATTGTAATTGTAATCAGTCGAAAACGTAAAGGCTTTCCATTTATACTGTTCCATCTTGTCAACAGACTGTTAACAATATTGTGCTTTTTGTTATTTCTTTCCTATTCGCTTAGTATTGCCTTGAGACACAATCGATGTATACTCTGGTGTACTTTTACTCATATTCCAGGTCATTCACCGTACATACACCAACTTCAAGGGAAATGAGCTCCACCATAGCGGTTGGAACGCATGCTCCAGCTGTCACTTTGTTGACGAGAACGCCAAGGAAGTACCAAAGCGTAACAAAATGGTGCTGCCCAGCTTGATTTCGGACAACATCTACGTGATCGACGTCGACACCGATCCACGTAAGCCAGAAATCTGCAAAGAGATTAGCGGTGAGATCCTCAGGGAGCACAACGTCACGGGTCCGCACACATCGCATTGCTTGGCCAACGGCAACGTCATGATCTCCACAATGGGCGACAGTAACGCAAATGCAAAGGGCGACTTTATTCTGTTCGACTCCGAATTCAATTGTCTGGGAACATGGACCAAAGGCGATCGCAAAGCGATGTGTGGCTACGATTTCTGGTATCAACCCTACTTTGACACGATGGTGGCATCAGAATGGGGTGCCCCAAAGCTGTGGCGTCGGTAAGTTGTTATGTCAATTGATTGTGATTGCGTTAATTTAAGAAAATCATTTGCAGAGGCTGGCAAGATAGCGACATTGAGGACTGGACTCAGTACGGGCGACGGTTAAACTTCTACAAATGGTCAACGCAGACCCTTGTGCAGACTATTGACTTGGGTGTGGAGGGAGCAGCGCCGCTGGAAGTGCGGTTCCTGCACGATCCCAAGCAGCCACAAGGATACGTAGGCTGTTGTCTAAATTCTAAAGTTTTCCATTTCAAGAAGAAGCCAGACTCCGATGAATTCGTGTCCAAGCTAGTCATTGACATCCCGCTGAAGAGAGTTGAGGGCCTTACTTCCGAATACACTGGCGGTATGATGTCGGACATCCTGCTGTCACTTGACGACCGATTTCTGTATGTCAACAACTGGCTGCACGGAGATGTTCGTCAGTACGATGTCACTGATCCTGAGAATCCGAAATTGGTCGGACAAGTCTTCCTCGGAGGAATCTTGTGCAGCGACTCAACGGTTAAAGTCATTGAAGACAAGGAACTGAAGGTTTGTAGCACCATTCGGCCCTTTCTGGTACTCACATTACTGGAGTTGCTTTTCAGGAACAACCTGCACCACGCTACATTAAGGGTCGTCGCCTAGAGGGTGGCCCGCAGATGATGCAGCTGTCGCTTGACGGAAAACGCCTATACGTGTCAACATCGCTCTGTTCCCCGTGGGATAAACAGGTACAGCATGTCGTGTAGAGACCCTTCAAATCATTCTAATCACATCTCCATCGTTCCAGTTCTATCCCTCAATGGTGGCTGCAGGCGGCACCATAGTTCAGCTGGACATCGACCCAGTAGACGGCGGCATAAAGGTGAACGAGGACTTTTTGGTGGACTTCGCAAAGGAACCTTTCGGTCCAACACTCCCACATGAGATACGCTACCCCGGCGGAGACTGCACCTCTGACATTTGGCTGGTCAACGACGAAGAGTAGCCGCATCCTGAGCAAAATAACCCCATAAATAGTTATTGTACATAATAAAGAAGCACAAGCAACCTATCCAATTCTGTCTGACCATGGCAGCAAGCACACCCATAAATTCATTACTTCCACATACACGCGCTCGAATCGTACCACACCAAAAAGGCTTTTCAAGAGTTCCGGCAACTGGATGCCCTCTAATTTAATATCATTAACAGAGCAATATAACAGAGGTACCAAAACGGAAATTACAGTCGAATGGCGCATTCCCACTCGTAGAGCCACTCCGGCATTCATTCAAACGCTTGCCGGATATTGTCTAATTTACTTTCACATGGACCATAGTCCCTGCATAATGGGCTCTCCGTACACTGGCAACATTCCTCCCTTGGAGGTTCGTATTTACGGGTGAATTTATGACAGATTTTCGATCCCAGGGATGCACTGCGTTCAGCTTCCAAAACAGCATTGCGATTTAGGGGTGCATCAATACGAATTCCATTCTCCTGTGCGAGGTTCATAAATGCAGTGACCAAGCCTGCTCTATCTTTGATTTGCGGTGACCGCACAGTTCAGTGAGCTCAGCGAATTCCAACTGAGTGCATTCTTAGTTCAATTTTTGGACGAAGTCGTAGATTCATCATTCCCCATCCGTTCAATTGGATGGCTTTCAGAGAGGGCTTCACATGAGTAAATTTGATTAAACATGCTTGCACCGAGTGAGATCCGAAAAACGAGTACGGATTGTTTTGTGCAGTGTGTACATGTATGTGAAGTGCATGTAAATTTCAGTTGTCGGATTTGTTCCTTGGCTCACATCGAGATTAGCAGCAAGAATCGATGCGAAACAAATCAAAAGGAGGCGTGAAGTTCGAAGAGATTTGAAGGCGTTCGAGAATATTTGTGCCAATGACTCTTAAATTGAGAATATTCTTATTTTCTCTCTATTTAGGTTTCATATCCAATAATGCCTTTACATGTTAATTTTTAATGTTTCCGTGAAATTTTTGTTCCGGGAGTCCTCTCCGACCGAACCTTTGGAACAATGGAACAGAGGATGCCCCCGTCCAAGGTGGTGGAGCTGCTCTATAGTTCTAGTGCCCTTCCCACACAATTCCAATTTGAACCCTTAATAATCAGCAACACCGCTCTATTCTATTGCAGCGGGGTTAAATATCTTAGGGTAACCCTAGACAAACGACTTAACTCGAATTCACTTATCAAGCGTATAGAGCGCTCTACAGAAGGGCGTCTGTATGGAATGACTTGGGGTCACTATCCTGTAGCGCTATTGTTCCAGCGTATAAAAGCCTGAGACAGCGACTATGCAGGGGACAGTCGATGATCAAATCGAAGCGCTAACACAGAGAACAAATAAATCGCATTGAAATGAACCGTGCATTTCATTTCGTAGGCGAGAATTGCTTTCTTTATAGTGCCCATCGTTTGGTGACATGATGACTCCTGACACTGTTTCGACAGGTTATCTTAGGAGGACCAACACTGGAGTCTGGTATGCTACACAGACTGATCAAAGATGGAGTAGGGGCTGGAGTTTTTGGACCCAACGAGAGGATTTCCGTACGTATGGGCTTGAGTTCTACCGTCTTTCAAACCGACATCCACCTTATTGGCACCCACTCCAGACGCGATCGTTAAAGGTATTAAGTGTGCTAGAATATTTATCAGGCTTCATCGTCCAACTTATGGACTCCAAACGATCCCTCGCCAGTCACAGCTCGGCTGGGTCCCTATACACAAGGGGTACGTTGCAGGTAACGAAACAGCAGATAAGCTCGCTGGGGCTGGCTCGGAACATACGTTCATAGGCCCTTAACTGTATGGTAATCCAGCTAATGGGGAGAAGAGATTCGCCTAGACTGGGTTTTGGTCTCAGGCAATGCAAACGATTAATCAGGCTTCGTTCCTTTAAGGGAATCCTCTGCATTGGGTCTATATCTTAATTCGTGCGGTTTGCTAAGAGATGGCGTAACTTGTATTATTCCATTGGAACATGCGTTGAAAGCTACTGTCATTGTACGTCATTTCAGTGTATGTCATCCATTTGAAATAAACAACAATCATTTTTTTTTTTTTCACTCAAATATTTCGAACTTTGTGCCTGAAAAAGTGTTTATGAGGGGACACGACACACACTACGCCGCAAAAGGAAGTTATTTTTGCATCGGATTGCTACTGGTGATGAAAAATGGATCCATTGAGACAACCCCAAGTGCAAAAAATCATATGTGAAACCCGGCCAAGCAGCCAAATCAACGGCAAAGCTGAATATCCATGATGCGAAGGTAATGGGATCAGAAGGGTGTGCTATATTGTGAGCTGCTAAAACCGGGTGAAACCATCAATGAACAACGCTTCCGAACACAATTAATCCGTTTGAAAAGAGCACTACCCAAAAAACGTCAGAATATGCGACCAGACAATAAAAAAGCACACGAATTAAATTATAGACCCAATATAAGAATGCTAACCATAAGGGAAGGATATTTTTTGAATTGACTCCAACCCTTTGATACAATAGATCTCTTCAGGTTGCGGTGTCCTTGCCTTGAGGGTATGGGTTCTGCAAGAGGGATAAAGAGGTAGTGGAGACCAAGTGGTGAATGACATTAACCAACATGGCGCTGGTTGGAGAGTCCTGTTGGTTGAGGCCTTGCTCCACATCGGACTGTAGCACAACGGATACTTCTCCAACAACTCAGTTTAATTTATTATATTTTACCTGAAAGACTAAAATAAAAACAAAGTCTCAAGGTCGAGTATCTGCCAGAACTCGATGTTTTTTTTGTTGCTTAGTCTGGGTATTGGAACAACAACAAGGACTGTATGGCTGACACTGAGCAAAAAGATATCATCATTGATCGGCTTTAGATTATAGGAGTCCTTACCGGGCTTACTTTTGCAGAAGCTGCGGAGAAGAAGAAGACACAGGGTCTACCCAACATTTGATCTGCAAAAGTCCAGCCCAAGCAAAGAAATGGAGGCAGCAGCTAGGGAACCCCTTCGTAGAGGTCGAGGACTTAAGTGGTGTTGGAACAAAACTGGATTAAAAGTACGTCTCATGGTAGTAGATTATGTCCTAGAAAAGGCACAATGGACATAACACGTTGGTCCACGTGATCCTCAACTATAAAGCCGTCAGGGCAACCATATACCTACTTATGTCAAAACGTTGTCCCCAGGTCGATCTTTGAGGCACACAAAAGCCAGAAGTCATTCAGTGCCAAATCATTCTAACACGGAGCTTGTGAAACGATATGAATAGCATTGTGTTGACCACCAGTACCTAGTAATGGCCTTCAAGCTCAAAACATATTTCAAAATGGTCTGGACCGGTGTCGTGTTATGACGGCACTCACACGGAAAATGTTCGTATAATAGTACAAAATCGGAATCGGATTGGGAGCCACGCACGTCGCATGTGAACACAACACACCGGTGAACCTTGAATCCTCTATCAAAATCTAAAATTCAATTGTTTTAAGTAGACGTGTATCAAAAACGCACACATTTCAATCAATTAGATGATTTAAATTTCCAACGTCCACGGTACCGGGACCGCCCACTCCAAGAGTGCAGAGCAAATCAACCAACACCCCCCAGCTTAGTGCTGCACTCAATTTCACGCTCGGCAAGAAATTTTGCAACACAAAAAAGCAGAATATTCGCAAAAAAGGGAACAAAATAAAACCAAGTATTTCTCACTGTTGCATCACGAAACCAATTCACACACCAATGACAGAAGCGCGGCAGCTAGACAGACGATGGGGGCGGCAATGCTGTTGGATGGGGATGCTGGAAGTAGTGGCTGCTGTTGCTACTTGTTCTGCGGCGAGGGCAAAAAACTAAATCTGGTCTACCGTTAATAGGATGAAATTTCACTCCCGCATCGAAATAGAGAGACAACACAAACGCGGGAAACAGCGGAGAAGGTACTGGATACACACTCCTGCACAGCATAGGCGACCGTGAAGCAACGCGCTGCAAGGGATAGGATCGGAGTTAGAATACCCCCAGTGGCACAGAGTGTGGAGCTGGAGACCATATCGAACTGGCGATGAAACAGAAATTGAAATGTACCTATCTCGATACGTTGTACGTGTGTACGTGGGCTTGTGCGCCAAATAAAACTGTTTGTACGGTTACACTGAACTTTCGCCACCCGAAAAGTGGTGCAGACAGGCGAAACTTTTTCAATCAGCTGCAATTTTATTGTTTCACTTGGCATCGTGTGCTCGGGTTTCTTCACCCTCAACAGCAGATCCGAATTGCATACAGTTTCGCCACTTGCTAATGCTGCTGCGAATTTAGATGAGAAGGATTTCTCCCGTTCCGCATCGGGGGAACCATTCTCATTGGCTTGCCATTCAAATTGGTGTAGAATTCTAAGAATTAAGCAAGCGAAAAAATAAGACAAGCGTTAAACATTTATTACGATCAGTGTCCTTGGGGTTTTCCTTGAAGTTCCACAGTGGTGCCGAGTGGCATCCAGCATGAGTGCACATCGCCGGATGGCAGCAGCTTGCGATTGCTGGGAGCCACAATTTTCGATAATTGCCCGCGTGAGTTATGGCGTTCTAATTGAGTGGTTTTTGTGCGCAACTTCTGGCTCTTTAATGAAGGTTCCCCACAAATAAGTTCTTGTACTTGGAATGAAATAAAAATACAAGCTACTGGTAAACTTGTAGAAAGGACTGAGGGTGCCAATTGTGAAATTATCAATTTGACCCGATCGAATCCGGATGGTCTCTTAATGAAATTATTACGAATTCCTCTCGGCGCCCAAGTCAGACGCAAATCGTTTCGCGGCGCTGCGTGACTCGAAAAAGAAAATCTCGACGCGAAACTCAATTATTTTCACACATCGTGTAATGAATTTAAAAACCAACATGTTAAGAAAAAAAAATGGAACTCGCTTGGAGTTTTTTAATCATCCATGCACCGAAACACCCCTGCACGACGGAAAGCCCTGCGGACAGACAGACAGGCTCCATGCGGTTAAATGCAACAGTATTGGGATTGAAAAAGAAAAAAGCAGAAAAGCAAACTCTGCTAACGTTAAACCAAGAGACCGTGTACTGATCGCATAGCTCCAAATCAAACAATTGAATAAATCAACGTTAACACCGCCACTGCCGCCACCAAACCACTATCATCGCCGCCACCAGCATTGAGAGCATTCCGACAAACCGTTTCATGCACCAAACAGATTCCCGCTGCTGCCCCAGACACCACCACCACGACCGCCTCGAGAGGAAGCTGTAAAAACTCGCATTAATAATTACATTTAAAAACATTCAATCAAAAAATCAATCCTTCCATCATGCTATCGCCCCCATCGCCTTCGAACGCCTACGCGGGTCGATGGAAATGGAAATATTCCATTTTCATTTGCCATTGATTCCGGCAACAGAATTCAATGAGCGAAAAATAAACGGGCTCCTGCGGGATATGCGGTTCCCGTCACCCATCACCACACCACACCTCACTCCTACGCTCAATTCGATTTCAATGGAGTTCCCGATTCCGCCCAGTCCCATGACGCAGGAATGCCACGTTCGCATTGGTGGCGCGTTGGCGAATGGATTGCGAACTCCGACTGCAGAAAAGTACACATATCCTAGTACGTATAGATGTTTCTGTAGACTGGAAAAAAGAGATATTTCAATCAACTGAATAAGCGAAAAAAATACGATCAAAGTTCTGCACGCAAGCCAAACCAGAAAAATGTTGGAATCACACCTTGGTGGGAATGAAATGGACTCGTTTTTTAGTGCAAACTTTGGTCAGAACTTTGAAGGACAGAAACTCATTATCGTATTTCTGGTTTACAATTAGTTTTTTGTGTGTTCCTTTTAGGCTCGGGCTAGGTACTTAATGCATGCATGTGCAATGGTTGGAACAATTGGCCACAGGAATTTGCTCGTGACTTTTCCGGGAATATTTCCCAGTTACTAATACGCGTACTTTTCACGCGACTTGATCAGTTAACGTAACTAGTTTTGTTGGAATCAATCATTTCTATGGAAAGAAGTTTTTCAGAAGCTTGTAGGAAGGCATTCCTTTATATCGTTCTGAGCGACATGCACGCTTGTACTTATCAATTTTATCAATTATTAGTCAATTTATTTGTTGTAAGTTCATATTGCTCCGTGTTAGACAACACAGACTGAAACGAAGCCGTATCTGCTAAAAGGACACTCTGAATTTGCTAAAACAGTTTTGGTTGGCAGAAAACCTTTATAAAACGAAATTTCATCAAAGCTATACAAATCTACATTTCTGTTGTAGAACTGACGAGGAACTACATCTTCTAAAATGGCTATCACTGCCACATCGTCTTCAAATAAATTAAGTTATTTGAACTCAACACTATATAATTTTAAACTCGTACTGTTGAATTTTTATTTGCTGAATTTTCAATCACAGATTTCATGTCACTGTCAGCATTAAATAACCAATCCTTATAATCCAATATTTGTTCATCATACGAGTACACCCGCACTGTGATGTTTCATAAGCAGGGACCGGATTTTGTTGACCTAAAAAAGTGAAAAAAGACAAACCAAAACACAAAATGGCATTTATTAAAAAATAAGAAAATTAACTTAAGAGCGCATTTAATTGTAGTAGAGTTTTTGAAATTCTCTGGCAATAATCTTCCCCAGTGGTCTCTTAATAACGCCTTGAAAGAGCCTTAAATGACCTTTCTACTTCAGCTGAAACAAGTGGAATCCACTTAAAGCTTTCAACATTATCAACATCAATGTTTTCTGGAAGTGTGGAATTCAGGTTGCTGTTCATTACAGAATTTATCTGCTCAATAGTTTTCAGTCCCCTATTTGCATTGAAAACGGCAATAAACTCCTTCATGACTTCCTCTGCAATCGGCCCCTTTGCTTTTTTCAAGTTTTCTTGAATGTTGCTCAAATCCGGAAACACTTGATGTTCCTTGATGAGAATAAAGTTAGCTAAAAATAAAAGAGACTCTCAAAATACCTGTTTTTTGTAATAGAGAAAACTTTTGTCAACTTTTGAGTAGTAACTGCGTATGCTTTCACAGACTCTATGCACACCGTGAGCGACGCAAGTTAGGTGAACCATTTTCGAATACAACATTTGCAGTGATTTACCACTCTTTTTCATATACGGCGCAGGGTCTGTTACGAACAACAAAACTTTCTCACGCTTAACTTCATCTGGCCACAGCAACGGTATTGAACCGTCAAACAGCTGGGCAATGGTTGTTGAGTTTACTCTGTCCAGGACTTCGGACGTTAGCAGGAACCCTCGACTATTTGCTTGCAAAGGCCCAACACTTACATTTGTTACACAGTGTCTGTCATTTCATCGATGGATTCAAAAATATTTTCGTCACTAACTTCAGCTCGGATTTTGTGGAGCAGTTCAAGGTAGCAATCTCCAACGTATTTTGTTCATAGTGTCGACTCATCTGGCACTTTTTTTTGTGTCTATATGAGAGTCGGAAACTCGGGTTTATTGATTTTATCCAACGACATACCGTTGGATACATTTGTGTCATATCGCAGTAAAATCCATTTTTTTCCAGTTTCAGTAGGGAAAATGTAAGTGTGTTTTTTTTCTTTCTTTAAAGCCATTGCTTGCTAGTGCTTTGATCACTTTATATGCTGTTCAAAAAATAATTTTTGTAATGTTTAACCACACAATTTGCATAAAAGCACTTTTCCGTCAGATGAAAACTAATCTGGTCCAAATTTCAGTACAAAATTTTTCAATTTTGTTTCCTCTTTGTCATATTAGCACTTTAGTCATATTAATATTAATGGTGTTAGTTATCATATCAGATAACCCAGTTCTTAGTGCCTAATTACATGATATGGATGTGACCAACATGTGGTTTCAACAAAACGGTGCCACATTCCGTACAGCCAGAGAAACAGTTGAATGACTACATGAGGCTTTTCCTAATAACAATTCTTTGTTTAGTCGACTCCTGCGCAGATGGGTCCAGCTTCGAGACCCGAAATTACCAGTCCTCATTTTCTTTATGCATCCATGACTTTAGGTATGCGTATTACGTAGTGTGAGTAAGTTTCAATGTTTGCACAGATATACATTCACACAAACTCGTATTCACGCAATTTTTTTAGCGAACAAGCTTGGAGTTCGCACATATTTTAACAAAATCAAGCCTTTATTGTTGTTCCAAAAACATGTTTACATATATATTAGAATTATATGCAGAAAACATAGCCTGTACCCAAGTTTTCCTTTATTTAAACATGTGAAAATTCTTCCGGTGTGGCATTTATACTGCTATAAAGTGTAAAGGATTTTTTACATAAGATCCGCTAATCTTAACTTCAGAATTCTTGGCAATTATAATTTACATGTCATTTCGTTGCATCATATTTCTGTTCCTGTACTTCAGCAGCAGTTTTTCGTAATTCGTTTAGTGTAACAGCGTGCCGGTTATTCAACAAGCTTCCTCTGTACATCCGATCACTAAAACTCCCTGCCGCGTTTAGAAGAAATCTTAAAAAATTACTCTTTAGCTTAGACATAATAAATTTTTAGTATGTACTTCGGCCCCAGTAATAAATTGTTAAATACATACTTATTCTTATATTCTGGTTTAGTTTATTTATTGACCGTGTATTGGCCCAACATTTCGTCCCACAACAAAATCGAACAGCCTTAATCCGTTATCGAAGATGGTGTCGTGTTGGCTGTTCTTCACGACCGTACTTCCCAAGACACCCTATTTTCCTCACAGCAGCAACTCCGTGATATTGGTGATCTGTGCCTTTGCCCTTGAATTAACTAATTTGTAAATATTATGAAAATATCACTCCTTTTACTTTCCGTATTATTATACATACGAGTACGTACATCACACCACGATGCGTTTAAGAATTCATTTTTATTCTATTCCCTTCCGATAGGTCCCTTTTTGTGCAGTTGTTAAGCAACGACTCAAAACTATATTTCATTTGCCATTTTTACCTCTTAACGATTGCCATCAACTAATCCATTTCACTTTATTTCGATTACGTTGCGGTTGGTCCTTGCTTGACACAGGCGCGTTAAAACTGTTGACAAATCCCAATCTACGCCGACCTTCCGATTCCTCAAGTACCCGATATTGTCGCAACATTGCCAATAAACTGTTTCCCATAAGATAAGAGCCGACTGCTGGTAATGAAATGCTCACTCAAACAATGAATAGACTTAATTGAAATCCTTGCTGCATTCGAGGAATAAAACGGAGAAATAAATCAACAATATCCGCCCCGCACACCGTAACAAATCAATCTGTCAGCGTAATCCCCTCTAAGGCACCAGTTCCCGGGTATATTTCGCTGCCATCCGCAGAAATTCAAATTCGAGTAAACTTCAAGCCCCAAAACGATGATGCTGAGTTCGAAGTGCCATTTACACGGCTGCTTTTTTATTGACGTGTTCTCCCTCACACCCCACTCAGCCAGCATCGATTCAAACCAGACAGTTGATAAGAATTGAAAAGAAAGGATCTCCCTGCTAGGCGTAGCGGTGTAGGACGATTCCTTAATATCCTAATGAAACTGATGAAGCCCTCGCAAAGAGGTATTCCCCGCAGGATTAACTTGATTTATTTCAAATAATCAAGGTTTCACCTAAGCAAGCAATACGCGTGTTCTTCGTGCGTCTGTGTGAGTGAAAAACGAACATTTGCAACCCCATTAATTCCGCCTTTGAATGGCAAACTGGCATTATTTGTATAGCCGCACCGATAGCAAGGTGATTCCTATTCATGGAAAAACTTCCGTCCTCGTTTCGAAAGAAAGCAGCCGCACTCTAAATCCGGTTGAAAGATTAAACATCTTGGTGGTGAGTTCGGTAACTGGGGAAACTTACAGTCGCCTGCGATGAAAATTTGAATTTGTCACTTTTCAGAGGGTTATGCGGATCAGTGCAGACGTTGACAAATAGATTTATTGGCAAATGAACGTGACAGCTTAAAGCCAATGCGTTGCTAAATGAAAAGGACAAGACGTGACACAGTAATTCACTCCGTGGCTGAATGTAATACCCTGTAAATAGCTGCATCTAGCATACTGCATCCGTTTCGGTTTTGCCGTCTGTCTTTCTGTTTACACTGAAAACATCGGGTTGGCAATATTAATTACCCCAACTCTGGATTCAGTGAAAATGAAAACATGTCCGTATGATTGAGGACAAACCGACCGCTGTTAATTGAATTACACAAAAACCAACAAGAATTTCCATTAAAATTTCCCTCGCATTCCCACCACAAACCCCCTCATCAGTGCCTTTCATACAAGCAGCGCCACCATCGCAATACCGCCACTAGTATTCTCATTTCAATTACCCAGCTCCGCCCACATCTACGACGCCCCCACAGACACAGCCCCGAATTGAATTTAAAAATAAAATGACAAAAACAACAGGCAAATATGTACATATATGCGCACTCATAATTTAAATTAAACTCATATAATAACACACGCTCAACAATATAATTGCATTCTGATGCTGGACGAGTCCGTATTCGGCACTGAGTACTTGGGGCTCGGTAATGCCTGGTGCGCATCCCAGCGCTATCAAATATTAAAAACATCATCATTGTGGGGTGACTCGGGAGAGCAGTCGATCGGAGGAAGTAGTCCTGCAAGGAAAACTACACGAGTACATCGCGAAATCAAAGTGTGCATATAAATCTCCTGTAAACAGGGTTCATTTGTTATCCTCGTTGGTGTCCTGCTTTTCTTTTCGGATTTCTTATTTTTTTTTTGTCACCATATAATTTTTTTTTTAATTAAAAATATTGCACCGATTCACATGGGAAAAGGTTATAGTGTGGGCTGCAAGCAACGGTCACGGGGGTAAATATCAGTTAATTTCGTGGTATCGAATCGAAATCGATATGAATAAAAGACAATATCAAAAATCGTTTACGCTGACCGACCAACCAAACAAAGACACCAAGTAAAAACAAAAAATTCACGTCCACCATACAAATGGAATGCATCACATGGGATGATGCTGGTCAACTTTTCACTTTTTCATACTTTGACAGTTGTTTTCCCACCTAAGTCATGTTATTCGGATTTCGTGGAAGGGTTGGTGAATGGATTTTGGACGCTACTTACATATTCATTGGCCACCACCTGCAACTACGATTTTTGTGGATTTTAATCGGAATTTTCATTCATGCTATCATTCTGCTTACTTCATCGATTAGTAGTTTTCGATGAATGCTCTTTTTTACTTGTCCTCAAAATGAAATTAGACCTTTATCTGTTCAGTTGGTAGTTAGTAGTCATCAGTAATGAAGTATGATAGAGATGCCAAACTTCTACCTCTCTTGCCTCTTAAAATGTTTGACAACAATTTTTTGTATGGTTTTCTAAAGTCAAATTGACCAATCAGAGAACGGCATTTACGTTATTTCGTGAATAACCGTCAAAAATTTATGAAAAAGTGTCTCTGAAATTCGTTTATGGACAAGGGGTCAATGAGCTGTGACGTTGGACATCTCTATAATACTTCATTACTGGTAGTCATTTGAATGATTTTAAGAAGCGAGAGATTCTCGAGATGTTGTACGAATCAATGATCATTCAAATGCGCCAAACTAATCGATATGTTCGTCGAACACAAGCTAGATTTTTTCCAGCCTACTTCCCGAAGGACAAGAATACTGCAACGAACAGTGAACGTTAACAATTCTTGTTAAGCTCAAGAACTTATCAAACAGGCGAGTAGCCGAGGACACCAGAAAACAGTCTGCCTTAAATGAAGAGCCTCTAATGAAGGCATATGTGGGATAAGTGTGTTTGAATTCTAGCCTGAGTAGATCTTAATTGGTAAAAGAAACATACTACCCATGTAACAATATATGAAAAACTGATGAGGTACATATGCAACCAAGTACTCTGAAGGAACAACCACATCTTTTGAAAAGAAGACCTTAGTGTCCTCGAGGCCATCTCTTTCGGAATACTCCACCGAGCTCTCTCCAATTCATTCCTTAGGACCTCGATTCCTCCTCTACTCTGACATGTTTGCCTAGGACGCCCCGCTATTCTACCTGCCTGGGAAGCTGATTGCTCTGGATGGCGTGCTATGCAATGGATCTGTCCTCGCGCCGCGCCATTGTGTACGTCCTATACTCTGCCAATCCTTTGTATAGTTCGTTCTTGGGATCCTGGGGTATTAGAAATACTACGGGCTTTAGTTTTTGATTATGTTCAGCCCCACTCTGTTTGTCATAAAGAACCGTCAACATCAAAGACGGATCCAACGGAGTCAATGGAGTCAAGCTCCTGAATTGCCATGTCCCTACGGACAACTGGAAGGTTGCTGAGGAGCTAGGCCCTAGCCTTCTACGGGCTGTAACGCCACCCTTATTATATCCATCTTGTGATTATTGGGTCGTCTACGTTTTTGGTTAGGGCACTGGTTAATAAAACATGGTCAGCGTTGTTCTATATCCGTGAAGGTGCCAATAGCGACCTCTTTGTCTTGTTGTGTAGGGTAGTGTAGGGAAGGTGAATCCACGAGCACACTTTGACCATGTTGGTCCTTTGTGATACTCACAATCAGACTACTACCAACGATCAACACAATGATAGCGCCGTTAATTTAATCCAAACAGAAAATGTTGACTGGACCAGACTTGAAACCAGGAATAAAGCGTATTGACTGCTTTCACTAGGATTCGAACCGGGGACCTCACTAATCAACTACGCCATCCCGTCGTCTCTGTAAGGGTACTTTAATAATCTCCGTAAGTTTGTGTAGCTCGGTAATTGTTTTCCCTTTTAACGTGCAAATTGTAATTTGTGTAATGGTGACATTGCCACTTCGATTTCCAAGAGCTTTTCACTCTTCAGAGTCAGAGTACGTTTACACCGCACTTAAATCCAACATTTTCGGGATGAACATTTTGAAATCCAATTTTTCGTGTGATTGGCTGCCGTTAACTTGTACAGTACTTCAGTGTACTCTATTCCATCCATTCAAATAGTGTGCACTAAAAATGTTTTCAAAACACCACACAGCATTCGATCACCTGATTACGAAATGAATGCACGGATGGATTTTGATCTACTTCTAGCGGCTGCTATACTCAAATGATACAAGTACACGTTTTACTTTAAAGGAGTACATCGAGTACACCGAGCACACCGAGTACACCGAGTGCACCGAATGCAAGACGAAATGAGTATGTGCTTAGTCTGTTCTAAAAATGTGTACCAGTAATTGTCTTAGTCTATTAGAAGAATGTAGTGAAGGACAGGAAATATTCCATCTGATCCAAGAGACTTGAATGGCTTAAAGCATCGAATTACCCATACTACATCTTTGATGGCTAAACTTTTGCTTATTTTCAATTTTTGACAGTAAAATCATTAAAGCTTGTACTTTTTCATGAAAAATTGTCATGTGCAAATCTATTACGTATTTATCGCGTCGTGTAATTTACGGAATGACAGAAGACATTGAGAATCTGGGTGAATACTTTAGTTCTTCTCTTTTGAGTTCCTGATCTCCTTATCTTCTCATTATGTTCCTGATCAGTAGCTCTCGGCAGGAATTTGTTTTTATTTGTTCTCGCGCTAAATTGAAACATTGATCGAATTCTCTTGTCTTGGCAGCAGTCATTCGAATGATTCATTGAGAATCGAGATGTTCTCGCGAATATTTTTCGATTATCATTCGAGTTGTCATTCGATTATTAAAATATACCGATTACTAAAGACTCGATAAATACACACTATACAAAAATAAAACAAACAAAAATCCAAATTAACGTTTATTTTAACTTAATGTCCCCTTTCTTTCGTAAGCACTGTTGGCCGACAAACAAGCATACATGCATATACTGTCTTGAATGCAGATCAAAAGTCCCACCCAGTCGTTCATTCATCAATTGATTTTCGCAAGCAAACACGGGAGGAAAATACTGATTCCAAAGTCATTCACAACGTTGGTTCCCAAATTCTTGGAAAACTCCTCTCCGTGATACCCAAACAACCGACGATGCATTTGGTTGTATTCGAAGTTGGAACATCCATCGGATGAGATATAAAAGCTTCCATTGAAATGCACAGTGTTTTCTCGGCAGCCACTGCACTGCAATGGAATTTCAGGATGCGTAAGGCCATGACGATAATGATCCCCGGTCGATGTCCGTATTTTTGCTGAACTCGTGTTACACAATGTTGAAGATTATGGCCTTGTTTGGGGGCTGCTTGGTCGGTGTTGGCTGATAGACTGAGGTGGACTGAGGGGATGCCGGGAGGAAATTCATGTAGCAGCGATGTGTATGTATGGCGTTTGACCGAGTGAGGAAAACAGGACGATTCGATTGAAATGCCTAATTAAAATTCCCACGATGGCAGCCATTTTAGGCCATGCATTGTTGAATTGGCCTCATTAGCCATTGGGCCGCTTGTTCCGTATGCAAGCGGTGCGAATAACATGAAGCTGTAGACCAATATTGATAGCAGCGTTCCCAACAGTATGTGCTGCGTCCATCTCGATAATCGGCTCGTTAGGTAGTCAAACATTATCCCTGTAAGAGAAGAGCATACGAAAAGGATGAATTACGAAACTTCCAGCTAAAAATTTGAGATGAAGACAGATCTTAATCAGAATTTACATGTTCATATAAATGTGCGTATGGGTACACATAACCCACACAAGCGATTCTTTGAATTGAAAATAAATGGGAACTATTGTGAGGGCATGAGAGGATGGAGTGCCAGGACTCCAGCAGGACATGAGCATCAGGTTGAAATTCGGTGACCTATTCCCTCAGTTGAATGATTTGGAGGACCTAACCAATGCATTTGACGGCTAGTTACGGGCCCAAGTTGTTCGAATGTTCGATTGGGATTCACTTAGCGTGTGTTGATATGGGTATGTCGTCGTATTACCATGAAGTCTTTGTTGTTGACGGCAATGAGTTGCATTAAGTTTCACATAATTTATGGGTTTTCAGCATTTTGACACGTCGATGAGTGCTCTTATGAATGGATTTTCAAACATGAAGGAGAATATAATTGAAAATTCACAGCCACAGTGCGATTCAGTGAGATTTTTGGATCAGATAATTTCACTTATACAACTCCGTCGCTCCGTTATGGGGTAATGAAAGTGGGATAACGATGAGATGGCGATGACCGATAGATAACAACAACAATTCTGTGGATTCTAAATCTACTAACTCGTTCGAACGACTACTACCTACGGTGCGATTGTTATGATGCTTCGGTGTGCAGACAATTCGTCGCAACGGCTACAAATTTAAACGTTAGTACACTCTTTTTACCTTAACCCTTGTGGCTCAAGAGAGATAGATAGAAACGATGCAGAGATTGGTGTGAAATCAAAATAGCATAACCGCCGTAACACCCGTTATCGAAGAATACACAGAAATGCCAATTCGGCACTCAGTCCGCTGGAGCTGCTGGTAATATTGGCCACAGATCCGGATTTTGACCAAAAACTCACCCCCTCGGACGATGCCAATGTTTAGCTCAGAAGTCAACAAGCAAAACCAACCATCTTGGACGAGCTCGAGGCTAGCATTCGGTACCCATTTGCCGTTGCCAGAATAACGCCGCACATACCGGACATCAAGCATCAAAAACTGAACCGAAGTGGAGTGGAAGGATGTTTGCTCGGCGCTCATTAGCGTACCTTGAGGCCGACAGCCAAAAATCGACAAACCAACATAGGGTCACATTATGAATCAAAACTCAATCGAATCTTACGTTATTTCGTCCTGTGCCTAAAGCGCGAGACAGAAAATCGTTCAAAAATATCCTCTGAAGCATTACCCCGCCGAATGGCTTATTAAAATCCATTTTGTTCACATAAATTCATATCCTCGAGTTTAATGGCCTCTACGATTATAAATTCTACCTCTCATCACTTCAGACACAGCCATGCTGCTCGGGCAGGCTATGTATCCAACGCACCGCCACTCCACTGGAATAAAAGCGAGGAGGAAATGATTCATCTCTAGAGCGGTTGTGAAATTCCCAGTCGCTAAACTGCATTGCGGTTTAGCTAGCCGACCACACACAATAACCGAATGTGCTCGTTCATTTAGAATTCAATTAGTTTTTAGGCAAAACAATTCACGAAAATTCCAAATATCCCCTCGCCGAAGCAGCCGGCTGCAATGCAATGAGTGAGCCTCGAAATCACGCGCGCTCTGTGTGCATCATAGGTGCATGAATTATTGCTCCCGCATTGGGTCCACCATGCACGGGCCTAACTTGCTTGGCTTACGGGCAGAAAAGACAACACAAAAACAGGGGAATCTGCTTCAAATAGACGTCTCCCACGAGCAGGGGAAGGCCGCAGTCGAAAAATTCAATTTCATCACTTAATTCAGATTTTTGTGGCATTAATGGGCCATGGCCAGTGGAGGAACAAATCACCATGCATGCGCTGTGGGTGCACTCTCATTCGGACGTCCGGCCTTCAAGCGATTATAAGCGATGAGGAAATTCAATAATTTTCGCAGGTCAACGCTGGCCCTCCGCTGTTTATAATGAATTTTCCAGTTGTTCAGTTCGAAAATTGCCCGTCACACCCCAGCGGGCGCAGACCTGGCTGTGAGTTTTGCAACACTAAGAGTGGCATCCCACAAGTATTACGCTCGAAAGTATTGCACGTGTGTGTGAGTTGGAGGGTCAATACATAAGCAGCTCCCTGATACCTGAACCTTGCAGGGAGTTTTGGGAAAGTCAAAAATTGCACAAAGAACACAACTTTACAAAGCAGGCTCAGTTGAGATTAAACCTCACGAGGTAAGGCATGATGTTGAACTGAAAAAGCATTTGCAATGAAGTGTCTACACTTGTGTATGCTGAATTTCAGAGAATGTGCCTGGAGGGTTATACAAACACGCTGAAGTGGGGACGCGTTGGCTGGTTTTAATTTTCGAAAAGTGAGTGTCCTTCGGTAGTCATCGAGACACCGCCACTGAATACACTTTCGTCAAAATCTGACTATTTTGTGGGCAACGTGGAATCCAAAACCTGTGTTTCCAGTTTTCACCATCAGCGATGTTGGCACAGTCTCACTTGAGTGGTTGTCACTGAATTTTTGAAAAAGAGTAAGTGAAACTACAACCGCGTCAGCGTTTCGACGCAAATTCGAGTTCGTATAAACACACTTGTGCCTCTCACTTGTCAGTGTTTTTTTGTTTAATTCAGATGTCATGCAGCAGGATGTCTCATTATAGTGCTGGCATTCAAACGCAAACACACTCCAGTGTTAATTCATCGCACAAACAATCACACGGGATATGATGGATATGATCAAAATCGCTTCAAATCTCTTCAAAGTTGGCGATTTGTCCGGTGAATTTATAGATATGACAATACGAGACGAACCTGGGCTGTAATGTTGTTCAAATGCGAGAAAGGGAATTATGTACAGTCGCCTCTGCAGGGCGAAGTCAGGTATACTCTCTCAGCATTGTCAGTTATTCCACAGATGTGGAGTTTCGAATTATGAAAATTAAATGAAAATTAACAACTGACAACTGCCATCTTTTCGATTTCGCTAATTCCATATCAAACAAATATTGAAAAATTATGTGTTTTTGAGAACTGAAGGCAGACCTTGATCGACATTCTGGGACGCTTTGTCAGCCGAATGGGGAGGAATAACTTCGATGTAGTCAGCGACTTCGTCTTCTTTGGCTCCGAAGTAAACAATACTGTTGATCAGTACCGAGATCACACACATAAGTCATGCCAACCGTTGTTTAGTTTGTGCTCAAGAGGCAGTTGATAGAGCTGTCTCTCGATCAAGTTGACTTTCTGCAATGCATTGATCATCCCAGTCCGCCTGTATGGCGCAGATGTATGGATAATCTCAATAAAATGACTTGGGCTAGATCCAATCACAAGCAGCAGGAAAGCCTAACCAGGTGGTTACGGAACAAGCACCTAAGGTGACCATGACTTGTTGAAATGTAAGCAGTTGACTTGCATCCGATGTATCTTAATTGCTGAACTAAATATGTAGTCCACAGGCAATATTCACAGCCGAGAAGGTAGGTAGGGTAGGGAAACCAGCACACTTAGACCATGTTGGTCCATTCTGATACCCACAGTACCACCGATCGACCACTCCAGTAATAGTGCCGTTAATTTCAGCCTAACGGCAAATGGTAACTGGAACAGATTTGAAAAGCAGATAAAAGCGTATTAATTTTGCTTTCACTGGGATTCGACCCAGGAACCCAGCTAACCAAGGGCAGGCACTTCACCAACTGTGCCATCCAGTCGTGCCACAACAGAGGAGAGAATACACCTCAATGAAGCTATCTTACAAGATGTCCCTTATTAATTCTCAGATCTTTGTCTTCATCCCAGACTTAACAATAACCTTGTATATAGCCTCGAATTTGACATTTTTGCATACTCTGTCAGGAAGAGTGAGCATTGTGAATTATTTATCTTCAAGTAGTTTACCTCAGGCAAGCCCTCTTACGTATCCATTGCAGTGTCGCCAAAAAACAAACTTTGCGAAATCGGTGGTGTTATGGCGTAGGACTTGCCTAGACGTTTTATTTGTTGGTAAATTCGAAGTTTGAACTGATTTCAAACAAAACTCGTAGCAGTAGAGGGCGCCCTGACATAAGGTGGACCACACAAATGGAGATGCTCCGCAACCGTCTTGGTGTGCGCAATTGGAATTGGATAAAGGATACAATGGCCTGCGTGACTGGTAATCCAAGGCAAGCGAAAGACCTAGGAAATTGCTAAACAAATTCTTCGGCACAATTTCTTGGCTACTTGAAGGGAAACTTAAGTTAAAGGCCCACAATCCCCAAAGTGATGTGACTTTAATTCCGAAATTGTTCCCAGTTTGAAATGATTCAACTTTAAAATCCCCTCGACCCCAGCATCGTTCACACCTGAATGAGTCTCACCATACACTGCCTTAAAAAGCCATTATTCAATTCATTTTGAGAGGATTTTTTCAGGCTTCATGGTGTCCTCAAAATTGGATTACATTTTTCACTCAGACAGTGAAAATTGCGTTTCCCTAAGAAAAAAAGATGATATCCTTTCTTCCTGGATGCATGCAAAATATTAACTAAATTGAATTTAGTCAAATTCCATTTTGTAATCGCAGGAGAATCACACCATCGCGTCGACGTTATCATCGCCAACAGAGACTCCCATCTGAGAGTGGATGGCCTTGCACACAGAGAGCTCCTGGTGGAAATTTTGAATAAAATGAAATGTATGCAAATTGAATATATGAGTATGTAAGCACGGATATTGGTATGATCGTGGGCATCATTTGCAATAGCAACAGCTTCACAATAAGCGACAAGTAATTTTTCAATCTAAAAGTCCCTCAGGTGGTTATAAGGACGCAGATAATGGGTGATGTTTTGTTATTGTCGCCCGATTTATGCACCTGCAGATCGTCGGTCGTTCCATAAAAAACGATTTAATGACAATGACGTGTGAAGATAGGCAGTGGATAAGTGCCAGTAATTGGATTGACAAGATGATGGAGATGCTAATGGAATCGCAACAGGCAAGGAATTTCTGAAGAAAAACTCATAAATAATAAAATTTATGTTTGCTCTGATTAGCTTCCAGCGGAAGCTAATACAATGATGGGAATTTAGATTGAGTCATAAATTCGCTTGACTTCCTTTTGAAATATTTTGGAGGTTAGTCGATTTGAGTGACTTCTGTGCGAGCTTTCTTCACTGGAAAGCAGATAATGCGGAGTAGCTGTAGAGGTGACAATGAATGCAATCTGGTAATCTGGTGTCCGTTGTCTATTTTAGAAGTCCGTCGAAGCTGCGTCGTAGTTTCTATGAAAAGGGAAACAAATCCATTGCGATTTTCTTTTCTTTTTGGATAGGTTAGGTTGCAGATGAGTTACACTGAGACCCGCCTTCGACTGCGTCGTAGTTGGCACTTGCAACTAAACGATGTTGCTTATGCAGATGCTTATGATCAGTTCGCTCTCGTTACTAAATGTGAGTACCTTCAGTTAGCCAAGACACTAGACGAGCAGAAGGGCTGATGTATGGTTTCGTGATCCTCTTCATCCATGCAGCTTCTGCAAATCAATTTCGGGACACCCATCCCGGGGGCTTGTGCGCTTATTGTGCAGTGCCGTGTTATGACCCTGATGAGTATCCTGTGTGCAGGTCTACTTTGTCTAAGGAGGCAGAGTGACGGTTTGGAATTTAGTGTTGGCCATTTGCCTTTGTGTCCCCCCACCCACATATGGTGTATATTGAAATGCTTATCCAACCCGTTAAAACATGGTAAGGGATATATTTGAATGAAAAATTACAACGCCTAAGGACTTTGGGTGTCCGAACAGATACTGGCGTCCCCTATGACAAACAGAGCTTTTTTGATAGCCATTGTTTCTGGTTTTAAAACGCTACAGTTATTGTAAAGTTTGCAAGTTGTAAGTTATTGCAATGTTGAGATTTTTGAATTAGATACGTACAACAGTTCACAGATCAACGTCTGATTGTCGGACGGATTCAGAGATAATGGAGGATAGGGACATCCAACTTTTACCTCCCTTTCCCTTTGATATCATCTGACAGGGTTTTTTTGCGATGCGTGGTGGAGCCGGGAAATTTGTTTGTGTCAAATGCAAGGGAATCAGACTACACTCTTAATTTTTGCGGCTCAATGCCGACATGGACAAGGGGTAAAAATGGCCGATGTTGGATATCTATATCCCCCATTATCTCTGGACGGAGTGCTAGTGGACATTTTTTTCCTCGTAGATGGCTTCGGGTAGCGGGCAATCGGTGTCGTTGAGAACAAAATTGAATTCGTTAAGAGCAGTTGAGTTAGGTACACAGACGAAGTTGAGGTTCACAGCAGTATTAACTGACTGACATAGCTGTGTAGAAACATGTTAATTGCAGCAGATGGAGTGTTTCCTAACGTTCCGCTGATATACATGCAGGCCAGTTGTTGAACTGTTGAGTGTGTTACAGCTGACAGCTTTATTTAGGGCTGTGCATTAAACTTAGACCTCGTCCAGTGGTGCAAGTCTGGCTATCGAGGTGAGTATTCAAGAGAAATGCCCATTCTTCACTAGTTATCCTCTTAACTCATGAGAGGAAAATGTTATAAAGTGCTTGCTGCAGAAACACACCGGGCTGTCGAGCGCCACCCACCACATTACCCGTAGGTTTAAGTTGATACCTAACTTAACATTGACTCGATCTAATTGACCTGGCTGGGCTGCTAATTAACTGACTGGTAGAGCATACACTACGTCACGCAGGCCTTTGTATCCCTTAATTAAATTACCACTGTGTTGACTCAAAAAATATTTAATAAAGTGATTGTCAATTGCCTTCACTTCAATGTTTAAATGTTGAATAACGAAAATGGATACCAAAGCATTGTGTTTTTGTTCAAGGAAGTATAAATAAATTATGATCATAATAAGTCAGCTCACTGGTTCATGATATTCATAACAGCCAATGAATCCAAGCAGATTTAATAGATGTGACGTGTGATGCGCGTGATTATTTGTTGTGCATACAATAATTTAAAAATAATAATGATATAATGAGAGTCGTTACATCGAGTGTCAGCTGCCCAACGTATGGAACAAATTTGAGATGGTTTCAGTTACCGAAGCATTGTCAGTGGCTGCAGAAAGTACCTGCCATGAAAGAAATGATATTTGCCAGAATGAGGAACTCAATACGTCACTATTCCTAGGCAAAACCTGTTTCACCAGCTTGAAGTTATGAAAGAGATGGTATGCAGATTGAGAAAACAATATGCGCAGTGGCGAAGCGAGGCGGAGAAAGGAGGCCACAGGCCCCGGGCGGCACATTGCAAGGGGCGGCAATTTGGAGCAGTTAAAATTGTTTGTTTTACATCTATAAAATTTACAAAACGGATTCTTTTCTGAGCCCAACGAATTTATTTTCAAAGTTTACCAGTATTAACACTGCTTTACAGCAAGTAATCCGACACTGAATGACTGACGTCTGTTGCTTAACGACAACATCCAGTGAACGCCGCTCACACCAACTACATTTATCAACGATTATACATCAAAAAATATCTTTTCCAAGCTGGCATTCTTTTCTTAGTAACAAAATAATTGCTCTTTAGGATTAGTTCATGTTACTTTTTGATTTGTCCAAATTGCTTAGTTCAGTACAGAATATCTTTGTTGGGTTCTCGTATAAAAACTCAAAATATCTGTTGGAGACGTTACATTTAAAGACGAGGCTAGAGTTTCAGAAATAGGACGTTGCAGATATTTAAAGATCGACCCTTGACTTAATGCTTTCTTCATTTGCTCTTTTTGAAATTTCACGAAGTGTTCACACTACGTCATTGGTTTAACAGTGAACACGACATTGTGTCGACAATTTTAGCAAAAAAAAAAAAACAATCTGTCAGAAGTCTGAAAAAAATTGCTCGTTTTGTTTGAGAAAACTGGGATAATCTGTTATATCACAAATCATCATCATCATCTTCTTACCCGCATTCTCCACTAAAGGGGTCGTGGGGGTAAACCACGCACGAGAGAACTCCAGCCAACTCGATCCCGAACTCGTCATCGAGTCTAACTCATCAGGATTTATGTCCAAGCGTAACCAGGCGAGTTCTTGGACTTGGTCAACCACCTCGCCTACCTGATGGAATCACAATCACGCCTCGGAAGTCGTGATGACGTCCAATTTCGTACGCAATTCCATTGAAATTGATCTAATTGAGGCAATTTTGAAATTGGTTTGTTCTATGAGATTGCAATTTCGTCTAGTGGGAACATACTATAATTCTCCAAATACATCTCCTTTAACTCCACGTCCTTATATTGGAACTACAAATGCTGCTGTACCGGAACAGACCGACAAGTTTATTGACATACATATGTATTGCTGAAATGAATCGTACGTGGTCAACTGGCACAAGATGCCTTATTACCAAACAACTCTGGCCTGCGCTCTGTCCTAAGAGAGCACTTAGTCTGATTAGATTGAGCAGGCCGAATCCTAGAACTGTCATTGGCGTTATAACAAGGCATTGCGCCATACTAACGCTTCTAGACCAGGCTTATCTACAACGACTTCTGCAGAGACGAGGATGAGGAAGAAATCAATGTACACTGGTTATGCAACTGCAATGCTCTCTCATCTCGTATGTTTAGTCTTCTGGGAGCTTATTATTTTGATAGCCTGGCTGATAAGTTATCTGCTATGGTGTGGCGTCGGAGATATAGTCTTAATTGAAAATACCATGGACGCTAAGAAGTAATTGAGCATTTTGCAAAATCATTTGCTTGCTAGTGTCAACAATGTCGGTCTTAATGAAAGAAAACCACAATTTAAGTTCTATCAAGACAACGATCTGTGACACAAAGAACTTACTGTGAAGGCGTGGAAGTTTATGGTGAACATGCGCTAGCTGAGCGAACGTGCCAAAAGTAGTCCACCCAGTCGGCCAACCAGTCATATCAACGGCAAAGCCATGGCGCGAAGGTAATGCTCTGTATTTGGTGGGATCAGAAGTGTGTGCTGTAATATGAGCTGCTAAAACCGGGTGAAACCATCATTGGACAACGCTACCGAACACAATTAATCCGTTTGAAGAGAGCAGAAGCCGAAAAACTTCCGGAATATGCGAACAGCCACGAGGCAATAATTTTCCATCACCACATCGATCGGCCCCACGTTGATATTCCGGTCAAGAACTTTTTGGAAAACAGCGGATGGGAAGTTTTACCACACCCGCCTTATAGCCCAGACCTTGCCCCTTCTGACTACCAATTGTTCTGGTCGATGCAGAACGCCCTCACTGAAATACGGTTCACATCAGAGCAGAATATCAAAAATTGGCTTGATTCATTCTTGGCTGCCAAGCCGGCGCAGTTATTTTGGGATGCGATCCACAAATTGCCAGAAAGATGGGAAAAAGTTATAGCTTCAGATGGGCAATACTTTGAATAATACTACTGTACATGTTTTTCTTAAATAAACGTTAAAATTTTGAAAGAAAAAAAAACGCCATAGACCCAAACCCAAAACTATAACAAAACCCTTATAGACCCAATACAATAATAAAAAAAATGGTGTAATAAAGTTGGAGCGAGAAAGTAGTAATTGCTGTTTTTTTACCTAGTGTACACTTCCTTGACAAACAGTATGTATCGTCAAAACGCTAGCGCGAGACGATTGTCCACATACGCGAAAAGAGACCTGGTAAGGGATACCTCAATCATGTCCGAGAGTTAACAATTATAAAGAGCTCTTCTCAAGATATGCAATTGAACAATCGGTTGGAAACGAGATCAACGGATATTAATTTTATTTACAATAAAATATACTACCTAGCCGTCAAATAAATCACGCCAATATCATCAACTGGAGCAGATATTTGAATAGATTATGTTTAAGTTGAGCTTCCTTTCAAAAGTAACTCACAGTATTCACTAGTAGACCCATCACATAACTAACTTTTATATGTACAAAGTACAAAAATCTGAACAAACTTAATTAAATCAACTAAGTTCACAAATCAACTCTCAGTCAGTGAATTGACTTTAGCAATCCCTTAAATCAACTAGGGATCAAAAGTTAATGTGTGCAATGTGTATGGGATTGGAAATTGAAATGATGTTAGCACCGCAACCTTTCAATGATATCACTTAAATAAATCGCATCAGAATAGGATTTAAATTGAAATCGTTCACAGACCGTGAACCCATGATTTATAATGGAAATGACACTATAATTCGCATCACTGAAATAGAAAATTAATGTAGTCGGTAAATCTAGTAGATTTATTCATTTTAATTAAAATCTCCTCAGTCGATATACCGTTAATTGTTTTCAAATCAGAAAACGTGTGAAGAATCAGAAAATTAATGAATGACAAAAAACTAATTAACATCCAGACACTCCCCCATACACAATTCACTGCACACGCACTTGTACATATATCAAATTTTCGACAAATTTCCCATTACCTGAGCGTTTGTATTTCAATCGGAATTTTAAACTCATTCCATGCACACGACCAGTTTCCGGCGACGAAAATAAAGTTGAATATTTTATCAGAAACTAGTGTGAATTGTAATTTCCCAGCACCCTCACAGGCCAGGGCTAAACAGCATAAATTAGAAGGAGAATATTTGCAACAAGGAATCCCGCCAAAACGAAGAAATGAAGCTAGTCTGCCAAAATGTCAACCCAACCGTTGAAACATTGTTCATTCCTCGTTCATTCACCTCGGATGCCGACGATGACGACGATGGCTTGTAGAACAAAATTAACGTACGCGTGCTTAAGTGAGGAAATATTTTCATTGCACCGCGTAACGCCATACCCGCTCCACCGTCCATTACCAGCCCGACACCAGACGCTGCAACGTCATCCAAGAGGGACTTAACTTTTGAATCAACTTTGTGAACTTGCGACAAATATTCGCAATAGAACTTTCATAAAAGTCCCTTAAACCCATCCGGCTTAAAAAATGGAAAACAAGGGAAAAAAATAAACCAAAAACGTGCATTGCCCACACGGGAACGATCTAAACTAGAAAAGGTACTCTGTTCTATGTCGCTTGGGCTATAGCCGGGTGAATAAATGGAAAAGTTGAGGGAAACCGTAAACTTTGTGTTCTCTTGTATCCACACAGAGGAGCGAATACGTGCGATGGCACTTACCTGTGAGCATGGAGTTGAAAATTAGAGCTGGAAAGTAGTGGTGGAAGTATAGAACGCGACCCATTGCCCAAAAGGGCAGATAGTGCAGGACCCAACCAAAGAAGAGCCACGATGCGCCTTGCAGGGATCTTCTCCTGAATTCTGTGAATGAAAGAAATATCAATTAAATATTCGACAATTAGTTTCTGAAACTTTAGGTATAAGACGTGACATTTTCTACTCTTTGATTTGCATTTCTCTCTACTTCCTCTCTGCACCGTTGAGTGATCGAATGGGTGTATAAATAGCCTAGTTGATAAACGTTTTGTGAGGTAGCTGCAAATTGTATGTACCATCCTCGTATGAATACTTGAATTCCTTCGCATCGGCATAGAACAGCCAAACCCATACTTTCCCTCGCTGTCATGGTTTCCACTGGCAAAAATATTTGGGTAGCATTCGATGGCTTATTTCGAACGTTGATGAAAACTTTCAGAAAACACAAGCAGTGCTCTAGTTTTTTCCAGCCTTTTTGAAAGTTACCATGTCTGTACAGAAATGCATTGTCGAGCGATTTGACCTGTGAGCAAGCTACTGACCTTTGTCAGAGGCTTAATTTTAAGTCGTGAACCTAGGCGCTTAGGCAGCTTTCACACCCGCCAAATTTGTCTGCGACTTTTCCATATTGTTGGCAAGGGAGGTACGACGTGCTAGGGGTATGCCGTGTTTCGGGTGCTTTGAGGTTAGCTTGGTATTTTTCGTGATCCCTTTTATTTCACTTTCTTTGTTCTTTCAATTTGCTTTGTTCCTATGTGAGAATGGATGCGGAACAGACAATAATTAAGAATTGAGATCAGCAGAGATTGAAAAGTTTCATCTATGAAAGTGGCTTGAGATAAAAAAAGCGAATTTAAAATAGTTTTGCTCCCAGCAACCACTCGTGTTATGCGTGCTAGTGTCCTTACACAAGTGGAAGGGACGTACAGTTCTATGCCGACTCCGAAAGCCCAAGTTTGGGGAGCTTTTTTCTAGACTGTTATTACTCTTTTAGCATTGTCCGTGACTCGAAAGAGGTGGAACCGTGAATATTATTTTTTGTCGTATCGACCGGGAATCGAACCCAGGCAGCGAGTTGCAAGAACGTAGGAGTCGATGCACATACCCACAACGCCACGGCCGCCACAGCCTTACTGAGTTCGCATCGATAAATCGACACACGCTCTCACAATCTGAGGCGGAAACATTTCGTAAAGCTGATGATGGTCTTCATCCAACAGCGAGCAGATAAGGAAATAGTGTTGAGGCGCCCCGCGGCATAGTGTTTATGCGTATGTTTAGTTACAAACACGAGTAACTTCTATAATTCGTTTCTTCACATCTTTCGAACCATTGACAATGGTCACAGTGTAGACCGACCTAGGAAAAGCTCCTCAAACAGTGATTATAAAATAACTCGCACGACACGTGCGTAGAAACAAGGTACAAGTCCAACTCCCACTATGGAGCCACCCGCATCAATGCATGTGTTGAACCCAAATCAACTACCTCCGAAAAAGTATGCTCTAGCTGATAAGACTTTTAACATGTGGTTACTATTTGTAACCAAACTGTAAAAAGTGTCTGCTCAGTCCATTTGACGCAAGGAAACGGCAGACTGACACGCTGGCAAAGGAACAGATTTAAACTGATGACGGGACATCCCACCATGACGGGGGGGACAAAAACTCATTTTTGAGTGGGCCTTTCCGGATGTTCCCTGAATCTAGCAACGCAGACAACAACTAAACTGGTAAATGGTCAAATGAATAATCTAATTATGAAACAATCGCGAGGGATTTACACAAATTCAGAATCAAGGAGGCCCTGCGACTGAAGAAGCTTAATCTGGGGATACTATGCGGCGCACTTACGAGCCACATCCCATGCAGCTATCACTTGCATGAAATGGGACACAATATTTCAGAAAACTGTATACACTGCAGACCATGGGACACCTACTCGTCGAGTGACTCTGACATTGATTAGATATAATCACAGTAACTGTAGAGGACTATCAGAGAGAGATTACCAAACTTCTAAAGCCTCTAAAGTCTTAGATCAAAAATTGCATAAATAGCACCGACTTGACCGAGCGGCTGGACACGAAGAGAGAAACTCTCTCAGTTGGCTGCCACGTGAGCCACCGGTGGTAACTGATTTTTTTAGCATGAAGTCGCTTGTACTATTTTCTGCTGATATTAAAAGAAAACATTAAGTAAAGGCTATTCTTCTCATAAAATTTAAAAAAATATATGTTTTGTCCTTAGTTTATGTAATAAATTAAATAAAAGTCTCTGACTTTACTTGTATAAGACAACGACAGAACACTTAACAAAACACTCGATTGAAAATGAGTAAAGTTAGTCGAAACTGAACCAGTAAATTTACGATGCTCCTAATGGAACCTAGCTTGTGGCGAGCAGCAACAAATCTCAAACCAATGATGTGATGTTAAATAAAAAAAAAATTCTAGAGCAATGCCCCAACCAAAATTGAACTGTTTCAACTTTTCAATTCCATTTCCCTAAGGAGTTGCCACGAATTCTACAAATCTAATTTGGATCGACTGAAGCATGAGACAGTTTCATTTCCAACTGTCCATTACGAGCAGAAAAGAATACATTTTTAGCCGTAAACAAAAATAAATAATTCTGAGTCACATGGAACCAACAAAAATCAGTCCCTAGCACTATTTGACCTCAACATGACGTGATGCCAGACACAGACCTCGCCATGGCCACAGTAACTTACCATATAATAGCAACCATTGGCTCGCTTTCAATGGTCATTTTCATTACCAATTCAAGCGTACAGATGCAGAGTGAAAGCGAGAGATTTTAAATTAAAATGTAAAATTTTAACAAAGCCGGTTCAACAAGCGCCTGAACTTATGGCGAAAAACAGTACGCGAGAGGCAAACGATTTCAAAGATGTGCACGTCTCTGCCAAAACATTAAATGCGAATAAAATTACCATTCTCCATGCCGACGTTTCCATTGTTGCTATTAGCAATAGCAGTCGCAGTGGCAGTAGCTGGACCAGAATCTGAAGTGGCAGAAGATCCAGCACTACTAGCGCCGACACTGCCACCACCACCAGCAAGAGTGCCAAGCGCTGATGCTGTGGTACTAGTGGAACTGGTGGCACTGCTTAAGTAGTACGTGTTTGGGTGTCCTTGCAGTTGTTTATTTTGTTGCTGTTGCTGGTGTTGCTGCTGTCCTTCTTGTCGGCGTTCCTTAACGGCAGTAATAAAGAAAACGATTAAGAACAGCGCCAGGAAAATGAGATTGCTCCACCAGATTATTGGATTTCCTAATAAGTATATACGATAAGCAGTGCCTGAAAAGAATTGCCCCTGTTGTTTTTTCAAGGGGTGCGTTGTCGGAGCGACGAGAAAAAAAGAGAATTTAGAATATTACACAATAACAGCGTCAATAAAAGAGAAAAGAACATGAAAAGCATATAAAATAAAAAAGTAAACATACAAACACACGCACGCACACACTAGACGAGAGCGAGAGATTGACTGAGAGTACAGGATGCGGATGCGGAGAGCGGACGCCGCTAACGCAGAAGTAGCCGACGAAGACTGCGATATCGCCATAATTAGCTGAGAGTACTCAGAGGGCTTTTAATTTATATTATTTGCCAGTGAAATTAGGAAGTTAAACTGAAGCGGGAATTTAACTATAATTAATTTGGAAATTAAGTACGGGAAGAGTACTAAAAGCCCAACTTGTGTACAGGTTTAGGCTGGAACGGGAGACTAATTTATCGTTGTCGTTGGTTTAAATGAAAATTAAACCGAGCAGGTACGACAAATACGAAAGAAGACAGCACTTGCCAGTGATGGTAATAGAAATGTATGTGCTCACGTGTCTGGGCTTTAATTAATGGCTCATAAAATAAAAAGAAGGAGAAATTGAATGAACACCGTACTAGATGGGTCATTGGGGGGAGGCAAGTGCGCCGGAAACATCGAGGGATGGTGTGGCATAAATGAATAGAGAAGAGCAAACCAGGCTTGTTATTGAAAAGATCTGTCAAACTGGAGCATGAATCTTAGGCGGCATGGTTTAGGTCTTGTTATGCGACTTCTCGAACATCGTTCTTTAGAAGGACATACGAAACACACAGCTGAACCCTAAGGGCACAATCTTATAAAAGTTACCATAGACCGATGATATTGTCTTGATTGGTCAAAAACAATGAGCTGGCAATGAGACAGTGGGACGAAAGCGAATGTAATGGTGAACGAGGGAAAAACGAAGTATGTGCTGCCGCCAAGAAAGAGGGGTTTCTTTAACAGTAAAGTACAGCGTGCGATCTTTGCTTCTGTTTATGTTGAAGGAAAATATTCAACGCCGAAAAGTATGGATGGTAAACAACGGTATAGCGGCTATGATGGCTGGGCCATATACCGCGCATGGACATCTTGACCATAGATCAAAGGGCTTTCGACCTGTAGGACAGCGCAACAAAGGACGTCCGTGTCCCATGTGAAGGACTCCAACCAACATGGTGTGCTCAATTAGAAGCAGCTACAGGGCTAGAGATCGCACGTCGAGGGTTAAGTTCACCTCGGAAGACTTTCAGCAAAGACTGTCTAACTTAAAAAACCTGTAGATACATTACATGACCAGAAACAACTTCCTAGTATTATTCTTACGACAAAAGTCATTTGAAATCAGCGTATGCAGGAAGAAGGCAATATTTTTTACAGTTTATTGAGTATCGTAGTTCGTCATTGCACTCTCTGCGTGACATGAAGTCGGCTGCAGCAACGCACTATTGTGTTTCAGGCCTTTTGCCCAGGTTCGTCTTGAATCGTAGAATTCCATATTCTTCTTTGCAAGGAAACCACAATATTCCAAGCGAGGAAATACAGTAGACGCTCGATATAGTGAACATCGATATAGTGAACAATCCAATAAAGTGAACACACTATTTTATTATATATACACTTATTACTATTCTAAAAAGTGAACAAACAAAATCTTACTTTTAGTGCACGCATGTTTTTGTATTGGCCTTTAACCTTTCAGGAAACACGTGTAAAGGTCATGAGTTTTGCTGTTTTCAACATGGCAGCAGAATGAAAAAGACTGCCCGTTTGAAGAAGACCCGAAAGAAAGATTTTGAGGATGAAGATGAAACACTACTTATACAAATACCGATTTAAACAATTTGAACGAACATCATATATTTTCAGATGAAGAAAGAAAAACGAAGGCGAAAAGGAACAACCCAATGCAGATCATCCGATTTGTTCAGTGTCTTCTAGCGATGTTGTCGAAATTTTAATTTTTCGAAAAATGGGGGACGGTTTGACTCAAATTTGTTGTTTTAACACAAGTTCCTCTCACATATTCGGCTATAAAAAACGAATCGTCAAAAAAAAACCTCCTTTCACACGGAGGACAAGACAATATAGAACAAGTGATAACAATTTACAATGATCGGTAAAGTACTTACTTCTTAAGTTAAAGTCACCACTGACTGCGAAAACACGGTTTCGAGAAAAACGTCTTGAAAGTTTTCAGTACCATTAGCATGCGCAAAAGGGGTGCTTCCCCTCAAAGTCATTGATCTCCATAAAAAATAGTGCGATCTGGTTAAAATGTTTCTTCTAAAATATATTTCTTTTAGGAAATGCAAACAAAAAATCGATTTTCTCAAAACCCCAACTGAGGGTTTTTTTAAGTTAGTTGCAGGTCTGTTGGATGCGTTGCCTTCGATGTTGATATAGTCTTCTTTTTTTATAAATATTGTTTTGTTTTTTATTTTTTATTTATTTATTTATTCAGCCCGAAAATTTTGTTTTTACATCAAGTTTCACTATTGCACAATTTACAGAGATTTGGTTCGAATACCTTACTACTGACTGTTTTTTAGCAACTACAAAGAAAACGTAACTATGTATGTACATTCTATTTTTCATGAATTGTACGTAAAAACGGACACTTTTTGGTGAAATTTACTTCAAGAAGCGCACGCTCGTTACAGCGAATAATCTTTTTATAGTGAACAGGCCCGTATTTTAATAGTTCACTATATCGAGCGTCTACAGCATTGCATAAAAAATAGGAAATTATTCCATAGCTAAATCTCGATATTCTGCGAGAGTTAAGCAGTGAATATAAATCAATGTACAAGAGCGTCTCAACACTTAAACCACCAAATGTGGCAACTAGTTATGGAGCTGTCAGGGACGAAACTATCCCTCAAAATGTCCATGTAAGAGAGCATCCCACCAACGGAGGTTACATATAAAATTTCACAAAACAGCCCTCAAGTCATAGGTCAAGGAAAGGGGCACATTATATATTTTAAGTCGCAGTGCATGTGCTTCCAGCATGCCGTATCAATTGTCTTCAGTTCTTCTGTACACTTTCACTTTTCTTTGCAAATCATTTGAATCGAAATCCAAAAGACAAAGATCTGATAAACGCGAAGACCAACAATTAATTGGGTTCAAAATCATTCAATTTCTCCTTGGTTCTCCTAGCAACCTACTGCCGTCATAATTCCTGTCTGTTCAAAAGGGGAATCATACTTCTATGCATGGACAATAAATACTTCCGCCCACCACACACATTATGAACCAGCGCACTGATGAGCAACGCTTTCGATAAATACCGACAAACAATTCAGTTCGAAGCACGAACATACAATACCCACAAGAATCATTTCATTCAGTAATGACTCATTAGGAGAACAAAACCGTCTTAATTATGTTCGATTTCCTCTCAGTGCGTACTGACAATCACCATTAAGCACACCGGAAAGACTCCACCCACCGAACACAATAATAAAACTGTTCATCTCCTTGTGTAAACAAATCCGAATCGATAACCGAAATAAATTTGGCCCAATTTCACGACGCGACCAAAGAACATCGCTCTAACAGCACTAACACACCTAATCGTCTCAGTAAATTTTAATAATGCCGCTTCATTCGTTATCCTTCCTCTCTCATTCGTCTCACCATAAGCCAATAACATCAGTCTTGTTCCTGTTCCCATCTCACATTACGGCATCGCATCCTGCTGCCGACGACGACGACAACGGCCTGGAACACCTTTTGTTTTTTCATGAGCCTCTCCTTCTGCCCCACAAAGCAACAATAAATAACCGCACACTTTTAACTGTGTTAAAAAATCCTCAATAATAAAGTTCAATGGACACCCTAACGACAGGCACAAATTGCTATCGTTAATATCACAAAAATTCGCCCCAGAAATTCTCGCACGTCTCTGTGCTCAAATCCGAGACCGAGGAGAGACATCCTGTCCCCCGGCTCGATGGTACGAGGACAAATTTAACAGCCCAAATGTAGGAACTTAGGAAAAACAAAACCATCAATTTCAATACACGAGAATTCCCCGTCAACCATGAGGATTCCGGCACACCCATTCACACAGGGACTATGCCGAGGTAACGCATAGTCTGCAATAGAATTGCGGAGCGAAAGATGGGCAGAAGAAGGACGAGAGGAAAAGCAAGAGGAAACGGATAGAACAGCCATTCTCTCGCACACTTTGTTAGATTGGCGCTTGGTGGTGAACATACCCGATAATTAATAGGCCATTGCCATGGTCTGCTGGTGACTTCGCCTTCCTTGGGCTTCAGTCCAGCATTTCCTTGGAACATCACAGCATGTGATTCAATGAATCTCGACAAGAATCCTGGCGCATATACATGAAAACTCACGCTGGGCACTGCAAAATTGAAAATTACTCATTATCCTCGAGGAAATGGAGTGATAGACGTAAACTTTAATAAACGCTCCCAAGTGGGATGCGCTGTTTCTACACATGTATAGATGCATGGTCTATGGATGCATGTACTCACACTTCTTGTTCACATTATCCTCGACATTCCAGTGTGCATTTCTGTCTCGCAGATTCGGATTGCACGATACCTCTTGCTGTTCAAAGCCCCATTTTGGCAACTGCAACCCAGTGGAAGTGAGTGCACAATTCTGCATATAATGAACGAGCAGGATCTTGGTCGAGACGGTTTGGACAGTGTCGTCTGCACGACCTCCAGCAACTATGACTCTCCACACGTCGTTTACGTCACCGACACCATCCTGAAAGACAAATTGTTGAGGTATTAGTTAATTTTCATTGAAAAAAATTAAGGGTGTCCCAAAATTAACACAGGACTTGAATATGACACCATTTATGCAGTAAATTGTTGGCAACATTAGAAAAAAAAAAGTTTGACAGCTGATAGTTAAGTTTAGATAGTAACAATTTTAATAATAATTTGGCGACTACGGTTCGAAAATTGGAGGCATCATTGAACAAGACATTTTGTAAAATCAGGCTGGTCATGTGGGGACTGTCTCTGGCGTTCGAAATAGCGACATGACAACACAGTTGTTTCTGTCGAAATGGGATGATCTTGATGTGGCCAATAAGTGGTTTCAACAAGACGGTGTCACTTGCCATGCAGCCTGTAGATCAATTCGATTACTGAATGAGACATTTTCCGGTCGTGTACGGTTCGGGTGATCGGAATTGACCCCTATATCGTGACCACTAGATTTATTTTGTAGGGACTTATGGGTGAGATGTCAGCCACTTGGCTCAAGTTATTGAAAAAATGGGCACCTACATGAGTTACTACATTTAGTCAGAGGACTGCACGAGCACAGGGGATGATGTGTCATCTTACCCCACATATACATACAGCTTCTGTAGAAATCGTTATACGAGACCTGCTTCCTGTGGACTTTTGTGTCACTTGTAGAGTGCCCGGTTATGAGACCGATGAAAGTCCTGAGTGCTGAGCGTTTGTGTTTGATTGAGTGTTGCCTATATGTCACTTGTTTTAATGCGCATAGTGTCTTCTACCCTTTCCGGTTGGTTATTTTAGTTGAATGAAACTTTAGAAGATGTAGCGGGGAGAGTAGTGCACCTACTGGTGGGACGGATGAAGTTGTACAACGCCTAGCGGCATGTCAGTGTCCCGGCACCCACATGAGTTCTATATAACTCAGCCATCACAAAGCAGTTGACAGTTATTGGAGATTTTGAATGAAAAATGAGATAGTAACTAATTTTAGATAGTTAGATTAGTCCCAGACTGGGATCTATGGAAACAGAAAGTAGTTCGCGATGGGAACCTAATACAGACCCTCTAGTGTAGGAGACGACACATTTACCCACCATGCCACCTGGGTGGTCAGTAACCTTGAAAACTAGACTCGGTGATACCAGGATCTGCTAGGAAATACAAGATTCCTGCCCTTGACTCTCACTCTCTGTGCCGGATGGCTAAATTCTTAGGTCCCATCATTGCTACTAAACTAATCTGAAATCTATTTTTCAGGAGTGCGTCAGTAAAGCGCTTTGTATTAGTAAAGAACTGTTCAACCAGAATCCGCTCCGGAGATCCTTCTGTAAATCTGAACACCAGACGCTGGGTGGCGCTACAGCCCGTAAAGGGCCAGGGCCTAGCTTCTGCAGCAACCACTCGTGCTTTGCGTTGTTCTCTCACGAGTGAAATCGACCTACAGTTTTATGCCAACTCCGAACGGGCAAGTTTGAAAAGCTTTTTCTGGACAGTTATTACTCTTTGACCATTGCCAGTGGCTCGAAAGAGGTGGGGCCGTGAAAATGATTTCGGTTGTACCGGGAATCGAAACAGGTAGGCTACATGAATAGAGCACACCGCATTCGTAAATTCACAACTGAAAAACAAAGACATTGCGCAAAGTCTTGCCTCTAGTCCAAGCAAATGCAACCGGTTTACTGCTTCACGTCATAAAGAATACAGAAACACCATCACCAGATCACTACTTGCCACAGCTTGGGTTTAAGTATTCAAAGCCTGTACAAAATCACGAAAAAAATGCCCTGAAGATAATTAGATGTCTTGAAATGATCCGCCCGAAAGTTGTCACCGCACATTGGATGCCGAGCCCACTCCTCTACGTCCTTAATTCATGCCAAAACTTTAACTCATATGAATGTACATACATATCCTTGAAACATACCTCACCATATCCTGTCACTTGGTGGTGCTTCTTTGTCAATGGGGCTGGAACTCCGTGCGAGTGTAGATTTCGTTTTGTCTGCACATGCTCCAGACGTACTAAATCACCATTCTTAAGGATCCGGACGTTTGGATAGGATTCTTCATTATATGGTTTTATTACCCATCTGTTATTATCGTCCTTGTGTGTGTATGTGGTTATCTGAGAATAAACAGAAAAGAAAAGAATTAATTAAATCCTCTGCATGTTTTCCGGCAAAATCCTATCCCATTTTCTAGACGAAAAAACAAAGAATAAAAGTAGAATTTTTAGAGACTACACCGGATACCAGGGGACAGAAGCTAAGCATTACCAAACCACAGTTGACCAGTGCCTTGGGGTTAATTGAGTGAAGGACTTGCACTTTTTCCTTGAGTGGTCTGCTGTCTCCTATGGGACTTCTTCGTGTGAATGTGAATGATTGTAGTGATTGCTTGTATATTTGAAAGATTTTTGTACATTGTCTGTACAGGATATAATCCCTCAATATGGATTATTTTCATTTAAGGTTGCCTGAAACATTAGATCGTTATTTGTTATAACAACGTCTTTGTGGAACTGATCTAAACACAGGATTGGGTAGACAAGACATAAGCGATATTTTATCCATTTTAAATGGACACAAAATCAAAAGTTCTTTGGGACAAAAGGACTTCTTATAGACTTGGCTGAGACGAGGGTTATGAGCCGTTTCGGATTGAGCGTAGGCCTTTCACTTCTGCAGGTTTTCAATTGTCTGTTGCCTATCTTGTTTCAGTGCTTGTGATGACATCTGTCAATAAATCGTGTAATATGTGGTGGAAAATGTGACCTGGTGGTGGACACACCAAGTATTAAGCTTGTAAACAAATTTAGATTTAGAGTCGTTCGGGGTGAGCGTTAGCAGCGGGTAAGTGTGCGCACATGCGAACATATGCATATAAGCAAAAATTCTGTAAAAAAAAAACTTCTTACGCAACACGAAATTGCGAATGCCAAACGCCTTATCATAAACGTAGGGCCCTTGATGTTGTAGGAATAAGCGAATCTTCGCTTAGAAAAGCATTGTCTGTGACTCGAAAGAGGTGAAGCCGTGGGTTAAGAAGGTTGGTAAATTCGGGTATCGAACGTGGCACCCTCTGCCCACGTGGACAAAAACGTGTTTTAATGAATACAAAACATCACTAAAATAGCTTTCGCACACTTACCCCTGATCATGCGTACTCTTTCCCCTACATAGGTGCAATTGCGAGCAGTCTGACTTGTTTTGGGTTTTTTTGAAATAAAACTATAACTAATCTAAACAAAATATATACTACTACTCTTAATAAGTAATCAAACATACAGCTTTAAAATTGAATAAAGTTTTTGGATACATCCTCTATATTTCGCTTGGAATCGTATCTCAAATATGGAAAACAGTCCTTTTTATTTTACTTCCCGACTGGTAAAATCGAATGAACATGGAAATAAATGCTCTAAAAAGAATGTTAAGACATAACGTAATCTTATGCAAGAGAAATACCGGAACGTAGGTGTGTTTTATCAGGCGATAAAGAATTGATACAAATTTAATTTTTCAAGGCGATTTCAATGTTTCATTGCTTGCACAATGGTGGCGCTTGCACCGAATAGAATTTCGTCATTTATATAAGGTTTGTTGCAAAATGTTATCTACTCGAGCAAGTAGTACTGCATGAGAGCGAATATTTATCGCAGCTAGAAAGTTAATATTTGAAAAAAGGTGTTAATTGGTTCCGACCCTTGTTTTGTTTTTACACATTACAGGACATGAAGTACATGGGAATAAAGGGGATGGATTCCACACCCTTCAACCCTGTACAAAATACATAAAATATATGATTCATACGAAAAAAAATATTTCTGCGAGTCACTGTATCTCTTGTATTTTAAACATGATTAGGATTTCCTTTTTCTGATTGGATAGCACTGTTTAACAACCAAATCGGTTATTAGCTGTTTTGATCCAATTGGGATAGCTCTTTGTATAATTCATGATTACTAGTCGTACGAAGCTTCACGTTGAAACTGTGCAGCCCATTCATAAGTGACGAAATCATTTCCGAATTTATTAGCAAGTTGAAGAGCCTCTAGAATTAAAATTGTTGTACCGACCCATCACTATCACTGCTTTCCGTGGAATCAACAGTCTGTAAGGCAGCTTCTAACTTTCTATCTTCACCTAGAGTTTTCTCAACTAGCAGTTCGTCAACGTCATCATGGTAAGTCATCACAGCCCTCTTCTGCAATGTGCAAAAGTGATTATAGAGCAGTACTTGTATTTGAGGCCATTAATTTTTTGGTTTTAGCATTTGTCATTAGCGCTAAATTGAAGGAAGTTGTGTAACAGCATAATCTTTTTTTTTCTAGACCGCGTTAAAGCAAAACCTTGTAAAAATAGACAGTGTAAGACAGAATTGGGTGTATTAATAATTCTGATATTCATAACGCAAAAAGACCGATTACTGAATTTACTCATTGTATTGAAGCTTCTCTCGTTGAACCGTAACTCGACCGTTGTGCTCGTCGGAGAAATCACAGGACACTGCCCCATGGGAACAAGGCTCTGGAAATGGAATGCGAAATCCAGTGACCTCTGCCGGAGCTGCGGCGACGAGACGATCAAACATCTGCTCTGCCACTGCTCACCTCTCCAGAATCGGTGCTTAGCTTCGCTGGGTCAAAGATTTTCACAGAGACTGCGGACTTAGCGAATGTAGATATATCGCAGATTCGTAACACGTGACCACGCAAATGAAGGGATTCACAATGGGCCCAAAGGCCTCCGAGTGAAAGGGATGTGATGGATCATCACACTCCCCTTCCTAAACTTAACCTCCCCAAATATGCACGATAAAACCAGGTTACAACTTATTTGTTTAAGCATTTTTGTTTTGCAAACATTTTTTAATGTTTTCGGATGTCTGACATATTTTTTCGAAAATCATTTAGGGTTGTTTTGTTCACAATTGCTCAACTTCCCGGAAAACTGTGAATTGAACAACTTCCGGGTTGATGTCAACTCGACATTATGGCAGTCTGGAGTCTGGAATTTAAAATCCAGAAAGTTGTCCAACTTCCTCTTCTTAAATTTCCCCTGGGATATTTTTGACAATTCACACACACAATGTCATTTTCAATTTTTAATTTACGGTGTGTGCTGTGCTGTGAGAAGCAGAATTGATGGCAAACGTTTTCAGCAGATATAATGATTACAATGGATATCTTGTCTCTGGTTTACAGTGACTGCCGGCATGTTATGGAGAACAGCACAAGTGCACGTAAGTAATGGTTACACTAATAAAGTCTGCATTTGCCTATTGAATTGATTCGAGCGAAAAATATTGACGATTGGTCAGTGTGTAATTGCTGTTAAAAAGTGAAAAAAAATATCAAATACTTTATTATTCAAAGGGCCAGTATCTTCTCTGGTTTCATGGCAATGAATCCTGAATAAGTTCGAGCGACATTATTTTTGTCCGCTTTGAGAGACGAAAACGATGAATGCCACACACAGTGGCTTCTGGTATACAGACGTGAGCAGCCAACTAAGTCAATGGAAGAAATGAGAGAGATAGAAAAAAAGAGAAAAATCACGGATTTGATGCCTTAAGTTCTGCTATTTCCATAAGTTGAGAGTATGCTGAGTTGATAAACTCATGAGTTGTAATTTAAAAGTTGAAACCCTGCAATTTGATCCCAAAGTTGTGTCTAACATTTAGTGAACAAAACTACCCTTAGATGACTCTCTGTACAAATGTGTTCAGTTCTGTCACTTGCTTTGACTCAAGGAAGATGAAGTATGCCTATACTTACTCCACATGGAATTATACTTCATGGGCTTAAAATGTTTATTTTCCAGTAGGTTATCATATTTGTTATGTCAAATTTTGTTGCCTATTTATTATTAAAAATTTCAATTTTGCTTATGCCATCATTGGTTTTATGCACTTGCTTCTTTATACCCCTTTGGAGGAGACTTTGTTCAGTGAAGCTGCTTTATGATGCAACAAAATCATGTTTGATCTGTAAAGCTTGCTGCCCCATTTGGCATTATAAAAAAAAAACCCATAAAATAGGTGTAATGACAAGGACATTCTTCATAAGCCAGCAGACTCCCAAAAGTTATCGACTTCACCCTGGGCGCACTTCCATTCTCAGAAGTATAAGAGAACGCATGTATCAACTGCTGTTCATCAAACTCGCAACTCTTACAGAAAATAAACAATTGCGTGAGCGTTTGCAGTCGCAATAAATGGTAAATTGCAAAGAACGTCTATTAAAAACAATAAAAACTTAAAAAGACTCGATGAGCCATAAAACGGCATTTTGCACCTCGGAGAGATTCTCGAAATTTTCGAAATAAAACTGGTCCTTCCATTAAAGTAACTCTAATTTGTAACCCAGATAAACCCATTAAATTATCTTCCAGTATTTTTTTTATATCATCTCAATCCCCCCATAAAAGGCCACTGCAACGACAAGAAAATCCTGTGAGCTCAGTCAACCACAAGGAAAGCCAACGAAAAAGGAATACGTTTTGCAGATATGTACTTTTTTTTATTCCGTAACGGCAGGAACGGCATTCCTTGTCCCTACCCGCATACATTGCTACACATTTAACATGCGTTCTATGGATGACGGATTCTCCGTCCAGGCAGTCAAGCATCCTCGGGAGCCGTAAATCGTCAAACTTCGATAAATATCCTTGCTAGTGAAAATATTTAATAAAAACGTTTGCCCTGGATCCCTTAATGGCCTTTTTCATCGCCCGTCAGTGCACTTTATACGCCCCACTCCACGCTTGCTCATCATCATCCCACCGGGACAGCGCTTCTTTTATGTCTTTTCTCTTCTTTTCCTGGAGTTTGAGTCATTAAACGAATTTAAAAGCGACAAGAGGAGAGGAACAAAAATAAACCAAGCTCAGTCGCTCATTCACTCATTCGCTCCTCACGCCTGTCAGCACATACACGTACAAACGCATGCACACCATGATTCCTGCAGGATCAGAACCAGGAGGAACCTACCCTACACACCCCCACGGGCATTCGCCCACTGCTTACCTGCTGTTGTCGGGCTCCAACATTCTTCGGATATAAATGGTAATGCGAATGTAAATATCCTCCTCCAGTTTTATGGTTTTTAATGGTAACGACAGCACCATATGCCACCTCGCGCGGCATGCTCACATTATACAATGAATTGCCAATGAGCCGGGACTGGAATGCGGAGCTATAAAACCCGTCGCCATTGCCGCTGCGATTCAGTACCGACAAGTGGATGAAGAAGAACACCATGTACAAGAAAATTGGCCATAAAATTAATGCAAGAGCACGACAGAATGTTTGCTTTATAGTTTCCACCTGATAAATAGTACCCAAGCCATGCCATTGCACCAGGATCGTGATACACCAGCCCGTTCAGCGTGACGTGGTGTGGAGACCAAACATGAAATGGATAAGATACATATGTCAAACATCAAACGCTCACACATCGTCTAAATTACGTCACCAGACCGGTGGTACTTACGAGAGGCTTCTGCAGGTCGCCCAGGATAACCCACAGCTCGCTGATTGTATGGAAGCCCACAAGCAGCACAATAAAGAGGCCCACAAATTTAACGCTTGTCGTGCACGCGAGCATTGTTCCAGTGAAATACAGCCACAGCCACCAGCTCCGCGTGTACGATTCGCCACGTCTTGTCGACATGGAGATCTTGACCATGCCCCACACCGAGGCAACCATAAAACACAGCAGAATCGGATCCAACAGGATGTACTGGTTGAGGGTGATGAGTCCAACATCTGCAAGCGAACGAAAAAGAATTACGACTACATCCCTTCCAAGTCAAATGGCGCTATCTTACCAAAAATCAAATAGGCTGTCGCCACAAGGGCCGCTCCATTGGATCCGGTCAGGTCATGTACCGTGTCGAAGGCCATTGGTATGATAAGGGCACCCAGTGTGGTACAGAACTGCAAATTGATGGTCATGAGGGCGAACACGAGCATAAAGCAGAGACCCATCCCTCACCAACCACCCGAAGCCGTGCGACGGTGTCGGTGGTTGGGGGAGGCACAGAATCTAAAATTAAATCTTACATAACGCATCCCTTCGTAGCGAGTGTTGTTGTACTTATCACCGGGCTTATCGAATGGATAGGTCCCATTGTAACCGGTCAGGTACCCAGATAGGCCAATTAACATCTAAAATGATTTCAGAGTTGGGTTTATTTCCATAACGAGGAGGAGGGGAAGGCAAAAATATTACGAAATCAAAAGCTTACCTTTCCCAGTGGCGGGTGCACGTCGAAGAAGAACGTCCGGTTGATGTACCAACTTCCCATTTTTCCAAAATGGGTTTCATCCCAACTGGAAGATGTTTACAAAGTGATAAAGTAATGAGAAATCGATTTTAGTTAGATTTTTTTGAGGACGGTATTTTTATTAGCGGATGTACGACGCGGCGCGGGCGGTTGTGAGGTCAATTTGGGTCGAAAGGAGAGGTCTGGATGTAACCTGAGGGGCAGGTCAAATATTTTATATCCTCAAAGTTTTACTATCTCCTTCAAACCTAAGGTCGAAAAAAATCGACGAAAAATTCAGATTTCAGAATGCAGAAAGATTATTTCAAATGAAACGTGGAGTCCCCAGCGACAGGTTTCACTTTCTGACGGGACTAGAGTTGTCGTCAACCTCCTTCGTTTTGAGCTGGACCAGTGACTGCTGAGTGGAAGGGATGTTCAAGACAATTAGAATAGAATTCCTCTTCAAGTTACTCCTAGCAATGAATGAGTCTTGATAACAATTAATGGTACTGCAAAGCATGGGGGATTGATTCAACTGCCGAAAGTTGCAGTTTATGATTTTATGTTTTTTATTAATTTTTCAGCAATACTAGATATTATAGTACCTGTACGAACACAAGTCGACATGACAGAAGGCATAAGATAAAGGGTGCCCCAAAAAAACACAGTTTTTAGTCCTTACACTGTTACTGGATCATAAAGTACATGGGGTGAGGTAGGTAGTGAATTCACCAGCACACTCAGACCATATCTTGGTCCATTGTGATAAAGGCTGATGTTATGTATGGATTTCTTTCGTTATCATATGTGGCTAAATTTTGCGTATGCAGCATTTAATTCCTCCATTAATCCACGGGTGGCTGTGGGCTTTTTGGCATAGACCTAAGTCAAATTTAATTACATGAAAATAAATCCAATGGTGGTTCTGAATCACCGAGACGAGAGAGTACAAGACCAGGAAATGCTACACGCCGTTATTGACTTCTATCACGGGCTGTATGACATGTGGCACTGTTTTGTTAAACCACATATTGGCCACATCAAGATTATCCAATTTCGGCAGAAATAACTATGTCATCATGTCGCTATATCGGGCGGAGCACTCACTTGACCAGACTCACTTCCAAAATTAATGGTCAAATGATGTCTCAAATTTTCGAACCGTGGTAGCCAATAGTTCATAATTTTTGATATACCGTACAGCCTCACTACTCCGTATACATAACGTTTCGGATGTGCCTGGAATAGCGAATAATCCGGACTATAGAAAAAAAATAAAATGAAGCGAGGAAGCGACAACATTTCAGTCACCTTTTATTACAGATAGATCCTCTTTTTACAGACGCTATAATAAATATAAAAAGGTGCTAGGTATTATCTTTGAGAAAACTTTCAGTACGGAATTCACGAATGAACCACAAAAGTAATTCATACCCATCCTGAGAAGGCTCGCCATGAAATACACACAACAGAGAAATCAACAGGCACATACATAATCTTTGTAAATCGCAACGGCACAATGTCTCGATTCAAGACCACAACTACGAGTAGTAGAAAAATTCCCACAATTGTATGAACAAACATGTACGTATGCATGTACATAGCACAGAGTCAAAATATGTAGGCATTTTAGTCCCCTGTTCGGACTGTAGAGGCAGCATTTTGAAAGTGTCCGATATATAGAGGTGTCCCGACTAGTGAAGTGTCCGCGCTAGCGAGTGTCCGGACCAGCAAGGCATCTCTACTGAGATTCCTCAAAATATTACTTATATTTCTACATATTACGTATTCCTTATACGAATATCTCAGACATTACGATACTTCAATATTCACCAATGTGCATCGGAATATTTTGGTGATCCAATTCCCATGAAGTATCACTTCGTTTGCTTACAAGCACGCAATGAGTGAGTCAAAAAGGAATCCCACAAGGGAAACAAACACCCATTGAACTGTGTTAAGTCTCCTGTGCGCAAGTGGCCTACGTTTCTCCCTACGTTGGGAATCTGGTTCCACTGACGTATCAGACACTTCTTCCCCTTTCAAATGTTTACGAGTGACTGAGGAGGTGAGGACTGAGAAGTATTAGTGATATTTTTGTATCGCTTAAGAGATTGTTATACGATACGAATATATTCGTATCAGGTTATATCACGAAATATTAGATGGGTTAATATCTCTACTGTACTGTATTGTTTCATTATGAAAACATGTTGTCATATCATGTAACGCTCCTTTGTTACCAACCCTAAACAAGAAAAGAAAAGCCCAACTTCTACCTCTCTTGCCACTTAAAATGTTTGACAAGCATTTTTTATTTCTAAAGCCAAATCGACCAATCAGAGCACGGCATTTACGTTATTTCGTGAATAACCGTCAAAAATTCATGAATAACTGCCAAAAGTCCTCTGATATTCGTCGATGGGCTAGGGTTCAATCAGCTGTGAAGTTGGGCATCTCTATTATACTTCATTTCTGCCCTAAACTACCAGCTGTCAAAGTAGTTTCTTTTTGCTCAGTGTTGCCAACAATGTATACACAATCCTGCGTACATTTTGAGACTCCCTGTACGTAGTAATGTATTAAGTAGACCACGACCCTATGTACGAAAATAATACACTTTTGTTGTTTCATTTTGAATGACAAATTTCATTGAAAACTAAATAGTGTCGTGGATTAAACCCAGACAAGTTATAAGTGGATTAAAAGCACTCGAACAATTATTTATTTATTTATTTAGAAACAATACTGTAAAGACATATATTCAGCCTTACAAGCGAGGGCAGCAAGTGCCTTGAGCTTAACACACGACAATCCCAAGCGCTCCATAAAACACTGCGAAGAGCTTGTGTCTAGAATACAGACCGCCTGATCGGCGAACATGGTAGGAGACTCAAATCACCCATCAATTTGTTTGCAAAAAATATCGCAATCAACGACGAAACTGATAAGATTCAACACTTGGACACACAACCATATGTACCTGCCCAGATTTTTATAACAGTGGTCTACGAAACGTCAGGCCTCCTTCTATAGACTCTTGTTAAATTAATTGGTTTGACTCCCAAATCAAACCAGTACAATAGACCATGTCTGGTGGAAGTGTTTGTTCTTAGGTCACTTGTGCCTATGCACTGATCTGTCATATTTTGCGTACATCTTTTTAATTTAAAAATATTTCAGAATAAAATGCTCAGTTTTGATAATTTATGAAGAAAGCTGTCAAAAATAAATACAAAAATTTAAAATGTTTCATGGTAGGCAATTCCAGAGTCGACTGGCAATGATAAAATCTGAGGTGAGACGTAAGTAATGAGCACTGCACGTGAATGTACACTCTGACATATCGGGTCAGAATAGTTAAGTGCACAGACGGGTCTGCTAAATAGATTTTGCAGTTGACGTGTGTGTATGATGTGCATAATTATGACTACCTGACATTTCAAGAGGCACAAATCCTGATGCCATCAGATTTCCCGATGAGTTCTCAACATATTCGCAACATGAATAAGTGAGTATGGGAAATGAGTTTTGCATGTTTTTAAATGACTAAAGTGGTGACCAGAAACGTAGGACAACGTGGACACTGCCATGCGGTCTCATCATGCGATAATTCGAAAAATGTGCTCTGTGGAAATGCTCACATGCAATTTATTTTATTATTAATTATTAAAAATTATTAATTATTTTTACCTTACAACGAACTTTTGGAATTAATGTACTGGCTTGGATATAGGAAAGCATTCGTGTCTATAAACTGACTTTGAAAGAGCAAGTGGATAAGAGTGAATAACGTGTCCTTATGCTTGCCTTTCGTCATTTGGATCAATACCCTTTATTCACTTTCGTTAACCGAAACCAAATTCAAATTAAGCCTGTATGGTAGTAAGGGAGTATATATAGTCATATTTATGACTACCTTACTCCTTACTACTTTGAGAGTGCGGCTGATTTCAAGAAATCAGAAAACTGATCATGCGGCGGCAGGCCGTTGTCAAACATATAGTTTGCGATTCCTCACAACAACGTAGCCCGAACTTGAAGTGACTGAGTATTCCATCAGGGGAATGCTTTTAACGCAAAAAAATTAAACATTTTTCTTTTCGACGTTAATGTGCACCCAAAATATAAGTGCACGGTTAGCAGCGTGCCTTGTGTGCCTGAATATTTGCAAGCAAGCCAAGCAACATTCATTTCCGTGGCCTTAGGTTAAGTAAGGTAAGAGTGGCTGACTGAAAAAGGTAGTCACAGTTAGTCCAAGGTAGGCCCATGGCCAATTGCGGATTGACTACTCCTAAGTTTGGAACCAGTTGGATAATGTGACAAAACGGTTTAGCTGTTTAATTATGACGCTGTGTACCTGGTAGACATTATAGAAATAGTAGGTCCCTAAATGTAAGTGCCTTCGACTTGCCAGAGCGGTACAAGAGTAGAGGAGGTGATGTGTGGTTTCTATCTCGTCTGCAAGGATGACAATGCAGCTTCTGCAGAAATCATCCCGCGGATGTGTTTTCCGCGCAATGTCAGATTGAGATGTCGACGAGCGCCCTGAGTGAAGGTCTGCTTAGTCTAAGAAGACAGAGTAACCGCTTAAGTTTTAGTGCTTCCTTTGTTCTAAGGCAGGCGGTGCCTTCTAGCCGCTTATGATTTGTTATTTTGATTCTGTTTCTAAATTAAGAAGACGGTAGGAAGGAACGATGGGCATGAAAGGTGAAACTCATCCATGTGCTAGAGAATATGTTGTACCACACCGAGCGAGCTCATCGGCCTTGCAATTGCCTGGTACCTGCACCCATTTCAAGACAGGACATTGCCTATTTTACATTAATAGTTTCTGCCTGCAAGACGCCATTGTGATCAGGGAGCTTCAAGGAGATAGCATTTTTGAGGGCGTTGGGATAGACACCTACTTCGTCCGTCTTCCATCCATCTGTGAATATTCGCAGGAGACCAACGTCTGATTATGAGATCGAATCAGGAGGGAATGCTGGTGAAGAGTTTCTTCTCAAAGACAGCTTGGGGTAAATAGCTTGTAGCTGGAAGGTTGTATTCGTTAAGAATGGTTAGTGCATCCTTACAGTTGACAGCTTTGGTTAATGCTGTCCACAAGTCGGTCTGCCAATCGAGATGAAAGACCAGTAAGCGATGCGTTGTTATAGTTTTCATATGTATCAGTTTTTACAGCTGTTTGGGGCAGAAGATGTTGTATTTAGTTTCAATCATGAGACCTAGAAACACTCGCACTGGCGGTTAGTTACAGAGTAGTGTGGTACATCGTAACATTGTCAAAGTGAAGGATTTTTTATCTTCTGGAGAATTTTACAAATTCCGTCTTTTGTAGGCTAATGGAGGTGGATTTACCAGCTGCCGCCATTGTGGCACCCGTCCCTCTTCCAATATCAACAGAAGTTCAATTATTTCTACGTTACAAAGAGGGGGTGAGAGTCCACCCCATTGTGGGATTCCTCTATTAACTCCTCTGTACATCACAGCATCTTCCAGAGAAGACAAGAAAGAAACCTTAAATGAATGAAAAAAATACCACGCCAGTTATCAATGAATCCGATGGATGTCCATACATAGGCAGCCAAGCGGTTCTAGACACACCATCAATCAAATGCATAATAAGCCTTAACCTTGCCCTGTAAATACAACTACAACACTGAAAGAGTAGATGATCTAGCTGGAACAAGAGCAAACTTGCCTTTGGCATCGCTTCAGAAGACACATTTCCCGCCACTTAAAGTTTAAAGAAGTGCGGTGACAAAAAACCAATCAAATTATCAACCCAAAATAATTCAACTAGTTGGCAACACTTGTTCAAGATTTGTGTCTTCAAGTGGGATCGATTTCCATTCGGTGGTTACATTTGCTAATTTCTTGTAATTTCGCGATGCGTTTAGTGCAGAACTCGCTCGAATTGGATCGTGTCTTTGCTATACTTCCCAGATTGACTATATTAAATGACAGCACAAGAAAAGGGACAATGCAAACTGGGTGTGATTATAATTGTCCTCTATTAAAACGACCAAGCACTAAAATTGCTAGTTCGTTGTTATTTCAACACTAAACGTGAACATATTAATCAACTTTTATTGCTACTAATACAAAATTACGAATAAAATTGACATATTTATCCTACGTAACCCACAAGCAAGGGACAAAATCCTTCTCATTCCATCTCACTTTCTCATGAAATGTGACAAGAGACTGCACACGATAGTCGTGCGAGTGGCAAATGTCACTTAAATTGACTAAGTGAATGCAAATTTGTCAAAGTGATATATTTTTTGGTGACACGACTAAGAGAACAATAATATTTTCTTCGTATCGACCAATTTACCAACTTAGTGTTCCAACCACTAATAACAAGAAATTGGACAATTCTTAAAGCCGTCATACACACGACACTTGTGTGCACAATTGTGCCAGTGTGCTAAAATATGTCCTGTATGTGGTCTAGTGCGCGCACCGAATTCTCGATATGCCTCACGGTGTGACTAAAATGGAAAGATATTCATTTTATACAAAATATCCGCCGCATTCCGATCGTCGAAGAGTGGAGAGCTCTGATATTGTGAAGGGGTAATAGGGACCGTACATTTTTTTTTGCTATTTGAGCGATTTAGATGGTTCTGAACAAAAAAGTTTGTGGCTAGTTCATGAAACTGCAGGAGACATGAACAGATCTTTATTGATGCGCATAGTGTAATATTACTGTCACACACACTGCTCATAGTCCTGTTCCTTTGTCCTCAAAGTCCAATGAATAACTAATGTGTACGAATTTGTGTGATGTGTGCGGCTGAAAGCGACAGATATGTGAACACGGAAGTGTACACACAAGTGTCGTGTGTATGGGACACTTTACTCACGCATAACGAAATAACGATTTACTACACGTACGTACATATATGTATAGATAGGTATACTAGATCATAGAAACATACGAACACAGTGCCATGAAAGCGATTCATTATAAAACGAACTTGTAAAATACGCAGAATTTGGGTATTCCCCTTTAAAATTCGACTAATTGAATCTAAAGAACTTTTCATCACAATCTACAAATCATTCTAAATCGGATTTTGAATCTAATGACGATTCATATATTTCATATAAAAGAGTCCCCAAAAAGGAGGTGTTTTTAAAAGTTGTGCCATAGTTTCTTGTCACCAACGACTGGATGGCGCAGTTGGTTAAGTGCCTGCCCTTGGTTAGTGGAGTCCCCGGTTGGAATCTCAGCTTTTTTCTGGATTTCAAATCTGGTCCAGTCACCATTTGCAGTGCGATCAAATGGTATCAGTGGTAGTAGTCTGATTGTGGGTATCACAATGGAACAATATGGTCTAAATGTGCTGGTGAATTCACAAGCAGCCCCTTCCCTACCCTACCATTCTTGTCACCAAAAAAGGGCAATCCTGAATGTCTCAAAATGACTCTAACACGGAACAGACATCATTGGAACTGCAAACAACTTCAGTGGAAGGAATGGCTGGAAATGGCAATCGAGCGGGCTATGAATAATTTAAACTGGAAATGGCGGCACTATGAACTCAGATTCAAGCGGTCACTATAGTATAATCTTACGTACCACCTTCTCCAACCAAAAAAAAACTACCAAATAGTTTCTTTTACATTTCCAGTGAACACATTTGTGGATTCTATTATCGCAACACTTCAGATTCGGGGGTCTAACGGACGGTCAGTTTTGTCATAATCTCATTAGAGCTCTATGTTCAGACTTTCATCAGATGAAACATATTGCCTGCGATGAGGCTAACGTACTTATCAGTCAGACTTGTGTTGATGAATGGTTGTGTTGGTGAAGGAAACCGTTCGTCGGTGACATGGTGCCGCCTATGGTGACAGAACATATTATGCTTCATTTATAACCTTATACCTTTCCTAAATTGTGACTAGAGGCATTCTTTTGCAATGCAGTAAGTAGTCTTGCAATGCGCCTTGTGAAACTATAAGCTGATGTTTGAGCAACGATTATATAAAGACATCAAATACATGTCAAAGCTGACAGGGGGTACAGTTCTGCAATCCACTACTCTGTTCAGCTGTAAATTAATCTATCAAGATATTCCTCAATTGGGTAAAGTCATATTAAGACAAGAGTCTAAAGATCACTTTCACCATCAATGCAAATTCAACCAAACATTCTACCAGCGCTGGTCTCTAATGTATGTTTATTTCCCGCACAGCCGCGCATAAACCGCTAGAGGAATGTGAAAGAAATATGTCAACTCACCAGACATGATCGGGTTCAGTGACTTTGTAAAACCTAGTCGCAACCGTTAAAACTAAGACCGCACCAAAGACGAGACACCAATTTCTTTGAAAAATAAAAGAAAAATAAAAATTAGACGTAATATCCATTCAGCAACATGCAAAACTGAGTAACAGAAAAATAACAAATCAAACAATGAAGCACTCCGAAGTTCGCTGTTCAACTCTTTCATGTTGCATTCTTACAATTTTTCGTTTTTCCCGTCTATCTCCGCCGATTTCTCACTAACCCGCTGTTTAATCGGCACTTCAGCCTTCGAATCACTTTTGCTGGTCATATTTTGTGTATAAATAATAAACAAAGACTAAACTATGGCTATTGCATTGCGAAACTAAAAATAAAAACAACTAAACAATAAATTGCACACAACCAACGACGTAAACAACGTCAAATCATACTCGGTACTGAATACGTGTCGCCAGCAAAGAACTCCTAATGTTCAATCAGCTGCAGTTCTTAAAGTCTCGTCAAGTCAAGAAGAGAAATCGGGAAAAGAACTAGAGAACGAAACAAAAACTTGTTTCTGTCTAAGAAAGAAGAAAGCGAGGCGACGGTGAATGAATCACGAATCTCATTCTGTATGCATGTAGGTATGTATGTATGCATTAGTGAAGAAAAACCACGTGTGATTCAACCACCGACCCGTTCAGCAAGTTGTTTACATCTCATGCATACTCACCGCGGCTTATAAGGAGCTTTTCAGCATACATTCACCTATCAAATACACTTACCGCTGTCGAAGGCACGAACCGACACACTAGTGGCCATCTATGCGTGAAAATGAAAAACCGTGTTATGTCTTGTGAGATGGTCGATGGTAATGCAGATTCATTACCAAAGACATCCACCCGTCTGGAGAATGCACTGCGATTTCTGGAAATTAACTTGTGAAAACTTAAATGTGAAAACTTTTATTTTATCGACATTCAAAAATAATTAGAAATAGTATTTGTCACATCAATTATTCCACGTAAGAAATTTGTTTGTAACACAATCGTCCGTACTGTATACGCTATGCGAAAACACACTCGAGTGAATTATGATGACGACGGAGACAGTCCTGCAAAGGGGAGTATTATTGAACAAACAACAAACGGAACCGAAGCGGAACCCATAGCACCGCATGATGAAGACGAAATTCAGTTTCAGTACGATTCCGAGTTCCCAGAGGAAGAACAGAGCATGGAAGAAGAAAAAACAACACGATTGGCTGTAGAAGAATTCCGCGCCGCATACGATTGCGGTGCAATAGATTTGGCTTTCTCAGAGCACTTGGAATACGAGAATGGACCCGAGTGCTACCCGCGAAGCTATTACACGCTGACGGGCAAGGAGAGACTTCTCCTTTTGTACGCTGAAAATTTTCGAAGACAGTATGCGACTCTCCACCCAGATGCTAGACCGCTAGTGTTGGCGATCAAAAATGAGTGCCAAGTGCAGGTAAATAAATTATGTTCAAATGTTAAAAAAGAACTGTGCTCACAAATCGTTGCTTTGGTAGAAACTTGTTTGTACAACCATTCGGCCATGTGCATTTCCGTACCCGCCGTTGATAAGGAACCTCGAAGGATGCGCTAGTTTCGTTGCCGATTTCATAGAGTACCGTCCTCTGGAAAATCCATATACACTGGTAAGTACACTTTAATTGGCTTTAATTGTTCATTGGTTCGAAATGAAAAGATTGTTGCTGGCAAGAAGTAGTACAAAACCCTTCTACTTGAACAAGGTTCTGAGCTAGCTGCTGCCAATTGCGCACCCCAAGTTCATTGAGAAGCTTCACAACTTGTTTGGCTGGCGCACAGAAATAAGGTTCTAATTATAATAGACATACCTACGTCAATATCAAACGAAAAGTCGCAGGAAAAGGGAAGTAACACCTTAAAACCTCCAAGGATCTGTACAAAATTGCTCAATTCACTGAAAACAATTCATTTCGGTCGCACAGAGCAAGCAAAAATGAACGAAGCTAAGGAAAGTGAGGAGGATGGTTACTATGACCACAATTTATCATTTCAAAGGTACATGAATTGGATTTCAAAAATACTCAACAATGTTAAATTTCTACGAGGTTCACATTCGAGTTGTGTATACAGTTTGTTTGATGAGTTTGCTTGATTGACCCAGTCGTTCAATGTTAACCCCCACACTACAAGTGAAATAGATCTGCGGTACAGGGTGTATCGAAAATAAGAAACTTTTTCCATACACTAACGTATTTAGAAGTACATTAAAAGCTCGTTAGTTCCGAATGTTTGAGGGGAAGGTCAGTCCGAATAAACGAATTTTCCGAATTGAGGAGAGTTTTTTGTATCCACTAATAAGGCGTTCCTATTGACGAAAGTGTGCAAGAAGGAAAAATTATTTTATTAACACAAAAGACTTTCAAATGTGAATTGTCGGGATTCCCGCAACACAATTTTCGTATGCACTTCGCCAGACTACCCGAAAAGACATTGTGATGATTTTATATTTTAGATTATATTTTAGTTGAGATCAATCATTGCATTATTAAATGTTTGCTAATTTAATTTAATTTGTACATAAAAAATTTCCCGTATTAAAGAGCTTTCATTGTATAAAAAAATAAACTTTATAAGAAATTTTTGAACATGAGTGTACACAAGAACATTGTGTACAGCCCCATCGAAATGTCATTAGGATCCCATAAAGATGAGGAATACTACGAAGGCTTTTTCAGAGCTATAACGGATGAGGAAAGCCCAATTTGTTATGGGGAAATAGCTTCACATTCTGAATTCAGCATTCTGTTGGAATGGTGTTGTTTGGAATATTGTGGATATTTTCTAGATTGTTGTTCCATGTTCCAAATAGGAAACGTATTTATTGCTCGAGTGTTCAGACAGGAGTGAACAGTAAAAACGATATAAAATACATAAATATGATATGGGAATGCTCAGAGTTGTTACATGAGTTATGTACAGTATGTTTATGTACACGTACCTCTCATTTCTCTTATTTTAAAATTTCAGCCAAGGTAGGGATTGCCTGCATTGAAAGACGTGCAAAAGATGAGTGATGTGCTTGCTTCTGGTGGCTCCAGTTATGCGTTTGCATTAGTATCCACTTACGCTTTCATATCAGTAAAGAAATACTTGGTAGATACATAGAGTGAAAATTGACATTAATTATGAATTCAAATATACGTAGATATGTACCTTTTTTGTTACGTTTTGTGTTTCCATATTTTTTTTATAAAAAGTTTTTTTCCTATCTATCGCTGTCATCATTCGGACATTAGCACATTTAGTTCTTATATTTTATATATTCGTTTATTGGGTATGAGAAAAAAACGGACATAAGTTCGGCATTTTTGAACTTTCTTATATCCGTTATATACTGCGCATATGTAAGTTGACACTTTTTAACGTTTCGTGGAGCATCATACATATGTGCCGGTTGATTTTTTCAATGTACTCCTTTTTAATGAAAATGTACTTAAAACTAGCATTAATATCTGTTCGATAGTTCAGTGAAAAGCAATGAATAAACCACAAAAATACAAACAGAAATTAAAATACGAAATAAGAATTTTGCTGCTTTATTTGATTTTTGTATGTTGCACACTGTGGACTATCTTGCACGACGTTCTGACTTGGAGTGATTGATACTGCTGCTCGCCCGGCGTGTACGATTCAGTTTCCCCCTTTGTCACGCCCTTTGTTTCCTTAGTTCAACGAACTGCCGCTATTTGCATGTGCGAACATTAGCGCCGACATCGAACTATGGTGCCTAACTTAACCTAACATGAACCTTAAACTGAATTAACACACCTCTACCTGTTACGGACATAATAACAGACAGACGTGTGCAGGGTTTAGTTTAGTTTAGTTTGGTTACAACTGTACGTGGTGCAATTTTTTTAGTTTTTTGTCTTGAAAATAAATTGATTCTATGTGAGTTGGCCACAGTCTCACCATTTCGAGTAGCCAGTGAAGTCGGAGACCCGTTCTGATGCAACCACCAGTAAAAGTGCCGTTCATTGCATTTTAGAACAACAAGCAAATCCAACAACAAAATCATTTGAATCCTTTATATAAAGGATATTGAGCTTCCCATGCCCGTTTCCTCAGTGCGAGCTTACGTGTCGATCGACAAATCCAGTCGAGGCAGAAAAACCCATGTGCATACAAACATCGTGTCCGAGAATCTCGATTTTCGACATGCCAAGGGCTCAGTTCAAATGTTGGACATGGATCTCTCTGATTTACTATAAGTCCATGCAAGATTTTTTTGAATGTAGGGGCAGATTATGAGAATTTTTGACATTAGGTTGATTTTTAGGTAGCCAAAGTTGAAATTAATCGACATAATTTGCCAACCAAAAAAGAGCAGTGATTGCTATTCAGATTGCGGTTGGGATGTTGGACAGCTGAATATCCTGTGGAGGTGATGTGTTTTTAAATGAAGATGCTGGAAGTCGAAGAAGCAGCCAGAGTGATATCAGCCATTTAATCAATCGAAATATACATCAAATGTAAGTTATATGATAGCTACTGGGATGGTGTCGCGACGAACTCAAAGTCTTAACTTAAACTCTTATGACCGTTTTCACAGTGGACGTTTACCGATCCACTTAAGGAGTGGTAAAAACGTAAGCCCCATTTGCCATGGCTTAAGTGTCAATCCAGAGAGTACATAATTACCATTCGTGTATTAAAATAACCTTAACCCCAATATACAGAGAGGAATCCCCATAAGCAACAAAATATTTGGTCTGGCAATGCTGTTGAAGAGAACCGAATGCATATAAATTTATAGATGCACACATATTATAACAATATCTTTACCAATATGAACAATCCCCCCCTTTCCACTCTTCGGATGAGGTCTGACAAGTGTGTGTTTAATCACGATCACTATATTTCTCATAAATCGTTCACAATGACACTCAATCCCTGGCATACCAAAACCACTCTTAAATATTGACTGTGAACACGAAATCGTCTTGAGTGAAGTTTATGTTCGATTTAATACTGCGAATATGTACCGAACTCACCTTCGACAGGGACCGTCAAAGGCACCACAGCAACATAGGCTTTAAGACCAAGCACGCATCATCCCACTGCAACGGTACATGGTGACACGGTTCAGAAAGTAGCTACTAAACATCAACAACCATCCTAACGAGGAAATCAGGAACCTGAGAAACACAATCCCCGGACAACGCTACCTCAAGGCGTTAAATCTGCTAAATGAGCAGAACTTTCCAACGAAGTCGCATGGATTATACCAGAGCAGAGATAGCAATCACCATTGAGGCTAAGTCGGCTAACCACCCCATCCCAAAAGGACCACCATGGGCACACGGACTTGAACAACCCGATGTAAGCACCACCCACTGTAGGACAATAATAATAAACATTAAATTAAAGAAAGTACATCAGTTGGGCCCTATTGTTGAGCCAACACCCTAACCTTTAGTTTGTAAGTCTAGTTGCAAACTCAATTGTAAAAAATAATTCTGTTCAATCAATTTTTAAATCTTATGTTCGATCCTGCACTTCGCAGGGGCCGGGCCCACCATAAGTGCAGGATGTGCAAATGCACTGGGCGCCAAGCTCTTAGGGTCTCATTATGGAGCATCATATTTGAGTGAGGCACGAAGAATTTATTTATGCACACATCAAATTTTCTCATACACCACATTTGGCTGAAAAAGGGAGGAGTATTAAGTACGGTTATAGCTCTACTCGTTGTCTATTCACACAAAGTACAATTCACACACGAGTAACTAGGTCGAATAGAGCACCAAACAAGTTAACTGCCTAATCTCAATTAAATTGGCCACGAAAAGGGTTCGATCACTGAATTGTGACGAATGTCAAAAGTTCACTTATCCAATACACGAATTTATGTACACAATACACTTCTTAAATTCACTACACTTTAAATAATCAGCACTATTACTTTACTACAAGACTTTATTAGCACATTGAACACAAAATCCCACACTCTACTGCTTAAAATACCAAACTGAACTCTCTTGTCTTCGGCAGCTGCCTCGATATTTATACCTCCCAAAATTCCTTCTAGAACGTACTGTCACCATCTGGTTTGAAATCTCCCCGCTGGCACCTATGTAAATAATTTCATGTGCCCTGGTGTTGTGTTGGTGACTTTTGAATGACTTCATTATAGCACCGTGTACAATAACCCCTTCATCGGGAATGGTCTTCTGAATTGTGTTCGATGCCTAACCTAAGGTATAGATGGCGACGTTAGCACTATGTGTACTGTGGTTGACTGATTTGTTGACTGTGGTGGTTGGTGTTCATGATTCTTGTTATCACAATATGGACAGAGAACTGAGTTTATATTTTTGAGACATTTGCTCATTTGATGCTTTGGGTAACCTGGAAACGACTTATGCTACAAAATACTAGAAGGGGCACTAAACGTCGGCCTTTCTCAGGCTCTATCTTTATATGTATGTGCTGTCTGTTTACACGTTTACTTCGTAATCGAAAGGTGACCAAAAATTATCGCAAGACTTGAATAAAATACAAAACACTATTTATAATACATCCTGCATGATCATTTTGCATAAATGTGGCTGAATTTCACTGATGCGGCCTTTAATTTCTCAATTTACTCTCTTCAATGTGTATGATGATTAAAATTCAGTAGTGTTAATTTTAATTTGAGACGCAGATATTTTGCCGGTATACGCTTAAGTGAGATTCCTGAAATTTACAATGTTTGTCCACGACGCCGAATTGATGTTCCGGGATTTCCACCAAATCACTGCTTCAACATTGGTGCTTGAACATCTTGTTTTTGGACGACCAGGGTGTTAAGCGTCTCCAAAGTCTTAACGCCTCCTGTCTTCCTGAACTTTTCAATGAATTTATTCCCAGTTGACGAAGTTAAAACACTAATCCGAAATTTTCGAACTTTGGCCGCTAAAATATCTTTATGTTTAAGATAATCTTCAATGATGAAAACGCGAAACCTTAACTATCAGCTGTCAAACTGCCTTATGTTTTCAGCTTTGTCAACAATTCTAAATTCAAATTTTGAGTTAATTGTGGGACACACGTCGTTATCAGTTTCATGGAGTTACTGAGCTTGATCGACAACTGTCTTCCATTTTTAAATTTCCCGGACATTCTGCTTCCAGTCTGTGTTGTATTGCGCCCGTGTTGATTTGATCTCTATATCGGAGATTCGACCGTTCTCTTCTTCGCGAATCAGTGGACGTTTGATGTCCATGCCCTGGGTGTGACCGAGAAAGTGTAGTTGACGGATTGTTGATTCTTGAACTCATTCACATCTTGGTACAACTGTTAGAGTTCGAGGTGATGTCTCCTTCTCCATTCTCCACGGCAGGATCAAATATCTGCTATTTTAATGACGCAAGAATCACCTCCCTTGTATTGCTTATCGACCAGCTCCTTCTCCTCTCAGGACTTTAAATCAGAGATTTGTAGAGCATGACTTTTGTCATTCAAGTCAGGTCAGGAGTTCTAACCCAAGTTGTTTGGACAAACGGAAGTAGCAACAGTTTCCTCAAATTGTCAAAAATAATTGGTCTTGATTGCTGTTCCAATTAAAGACAGCATTTGTCCTAAATCCATCTTATTTCGTCTGGTTTGTAATCACTTTAAAAGTTTCTACCTGGCTATATGAACAAGATCAGATTGTAGAATGAACATGCTAAGCGATGTTCACATGCAAAATTCGCTAGTTCGCTAGATTTCTACAATCGATCACGAAAAATATAAATGCGTCCATCAAAGGTTTTGCCGAAATGAGTTTGCGAAACTCGCGGTTCACTGATCGCGGGTCATGTATACAACAGTTCGAAGTTCGAGGTATCCGATAATTGGACTACAAATCCCCGTGCTAATATGCGCTGTACAGCAGCATCCTTAGTTGAATTCTCCATCAACTCAACCATTATCGGTCAATCAACTCCTAGATGGCAGTTAAAAGCACACGTTGAAATTGAGCGGCACTCTTACCGTGGCTTTTACACGCGTTAAATTGGTCACACGATTGTTCAATGTTGTAGGCAATTGCCGAATGTCCTTACCGTCACGACTTCTGAGGCGTGCTTGGAAAGTGATTATTAATGACCTGATGATCATCAGATAGGCGACCACTTGGAGAACGAGGTGTTTAAACCAAGTCCAAGTTAGGGTCAATGGAGAGTTTTCCACTTTCTTATGTAAACATTTTTTGAATAAATAAAACCAGTCTATTTTAGTGATATTCGCCAAATGTTTCTCTTTCAATTTCTTGCAAAAGAAGCACTCTCAAACGCGTAATATTTAAAAAAAAATGTTTTGTTTTGAAACATTGCTTCGAATATTGGGGCAACAGTAAGGGCTCTATGGCGATGGCAAATGCTAAGGAAAAAGAGATCATCGTCCTTGGTCAGTTTTAATCGCAAAGAAGTACGCATGTGTACAGGTGGCCTTTCCGAACACACTGCACAATACGTCTGAAAATTCGGCATAATGACATTTACAGAAGTTGCAGAGAAAGATGAGGAAGAAACAAAATCCATCCAACATTTACTCTACGAATGCAAAGCAAAGAAAAGGAGGCTCTTCCTCTGTAAGCACTTCTTCGTAAAGCTGAAAGACGTAAGGGGCGTTGAACTGCAGGACCTACTAAGATTCTTAAATCAATCTTGCTGGTTTTAAGAATAAGAAAAGGTCTCACGGTAGTAAAACGTGCTCTTTTAACCAAAATGGACCCAGCACGTTGGCCTAAGTGAGCCACGGCCATAAGGTCGTCAGGACACCCATATACCTACCTACATACTCCACGGACAATCTTCCTTTATAAATTAACCCTTAACTAAACCCTTTACGACTTAACACTAAATGCTTTATAACACCATTTTGAGCACGCACTTATTGAACAAAAAATCGTTGTGAGTTAGGACCAGCGTGTCTATTTGGGCAAGTGCTACCTGAGATTACCTGTCACATGTTAAGGTGAGTTATATGAAAAGCCGTAGAACAAAAGTTGTTCAGAATTGGCTTCTATACAACATATAATTGCCTCCACGAAGGAAAACAACTTGGGCATTAAATGGTGTTAAGTATTAGAACTATAAGTTGCGTTCATCGTTTTCGTTTAGTTTCTCTAGTATCTCTCCAGAATCTGACAGAATTCTACCTGCTTCTCGAAATGAGACATTATGAGAAAATGCGCGGTCATGTCTGGTTTATTTACGTGCATCTTGTTAACATTTTGGTGTCATGACAACAAACCTACGCATTTTTGAAACAGTAGCTGATTCAAAATCTACAGAGGCTGTCGCAAGTGCAAAGTACAAACTTGTTTGCGATTTGATATGCATGTGCATGCTCATCGCGCTCATCAAATACTTTCTGATACTTGTAGCATCCAATGAAAAACATGTTTTTTTTTTTCTTTTTGTAATTTTTGATAAAATTTATTTTCATTTTTGCTGGGTGGCATAAGTGTTCCATCAGCGTTAAAAAAAACAACAAATTCTAATTCAATCATTCGTTCATAAACCAACATTAATAAGAGTACACACCACCTTCGCTTACAACAAAATAAATTCAAAAAAATATATATATTTAACACAACACGTTCAAAAGCATATAAAAACAAATATGTAAATGAAAAAAAATATATATGTATATAAATGACTGCCTCTGAAAAACGCATCTCCCGTTTACGAAAACAAAAAACAAGAAAGAAAAGAAATTCGGATAAATTTTAGTACACCTAGGAAGTTGTCTTTATTTTATTATTTGTTTTTTTTTTTTTTTTGGTTTTTACATGTAGAACTTTTGTAGGCTTTTCTTGTTGTTGTTTTGTTTAGAGATACCTAAAGACCTATGGAATATGTATTTCGATATATTAATGAGACTTTATTTCAACTAAATTAAATTATGTCCTTATTGAGAGTGATTTTTGTTTTTTTTTTTCTTTTTCATTTTATACACATTAAATAAGTTCCTTAACGTTATTTGTTTTTTGTTTTTTTAATATTTTTGTTTTCTTCAACATTTAGATGATTTTGTTTTAATTTTAACCTTAAAAGAGAATCAGTAGTTTTGTTTTATTTTACAGCTATATAGGTAAGATTTGTTTGTGTGTTATTTTGTTTTTGCATTTTTACAAAAAGGATATTCAAAATGTAGAAAAGTCTTTTTTTTTACTTTCAATTAGATGTTATTATTTGGAATGTTTTTTTTTCCTCATTTTTTGTTTCTTCTTTGTTTATAACTATTTAATAATTTAACTAACGATAACATTTTTCTAGGGACTTTCTTTTTTAAATATTTGTTTATGATTTAAAATTCTACGTCTACGAGGAATGAATTAGAGAATAAAGTAGTTATGTATGTACACCTTTCGTTTTGGCATTTTCTTTTGTATTTTGTATTTTTGTTCGTTAGAGTTGATTGGAAATAAAACCAGTGACCAGTCTCAACGCTCAATGAGGAGTGTTGGGCCCAGTGTGAGCAAACACACAAGTTGGTTACAATTAATATTATGTTTATTACAATTCAACTATATAACAGAAGGTGGGAGGGAGGGGGAGGAGGGGAACAACCAAACAAACGAAACGATATCAAATTAAAACAATTGACTTAACCCGTTCGTATTATTACATGGATCAGTTGTTAGACACGGTACCGAGGCATCGCTGGAGGAAGACTCATCTCGGATTAGTTCCTCGATGTCATCGTCGTCATCGTCATCGGGTCGGAAGGGGCTACAGCTATCGACAGTTGGCTCAATTTCTTCGCAATAGGGATAGATGTTGTAAGTGCTTAAGAGCGTTGCTGGCGGCGAGAACGTGTATCGATGGTAGTCTTCTTGCCAGGCCAGCAGTTGGTCCTGATCGTTATCCCTTTGTGGTTCTTCTAAGTCCTCATCGTCGTAGTCATCGGCATAGAGCTCTTCTTCATCAATATTGTCGTTCTCTTCCCATTCTTCAGATTCCGCTGTCATCACTCCAACATCAAGCGCCAATTTCGGTTGCTCCTATTTTCGGCGACGAACCTTTGCCACCTTGTTCTCTTCATCGCTGTCCTTCACTTGTTGCTTCTCATTGCCGGACTTTATCGCCGATATTAGGAAACGCAACTGCATCAGCTGGACAGACGTCACTCGGGGATTGCTGCAGTTCTCCAGCCATTTCAGGAACTTCTCTCCGTGCTCTATGGCTTCCATGTCCTCGCAGTCTGATGCGTATTTGACTCGTTCTTCTTCGTCTGTTTTATTCGAGTTGTTGTTGTTGTTGTGTGTGTTGTTATTGTTGTGGTTATCATTGTTGTTTAGGCTGTCGCTGTTGTAGCTGGCATCACTGTCGCTTCCAACTTGCATGTTGTGACTGCTGCTGGCGCTGCTGTTGTTCTCGATCTCGCGATCTGCGTCCACATTATTGTCGGCCGAGTTTTCGGTGTTGTTGGGGGTTGCGCTGCTGCTGGCATTATTGATGGTGCTGTTATTGTTGAGCTTGTACAACAAGTTGTCTAGGGCGTCTTTGGAGGTGTTTGTCGACGCGGTGTCGGCTTCGGATTTGATAATGGGACTGTGCGCCGGACTTGGCGTCTTTGCCGATGAGGATTTCGCTGAGAGATCTTCGGGTTTCGAGTTGCTGGTGACTTCGTTGTTGTTGTTGTTGTTCATTGCGTCTGTACTGTGGGGTGAGCTTGATTCTTTGGTCAGCTGTGAGTAGAGGATGTTTTCGAATTGGGGTTTCAGACTGCCACCATCCATGGTTGTGGAGGATGGCTGCAGAGCACCGTGGGGAGCGAGGGAGTTCAGACTCGCACCGAAGGCTTTGCACCAATTGAACCAGGCGGAGTTTTTGTCGTCGAGACTGCCCGATGGGGTTGAAGACGGGGTCTGGGGAGTTGAAGATATTGGTGGGGTTGAGGTATGTGTATGCTGCTGGGGAGTGGACGAGCGGATTGGTGGGCTGGACGAACTGGGCGGGTTTGGTGGATACAGACTATTCAAGCCGAGCATAGCTTGTTGGGATTTCAGCCAGTAAAGGAGTGGATCGTCCATCGCTGGGACCCCAGTGCCCAGAGATGGTGCCAGTGATGGCGATGGACATTTCATTTTGTTCTTTTCACTCGCACTCAAGTTCAAACCGTAGCTGTCGTTGCCAGAGTTCTTCTGTTTGGCCCAGTTCTTTACGGATAGACCTTGGGGCGGGCGGTCGCCGTCGTTACTTCGTGGGCTGTGCATAGACTGACCCTTGGGCTTGACATTTCGCAGTGAGTTTGCTGTCAGACCGTTCAGGCTGGACATTGTTGCTGCCAGACTAGGATTGAGTTGGGCTATCAAGTTTAAATTCGATGTCAATTCACTGAAGCTTATTGCGAGCGGGCTGTGGCCGAGACCTGTCAACCCTGAAAGATGACTCAAGCTTGAGAGGGGACTTATGGCAGCCAGAGAGGGATCATTTTGACGAGAAAGGTCGGCACCGTAGCCTTTGTTCTTTACGCCGTTCATCGCCGCTAGTTCAGCGTTTTTGTACGCACTGTAGTCTGGCCCCAAGCCGTTGAAGCTAAGGTCGGACAGCGCCTTGTTTGTGCTGAAGTCCAGACCATTCAACGGGCTGCGCTTATATGCTAGTTCTTCGTATTTCATTTTGCTTGAGAAGTTCAGTGGCATGGATGGATCCATTTTTTGACGCTTCTCCGGTGGTCCCCCAAGAAGGGCAGCTGCTGCTGCGGCTGCGCCGTCCACCAACTTGTCTGTTAGCGAATCAGCAGCCATTTTATCGGAAGCAGACTGCCGCGACATGAAGCGGAGTTTGTCCTCGTTCTTACACCAGCCCCGCAGCGTCGATTCCGGCACGCCGATGTCACGCGCAACCGACGCCTTAGACTCTCCATCGTGAATCCTCTGAATGGCATGGATCTTGTCGCTAGGGGTCAAGCTCCGCAATGGGCGCTTGCCCTTCGTCGTCATCCGGATGTTCATTTGTTGATATGTGGATATATCCAACTTTAGGCCGTTCAGTTTTGCGTGTGTAGGATAAATATCTGCAAACAAAAGAAAATAATTTAAATTATTAATTGTGCCACGGAGATGGACAAGTGATGGGGAGGAAAACTAAATCGCAGCCTACCCGAAGCAAATGAAAATTTTCCCAACAACAACAAAGACAGCAACCGCAGCGACGAATCACAACGATTCGCGTGGCAACTAAAATTCAAATTGCCCCCGGCAAAACAAAAATCACCACAAACAGAAAAGGATACGCCTGCTGATATTTCACTGAACAGTGTGACGAATAAAACGCACACAGGACGGGCGAAGGATGTTGGTTGATGGTGTAGTAGAAACACAAGTACGTACATACGCTACGCAGTTCAAGCCTAAATGCAAAATCGGGTATATCGTCGTGCATCGAATAAGACGAGAACGACGCGCCGCAACCGGTGCATGACTGAAGGCAACGAATAGCAAAGGAGCACGTGGTTGGCTGTGGCCGCAGTATCCGTGGAATCTCCTGTGATTTATGTTTTGTTTACCTGCTCTCTCAATTCTAGTGGTGGTGGTGAGGACAGCCCTAAAAAACAAAACGAAAAACCACCCAGAGGGATGTATAAATGCCATGTACAAATGTGTTCGCACGAACACAGTTACTGCGACGCTCTATGGTATGCGCAGTATGAATGTGTGAGGTGGACGGTGTAACTCCGCCCAGGAATTGATGTGGGACGCAGCGACCAGTGAAGGAGGCTGTGGTTGTGGTAGTGGTGGGAACCTGTTTTCCATGCGCCAACTTCTTTTTTTCATGTGTTCTTTTTCGTTTCATTTTTGCAAACATGTGTGAGTTGAGATTTATTTTTTTATTAATTTTCTGGGTGAAGTGTTAAGAGAGTATTTTGAACGTTCTCTTTGATGCATCTGCTTCTCTTTCTGGAAGGAATTCGCAAGAGATGTTATGCACGTTGTCGTCATGTCTCGTCACTGGAAGGTGCAGCAGTTTTGTGAACCTTCTGACGTCTATTTGGAATTAGAATTTATGAATGAGTTCGTTTTTTTTCTTTGTGAATTCCCTTTATGACTTGTTTGTGGGGAGGATTATTCATTTGAATCAAATCAGACGGAAACGTTATTTTCGAAGGCAATTGATCATCTCGATGTGCAAATTATTATGAGGATATTACATGCCTACTTAAGTTGAGGTTTCTAAACAAAAAATGTGCAAAAAGTTGTGAAATATTTTTGCACCTATAACATTTGATTCAACATTTTTGTCATTGGTATGGATTTCAGGGAATTCCAATGACGATTGCTGCAAGAGGCACGTGATTCGTCTAAATTGATAGCTTTTAGAAATCGTTGTTGATACCTACATGAAAAGTAGATATGTATAATTTTGCATTTTTATTAATTTGTAGATGTTGTAAGTACACCAGGCAGATATCCCTAAGATATTTATCTTCTTGGCTACGAGAAGGCGCCCTAGGAAAAACCCAACCTTTTGCTGTCGACCCAACCGTGCAGCGATATGTATACCCAATTCTGTTTTTACACGGTTTTAAAACAACACGGAAAAAATGATTCCGTTTGTACACGAATCCATTCGATTTAGCACGTTAAAAAAAAGTTATATGATTCAAATATTTTTACTACCTGCTTTGTTTTAGAAATTAAGTTCCTGATTTTTTCTAATTTGTTATCATCTACAGTAGGTTCGCGATTATAGACTCAGAAACTATTCGTTGCGTTAATCGAGAATGCACTGTAGTATATTTTAAAATAACAAAATTACTTTGATGAACGCAGATTCTGTAACCGACATTAAGAATCAGCAAACTTTTTTTGGCGCACCACCAATCCATGGTGATGACTTCGAATATGAACAAGAACATGCACGGCATTTGTCACGATAACTTGACTTTGGCCCCGCACTACAAACAGCAGTCCTTTTTATTTTGTGTACCCTTTCCGGGTCCATTTTTGACACTGGTCTGCAGTATTTCTTAAGCTTACATCATAAGTCAATTTTGTACACAAAAAAACTAATGAAAAACTACGAATTGCAATTCAAATAAAACGAGAGGATTTAGTTCATGTGCATTTTTTGAATGGTTATGCTATTATGAGCAGGAACATTTTGATTTTAAGTGTGTAAAAAATGTTAATTAGTTTCCGTCTCGAAATCTCGAGTCGCTAGGGTCCAGGATACCTTGTTTTCCTCATACAATGGGTCACTTCCAAGCTTGTGCATTTTACAAGGATGAATTGTTTTATTCTGATTGATCTCTTGAGTTGCCCTCACATGTATTAGAATAAAGCTTATTTTTCATAAATTTTAATATAAATTTTAAAACAAATTTAGTTTGTAGCGATAGCTACGACAGCTATAAGCCCCGACGGCTTCATTATTTGCTTTCTGATAGTCTCAAGGCATCTGTGCTTAAATATTCAAGAGTCTAAATGACTAAATGACTTAAGTACTTTTCGTAAAAATTTAACTAGTGATGTCGTCACGTCATGTTGTACTTGAAATTTCTGGAAAAACACTTAACATCTTTTGACCAATAAATTGATATGCTACTCATCAAAGAGGTACTTATTCATTTCTTCTTATAAGATCATAATGAAAATACATAAATCGAAATCTCGAGGGATCCTTCACAATTCCCTGTCTACCTTTAGTCTTTCATCCGACTAACCTCCTTATGTCCACTATAAAGTTGAAAAGTCTGCCGTATGCAGGATAACGCAAAGATATTATATTTAAAGAAATGCCAAAAAACTCGACTACCAACAAGTCTAATTTTGAAATCACATGCATATTCCAACTCCACTCGGTAATATTTGATCAATATGCTTAACGCGTCATTGCTGGGTACACTACACACAAGAAAAACTGATTTTCTTTTTACTCGGATCCATTCAAAAAAGCGCCACGTGGGTAATCCTCTTTTCTTTCATTTGCCCACATTCATTATTAAATGCTTTTTTCTTTTGTTTTGGATACAATTTTTTATCCCCCGACACCACCACACATTCTGTATCCCGACCCACTGGGCCAAAGGGAGTATCTATAACCCCACTTAACATCATTATGAAAGTGCATTGTAAAAATGATACTGCTCTCTTTCCAGATGCGTTTTATATTCTTTTCTGTTTTCTTTCATTTCCTTCTTGTATTTCATTCTCTCTTCGCCGACTTCTTTGGAATTTGTTTTCTCTCTTCAATTCCTCTTGCTTCCCCTCCTTACACGTCGGCCGTGTCTAGAATTGAATTTTCGGATGGACAATAGTTTTATTAATTTTTTAAGATTTTGCTTATTTTCATTCATTCACTTAAGTGCATCCAAAGATTCCAAAAAAAAAAAAAAAAATACAATCACAACATAACAACGAGGAGGGAAAAAACATCCATAACATCGCCAAGAAAAAATGGGATAATGATGTTGTCCTCTCCGCTGTAAGCTGCACAAGCGAATTCGCCGTAGTCACTCAGTCAGTACTTGATTTTATGTGTGGGTATAAAAATGTTTATGGGATTTTTATGTAAATAATCAGCTGATTTCCAGTACGTGACTTTGGGACTCAGACTGGCACTGCTATTTTGCTCGGCATGTCCTGTCTGGCGGTGGTGGTAGCGTGCGATAGAATCCTGGGTATGGTGTGAAACTGCAGTGCAAGCCGTGTGTATGTGATATGTGGCTTGTAAAGTTTGTGCGTTTGTTTACCAGAGTTCCACTATTTTGTTTCTATTTTTTTTTTTTTTTTGCTGTTTGTTGGCATGAACTAAGTACTTGTAATTCTGTAACGCGCGAGACATACTCCCGTGCTGGGTTTGGTGATGATTATGCTTTCCGCATTAGCTCTATTGCCCGGAGTGCAGTCAACTGGTGTTTCGCCCTCCCCCACCATTTTAGGGAGCCACGATAAGCGATGTAGGGCGAAACGATGTTGGTGACGGTGATAATGTTACATAAGCTCTACACACAGCACAAGTGGAAGGTTGACCGACCGTTCCCTTCATTTTGAACAGAGTTATGAAAAGTTCAAGGCAAATATGATAATAGGGTTGCAACCGATAATGTGGCCAGCCACGGGTATGCAAAGTTATTCATGTTCTGTTTTCAATATTTCAGCCACTTATGAGGGCACGGAATGGATTTGCGAGTTTTAATTTTCGGTATTAGATTTGCACAATTATCTTTCCCGCTTGGCTTTGTGAGGTGTTGAAAATTAACGGCGGATTTAATGCAAGTTAGTAGCTAAATTAAACTTTTCGAATTAGGAGTGGTCGCGTTATGGAGGTTGTTGAAGGGTGTTCATGTACTTGAATGAAATTTTTGATGATGATCAAGCTGGGGACACAGTGAAAAGTCACAGCTTACAATATAAATTAGTCATCCATCCAATTTGAGGATAGATGCTGAATTGTGTGATGTCAATTTGAATTCAAATGAATTTTTGCAGTAATTGGGAGAAGCCTGTTCACTGACAAATGTAGGTCCATGTCAGTATCATAAAATCATGGTTCTATTATAAAAATATATTCAAAAGGATACATGTGCTTGTGTCCCATGCCAAAGGAATATTTCTATATTGTTTAAAAGTCTACCAATTTAAAGGGAGCGGTATGAATGTAAGTCCTGTTCTTTAGAGAGATGCAATTTAATGTGCGATCATATGTATTTTGCCGTGCATTTCAGAAATCCTGTTTTCTTAGAATGGAAAAAAAGACAATGACGTACCGAAAATCTGTCTTTCTGAATGCTCTACTAGTAATACTTATCAAATTCTATAAAGAGTTATTCTGTCTTTTCCGTGGAATAAAGTTAAAAAAAAACATTTGTGATACATGTTCTTCAAAGCATTATACTAGACAGAAATGAATTGGACGGACAATTAGCCATTTCTAACTTACTGTCCCTCACAGGTCCCTAACCAAACTCATTCAGATCATCCGTAGCATTTTCTTTGTGCTCCAAATTTTATGAGCTTCATGTATGCAAATGAAAATCACCTTGAGGTCATCCTGAAAATACTGCAAATCATGAAAAACTAAATTCTGAACAGTTCCGAATATTTGATGATTTTTGCTGATCGATCATATTTGACATCCGTTTTGCCTTTCGGCTGAATGTCTATCAGCCGAAAGGCAAAACGGATGTTTTCAAACCTATGATCAACTTTTAAATTGAATTTGGCCTCATTTTCAGTTTCACTCATTCCATTGATCACGCACCAATCCGAACTTGAACATCTGAGAATATCGCGAAATACTTCCGCAGCCAAATCGCCAAGCACTGATCAACAAGTTTCTATACTAATCATATTTTCCCAATATCCTTCCACCTTCCCATGTAAAATGTGTTTACTTCAAAAACAAGCAAATCACTTTCGACAAGTCACCTGCTCTTCCTCGGAATTCAAAAACACTGATCTAGTTTGACAGATTATGCACACAAAAGGGATCACAATAAAATACGCTGTTAATCTTAACATTGGTGAACGTTGGATTGCAACCCTTAGAAGGTTATACAGTATGTAGGTGTCACCGGTGTGACAATAGGCAAATAAAAACCTCATTCTACATTTCTTTGAAAAATAACTCGAGCAAGGGTTTAAACTGTTTCCAGAAATCCGCTAATACTAGAAACGTATTTTGAATTGAAATCAATTCTTGTTAGTTGATAGGTGCTCGAGAATAGTTTATAACTGCTAAGCGTATGAGGATCTTTTTGAGCCAGGGATTATTTTATCACTTTTAAACCGATTTCAATAAGAGCAGTCATGCCACAGTGTACATCGAAATACTTCCAACACTCATTTTCGATGACGAAAGACAATCGATATATGATTAGGTTTATTATAGATTAGACCGAGACGACCTATTTGCATAAAATAATCCTCCGTTCTATTTTTTGTAGTAAGGTCCTTGCAAGTCTGTGACTGGTGGACGCCAACATTTCAATCTCAACAATGTTTCACTTAGTCCAGTAAATATGTATCCGTACTCGAAACCAATAGAGCACAATTCGGTTCTGCTGCTAAATACATTTGAGTTCAACGTGCTACAGTGACAACAAAAAATATATTTCACCTAGGAAATACATTTTTTCTTAAAATTTTAAAAATGACTTTTAAATTTATTAAAAAAAAAATAAACTTGAATTAAGCGAGGCTGTGAATACATGGTACGGAGAATACAAGAAGGTACGAACAAATAAAGTTACAACGTGTAGAGCACACATTGAGTGTCATTACATTGTTTCCAGATTTATTTTTGACGAAAGTTTTACTGGAACGAGGATAGGGAATTGTTTACCACTCGATAAAGAAAATTTGATTCTGATACGCGCTGAGAATGGTTACTGAACTAAAGGGCAATAAGCTTCTAAGCTCCAGGTGATTGTTGCAAAAATTACTAAGCTAGCGAACAAAATCTATTAGGTCAGCGCTCACTTTTCACCTTGACTGCAGTTAAATGTACATTTAACAGTTAACAGTTTAGTCTGATCTTTGAGTAGATCTTATCAAAGGATGAGTTGTACATCGAATAGATGTTTTTTCGAACGAACATATTTTCAATTCCAGTAAGGTAATTTCAATTAATCAGCGGCAAAACCTCATTCTTAACCAATCAGCAAACATCTCCAATTGTTCCAAAGTTTGAGTAATATGAATAACCACGCAGATAAGCAAAATCGGGACCTTATAAGACAAGTTGAGGACACTCCTTACCGCCCCAAAATTAACACCACTGATCTAATCGTGTTTGTCTGATCCCCAAATGTTTTGGTTGAACAACTTACCTAAGCCTTTTAAAATCCTTCTGCAAGCGTGTAACTCGTACACGGATGGAGATCCAGGGGAAGATTGATCGCGATGGGTATCCACAACAGAGCCGTAACGAAAGCACACTGTATATGTATATAATATTTTGAATTATTATTATTTTTTTTTTAATTTTGTTTAACACCACACTGGTTGTTGTGAGTAATTAATGATCCACGATCGTCACTTTTAATTGTATTTTTGTTGGTATTTCTTGTATGGTAGCGATGCTTTGCTAGCAATGATTATTCACAAAATTCGCGCAGATCACTTAACCTCTCTCGGAGGCGCACAGAATGACGTGGTGAATGACAACAGCAAACACACACGAACTTTTCCAGCCGAAAAATCCGAACAGAAAAAACAAAACGAAATCATAAAGCATCCGTCAAAATCACCGCGATGTCATTCGAAGTGTCGCGTGTGTGTTACGAATTGTATTTTTTTTTTTGTGTTTCTTGTTTTGTTTTGCTTCTTGGTTAGTTGGTTTGATTTAGTTTTATTTTATGGTGGTGTACTGCGATGTTGTTGTTTGTTTATTTCCCTTTCGCTCCCTTAATTGATGAAATTAATTGCATCAAGTCCACTGCTCTAGTGTCGTGTGTTTGTTGATTAATCACTGATAATCAGCTACAAGGTATTTTATTTTTGTTTCTGTTTTTTGCACATCCTTTTTATTTTATTTTATTTCTTACTGTATATATTTTTTTGGCACATAAGAGATTTCAATTTTGAACTTAATTTGCACACACTGGTTGGTTTATTTTATTTTTATTTTTTTCACAACACTAATGATGTGCTTTGGCAATTTATTTTTTTAACCACTTAAAGCGAACAAAATTCCGAGATAAATTTGGCAAAATAATCCAATTCGCGAGATTGCAACACAAGGAAGAAGAAAAACAATTTATATATCCTTTCCTATCGGCTGTCTGGTGGTAAAGAAGACGTTGGTGTGGCAGCAGTTACTACAGGATAACACAGGACAACACATGAATATGTCTAGTGTAAGTAGCGCACACCGCCTTTTCGTGTCGGCAGCCAAATGTACAATGATTAATAGCGATGACTTGGTGCTGGATTGAAGGCATCTAAAAAGGAGGAAGGCAAGGCAAAGGCGACCAACCACCAAAACACACTAAGAACTCCTTTTTGCGCCGCTATTGTTATGTTAGTGCCTGTGTGTGGCCGTGTGTGCTGTTGTTGTTGGTGCTGCCGCTGCTGCTGTTGCTATTGCTGTTGTGTATTATTTGCTGTTCCGTTTTACTCCGTTCGCTATTCTCGCGCTGACTTGACTGATCGACGAACAAGTCACGTATGGATGATGAGAAGACCACGAAGGCGACCAAATCTACTGCTGCTGCTGTTGCCCTGCTGATTCTATACGACAACTATACACCGCGACAACGTCGGCGATGAGGACGACGAGTACGAGTGCGAGTACGAGTACGAGGACGACAACGACAACGACGAGTGCGGCCATACGATGGCGATGGCGATGATGATGATGATACGGCGAACACAACACACAGCCCAAGGAAGAAGAGTGGTAGATGGTAGAGAAGTAGTAGGAAAGTGAGCGCACGAAAGAGGACCTACTAATACAGATGTAGTTGTAGTACCGGGGCCGGTGTGAGGATATGTGAGGATGACGACCAAGGAGACTATGAAGATGATGCTGGTGGATGACGATGGAGACGACGACGACGACGACGGCGACCACTACGATGATGATGAGGATAGTGCTGAAACTGATGCTGCTGCTTGCTGATGATGATAATGATGATGATGATGCCACTGCTGTTGCTGGTGATTCTGCGGATGCTACTTCAGCGATGTGTGCGCGACACGACACCACGGTCTAGTCAGGGACAGAAATTCAAGCCGTGTGGCATATTCCCTTATATTGTCCTTTCGCTCGCCGTGTGTTACCACCACCGCGACCGTGTGAGTATTCTCTATTCAGTTATCGGACAGTTGTGGGTGTGATTTGGTGGTGTGTGCTTGGGGGGTTTGATTTCTTGTTTGGCTTCTCGCGACAATAATTATTGCTTGTGTGTCCTTCTTGCTCTCTTTTTACGCCTCTCTTCACACACATGTAACGATGTCACTGTTCTGATAAATTTTTGGCGATGCAAGGTGAGCATTGTGTCTACAAATGTACATTCGAACACACACGATATGTGTGTACGCAGAGAATACGCGGAGAATCACAGCAGGATAATAAATTGAGATAGAGAGTGTATATCTTGGTTCTCTTCTTATTCGTTATTCTCTCTGCTTCTTGTTCTTGTACTTCTTCGGCTGGTTGCGATATTCTTGTGTGTTTGACCGGTGTCCAGTCGCAGCGCACACACACATGTGCAGTGGCAGAATACTCCTGGAGATCTCACTTATACAATTAGACATGGGTGTGCATGTGTGCGACTGTGTGGCCCATGTGAATACGATTAATGGGGGTAGGACAGGACATATGCGGCGGTGACGGCGATTCTGTGTGTTGTTCCTCTCTTCTTCGATGAGTGGCGGGTGGCGAGTGGCGAGCGCAAGATGCCGTTGATGTTGGGTGGGGAGTATCCTTTATCCATTTCACATGGCACTGCTGCCGCCGCTGCTACTTCTTGTGCTGTGTTGTGTGTCGATTTCGCGCTGGTCAGTTGGAGAATATTGCCCGATGGTCCAGGCTGTGTATGGTGGCGCTTGGTGTCTGGGGGTGAGAGGGTGGTTTTTCTGATGAGGGGGCGGGATGAGGTGAGGTATACATACACGTGTATCGGTTTCTTGGACTTAGCCTTCTTCTGATATATGTATTTATGTACGTATGCATGGATGTGTTGTACTTTAAAGTTTGCCTATGTACACTCTCATGGTGTACGTGTGTGGACTGTGTTTAGAAATACCTATGTCGCAAGTGTCCTTTCGTCCACAACTTGGCTGTCGTTGCTGCTGCCGTTTCCATTGCCATCGCCGACATCGGTGATCGTCTCCTTATACTTCTCCTTGGTGTTTTGGTGGGTGCCCTCGCGAGTCGTGTGTTTATTATGTAAATTGTCCACTGGATGAGTGGGGTGGTTTATTGCTTTAGATTTGGGGGTAGTTTTTTGAATCAAAACTGTAACGCACACATACACGTATACAACCGCACAGCGGAGCTTAGTCCATTTTCGGGCTACCCGCCCCTTTTACCCGCTGCTTGAAGGATTTCAATTCGATTCTCGGACCCTGCTGGTGGTGGTGGTAATGGTGGTGCGGCCGCTGCTGATGGCGATGGAACTTCTTGCGTCGAGTGACCATTCAATTTAAAGTCTCACACAACATGCGTATATGCGTACGCATGAGAGTTCAAGCGTGCGGAGAGTGTATGTGTGCACACGATGCATATATGTTTTGATTTTTCTATATTTTTGCTGTACACATCCTTAGCACATTGGTCAAGTAGAAAGTATTTCAATGTTTATCTGGGACTGTCCTAGGACTCGTTATTCTCTTTTTTCGGTCCCTTCGCTCGTAATGCGATTTGCGCGCACAATGGTGGGGATGTTCTTTCACCTTTTGCCTCGGTCGAAGTGGTTTTTGTTTTTGTGAAAATATTTGTTATTTTTGTTGAACCATTTGCTTTAAAACGAGCATTTCAACCCCGTGCCCGGTTTGACACACCGTACGCCTAGTTTGTCTATCCTGGTGTCCTCGTGAAATGATAATTTTTCGAGAGAAGATGCGGATGACCACAGACGGTCTACATCATGCCATCGGGTTGGTGTATGAGTGTGTGTGAGAATGTAACGGAAAATGATTCTTTTGAATTTTTAAAAATTGTCTGATCAAAGGATTTTGCACCGACACTGCACCAAACGATTTAGATTTTTCTTATTTCTGGTTCGGAGGCATTCCTTCCCAGTGAATGCTCGGCCACTTGTATTCGCCGTTTTCCCGTTTCAGAATGCAATTCTGACTGTGAAACTGGTCGAGAGACACTGAAGAAACTAGCACAGATCCTTTCGCTTCAGAGTTTGGCGGCTATCTGAATAAAAAAATTCTCCCATTCATGTTGAATAGAAAAATGGAACATATCGTTGTGTTCTACACGGCGCACAGTCATAGAGTTCGTGGCAGTAGCAGTAGCAGAAGGAAACACTATACTCGCTATCCTCGCTGCTATCATAGCCTTCGTCCTCGTCGTCGTCGTCGCCGTGGACGTTGTCGTTGGCGTTATAGCCATACATATGTGTTGAGTCTCTTCAAAAAGTCTACGCTTGCGGATGTGGGTTGACTGACTGTTAGGTTAGAATCTAGAGAATTTTATTTTTTTTTTATTTTGTATATCCTCAAGTGGAAGGCGAATACACGTTTATGCAGCAGTGGATGAAGGTATAGGCTATGATGGGATAAGTACGATATACGATGTGCTTGGCCGTTCCCTCCTGTGTCCAGAGCAAAAGAAAACTTAACTAAATCTCAGTCACACTAGCGTTTTCTTCTCAAACTCCTCGCTGATGAGCCCACTTGAACGTATTTTTTCCTTTCTTTTGAAAAGGTTTCTCTTTTTTTTTTGTTTTGTTTTTCCGTGTCTGTATTTTTTTTTTGTTGCTGCTACATACTATTTTCCTTAGTTTCTGGGTTGCCCTCGGTTTGAGGGAGCTGCTTTTGATACATGTCTTTCGAGGTACGCAGATTGCCGATATTATTTAATTATATTCCACTAATTTGTTCGATACTTGTATCAGAAAGCGAGTTTCACCTGTAGTTCAGTGGAGGAATATGATATCCTTTGGTATACAATATGTATGCAATTGTTGCCATTATTAGCGGGAACTCATCTATAAGGAAGCTTCCATTGAGTTTCATTCAATTATATTGACAGGTTGAATTGATTTGCTTTATCCAGGCATGTGGTAAGGTAAGGTTGGTGGTGAGTTGCCATCTTCCTTTAGAAGTCAGGCATCCACGATCCAGCGGAATTCACTGGGGTTGTTGTTCTAAAACAGTGATCCTCACTACACCCGATTTTTTCATTGCGATTCCTCTACAGTAGTCTCGATAAGTTTTTAGGTTTTTTTTTTTTAATATAATTAAGAGAATTGTTGAGTTGTATAATTATAGAATAAATTCTGACACAATAAAACTGTCTGTGAATTCAAAAATATCATCAACAATACTGTAATCCCATGATACACTGACAATATATAATTATACATACATATTTTTCTTGTTGCCAAAATAGGACCCATCTACAATGCCTTCTGCAGGAGCTGTAGGAAAGAAAGAGGAAGATGAAACTGCCTCGGCACCTGCCCACCAAATGCAAGGACAAGAAAAAGCACGCTTGGCAGCTATATAAATTCTAGTCATAGCAAAATTTATCAAAAATTCTAATTGGCTGTAAACCAGCAAAGGAGTGCATCACCCAGAATATGCTATCAGTATACTAGTAGGTGTTTTTCAGGTGTTTAGTTAGTACCCTAAAGAGAAACCGGTGCGTAAGGATCGAAATGTGCCAAAACTGCGTAAGTTGTTCCAATCACATTAACCTAACCTAACCCTTTCCTTTCATGTTATATAATGTACAAAGCTCTGTTGCTATTTCCTTGAAAGGAGTATCATTTAAATTCAACATCTCGCACCTTGCCCTATTAACCAAGCATATATTATAACATAGTTGTACATATTACTCTGTTTTAGGAACATGTTCTTTTCGAGTTTCTTTCATTTCTGCGTAAAATATCACACTTCCAAAATTGTGTACAGTTGGCTATCGGATCTATCCTGTGTATCTAAGCTAGCATCGATTTTTTCTGCCAATTCGGTTCAATCTTTATCCCATTCCACTCTTTTACTGAGAGTATTTTTGTGCGAATAGGTGGGAGTCTATGCGAAGGGAGCTCTAGCACTTTAAGTTTGCTTAAAAAAGCGTCTAGCTGTTGCGAAAATCGAGGAGTTGCGTTGATGTAGAACGTCCTGTACTTAGTAAGTCGATTCACATTATGCGCACATTATGCGGATTTTTATTTTTATTTTTTCCATGCTTAAAATGGCCTAAAATGTAAATACAATATTTATATAAAAATATATATACCTTCTTGAGGAAATTAATTTGTTTGCCTACACAAGTCAACAACCACAGAAGTTCTTCCAACTGACGTCGATCATGAGTCTTGGAGATAGTGTGACAATGGGCAGCTATAAACAACCTCAGTACTGAGGTTCCTTTGGGCTCGAGAAGCAATTGTGTAGTAGAGCCCTCTCTCAAAGAAGCAAGCCAACATTATATAACACGTAGTCCATCCCTATCCTCAAACGCGAATGAAGAAGTTCTTGGTCTCTTCGAGGGAAAAGTTTTCCATGCAATCTTCGGTGCTGTTTGTGTTGACGGCATTTGGAGGAGAAGACTCAACCATGAACTGTATGGTCTGCACAGCGACATGAGCCTACTCAAGCGTCGGCGGATCCAACGGTGGCTGGGCCATGTAGAGTGTATGAACAACTCATTTTCGGCCCAAAAAGTATGCAACTTCGAGCCCGTGGGACCTCGCAACAGAGGACGCCCGAAACCCAGGTGGAGAAGGACCTCAACAAACATGAAGTACGATTCTCGAGGACAAATCTTGAGACAGCTAGCCAGAGATCGAGCTAGTTGGAGATCATTGTTGGATAAGGCCCATGTAAAGAATGTAAAAAGCTCCACCTCCTTCGAGCTCTGTAGGTAGACAATGCTCAAAGAGTAAAGCTTGTCGAGGAAAAGCTTCTCAAACTTTCCGTTCGGTGTCTATATGAAGTGATAACCACAATAACACGAGTGGTTGCTTTAAAAGCTGGCCCAAGTACATCTAGTAGTTTAGCGCCACCCAATTTATTATAATTATTAAGGAGGCTTGCAGTTAGATAAATATTATTAATTGCAGTTTTAAACCTTTTTTTATGTATAGTTTAACAGTAGTTACCAAGGGACATCAGGTTAAAATAGAAACATTGTTCGTCCAACTAGTTTTAATTATTTAAGTGCAGCTCAGTTTTAAAGATCAATGGTTTACTTTCACTCCGAATCTGAATTTTACAGTCACGTGTTTCTATTTGGATGTGGCTCAAGGTACTTACAGAAGTAGTGGCGTTGTAGTTTGTTGCATCGACTCCTTTCCGAAGGGTGCCTGGTTCGATCAACGAATTTACCAACACGGCTCTATCTCTTTGACAATGCTCAATGAGTAATCTTGCCTCTCTCTCTTCTCTCTCAAGCATCTCAAACTTGGCCATTTGGAGTCGACATTAAACTGTAGGTCCTATCCACTCGTGATAGAATAATAGCACAATACGAGTGGGTGCTGCATAAGCTAGGCCTATGTCCTGCTCGGATTGTTGTGCCACTCATATTATTATTGATAGTAACAGACTTATAGTACTTTAACTCTTGTACGGCACATATTCGCAATTGCCATTATTCGATGCTTTCCTTCCTCCCTCCATTTTTCTATAATTTTTATATTAGTCACTTTTACAAACTCTTACGTATTTTAAACATCACATATTGAATGAGGATGGCAACACTATCAGGATAGGTACGGTTTTCTTCTTCCATTGAAACAATAAACCCAACAAAAACAACAACTACTGTGCCTTGCCAGCGCTTGTCCCACCAAAGTATTGTTTCTTCTCTTTTGCCACTCGGCGGGGATGCGTGGGGTGGCAATATTCACCCTTCCATCGGGATGATTGCTACCCAATACATACCGACGCTGCCAACCTCAGTCCTCAGTCAGTCTCATAATCGCAACACATGGTCAAGAGAGAGAGAGAGAAAGAGAGAGAGAGAGAGAGAGAGTCGATGCCGTGGCGGCGGCGGGCATCCTATCTAAACACATCGCAGTTTACAGTCCAGCGGTGGGATATTCCCGTTCGCTTTCTTTTAAATTGCCAAAGGACAAGTATCCCCCTTCCAAACCTTTGCGCCAGCGACGGTGTTCACTCACACAGCCGGACGTCAAGTGTGCACATATGACTAGCAGAAAGGTTACCCCCCAATATATTCATTCTAACGCTGTGGCCGATGCCGTAGCCGTATCCTTCGTCTTCGCTTACACGGGCTATGTGTGTGTGCGCTCGGATGTGTGTTAGAGCGAAGGAGATACAAACGGGCAAAAACGTTCACGTGTAAGGACAAATGTCCGCAAGCATCCATCTTTTATCTTTGCATGAGAAACTCAAAGTTGTTCGGATATCTGCTACGTGGGGGGTTGGCGATCCGAGTACGGGATGAGATAGCGAAGGTGGCCTGGCACACACGAGTGTATGCGAGCAGCGGCTGGCGTTGCTGCTGCCGTCGAAACGTTGCCGGCCATCATTAGATATGTGAAATGAGAAGATGATGATATTGAAGAGAGTAGCCAGCAGTGGTGGTGTGATTCTAGCAGAGCTTGGGATACAGCATCGCCATCCCCATTACCATCGTCGTCGTCGTCGTCGCCGCCGTCGCCGTCACAGTCGTCGGAGTCGCCGTAGTGATTCTCGCGCGACTGCCCTCGCGCGTTATTCGCGTTCTCCATTCGTTGCGGCAACGCTCGTACATGCACTGGCCCTGACGGCAACGTCAGCGGTGGCAGAAGGGGTGATTTCTAAGGCCATTTGTGCCTATCAACCGCCTCATGGATACATTATGTCCCGATAGAATTTTTCCGAGGGGAGAAGGCGAGAGGTAGACTGGTTCGCCGGCTTCGTTCCATCCGACTTCAGTGCCAGCAGCTGCGGGGGCATGGGCGCGCAAATTGAGTGTGTGTTCAATTCTTTCGACGACTGGCGAAGGCAAAGTGTATCCTTTGATTTTATCACAACGGTATCCTCCAGATCTCAGCGCTTGTACCATACACACATACTGAGAAAAACATACATACATACGTACGTATTCGTTCTACTTAGGTGAACGAAATGGACCTAGCATCCCCTTCGGGTTTCCTTTCAAAATTCTTGCACTGTGTGTACATTTGCTTCGCAGAGACGGCAGCTTTGGCGGTGGTGGGTGGGGGAGACATTTTCGGTGGTGGTACGGTGTACGAACGTTGTCCGGACACACATTTGTGCACCGGGATGGGGTGGCCAAGAGTAGAGACGGCCAACGCTGTAGGATGGCGGTTTGGGGTGAGGCGGTGAGCATCGGACGCTTGTCAGAGTTGGGTCAAGCGAAGGAACATGCAAAAGACGAAGAAGGAGAAAATTGGGAAAATTAACGTTACGTTTTCGGGGTACGAAGGATGAGGGATGAACAAATACGTGGTCAGCGAGCAGAGAAGCCGTCGTTCGAGGGCGCCGTTAAGGGGATGGTACCGCTGTAGCTCGGTCGGTGATGGGCGACGGGCGATGGGCGATGGGCGATGGGCAATGGGGTGGTGTCAGATGTTGACGAACGAAACACTCGTGAACACTGCGAGTTGGGGTGGTTTCGGTGGTAATGGTATTTCTATTTGATATGGGTCGAATGTCCAGTCAGTTCCGACGAAGAATTTCGCTTTGCAAATGTCCAGTTGAAGCGGACAGCGCTGGTGGATGGGGGCACTGGAGGAGGTAAACCAGCGGATGGACGAGGATATTTCGAGGGCTAAAGTGTCCATGTGACGGTGTGTGTACACCTTAAACCGTGTACTATTGCATGTAGTATGTGTGTATATCCCTATACACATAAAACGCCGTCTTAGCATTCAAGTTCGTTTCATTTCCATACACACACGCATACACACCATCGCTTCCCGTCCCCCGCCAGCCGACACATGAGGCAGCAACGAACGAACGTCCACTTGAAATTAGCCTCTGTGGATGACATCCTTTGTGCTTGTGAAGTTCCTTACATTCGGGCTTAAGTTCTCCTCAGGTTGTGCACCATAAGAAACGACTCGAAAATAAATTAGAGGCGGTGGGTGGGTGTTGGTCGGATTGCTGGTTGATGGAAGGGACCTACATGCCGAGAGAATGGTGCGTTTTAAGGTGAAAAGGCCGATACGACAGCGGCAACGACAGGGACAACGACGAGCGCATTGCTTCACTTGCAAGACACACACAATGCACGGACATGTGATCCATTGTCATGTGGTGCTGGTGGTCTAGTTCGTTATGTGAGACGGACAAGCTGCTGCTGTGACTGGTTTAAGGATTCGTTCAAATTGAATGCACTTCTTTGTTTGTGCACGAGAGGTCACATGTCTGTGTCTACCCCGGAAATTATATTTTTAATTATTTTTACTCATAATATGATTACAATATATTAGATGGATTATAATTTTAATCATATTTGGCAAAAGTGAGACATGCACAGAATTCCATGTGGCACTGGCTTTTGTCAATTCTTTGACGATCTTTCGATTGCATGTGTGCTATTTCAACTTTGGAAATTTAATCTAATAAAATCATAGAGGAAAATGTATAGAAACTAATTTGAAATCGCATTAAACGTGATGGGTAGGAGAGCAAACAATTTAAACTGACTTATACTGGGTTTTTGCACTCTTGTCGATTTTTAGCTTGCTTCACTTCACTTGATCAGTTTGTCTTTTCAATTCGTCTAAAGCCGATCAGGAAAAATATAAGCCGTACTATAAAATGAACGAGTGCAATTTTTGTATCTTTCCCTGATTTAATGATTATGGAGGGAGCTTCCTTTGACTGCGCCAATTATATAGGGACAAGTGTCCTAAACATCGCATATAAAATCTCCGCCGTTTTGGAGCTCACGTGATGCCGTTTATAAACGGTCTGATAGATCCATATCAGTGTGGCTTCAGGCCTATGAAGTCCACCATCGGTGGACACCCACCACCTATTCGTCGATTTAAAGACCGCATATGACGGAGTGCATAGAGACATGCTACATATACACCGCCATCTCTAGTTTTGACATTCCTGCTAAACTTGTCAGGTTGTGCAGGAGGTGCTCCGAGATCTGCATACGCCGATGGCATTGACGGAATTAGCAGAAAAGAGCGGCATTGAGACAGAAGCGACAAAAACGTGGCGGGCCAATATGCCAATGAGGACATACAACATTGACGTTGGACAGAGTATCACAATGCGCCGCTGTAACTTTGAGGTGTTTAAAGAATTCGTCTAAGAATGACTCTTACCAAATGCCTTTCCTTTGGACCCTAAGGCAATTGAGTAGTAGGGCCTGTCTCGAAGGACCAAGTTGACTTTATATAAGATCCTTCCGCTCATCAAAACAGTTCTGCTGTTCGCCGCAGTGACATGGACACTCTTAAAAGCGGATGAAGAAGTCCTTGATCTCTTTGAGAGAAACGCCCTGGTTGCGTTGATGGGATCTAGAAGAAAAGATTCAATTACGAGCTGGGTTTTCAGCGACATGATCGTCTATGGATTCAAGGCCTAAGGTGGCTACGCCGTGTAAAGCGCATGGACAACTAAGCTTCGTCTTCTCGAAATAGAGAGAGAAGCTCTGAAGCAGGACCTAAACCAACTTCAGACGTTTGTTGGTTAAGGCTCAGGTCCACCGCGGACTGTAGCTCCACGCGAAGAAAAGTATGAAATCGATGAGACGACTTGTTTACAAACTTACTACATGCAAAATTATAGCAACTGCAGCTTTTGAAATATCCGACTAAATCCTCAGATTTATCGCTGCTAAAACAAAACATAACTGCTAGTCATGAGACGACGGGTTGGTGCAGTTGGTTAAGTGCGGAGTTATGGTGAGCGGAGCGGTCAATCAGTGGTAGTAGTCTGACAATGAGAAGCACAATTGATGACAATTGATGTCCGTCCTGAGGGGCTTAGGAACCTTATTTGACAAGTTGGAATGAAAGAAGGTAGCCTATGTATACTGACGGATCTTAATCGCAAAACTTTTGTTACAGTGAAGGCAGTTGGCATGGTCAGGCAAGACTGTAATCCACAGTCCAGGTTCCGATGGCAGAGAATGGGTTTGGAAGAAGCTCAGAGAAGTTCTATCAAAGCGTTTGTGGAATATGTTTAATATAGGGATATACATACGTTCTCTTCTGCGGTTGAAGTATGTGGGAAATTAAAGGGACGGCACAATCCTACATTCAAATATTCAATGAAACCCTAGTCTTGTAGCTCAGAAAGAAGGCAGACACTCAATTTCAATGAACTGATGCATACAGAAAGACTTACTAGGTTTACTTACTTACTGATTGAACCAAATTGAAGACTTTTGGAGTACCCTCAAACCGAGGAGTCCATTGTGGGTCCATTGTGCTAGATTAATGGATGAGGTATAGGTAGATTAATGGAGAGAGGTATAAGGTAAGAGTCAAGACGTAGTAGCAAAACATTAGAACTGGGGAATGCCAAAAGCTTATTTGCAGAATGCCAAGTAGAATGGAAGCTGCTAAAGGAGAACATTCAGTTTGTGTTTTTAACAGCTTACGGAAATAACCCCTCAAGAATTATCCACACAAGAAGGAGGATGAAATAACCCGTCAAAATTCGGAACCAATTTCACTGCCGAATTTATATTAACACGATGGCGGTCGCATTCAGTACTTGAGGCTGCCAGATAAACCAATACAATGCACACAGAATAGAACTGCATTCGCCAACACTCGCAGGAATTACAAAGCCGTGGAGCAGTTCGAAAAATTGACACATCTCTGACATCTTATCTTCAGTGCAATGCAATATCCACTTAAGGAGTCGCGGGGGAAAAGCACACACGAGAGATCTTCGGGCCATTTGATCCTCCGCCATCAACTCCAACTCATCCATCAGGAGTTATGCCAAAGCGCAAAAGCGCGTAATTTTGGACTTGGTCCAACCACCTTGTCCTGGCCTGCCAAGTGGTCGCCATACTTATGGAATCGCATTCAAGGCACACCTCGTGACGATGCAGACATTCGTGGCAAGTAACCAAACCATTAAAGCATAACCCTTTCTATTCGAAGAAATGGTCTACATTGAGTTCCTCGCATACTGCCGTGTTTCTCACCCTATCACGGTGAGTAACTCCCACAAAAGCGGCCGTGGCGTTATGGGTCGGTGAGTCAAACCTCCTACGTACTCCTACAAACTTTACCTAGGTTCCATTCCGGGACGACCACAATCATTTTCACTGCCTCACCTCCTGTCTAGAAAACCTTGTCAAATTGGGCCAATTTCATGACCCTAGGTGAGGGTTGAAACAAATACTGGCCAAAAGAAGGAGATATGCATGTGAATGGTACTTCATTAAATGGCTCGGTGCTGTATTAAACATCCTATTGCTAAATGTTTTCATTAAATTTCTTGCTTACTTGCATACTTCTTACTTCAGCGAGTCATGGGGGGTGTGAGACTGAGCTGAAACCCATCCGTCCTTGCTCATTGCTGACTGGGTCTGCTTATCTGGCGTCCGATCACTTGGTGTTTATATCGAAAATTTGGTATCCTCGTACTGTATTCAAATATTAGGTGCAGCATTGGTGTCCATGGGCTCGTTATAGACGGGTCAGTAGTCGAGGGATTAAATATTTTCCAAGAACTCTCATATTAGCGTACCGCTTTGCTGAACTCCGGTGCAAGAAATAAATCAACAGAAGTACACACAGCAAAGCGCAGGCTGTACTATGCCCATCAACAACTCGACTTCGCTGAATGCGCTCCACAGTCATGAAGTTAAATTTTCGATGACTTCGGACCTAAAAGGTATAATGTTAGCCGACTGTAGGAGCATTGAATACCGCATTTGAATGCCGATATATCCGAGCAGTGGTTCCAACAAGACGACGCCATACAAGAGCATTCGAAGTTGTAAAGGAGAAGGAGGCGACTGGTCCATCTTACTTTCACTGTGAACGCATCCTTAATCTCATGAGTCGGTGATAGAACTCTAAGAGCGTTTATGCCACTTTCTGGTCGTCATTCTCGTCCTGGCTACTGTGACAGTGAACAAATTATGCGTATGTGCGACAACGAGTTTGCCATTGTGCCAAGAATACATATAGTGTCCGTCGCAAACGAACGAAAGCAGTCGATTCTACGGCGTTTCTTAAGAGTTGGGCATTGCTAAGCCCAAACTATGCCGAATTTAGCGTAAAAGATCTTGGCCTGTACCCAGAGAGCTAAAGTCACTCGATCAAATTGAGGCGACGTTTGTTCTCGCATTTGGATTTCTAAAAGTTAGAAGCAGATGACAACTTTCATCGCAAAATCGCCTTCACTGAGGAAGTCCATGTTTGGCTAAATGCCTTCGCCAACAAACATAATAAGCGTTGTTGGTCAGATTAAAACCCACACGTGTTCCAAGAAACAGAGCTCCATGGTGGGGATTTCTTGCCGATAATGTAATGGTTTTTGTTTTGTGGGTGAAAATAACCGGGTTAGTGGAGGTTTTTTTTTTTTTTTTTTTTGTTTTTTCGTTTGGGTTGGTGAAAATCTTCATAAGACACTATGTGACCCGTGTACACATAGTAGTGTCAGATTCTTACTGACTAAAAACACCCTTCCCTTTGTGGTTTGTCTGATACTTTCGCATTGCCTTGCTACCCGGTCGCAACTCCGGGTCTGACAACGAGCACGATACAAACTGTGACGACGATAATGAATCGCATGCTGATGCTAATTCGGATTCTGATTATGATTTTGATTCTGATTCCAATGCGGTCAAAGCTTGCCATCATCGAAATTTCGAAAAAGGCTAACCTGTTCAAACCGTCAAGGAGTGTAAATTTTTAGTTTTTGAAAAGTCAATTGCGTTAAAAATGGATGCGATCATCAGTGCAAGGCTGAAGAAACGACGACTCAGGATTAGTCTAGGGCAAGCTTCGAGGGTGATGCGTGGGTAAGTCGGTTCTGCTTCCGATTCCGGTCAAAGCTTGCCATCATCAAAAGTTCGAAAAAGACAAACCTCTTGAAACCGTCAAGAAGTATCAATTTTTAGTTTTTGAAAAATGGATGCGATCGCCAGTGCAAGGCTGAAGAAACGACGACCCAGGATTAGTCTATGGCAAGCTTCGATGCTCGGGTCATGCGTGAGTAAGTCGGCTCTGCTTCCGATACCGGTCAAAGCTTGCCATCATCAAAAGTTCGAAAAAGACAAACCTCTTGAAACCGTCAAGAAGTATCAATTTTTAGTTTTTGAAAAATGGATGCGATCGTCAGTGCAAGGCTGAACAAGCGACCCAGGATTAGTCTATGGCAAGCTTCGAGGGTCGGGTCATGCGTGAGCAAGCCGGCTCACAAGGTGAAACAGCGACGCGCCCGTGTTCCTGAAAAGAGAAGAAAAGAATTTGACCCAGAAAAAAAGGAAAACCTGAAACGAGAAGAGCAAAGGCCCTGCCTAGCCTCAGGACACCTGTTCGGGTCCTGAGGGGTTCCCTACCTAGCCCCAAGGACACCTGTTTGGGTCCTGGGGCATGACCTACCTAGCCTTAGGATGCCTGTTTGGATCCTAAGGGGTCCCCTGCCTAGCCTCATGGACACCTGTTTGGGTCCTGAGGGGGTTAGTTGGACAGAAAATATAAGTTTTGCTAAAGAATACATATTCTGTGTATGCATGCATTTTAAATGAAAAAAAAACCCGTTCAAGACTATTAAACACACAAATTGCTTACAGAAGGAAATAATATGAGAATTTGAATGAAGGATAAGGGAAAGGTTGAAAGGGCTTACATATTGTAAGTGCACTGAAGTGCAGTTGCAGCAAGGAGTCAGTCAGTCATCAGTGAGTCTACCATCTGGTGCCTGTAGTCAGCCCTTTGGGACATGGTTGGGCCGCTTGTGGCCAAGGAACACAGTTGCGTTCAACGACTAGCATGTGTCGGCTAATATGGGTCAACTGGTTTATCGTCGATTTCACTAATTATCAATCAATTTAATCGCGATTACGAATCGAATGTGAGTCCCAAGCTAAATCATAGCCCGAAACATAAAGCGAAGGAGTGATGCTTCCGATGTCCGACGTCAGTTGGGGGTCTCGACTTTTGAAACATTTGGATTCGAATGCGAAATGTCACTACTTACTTAGCGTTTCAAGCTAAATCTTAGCCCGTTTCTATTCGCTGACTATTCGCGGCACTAATGTATACTCGACTTTTTCTCGGACTGTCAATTCGATTAGGAAGTGGAGATGGAAATGTCTTAAAAAATGTGTACCATTCAACTGAACACATACGTTCAAACTAAAGAATTGCCCGAAAAATCCCCGGGCACTCCCGATTCTTTCCTGAAAAGAGAATATGATTAGACCCTACCTATCCTCAGGGACATCTGTTTGACATCCCCGAGGGGTCCCCTACCTAACCTCAAGGACAGCCTGTTTGGATGCCCTGAGGGGTCCCCTACCTATTCTCAAGGACACCCTGTTTGGGGGCCTTGAGGGTCCCCTACCTAACTTCGAGGACACCTGTTCGATGCCCCGAAGGCCTGTTCTGACACGAAAACACATGCGAAATCGTCTTTAAGTCTCTCGATAGAGTGGAAAATCACTATCCCGTGTCAAGACCGCAGCGAATGAGAACAACGAACGCCTATCCTGCTGAAAAAAACGAAGACCTAACTGTCTACCTAAGAGTCCCTCAAACTAAGTGCCTATGCGAATATGTAGCTGTCTACATGTATACCTAATGACCCTTACTGTGTTTATTGAGCAAGCTAGCTACCTATCCAACCTGATCTACTCAGTATTTGACTTAAGCTAACTGAAACCTAGCTACCTAAACTGACCTACCTATCTCATGAATCTTGTTTGGTTTTATCGTACGTTAGATGATAAATGCATGCATACAGTCACTTTGACATCACTTCTTTTCTATTTTCTTGAGAATGCGATTCACGATCACGATTCCTACCATAAAATCATTTTTGGTGACTTATGTTATCCTACCTACCTAGCTAAGCCTACTTTGGGAAAAGCTAACCATGGCTAAATGGTGTAAGGAGGAGGAGGAGGAGGAAGGTGACTCAAATCAGCTCAGCTGACTTAAGAATGAGGAATGAGGAAATGTACATGGTTCAAATCAGTCCACAGAAATGCACGAAGTTCTGTGCTGAGCTAAGCTTGAAGGTGTCTAACCCAAAAACTAGTGGAATATTGAATGAAAGCAAAATAAATGCGCTCGTTTTATTTAAGTGCGAATTGAAAGCTTAGAAAAAAAACAAATTTCGAATTGAAGTGTCCACCACGTGAACGACCATGCTCAGTGAATAAGCAATTCTTACAACCGAAGTGCTCAATGAGTGACCTCCCCGAGGGAGCAGCGACAAGCTATGCTTATGCTACGAGAAGCCGAATAAAAACCGCCATCAATCTGCTCAGACTGCCTTCGAACTGCCATGCGATCGACTCACAAGTCGAACGCGATAAAAACGCAGGGGGCCTCATGAAATTCAAAGCGATAAAGGAACCTAAGGAATGTGAAGGTGGATGTCTTCAAAGCGTCGAACTGGCATGTGGAATATAGAGGAAAGATTGAGCTAGAAATTTGACCCGAGCTTCAGAGTGTATGAAAAAAGAAACGATACGATACCGAGGCGCGATGAGGAAACAACAAGACACTCACGATGGACAAGTCATTGAAGCTGCAAGATGCTGAACCGGTGTATGAAAAGGGAGTACAACGAGAGGTAACGCGCCCGTGCCTATTACAAGGACAGAGTTCCTGAAAAGAGAAGAAAAGAATTGGACCCAGGAAAGAAAGGAAAACCTGAAAAGAGAAGAGCAACGGCCCTGCCTAGCCTCAGGACACCTGTTCGGGTCCTGAGGGGTGCCCTACCTATCCCCAGAATGCCTGTTTGGGTTCTGAGGGATTCCCTACCTAGCCTCAAGGACACCTGTTCGGCGCCTGAGGGGGTTAGTTGGAAAATATTTAAATACAGACAAAATAGCTAAGTGTGCACACTAAGATGAACCGAAACCGTATTCATGCTAGCATGTGACATTGCGAACGAGAGTCATGACTCAATATTCGAATTCATTCAAAACTCATTGTGATTATGAATGTATAAGAATGTATAAAATAAATAATATAATGAAAATGAATAAGGAATGATTTGAGATACCCTTGTTGTGTACCTTCTGCCGCCTGTGACCTGGCATGTGATGTGGGGATCCTTGATGGGCTGCTTGTGACCACTGAAAACCTGCTTGTAGTCCTTGATGGGCCGCTTGTGACCAGCACGAAAATTAACCGCACAGTAATCCATAAGGGCAGATGTGGCCTGAGTATGCATCGCAAACGAACAACCGAACCGATGTAAAGAAGAGCGAATGTGGAAGGAGGTCCGGAAAAAACTTGCTAAAGTCTACGCAAACACATATCGATGGACTAGTGGTAGATAATAATCGAAAAAAAATCAAGTTGTACCGAGCCATGAAAACGTCCCAACAAATGCCTTGAAGGTGTGCATGACCGTACCGGAGTTCATATCCCTAACCGGCCGCTGATCATTCTCAGCTGATAGCTTCGAGACGACTCTCCAATAATAAATAAAGACAAAAAAAATCGTCCAACAGTTGTCAAAATACAAAAAAGCAAGTTAATTTCCCACCCGAGGACGGTTCCAGACCGCTAAGCGATCGCAAAAAAATATCAAAGCAACGTGCGTTGACCACCCGCACACTCCCTCAATGCTTGGCACACGGTCCAGCATCCGTTATCAACAAAGTTGCTCAAAATCGATCAAAATTTCGGGAAAAAAATTAAAAAATTGCAACAAAATTGGTTCATGTGTGGGGTGGTTGGAGTGTGGGGGGTGGGGTGGGGGTGGGGGGGTCACGCACATGCATGTGAGCGGAGCGGGTGAGAGTATGAATATGAGCCGAGAGAGAAAAAAAATTTCCGACGTGCACCCCCCGACGACCATAGACAGACTGAGCTCGCTCCCCGCCGAGTACCCCCTTATATAGCCACTGGTACCCCACGGGCCGCGGGTACAATTTTTCAAAATTTACCCATTTTTTGGCATTTTTCTCAGAATTTTCCCGGGTTTTGGATTTTTTTTTATTTTTCACGATCCATGGGTGTTGCGGGCGATGCGGGAGGGGAATCATGGCCGTGATTTTAGGCGCTAGGGCCTCTTTGAGGCAGTTTGGAGGGATTTTGGGGTGATTTGAGGTGTAAACTTTGGCTTTTTTGATGTTTTTGGTTGCTTCACATAACGAATCGTGATTTGTTTGCTGACCTGACTAAGGGTAAAGTGAGCTTGTTGAAGCGTCGTTTTTTGGGATGACAAGCCCCACTAGTCATCTTGTCTGTTTTTCGTTCTGTGTCTTTCAGATGCTGGCAGCAAGATTGAATGAAAACTGACCGCATTCTTGGTCAACTTGTAAGAAGAGACGATGAAAAAATTCATCGTAATTAGGATGAGATTTTCAAATGATCATCTAACCATACAGAAATAACCGTAGATGTTCGATTTTGATATTTCATCCTCTAGACCAAGTCATATGCTACAACATTGTATAATGCACATTATCCAGAGCATTGGAAAACTGCGATTGTGCAACCCTTATCGAAGCGAGGAAAAGATTCTTCGAATCCCTGCAACCTCCGGTCAATTAGTCTCCTTCCGAAAATCAGTAAGGTATTCGAGAAGGTGATTAATAGAGCTCTGATCATCTGGACTAAGGATACAAATATAATTCCAATTCGGTTTCAAAGCGTGGCATGATACTATTCATGCCGCGTCAAAACTGCTGTCGGAAATCCAGTGGAACAAGAGCCAGAAACAATGTAACGGGTGCCTGCTTGACTCTCTAGCAGGGTGACTTCGATTCTTTCATGAGAGATTGCGATGACTGGAAGATGAAAATCAACGATGCGAGTGTGAAGGTGATCTGATACATGGCCCTCATCTGACCAATGTTCATCTATGGCTGTCCCAACGAGCTGAGGAAGGCCTCATCCGGTTCAGTATGGCAGTATCAAGGCGGGTTGTGCGAGATGTTGCAATGCAGCATCAAAAATTCTGGCGGCTGGGGAGCGAAGGAACTCCCTTGTCGATCTCTTTAGACCCTGGGTGGAAAGGATAATGCGTATCCTCGCATTTGAGCAGTAGTCGGTTACTGTGTTGCAGCTGAGCAGCAGCAACCTATGGCCATCTAACATAACTTAGGGTAGTTTTTAAGGTAGTTTTTAAGATGTTAATAGCAATAAAACACGGGGCCACAAGCCACACAGCGGGTGTAACAAATCGATTGAACGCGTTTATCGAGAAATGTTCCTGTCGATTGGCCACCTACACTTGACAACTCTATCTTCTTTATTATAGGATGCTAATATGTTCCGGCGTCTGAAGAACTTCGAGCCGCCTTCAAATTTCTAAAGCAGGCCTAGGTCCGCTTTTATTTAAGTAGGTGTTGAAAGTGCTGAGATCTCCAGTGGGTTCCAGTTAGTCGCGACCCCAGAAGATTTTCGATTCATGATTCCGAGGTGGGAGTCGAATTTTTCCTTTGGCCTGCTGCAAATGGGCATCGCTTTATTTAGGAATTTATGAGTAAGTCGATAGAATGTGAAGTTGTTGTTGTCTACTGCTGGCTTAGGTTCAGTGTAACTCTCGGGGATGTTGTAGTTTGTTGAGTAGTTCGTTGAAATGGCAGCAGCATTAAGTTATTGGCCGTTTAGTGGTGTTTTCATTTAGAGACCTGATCTTATTGAGACAGGGGTTCTCGCAGCTGCCGATATGTTCGTCGGCATCTCTTTGTTGGAGGCGTTTGAATTTCATAAAGTGGTATTTTGCCTCACATTGACTAGTTATTGTTTGCCCAGCGTCCAACAGGAAAATTCGTCATAGAAAAATACTAAGATCTTGTTTGTGCTGCTACCTGGGAGTGTTCTGTGAAGAACACACAAGCATTGTAAGACAATTTCCTTCCTGTGAATGATCTAGCCAACGTCGTCCTCGTGACAATAGTCGTTCATCACGCTATATGTCATCGCTGTATGTCATCCATACGTGAGAGTATAATATTGCGTGATATTTCCGTATTTTTGCCCTGCTTGACATCAAAGTCTTGGATGTAGGTATATCCGTTCTTGGCTCTCTAACTCGTCTTACCAGGGATTAATTGACAACTATTTTGTACCTTTATCGTTATCCGTTCGACTTGTGTTTGGTTTTTCATCTTTTGTTTGTATTCTAATCATTTGTCTGTCCCTCTTTCATCCTTTGGCCGTCATCCAAAAAGTGGACCGAAACATGCTAAAGTCGTCTTCATTCATACATATACACATACATGTCCAGATCACACTAATACTGTTAAACTGGTCTAGTAATGTGAAATCTCCTCTTATCCTTTGTCCTTCGGAGTGTACAGTAGTGGTAGCGGCAGTGGCAAAAGAACCAAACCCACGGAAAAAAGGATCTGATCCCAAAAAGCGATTTTCTATCTTCTCGTCCCATGTCCTCTCTGTTCCGCTGGCAATTCTTTTTTGCATTTATTTTCTCATTTTCCCCCTATTTCCACACATCTTCCATTCGACTGGTGGTGCTGCTGCTGTGCTTCGCTACGACCGCGCGTCGCTGTCGCTCCCACTTCCACTGCCACCGCCACCGCCACATTCACTGTCGCCGTATTCTTCATTTCCTCAGGCATTCTCATCGTCGTCGTTGTATTTATTTCTTCTCCGCATGTGAACGGACAGTTTGCGAAGAGTTCGCGAAACGCGATTTAATGTCAAGTATATGTATGGGTGGGCTATCGGCTTAGCGAACCCACAAGCACATGGCCGACGTGCAATATACACACAGGACATACGTACAGTTCCCAGCACGATATATTTTCCTCTCTCTATTATTTTCTATACATTCAAACATCCATACGTACATATATTGATTGCTTTAGTTTTTTGGTGGCCGTCGTCTCACGGTGTCGGCTAACGGCGGTGGCAGCGGTGGGATATGGTGGGCGGTGTGGGTTCTTGCGTCCCGAGGGGTTGTAGTGGGTCGGAAAGGGGAGGGAGGTGGGGTCAGGATAGAGAAATTTCGTGCGCTCTGTCGCGAAGGACATTCAGCGAAAAAGGGATAAACGTGACCGAGGGAGGGTGGGCGATGCGGTGGAAAGAAAATCGCCAGAACGCCACATAAGGGTAGTGTCCTGAAAGGAATAGCGGCCATGGCGTCGGCGGCGGTAATAGCCGCACTAGCAGGTTTATTTATGTTTAGATAGTTGTATCTATACACTACATGATGCTGTGTATGTAACGCGATAGGCTAAGGAAACTGTATGCACATACGACATACAGAACAGTGTGTGGGACGTGTGCTTGGGTGTGCATGTGTCTGTGGGATGAGATGTGATGAGGGTATTCTTAATTTTCACCCTCTGGCCGGTTTTCAGTGAAATCGCGTAATTTGTTGGCCACCGTTTTCGCTGTATGGGCTCATGCAGTACATTATTAATTTATAGCTAAGTAAGTAGATGTTTGTGAATGTGTGTATCCACATGTCCTTGTTCCCAGGCAAATAATTCACAAACGTACATATGTAGGTGCGTATGTATATTCAAACATTTTTCTGGACACCCTGGCTGTGCTAATGACAGCGAATTCTACAGATGCTTCAATTGAATAGACTTTCGACAGGCTGTGTGGTCCAAAGTCTTGTCACGATTGCGGACCACATCTTTTGTGTACTCCCCGCTTAAATGCCAAGAACACTCATTCTGCATACGAGTCAGTTCGACGAAATGGAAAATTATTCTGTAGCTTTTGCCTTTGAACTTGAAATTTTAACCGCGAACTTTTTTACTAAGCCTTAAGGTCTGATGTATATTTTGATAAGTTTGTAATAAACAAACACTTTGTGTGCAATTCTTATTCTTATTCTTATTCTTATTAAATGTCTCTAAGCAAATGACAAAGAAGGTATTTAGTCAATGCTAGTATTTCACCCTTGAGTCGGAAGTTGCAGTTATGCTCGGACACTGTGTAACGTACACTCATGCAATGCGTGTAGTATGCAAATTCCACAACTACGACTGCCTAAGCTGAAGGCAAAGGAGCACGAACAGGGGATCCCCAACTGATCACTTGACCCCTCCCCCCCTCCACCACTCTTTGGATTTGGGATCCCACCAATATTTTGTATTACTGTCTTACTACCTATACCGGATTTTTTTGTTTTTAAATGAGAAAAGAAATTGTTCGCCTTTGTCTGAAGGAACTGCTTTCCTCCTAGTGTCTCTTCCGGAAAGAAGACGTCAGCTGTTGGTTCAGTTATTTGAAGAGGTGTGATATTTGATTAACATTGAGCTCGTCACAGCCTCCTGATGGTTGTATTTCCATGGGTAGGTATGTTGGTTTGACTTGCGGGGATTGTATCGGTCTTAGCTTAGACACACACAAAACATGGGTCCATTCTCAGTGGTTTTGGGAGCATGAGAACCTTCACAAAGGTCTTAGCATTTCTTTTTTAATTTTAGATGTCCCGTATCTGGACCTGATAACTCTACGATAATTTCTTCTAGGCCATAGAAGCCGACTAGGCACTCTTCCTAGTTACTGCATGAACAGGTCAAGTGTTTAAATTAAGCTTTACCTACTTTCTATAAAGACAGAACTACGATCAACACCCCAAATCTAATGGAAGCTCGAGCAGCTGTCGGCCCAAACGCAGTTCCAGCAAAAAATACGTTGGCATGAATTGCTTGTGGATGGCAGCTCTTCTGCTCGTGGCGGATGTTCACCTGATACTCGTTGTCATGTGGGAAACTGTTGCATAGCCCAAATACAGCCGAACTTAACCAAAGAAGACACGCCTCAGCACGTTGTACGACGGAACGGTCGTGGTTGAGTCGCCCATCCACAGTTGAGCTGGCGATTTTAACCGCCTTTACGTCTTGTATCAGACCGCGCGTCTCTAAATTGAGGAATGCTTTTGGGGGGACAAAGCCGTTGTGACGTACCTTCTCGATCTCGGTACTGTTGATTGGGGTAGTAAGCCTCATAGAACGGGTTGTTGGTTGAGTTCATCGCTCTAGTGGTGTGACCTCGAATCAGGTTTGCTCTGTTGTATAAGATGCCATTGGAATTGAATTTTCTGTACTGGTATTCTGGAGTTCAATAAAAGCAAATGAGACAAAACCGTCGTTTCCAGACTGTGCCTAGGCGAAAAGATATTTCCCGAATTGGCCGTGAAATGACAAGAGATTCAGGTTCATTAGTGGATGAACATTCAATGGGTAAGTCGGATTTGCAGTAAGCAGAATCTGCCGCTAACGCAACGAAGCGAGATCAGAGGTATGGAGAAATCCAGAGAGTCTTGCTGATTAAGAGAACCGCAATGGAACCCAATAATGTGGTTGGTCGTTGTGGGTTGTGGGTATGTCCGTGGACTCCTACGCAATTGAAACTCACTGATTGGCCTCGATTCCCGGCCAGTATGACCAGAAATAATTTGCATGGCTCCACCTCTCACGTCCCTCTCACTACTTACTTAGCGAGCCTACGACCCATGGAGGGTGTGTGTCTGAGTAATCGCTGTCTTTCAGCGTTAACGGTCTTCGGCACGTTGCTGCCAGTTCCGGAGGTTCGGTTTTCCTCTTTTACTCGAACCAGGAGCTTCGGATTCTAACACCTCCTTAGCTGCAGCAATCGACGGATTGTTGCCTTCCGGACTACATCTACATCTTGATACAGCTCATAGAGTTAGCGGCGTCGATATCTAGATGCAGTCATACACAGTTCAAAGCCTTCCACGAATTGCCGAGGAGATGACCCTTCTACATTGGAGGTGCCCTACCCTACGACGTCTGATGAGGAAGAGGAGGAACGCCAGCTCCTTCCGAAGAAGAAGTCACCAGGCATCAGCTTACTTCTTCAATGACCTGTCCGAAAGGAGTAGAGGCGTCTTTAGCGCTTTACTAAAAGCGCTTACTGTGGCGACCGAGGCGCAGCGGTTTGGTGAGTCATCCCCTACGCAACTGAAACTCCCGGTTGGTACGACCAGAAGAAATAAAATTATCTTGGCAATTTGAAACGGAGGCCACTGATAGTTGAAGAAATTAAGCAGAGCCTACAACGCTGATCTTAAATTAAGGAGAAAAACGAACAGGTTCATTTACCGCTACACGTGTGTGAATACAGATGGTACATATATATAAGTCGTATTCGAGAAGCGAGCGGTCAAGCACTTTAGGAAATCTACGAAGGATATTCCTCTGAAGTGTAATCGGGCTGTTGCACCTACAGGTAACCGGTTCTAGTTGATGTTCCACAGGACCACAGGACAAAAAGGACACACACCATCAACGGCCATCTGAACAAAGATAGCACTCCTACATACCCGTACAAATAAGCAGAGTTTCCACCGCCATGCTGGGTCATCACAACACACATAAATACCGCTCTAAGTAGCATAAAGGTAGTTCCATTTAATGACATGGAAATAATTTGAATAGGTTCATGCGGAGGACCAGCCGCATAAACTTTTTCTGCTTCCATCTAATTTTCTATTTTCACTACTTATTCAGACTGATAATAATCTAAATCCCAGGACGACGTTGTCTTCTATTTTTCCGTTTTTTTTTTTTTTTTTTTTTCATCTTGCTCTCTTTCACCGTTTTCCATTCCGCCATTTGTTTTATTTTCGTCTACTACCCCATGTGCTAATTCGCATCAGCGAGATGGCTTGTTGTGTCCTTGTTTTCTTCTATTTTTTTTTTGCGTTATTTTTTTGTTTTTCCCGTTGGTGGATAGAATTTTGAAAGGAAAGATGAGAGAACATCCTGGATATCGCAGTCAAAACTTCAAGTTGACGACAAAGGTGCACCAACTCGGGTCATATGTGGCGCATCATCAAGAGATATGATGATGGCAGGGTAGTACATAGCGTGTACAGTGTACACACTCGAATAATTTCGCGTCCAAGAGTCAAGTTTTTTTCCCTCATCAAAAACTGCAGAATACTGTGTTCCGTGTACGTCTGCGACTTCAGCCAGTTTTGTTGGTACATATTTTTATTTTTTTTTGGCTGAAGGAACGGAATATCGCTATTGGAGGAGTGAACGTTCTAGATTTTCTGGTCATCGAGTCAACAACACACTGCTACCTTTCGGAGATTGCTGCTTCTTGCGTTCAGCCGGCTTAGATGAGTATTAGCGACATAAAGAAGCGCCTAGTGATGTGATCCTTATTTTCACCAGGAATGAAAACAAAAAACAAAAAAGAAACCTAAAAATTCGTGTTTGTTGATTTTGCATTGCCATTGCTGGATTTGTTTGCCTCTGGGAAGAAACGTACGTATGTGCGTCCCAGACAGGTAACACATGCATGGATCCGTTTCTCTTAGTGAAGTCATTTTACAGTAGTGCTACCATTCTGTGCCTTGTATTGGTTTGTTTTTCTTTCATTTTCTTCAAATCATGCTTCCAAAAATCTGAATTCTGAAGTAGGCTGAATGAAAAGGGAAAACAAAAAAACAAAAAAAAAAAATACACAAAGATTCCTCGTCGTCCGGTCTTCGTTTTTGGCAATTCAAACCGTGTTAGGGGTGTGTGTGCATATTTTTGAATTTACTCAAGTTGAAATAGTACCGATACAAAAAGTGCATGATTGTGAAACGTGTGCCGAAACGTAGACTCTGACCGGAGACATGGACACATTGCAATGATTGATTGATGAAGGCTGTTGGTTAATTATTTTCTTTTTTGAATCCCAATTGGCTTACAACTTGGCGAATCTTCAAGAGGACACACGTACAATGAGTTGGGAAGCCTTTGTGGGAGACTAAGGAAAACTCCGCAAAGAGTTACATGGATACTGTATTGGAATGACGTTGGAAATGCCATAATTGTCACGTTTGCGTTGCAATGGCTTGCTTGTGAAACTGCAAGCACTGCATATAATCTTACATTACCGACTTTGTCGAAAATGCCATTAATGGAAGATGCAACGTCGAAGCTGGTACAATCGACGGTGTTTAAGTCGAAGACTTTGAATCTCTAGAGTTCCATAGCGCCTGCCAATACACTAGAAGTAATCAGCGCTGATTGAACACATTGATTATTTGTACTTACGAATTAGGAAACTATGAAACCGGTCATTCTGGTTGGAGAAAACGTTTAAGTACAGATACAACGACAGGAGAGTGGTTAGACATATGTATAACGTCATATATGGGAGTTAGTTGCCTTAGTGTTGGCTCACTGGTCGCGGAGTCCAGAAGCAGTGACTCGGTTCACCAGACATCTACACCAGCTAGGATAATGGACTCAATAAGAAAGAGAACCAATTTGACATAAAATGTTTTTGAAAAGAGACAACTCCTACACCTGAGATGGTCCTACATAGTTGACATCAATTTCCTTAAATTATAAATCCTAAGCAATTGAAACTAGATTCCTCCGAAAAGGTACCCACGGTAGTCCGTTTCGTCTTACCTTTCTAATCCCATGGTCCTCTGTGTGTGCGTACCTGCAAAGTAACTAAAAGGGTTCTGATTGTGACTTAATCACGCCTTAGAAAAAAACAGGTCACCACAATCTTGGAACAAAACCTTTACTTTGACCTGCCCGCTGCTGTTTGAATGTCCTCGCAGATCCTTAAGCAATCTGTGACTCTGTTTCAGTAGTCACATAACTTTTATTCTCGTTTAAAGAAACGGCGACATAAAACAATAGCGAGTCGACATGCATGTGCACATATGCACATGTTGACAGATATCTGCTGGGCACAGTCTACTTACGCGGATGATATGTGTACGCTGAAGGGCGTGAGGCATTGTCTTCCTGCATGCGCTGTTTCGTCTGATCTGGAAATTCAACACAGCAACATTGCTAAATGCCGCTGAGATTTTGTTGTTTTAATTTTCTTTTCCTTACATGCTTCTACGTGAAGCATCGTGTTTTTTTTTTTTGATTTTGCTGCTGTTGGTCACACCGGGGTGCCTTATGCATCATGGTGGTGGATCAGTAATGTGCACATGCACGCCATGTCTGGTGTAATCACCACCCAGACAGACTCCTTTTTTTCTTTCCTTTTTTTTTCGTTTCTCATCCCGCAATTTCTTCCATCTTTTGAACTGTCGTCTTTATGGCATACGAGTTAGAATATCCGCAGAGAAACCGAAAGAAGCGTCCAAGTGTGTGTGTGTTGGTTGTGTGCTGCGGCTGTGTGAAGGATTATGTGACACACGTCCAGCTTTTCATCAAGACCGTTGGGGACCGACGACGACGAAGTGTGTTGTGATGCATCAAACTAGAAAATTTGAATGCGGCTTAAGGTTCTTTTTCGCATTAATTTACAAGCCAGATGCAGGGATGATGTTGCATGTGTGCTCAATAAGTTTAATCAACTCGAAAATATATCACCTATTAAGCGTCTACATTAGTGTAAGGTGTGTCCTCGCCCTGTGGCTAAGCCGCGTTAGCACTTTTGCTCAGTAATTTAATGGATTTAAGTCGTTTGTTTAGTTAAAGGGTTATTATATGAGTGAAGGTGGGTACATAGTTCTTTAAGCATACAAGCCCACAAATTGACCACTGAACATGTATTGTACATTTGGTTAGTAGTCGTCGTCTTTACAAAGACGAACACATGGAAATAGTTGTAAAAATGTCATCGCGACCTGTTATTGGCAACACTTGTAGTCGGGATACTTAAGGCTGGTTGCAATGATTTGGTGGGAAGCTTGCACGGCTCATCGATTTGATAATCCATACCCAATCCAGGAACAGTATCACGTATGTTAATTTCTGATATACAACAGGTGTACGGGTACACACGTGATCAGTTAAGGCTACTACATTAGACTCATTCAATCCATAATTCGAACATTGCATAAATCGAACACAATATTTGTTCCCGTGAATATTCGACTTATGGAAGTTCGACTGTATTTACGCTCAGACAAATCCTGGAATAGACTAGCGAATGTCAAATCGAAATGGCCAATCAATATATACATTTCTAGGTTGCACTACAAAATTCTTTACAGAACTACCCGATGCAATGGAAGAATTCAGGGTTCAATGCAAAATGGATGGAGTCTTATCTTACGCTACAACACATGCGATCCGCTTTGTAGTTAAGGTGAAGGTCTTCCGAGCCATTCGAAACCTAAGCCGGATTTGAACAAGTTGGTGTGTTGTCGTGATATTCCTTATACGGTGATATTCGTTATAGTTCGGATGGCACTATGTTTTGCATATAGTCCCAAAGTCGTCATCTCTCGTTTTTAGACAAGGGAAGAACATGGTAAACTATGTGTGTGAATGTATGATGTAGGTGAGTAAGAGTCGATCCGTAGTCCACCAAATTGGATAAAGTGTCACTATCGACAGCTATATGGAGTTTTTGATCATATGCGAGATCAGCATAATATGCTGCTCGAAATGCCATAACAATGTCCTACAAAACCATTCCATTGGCAGCCCTTTGATATGGACACAAATATGACACACTGCAAGAACTGCAGGAACCGATTATTGCTCCTTTCGAAAGAAGACTTAGATGTCGGATATAAGCTCTTGTCTGCGAAGAAGGTGAAATGAGGAGGCACAACCGCGAAATTAATGAGCTGTACAAAGATAGGTATGTCCATAAGGCAAAGATTCATTCTTGGCTTGGCACTGCAAGGGATTCGTATTGATTTGATGTTGATGACCATCATGAATGGATGAGACTTTAGGTTAGGCGGCTTGCTTCTTTGTTGAAGCTATCTGGGAAAGGATATCGAGAGCGCATAGAGTGAAGTACCTACTTTCATTATTATTTGGTTTAAGTTATGTACGATTTTTGTGTAACGAAATGTATCATGCCGAAAAGCGAGAAAAGCTGGTCAAACATTTTGGGAGCTCCTGAAAGCGAACAGAATCAGCATCTAATAAAACATCAATATTACAACGATAAATGCAAAACCCGGTAGACAATTAATTGAATAGAATGGAAATGAAGAAAATTATGGACTAACAGGGTGGACTACCAAGGTCCTTTTTTCAGAAATGAAAAGTAACGAAATTTTAGGGCTTTTTTCAATGTCAATCAGACCTCACAGTCTCACCAAGCACAAAATCACTGCAAACCTGTCGAAAATTTTTTTTGTGACTTCCTTTCCAATTCCCGAACAAATTTTCCAAGAATTGATGATATCTACATTTTATAGCGTGGACCTAATTTTGCTTCCTTTTCAACTCCTTATTAAACAGTTTTCATACCTAACGAAATCACCTACAACAGATTGCTGGCCTCCATAAGTACACATATCTGATCGAGGGATTAGAAGAATTAGTCCCGCTGCATAACTTGTGTCTGAAAAGGGGTATATTGTCAACAATCCTTCCTTCCTTGATAATTAACCCCACCATTGCAAAATTAAAATTGTTCTCGTTTACTCCTCTAAAACAATAACAATTGAAATGCAGAAGCAAACAGCTTGCATGCACCCGTTGGTCAGTCATTTCATTACACACCAAGTATGTACGTGCGTAGGTATACTCGATTAGCAAAACTAGTTTCCATCTCTCAGCACCCCTCATTCGTAGAATCCGCTTACACGCCGCTGCCAAATCCCTGCACATCATCCATCAACCGTTCCTCTCAGTCAACGTTGTCAAGACCACTTTGGAAATTCAATTGGAAATCGACAGGAAAGCAACGCGAAAAATGCAGAAAAGGTCGCAAACAAACGGCGGCGCACACATAAAAATGCACTAATGGAATTATCCCCGCTCATCCGTTCACAACCACCACTACCGTCACCATCGCCATCGCCATCATCGTCCCGTCCCAGACACATCCAACATGATCCCATGGACATCCTGCTGTGATTACCGAGAAAGGACCAACGCTTACGTTCCGCTTGCGTTGTCAATTTAGGCAGTGTTCAGCGCAGTAACACCATGTCCTCTGCAATTACCCGCACCTTCGCTGCACGACAAATAGAACCCACAAACACCAATATGCACACGCACACACTGAAAATTACTTGTTCCATTTCATCACCCCGCTGCTTGTCTAGGGTTTTTCCATCTTCTTCTGGTTCCTTTTTTTTCTAGTGATTCCTCTAATTTTGGCGGTTTTCTTATAATTTATCCCTGCGCTGTCGGCCGTCCTGGGAATGGCGTGCAAAATAGCTCAAGGGTGGTGCGAGGGATGACATCCAAAATGGCACACATCACTGCGAGCCCATCGCACACAATACACGCCAAATACAAAAGGGGGAAATCGGAAAATAATTCAGATCGCGGATATAAAGCGGAAGTTGACAAAAAGAAAGTAATATCCTTCCACAGGAGCCCTTTCAATATACGGCCAGGCAATGTATCCTTCCCACAAGAAATGTCTCAATTTGTGAACGGCTGCGACCCTGCGAAAAACTACGCGGACGCACAACATAACCCTATCGACGTGGCAGACTGATCCCTTTTCTATTATTTTCATTTAATTGGTGTGTTTTCCAGTTCTTCCTTGTTCGATCCGTTTTGGTTCGCATCGAGCCTTCGCTTTAATACCGCTGACACGGGGGCCCATCTCAGCGCGTAGACCGGGGAAACAATAAGAATCCTTGCAAATAATTGATGCAGAATAAGTGCCCCTTACAGGTAGATTGCAACACTGATCGCTCGACACACAAACACACACACAGCCGATCTTTCTTAATGCGAAGGTCTGATTGCCTTAATTCCTTGAAGGGCCCTTCCCATTGTGTTCGGCTTTCTCGATATTCCTTTCACCTTATTTCTTGCGCTGTGCTGTGGGCATGGGTGAGTAGATCTAGTTTTTCGCGCGTTTTCCATCGTCCTCACGCACGAGGACAATGCAATTTTTTTTGTTACCTACTTTCCCAGTGTGTCGGTGAAATTTGAGGATGTTTCACTGTTTGTCGGAGGCATAAATAAATAATTCCTAAGCGACGACGAAGAAACGACGAGGACGACGGAAGTGAATGTTATTTATTGACTAAGCCACGATGAAGGGCTGGTTTCCTGGTAATGAACTTGATAAGAATTGGCACAAGAGAGGACAGCGAACTATTAGCAAAAGGTGCAAGCAAAAAGCATGAGGTTTTGTTGATTTTTGCGCGTACGAAATTTATGACTTTATGGGCGTTGCAACGCGTTGATTGTAAAAAAAAAATTATTTCACTCATTGACGTTCCTAATGACAATTTGCACATTTGCTATGGGATTTAGTCGGGGCGGTTACCTTTCAATCATTGAGTTCAGTCGGTGTAATTACAGGGAAACGTGTGTTGATTACGGTAGTCACACCCCAATAAAGTTATTGAATTTTAAGACTTTTTTTCTGCGAGACTTCAAGGAATGAGTGTCGCGTTTTGAACCCTTGCTTACCACGAAATTCAATGGAAGCAGGTGAAGGTAGACTGAACGACTATGTTAGCCACGATTTCCATGAGGCCATCAACTCTTTCGGATAAAACTAAATACAGCGGAGTGGGTGTTCACCTTCCTAATCGGTGTAGTTTTTCAAGAACAGATAATTCGTCAGACTCTGTCCTTACTCAAGTGGTGCGTTAAGTATCGGCGTAATGTGTGCATTTTCACTGATTACTAGAACAGCGTCCCTGAAGTCTTGACAAAATACAGAACAGTAGCATTTCGACAACCTGCTCTTGTCATCATCTTGGTATGTAGCAACTTGTGACCTGTTGCTTCGGGTAGTTGCAATCCTAGAGACGAACGGTAAATGAGTAAGGGGTACCACATGCCACGATATCAATCTGGCCAACACTGGATAGGGACCTTCGAAAAGTATGCTCTCTGTTCCAAGATATCGTCAACACTTTGTGCTTTGGGGATGTGATGTTCATTTCAATGCTTTTTCATATCGCACCCAAGGACAAGCGTTGTTCGCGTTCTCAGCATCTCAAGAGCCCCCAGTCTTTAGGAGGGATGGTGGTCCCACATGCTCTTGGACCGTGAATGCAAAGATGACCCACATCTAAGCGTTGCCCATCTTACGCGTATGGTGACTTAGTCTTGATAGCTGTCATTAGAGAGAAGATGTGTATTTATTGAACTCTTTATAAGAATACTTGCTCTGGTGTTGCATTTATTTCTTGTTACTGGGCAACGGCAAGAGTATAAGAATTTGTGTCTCCCGAAGCATGAATGTCCCTCTCATTCATTGACACATTCTACACTACTGCAATGTTGATAACATCGTCAAAGTCCGACACGAATATTGAATCCTACTGAAATCAAGATCAACAAGGCCGATGGAGTCGGCGACATGGTGTCCAATCTCTAGGTGGGGTAGATTGCTTGGAGGTCAATCTCTACCTCCTCCATCCCAGGCACTCAGGGTTCAGGCACTCCTTACATTTCAAAATAACGGCGCACTTCTAGTTTTGGTTGAGGCGTTGGAGGGCTTTTCCCGCAACTGGATTTTGTAACTGCTAAGGATTTTGGACGTATCGCTTACTCCAGCATTCTCCAATTTGAAGGAAAAATGCTGCAGTTAGCGTGATGGCGTGAGTGCTGTTGCTTTTAACCACTTCACCATACCTCCAACTCGTATTGATGCTTTTGGGCATAACCCTCGGAACCCAAAAGCCTGGTGATCTGGCGCGTTTGGACCCCGGGAACTATTTACTATCACAGAGAGAGAGAGAGAGAGAGAGAGTGAGTGTGTGTGTGAGAGAGAGAGAGAGAGAGAGAGAGAGAGAGAGAGGGAAGTGATCATTCCAAAAGGTCAGGAACTTTGCAATTATCCACCATACTGCGTCTCCGTTAGACAGCACATGGTGATGTTGGACTCTTAAATTTTGAGATATTCAACAAGAATGAACGGACAATGTCGCGTTATACTGCCAAGCAATGTCCCTATCTATTGTTTCTTTAATCTCATTTACCTCGTGTCCTGGGCCCCTTCTCATCCGATCCTAAATTCGACCATCTGAAGCCAAACATCTGCATCCTTCTCCGCCTCAGAAAAAACGCAAAACACAACAATTCAATAAACTCAATTTTCCTACCCACGGACAAACGGACATGCCGATTCGCGCGGTTTAGTAACCTTCCGCTCCCTAGGGACTACGCGCATTCGAAATGTTTAAATTGCAGACTTCTTCAACGATGGAAAAGGGAGAGAGAAACGCATCACGCAAGGATATCTAATCCTTTTCCCCCAAGTCAGCTCTCGTTTTCGAACATCTTCAGCTGGGATCAATACATTTTTATTGCTAATCGAAGAGGGTCGGTTCGGTCACGGAGTTGGGCCAATAAAAATGAAATCCTAATTTTTGAGGAATCTCCAGCAAAAGGAAATGTCGGAAAGGGACGCGATAGTTGTCGAAAGTCGCGCAACGCACACCGCCATCCATTGTTCGCAAATCTCTCTAGGAAAGGTTCTCTACTTTAGTGATGCCCGCTGTGCGAGATCCGAGTCCGCTGCGAGGATTCTCTACTTCCTGCATTCGAAGAATATGTCAAACAGTGATAGAGGGTGCGACATTCGGACAAGGCAGAAAAATAGAAACTAAAAATGTTTTTCATCGAACCTTGAATTGACGATAATCAGACAAATGGAAGCGTGACGCACTCAATGTACGCGCGCATCCACCGCTTGACTCTCCTCACAATGACGCTGTTAATGCAGGCAATTGTGGGAAAGGACATTTTATGGGGTCTGATTTGAACGGTTTCGCATTTAATTGCAGGCGAACGTCCGAATGGCTTCTAATGGCTGCACATCAATGTGTGTAAATGCGCGGAGGCGGCACGATTCTCTTGTGTGTATGGAGACATGTCCTCGAATCCATCTCTGTCCATAAAACCGGACACCGGGCTGTAGTGTGGGGAGGAGTGGGAATCTTGGTGGGCATAAGGCAGGAATTGCTACCAGAAATATCCTTGAAATTGACAGGATGTCAGGGATGTGCGCGGCGATTTTACGACAGACATTACCGCTTGATTTTATCACCGGCGAAGGAGGAGATATTTTTATTTCTATTTTCAGCTCTTGTAAATCAATTGCTAGGTTGGTTTAAGACCGTCCGCGTTTATGGCACGCACTAAAACGCGGAAAGTGTGTACCCGTGATTTTATGGGCTGTATGTGTGATTTACAACTACCTGTGTGATTTATGGTTGCGTATTTGAATGGATTTAAAGTCAAGTCGAAGGTTGACTGTGGTGATTTCTCTTCCGCGATGTTTTACGACAATTGCCTATTAAGGGGGCCTGCAAGTTGTATTTTGCGTTTTTTTCCTGACTCTTTATGGAAGGCTGTCAATTGTGCAATTCGTGTTTACTCAGTGGGTGCTCTATTTGCTTTACACGAGTACAATGGGCCACCTTGACGAAGACATTTACATTTGGTCTCTATCGCTTTCGAATACCATCATTTGGGTGGTATACGATCCTAGAATTCTAGTTAGCAAGGTACATCGTCAATTTTTTTTTTACCTATTGGTTGTATTCTTTGCACGGGTAGGTTTGTTGAGGGAATTGATTGAGTCTCCAAGAATCAATGTTTCAATTCTCAATAAAGGTTCATGTCGAATAAAGGCTAAATAGAGCAGCTTCAGGGTCGAGGAGGTGTAGGATGGCTGCAGGTTTGTGGTTACTGGAATCAACAGACAAATCCGATACCTATCTATGACCATTGTTTTTTTGTAATTCATTTTTATTCCTTCAGGATATACTGAAATACAAGACAAAAATGCTTAAAACAAGATAAACGAACAATGCTATGACCATTATTGGCTAGCTATGACCAATAACAAAAAAAAGCCCAACCATAGTTTACGCAAGTGATCATAAGTCAACCTAAGCGACAGAGTACAGAAATTATACACTGAGCTCACTTCTATCAGTTTCATAAAGTTTGTTTCTAAATTAAAACCCACAATCGAAATCACGAAGCTAAATGCCTATTAGTGTAACTAACAATTGAATCACCAGTTGGACGAAGGGAATAAATCCATCTGACCATGCTTTTGGGAAAACCCAAAAAACTGAACTGAGTTCTTTAGTTGATTTGGATTTTTCTATGGGATTTTCCTTTCCTTCTTCCAACTACAGTGAAACTTCTTGTAACGGATACCTCTCTTTACGGACAATTCAGCATGGTGGAATGAAAGTATTCATGTATTTCAACCTTCAGAACGGATCCCCCTACATAGCGGACAGCAATGACGGTCCCGCTGCGGTCCACTTTAAAGAAATGCTTTTTGCTGCAATGGTTTTTTTTAAAATGCAAATATTTCTGATATGATGTTTCTGTTCTTTCTTCGATCTAACAAATGCGTCTACGTATAGAGTAACATTTGCATCAAAATGTCACTTTTGGAAATTTTGGGACTTGTTCCCAACTGGTGATTAATTGGTGCTGACATTTTGACGGTGCTTCTGCCTAGTCTTCGTTCGGTTCCGACATATGATTTGCATGGCTATGCATATTGCCTAGACTTAGCATAACCTAACCTAATTCTCAGAAAACTTTATCGAACATCAACCTGATCTAGAATGGCGCAAGAGAATTTGTGTGCCATTCTGTTGCAAAAGGCTAAACAGAGCAGTTTCCTATGAATATGGAAGTACCATCATTTTGAAAGCTTTTGAGTTGAGTAGTATCCTTTTGTCGTCCATGAGTGTCCTCTGGTTTACTGTGGTGCTTCCGTTTAACATCGTATAGTGCTGTAGTAGATGTTTGGCACCGAAACTAGGCACCAACATAAGACGACTCTTAAAAGAATGTAATTAAATTGAAATGTAGGTACATCCAGGATATAACACTTTTATTTATATATGACGGAGCCTTCTAGATTTCCTTCTGGTAGTTAAAATCGCTTTAATATAAACGAGAGCTTGCCGACTATAAGCTGCTCTAATTATGTTAAGTTATATGATGCGTCGTGATCAAACCTGTCATTTTGAGTGATTTCTTACTGCTCTTTAGCTCCATATGTCTCGTGGTATGGACAGCCATAGTTTTGTGAGAGACAAATAATTGGGTTATTTGAAACTATGTATTTCTATTGGCTCAGTGCACTGTATCAATCTTTAAAATTGTCTGGAGGTGATCCAACGTCGAAAAGTCAGGACTTCAGTCAGCTGGTGGCGTGGAGTCTACTCGTACAATTGACTCAACACAAGCTGCTGAGTTCAGTTGGGCTAACAACACTTTGTCAACCGAAACAATGTCAAGTTCAGCGTCTTATTTCACGGTACATCAGACTTAATAAAAATACATTGGGAGTGGTGGTGCGTGGGACCCCATTCGTTGGTCAAGGAATTGACTGCTATTTTAAGCCAGTCCACAGGATATGCTTGAACTGATGTAGTCCATATTTTATGTTTGATACATCGAACGTTTATTGCTACTGCCTTCTTGCCCTTAATGAATAGTTTTTTCTTGGAAGTATTTTTCGTCTATTCCATAGCTTGATGGATCATTGGGCATTATCTGTCCAGTACCCAATAAAAAGTATTCCTCCTTCCTTTCTAAAGTGCACATGTGCTTTTCAGTTGGCTTTACGTCCCAGCCAGACCCTGTCAGAGCGTTCACGATTTGAACACATTTGTCGACAGAATTGAATGCGGAGGTGAAGAATTTGGGCATAATAATTAATTTTAACAACTGTCTGGTAACAGTGGAGTAGTGGATAGTTGTATTGACTCCTACTTTAGCGGTTAGTAGGATCAATTTCCGATTCGAGCGACATTCATACCACGGCACCACTTCATTCGATCCACTGATAATGCTTAAAGACTATTTCTGTTTAGAAATGCTTCTCAAAACGTTCCAAATGCTTCCAAAATGTTTTATTTATGACATGACAAAGATATCAACTCGGAAGATTGTGAATTACTTGGAACAATAACTTCGATACAGTATGGCGTTACTACTCATCCCAGCGGGTTGCTAACTTGTTGTTGTTCACTTGTTTTCTATTATTTCTTGTGCCGTGAGATGCCTAACATGGGCCACCTCTGGTGATCGAACATTTTTAAGCATCTCTAGTTGCCCTACGGCCTAGAAAACAATACATCTTCTAATGGTCTGGGGAGACATGGTTACTCAATAGGGAACAATTTGACCTACTCTTAATCCGAGACGAATGTGAAGGCCGACTCTCAGGACTATAATCGGGGCCCTGTGCAATTGGAACTTACGCCTTTAGATTTATAAGGCCTTCTGTAGAAACAGCAGAGTCGAGGAATATGAGAAAACCATTACTTTTTATTTAATTTACTTTTATTTCAAAATTCATAACATGTTTACATACTAGACAAAAATGCTTAACACTAGTAAGAACAGTATTTCTATATCTAACTTACTGGCCCTCGGCGGAGGATGCCTTCATTTCATTTTAATTCATTTTTATTTCCAATGGACGGAGAAGACCGTCCTCAGCTCGTAGTGCGATGAAACGGTCCTAGTTGAGTCGCCCATCCATGGGTGAACGGGCGTGGAGAAAGAGGAGAGGCACCGCATTTTCCTTTTGTATCAGACCGTGGTTATCCAGATGGAGAGACGAGAATTAGCATCCATCTACTGCGAAGAAAAAGTCACTTGGTGGCTTATTTCTGCAATAACCTGAGCGAACTTTTTGTGTCAGCCATCTGCATTGCTTTGCGAAAAGTGAATGTGTTGTGGAGCAGGCTCATTACATTCGCTTGGTAACACAACGGCTGACCTAAGTGTGAGTGTTCTCTCAGTGAGCAACTTTAAATAAGGGTGCTACACCAAAAAACGCTTTCGGCATCGCCGCATCGGCGTTTAAATAAAATAAAACGAAATATAGTTAATTTAAGAAAATCAATTGTTCCCAGACTAAGTCTAAAATAAAGCCTGAATCGGTCTAAAATGAATCAACACTTAATTCTAGCCTATTTAACAAATTACAACGACATTGGAAAATGTTGCCTTATCCATCTCACGACAATCTATTCCATTCGAGTACCTTCTAGTTTTTGAAAATTCCTTTAATTTCAATTTACGGGCGGAGGGTGTTTAGAAAGACAAGCCCCATTTAGATTGACCTCCTTAGTGTCCCTTTTAACAGAATTTAAATATATAAGTAATGTCTACATCACATCTGTGACTGCATCTCTTTCACTCCCACATATGTGCGTATACACGCGGTTTCACTCTCATAAGCCCCCCGGCAGCCCCGATTCATCAAGCAATCACTACTTGGCTTCAATCAAACACTACATACATATAAACCCCGAATGTCCGAAAATACTTTTCATCTCTCCCACCTGGCCACGAGGTCCATCGTCCCGTTCCACTACACCTACACACATGGTGAGTGGAAGAAAAATGGTCCAACATTAACGGACCCTTACAAAAATGCGTGTTTAACATTTTAGGAGAGAAACAACAAAAAAAAAAAAAAACGCACAACGCTCACATCCGCTTCTAATCCCATCCACGGTAGGTGGACGTAAGTAGAAGAGTCCTCTCCACGGGTAAGCATCACTCGCCCCCCCATCATTGATACGCACACTCATTTGAGACTCTATCCCAAATGACACATGAACCACCCCACTATCACGGCCCACACTCACACTCCACACCCCTTCCTTGCAGAGATGCTACACACATCCTCACGAATCACCACAGGCCGAGTTTGGATAGAGTACCGAGTCCGGAAAAATAGTTGCGGAGAGGAGAGGAAAGATCCTTTTTATTTTATTTTTATTTTTTTTGTGAAAAATGGCCATGGGCGACGCGCGTTACATCGCAACTTAACTAATTAGACTCAACTCACATGGGGAACTATTGTTTGCTGACACATGTGCGTGCGTGTGCGTGTGCGTTCATAATTGCGTATGCATACATCACGCACACACAAAATGTGGAATGTGTTTGTAGCCCTTATCCCATTTGAAGAAGAAAAAAAGTCAACCTTCAGGGACATCATCCACCCGCCGGCCGCCGCCACCGCTGCCGCCTGACGGTCGTGCCGTGCCGTCCGGCAGCAAGTGTGTGATGTGATGTGGTTGGGGTGTTTTCTGTATTCTTCAACCCTTGTACGGGGTTTAAAGTGAAATCCCTTATAGTGTACGTCCGATTGAAGGGTACGAGTTTGTACGGATGGCTGGTCGTCGCGACATATCCTTACATCACGTATGGGTCTCGCGTGGGGGATTTGCAAAGTTTTCCTCGAATTTCTTCGCGTCGCTGTGCGCGTTCCTGTCTTTTGTCTTATTACGCTTATTTAGCGCGAGTTTTATTGTTTCACATACATACGCACACACACGTTTGGAGGGGTCGCACTTTGGGACCGGGACTCACATGCAGATCCGTGGAATGTGATATGCCACGTCAAGGGGGTACAAATACTACGATGGTTCTTACTTATTTTGTGTACGTTTTTTTTCTTCTGTTTCTTCATGTGTCCTTCAGTCGCCCCCTTCAATTCTTTGTAAGCGACTCAATTGTGTCAACCCTTGGCGGCAGCGACTAGCAAGCCCCGTGAGTGTAAGGATAAGGCTGAGAGTGAGTATGAGGATGAGGATGACGGCAATGGACGGCTATCTGTCGGGTGGTGGTGGTTGAAACGCTGGAGGGAAGCATGTGCATGAGAGGAAAGCCGAGTGCCTTTGTGTGTATATCGCGCTTATTATGTATCATTATAAGGATCTGTGAACTCGGTGTCCCGTGTTTTTGCAATGCGAAAAATCTTTTCCACGTTTTTTTTTCGCTCGTCATTCTTTCTGTTGTTTCGTCTTCTTCTTTTTGTTCGTCTCTACTTCTTCAGCTTTACTTTGTCCTTTCTGCCCATTTAGTGAGGAGTCTTATGAGCTGAGCGCACAACACGGTTACATAAGGGCGAAGGAGAGATCCTTTTAAGCCGTCATAGACTTTCGCGTAATTTGAGAATTCCTTTTCTGCCCTAATTTGACACGTTGCGACAACGACATCGATGTCTCGCATGTCACCACTCTCGGTTCGGTTGGCAACTTTCAATTGGGGTTGGCGAACTGTAGTCAGCGTTAGGTTGTTTTGCAGATTAATCTGGGTAAAGGGCTATTGGTTGTAGGTATTCGTACTGAGAATGTGTCACCTGGGTGGATGTTGCCTCAGAGAGGGATGGGGGCATGCCGCATGTGTAGCTTGAGGGTGGTTATACTTGGACATCATTCGGGGGTCTTCAGGGACACATTTATGGTTACACCGTCTTAACGATGAGGAACGATATCGGACTCCCCACGAACGTTACATCTTCAAGTTTAGGAATATTTCATTTCAACAGAATATGACCGCAGTTCTGCAACTTCTTTTGAAATAAACGCACGAGATTCCCAATCAGCAACGCTCGGTCCGAGCCGACTGTTCGAATTTTCGGTCCTTACAAACCGAAGCCACAAATTGTGTCTATTCATTCGTGAACGCCACTGTACCGCAGTATGCATGTGTGCTTACATGAGAGCGTGTTATTAAATTATGTACACCGCAGCACAGTGGACAGTCTGAAATTGCAAGAAACTCCTTGCGCTCGTCCAGAGAGGCGGGGGATGGGAGAAAGGTTATCGCCGTCGCCAGCGTCGTAGGCGAAGCCATTGCCTTGCCATTACCGATGCCACTGGTCGTTGTCCTTGTTATTGTCCTCGTCGTCGTCGTTGGCGTCGTCGACATCGCAGTCGTTGCCAAGCTAAATTGAGCAATGTCCTAGCGATGTCGTTCATTCCTGCGGTCGCAGTATATGTGTGCGCCTACCCGCAAACCGAACGCACATATTAATTTACCCTCAGCAGCAGTAGCAAACTAAATTTCATCCTTGGAAGTGACTGCGGATGCCATCTTGGATGCAAAGAATCTCTAATCCACTATATGTAGCTGTTCAGAGCTAAATCTAATCTGTGAAGGTGGCCACGGCCATACAGTAAGAGAGTGGGTGCTAGAAATAGCTGAAACTGGAAGATGGTATAGAGAATGACATTCATGGTGGTGGCAGCGGTCGTGGCATCTGTGGTGGTCAAATGGCTGTCCATTGTGTTTATTTATAAGTTGGAGGACGGAATTCGTTGTCCTTAGTTGGCATCGGAATCCTTTACTTGATATAACGCTTCGGTATGAGAATGAAAGAGTTAGTGTTGGTGGACAAAGAAGCGTAAGCTCTCAAGCGCACATGCATTCACATGTATGATTGTATGCGCACATGTCTAATCTGTAGTACGGCTAGGTATATGGGCGCAAACTTTAAATGACCATTTCACAGGGCGAGACGTGGTTGCGAGTTTGCGATGTCAGATGCAGTCGTTAAGCGTTTAATCTGACCAAACCGGAAGCAGGGAAAAGAAATTGTTGAATTGCTGTTTTGTTGTTTTGAGGTTTCTTCTTAGAGTGAGTGGTGCTTAAGGTGTCGGAAAGCATGCAGAGAATACATTTCGTTTCTCGTTCTCGGTTTTCACCTAAATTATATGTAGAGATACCTACCTTCTAAACGATTTCCCATGATTTTATTGATTGCGATTGTAGTGACAGTGGCAATGGACCCCAAGATATCAAGGTTAAGCTTAGCTCCACCTCGAGAACTGTAGTTGTTTGACAAAAGCAGAAAAGCTGATGCCTTTTATATGCATGTTCTTCTCTTTGGCTTCTTAGCCAAATACCGAGGTGTCACAGTCAAACATGGCATCCTTTTGTCTCTCATCCTTTTGGCTTCAAGAATTGTTGCTATGCGCTCGAGAGTAACTTCATCGTCGTATTTATTGTAACAGTGACATGTTGTTAGTTGTTAAATTATCCATATTCAAATTCGACCAAACAGGTCTACTCATCAATCCGATTCCCCAAAGCAGTAGTGCTTCGATAATGTGAATTTCTCTATAAAGTGAACTTCCGAAATTTTCAACCTGGAAAATGTGATTTTTTTTGTAAAAGTTTTTATATTTCACTTTTTGCTCTTGCTTGTGTTGCGTCCGATATTATAGGCCAAATATCTATTATTTATATTTGAGTTGTAAATGCAACAGTAGTAGTTCGTGGGTAAATTGTGTGTGGCCAACTTCACTCGAAATTGAGTTATTGAGCTATACACGATTCAGGGTAACAAAATCTATATAAACCCAATTTTATATGTCGCTAGGGTCAATTGTAGAAGTTATAACTTAAAATTAACTTAACACATTTTTGAGGAAATTTCACGGGGTGCCAACACAAAGAATGTTTGCTTTGGAAGTTAGGACACTGAAATCGCTCATTAAGAACATTAATTTCTCAGAACTACAGACTTACTGCGCATTGAATACAAAAAGATTCTTGCTGTAAGATCCAACAACCCGATCATGTTCCCGCAGATAAACAAATTCCTTAGAAGCAACAAGCAAAGCGATCTTCCGTGTCTTAAGCTCCCCAGAACGACGGACGATGATCAAATACTGACTACAGCAGCTATTGATCCAGATAACGCCGCACTCGACAATAACTTCTTTGTGGTCGAAGATCCGCAAGAAAATTTGGAGGTACTTGGCGTGGTCTTTCAGAAAGTGTACAATGTGAACGAGAGTGTTCGCCCGAACCACGACCTGGAGAACTGCGTACTGGTTAACAACACGCTTCTTCGTGAAGATCTGCAACAATGGCGATCTGAGATCACTGGCTTTGTCGTGTTCAATGACGATAACATGGCAGATAATGTCATCGCGGACGAAGGGGTTCATCCCCCGTTCATTTCGAAGACAGGTCTAAAAGCGGTCTTCGAATCAATAAAGAAGAAGAAATCAGTGGGAGTCGATGGGATCTCGAACATTGTGTTAAGACATTTCCCCCTGGAAGTGGTTAATATGTACACGATCCTCCTTAACAATGCTCTGAATAATGCACATTATACGGAGCATTGGAAAACTGCGATTGTACAACCCATACTCAAGAGAGAAAAGGATTCTTCGAATCCTTGCAACCTCCGGTCAGGCAAAAAGATCCAGGACATCACTACTCTCGTGCAGGGTGACTTCGATTCATTTATGAGAGATTGCGATGACTGGAAGTTGAAAATCAACTTTCAGATGTCGGAAACCATACTGTTCAGGACGCCGCTGTATAAAGCCTCGGCGGATACGAACAAGAATTAGTGGAAGTTCTCAATTGTCGGACAACACGGGCAACCACTGGCGCAAAGGACTGTAGTCAGATACCTGGGGGTCTGGCTAGATCAGTATCTATATTTTAATAAATATGTAGATGCTGCCGTGCCCAGGGCCCGAGGAGCTTTTGTTCTTACACAGAGACTCTTTTAAAACAGCCAACTCGATGCGAGGGTGAAGATAATCTGCTACATGGCCCTCATCCTGCCAATGCTTACCTATGGCTGTCCCGTTTGGTTCAATGTGAGTGCAAGCTTGATGGAAAAGATTGGGTTGTTCGAGAGTACTTGTCTTATGGCTTGCGTTCGCCTTTATAGAACTCCAGAGTCCCAGTACAGAAAATTCTATTCCAATGAGATCTTATACAACAGGGCGAACCTAATACGAGTGGACAATTTCCTAGTGAAGTTGATTCGAGGTCATACTGCCAGAGCGATGAACTCGGTCAATAACTTGATCTCGGGGGCTTACTACCCCAATCCACTAAACCACGGAAGGATACGGCACAACGGCTTGGTTCCCCCCGAAGCAGGTCTGTTACAAGATATAAATGCGGTATCACTCATTTTCCACATCGCCCGTTCAACAGTGGATGGGCCACTCAACCACAACCGTTTCGATTTAAGATTAAGTTTAGCTTAGAGCGCTCGCAAAGGCTTAATGAGTTAGATATAATAACACTGTTCGTTTAACTAGTTTGAATCATCTTGGTCTAGTATGTAAGTTTATATATATATTAATATTTAATAATTTTTCTTTCAAACTAAGATTGTATTTAAATTTTGCTCATAATTCAGCAAGTTTTGCTTACTTGCGCAAACTAAAAACATTTGTACTACTGTGGGGTGTCAGGAAACATCGCCCCATACCGGATTGCTACGTAGTGGCTATAAAAGTTTGAAGCCAGAGCCTTGAATGAAATTATAGGTGACCATCATATATGATATCCTAGCCATGGTAGCCAATGTGTTATGCTGAAATTTGTATGCATTTTATTTAAAACTGTAAACAAGTCCCCAGAAAAGTTAGAAAAAAAGACTTTAGCGGTTGTGAGAACAGATTTTTGTTTCAGTTAGTTGTTGGACCGTTGCAAACAAACTGAATCTGGACCAATTAAAAGAGGAAAAGAAAGACGCTAAGGAAATCCGAAATGCCTAAAATGGAAAATGCACTGCTTGAGTTGAGGAATGTCGCTTTCACCACAATAAATCTATAATGCTGACGAAACCGGCTTGTATTAGAAGTTTCTTCCTATTAAAATCTTATTCACAGAACACCACTAGGTCGAAAATCTAGCACGGAAGGGATACAATTTGTGGCCTAAAAAATTTCACAGAAATTGAATCTCTCGAAAATCTGTAGAGGCCTGGATTTTTTAGTTCATGTTATCGAGACACTGCAGTATTTATAATAAGGAGAAATACTTCGGATCAATTACGACTGTATCGACTGGTCCCCACAACCAGTTCGATTTTAGCCAAGAGGTACGTAGACAGACTCCTGTGACGCCTCAACGACGACAGGTTGTGTGAGACTTCTCCTTCTTAGTAACTTTTGTTGGAATTGGTTTTTCACCAATGTTTATAGTTATTAGTCTCATCTCGTCCCATCATCATGATCTACTAAAAGGGTTGTAAGGCATCCGGCCACTTCTTCTGGCCACTCAACCCTCCGCCATAGACTCCAACTCAATCCACTCCAATCAGACGGCTTTTTGGATTTGGTCAAACCACCTCGTCCTGGGATTGTCAGGCGGTCGCCTACCTGATGGAATCGTAATTGATGATTGGGACATTCTTTCCACCAAACAATCAAAGTATAGCGCTTTCCGTTCAATGAAACAGCTGCTCAACATTGAGCTTATAGCATACTGCCGTGATTCTCACTCTATCACCATAGCATACCACACAAGTAAATACAACAATTTACGTCTGTCAAAGCAATATTGAATCTCGCACACCTACACTAAACTAGAGATAAACAGCAACGCACACTCATATCTACAATTTAGCACCATAAGAGCTGTATGCCACCAGTCTACTTCGCGGTAATCTTACCCGTTTAAGTGCCCTTCTCAAGGGGGATACGAGTTAGCCTTGAACCCATAATAATCAACAACACCACTCCAGTCTATTCAATAGAACAGTTCAGTTAGGTTATAGAGTAAGTTGCGCAAATTTGGCCCACCCTTAACATTTTTCGAAATAAAACGATCAATCTATTTTGAATTCTTTCAACAATTTTTTTAGTAATCATTAAAACAATTTATGGCAAAAAATAAGAACGCATTAAGACTCTTCAAACTTACAAAGCTATTATGAAATCAATGAAAATTCACTGTGCACGCACTTAAGAGAATGTAACAAAAAATACAATTTGACGGATATATTGCACATCTCTCAAACAGACAGACTCAAACAGAACCGATTACCTCATAACTTTATCGCTGTGCCTTACACTTTTTAGGAAATATACGGGTGGGCCATATTACCCATGTGGACCATATTTGCCTGCCGACCCTTAGGTCCGAAGACATAGTTTAAGATTAAGTCTATCCCGCCGCTAAAGTCAAGTAAGTTCAAATAAAATCATTGTTCGTCCAACTAGCTTAAAGAATTTTTGTCCAGTTCGTCTCATTGGTTGTACACAATGATGTCGAGAATCATTATCACATCGTTTGGTGGCCTAAGATCCCCCAACAGAAAGCAGTAAAAAATCTGCAGAATTTGCAAAGAATTGCCTGTCTTGGCATAAGAGGTAACTTACAAATCTGCCCCAATTGAATTTTTAGTTTAAGTCGAAAGACAGGATACGATTAATTTTAGATTAGAGTGCCCGCAGAGGGCCAGTAAGTTAGAAATAGTAACAATGTTTGTCCAACAAGATTTAAGCATTAGCAATTAAAAAAAAAAAAAAAATCTGCCACATAGAAGCTTTAGTCGGAAGTCTTCATTAGGAAAGCTGCCAGACATGCCATCAAACTGCACTTTACTTAAGGTGGCGCTACAGTCCGAGGTGGACCTGGGCCTCAACCAACAAGCGTCTCCAGCCAGCTCGATCTTTAGCTAGCTGTCTCCAGTTTCGCACGCATAGTTGGTTGAGGTCCCTTTCCATTTGCGTGCGCCACGCCCTCGGGGGTGGATTCGAAGACTTTTCGGGCAGGAGCATTGGTTTCCATCCGCTCTACATGACCTAGCCACCTCAATCGTTGGATCCTCACTCTTCTGGCTAAGTCGATGTCGCTAAACAGCCCGTATAGTTCGTCATTAAATCTCCTCCTCCACTCACCATCTATGCAGACGGGACCGAAAATCACACGAAGAATTTTCCTCTCGAAGCAACCAAGAGCAGCTTCAAACCAACCATCGCCATCAAACTGCAGCTCGATTATAAATAAGTGCCCTTCCAGGCGACTTAACGGGTCACCTCTGGATACTCACTTAATCCCTAAAAGAGATGTGTATTGTACAAGTGCCGGGCAGGCAGCACTATTTCGGCAGGCAGAGCTGGAACTTTTGGACCCAACACAAGGATTTCCGGACCTATATAAGGTCGAGTCTTCATCTGTTTTCGAAATCCACGCCATTGAGATCTACGTCAGACGCGACTTAGGTCATGTAGTCCCAATTGCACAGTGGCTTGACTTAGGCAATCCAAACGATTACTCAGGCCTTATTCCAATAAGGAAATACAAGGAAAGTATAAAATTGCTAACTGGCCTTCTTGCTGGCCACTGCGGCTTGAATTACCACTCAAAACAAATCTGGGTTCGAGGCTTTGCCTCGTAGTTTGGTTTAACTCCAAACCTTAGATTAATTACAACACCAAAAGTGGTGATTGAATAAAAAAGTAATTTTCTTGAGGGTTGACCTCTTTGTTCGAATTTCAAACTAAGATTGACTTAACAATTATTTCACTTGGAAATGTGGGAAAGGAATATGTGAAAATAGAGACTTGGGCAAACAAGTCTCTCAGGTGACAGCACGGCAACGATTCCTCCTCTGCTGGAGGAGTCAGCAGCGGCTACGTCGGCGCAGTCGGCGACGACTCCTCTTTTGTTAGTATGCGGACTCAGGTGACTGCGCGTGCAACCTCGGGTGATGTCTAGTTGCGGATTCAGCAAATTCTGTCACGTGTGAATGTGTTATAAAAACAAGCATTGCACTGCTATGCGTAGTTTTGTCATCACAATGGAAACTTATTGCAGCTTCATCAAAGTGATGCGAAATTCAATTTCAATAAGGGCTTAGGCAAGGGCATACTTCCTCCGGACATATTCATTAAGGATGAACCTTAAGAGATTGTCAAAATCGAATTCCGAAGGACATTGGCGTTTGTGGCAGAACACACCGAGCCATCATTGAGACATTGAAACAGAAGCAGCGAAAATAGGTCGTGCTGTGAATGAGAAAAAAAAGTAAATGCTGTCCTGAAGAAACGACATTAACAACATCGACGTCTTGGACAGAGCTTCAAAATGGTTTAGCTTCGTTAAACGCGTTCCTTGAACTCAAGAAAGAAAGGCTGTCGTTGCAAAAAACTTTGATCATTTTGGTTTTGCACTACTCCGCAGATGCGCTGACAATTTCAAAGGTCTTTGGTCTTTCCAATTTGGCTCCCGCCCGGCCCGGTAGCAAACGCAGATGAAGTGAAGAAGTGAAGCATGGGAGACGACAAGCGAGATTTGTCGGTTTGAGTCCAGATTCACCCCTGTGGCCCATTACTTGACGTTGAGGGGCTTTTGGGCACTTGAGTATTTTTACTGTCACTGCGGTGTGAATATTTGTGGCCATCTCTGGCCAACATATGTATCTGAAGGTTTACATATGTGTGTAGACTTGGAAAAAGACAGTAGCACATACAATCAACGGGGTCCACGTTCTACTACTTGAGTGAAAAATTGCAAGGGACGTAAATTATCACAAAAATCACAGGGAATATGTTTCATTTAAGAAGGATACATTCAGGGCGTAGTCTATTTTATGTTTAGTTTTGTCTTGACTGCTTCAAAAGGCCAACAAAAAGTTCAGTTTGACCACTGCCATTACATTCATTTGCACATGAGTTTATTAAACTCAGGCTTTCTCTACCAGCTGCCTCATACAATTTGGTCGTAAGTTTTTTTCAAGCCTAAGAAATTGTAAATTCATGACACCAGTAGTACAGATTCTGTGCGGTTCATCCAATAAAACACTGAATGATCATCGCCAACCGATTGCTTTGTTCCACATAACATGTTCGTAAATCAAAGTGGCAAGCATAATTACACTTAAGCCAACCAAATTTGGTTCAAACAGACACGACCATTTCCCTGTTTACAAACCAGAAAGGCACTTCCGTGTCATTCGTGTATCTCAATGGGGAATACAAACTTCAACACTGTGACACTATGACTATGACACTCTAATAACACTTAAAGTGTTTTTTTTATTCGTTTCCTGTTCCTTTTACTTTCCTCCCCTTGTGTCAGTGCAACAATAAAAAAAATATAAACTTTTACTTTCACTGCAATGTGTGGTCGGGAGCAGTGTAGCTTTCTTCTCACAATTTTTTTCCCCTCAATACTTTAGTCCTCAAAGGATCGTTTACATTTTTTTCCTTCTGTTTGTGGGTAAGTTTTGTAACAGAATGTGTACATTCTCTCTATTTTATTTTCCATTTCTCCATTCCCTTTCATTGAAGGTTAATTCAGTAATTTCTGGTTGCATTTTCCCTCCTTCTCTTGGGGGTCGTCGCCCCAACGGCCAACACCTCCCACCTCGTTCCAATTGTTTGTGTGGTAGTGGTAATAATAGGTATAGTGTGGGTGAAATACACTAAAAATGAATGAAACTCTACGACGGAAGAGAGTCTGGGGTAGACTAGAAAAAGAAATACGGAAGGGCAAACACTTGAGGAACCTCACTATACTCTACACACTGCCCACACACTCTCACTACTCTCTCGCAATCTCATTTTTCTGTTTCTTTTTTTTGGATCTGTGTAGAAACCGAAAGGACATAATAATATATATTTTTTTAAAGTCACTCACCACCTCCACCTCCCAGTTTAACCCTGTTTTAAGTTCTTTCGTACTTATTATGTGTATTTGTAGTTTCTTTTTCCCATTTTTTTCCTCCTGCTTCTCTTTCTACATACATTTTTATCGTTCCTATGTAGCCATTGTATCTATATGCCATCATCGTTATCCTCATCATTGGGGTAATGTTGTGACTGGGAATGTGTGTGCATTGGGAACGGTTAGTGTAAGTTTCTCTCTCTTAAGAAGTTTTCCTTTCAATGCCAGGACTTTCAATGTCAGTCGGTCCCGCATAGGTAGAGTAGGGTAAGTGTGGTAAGGAAATAAAATAAGAAGGAAGTAATAATAAAATAAAAGTAAACTTTTTGTGGATTGAATTGCTTCGGGGGGTGTGAGTGTGTCTGGGAAGACCCGCCGCTCGTCGTCGAGTGTCGGGGTCTATGGCCTTTCTTAATGTTGCAACACACAACTTATGCCCCATATCAGGCAGGACCTGGGCTAAGGGAACACATGAATGAATGAAAAATTTATTGCAAGATTCTGAATGAGAGGAAGGTCGTTCTTTATTTAACCACCACCACCACCACTAGCAGCACCAGCAGAAACAGTAGCAGCAGCAGGAGCAGAACTAGTGGTACCAATGATACCGACCCCATCCTCTTGTACGGTTCTGTCTTTGGGTACCTTTTCGAAACTCCGAAGAGCAGTCTTTGTATATGTGTATGCAAGTAGACAGCCAGACACATTGCAAAAGCACTGAAATGATGATAAAGGGATCAAGAAGGAGACGAACGAAAAAAAAATACATATCCGGTGTTGGTGGGAGGGGGAGGCGGGGGATGGTGCTGTTGGTTCAACCACATGGAGAGAAAGAAAGCTGAAGAAAAAATTTTTATAGCCCCATAAACCAGACATGGATGGATATGGCTGGCTTGGGGGTGTACAGGATTCTATGCAAGAAGAAGGCAAAGTTCAACATAGATATCATTATATTAAAAAAGGATAAAAACTAACCTAGGACAATAAAATTCTGGTTAGAGCAGCCAGGATATACTCTTACATTCATAATATGTTTGCTTGCGATACATCCCTACATTCATACCTTCACACACACATACACATGCACACGTGTATCTCTAAACGGGCAGACGTAGTAGTTGAGCAGAGCAGAGTAGTAGTAAAAATGACTATAGCCCAAAGTGTAGCTGTGTAATATGCACGAAAAATTGGTTTTATGATTCAAGGACATAAATCTCATTATCGTGAGTTCTTGTGTGTTATTTTTCTTGCTCTCTCTCTCTCTCTCTCTCTATCTGCAACACACACTCTCCACCGATTTGTCTGAGTTGTTTCTTTGGTTGTGGTTTCTTTTGTTGTTTTTTTTTTGCTTTGCGAAAAAAGTAGAACAACTTTCTCCGAGTTGGAAGTTATTGTCCTTTACCATCAGAGAAAGTTCTACTACTTTTGATGCATTTAAGTTCGTTTGCAGGGCTCATGCTCCTCTCTGCTGTGCAGTCTGGGGTGGTGTTTTTCTGATTCTCTATTTTTGCTGGTTTGGCCCAGTGTTTATCCTTTGGTATTGTTTAAGTGTTCCTGACATTGAAAGAGAGTTTCCTTTAGATTCCATTTTTCCCATTTATTTATTTTCTTTCGTCGGTGTCTTATTTTATTACGATACACATACAGAGACTTCGCTTGGGTTGCTGCGTGGACATACACAGACATGGAAGTTTGTCATGCTAAAGTTGAAGAAAAAGGATGCTAGTCTGTCGTCACAGATGGCTTGGGGAAAAGAAGGGTAATTGAATTAAATGACTTAAAGTTGTTAAGGAACTGTGTGTATGAAGAAGTACTATTGGAATCAGTTTGCTCTGAGTTACATATTTATTTGGTACTTAGGCTAAGTGAGTTGATCTCTTCTTCAGCAGTAGTGCGGTGGTAGCTTTTAAGGATGCCTGTTGAATGTGTGAAACTTTTATCAGTTGTTTTTTATGGTTTGAGTGAATATTTATAGATACTTACTTCTGGTTGCGATTCCTTGGAAGTGCATGCATTACTGATCTGTTTCGCTTCCGAGCAATTGATGAACGTTTGCATGAATAGGCATGGAAGGAAATAGTTCTTTAAGCATGGAAACGTACTTTATTTTTGTTGAGTAGAGTATGTCAAGAGTTTGAACCGAATGCGGAAGTGATATTTTTCTCATTCTCTTTTGCTACGTGTGCATGGATTTGATGGATTATGTGTGTTCATGTCATCTATGTAACACTACCATGCCATCTGAAATCATTATGTGTAATCTCTTTAACTTTTAACTTAACTAACCTCTTTTAACTTTGATTTGAACTAATTTTAATATTCTGAATGCAAACACAGTTCCAAATCATTGAAATGATATATCAAACAATTTAAAAAAAAAACTTCGGATTCAATGTCTTCTCCTTACCGAGAGACAGCTTGCACTTTTTTCTCAAACATAGGACGTTTGATTTATTGAGCTTTTGTATTGAATTGGATATTTATAGAGCTTCATTGACATAAACACCAATGTTTAAATCTTCCAAATCTCCTGTGGTCCTCTCCCAATACAGCATCCACTTTTACTTCTGGAGATGAATTCTGTGACGCATTGCAATTTCATCTTTTTGAATTACTTTCACAGCTAGATCGGCATCAACTCCCACATTTCTTAGCTTGTCTAATAATGCATCTATCACGTCTGCAGCCATCTTAAAAGTGGAGGATTCAATGGGTTGCTCCGGATCATAGGATTGGCAAGGGTGTGCAATTGCAAGATGCTCAACATTATTCTATACAAATTTTGAGAAGCTTTTATCAGACGGGATTAATGGAAACAAGTCATATTTCCGGAAACCATTTTGTATGCCAGACACCTTCTTGTAGGCAGACACTCCTTGTTCTCAAGAATAGCTTTATTCAAAAGAGTACAGACATTTCTTTCCATTCGTCAATGCTTGTCCCGCTGCAGCTAGCCGACAGATATGAACAATTTAGCTTCACCACGAGCGAATTCAAATAATCAGGAAGCTCTTAAATAAGAGATTTCTATATTTACTGAATATTTATTTATTTAGCTTAGTACAAGCGTAGACTTATAAACTAACAAATCAACTACAAACTAAAAATTAATGCAAATAATATGTGAAGAAGGCAGGAATAGTTATGGGGACGAGAATAAGGAGGTTCTAATAGATTGAATGGATGAGTAAAAATCAAGGGAATTTTTTAGACACGTTTGTTAGGCGCATCATTCTTCAAAGGGGCTCAGTCATGCCGTGTTAGTACAATGGAGGGAAGTTCGGAAAAGAGTAACAGCCCTAGCGCGACAGGGGTTGGAGTTTAGTGGAATCATTTCCAGGTCGGGCGAGTCAGTTGTTTCATTAAGGACTTGAAATAGGATGTCAGCTACTTCAAGACGTTTTTTAAGGTATGCAAGCCGATCAACTGAAGGCGATCTGTATAGGGTGGTAAAGCAAGGCTAGCAGGCCATGGGAGACCACGTAAAGCAAACCGTAGGAATATACGTTGGACGGCTTCAAGTTGGTTTAAATGGTTATCGTTGTAAGGAGACCAGATTTGACTGGCATATTCCAGAAGGGGCCTGACATAGGTAATGTACAGGGTTAGCGACGGTAGGGTTTTATAAAGCCAAGGGAAGAATTGGCACGTAGAATCATATTATTAATATGTGATTGGAAACTAAGCTCCCTATCACATATAATTCCTAGCTCGCCTATAGAAGATACTATAGGTAGTCGCTCGTTATTGAGGAAGTAAGTTCTCGGGGAGAGGGGGTAAGCGCTTGCGAGAAAACGTTATAGACCGGCTTTTGCCCACGTTTAGCTCGAGGGAGTTAATGTCACACCAAGTGAAGAAGGAGTCAAAGTCGTTTTTGAATGCAGCTGAATCGGCTGAATAAGACATTGTTTTGCTTATTTTCATGTCGTGTGCGTAAATGGATACAATATAGTTTTTGATGTGTACAAATAAGCAAATAAGCAAATAAGCTTTGAGAACAACAAAAACACTACTCCTTATACGACAAGAAGCTAAGAAACGCATTCAGAAAATGTTTATTGAAAAATTGGGTATAAAAGTAGACATAGGGGAGTTGGTAGACAAGTAGGGAGTTGGTACTAACAACAACGCCAACATCTCGCAGAGATTTCTTGATAACTATACCGTAACGGCAGAAATAACACAAATATATGTGGTTCTAATCAAAAGCCTTAGTGTGATTTTTGAAACTATATGTAGTTCAATCCGGAGGCATTTGGAGCCTAAATCAATGACGAAGCGTCATTGGCAATTAATTTATATCTTTGGTATTAAGTGCCGACAACTGACCACACAATTTTTTCCATGGAGCAGAAATTATTTCATCAGCTGCATTGCCAGTTGGGTCACTATCAGAGGAAGCCCAAGAAAGTAGAAGCAAAGATGAAGATGTTATTCATAAAATGCTGATATCGTCGGATCTCTGGATTACAAATTTAAGGCCTGAGACAAAAACAAAAGATTCACTTCCATTTAACGATGAAGGGCAGGTCTTATATGACTAAAATAATATAAATTTTATATCTAATAGTTTTTAATATATATAAATAGTTTATATATATTAAATAGTTTTTAATGAGAAATAATAACACAATTTAAGTAAAATGTTAATTATATATGTATGTACATTTATTAACTGAAAGACTTAATACGACATCATAGATGAGATTAAAAATATGTATACCTCATTCAAAATTTAATTTTATATTGTTTAACTTTTGAGATATGTACAAGCATGGATCGAGCTCCTCCCATTCGTACTATGTTTTAAATTTCATTAAAATCGTTGCACCGGTCTCGATTTCCGCCGCTCTCTTATAATGGAACCACTGCACTACGTTGGCTTTATTTGGTCGTAACTCGTACAAAGTACTTTTGTCCGCTGACTGAGAGCGGTCTTAAATTGTTGTCTTAGTATTCGGACACTGAATATAAGGTCGAAAGATTTTTTGTTTTGTTCAAATTATGGAGATATTGTTAGAAAAGAAGTCATTTGTCAGAATTAACTTATTTGACTTATAGCCTAGGGCTCCATTGCTCTGTCTGAGTAGCAAATATATTTAATTTTACGTTGTACGTTGGCATTCTTAAATAATTAAGTAAACTCATTCGACTTACTTAAAAGTCGGTAGTTGTGTATTTGCTTAAAAGGTTGTTAGCTACTAAATTCACTTTTTCAGGCTCGAAGAAGCTAAACTTTCAACATGGATAGATGGAAACGGTTTACTAGATTTATCTTATCTGTCCAGTCTTATTTATAAAATGTAGTTATTTTATAAAATGTTTAATAACTTATTTTCCTATGGCGTTTTGTGTTCTCCCCAGTGATTCATTTAGCCTTTTTTTTCGACAAATTACGCGTAATGATGTCATCAGTGCTGTTTCACAAATCGTCATGGAAATGTCCACAGTTGTTAAACAACACTCATTCATAAGCGTTTTGTGGAAAATATTAAGGCGCCAAAAATTGATAAGGGCTTTTGGTAAAGCTGTTAGAAACAGAAATGTTTTACTATGAGACGGGGGTCGATTTCGTTCCGTTTAGGTGCTAAAGACAGAAAATGAAAAAAAAAATGCTATACAATTTTGTAAGCCAGAAACCTGTTATTTAATCCTGAATTTAAATGAAAATACTATTAATTTAATAAAATTTCTTTTTTTCTTACTTTCAAAAATGCTTGCTTTAACCCCTCTACAAAAAGCCTTTATGAATTTCCAAAAGCTAAAGTCATCGTACTCTGACCAATGCTTTTCGAACAATTCAAGCAACATCTGCTGTGTATCGTCGTTTTTACCATCCAAAAATTCGTGTCTTCGTGTCACATTATTCGATGTTATGCGATCGAATAGACCACATCTAGTTTGCAGTGAGGAGAATTTGCGTTTGTAGTTGTGTAAATACAGGACACAATGCTGGAAGCAGTGATCGAAAAGTGAGCCTACAGAAAAACACGGGCCGACACGGGCTTACACGAAATTTGAATCGAAAAGTACATAAATATGCACTGTTCTTTCTGGAGACAAAAAAGTTTTCACCATCCGAATTCACTTTATACGCTCCCGTCTAAATGCATCACCCATTATAACTCGGGCCCGTAAGTATTTCTTAGCATTTTTACCTAACAAATGAAAGGTTTCCTTTTGTGAATATCGTCAATGGTCGCTCTCAATATAGAGTGGACCAGAATTTAATAGTGCGTGTGTATGTGTTTTAACCCATCCTCAACCCTTTTAGCCATTTAATGAGACATAAAAGAAAAAAAGCAAGATTATGTTCAAGAAGAACCAGACATATCACCCTCACAAAACCCTTAAAGATAGTTTAGAAGCCGGAACAGATCTCCATCCCAGATACTTTAGCAAAAAAATGATGAGGACACTACATGACTTACTAAAAGAGATATCTTCTTTTGACGGCGTTAAAAGGAAGAGACGAAAGTTTGCTAATGAGTAGTTTGGGAAATCAAATCCTTTCTGTGGTGAGATGTTATACACAGAAAGAGATTTCGGAAGAGACACTTCTGATGGGACAAAGTTAAGCACCGAGTTGCACTAAAAAAGCAAACTGACTTAATGCAACTAGGGAAACCAAGGTATATCGACATATTACTGGTGGAAACATAACAGAAAATGAAAAGATAAAAGAAACGTTCTTATTTGAGAGGTACGGGCAAATATGTATTGTAAATGCCGTGAAATTGAGAAAAATTCGGCACCTCAAGCTAAATGAAGATATACTACTTACTTACTTAGCTGGCCTATGACCATGGATGGTCCACGCCTGAGGAATCGCTGCCTTCCATAGTTGTCCTGGGCATGCTGCTTTCAGCCATCAAGACCAAGTTATCTTGATTCCGCTGTGACTTGGCTTTAATACAATCGATTCGGTCTTCCTCTTCTTCTCGAGCCAGGAGCCTCAGATTCGAGACCCTCTTAACCGTAGTAATGCTGTCTATGGGCTCGATGTGTCCAAGCCAGCGCTGTCGCGGAATTTTTCGGACTACAGACGTGACCATATATCCGATGTAGAATATTTCTTTCTATGGTACCGAGACGACTGGGTGGTGCAGTTGGTTAGTGGGGGTCCCGGTTCGAATCCCAGTGAAAGCAAAGTTAATACGTTTTTATCTGGTTTTCAGTCACCATTTGCCGTTCAGATAAACGTTCAAATTAACGCCACTGTAACCGGAGTGGTCCCACAGTCAGACTACTACCACTGATCGGTAGTAGTCTGACTGTGGGTATCACAATCTACCAACATAGTATACGAGTAAGTGTGCTGGTAAATTCCGTAGCAGCTCCCTTCCCTACCCTACCCTACCACGACGATACCAAAAATGAGCTCTGCAGTTTTACTTATCGTCCAGCTTTCGGGTATAGCAGGATTGGCAAAATTAGAGTTTTGTAGAGCAGCATTTTGGTCCTTCGTACGATCGTGGTCCTTAGTACCGGTTAACAAGGTACGTAGGATCTTCATTGTGATGTCTTTCGAGTTTGCTCCGAGGTTTAAAAACACATTTCCTATTCGAAATTGCTGAAGACTCTGTCAAAGAGGACTTTTTGGACGACCTCTTGGACGGTGAATATGGAGCATGTGCGAGACTTCAATGCTAAAATCGGTACGGAAGAAATCTCTGGTGAAGGGATCGGAAAGCACAGGATACACTGATTTTGCGATAGGACGTAATATGGTATATATTTAGCACGAGGATCTCTCGCCAAAGAATCCACACAGAAACCTAGCGATCTCCGGATGGTCGAACCGATAGCCAAATCGACCATGTGCTTGCGAGGCATTTATCAAATATCCTGGATGTGCGAACATTCAGAAGAAGAACAAACGTCGACTCCGACGACAATTTACTCGTGGTAGCACGTTTTGACATTGGAATCTAGAGTACACCTGAGATTGAGCCTACGAAGAGTCGAAGTCTAAACCCATGGTATGATGGCGAGTGTGTAGCTGAAAAGTTCAAACGACGAGGCTTACCACAAGGCGCTGGAGAGGAAAACGATAGAAGGAGGAGGTATCGCAAGAGGAGTATCGCCCTAGAAGACGGGAGGAGAAGAAGCTTATACGCTTGCAGAGTCCCGAGACAAGCAAAAAGTTCGGCCTTAAATAAACAAGCTAAAAGCCTGACACAGAATCTTTGAAATACTGGGGTAATCTAGTACCGACCCGAAGGGAATAGTGTGCACGCGTCTAACAGCTGCTTAAGGGGGCTGACCAGGAGAGAGATTGATAGCGATGGGGTGAAAATACCAACTGCAGTCGATGAAGTCATCCTCACACCAGTGGCGTAACGTGGTTTGGGGCCGCCCGGGGCAGAACCAATGTATGCCGCCCATAATAATTTTTAGCGCACTAAAAAAAATCTCTGTCTGCTGTTTTAAACAGTTATACCTACACATATATATGTCAGTAAATAAATCTGGTGGTCTGTTCAGGTACAGCAGCATTTGTATTTCCAATAGAAGTTTGTGAAGGACGACGAAAATGGGCTTCATTTTCTGATAGGCCACCCACAAACTCATTGCCATGAGACATGGTATAAAGTCAAAATATTAATTGGGACTAAGTAGGTGGACGACCGTGGCTTTGTTGGTCGGTGCATCGTCCTCTACGTTCTTGAGCCTACGTTACGCAGGTTTGATTCCCGGTACGAGCAACATAATTTTCATGGTCTCAGCTCTTTCGAGTCACTGAGCGCCTGCTGAGAAGTCGGCACCTTTTCGTGCGCAAGAACATTGACAATATTATGAATAGGCATCAATAGTATAAAATCGATGGTTGTCCCATGATTTTTCACAATAACAGGATGGATCAAACATATTCCTTATTTAGAAGATATTTCAAGCAACCGGATAAGTTTTGGTAATACATAATTTAAATTAGATATTCTATACCCTGCACGTCGCGTCTAAAGAGCATGATATAACTGCTATCCACAAAAAACTGTTATTTTGTTACTAAGAAAAGACCAGCTTAGACAAGGTGGGTTACCATTTCTACGGTAAACTTTGGAAATAAATTCGTTGGACTGAAAAAAGAATTCGTTTTGTAAATGTTATACATTCAAAGAAATATAACATCCCCAAATTGCCGCCCCTAGCAAAGTGCCGAACTATTCGAAGCGATGGCCAAATTCGAGATCCCGGGCAAAGTGATCGCACGCGATACATCGTGCAGTTCGGCTCACGATTTCCGAGCGGTTTGAAATCAAAGCCGGATTTGGGCAAGGAGTGTGGGTTCTTCAAACTGGCACTGGAAAGGAGGCAGTTGTAAACAAGGAACTCACTATTATCTATGGTCTTCCAAGCCGAGACTTCTGGTTCGAGAGGGGGAGGGAGATCGAATCTCTGGTATAAAGTTATCGCGAACGCATGACAGATTGGTCTTTATGACTGAAAGCAGCATTTTCCACGACCGTCAGCGATCAGCTGGACGTCGCCTACAAATTGCTCAGGCTCAGACCCTCCATTGGTCGCTGGCCTGATAAGTAAATAAGCACATGTGTGTATAAATGAATTTAAAAGGTTCTTGTTACAAAAGGTAATCATTCACGATGTTTTTCCTTGTTTCTGTCGGAGGGTTTTAACACTACACTGGAGCACTCAGACTCAAAAACTGGTCCATTGTACTGATCGTTTTCCTTGGTCTTCTGACACTTGTTGACCTAACGAAGAGAACATTATTGTCAAAATATCTATCCGATCTAAATAAGTTTCAACTTGAATAAGCCAGCAGCCGTGGTGTTGTGGGGTATGTGCGTCGACCTCTACGCAAACTCGCTGATTGGGTTCGATTCCCGGTCGGTACGAGCAAAAATAATAGTTAAGGCTCCAGCTCTTTCGAGTCACTGACAATGCTCAGAGAGTAATAACTGTATAGAAAAAAAACTTCTCAAACTTGGGCATTCGGAGTCGGCATAAAACTGTAGGTCCCTTCCACTCGTGAGAGACCAACAGCACGAACAACACAAGTGGTTGCTAATGCCCTGACCCTCTAAGGGCTCTCGCGCCACCCATATTATTATTATTAGAATAAGCCAAGCCAAGAGAATTCGCCGCCTACTGAAAGACTTCTCACTTCTTAGATGATAAATAACGCCATAACTTCGTCATTCGAATTCGCTGTAGAACCGTAGGCCATAAGTGAACAATATCACGCACAACACGGGTGATTGCTGTTGAAGGTAAGACCAGCTGCACCTGCGAGTCCGACTGTTGACCAACACAATATATTATTATTGTTTGAAATAAATTGAATTAATTTCAAAGAAGAAATGTGAAACTGTACTATTTCGATGTTTTTTTTTCTATTTTGGAAAATCCAATTATTTTTGTGAAATGTGGAAAAGGGTTTCAAGCTAAATAGTTTATGCGAACTGTCTAATCAGCACAAAATAAATTTGCATAAGCAAGCCAAGGAAGCCCGCCCCTTTTGTGGTGGTCCGCAGATACAAACTAATCCATGCAGGGTTCTCTAAATATTTTCCTAACCTTTTTCGTCTGAAAAACTATTGACACAAGTACTTTGAATTTGTGATGTCAAAGCTAGCTATGTAGATTCACATTTTAATTAGTTTCGCACAAAAATATATTAAAACTATGGACACACCTCACCTCGAAAAATTGCACAGTTTCCGCCTTCACTCACATTCTGTGAAGTACAACGGTATACTTGACTATTGTGATATTGCACAAGTTGTGTTTTCACATCCGCTTTTGTTAAATATCTCGCATGGTCCAGCCTCGGAGATTTGATTTAATAATTAACATCTATACAATCTGCAAAATTACCACACCCAGTCCAGTCGAAGAGTCGGTCAGGGGGATCAACCACACTTCTCAAAATACGGTCACTAATATGAGTTTGCTTTGCGAAAAAGATTTCCAAGCAGCCTTCAGCAATTGCTTTTCAATATTCATAAATGCGCCGCGGGCAAGTTGTGATGGGCGAGAATGGACGGCTTCAGGTTTTCAGTTTTACGAACTCATTTACTCCTTGTACGCTTTTGGTTTAGTTTGTGGGGTTCTAAGTTTTGTTTTTCTTTTCTATTTTGGGGATATTGAATACATGCACTAAATCGTTGTAAATATGGGCAAAACATTGAAAATTTTAACATACACGCAATCTGCCACACACAACGACCGCACCACTCACACACTCGCACAAGATGAAACGCATACACACTTGTCCAGTGAGCATTCTTATCCTGGGGAACCAACAGCCCTCGTCCACCTTTGTCCAGTGTATGTGGTTTTATATTGCTTATTCGCCTTCTTCTTGTTCTTCAGCAGCATACACAAACTCCAACTCCAACTCCAACTCCGCTCCAGCTCACGTCATCACGCCACTCCAATCACAATCCCAATCCAGCGCGCCACATCCCACCCCGGGAAAATCCTTTGAATGACGGGAACTTTAGAAATTTCCATCGTCGCCGGACAGTGTTGCAGTCGTCGTCGTGGAGGTCCTTTTAAGTTTCCAATTGGAGGAAGCAAAGTGATGGGGTTGCTGAGGAGAAACGTAACGTACCATCTCGTTCGCCTATATACGAGCACACGTCTTACCTTATTCAAATTTTCGCAAAATCTACACATCGTCCACCAAGTAGAATTGTCATTAGCATTTCTCCGAGTCTTCATCCCCTGGTCTTAGTCCATCTTCTTCCCATCTCCCGCCCCCAGCATCCATGGTCCGAATGTGACTGACCACTTGGTTATACCCCTTTTGCGAGGGGCCAACATTCGTTGCGGTGGCTGAGTAGGACTCGTAGAATGGTTTCTCTTGAAACGACGGGGACCCACTTCGGTAGTCCTTATCGTCGATGTCGTTGTCGGTAGTACTGCTGCCGCCGCTATTTCTGTTGCTGTGTTTCATAAGGCAATCACAATCTATCCCGCATTAAATTTATACAACACACTTGGGCTTGGGGTGAGGGCATGGGGAGATTCGTGCGGATGGTGTGGGTAAGTGTGGAATCTAGTCCCTAAACTAAACCGCCCGAGAATCTAAATTTGTAATCGACATACATACATACATACGACGTGTGCACGAGCACGACAACAACGACACAATGAAGAAGCGAAAGATGATGAAGAGAAAGGAGCCAACAACTTATGATCCACTAAGGCAGCGTCTGCAACAACAATGGCTATTCCAGCACCGCTCCTGACTGCTGACCAACCAACCACTGCCGTCTTCTCCATCACCACCAGCAACAGCAACGGCAGCAGTAGCAGCACTTTCATCTCGTTTGAGCAGCTGGTTTAAAATCTTTCCTTCGCCATTTCGCCACCCCACCTCGCACCCCACCTCCACCACCCCGAACCAGTTTGAGATTCACAACTCACCCCTTCGGAAAACCTCAACCCCCACACGACCTAATCACACAAAAGTGGGTGGCCGTGGCGACGTTGGCGGCGGCGGCGTTGGCATCAGCACAGCATCAACAGCACCACCGACCGTAGCAAGGAGCAAAAACAAGCAATAGGTAACAGCGGCGATTCTTCTTGTTCTTGACGGAATGGAATGATTGGTGTATGTATCCTTCGGGATATACTCGTACTTGTACATTCGCACGCACTAACACAACTACGATCACTTAGGACGTCCAGTGGGCCAGAGAATGACTGCTCGTGGTTCGTGTGTATTTGGTGCTACTCGCACATATTATATTGTTCGTCCTGGACATTGGTCTTCGGTCACATCCATACATACACCCATGCTTGAGATGCTTTAGCCCAGTGTGCTGCTGGACGATGGAAGTTGGCAAAATGTGAAATTTTGAATGCGCGCGCTCATACAATCCTTCCTACATACAGATCCTTGCTGATTCTTCTTCCACCACCACTTCCGCTTCTACTTCTACTTCTACTTCTACGTCTACTTATTCTTGCTCTTCTTTAACATCTCCCGTCCTCCTGTTCTTCATCGCATCGTCTGCTTCCATTCCTACATGTCGTCCATTGGTTTTTTGGCCAGATATGAAGGGGCAACGGGGAGGGCTTGGAGTCTCATGTGCTCTCATATTCTGCCCAATATCATCTTACCTGGGCGCAGATGGAGGAAACACTTCCCGATTTCTAATTTATACACATGGCAACTGGCCTGGTCGCATGGAACGCAGTGTATATGCTTCAAGAAAGGATACAAGATAAAAAGAAAACACCGAATGCATCCCCTTTTGTCCAAGCCAGCACCCACTTAGGAATCTCTGAGAGGCTTTATGTGTATGACGATGGGCAGAAGCTGAAGGAACCGGCTGGAGCAATGGCCAGTGGTTGGACTCTTGGTGAGCTCTTGGCTCTGGTACTCCTATTCTTCTTAGACATGCACATAATGATTTTATAAATACACACCAACACGCAGACACGTGCAGAAATAGATGCTGGATGCTGAAGCATTCGCAATGCGGATAAGGAAGAAACATGTTCTCCATAGGTGGACAAACACAGCATCTACATGCACACATACACACGTTGGCGGTTGATGTTAGGAGCTGCTTGTGTCGCCGTTGTTGGTCACACCGCTATTGCTGGATCTGCTGGCTGATGGCTTCGATGAATCCACTGTATCCGGCTGACGATGTTTATTATGGCGGTTGCACACAGTGCAGCCGAAATATTTTTCAAGAGGCTGACAATAAGAACTGTGTTTACATGAAGTGAGTGCTTTTAGTATTTTTATTTTTGATTCTAAGGTTTCCTTCTAATTGTGTTCATTGGTTCTTGGTCTCATGGGGCACAATAAGCACTTTAAAAACATGAAGGACGCGAGTGTTTGCTGCACGACCTAATAAACCTAGGTACGACACGGCAATATCGCAGCTACAATGGAAATGTGATGCCAAAGGAGGTGGGACGTGATAGGCGTGATTAAGCGTCTCAGAAATAAATTGCATTTTTGATTCGCATGCTGTGCTACATGTAGCGCCATCTGGAACCTGGAACCACATGCCGATCAAGTACAGCTATACTCATATACATAACTCATTGAACTCATGAACCGGACGCCACCGACATCAATGTTGTTCTCACGGTAATCTTTGAAAAATATGGTGTCATGATGCTGCCAGTTCGGTCCATTCGTCTGGGTGCATTGTGTTGCTTGATGTTGCTCAACTAACTGAATGCGGAAGCTTGTTTTGTTAACACACCCATTCAACCAGGTATGACCGGAGAGTACAGCGATAAAAGAATCTCTGGTTAGAATACAATGCCAGGCAGAGATCAAATCTCAACAAGCTGCCCAAGTATTTTAGCGTCCAATTTTTGTGTGGGAGTGGATACTGTGACTTTCCAGAGAACTATGAAGCAGAGGAAGGAAATGGGTTAGGGTACTGGTTTCGTACTCTTTCCGTATGGAGACCTCTCGTTCATGCCTATCGCTACTGCAGAACATCTACTGAAGCTTGAAACGCTTAATCATACAATCTACTGGAAATGGGTCTAGGTCTTCTCTATTTCTTTCCATTCAGAACGCTCACTAAGCCTGATCAGAATGTGTAGACAGAATCATAGAACCATTATCGGCCCATTATCGGACATTGTGCCGTTGGAAAACAAGGCTTCAGAGTAGGCCTACCCTGCGATGACTTCTGTAGAAGCTGCAGAGGAGAGGAGGAAGAAGAAGCTATAGTGCACCTGTTTTGGCCTAACTAAGTAGCATTAATAACAGTCATCTTCACCGGCTTGCGGAATAGGATCAATCTGATCCACATGTTAACACAATGCAAAAAAAAACACACATTATTTCTAAACGGAACCTATAGAAACAAAACTTTTGGACCGATTCATTTTCTTAATCAATTCAAATGTATGAAAGCCGAAACCAGAAATTCTGCACTTGAGTCATGGAACGAATGTTCGTATTTCATTGAGTGCTGGTTCTCATGTAAACTCCTCACATGGCTTGATGATAAGAAGCGATTAGAGTACAAACGTTCATATATTACTTCTCATGAATGTTGTCTCTGGCATAGTTACAGTTTACTTTTAACTTGGCGGAACCGCCGAGATCAAGCAAATTACTGGCATGGCAAGCAAGGTTCAATGACGTCAAAATAAAGGGGAAATAAAGCTGGTCAAGTGTGAATGTCAAGTATTTACATGTCGAAGGCTCCGAACCGTGCAAATTTTAAAGAAGTCATACTGAAAGAATTTCAGTTCAGTTATATGGATGTGCATTGATTTCCCAATCCAATTTTTATTAACTGCCCATCACGTTGAATATTTTTAATTTAATTTATTTATTTATTATCTATAGGTTACTTACGCACTAGCAGATAAAGAACAGTTGTACATGAAAAAGTACAACTGTAAATAAAATTAAATATTAACCATATAATTTACAAAAACCTAAAAAATGAGTAGGCTTAAGAGTTGAATTTGAATACGCATTCTGCTTCAAAAGCTCTAATTGCTCTTGTAAGTGGCACATTTCTTCAGTATGGAGTATTATGAAACTTTAGCAAATAGTAGGTGTCGAGTATGATGTGGCCTAGTGAGCAAATAGATTTGAAGCAATGATAAAATATTAGACATCTTACTCATACTTCCACTCACTCATTACTTCATAAACAGTGCGTCTATTTTTAAGGGATTTTATACCAAGCAGTTGACACCTCTTCATAAAGTTCGGTTGGAAATTTCATTGAATTTTAGAAAAATGAGTTCTCGGACTTCTTCAATGCGTTCAGTGTATGTGACAAAATTAGGATCCCATACAATTACGGATTCAAGAAGGGAACTGACCAAGCAAACATAAAGTGGTAATAAAGCGAATGGATCAGTGAACTCTTTTAGTTACGCTTAAAAAGAAGAGTCTAGCAGTACCCCTAAGATTTTAACAATTTTCACTTTAGAAATATTAGTCAATGCAATGGAGTAGTTAAATTCAATGGGAACGGCTGATCCAACGGAAAATGGTGACTGGATGAGACTCTGGGATTCGAACCGGGGATCTTACTAACCAAGGGCAGGCACTTAACCAACTTCGAAATCCAGTCGTCCAAATTTGCAATCATTAACGTCTTTTTTTTATTTTTATTCCTATAATCCGATAAACTTACATACTAGACAAAAATGCTTAAAACTAGTTGGACGAACATTGTTACTATTTCTAGCTTACTGGCCCTCCGCGGGCACTCTAAGCTAAACTTAATCTTATCCTATGTCTTTCGACTTAAACTAAAAATTCATATGATTAAGACTAATTATCTTAGCTGTACATTTAAGTATTAAGAAAAATTACAAAAAAAAAACTTAATGAAAGAACTTTTTTAAGTAAAACCTATAAACTAACTTACTAATAACTTACACACTACCTTAAAAATAACTTAAACTAACTAACTAACTAACTTAAGCTAAACTACATACATATACACATGCATATATGATGATATATACATGTGTATATATATGTACTTAATATATACAGTGTATACCCAAAGGTACACGCATGTGTACGCATGTGCATACTCGTCATTTATTTTTATTTTTTTTTTTGTTTATTTTATTTTTTTGTATTTAGTTACTATGTAGGTCGGCCATGGCTTACCGCTCATAAATTTGCCTCTCAATTGCTGCAAGACAGTAGCCGACTGCTCCCACTTTCGGGGATACGTACTACCCTTTCTATCCCGGGTCTAAAGGGTTCGACGAGGGAGTTCCCTCTCTCCTCAGCCACCAGAATTTTCGGTGTTGCATTGCAACATCCCGAACATCTCTCCTTGATACCGCCGTACTGAACCGGAGGAGGCCCTCCTCAGCTCGTTGTGCGACGGAACGGACGTAGTTGAGTCGCCCATCCACAGTTGATCTGGCGATGTGGTAGATGAGCGGTACGGCATTATGTCTTGTAACAGTCCGTTCTTGTCTAAATGGAGAAAGGCTTCTGGGGGGACGAAGCCATTGTGGCGTACCCTTTCGTGGTTTAATGGATTGGGGTAGTAAGCCCCCGAGATCAAGTTATTGACCGAGTTCATCGCTCTGGCAGTATGACCTCGAATCAACTTCACTAGGAAATTGTCCACTCGTATCAGGTTCGCCCTGTTGTATAAGATCTCATTGGAGTAGAATTTTCTGTACTGGGACTCTGGAGTTCTATAAAGGCGAAGGCAAGCCCTCTCAAACAACCGAATCTTTTCCATCAAGCTTGCACTCACGTTGAACCACACGGGACAATCATTAACGTCTTTAATACTCTTGTATATCAAATCATCGTCGATTTGTAAGCATTTACTGTGTTCAAGTGAACAAATAATGTCGTCAATGAAGATTATAAAAATTAAGGGGCCTAAACGACTCCCCTGCGGAACCCCTGAGAAACATTTTATTAGTTTGGATGGATAGAGTATGGGAGTCATCACCAATTACTCCCCTGTTTGAAATATTAGCGCACATAGATTGATTATCATTTATTATATTGTGGTTTAAATTAACAGAATTAATAGATTAACAACACGTTGTTGTCCGTGCGGGAAGCATGGATATTTAAAGTCAACTCCGCCTAATTTCGTATTGGAAATTTCAATCTTATGAAGTCAATCAAACCCATACCCGCTTCGCCGAGAACATTTCCATGGCTGCTCTTTCTTAAAAAAATGCACTTTAGTTAAGAAGCGTGGAATTCTTTCAATTCGTCGTCCTGAGATTTGTTGAGAATCGGATAAGTCAGCTTAGGAGATCAGAATATTTTTTTTTTAATATTTTTATTACAAATATTTTACATATATATACAAAAAACTTGACATTTTGTATGTGGTAAGTGCTCTCGAAAACCATTAATTCTTTCGGCAAAATTCTGTTCATGTATGATAGCGGATTTCAATACGATGGTTTATAATTTTTTTTATGATAGATATCCAGATGATGCCTATATGGTGATGTGTTGTTCCTCCAAAGCAGCAGGTGATGATCAGCAAGCAGTGTCGAAAAAAACTCATTTTCAAATATCTTGACACACAAAAAACCAAAGCAACTGCTAATCGCTTGTGTGAAAGCTTGTGACGAAGTGTTGAAATTCATGTGTTTTATCATGCACGCACAACACACATTCGTTTACCAAACTTCACACAAGCCATAGACAGACCAATACCAAAGATGTATGAAAGTTTGGTTGAAATCGGTAAATGCGTTAAGGCGTGAATAGGCGACAAACATTTGAGGCTCAATATATATACAATGTATATTATTTAGTGGATATATTCGAATTACAAAATAGGTAAAAAAAAAGAACAATAAATCCATTGAGTAAGCTTTGAAAAAAGCAGAAGGTTGATGTCAGGCTCCAAAGTTTCTTCTAAATCGCTCCATAAATACAGGACCTGTGAAAGTCTGACAGACTGAAATTATAAAAGTACCGTTTCGAAGACTGGGTCCCGTCTGTTTGTTTCTTTAGCACTGGTTCTCTCCATTAAAAATGCAACTAGTTTTAAATACTGCTGCTCTTTTCACCAGAATTGCCAGTATTTCGAATTGGCCTTTGAAACATGCAGAGGCAGCGACAAGGACTACAGTTCATCACATACTTTCCAAGAATTCATATCCCATATATGTCGTTGGATCAGCCCCATGAGACCTGTGTCCACTAAATGGCCCCATTGTTGACATACAAGTTGTCCCCGTTTCAGTGCACTGACGACTGACCAGAGAAGGTGGAAAATGTACGAGTTCAATCCAAGCAGGCACACGGCACAATAAGAAAGATGTAGAATCCAAGGCTCCTTTAGCTAATGCATTTGATGTGCAGTAGTAGAGGATTATATCGAGTGTGGGTGGTCTTAGGATATCAGACGTGGATATGCATATTGCGGCAAATGGTCACGACTGCCACCATCAAAATGACGATAGCGATAGCGATGGCGTCGACCATGATAGCGATACCAAGAGCTGGACATGCATCGACATTAGCAATAGCAGTCATTCAAACAGTAAATGAGTGAGCGAGTGAGTGAGTGAGTGAGTAAGTGAGATTGCATACAATTGGAGTGGGCAAGGAGATGCATCTGTTGCAAGGGATATTGTCGAACATGACATCCACGTTCTCATATGTGCTCCGATTTTGAGAAAGTGGAATGGGTATAACTCGGGAAGTATTGGGTAGTGTGTGAGACATTGAAGTCCTTATGGCAAACTGACAACGGACAACGGAAGGCGTTGGTTATGCCGATGGTGATGCTGGTGCCATGAGTTTCTCTCTTGAATGCATCCGCTCTGAAGTTTGCATAAGAGAATCCAATTGCTTGCTACGCAGGCAGGACAACGTCGACGACGACGGTTTCGACCGACAATCACTAGGAAGGCGAGGACGAGGAGGACAATTATGACGACGAGAATGGTGATGATGCTCCTGTTTGCCTTTAGCCGTGTCCATAAGGCGGCCAAAATCGGGAGAATGCCAACCTCTTACCGTATTGAGTGGAGAATCACCACGCGGTGGCCATCTTGTCAGAATCCAACCAGGTACACCCTTACATACGCACCACTCATACAGCCACAGTGTGACTCCTCGTCTAGTTCGCATCCACAACTGAACACCCAACGAACGTCCAGGAATGATCCTGCTGTTCTTCTAGAGATAGTGTACAACATTAATTCTGGCCAGAGGGCGAAATGAGTCCTGGTAAAATGCATTCTATGCGAATGTTAAGTAGTATCGTGTCCAAGTTCGTACGGCCTGGTCAACATTGCTTCTCCTAATGTCCTTATGAATTCTGCAGCTGGTGTTCCTTATTCTTGTTCTTCGCAATTTCCTTGCTGTATTCCCATGAACTCTTGGTCTCATCGTCGTCGTCGTCGTCGTCGTGTGCACATATGTATGCGCTACAATCATTTCTCATGCACATCCTTGCGAAATCGCATGTAAATAATCTCACTGGCTCTGTCTCTCATATATGCAATCGTCGGATACGAACTGAGATGGGGTCCAGAAGGGATGCGAAGAAATTCAGCTCCAAGAGCCCATACATGGTTCTATATATTCCATAGGAATTTAGCAATACTTCCCCCTTCCGCACCATGGACTCATGCAGTGATTAGAATGACCACTCGGTTGCCGGGTAAAGAAGGGCGACCATGGCAACGTAACTTTGAGATTCGTTTCTATGTTCTAGTAAAGATTGTAGAACGGGGAAAATAACAGTTTTAGGGAAAACGTAAGAAAAGTCCACGTGAGATAGTCACGGTAGCCGTTGTGTTATAGCACGATATGTGCACTTGCATAGTTCGTGAGCGGGCTCTTGTCGGCATTGAAATAGTGTTCGATTTCGCTCGAATGACCATATTCTCGATTTGCTAGAACGGCAGTGCAACCGTTTTCGAATTCACATGTCTGAAGATGATTGGCGTGCCTTCGGTGGTTCGGGGTAAGATAGTGCTTGAATTTGCCGATCTAAGACAAGGATATGGGATTTAAGATTAGACACTAGTATGCTAGTGCAACTGGACTTTTGTTTTCCAAGGTGAAGAATTTTTGAAGAAATTTGTATATTTTAAGCTACGTCCCCGATGAGATTTCTCTCCCCCAGCATCTGGGGAACCTACATTTTGAAAAATCGCTTCTTTGTGATCACTTTCAGTGTAAGAGGTTCTAGACCGTGCAGTTTTTGCTGTGCGTTGCATGGCGTTCACTGCCATCCATTAACCACTAATTTCGCCAATTTATTCGACTCCTATCTGAATAATGTTTTAACTTTCAAATCTAGCTAGTCGAATTTCGAGAAATTTTAAGTTTCAATCCATTGAAACGATTTTTTAAAAGATTAATTTTTTTAATAGTGTTCGGAGAGAAATATTAAAAATGATGGTTTCTCAGAACCAACACCCAACGTCCTTTGAAATGGGAGACAAATTACTAAATCACTTGCTCCAGGAAGTCCTTCGCATGCATGGTTTCTAGTAACATGTGTCTGTATACCAAGTGTACCTTATTTCAAATACAAGACCTGCAAGTCATTGCATTCACTTGGATTGACTTAAAGTCGCTATTGTGGAATAGCTTGGAAAGAAAAAATGATCAGGGTGAAACATTGGCAATTTCTTTGATCTTTAAAATGACTTTGTGACATCAGTCTATCGTTTGTGTATGTCTAAATATGTACAGTGTTATATACTGAGCATAGAAAATAATATGTATACAGTCGAACGTCGAACTTCGATAAGTCGAATAAAATCGGTTGGCAATAGAGCCTAGACTGAGGTTTACATGCAATTTGTTCTTGATAACTCGAACTTCGATTACTCAAATGTCTTGATAACTCGAACAGATTATGTGATGTCACCTTCGATAAGTCGAATTATACAGGGGATCACCCTAATTCTGCGCATTTTAAAAGTTCGTTTTATAACGAATCGCTTACGGGCACCTGTGTTCTTATGTTCCTATGACCTATTGTACCTAGTGTAGAATATATCGATATACTTACGCTTGAGTAAAAATTGTCCAATTTATTATTATTCGGGGTTAGAACACACATTACTAAATTGTTATATTGACCGATACGCTTTGAGTTCACAGCTTAGTTTTTATTTTTAAAAAATAAACGAGGATTTTTTGAGAACCACATGAAAAAATTCTATTATAATTTACCTGATAACTCGTTCGACTGTAACAAATTTAAAAAAAAAAAATACAATAAAATTTTGGAAAAGAAAAATGAATTATGTAAGCCGTGCAATATTAGTATGGTCTACATTAATGCGGTAGCATCAAGTGTTAAGTTATGTTGGTTTCAAGTAGTTTTGACTTGCACTTCATATATTAACTTTATCTTCCTTTATTGTAGCCACTAAAGTTCACAATTCTTGTTTAAGTTAGAGATTACAGAGAGATAAGTAATATATATCTTACTACTGGAAAAAAAAATTTACGAAAGGAAAGTCCTACAAGATAAAAACCTTTCATTTAACAACAATTCATGTACTTACTAGCAATGCGTTTACTTACGTACTGTTAGTAAAGCAATGAAAAGTAAGTGCTGAGTCTAAAAAATAACAACAATTGTACACAAATAAATGATACAACGACTCTTTCATGGCATCATCGCTCTGGAGTCACGATCAGGAAAAATTAACAGACTTTGCCCATGGGATTCGACATATAACTGTTAGGTCCCTACAACAACAGGCATAATCCAACTGTTTGCTATGTAAGCTGGGCCCGAGTGCCCTTCTGACTGTAGAGCCAGACAATATACGAGGACTGTTGTGTGAGCAACTGAGCTTGGTATGAAATAAGTATGTATGTACTTCCTTCACACTGATATTCTAACATTTCAAACCCTTTAAAAACAAATGATTTTCCAAGCTCTGCGAAATATACAGTTTTTTAGGTCTTTGGAGTACGTTCGCCTGCACTGCTCCACTGCTTATTTCACCGATTGTTCTTTCATTTCTGCTCTGTGATGGTGTATACGGGATCCGTTTACTTTTACAAAGCTCCTAAAACCTAAAAAATTCACAAAAATTTCTTGAAGAGATCAAAAATTTTCAAAAAATGTCTAGGCGATCATTTTGTTATGCCATTTGGTCCCGCAGGATATGAATGGCTGTATCATACGTATTTACTAAGATCTTAACTTTCTTCGACTTTATTGATTGACTCCAGTTGTGAAGGCATTTGAATGTACATACTTGCTCTTATACGAGCGCAGTAAGAAGAATTCCGTTAACTACTTGTGATCCATTCCATGTGAGGCATTAAAGCCTCGGTAATACTTTTTAAGTCTATCTTCAGTATCTGTCATAGCAAAATATACTTATAATAAGAAACTCACTTCTTTTGTTTTACCCAGAGATCATTAGCCAAAGTTCTTCTAAGTGTTCACGTCTTGATATTTGGTCTATGTCAAGAAAGAAACAAAGATGTTACAATGCAATCCGGGTCATTGAGGTTACTGACTTAATTAACAGCACTCGTTCATTCATTTAAATTTCGTGTTATAACTCGAAAGCATTTTGTTGTTCATCTATTAATCCCTTAACTGCAGACTTGAGAAGACGAGCATGTGATGAAAAAGTAAGCAAGTACCAATTAAGGCTATCAGGGTAAAAGTGGTGAACCTACAAATATTTAAACTATGTTGAACGCCACGTTATTATGGTAATTTTCGGGTATTTTGCACATTTGCACTGAAAGCCTCAATTGGTTCCTTGTCTTTAAAAAATGAAGAAATGGAATGCGTGACTGGGACTAATTGTAAACAATGGTGACAAATAAAAGGGTAGCTAAATACCTACCGATGACGATAAAAGTAATCCCATCCTCTCTCGCCCTCGGCTTATAGCTTTTGCATGACATGCCGTTAAATGTTGTTTTTTACCTCTTAATACAAAATTAACTCAGACATTGTTTGTCTGTACGAACCAGTATCGGATATATTTTACAATAGAAAACGTAGAAAGACAAACGTTCTTCGGCGTTCGGCGCAAACTATGAGAAACATCAGGATCCACTAAAAGGGCGGCGGAGGTAAACCATGCGCGAGAGATCGCCAGGGAACTCGATCCTCCCTCCACGACTCTAACTCATGAGGAGTTATGCCCAAGCGTTACCAGGCGAGTCTTTAGACTTGGTCCGCCAACCCCCTCCTGGGTCTGCCATGCGGTCGCCTACCTGAGGAAACGCAACGCCCGCGTCGGATGTAGTGATCTTGGGGACACTCGTGCCACTTGACCAAACCATCGAAGCATAGCCCTTTCCGTTCGAAGAAGCAGCTGCTCACCGCTGAGTTCCTCGCTCACTGCCGTGTTCGTCACCCTATCCCGGCGTGTTATTCCCACAACAGCACGAAGAAATCTCATCTCCGAAACTTTACCATAGGTAAGAGTTGGAATAAATACTAAACCGCTAACATGGCTGACGCAAGGCTCGGCCTACCTGATAACAGATCTACCAAGATGTCTTAAAACTGACCCAGCTTGAGCAATCCTACAGGAAAGCTTTACTGCTGCCATCACTCGTGGAAAAGACACCGATATACTTAAACTTCTCCGTCTGCTTCAATGGGACTTCACTAACATGTAGAGTGCATTGAACAGCTGTTCTGGAGATGATTATAACCTCTGAGTTGTCCACGTTAACTCTCATCCCAGCATAAGCACATACGGCCATACTGGGATCATGTGAGGATAACTATGAGAAACATACCTATTCAATTTTTAAGAATTTTTTCGTCAGCAGAATTCATACTGATTGGCACAGTCATTTTTATTCGTAAACATATTTGAAAGCAAGTTTTTTGATTTAATGCCTAAATATGTGTTTGAAAAGACAATATGCATTTGCAGCATTTACACAAGTCACTTATGAAACACGTGGACTATCCCACCAAGTATCGTTAGTCCATCTTTTTTTCTACAGTCCATTTCGACAAGCTAAAACGCAGCACTTATTTTGTATTTTCCATAAATTCGCATGAAATTTCGAAATCAACTTAGACACGTTGGCCACTGAAAGCATGGAAGTAACAATGTTCGGCTTTATCAGCAAATTTATAAAACCTTAGATTTTTCCTTACAGATTTCGGAAAACGTTTTGTTTTCTTGTGTTGATACACACAATACGCACACGTACACTCATTCTATGAAAAATTATGATTTAAGGATTATCTGTGTGTGTCTTCAAACAAAGCATTTGTTAGACAGGGGTGAAATTGTGCCAAGTGCAACCAGAAATAGACAGACAACCAATTAATTAGATACATACATGACACATTATCGGAGTCCGACGGTGGATCGCATTAGCATCTAAAATAAGTTCAGTTTGAGGAAACAGGCTTACTTCAGAGCTATGATAAGGATACAAGAATAGTTGGTGGTTGGTTACCTTCAACCCACTAAACAATATCCATTAAATCTACTAAACTGGGCAAATCGGTTCAAGGTGCTTAATTTTAGTAGCCCCAGCTTCAACTTCCGAAAATAAAGACAGTCAAAATGTCATGCATAGAGAGGAAGTGGATGTATGGAGACAAGGTATTATGCCACTGAAACTAGCATGACGATCCTAGGAAAGCCTTAGATTCATGTGATTTAATGTCTGCATGCCGTCGGCAATCTCTCAAGTAAAAAAGTCAAAACCAGGTGTCGTGTGTCGCCAATGAAAACGTAATTCAATAAACTTCAGTCTTTGCTGAGATTTGCGTTCATAAGTATATGTACTGGTATCCAATTTTAGAAGCGTGGACAAAACATAATTTGATGTAACTCGATTCGGTTAGGGATGGTGACTGAGCTTCACAAAGATAATCTTGCTTCATAGTGATGCCAATTCACTCAGTAAAGCTTATTGCGATTTTAGGTTGCTGAATTTTTTGAGTCAGAGGGGTTTTATGATAGCCACAACGTTTTGGCCAAATAGGGCTTCGTTCTAACGATTATTGTCTATATCTGGCCAGTGCTGTGCAGAAACAAAGGACGTGTTTCAGAGTTTCGCTGACAGCTGATCCTGCCATTAGTTATCAAGGTAAACTGATGGGTACATAATTTTTTGACTTAATTCCCCGTGATTTTACAAATCGGCCTAATGCCTGTAAATATGAATCAAATAACCCGGTCAAAAACTCTTGATTGTACATGATCAAATATCTCATTTTGAAATCCTACAATGGCTGCTGTCACACAAAGCTTCTGCTGCCAGTATCAGATGGGGCTTTGAACTTCTGCGGGAAACAAAACGATAAGTAACAGCTTACATCACCATACATATTCTCTCACCACATCAATTTTTCCTGATTTATATTGCTTGTTTTCTACTTATCTGTAATTCACGTCTATGCCCCGACGGTGATTTCAGCTTAGCATTTTGTTCAGCAACTTGATGCAGGACGACCAAATTAAGTACAAATTGCCATAGGGTTTGCCGACGGTGCAAGAAATATCAATTTTTGCAAACCTACACGCAGCTCCCTCGGAAATGTATAGAATTGCATCAGGATGAGTGGTAAGGAAGGTGTACTAGACACATTTCTGGCAATGTGTGACGTCTGTGATCCACGCCAGCTCTTGTCTTTCCTACCGTGCGTCGCGGTCGTCAGGAATCTTTCATGACATTTCTGCCAATTACACTATAGTTATTGGCGGCTAACGCTGTGGCAATTTGTACTTAATCCCTTCGTGGCTTGCGTTAGTTGACAGAAAATGCAACTCAGTGGATTGGAAATTGAAACTTATGAACTTTAACATAAATTGTTACCGAAATGAATGCACATTGACAATGATCAGAGAGTGAACCTGCACAGCAAAAGCTTTTCCCCTTTTTGAGTTTTTATCGAATTGTAGGTCTCTTTGAAACTCATAAGACAACCACTTCAAGAGTTTGGGTTGCGCAAGCTTGGTTCAAGTTCATCTCGGATTAAACACTCTACATTGACTAACATGTAAACACCTTAACATGGCTTACTTGCTCTGACAGGTAAGTGGAAATTGGAATTAGAACATCAGATATCCTGATACCAATTCTATTCGAAGAACTCTCCACTGTGTATATTTTACGAAGACTCCGTCATGGATAGAAGGACAACGGCACGCAGCCCCCTATGAATCAGGAAAACTGACATATTTGTACAAAAAGTTAGCTTTGAAAATAATGTTTATTTATGAAAAAGAATACAAAATGAAAGAGAAAGCAAGTTGACCCGTATAGGTAAGGAAATACCTAGATTTAAAATTGAACCACATGAGAAATGTTAAAGAAACCGTATCCATGCATTTACGTTTGTCATAACAGCCATTCTTAAACATTGTTGCTACACTTCAATGCCATTTGAACAAAAATAATTAATAGATTATTTTAATTCAATTCATTAATCATTTCACTTTTTGTTTTGTAAAAATCTTCGTTCAACTTGGTTTGACAAATCGCTAAATCTGAGAAGAGCTACCTTTTAGCTACATCAAATAAGGTCCAACAAAAGAGATACAAAGTTGCACAATGTATAAACATCTTCGTCGGTCGTTAACGTAACAAACCGCTGGTGATTCTTCTAATGGCGCTACAGCCCTTTGTGGACCTGGGCCTCAGCCAGCAAGACTCTCCAGCTGAGACCATCTTTAGCCAGCTGCTCTTTTTTTTGCCAAGTTAGTTGAGGTCCTTTTCCACTTGTGTGCGCCATCGGTTTCGAGAGCACCCGCTATTGCGTTGTCCCACTGGTTCGGGCTCTTTGGGTTGGAGCAGTGTTGCTCCACATGGCCCAGCCACATAAGACTCTGGAGACGCCCGTACATTTCACGGTTGAATCTTCTTTTCCAAAAACCATCAACTTTTCTCGCAAAAAGACCAAGGAACTTCTTCATCTGCTTTGAATGATGAAGGTGTTATATGAAATCTTTCTTACTTTCAACTACAGCTACTTTATAAGTGATGGCAATGTTTAAAAAACATTACGACTTTAACATAAGTGTGAATGAAAGTGGAATCTTTTAGTTTCAATTGATGGTCATGTGGGAATCTGTGGTAAGAAAACTCGAGTTATTCCCTTAGGCATGTCCAACATATTGGGTTGAGATTTAAGTTAACTCAATTAAGCACAAATTTTTTAAGCAATTTCACAAGATAATTACCAAACGTTGGTTAAGTTTTTAGGTGTCCGTAACTTCGATTTTGCCAGTTATGCTACATAAATGGAGCTGACAGCTTGACGATTAGTGAAACGGCTCTGATTATTGGTGCCTTCTAAAGAAAAATTCTCTGTTGGATATATGGTACTGTTTGCGAGGCATAATATAATAACATAATAATGACATAATATAATAATCGCGGATATCTCCGGCGCATGGCCGCCACTACTCCAGCAAAGGGTCTTCGAATCCGATCCATTTGATTCGAAGTGGAGAGTAAGACCTAAACTCCAATGTAAAGACTGATCGCGGAAGCAAGACAGCTTGGTCTTGATGACTGGCAGCAACATACCCGCGACCGTCAACTGTGGAAGGATCAGACCCAGCAGGAGTCACTGGTCTGGTAAGTAAATGAGGAAGTTGTTAGCATGTTGCACAAAATGAAGAAACAGATGCCTCTCAACCTCGCTCTACGTTTTACTTGGACGAAAAATGTTGTACTCATAAAACAGATAATTCAAGAATACACTTGCTACTGAATACAACCCGAAACTTTCATAGACCATTGTTGAGCAGTCGCGACGGTTGGTTATTTTATGGACAGGCTTCTAGGAATATGTATTCAATATTTGAAAGAGTACTATTTATATAGCATAATTATTGCGAAATATAAAATTCATTCATCAAATCCATGTGTCAAGTAAAATAAAAAGAATATGAAGCAACCACTCGTGCATACTGTTGTCCTCTCACGAGTGTAAGGGAATTACAGTCTTATGCCGAAGTCGTGCGGCCAAGCTTGAGAACATTTATCTAGCCATACAGTTGTTACTCTTTGAATATTGTCATTGGCTCGAAAGAAACCAATTTTTGTGGTACCGGGCATCGACCGTAGATACCGCAGGTTCAATTGCGTAGGCTCCAAAGGCCCGGCCGGTTTGTTAGTTATTTCCTCAAAATTTCCACAGATGCCCTAAAGCAGGAGCTGACATTGTCGTAATTCGTCCCTTCACTCTTGGATCCTCGAAGCATTATCTGCGCTTAATCATCCAAGTGCCCAAAAATCAAGTTATACAATTCCCACAAAGTGCCAAAACTGCGCTTTTAGAAGAACGTCCAAAATATCCAAGAGGCGCATGCATCTTTTGTTCTCTGGCCTATTTCATTACTCAACATAACATAATTATTCCATTCAATTACTATGAACAATGCGTGTCCGGAAGCACTGCAGCCTCAACTACAACCACCCCGACTCGACTGCATCCATTAGCCAGACCGTATCAGGAGAAAAGCTCACGATCTTAGGAAAAAAACGAACTACGACGAGTATAACCGTCCAACAAGTCATTAACCGTAAACACTTTTATCGTAAACCTGATTAATTTGACTACTTATTAGGTTCACTCACCGTCGGTCGGACCCTTATCAGTGCCCGCTCCAAGTCCAGCCCTATCGTATGTATGAGTGGCAAACTATTCGCCGAGAAGAGCAACCTCAACGACTCTCTACATATATGTACAAGGGAAAAATTAAATAACACAGTACATAGGTACATGAAGAAAATGCGAAAAAAAAACTAAACATATCATATCGGCGAGTGGATAGTAAGGGGAAGGAAAAGAAATAAACCAAAAAAAAAAAAAAAATAAAACAAGAAATAAGGGAAACAAGAAATTTTCCTAACGACTAAACCTAAATTCTAAAAAACTTCTCCTACACCAATCCTCGAAATAATAGAAGCAGCAGAAGGAACAGTGCCATTAGGAGGTTGGGTCGAAGTAAGAGCGAACGGTCAGCAGAGGCGGCATGATGGGCGCCCAGTGGCCAAAGTGGAACGTACGGTTTTGAGTTGGCCCCGGGCTAAATAGCGCTCATAAGGAGCTTTCCACTACTACTGCTATTTACAATCTAGCTTGAGGCTTGAGTATTTAATACTTTGCATGTGCACCTGAAAACTCTCAAATCCCCACACGGGACTAGAAGATGTGTAGGAGTAGAGTAAGTCGATGTTGTTCTCGTCATCCTCGATGTCGACGTCCACGTCGTCTTTTTTCCCCTCTCCAACGGCCGCTGACTACCGTGGTCCTCCAAAAAGTATATTGAAACTTAACCGGCAAGGGTATGGATGGTGACGACGACGATGATGATGATTCAACTGGACCTTGTGAGTTACTTACTTGTTTTATTTTGAAATCTCTCCTCCCGTTTTTATCTTTGTTCCTTAAAAGAGCTAAAATTGGGGATGTAATAGGGGTTGATGGTGTAACCAAGGAAGCGGGCGATGGATGTGGGCAGGGGTATTATTTGATAGTTAAAATACGGAAAATGCATGTCCAACAGAGTTCGGGTTTTTCAGTTGATAAGTAATCTTTAGAAGGACTTTTTTTTATGAATTTTGCTTGTTTTGTTGTTGCTGTTCTATTTTCCATCCCACACTCACTGTAATGTAGCACACATTAAATCGCTGTCATCATACCCCTACCCAGCGGAACTGGGGGTTCGGAAGGGTGGTCGAATTTTTGGGATTAGAAATATGCAAAATTTTTGGGAACGCTTCGCTTGAATTAATCCACAGCGTTTACGGATCGTGCATTCTAAGTACTGCAAATGTGATGCGAAAGTATAAGGGATTTGGGATGCAGTCAATCCGTTGTAATTGTCATATTGCGGCAGCCTTTCATCCATTTTTTGATTCATGTGCAACGGCAGATGGAGTTGCCTTACTCATTCTTTTTTGTTCTGCCTTCTGTTTGGTATCGTTGTTTTGTGCTTTTTGTCTGACTCTTGCTGCGATGCGATTTTTTATATTTTGTTCTTCATTTCGGTTTTGTTGGCAGCGTTGCTGGCCGCAAAGTGGATATGGACGACGAGCTCAAAAGAAATGATTACTCAAAAGGAAATACGCTGCGCTATTTCTCTTTGGAGGACGACGCTGCAATGGGTTTATGCCTGCTTTAGGTGGAGCTTGTTTTCTTTCTAGATTCATTAATTTTAGTTGTTTTAATTTTAATTTGTTTTTCTATTATGCCCGTTGTCCTTGTGTAGCAGTAGCACAGTGCAATGTGCAAAATTAAAAGGGAAAATGAGAGAAAGGCGAATCTGTTTTATATTTCTTCTTCTTTTTTTTCTCTTATTTTTTGTGTTGTTTTGATGTTTTCGCCACATGCACTATGATTTTGTGTCAGCTTTAAATTTTGCCTGGAGATACACTTCTTGACAGGAGTTACTTACAATGAGTTGCGGCTTACTTGGAATTGAGTGCGTTAAGCGTCTTGATTGCATTTATTCAAATGTGCTCTGTATAACTCATTTAACATGGGGGTAGTGTCAGTGTGATACACTCATTTATCATGAACCTGATTATTAGTAATAACGTGTAACCCTAATAATATAAAATAATCTAAGCTGTTGGGCTAAATTTATTAATCTCAAGAAAATATGGTCTATGAGAAATAACCGCTTGCTGTAGATAAAAAAAATATCCTTTCATGTTATTTAATTAAATGTTTGATAGCTAGAAACAAAAAAAAAGTCGCTGAGAATGACGAATGATAAAATGCCGAAGGTATTTTGTATTACTACAATATTTTAATTCATATAACAACTATATTTGTACGTTTAATCGAAATATGGCACAGATGCATAAGAAAACTTAAACTTCCTTCCTTTTTTGTTAATTTTTTGTCTTAGATGTACCAACAGTTATACAGCATCAGTTGATGTACCAACCAAAAGTTTGACAGCATCATCCAATGAAGTGAGAGTAATTTTGTTAGATTTTGATTCTTGTAAATCTAAGTAGCCACAGCAAAGTTTCGTTTATTTTTTAAGTGATTACATAATTAGCATATTGAACTTTGGAAAAACGCAAGATCAGTTGAATTTATAGGGAATTGTGACGTATTTACAACTAAAAACCTAAAGTGGACTTGTAAGTACCATTTTATATAAAAAGTGAATTTTGCCTAGCATTTTGGAAATTACGAAATCATAGAACTGTGATCCCCTACAGTTACATATTGCAGTAATATCTCGTAGGACGTGCGGCAAGGTAATATGGGGTTCATTAGCCACGTTTTTTATTATTTTGTATTATTTTTTTTTACTCTCAAAGCCCGACGGTATTTCTGCGTATCACTTTTACATATAGCCCTTCAAAATCCAAAAATTGGTTATACTTATAAGAACTCCCTAAAATTAAAAACTATCAAGACGAAACACACTTTTATTTGGTGTTTGGTGATTGTCAACTCACTGCACAGGCTAGGTAAATGGGAGTAGGATCAGTTGAAAAAGCGTTCAAATTCAAAATTTTATGTTCGAGCTAATGTTTGAAATCGTCACGACTCAAGTTTAACTACAGCTACCCATGAAGATGTTACAGCTCCAGTAAATGGAGAACTTGGTAATTATCATGACGACAGGATCATAGCCAGTGTAACCATAGGTATAGAGATAGAATGACTTGAGGCCAATTCATATTAGCTAAAAAGCTGAACTCGTAAGCATTTCCTGTATAACTTTGCCGCAGATTGACTTTCCTTTTCCCATTACTCGTGTGATTTTATCAAAGACAAGAGTAACAACAAAAACAGCAAACCTATCAATTCCATTGGAGAACAATCAATCTGATATTGGTCATAATGAATTCCCCCATTCCGTGCAGCAACGAACACCGGACAACCGACATAACACAAGTAAACCAGACCTCGCAAGCCAGGATCAAGTACTGGGTTGATCTCAACTAAAATGTTTGACCGATTTTACGATGACAATTGTTTTACGTATATTTTGAATTTGACAAGAATGTCCTTAAGCGTGGTTTTGAATGCGCATTGCAATGAACGTATAGTGCTTGCGTAAAACTGTAGCGTAACTGCTTGGACACTTTTGAAACTACCCCTCATAGCGAAAACACCGTCATATCCTTGTCCAATTATGTTACTGAAATTTATTTCCAAGTTTTGTAATGCGGAGAAAATGTTAGTATTTTCCGGTAGTGCTTCCTAAGTAAATAAAAATGTCGTCTTTATAACCAACGTAGAGGACTCATATTGATTTCTACTCCTTTCGTGAAATGTCAGTAGTTTCATCTGCTAAAACTGCAAAAAATAAATTGTACTGCAAATAAGCATTCTGCACACATTTCTTTTGCCTTTTTGTATTTTTGTGATATTCTTCGTGTTCTATGAAACGGCGTTTAGGTACATTTAATTGAAAATAGTTGCAAAAAAAAACAAAGCTTGATCATTTGTTGTTCTGTTGCTGACAAAAATTGGGATCTCTTCTCTGGAGGAAGATGGCGAAGAAATAAATAACAACAGTAATATGGGTGACGCGTCTATCCGAGGTGGACTTGGGCCCAACTTCTACAGTAACCACTAGCGTTATGCATCGCGAGTGGATGAGACCTGACTCCAAACGATGGAAGTTTTAGAAGCGTTTTTGAGACAGGAATATAATCCCTCAGCATTGTCTGTGACTTGAGATAGGTGATCCCGTAAACTATGACAAATCACATAACACCACGACCACAATAATCGTATTTAAAATATATAGTCTAATAATCGCAGCTTCCCGCCTGACTTCACTTATGAATATTCTCCGAATGCAATATTCGTTACTTGTGGAACTCGAACAAACTTTTGCCTCGGTTGCGGGGACGAACCTATTGATTACTGCCGACTCAGAACGGTATAAAGTTTGAGCAGCCTGCACATTTAACTGTGAGAATACATCTTGTTTGCCATGAAATGGTCAATCTGTTTGGATTTCGCATAACAAGTCCAATTGTCACGTGAATCGCTACGCCTCACGAGCATCCCCCGCTGATTTAAGTCTTGTCAAAAAGACAAAAGAGACACTTCGAACCAAGATGAAAAGCTTCAAAATGCAAAAGCGAATGCAACCCCGGTGCATTGGCAGTCTCAAGCGGTGCACAGAAGCCCACAACTCACTCACCGTCATTTTAGCTCCATCCCCGATTTGCTACATCCCGTCCGTTTATTTTAATTTCTTCGCTGCAAAATATATTCTGGGTGGCAGTGGGCGTGATACCTTGACGGCGGCATTTCTCTATCGAAGTCGGACTTTGTTTCTGTTTCGAGGGCATTCCCTTATTTTCCTCTTCTTTGTGTCTGCTCACCCATCGCGATTGTGTCAATTCAGGAATACCCAGCATCTGGGCGATTTGCTAATTTAAGTGATGAGACGCAAGAAACTCTCCTTTTGCGCAGTCATCAAAAGATATTTCAATCTGGATCACACTTTTCTCCTTCCACAGCCGAAAGAATTGGTGTCGCCACCGACGCTTGTGAGACGTCGTTCGGGGAACAGCTTTGAAATGGCAACATTGCTTTGCAGTATGTTGATTGGAGCTGGCTTTCCAGCAATGGTTGTATCTGGATCTGCTCGAATGGAGACCGTTCAGAACGACCAAACGAAAGTTGAGTACACTGCTATACCAGAGGATGAGGATTGGACTCAGAGCATGGACACCTTGGATGTCAGTGATGAGCCCCATGTAGATGAAAGATACAAATTGCGACCAAAACCGGTGCTGCAAAGTTATCTTGCGGAAAAGTTGGCAGAAAAGAAGAGGCAGAAAGTTCTTTTGGATGAGGCGCGGCAAGAGGAAGATGCCCGACTTGCACGCGAAGTGAGTATACCGACGAAACTTCCCAACAGTGGCTATATCATTGTTCTCTTCTAGGCCTTGCTGGAAGAGCAAATATTCAATGACCCGAAACGGCTGTCTCATGCCTGGGTGGCGATAGTGCACAATGCTCCTTGGACAATCAAGCCAAAGGTGAGACTCAGAGACGAGAATGGTGAAGAGTATGATGCCCCAGTCACAATCGAATTCATAGAACCATCCACTGGCTTCAAACATACCCCCGACTCAAATGCCTACGTACATGTGGAAAGTGTGTGGAACAACACGAACTACTACGTCAATCTTCAAGACTGCCGTATATGCGAAATGAAGTGGGACTTCGGAGACACAAGTCGCTGGGAGCATTTCCTGCCGGGTGAGCCCCCCGAGATGCGTGTCGCTGAACAACTCTCCGAGGAAAATCTGCCAGAAGAGACGACTAAGGAGAGCGTCGAGAAGCACCTGGACTTGAGCCGCACCTGGGTGCAGAATGTGCAAATCGGCGAAAAGGAGTTCGACGAGAGGTATCCCAACCGGCGCAAGGCAATCCACTACAAAAATGTATTGTTTGAACGATTTTCGTCGCATTCGCAAAGCGACGGCAAGACTACACGATTGACCCTGTTCGAAGATAGTAAATACGAGCATCCGGAGATTCAATGGGTTTGGTATGACAACCGATCGGATTTGATGACAAGAAGTAAGACCAACTTTACAACGCAGCAGAATGAGGAGGCCTTTGTGAAGGGTCGGCCGGATTGTCTTAGATGTGAGTTGGATGAATCTCGTTAATTTCTTGAGTTCTTTTTAAATAAGTTTTCTAGACTACATTTACAACAACAAAGGGGGGAAGGGAAAAATAATGCATTTCTATTCGATTCCGCGAACGGACTCGTTGCTGTACTGCATGTTCGAGGATTGCAAAATAACGTTGCGCTATGAAAAAGTAACCGGAAAGTAAGTAAAATATGTCGGAAAGAGTGTAGCAGGGATTATACTGTAGGACCTACGTTTTTATTGAATAGAAGGTTGCTGGGAATATTTCACATTCCTACAATGCCATTGGTATTATTTTAGTTCAGGATATATCGTCGGTTCAAAGGTAAAACTCAACAAAATACGCTAATGGAGATAATTCGATTTAAAGAGGAATTTCGCGAAATTCCAATTCTACAGGTACAAAATTGTATAGTCTTAGTTTGTTGTTCACTTTTGCGTAATTAATAACAGTAAATTTAGGAATGAATAATAGGGACTTAAGAGGATTTTAAGAGAAATGTACATACCCACTTTTCCTTGAAATTCCGTAGAAAATTGTATAAAATGAGAAAAAAAAATGTTTTCGAGAGAAACCGATTTATTTCAAACGAAAAGAGAAAGCAAGATCTTTTGGGCATACTTGTAGTCGCCCTCATAAGATTCCGGTAAGTGCTGTGGATGTAATGGTTGTGAAGGGCCCAAGTTCTTCTGATATATCTAAAGCGACCACACGTCCCGCCGAACACGAAGCAAGGAATTAAATTGAAGAAATTGGGGAGTCACATACAGACACTGGTACTGTGACTCTTCTGTTTGATTTAGAATTTAAGTATTGCCTTGAGAAATATGACAATTTTCCTAGATGGGATTTCTTGAAAGTTCCTCTCTCTTTCTCTTACGGATGCTCTGTTCATAATTTTGAATCTTTCTCAGGCAAGGCTTGGGCAGTCGATTAATAGGTGTTATATAGTTTATTTCGCATAGCCACTGTGCCTACAGATTTCTGACACACATGCTGGGTGTTTTGTTAGTGTTCCACATAGCATCCTTAGGTCAGCTTTGTTAAATTCTAAAACTTCATTGGCTTGTTTGGGGTTGTAGTGTTATTCTATGAACAATAATCATATTTTTATAATTTAAACATTGAAACTGTCTGAGATAAATGGTGAAAGTCACTAATTTTGTTCCTTTTTTTTGTATGGATATAACTCCTTTTCCAATCTCATCCTGGTTTCTTTTGTGTCCACCGCAAGTATATCAAAACAAATATATTTCCAAAATTGTTGATGGAAAAAAGAAGAAAACATTCAATCCACGTATTTTCCCATTTAACAAATAAATTTTTCGTGAGTAATAGAAAAGAGACACACCAGGAAATGTAAGCTTGACAACACTTTGTAGTGGCAAATTTTATAAATGAAGACTTATCTTTGCTTTTTGAGCGAGTAAATAACAAATAAACAGTAAAATTATCAAAAGTAGTGATCGTTATAGCCACTAGAACTTGCATTCCAAAATTACTGAGTCATTTTTTTTACTTATTTTCTTTCTGACTTAAAGAATAACAATATTCATAAGTATTAAAGAAGCTTATAGTAAACAATCTTAAACTTAAGAGTTAGTGGGGATTGATTTACCAATTTAATAACTATTTAAGGACAAGTGTGATATAGGGTACATATCGAAACCCCAAGATAAAGGAGCTAGTACTGAAATTTCAATTAAAAAATTTATAAAAAATCCAATCAAGTTAACAGAGGGATTAAAATAAATGATAATACAATTCGATAGTTAATAATAAAGACAAAGTAAAGGGTGATTTTTTAAAAGATTTTCAAAAAAAAAAAAAAAAATACTTAAAATTCAGAAAAATGCATAAAATCTTTATTTGAATAGATAGTACGGTCCATATAATTTAATGTTTGAAGATTATTTCATGAAAATGTTGACCTTGACTGCGCCTCAAATGGTCCATCCGCTTAGTCCAATTTTGGCATACTCTTTCCAAAATGTCTGCTGGTATCTCACGAATAAATGCTTTAATGTTGTCAATAGAAGCGGGCTACTACATGAGCTTTAACATAGCCCCACAAAAATAGTCTAAAGGCGTTAAATCGCACGATCTAGGCAGCCAATTGGCAGGTCCCGAACGTGAAATAAAATGTTCGTTCGGTGAACATTTTATTTCACGTTCGCCTCTCAATAAGTCCATTGTTGCGCGTGCTATGTGGCATGTCATGTCACCATGTCACCATTCACAGTTACGTTACGATTCGCATCTTTGAAGAAGTACGGTTCAATGATGCCATCAGCCCATAAACCGCACCAAACTGTGACTTTTTCTGGATGCATTGGTAGCTCTTGCAATGCTTCTGGCTGATATTCACTCCAAAATCAACAATTCTGCTTATTTACGTACCCATTGAGCCAAAAATGAGCTTCCTCGCTGAACACATGTGATGTCGCGATGAACTTTCTTAACAGAGCACGCATTTTGATAATAAAATTCAATAATTTGCAAGCGTTGTTCGTTTGTAAGACGATTCATGGTTAAATTATAGACCAAACTGAAGATGATTGACAGTGAAACAAAACACGAAACGTGTGTCAGCTGTTTAAACCAGTGTTGCCAAAAAGATAATAGCTAAAAAATAACACTTTAGAAGTCCCACTTTTCTTAAAAAATTCTTTTTAACTTTAAAACCTAATATTAGACATCCTAACTTCCCGATTGCCGGATCATTGTAGCGTCATTCAGGCTGAAGCTATAGCGATTAAAGAAGCACTGTCCTGGCTAAAAAATAATGTGATATCAAGCACCGATAGCCATTCAGCGATCAAATCTCTGAATTCAGTCACTTTCGACTTCGAGAAGCAAGTCTTGTCTCAAATGAATCGTAGGTGGTCAACTGGCACAGGATGCCTTATTATTGAACAACTGCGACCTACGATCGACCCTAACCGATTGCTTAGTCCGATAAGATTAAGCAGGCCGAATCTTAAAACTCTCATTATTAAGCTAAACCGGACATTACGCCATAGGAACTCACGCCTCTAGACTAGACCTTCCCTGCAGCAGACGGCGATAAGGAAGATGCCATTGTACACTGCAGTGCTTTCTCATCCCGTAGATTTAGGCCTCTGGAAACCTACTAGTATGGCCTAGCTGAACCAAGCAGCATAAAAGTCAGCCATCTTCTCCGATTTATTTAAAACACCAACTAGTTGGCGGAATAAGTATTCATTCATCCTCGTTGTAGCACAATGGGTCTATGCAGGCCTAAGTGTGGACCCCTAAAATGTTTCCTTATTGCTATCTTAAATACATAATTAATGCTGCGACTGCAATTCGACACATTGGGTATTGACTGCAGGTTGAATATGGGAGAGCTGTTCAGTCGACAGGTTGAGTGCGGCTCGTTGATTGCAGGTTGAACATAGACCCCGGGAATGCTGCTTAGTCAGCAAGATGAGTGCGGCGCAGTTTGGAACTATCAGCGCGTATTTTATGTTAACTCATATGCTCTTTTCAATTACGTTCCAATGTACATACCGTTTCGATATTAAAACAATTACTATAAGAACGTGACGTATTAATATAAATACTTTTACCACAACTGTTGCTCCAAGTTGTTGACCTTCTATTCAAGTTGTCGAATTTTCATTTCACAATCATTGCTTCTTAATTGGAGCTCCTCCATTTGTTTACATTGGATCTCCGTTACTTCCATAATATCAGCGTATATTAAAGCCAATGTAATCTTCGTTTTCGGTGGAACGGTTTGTTGCATCATGTAGGGGCTGCATGCTGGTGCTTCTCCGAATAGTGATTCACGTTGTTTTTCGGTGACGTAGGCATTGCACTGCCAGAGCGTGTTTGCTTTTTTTTCATATATTCAATGTCAGCAGGAAAGATATTTACGCCGGCAGCATGTGAAATACTTTTGCAGTCACGACACGCTATTTTTAGTTGACTACGCCGACATTCCTCACTTCTTACACTACATTTTGAGTTGAATTTATTCGTGAATTTAAGAATATGAATGTTTACTAGATACCGACGTGTGTTTTTTTTAATTTCAAGAGCGATTTTTTTCAAATGCTGTCTCATACATTTTCATACATTATCAGTTCAGTTTCAACCCTCATCATTTCTACCATCATTCTTCATTCCAAGCTGCCATTTTCTCCTCATCCCACAAGAATGTCAATTAAAAACTGATAGTGTGTAGCCTAATTTAGGCACATGCCGCAGGAAACAAGAAATCAGGAACACCTAATTGAAGTGTCCATTGATTTTAGGTCTCCTTCATTATGTAAGTTCAACAATAAATATTGCGTGAATATTTTTATTGGAGTAGGAACGAGGTGGTGGTTGGCGTGGTACTAGTTAATTCACCTACTTGTCATTCTCTTGACATTTTGTAGAAATTAAACTTACTGGTCCTCTCTATTGGGTTCTTGCAATGTGTTGCAAATACATTCTTATGTGGAAGCTCTTTTCCATACACTCAATGTGGGTTTGATTTGATCCACCGTCATCTCATTTCGGGGTTATGCCTCCACACACAGAATTTACAAAGAGCTTATCATTAAAAATAGAACAAGGATAAAAATCAGCTCCCTCTGCTGTTAATGAAAGATTGGAATTCAATTGATTGGTGGGAATTGAATCTACACACCGGTCGTAGTGCCCGACATACATATCTCTGCACGCCCATTTGTATGTGTTGGAGCGATTGTGTGTTCACTTTTCACTCACGTAATTTTCAACCAATTTAGGTGGTTCCACAATGAGAACGACATATGCCATATTTTTCAAAAACAAAAAAAAAAAAAAAATACCCGATTGATGGCGTTTCTGTTGAAATTTTTATTAATATTCGAGTTTTTCCCCTATTTTCTGGTTGTTACCTCAATTTTTTATCAAAAATACAACACATTCGAACCAATCGTTACATATCGATTTTTATTTATTTATTTTTTAAGATTTTTATTCATTACAATCGTTGAAGGTTAAAAGTCAGTTAATTTTTTGGTTGCTGTGTTTACTACCGCGATTAAGTATTAGTCAAAGATCGACTAATGCCACGAGCCAGTCTGCTACCAGGGCAGAAGAAAGTGAAGTACAGCGGACCCAGCGAAATCAAGCTGCCCACGATCGCAAAGCGCAATCACGTTCTCGGTTGCGAGAGGCAAGGAACATCAATTTTGTTGCATTCAACTATGACAGTCAAGTGGGTTATAGTTCACACAAATCAGTGACCATCAGTGACATTAACAAAGCTTGTGAACAGCACTGTAGCACAAAAGGAACATTTAGATTGTCGCCACCAGGCCAATTCTGTTCGTTAATTTCTAGAACGTCACCAGAATAAAAACATTTCTTACAGAATATTTAGGCATACAATTTCTGTTTTCAAATGACATCGTTTGGTGCAACACGTATTATCAGAGATAATTTCATGCCAACATTTAATACCAACAGATATGACCTCTTCATATGAAGATTCAAGAAGGTGTATCACAGAGCCGGTTCCTTATTCCCACTTGCGGATAGTTTTCATCAGTTTCAATCGGATAATGAAGGATATGAGAGGAAATCAACGGCTCCAACCAACTGCTGATGAGCTCAATGCATGTTTAAAGTCATCTCATTCTGAGGAGATATGTGAGACACATGACAGTCACATTAACCACAAATGTGCGAGTTCAATTGCAAAATGGTCCATCAGTCAATGAATTTTCAAAGTAGTTGCTTAAAATACCGATAGACAATAAAACTGGCTTAGCAACGTTATCAACCAATTTTTGCAATGTAATTCAATCAAAAGAAAATTGATTCGAAAAGTTTTTCCAAACACTACAAGACACATGTATGGCTGAGCGAAAGAGCTTTATGGGCGGCAAAAAGCAAAGATGTTAGAAAAATTAATGAGGCCATTTTTAAAGAGATACCAGGTGAAGTGTTGTCTTTCAAGTCAATTGATACCATTATGAATGAAGATGAGGTGGTCAATTATCCCACAGAACTTTTAAATTCATTGGACTTACCAGGCCTGCCACCGCACACACTGTAATTGAAAGTTGGACCAATCATCATGTTTCATAATATCAATCCACCAAATTTGTGCAATGGCACACGACTTGATGTTAAGAAGCCAATGGCCAAATTTAGGATGATTTGTTTGTGTTCGCACATGAAGGAAAAAAGAAAAATATTGTATCACAGAGCTTTACAATAAATTCATTTGAAAGAAAAATAATAATGTTTTCTAATTCGCATCGAGCGAAGCGGATGAGGTTACGCTAGTAGCTTATAGCACTGGAAACCTAACAGGCTTGGCTTGACAATAACATGACAATGTCTAATATGAACGCGTGTGGAAATCACATGATACGAAAGTATGACTTCGAATTCACCTATCGTTGTGCACAATGAAGGTTGTCTTGCGTTTTTGAATTTGACTAGGAACTCGTTGTTTTTTTATTTTCTGTAATAAGAGGACGTTTCAACTACTCTTGATTTGTCTTGAGGTATGACTGAAAATATAGGTCGACGTGAAGCATCAACCGACAACGGCACGATTATACATAAACCAATTGCATGCATCACAAGATATTTATAGGACGTAATTTTTTAATGAATCACCACACCTTGTGGAACTCAACACCGCGTTCAAGTAAAAAAAAAAAAGAAATTTAAATTTTCAATAAATGCATTCCCAAAGAAAATCTTGTCTCTTCAGTAGTACACACATGAGCCGCGTATGGCGAACGAAACACTTTGCAAATTCTGGTCGGGTCATTACGGATTGCACTTTCAGTTTGACAATTCACTTTTTAGTTGGACATGTACATGAGTTTTTGTGGAGATTTTCCTCGAAGAGAAAAATCCGCAACTTCTAGCAAAAAGGAGGTATATTATTCTGATTAAAATTGGTTATTTCTCAAAATTAGATACTTATACAACATGTCTACAGGACTTAGTCCTCGTATAACTTGTAGATACTCCACTACTCCGAACCTATTGCCTTAATTATTGCACCTACTTTTCTGCTCCGCAACCCCCATCAAGCCATATACTAGGAAAGGCACATGATTGAACAAATTTGTTTAAATGCGCAGCCTTATTTTCCTCTTCACTTCATGATCTGTTGGGTCAGTACTACTGATCCGAACTCTTACGTTTAAAATGAGAAATTATTCAGTCGGCATTGGTTGAGACATTCCCTTCAAGATACTGGAATTTATTTTGACGAGCCGGAGCCTAGCGACATGTGCCTGATGCAGATATTTTGTTATTTTCTACCCCGACATGTGCGCAATTCTCTTAGTCTTAGGTGTAATTATATGGGCGTTCATAAAATAACGTGGAACTAGACATAGTTGACCTCTTGGTTTGTAATATGTGGGATCGACCTTCTTTGATAGAGGTGTATCGAGGACACCACCTATTCCCACGATATATTGGATACATCCTCGCCATACACAACTTTCGATATCGGATTCCTTTATCGCTCTTCATTTGGTCAGTATCTTTATTCAACTAGACAGCAGTGTTCATCTACTCTCGTACCAGTAATGAATGCTCACCTTTTTAGAACCTTTGGACGCTGCAGTGAATTAATATATTCTTACTAAAACTGACAACTTTTTAGGTGCTTCTACGAGCAGTTCACCACCAAATACGAACGAAAGAAGTTGACCGTAAGTGATTTTTCTTCGGTGAAAAATTGCACACCGCACCCCATATATAAGCTTTCATTGCTTCTTTTAGGAAATAGTTGAAAAATTCCACAGAGACCCATCCAAGCCAGCACATAAGGACATAGCGGAAAGAACCTTCATGCTCGATCAAAGCAAAATCCACTTGAAATTTCACTACGTGCGGGGCGCACTTACCGCCTGTACGAGACTGTTCACGAAACCACCGAAGCCGGACTACGGCGAGGAGATCACATTTGATCCTGATCTGACAAAAAGCATTACGGTCAGTATTGGGAGATTCAAAAACAAATACTTGATGTGTTCATCAATTCAATTTACAGTACGGCAGCGTGGAGGACGAACCCACTCAATCCGAACTCTACATGCTACTGTTGCAGCAGTTGAAGGCAGAAGACGCGGGCAAGAAGGCTTACGAGAAACGCGCCGACGAGATAATCGGCATCATTGATATGCGCAACAGTGAAAGGTCAAGTGCACACTTGACATTCAAGGCCTTTGATCCGATGCGAAACACCGCTGCGAGAGCCATTCGCCTACAGGAGGTAAGTCACACAATAGCCACAAACATTCCATGATTGACTTTAAGTGCAAATATCCTTTAAGTTGGCCTAATTAACTGGTGGCAATGAACTCTCTGCATGCCCGATAAGTGCATTCATATTCCGGCAATTGGCATTACTTATATATTTGCGACATGACTTCAATGTATCCTCCTGCCCAAATGCCACCCTTCTCATAATATATGTTAATTTCGGTTTGTTTACCGACGGAGGCTTGGCAGGGTTATGGGTGATGGGTGATGTTTTGCAGACAACAACGTGGCGATGAGGGCTCCCAGCGTGGTGGCAATTTGGATTAATGCATTTGTATTACTTGGGAATAGATAGTGTCACTCCATTGTTTGTTGCCCCACTTCTTAATGCATAATTGAAAGCATCAATATTTGGCACTTAATTGAGTTGTACATATCCACATACACATGTACATATGTGAGTGTGCATGTCTGGTTTCCAGACGGCTTATGCCTCAAATTATTGGTCAGAGACCTTGAACTTAATTAGATCTATTAAATCCGCTTAAAGCGGATGCCTTCACTGGTATTTAGTGCTGCGCTTTCATGGTGTCCGTTTCACTTTTGATTGTTTCAGAACGAGGATGAGAAGAAGATCCTGATGGAGAGGGCATCGAGTGTCCCAGACTTTTTGGCACCCTATTTAGTGCCGTATGCAGGTAGGAGCTTGACACAAAAGGAGTCTTGGGACGCTTACCACGCTTGCTTGAATGAAATGAAATCGCGATTTGTGTCGCTTCTGAATGAGTTGCAGCGGCGCTATGAAGATGTAAGTACTCACTTTGGATTGACTCGATAGCACCCTCATGAGTGATTCTTCTCTTTTCCAGTTGACAGCCGAGGCTCTTTCTTTGAAGAAGTTCCTGATTAAATTCGAGAATAAATTCGATAACTTCGATTATCAACGTCTCTTGGAGGAGTCCAAATCGCTTGAGTTGAAAAAGAGAATGGTTCAGAAACGTTTGACGATTACGCACGAGGAAGCACAGAAGAAATATGATGCGGTCAAGCAGTCGTTGTTGGTTGATTCGAGGCTAAATTTAAAATAATCTGGTGGTGGAAATATACACATATGTTGATATTATGAAACAAAAGAGTGCGCAGTTATTATTTTTATTTTCGAACGGATTATGGGAGTTGAACGTAATGTCACACAAGAGCGTCCGAAATGTCCTTGAGATTGAAATAAATTACAAATGTCAGCGGCAATAGCCGGATCAGCGTATGTATGTAGGTTATGTCAAATTACAAATTTTCTGCTGGAGGTCCCCTTAAAGCTTGATATTTTCATCAATTAAGAAATGACTTGTCGATTTATTTTGCTCTCATTGATAGCACTGGGATGCAATGGGTAGTGGGTAGTGCTCAAATGCCAATACCGACGACAACCTCAAGAATTATTTTTAATGATTTTTTTAATGTCCATACAGATTCAAAACAATCTAATGTTGAATAGTACTTGAAGCCGATTGTATTAGGTTGGCAGAAGGATGCAGCATTTTTAAGCTGAAGTTATTGCCATCGAAAAGGAAGCTAATCAATAGCCTCGTGGGTAGCCAAGCTGTATTTAAGATTATGTAAGCCATATTATCAGATCTTAAACGATTCTAAGCTGCTATAAGTCCACAGGCCATAAATTCAGAATAGACTTATAACCCACTTAGGTGAGTCATAAGTACAAAATATCTTAAGCTATAATTTAACAAATGTTAAAACGAAGTAGGTCATTATGATGACCTTTCAGATGAAAAAAATTTAAAAAAAAAAAAATCGGAGGAGTACTAATCAATCTATTTGCTTGGTTGAATTTATTCTTATAAACATGGAATGTAGGTGGTATTGGTATACCGTCCCTTCCCCATGACTATTGGTTCATTATTGTTTTTGGAGGTGGCAATTTTTGGTAGTCTATGGAAAACCTGAATAAAAAGAAACAAAACAAGGCAAAAATATAAAATTTTACCTTATTTCGCTTTAAATCGGAAAATAACGCCAAATTTCGCTTTAGAAAACTAAATAACGCCAATATGACTTAATTTCGTTTTGCAGTTTCAAAAACTGGCGATGTTCGTAGCTTCCATTCATCAATTGGTGAAATCAAATAAGACCCAACTGGGAAATGTAAAAAAGGGCAAATTGGTTTGAAGTATTCAAGTTATTCAAGTACTATTCTCTAGATATTGTGGCGGCCGTGTCGCTGCGAGTTGCTGCGTCGACCCCAGCACAATTGAGCCTACTTTATACGGCCTAACCTCTTTCGAGTCTCTAGCAATGCTCAAATAGTATAACTGTCTAGGAAAGGCGTCTCAAATTGGCAGTTCGGAGTCGGCACAAAACATGAAGGTCCTTTCCACAATAGCAATAGAGAAAAATATAGCACACATAACACGAGTGGTTGCTGAGAAGCTAAACCATGGCCCTTTACGGGCTGTAGTGCCACCCACATAATTATTATATTATTCTCTAGCCATTAGGAATAGGAAGGATGTTAACACTCGTGTGCTCATAAAAAAATTAAAAAAAATAGTCTTATTGAGCACTTTGCCCATACACTAGGAATGACCCGAATCGAATATAGGCCAGAACTGTAGAGTAACGTGTGAGATTAAAGCAATGAGGCATATAGAAGAAAGTATACTATATCATATTTTTGTATCACTTTCCAAGAAAGACGTTAAAAAAATGATGGTGTGTAGGCCACTTGACATGTAACAATAAACCGAATCCATGAGTCGGTATCAGTCTGTAGAGTGGATTCGCACTCGTGTTCAAAACCAAACCTTTGTACTAAAACCTTCTTGTGCAAGTTAAAAATTTATTTATGTACTCAAAATTTCTCTAAAAATTATTTTTATTTACGAGGAGAAGCTTCATTTCATAATTTACAAAACCCAATATTTCTTATGAACTAACTTATCCACTGCCATGTGCAGCGTTCAGAGCGTGGTGCCGTTTGCCGGGTGTGTGCAGGGTGGAGTGCTGCAAGTGTTTCGGTGGAACGCTATTGTGAGAGATCGCGAGTGTGCATGCTTCAAAGTAGAATTACCCACGCTAACTTATGTCAAGTGATTTTTTACATCAACCGGACGTTTCGCATCCGCACACCACTTTTCACCACTTTTCAGTAAAAAAAATTTAAAATGTGGCAAAATAATTGTTTCCGTCAAGAGCCTTACGTTTTCCATTCGATATACTAGGCGTGTGATTAACATTATCAATGACTCTTACCCCTCGATTTGTTGTCTTTGTAGATGCCTTTCGATATGTCTTTGCAGATGAGCTTAACTTGTTGATGAACACTCACACACATGACATCAATTTTCCTTTTTCTACACAAACAATGTCGCACACGAAAATCATATTTTGCCACATTACTTGAAGTTATCCAATTTACCAACACGAGTTTAACTCAGTCCATGAATTCCTCGGAAATGCAAATGCAATGCAAACTATTGTATCATCAGGTTGTCATTCAGCTCTAATTAACGCCATCACTAAATAATCAACTATCACTTACTCCATACACACACACATATAACCACCCGCCGCACAAGCACCACAGTACTATCGCATAATCAAAAGCAAACAAACCACCACCATCGCCATACGAAAATGCATATAAATAAACAAACACCGAACAAACAACAACTCGCATCAGCATCAGCTCACAACCATCATCATCATCATCAGAACGAACACATCTTTAATAGATCGTAAACAGCTAAACGAACTAACAAACCAACACGTAAGGACATAAAAGAAAGGAAGATTCCATAAACCTCAACCGAGGACGACGACCACTCATTCGTACGGGGTAAATCATGCTCTATTAACAAATTACCGAACGATAAATCAAACCATCTAACAAACACTTAACTTTATTTTCAATCATATAAATTTTATTATCGTTTTATTGGATGCCGGGTCGATGGTGAGGCAGAGGGGCCATGGGGCGGGGGGAGTCCATGCGACCGGGAGACGGCTAATGCCTTCCACAAGTCCCAGCCGGCTAGTGATACTCGTATGTGTGCTTTGTTTGTGCAAAAGGGACTCCGTTTTGGCTACTAAACCTTGCCCCACAAAATTTTCTAAAGAAAGTTACAACTAGACACTGGGGGGGACGCAGGGGCCAGGAGAGACACAGTTTCAACGAGACCTAGGACGTCGACAAATGCCGGTGTACGAGTAGCCATTAAAAAGAAAGTCCAACTTCATCTTCGTCACCCGGCGGCGCACCCTTCTCCCGCATCAGCCACAATAATAAAAAGGAAAAAACAAGAATATAACCACTAGAGAAGAAATGGTGGGAGTCCTTAGGAATAATTTTTATAGCTCGTTCGTCTTGTGTGCAGTTGGATAAGGGCACAGACGGAGAGAAGAATGAAGCATAAAGGGACCATCCACCCAGCATCACCCACCCACCCACCACCTACCATAACCATCATCCATATGTGTACCCCCGCAAAACGAGCATCCACAGACAAAATACGAAGAAAAGAAAAAAAAAAAAGAAATATAAAAACAAAATACAAATACACTTTGACAAGGCCAACTGAGAGACGACCAGGAGACCAGCAAGCAAGTGGAACGAGGCGGACCCAGGGACAGGGAGCTGAGGAACGTAATCGTTACATAAAAATTTTATGAGATTCGATAAAAACATGGCAACAACCTGTTGTCTGTCTGCTGCCTCTGTAACGTATACCTCTCTTTCTATTCCTGGGTTAAGGACAAAATACATTTAACATATAGCCCGCATGTGGAAAAACTGAATCAGGTCCTTCTTTGGTGATGTTGCAATTCATTCAGATTCCTCCACTTGTTCCTTGTTCTTTTCCTTATTCCTTTTCCCTTCTTTTTTTTTTTAAATAAAAGTGTGTCGGGCTATAAAAGTTTAATGGGGTGGTAGATTTCTTGTTTATTTTTTACGGGTGATATTTCATTTGTGTGGCTATGTAAACAGTAGTTAAGGTTTATCTACTAGGCAGTGACTTACGTGGCGAGCGGTAGTGTGAAAGTGAAACTAATGACTTAAAGTGTTTGCACTCAATTGGATAATTAGCCTTGATTGGGCTATTTTGATGTCTGAAGTCAGAGAAAGGTATGATATCCTATATGATAACATTTTAACTCCGTCGTGAGCACAGGGCTGTTGCACGTGCTAGTACACAATTTTTTAATTTGCTTATGAATTCAATTGGACGGTTTTTCACTTCAAACAACTTCAATTACAAACGATAAGTCTGGGAAAAGAAAGTCTGGATCTAAGAAAGTCTGGGAAAAGAAATAAAACACACCGTTCTAATTCACGGTTACCTATTAATTCCGGGTGCACTTCGACTGAAACCTCCCTAGGCCGTTCCCACTGAGTATGAAGTGATTTCGCTCTCAATATATAAGCCCTCCCAACCCCCAAAAAAATGCCACTCGCTCTCAATTCTTAAATGGCTGCGATAACAGCTGTCTGTTGGCAGGAAATAATAGCGTGAGAACACCAGAAAATAGAAAGAGATAAAATGAGTAACTGAACACCAAACGAATGATTCTGGTTAGCTTTGGCAACCTCACATAGACGGATGTATTCCAGGGGGCTGCAACTAGGTTTATCAGAATCCGCGATGCTTCCGGAATCCGAAAATGTATGGCGGTAGGTTCGAAAAAAATTTATGAAACCCCGCGGTTTCGTTCGGTGGGCTTCGGTGGTTCCTCGGTGTCAGCACACCATCTCCTCATTACCAGCGGTTTCCAGCCAAGCTCTCTTCTCTTATTATGTTGGCCTTGAGCCGAACTGCACGGTACATCGTGAATGTGTTAGCGTGATGCGACAAAATCGGATCAATTTTTGCGGGATCTTGAATTCGACCATCGCTTCGAATAGTTCCTTGCGATGAATGCTGTCGTGTGCGGCCTTAAAATCGATGAAGATGTTGTGTGCATCGATCTGAAGATCACTAGTCTTCTCCAAGCTGTACGTACCAATGCGGTGCAAAATAGATTTGGACGTTCACACAGTACGCTAGACAGGATCTTGTGGGCGACGTTGAGTAGGGGTATACATCTATAGCTCTTGCAAGGATCGCCTTTATAGTGGACAGGGCATATAGAGCTGATATTTCAATGGTCGGGCATGCTTTCTTTTTCCCAAATTCTTCAGATGATCTGGTGCATGCATAAAAGATTATTGTCCTTGCCGCTAATAGAATCTACGAGGGCGGTCAATAGTACAAAATAACACGGATTCAATAGATTTCGTTGCGGTCACGTTAGTACAAACGATTCTGAGTGCACAAAACTTCCAAATGACGTCATATGGGAGGGTATTCTTGAGATATTTAAGATTGTACAAATTGCAAATTAAGTCCCAAAAAACAATCCTGCCTGACCACACTAGAAATACCGAAACAAACCCAAAATCTCCTCTTACAGAACAACTATGTTGTGGGGAGGAATGCATTAGAAACAACGAAAGGAAAAACCGAGAAATGCGCAGAAGTGTACATATCTATTAAGAGTCAATAAATCTGACCTATGGTCAGAAGCGGCACCACTCGTCATCATCAATTGCATCTCATCTCAGTCGCTTTAAAGCAATTTCTTTAGAATATTATCAACACCTCGCTTAAAGTCAAGATTGTATTTATTTTGATTTCGAACTTCGGTTCATTACAGCGATTGAAAGACAATCGAAAATGAATGGCAACGAAAACAACCGCACAGCATAAGGGCCTTCAACTTGTTGAGCAAAAGTTTCAACTGCCATTCTCCTCAAATGATGCCGTGTGAAATTAACAACACCGTCAGCGCAACAGATTATCTTGTTGTCCTTTCGTAAGCCAACAAAATGACAGCAGAGAACAAAAACAACATCCCAGCAAAGAATACAACGCCGGGATTTGCTTCCGTCTCTAAATATGTTAATTACTTCCATCAGCCGGTGGTCAAACAAAGCAGCAGATGTGTCAAGTTGTGCGTGCGCTCGTCTATCCCCGGCACGCCAAAAACAGGATGCACATCAGTTAATCTGCACCGCTGCCGCCATACATTACCAACACACACATTGGTTGTCCATCATCGCCATCGCCATCCCCATCGCACGGTGGCACACAAAAGCATGCCACAGCGACAAAGTGAATAAAAGTGCAATTTTGTGCGAAGCCATGCAAATTGTATAGGGTCCTGTCTGTTGGAATGAACCGCTTTTTACCGTTATCCAGGGAGTTCTATTTTTTGCCCTGGCACTCCCAGAGCACGGTTGTTGTTTTGTATCAAGAGCCACATGCACTACACCCTCTCCACGGAGGACGAAACAACAACAACCTGTAAATCACTAAATTCTCCCGTCAAAGAACAAACTATGTGTTTGCAGCGTTTGAAGTGTGGAGTTAACAGCGTACACAACATACCAGCGCCGTCATCACCACGGACCGACAGGGCAACAACAGCACCTCCACCAATCAACATCAACGCATAGGTCGGCATTTAATTGGTGTGGTCTTTATGGCACCAAAGTTCCACCAAACGCAGTGCACACCGCCAGCAACGGGTGGGTAATATCAGGGGCAACAGCAACTGCACTAAACACACAGTAGCAGGCTCTGATCGACCATTTTGGATTTTTTTTTTCTTTTGCTACTCCTACTCAGCTACGAACCACGTTTTTTCTGCACAACTCTGCACCAACTCCACTCAGTTGAGTTTCACACAAAATGTCACATCCTTGTTTTAACGGATTTTTTCCGTTCGCCCTGCAAATATTCAGAGGGCTAGAGAGCTCAGCAGACAGGATCGGCGGTGGCGGTGGCATCGTCTGTGGACGCCTGGCCCGTGAGTTAGTTAGCTCATCGAGAGTGCAACAGGTGCCACTAGTTCGCCGTATGGTGATGGGTACGAAGGTAGGTAGATTCAGCGGACCAACAGCACTGTGAGTCCAACAGGCGTCAATTGAAATTTCACCGGCAAACGATTTTTTGTTGCGTCTCCCTACTACTGAGGGGTTCACATCCTAAGTGAGTTTTGCGTTTTTTTTTACACATCGCCTGGATGATGAAGTGGTCACATAGAGGCACACGGACACGGTAGAATGATGTGGAAGAAGAAACCTTTAGCTCTTGTAAAAAAATTGCATGTATACGATGGCAGGAGACGAGGAATTAACGCCGCGATGTGGAAAATGCGCGAAAATGAGTGATGCGTAATTTAATGTATGTCCGTCGCCTAGAGGCTGAAATTTGATCCTCGACTGCGACGGTGGTATGAGCCATCTGAGGAGATGGATTTTTTTCTGCTGGTTTTGGTTTGAAACGACACAAAAAGGGGAAGGGCGAACCCCTTGCGGGGTAGTTCCAATTTCCAATTCCAAGATCGTTTGGTGGTTTTATTTTGTGATGCGGCTACTGGTCATATAACGCGCACAGATGGGCAAGTACGAGGGCATTTTTTGCCCCCATAAGAGAAGAGCGTAAGCAAACGCGGGCAGCCAGTGTGCGGAGAAGAAACTCAATTTCCGCTGAAGTCCTTTTCACTTGGTTCTGACATGAAAGCTAAAATGCGTCTGGGTTGTTGTAATTCGAGGAAAACATGTCGGGGACCAGTTGACAGGGACCACGGGAGGGCAATCGGCTCGGCATTGTGAAATATCTTAAGTTTATGTTAGTGAACTAATTTGGAATATGGTATGGCCGAGTAAATGCAGGGCATCTGGGGAAAACATGTACATACTCGTAATTCATGGATGATTAGAATAGGTTGAAACTAACTAACACACTTCTGAAGCAAGAAACTACGAGTTTCGTTGTTCAATTGTCCCATATTGCTTGGAGTACTAAGCTTGTGTCATGTCGTCGTGAAATTCCTGACTGAACGAACGGAGCTGATTATTCGCTCGAATAGATTTTAGGCAATAGACGTCTATTTTCTTGCTCGACATGATAAGCTGCTTGGACTTGATCTCCAAGTCATCAAGGACAAGGTGCACGATCAACACGCTTCTATGACACTAAGCAAGCTATCCTTAGCTCCATTTATGTTAAGGTTCAGATCCCTATTTCACAGGCTTTCCGCGTTGTCTGTGGTTGCTTTGGACAGATGCATTATCTCTTTGAGCTATCTCTCCGACCTTAAAGGCTTAGTTGGGAATAGCTGTGTCCATCGAATCGAATTAATGGGATTTACTTGCATAGTTTCCTGAGTTATGATTGCCACATCAAATAAGATGTTGTTCCTGCTGTAGCTGATATTTAATGTATAGAAGTGTATTCTGTGACAAGACATTAAACTACCCGCCTTTTTTCGTTCTTTGTCCGACCCAGAAGAAGTCCAACAAAACTGTTATCTTCCTTCATCCGTTACTGCTCGATGGATGAATCATCGACTGCAGTAGCTAACTTTTCCGTTGTTGGAGATGCTCACCGATTTCACAGCCAAAAATGGAGTGAATAAATTTCATCAACAATTTGCAATTAAATCGATGCGTTTTTTAGGAATTTAACACATTTGCCTACGATTGCCTACGATTTTATTTTTGTTCTGGCAGCAAACTCGTGCTTGGTTGCTTTATCCTTGATCACTCGATTTATAGTCTTTCGGTTTACCTGTTGAGTGTTGAGATACGATAACAATTTTGCGAAACATAAAATATTTTATATAATACCTTTTTATTTCATATTCATTTCGCTAGTAATATGAAAAATAAAACAAAATGTTATAACTGTAGAGTTGTGTTAAATAGTTCCAATGGCATAACGAACATGGAACGGTTCTTCTTCAAGTCGGAACTAGTTCCTCGAATACGTATCCGAGGCAGTATAAAGCAGAGACAATGGATAGATATTACTTTAAATGTTGGCGACGGACGGTTAATTACAGTTCCACTTTCAATCCTTATCAATAAAAGATCCACTACAACCCCGATACGCCCATGTAACTCACATCGAAATTCGTAGTAGTACTAGAGAATTATTTCTGTAACACCACCCATGTCCGAATATGTTCGGATTTTATTTCCAATCTGACATGTCCATACACACATATATTCCTTTCATTCAAACACATCTCTGCGAACTGGAGACTATTTAGATGAAATGAACATGTTTAATTGAAATATGCGTAACGACAGGAAATAGTTCCGTCAGTGGACATAGTTAAAGGACATAGAAAAGGCTATATATCTGAACTAAACAAAAGGCAATGTGAGAACAACTCTCACTGGAGGAAGAGAAGTAATTTTGATTTACAAATTCGATCCTAATTACATTTCGCCTTACAAAGTATGCGATTTCAACGAATGCAACCTGCTGAGTCGAGTAAAGCGGGGTTAGGTTAGTCCTATTTCGCAGCCGTCACACATAAGCTCGTGTAGGCCCATTGTGTAACAACCCAGATCTAATTGATCCTATTGTGATAATAAAACGTTGGAGGCGATTGACACAGATGATACTTCGTTGTTGACATGGGAGGCGCCTAGGCCTAAGACGCTATTCAAGATAGGATCCACTACAATTTCTTCTTGCTACTGTTATCTGCAGAAGCCATTGTAGTGAAGGTTTAATCTAGAACACAATGCCGTTTATTATAGTAGGCTCGGATTCGATAACCCACCTTACTGGAGTATTGGTGTGCATGCGCTCGATGGTGCAGTCGCCCGATTTTCCTTCCACATCTTGATACAGCATATTCACCTTGCGTCTGCGTGGAAAACAACTGTATGTCCGATTTAGTCTTTTTTTTCGAAGTTACCAAGAATCAGCTCTGCTGCTTGCACATCGTCCAACTAAGTGCTCCAGACTAGCAAAATAAGATTGTTGTAGAGCATGACGGTCCTTCGATTCAGGAGTTCTGATTTGAACCCAGTTGTTAATTTTTTTACGGTTACCATGGGCGATCCTACATAAGTCGGATCTCCATTAGGATGTCGTTTGTGGAGTTCACGCTATAAGTACAGTCATGAGCCAAGCAACTAACAAAATTAATTCGTCTACACACTACATTGTTAGGTTCAACACTTCTTCTTTCTTTATTTGGCGCTATATCCGGGGTGGAGTTGGGCCCTAACCAATAAGCCTATCCATCTAGCTAGCTGCCTCTAATAGCGCAGACCAAGTTGGTTTAGGACCTCCTCCACCCGGGTGCGCCACCTGGTTAAGGTCCTTCTCTACCTGGATGCGCCAAATTAAACGCGGGCGTCCTCTGTTGCGTTGTCCCACTGGCTCGGAGCCAAAGACTATTCGGGCCGGTCCATACGCTCTACATGGCCCAGCCACCTTAGACGTTGGATCTGTAGACGTCTGACTAGACTTATGTCGCTGTACAGCCCGTACAGTTCTTGGTTGAATCTTCTTCTCCACAGACCGTCAACGCAAACAGCACCAAAGATCGAACTTGTCTCTAAAAGAGACCAAGGACTACATTATCCGCTTTTGAGTTTGTCCATGCCTGCGCACCGTACAGCAGGACTGGGATGATCAAGGTCTTATAAAAAGTCAGCTTGGTCCTTCGGGAGTTGGCTCTATTAATCAATTCTCTTGAGCCCCTAGAAACAGCGGTTTTCAAGAATTACTCTGCGTTTGATCTCAGTCCTGATGTTATTCGTACTATTTACTGCGGAGACAACGTAGACGAAGTCCTTGACTACATCGAAGTTATAGCTGCCCATTGTGACGCTCTGTCCAAGGCGTGAATGTTGTAGGTCTTTCTTGAGGTTAGCATATACTTCGTTTTGCCCTCATTCACCGCTAGCGCTACCGTCGCCTTGCCTTGTTTTGAAATTGAAGGACTCGGTGAGAGAGAGAGAGTTTTCTCCATCGGCGTCCTGCACAACCTGACGGGTTTGGCAGGAATGTCGAAACTAGACATGGCGACTACCTCGTCTCTATGGACGCTGTTATGTGCGGACTTGAAATAGACGAAAGTGGTGGGTGTCGATCTGAACTTCTTTGGTATTTTCCAATATCTGCAGTAGTGTGAAGATCTGGTCGATCGTGAACTTCCTCGGCCTGAAGCCATACTGACATGGACCTACCAGATTGCCAGACGGCTTCAGATCCAGGAAAGGATCTTGTATGCGATGTTAAGGAGACTTATCCCGCTGCAGTTGTCGCAGTCAAAGGGGTCTCCTTTCTTGTGGATCCAGCAGACGATACCATATCTTACATATGATCTAATGAAAGTACCCTACCAGCTCATCCCCAGCTGCCTTAAAGAGCTCTGCAGTGTGCACGAACAGCTTTATTCGACTTTAGTCTCGATATCGCTCGCGCGCTTCTAGTGCACTTTCTTTTTCCTCACGAGAAGCCAGGTCTCTTCCCTTCGTCTCTGTTCGTAGACCTCACGAACAGCTCTCTCGTCGTTCGTGCAGGGTTACTTTGTAGGCTTCCAGCTTCGCTGCATGTGCCAGAATGCACTCGTTGTTAAACCAGACCCAGCACACCAGTGGCAAATTCTTTGATGGCTTCTTGCCAGGACCTCTAATCTTCTTCAATTGTTTTCTCAGGCGGCGACAAACTTAGAGCGAGATTCCGGAAGACTCGATCGGCAAAGATCCTGGCAGTCCCTTGCGATTGTAGCTTTCCGACGTCCAACCGTGGTTCTTTTCTCGACTCCGCTGTTCTCTTGATATCCGAGTCTTTAATTTGGCTACAGCGGATGTGGTGTCGCGTAGGCTGTGTTTCCCAATGACTCCACCACAAAGTTGCCTTCCTTAGTCAGCTTAGCGTTGAAACCTCTTAGAACGATCTTGGTGTCGATGCTGGGGCGTTGCTTGTATGACCTTTCTAGGAGATCATAGAAGTCATCCTTGCTGTATTCATCTTTTTGTCTAAGTCTGCCTCGAACAACAAGTCCACATCCAAATAAGCGTTTCTTTTACAATCAGCATTTCCTGGATAACGGTGATGTCTGCTTGTCAGTAGTCCAGTGGCTTCGCGAGTTCCTCGGCTGCACGTTGTCCGTTAAGGGACCTAACATTCCAGGAGCAGAACCGAAAATAGTTGTCCTTGTTTCGTTTGCTGGGGTCGTCAGCATAAACTTCGTCCATATCCGATGCATGTGGTTGTCTCTGAACCATTTGCTTTGCGTTAATCTCACGCACAAACTCCAACTGGAAAGCCCGGCCCTATTCTTCAAGCCTCGGGGTCCGGTGTCGGTAACAGCGGTGAGACTATGACCGCCGCCGTTGGCCCTAGACTATAGGGCTCTTCCGCCGCCATATCTATTCCAAGGCCACGACATCAATAAAGGGAGATGAGCCCTATTACAGATTCAGTCGCACCAGTCTGCAGTCGCCAACAACGTCCCGTGGGGGTTGGGTACCCCATCTTCCATCGGAGGTGCTCGGTAGGTGATAGAGGCTAAGTGTAGACACTTGTGCCTGCATGAGACGCCATATCAACGCTTCCGGGTTCAACTCACTCCAGAATTAAAGTCAGCAGAGCACGGAATGTGTAGAACAACGCCACTTGACTGCTTGAACGTCGGCACACAAAAAAGAAGAATACAGCATACAAAATTGTCTCTAAAATACAAAAGATTAAAGACTGTATGGTGTGCTATTTAGATTGGTGATCGATCATTGCACCACATTTCGATCCACATTTCGGAAAAAGGTGTAAACTCTCGTCGCTATAGCCAAATGTTGGTCGAAGGTATGGATGCGGTTTCAATAAGACGGCATGATTCTCATTGGAATTCTTTTTGTCAAACACGATGTATGGTCAAGAATGCCAAAAAGAAGCCTAAAATGGCTGGGTCATCGATATCCAGGCAGATTTTGATTACTCTTTTGCTTGAAGATTTTTGCCATCACTTACGTCAGGCATTCAGTATCTTTGAATTTTTGAAGATATCCAGGAAATCGCCTTCTGTCAGTGCAAGCACCCTGTCGGGCTAGAGTTAGGAAGTCCAAATTAACTGTGTGAGTTGTGAAATTCGAGACATTCGACAAAAAAAACCTGACATATGAATATGTATTGTTGTAGAATAACAACACGTTAAAACTAATTTTAGAGGAGCAACCTTACCTTGTACTTACATTTCCCTTTAAAATCAAATCTCCGACTAATCGACTACAAAGGTATCAATTTTCTGAAGGAAATCTTGAAATAAATAAATATCCAACCCATTGACCGATATGACTGGTGTCTTCTGGCTGGCTTCATGCTCAGTCAGCATAAAATTGTAGGTTTTCTCGCTCTCAGTCTTTCTCTCGCCCTCGTCGTTCCTGTCATTTTTCTGTTTTACACTAGATTGTGTGATACGTTCTGGTTCTATTTGTTTAATTAAATTCCTCAAAACATGTGCGTTATTCTAAAGACTAATTTCAACATATTTGCCCTGTCCCACCTATCTAACTATTTTGAAATTTAACTCATATGTATCCTGGGAACACCCACAAAGCAACAATGGGTCCCAAGCAACTGCACCTCCATTGCATCGGTCAGTCAAGAGGGATTCCGAAGGAAAACCCATCAAGGAGAGAAGGTTTCTGAGGAAGAAAAAGAAACGAACGGACAAAGGAAACCCAAATCTACACTTTGCATGCATGAGTGAGAAGGGAGAGGGGTGACGGGGGACAGATATGGGCTGCAGCAGCACATTATGATCTGAATGCAGCTAGCCATGATATGGACGTGCGCCTTAGGAGTGGGTGCATGTAGAGGGGGAGTGTAGTGTGTTAGTGCCGGTGCAGTATGCAATTAAGCACTCAGCTACGAAAGACACACAAAGACGGAGAAGGATCTTCGAGAATCCTTAGTCGGTTAAATTCATCCTTTTATGATGAATTCGGTTTTTGGTCATTCATTTGACCTACCCCTCATTTAGTCACCGGAGTTTTCTTCAAATCATCTCCGCCCCTTTTTGGTATGGCACTATGCTACTATGGCACTGTGGGCAGGCTTGGCTTTTACAAAATATTTATGGCAAACCAGCTTATGGTTTGGTTACTCACAAAAGCGCAAGGTGGAGAGTCATGATGGGAATGGTGGGCGCATTCACGAATGTGGGTGAGGTCAGGCTCTTCAGAGAACAAAATCTCAGCAATGCTGAAGGGAGAGCGAGCGATCTGGATGAATGGAATGAATGACAGGGAAACACAGATAGGTAGGTGGATTGAAAGGTTTCATGGAAGGAAATGCTTTCCAGCTCATCACCATTATTATCCACATCGTCGGGGTCGTCATTGTCATCTTGCTGCATCTTGTGCATTTTCTCGAAGTGTGTACGTCTTGCGATCGATGCAGGGTGATGCTGGGAGAACTAATGTAAATAATAACCTAAGCTTAACGTATTTTACTTTTGCATACTGGCCGAATGCATCCTGCCGGAGGACATAAGGCAGCCTACCTGCACATTTGCGCATCCTATCTTTTCATCATGCTGCCACCTCTCATTTCCCATATATTACTGACACCCAACAGCTGCCACCCGACTTATCGGTCTTTCGGAGCGTTTCAGTGAGGGTGGAGTGGATGTGGCATCTAGAATCAAAAGTGCTGGATTCTGTGCTGTTGTTGTTGTTGGGCTTTTCATCTCAGGGTATACGGACGTTGAATTTGATGTCCGTTCTACGAATGCCCATGTGTTGCCTATCAAACGCGATGCGATGCTAGGAGCACAACAGAAACTTACACTCATGCGAAGCCGCTAAGAGGACTGACTCCGGGAGAACTCCGGACAGCCATCGAACACACATTCTTGCGAATACACTTATCCTGATGATGATGATGGAGGTTTTGACGACAGCAACCGAAAGCAATATGGCTTCGCTTGATACGCTACCCCTAGATTGTGTCTGTCCCCATAGAGGAGTAGGTACTCTTCCCGTACGTCTGTGGGTACATTTAGTGTGTGTATGGTGCTGTAGCACGTTGTGTTGCTAGCGTGTGAGCAAGTGGAAGGATATTTCACATCGTGAGATATTCCATACACAAAAGATATTGCTCTCTGCTGGTCTTGCTCCTTTTTGCCAAGGACGAGATGGAGGTGCAGACGATGGTGAAGGAGATACGGTACTGCTTGACCAGCTCGGGACTTATATACATGTGCGTATGTACAGAGCACTTTCCTGCATGCATCCTCATACACACACGTTTGACTTGTGTGTGTTGTGTTGTGCTATGAAATTTATCAAGCGGCAGTATTTTCAAAGACGTACCTAAATATTTTGTACCTCGGACTTTCGGACAACTTCAAGTCGAAGGAGATGTGCTAACAGGCATTATTTGGGCAGCTCACAGTTTTCGATAGACACCCCGGCCACCCAGCCTATCTGTCCGGGCGAAATCCACCCCCCTCTCAGCCTGGCAAACTCACCATCTAGTGGTTGCCTAGTTCGGTCTTCTGAATTTTGCTAGGCAGCAGCGGTAATAGCATCCTTGCGAACAAGGAATAAATAGCCCATTCTATCTGCACCAGTACCACCCATTCGCCTTCGGCCACCCTCTTTCCATTTTCCCCAACGACGTCGCCGACCAAAAAGGGTACCGACTTTCCTATACCTTAGCGAACTCACACTCCCACACATACATATCAGCAAGCACACTTATACACATTTGTACACAAATTTGGTCTTCTGGTCAGTTTTCCATTTGAAAGGCATGAGTTCACTTCACTTCGCCTACACACCGCCATGCCATCATCCTACCACTGAAAACCACCGCCAACGTCGCCGCCGTCGCTTCGATCCACCACCACCACCCACTGAAAAACATAAAAGGAATTGTTGGTGTATATCTTCGTACGTCCAAGTGTGTATCCTTGCGAAATACATCGTCCAGAACATTTGCTTATATTCGGAGAAGGTATACTATACTCGTACGGTCGTGTGTTATTTTCTTGTCGTACGAGGTTTTTTCTTTCGTTTTTGTTCATCGTCGTCGTCGTCGTAGTCGTCATCCTGTGCATTGTGAGTGAGAGAGGATATCTTTAAAGAGGCAGTGAAGGGTTCGGTTCGGGCCTGAAGAAATATCCGGTTCGCTGCTATGGCAGCGAAGAGCGACGATGATGGGTGAGAATGGGTAACGGGTGGCGGTAAGGTTCTGAAAATGTTCTTCTCTGAGCTACGGTAACATTTGCTGACCAAAAACCGAGAGTTCCACATCAAATAGCCAACAGCAGCAGCAGCTGCCCACTATTTAGAAGTGGGATTTAGTATTAGGAGGTGATGGGTGGGTTTGGGTCAGCTGCTTGTCCACCTTCACGACGACGACGACGACGGCGACGTGGTGGACTCTACGACGATGATGACCACCATGCTGATGTTATTTCACCCGCTCTCGTCTTGCCTTCGTTGTTGTCGCCACTGCCACTGCCGCTGCCGCCATCGCCAGCGTCGTTCGAAACGATGATGATGATGATGACGATGAAATTTCGTACGTAAATTGAAAGGATATTACGTTCACATTCATACACACACGCATAGCTACATCTACATTCACAAACGTCCATCTATAGGGACGCTTCTAGAACATGCCGAGATATCCAAAGAGAACTTGAAGGAGAGAGCTGCGAAAAGTGAAGGCTGAGGATTTTCATAGAAACACTGGAGATGCTGGAATCCTTACATATCCTATACGTGGCCGATTGAAGGAGGAGGAAGAGGAGAGTGAGACAGAGGTGGACAGCGGATGGAAGAAGGACTCTTTGAAATGGACAGCATGGAAATGACTTGGTTTGCTATTGGGCTTGACCCTTTGAAAACCTTTTAAAACCTCAAAGTGTGTGTATGTATCCTATGCTCTAGATATCGATATACTTTTGCACACATATATATATGTATGTGTAAGTATGTTTATCCACCTCTATCCCCATAGGGATGCTGTGTGAATATAGGAGAGTAGAATTTGCCGCGGCAGCCATTTTGATTTTGTACTTTAGATAAATTTAACTCCTTAACCATGCACTATACATATTGACCAGGTCCAGTGTTAGTCCCAGAGAAGGGAGGGTTCAGAAGCAAAAACAAAAAAACAAAGAGCGAACAATTTGCAGCCGAAAAGATCTTGGTGGTGTTTTGGTTCTGGTCAGTCTTTTAAAGTGGCCCTCATCTCGGAGTTGCTGGTCATTAATGCGGACTTCAGACAAAATTCCGTCAACGTCACTGAGAGATTTCGAAATGATGACATCCGGTCGGTTGGTGTGGTGAAGTGAAGGAGGTAATTTTAAAATAACGCCACTTGGCAGATGTTATGGTTGAGCCAGAAACTATGCACCCTACAAAATCGGCCACAGGCACCATAGAGATTAATTCGCCTTTTAAAGTATCAGGTTTTGTGCAGTTGACCTTTTTTTTTGTTGGCAGTTCGCTCTCTCACTGGCAACGCATGTATGCCGTACCGGTGGCGGTGGCACTGGGGATGGTTGCTGGTTTTTGCTGAACATGCAACCGTGTTTGAAGAGGATAAAGTTTCAGCCACCGTTAGTTTGTTGGAAACGCCAATTTTTTCGCTGGTCAAAAATTTGAGACGGGAGGCAACGTTGCAGAAGAAACTGATGGACAATATAATTTGCCGCTTGTGTTACGCAGAAAAAAAGCAAGCATCTCAGTAATGGTGATCTCAACAAAAGTGGAAAACGGAGGTTGTTCAGAGGCGTGTATTGTGGTGATATTCCCAACTGTCTCGCCGTGTGAATGAGATGAACGCATGCCATCCGGGTGGTCCAAGGCCACTTCGCGTTTAATTGGAGTGAATCTAGCTGTCACCGGTGTGTATTACACGGATTTAGTGGAGACAATTTATTTTATTTTTCACTTGTCTGCGACTTATGATGAAGCAATACTGCAAAAGAGAGATAGCGAACATACAATGTAGAGAACACGCAATATTTTATACATTTATACAAAAAAATTGCGCTAACCTAAAACGCAAAAACATTTTTTCATTAAAGTTTATGCGTTTTAAGTTAACCCAAGCAAGTGTAAAACTGATGGAACATTGGAGGGATCTAGATGTCGCTATCAACAAAAGTGTAAAATTTTGCATAGTGTCGCTTTTGTTTTCATATCGCACGTTGAAAACAAAAGCGACACATCGCTAGGATGCTCATTGAACTCATTGGCCCCGGGAGAAGTTATGGACCTTCTGAACCATACAACAGGACATGGACTAGCACATACGCAGCCGATCAAACAATTCGAACTAAGATTCTGTATCTTCAGGTATTGAAGAAGACAACAACCGGAGATAGATCATCCGATTTGTTCAGTTTCCAATTATTTGAGAAGCAATTGAATGGGCAACTATCGATAAAGCCGAGTACACCGTTGTTTTGCTCCTTAAAATGTTGCAATAAAAGGCGATATTAATTGACATAAGTTCAGGCAAACGCAAATAAAAACGACTAACTGTTTTAGCACAGCTGAAGTTTGTTGTGACGTGGTTTCTTAAGTCCATATTTTTGTTGTATTTTATTTTTTTTTATTTATCTTTCTGGAAAATAAATATTGTCTTGTTTCTTATTTATTGCAAGGAAAAGTTGTAACTATATTCTATTTTTGATGAATTGTACTTAAAAGCATCGAGTCATGGAGTCCACGCTTGTAACAGTGAACACACTCAGAGAAAAAATCCTGTAAAATGAAACAGTTTGTCACATGATTTGATTTGACGCGATTTATATTTCTTGGCCATTAACATGACGAAGTGTTGTCACTGTGTTAAATTAACATGAAAATTCCAAGGAATCAACAAGACCCGTGTTAACTTAATCTCATATGAACTATAAAATTATCCTGTCCAATTGTAAAATTAACATTTTTATAATGTTGATCTAAAGGGCGAGAACTGTATATTCTACATAATCCATGGTTAAATTAAAACAATTTAATTAAATTAAATTTTATTTTATTTAATTAAATAAAACAAATTAATTTAAACGTACATGGAAACATGATAAATTAACAAGGTTCAATATTAAATTGACACTGTGTATGACAAATTCATATTCACTTCGGCTCTATTGAAAACTTAATAAAACAACATCTTAATTTATTGTTCATTGTTTATTAAAAACATTTTAACCGTACCAACTTCAGTTTGTTACAAAGTATGTGGAGGAAAGCGATGCTCATTTAATTGAAAAAATTACCAGAACTAAAATTGTATGCATATTTTAGAGCAACAATAAACTCCATGGAACATTTCATTGAACGTGCATATCCTTTGAATACTTTATGAGTTGCTTCAAACCCCATGCAGCACTAAATTTTAATAGGTCCACATTTTTTTTACCGATGGTTAATAATAATACTGTGTACAAAGAGTTATGTTGTTCAATTAAAATCTTATCTGAATTATTTCATTCATCATAACAATATAAATGATTTGCAAGAGTTTAAAACAAAAGTTTCGCGCTCTGGCAGCCACAGGTCTCCAATTATCAAAGGCATGTGATGGACAAAAGCCATCATCTCCCTTGCTTTAAGATTGGAGAAATGTTATCAATCTCTATTTCCCCATACCTAAACATTTGCTTTTGATAATTTAAAGTATCAAGTGTAAATAGTTTTTTTTTTCTATAAAATCTAATAGAATATCTGACATGTGGTATCTACATACTGCCTCAAACAAATCCCGCATCAAATCAAAGTCATTTTCGCCCGTTAGAAGATATGTAGGCTGATTTGCAAGAAGAAAAAATATGCTAACTTTTCTTAGTTTTTATTGAAATTTATATTACTCACTTGCTAGACAAAAGAACTTAAGACTAGCTCAACTAACTTTACAATTCATAATTGTTCTTATGTCCTACTGACCCTATGAGTGTACTCTAAGCTAATCTAGTCTAAATTATAAATGTGCCTTTTGGCTTAATCTACGTGTTTTGCTTTTAAACTTTCCTGACAAATTTGTACCAAGAAAACTGATAAAAAACTTGGCTAAACTTAACTACTTAACCTACCTTATACCACCTTACACTAACATAAAACTTAAGACTATCTTAATTGTGTCCGTGACAGTACGGACCCGTGCACCAGAGCGTATATGTTATGTATATGCTTAACATATATAACTTATACGCCGTGGTGCACCTTTTTTTTTGGTTTTTTGTTTTACATATATTGTTTATGTTTTGGATTTTTTTTCTATATTCTTTTTTTTTTTGAATTTCTTGTTTTACTTTTTTTTTCTTTGGCATTTTTGTTTAAATATTTTTTTGGGGATTTTTTGCTTTAATATTTTTTTTCCTTCATAACTACCTTAATCACCTATGTAAGCTGGCCAACATGGTCAACTACCGGGTCGTTTAAAAAGGCTAGCAGTGGCGGAGACTGGTTTTGGTGTAACCACCAGTGAAACTGCCGCTCTTTGGCAGACACATTCCTATCTCGAGCGGTGATCGATCTACTCAACCGAAGAAGATCCTCGTGGGTGCGAGCGACATCCGGTTCGTATTAGAGTCGCCTGTCCACTGTTCGGCGTACGACATGGAAGATTACAGGGCATCCGTCTGTATCCTGTATTAGGCCAATCGTGTCTAAAAAGAGGAAAGCTTCGGGAGGAATAAAGCCGTTAAGGCGCACCCTTTCATTGTACATAATATTGGGGTAGTAAGCCCCAAGGATCAGACTGTTAGAAGAAGTCATAGCTTAATAATAAAGTTATCTATCCTGTTCAAGTTTGCCCCGTCGTACAGGACCTCGTTAGGATAGTACTTCTTGCACTCAGACTCGGGTGTACGATACAACCGGAGAAAGGTCCGAAGGCACCGTCTCTCGAACAACCTCATCTTTTCCATCTGGGAGGGACTCACGTTGAACCACCACGGACAATCGTACGCCATAATTAGCCTGATGAGAGCCATGCTGCAAATTACATTCACCCTGGAATCAAGTTTGCTGCTGTAAAACAACGTCCTTGCGGCAGCAAAGGCCTTTCTGGATTTCGTCAGAGCAGTATCTATATGTTTGTCAAAATACAGATATTGATCCAGCCAAATGCCAAGATATCTAACTACACTTTTCACAGCTAACGGCCGTCCGGATCAACTATTGCGAACTTGCGCCAGTTTAGGCGAATATCCCGAGACGTCATGTGCACGGGTGTCCTGAAAGGTATAGTTTCACACTTCAGGAAGTTGATAACCAACTTTCAGTCGTCCCAAAATCGCGCAATTTTCTCGAAGTCACTCTGCAACAAGATATTTATTACCTCAAACTTCGGACCTGATCTGTACGCTACCAGGTCGTCCGTGGTAGAAGTTTCATCGCCATTTTTCACGACAAACTTTCTACCTGTTATCATGTCATAGATCATGTATAGCATTGGTTTACGTATGCCGACCCTGACCAACTTGATGAAGAGAACATACAACCAAACGGTGTCGAACGCCTTCTCCAAGTCATTCAGACAGGCATTGATTTTTGTTTTTGTTCCACTGAATGTCGGAAAGCAGCTTTGACGCGGCATGTATGGTATCATGCCCCGCCCTGAATTTGAATTGGTTGCCCGGTATGATTTTATTTTCATCAACCCATTGCTTCGGAACTCGATTGACTATCTTTTCAAAAACCTTGCTTATGCAAGGAAGAAGACTGATCGACAGGAGATTTATCGGATATTACTTGTCTTTGTCCCGTTTAGGGATCGGTTGCACTACAACTGTTTTCCAGTGCGAAGGGTAATGTGCATTACTCAGCGCATTGTTGAACAACGTTGTGTAAATTTTGACTGCTGTGGGGGGAAGATGGCGAATCACAATATTCGGTATTCCATCGATTCTCACGGACATTTTCTTCTTCATCGAGTTAAAGATACCCTGGAGATCTACTTGCGAAATCAAGATGTGATTTCTATCGTTGGAGACGGCATTATGTGCCAACTTATCCTGAACCTGGTGAATCCTGGATTCTCGGATCGTCATTGACTTATCTCGTTGCGGAGATAGAAGTGGTATAGCAAGGCTCTGTTTTCCAGGTCGTGATTCGGCCTACTGACCTCGTTGATCGTATACACTCCCTGAAACACAGTAAAAATAGCTTTCACCTTCTTTTGGGGATCCACAACCACGAAGAAGTCATTGTCTAGCACTGCCCTAACTGGATCGATGGCAACTGAAGTGAGTAATTGTTCGTTATTTGCCGTCCTGGGAAGTCGAACGGCCTGAATGTCGTTATGATGTTTTCTCCGGAATTTTTTTTTTTTAAGCAAGCTTATAGCCAACTATTGGCGGTTCTTGATCTTCAGAGTCCTGACTTCTGCGATTTGTGGATCTGTAAACCGCCTGTGCAAGAGTTTGAGTCTTGACAGCAGTCTACTTTTGTGCACGTGAAGTGCATGGATTTTGATAGACGTCGCTGTCATCGATCTGCGCTACCTTCGGAATATTGTCGTCCATGGTACGTTTTATAACGTCGTCTATTTGTATGAATATGTATGTTGGTACGTGTCAACCTCCGCGTTAGTTAGGTTTCAGTTTGTCGGAGGATTGATCCCACTCGAACGTAGCTCTGTGGTTAAAGTCCTCGAGAAGCGTGACCAGCTGGCCTTATTGTAATTATAAGGGTGCCTCTGGACATACTCCTCCTGTTCTTCCACCGGGAGCTGAATAGCCGCAAAGGGCCCGCAGTGAGTTCAGGATGTCCTCGATCATAGATGAACATTTCTACGAGTAACTTTCAACAAAGTTGTTTGTTGTAGAATTAAACAAAAATAAGTTGAGTTAGAATTATAAAAATTTACAATTTCTTGTCTTCTTGGAGTTTCCTGAAGCATTTCTTGAAATTTAGAATAGGACTTGAAGAGCTTTGGATAGACGGTGTATTTATAATACATTTTACAACTTCGGGTTATATGTTACTTACTAGATACATCGTTTTGCCTCCAGTGGGAGAGTCGGATGTAAACATAAAACTGGTAACTATTAATTAATATCGTCATCTGTAATTAACGATAGACTTTCGACATCCACTCCGCAATCTGGACATCGGAACCTTTCAAAGGCCCCGAACCATTTGGCACTGTAGGAGACCACGTCCTCAGGGAAGAGTTTAGGGAAATAGAAATAAGAAACCGGGCAGATACCTGCAACAATGCTCATGGCATGAAGCAGGTCAAGAAGTTTAGAGGTTTAAGGCGTCCATCAGAATGAGCAAAAACAACGTCTGCACCCTAACAGGCTTCCTAACAGGGCACTGCAGGCTCCGGCGTAGCACCTAAGGAAGCTAGAAGGAAGAAGGCCTCTACAGATTCTGAGTAGAATCTAATGAAATTCCAGCACATATACTGAGACTTTGTGAGGCACTTGCCCGCAAAAGGCAAAGATGTTTAGGCAAGCACCTAATATCAGAGGAATAATTAAAGCCACTGGAACCAGCTCTCATTCTCAGATTCCTAAAGGAAACTGGCTTAGAGAGAATACTGTAGGAACATTTTCTTCCACCTTCGCGGAACAGAAGCAGATAACCCTCAATACAACTCTGAAAAGAGCTGCATGAGGGGGGAGCTTTTAAGAAAACAAAGGTATGAATAGGGGGCACAATAGATCTATACGTCGCGGTGCAATTTACCCTTAACAATAATAATAATAATTCATTCTATACTATATATTCGATAAGAACATCTTGAGAAAACTCTTCTGATTCCATATTTATTTTTCTTTTCTTTAATTTCTCACAAGAGGTGGGAGACTCAACCGTCTACATTTAACATGGGCGTTGTCAAATGTTTACACGGCGTTTTTCTCCGAGTGCAAGGCCGGGTTTTATTAGCTGACTATATTGAGCCGTTACTGTGAATACTGTTCGTTATTTAATCCAAATCTTGTACTCATTTAGGCACACCCTTTATAATGCTTCCTTACCGGTGATTTCTGAAAATTCTTGATTTGACAGTCATACTTAATTTCAGTCACTTGGCGAGAAGCAATTTAAAAATTTAGTTGATTCAACTATCGAATTCGATCAAAACAGAAAGACAAGATTTCAGTTGGAACTATGTAAATTATTCACAATTGAACATTTTATTTATTAAATATTATTTGACGCTCTATGTGAGTGGAGGGTTATTGGACCGACTGACTCGGCTGATCGACTAAATCTAAGGTACAAATACGTCTTTATTCATAGGCATTTATAGGTAGATAGGTAACATGTTGCAGCCAATGTTCCGTCCTTGGTGATAATGTCCTCGACTGGATTTACATGCTTGTGATCTGTCAGATCAACCGCATGATACCCATCGTATTGGATTTTGTGGCTATTTGGGTTATCTCTGTGGATTTCTGTGGACCCTAAACGTGTCAGCACATGTTTGTCACTACTCTTCCACTTCGTATGAACGAACGGATAACACATAGTATGTACGTATTTTTTCATTCTCACTATCAAGTATTTGCAGCAAAATTCAAAACACATCTACTCAGTTTTAGGTACCAGAGGCGGCAAAAAATCAAGCTCCCTAAATGAAAAGATGTACAAAGGTGAACTTTATATGCAAGTAAGTATGTCCGCACGAGTCTTGACTGTTGAATATTTATTTATTCATGCTTCTGCCAGAACCCACTGTAGACATCTTATCCTCTGAGATAAATTTAAAAATGTCCACGTTCAAAGGACATGGTCATAGAATGGGTTAGAACCTAGCAACCAATCTCCCTCCATTACATGGAAAAAAAAGATCCTTCACAAGCATAACATATGAACCACAAATACATGTTCTCGATTATAAATTATACTGAATCATTCTTCTTCATTTCATTCTAGCCCCGGCCACAACCCCATCCGCTGCTTTCAAAACAAAATGGTCAAGCGGACCAAATCAATCTAAATTCTTCCAAAAAAGAGAAAAAATAGTGTACAGCAGACTGAAGCACACCGTTCTGCAACACTGAAAAATTGCCACAATTCGATACGTTTAAGTCTTCATTTAGGTAAAACGGTCCAAAATTACCGCTCAGCTACCACCCAAGCGGCACACATCCCACAGATGAGAAAAAATAAAACCGAAAGGGATGAACGCACATTATGAATTATTCAATGCGGCATGCACACACCATAGTGAGAGAGCCTCTAAGTAGTTGAAGCCTGCTTCAGTCAAACTCCACTCCACCGAGCCCATCGCCATTACTATCCACACAACCACCACCAACACCAGCCCAACAGTAACCACTGCTGACCGAAGACCACTGCGGGACACACTGGAAACTGAAAAAGAAAAAAACCAAGATGAAAATAACACACGCAAGCAATGACCATCCATGTGATTCCCTAAACATCCCCTCCCGCCACCTATCTCTCTAGAAAAGATGAAAAATATTTTTCCTTCCTTGGAGATTTTTTCTGTTCTGTTTTTTTTTTCGCCCGTTGTCCATTTTCATTTTCAGTGAAACAGCCCCACGGTTGGTGGACCTACTCACAAAAAAGCCGTTTTAAGAATTCCCAAAAGGGTAAAAGAAAATCCATCTACGACCCACCGTGGCCACCCACCCCACCCCAAAATAACCATCGCCCGGACCCGCACTATTCCTAATCATCATCATACAGTGGTGAGCCTTCTTTCATCCTTATATTCACTCCAGCCTTATTCTTCTTCTTCTCCTTTTTCTACTTTTTTCCAATTTATTCCACATCTTATGTGCGGTACATTGTTAACAAAAAAAGGACACACGAAAAAATATTCACATGTGGAAAGCCATCAGCAGCAGCAGCGTCGTCGACGTCGCCGGAAGAAGGGAAAGTGATGGAAACAGGAAAAGAACCAAGCGGGAGAAGAGGACAAAACAAAATCAAATATCCAACCTAAGCCCAAGGGTGGCCGACAAAAAAGCGCTAAAGGAAAATAAATAACGCGCAGCCCATCACACGCGCGCAAAAAAAAAATGAAAGAAACCTTGAGGATGGAGAAAAGTCCTTTTGCGAAATGGCAATGGCGATGGCAATGAAGACGGAGATGGTGGAGGTGGAGAGCGAGAAAAACTCGACAGCTTTTAGCCCTTGAAGAAACAGAACACACTCGCCAACACAGAAGCCAGCATATTGGACAGCAAAGCTGTGACCGTTCCCATCCCCTAGTGATTGTTCTCAATCCGCGGGGGCGAATGAGGGTGGCACGGGACGAATATCTTATTTCGCATACAATGCACAAGGATATTACGGAAAATCGCCTTGTGCGCGTCGTTGCGTTGTCCGAAAATGTGTGTTCCCGTGTCAAATCTTCAACGTCCCAAATGTACGACCTCGCTCGCATCCACTGCCCAGTAGCATGAGAACAACCATGCGTACATACGATATAAAGTGGACGCATAAGCGTGGCTGTATGTGGGCTTGTACATATTTTGGAAAACGTGCGTGTTCGGCAGAACGACGAAAGGGCTGGACGAAAGTGAGTTTACGGTATGATGGCAGGGATGTATGAAATCGCCAGCGGTGGCAGCAACAACGATGACGACGTTGACGACGACGCACGGTGTACGGTGAACGGTGGACAGTGGACACACGATAAGTCCCACTGCTGCCGTATCTTATAGGGGGTGGTTTTCTGAATTTCCAGTTTTGCGGCAGAAGGCCGATTGGCCTTGGTGCCCCGTCAACGTGGAAGGACCCTTTTCTCGACCGTTCTGGGGGTGGGCTGTGATGGAATGGGATGAATCGGGGGACGGTCGAAAGTAGATGATATAAGAAGGATATTTCGTCCCCTAGTTTTCTCGCGGAAAAACACGGATGGCCGAACAACGAATATTGGCAAAAAAAGGACAACGCAGCAGCACTACGCTAGGGCGAGCACACTTGTCCTTTTCTTCGTCTCCCACAGCAGCGTGTGCTTGTGTCTGCTGTGCACGAACGTGGGTTGTCATCAACGACGACCGGATGGATGTCGAGCGAACAAATGTAAGCCTCCACCCATTGATGCTTTCGAAAAACCGCCTTCGCCAAAATGTCCTTTTGGCCGTATCCACACTACACTAGGTATGACCAAATGTCAGCATCGGGACATACATACATTTTTAATAACATCTAAGGAGCAGCACAAAGCCGAGCATGTGTGTACACTCAGTCGATAGGAAAGGGATTCTTGGAAACCGGTTGAAGACGCCGGATCCCCACGACGGACACAAAAACACGCGGACGAGGAAAATTTCCTGAAGGCTGCCCTAATATATGTATTTCTTTGGATCAATAATTTGTAGTTTGACCGTGCAAACCTCCCCCCTCCTTCACACACATGCACGTGTTCCTCGCTCAGTATGGACTTTGAATTGAATTATACGTCTCCTGACGACCAGCCAAGCCTGGCGAGTGTGCAACAGCGACTCTGGCGTTACATCTACCAATTTTCAAATGTACGACACCCCACCCCCACGTGATAATCAGGATTTTAATTAAACTTGCTTTTATATCGACTACCGAATCCTTGGATGTGTTGTATATCCCGTGAAGTTAATATGAACTCCTGGCGACCGACGTCAAGGAGTAGTTGGACTCCTAGTGTGAAGCAGACAACCTGTCCATGTCCTCTCGCGTTCAGGGATGCAAGAAGAAATTAGATTGTTAGCAAGGCCGCCACTGAAAGGCATCGCGATGGCTTCGGTAGAGCATCCTCTCTGCATTATTTTTTTGTCTTTTTTTTCCATTTTGCGTTCGCTTCTCCTCCTGTTGCCTGTGTACAAGGGGTAGCATCGCGTGAAACCGAACTGCTGACAAGACACAAACCAAACCACCGCTCCAGGGGACTGGGAATGAGGTCACCAATGTGAAGGTGGTTGGTTAAAAGGCGACAAATATCAATTGAATTCAATAAGGATACGAAACAGCTAGTGGCGCGCTGTGAAGCTCTGCCGATGGTAGTGGACTCCAGCAAGTGAAACGTGTTTCACGCCAGGAGAAAGATCGTTAGAGAAAGCGAACTAAATCGTTTTTCTGACGGCAACACGACGACACGTCTATATTGCTGATGTCCCTGGAAAGGTGCACAGGCAGAACGATGAAGCGACGACGACGATTCGGCGAGAATTCAAAGCGCCGCTAAGCGAAGACTATGTCAGCGATTGCGTCTTGCACGGGTATGTACATACAATCGTTCTTCCTTTTTTTTTTTCAAAATCAATTTACCACCCGTTGGGACGGTTGTTAAGGTATTTATTTTTATCAACGCTTTAGCTTTTTTTTGCTCAACAGTAAAACATGCCGTCATTCTTGGGATCGGTGGTATTTAATCTGAATGAACGGAGCATGATTTGAGGGAAATGCAGCAACTGATTGAGATTACGCTGCAACTGCGGCAGGATATATATCGTCTCTAATCCCAACAACCGCCTTTCACACGAATTCCGGCTTTATTGATTTTCTTCAGGTGAGGTGAGTCAAAGTGCACTGATGAACTTGACCATTAATTAAGGTGTTGCTACAGAAATGAATTTAATCTAGCACTAGCATGGACAGGAGATTGTCAAATGCCACGGTGGCTGCAAGTGGCAGCAGGGACTGATCCAATAAGAAAAACCAAGTCGAAATTCAATTGCTCGTGTTCCTATCCACGAGTGTTCAAAAATGTGTATTTTTTGACTCTTTGTCCGAACTGGTCCATGTCATACAAGAGAATTAAGCCAAATGGACCATTGAAGACGAGGTGTTTTTCAAACCAGTCCAAAGCACATTGCAACAAAAAATAAATAAATTAAATTTACCAAGCGAATAGTCAGATCACAATCTGTTAAGAAGCCCATACACAGCATTTGTGTCGGTGTCCAGAGTGTGAACTATGAATATCTTTTAGTTTTGAGTGACTGTATTCCGCGATGTGTGATATGTATTTGTGCGATCTGTGACGAAAAGAGGCATCGATGTGCACACGAAAGTGTGCGCACGATGTGTGCTGTGTATGGGCCGCTTTAATGCCATTGCAATCACATAAATCCTTTTATAACGTTACGAGTCTAAGAAATACTCCCGCAAGCTTTGTGGCTCAACTTGTAGAACGCTTGCATCATAATGCACTCGTAGTAATCTGAGGCCATCTGAGGCCGCCAATACTCCCATCGTTTGTTGACTGTTTTCTTAGAACGCACTTGGGTAGAAAAATTGCAAGCAATTGGGTTTCGACTTGGTCTAAGTTATTGAAAAATCAATCAGTCCCCTCTGCTACTAGCAGGCACCGTGTACGCTCATGAACTGTTGATAAAGCCCCAGCTTGGTATTTCTCCGTCGCCTTATGGACGGAATTTTATGCGAGCATCTTGGATTGAAGATTTACAAGATCCCTTTTGTGCAGGAATTGAATTTGCCAGCTGTCATCGTTGCGTGGCCTACAGAAAATGAGCAGAAGGATACACAGGATTAAGTTTGCGAAGGACCTCTGTCTTACCTTAGCTTCATATTGGATGTTACAGGTAATTAACAATAAGCAAAATTGTCACATGTGGAGCGAAGATTATTCAAATGAATTTTCTTAGTACATCCCGAGAACTCAATGTTTGGTCTTTAGGCTGAAGGTTAGTACAGTTATCAAGCCGTTCTCTTGCTGTGGTCAACGGACACATGATTACTAACTGAATTTTCTTTCCCGATTGGATGACATGAGAGGTTGGACAGAGGCTGCAGGAGGATGATGCTGTGACATATTGCAAAAGTGGCAACCCACTTATTCAAGAAAATTCGAAAAGGGCATGATACGCAGACACATGGGTGCCCTGACATCCTTAAGGTTCACTTGGACTATCGTGTTGGGCCCATTATGCCCTTGTCAGGGTATGACTACCATGAGACCTGCATTTAATCCTAAAACCACCCAGATGTACATAAGAATCTCAGTTCAAGCAGCTTAAGTCCTCTAGCTCTACGAAGAAGTGCCAGTGGGACTGCCTGATAGATTGCCCTTCTTCATTTATGCGACTTCTGCAAAAGTCGATATGCATTGTGTTCAGGCGCATTCATCACTAAGAAAAGAAAACTGATCTTTATCTCCGCTTGATTATCAGGAAATACAGTTATCGATTTAACATCGGTTACGTTGTCTATCAACGCGTGTGCCGCCTCATTATCTCAGCCACTTCGTCTTGATGTTGCAATCGTCTCTTAGTGCCAGAGATTCCTGGGAGTGGTCGCAGGAGACCCCGGTACAGGGCAATCTAACCTTCTGCTATTGCCATTTGTTTCTGCAATTCTTTCCAATCCATTTGTACTGCTCTTCTCCGGGGAAAGGTTTTCTGGTCGTAGAGGATAAAGCCGCCGGCCCGTACACTGGGGATCTGAGCTCAAATCCAGACATATTCAGGCTCACAAAACCATATCTAACGAATAATTGATAGCAAAGCGTGTCTAGCGTCGCAGTTCGACGTAAGTCTGCTTCCGTCCACTCATGACAAAAATATAGCTTTGCCTTGCGTATTATTTTTTGTTCTTTCATGGGCTGGACAAAAACCGAGGAACTAAAGCGTACTTTTCTCTTCCTCTTCGTCTCTCCATCTACCCCTCGTCGTTGTGTGGGGTCCCCATTTTTTTTTGACATGCAAGCCGAACATGCACTGGCCGGAAATAATGCGCACAACAGAACTTAGTACGCCACAGTTTAATTTTAGAAGCACACTTATTTTATTTGCCGATGTGTACGGTAGCCTCCATAGCATAGGCGGCTTACTGTAAAGACATGCAACACTTACGACAGGCGCTGGCTATTGCACCTGATGGAGCCCGTTCGGCCCTCAACCACTCAACCCTTCAGCACGGCTTGATATTTGCTCACACCAACAACGGTGCAATTATTCCCCAAATCGTGGAACTCCTGCGCAAGCTACCCCAAGTATGCCTATATTGACCTGTCGCAACCTAGCTGTTGCTTCTTCTTCGTTCGTCTAACAGCGTTTGTCATACCGCCGCTGCACTGCCCTCATCTCCATGCTCGATTCTCCCTGCTGTTGGAGTCGCTGCAAAATCCAGCTCTTAGTTATTCTCCATAACTTGCACAGCATGCGTAGTTACTGGAAAAGATCCACCCAAAGAATATCTAGTTTCTTAAACCCACGACTGAACAACTTCAATAAAAACATAAAGTTAAGGGCACTGAGAAAGGATACACAAAAAAGTAAAAATGGGTAAGTAGTGTCAACACATTTCATAACCCCAGATAGCAAAACAAATCCACACACATTTCTCCAATTTCCTACATCCTTATTGTCGTACTTATGTCATTTCATTCCTGTCACATGTACAGCAACTCGGCGACAACCAAGGAATCCGTCTCGAAGCATGAATGAATTTATTACACGAGTTCGCACATACACGTAAACCCACAGGGGTGGGAGGTGTGGGCGCATATCTTGTGAAACACGTATCCATCAACAACAAATTATCCCGATTACAAAACTATAAACGGACCAATAAATCCGAGGATTTTATTTAATTAACTCCTCATGATTTTATTATCCTTCTTAGACTTGCGCCCCTCGTTCTCGTGCCTCCTGTCGTCCCCGTGTCCTTACACAACCCTCTGGATAATCAGATTCACAGACAGGCAAAAGTAATCCCGGTTTTATCACTTTTTTCTCCTCTTCTTCTTCTTCATCTCGTTGCTGTTGTTCTTCTGCTTGTGCCTGTTCTTGCTCTTGCTTCACTCAGCGTCCCGTGCGTTCCTTGATGGTGTCTGGTGTCTGGCCGGTGGAGGACTACTCCACCACTCGCCTTTGAGTTGGCCCTCTTGACATAAAGGCAATCGTAAAAGAATTTAGTGACGATAAACACATCATCAATAAATGAGCGTAGTTAACATAAAATTCGCACTCATAAAACATAAATAAACGGTGATGGGGATACGTACGAAGACGAAGGGAAGATGCTGTAATGTCGAGACGAAGAAGCGCTCCAAGTGATCCCATCACCACCAGCAAGGATGCGTTCAGCAGCATGTCCATCACGGGTCCGTCGGTCTTGAAAGCAAGCATATCAAGCATGCGGTAAGCTATAAAGAGCTATAAAAGTGAACCACAAAAATTCAATGGAAGACGGGTGTGGGACTGCTGCAGATGAGAGAAGTTGCCATTAAAGTTCATTCTTTCAGATCTCACACTCTCCTCGTTCTGTGCTCATTCTTCGATTTGTGTTGCGGTGGTAGTGAGAGTTTTGTGGTTTTTTTTTTTGTGGGTGAGAGACGTTTTTTTTCGTTCCTTTTTCGTTCTTCTTTAGCTACTTGTTTGACATTGAATGTAAGTGCAAATCGAAAGTTGTTCTTAAGGAACAAACTTGAATGAAAGCAGGGAACTAGTGCAGAGCACAAGACGTCCGGACGTGCGACTGCTCAAATATAATGGCGATAGAGTTTAAGGATACATTACTTAATTCTTGAAGGAGGTGTGTGCATAAATATGAAACTGCAACAACACCAGCACCAGTACCAGAACGATGTCTTTACCAACCTTACTAAGGAGAGCGTGTCCTGGTGTTGTCCTCGTCCTCGACGCTGTCGTCATCGTCAATGGAGAGTAAAAAAAAGCAGAAAGAGACATCAAAAGTACCACCACCACCATCAGCAGTAGCACCACACAAAAAGCTCAAAAACCACCCACAGGATCAATGCTCCAGTAGGTTGCGAATCTGTCTATGCGAAGTGCTGCACACTTTGTTCGTACTACGTACGATACCAGTCGACTAGGGCCATAAAATTACTTTCGTTCTTCGTGCACTTGTATGCGGAGCTACAGTAGTTACATTCGAAGCCGGCCCGGTCTGGAACGGGCTCAACAAGTGGCTCATAAAATTTAAATCAATTCATTTATGTGTTTTTGTGTTGTTTCTTTTATTCTCTTCCTCTTCCTCTTCCTCTTCCATTCTGTTTATTTGATTCGGTTCTCTTTACTATGCATGTATGTGTGAGTGTTTACTTCTTTTGGGGTTTTTCTGTTGCGTCTCTCTGCATTTTTATTCAGTTTTTGCTCGGTGAATGGGTATCTCCCATTCGAGACGGGGCACGGGTGCTACGGATGGTGATCTTCTGGGGCTTTGGACTGCTTAGGATTCATGGTCAGGAATGTTGTGTGTGCGGTGTGAAAGTGCTTTGTCATTTCGTTTATGTTTCGGTTTTTCATTGCAAGCAAGCTTTTGAATGGTTTTTATTGGGAATGTACTGTTAGTACCTAAATATGTTTGCTGGGCATGAAGTGGGCCATTAAAATAGATTTGATTCTTTCGCAAGTGCTAAGCGAATGATTGTTATTGTTGTAAACATGGGCTTATGGACTGCATTAAATTATTATGACCACGTGTCTGCACTGGATCTATTAATGGTTTGTGTGCAGAAAATGACTTTGTTTTTCATACACACCAGCCAAATGTCTCACTCATGAATGAGGCAAAAAGCGGAAGGATTAAAATACTGACAAATTTATAAGCAATTGCAACAGGTAAGCTGGCGTGAAGGTTAACGTGTTCAAATCTGAGGTTTTGGTGATTTCCAATGCATTCTAAGTGTATGTGGAGTCCCATTGAACCAGGTGTAGAAATCCAAGAAAATCAATGAGAAGAGTAATGCTCAACTTTCTTGAAGGCTGGGGCAAGTTTATCAATTTTTAAGCAGGAAGAGCTAGGTAGATTGAGCTAGATTTCAAAGACAACTTTTCAACTCAGTAGGTATTTATTCCATCGCTCACCTATGGTCATGGAATTGTGGTAGTGACTGAGAGCATAAAATCGAACATAAGCTCCCGAGATGAGACTTTTTCATGCTGTTGTGCAAGATGTGAAATGGTGAGAAACACGGCAGTACGCAAGGAACTCCCTGTTGAGCAGCTGCTTCTTCGAACGGCAAGGACAATGCTTCGTGGTTTGGCCACGTGGCACAATTTTTCCCTCCATCACTACTTCCGATACGTTCCTTGAATGCGATTCCATCAGGAAGGCGACAGCTTGGCAGAACCAGTAAGAGGTGGTAGGACCTGATATAACTCCTGATAAGTTACAGTCTGTCCTTAGTATATTTTCATAGATCTTTCTAATTTCTCACACCATACTGATTACTGATAGATGGAGAGAACCTTTCGGTTTATAAATATAAAATGAGAAGATTGTTTAATGATTTAAAGTTCATTGGGTTTCAGATTATGTAAGTGATGTGACATGTAAACCCAGCTCGAAATTTGTGGTTTCATGTCACGTAGTTCGGTGTGTGTGACAGGATATGCCACTTGGCTCTAGGTGTTATGCGAATTGCGATATCTAACTTGCGTCAGCTGTCACAAACAGAATACTCGCAAATCAAACACAAAACAAACCACTCATTACTTGCTGCCTTGAGCATTAAATCCGCAGACGCCTGGCTAGATCCATTTCGCCGCTGCCTGCGTCTCCTCCTATCACCAGCAAAATAATCGCAGCTAACCAGCCCCCATTTATTTATGTTTTTGTTTTTCTGATACCGAAAACAATTTAATTATTATTTTTTAATAGTATTTCTTGTGATCTGTTCTGACCCTTAAGTCATCGAAGTCACCAAAGATTGAAGATTATTGTGGGTTTGACATGGATCTGTATAGCTTAACATTCTGGCCTTTGCTATTAACTCAAGATTTACAACAGTCGATGCGTTTTAAAACTGAGATTCCATTTATCTGCTGTAATTTCCTCAACATGTGTAATTTTCTTCTGTAAGATATACAATCTATAATCTCCACATGATGACCTACACCCTCTTTTAAAACTTACATCTGTCCGTCCGAGTTACCACAATTTCAAGTCAACAAACTTGCCGATAGCACATTTGTGTTGCTTCTTCGGCCACTTACATTGACAACAGGAAGTGAGCCAGACAGACAGTTAATATTTGTCAAGTGTTCAGTGACATCGACCGTGGTAAATGGAAAGGGATCGAACCCAGACAATGCTAAATTGCAGGTCGAACTCACGATACGAAGCAGAGAGTAGCTAATCCAAATAAGAGAGTAGCAGTAATCCAAATAACCGCGTCGCATTCAGAAATCCCAATAATCCAGAAAATTCAACCGAATTTCCTAAAGACCTGAATTTATTTCGTTGCTATGTCAAAACGATGACACTTCCATACACATTCTTTAAATGAACTATGCAATACAATTATAGACATCTTCCTCAGGAAATAACTTCAGTTAATAAGACAGAGCTAGTTAAAAACTTTGTTCATAAGCCGCAGGTTAAGTGATCATTCAAAGACTAAAGATTGATTTTGCACATCATCCAGAACACTACCATGTCTGGAGTGTGGCGAATAATTCCCTGTCGTGCGTGCGAAAATCTTTTTTTTTTTTGTGCGCTATCCTCAAGTAATAAGTATTATTATAATAATTACCAACATTCTGTTAATATTGAGAAGAAGCTTCCCAAAACCGCGGTGTGGTTTAAGAAATTATAGTAATCGTTGTATGGAGGGCTACAGTACCAATTATTATGAAAATGAAAAAAAAGTGTCAGGTGGTTCATCATGATGAAATATTTACTTGTAATTTTTACATTACTGAACTTTGTAACAGACTCTTTGCAATAAGCTTTGCATTTTCAGATCGGTTCAATCTAAGCAGATGCATTGGTGTTTTATGATTTGTACTCCTCTACACCCAGTGGAGCAGGTCGTGATCCGATCATTTATCGAATTTCCTTTTTCACAGTAAACAAATGTTTATATTCATGCGATATTGATAAGTGAAGATTTAATTTCATCAAATTTTGAACTTTTTTTTCAAAATTTTAACGTTTATTTAAGAAAAACGTGTAGAATAGTATTATTCAAAGTATTGCCCATCTGAAGCTATGACTTTTTTTCCATTTTTTGGCAATTTGTGGATCCCATCACAAAAGAACTGCGCCGGCTTGGCATCCAAGAATGAATCAAGGCAATTTTTGATATTGTGCTCTAATGTGAACCGTATTCCAGTGAGGGCGTTCTGCATCGACCGGAACAAATGGTAGTCAGAAGGGGCAAGGTCTGGGCTATAAGGCGGGTGTGGTAAAACTTCCCATCCACTGTTTTTCACATAATTCTTAACCGGAATAACAACGTGGGGCCAAGCGTTGTCATGATGGAAAATTACTGCCTCGTGCCTGGTCGCATATTCCGGAAGTCTTTCGACTACTGCTCTCTTCAAACGGATTAATTGTGTTCGGTAGCGTTGTCCATTGATGGTTTCACCCGGTTTTAGCAGCTCTTAATACAGCACACCCTTCTGATCAGACCAAATACAGAGCATTACCTTCGCGCCATGATTTGGCTGGTTGGCCAAGCCAAAATCACCAAATAGTGCAAACCACTTTTGGCACGTTCGCTCATCTATCGCATGTTCACCATAAACTTCCACTAAAATACGATGACTTTCTGCAGCAGTTTTCTTCATATAAACGTAATGAAGAAGAACGCCCCGCAAAAGCACTATTTCAGGCACAAGTTCGATTCATTTGAGTGAAAAAAAAATATTGTTGTTTACGCTTCAATTGAATGACATATACTGAAATGGCGTACAATGACTGTAGCTTTACAAGTTACGCCATCTCTTAGCAAACCGCACGTTAAGTTATTGCCCCAATAATATATGACACTATAATTTTAAAAGGGAATCACAATTTGATCTACTTGGTCTAGACTAGCGAGTAACAATCACACCCTGTTTGACTAACATCAAACCTTCTAACTCGAGCACTAAAAATCGTACTTAACACTTATAGCTCAAGTGTGCAGCTGTATGCTGACTTTGTAAGAAAAAAACATCGATGTAGATAACGACTGTGGAACAGTTACCTGTGACCAGAACGATGGGAACTGCAGAAGGGAAATTACCACACAAAAATAGCTTTTAAAAAAGTGTATACGTTTTAAGAATTTGCCACAATTGAAGGTACTTGAAGAGCTAATTGATAAGAATTTTTGTATCATTTTGGCATTTTTGATCTAAAATTTTTTTATTTGGTTTCAACGGGGCGGCCGTGCCGGTGTATGTGGCTGTGTCGATCCCTACGCACTTGCGACTACTTTACCTAGGATTCGATTCAATGCTAAAAGAGTACAACTGTCTAGAAAAAGCTTCTTAAATTGGCCGTTCGTAGTCGGCAAGGTAGACGAATGGACGGAGCAGTTGGTTAAATGCCTGCATTTGGTTAGTGCGGTCCCCATTTCCAATCCCAGTAAAAGTATCTGGTTTTCAAATATGTCCCGGTCCCCATTTGCTGTTGGGACCCTGGACATGTCAGCCAGTGATAGTAGTCGTACTGTGGGTATCACAATGTACCAGCATCGCCTAGTTGTGTTGATGTATTCACTAGCAGACCCCGTACCTACCTTGTCGAGGTAGAGGAAGGCTTATAGGAATATGGCCTGATTAATCGTTTGGATTACCTAATACCATCTCCATTCCAGTGATCTAGGCGAAGTTTATTTTCCTTTTCGTTAAGCAGCGTTGTAGGTGCTGTATAATTGACATTACAGTACGTTTCAGGACATATGAACTAAATATACATATGAATTAAAACCTAGGCCTAGCGAGCTTATTTGCAGATTCGGTGCCTGCAATCCCCTTGTGTCCAGGGACTAAGCAAAGCTTGACTTTGTTGCTGACTGGGATTGACAAGGGATTGCAGTGAGTTGTAGACCGTTTTGGATTCCATTAAATTGGACCATAGTGCCTTAAGTGCTGGCTGACTGTTTGAAAAGATTTGAATTGTAGTGCACACCTCAATGGCGTCGATTTCAGCTTGGAACACTGTAGGACTCATAGGTACGGAACCCATAGGTGCGAAAATTCTTGTGTTGGTCCAGCCCCAACTCCAAAGTCCGTCTTTGATCCGTCTGTGAAACATACCAGACTTCTGGGGACTTGTGTTGGAACACCATTGGTACAGTTTTCAGGTATATCGCGAAGGCTTGTGTGGCATTGAAACCGCGATGAGAGTAGGCACGATCTGCCATACCATACGGTTATACGGAATTAATACCGAAAAGCATTCAGATGTATCTGGAGAAAGTTATGACCACCAGCATAAGGTGGATGCCTAAGTCGTAAACAATTTCATTAAGAGGTAGGTTAGGCGTCTGCTTTGTTGTAAATGACCGGAGACAGTTTGGTAACATGATTCTGAAAGCGAAGCGATATGTTTACACTTGTATACTTCGAGGTCGTACCTATATCCACGCTTTCGTCTGTCTTCGACCATCCAGGGACTAAAGAATTACATTCAATTTTGCTGGCGGTAACGGTGGTTTAAAAGCTAGAGGGTGGATTGAAATACGCAGAAGTCTGGGAATAGTGGGATAGTTGGACTTCATCTACAAATTAAGTGTCTTAAAATGGTTGAGTATCAGTATCAAGAGTCCTTTGTGCTCAAACAAATATAATAAATTAATCATAACTATTATTACATACTCCATTCAGGGTTTGCTTGAGTCCTCTCACGAGGTTTACTCAACAATGTCCAAGTTCAATTGAGTCACCACATGAAAGGCACCTAATTCGTGGTGGCCTTCAAACATAACATCTTCTACCTCTCAGCCATCGTCTTCTAAAACCATTTCAAACGTACTATATTTAACAGTCTAATTAGACGACACTTACCTGTTGCAAGTAGTCCACAACACTCACAGAGTCAGACTATACGCAAGCATTGGGCCTAATAACCGATACCCCTCATTGACCACCCTTTCAAGGCATCCATGGTGTATTGGCATTCCCAAACTGCATCCGTTGCATTTAATCCCTGAAACGATGAAAAGTGCCACTGACTGACGCATTTACTCCATCATCATGATGGACACAAGTATTCACTCGCATGCAATCGCGATTCATCAATACGCAAAACATTGCCCGCAGCCACCTTCCTTCTATTCGGCGGACGTTTCACCGCAGCAGAAGTTACATTGCGTTCCAATCGTCAATTGCTGCTATGTGGTGATCTGGGCGAATCCCCAGAGAAGACAAGTGCCCTACTTTGATGGCCTCCATCTCTCGCACAAAACCTTGCGCTGGCACGAGATGAATGCCACATCAATGTTTGCACGAAACAGAGGCGACTGCTCTGCTTCTCATCCTGTCGGCCCTCCTGTTACTGTGCCCTTTTGCGTTGCGTTGCGTCGCCTCTCGAGCGCACCTCCTGTGCCGTCATGCTACCAAACTGTTCGCAACAATGATCATGAGAAATTTCGCGATAATGAGTGTGGAACCCCGGTGAAGCCTTAGTGAGGATGGCGTGGCGGTGTGGCTTGAGCGTGGTGGCGGCAATAAGACGGGGCGGCGGTGGTGTAGTGTTCTCGGTGCTAACCGCCAACCACGAGATTTTAGCCTCTTCCTGTCATCTCAATTGGCGGTGGCTTCATGTCCATCCTCTGGAGCTGCAGTTGCTTTAATTTTTGTTTCATTTCTTTGGCGTTTTGTTTTTGCCTTTCAAGCGAATTGACGGATTAACGAAAAGAGAGCGAAAAAAGCGGATGAGTATCGACATGTCCAGGGGCTCCCAAGGTTTTCCTCTGTGGATGGTCCGAGATGCAATTCAATATCTTGGCGCTGCCACAATAATTCGTTCGGCGGAAATTACGAACACGCGATTTTTAATTTTCGCATCGCACTGGTTCGTTTCAGTGGTATGTATGGCGTTTTTGCACGACAGACGCACGGCGACGCCTGCCGGCGGATTGGTGTTAAAGTCTCTGTGGTGGTAGCCAGTGATGAGTGAACTTTCGTGGCAGCATATGCAATGACACTGCGGGCTCCTTCATCCGCATAGTTCAATGCGTCCAGTGCGTGTGTAAGTTGAGGATCGAATTGCTGCCGGGTAAATGGCGTTCGCTGAGATTGCCTTGTTGTTGGAATGGGGATAGAGTGGCTAAGTTGATATTGTTCTGACTTTTATTTCGCGATAAAGCATCATCTCAAAAATGTCCAGTGTCGACAATTTGCAAAATCACCTCCTCGATAGTTAGTCGATTACAAAGCACTCGGAAGTGGTTGGCAAAGTTTTGTGGTTTACGGTCGGTTTCTGGAAACAAGTTTAACTGTTGTTAGGCAAATAATTTTCGGATGACGTATACTGGATCACTGTGTCAAAAGTTTTCTGTGCTGCATCCTATGCAGGCGATAGTTGCAGGGTCAGTGCCCCACACAATAATAGGCTTGTGCATTTTTTGGAATGTGAAGTCCCCCTTGGCTGTTCCAAGACTGGATGTAGCGTTTATTTAACCAGTGAGATGCTGTGGTATGTCCACGTTATTGAATCCATAAAGAGGAAAAGTTCCAATTTGTTTGTGATTGCTAGATCCTGGCTAGGATCAGTTCCGCTGGCAGAAATATTATTCAAAATGTTGCATTTAATCTTCCAAATAACAAACCGTTAAAAATAAAATACGTAATAAGGAAACTAAGCATATTCAAAGCGTTCTTATAACTAGCCGTTGATAAACAGTCTCCACCGCGTGGTCTGTCATAACATCAAGTCTCAAAAAATTTCTTAACGGTAAGCACACGCATAAAACATTAATAATTTTACCCTCTGCTTGTACGAATACTGCGAAGAGTAACTTATAACAAATAACACTACACTGCCGTAATGCTACAATTGTCGTTGATTTCAAGGTATCGAGTCAAAAAAGGTCTTATACCTCAATCGCACTCGAGAGCCGAACCCATCATCAAGTGCAAACCAGTCATGTTGGCTACTACTTTTCATCTTATTCTATTTCGCGACTGAATTTTATGGAATCCCAGCGTGGTTTGAGATCTTCTTGCATGTTTGACCTGAGCAGTGTCAGTGACTGTAGAACAGTTGTGCAATTAAGTATGACAGATTTCCTCCTACGCAACTCCGCTCAGTGTGCAATAGGAGGATCGATTTATTTCGTGTGCATTATGATAAGATTAACAACTGATGCAAGATTCTGGTCTGATTGAATGTTTTGACATGTAAAGTTGATGACAAACCTGATTTCTTTTGTCTTTGGAGGACATTGTACACTTGCAATTTTTTCGGTTGGAAGATGTTTTTTGAATATTGACTCTTAGGCCAGTGACAACTATTAAAGAAACATTTTTGTGATCTTCATGGTTTAATTTAGAAGATACATCAGCAAGCATACATCAGTCACAGTTCCGGGAAGATAGACGTAGTTTTAAAGTCTTTAATGAACGTTATGTGTTGTATTTGGATAAGTTTTTGTTAGACAAACCAAGTATTGTTCCGTTGTTTGTTACAAAATTTATGGACGACTAGCTGACACTGTGCCTGCTTCGCTAGGCAGATCACATTAATATAAGAATGAAAAACACTTTTTTTAGTTCCTTTTATCTAATGATGTGTTTCTACTTAATTTATAGCAGATCCTTTTCGTAAAGGGACACCTCTCATGCTCCCGGCATGAATATATTCTGTATTTCAACCCCTTTCAGGATGGACACAACATTCATGATGTTCCCGCTGCTTACCGCAATAGAGAAGTTTCACTGTAGTAGATCTTAAGCCTCCGGTACGATTCTGTGGAAGTAATTGTAAATGAAAATAAGAACATCCTGTGTTCGCCCATGGAAGACTAGAGGTTGCTACTTAAAAGTGACTATGGATCAAGTATAAAGAGTGTATCTCATCACTTTTCTAAGATCAATGGATGGTAATTGACTAGGCGCTGATACATACGCTGACCAGCTCGATATTTTTCAGTGAATTGAATTAAAAAATCATAATGGTATTGTCTAAGCGGGAATTATGGCTTTTATCGATCGGCCCTGAGATCGATGCCAGGGCCATACAGATAATCAGGCGGCAGATAAAGCACACTTACATGGGTAAAGCGTTGTAAAACCATACAGAATTCAGTAAGTTGGGGATAGGGTAGAGAAGGGTGCTGCTAGTGAATTCACCAGAACGTGAGACTACTACTACACTGATCGACCCCTCCAGTGATAGTGCCGTTGATTTGATCCCAACGACAAATGGTGACTGGAAAAGATTTAACACCAGATAAAAGCGTATTAACTTCGAACAGGGGACACCACTTACCAAGAACAGGCACTTCACAAACTGCGCCATCCAGTCGCCTCAGAAGTCAGTTAAATCGGCACTCAAATCACCATACATCCATAAGGAATATATGGCGTGAAACAAAGGTATGCGGCGTCCTGTGGAGGCCTGACGATTAGTTCCATTTAGGAAGCTATCTTCTGGAGTCAAATCTCCTACAACTCCTTGTACTTCAGGCACAACCAATGGCGACGGATAGGTTAGGGCTTGTCTTCGCCTTTACAGAAAACCAGAGTTTCAGTACAGAAAATTCTATTCCAATGAGGTCTTATACAACAGAGCAAGCCTGATAAAAGTGAAAATTTACTGGTGAAGTTGACTCGAATTCAAACTGTCAGAGCGATGAGCTCGACCAAAAAACTCATCTTTGGGGCTTACTGCCCCAATTATCAATACCGAGCAGGAGAGCTTCCGGCACAACTGCTTCGTCCCCCCAGAAGCATTCCTCTATTTGGATAAGCGCGGTCTAATACAAGACGTAAATTTGGTACAGCTTATCTGTCCCAGATTAACTGTGGATGGGCGACTCAACCACTACCGCTCCGTCGCACAACGTACTGATGAGTGTCTCCTCTTCTCTGGTTCAGCACGGAGGTATCAAGGAGAGATGTTCGGGATGGTGGGTACGATTAAATTTAGCTTTTCGTGCCCGCTGAGGGATAGTAAGTTAGAAATAGTGGCACTGTGAGTACAACTAGTTTTAAGGTTTCTTTTTGTCTAATTTGTAAGCCAATTATGAAAATATGATGGCGAGGGCGATATTCACTTTAAAAATGTTTGTTTCGGTCAAAATTCAGAATTATTGCGAAGGACAAAAATGCTCTAAAGAATGTTTGCTTATTTATGGTACCATGATATGCTAAATCTTGGCTCGAATACGCAGTGGTGGCTGAAACACCTAACAAACATTTATGTTTCATATATAAGCCAATTTACCAATCACTTCTGCCATTTATGTTAAGACGCAGTCATTCTATCACTTTTCGATGGTGAAGCAGAAATTTGTATCCGTACTATTTGATATCTTATTGAGTTAATTTGTTGCATTCATATTAATTGTATAGCTGACCGAAATATCAGGACCGAGAGAGATTTAATAAGTTCTAGTATGAGAAAGAAGAAAGTATGTTTCACCATTTATAAAAAAGTGGCACTTCGAATTCTAAATAAGAATATTTGATCATGTAGGGGACACCCTTCTGCATAGTCTAGGTGGGACTTCTGACTAACGCGCTTTTCAAGTACATGGCGTAAGACTGGGATTACTTCGAACTATCCACGGCTTATGAGCAGGATGGGCTTTCTTTCAGCTTCTCTGTGACCTACCAAACTGATCCATTGAGTGTATTTCCTAAGGGAATTGATGATAATATTCGGTATGGATGTCAAATGAATTTAAAAATGCACCTAGAAAACCGCATAAAAGCAAACTTCGATACCAATAATACTAGTGTCAGAAACTGGAAAGGTAGCATGTTTATAGAACTCTATCCCTTAAATGTGTGCACAAATTAGGATGAAATTTTGCGGGCGAATGTCTAATGTCATGAAATATGATATTTTGTCTTTGTTTTTTTTTTTGCGTACACTTTTTCTTCAACAAATTTCGCCCAAGTGGAACAAAGGCTATTCTACAAAAAAAAAAAAAATAATGTTTAATAGTGTGCCATCGGAACAGTTGCTGTGGCGGATCGACATGGTTAAAGGAAAGTCTGATGTCCATGAAAAATCCAAGAGAGGGAAAAGCTTTATTTTGTATTGCTTATATAGTTAGAAAATACAACGGTCGTTGTGGTGAAAATTCAAAGAAAATGATTGCCGATTTTACAAAACTTGGCGCAATATTTAAATAACATAGAAAATTGACACAAAATGGAAAGTGTTATACAAACCTTCAAATTCATCATCATTTATTATATGACGTGTTTTAACAACAGAATTTATTGGTACAAGGATAACCCGCATTGCGGGAAGTCCAGCTTCCTTTACATGATAATAATTAACATTAGGAGTGTCATTGACACACATTTCGGAATAATAGAAACCAACACCTATTATTCCAGGGAACAACCACTTAATTGTGACAGTCTTCTATTCAAAAGATCTCTGTCGGACATCGTTTAGTTTGAATGATATCACAGTGGGTCTGAAGCCTGAGGAGGGAAATTCTGAAATAATGGTAATTTTTACTGAGTGTTCTACGTGCACTCTTGTTTCTTTGTTTGTTTCATCAACTGAATGTCACCTTGCACTGAAAGTGATGCAATAACACCCTATGCTCATTAACCTACACCATTTCAGTTCATATTTCGTAAGTCAGTCCCTCCTTAATCAAGGATTATTAATAAGCCAAAGAAGTATTTGGTGTCCAATCGTCTGATTAATCGCCGTTTAATCCTCAAAACAATGCAGCGTCATACATATTGTATGTGTGTAACTTAAATCAAAATGCTAAATCGCCTAGACACACTCATGCATGTGTGTGGGCCCCTTCAATTAATTTAATGCCAACCACAAGTCGAACATTGTATAGCTATCACCATACTTACCCTCAATAGGATGCTCATTGAAGTCAGACGGTGTACTTCTAGGGCCAACTCAACACAATGTTTATCCAACATTTCCATGACGATAACCGCTAAATTGAGCATTATCTCTGCACGACCAGCACTTATGTGTCGCGCATACACACATGCATCATCCCGGGAAGAGGAGAAAATAAAAATTATTTACATGCAGTGGCAGCTCTGCCATTTACCATCATGTTTCTTGGCCCCGTGTTGGCATGGACGTCGCCGTCTCGCAGTCACTTGTCCACCACACCACAGTACGATAAATGTCAGTGGTAGGCGCCATATGTCAACTGGAAATGAATAAGGGCAGCGGCATGGCATGGCAGCGGCCGCAGTTCCAACAGTGGCAGCGTCAGTATTAGCGACGACGGTGGCGGTTGCGATGGGTATGGGGATGGCGATGTTGGCGAAAGCGACATCGGCGCGGAGGGCCAAAACCCTTACGCCAATCTACCTCACCCCGTCATGCAGTGGCAGCGACAGCGGCGATGGCCGTGCTGGCGGTGGCGTCCGGCAGCTTCTCGGCGCAGTGGGTCTTGCAAAATCAATGATCGGACGAAGAAACGGACGGATGGACCAGAAGAGATAATTCCACTTGAAGGCACACAACAAACATCGCCACACACACGTATCCCGACATGAGGAAGCATCCTGCAGCCAACATCACAATCGCCATCACCACCATCGCTAGAACCGCCCAGTGAAATTTCCTTCTTAAGATGCTGTTAGAATGGATGCAGAACCAGTGTGGCAGAATGTCTATATTGTGCGCTAGGTTTGTGAGTGGGGGGGCAAGCAGACACACGGAGGGTGGCGGTGTACACTGCTCGACAACGGCGGAATAAAAAGATGAAGAAGGTGGGGTTGCGGTACATTGAAACTTCATATCTCAGCAGAACAGTTGCTGCAGTGGCACCGACACTTGCAGCAGGAGCATATGAAAAACCCGCATCACCGTGGAGGACATGCATGAGGAGTCGCCCCATTGAAGAGTAAACTGGAACGACGGCGACGACTACGGCCAGGACTACGGCGATGACGATGAGTATGACGATGACGACGACGGAGGGTGAAGTAAGAAAAGGCTGGTAGACGCGAGCGTTATTTTTGCCTTCCTTCTGCCTCCTTTTTTTGTTTTGATTCTTTTTTTCTTTGCTGTGCTGGTTTCTTTTGTTGCAAGCAAATGGGTGGACTGCCGACTACGACCGACGACAACGACTACGCGGGCATTGCAAGGACGAAGAATGGAAATTCTCTAGTGACGGAGATGAGTCCTTTATTTTATTTGAAATTTCGTGTTTTTATTTTCAAAAGCTCCCCCGTGCGCCATGGCACCGAGTAGTTTCTTTTTAGAAGAGAAATTGGCAACCAATATAAGGTCATCTGTCGAGGAGTTTGCGAAATGGTCAGTGCGGCAGGATATTTATAAAGGTTGCCGCATTCGCCCTCACAAACGGGAAGAGAAAGTTTTGTGAAAGGTTTGCACTTTAGTTCAGTGAGTGTGGCAAAACAAAGTTATCGTGTCGAAATTCAAATCTCCTCCTTTTAACGGGCTGTGCTAGGCCGTATAGACCTTGCATTTGAAAGCGTCCTCTAAAGAGAATGACTGAACACAGCGTGATATCTTTTTTGCCCCGGAAGAGCATTTGTTCGATGAAATGATTTTAATCTGCTGATAGGGAAAGAGAAGAGATGTTTTGAACTTTCATTCCACAAGCGGTACAAATGCAAGGTTATGGAAATGGCTTGTAATTTTTAAGCTTCCGTCAACGAAAACGGTGTTCTGTCACACAGCGCCATAAATCCTACATTTAGGAAGCACGGGACGTGAAACGATGGAATTAACCACATTATGAGTAAATATCAATTTATGTAAGTACCTGACATTTGTAGACGTATTGGGACAATCCCAATGCATGTGTGGTTAGTAGGAATTTTTCTGGATGCCATTGAGCTGGTTTCATCTTTAGCCTTTGGCTGCAGAGACCTTGAGCAGACTCTGAGATTTCCATGATTTATTTTTCCACAAAAAGTCATTGTGGATATATAGGCAAGCTCACACAAGTCTCAGGTACTTAAATTTCATTTCATTAAGACATAACAAAACCAATTACATTCCATGAGTAACATCGCTACTGTTATTGAAGCAAAGGTTATTGATGGATATGAATCATTGAAAGCGTCTTCTTTCAAAAATTAGTTAAGACACAGATTACAACTCATTACGACTAGCTTCATTTTAAGAAAAAAATTAGAATAGCTTAAAAACTGAGTCGCTGATAAATGCAAAAGGACGGGTGTAGTTAGTTCTGGTGTTAACATGGCATGTTATCAAGTACTTATAGTCTGAGATCTTATTCCCTACAGTCCGGGGTGGACCGAAGCCTTGACCATCAAGACCTAGATCTGAGTTGCTGCTTCTAATTAGGTACACACTCTCTGCTGTTGTCCTACAGCAAGGAGTGTTGACGAGATCTCTCACTGCTTTGAATCAGCTATAATACACACAGTACAAACTCAGTCCTAGACGTCAATGTGGTGTGTCCATTCTTGAGGATGAAAGTACATGTGTGCATTTCGTTTCAACCCCAATCACTTCTAGACCTATTTTAGCGCTTCATAAACGCCACTGTGTTCTGCAATCATGTCAGTGCCATTCAAACAGTTGTATAGACCTTAGGACTACTTTAGGGCAATGAACTTTGGGAAGATCGTGCTTCCTGTGGACGATCGTATTAAAGGACAATGAAAAAAAGAAGCCAATCGACCTCACGTCGTCATGGCTAAGATCCCGTTGAACATTGACGATCTCGTTGTGCTTATTGTGTATCAAACTTGATTGAGTAGCAAAAGATCTTCCTAGCTACCTTAATCAGCTCATCGGGTTTAGTAGGAATGGGCATGGCGGTGTATGTCTCGTCTTTATGCACGAATTTGGCGAATAGGTGGTGGATGCCAATCAGGATCTGGGGCAGTGTGAATATCTGTTCTGCCTTGCCTAAAGCCACATCGATATGGATCTATGAGACTGTTTATAAACTTCTTCAGGCGAGCACAGGAATAGGCATAGAACATGTTATGCTTGGAGTAGTCAGAAGGCTATCACTTCCTGTGGATTAAAGTGAGTTCATTAGGCTTTCTTGTTGAACAAAATATTCGAGTTAATTTTATTTTTATAAAATATAATAATTGCAAGGGCATTCGAACCTCCATAAGTCGAATAGTCACGGGGACATATATTGTGATCGGAATATTCGAGTTTTGGAGTGTAAAATATTGAAATTCGAGTTCCCTCTAAGTCCTGAAACATTTGTTCGACTTATAGAAAATTCGACTTACACAGCATTGCATTGACTGTATTTCCACAAAGGGGAAAAACAACAAAACACCCACCTTGCTTTCGATTTAATAATTAATTAAATTATGTACTTTTTGAAATTATATTGTAAGCATGTAAGCAATCTGTTCACAACTTGTTTGTTAACGTAAACTATTTCGGTTTCGAATGCTGGACGTCACTCTGAATTGAAGAGTCAGTTTGGTTAGCTGACATTTTTAGCAATTTCATTCAATTGGGTACACCATAGACTAGAGTATAACCCGGTTAAGCAGTCTTCGCTTAGGAACCATAATCGGTTATTTAACTCAAATATCAGGAAAATCATCATCATCATCTTTTGACCCATATGCTCCACTAAAGCGGTCGTCAGACAGATCTCCAGGCAACTTGATCCTCCGCCATCTACTCTAACTCATCAGAAGTTATGCCCAAGCGTAACAAGGCGAGTTTTTGGATTTGGTCAAACCATCTCGTCCTGGGTCTGCCAAGCCATCGTCTACCTGAGGAATCGCAATCAACGCCCGCCTCTTATATCGTGATGTTGGTGACATTCGTGCCACGTGATCAAGTCATAGATGCATAGCTCTTTCCATTCGAAGAAGCAGCTGCTCAACGTTGAGTTCCTCGCACACTGCCGTGTTTCTCACCCTATCCGGGGAGTAGTTCCCACAGCAGCACGAAGAATCTCTCAATCTCATATTAGCAGCTTGTATTCGCTATCAGGAACATATATGTATATTATCGTTGAAAATAATAATAGGATTGTAAAACTGTGTATCCATAAAGTCTGTAACGAAATTTTGCAACGATCAAAGTCAACTTTTCGAAAGAAAAGCACGTTTAAAAAAATGTCTGAATTGTGAAAATAGTCGATTATTGTTGAGGTACATTTGTAAGTTAATACGGAAAGTCGCAAACGGGTTGCGACGGAGGCCAGTACTTAAAAATAAGATTAAAAAATCAAAAGGACAGGATAATGAAAATGTGCAAAATTGACGAAGAGTGTCTAGTGGCAATATCGCAAAGTATTGGGTGTACATTGACGAGCCAAAAACTTGGCACATCAATGACTGCTACCGAAAGAAGTCGTTTAATAATAATTCAAAATTTTTATTAAAAAAATTAAAAATGCATAGCTACGTTGCTTGAATTTAAATGTAGTGATCCAGTCAATTTCGTTCAAACTTGCTACACCACCATATATGCGTGCGCTACATGTTGTCACCTTTTCTGGATTTAAATTGACAAAAGCTGGAATTTCTTTGGATTTATCTTCAGATTGCAGCGCTAATAAACAGTGAAATCCATATATTTGTCATCTTCTGTGTTAAATAATCCATGATTCCACGGGCAATGACAACGACAGCGATGAATTCCGCTATTTCAAATTGCCAATTTGGATTTATTATAAAATTGTTATGAAAAGTAAAAATGTAATATCAGCCCCATTTAAAATAATTTATGTATTTCAATAAATTTTTGTTCACTTTCTGAGTAAGCGCTTTGCACTATGGAACTCGATTAGTGTCCTATTTTTGTTAGTTTTTCTGATTAATTTCATTAAATTAAGTTCGGATACGTATCTCCGAAACAGATGTGGATTCTGTTACTTTAGTTCAAAATATCAAATTTCGTAGATTTGAACCTCGGTTCCGTTCAGTTTTTAATTTCTTAGTACGGATATACTGAACGTTTAAGTGAACTTTGTGTAAAACGACATTTACTGCTACATTCAGTTACCTTTAGAAAATTTGCACAATATAAGCAACCATTTATCCACATGTCTGTGCAAAAATTGTTAACAGCTGTCAACGCGACCGCACGGTATGTCATTACCCTCGAAGATTTGATCATGTCGCATTTTCCTTGGATGTGAATTAGAAGCGTTTCAAAACTATAGAACATGCAAAATCATTCATAAGATGCACCCGAACTACCTTTATGAAAAATTAACTTTCTATCGATCGAGTCGTTGAAACCTTCTGTTAATACATGTTTATTATCGCGGAGGCATTTTTTCATTCATGCTGTACATCTCAGGAATTACCTACCTGCAGAGGTAGGTCCAAGACTGTGTAGAAACAATTCTGTTCAGCTTGTTTCTCTTACCTGTCCAACTGGAACTGAAATATTTTCCATATGTTTAATCTTAATTTGGTTGCACGTACATTACATAATCTATACAATTTAACTCTGTCATTTTCACTATGTTTATCCAATGTTATACTTTAAGCACTTTACTTCTTAAAGAATAGAATATTCTTAAGCGATACTAATCAATTAATAAATGCAATGTCAATACAACAAAACTGAACAGTGAAAGCACTGTTTGAAAATAAGAAGATTAAACTAGAAGATTAAAAAGACAAAAGAATTAGGTTTGCTTTACCAATACCATTTATCGACTGTGAACAAAATTCAAATTCCAGAAGTCAAATTGCAAAAACTCAAAAGTTGAACACCAACATAGATGCCCGGATTAAAATGTGGAAATAACTTAGTTTGCTAGCTAAGCTAAGCTAAGTCTACACGTCATTTACCCGCTTTACAGATATCTGACTTTAAAACAATGTATACACATATATACATTTACCTATATAACTAGTTTCAATCAATAAGGAATTATTGTAAAATTATGGAAATATGTAAATTATTTTATTTTATTTATCGGTATCATATTATATTATATAAAATGCAGTTGTCAGTACAGCTCCTCAAAACACGGAAATATTTTGATCGGAGGATACACGGTTCTAAGACACCTCGCAACTCGCTTACTGTAATATAAATCTATAGACTTTGTGTTCGCTTCAACGATTGTAATTTTGATTGTTGCCACTTGACACAGCCGCTGAGCCAAAAATGTCGACGGCTGTGTTTCCTTCATTTCGCACCAATATCTGTCCTGTTAGTGGCTTACGATCCAAATAAGCGTACTGCCACTCAAACATTTCCACAGTGCGACGAAGTGCCTCCACACTGTAGTCATGATGCGTTGTACAACAGAGCCGGAATTTCGATCATGTACATATTTTAGTAATTTCTGCACGTTCGGCAAAAGTGATGAATTGACAAACCTTACTGAATATCTTGACAGCTGCTGAAACATAACAATGGGAACAACACCATGACTGCTATCTGATATGGTCACCTTTCATTTGAGTGCCTTATGAATTGTGTCTTCATCTAGCAGCTTAATCCTCCCCCAGAAGGATAAATGTAGGTATGTATGTAAATTTACTACATACCTATATACACTGAAGGTTAACCAAAAATGTTTACATCGCGTTGCAAAATATCACGTATCAAAGCTTCAAAACATTTCTTAAATTGTGGTCCGCCTTGCTTTCAAATGCCCATGCCAACCAAACCGCCAACAATCTGAGGCCCACAACCACAAATTGAAATGTATATCCTTGCGTTAAGATAGATAGATATACGAGTTTCATTGTAATTCCAGAATGACGACAATTACTTCGGCAATAACCCCATTGCCAACCACATTGCAGTGCGCAATAATACATCGTCTCCTACTCCTTCGCAGTGATTTATGTGATCTGTGGCAATCTTTTCAATTGCCTTCCACGAAAAATCCTTGTAAAACCAACAAAAAACTGCATAGGAAAGGAAATGAAAGAAGATGAGCAAAAGAAAAAAAAAAAACACGGAGGAAAGTTAAAAACCATCATCAGCATGTCGAGCGTCCTTCGTCAAACAGGCCGTAAAACAAGGTCGCATCGCCGCATCGCAGGATCCATCTAAAATGTTTTGCCACTAATCTCCATGACATCTGCCTGCATAATTTGTTATTGCAAGGAGACCGAACGAAAAGGACCAAAGCGTAATGTGTCCTCAAAGGCAACAACGAAAGAATGCCAACGCATTCCTTTTTCAACTTCTACATACCATTGCGCGCTTGTTGCATTGTGATTTCATGTCCTGCGTTATTGTACAACACGGTTGTACCTACCACCGAACAATAACAAAACAAAACGCAGAAAAGAAAACGGTACAAAAAACATCCTTCTGTAGAAAGTATAAAAGTAACAATGGTGCATAGAGAGTGCAAAATCATGCACCGTGCCAGTGCGATATAGCGCGACGGTGGTGGCGGCGGCAGGAATGACGGCGTCCTTATGCAGGACATGACATATGCATCAACATCGTCGACAGCAGCATGCGGTAGGCAGAGGGATCAGCTGAAAAAAGGACCCAAAAAGTAGCGGGATGCATTCTGAAAATGCGCGCATTTCAATCTCCCTGTGTGTGCAATGGCCTGTGGGCCTCTGCGGATTTGTAATCCGTACTTAGGATTGATCACCGTAGATTGACTGAGTGACTGGGTAAACTGAAAAAGTGGAAAACGCAGAAACAAAAAAGAGGATAATGGGCGAGGACGAAAGGAAAACATTTAGAGAAACAATAGGGAAGCCGTTGACACCAAGGTCGAATTGACTCACCTACACGTGAAGGATCAACCCGGCGACTGCCTGCCCAGGGAGGACTTTGCCTGTGCAAAGCGTTCGCTCTCCTCCACGTTCAATACTCCCGACCCGCATAGATGGGCTCGTGCACTTTTTTCGTGTTAAACTGAGCCCTTTGTGAGGAGAAAAACGGACATTATCCTGTGATTAATCTACCACCGTGCGGATTGCACTGATACTTTAAAAGGGAAACCAATTATGCATCCTTTCGGTGCGATTGGCTATTGTACGATGACGCTGCTGCCGCTGGGGTTGAATTGTATTATGCGCTGCTGCTGGGGACGGTGTGAATGGGCCGTGAGAATTTTACTGTTTTCACAAGGATTTGCGAGTGCACGATGACGCGAAATAGTTTTTGAGGAAATTGTGCCGTGTTAAAGGCTTGCCAATGAATTCAATGAAATTTGTAGATGAGAACATTTTAATAAATATCGAATACGATTGGAGAAGGACTGACTTTGGGTGGGAATAAAAATTTTGATTCTGGAACCACTCATATATGCTGCTTATTAGCGGGCGATACTTAGAGTTGGAATAACGAAAGAGTTTAGGAACCAAGAAAGCCGGGGTGTTAAAATGAGATTCAGTTTACTTTCTAGATTGGAAGATAATGAGAATGGATTTTGCTGGTTGTCTCGGAAGGGCTGATGCGAAAGAGGTGTCTGTATGTGCTAGAGATCATTTGCTTTTTTTAACTGTCGTCTTTCAACAAGCTGCGAACTGAAATAGAAAATCCCACTATGAGAGACAAATACTGTGCGGTGCTTTCTCTGAGACTTATGCGGGTTTTGAGTAATTTATTTTTTCGAACTAGAAAAATGGACTAATGCTTGCGGCCTAAATGTTAATCCACGGTAAGCAGATATAGTCCCCTTTACCAGGAAACATAAAGTTCCAGCCTTCAATCCCCCCATTATCAGGCGAGTCTGTTTAGAACTAAGCAACAGTGCCAAAATCCTGGGCCTCATTTTAGACTCGAAGCTAAACTGAAAACCCAACATCCAGAAACGCGTTGAAAAATCCCGTAAAAAAGTTCTAAGGTGCAAATGGAGTCTACAGCGAGTGGTTCACTGGTTGTTCGTATTGCTAGTCAGACCTTTACTACTGCAAGGCGTCGCGATCTGCGTTAGTCAAAGATACCTATTGCAAACAGCCTGAAAGGGTGCAGGGGATGGCATGAATTTGGATTAGCGAAGCAATGCGAACTTAACTCCAATTGGCGCCAATCTCTTAACGAGATGGTCAACTATTTCAGCATCCAACTTATGTGGTTGCCGGGACACAGTGATATCCCAGAGAAATACGAAGCGGATGAACTCGCTAGAAAGGACACCACTTCAACACTCTTTCCTGCCGGGGAACTAGATGGTCCATGCCTATCGCTAATGCAAAACATCTATTAAATTTTTGAAACACTTACTCACACCAAACGTTGATGGTCTTCCGACACTGGTTGAAAAGCAATTATGGCCTACCACCGATCCAAAACGCTCAAGCGACCTGATCAGAATAAGCAGACCGAATCTGAGAACTCTCATCGGCGTTATAACCGGGTATTTTGTCATTGAAATTCGTTCCTCGAGACTGGCTAACCCCTATAACGATTTCTGCAGACGTTGTATGGATGAGGAGGAAGAAGAAACTATTTCACACCTTCTTTGCAATTGCAATGCCCTCTTATCTCGCAGACTCAGTCACTTGGACGCCCCATATTTCTACGACTTGATACATCCACGCAATATTAGCATTAGTCAGCTCCATCGCTTTATTATGAGCTCCAAATGGTTCGCGGATTAGGATCAATTAGATCTTGTGGTAACACAACGGGCCTATTTTTGGTATAAGTGTGGCTATCTTTAAGGTAGTCAGCCACTCTAACCTAACCTAACCTTTGAGTAATTTGATGTGAGTAAAATGTTTATATGAAACAACTTTAAAAACGAGTAGTGATTTCGGACTATTGCAACTTTTTTTTATTCTGACTTTTAAGCTGCAACACTGGGCTTAGGCAATGTAATAATCATTCTATGTCTAGTCGGCTGGACTCCTAAATGTAGAACTTTTCTCCTTGTACATGTGTATTCTACATCTTGTTGAATTATTGGCTAGTAATTATAATAGACTTCAGATTCTGTGTATTGCATCAAATGCGAGGTTTGTATGTATGTAATGTGGGAGTCAACAGCGTCGAATGAGTGCGGTACCAACCTCCTGTAAGGCACTTTTTATATTTGCTTGCGACTTTTAGAGACCATTTTGTATGACACATATTTTTCCACAAAATAAACTCAGAATCGTCAATTGATAATTTTTTTGTGTACTCTGATGAAAATTTGAATGGCAAATAAGACTCCTATCTTTAAGTCTACGCATTTACAGACATGTACGCATTTACAGAATTACTTCCGAGCCAAATGAACCATTTAAGGCGGCATTGCATCCGGCGGAAATAAGACGATGTAACTAAAAGACTGTCTAAGGATGATGAAACGTTAAAATCACCGCTATAAGTATAAAATGCATAAGTACACCCGTACCCGAAAATTGTTAGATTTGTTCTTAGAGTGCATATCCCGTTCGAGTTCTATGTCTCCTCTTTTAAATTTTAGATTTAAGAGTCTTTAGGGAAACTGGCAAGACCAATGCAAGGAAAATTGCATTCATTCTTTCTAAATTACTCTTACCCTTCATTGTCCCGCGACAGTTTTTTCCGACTTTGTAAAAATTTTCATTTCTGAATAGGAGATCACGGCTGTGTGGAAAAAAGAGAAATAACCAAAAACTATCGAAATTTGACAAGTTGACTGTCTGATGAGGAATGGTACTATTACTGCCGCTAAATGAGGGCGTTTGATGCGACGCGATGTAATCTAAAAGTGTGAAAACAATAATTGAACTCACAAGCATATACTGCGAGAGTCACATGCCGACTGCTTACGACCAATTTTGAAAAGCTTTTTCTAGAGAGACAGCTCTTACTCTTTGAACATGCTCAGTGACTCGAAAGAGGGGGACTATTAAAATTATTTTTGCGTGCCGGAAAACCGAACCTAGGATCAAGTGTGTAGGAGTCGACGCACAGAACCAGCTATCTAAGACTTCAACACTCATTTCAGAAGTCTGGTCCACGTATGAGTCAATGCCAACTTACCTCCACCCTGAAAGTATTCCTCTTCTATCCAATGTGATAATACGACAGAGGACGACTGGTTTAAGACGGATAGATCTCAACGAACCTCTTGTGCAAAACTACTAACAGGACGGACTGATATGTACAAATGTGCTTGCTTGTAAGAGCATTCAAGACTTCCTACAATCGGCTCTTCACATATTTTGCGAGCACATGCCACGGAAAACCGGTCTTTGTCAGCTCTAATAGTCACTTTATCCTCCACTCCACGAAATGTCACAGCTTACCCTAAGCATTGGATACATTTGTGATTTTTCCATCTACTAACTGATATCGCACCAGTGGGACAACGCAATAGAGGAGGGCCAGGAAACCGATGGCGCAAACAAGTGGAGAAGGACCTCAGCTAACTGGGCGTGCGAAATTGGATGCAGCTGGCTAAACATGGTACCAGCTGGAGAGGCTTGCTAGCTGATTCCCGTGTCCACCCGGACTGTAGCGCCAGAGGAAACATGCAGCCACCCAATTGATTTAATCTGGTTTCGCCAAATTCCGTGGGAAACAGACCATGACATTAAAGTCCCATGCTTATAAGATATCATCGTCAAAATCGCTCATAAACACATTTGCATTTGAATCTGATTCTGATGAGATCAAAACCGAAATCAATCAAATCACAAGGATTATCATAGAATAACATTCGCCTTAAAAACACCCCGAAGGCCCAAACAACAGTCAAACTTGTCTCACGGTAGCTGTGACAAAATGTTTGTGCAACAAAATCCATGTCACATGGCAATCAGGTATGTTTTGCAAAATGACGATCACTTTCCGCAAATCCTTTCGTCACGTTTATCAATCCGGATTGGTTTGATTGCTCAATTCGCCTTCTCATAACGAGAGGCATATACCCATTTTGCACACAATCGATTTGCAAACCAAAACATTCTCAAGAAATGCATATTCGGTGATCAATTCCAACCCATTGCCTGTGAATAGATCGTTCGAGGATCGGTTACATGGTTCTCAAAAAGAAATCATGTGTCACCAACAAAGTGATGCAAATTGCATGTCAAACAAGGAGGGTATATCGATTACATGCACTTTTTGATTGAGTGACATATCATGTCCTCGAGAGTTGAATCCTTCACGATGGTAACGACAATAAGCAAAAATATTAGCATTTTTGTAAGTTGGCACAGTTTCGCACCATTGTTGTCCTCATTGCGAAGGGCACTGGATCGACCGAAAACATTCTGCGATATTAAAAACGTATCCTTTTGAATTCATGCCGGGGCATGTGTGTCCTTTTGCAATGTCACTTTGTCGTTCGTTTGTAATACGTTACAAGTCACTCTGTCTGTGTCTATAACCCCTGGGGTTTCTTTTTTCTTGTTCCTCAAAATTTCGCTGCCCTCGTTCATTTTTGTCAATCAAGTGCTGGCATGTCCTTTTTACTTCATTTTTTTTTCTTATTGTAATATGCGCGACTTTCGATGTAAATGAAGCGGAAAGGACAACAATAGCGAAGGCAGTGTACGAAGTCTTGCAGTTTATGTGTTGCACAAAGTTGGACCCAGTCAGAGGGAAAATGGAAAAACAAAGCAAAACAGCGAAAAGGACATTGATGAAATCGACTCCTCGAAAGTGTACGTAGCCATTGTCCTGTTCATAGGGGCTTCTTCGTGTATTTCATGTGTGTGCAAGGACATACTATTAGTGAACAGCTGCAGCGATTTTCGCCTCGATGAATTACGAAGAAGTGCGAGAAAACTAAGCGATATGGTGAGAAATGTTCTTTGCAATTGTTGGTACGCGCGTTTGTGTTGAGGATACGTTGTGTTTCTTAATCTTAGAAGCATGGATTTAACGCCTGCTTTCGTGAAACGGATTAAGATCTGGGTGGGAGAACTCTTTCGGGATTATTTTCAATTTATCACAAGTTCTGAAGTACTGAAACAATGTGTGTACCTGGACAACTGGAATGCTGTAAGTAGGTAGTGGACCACTTGTCAGGAATTTTGGAGTGTTTGGGTTCTCTGATCAGGGCTACACCCCTGGCAAATTGGGATAAATGGCAAGAATGTCCATTGTGACCACGACAAGCAAGCAACAAATTGTCCTTGCAGTTGATATATAATATACATATATGAAGATAATGAACTAGCTCGTGTCGCATTGCTGTGAATAATAAATATTGCTTTCTCGATCGTATAAACCAATTAATTCATCAATTAATTGCGGCCACTACTACCTGCCTATTTGTAATACATACAGTCTGACATTCACATGAAAGGAACCGAGCCCAAATTCTTATCATGCACATTAAGATTGAAGTTTGATGATCACTTTTCTGATTGATGAACATTAGTACAACAATTCCTAGACAGTTCGGAAACCCACTGCATCGGAGTATGCTCGAATACTTGGTGATCTGGTTGGATCAGTACTAATATTTAAATTCAAATTAAAGTATTTAAGGAATAACAACTGCGTTGCTTGATCCGTTCAATGCTAATCAAAGGAGATCCCGTGCGGTTTGATGGAACAAATTCTACAGTTTGAGAATGTCCTACAAAATAGCAGAGCTTCAATACGTATAAGTAATAATTTGTGATGAGAGAACTAGAATATATAAAACCATTCGGTTTGATGTGTTCGATTCAGAATTGATATAAGCATTAACCACACAACGCCGATTCAGCACATTATTTCAAAGTTTTAAAAAAAAAATCAAATCATGCTTTATTTTAATTTTTTTGATGCGAGTTGGATGTATGATGGTTGCATGCGAGTTTTCCAAAAACTATTGACATAAATATTTTGATTTAAAATTTCAATGTATTGGGTCTGTAACTTAATTCGTGCGGTTTGCTAAGAGATGGTGTAACGTGTATTATTACATTGCTCCAATGGAATGGGAACATGCGTTGGAAAGCTACTGTCATTGTAGGTTTCAGTATATGTCATTCATTTGAAGCGTACATTTTCTTTTCAATCACATATGTCGAACTTTGTGCTAGCTGATTGATGTGGATTGCACAGTTTAAAAGTGGTGATTTTAGCTTGGCCAACCAGCCAAATCAACGGCAAAGCCGAATATCGAAGCTGATGCTCTGTTTTTGGTGGGATCAGAAGGGTGTGTTGTATTATGAGCTGCTAAAACCATTATAAACTATCAATGGAAAACGCTACCGAACGCAATTAATCCGTCTGAAGAGAGCAGTAGCTGAAAAACTCCCGGAATATGCGATCAGACACGAGGTAATAATTTTCCATCATGACTGCACTTGGCCCCACGTTGGTATTCCGATTAAGACCTATGTGGAAAACAGTGGACGGGAAGTTTTACCCCACCCGCCTTATTGCCCAAACCTTACCCCTTCTGACTACCATTTGTTCCAGTCGATGCAGAACGCCCTCACTGAAATACGGTTCACATCAGAGCAGAAAATCAAAAATTGGCTTGTTTCATTCTTGGCTGCCAAGCGGGCGCAGTTCAGAAAGATGGGAAAAAGTCAAAGCTTCAGATGGGCATAACTTTGAATAATACTATTGTGCATGTTTTTCTTAAATAAATGTTCAAATTTTGAAGAAACGAATTAAGTTATAGACAATACTTACAGTACAATACTTTATTGTAAGCGCTGCAGTTGTTTTTTTTTACATTTTTTTTTGTCATTTTAAGTATTCTTTTGCAAAAATGCCCCTACTTCCCCAACGGAGAGAGATCTCTTAGCAAGAAATACTTGTTTCTGACCCCTCTACAAAATACCGTTATACAGTTTTGCCGCCAATGTACTCACACACACTCACCCTTTTTACACAATTTCGACATAAAGAGTTCGAGACTATCGAGCAAAAATTGGGTCCGGTTTCACACGATGTCATTCGATTAGCAAAATAATTATTGCGAATAAAGCTATATTATGTTCATCATTTAGACTTTTTTTTATATTGTATTCTTGTGGAGGATATAGAATTATGTAGGTGCAGTCTTCCAATAAAAAATAAGTAGTCCAGCGTTATCTGCTAGAAGAGTCGTAATTAGATCCGTCTTTGATAGTTTCAGCGCATGTTTACCATGAAATTCGTTTCTCGCAATTTCCATTCGTTTTTGGTGGCTTATGGATCTCGGCGTTTTACGCGCTGGACTAGCGGTAAAAAATATCGAACAAAATGGAAATGTGGTGTATTCGGACAACACAAGACGTACGATCTTCAAAAAGTCAGTACATTTGGTAGTATAAGCGGACGACATTGACGTGATTGTGTTTGCTCAATTAAGTGTATGCTATTGAATTGGAGGCAATGAATACAAAATAAAGGATATGGTGTCTTCAATGAAGGAACATACACCATCGACGACGATGGTGGCCAACACCATACCCTTAGCCAGATATACCTTTAAGGTGGTTAAGGACTTCATCTACTTCGGATCCCCGGTTAACAATACGAATAATAACAGGACTGACATTGAACGCGGAATAGCTCTTGCTAATCGCTGTTTATTTGGGAACAAGAGGCAATTGAGTAGTATAGGCCCCCCTTAGAGGATCACGCTACCATTATATAACAGATGAAGAAGCCCTTGGTCTTTTTGAGTTTATATTCACGAACTGTACGAGCTGAAAAGCGACATGAGTCGAGCCAGGCTTCTACGGATCCAACGCCTATGGTGTCTGAACCATGAAGACAAAAATACTCCCGCGCAAAGAGTCTTCGACACCGAACCAGTCGGACAGCACAACACACTCAGACAAAAAATCCTGTTAATACAAACAGAATTTAACCATTTACAGTGTTGTAATTTTTCCACTTGACCGGAAGAGTTGGAATTTAATATGATACATGATTTTGACACGGTTTATATTAATTTAATTTTTATTTAAAAATTTGATAAAGATCTAGAGACCATTAGCATGACTAAGTCTTTACTAAACGTGAACAATCCTGCGTGCACACTGCATCCAATGGATCCATGTTGTGCAATAACCACGTTCTTTTCGAAGTTATTTACGCCTGTTTGAACATATGTACATATGTTAATTTGTAATATGAAAAAATTATGCATTCTTTCAACTAAAGCCTCAGCAGATGTAAACGACAAAGTGGAATTTGTTTTATCAGTTGGTCTTTGTTTTCTATATTTTTAATAAAGTTTTCCAGATTTAAGACTTTCTCACGAGAATTGTAATAAAATCAGTAAATGTAGGTAACAGTCATTTAACAGAAGGCAAGTGTTGCGTTGATCTTGTCTTCCGAAGGAAACATTCCACCGATTTCCTCAATGAACTCGTCATAAATGGAAATGCTTAAACTCTCAAGAATAATAGTTATGGGGGGTTTCCTGAAGGATTTCATGACGTTTAGTATAAGACGAATGAGTTGAAGAGCTGTGGTTTGATGAAGCTTCGGGTAAGTGGTAAAAAGCATAATTGTGCCACCAATAGTGGAATTGGGCCTTAAATTTAACACTCAATTTTTTCTTTCTAAGCAATTTTTCTTAAAAAGGTGTGCAGCTTTGGTGCAGTTATCAACAAACCGATCATATTGTGTCAAGCGGATAAAGGGCCAAACATAATTGTGTATTCCTTGATATATTTATGTCTGTAGTTACCATTCAGCACCTTAAGTACCTAATTCCCTAAATCAAAATTAGCTACAGTTCGCTATTTGACTACTGGTGGTATAATCGATGAGTCACCTTACCTTGAGAAAAATCTGATTCCATATTTATGTTCATTGTTTTAATTTCTTACAATGGTAGGGTAGGTAGGGAAGGGGGCTGCTAGTGAATTCACACTTAGACCATGTTAGTCCATTGTGATACCCACAGTCAGACTAATACCACTGGACGGCCACCAGTGATAGTGCCGTTAATTTGATTCCAGAGGCAAATGGCAACTGGACCAGATTTGAAAACCAAATAGAAGCGTATTAACTTTGCCTCCACTGGGATTAAAACCGTTGAAACCACTAACTAAGGGCCGACACTGCACCAGCTGAGCCATCGAGCCGTACGATACTTATTTTTCACCATTTTAAGGGAGTCAGACCGAATAAACGAATTTCCCGAATTAATGAGCGTTTCTATCGACGAAAATGTGTTAGAACTTAAAACGAAAAATTATTTTTTTAACACAAAACACTTCGTGATTCGCCCAATACAATTTATTGAACAATTTTTCCCGACTTCGCAATGCCAATATCTTACCCCAACCAATTTAATTTAATTTTTATTAGCAAATAGCTCTTTTATTCGGAGCATGTTTTCTTCCAAAATAAACGAGTTTTCCAAATTGAAGGGCTTTTCCCGTACTAGAAGGTACACCACAATTTGCGATAATGATCCAACTGCGACAGGGAATATGAGTTGGACATGATTACCTGTGTTGAACGGATACACTGTGCAATTTACACTGCGATCAGCTTAGCTGAGGATAGTAGGTTTACTTGAAATTTGTAGATACAGTGTACAATCGCATAAACACGTTAATTTAAATCTTTCCGTAATGTATGTTTCACGTAAAATTATATGCATTTTGTAACACAAAAAAAACCTAAACCTAAGCCAATCAGCTGATGTATCATATTTGTCACCTTTTTGTCACATTCTATGGGAGAATTCACCGAGTGCAGAATACGCCGAAAGACGAGAAAGACCTCAAACAACTTGGCTTGCGACATTGGAGGCAGACCTCGGACTGTAAGAAGACCTTTTTCGCACTATGCCTTAATTCCGACATCAATACTTGGCGCAAATATGTTTTTTGATCAGACGATATGTTATGCATTCAAATATTCATGTCGCCATATTCGGAAATTCCTCCAAATGATAAATAATACTGATGCCCAGTTGCACCCTTGATTATAGCGCCTGCAGGAGAAAAATAATAAATTCCAAGCAAACTCGATTAAATTTGATATGCTGACAATCAAATATGCTCACTTTAACACTTGCTCCCTTAAACGTTGCCAATATCCAATTGCACCCTTTTATGTTCAGCAGCTTCCGACCACACCGTAAACAGAACAAGTTGAGAATATACGCCAGCATTCAATTCAATCGCAGATTGATTTAATATTTTCGCTTCCTATCTAAACGTTTGTAATGGGCCAAAATCCGGTTCATCGACCCCAATAAAAACTGCTTGGGCAGTAAATCATAGCATCTCGCAGTGAAGCTCGACATGCATGCTCATGTACAAACATACATGCCGACGTATCTTATGGGTTTTCTTTTGTGTTTGAGTGTATGTGGTATTTTCCAAAAAAAATAAATAAATAAACTAAGTGAGTTTTCCTGTTATTGTTCACCCCTTTGGAAGGTTAAATCAAAAGAGTATTCTTGAAAAAAGAAAAGCAAGTTAATGAGCGGTTTTTTAAGTTTTAACTAACTAGCCATCAACCAAGTGGACTCCGTTGAAAAACTACCCCTCATTCAAAACATGCACACACAAGCGCACATACACATAAATAATCGCACATACGCCGAAGGGTGAAAATAGTGTTTGAGTTAATAGTTTTGTACAGATCCGGCACTCGGTCCCTTACAACCCCATGTTTTCCTTATTTAAACAAAATTAAATAGCCAGCGTGAAGCGGCGGACATTGCGAATAAAGGGGTTGCTGGCCAGTGCTTTGGATGGCCTCTTGCAAATATGTAGGTATGTAGGGATGGATATGTAAAGCGAGAAGGTATTTGTACATATGCGCGCGAAAGCCAAATCAACCCTTCGCCACATCGCCGACTTCACCGTAGTCATCGACATCGTGGACGTTGTCGTTGCCATCTCCGGCGTTGTCGTCGTCGTCGCCGTCCTTATTTGAGTGTTATCCTTCGCCTTTTGCTAAAGCAGCAGAAATAGCATGCTAAAGTGTCCCAGCTTCCGAGCGAACCACCCACTCCCTACGGACATGGAGCGGCCATTTGATGAAAAATCTACTTACAAACAAAACCAATTTCTTATGCTGTCCACTCTACGTGCCATATCCGCACAGAAGACCCGCTTGCCACCCCCACTCGTCACCCTCATTCGAATCCGCCATAGATGTCCACCGCATGTGCGCGCATACACATATGTATCCATAAGCATGATATACAACACATCCTTGGTCACACATGAGACACGCGAAAACGTGTAGGTGGCATTTCTTGCCATTTCCCAAGATGAAAACGGAAAAACGGCACAAAGGACACCAAAAGAAGGAAAAAATATAAAACTAGAAAATACTGAGAATCTCGTGTATGCGATGTTTCATGTCGGAGGAAGACCAAAGTCTTTGTGCTCACAAAAGCTCGCTGGTCGCTGTCACTAGCAATTTGTGCGCGTCCGTTAGTCCGTCCGCCCGTCAAATACAAATAGATTCGCTGGGGGCATAAGCAGCGGGGCTGGTAAGGGGAAGGAGCACGGTACAGTTTTTCACTTACGTACTCGTACGTTCCGCACACCATGTGCGATCATTATTAGTACGTGTACGTACGTGCACACAAGTGTCAGCGGGAGTTGGTGGTAGTGCTGGCAGCGGTGGTGGCTCATATGTTGTGAGTACGTCTGTCCACTAAAATATCCTTGAAAGTGGAAACTAGAAAATAGCTCTGTGTTTTTACGGAATATCCTTAGGCTTTTATATCAACCCCCTACCACTCGTATCCGCTGACTTCTTCTCCATTATCCTTCAATCAACATCCAATGCTTGGAGATGTCTGTATGTAGCCACGTATGTACATGTGCGTCGTACGTAGTGCATGTGTGTAAACTCACAGATACTAGCCCTGAATATCCTGCGAGCTGAGCCTGGAAAATATTCTCGCGTGTCCAACATACACGACAAGGATACTGATGCGGCATATTTTGATTGAGAGGGGACAGCAAGAGGTACTCTGGGTCGCTAGCTCGCTACCAGGGGATACAGAAATTGTGAAGGAAGACGCCGTCCAGTGGATAGAAGAAGAACAAGTTGGGGAGACCGCTTTGTAGAAGTGAAAAAAAAACAAGAAACAAAACGGAACAAAATCCCATGGACATCAAGATGACTATAAAAAAGGGTCGCTCGCGGCAAAATTTTCCTGGCAATAGATCACATGCGAAAGCTGAACGCTGTTTTATTTTTATTTATTTTTTTTTTTTGTTCAAAGGACCCGTCCGCCCTTCGGCGTCGCCGTCGTCTTTCATTCGCGCATCTTTTACACAAGAGAATTCAATCCGTTCTCTCTCATATGGACGTCGGGATTGCGAGGTGGATGGGGAAATTCTTTGAAAGATGATGTTTGATGCGGACTGCGGTACAAATGACGAGAGGAGCGACGAACGGCCACCAACTGGACTCTGCTGCCATCGTTCTAGGCTTATATTACACGAAATTGAAATACAAAATAAGTGTGCACACATGTGAGTATACACAATCTCCTGTATGCATACATAAGCGTGATGGCGGAGAGGAATAGGAAAATCGAGAGGTGGAACGCTATAAGGGGCAGACGACCGATGCGATGATGTGAAGAGGAAGTCCATCCGCTGTCAGGATAATAGCGAAAGATTTCTGGACCGTTGCCGATGACTTTCAAGCAAAGGAATCAAAGAAAATGCGGCTAAAGGATGTACGCTGCCAGGATATAGGGTGAAAGGGGGCGACGACGTGTACGTTGGACGGCGAATGGATGAGTTGTTTTAGGCCGATGCGGATGGTGCTGCTACTGGTGGAGATGGATACCGCCAGAATGTAGGGAAAGAAAAAAAACTCCTGGATAACTCAAACTCCTGGCTATCGGGATGGGGCTGCTTGTTTTGTTCGACTTGAATTTCTATTTCTCGTTTCATTTTCTTCTTCATTATTATTTTTTTTTTGTTAAGTGGAAATTGAAGAAGAAGAAGAAAAGTAGAAGAAAACGACAAGAATAGGAAGAAAGAGAGAGAGAGAGAAATTGGAAACTGGGTAAAAAGGACCCTTGAAGCGAAATTGGATTTTTCTTTTGCTTTCATTCTCGTACATACATATTTCATTTTTCAGTTGTGTTGAATTTGTATTTATTTGCAGTTCGTTCGCTTGTTTCTTGCTCCTGTTGGATTTTCACGTGTGTAGACACCCGCCAGTGGGAGTGGAGTCAGGTCTTGGACTTGTGGACGGTGGAAGTGTGCAAAGATGAATGAGTATTATTTGGCTGATTTCATTTTGATGCTTTCCACCATCCATTGAGAATGTGGTTCACACACATGCATTGTGAAAGACCAAGTTCAAGAATCACGTGTCCGCTTCCTATTGCTGGTATGAAATTTTTTAGTGTAAAAGGCAAATTTTTATTCAATTTAATATGAGGCGTGTCGTTCTTTTCTCTGTTCATGAGGGGGCTAGAAAATTTCGATACACTTGGGGAATCACATATTTTTTTGTCTACATTGCTTGCGTGTGTAGACGGTTGCTTTCAGTCTCTCAGCTCCTCACGATTCGTTGCTATGGGCCAAGTGTTTTCAAGTTTGGACAATTTTGAGTCCTTCCGTGGATAGCCTCCACCAGTTTCATAATTCACACCAGATAAAATATGCCACCTATGTATAATTTCATTCGATCCTCTGACTGGCAAAAATGTTAGCGACTACGAACAAATCCGGTTGCCTGGCACCCCAAGATAATATGAATGTTATTGCTTTGATCAAATATGGAAGAAAGCCACTATCTCCTCGTGTGGTGCCATATCGATCTTTCGTATTTACTTGCGATCAACGAAATTTTTTGTATTGGCACCCCATGGAAGTGACGGACTAGTGATAATGTCTGTTGTACTGTGTTCGACAAGTCCAAAATCTATGCAATCCTACGGCTTCCGTCTCACAGACTTGTCAATAGGCCGTACTAGGTTATACGAAGTAATAGATTCCCCTCTCCGATGTTCGAATCACCAACCATATCGACCACAGTCCCTCTGATCAACAGCGGACTCAGATATGCCTACAAACAAGCGCAAACTCCAATGGCGTGTGGTTACTTGCCACTCAGCCTTCAAGATTACCACTGCAAGAAGTGTACGATTTTTGAAACTCTCGTCCCAGACATGCATTCACTCACTTCAATACTCCGGCTATCTCTGTAGTCTTCAGCCTTCCAAGATCTTCGAAACAGAAACCCTTGTCATTAGAAAGGTATGCCGTCAGACCAGATGCCACCCAATAATGGCAATGCAAAAACTTACCATAATCCGTGCATCAAGGGCGTTTTCGGTAATGAGAAAGCCGACGGACTGGCATATAAGGAGTCATAGCTTGTACACAGCAAGACTAGGACGAAAGTAGGCATATAGTTCCAGTTCAGTGACAGATTTCTAAACTATTTGCTTTATTGGGTTATTTTCGTTGATTGTCACAATTTCTTATTGAGCCCTTCTATTAGTTTCTCGCATGATGATAACAACCAGATCTTCTGATATTATTGTCTTGAAGATACTAAGATGACTACGAGGCGCTCGTCGTCTTGCGTAGCCACCAAAGTCTCGAATGACATTGTGTGCTCTTAGACGACTTGTTGCTGTCACATTGTTTTGACCGAAGAGAAAGCTCCTTGATCTGCCTTAAATGCGTTGCAGTGACTGGGCAGTCGAAACGATACGTGGTTATTTAGATCATTAGAGTATACATTCGCAGAAGATTCTTCAATGTCTGATAGTCAAACTTCCAGTACGGCTTAGAGAGGCATGCTGATTCACTAGATTCTTTCAAGAGGAACTTGGGTGTGAAGATCGTATATTGATCACTGTATGGTTATAGCGAAAGGATTTTATACAAAATTAGTGGCGAAATACAAAACCTTTAACGTTTATATATTTCGTGAGATAAATAAGTATGTATAGACTTTTCATTGGGACATCTACCTCCAGCTAAGAATTTAGGGGGTGAAGTCTAATTCCAATTGTTCCCTTTATAAATTTAATTCATTTTGAAGATAAATACTGGCTGAACAAGTCGGTATCTTCGTTCTGGGGGCATACGTGGCGTTTCTATTAGGACTGACACAACAAGCGTTGTCCTTCTGTAATTGATTCGCCAAAATGATAAACAAGGTTGAGGCATTCATCATTATCTATTCCCCCTTATTCTCTTACATCATTCTCACATCAAAATCTATATTCTTGAATTCAAGTGAGGTGACAAAAACATTCAAACTCTCTTCTCAAAATATTCAACTAGTTCCCAACACACGCTGCAGATTTGTGTCTTCAAGTAGGATCAATTTCCATTCGGTGGTTGTACATGCTAATTTTTATAACTTCAAGATGTCTTTAGTACAGAAGGCGGGAGTTTTGGATTGCGTCTTTGCTAAAATTCCCAGATGGACTATATTTGTTAATGACTGCTAAAGAAAAAGAACAATGTAAAAATATGATTAAATATAAAAATGGATTTCTGCGTGTGATTTATTATAGACTCAAATTGTTGATTTTTTGTTACCTTAACACAAAACTTGACCACATTAAAAACTTTTATTCCTATCAATACAAAGTTTGAGTTAAAACGTACATATTAACCCTACGTCGTTCGGCGTCTCCCACAAAAATGCAAGTTACAAAATATTTCAGATTCTATCTCACCTTTTCATGAAATGTGACTAAGGTTTGCTTTCATAGGTGGAAATAATGAATGCGAAAATGCGAATACGTAGACAACACAGTCGTTGTCGTGTCGTTGTGGGTATGTGTGTTGACTCCTAGGCAATTGAACGTCGCTGCCTGGGTTCGATTCCTGGTACGTCCAAAATAATTTTTACGGCTCCACCACTTTCGAGTCAATGACAATGCTCAAAGAGTATTACAGTCTAGAAAAATATTCTCAAATCGGCCGCTTGGGAGTAGTCACCAAATTGTAGGTTGCTGCGAAGCTAGGCCCTGGTCCACAACGGGCTGTCGATCCACCACCCAAGTTGTTATTATTACAAGCACAAAACATTGACTTCGTTCTTGCGTCTCATCGACTGAGATAATGTTTGTTCTGCCATGAATTGAGTGGTATGTTATGACACAGCAATTTTATTTCTCTTTTTCCGTGTCGAGTACTCATGTGACCATAAATGTGTTTTCCTGCAATCAATGCATCTATGTTTGTCCCACAGACACAAATCTCAGTTAGACACATACAGATAAGCGAAAAAAGGAAGTACTGTAATCTGTTTTGAATTTTCAAGCTAAAAGGATATTCTGGTCCGTTCCTTTTGAACGAATGAATTCATCGGATCTATTCAAATTGAAAATGCCAACTCCACGAGCAAAGCAAGGCGAGCACACATCTCCGCCACCACGACCACGACTATGAGAAGTTCATAAATATTCCACTCGAGCAAGTATCTCCAATGACAACGAAGTCTTCCATTATCAGCGGAATGGACAGACATTCAGACATCACAACATCCCTGCAATTCGTTCCGCGTACAGCGCGCGCATCCACAGAGTGGGTGAAAAAGTATCCTTACAACTACATCTGCTGTATGTCGAATGGTCAACTTCTGGAAAATGGAATCGATAATCTTCGATATATGCGCTAAACACGGATCAACAAAAAAGGAAAAGGAACCAGATCCCAGCGACAGTTGACGTGAACGATTTTCTTTTATTTTCCTTTTTTTAAAGTACGCCACCACCCACCATCACTACGACTACCGTCCTCTGGGCAACAACAAAAGACTTTCGTACTTGGTGGCGGTACACCCCGGGGTGGGTGATGTGGGATTATCCCGACTATAATGTATCTTGAAATCATCATCCCCCAATCCATGTAGCGCACGGAATTTACCATCCCCTGACCGTCCGGCGGCGGTGGCGCGGCGTCTGTGTGTTCAGATTGACATGGCACACAAGCATTCTAATCTAAAGTGGAAGGCCCTCACGCCCCCACCTGCCACCCAACATCAACTGCCCATCGTTGAGAAAACGGGAATTTTCACCGAAAAAAGTACAGAACTCCACTTAAACCCCGCTCCTCAGCTCGTGGAAACTGGCCAAGTTTTCCCTCCTGGTGCTATATGCTCGCGTGTGTGGACACATGTATGCACACACATGTGCTTGCTGGACGAACACATTCACAGCGGCGACATATATATGTATGTATGTATATAAATCAATGAGAGTGTGGAAGAAGACGGCGAACCCACGGCGAAATATCCACTTTCATCTTATTCACGTCCCCGCTAAGGGATGCCACGTATTAGGACATCCAACGAATTCGACGACCACCACCACCACTTCGGGCTATGGCGGCGGGGACTGCGACTGCTGCGACGACGACGACGGCGGCGATGTCGATGACGACAAATACAGCGACATCGGCAGTGGCGGAGGTGGTGCTGGCGACTACGGCGATGTCCAAATGGATCCGTGAAGTTTGCACTCCAATGACCGGGATGGGTCAGGTAGAACTTTTTGAGGAAGCCATACATCGTAGATGCATACATACGTACACACGTGAGTACACAAATAAGAGCGGAGGAGGCGAAACGTGTGAGCACATACAGCAGGAGGTGCCCCGACCACTGCCATACGAGTATTTCGCGAAAATTGACAGGCTATCTCCCCACGGAACGAAATGGAGACGACGTTTTCAGGACAACAGAGAGAAGCGACCTACAGGACACACAAGCGAAGGGATGCTTGTCGGACTGTGAAAATGGATGGAAATGGCGGGGTGGCGCAGTATAAGTATACTGCTGGCAGGCCATCGGCATCGACATCGGCATCGGCGGCGGCAGCAGCAACAAAAACTCGCCAAGCACTCGACACGTTTACACGATATACAAACGTACATATGTACATATGTGAGTCAAAGAAGAAAAGCGAAGAGCATTTCGAGGAGGCAGAAGCAGCCAAAGGCGGGTGATTTAGAAGAGGCGAAAAGTATACGAAAGGACGGCCACGAGCACGACCACGGCTACGACAACGACGGCTACGGCCACGACAACGACGACGACAACGGCGACGCGAGATGGGTCTGACAGCGCCAGGACCTGGTCCATTATCCCCGCAAGGGTTATTCATTGTGGCGCGTTGGTCGTTGAATTTTATCCGCAGTGATGCGAATGACTTTTGTGACGTGAAGAGGCTAAAGTCTATCTATTCATCCATCGACAGAAGGCGCTAGCGGAGGCCAAGGGATGCTGATGGAGGTTGGTTTTCCGGGTATCCACTTCACCCCGCCACCTCGCCGTCAAACTAAATTGGTTGCCATGGGAGCAAGGGTGGGTGGACAGAAACCTAACAAAGTTCAACAATAATAATTGGAGAGCGAGTATTGGCGTCGCTGCCCTCGTTCCCATTCCCAGATACCCGTCGCGTTTCCATCCTTGTAGTTGTCGTTGTCAATTCACCCTGCAGCGCGAACGGCGAAAATTCCCTCTCGCTAGCAACAATCGATTCCGAAATCAATTTCTTTGATAAAGGATGGGGAAGACCCAGGGGCTCGAATTGTTCGAAGTGAATGAGTGAAAGGTGAGCGATGGGATAACTTTGGCTCGCCAAAGTTATGCCGAATCGGGAAAAGAGTCGCGACAACAGTGCCATCGTAACAAAAGCGAGGAGCAGATGTAATCAGTAGTTAAAGAGGGTACAGGGAGTTGATTAGAAATCAGTACAGTTTGGATAAGTCTGTCTGTAAGCAACCGTGGAAGTGAACAAAGTATAGTATGGATGTCTATCAATAAATAAGTCTTCGACTGAGCAAGAATCGGTTTACCAGATTGCACTGTTCGTAGTCACAGATCTACAACAAGATTGTTATTGTGGCTAGAATGCAAGAATTTTATAATTTAATGTGAAGGAGATGCAAGAGAACTTTTTATTGCTTCTCATAAAACATCACCCCACCAACAGTTGACAGGGTGGACTATGCAGGAATCTGATAAGCATATATCTGTCTGGAACTTTCAACCGGATATCAGAGCTGTTAGTTCCAGCTTCAAGGAATGATTAAAAGATGCTGCATATGTAGATTCACAAAATAAGAGAAAGAAAAATACCTAACAGGACGATGCTACGTTATTCATTTTCACATTTTGACCGAGTTTGAATAAAACTCTGACAAAAGAAGCCAGTCTCTGAATTGTCTTCTGAGACTTTTCACAGATAGATTCTGGGATTAGAAACCTACCTACACGAGTAAGTATATCACTAGTCATCATCAGGCATCAAGTTGCACTCAAGCCTTATGTTAAACTTTGCTTATTTTTCGTTGCCTGTAAATATGTCGGGCTTGGGTTTTTTTTTTGTTAAATCCAACCAACTTCTCTTAGATTTTAAATGTCAAATACTGTGTTTTTACTGTGTAGATGAGAATTTAATTGTTTGGTCAATAGATGGCGCCAATCACTGACGGAAACGAAAGACGAAATATTTCCTGGCATTTGTCATAGCTGTCTTCGGCAATGTTTTATGTTTGGTTCAAAACAATCCTGAATTTACTCGAAACGTGCATTACTCCGAATGCTCTGTAAATGAATTATCATCACATAAACCCTTAATGAGGCATTAGTTGATTGAGAGGTGGAATCGAATTATTTTTGAAGAAAAGGTTGCTTCCCATGTTCATTAATATTTTGCATTCGCAAATTAATAATACATATCGAAAGCACATTCTAAATGAGATTATCTCTCTCTTGTATCTAAGGACATAACCATGATTGTTGGATATGACCATGGTTAGTCGAAAACGTTTATAAGACGAAAGTTCGTGAATGAGAAAATGAGGGGAACTCCAACTTCTTAAACTTCTATCACTTCCACATTGTCTTAAAATAAATCAAATATAAATCGAACATCTTCCTATAATTTTAAAATTCATACTTTTGAACTATTATTCAAAAATTGCTCTACGATTTTATGTCACTGCAAAGTACAACTTAAGGGCTTATGATCCATTTCTTCCGCTCGGCCGACTTTATGATCAACTTTGTGATTCGCGCAACCGATAAGAAACTTGAATCGCTAAGCTGAGTATCAGCAAATTAATATGGGACTATGTCGTATAGAGAACGTCATGGGACACATCAACTGCTTGGGTTTTATTCCTCATTGAACACATTAACAACAGCTCTTAGCTTTATTTTAGGGTGTGACATAGAAGTCTCAGAAGGATGCATGGTGTACGAATATGAGTGAGGTTCGATATGATGTTTTTTATATATTTATAATTGTAACAAAACGCCAATAAAGTAAACCACATTTATACTCTAGTCTACATTGACTTATGAACTGTAACCTTAAAAGATACATGAGTCATAAGTCCACAACCTATTGAGGCATTATTCCACAGACCGGCGTGGGTCATAAGTCGATTATTCTTATGAGTTCTAACGCAACAATTTCCCCTGCTCGGGTCTCTATAGGAGTAGTAGTCCCATTCCTCTGGCCCTAATCCACAAGAATTTTGCTGCAAGTCCGCACGAAATTTCTGTCGATTCTGGCACAATCCAATTGTGACCTTATAACAAGATAAGTCCAATGTCGACTTATGAGCCTACACCGTTGGTATAGTCTTCGCTTCTTCCAACGACTTTGGGCTTAAGCCACACCACAACATGAAATTATCAGTTTTTGTTCTAGAATAAAACCTTTGGTAAGGGTTTCTCATCCGAATAGTTACTAGCGTAACATCCAAGATTAGTCGCACTTTATTTTTATTTTCATTCAATGAACCACAAACGGAAATAAACACTTCAGTGGATCTGCCAAGGTGTCCAACTGCGTAAGAGGATGGCAGAAATATGAAGAGGACAACAGGCAACTTCTACCGATAAACCGATAAAAAAACTTCTATAGCCGATCGAAGTTTTGGACGCACTAGTCATTGAACTTTCTATACGTAGGATATCCGGATCGGGTTAAATTATAACGCATCCACCCTTCATTTCACTTCTCACCACCAAAGATATTTGCGTAAAATATTCAAAGTCATGACAGGGCTAAACGTTAAATGAAAGAATAGGTTCTCTAGCTCATGTTGTCATTGTCAGTGAATAACACTCAAAAGTGTGAACGACTCCCACACTGTAGACCGTCACAGTAGACCTACCTATGACTTCGGGATACTTTTGGTGACGTTTTCTTACGTGTATTAATCGAACAAGATACATCGGCGAGAGCCGAGGTCGACAGTATTAGCTCTGTGTACGGATTAGGTATAAATGATTTTTAAAAAGGCGGTCCTATTTTTGTGCTCACAACTGCACATATTTGTATGAGTGTACTTGTGTAAAGAATAGACTTGTTAATTTAAGAATGATAGGAGTTCCGTCTGAAATGTATCCAACTATGGGGCTTTTAGGTCGAGTTGAGTCTTCAAAGACTTGATGCTGCCTTAACTCAGCCTTATTGCCAATATCCGAGTTGTCAAAGCCTTGAACACAAATTTAAAGTACGCCTCCTTTGAGTAACATAGGCATTGCGTTAATGTGGGGCGGAGGGAGGTATGAAGCTTGTATTGAATCTACAAAACATAATCCAACACACGATGACTACAACGATTCATTTGCTACCGATGTCCAATTCCAACCCCTTCCTACATCGATGTCCTTGGACCATGTTTCGACAGAGAGAGAGAGAGAGACAGAAAACTAATTCGCCCCCAGCAGCTGCTAACAAAAGCTTGACAAAAAAAAACTCCCTCCACTCCACTCCACTCGACACTCATATCACAAAGTCAACAGCAACCCTCCCCACATGCGATTAAGTCATTTCGCGCTCTAACGGCCAGCTTACATGTAAGTACCTCATTCATACCTTTGGACAGGTCCAAATGAATTTCGCTGATAAAAAAGGATAAGCGCCACCATTTATCCACTCAAAAAGGACTGGCGTCCACGGCACAAACACATTTACAAAATCATTAACAGCTCAATTACAGTCTAAACAGTCTTCAAACACCCTGCGTCAGTTGAACGTACCTGCATATCATGTGTACACAGCCATTACGCATCAGGGCAAACCGTGTTTCAAAATGCCTGTTCCCATGTTCGAGATACTTTCAAAAGAAACAAAAAAAAAAACATCATATTCGCGCTCCGATTTATCACCTCCTGTTTACCGAGGGCCACGTGTTGCACAACAGGAATTCAATTTTTCGCATAAATTAGAGCTCACGGAACGCCACCCCAATCGAGAGGAATTTCCCCCGAAAAAAATAACACACACGACACATGACAACTGCTCGAGGGGCTAACCAAACGAGCGAACGTCGCAACTCGCGACGCCAGCAGGTAAAGGTCAGTCGCGTATATGATCTCACATTTGCATATCAAATTTGAACGGGAAAAAATATCCTTTTTAGCAGCTTGACACCCATTCATCTCTTCCACGCGAGTGTGCCGTGGATTCCGCGGCGCGTGTTTCCATCTGGTTCGCGGGGTAGTTTGACAGGAATCGGTCTCATGCTGTGTACTTACGTGGGGAAGGGGCGCGAAAGCAGCGATTTTGGTTCTGTTTTACTTTCGTGTGTAATTGTACAAAGGGGGTATTTAGGTTGCTGGCAGACAAAGCAGTGATGAGACGTGATGAGCAGTCATATGTGGCATTCTGAAGTGACATTGATAAGTGTCTACGTGGCGTGGCAGCAGTTAATTAAGGGAATGATTTAAGACTCCTTCTCACGTATGATGGATTCAGTCTTGTTTTGCACTGATATCTGTTCATTCCTGTTTGTGGTTTAGAGACGTTTGACTTTCTTAAGGTGACTGGTCAGAGATCAATGAGTCAAGCTTAAGGACAGAAGCATGGTTAGTGCGAATTCATTTCTTTGCATCCGATCTTTAGAAGCTGCATCTCGGGTGGCCTTATGAAGCAGGAGTAAGTGCGTTGTCTTCTGTAGTGAAGATCTGTCTCCAGGGTGGATGTCTTGTGGTAATGTGTAAGTGTGCCTTCTATTATGGATGTCTGGGTTCGATTCCGGGCATGCTAACTCGGCCCCAAATCCCTCGATTCACTGGCAATCTGCTCAGAGTCTTATCAAACACCAGCATTCGAAGAGGACGTTTCTTGATGCACGATTACATCATATTCGATATAAACAAGCCACTCCCCGCGTCTGTTAAATGCACAACTCATGTTGACTTCACGTTAAATGACCAATGGCGGAAGTATTATACTGACACAAGTTGACAACTCATTGTTTTCCGTTTGTCAACCCTTCTTCTGTCCAACCATACCGCAGTACTTACTTGCTTAAGTGCTCCAGAGGTACCAATAGGCTGTCTACAGCCTGCCATGTCGTCCAATTGACAACGACAATATCTCATCTGAGGATCTGCAACTCAATTGCAACTGCATCGCTGCCGCAACATCAGCAACAGCAAAAGCACTGCCAACGTCACCCCTTAAGACGGCAATGACAACGAAGCGAATTCAGCGCCTCCCCATAGCACACACACGAGCAGGTTACCTCACACTGCTCATCTGCCTCTTCCACTCAACCACACACACGTTTCTCTCTCGGCAACAACGTCGTGACTCTCGACGTTGTCATCCTCGCGACCTTATTCTCCTATTTAAACTATTTTCATCATCAGCAGGATTCGAAGGAGTTTCCGCAGCGACTACTGCTGTGGTACACTATACCGGCTTCGCTCTTGTAAGCCTCATCATCGCTATCGTGCCTATAGCAGGGACGGTACTCCGGTAGCAGCGGCATCGTCGCCACCACCACCACCGCCATCACCCCCTACAGCACCAACATTAGCTGCAGTGTCGGCAGTATGAGCTTAAATCAATAAAACACAATCGCGCGCGATTTTTCCTCCTAGCCGCACACACGCTCCCCGCCCCCAGCCAGACCACATCAGACCACTGCGACTTTTCTCAATCTCATATGAGGAGGACAACGTGGATGTGAAAGGAGCCAGCGTTGGAGGTGGAGGCATTTTTCCTTGAAACAAGTGCACAAAGCGTACATAACCGAGTGGATTTCCGCTCAACATATTGCAGAGGATGCCACAAGAGCCTACTACAACAGTATGTACAGCAGCTGCCAAGCGGTAAGAGTAACAACCGCGATGGCTACTTCAGTTGCGATAACATTATACAGGGCGGCAGCGACCAGAAGGGGGTCACCATTGAATGAAAAGCGCACCTAAGAAGCGAACAAAAACCTGCAAAAAGGGATGGAAAAAAATTGCAAAACTTGGCCATTATAAGTGGATGTGCACACATGATAAAGAAAAAGAAAGCAACCCCTGCCGGCACCAGCCCTGCAACCAACCACCGATTCTAACTGGCCTTTCAAAGAATTTCCTCCGTTTGCGGATTCACTCTGAGCGAAAAGCGCGACTTTTTTTACCCCAACCCGAGCCGGTGAATAGCCATGCAAGCAGCCAGCACTCAGAGATACACGCTCTGCAGCCACTGCCTTCCTCGGGCACGGAATTCGACCGGTGGAATGAGCCACTACCGGGGAGCGGAATGGATAGCACGTCCCCGCGGTGGTGGTCTGATGGATGTCAAGAGTCAGTCATGAGACGATGGTGGTGGTGGCTGTTTGGGAATCCTGTATTAGTTTGAATCTTTAGTTGCGGACGGAGAGAGTTTGTTTCTTTCTGTGCTGTTCTGTTATGTTTTTTTTCTTGCTTTTTTTTTTGTTATCCTGCCTTCAACTTCCGCTGGACCTTTTGTAGGCTTCTCTGACTCGGTCTAATGTGATACACATACACACATCACATATGTAAGACTGTTTTCCCTCGTGTGTTTTTTTTTCTTTTTTTGCACTCACCTACACGTCCCGTTGGGCTTTGTGTGCCACCCCATTGGCGCTGTTGATGTGGCGGCGGTGGTGGTGATGGTGGTCGACTACTGGCGCTTTTGTTTCATAGTCGCTAGGATATGATATCAATGGCTCTTAACCCAAATACAATTACTCATCTAGAGAACCGGTAAAGGCTACCAGCGCAAACGAAGGATAACAAAAGCACCACGCAGGGCGGGAGTGGAAAAGAAGGCGCAAAAGGCGAAAGAAAATGCGAACATGTACTCGTATGAGTGGAATGGTAGCAAAAGTACGACGAGTGGGATGCGATCTGACATGGAAATTTCATTAGAAAAAGGCGGCCACGACTTAGAGAGGGCGTTCAAAGACATAACGCTATTGCATGGGTTCTATTTATTCCCCATCCTCCCCTCTTCGCTTGACTCGTCGTTTCGTTTTTTTCCGCTGCTTAGAATGGCCCCTGTCAAGGAATACGAAGGATACGTAAAATGGAGGAAAAAATGCGACGAAGAAAAAACGTTTTTCGCTGAAGATTTCAGCTGAGATGAAAAAAGAACACCAGTCCGCAGCAAGCATACGAAGGGAAGATGGACAGCGGAGAAAAAAATCCTTACACTCTGCCGCTATATATGTATGGCGGCCAATGTGGCCTTGTGAATACACAATCTAACGCTCATATCAGACATGACCAGCCAACCACTACACATATCTCACACACTCATATGACATAGGATTTTCTAATTTTTCTTTTCGGGTCCTTTTTTCTCATTTCGTTGTTATTTTTTATTTTTTCTGTTCGTCTCAGTCGTCGGTTAGACATGGCTTTCGGGCGAAAAACACCATTCAGAGTACACTAAAGGACAAGCTGAACAACACAGTAAAAGAACACGACGCGAGAAAGGAAACAGCAACAGAAATCTCGAGTCCGTTTTCTGCGATGTCGAGTACATTTTCTTGTATGACCGAGTTCGTGGAAATCTTTATGTTTCACTTGCCCATCTCAAACACTGCCTAGAGAGAGTAGAATGAATGAAATCCGAACGACTAATTCCCCGTGAAGATTTCAGTGTGAATTCACTTTTGGAGGTTTCTCGTTTGCTTATACTTGATATGCTGATCTGATTATTTGACATCAATAGGTGAGTGATCGGAATTGTCTGTAAAATGTAAGATCAACTAAGAACTCCGAGTTCAAAACATTATAAACAATTCAACACTCCACTGATTGTGGCGAAATATATTATTCAAGATTATTAAATACACAGAAGTCAACTATAAATAATATTTCAACTTAGCTCGTTCGGTGATTTATGGTAAAGTAGCGACAGGCGTGGCTTGACTAAATATCAAATACAAGAAGTTGCCTTATGTGATGTGCTAGTTTGTCCAAGAAGTCTTTGTTGTATTCTTTTCTTAGGACCACTCCCACATTCTGAGGCTTCAATTGCAATGCTACCACACACCAGATTGACACCTCGTCGTGCTAAACGGACTTCTGGAAGATCGTACCTCTTGTGTCTCTCGTGGCTCGTGAGATTTTGTTAAGAATGATGTTGAACACCGTTCGTTGCGGACCTTGATGGATCGGCGATAACAAAAGATAAGGCTGATAATAGAATAGTAATTATAATAATATGAGTGGCCTCGAGCCTGAGGCGGACCTGGGTCCCTAGCTTCTACAAAAACCACTCGTATTGTGCTTTTATGCTGACTCCGAACGGCTAAGTTTTAGAATCTTACTCTATGAATACTTTTTGACTGATCCACTCTTGAGAACAGGGCGTTTAAAAAGGCCAGGCTTGTAATAATAATATGACTGAGCCTATGGTCCGAAGTGGACCTGGGCCTAGGGTTTACTGCAACCAGTGGACCTTTGCAATGTGGGTGCTATTCTTATACCCCGAGTGAAGGCTTATAATTGTATGCTGGCGATGTTTGCGAAGTTTCTTCTATACAAATTTACTGCGTGTATTATCTGTGACTTGAAAGAGATGGAGACGTGAAGTTCCCATCGGGACTTGAACCACGGCAATAAAAGTAGAAGTAGACGCAACTATCACCTACGTCACGGCAGAGTTAGAGCTCACGTAAGAGCTTACGTAAGAACATACGTTCGGGTTCCCAATATTAATTAGAAGACTGAGGGACACTGGATGAATTGGAGACGATAAGCACTGATCATAAAAAAAAACAAGCCGTCCACATGCCGTCGAAGCAGTGCGTAAGAGTGTGAAAATCCCGGAACATAAAATCGGTGTCGGTCGTGGACAATAATTGCAAGACGCTCTGTACAGCGAATACCCACACAATATCTGTGTCTCCTTGATAACCAGTTAGTATCGAAGAGAGTTCCTGGAATAGGTTATTGAATAGCAACAAGTGGATGGTGATTTTCTTTCGGGATGAAGGCCATTTTCACCTCGATGGCTTTGTTAATTGTCAAAATGTTCGTGTTTTGGGTTCGGATAACCCACATGTGTTTATAGGAAAATAAGTGCATTCACGACGAAACTGAGTCACATTTTTTCAGAATGGTCATGCCGCGAGGTTTCATTGTCTCCGAAGCTTACAGATTCCGCCATACATTTTCCGGGTCTGTAAGCCTCGCGGATTCTGATAAGCCTAGTTGCAGCCCCTTTGAATTCATCCGTTAGCGAGTGGTTGTCAAACCGAACAAGCCTCCGTCGAGAACTTTTTATTTTGGTATTTTTGGTGTTAATTTTCTCATTTTATCTCTTTTTCTTTTCTACTGCTCTTACACTATTATTTCCCGTCAATAGACAGCTGTCCTGGTGGCCATTTAAAAATTGCGAGCGACTCACATTTGTTTTGGCGGGCACTTACAATTTGATAGCGAGTGACTAGAAAATTAAGGGCCCAACCTCTTCAAACTCGGTGGAAGGTTTCAGTAATAGTTCATCTGAACTTCGAGCTTTATATAAAAGTACTGGGAAATTCTAACAAAATGAAGGTTAATAACCCTTAAGTTAGTTAAATTTTAAGGGCCGATGTTGAATGTGAACCACACCTAAACGTCAAGTTTTTTTCTGCATTTCATTTGACATTTCTTAATTTCAGACTAATTGAATTTGAACCATGGAAAGATACACAATCGAGCAACGCGTTAAAGATATTCAGGCTTATTATGAAAATGGGCGTTCAAATCAAAATGCATATTGTGCACTCCGTGATTTTTTCGGTCAATTTAATCGTCCAAATGTGCGTACAATCGGAAAACTCGTGCAAAAATTTGAGCAAACCGGGTCTGTAGGAGATGTGAAAACACCAGTGCATGCTCGTACAACTCTTCCTGCAGAAAATATTGCTGCTGTTCGCGATAGTGTGACCCTTTATATACCTAGGGAAAAAATGTAAGTTTTTTTACATATTATGACTCAAATAAGAAAGTCTAAGATGTCAAACAACTTGCGTGTTTTTCATTCAATACATAATCATCAATTAAAAACATTTGCCACTATAGCAAGAAAATAAAAGCATCGTTTTTTTTTCAAATGCATTATTCTTTTTCATTTATGTAACAGCAAAAATCTAACGTGCAAATCATCATTGCAAATAAACTCACAACTTAACAATAAAAAAAAGGAAACATTTTTTCAATGAAGAATCACTTTAGATAGGCCCTTGAAGAGAGTATCTTCACCTTGTCACGAAAGTTAGCAAAGGACGTGGAATTTCCTGACGTAAGGAAAAGTGAACCTTTTTGAAAATCCATTTTTTTGGTTTTGTTATATTTATGAACAACCTTAAATTGTTTCATTTGCTTCCGCGCCCTATCTACGGAAGAATAAATCAAAAGAAACACAATAAAAATCATATAGTTTGAAATCGTATGTAGAATTTTGAGACTAGGGAATTATGAAAAAATACGTTTGCAGCTTTTTCCACTCTTAGCCTTGGTAAAGGAGCCGTTTGAGGGAAAGATTCCACATCATTTTCATTAATAAGCTCTTCTTCATCAATCCAAAGCAGTTGTTGTTTGCCTCGTCTTCTTGTTCAGAGGACAAGCAGTGCCTCATCTTCTTGATCGGAAGACAAGCAGTCTTCATCGTTAATGTCTTACTAGTTGTTTTTAGTTTCAATCACATTATGTTTTTTTTTTGTTAGTTTTTGTTATGTATATACTACAGATGTAGTTCACACACAAATATTTCTTATCGGCGTCAATATTTATGTAAAATAGCAAGTATTTTGAATCAAATTTAGTTTCTTTTAACCGCGTTTTTCTTATAAGCAATTTTTTTGGAAATACGCTTCATGGCACCTCTTTTATGCATTTCTTTCTTATATGCGACATTAGACTTATATGCGATCGTGCTTATGACGGTATGTGCCATTAAAGACGGTGAGCACATTTGCAAACCCCATCTCTACTTTATATTTCGATAAAAAAAAATTATATAAATAAAAAAAGCATTGTTTTCTATTTAGTTCAAATCTCGCGTTAATTTTGGGACACCTTCTATTTTGCATAACATACACACAAATTGGGTTTCATGCGGTTTCCAAAAGCACATTCATTTTGTTAGGAGCCTACTTTACACTGATGTCAACCGAACATTTTCGATATATTTTTGAAACTGGTTGATGCACTGTAGTCATTTCACCGTAGTTTGTAAGTTTCACGGATAGTTAGGTTGAGTTTTCTATTAGAAACTTTTTTTGCCATTTTGTACCAAGAAATGCTATAAATATCACCAGAGCTAAGTAAATTTCCACGATTTATTTTAAAATTAGAGCGTCTTCTGACCGTAAAAGAAATTGTAATTTTCAATTATTAACCTTAGATAAACCATTGTAAATTCATTCAATTAGCGTACCGCAAAAACAGGATTGAAGATTCCCTTGAAAGTTATTGGTGACAAATGAGGTGATATTCTTAAAATATCACAAAATAGGGCTGTATTCTGTGAAGGATTGTAATCTTCGGAAGTTAATAAAGGGCGCAAAAATGCGTGTATGGTGGCCGTGGCGTGTGAGTCTGTGCATCGACTCCTACTCACTTGAACCTGCGGAGTCTGATCATGTTCACTGAGTAATAACTGAAAAAGGTTCTCAAACCTCGCCGTTCGGAGTCAGCTTAAAAGTGTATGTCCCTTCAACTAGTGAGGGATCAATATCACTCACAATTCGATTGCTTGCTGTCGAAGTTCCGCTCTGGCCCTCGACGGGCGCCGCTATTATTATAAGGACAATTTTGAAAGGCAAAATTGAAGTTCACTAAGACAAACACTACACGAACTCCAATGTTAATATTGCAATAATCAACACTACTGGAAAATACATTGAATCCCAACCAAGTACAATACAATCAAGACGCTTACTTCAATTGACTAAACGAGAGCAAGAGCTAGTGCACCCAGAGAAGTCCACTGTTCGAGAGAACGCTTGGAGAGTAATGTCCAAATGGCCCTTCGTATCGTTCAATTATTTTTTTATTTTGGCCAAGCTGCACAAGCAAAACCTTCGAAATGGCGTCCCGCAGCAAGTGAAACTATGCATCAATTAAGAAATGAGTTCTTTTGGTTAGCTTTGGGTTTGAACCGTTGAGTTGGTCGGAGAAGCACTAGTATAGACAACGTCTCCACTGGACATGAACCATGCCCTGTTCAAGAACATTATATGAAAAATCTAGTGGAGGCCCAAACATCCAGGTCCAAGCCTACATCGTGTAGGAGAATCTTGATTTTACGGCATGACATGAGCTCTGAAGCTCAAAAGTTAGACATGAGATTTGACGTTTTCCTATTTGTGCCAGATTTGGTTTGAATGGAGTGGGTGAATATCATTTTTTGGCAATATTTTTAGTGAGATCTACTTCGTTGATTGGTTGCCCGATTCTTGATGAAGCTCTCGCAGCCAACGTTGAAATGAAGCGAAAAAAAAAATATCGCGGAGGGCTGTTCAGATTGTGGTTGTAATATTGGGCAGAAATATGTCCAGTGGAGACGGTGTGATATGGGGTTTGGTTAAATTAATATTACAAAGTATTAATTGCGATTTCCCCTTTGGATCTTTTGTGGGAACTGAGATTTGTAACATATGCAATAAAAGCATTTATTGGAAAAGATAATTGGATTTCTATTTATTGAAGTGATTTATCTCCGTTAATTAAAGTGCATAGTGGTCGTCCATTTTTATCCTATTGGTCCCTTAATATCAGAACCGTTAGACATCATTCGATACTAGCTGGAACATGTTCTAAACATCTGCTTAAAACTTTAATAATATTACGTAATTACATCAGTTGTCAAGGTGCACATTATTGTGTTTACAAAAATGTAAGTTTTTGTGGCAATTAGTTTAAAAAACGCTTTAATGATTTGGCATAGTTAGTAAAAGCATAGGTGGTGCAAAGTTGAAAAGTTGTTATTCAATCATAGAAGTAATTGATGCCGACTAGTCGCACTCGATTTAATGTGAAAATCAGTCTTCCGCCGTTGAGGATAGCGCCGTTGAGTTTTGTGCAATTTAGATAACATTATATTACAGATTTAGCTACAAGTAAATTATTTGAATCTATTTGTTTGAAGGTAAGTTGGTATGAATTTGTTGTTGTTTTGTTTTGAAACATTGTTCACCTCTTAAGTTATTCGTATAGTTTTGTTTTAAGGTTAATGGCGATATACGAGGAGCGTTCAATATATTCTCGGTATCGGGGTGAAGGTTGTTGTATATATAAATTGATGTAAAATTTCATATAAATGTGATAATTAATTCGCGTTTTATCTCTAGTTAAGCAGAATAATAATGGCAACTGAGACGATGATGTAATTAAATTACTCACTAAGCAAGGAGAAAGTCAAAAAACCAGAAGAGAGCCAGGGATCCGCGCCTTCATTATCAACTGTGCAAAAGTGGTCAAGTGAGTTCAAGAGAGGCAGAGAGAGCATTGAAGACGACACCCGCTCCGGCGCCCCGGCTACTGCTTGTACGGGAGAAAGCATCAAAGAAGTCAAAAAACTTATTCATGAGGATGCCAGAATAAAGGTGATAATGATGGCAGATATCACCAAGCTTTCAATTGGTACCATTCACACAATTCTTCATGACCATCTTAACCTTTCAAAGGTCAGTGCAAGGTGGGTGCCACGAATGCTCACAGCGCCCCAGAAAAAAGTGAGAATCGCATGCTGTAGAGAGCTTTTGGAGATGTGTAGTGAGAACGCGGACGGTGTTATGGATCGAATTGTTACTGGTGATGAAACATGGGTCCACCACTATGACCCTGAAAGCAAACAAGAGGAACAGACCCCCCGAACAAGTTCAAAGTTACTCCGTCTGCCGGGAAGCTCATGGCAACAGTATCATTGATGAATCTTGCTCATTGAGTACAAAAAAAAGGTGAAACCATCACAGCCACATCCTACACTTCCACTTTGCATAATTTGCGGGAGGAAATTAAAAAGAAAAGACGGGGTAAACTCGCAGCGGGTGTGTTGCTTCTTCATGACAACGCTCCTGTTCACACGGCGCGAGTTTCCAAGGCTGCTGCACGATATTGTGGTTTCGAAGAAATCCAACACCCACCCTATAGTCCAGACCTTGCCCCTAGTGATTATTTCCTGTTTCCGGATTTGAAAAAATGTCTTCGTGGAAAAAGATTTTCGGATGATGAAGAACTCAAGTCGGCAATAAATGGGTATTTTGCAGAGAAAGAGGAAATTTATTTTTTTGAGGGTTTAAATAAGCATATCTCAAGATGTAACAAATGCATTGATGTTAGTAGAGATTATACTTGAAAATAAAAACAATTTAAATTGAATTCTCATTTTCCCTCATATCGATACCGAGAATATATTGAACGCCCCTCGTATTTCATGTTTCTTGGCAGATAAACATACGAAATTTTTAACTAAATTTGATCCTCGAAAAGATGAATAATTTGAAAATATGAACGGAGGATGTTCATCTTCCTGAGTTCCTACTGTGATTTAATACAAACAAGCTCATGTTTTCCTGATGCCAATTCATGATTACCGATTTTCATTGTCCACTTTCTCAAAGCTTTTCCGCTAAAAAAAATTGTGCATTAGTCGACGTACCAACCCATATGTGGGTTTGTAATCGACAAACCAAATGTGAAGACATTCTTCTTTTTTATTCTGTAATTCAAATTTTAACTTGCATTATTCTCATAATAATAATATAATAATAATATGGGTTGCGGCGCAGCTCGTAGAAGACCGGGGCCTAGCTTCTCAGCAACCACTCGTGTTCTCTCACGAGTGGAAGGGACCTACAATTTTGTGCCGAACGGCCAATCTGAGTTATACTTGCTGAGCATTTTCAGTGACTCGAAAGAGGTGGGCCGTGAAAAAGTATTATGCTCGTACTGAGCTTCGAACCTATCGTAGATTCAAGTGCATAGGAGTCGACCCACTACGCCATGGAAACACACAACATTATTTCTACCAGGAAACGTCAATTGGCGAAGTGTTGACAGTTTTAAAGAATATAAAAAAAAGCTTGATCAAAGCAAAAGGGCAAATTGCAAAGGAATTCCTGAAGAAGTTTACTGTCGTTTTAAATGCAACTGAAAACTATTATTTCCACTTGGATTCCACACTTCCAGAAAATATTGATTTTATGTAATATAGTTGAAAGCATAAAATGGACTCCACCTGTTTCAGCTGATGCAGAAAGTTCATTTAACAACTTAAATGCGCGTCTAAAAAATAACAAGATGTGTTTATAGAAAATTCCAAAAAACTCTTGGTAGTTACACGTGCTTTTACGATCCCTTGCGTATTTTTTTAAATAACTGCCTGTCTTGGCTTTTCGAGTGTTTTGTTTTGCCTTTTTTTACCTTTTTAGTTCAACAAAATCCTGACCCTGCTCATCAGAGTTCCCGCTATGGGACTTTAGTCGCAATTCGACCTTTTTCGACGACGAGAGACCATCAAATGACTCCACTGACTATTTTATATGGAACACATTTCTTCCGCGAATTACGTCGTTCAGTTTCGCATAAGCAATCAATTCAACACTAATTATAAGAAAATGCAACTGAATGACTGCAACTCAAATTTTTCAGCTGCAAAACCGCTGCATCGTCATCACCAAGCAAGCAAAAATGAGGTACCTCCTACCTATGATTTGATACCAGCTTGGTGTTTGAACGAACTGTTGCCAAAATAATGTTTTTTTTTCATCAACAAAAAAAAAAGAATTATTTATGTAATGTCTTGCTTCTCACCGAACCCTTAAATTTGACCATTTTTTTTATAAAATACTTTATCAGTTGGACAAGAGCAAAGTGAACAAATAAGTTGGGTGGCTGACCACTAGTGCTGTTACCCCAATCCCTCATCTACCTCATGTCTGTTAACTATGATGTTTCAGATGAACAAGTGATCTTGATCAAAGCTGAATTTCTTCGATTTCCTAATATTAAGGTGACTTTCATTTCAACATATCTGAAAACTCTTTTGCGTCTTCCGGCCGCCACCTCCATGTATACACCCGCCTAGTGTCATCCGAAGTAACCTGCTGAAGTAACTTCAAGTTACGCTTATACAATTCCACAAATTACCCTTTTGACTCAATAAAATCACTCGATTTACATTCGTTTTTATTTCGCATTTTCCCCCTCAATCGCAAGCCCACAGCAATATACAGCAGTTCCACTTGCACACACGACGATTTTCCAGCTAGAACTATCCTTTTACGGTAAGACAAATTTACGATATTATTCCAGAAAGTGTCAACATAACAACAAAATAAATAAATCCTCAAACGGTTCATTTGCTTAATCCCTTCGCACCTTTAACCGGCACCGTGGGTCCGAGCATACTGTCGTCTATGCCCGTTCACAGTTTTTTGTCGTGTTTTAAAAATTATTACATCTTTAGCATTATTTAGTGTTATTTTATTTAAATGCCGAACAATTTTTATCACTAGCATCGTTTATCCTTACAAATAAACGGCACGGAACCATCCACTCCGTTCCCGGACAGGAGCAAACTCGCACATCTTTACACTCGTTCGAATACGTACACGAGGAACTGTATACAAATTCCGGCATTGAATATTCAATGCCATTAACCCCCTTCAAGGCAGAGACTTACTGCCACAAGGTGGTGCGCTAGCGTCGCAAAACCCAACACCATCCCAACCCCTTATTCGTAATCTCCCACCGTATCAACCCACGCAAATTGAGAGATCTTAAGTGTACGTGAAAAATTCCAGCTGAGTTAGGAACTTTGTCCTTAGATTGGAACTTCAATATGTATGTACATGCTTATGGCCAGGTATAAACACCCCAACTCCTCCGCCCCATCAAACCCCACCAAATGCTCAGCACGCCTCGTGTCACCCGCAATGACCAATTGAGCTATGGTGAGGGATAGCGGTGGCGGGCCGTTCGCTGGGAGATGGTTTTGAAAGGGGAGGCATCCCATCCCATCTCAAGGGTGGTGAGTTTAGAAAATAATCAGCCGTCGCAGCCTTTTCGTTGTCGGCCATCATCTAACATGACCATTGCGGCGAAAATTCCTACACTCACATCGATGGCATACATAATGGGCACGACTGGCGACCGGTAAGGAGGACATCCTTCGCTGGTCCTTCGCCTCAGAATAAGAACAATATGCGGATGTGCGCTACGGAATATAATTGCTGGAACGAGGCGAGTAGATGACGGCGGCGTAAGTGGAATGGTTGGAAAGAGGGGGGCATAGCTACCCCAAAAACTACAAGAAGCACGGCACTGACCAGTGGCTTAGGGGATGGACAAACACGAACTCCGGGTTCGGGCCGGCCGGCCGCACGGTAGTGGTAGTGGCAACATCGGCGGCGGCCACCATTATCTATGTGCCTAATGTATGTCTTGTGTAGATAAATTATTCCGAAGCTATACCCTGGAGTTTTCTCTTAAGCGACCCCCTGTATGGATGAAAGTATGTGTGTCTGTGATGCGAAAGGACATCCGAGAAGCGAAATAGTTTCTGAAGTTATTTGATGTTGGTCGGCCGCACACAGGAACCCCTTTTCTACGGATGTATCCAGCTATACTGGTGCTACTTGTACTTTTACTTCTAGTGCTGCCGCTGCTACTGTTCCCGACGATGGTGGTGGCGTAGTGATGGTGGTGGTGGTGCGGATAGTGGTGGCGAAGGTGCTAGTGTTGGTGATGGTGGCGGGACCGTACAGTTGTGCTCGGACCCTCATTTGCCCCCCCGCCCTCGTCGTTGGTCGTCGTCGTCGCCGTCGTTAGTTTAGTTGACTCGGCAAACTGTAAATACCTACACTTGCTCCTGAAATATGTATGTATGCACATGTCAATGTTTATACTGTATAGGTGTAGGTATGTGTGTGCCGATAAACGATAAACGAACTAGTTTCGTTGGTCCTTCTACTTTTACTTGTGACATCCTTCGAAGGATAATAATAAAGGGTACAGTGAAGCACGAAGAGGCAGCAACATAACGGTGCACAATATCGAGGCGTCCACCAGCTTTCTCATTCTCGGACCCCCTCGCCTCCTCCCCCACCAAGTTCATCATTCGCACAGTTTAGGATACTACACACATTTCTACATACATACCTCCATACAAAAATTGTATAGTCCAGCATGTCGCTTTGGTCGTTTTACCCGCCAGCCCCCAACTATGCCGGTCGCCTTCGCTGGAGCGCCGCTATGAGCACTTGATAAAGCAGTAAAAAAGGACTTCACGTGCAGGCATTTTCCATTATAATATTCCAGAGATGTGGTGCTGGCCGCTGGGTGCCTGCCGATGTGAGGGTGTAGCTACGACTTTGGGGTTTTCTTCCCTTGGTCTTAGTTTTTTGGTGGACAGTGCGGTGGCAGCCAGCACAATTTCGTGTCCTGTCGCCGTTGTTACCGTTGGCATCGCTAATGTTGGCTCCTTCCATCGGCATGTGCGGTGTCCGGTGATGCTGCTTGTCATTTGGTAGTATTGCCAAGCCCAGCACCAAGTAGTGGACACGATCTGATGGGTGAAATGTTTTTCTCCACTTTGCGGAGACAGCAGAACGTCTATCCGGGAATGGTGCGGCAGCTTTTGGCAAGGGCATGTGGTCAACGTAGTTTTTGGGTGATGTCCGTCGACCTGTAACTCCCACTTTTGGATTTCGACCTTTCTTCTTCACATAGGCATTAGAATATACTAGGTTTAGGCGATAGTATTAGTGGCAGTGTGTGTGGCGATGGTGGGGAAGTTTATGTCAAGGTTTTACTTCTCCGAGTCCTGGGTCCCACCCAAATTTGGTTACTTTCGCCACAACAATATTCGAGCTTGCTTCTTCAAGAGTGATTTATTGTCATCACAGATGTTCGAAATGTGCGGAACAGTTAGTAGGAATTAAGTTTGGTGGGGCGCGCAGTGAAGGGTGGCTGACTGGTCATTGTTCTGGGCAGGGGCTTTCCACAAAAATTAATAAGCACTTTTGCAGCGGAGGGCGGAGGGCGAAGGGTGGAGTTAATTAAATTTGTACCATGCCTCAAGAACGCGAATTCGACAAGATTAGTCTCGGGGGGCATTTTATGTTTTCGACATATGAACGAGTGAACATGTCACAAATTTGGAGATTTAACACTTTGGGTATTCTTCCTTAGAATAAACTGCAACTGCAACAGATAAGCATTAAAACACAGCATTTTATGACAAGGCACAAACGAAAACGAATTATAGACGAATGCTCATACAAGTTTTGTATAAAAACTTATCGAAAACATTGCAAATCCATACATAAAAAATTGTTAAGATTTCTCATTATTTGGGCAGTGGCCCAGTGATGCCAGACTTTATGGTACTAATTACCCACAGCAATAACGAAAAAAAAAAACCCTTTTTCCCCACGCAGTTGTTTAAAAATACCCACTATATTACCCACGAAAATATACACACAAAAAACACAAAACTATTGTATGAAAAAACAACAAAAACAAATTCAGTCCAAAACTAGGAACAATGAAAAGGAGTAAGTGAAAAGGTGTAGGAGGAGTAGATTACAAATATATGGACATTTGCATAAAAAAAAGGTAGTTTACTTTTAGAGTTTAAGATTAAATTATAAAAGTATTCAAGAATACACATTGCTTGAATTGTGTAACAATATGTGATCCTCATTCACAACTAAATTGAAGCAAGTAATGTCTTTTGATTGGAATGATGATCGTATTTGGCAAATACTGTTTATCATATCATTTCCTAACCGATTTCTCTGTCTGCATTTGACATCAGTTACAATTGAAAAAATTCGTTCTGCCTCCGCATTTGAGTGAGGTAGAGTCAACGCTATTTTGACAATCTTTCCTAAGTTAGGAAACAATAGATTGCTGATATCATGCAACATTTCGTCTGTCGGCATTTTTTTCAATGAGTGCTTTCTATCTTCGCCCAAAAGTATGGAAAGATTTCTTAACTCGTGAGTAGCTTCATTTGCTATTAAAGGATCAATTTTTTGTACAATAGCTGAAATTGATAAATCGCAACTTTTTTACACGTCAAATGCTATTTCCGGGTTAAGAAATTCCATTTGTACCAGCGACTCATCATCAATTTCAGCAACGTCAACTCTATAAAAGTTAAGACAGCTAACCTTAACATCTATTTTATCATTAGCATCTAATCTAGTTAAGGTCTCTTCACATTCTTGACCTACAAATATGTTGTCTAAGTTGGTCATAACATGTGTATCTGGATTACGCAATACACTAAGTTGAGCATCCCATTGAAGGGAAAAAATATTTTTTGCAATATACCGACCAACTCCTTCTCCTCCGCAGCAGCAAGCACTTTCTTTATTATCTGTGTACATTTTGCTCGCCTAATGTCACACGCGATGCCTTGTAGTCGTCCGTTGAAACTGGCCTCAACCAAGCAGAAAATTTTGCATCATCTAACCAGCTTGTCTGGAAACGCTTTTTATTGCCTTTCTCCGTCGACATCGTTCTAAAACAGATTGACAAGAACTTCAATACCATATACATATGTATATAAACAAGATAAACAAATTACCAGCTGACAATACTCTCGGTTAAACGCAAGTATAAAAACAAGAACAAACAGCGACACTAAACCAAATAATTTCGAACACAGGAGCAACTCATATTTCACATCTGAAGAAGCAGGCAACGGTGTTTTTTTTTAAATGGAATTTGACATTTCTCAATAAGCGCGTTCAGTAATTTATCGTTATTTTATCGTTATTTGCATTGACTTCTAGATAAAATAATGAAATATTTTGGAAAATTGAAAATACCCATTTTTTGTTCTGGTTGGTGTGAAAATACCCTCTCGCCCTTTTAGCATTTTTTGGGACAGAAAATACCCACAAAATGGGTAATTACCCACGATCTGGCATCACTGCGCTTTCCAATAGTTGCCACTCTTTACAGCTTTCAGACGTCATTATTAGCACATGAAAGAATTTCATGAGTACTTCGTAGACGAATTGGCCAGAACTAGTCGAAAGGAAATTCTGGAAATTGAGTCCTCATAACAATTTCCTACTGACCATAGAAATAGTTTTAATGTGAAATTGCCAAACCACAATACTCCATGTGGTTAGAAAACGAATTGTTTGAATGTGTTCACACGAAAGTATTCTCCTTGTCGAGTCGAGTTCTTACTTACTTACTCATCAGGCCAGCACCCGTGAAGTACCTGAGGGATAGTTGCCCGTTGACGTGTCCATCACAGGCCTTCGAGTCATAAAGATGTTCAGGTCATTTATTCCTTGTACCGGAGATTTCGTCTGCCTCTCCTTTTCGAACCACGAGTCTATGATTCGAAGATTCTCTTAGCTATATCGTTGGACAGCTCGATTTAGCAGAACGACCACGTCCACATCTTCGTACAATTCATAGAGTTCGCAGTTGTGCCCTCTCCTCCATTCGCATTCCTCGAGAGACATTCCCATACGAGTACATCCGACGCTGAATTTTTCCATCAAGAATCAACTCACATGTTTTTTTCTAACATATTGCAAAAAATAAGAGCTTAGGATAATCCAATTGTTTCGACAAATCTAAAATCAAAGATTGCCAAGGGCAATTCGGAGTCGCATCTCCACTAAGATGATATTTGTGGAACGCGGTAGACAAAAAGTCATTTACTTTTTCAAAATTGTAGTGAAGTTTCATTGAAAGCAGCATTGTGCCAATTGTTAATATTTGGCCAAATGACACTTTCAAAAGCGACATTGTACCAATTTGACATAATGTTGTTTGGCACAGTGTCGCGGCACCGTTTCGTATATAAGTCAAACTGACCGAAAGAAGAGGATCGCGTATACCAGCTGCGGAGATAGGATTTCTTGGCGTGTGATGTTCATAAACACGACAGGACGCGTGGAACTCAATGTTGATCAGCTGCTTATTCGTACGGAAGTGCTAAGCTTCCATGGTTTGGTAATGTGGCACGATCGTCTCTATCATACGACCTGCGAGGCGGGCCTTGAGTGCGGTTCCATCGGGTAAGAGCTGGCTTGACCAAATCCAATAACTACTAACGCTTGGACATACATCTCTCCCGAGTGTTTTCCCCCGCGACCCTTTTATTGCATCATCCGTGACAGTCAGGATGAGATGAAATGAGAAACTTCTACTGACTTTACTGGGTTAAAATGCAATAACATAGCTTTCAGAAAATAAAATAACAAGTATAACTATTAAACCAATTCGCTACAGTGGCAGTGAAAAGTGTGCAGTTTGAAGCACTTGAAAAACAGCGTAACTTATGTTTTCGTATTTTATTGGAATTGGTTTCTGAAGGTTTTCGCTGATAACATAATAATAATACAATACTGTACGATGTATTTCATTGTGTTTTGACTAACAACGGTTGTTGCACTTCTCTTCTTCTTCTCATGATGGCGATACATCTCGGGTGGAACTGGGCCTCGAGGAACAAGCCTCTCCAGCTGGCACGATATTTAGCCAGCTATCTAAAATTTCGGTCGCCAATTGCGTTGAGGTCCATCTACACTTGTGTGCGCCCACGTTGCTGTGGGCGTCCTCTTTTCCTTAACCCACTGTTTCGGAATCGAAGACTCTGGAGCAGTGTTGTCCATGCGCTGTACAAGGTCTTAGCCATGTTAGGCGTTGAGTCTGTAGACGCCTGACTACGCTCATGTCGCTGTACGCTGTTGCATCATCTTCTCCAAAAACGCAAACAGGGCTATAGATTGATCGCAAAACTTTTCTCTCGAAAAGGCCAAAAGCTTTCTCATCCGATTTTGGGAGGCTGCTGATAAAGATCTTATATAATGCTAGCTTGGTCCATTGAGAGAGGGCTCTATTATTGAATTGCCTCTTGAGCCCAAAGAAACAGCTTTGCAGTAGTTATTCTACGCTTAATCTTCGTTGTCCGTACTGTTTACTTGAGAGCCGAGGTATAACTTCTTCATTGCCTCAAGTTATACCTGCCTATGGGAACGTGCGTCATTTCTCACTGACAGCTCGCTCTTTCACCGCTAAATCCATTTTGGCCGGAGCCGTTTCAATGCCAGCAAACGCTTCATTGACGGCTCGCTGAGATCTCTCGTGCGTGGTTTACCCCCGCGACCCCTTTAGTGGAGCATGCGGTTCAGACGACGATGATGATGATGATTGTGTATTATAACAGATTATTCCAGTTTCTTCAGTACAGTAATAACAAACCAAGCTAGCAGAGTTTTCACCATTATGGCAGTTAACTAGCAAATTTCTGACAGGTTGTGTTTTTTTTTTGCTAAAATTGTTCACACAATGTCGACGAAAGGACATTTCACTGCCAAACCAAATTGATTAAATGCGGTTGCATATTAGTGAGCAGCGTTCATTGGATTTAGTCGTCAAGCAAAACAAGGAACGCCAGACATTCAATGTCTGATTTCTTAATGTGAAGCAGTTTTAATGCGGGTAAGCTTTGTAAATAAATTCATTGGTCTGAAAAAAGAATTCCATTTTGCACCAAAAAGCGTTCCCTTGGTTCGTCGACCCCTAGGCACTTGAGCCTACGCAGCCCAGGTTCGATTCCCGGCACGTCCAAAGTACTTCTCATGGACTCACTTCTTTTGAGTTACTGACAATGCTCAATTAGTATAACTGTTTAGAAAAAACATCTCAAATTGGCCTTTCGGAGTTGGCATAAAGGCATAAAACCGTAGGTCCCTTCCACTCGTAAGAGAACAAGCTTGGGCCTGGCCCCCTGTAGGCTGTTAGGTTAGGTCAGGTTATAGTGGCTGGCTGCAGAAGGCAGTTACACTTCGGCCAAAGTAGGCCCATTGTGATATCACGCGGATTGATTCGCCCTAACAATTAAAATCAGTTGGTTCCAGTGATAAAGCGGTTACGGTGGCTAAAACTGACGCTTGTCAATATCAATTAGCTAGATGTTGTTGAAGTAGGAGACCTCTAGGTGTAAGTATCTACGACCTGCCAGCGCGCTACACGAGCCGAGTAGGTGATCTGTGGCTTCAACCTCCTCTTCATCCATGCAGCTTCTGCGGAAGTCATTATAGGGACCCCCAATATACGGGCATAGGTACCAATTGTTCAGGCCCTGTTATGACGCCCGTGGGCGTCCTGAGTGAAGATCTGCTGAGTCTATGCAGATTGTGTGATCGTTTGATATTAAGCGATGGCCATATTTCCTTTGTTTTAAGACAAGTGGTACGTTCCTTACCCATTTACGATTAGTAATGTTGATTGTGTATATTTTTAGTAGATGCTACGCTACAGCGATTGGCATGGAAGGTGGAATGCCTCCTATCGTTTGTGTGGAGGGTGTGCCACACCCAGCGAGTTCGGCGCCTCCACTACACAGTAAGCGAACACTGCCACAATAGGACAATAGGTACGAGGGTTGTTTATAGAATCTGGACTCAGATCCGCCTCGGGCTTTAGCGCCACCTATATACTATTATTATTAGTACTGTTTTCTGTTAATTTTCAAATTTCAGCAAGGAAATTTTGTTCATGCAACATCGCGGCAAATTAAAAGACTTTATTTAAATGTTCATATTCCACACACGCAATTTTACCTACACCCACTCAGAGTCAAGTACCTGATCTTATAAACTACCATCACTTCCTAAATCCAACAAATTGCACAAAATTACCCACGATGAACCCAAGAACCGAAGAACCATTGAAAACATTTAGCAGCACACCGCCCGCCATACCGCCACCGGAGGGACGAAGGGAAGTAAGTGAGCGGAAGGTGAGGAAGAAAATAAGATTGTAATAGAATCAGTTTTACTACATTTTTATATCCTTTTCTCAGTTAATACGAAAACAAATAAAAGTAAACAGAACGACGAACATTGGTTTCTTTTTATGGCTTCCACCGGGGAATGCCTTCCCCCACACACCCTGCACACAACACACACAATACTGCTGCTGAAATATGTGTCATACCGAGTGTGCCAGCGAGCGCTTTGTGTATGTGCGGGGCGTGGGGGTGTGGGGGCGTGTGGCAGACACCAGGATAGACATGCTCCCCCAACAATATTTATTTTATTACTTTCACAGGAGTAAAATTCGAGTTTTATTTCATAAAGTGAAAGTAATGTGAGGAAGTACGGGTGGATGTGTGCACAGATGATAACTCATATTACACCCATTAGCCATTGATGGGATTCAAGGTCAAGAGCAGAAGCGATTTAGTGCTGCATTACAGTTATTTATTCATGACAGACATGATTGGGAGTCGAAGGCACACGGATGTGTGATACGTATTTGTTTTGATAAACGATAAACACACACTAATTCGACTTTGAGTCGATACTTGATGGTGTTGATTGCTAAATACGGGGATGTAAATACTTGTGACTATGTTAACATTGTCTTGACACCTCACAAAATGTCGCAGGGTTTATTGTGATGTGAGGCGTGCTAATCGAAGATGAGATGAGTCTGACTATTCGCATATGCATCGGCATGTCTGTTGGACAAACTGAACGGATTGCCAATCACTAAGGTTGTTTAGCTACTGTGCAACCATCAAACAAACATCAAACAGCAACTCTTTGTGCAGCTTTTCCCATTTCAAAGGCAACGTCACTTTGTCTGTCAAATTAACATGACACTACCATAATGCCCGCCGTTGTATTCCGCGACACGCATCGCATCAAAGACAAATCCGCAGCACAAAACAGGTAACACAGAGGAGACGTCAAATAATAGTTGAAAACTCAAAACCACGACGACGACGAACTCAAAAGGCAGCAAGGATAAAAGCGAAGAGAGAAAAAAAAGTAAATTATTTCGTAAAGGATTAAAAAGTAATGTCCGTCCATTATAAAAATGATGTCTGATGTCGCTGGGAACAATGACGCTAGACAAACTCAAAGCACTCGTACACCGTCATTCAACACACAGATTCCAGTTTTTTCTCCCTCCGTCCATCATTGCCCCCGGACATAGCGGCGAATACACGTAGACATGATGAGAAAAGGATTCGAAACCCTGTCTATAAACCGCGAAGTTAGAAATCATGTCACGTATATGACCACGTCGTGTGCAGATCCACAGATCCAAGGTACTGAAGCCGAGAAAAGCCGTATCTGCAGCAACAACAGGCGAACAATTGAGGACGATAAAAAAGGATATTTTATCCTTTCGTTTTGACATATTCATTAGCATGTTTATACAGTATTATGTTCTTTTCGCCGTCACTTAGTATCCCAGACCGCCCCATAAGCCATGGCAAATGCGCTTACCTGCACCAATTGCCTGCCGCATCCACTCGCATGGATGACACAAAAGATACTCCATTCAACTTTGTCCGCTTGCAACTGCAGAGCAACCAACCCCGTCATTTAAGGACATCAGGCAATTAAATTTGTGATTAGAAAATATTTTACCTTAGCGTGTTCTTGTTCGTGTACGTGCGCGGGGCGCATTATTTTCTCGCGCAACCCTGAAGAATGGATTAAGGACGCAGGGAGACACTGCGACGACCCTTGTCTCAATCTTGACAGTTGATGCGACTTTTCCGCTCGCGTCCCAAGACCACCTCACTTCGTGTACGCCAAGGACCCTGTCAGAGAGTGCAAGTTAATTTAGCAGCTTGATTTATTCCTTGTGAAAACATGCCCGCCGGTATGAGCGATACGGGACGACCCATCCTCAAGGCGGACGGTTTGCCTCATCCACGATCAAAACAATGACAATCATAAATCGGAAGTAAATTGGTGCAAGGATTTTGAACGCACCAATGCATTTTGCTCGGTTAGCTACTATGAACGGAATCCTTTCGGGTGTAATTAAGTGTGTAGCGATGTTTTCTTTGGTCGGGAATGACTGACAAGTTGGAAAGGTTTTGTCTTTAAATGGATTCCGCTGCATTAAAGGGACAGGACGGGTCAGAGGGTTGATATGTTTTCACAATTACTTCAACTGTTTTTCTTGCATTTGTAGAGAACAGAAACCAGTTTGTCGGCAGACGGGATTGATGGAATTTAGCGCGGGACAGTTTGGCGGTGAATTCGGAAAAACGGGAAATGGATCGAACTACGGTGGAAAAGTTTACCAAACTAATTCAATTCGTAAGTAGTAACAACTAACATAGTACGTGGTAACAACTTGAAGTGACGCAAATGCAACATCCTTATAAGGAAAAAAGAATGGACTAAGGACCCATACGAGACTGAAACGTTTATTTTTTCATTTTTCATTATTTACACAATTTTATCGTCCCTACTTATACTAGAATTTTGCCGACAAATCATATGTATGTTACTCTAAACATACCTGTCAGTTATTGTTCGTAAATATCCCTCTTCACTGGCAACAATTTGTGCTTGGTCATTCGATAACTATAATTTGCGTATAAACTAGCAGATTGAAGCTTAAGCAGCGACATGAGTCTAGCCAGGTGTCAACGGAGTCAGATCCTGTGAACAACCCGAAGAGTCTATGTACCTGTGGGACAACGCAATTGAGGACGCTTACGAAACCGAAGGCGCATACAACTGGTGCTGGACCTTACCCAACATGGAGTGCATAATAAGAGGCAGATGTCGAAATATCCCGCGTTTTGACTTATTGGTTGATTCCCAGCTCCATCCCTTGCTAATGAAGCATCCATGTTAAGTTGTACGTCACGCAGGATTTAAATACGGAAGGCTATAGACAACGCCCTCTGTTCATTTTTATTTGATCGCTGGAATTTGGGCAAAACAATAATGTTCTCGGACGAGATCCATTTTGTTCCTCGGACGAGCTCCATTCCTCTCAGCGGCGATGTCAACCAGCCAAATTGCTGTTATTGGAGTGAACACGATTTTTTGATATGAAGTTAAACCTGAAAGTAAAAGTAGTAAAAGTGGCTAATTCCACGTGAGATTCTTTCTCAATGAGAACTAAGCACCCGACAAGTTATTTCAACTGGCCGGCTCATTCTTTTATTAGAGTCGTACTGGACCTGTATAGTTCCTGGAACTGTGTCCACTATCGGAACTAGTTCCAACCGTCGCACATACTTTATGCATGTTGTATGCAACAAAGTGCAAATACACGCTGAGTAATGTACGTAGGTCATTAGTGAACGAAGCTGTTTTCATAAGTTCGCTGTTCTTTCGAAGTACATACTCGTACATCCGAAAATCTACAAGACACGACTCTTTTCCTCACTCTTTTCACGGGATACCATGATTTGTTCGAGCTAGAGAGAGTTTTGGAAAAAATAGAGTTGGAGAGAGAAACAATTTTTTATAAGTTTACTTTGCCATAATTCCGTATGATGTAACTTACAATTTAATTGATCTTACTGTCAACTTGCACAGAGATACTCCATCAGCTCTCGAGTTTTAACTAAATTTCACCAAAACAAGATCTTTTTTTCTTTATTGATTTCTATAGCTTTGAAATAAAAACAGCTTCGAATACAACAAACAACATGGCCTGTTTGTATAAAGGCCGCTTTCGCACCCGCAAAATTCGTCCCCGAATTTTCAAGTTGTTGGCAAGGGAGGTGACGCAAAAGGAGTCACACAAAGGAATTCACACACTTAACAAGTCTCCCGTGTGAAAGCAGACAAGTTGAATATTTTTAGGTTGGTATGTATTCGATCTTGGTGGTGTGGCAATTCTAGGAACAATGGACAAAAATCTAGGAGTGGATAGAAAATAAATTAGTATAAAAGATCATTGTTTAAATATCGTAGATTACAGTAGGTAAAAAATAGGAAACTCAACGCAGTAACGCGTCATATTCTTATTTTGTTTTGTGCCAAAACATGTAGTTAATGGGAGGAAAAAGAGGACTAGAATCGAGAAAAGAGGCCTAGAACAACTCGCAGTAGAAAGAGTTTCGACTTAGAAAGAGTGTTTTTGTGTGGAAAATGCTAAAATATGGCGAAGAATTTCGAGCTAGAGAGCAATTCGACGTACTGTGCGGGAACTAGTTCCGACTGCGAAAAGGAACGTTCCATGTCACCTCCAACATCGGAACTGTTTAGTACAACTCTTTTCTTGAATGGTCTATCGATTCGCGTGCTGTGGGATATGCAGCTTTGTCTTGCTGACGAGCAGGTTAAGCTCATGCATTATGGGCAGCATTGTTCTCGCGATCAGACTTACCAATGACTTCGGCGGATTGTAACGCCATACAGTGAATTTTATTTACACCTGCTGTGAGACACGTTTGATCCGCTTCTCCACACAATTAACGAGATCACTCTCAATTTCGAATTCGCTCTGAATACCATCCAATATAGTCTTGTCAAACAAGGAGTCTCCTCATGTATCAAATACAAGACAAAAACATGATCAGGACATCGCCAAACAACATCGGATACAAAATTAAAATAAAATAATATGAGCATTATTGCGAGTGGCAGACATGCCGGTACGAGCAAAATCCTTTTCACGGCCCCACCTCTTTCGAGTCACTGACAATGCTCAAAGACTAATATATGTCTAGGCAAACCTTCTCAAACCGGCCGCTCGGAGTCGGCTGTAGCGACACCCATATTGTTATTAATATTATTAACTGCAGCGATTCACAAACAAAGAAGTGAACTACCGTCGAGACATAAATCTTGTGTAGATCGATTCATTAAGTCCTGTTTTTTCCTTAATGAACTTCGATTGTTCACAACTTCAGTATGAACGAGTAGACCAACAAGATTTCGGCTGTAAAATCTCAGAACTGGAGTAGTAATTATTCAATTAAAGCTGTCTCGTCCAGTTTTTGTTGACGAGGGAAAACATCGCGGGTGCTTGCAGCATTTTCGTAAGTGCGGACCAAGAGCCGACGGCAAGTTATAGAGAAAATGACAGATCTAGAAAATGGTCAATATGATCTCCCAGTCTTCCAGTTAATTATTGGCATAGGCTAGGGATGTAAGCAGTTTAGGCGAAGCCTTGATTGTCTCGCCATGCCACACCCAGAAGAGAATTTCGGTTTCATCTCCGTGGTGAAGTTACTAGTGTTGATTACTGCAGAGCCGTGGTAGAAAAAGTCCCTGTGCGGACATTGTAAAAAATATCCATATTTCGGGCAGATCACATTCTCTGTTTTTCGAGTTCCCAGGCCGAGAATGGAAATATACCACTCAAACAAATATCAATCACACTTGCAATAAAGTATATACATATGCTACCATACTGGATAGCGTCATCGCATTAATATTTCGACACCACGTCCCTTTCATTCGACACTACGTACGGCTCTGAAAGTACATTAGGTCCTTTTAAGTATCAAACCATAGCCGACCGAATGCTCATCAGTTTCTTGTTGCACTTGCTCCACTCAACCTTGTGTATGCATGACCGTGTTTGTGTGTGTATGTGTGCGTGTTAATGTCGGCCTGACTACCGAACTATATTCTTAGTCAAATTAAAATTGACAAATTGAAAATTGAATCTCCCATCTCTGCATGTGGCCTAAAAGAATTGAGACGTTGTTCAGTGCCTCATTCCATCCGCACTTCATCCACCCCTTCGTGTACCGAACAAAACGGCCGAATTGATACTCATTGCGATTTATTCCTCCTTTATGGCTCGGCGAAACTAAAGACAGCCTTTCTTGTCTCGCCTTTCGGTCAGGCGTCTGAGGACACAGCCTACATGGACACATTGTAATACACAGGCACGCATACACGAGCTGTGCAAGTGACGCGTTGGATCCTTGGATGTCCATGAGACGACAAATGCCCAAACGAATGCCCATTATGCCAACGAAAACGACAAGAACAACGGCTGGTTGTGGCGCTGACGTCGGGAACATGCAGCGCAACTGTGAAGACTCCGGCAAAAGGAATTCCTAACTCAGTTTTCTCTCGTTCGTAATTAAAGTCCATCTTAATGGTTTTCTGGTCTTTTACAAAACCCAATCAGTGTGTGAATGTGCAGCAGCAGAGGGGGTGATGTGTTGGCTGCGAGGGGGTGTGCGTTGTAGCACATGGGACACACGTGCACTTACGCAATTTGCTATACAATTTATGCGACTTGATGACCATATCCTTGCATGAATGGTCTTAGCAATCCGTTTATTTCACGTTTTCTTCTTCTTCAACGCACACACAAGGATTGGTTCGCCGGCATGCTGTGGCTCGGCTGTCTCCGGCTTTAGCCCAAGCCGCCCATCTTGGTTGTTGCCATCGTCTTCGTAATGTTGCACACAAAATTATTTGCATTTGCATAAACTCTAGCCGACCCACCCACGTCGGGACAAGGGTGTCCACATTTGGGTCGTGGAAGGGGCTATGTGCAACGGTGGTGGTGGTGGAGCCTGGCAGCATTGCGGTGTCAGTACATGTGAGAGTGCCGCTTGGATGTGTCATCTTCTTGAGAGAACATAAATTCAATTTCCTATTCGTACATAAACTTGAGAGATCTTCATTCAGTGTTTAATCCCAGCTATCGCATCCAAGCACAGGTCTATACCTGCCTTCAAGACGAAGCTGTTTCCTGCCACGCCTTCATGCGTCCTCCTTGTGATTTCCTGACTCTTTTTGGGCCTACCAGCGATGCTGGTGAAATAAAATTACTTCTGGGAAAGTCCAGGCACCAAGTGGAGGCTCACAGAGACAGAGAGTGGAACTGACCACATGGGGCATTCTCATCGTTCAGAGGTCTACGTACACACATGTATATACATGCTTTCACATTTCCTTAGCAACTGACCATAAGATGCAGTGCAATGGCTACGACTACGTCGACGACAACGACAAGGACGACCATGATGATGATGAGGATGACGACGACGATGAGGATGATGGTGCTCAGGATGATACGACAGCCAGCACCTCTCGCATAGAAGCCATGTTGGTTGGTCTCACTTGGCACTAATGCTCACAAATATGGCCGACCAGCGCGAATTATTTTGACCATCTCTGGAGGAAATCTTGCATCAGCTAAGAAATTATAATTGAAATGGGCCGGTGGCAGAGGATGAACACAGACCAGGCCAGGACGAGGACGATGACGAGGACGAGAACGAGAACGAACGTGCAACTACAAATGTCCGCTTGTCATTTGAGAGCCAGCAGGAGACTGAACGCATGGAAGGATGTATAAATTTGTACACACGCTGTGCATACATGGGAGATGGTCGATGCGGTGTTGAAAAATATGAAGAAACTAACATTCCAGAGAACAATCCTTCCAAAAGGATACGACGCATCGTGTGACAGGCTAGCGCAGAGTGGATCAACACATATTTCTTGGCCAATGATGCCGAAGGCATAGAAATCTTTGAACGATTCTAGGGAAATTCTGTAGGTGACTTGCACGATGTTTGGGTCCGGTGCCTGGAGTGTGTGTGTGCATGTGCAGTAGTTGTTGTTGGTTCCTGATTTGTCATCCGCACAGACGGGGTCTATGTCCTGTGCGTGCAGTTGGAGTGGTGGAGACGAAGAGCAAGGGTTTCTTAGAAACTGTTTGCTCGTTGGTCATGTGCTCAAACTAAGTCGTCTTAAATTCATTGTAATTTTGACAGTTTCAGACATTTACCGATTTATAGGAATGTGAAGTGCGAACGGTTTCCTGGAAAATTTATACATTTTGTAGACACAATTGGTTGAGAATCAAAATCATTCTCCCGCACATCTTGTTGGACTAACCTCAAGCAGTAACCATCTCAAATAAATCAGAAAAATGCCACAGGCACACAACTTGGACTTATACCGATTTGATTTTCAAGAAAAAGGGGAAAGCTTTGCTAATGAGTCCGCTTGTACTTCCCAATCATTCCCTTTATGGATTTCATATTTGTCATACATTTTCTACAGTCCAAGATGGACTTGACACTACCTCAGGGCCGTAGCCAGAGATGAATTTAAGGTAGGGCAGATGCAATTTAAGGTAGGGCGCCTTGATCTGATCTGGTGAATCGATTTCGTCGTACATGTGTAAGGCAGTATTTAATTGTCGGGAGGGGGATGATCAAAACATAGACTTATTCACTCATCATCATCAAGGATTACCTTGTGTCCCTTCACCAGATAGACAATAGGTATTTGTACGTCTGATGGCAATGAACTTCCGAAAAGTAAATCCTTTATAAATAGCTTTTCAACAATTTTTTGAATTGGGGGTAAATGACTTAAAGCAGCAAGGGTTTGTTTAACACATTTTCAGAGGTACCGCTTTGTCTAAATCCGTCCGTGGTCGTTGTCGGCAAACAGTCTTCGTTATACAGCAAATGGTATGTCCAACGTTTCGAAATACTCAGAATCAAAAGGTCGAGCGGCTGGTCTCCTATATTTTGTCTTGAATTTTTTTGTCTGACGAAGATGAGAGGTCATACCTCATATCCTCATCCATTCAGATTTTTCTGGCCACGACGATGGCCATTCGTAAATCTAAATTTAGCATATCGGTTTTAAACACCGACTCTCTTAGTTCTAATCTGCCTCTTCTAATTTCATCTATTCAAAATCGAAGGGTAATTATTATGTAGAGTTTTGTAACCGCCAAGTGTCCTGTCCAACGCTGCTTGATAAGCCGATCAATCTTTATTCCTTAGTACAACTCGTCTATAAAAATAAACGAATAAAATTCATTTCCGAGATTGTCCTGATGACCAGTGGAAGCGATGGTTATAGCAAATGGTTATAAAAAATTCGTCGATTTGAAGCCTTTGGTCAGTTCAACCTCTGACTGCCATAAAGGCTCTAATAGACCATTTTATGACCACCAATTATGTGCAACAAACACTTAATTCAATACTAGTTGTTGGATAAAGTGTTACGTGAATACCTTACATTATCGATGAACTTGTATTAATTTATATACATCATCGAATTAATCGTTGCCATTTATGGACAGGATACAAAATTAGTATGCATATGATTTTTTGGTTAATTCGAAGTAATTCATATGTTGCTACTCTACACTAATAGTATTTGTTTTATCAAACTATGAACAAACAGCTATATTATCATAGTCGACTTTATATTGCTTAAGGGAGGGCATTGGTTGTGGCAACGCGACATGATAACATAGCTCCTTTCGCCGAAATTGGCTAATACTGGGTATATTCGTGCGGTTTGCTAAGAGATGGCAAAGGAAGCCAGCCAAATCAACGGCAAAGTCGAATATCCAAGGCGCGAAGGTAATGCTCTGTATTTGGTGAGATCAGAAGGGTGTATTATGAGCTGTATTATGCTGAACTCAATTAATCCGTTTGAAGAGAGCTGTAGCCGAAAAACGCCTGGAATATGCGACCAGACACGAGGCAATAATTTCCCATCATGACAACGCTCGGCCCCACGTTGCTATTCCAGTTAAGCAAAAGTGGATGGGAAGTTTTACCCCACCCGCCTTATAGCCCAGACCTTGCCCCTTCTGACTACCATTTGTTCCGGTCGATGCAGAACGCCCTCACTGGAGTACGGTTCACATCAGAGCAGAATATCAAAAATTAGCTTGATTCATTCTGCAGTTCTTTCGGGATGGGATCCACAAATTGCCAGAAAGATGGGAAAAAGTCATAGCTTCAGATGGGCAATACTTTGAATAATACTGTTGTACATGTTTTTCTTAAATTTTCAAAAAAAAACCGCACGACTTAAGTTATAGGCCTAATATTAATGTGGCCCATATGTGGTTTCAACAAGCCAAGTGAAACAATTTGATTACTGCATGAAACATTACACGGTCCTGTATTCCCTCGTTTCGGTGATCAGAATTGGTCCTCTGGATCGTGTGATTTAAGACCATTCGTTATTCTTTTTATGGATTTATTTGAAGTCAAAAGCTTATGTCAACAAGCCCACAAAGACCCCTACCAAGATTTCGACAAAAGAACACGTATATATGTGCCAGCAACGCCGTGAAGGCCATTTGCCAAATGTGCGATTCCATGAATAACCCGATCTCATACACTATATAGTTCAACAAATAGATAACAATCTTAAGGCGGAAAATTGTCTTTGCTATTTAATTCAAATTAATTTTGGGGCAGTCTTTTTCATAATATCGCTCCAGAAGACAGTCAAAACAAACGCTTTAAACCCTCTAGTTGCGATTTAAGAATTCACCTCGACCATGTAAGATCTATCCATTACTGCTGTATGGAATGATTTGAGATTCAATCCATCTAGTACATCGAAGTGGAGAATGCCCAGTCAAATCTACGAGGGGTCCACAAAAGGGGTCCGAATTGTCGTAGTCTTTGGTGTGTAAGAGCAGAGCAGAATGTTGAAACTTTCAGTTTCTTCCCCATGATGACAGTTTCTACGAATTTTATTCAAGGTTGCTTTGAGTCCTCTAACATGTTCACCGTTCCGGCAGTGTCCTGTCATGACACTCATTATTTTACTTTTCAAAGCGAATTGATTATTCTAGAAATGTTGCACATGGCGCCTGCATCGCATCTTCTGTTCGTTAGATGGTTTGAATTCTCATTGATTTTTCAAGTGACGGTGGGTGTACATACGAGTATGTAAGTATTCAGGTGCCACTCTCGAATTTAGAGAGAGATTCTGTGTGACTCGATCGACCAAGAGTCCATTCGAACTTTCCGACTTCTCCCCGACTCCGTTGTTCTTTTGATAACCGTCTTGTCGTATTGGCTACAACAAGAAACGGAGGTTCGGTCTGGAGGAGTGGTAAGTGTTGATGAAATAGTTCACGGTTGTTTGATCGGATACCGCCAGGTTGAATTGTTTTGAGAGAACCGCGTCTTTAGCCAGTAAAGAGAGGTATCTGGCTGCTTTCGTTACCGGATGTGGTTTCGTCTGTATTGCCGGTCTTTTATAATAATATCGAATCTGAGTTTATACATGTCATCCCTGCAGTTTTGCTCGTCCTATGTACGATCAGATCAGGCTGATGCTACCAAATTCAGCCTTAAATCAGATGGTTTTGGACGCTCATTTTTAGCACAAGAAATCCACATCCGAATGAGCGATATCAAGCCAATGAAATCCCTTACAAAAAAGTACAATTTCCAACTTTCCTGTCATGTCACTTAGATCAAGCAACTTCTTAAGAACCACATTATACTCTCATTGGCAAGTTAAATCCAGCTGTAAGCTTGATTTAAGTTGCTTTATTTAATTTGTTTAACTGGAGAATCATTTCAGGCACGAAGAAGTTATTAAATCCAAGACAACCTCACGTGTCGCCAGCCGCAGATTAATTCCACGCCCATCCTTAGAGGAAATCAACATTGGAGCGGGGGCGTTTCAGTTAGATATCTAGGAAAGGCTCTTTTTGCATAGCAGTTTCCCTAGTATTTTTCTTTCGACTGCAGGAGGTGAAAGCTTCTCAGGGTGTGTGTGTGTGTGTGTTGGGATGTGTGTGGATGTGTCCTTTCCTCCTGGACACGATTTAGATTGGCATCAGCAAATAAAATACGAGTCGTGGTCACCATCGTTTTCTTGGTCATTGTTTCCCATGGACTGATTGGATGTGCAACTGCTGCACGGTATTCAGCAGCTACCAGCAGATTTGCTTTTGCACATCGGCCACGTCATCGTCGTTCACTTGCGTTGCATCTTCTTTAGAACCCTGAACCGCCATCAGTATGTACGACCACCTTACCAGCTCACCACCACAAGCGCACACAACCACCCTCACTGACCGACGACGTCGATGTCCTCAGTAAAACCGAGTCCGAGTCGCCTGCTGATGAACTGTACATCAGACTCTGAGAACACTTGCTCCACGTTGCGGGCCCCACCAACCCTTATACGGCGTTTGAGCGAAACGAGAAGTTTTTCTTCCTCGAAAGTCGTTGGACGGACTACGCCATCACTGTCCAGGATAGAGATGTACGATTACGGCGTATACCCTGTTCTGGGATGCAAACTGCAGCACACGGATCCTGGACGGTGTACATATGGCTTTTGCTTTTCCTCGTCCTCTAGTCGACGACGCTATGGCATAAGGAAACGGCTGTATACCGGCACCTATGTACATAGGTTGCCATTCGGATTCTTGGTCGTTGTTTGTACTCAACGGTGCCCCGTTGCTCATCGTGACCGTGCAGCATTAGTGTCCACTATGATTATGCAGGAATACCATGCGGGAGAAGTGATCCCAATTCGCATTTCTCCTTCCTGCTGCAGAAGGCCAAAGCGGAGACGGGACAGACGCCTCCTATGGAAGACGTGACCATCGGATCAGGTGAACCAGTTAGCGGAATGGTATATAAGACGCATCGGCATACAAAAGCTTTCTTATACCATGGGGACAGAGACATGGAGAGTGCGACATGGCGTATGGAGAGAAGACAACGGGTGTGAGAGAGATAGAGCGAATACAAACGGGCATCGGGAATTGATGTTGGCGCTGCACAGCGATAGCTCATCCACTGCCCATCCTGCGTCTGGGACTTGGCTGCTGATGAGGATGCCACTGACAACGATGATGCGACATTCGGTGCAAATACTGTTCTGTTCTGGTCGAGTGTTCAGCAGAAACGCTGGGGAGTTAAATGGTTTTTGTTTAATAAGGTAAACCCCACACCACCGCTCTAAACAAGCTGAACAAGAATCCAAAGTCTATGCGGCAAACTGAAAGGATAAACATAATAATGTCAGTGGCAGATAACTTAATAGGGAGATTCTTCAACACATGCCCTGTGTGCAGGACGCATACAGGAAACCTCTTTGGCCCCCAAATGACCGCATCATATCTGGGCTCGGTCATAATTTAAGCGCGCATACGGAAGCCCGAAGCAGTTGGTTAATGTATTAACACCAAAATGCGGGAACTATTACAATGGCAGGCCAACACCACCACCAAGTTGCATTCGTTCGCTGCTAGTTAGGTTGATGGAGTCGCAAGGGTGAAATTCATTTCATAGTCATTCCGTAATCTGAATGATATTTTTTTATCACATTACTACACTATGCTGGATTCCCATGGGAAAGGTGAATTTCCTAAAAGTTGACGTCAACTGCAACGATCCAATGATGACTCGTGAATACATGTGATTATAGTTCATCGTTTGCTTCAACTTGCATGGTCGTGAATGAAAGGGCTTTTGATCCGGATAATTTATTTTTTGCTTATTTTACAGCTGCCCTGTCACGGCTAATCGACACGAGACCTATTGGGTCCACTGTCATGTCACGAGACCGGAAATGTGCGTGAGAGGAGGGTCTACCAAGTGCTACCTTTCTGGCTCTAGCAAGAACTCAAGTGGTGGCAAGATCTGATGTTTGCTATATCAAGGAGTGAATAGAGATATTAGCCTTGACTGCTTGCAGTGGGACGTGCATTTGCTCTGCAAGCGAGCATTGAAGGGCAGATGCCTGCCGAGCTAGTATATCGGAATTCTCATTTCCTCGCATGTAACTGTGCACTGGTACCCAAGTATTTTGGCCTTCTAACGAATCTATCTCAACCTACCATTCCTGTACTATGATAGTTTAGCATATGAAGAGAATGAGGAAATAGCTTTACTTGATTAAGGAAATAGCTTTACCCATGTGGCAACCTTCGCTGCCCGGATTGCAAAAAGTTCCGGCTGAAACACACTGAATATGTTTGGCAATCTGTAGGCTTCGGAAATGCTCTAGAATTACAACAACACACCCGCACCAAATGCGCTGCCCATCATCATCGTTTGTGTAGATTGCATAGTTAAGAACGTTGTTTCGGCTTTTAGAGTGTCAATGCCGTTTGATGATGATATAAGATCTCTCTGACCATGATTGGGTTGTGTACAGTAGGCCCCAGGAAGAAGATGTAACACTACCGTCAGCATGTCTGACGAAGTCGACTGTAGAGCGCCTGTGTTGCCTGTGCATGCTGTCCCTTGTACCTTGTTGAGTGATATTGTATTTTTTCCTAAAGACCGGCCATGTTACATACTGGAATCGGTAGAATCACTGCCTTATACACCTTTGTTGAGGACCCCACTTTTTACGGGAGGTTCCTTCTGTTTAACTTCAGCTGGTCCACGTTTAATCTAGCTGAATTTGGGATCTAAGATGATATGCGGGTAAAATTGACTTCTTATTTTTGAACTATTAAAGCTTCAGTGAAAAGGTAAACAATGCAGATAATTTTTGAAAAGATAGTAAGACTCCTCAAACGTATTTATTACTGCAGATATTGTTTTTTTTTTTAATTCTTAAAAAAATCTGTTTGCGCTAGTACCCGGACAGTAATACTTAGTTCCCGGTCGTTTTAGTTTGAGAAGCCGGACACCTACATTTCATACCAAGTTTTAACGTTTTCTTTTGAATAAATGAAACATTTTATTTAGTTTTCTACGAAAATATTGGGTTTGGGTCTATAACTAATTCGTGCGGTTTGCTATCGGCAAAACCGAATATCAATGGCGCGAATGTAATGCTCTATATTTGGTGGGATCAGAAGTGTGTGCTGTATTATGAGCTGCTAAAACCGAGTGAAACCATCAATGGACAACGCTACCGAACACAATTAATCCGTTTGAAGAGAGAAGTAGCCGAAAATGCCTGGAATATGCGACCAGACACTAGGCAATAATTTTTCATCATGACAACTCGGCCCAATGTTGCCGAGTTACCCCGCCCGCCTTATAGCCCAGACCTTGCCTCTTCTGACTACCATTTGTTCCGGTCGATGCAGAACGCCCTCACTGAAATACGGTTCACATCAGAGCAGAATATCAAAAATTGGCTTGATTCATTCTTGGCTGCCAAGCCGGAGCAGTTCTTTTGGGATGGGATCCACAAATTTCCAGAAAGATGGGAAAAAGTCATAGCTTCAGATGGATGATACTATTGTACATGTTTTTCTTAAAAAAGTTATAGACCCAATACACAAAAATAAATATATGTACATAGATCCATATATGTCCTCTTTAACAAAACACTCTACATAAAAGATATTTGATATAAAGATAGGTATAGGCGCATCCAAACGATCTCGCTTTTCCCTAGTATCCAAGATTGGGGCATACTTTCAACAGTGTCCTTTCGAGGACGTAAATATGGGAACACTGCCATAGGTTCAAAGAGTTTTACATCAGCATTTTTTTGTTGCTTTTCCAATAGATACCCTTTTATCTTTAAGTCGGTCATGAAGAGTTGGTCGATGGACATCATATTTAGAGGCTGCTTCTAGTTAACTCAAATTACTTAAACTGAATTATTTGATATCTTCCAAAGCTCTCTGCTGCTCAATGCAATATTCTTTATTTGAATTAAGCAAAATACAATATTTTTAGCAGCCGGAGAAACTAAATTCGGTATACAATTTGTGCTCCAGCATCCGGACACCAAGTAATTTTGAACATAGCCACAATTTTTTTATAGAAAAAAGCGCACTTAGGACCCTTCGCGACTACCACGTACTAACTGATGCGTATTTTGTAAGCCTCTTTTCACATCTATTGGAATATTCGTGTGTGTATGAAAGAAACATAGATGGTTGTTTTTGTATTTATTTTTCACACCAAAACCGGCAAATTCGTTTATTGTTTGACGGAAGCTAGAGTAGTGTATTCACTGAAATGAAGTGATTTTACACTTGCACGTAATTAAAAGTGAAGAGCCGATTTGCACTTGATGAATACTGGATTACTACGTTAATAAATAACAATGAACGTCGATGGCGAACAATGTGAAGTTTCTTAAGTCTTTTTTTTGGATGCATAGAGAACCTTCATGTCCGGTCCACAAGAAAGGAGACCATTTTGACTGCGCCAACTATCAAGGGATCAGTCTCCTTAACATAGCGTACAAGATCCCCTCTGCCGTCTTGTGTGAACGCCTGAAACCATTCGTCAATAACCTGATAGGTCCTTATCAGTGCGGTTTCAGGCCGGGAAAGTCCACCATCGACCAAATTTTTACACTGCGGCAGATCCTGGTAAAAACCCACGAGATGCAGATCGACACCCACCACCAGCGTGCATAGAGACGAGCTATACAATGCCATGTCTAGTTTTGACATTCCAGCAAAACTCGTCAGATTGTGCAGGATGACGATGGAGAACTCTCGCTGCTCCATCAAGGTCGGTAACGAACTCACCGAGACCTTCAATGTCAAAAAAGGTTTTAGACAAGGCGACACGCTGTCATGTGATTTTTTCAATACCATACTTGAGAAGATCGTGCGAAACTCAAATGTCAACACCAGAGGCACGATCTTCCAAAAGTCCGTTCAACTGCTTGTCTACGCGGACGACATTGACGTGATTGGACGAACACAGCGAGCTGTCAATGAGGCTTTTGCTAGCATTGAAGCGGAAGCGGCTAAAATGGGTTTGGCAGTTAATCAGGGCAAAACAAAGTAGATGCTGTCATCACGAAAGGACGCACAACATCGACGCCTCGGACAAAGCGTCATAATGGGCAGCAGAAACTTTGAGGTAGTCAAGGACTTCGTCTCCTTGGCTCTGCAGTAAACAGGGACAATAACACCAGTACCGAGATCAAGCGCAGAATTACTCTTGCCAATCGCTGTTTCTTTGGGCTCAAGAGACAATTGAGTAACAAAACACCAAGTTGACTTTATATAACACCCTAATCATCCCCGTCCTGCTCTATGGCGCAGAGACATGGACGCTATTGAAAGCGGATGAAGAAGCTCTTGGTCGTTTTGAGAGAAAAGTTCTGCGTGTGATCTTTGGTCCTGTTTGTATTGATGGCATCTGGAGAAGGAGATTCAACCACGAACTGTACGGACTGTACAGCGACATGCACCTAGTTAAGCGTCTTCGGATCCAACGCTTAAGATGGCTAGGTCACGTAGAGCGGATTGACACCACAGCTCCGGCCCGAAGAGCCTTCGATTCCGAGCCTTTGGGACAACGCATAAGAGGGCGTCCTAGAACAAGATGGCGCACACAAGTGGAGAAGGACCTCAACCAACTTGGTGTGCACAACTGGAGGCAGCTGGCGAAAGATAGTGCTGGCTGAAGAGGCTTGTTGGTTGAGGTCCAGGTCCACCCCGGACTGTAGCGCCAACAAAAGAAGAATAACAAGAGAACCTTCATTTGTATATCGAACAAGGTCTTCTCCGGTATTAGTCTGCAACTCTTTATGGCCCTACGCGGTGACTGGGCTTAACGTTATCTATAAATGGCAGAACTAGTAGCGAAGATGCTTGTAAATATTGTCGATACCATGCCACCATCCACATCAGCTGTACATCTGTGCACATTGCATCACCGTCCTTTAAATAATTCAGTGTTAACTTTCACTCCTTATCGAATAAGTGTTAACAAATAAGACCTAATCATCACACAATCATTCAGTGCGTTCAATGACACACTCGGTAGTAATTTCCGATGATCCGATTGAAGGCGGAAAATCAAATAAAATACCTCAAGCGCATGAAATTCCTTAAACAACAACCAGGTCTTCCCCCTTCGTCATTCTTCCTTTGCACAAGTGTCAATTTCATCCTCAATTCGAACTCTACACATCACTGTCATTCATCAACTTACCGCCCGTCCACCCACATCGTCCCATATATCAGCAGTTCCTACTTCCACCCAACCACCAACCCCGCCCACTAAGACATAATTCTCCCCTCTCATGGTTGACCCCACACTACAGCACTACTCGTCCAACCCAGCATCCGGTCTTCGACGTTCTACAAATGATGTGTACACAAAGTCGCAATCGCCTATATGTATCTCTGATTTAAAATAGTTCTTGGGTTGGATCTCCATTCCCCGCTGCCACCAGCTCCAAACAAACCCATTCAAAGTGCTGCGTGACATTATCTCGAAGAAGCATACCAAAATGTACCGTACCCGGCGAAAGTGGAACCCGCCCGTGTATTAACTAAGTCCATCGCAGATCATCAAAATGATGTGATCCGAAGTGGCAGTGTAGCGTCCATATAATAAAATGCCTCCAGCAACCATTTGAGTACGCTATCAACCCCTCCCGAGGTGGCATCCGGCTCATTTAGCGATTCGCACTACCCCGCACGTCCAACGGAAAATATCCCGCCAGCATAAAATTGCCTAGGAGGCCATCCATATCCACTCCTCCTGGCACACACACACTCGAGCACTGCCGCTCTTGTCTTATTTAAACAGAAATCTTTTGCTCTATGATAGTTATGCATGCCGGGGAGGCAGCGGGAGGTGGGTGGCAGAATCTCGGATCTCTCGGAGAGTTTCAGTGTCACCGCAACCGAAAAGAAATGGAAATTGTCAAAATCCTTTCGAAGCACACCACCAGCAGGGGTGGAGAACGGCACACGCATTGAATGACCCAACTCATTTGTGACAAAGGAAACTCACTCATTGTCGTCGTCCCGGAGCAACAATTTCATATTTATGGACATTTTCTTGTTGGGGTTATCATTCACTACGCTCGCACACACCAACACCACCTAACTACAATCAGACTTTCCTCCTCTCGGCCAGTGGCCCAAAACCGCCATCAGCCGCCCTCTTGTCCCACTGCAGTAGTTCAAACATAGTGCGATGCCATTAATAACATAACCTGGGCATCATATTAACCTACTCTGTGTGCTGTCCTTAAAGGGATCGCTGTGTTTGTGTCGCTGGCTGACTTACACACGCGTGTGTATTTAATGTCATTTTACAGCCGTCGTTGGCGTCGTTAGTGTGAGAGGGGGTTGCGTTCTAGTGCGAAACGTGAATGTGTAGCTCAGTGGGTGGGTGGAGGATGTCGATGAGGGAGAGATTAGTTAAAAGTTTGTAATCGGACAAAAGTCTATTTTTGTGAGGCGAGTGAAAGTCTCTCTGAAATTAAGGCCATTATCCCTTATGAATAACGAAAGCATCCCTTTGCCTATATCCCTCTGTCGTCCTTTGTTTTTTGGTAAAGCCGGATAGTTTAGACTGTGGACATATATCTACGAAGTGTGCGAGAGGACGGGGTTAATCACATGGTTGTGTGTGTGTTGTGTGACTCAGTCATAGCTTCGAAATTGTTTGACACTTTTTAACTCTTCATCTGTCGGACCGTTGAAGGCGGCAAGAGTTTACATTATTGGATGTTCTGTAACCAACGTAAAGTTGGCTCCTTCCACACATACAAACGAAGGATATCCTGTCATGCCCATGAAGATCTGCGCTATCTTTATCCCGGGGTTGTTTAAGTGCAACCGTTGTGGAGATTTTGATGGTTAACATGACGGAATGGTCTTTCTTACTTAACTCGTCTGTCTTCAGTGCACGTAAGCTGATTGTTCGCAATTGGTTTATTCGAGATGTGTATGCTTATTTTCAAAAATACCGCTAGAAGGCGATTCGTAGTAAATGAAGTAGCAAAGTGCAAGCCATACTCTTACATAACATCAACTGGAAGATGAACGGCGAGTCGTGACTCTGTCCAAAAAACCACTGACTTAGTAGTTGTGTCAATTAATGTACCAAAAAGGTGTACTAATTGGCCGTTGGTCATGCCATAATAATTCTGGATGATCGCTTAATTTGTGTACAGGAAGTATCAAGCCGGACATGAGTACAAGACTTCCTTTTACAGAGTTGTAGTGCGACTGTACAGTCTGCGTCAAAAGTGAGTGTACACGATAGAGGTGATTACGGTCTCAACGAGGTGATTTAAAAAACTATGTGCTTTCAAGTAACATCTAACGTCGTCGATTTAGTGTCCACTCATCAAAAATGTGGTCTCATTTTCAAGGCCATAAAATTTGAAAAAGCATTTCAGAGTCTTCTGCTGAATTACAACTTTATTTCCATAGGAAATGTATATTAATATTTTACTTCAAAAATTGTCAGAAGTAGATCACTGAAGTAACACTGAAATACAGTTTGTCAAACAAAATAAAGGAGGCACATAAAGTCAAACTCAATACAAACTCAAAAAAACGTATTTTCAAAAAATTGAAATGAATGAAAATAGGTCGTATTTACGTGGGGAAGACGGCTGCTAGCGAAAACCAACACACTTAGACCATGTAGGTCCATTTTGATACCCACAGTCAGACTACAACCACCGATCGATCACCCTAGTGACAGTGACGTCAATTTTATCCCAACGGCAAATGGTGACTTATCAGATTCGAAAACCAGATGAAAGCGTATTAACTCTGCTTTCACTGCAACCCCACTAACCAAGGGCAGGCAGTTAACCAACAGCGCCAACCTCCTTGTCTGTTACTGTTGTCTGCAGTAATACTCAACGTTTGTCGACAACTAACTGCTGTTAAGTCAGCCTTGGCAAAAATCGATCCACCTTCAATTGATGCCCACAGTGTGCTAACTGCTAGAATTTGGTAACAGTGTGGCTTAACAACCCGATTCAGTGTTGACTTGTAATTCCTACAAATCCTGATAGACCTTCCCTTTTAATCCCTGGCCCGGTCGGAGTGGCTCATTCTGTGTATTTCACAGATTCCAGAAAGTCTTGACTGAGAAAACGTTCGGGTTCTTTCTCGCACAGTGGCGAAAGGTATTTGCCGTGGTAGTAGCCTCACCGGTGGCATTGAATGACACTGGCGGCCCCGTAAATGGACACTGCTCCGATGAAAATAAATGCTTCAAATTCTTCACTCACATGCCCTAGATCTGTATACCTAGGGAGTTAAACCAATTCTGTCCAAAAAAATTAGAGTCACCGCCGGAGGTGATGATTAGCTGCAGGTTTTCAATCGTACCACGGTCGCACTGAATTGATACATCAATTACGCCATTCACGGGGATCGGATTGCAATGGTTGTCCTTTAATCCCAAAGCACATTTAGCGAGGTCGGACAGGTGATCCCGAATCCATGATGATGGTGACCGATTCTTTTTCGCTGGCCAATGGTAGACCAATGGTTGACAGCGGATTTTTCACAAGATAAACGTGTTGTGTATTCCTTGACGAGGTGATGTTGGCGTTAGTGCCATCTAATAGGAAGGGGTCACATACAACTCGCCCCAACAAAGCAGGCTGCTACGCTATGAAGACACTGCTTCCGTAGATGCTGACTCCGCACCCGCATACACACGCCATTGTTACTTGGAACATTACGCTGTAGGCGGTGTGGATGATTCACTCGGACGTCATGCATGGATTCGGAGTGCGATTCAGTCTGATGTGTCTCACCTTAGTGCTGCATGGCCATAGGACTGCGCGCTCAATGACTGCACAGTTAGGTGACACTCTGCAAAAAAGCTTTTTGTAGGCGTTCATTCCAGTGCTATGTATGCAGCTGTCATCAGCGAGTCCCACTCATAGTCAGCTGTCTATTGAATTGAATTTTCGGTTGTCGTACTGTGTTGAGAGCACATGGAAGACAAAGAAAGTGCCGCCACAAGTGGCAGTGCAATCATAAAATCAGAGAAACTGGGTGCTACGTCACGAAATATAATGACGAGAGTCGGTAACTTCGAACCTTTCGATTTGGATCGTCCATCAAAATGGGTAGCATACGTGGTGCGTTTTAACTTATGCCAATGATGTCTTGGAGAGAGTGTGGTAAAAAAGCTGATTTTCTCACGTTGGCAGGAGCTCCGCTTTACGATTTGTGGACATCACTGCCGTCGCCCGAGCGGGTAAGTGATTGCAGTTCCGATGCAATCTAACCGCCCGTCGGAAGTCGGTACGTTTTCATAAACAGGATCAACATCCGGACATGACCGTCAGCAACTACATGGCAGGACTCGCTAATGACAGCGGCATACATAACAGTTAATTTTTTTTAATAATTTTTGCAACCACAGTGAAAGATCGTCGCTTCATCCTAGATTCTACATGGTTACAATGGACAGTCGATACAGTGCTGGTTGAACAAGCGTGGCGATACAAAGCATCACACTTGATCTGCTATCTGCAGCAACCTGCCAAGCTTGTTGTTGATTGTTCTCACATCTTGTGAGTGGATAATACAATGCTGTGGTGATTATAACTGCTGCTGTTTCTGCAGCGCCAACAGTTTCAGTATACTGCAGCTTACCGTGGTACAAGTTGAATGAAATGTCCGGTCGATGTAGAAGCCCTATACGTTGCCCTATATCCCGTCCATGAAAAATTAACACGTTTTTAGAAAAATCGTCCCACCAACCGCAATAATTGTCCCAAAATCCAAATCCAGTGACTTGCAGAACTTGTGGGAAAACTATGCAATTTAAAACCGGTTTCAGAACTCAAGCCCAATACTTTTCGACATCTTTCGCTTAGCCAGACATCTCCTCAAATTTAATACGCTATTATGTGTCCTGCCTCCAGATCAGCCATCCATTCTTCCTCGTGCATGTGACCAAAACAAATATTTACCCAAAGATGCGGAGACTTGTCCTCAGGTAAGAAGGCCTGTGAATTTTCCTGTTTCCATTTCATTTTGCAACCATTAAAAACGAAAGCCGTAATCGGATAGCGGCACAATAATTAATGATTCACTAATTATTTAGGATTACGCAGGATGAAATTGTAGCGACGGTAACCTAGAGGACTCTCATGCATTTTCATTCCGCCACGGCACGACGGTCGAGGTTGTGTGATTAATGACTGTTGAAAACGCAAAACAAGATCGTGAAACAGATATGTCAGAAATGGTAACAATCGGTGAATGAGAAGGATCACCGGCAGAAAGGATCGCGGTCGAGGTGAGCATTATTATTACCGTCGAAGGTAGCGCACGCAATGCAAACAAATACATTCCGAAGTTTGGTTTGTGCATTCTTAAAGGGCGCCGTCGTCATTCTGATGCACCCCTCTGACGACGACGACGACGCGAATTCTTTGGTGCCTCCTGTCATCCCCATATCCTTGGTACGTATGTAAACCGCTAAGAAGATTAATTATTTTATTATTGGCCGCAGCGGTGGCAGTAGCATGGGTTTGTTTGCGTTCCGCCGCGAATGCCATTTCTCTGTTGATTTTTCCGCTTTTCCTTATTGTTTTCCTCCGAGGGCATACTTTTCGTGTGCATTGTGTGCCCGGCCCGTTTCGGTCTTCCTTGCTCAGACAGAGGGGAGACAAAGACAATCCTTTTTTGGGACACTTAATCAAATTCTACATTCCGCGCCTCGCTGAGCGACCAACTGGCTGGCTAGCTGTTCGGCTGGTTGGCTGCCTAAGGAATTGAGAAAACCGAAAGCAACGAAAACGAGAAACACAAAAGTCCCGTATTCAGCTCAGTGTGCGCCTGTGTTTGTGTGTGTGTGTCTTGATTTAATGAAGGGTTTTAGCGGTGCGCTCAGCATCATCGCTGCATCGGTGCATTTGGCTGGCTGATGACTGTAGTCCATGCCGTGGCAGTTGCACCTCCTCACTGCAACCAACAGCATTGCCACCACCAGGAAAGAGGTTGCTTGTAAACAATTTCTCATGATTTATTTATTTTTGTTTGTGTGTGGGTTTTTTTTCGAGAATTGGAGGCACAACAATTTTAATTAGATTCCCAGATGTGGTTTACTGTACTCGTGGCGGCCGACCAGCGTGCTTGGCCGTCTGCGGCTAAATAGTCGTGAGCAGTGCACTGCCAACTAAATGGTTGCTGGTGCTTAATTACTCTTAGCTTGATAATAGGCTCCTGTTTCCCGGTGCGCTGCATTCTGATACCAATTACGCGGATTGCGAGGTTTCGAGTTTGAATTATTTCCTCTCGAAGTGCAGTCATTGGCATCGGCTGTAACCTATGACTGGGTATGATTTTGGTGCCTCGGATGGCTTTGGCATTTCCATATTAGTCCGTGGGGGGGATGAGGAGTTATCTTTGATATTTTTGGAATTCGCATTTAATTAAATTAACCGATGTACTTAATTGTTGGATGGGGAGATTAAGTAACACTCGCAACTCGCAATGTGTCGTATTTGGCATTGATTGGCTTGGCATTGTTATTACAATAGCGGGTCAAGCAATCCCGATTGAAAGTTCGAGGGAAAGGCGATTTAGGTGAATAAAGAGTGGGGCCAATGGAAAAGTAACCCTTGGATGGAGAATGTTTTTGGATATGTACAAAGTTTACAATTTCCCTTGGACGGGCATTTTCTTGGACGGACATGGACAGCAAAGCATATAGGTTATTCCTACGTTAATAATAAAATATTTTCACTTAGGTGGACACTATACCACACCTCGTACGGCACAGTCGCACGTCCGCGCCGGGCGGACCATTTTGTATTAGGTCATAAAAGTTGGAACGCTTTTGTGTTATTTTGCGAATCTAGCGGAACTTAATTCCTGTGGCGATTGGTATCGATGAACTATTTTTTTATATTTTGTTCACAGATTTTCATCACAGAGCACACAAAACACTACGCGTTAACTCTCATAGTATCGCTTTACACAGCAGATTTTTGCTGCGCGATAAGAATTGTCTACCGAGTTTGCATCTCATAGATTACATCAAATAAACAATATTAATTAAAGAATAGTGCCTGAATAAGTTTTCTAAACTAAAATCGAGACAAGCTTAAATCAAATTCGTTGCAAAGTTCATTAAAAGTGTTTATAAACCTTGCAATAGGTTCATTACAACCATAGTTGGTTCTATGCCTCTTATCAATTTCTCACCCGAAGAGATCTTTGGGGAGCATATATATTCATGGGAAAAATTAAATCCGGTGAATTTGCACGGCAATTAATAATGTCGCGGATGAACCTGGCGGACGCTGATTTACGCCCGACACTTAAGGTTTACAAGCCTATTATTTTACATTATATCGGGAGTTCTTCGAAGGAATATAATTTACGGACAGCATATCTCGTTGAATTTGTTTGCACTCTTTCGAATCTGAGTTCGTGTGTATCATATGCGGTATCCCAAATATTCTAAATACGGTCTCACTAACGAATAATTGATGGACTTAAGGCTGGTTATATCCCGAAAATCGTTACTATTTCTTTTTAGAAAACCTAACATAGCGTTAGACTTCGCAATTTTATAATCATAATGTAATAATAACCACGATCATTAATCTCTTCTAAGCGATTAAGTCTAAGATCATTTATGAAATAATCATAAGTATGCAGTCGATATGCGGCAAAATATTAAACTTTTGAATATTCAGACCTAGTCCATTGTGCTTACACCATTCCACTAGTGCATGGGTATCCAATTGGAAATTAATGCAATCTGTTAAACTATAATTTAAGGTCGTCTGCGAATGTTAAAATTTTACCATATTTGAAAATTTCATGGACATCATTTATGAACAAACGAAAGAGTAATGCCCCCACATGGCTACCTTGTGGAACGCCCGATGTAACATTCATTACTCAAGAACTACAACTATCGACATTTACCAATTGCTTTCTGTCCTTTAAGTAATTGTAAAATCACTCTGACATTGACGAATGGAATCCCAAAGACTTAGCTTAGCTATGTTTTTTTATTCGGAAATAGTATACATTTTAAGTTTACAGGATCTATACCCATATGTGATCAGAGATAGGGGGTATATACCCCAACTAATCCATCCACCATAAACCACGGATATAAATATCTCTAACTAAAAGACCACTTGACTGATTTTGTTCAAATCTTCAGCAATCACCCTTTTGTAAGTAAAACACAAATAACAGATTACGAATTTCAATTGATTTACTTTATTTTATTTAATTCTCAATTTAATCGATTTTTTTAATCTGTCGCTCTGATCATCGGGAGCCTTTAACAGGGCAATAAGTTCCAGTGGGAGTGGATTTATTTTTCGATTGCGTTTTATACTTCGGGTCGATAGATATGTAGCCGAGGACAGTGAAAACCGGTAAATGACATCTCTATTTAAATTTTGTCTTGAAGACATTTGCTCTCGAAAACGCCTGTACTCTTAATTGCTGGCTTCTTGGGTCTCTTTGGACAGCTACCCCAATGGTAATATGCAAGCTTGGGTTATTTCTTTTGTTTTTATATGCATGCAGGCATAATCCCAAAGAAAAATAGTCCTCGTTTCATTGGCATATCATCCAAACTTGTCAGCATCAATTTCATATTTACTCGATATTAGTTCGACTAAAATTTGGAAATGTTTGATGAGGTCAATGTTAATTCTTGTTATCTCGGAGCTTACTTCAGCATTTCGAAAAAAAGTTTTGAGCTAATAACTCTGCCAAAAATAAAACGCCAAATGTGGAATTGGCCTTAATTTTTTTATCACCGCTCCAGATCTGTTAAAGAACAATTATCCTTTTATAATGTTGCAATAACTACCTAATTGCCTAATAACCCCAGCCAAAAACGCTGGCTGTGGAAATGAGATAGAAAGCTTCATCGCACGAGGACGTAGTGGAATTGTAAAAATTGTAAATTGTAAAATAAATTGTATGGCGTGGGCAAGGCAACATCCAGGAGAATATTTTAAACCTTATCTCCCATTGGGTACATTATGGTATATTTTTCAAAGACTATGCAAAGACACAATGTACAGAAAAAACGGATAAGTCTAAGGCCTTCAGGTATAATTACTACTACTTGCTGAGGTCGTACAAGGTACAAACTTACCTTAAAGATTTTTTGAATAAAAGGCAAGAAATTAAAAACAAAAAAAAAATAGTCGGATAGCGTTGCTACTTACTTCAAACGAACACGATAAATTTGACTCAAGTAATGCAACTGATAGTTTTCATTTCTCTTGCTGGAAAGGTTTTCTGTTTAAGCTATCACATAAGAGTAAATACTGTTTCCTGGAATCGTTAAAGAAAGTAGCAACCTTAAAACCTGTCCTTTGATACCAAACTTTTATCATTCGGACGACATTGATTTATGAATTAAGTTCAGTAAGATTCGGAAAATAAGACCGGAACGATGACGTTCGTGTGAGAAGATCAACTTTCTCAACTTATTCGGCAGGTCAACTTGTTCGGTTCGGTCGGTCACCTATTCTTCTACAGACACTAAACAACTGATTGACGCATTCATTCGACATATAGTCACAGGCAAACTGTCAATCTCTTTTAGCATGCCTATAACAAGGGCAGATCTAACGCAACAGCGCTACACTTGCTGGATGGCACTATAGAGAAATCCCTCGAGCAGAAGGAATTTACCCTTACTGCTTTTGTCGACATGAAGGGAGCCGAGGAGGCTGGGGGTCGAAAAGTCCGTAGGGGCTTTTATTGACCAGCTTCTCAATAATAGAGCGATAAGCTCGAAGCTTGGTGGGATGTTAACAGAGGTACGCCAAGAGGCGGTGTACTCTCCCCTTTCATGTGGAAGGTAGTGGTGCACGAAGTGCTAGTCACACTGGAAGGGACTGGGTGCAAGGTCGCATATACAGATGATATTGTCATGGCAGTATCTGGTCAATTTTCATGGTATCCTTGGATTATCGAACCAAAAGTATCGATACTTAGTTATATCGAAACAAAAGAGTACTTTCTCTTTTCAGCAACAACAACTATATGATGAATGTTATCTGCTTCTGTTGAAGTTTAAATTAAACACAATTATTATACTATACTCTTTATTCGGTAAATAATTGACTTTAATATAGTTTGCGTAGTCATAATTCCAAAGCAAACGAATGACTAAGAAAGCGTAGTGCGCATGCGTATATGACATCTTGGGCATCTCTATCATACTTCATTTCTGGTGTACACGGTACACCACGTTTACGCGTGGTTTAGTAACATAATAAAAGTAATAAAGACACACACCGACACAGATAAAGGGCAAGAAGAATAATAATATTTTTGATTCAGTCGACACAATACGGTACTAGTATGTTCATTCGATACTTACTTTAATCGAATCAGAAAGGACCTAGTAATCTTTACTAGAAAGTACAAAATCCCTAACTTAGGTTGTCCCTTGTTATGTGGCACTCCCTTTAACCTTAATGATAGCGCGAAATTCCTAGGTTTTATGTAAGACACGCAGCTAAACTGGAAGCTTAATACCCAGGAACGTGTCCAGAAGGCCTCCAAATGAGGACTACAACGACGTATGGTCCACTAGCTATTCGTCTCGGTAGTCAAGCCCCTTACTGCTGTATGGCGTCGCAATTTGGTGGACTGCACTCGAAAGGAAAATCAACTTTATACCACTCGGTGGGGTGCAGAAGATGGCGTGCGTAAGTATCAGCAATAACCATTAAGGACTATCTCCTCCGAAGCTCTAAACATACTCTTTAATCTGCCAACATAAGAACTAGTTGGTCGAGCAGCCTATACGACGATCAGGCAGAGATCGCTGCAAAACTGGAAAGAACTTCGATCGCTGAGTGCCCAAGCGATTCTCAGCAGGTATAGTTCCATACCCATAGATACAGACCTCACGATACCTAAACTCCTCTTCGAGAAAATCTTCTCAACGAGCATCCCTCCAGAACTTACTGTGAGTCTGAACACCAGATGCTGGATGGGCCTCTGCGAATCTTCAAAGATGGATTGAAGATGGATACAGGTGTGGGTGCTAGTGTCCATTCCAAGGATCTAAACATCCAGCTATCATTCCGATTACCGAATCACTATAGCGTCTTTTAGGCCGAAACTATATTCATTAAGAAAGTTTTGTCCTGACTAAAGGACAATGTAAAATCAAGCACAGATATCATCATCTGTTCCGATAGGCAGGTAGCTATCAGATCTCTGCACGCAGTCACTTTCAACTCCAAGACTTCCCTTATGTGCCGCCTATCTCTTAACGAGATGGCCAAGTAGTTTAACATCCAACTAATCTGGACACTGTGACATTATAGAGCATTGCGAAGCGGACGAACTCGGTAGAAAGCGCACAATTTCTGTACTCTTTCCCAGACCCACCCTCCATGCCTATCGCTACTGTAAAATATCTGCTAATATCTGCTGGAAACACTAGCTCAAATGGATGTGAGCAACTGGCACAGGATGCCTCATTACCAAACAACTCTGGCCTATAATCGACCCTAAGCGATCGCTCAGCCTAATTTGTTTAAGTAGATCGAATCTTAGAACCCTCATTGGCGTCATAACAGGGTATTGGGCCATTGGAACTCACGCCTCTAGACTAGACTTTCCTCGCAATGACTTCTGCAGAAGTTGTAGCGACGAGGATGAAGAAGATCAAATTTAACGCCTGCTGGATAACCGCAGTGCTTGCTTTATCTGTCGGCCCACTACTACAGGACAACATAGAAGTAAGGCATATTCACAATATGCCACATCACAGGCACAATCGGACTATGTTGGCTTAAGTGTGGTTGCTGTCTTTCCGTGCAGCAGTCAGACTCTTCCACCTAACCTAATCTAACCTTCGACGATCATCACGACTTCCAAAGTGTGCCCTGAATGCTAATCCAATAATAGTGCTTAGTTGTTGGTGACTAGTTCTTAGTTGCTGAGAACACAGCAGTGATATTCTGAGCAACCCAAAAATAAAACAGTTAAAAATGCCTTGCGGGTTACAAGGGCTTCCTACACAAATAGTGGCGAACTTCACTTCATTTGGCCCACAAAGCACCACGAAACTGTTGAAGCACAAGACATGTGACCACGAATAAGACAGTAGTCTGTCCCTCATAAAGGAGAGATTTAAATCGATTTGCATACGAATTTGTTTCTTTCTTCGGATTTGACATATTACTGGTCACACGGACATTTCATTTTTAAACGCCGAACAGTCATTATAACATTATCCACCATCGCGAAATATGCTCGACATCACCGCTTGACAGCATTGCGTGGCAGCCAACAGAAGCGTACCTTAAACCATCCGCACACACCACTGCCACTTATCGTAGCACCAGAGAAACGCAGAGATAATAGCCGGATTTTGTAAATTTTAATTTTGACATGTCCTACATCTGTTCGCCGGGGGACACAGCCCCCAATATTTTCACGGTTCGACAAGCCTGTTTGACGTGCATGCGAAAAATTATCAAACTAATTACCATCCTTTCGCTCCGTACGTACATGCATCACAGTCAGCCATTCGCCATTCGCCATTCGCCATCGCCAATGTGATCCTTCAAGGGTGATTAAAGACGCTACTGCCCGAAGACGGACTGATGCACGCACACCAAAGTCATACTCCTGTTGAACATTCCACCACGATTCACAAGCGAATATCGCCAAACTGCGTGCAAGTGGTTTCCGTCTGTCCATCCCTTCTTTGATCGCTGATTGACATTTTGGACATAGCTTACATGGAGAAACTTCGTTCACTGGCTGCGCCTATAGGACGACTAACCGCAAAATATGATTAAGAAGCAATTACACTAAGGAAATTGTACGTGCGATAATTTTGACCGACATGTGGTCTTTTATCTTTTCCGTTTTTTATCGCAGGCATTGCTAGGTGTTCTAGGTTATTGGGATTAGAATTCACAATTTGTTGTTCTGTGCTCATCAATATGCTAAATGGGTGTTGCTGGGAAGTAGTGGACTCTGCCACGTTCATCCTTGAGAGGAAGGCCAAAGAAATGGGACGGACACAAAGTAAGGTTTCGTTCACTTTATCCTCGTTCGCGTCTGGTAATGTGTTGGAAGTATGAGTTTGAGGATGTGAGAGTAATTTCTGTCAATTTCCTTTCATCAGTGGTTGCTGTGGACTTAAACAAATGGTGCAAGGTCATACGTCCACACTGGACCACTCGGGTGGGGTTCATAATTGGATCCAAGCGAAATTTCAGTATATTCATGCCCCTTTAACTATTAACTAATGAGACATAAAGGTCATGGGTTTCGATAGACCATAATAGGGCCAAGAGAAATATGACTACATCGGAAGTGTATGTCAAATTTTGTAAAATAATTTATTGGATAGCAAACAATTTTCTACAGTAAAAAGTGGAATAGGTATGGGGGGCAGACTTCCCCAGTATCCCCACTGCTTGGGTCACTATAGGATTTCGAGTAGATGCGAGGAGTGAGGTGAAATTCGCTTTGAAAATAGAAATAAGCACATAGGTAGGTAGGGAAGGGAGCTGCTAGTGAGTTCACCAGCGCACTTAGACCAAGTAAGTCCATTGTGATACCCAGTCAGACTACTGATCGACCACGTTCGTGATAGTGCCGTTAATTTGATCCCAATGGCAAATGGTGACTGGACCAGATTGGAAAACAAATACAAGCGTATTAACATTGCTTTCACTGGGATTCGAACCGGGGACCCCACTAACCATGGGCAGGCTCTTAACCACCTGCACCATCCAGTCGATGGAATAGATATTTGGACAAATTCTATTCCGAAAATCGAAATAAGGCCAAATTTGATTAGGAAATTAGAAAGTCGCTGGGATTGTGTATCGCATTGCTTGCTTTTGATGTGCCACGTGATCCTCTCCTCTATCGTTCAAGTGTCACCTGATTATGTCTCCGTTTTCAGATAACCTCACCTCTCCTTTATCTTATGGCTCCACTAACTTATCGCCTGATCTTTTGTTTGTCTTACATGTCTAATCTCTCCTGATTACTTTCTCTTTGTGTATAAAAGGAGGACAGTTGGTGGAGAGCAGTTCAGTTCAGTGAAACGTTTTGAATTGTTAACTAAAACCAAACTTAAAATAAATGTAAGTAATTGTTTAATTGAATATATAACTCTCGCTAAAAGGATTTTAAACCTTTTTCCGCACTGTTTTTGCTCAACAACTGTCAGGTAGGTTCCTGGAGCTAAATTAACTTTAGCTTTAAAACTTTTAGTTTTTGTTTGTATCCGCACCAACGATCCATAATTGATGAATAGGAGTAACAAACATCGGCCAAATTGGCCTAATTTCGTTGTCTAAAGTCAAATCGGAAATATGTCGTTATTTCCAGATATAAAACGGAATAAGGACAAATTTGTATTTCGTTGCATCATATTTCACGACACCGGGGTCTAAGGAAAACAGGTTTTGTACATTCAAAATTTATATTTATTCAGGTCCTCCATGGACAACCAAAGGAACCTCACAGGTACTCCAAATCCTATAGTGACCAAGCAAATGGGTTGCAGGGTGACCCTTCTCATGACTGTATTGTACACGGCTGACATGGCAAAGGGCTTAACTAAAGCTAGCAAAATACTACATTTTTCTAGTATTTCTGTACCTTGGTTCTTAGTATAGTCCCTAGCTGGGGCTTTTATTGTGTTGCTTCATTTTGCGGATTATCGATGCGGGATTGAGATGCGAAATCTCATTGCTATCATATGCCAGAAGAAGTTGCAGAGAATATTTTCACATCAGATTTTCATTCATTGCTCTTGAATCCTTCAACAATTCACTTATGTACTTCCAGAAATCCATGACATGTGTGACTGACACTGAACAGATACGTAGGGTTCCCCAAGCGCGTCTGCAACTACGACATTCACAACACCCGTATTATTACCTTTTAATGCTGTAGTAATTGTTATCTCGTCAACTCCAAGGCTATGAATTACTACAGTTTTCATTTTTCACGGCACCATGTCCTCCTGAAAAGTATCAGAGAGTACACCTGTCAAGAGCTTCTCAAACTTCTGTGTTCGAAGGCGACATAAAACCGTAGGTCCTGCTAACTCACAAGGAAGAGAGGTAGCACAGCACAGCAAGAAAGGTTGACTCAGGTTTGAGTTAGACTGTACCGTCTTTGGTCTCAGGTTCGCGTCAGACTGCACCTGCAACCAATAACAAGGAAAGTTATTACTCCGCATTGGTCACTGTAATGTTAGTCGGGTCTGTCACAAAATTCAAGCAATTCAATATGATCGCATGAGTCCACGAGAGCTGTAAAAATAACACTCGACATTTTCCGGGAGTTTTTGAAGGATCAGTGTGCGAAGACGACTCAAATATGAACAGCAAAGCCTTAGGTGGGGCATTTATAAAGAATGATGCAGTCCCATTAACTCTACAGATTTATGCAGACCTACGAGCAAAAAAATAAAGTTAAACAGTCATAAAATCTTGGTGGACAGCTCCCCTTGCAACGAGTCCCCTCTGCGGGACAATGTATCAGTTGTGTGATGTGTACAATAGTCGAATATGTATTATTACGAAGTGGACGTCGTGATTCAGCGTCGTCAGAATTAAGAAGTTTAGATTGTTGACATAGTTGTTCATCCAAAATAAGCCCAAGTCTCTCCAGCGGCATCAAAACACACTCAAATACAAGGTACACATAGTCCATGGTCCTTTTTCTTCATTTACTATGTCAATTAGATTTTGTACAGACATAGGACTATGTCCTGGCGTCAAGTTGATGCCAGCAAAAGGCCAAAAATCTGCGCTGGACACGAAATTATCTGCTTTTGAATTCTCGTGTTGTTTGTCACTGATATTTCTTTTCGTTGACATTTAGGTGTTGTCTGATTTCTCGCGGGTCAATTTCAAAACGAGGCTGCGTAAGTGGAAAATAAAAACCTGGGAAAAGAAACTGATTGAAAGCTTATACGTTGATTGAGAAATAATACATTGCGACGTTTTTAAAATTATTAAATTATGCAACTCGCAAATATTCATAGAAACGGTGATCACTTCTTTCTTCTAAATAAATTTAAGTTTAGCAAAGAGCATCAGGCATGAATTTGAATAGTTTGAATTGTAAAATCAATTTGGTTTCTTCATCCTAAGAAGAAATCGGGCGATATTTAAAGTCTACATCATTTGCGCAGATACATCAGACTGTTCAAACTTGTTGAACACGAATCAAGGACTGACAGGAATGAGTTGAGTCAATTAAAAATGTCTTTGCTAATCATACAGAGTTGGTTCATGACAATACTTTGGAGATAAGTATTCTTGCTTGCACGTTCCACTGATTGGTGAGGTTTTTATTCTAATGGAATAATCGCACGTCTTCTGCCTTGAAATAATAGATATTGTAGTTCGGACTTATTCTCGCGAGTCGATGTATTACATTTTCTCTGCATTTAATTCAGACATGTCGCAGATAAATCAAATTCCAGCATGAGTAGTTCTCCATTCGCTTATGTTTTATATATTCGTCCATTACGGCAAAAGTTAAATAAAGAAGTTGCATTCTTTAGTTCTTTTTTACAATGGCGTATATTTACATCCTAAATTTCTTTAAAGGACAAATTGGGCGCTGCATTGACAAAATCCCGCCACATTTCCGTAAAGCCGCAATGGAAAATCTGTACAAAAAATAACGTAGTTTCCACTAAAGTCGCTCTATTTTCCGAATCAATAACTGTTCATGAACTGAAATTCATCAATGTGTAAATCCTACAATTATCCGTCTTCATCCATAATTTACTCATACATTCATAGCTATTGACTTACCATAGTTTCATGCAGGAATGAAGTACTATAGAGATGCCTAACTTCACAGCTGATTGACCGCTAGACCATCGACGAATTTGATAGGTATTTCGACAGTTATTCATGCATTTTTGACGGTTATTCACGAAATAACGTAAATGCCGTTCTCTGATTGGTCAATTTGGCTCTAAAAAACGATATAAAAAATTATTGTCAAATATTTTAAGGAGCCAGATAGGTAGAAGTAAGGCATCTCTAACATACGCCATTTCTGGTTTCATGTACTATTTTAATAACTCTTCTCTCTAAACTCTTCTCTATCTCAAATCTGTACTTTTTTTGTTTTTGTTTCTCCTCATTGTAATGGTCCATTGTAATGTAAACCACCTCTCTTACAACAACAGTGTATGCACTTGAGATTCGTCTACCTTTGTCCAAATCGCTATTGTTGGTTATTAATTATAATACTCGGTTTTATTTTGGTTTTCTTCTCGATTTGATAATTTTTTTTTCTACTTTGTTTGGCGCTTACCAAGACAATAACAATTATTGTTTTTCAATTTCAGAGCTTTTAAGTATGCCACAAACTTTAGGTATCGTTCTTTCTATAGATTAAAGGAGTTTGGGATTACTATTGATCACAGGATTTGTATGCGTACAAATACGGCAGAAGCTTTTCCAGTAACATACAAGTTTATGGAAATCTTACTTAGGAGATTTGATAATAAGCGATACAGGACAAACTTTAATTGAAGAATCGATTCCTAAACAGCTTGTATATTTCAAAGTTGCTATTTTTTCGTAAGTAATTTGAAACTTAAAAGTGGATTTTCTTTCATCTATGTTCGATTTCTATTTTGGGAAGACAGGTGGCAACATGCAGTATTTTAATTTTTTTTATCATGGATTTCTTTGCAAACTCTAAACCAAGTCAAACGTGAAAAGAAAATTCATGAGTAAAGTTCCTCACTGAAATTAATTTAGAGCTAGATTGGTACTCATCCTTACTACTTACTTACTTTGCATAGAAGCGACCCATGGAGGGTCTGAACGACTGTGGAGACCAGAGGTAGAAGAGAGTACATCTGTCAACGGAAAGCTCAAACTTCTGTGTTCGTAGGCGACATAAAACCGTAGGTCCCGCGAGCTCACGAGTAAATGTAAGCACAGGAAAAGAGGTTGGCTCTGGGTTCAGGTTCTCATCAGATTGTAACGCGAACCAGCACTCCATTCTATGCGATCACGGAAACGAAATTACTCCTCAATGTGGTCACTGTAATGTTAGTCGGGACTTGGGAAAAACTTCAAGCTGTTCAATACAAAAGCAGCATCATCGCATGAGTCCGCCAGAGGTGTGAAAATAACACTCCACATTTTGCAGGGAGTTTTTGAAGGATCCGTGTGCAAAGACGACTCAAATGTGAACAGAGCATAGATTGGTACTCATCCTTACTACTTACTTATATATCATAGAAGCGACCCATGGAGGATCTGAACTATTGCTTAAGTTTCTAGTCCTGGGCACGCTGTGCAGTGCGGTGACCAGAGGAAAAAAATGTTTACCAATAATTATAAATTCGATGAGCAACGCTTCAAATTAGTTCTTCTTTTAAGACAGATTTCTACGTTTATAAGTTTTTTTTTTTAAAGATTATCTAAGGCTCGTCAAAGAATGTCAATCAAATTAAATGTTGAGAACGAAGGGGAAAGAATGCCCTTTTCACATATGTAAGCATCTTTTCAAATTTTCCCAACATGGGTACTTTTCCAGTTCTGGTCGCACGGTTCAAGAGATCGATTTTCAGTTACGTTGGAATTTATCACGCAAACGAAAGAAGTTTGACTTCAATGTTGAACTCCGCCTAATTGTTTCTGTACATCAAAGTCAGGAAACAAAATAATTTTTTTACCTAATAATTATTAAAGAAGAGTTAGTTTTAAACTTTACATGCCTCCAGTTAAAGTGTAATTTTCGATTTTAATTTAATTATTTACTGTATAAACAAAGTGAATTAATAATAAAAGGAAATTAAAATTGCTTGTATAAAGTTATTTGATTTTCCCTAATTTCTATTGACTCACCACACAGTGCGATCACGTTCACACTGAAATGCCTGCCTCGTGTACTTAACTAGGTGCAGCTCTTAGCCGGAGCATTTATGTCTACGATGCTCGATGTGATCGCGGAATTATAGTCGTCGGGGCTTAGCCTTCCATACTTCATTCTCATCTGTTTTACCTTTGTACAGCTCTATTGGGTCCATATTTTAAGGGGATGAAGTATTCTTGTTTTGTGCTCATGAGTCGGCGCCGGTTGGCTTCGTAGAGAATGATTTCGATTTTTTCAGACAGGAGTTTCAATCCGACTTGTGGAGACAATTACAATGGCGATTCTGCATCCGATCTTCACTATAATTTGACATGTTTATACTTGTCGATCGTGACAATTTATGAGCACAAGTGGTGATCGAGGGATTGATTCTTGGCATTCTTCTCGTGTCCTCACTTACCATGGGAACAGCGTCTTCGTTCGTCTGTTATCCAATCAGCATATCATTGCAACGAATAGTTTCTGCCATAAATACTCTGTCGGTTGCGCAGCTTTCAAACTGAATGGTACCTATCAAGTTGAAACTCAACAGTCTTTTTCGGGAAGTGGAGTTCGATGATTTAGTTCGGTTCGTCAGGCGGGAAGCTCCCCTAGTAAGTGAAGACTAGTATAGTCATTGTATATGAAACTAATATTTTTCATATACTTTGGTATTCATATGCAATGGGGCGTTCATATAATTCGCTTGACACAGTCTTATAGTCAACAAATAAAGTCTCGCATATTAAGAATTCTTTTGGAATTCTTTACTTTATACATTTATTATTATTTGTTGTATTTTTTGTTATCAACTTTTTTTTTTATAGACTTACAATATCTACAAATGCGGAGCTTCCGGATGGACATTCACATCCGCCATGTTAAAAAATTGGGGTCAGCCTCATCCATTTATAGCACGGACAGTGTTTTCTTTATCAGAAGATGTACAGATGAAATAAAATTGGATGACGTTGCAAGAACAATGCTTGGGGAGTTGAGGTATCTGGTTTGCATAAAGCGAAGGAAAAAGCGGGACAGAGAATTTATCATTGTGGTACTTATGTTCTTCTTCTTCTGTGTTTACCGCTACAGTCCGGGTTGGACTTGGACCTCAACCAACAAGCCTCTGCAACCAGCTCGATCTATGGCTAGCTGCCTCCAGTATCACACGACAAGTTGATTGAGGTCCCCCCCTCGAAGAGACCAATGAATTTTCGAGATTGTCCATGTCTCTGCGCCATCCAGCAGGTCTGGCATGATCAAGGTCTTACATAACGTCAGCTTGGTCCTTCGAGAGATGGCTGTATTACTCAATCGGCTCTTGAGACCATACAAACACTGTGTTTGATCTCAGTACTGATGTTGTCAGTACACTTTACTGCGGAGCCTAGGAAGACAAAGTCCTTGACTACCACGAAGTAATAGCTGCCCATTGTGACGCTTGTCCGACGACAGCATTTACTTCGTTTTTCCCTCGTTCATCGTTAGACCCATTCTAGCCGTTTCCGTCTCAATGACAGCGTATGCCTAATTGATGGTTCGCTGTGTTCTGCCAATCACGTCAATGTCATCCGCGTATGCTAACAGTTGTACGGGCTTCTGGAAGATCATGCCTCTAATGTTGGCGTGTGTCTTGCACGATCTCCATGATAATGTTAAAAAAGTCACAGGTACTTCTGTTGCGTTACGTAAAAGTTAGAAATTCAAACTTCAGCAGCTACTTGAGTTTTGTGACAATTGATGAAAACCTAAAAGAGTGCAATGGTTGCCTGCAGAGTATATTGTGGTTCACTGTGCCAAGATCACTACAAGGAGGGTCTGAAACATTATTTATTTGTTGTCTAAAGCTATTATTATGTTATCAGAAAACAGCAAATGAGCGGTTGTAGCTCTACGAGCAGTGTTGTAAACGTCTTCATGAATGAAGTGATGTCTAAATCTTCTTCTTTCGTCTGACTATTGTATAAGCTGATTCTAGTTGAACCAAACACAGTATCGGACAAAATTGATGCAACTAGAAGTAAAACCATGCATTTTCTAAAAATCGAACAAAAGTAAAATCACTCGAAACTATGACATATTATACCTTGTATTTTCAATTTAAGGAAGAGTTTCCAGAAATACTTGTATAATGTTATGGAAGGCTAAGCTCTAATTGGAACGGGACAAACATTTTGTAGCTCAAGCGGCACCCGTGCCTAAAATTATTTCAACTATCACGATGAAAATGTTTTCCATTATCTTATATTGAGAAAATGTCTAAAGCTTGTTTCTTGAAACGTAGGTAGGAAGGTAGGTAGTAAGTGGCTTGGATGCACTTAGGCCAAAGTAGGCCTGTTGTACTGCCACGTGGATTTACACAAAAGAGGTGTTAGGTCGACGTGACATTTACGACATCCAGCCAGATGTATCAGTGAAGTCTAAAAACGATTTGATTGGTGTTTCTCTCATATCTTTAGGTTATCGAAGAAGTAGGAGCCTAGAGTGGCTTGCAGAGCAACTGCAGAGAAGCTGTTGTACAATTTACACCTCTTCCTCGTCTCGACAGCTTCTGCTGAAATCGTTAGAAAATAGTCTTAGTCTAAAAGGCAGTGTCCGGTTATGATTCCTACTGCGGTGCTGATTTTGGATCTTTTTAAGGAGATCAAGCTATCAGATCTTTTAGGGTCGAAACATGGCCAGATTTGTTTGGTAATTTGACAGGTGTTGCCTGTGTTCAATCTGGTAAAAAACTTTTAGTTTGCTTTGATTATTTAGTTGTAACCTATAGGAAGCTGAGGGAGTACCTATTTTACAGGTTACGTCATCTGGCAGTGTGCGGGCGACTTTTGCGAGTTTGTCAGCTCAACACATGCGAATTCGGAACAGTTCGGATAGCTCATCAAGATTTGTGCGACAGTTTGTGACTTATTTTGAGTTTACAGAGAACTATGTTAGGGATTTCATTGCTGCCTTTTTGAAGCACAAGTTGAGTAAATATTTTTACAGAAGAAATATTACCGAAGATTTACTTCGGTAATATTTTCTTTATGAGAAAAAAAATGTCAAGAATGGCCCTAATGAGTTTGGCTATATGGCAGACAAGCTATTGTAGATACTTTTGATTGTGACATTTTAAAAATATGATATTTAATAATAGTGCGATAGTAATAAATTGTCGGTTGCACTGATTCCAGACCGAAATATCACTTCGATCGACCACGTAAACAAGCTCTCGGCTGGACGCTTTGTTGGTTAGACATGGGTCCGACTAACAATAATTGCTAGAACAGTATCTCGTCGACTGTCAGCCGACACAAGAAGCAAATAATACTGTTGGCAAAAGGAAATCAAAATCAATTAAAAGGAAAACAGTCATCAAAAATGTTGGGTTTGCTATAAAATATTGTTGTTTTTCTTAGTGTTATCTCATTCTCTGTTATATTACATATTGAGAAATGGGGAAGTGCCGTTTTTCTGCTGCTGGCTTGGGTCCATGGCATCACACAAACGGAGTAATAGACCAGGCGGGATACAAACCTATCTTAGAAGCTATTATGGATATGCAGATGTCGTTGAGTTGAGTCTTCCAACAAGACAATGGCCCAGGCTAGATCAAGCCCAGGCTCAGAGCCCACAGTGGTCATTGCAGTCTCCCGATTTGATCCCCATAGACAAGCTTGGGGAGATCGTCGAGCAAAAAAGTAATCTAGAAAGTGCGGAGGACTTGTTTACAAGAAAGAGAGAGGCTTGGAATCAAAATCACTTAAATGGAAAACAGTCATCACAAATGTTGGTTTTGCTATACAATATTGCTGTTTTTCTTAGTTTTCTTGTACTTGAATTGGAAGCAACTGCTTTGTCCTGTTCCAATTAGAGGTTTCATTATAAAATTAATTGCAGTCTGCTTAATTTAGAATGTATTTCCATAAAGTGCCTATTTTTGTCTTCCTCAAATTCAGACATTTCAAAATACGTATAATATGCCATAGTTTCGAATATACTGAATATAATATTCATAGGTGCATTGGGATATGCATTTTAAAAGTATATTGATTCAAATAAATATTATGCCATGTCAAATGTTTTGCTTTCCTAAAAAACATCCACATGTGTGCATTCATTTCTAGCAGAACTAGTTGATCTCCAATCGCTAAGAAGTGCAAGTTTCCTTTCAGCCACCGATTCCCATTGAGTGTCCATGCATCCAAAAGATATCCCCTCCCACTGGCAATAAATGCATCTTATTTGATTTTCACAACAAACAACATCTTCATAACACAAGACTGGCAGTTACATGAGAGTATTTCAGCTCGATTTGGTCAAATCAAAAGCCATTCAAAAATCAGTACCATCCCTCCACCCATCCACAGTTCACATTCGAAACTTATTTTTGCATCATCCCCATAAGCCAGCGTGTGGCAAAGTGCATTTGTTTATAACAAATACGCAGCTATACGCATCAAAGTACGCCTCCCATAGGCCACACATCTACGCAGATTCAGTGAAAGGCCAACACTAACATCAGCCCCAAATGCTATGGTAATGAGTGCGATAGCTGAGATCGTATCTCGCATATTGGCTGAGGTAAGAACATGCGTAGCACGGTCCTCCAGAATACCCGCATGTAAATAAATCCACCCACAAAATTTTCCGAAGCCATGTGCTCGTCGTCCGATTCACACAATCAACTGCTGTCGAGCGGAATGCAACCTTCCACCAGGCATTCCAGGCGAGGTGTTACGACAAGTTTTGTTCGTCTTCTTCCAATCGCCTAAGAGAAAGCTTTTGCCTTCCAATCGCAGAGAGCGGAGCATGCCCCAATGCGAAAGAGAAGAGCCGAAAAGGTACAGCATAACAAATGAAAAATCCAATACATTTGCGTCGTTGACATAAAAATACGCTTTATACATATAAAAATGTTAAGGAGGCAGGATGAAGAAGAAGAAGACGAAAAAAAGGACTGTTGCAATTGGAAAATAGAAGGGAAAAAACTGAGTAGGGCTGTATGTGTGAGTGAAGGACTTGCAGAACTCACACAGGGATATGAAAGAATTGCACTCCACTTGGTGGCTGCCACAAGCCAAGTTATGTACCAGAACTTACACGTACAATGTCTTTTTGGGCAGACGGTGGATGTGAGGCCCTTCTCCGGGGCGATGGAGTGCTGGAGGAGGGGCTCTGCGAATGAGGTGTTGGGGTGAATCACGCCGCTTTGCTCTCTAGGTCAATGTCGTAAAAGTGTTGATTTACTGTGTCAAAAGTGCTCTCGTTTTGGTCCTTTTATTCTTTTCCTTCTGCTGCTCCTACTACTACTTTTGTATATGGCTTTCGTCTTATTCCGTTCGTTTCTCCCTTAATTTTTTTCTTTCTGGTCTGTGTTATTTTTTGCTCGTTCTGTGTCCATGTTTCTTTTTCTTGTGTGTAGGTGCTTGTTTCTTGCTTTTTTTTCTTCTGCTGTTCGTTGCTGGCTGTGTTTGGCCTTCTTAATGCTGTTACACAGTACCGGCGGCGGCGTCGGTGGCGTCTCCTACGAGTGTATGGCTACATACAGAAGCCAGAGCTGAAGGAGTGGTTGAGGGAGTGCAGTGCATTATCCTTTTCGTTGAGGGGATATAAGAAGATTAATGCGTCTATACACACACTTTGGACCATCAAAAGTTGTGTTTCAATGTCGTTTTGCGTTTATTTTTCTTACTTTTGTCTGCTGCCCTATTTCTTTCCGAGTGTGCCCTGGCTCCGGCTCCGGCTGGGGCTCTGGCTCGGTTTCGGGCTCTCTTGCGTGTGTGAACGGTTTGCTGCATTTTTCTTACTTTCGCCTCTCGCATACGCTTCTATCTCTTTGTATGTGCACACGTCTTGTATATTAGGGATCAAGATATCTTCTATTTTTTTTATCTGTTTTGATTTTGCCTTCGCTCTTAAATGAGAAAGTGGCTATGACTACGACGAGGACTGGGGTGTAAGCGGAAAGATCTGTGACGTTATGTTATTTTATATAAAAGTAAACGAATTGACGAAAGGATGGTAGTGGAAGGATACTACCGGCATTTTTCGCAATTCTCAGACTCAAACAACTTCTTCCGTGCACGTTTTCTTTTCCATCGACTCGCCACCCCCCAAATGGCCGCCCGGCTAACCCCCATTCATACAAATACATGTGTGGTCTTGTCCGTGTATGCAGACAGTGCGATGACTATGAGCTGCTTAAGTCACGTGAAAGAGAAAGTTTTCACTTAATGTCATGACGAAAGTTACGTTCATGTGATTATTATACACGATTCACTTATACGTCGGTCGGTCGACGAAATGAGGGGGGCAGTAGGCGGCCGGAATAGATAATGTTATGGTAATAATATATCCCCAATCATATGTTTAGTTAACATGCACAGACTAATGTGGGCACATAAACACACAGGTCCTTGCGATGAAAGCAGCCACTTGTGGACTGACGGAAAGATCCGGCGGGAGGATGTTCGGGAGGAGGAAGGTCATTAAACTTTCACCAGGACATAACATTATTGCCATTGACTTTTGTTATTATTATCATTTCGTTTCGATTTCAAGTTCACGTGCAGCCAATGAATGTGATATGTAGGTAGGTACGTTCATGTGAACATGTATTGAATAAGACGCCTGAAATGTATGAGCTGCGGGGAGTGGGGCGCCTTGCTGATTGGAGGTGGTTTGTGGGGGGCAAGGGAGGAGATTTTGCGTGTTTTTGTCATTACATGATTATGGATGTTCAAGGTGGTTGACTTGGTAAATGTTTGAATTACAAGTATCTACTTGTGCATACCCATCAGCGTATAATTGAGTGTATGTTTGACATGCCTACATACTCTCGTAATTAGGTGATGCAGCAACAATCTGTTGATTGTTGATTGAGGATAATGTTATGCAAATGAAATTAAAGCCCGTCCATGTGACTTTAGGGGTGAACTTTAGTTCATTGTTATTATGTACACACATGCACGTGGTGTGTGTGGCTGTTTGCGGATTACTTCAATTCGAGAGCGTATTGTGTCTCTATGAATGGCGTGTGTTTCAAGGGAATGTTCGACAAATTTGTTTGATTGTTTTACTTGATTAGGTGTCAAATCTGTTGTTGTCTAATATGAGCTGTGGTATATTGTGATTTTTTAAGAGATTTGCTTTTGAATTAAGAATGCAATGCAATTGAATTAGAATAGTCGGTATTCATGCTGATACAGCTTAGAAATGGCCCACGAAGCTTAGAAATGCTTGAAAACTCTGCATTAACTCACCCCATTTGATCAGATAAACCTTTTTGAGAATGGAATGTTAGTCGAAACCTGTAAGAAGAATGACTTGACAGATGACCATCAAAAAGTTACAGTCTTCTCGACTGATAAACAGTCTTCGACCGATGTTCCACCTACCTTCGGACCGGTCCTCGACCGGAAGGGTATCTTGAATGATTTGAACCCCGTTACCAACTCACAGTGCCACCGCCTTAATCTCTCATATCTAACCATACTGCCCGTTTCGATTTACACAACAAAGTACACAAGAGGCACCCGGTTATAGCGATAAATATGCTTCACCACTCACATTGCTTAGCATATTTCACCTGAGTGTAAACGAACTGCGAGCGCATGTCTGGGACCGTATTTGCGTATGTCGTCTTCTTGTGTACTTGCCTTCCTTGGGAACGTTCCTCTCGGATGACTATTTAATGTTCGGGGCTGCGAACACTTCTTCAACTCAGCCAAAAACCTGAGGAAAGAGAGTCAATCATCATCATCTTCGAGCCCTCATGCTCCACTAAAGGGGCCGCGGGGGTAAACAGGCAACTCGATCGACTCAAACTCATCATGAGCTATGCCCAAGCATCACCAGGCGAGTTTTTGGACTTGATCCAACCACCTCCTCTTGCGTCTGCCAATCGGTCGCCTGCCTGAAAATCAATGTAAAGCAAATAAATGAAATACACTATTTCTCACGCAAACGAGAATACTGTCCTACTTTTCTTCACCGTTCTATACCTTAGGTGCCTTCACTGCCATAAAAAAAATTTCACTGCTTCTCTCTTTTGATGCACCAAGCCTCATTGACGAAGGCGGAATGCGACTGAAGCGGATAGGTCCAGTTGCATAGGCTGGAGAGTCTGGTACGATCTTTAGCTAGCTGCCCCGAATTTCACATGCCAAGTTGGTTGATGTCCTTCTCCAATTATGTGCGCCATCGGTGCCGTGGGCGTGCTGTATTGCGTTGTCCCACTAGTTCGGAGACGAAGACTTTTCGCCTAGCCATCTTAGGCGTTGAATCCGTAGACGTCTGGCTAGGCTCATGACGCTGCTCATGATTGATTCTTCTGCTCCAAAATCGACACAAACAGGACCAATGATTGAGATTGAGTGACGACCACACCCTTAAAGTAAATGGCCCCAACTTATAATCTAAAAACTGACGAAAACCTTAAAGCTTTTGGGCCTTGCAACAGGTGTCCCTGATTCGTATTATGTAACCAGTACGTATTCTTGCCAAGTGCAACCCGGTAAGTCTTTGGACTTGGTCCAATCACCGCGCCCTGGGTCTGCCAAGCAGATGGTCTCTCGCAGATGTTATTCGCAATCTAAATTATTCGGTTGCTACCCAAATGGCATAGCCATAGAAGAGAGTTGGAGTAAAATCTGAGTTGAAAGACGCTAACCGTGGCCTTAACACCAAGCTTTACTCATTACAGATCTTCCCTGCTGTTTCACAACTGACCGCCTGCCTGGTCATTCATATAGGCTCATAATTACTCCTCCCATCACTCGTGAGAAAGAATCCGAGCTTGCTTCAATGGGTCAATGGAATACAATAAGTGGAAATTGTGAATGAAAATGTAACTTTTTTGTAATTGCTTGTTAAAGTTAAAAAATAAATAAATTCAAAACATTTCTTATCCAGCATGGTATATTCTAAGCTAATAGAAAATGTGTGAATACTACAAGTGATATGAAAATAAGCAGGACAAGATCCAGACCGGCCGACTAGATCGCACTTCAAAACGGAATTGATTCCTTCCACGTATGGTGGAGTTCTCCAACTCAACGTTGGTAAATGTCTGTGCAAAGGGCATTTCCCCACCCTTTCAGAACATACTAGGGTAAATGCACCCGAAAGTTAACGTGTTTCTTAGCCTTTGCTTTAACTGATTTCTTTACTCTGAAGGCTTTCGTGGCGTGCTTGATATTTTGCTAATTTGAGATTCACAGAATCTTAAAATTATGCGTCAGAATAATTTGAAAATTGAATTCAAAAAAGTTCGTCTTACACTAGCATCTGAACAGCAGAATTTAGTTTACAGGCACTCTTCTTTTATTAGTATCCGGGCACGAAAGGTTTGTATGAAAAATATGCTCGTGTTTTATATGAATGAGACTTTGTTTGTTTTCGGGTAAATATACACAAGGGGTAATTGCCGAAATTGCACCAAATTCTATCGAATGAAGGTGAGCGGGTCGAAAGTGGACAGAGAATTTTGCAGTTAGTTAGAACTTGTGGGTAAATTTAGTTGATCCTCTTCTTTTTTCTTTTCATTTGGGGCTTCCAACATTGCATAGGTGCTTTGATAATGGTTCTAACAATTCTGCAGCCATCTAAAATGTTGTGGATGTAGTGGGTTTCTCTGGAGCAGAAGATTTGAGCAGAAGACACATTCGGATAAATATTTGGCTCACGGGTTTAAAACAAACAACCGCAATTCCGTCAAAAATATGCCCCTTTCCAACGGCTTTATAAAACGCTGATCTATAGAACTCTAGAACCCCTACGTTACCATACAATCCGTTAACATCAGACTTGCTTCTCCTTGAATACATCGGACACTTATTTTGTATTGAAGTTGTCCAACTTAGATGCTTACGTTTTGCATAACGAAGTCTGCCCGGGTTTGAAAGCATGGCTTTATAATATAATATTAGCTTAGCTTCTCAGTGGAAGGGACCCACTGTTTTTTGCCGACTTCAAACGGCCAAGTTGAGAAGGGGATTCTAGACAGTAATACTCTTTGAAAATTGTCAGTGACTCGAAAGAGGTAGGCCCGTGAAATTATTTTGATCGTACCAATAATAAACAAACTTAGGCAACTTAGGCTCAAGTGCGTAGGGGTCATCGCACCAACCAACTACACTACACATTGCCAATCATCGCTTTACCACCTTATACGGGCTTTCAAATCATTGAAAAAAGCCGCGAACATTCTCTTGATTACACTCAACTCTATGTCGCCATAGATCTCTTACCTATTTTCAACACACCTCCTCCCTCTTTTCCGATTCCATAGTACCAACTACTGTGTGTCTGTATCACAATCATTTCAAAATAGATAGAAGAAAATAAATAGAAGCCATGTCGAATTTTTTAGGACTTTTTTTCGTACAGAGAACGCAAGGGATTTTCTTTCTTCTCTCCATTTATCTCAGATGTAAGTTTTACTGGCTCTACTAACCTGATTCTATCTTATTTGTATTTAAAAAATTGAACAGTATTTGTGATGGTGCGGTGACATTGTGCCAAACGACATTTTGGTACATTGGTACAATGACGCTTACGAAAGTGTCATTAGGACGAATTTTGACATTTGGCACAATGTAGCTTTCAAAAGAGTATTAGGGTCAGATTAGTTTGCGACATTGCGCCAAATTTTGTACAGGGTCCACAGTTTTAAAGTTATAACTAATCAAGCTATTCTCGGGTGAGTGGTTAAAACCTGGTAAAAAAAGGTTATTAGAAATTCGTCCTGTAAGAAAATCTGGTGTATTTAAATTTTGGGTTGGGTGTCTCGGGGTGTCCAACAGGATTGGGTGTATAACAGGATTTTAACATTTGTACCCAGGACTTAGCCGCTCACGCGATTTCGTCGCTCTTCTAAGACTATGCAACAACTGTCAGGTAGGCGCATAGAGCTCAGTTAATTATAACCTTAAAACTAGGGGTTGCCCCTATACCTCATACAAATTTCATTACCCAAAGTGACATAGTGCTAAATTGCCCCTATGACGCTTTGCCTAAGCGACATTATGCCAAATGTTAATAATCGGCATAATGACACCATTTGACATCCATTTGGCACAATGTAGCTTAGCACAATGTTCCGAAAAAGAAAACAGTAGTCAATCCGTCAAACCAATTGGACATAGTGACAGTATAAAGTTGGTTGTTTTCCGTAGATCACTTGTGTAGTTTAAACTTCTTGAAAAACACCATAAAACACTTTTGCGTGGTTTGTTTCTTTGGAAAGATTTTTGGAGAGGGTTTGAAATGGAATTGGTTTATGAAGGTGTTGGTCAAATATAAATATAATGCAATACTGTGCAATGAGTTGTGTTGGAGGAGTTGTTTATGCACCCGAGCTCCGAGATGTCTTCTAATCGCTATAAAATATGAGAGGGCACTGCAGTTGCATACACAGCAATTTCAATCTAAACGCTGTGTTGGCAACCAACTGCCTGCCGAAGAGACATATCTGCGACGGAAGGTTGAGGAGTGTATTTAAAGCTAAAGAAGAGGTATATCGCATTGCTCCGCTGATGCAAATGAATGCCATCCGCTGTACCCTTTCGAGCGGTTTGCAGTTGATAACTTTGTCTAACGCAGTCCACCAAATCGCGACGGTGCGCTGTGCTTCAAAAACGGAAATAAATACCAAAAACTGAATTTGGAATATGAAGTTGTTGCATATATCTCTTTTATATAAATGTATCTGGCTAATGTTTTCCCAAAATGTTGGCGAGTTATGTCAAGGGATGGGGGGGAGCTCTAAAGATACCCTTTCGTTAAATTTTGAAGTTCATTTATGTTCTCGGTATGAAAAGCGACATTTTTATAACTGTTTGTTCAAAACCAATTTCTGTAATAAATGCTTGCTATCTAGACTTCCAAAATAAATGAAAAAAAACCTGGCTTAGAATTATTATTTAAGTTTTTCCAATTGAGCCACAGTTTTAGCTCCACAAAGCTTCAACGAGTGGTTAATAGTTTTAGAAAGCTACAGTATTCAGCCAACTATTCTCTAAATAATGTCTGGAAGCGTGCTCAATTCATGGTGCCCGCAAGAGCCTTGTAAGTGTGGCAATACGTCGACATAAGCTGCGTTGACCTAAAATTGCAATTGGGTTGTAATTACCTAGTTGTGACGAATACGAGTTCTGCAAAAAAAAAATAAATCTTTTGAACCCGATCTTAATGAAATTGGAAACATAGTACAAGTGTCAAGAAATCTACTTTCGTGGTTCAAAAAGGTGATAAAAAAGGAATAACGACACCAACGCTGAATGCAGTTATCCAAAATTGGACTGAATGTCTACACTTTTGTTTTTATTTTTTATTACATATATAGAAGAAGTAAATGTCAGATATTGTACTTTCAGGCCATATTATGGTCTACAACAGTGTTTTCAAAGTGTGCTAGGAGTAGCAATCATATATAGAACATCAATAATTCAGCTTTCCATTCCCGAACACGTGTCAATACGATTCCTTTTGACAGCCATCACCTCTGTGTAATAAAGGAGATTTTGATGGAGTGATCCCATTTCACCCCATATCAACCGCAGCCGACTTTGTAAGGCCTTGCCTTTTATAGAGTTCACAACTGATCACATCGTTAAGCACGTTATTCAATTTATATGGATGCCAGAATTAGTCGATGAAGAAATCAGTGTGTCCGTGAAACGCTTGGCATTATTCATTTTAATTTTGCAATGAATCCACTTTTGTTGGCCGTCAAAGCTTTAGCAACCAACCACACACTGGCACAAACAAACACTGGTCGTTCTTGTGATGCTGTTATGAGGTTTTGCTCAGCCTCACAATTTGGGATTCACATTGCTCTTGTGAAGCAGTTGTGACTAACGACACATCACAGAGGTGACTATAAATGATAATTCTGATGAGCAAGAATTCAAAAAACACTGCATTACAGCAGGACCAGCCACATTTATTTTTTTTATTTTTGGCAATATGGAAGACTGTTTCATTGCGAAAAAGCAATTTTTTGTGTACTTAGACTGGACTTGGAAGGGTTTCAGTGTACGTAGCTTTTTTAGTAACTGATGGGTTTCGCCAAAGTCGCTTACTCAAAAGTTTGAACAACACTGGTCTACAGTATCCAAATTCCATTTTGTGTGTTCATTTAATGTTAAGAAACATAACTTAATGAAGGACCCAGGAGATCCCACAAGGCAGGGAAAGGTTTCGAAACCTGTGCATTAATTTTGCATTAAACATTGTTCCTAATTCTAAGCATGAACCGTTAATTTGTTACCGCCCATACATTTTTGTTGGTAAGATATGTCCCTCAGTGGTGTCACGAATCGCTCAAGCAACCCGGTCCCGCGAAATATAACATGCGCCGTATTAAGGGAAAACGTATAGAATGGCAATAATATAATAAAATGTGTGGCACACACTCGTGTTGTACTTGTACAAAGCTTGAGAAGCATTTTTCTAGACAGAAACACTCATTGAGTATTGTCAAACGGAGCCGTGAACCGTGAAAATTGGCGTAGGAGTCGAAGCAAACTACGAGAAATCTTCAAAGACTTCCAAAATGGGCATGGAAATGATAAACATCCTGCGATTTTTAATGCAAGAATCATGTCAGTTTGGCGAACACAAGCCAACACAAAAAGTGAGTAACTTATCCGCCAGCTGAATGTCAAAATTGTGTGGAAACTTCTGGGATAATAATTAACAATGAACTCTTCATGCTTAGGCAAGAACCAAAAAACTATTCCTCCCCGAAATGTTATCTGACCATACTGTTTGTTTTATGCATTCAAAACAGCATCCAGATAACTAAACAAAAGGCGATCCCTTCAAAAAGTTCATCCTGGCATATCCTTAAGATAGGTACGTACTACAAGCAACCAAAACAAACATTCCGTTTCCCCAATGCGATGCCCTCATGTTCCTGAAAATCAAAAAAAAAAAAGACAAAAAAATCACAGATCTGTTATAAAACTGTCAAAAACTATTTCATGTTCTACATATGTATGGATGTAGCTTTTCTCGTGTTCCCATTGTGTTTCGTTGATGGCCATTGTCTCACAACCACCAATGGACGAGAACTGACCGCCACCGAATCTGACTTCTGGAGGCGACGTCCTCCCACTAATAAACGCTACAGCGGTTCTTGTGCTTGGACTTTAAACGCACACATCCACGTACATCTGCATATAATTGAATTTCATTCTAAGAAATTTAAAGCGCACACACACACATGCAGGCAGCCATTAACAGAAGTTGAACTCATGTAAATATCGATATGAAGTATCTTTTGCTTTTGCTGCTGAAAGTGGGTTGGGGGAGAAAAAGGTAAGGACGGCAATTAAATGAAACGATATTGCTAGGCATCCATACATAAACGCACACTACTGCCCACTCGCACAAATACTTGCGCACACGGATATGCATACTCATCCTCACCGCGGCATATACTAGGGTCCCGTACTTTATCTTGGACGTGGCCGGCGTCGTCGTCGTTGTTGGCTGGCACTGTCGTCATCTTCGTTTTGGATACTTCTTGACCATCTTCAATGTGTACATAGGAAATTTTCTCGTGTATTTACATAAAGGGTCGGTAATTCTGAGCAACAAAGGCAGAGATGGTGTTGGGCGTGGGGGTGGAGGTGTTCAGGGTACTCGGTCGAACAGTGTGCAAATGAATTTGAGTTACCTCAAGCTCATGCTCTAGATTTTTGCATCAACTGCCTCTTGCTGCCCCTCCCCCTCAGCATCACCCCTCCTTCCCGCCCATCACCTTTTTCGCCATCCACTCACATAGTATAACCCCTCGTTCATCTCTATATCGTCGTAGTCGTCGTCGTCGACTTCTTCTTCGCCTTCATCTGGTTTTGGTTTCCCTCTGCACAAGTTGCTCCAGATGGATGTGAAATTTTGACCACCCGGCGATTTCGGTGGTGGTTGGTCAAACTCTATGGAAAATTATCGATCGTGTTGCCTTGCGGCGTTCTAACAACACAACGTCCTCGTTCTCGTCCGTCCGCTGGCCGTCGTCCATCGTCCGTCTTCGTCGTCTTCGTCCTCAGCGTCGTTGTCGTCGTATTCATCGGTCGTTCCAAAACGACAAATAAGAGGATTCCAAGTACCTAGAGATGGTTTAAACACGAAATTCTATTCTAATATTGCTATGTGCTGTTTCGGTTGTGCTCACAAGAAACCATTAGAATTTTAGTAGCTATGTCCGAGTGAGTGGAAAGGATTGGGAGTTTTGAGGGTCCTTTGGTCCTCTGCATGGAGAACATGGTTTGTCTCCACACAACTTGGGCGCTCGCGAAGAAGCATCTGAGTACAATCCTTGGCTCATGTGGGTCATTTTGAAAATTAACCACCTTCCTGTGCCTCGCTGTCTCTATCCTTTTCCTCCTTTCACAGTCCAAGGAGCACCAATCAAGAATTAGTTCTTGTTGGTTCCTAACAATTGGAAATTAAGGAAAATTGCTCAACGTCTCCATAAACACACAAAAATACACACTTGCGTTCGTACTTATATATTTATGTATGCAAACTGTATACACACACACACACATCCACACTTATGTGCTCGAATGTGGTTTCAAATGAATGAAAGGCCTTTGGATACGAAAGAGCGTTGGCAACGGGTTTGATTATATCCAGGATGCAATCGCACTATTTCTTAGCTTCGCCCAGAGATTGCATGGGTTTAACTTGGTTCAACCTGTGGGTTCTGGTAATTGTATCAGAAATTCAGAACAAGCTACAAATGCAAGAGTAAAGTGTTGATCAAAAGTAAACCGTCTCATTGATCAATGATTTTCTGGAGGAACCAATATAAGCTGATAAAGAGTGCCCAGAAAGCAAGTCGACAGCATTGACATCTCCGAACTGTGGGGGCTACAAGCCATAGAAGCTGTGGACAGTTGTGAATGAGTCAGATGGTGACTGTGTTATCTCACGGCGAGCGTTCATCAATTTACCGCCGCGATTACATACATGTGAAGTCCTTATTCGACGCTAACAAGCCAACACTTTGGAGGAGCTTACCGAAACGCGATTGCCCAATTATGAAACAGCCAGCGAAGCCAAGTTGTTAGGATAGGGAAGGGATAGAAACAATTACTCATTGCCTCGGCACGCCCAATTCTAAGAGCTCATTTTTTAGCAACTTGCAGGAATTGGTTGTTGAAAAAATGTATTAGATTCCCACGAATAACAGTTTAGCTGTAGAACAGAGAAAACAAGATCAAGTAACACATTTGACTTCCAAGCATTTGATGATTAGAAGCGACGTGCTAAGCATTTCTTGAGTTCAATTTAATTTTTGTTCGGTGTTCCTCCACAACGGACGGTGAATCATTGACGCGTTGGGACAGGTTTCGGATTAACCGCAGCAACCGCAGCCTAGGGCGTGGTAGAGGCATTCCATTTCAATGTTTTTCTATTTCTGTTATTCCCTCCAAGTAATTGGTTTTCTCAGGCCTCGCAAAATAGGTGTTTTTTTTTTCAGTGATGACATTCAACCGAAATCTCTTTCCAAACATTTCTTCACGTTATAAAGGGGGATTTTTTAAAAGCTATAGGAAAGTTTTCAAAAAAAAAAAAAACACATAAAATTCAAAAAAAAAAAAAAAAATGCCTGAAATCTTTATTTGAATCGATAGTACGGTCCATATAATTTAATGTTTGAAGATTATTTCATGCAAATGTTGACCTTGACTGAGCCTCAAATGGTCCATCCGCTTAGTCCAAATTCGGCATACTCTTTCCAACATGTCTGCCGGTATCTCACGAATAAATGCTTTAATGTTGTCAATTGAAGCGGACTACTGCATGAGCTTTAACATAGCCCCACAAAAAATAATCTAAAGGCGTTAAATCGCACGATCTAGGCGGCCAATTGACCGGTCCCGAACGTGAAATAAAATGTTCACCGAACTCGCCTCTCAATAAGTCCATCGTTGCGCGTGCTGTGTGGCATGTGGCACCGTCTTGTTGAAACCACATGTTATGCAAGTCAAGCTCTTGCATTTTGGGCAAAAAAAAGTTGGATATCATCTCACGGTAGCGCTCACCATTCACAGTTACGATTCGCATCATCTTTGAAGAAGTACGGTCCAATGATGCCACCAGCCCATAAACCGCACCAAAGTGTGACTTTTTCTGGATGCATTGGTAGCTCTTGCAATGCTTCTGGCTGATATTCACTCCAAAATCGACAATTCTGCTTATTTACGTACCCTTTGAGCCAAAAATGAGCTTCGGCGCTGAACACATGTGATGTCGCGATGAACTTTTTTAACAGAGCACGCATTTTGATAATAAAATTCAATAATTTGCAAACGTTGTTCGTTTGTAAGACGATTCATGGTTAAATTATAGACCAAACTGAAGATGTTTGACAGTGAAACAAAACACGAAACGTGCGTCAGCTGTTTAAACCAGTGTTGCCAAAAAGATAATAGCTAAAAAGTCAGCCTTTATATATATAGTCGTGGGAAAATATGCTTGGTGGAATAGCGTACTTCTTTGAAGTGTTCACACTGTTGTGCTTATGGTGTTGGTTGGCTGGCTTTTCCATGTCCAATTGGTTATGTAAGATGTAACGCTTAACTGAGCCTCAATCATTTCACGCACTCCAAGCCTTCAATCGTCCAATATCTGTCTATGGATTCGAACTTTTCTGGCGTGAAAACCCTTTTTAGAGAATCCAGACGCTTGGAGTAAATTCTCTTAATACGACCAGAACAAAAGTGATCAAGCTACAATTTAACCATTGCAACTTATGGTTCAGAGTTTTCATAGTATTGCTTACATATTAAACTTTCCTGGTCGTCCTTGGTTCTGAACAAACGAAATCGCGAAGTTTCCTCAAAGTCTAAGCCTGCTAGTTTCGAAACTTCTCACTTTCGGAGAACACTAGTTGCAGCCCCCTTGAGTTCATCCGTCCGTGAGAGGTTGTCAAACCGAACAAGCTCACATCGTGAATTTCAGTTCATTTTGGTTATTTCGATGTTAAATCTCTCAGTTACTAGAAATTACACAAATTTTTCAATTATCTGGTTTCTGTGGTTGTCAAAAACACAAGCTAAATGAGGCAGCTTCTTAGAACACTGAAATGCTTAGAAAGGAACCCCCGCAGTGAATTCCATAAATGACATACTAGTTCATTTGCCGTCAATGCGGTCATATAATATGGTAATAATAATGTGGGTGGCTCTACAGCCCAAGCTTCTCAACAACAACCACTCATGTTGTGTATGTTATTGTTCATTCAAGAGTGGAAGGTTTTATGCCGTCTCTGAATGGCCAATTTGGGAACCTTTTTCTAGACTTGTCAGTGACAAAGAGTTGGGGCAGTGACAAGTATTTTTGCTCGTATCCGAAATCGAACCTTGGCTGAGTAGGCTTAAGTGCGTAGGGGTCGACGCACCCACCCAAAAAGCCACGGCCACCACTTATACGATCATATAATGTACGACCTTAAAATTCTAAACATCACTTTATGCAATAAGGTCTCAGTTTATCCCAGGTCTTAAATTAAGTGCTTTGCCTTGTGTGTGTATGGGCATTGCGTATATCAGAGTTGTTTCTGCCTAAAACAGCACAAGCTAGTCTAACGTTGCGTTGTCGGTGTTGTGGAGGGAATTTTAAAAACGTATGTGCACAAATGTGCATATCTGCATACAATATCACATGCGTTATATTGTTTTCATAGTGTGTCGCATCTGAGCTGTTTCACTAATGAAACAGATGGAGTGTGCAGCAGGAAAATGGGAATTGAGAGAAAAATCTTCATCAAATGAGTACACTCATTTCGCGCTTGTACACAGCAAAATTCACGCTTTCGGCATCCCACCCCGGCCGCCATCATCGAACAAAACCCATAAACAATGATGTGCATGAAAAGGATGCAGGAAGCATTTGTCTCAGAATAGAACAAGCTCCAGCGATCTAGACCTAGGTTAGCGCAGAAAAGTTGAGAACAAAGCGTTCCAGTTGGGAAAAAGTATGAAAACGCAGAGGAACAATGGCAAGTTGTAAACACGATGGCGTGTAGAGACATTTCCTAATCATAAACGAATCGAACAATCAGGAAAAAGAATACACTATTTGAAACGCCTTGATAATTTTTGCATGTGCATGTATTAAAATCGAAGTACGCTCCACGCAGTTAAAGCTAATGACGAATCTATCTCTTTGAAGTCTCCCGGGGGAAAGTTCACGCGCTTACAACACGCGCGTCTAGAGCTATGGGCGAGCCCAGGATGGGGTTTAAGCAGTGTGGCAGAAGTAAAACCTACCAGCTTTTCACTCTGGCTTGGGAGTATGCCAAACCGATCTACAGCTGTTTATAGACCTGTAAAAGTCATACGACCGAGTTGGTTGATGTAAGCTCTGGAGTGACCTGCAAGAGCTGGGGATTTTATAGTCTCCAAGAGAGCGTGCTGTCACTTCTCCTTTTCATAGTACATATGGGCTGTCTGCTGCAGGCAGCCATTTGGAGCCATTTGGCTTGTTATCCTCACATATTCCCTGACGGAACTCTGGCGGGCACTCGATATGTTTGGGGCCGTATGTGCTGATTCTGACATGAATTTTAACCTTGGACAAATCAGATGGTAGGGTAATTTCCAGAACGCTTGTTCAATGCACTCTACATTTTGGTGGAGTCCCATTGAAGCAGGTGAACTACTTTAAGTATTTCGGGGTCTTTCTCACGAGTGATGTGAGGAGTAATGCTGAGCTTTCCAGTATAAGATTGGTCAAGCTGGGTCAATTTCGAAACCGCTTGGATGATCTGTAATCAGGTAGGCCGAGCTTGGTGTTTTGCGAGCCAAGTTAGCTGTTTTGATCTCTGTATTTATTCCAACTCTCAACTACGCGCAAGAAATTCGTTCGGTCATTGCGAAAGAATGAGATGGTGAATAGAAGCTGCTGAGATGAGATTTCTTCGTGCTGTTGTGGGAATTACTGATCGGGATGGAGTGAGAAACACGCCAGTGTGTGAGGAACTCCATGCTGAGCAACTGCTTTTCGTCCACATCATCACGACTTCCGAGGCAAGCGTTGAATGTGATTCCAGGATGGGATAGAGTCTATGGCGGATCATTTAGGGGAGCGTGCGGGTCAGAAGATGATGATAATGATGACGAAAAAAGCTTAAAATTGTGATCCTGATTTTTTCCAAGCAATTATCCTTTTCACAACCACTGTACTTTCTACGGAGTATACGCACAATTTGTGTAGCCATCTCATTTCTCTTGAGTTCATTTTAAAATCAACCGAAAATGGAATAGTCAAAGACGATAGCCATAGCAACAAAGAAGTACGAGTACACGCATACACATGCTGAAAATTTATATATGTGCATGTGTACACACACTTTCTGTACGCAAGGATAGATCCCACTGCTTAAGGTGTCCTTTCCTTTCGAAGATAAGACGTGAACGTGGGTGGTAATGCCAGAGCAAGCGTCAGCGTTGACCAGACATATCTGCGAACAGTTGAGCCAACTGAACATTGTGTAAATGGACTCCCCATCTTAGTACAAAGGACACACAGCAAATTTCGTACCTATGGAAATATTTATACGCACACATCGGATGTATGTATGTGCATGAAATGGAGTATTCATAGCCATAGCTATGTGGGGCTAAAATAATGTATGTAGGCCAAAATGCCCATCGGTTAGCCAACGTCTCCCATATCCTGCCTCTTAATGGTTCATGGAAGGCGAATGTCAAAAAGACGAAACGACGCGACGATATAACGTTACGACGAAGGATGACAACGTCTGCGACGACGATGAGTGTGGTAACACACATTCTGCTGCAGAAAGATTCAACCGTTCTCCCAGGCAGTTGATACGTAACGTAGGTCCTTCCTTCGTTGACCATGTGATTGCGAGAGATGGAAATCCATTTATACCTTGGGAATGGGAACGCGTTTGTCGAGAGCACTTTGTGTATCTTAGCTACAACAAGCTTCGAGCGTTCCTCCTTCGCCTTGCTTAAGGCGGGGGAGTGGTGGGCCGGTGGGCGGGGGCATTGTTAGTGGGCAGTGGGCAGCTCATGCGAGTACATTCGCTTCGCCTTTTCATTTCAGTTGTTGCCCTGCAACCCAGATCGGCTGGACTTACAAACACTGTGAGTGATTGTCCTCCGGGACGAGACGAACATGCGGGGACATGGGGAATACGTGTGTGCGAGAGATGGGCGTGTATAATTTTTGAATGAGTGGCAGGCGAAGTGATTTTTGATTAATTTTCGGACAAGAGGCACCGGGCAGAAGGCAGTTTCATGTGATGCTCTCCCTTGGTCTTTCGTCCGTGGCCCGTGGTCCTTGGTACTTGGTCCTTAACTTCTTCTACTTGTTCTTAGGAATTTAGTTCAGTTCAAAGTTTGCTTGGAGTTTCTTTGGTGATGATTTAAGCGATTTTCTTTGTTCTGCTTGGTAGGACTTTGTTAAATTTAACCTCCTCCCCCGTCCTTCCATAAACATAAACTCTTCTATTATTCCATTCTCTTCAACTGAATTGATGCCACCCAATCACCTCATCACTCGGTTTGTGCGTGTCGTAGCTATGTTCATGAAGTTTCTGGATTTTTGAGCTGAAAATTAAATGATCAGAAATTAAGGTCACTGTATTTCTATTGATTTGCATTCACTATGGAGGGGAATCGAGCATTTTTGCCGTGATTCAGGTTACAAATTCCATTTGATACGATGATGAATAGATGTGTTTTCAAAGAAATTACCAAAAACGAGGTATACAAATGAGTTTCGATGAAATGTTGAGTTCTTATATGTAATCCTCATGTTTGCAGGGATTTTTAGAAAATTTCTTCAGCCAATCGTCCCTCGAAATAAACGAAACGAGGACAGATTGTCTCACAGCACTCAATGGACAGTGTAACTTTGGATGATGAACCAAGGGTGTCATTTGAACACTGTCACAGTTCACGCATAATGTTAATGATGGAGCCTTGAAATGTGAAATTATTTTAATCCGTTTCCGACATATACTCGTCCCTATTGGACGAGATAAAGAAAGAGAGAATATAGTCTTGTTTCTTCAGAGTTTTCTGCTCAGTTTGCTTTGATTAATTGTACAGCTCCACTACTAGCAATTATTAATTTTAAAACTGCTTCCATATTACAGTCAATTTCTCAGTGAGTAAGATTCGGCGACATGTTCAACAGTATCCGCGTTATAATGTCTTTTATCATTCCGTTAGAGGATTTCTTTGGTTTTCGTTTGCTTCCTTTTACTTGATTTTTTTGCATCTTCGCAACTATCCACAGCAGAAAATTTTATTGCATTATTTTTAACCCGGCTGCACAGTAAATATCCTACTTTTCGTATGCTTTCATTGTCGCTCTTTAGCGATATCAGTCAGATAAATAGAAGTCGTACGAAATAATTAAGGATAGATTTGTCCGAATGCCTCTAGACGGTTTAAGTTCGGTATTACTCTATTGCAATCATGCATTGCTCGTAAATGCATATTTAGTTACACTGTAAAAGTCCTTTAATTCGGAAAACTTAATTCGGACCCCCATCCATTCCAAATTAACGAGCTGTTTCGTGTCAGTGCGAGAATGTAACCATGTAACCAACAGCTGTTTGACATTTTTTATGATCTCTGGTTGTGTCTTGGAAGCGCATTTAAGGAGCTTAATGAGCTCTCTACTTCAGCTGAAACGATGAGAGCCCATTGAGTGATTTCAACTATATATAGATTCGAATCCAAGTCTGGAACCCTTCATTACAGAATGTATCTAGTCAATAGTTTTTAGTCCCATATTTGCATTTAAAACGATAGTAAATTTGTTCAGGGATGCATTTGCAATCGTTACTTTTGCTTTTATCAATTAACTCGTTCTTTCAAACCAGTAACACTTCCCAATTTGATGTTTCTGGATGAAAATAATGCATGTTAAAATTATAAGTACAGCTCTCAAAACCTCAATTTTGTGTGTCGTCAAAATTTGTTTGGTCGATTAAAAACCCAAATATGGGCAGCCGTAGCTAGCGGGTCGGTGCGTCGACCCGCAGAGGTTGCCAGGTTCGATCCCTGAATTTATTAATCCTCACTTTGTATGCGCCTATGACTTTAGGTATGTTACCTAGTGGGAGTAAGAAGAATGTTTGCACAGATGTACCTTCATGCAAATGCGGATTATTTTACAATTTTTGGGCATTTTACATATTTGAATGGGCGAAAAGTAAAAAATATGCAATAACGGTATAAAAGCCGGAAACGGGAGGACATACAACTTATTTGTATAAAGTCGATACTATCATTAGATACTATCAACAACGATTCAGGATTAGAATAATTCTACCACCACTCAATCAGTGATTGATTCATGTGCAAAATCCCCATTGAAGGTACCGCTTCACGCTTCGTGTGCACTAAGCGCATCTAGTCCAATCACCACGACGTACTCGTGTTCGTAACTCACATTCCAACATTTTCAAATTGGTAAATTTGGCATGAAATTTAGTACACCCTGCGGAGGAGTTGACGCACCAACCCACTGCGCCACGACTGTCCATAAATATAAATACAAATGCAAGTCTGCCTATTAACTCAAACGCAGAAGTTCTATGTTCCTTTCCTAACATACGAAGGGCGTTCAATTTTTCCTCTTTCTCTGCAAAATACCCATTTATTGCCGACTTGAGTTCTTCATCAGGCGAAAATCTTTTTCCACGAAGACATTTTTTCAAATCCGGAAACAGGAAATAATCACTAGGGGCAAGGTCTGGACTATAGGGTGGGGGTTGGATTTCTTCGAAACCACAATCTCGCGCAGCAGCCTTGGAAACTCGCGCCGTGTGAACAGGAGCGTTGTCATGAAGAAGCAACACACCCGCTGCGAGTTTACCCCGTCTTTTCTTTTTAATTTCCTCCCGCAAATTATGCAAAGTGGAAGTGTAGGATGTGGCTTTGATGGTTTCACCTTTTTTTTGTACTCAATGAGCAAGATTCCCTTTGTGTCCCAAAAAACTGTTGCCATGAGCTTCCCGGCAGACGGAGTGACTTTGAACTTCTTCGGGGGGTCTGTTCCTTTTTTATGCCACTGCATGGACTCTTGTTTGCTTTCAGGGTCTTTCATTCGATCCATAACACCGTCCGCGTTCTCACTACACATCTCCAAAAGCTCTCTACAGTATGCGATTCTCACTTTTTTCTAAGGCGCTGCGAGCATTCGTGGCACCCACCTTGCACTGACCTTTGAAAGGTTAAGATGGTCATGAAGAATGGTGTGATTGGTACCAATTGAAAGCTTGGTGATCTCTGCCATCATTTTCACCTACTAGAGATAAAACGCGAATTAATAATCACATTTATATGAAATTTTACATGAATGCACTAAAATAATAGTATTACTTGATAAATAGTCGAATAAAAAGCTGAATTTGACCGTTCTATCGTCAAGTTTCCTACAATTCCTTGATAGCTTGTTTCGTGTCAGTGCATTTTGGCTGGACTTGGTCATTAACTTAATATAGACCAATCAGCTTGGTGCGCGGAACTGGCGGCAGCTGTCAAAAGATTGTGTTATCCAAAGAGGCATGTTGGTTGAGGCCATACATTGCTCAGCGGCGTTAGGCGTTGCTAACGCTTGTCGCAGCGTGTCACATTAGGAGGTTTAAATTGAAAAAACGAGCTTCTGTCAATGGAATTGCTTTCATATGAGAGGCATATTATTGGCAGCAATAATGGAGACCGCCGCCGAGCGTTCGTGAATATAAAACATAAACACGTATTTCTAAATCCTTCTTCGGCAAGAGTCTGGTGTGTATAATTTTGATTGAATGACAGTTTTTGACTAATCCTCGAACAGGAGCCCTGTGTTGTTCGACATTTTTACGACATTACTACGTTTTTTAAATAGTTTCTTACATTTTCTACATTAGTTCTTTACACGCTGAAAATAATAAAGTTGAAGAGCTTCAAAACAGAAGATGAGAGTTGAATCTGAGTGATCTGTGAGACTTCCACAAAACTATAGGGTGCTTACCTTCTTATCGATTAAATGATTAAACAGCCCGATTGGTTGAAAATAGATTACATATTTTATTTTGTATTCTGTTCCTGAAATATTATAATCAATTCTGACCAAACAACAAACGAGATACAGACATATATTTGAAATATCTTATTCTTCTGATTGACGACTGCAAAATTTTCGCTATTTATTTAGATTTTGACAGATGTTCTAATGCATATCATTTTCTTTTTCTTTTTTTCTCAGTAATTTACTTTATTTACGTCCTTTTTAACTTTTTACTAGTGTTTTACGTTTTTACAGGGTTTTTACTTTGCTTACACAGTTTTATGCATCTTTTACGTAAAACTTTAAAAAATTTGGGCATCACAAGAGCCACCAGACTGAAGGCAATTTTAGCGCCTCATCCTCCACTGTGTGATTCCAATTTTTTGTCTTTCTGGTTTTGATTGAGCTATGGCACGCCTTTTGGCCAAAGCGTCGGTCGTTGTAGGCTTATCAGCATATATGTACAAGTAATTATGAAATTCAAATTTCGTACGCACGACCCTCGACGAGTTCGGTGGTCATTACACGCCCATTGTCCAATGTCCATTGTGGAATCAGCTGTGTGACATACTGCCATGTTCATCACATGTCAATGTGGACCACACGAAAATGATTATGATTGGTCGGTACGGCTCTCCGTCAATAGCGATGAGAATGCCATCTTCGTATCCATTGAACTACGAACTGATGAGGCAGGCGGCAACACCAAATAGAGAATTTCTGCAGATGTTTTTTTTTACAGATGCTACAAATCTCAAGTGGATTGAAATTCGTCCAAATCCGGCAATTTTGCTTTAGAGGTGATGTACCCGGTCGCTGAAGTTGAATGCAACTTAGGAGTCCACTTCCAACTGCTCCAGAACGCAATCGCTTTCCTTCAGTTCATAGGTCAGTTGGATTTCGTACCCCAAGGTCCTCGAATCCCGATATTTTTGACAGATCTTGAGTTTCGTTTTCGTTTTTAATTGGTTAACAAACAATAAGACTGAGAAGGATGACTAGCATCGAACTCTCGCCCTCCAAGAATGATGTATACAAGATTATGCCTTACGAAAATCCCCCATGTTTGCCACCTATCTGTCAATTTTTTGATGACGTAGGCCGAGACGAGCGGATACTCACTTCTATATATACGGATGTGAAAATTGGTTGTGATTTCGGCACGAAAAGTTTAAAAATTTAAATTTATTATATAGAAGTTTGTGAAGATCTAAACAAAAGGATTATTTTTCAGAAATGAGGTGTGCAGTATTTAATTGCAATGCAAACAATAGCAAAGGAAACCCGAATCTACGGTTTTATGTCTTTCCAAAAGACAACACTTTTGCAGAAGGAAGTATAACTTAAATCCAAATACGTCTCGGATTTGCTCTGCACATTTTATTCCAGATGACTCCGAAAGGAACTTACAGTTTGAAATGAGTAAATTAATATATTCCTTGTTCCATTTACACATAATAGTTAATCGCAATTGATTGCATGACTTAGCAAAAGTAATGGATTCAAGTTGAAGATGAGAATGGTTCCAACGATATTACCACAGTCAACTTTATTTGTGTTTTTATTAAATCTCGTAGGACTTATTGTCAAATGGAAGTAGCTGGTTTTCTATGACTTTGATTATCAAATGGCAGCGAACATTACACCATATTCTTGACAAAGTCAACGAATCTGAGTATAATGTTGTTGCTATTGTCAGTGATCTGGGAGGGAATAGAGAACTTTACAAGAATCTAGAAGTAACCATGGAGCAACCTTGGTAAGCACTAATGAAAATCTGAATTGCAAATCATTTAACAATTGCTCTACATTCTAGGTTCATTCACAACGAAAAAAAAGTGTTTGTGTTTTCTGATGTTCCCCATTTAATAAAACGCATGAGAAACCACATTGTTGAACATGGGTTTTTAATGTATGGCAAAGAATAAGGAAGGAAATAATTGCATCACTGATTTCCTTAACTTCGGAAGAACTCTCAATAACACATAAAATTACTCCAGGCTATTTTAATGTTGTTGGAGCCGAAAGGCAAAAGGTTAAGATGGCAACGAAATTGTTCTCCCATACTATTGCACAAGCTCTAACAAGGGCTGCAACTTTAGGCCACCTATGTGATCACAATTGGGAAGAATCCTCCAAAATATTTAAAACTGTAATATTTATTAAGAATATTTGCTTATAAAGTTGAAACACTAAACTTTTTACTACTTTTCAGACCAATGACTGGTTCGATGTTATGAACATCAGAGCACCATATCCAGATTCCAGAAAGCGAACTTATGGATACGGTTTAGCTTTGGTTGTCCAAGATCCAGTTTTATATGACATGACTGAGGTCATGCTGAAAATTAGGGTCATAGAAAAGAACAGCATGTTTTTTAGACCACAAATGTATTTTATAATAAGGAAATAGTTAAACAACACAAAAGAAAAAGGTAATTGAATAAAACAGTTCACCTAAAGCAAAGGCAACTTTCATTCGACATTTTTGTATTCACTTCAATAGGTACAGGTAACTGGTAAAATTAATAATAAATACGATGTTATAAGTTATAGATATTGCAAAGGCATAAATAGTAATATTTAATGGTATAAGACGAGTCTCATACTACACTCCACTTGGCAGTCGTAGGCAGTCTCACACACACACACTCTCTTCTCGTGCACCGTCAGGCCCAAATAAGCTTGTGTGATAACGCAACAGGGACTGTAGGCAGTTGATAAACTACTCCCAGTTGCTATAATAAAGGATCGTTCTGACTGGCCAGGCTTGTTGGTTCTTTGGCCCAGGTTAATCCCAAAGTGTAGCGCTTTGTGCAGAGGAGTTGATTTAGGAATTGACTGGGTTATAAAACAAAAATCAAATATCATGCATACACACATTCCTAAAATGTTGCCTTAAATCAAGAAGACAGCATTGCTTCACAATATTTTTTTTATATTTTTAATTAAGCCTACCTACAGCCAACACAATGTGACTTATGTCAACTTGAACCATTTTCCCTAATCCCTTCAAAGAGGCTTGCAGCTCAGTCATCGCTGTTTACCTTTCGAAAAAGGTATGACCGCAATTTAAATTTCTCATCCTTTGTCTTGCAGACCCGACAACACACATCCAACCTTCCGAATCGATACGTAAATCCGTGAGATTGACCACGGCATGTATCCCGCCGCAGACCATATCGATGGTATCAATTTATTGAAATTCGCCCTACAAACTTTCAACTAAACTAAAACAAAAACAAAGAATAATCTAAATAATAAGGCCGAGAAAAATGCAGAAGGGGAAAACGCAAAATATGAGATAAACGAAACATTCACCCCCTTCAACTGTGACTAGCCCACGTCCCCCGTCGCCCCATTCGCTGTTATATCATGACCAGGGGCTTATGGTCCAGCGTCCTGCGAAATTGATGTCGCATTCGGGTTTATGTACTTACATATTTCCGTTGTGTAGAAAATATTTGCTAGGCCTTTAGGAATACCTTTGGCATACACTAAAATCCCATCTCGGCTAAGGAGACCGGCAAGATGGAATAAAACGCAATCTCCCGAGTGTCCGGAGGACAGCGGTAGCCTCGCAACAACACCAAATGATGTCCGTCCCGGTTTTGTCCTCCTCCAACTCTCTCTCGCTCAAGTGGCAACAAAAAACCCATCGCCAATGTACTATATAAACATATGAAAATATTCGTTTAAGCCTGTTTCTTGATAATAACAAACACACTTACACAGTGGGGCACGCGTGTGTGTGCCTGTGTGGGTGGGCGAAAGTATTTAGAGGGTAGTGACCATTTTATCCTCCTCTGGCAGCAGTAAGCGGATGGCAAAAAAGGGTTGTGGATACCGCATTTTTTTCCCCGAACATGTTATTGGAAGGAGAAAGGTCATTTCAGCAAAGAAAACTTAAGCCATTTGGACAGAGATATATGCATGTATTTATCGCCCATGTACAGTGAAGGACTAGATAACGATCTGAGGAGTATGTGGGGCGCCAATAAATGACAATATATCTTGCTGTCCCCGCACGAAATCGCATTCACGACGTCTTATCTCATATTTTGCTTCTCTTCTGGGTGGGATGTATTTGTATTCATTTCCTTGCCTCAAGCGACGCCTGTGTGCTGCACAGTGTCACACTTGCGTGCTTAAATAGCGATTTAAGTGAGCTACGGTCACTGGCGTTCGACTCTTTAAGCCCTTGATGGGATGTTATAATTTCTGTTGAAAGTGTCACCTATTTCCGCGTAAACCTATTCAGCGCAAGAAGAAATGTACGATTCAGTGACAAGCTCCACATCTACATACATTCAAGTAAGATTCATGGAATGGGGCAGTTGCCCATCAAAAGCTATCCATCATAGTTCATGCCACGCACGTAGGTGGCATTTGACATAAAACTGAGCTGGACGACGCGACGCCAACAAATCTGTCATCACTTGATTGAAGGATCTTAAAATCCTCTCTTAAAACGGAGATTCCTAAGCGCACCGCGTATTTTTGCAGTCATCCCTCAAAATTAGTCAAACGGCCGGACGACCTACTTAAGTGGGCTCCAGAATGAACAAATCCGCTCATGTAAGCATCCCCCACCCTCTCAATGTCGCACCGCTAGTGTGTGTGACTGTGTGTGGTAGCAAACTAATAGGTTTAGGGGGAATGGAATCGGTCACTACATTAACTGATGTGTTGTTGTTTTTGTTTAAACTTAAAGTTTTCAGTCCATAGCTACACGTTTTGCTTATCCGTAGAAAAACGAAACGAAATCCGTGATTTAGGTATTTCACCCCGCTCGGCATAACGGTCAAATTATTGTAAACACCACCCAACCACGAACGTCAACGTAGCGAACGGCCGAACGGGGGAGGAAGACGAGTTGAGACGGAAATCCTCTTTTGGGATGAATCCGAAAAATGTATTCATAATGTGCGTTCCTGACCGTACGTGCGTACATGAAACATTTTTATATGGTCATTGCCTCAATGTCGCCCAACTAGAACATGTTCTTAATCAAACATTAAAGGGTTGCTTGGTCCAGCCCGATAGGGTGGAAACAAAAACAATGGCTTTTGTGAGTTTGCATTCAAATCTGCTATTTAAAGCATGTCCTAGGTAAATTGTCACCTCTTTCCCTATTGAATGAGTGCGACTACAAAGTCCGAAACAAAAACGAAAATGACGAAAAAAAATGGTCCAATCGAAACTAATCCAAACAAATTGCACGAGCTCATCACCACTCAGTGCGAAGTGAAGCGTTAGCTCGTTACACATACTTTTTCGTTACCACGAATGTCCCCGTCCTTTCCACATCAATGAGGCCAACTCAACGAGTACCCTGTACACCCTGGACAAACATACAGCCACACACACTCGGCACAGATAAACTCGTTCCGCTGCGGGATGTCCCGAAATTTCCCAATTTCCTGACAGCACTATGACAATGTGATAAATCTACGAATCATTAATTTGAGGCTTACCGACTGACTTGGATGTGCGTGTGTGCATGGAAATTTCTTTTTGGGACATGAAAACCAAAAAAAAATTGTACAGGGCAGTTGATGGGTGTGTTGTTTGTTTGATTTGAATCTTATGCTTTCTTCGCTTGACATCCTTTTGTTTACCCTACGCATGGGAATTTTATCGATGTTGAGGTTAATTCCTTATGTGGTCCTCTGGGCTTTCACAGATTTCTCATCGTGCGTCGTCGGCCAAGTACATGAAAAGGATTTCACATAAGTTGACGAGCTGCACCCAAACCGGCTTTGACTAAGTTTGACCGTTAGAAAGTGAAGTGAATCTTCACCGCCCCTCAACTGTCCCAGACGAGGACATCGGCATGAACACCAGAGATCATTGGTCACTACGGGTTTTTGAGTTTGTGTCACCATTGAACAAAGGCAATGCCTATGAACAGCTCCACCTGGTCACTCCGATGGCACAATGGAATCAGATTGGGAAAAAAGGAGTTATAAATTATTCATGGCATTGCAATCTGTTGCACACACGTGGACTACGAACTAGAACAGCGGCGGTGGTGGTGGCGGTTTATAAGAATGAGAATATGCAACCGAGTGGGAGAGAGCATTTGCGGCTGCGAATGATGACGCAAGTCGTTGCAGCGCAGAGTGCTTTATTGGAAGTTCCTTGCGATTCTGGGAATTTCAATGCACTGTCATGCGAATATTTGGACGATCCATTGAGGAGGAGCTGTTCGGCGACTGATGCTGCACGCAATTTGAAAGGTGCTACACACAGCACCAACTGGTTGCAACAAATACGTGGACTCGACTTTGCGATTGCGTTCTTTTCTTTTGTCGTGGGTCGGATCGAGTATGGAATTGGTCTAGAGTTGCCAATGATCAATAGTTTTTCACATAATTCATTCGACTATGTGCCACCCTGATTGGAACTCTAACTACAGTCAGAGATGATATAACTGGATTCATTATGCTATTGTACAGTTCTAGCTTGCTAATATTTTTCTTTACTCTGGGATCTGGTTTAGAAGTGTTTTGGGAGAGATATTGGCGAAACACATTGTTATCTTTAGGGATCGATCATCATCGGCATTGAGACTGCAGGCATCGTCTCTTAAGAACTGGCTCTTTGAGCTCAGATTTAGCATACAATACTTCATTGCCTAGTGTGGTGGATATAAACCAGCATTTCAATATGACGTCACACAGTAGCAGGAGGATGATACTGCTTCACACGCATTGTGTACGGTAGTGGCAATGCTAATGGCAACAGAATAAAAGGCATTCTGGGTCACCATTCGATAAGAATTTAGTCGATTAGCTACATATTCACTAAGCAGATTCTGAAATTCTGAACCATCAATATTAGTGGAAAACTGTGAAAAATTCCTGTTAAAGAGAAGTCATTGGGAAAGAGGGTATGACATCCTAAACGGTGATCAAACTCAGTACCCACGTGACAAAAGGGGATCTCAAATAGAAAGGTATAGTTGTTGTTCTCTCCCAAACAGAAATCGAAATACGTCCTTTCAATGTGATTGATTTTTGATGTTGTCCAGATTTGAGATTTGAATTTATACAGTAATTTGTTCGCAACACAGAGATTACTAAATACGCTATTCAACAACGTGTTTTGGGTGGGAGCCATCATTGGACCATCCTTTCAGAATGACAACGCCAGCAATCTTCGATATGCCAGGCCCATGGATTACTGTTGAATCAACCCCAAGAAATAAGGATTCACAGTTCAAGATGACGATACGTTCATACGCTCCTTAAACAAATGATAAATCCACTGAAGCTCAGAAGCGAAAGTCAAAGATAAGGAAATGGACTGACCACTTGAGATCAGGGTGCGATGATAGATGACGATCGATCATAAAAGGCATGAGATGCAGATTGAGAGAAGAATAGTTGCAGAAGAGAACGAGACACGATGTCCGCTAGCGTTTAAGATTTAATTAAAATGTGTGTTTTAAATCTGCGAATATTATTTTCCTCCTTTTCGTCTTCTTCTTTTTTTGGACAAGGCATCCCAATTTCAGTGCTTTACGACAGAAATTAAACGCAGCAACAAAGAAATACAGTCACATTTCTGCAGAATGATAAATGACAAAAGAACCATCTCGCAAAGCCGTCCTCCACGGCTTGTAATCTTATCCTATGTACTTTATGTTTTAATAAAAAAAAAAAACAATTTAAACGCTGTGATTTCTATTTATTTCAAATCCCGCGTAACTTTTGGGACATCCTTTATGTGCGCCAGTTTAACTAATTGGAGAAAGCCGCCTTTGCCACTTTATAGGGACCCACTGAAGTGGTGGTACGATCAAAAATATGTCTATCCCAGGCTTTATAAAGTGGTCAAGACAAAATTGTGCAAAGTCGCGACTTCTGTCCCATCTATACGAGTTTTTTCAATGTCCGGTCAGATCTTGGTTAAAAGAAGAAACAGCCTAAGTGAAACAATAATGTGTCTCAGTTATTATTTTTTAATTGCAACATGTAACACAAGTATTTGCTTCATTTTTACTTCTTTTAATTCTCTGAAGAACACAGATATTCTATTTAACTACTTGCTTTATCATCAACTTAATGAAACAATAACGAACGAGTAAACTAATTAGTCTTACTACCAAAATAAATACTTGTCGTCTCTATATATGATAACATTAACTCTCATATATCAATACCTTACCATCCGTTTATATATATAAAACAAAAAACAAATGTCAAGCCGATGCCTGAAATGTAAGTATGTACTTAAAAAATGACAAACATTTATAAATTTTCCAATCATTCAATCACATTTGTGACAACCAGCAGTGAAGTATGATAGAGATGCCCAATTTCTACCTCTTTTGACAACCATTTTTATATCGTTTTCTAAAGCCAAATTGACCAATCAGAGAACGGCATTGATGTTATTTCGTGAATAACAGTCAAAAATTCATGATGTCTGAAATTCGTCGATGGACAATCAGCTGTGAAGGTGGGCATCTTTATCGTACTTCATTTCTGGTGACAACACTTGCGACGCCATCCAAATAATGACGTACGGAAGTCATGCTAATGTGACAAATTTTTTTTTACACTTCAGATGATGTGGGACATTGTACCACTTCACTTTCTGAAATGAGTAGCTCATACATATGTAAATACATGCCCTACCCAACATCAATTGAAACCGTTGTGGAGTATAACAGCGCCAACTTAAATGAAATGAACTACTGCGTTACTAGCCATAGTGTCAATGGTTAAGGACTTTCATCACTACCTACAGACCATGCAGCGCTTATCTGGCTAGACCAGTATCTATATTTTAACAAACATGTAGATGCTGCTCTGGCCAGGGCCCGAGGCGCTTTTGCCCTTACAAAGAGACTGTTTTACAACAGCCAACTCGATGCGAGGGTGAAGGTTATCTGCTACATGGCCCTCATCCGGCCAATGCTCACCTATGGCTGTCCCGTGTGGTTCAACGTGAGTGCAAGCTTGATGGAAAATATTAGGTTGTTCGAGAGGGCTTGTCTTAGGGCTTGCCTTCGCCTTTATAGAACTCCAGAGTCCCAGTACAGAAAATTCTATTCCAATGAGATCTTATACAACAGGGCGAACCTGATACGAGTGGACAATTTCCTAGTGAAGTTGATTCGCGGTTATACTGCCAGAGCGATGAACTCGGTCAATAACTTGATCACGGGGGCTTACTACCCCAATTCATTATACCACGAAAGGGTACGTCACAACGGATATGTCCCCCCCGAAGCATTCCTCTATCTGGATTCAAACGGTCTGATACAAGATATAAATGCGGTACCGCTCCTCTTTCACATCGCCCGTTCAACTGTGGATGGGCGATTCAACCACGACCGCTCCGTTGCACAACGAGCTGAAGAAGGCCTCCTCCGGTTCAGTATGGCGGTATCAAAGCGGGATGCGCGAGATGTTGCAAAGCAGCATAGGAAATTCAGGTGGTTGGAGAGCGAAGGAACTCCCTCGTCGAACCCGTTAGACCCTGGGTAGAAAGGGTAATGCGGACTCCCGCATGGGAGCAGTTGTCGGTCACTGTTTTGCAGCGGAGCAGCCCCAACCTATGGCCGTCTTACATAGTTTAGGGTAGTGTGTTAAGGTAGTTTTTAAGATGTAAATACCAAAAAAAAAAAAAAAAATTTAGTATACACACTCGTACACATGTGTGTATCTATGTGTATATATTGTACATAATTTAAGGACATATATATACATATGAGTATATCATTATATACACATATGTATATGTATGTAGTTTAGCTTAAGTTAGTTTAAGTTATTTTTAAGGTAGCATGTAAGTTAGTATATAGGTTTTAAGAAAAAATATATAGTTCTGTTATTAAGTTTTTTTTTTCAATTTTTCTTAATATTAGTTGTGCATATAAATTTATTTTCCTTTGTTTAAAAAAGCATTGTTAGGTTAAGTCGAAAGACATAGATTAAGATTAAGTTTAGCTTAGAGAGCCCGCTAAGGGCCAGTAAGTTAAAATAGAATCATTGTTCGTCCAACTAGTATTAAGCATTTTTGTCTAGTATGTAAGTATTTAATGAAATGATTAATAAAAATGAGTTAAAAAAAAACCATGCAGCGCTTAGATGGCTGCTAAATTTTAAGCAACCCGAGGGCAGAATTCTCACCGGCTTGAGTAGAATTTCTGATTCCTAACTAGAATATTTCACTTACCGACAATTTTACCTCGTCAGATAACCTGTGTTTGCCTCTCAAACTAGCACGTTCTTAAGCTAGACGTCTCCATGATCTTACTTTCAGAGGTACTCCACCGGAGGCGTGGTCTTTCTTTACCGCGATATCTCTTGGTGTTAGAGCTCAATACTTACTGAGACCGAACGCTTGTGTTCGTTCGTTTTTCATGGTCCATGAAATCAAAGACTCGATTGGTCACGCAGTCTCGAAACCATCAGTGTATACCCGACCGAGGACAACTATAAGGAGTTTTCTCTTTTAAAGCTTCATATAAATCAGAAAAGAACAACTGATTGCTTCAAGGAAGATCGACACTTTCGATCTCATATGACAATCTATAAACACCTAAACATTACCAGGTCAGTTCAGCAGCAATTCGTGCACTGGCATAATTAAATGCAACAATAGATGAAATGTGTCCTCGCTATTCCCGCTGAATGAAATTCCAATGCTATGGCAACCCTTATTCTTCGCGCAATTCAACCTGTATCTCGCGGTGTAGACATCCACATACAGCACCTAACATGCATATAATTGGCCAAAGGGCACTACGCTTACGTGCGCCTAATCATATCCCGAAATCCTTCTCGCGATAAATACCACCACCTCGTAATTTACGTTTTGAAAGATGGAAACTAAGTTCGCCGCTCGATCGGCAACAACAACAACAATATAAGCAACCACAGCTCGCCCCATGGCACACAAAAATGCGAATGAGCTCATTTGGAATTAAATGCAATTCCTCCCTTCTGGCGTCGCGTCGGCTCCACATGTCTGATAGAGAACTCCATTCGCGTGAATTACTCCTTGCATGTTCGGTTTGAGGGATCAACCGAAAGGCAATCCATACCAGGGAGCAAACATCACCCACTGTCCGTTTGGTCGCCTTGCAAGCGACGACGACGACGACGGCGGATGCGGTTGATGCCACATCGCGGCAAACACCCATATTGGAGTGGCCAGCGTGCGGATTTGATTGCAAGATGTCAGCAACTTTATGGCATGCGAATTGTCCGATCGCATGGTCCCCAAACAGGGTTCAGCTTGGTGCCGTGCTTGTGTGTGTTTGTGATCTTGATGACAATAATTCTGTGCAGGTTTCGCGTGTTCACTAGGGATACCATTATAGTAGGGAGGCTGTGATCGCATGCCGGTCGCAAGTACTATTTCCGGTGGGGCTAGTGGTGATAGCGATGTTTGGTGATGCCACATGACACTGGCCTGAAAGGATCAGGAGGTGCCGGCGGACGAGGGAGAGGTCGAGGCAGTTGTTGTCGATCCAATTTGCACCCGACCGATGTTGGACACTGGACAGCGGCAATTGGTTTACCATCTCTGCTGTGGTTTTGTGATCGGAGGAAAAAGATAATTTATTACCATACGCACAATTAGGCGCTTCTGACATTCTGAGCATGTCAACAGCGATGCTTCTTCTTCGTTATTTGGAAAAGGTGGTTCGATAACAGCGTTTTTTGTTTGCCACTCCAGCTAATACGTGCGATAGAAGTGTTTAATTTGAATGAAGAAAATGTATATAACGTGGTTAACGTGGACAAATCGGAGGTTATGGTAATTTCCAGAACGTCTGTTCAATGCACTTTACATGCTAGTGGAGTCCAATTGAGGCAGGTGGAGATGTTTAAGTATCTCGGGGTCTTTTCCACGAGTGATGGGAGGAGTAATGCTGAGCTTTTCTGTAGGATTGGTCAAGCTGGGTCAATTTTGAAACAGCTTAGTAGTCTAGCTTAGTAATCAGGAAGGCCTAGGACCTAACATGCATGGCAGTGCGGTTTTCAACTCAGTTGTTCCAGCATTCACCTATGGTCATAAAATTTGGGTAATGACCGAAAGAATAAGATCGCGAATACAAGCTGCTGAGATGAGATTTACTCAACGGGATAGGGTGAGAAGCAAGACAGTGCGCGAGGTTTGGTCACGTGGCACGAATGTACCCTTTATCACTACTTCCGAGGCGGCCGTTGAATGCGACTCCATCAGGTAGGCGACCGCTTGGCAGACCCAGGACGAGGTGGTTGGACCAAGCACAAAAACTCGCGGAGGATCGATCTCTCGTGTGTGGTTTGCCCCCGCGACCCTTTTAGTGGAGCATGTGGGTCAGAAGATGATGATGATGAAATATATATATGCCAAAGTGATCTAAGGTTAGATTAGGTCGGTGGGTAGATGAGGTTGGGCCACGTCTCACTTAGTTCCAGTTGGACCCATTGTGATGCCCACGGTGCGAAGTTAAGTGGAAGGGAATGTGTATTGTGGAGAATTCACTTTGAAAATAACCATGCAATTTTCAGTCTGATTGATTTCGAACGAATCGAGTAATTCGACTAGTTTTGTATCATGAAATAGACACCATAGCGTTTCACACTAGTTCGCCGACTTTTCAATGCTGTTGGCAAGGGCGGTGATTCAAAGGGAATCACACAAAGGAAATCACACACATACTGAACAAAATCTTGCTTTGTGTCTGTCTCTTGTGTGAAAGGGAATATCTTGAAAGTTTTGCTTTACTAGGAGTATCATAGAGATGGACGAGTGGCAGACTTTTCTTGACGGATAATTATCCGATGAATTCGTCGATGAACACGGAGTATATGGAATAACATTTGCTTTCACTAGTATCTGAACCGGGGACCCAGGAACCAGGGCAGACAATTAAATAACTGCACCATCCAATCGTTTTCTTCTAAACACAGCGCATAAGATATTTCCTGTGGTCTTGTGTAAGTGCCTGAAATCCTACGTCAACAGCCTGATTGTTCCACATCAGAGGGGCTTGCGAAATCCGCTATCGACCAAATATTCACATTATTGTAGATCATGGAAAATACCCAGGAGATTCAAGTCGATACGTATGACAGTATTCATAGAGACACGCTATACAGAGCATTGTCTAGTTTTATAATTGCGGCTAAACTCGTCCGTCTTTGCAGAATGACGATGGAGAATGAACGCTGCTCTGTCATGGTCTGTCAAAATAGGTGTTAGACAAGGCGACACACTGTCATGCGATTTCTTTAATATCATTCTCGTGCGTAACTCAAACGTCAACACCAGAGGCTCGATCTTCCACAGATCTGTACAAATGCTCACATATGCCGATGGTGTTGACATCATAGGAAGAAAATAACGGGCTGCCGGTGGGGCGCTTGTGAGCATCAAGAAGGAAGCGGCTAAGATGGATCTTGCGGTCAACGAGGATAAAACAAAGTATATGCTGTCTACGAAAAAGGTCACAGCTATAACCTTGAAGTTGTATAACTGTCGGAGGATCACGTTTACCAATCGCTGTGTTTTTGGGCTTGGAATGCAATTGAGGTACAAAGCTCTCTCTCTTAGTCTTGCTGTTGCAGAAGCATGGACACTAACCGAAGCGGACGAGTGTTTGGAGGAGAAGACTGAACGACGAACTGTAGATCAACGAAGGCTCTCGTCTCCGATGGCTAGGTCATGTAGAGCGAATGGACACCAATGCTCCGGCCCGGAAAGTCTTTACCTCAAACACGGTAGGACAACTCGGTAAAGGAAGACCATGCCTCCGGTGGGGCACACAGCTGAATGTAATTTGCTGGAAGCAACTAGCACAAGACCTATCTATAAGCAGAGCCATTTTGTCTATGTCCCACGTCCACGCGGACTGTAACAACACATTGGAGATTCGACGTAAAATTACTCTTGTCAATTGGTTATACTTCGGTTTGTCGGAAGAACTGGGGTCAAAATTCCTGACTGGTAGGATTAATATCTAGAACATGATATTGGTCCTTCGATACAGGAGTTTTAGGAGTTTTGGCCCCAGTCCCTTGGACAAACCGAAGTTGCAAAAACCGTTTTTTCCAGTTCTCCCTATGGATCCGAAAGTTGGGCGACAGCAAAACAGCAGAGCCGATTCTTGGTGTCTGCGAAACAAAAAAAAACCTACGTCAGATGTATGAACTTGTCTGCGAGGAAGGTGAATGGAGGCAATGACATAACAGCGAACTCTACGAGCTGTAACAAGATGTCATAGACACCAACGCCTAGCTAAGAGGATTTTCGAGACTTCTGGTTTGAGAGGGTGAGGAAAGACCAACCACCGGCTGGAAGCAGCGTTATCGGGACCGAGAACAATGGAACGCAGCTATAGGTTCAGACCCTTCATGTGTCGCAGGTCTGATAAGTAAGTAAATAAGTACTGATGTTTTTTGCTTGGGTTACCATGGAACAGAGGTAGACTAATAAGAGTCAAATCGCACGATCCAGCTCTGCAATTCACTGCTCCAAGTCAAGAAATAAATTGCTCACCTAACACATTTCTCAATTGGTTCATTGATTCGCTGGCTGTGTGATATTTAGCAATGCCTTGCTGGAACAACACATCGACCAGCTTCTACGGGCGCTTTTTATATTCACTTTGTTGTCATGGTCATCTGTAAAAAAACATCGGTCAATTATGCTGGCTGATCATAAACCTGAACCTGGGGTCCAGCTAATCGAAGATCACGCTAGATGGAAAGGCTTATTAGTTGAGTCTCAGGTCCACCCCACAAAAAGAAGAAAGAAGAAGAGCTGTGCAGCTGTGGAAAAATGCGACAAAAGATAACTGAATCAATTTGAAGCCCATTTGGTGAATTTTCCCCACGATTGTGGACAACCGTGGCATCCAAATTAGATTTTGGTAATTAGAATGTCGTTTACGTCATATGCACCCGTGCATCGTGCTTCGAGGATGATCACAATGGTACATTTAATTTCAACCAATTCCCTGAAAGAGACTCCTCATCGGGAATGACTATGAATGGTTTTGTGACACGAACAAAGCGCATGGTGATACTGTTTCTCGGCTACAATTCCAATGTTCGACAAATCTACCGATCACTCTTTGAAATTGAATCATCTGCATTCATCTGTGACAAATCATCTTCACCCTCAACCCTCGCGACCAATACAGGTACATGTGACATCCCCTTCTGTTGCGTTTCGTGGGATGTAATCATCATGTGCATTACAAATGCATAGCAACTCAATTGTGTTCGATCATGAATATCGTTCGGTTTTACATATCAATCTGGGTCTCAGATCATGGCAGCTGTTTGATATACGCAGTCCAAGACAATGGAACACGCGTATCCTGTACAAGGCACACTCGAATACTAGAATGAATGTAAAATCCCATAATCGGGAATCCTTAATCGGCAGAAAGACCGCGTCAAAACAAATTCAAGTTCCACACACAAAAAGATGTGAATAGAAGCCACAGTTCAAGATTGTAAAAATATTTGCATGACAGCAGGTCTTACACCAACCGAAGGAAAAGCAGATAAAAATAACCATAGTAATAACAATAAAAAGAAAAGAAATGGAACGAGAAACGTCGGAGTAAAGGGATAAACAGGAAACTCTCTTGTCCTTCCCCCCCATGCGGACAGGAATTTGTTGCATTTCCATCGAAAGGTGACAGACCTCCAAGACCCCTTAAACACGAGGCAAACATACTCACAAGCGCACACACACTTCCAACGTAACCTTCGGACGATTTCGGTTTGGATCGGTTTCGGCGATGTCCCTTTCGACTGCACATCCTTTTCACGCTCAACTGACGGTGTGTTGTGCAATACTCGTGGTTATTCCCGAATGGGATGAGACCACATCCAGAGTACAAGTAAAGGATTTAATTATTTAAGAATGCTTCTTGCCATCCTGCATTGTTGTTCGGCTGAGATTGTGTTGTGATAACAGGATTTACTGGTCGCTTGTCCCGTTCAAGGATTCTTTTGCATAATTTGTTCGTTTTTATTAATATCTCCTTAGTTGTGAGCGCTTGCAATAGGAATTTCTTCTCAGACGGCACGATGGAAGGCAGATGTCGATTTTGATCCTGTGGGGTTTCTCGGTCCCTCACTCTCGGACTAAATGTCATATTACATTATGTGAAATTTTATGATTTCTTTCAGTTGACCTATGGAAATGATGAGAATGACCATAATTCGTGATGAATATGATTTAAATGCAATTCAAACAAATACTGCTAGTGGCATTGGTTCCCAGAATGTAACGACTCCTTTTTCCTTTTATGTTCTTGCAAAACTTTACAGATCCGAGCGGCGGTTACCAGAGCATAGCCGCCTGCGTGGCGTAGTGATGTGCTTCGATTTCTAGCTTGGATTGGATTCAAATCGACGAAACATACAGTTTATCAGTCACTGACTTGGACAATTTCTTAATATTACACACAAAACACTGCGTTCTCTTAGTGTGACTCTGGGCGACTATATTATAAATGTAAAATCAATGAAAAAACCACATTAACACACCCGAAGAGATCCTTGGAGCAGCGTATATATTTATGAGCAAAACCAATTCTGGTGAATTTATATCATTTTTAATTATGCCATGTATAAATGTGGCTGAAGATGGCTCCAGCCTGAAACTTAGACTTGCAAGCGTCAAACATGTGTGATTTATGGATGGCATACCTCGTGAATTAAACTCTTTCGATTTCGATATAGTCCTTGAACTCTATATGGGGAATCTCAAATAATGGAAGAGTATTCCATGTGAGGCATGACCAACGAGCCGAATATAGTTTTAAGGCTATAAACTTCTTCGAAGTCTTTACAATTCCGTTTGAGAAATCCTAAAAATGAGTTAGATTTAGAAAGGGCATTATAATGAAATGAAAAATACAAATTCGTGTCAAATATTCCCCTAGATACTTAACTTCATCAAGATAAAAAAACAAAAGATCCTTGATAAAAAAAAAGATCAGCTTTGCAATTAGATATACAGTAGAACCTCGGAAATATGAACGGTTCTATAAGATGAAACGAATGATGATGCTTTTTTTTTTAGATAAAATGAATTATTAATTTTATATATTTTATGTTTTATGGTTCAATTAAATCTGAGCCTCAAAAAGGTGTACAATTTGAAAGACGAACGGAGAATGTTTTTATATATGTTCATCTTTCTAAGATTCGACTGTATTACTATTCCAAGAAGTATATACTTCCCGTTAAAAACTGAAGGTGGGTTGTACTGCCTCGGATGAACCCAAGCCCTCTACCTCGGCCGCCATCAGTAATGAGAAGGTAACACCGACCATTATTACTCCGATGGAGGTTGCGGCAGAGGGAACCGGTGACAAGGACAGTCAGTAACATTTTTGATGCAAACATTTTTAAGTCGTCCAAAAATTTAAAAACTTCTAAAACTCCAACTTCCATTTGACTCATATTAAAATTAACCTTAGATCTATTGCGCCCCTTTTCATAGCTTTGCTTTCTTAAGAGTTCCCCTCACATGCAGATCTTTTCAGAGTTGTATTGAGGGTTATTGACTCATGTTGCCAGAATGTGGAAGAGATTTATTCTAGAGTGTTCTCTCTAAACCAGTTTCCTTTAGGAATCCGAAAATGAGAGCAGGCTTTAATTCTTCCTCTGATATTAGGTGCTTGCCCAGATATCTTCGTCTTTTGTGGGACAAAATCCCAGTACATGTTCGGGATTTTCGTTATATTATCCGCAGAATCTGCAGAGACCTTCTTCTGGCACTGCTAGTGTCCTTAGGTTATGCCTGAGCCTAAAGTGGTCTGTTGGGAAGCCTGCTAGGATACGGAGGTTGTTCTCGCTCATCCTGATACATGCCTCAAACCTCTTCCGGTTGTCCTGCTTCATGCAATGAGCATTACCTGGTTCCTTATTTCTAGTTCCCAGAATTCTTCCCTGAGGACATGGTGTTCTACAGCGCAGAATGGCTCAGGGGCTATACAAAGTTCTGATGCTCCTTTCATAGCGAGGGAGTCGGTCATTTCAATGCCTTCTATCCCTGTATAGCCAGGTATCCAGCAGAGTTTTACTCTGTTATTAACACGAATATCTAACTCGGTACGATGCATTATATTCAAACGTTTTCTTCGACTTTTTTGCTCTGAACACGGATAATTATGTCATCATCATTTAACTATGCCTTAGCGTATATAACTTGTGAATGCGCATTAGAAGGTTATGGAAGGGAAGGAATATGTGGTGGGAACAAATGTAAAAAGCATATTTGATTTCACACTAGCTTTTGCGTATGTTGTTGTTCCAGGATGAAGAGAACACATTTTCAGTCCACAATCTGCAACTTTGACGGTGAAATGGTTGTGGTTGCCACGCAATACCGTCGTTCGAACAACGATTTATTTGCACCTTCAGCAACTGATTCGTTTCTTTGCTCGTGTCAATGTCAGAATCACTACCGTCTAAATAAAAGTAATTTTCATCACCAACAGTTTCCTCTGGCTCTCTGCCACTGTCATCACCGTCACAAATTGCCAATATGTATATTCAGTAGAACCTGTAGATCCGGATCAAATAGAACCACGGTTATCGTATAATCGAAATTCCGGATAATTGAATTCAAAGTCAAATCAAACAATGAAGTATCACTACCAAGCTTTTGATAAAAATCCAATGCTTTTGCAGACAAAAGAAGTACAGATGGACATGTTGTGTTTTGTAAGAACAAGAAGAAACTACGATGCAAGTACCATCATCATTCATCATTCAAGAACTAAGAGAAACGATGAATATTCTTTTTTATGTATTCGGTTCAGAAAGGGTCCTAACCTTATCAATGGCGTTTTAATGCCCTTTCATCCCATAGAAGTACTTTTTGTATTGACACAGGAGATGAGATTATGCCCGACGGCAAGTGCATCGGCATTATTTCTTTAGTAGAAGTGATAATAGGAATTATGGAATCTTGTAAAACTAAGCAGTTCGAAAATAAGGTTGAACGAGAGCGGACGCGTTCCGTTACTCAAACTCCAACCGTTAATTTGCACTACCTCGGAAATTGTAAGAGTAAGGAAAACTAGCTAAGCCGCTATTTATTCAATAGCCTAGAAGAAATGTCAGATATAAAATTCTGGACAGTAAAAATACTAATTGGCTATAAGTCAGCAAACAATTTTCAATGCAAAATTTGCCATTGGCATACCAGCAGACAATTCTCAGGTGTTTTTATTTAGTACCCTAATGAAGAACCGGTGTATAAACTGTCGGCTAGTGATATCACAATGGATCCAATCAGGATCTATGTTGGCCACAATTGTTGCAGGTGTGGCAATCACTATAATCTGACCTAACGTTGTGGGCTTCAATCTTCTTTCTCAATCGCCCGGTTGAATGTCCTTATTGAATACTCTCAATTATCTCCACGTTGTCTTATGCTACGTTTCCACTGAACCGAAACCGCGAGATACCGATGAACTCTTACTGAAACCTCAATAGGCCGTTTCCACCGAGCTTGAAGTGGTTGCGCTCTCAATTTTCAAGTCACTCGCTCCCGATTTATAAGTGAAAATGCCACAGCTGTCTGTTGACAGGACATAATAGTGACAAAATGATTAAATGAACGCGAGGAAGATTTAACGAGTTTTATCAGAAACCGCGAGGTTTCCAGACCCCGAAAATGTATGGCGGAACCTGGCAGGTTCGGAGAAAATTGATAGAACCTCGCGGTTTCGTTCGGCGGAAGCAGCATTAGATTTCCAACGCAAAACATAAACACAAATACATAGAAAACAATCTGGAAGTAGCAAAGAAAATGAAACAATCTCAAACGCTACTGCGCAAACAAATGAGCAGAAGTACACAGTTAGAGGCAGGATTAAGCTCGTCGGGCCCACCATATGTGCAGTATGTGCAAATTCACAGGGCGCATCCTGAAGCTTAAATCAATAAATGCTTTCATCATTTCATCCGTGCACACAAAATGCCAATCGAAAAGAGCCACAATAAGAAACCCGCTGATCTTCCCCAGGATTTTATTTGGTGTGAAAACTTCGTCTATAGCCGGTTTGCCAGGACGTTAGGCCGCACTGGACGTTCACATAGCAAGCTGTACGGGATCTTATAGGCAACGTTGAGCAGAGATATGCTTCTATAGCTATTCTCAGAGGTAGGATTGTCTTTCTTGTGGATTGGGCATAGATACGGAGCTGATATTCCTGTCGTCAGCAAGCTTTCGCCTGCCCAAAATCTGCCGATGCTACGTACTTCCTACCCGACGTACTTCACCACCTACATTCAAGAGCTCCGCTTGTGGCAAAACAGTTATGCCTGCAGCTTTGTTGTTCTTAAGTTTTTTAATAGCTACCAACTTCTATAAGGGTGGATGGAAGGACTAGAGTGGGATATAATCGTTCCTTACCACTCTCTCCTGGTCAAGCCCGTTGATCAGTTGTTGGAAGGCTGCTGCCTACTGCCATAATATTGGAGTTTTTTTATAAAAGGTCCGTATTGCTTGCTTGTCCCTAGACTCTTCGATGTACTTGAGCTACGAGGTTGCGAGAGGCGCCTTTCTTGTTACAGTGGTAGGTAGCTTAAGATGGTTTCCGCTACCTCGATGATGGCCGAACGGCAATCCAACCACATCTCGTTGGTGTTCGACTTAATTGCTCTTCGTAGGCTCTGACATTCTCTGGTGTGCCCAGGGACCCCATGTCAAAAGAATTCTCTGTTGGCTGGTTAGCTCTAAAACTTGCTGCTATAAGAAAATGTCCACAGTCGACATTTCCTTCCCCGATTGCTAGCACATCCAAGATATGTGAACGTCTTCCCTGGCCTTGTAGATCATCAATTCTCACAACGTATTCGCAATCACAGTGCGTGCAACCTTTTGATATAGCTGTAATATATGTTGCAATAGTTTTGCTTTATCATACCCTGTACACGCCGGGTAGGGTATTTCCTGGATTGCAATATTATCGCCCTTATGCTGCAGGAGGACCCTTTCCAGTAAGATAGTAGTATGTTCTAGGTTTCCCATCACGGAATCGACAAAAGTTATTCACGAATCGTTTGGCTCCAGAAGACGTTATAAAAAGCGATGACGTTTGTCATTTTTAAGTGGCAAGGGGGGTACAAGTCGGATGTCTCTACAATGTTTCTCAGTGTTTTTGTTGTTCAATGCTGCGGGACAAAAACTTCCCAATATTGCACACCACCTCTTTGACCAGCATGAAGAAGCTCGCCGCCGTCAATGACAGCAACAATAAGCTTCACGAACAAGCGCGTATCTTCCCCCTACAACAGTACAGGTAACACTGTTCAGAAAACAGACATCAACAGCCATCTTAACGAGGCAATCAATAACTTAAAAAACACAATCCCGGATAACGCTACCTAAAAGCGCTAAATCTGCTAAACTAGGAGAGCATTCCAAAGACGTCGAACAACTACCGCTTCTACCGGAGCAGCGATAGCAATCAACAAAATCCCAGAAGAACTTACACGGGCATACAGATTTGAACAACCCGACACGTAAGCACAAGACATTTTAGGACACACAAAATAAGTAAACAATAAACAGATAAAAATAAAAAAAACGTTAAATTAAACAATATCCATCAGCAGTTTGTAAGAACACTATAACTATTCTTCTGAATCCGAATTGTAAACATAATTCTTTTTATGTTCGAATAAAATTTTGAAATCGCGGAATCTTTAATCAATTCAGCGGAAATTCACATTTCGCACATTCACTATTCTTCCTTTTCCTCCACTTTTACTGTAGCAGTGACCACATCACAGCTTGAAGGCCTATGGGAAACCACTTATCCGAATACAAAACCATTAGTAAATGTTCGCACCCGTTAACATATCCCAGCTGCAGAGAAATCTCCCGGCCACCTACCGGGATATAGGAAAATCAATCGGACAGTGCCTGTATCTCATCCGATTCACTCATCTGGTTTGTACCCACGATAGAAAACGTTGTCCAGAATCAGCTAATACACACACTATCTTGGTATATTAATGTCGAATCGATACATTTTGAGAGGCCGTGAATATAAACTTAATAGTACTTATTACTCTAATAAATTCTCTTAAATCTACTACAACTCGTTTCCACTTGAGCTTTCCATGCCGTTGCTGAGTCGTCTAGTCGGGGCACTTTTCGGCAGTGGGTCGGGTGCGACAAATCTCTGCTCCAAATCGGAACTTTCTACTTCAGTTGATGTCGTTGCAGTTACTTGACTAATTTTTGGTGTTATACTACGTTTCGACGACGAATGAGTCTCGGGGTCGGTTTGAAATCGGTTACACAGGATGCCGCGGTACATCCTCTTGAAGGACTCCCGAAAACCGTTGTGCCACCAAGCATAAATTATGGGATTCATTAGACTGTTGCTGAGGCCGAGAATGGCTAGTGGACTAGCTATCGCCACGCGCAGGCCATCGCAGAAGTCTGAGTCAGAGTCTGAACTGCACATCACATAAAGCGTGGAGGCGAAGAAGTACGGGAACCACGTGATGAAAAAAGCCCCCGTCGTTAGGATGACGATCTTGATTGCCTTCCACTTGTTGTCGCTGTATACGGGTGCGATTTGGAGTTTGTTGGTCCTGCAGGGAAAAACAAGTGGTCAGTTGATTTGGGTTTGGGCTTGTCAGGGACTTACTTTCGACAGCAGTTGAATATGGACCGCTTGGCCCGTGGGGGTTTTTCCTCCGTATCTCGAATGTAACTTACACTGCCTCGCGGTACTTCCATGGACTCAACGGAAATCCTGTGAGCTGGAGGTGCTCCGCCGCGAAACAGTCGCAAGTCTCCAACCTGCGTGCCTGTAGCAGCTCGCCGCAGGTGGGATATCCTGCCAAGAGCGTGCTTAAGAATAATGCTGTACAAAATCACAATGACTACTAGGGGGAGTATTCCAACGGTCGTGGTGAGCAGCACAATCTTCGGAGGGACCAGCACAATGAACCAGCAAATCTTGCCGTTGTCAGTTGGATTGCGCACTCCGAAGGCGGGCAGGAACCCTATCACGCCAGCCACAACCCACGTCATCAGCACCATGATGCGAGCTCTCCTCGATGACACATATCTTTGATACTGCAGCCCGTAAAGGATGTACAGGTACCGGTCAACGCCGATGAGTCCAACGCTCAGAACAGACACGAGTGTAGCCGTCACCGTCAAACCTGTGGAGTGGTCAAAGCGATTAATTCTCATCGAAACGAGCATCCCCGGGGATCCTTACCTATGCTTATGCAGCACACCATCTCGTTGCGCAGCTCATGTGGATAATACTGACCAAATATGGTTGCAATGCCAATGATTAGATCCGAAAGAGCGACATTTCCGAGGAAAATGTACGTACTTCGAGGTTGTTGCCCTAAAATTGGAGGTTAACATTAGGGCTTTCTTTAACCGAATTACCACTCAAAGTGGTCCGACTTACTTTTGTGGAGGATGAGGCCACTTGAGAGGACGATGAGAAAATTGACAAATATGATTATGGAGCATAAAATCGGGATGAAAATGTCGTATAATTTTAATTGAATCTCCAATGCTTGGGGGTGCGTTATGTTTATTTCGTTTTCGAGACGTTCCACTATGGCTTGCTCCATGGCGGCTTGTTTCCCGTTCGAATGCCACGTCAATTCATTTCAGGGTGACTTTAATGAACAAATCCTGTTGCTTTTGCTGTAAAAGAGAGGTTAGACATAAGAATGACGAAGAGACGTTGTGTATTTTTTTGGAATCTATAAGATTATGAGCACTCTGCGGCTACTAATTTTAGTTTAATCAGCTAACTTGCTAAGGATATCCTGCTGGAAGGTGCGTCAATCCCAACGATGGTTGTCAATTCCAACCAAGTGTCGACAAGTGTCAAAATTCACGTCTCCGCCACTTTCGAGTCACTGACAATAGTTGGGGGGTATATTTGCCTAGAGAACGGTCTTCAATAGTGAGAGACCAATAACACAAACAAGTCGAGTTGTTTTTGAAGAAAGCAGGTCCACCTCGGACTTGTAGAGTCACCCATATTATTGCGTCTTGGTGAAGAGAACCATTTTAAGAACTACATGCCATGGTATGTCATTTGGTGCGGGAGTCAATACGAGAGTCAATACGTGCGGGAGTCAATACGAGACAATACGAGGCTTCTGAAGGTTGTCCCATCATCCATTCAAATGCGAGAAAATACCGATTTTTACTGAAATTTTTGTTTTGGTTCGTGCATCTACAGCAACAGCGCGTCGGATAAATGGGTAATATCGTATGAAAGGGAAACTTCTGAAATTGTGCCTAAGACTGTAGCTTTTGCTTCCGATTTTTTTACGAGGTATTACTGCCCTTGATGGAGCATATCGGTCACTGCTCCATCAAGGTCGGTGACGAACTCACCGAATCATTCAATGTCAAAAATGTGCAGGACTCACACGCCACCACTAGAGGCGCATTTTTGCAGGAGTCAGTACAACTGTTAGCAAACGGCAGCGGATGACGTTGACGTGAATGGCAGAACACAGCGAGCCGTCAATGAGGCGTTTGCTGTGAACGAGGGAAAAACAAAGTATATGCTGTCCTCAACATCTACGCCTTGGAGAGAACGTTACAATGGGCAGGTATAACTTCGATCTGGTCAAGGACTTCGTCTGCATCGGCTCCGCAGTAAATAGTACTAACAACATCAGGACTGAGATCGAAAGCAGAGTAATTCTTGCCAACCGCTGTTCGTATGAGCTCAAGACACAATTGAGTAATAGAGCCATCTCTCGAAGGACCAAGCTGACTTTATATAAGACATTGATTATCCCAGTCCTGCTGTAAGGCGTTGAGGTATGAAGGAACTCATAAGCGGATGAGGAAGTCCGTGGTCATTTCGAAAGAAAAGTTCTGCGTGCGATTTTTGATCCTGTTTGCTTTGACGGTCTTTTGAGGAGAAGATCCAACCACGAACTGTACGGGCTGTACAGCGACATGAGCCTAGCTTCGGCCCGAACAGTCTTCGACTCCGAACCTGTGAGACAACGCAACAGACGACGCCTGCGCTTAATGTGGCACCCAGGTGGAAAAGGACCTCAACCAGAGATCGTGCTAGTTGGAGAGCCATGTTGGTTGAGGCCCAGGTCCACCCCGAACTGTAGCGCCAAATAAAGAGGAAGATTCAATGTTTAAGAATTGGTGTACTGACTTACTCTGTGGTCGTAAAGGCATAAGGGAAGCTCAAAAAAGGTCGAAATTCCATGGAATTTTATTGGACGATCGGAGAATTAAGGTAGCTGCTGCTATAGGAATGTGACGATACATCACATTTTACATGAGCATTTGAACATCAAAAAGCGATGGTTGAATGCGATAAGCGACAAAAATCTATAAATTGTCCTAAATTCTTCTGATTTCCTCTGCGACTCCGCAAAAACAAACCCACATTTTGAGGATTTTGAATGAAGTTATTATTTGTTACCAATAATATCCAAAATTTTTGAAAAATGTTCATTAAAACGTATTCAAAAATTCGTCGAAGAGAAGAGACTAATACCTGATCATCAATTTGCTTTTGAAACACACGACGATGTGACAGAATAACAAATGAAATTGAAGTATCGTTAGGAGAGAGATAGATCTGCTCTACCGCCCTATTTGACGTTTTCCCCTTCTCCCGAAAAGACTCCCACTTTATGGAGAGCCCAGCATTATTTCCGCGTGGGAGTGTCCTTGAGAATTTCCTCATCTTCAGTCCTTCTACAGTTCAGGAACATCAGCAACAAAGTATGAAACACACGACGATTGACCAGGTAAACAGAATAACAAATGAAATTGAAAGAGTTTTCGAAGAGAGAAAGATCTGCTCTACCGCCTTACTTTACGTTTCCCAAGTCTTCTCCCGAAAAGACTCCCGCTTTATGAAGATCGCAGCATTCTTTCCGCATGAGAGTGTCCTTGGTCCTACATTATTTCTATTGTACATCAAAAGGCATACCTCCAACTGAGCTTACACTTGTGGCTACATTTGCGGATAACGCAGCTATCCGAGCAACGGGCTTACGAGTACATGAATATGAATAAAAGGTTGCCAAGCGTTGTTTGTTGGTAATCTCAACAATCAAATTGTAAACAATTAACGATGCTGAGACCTGGGCATTGGGGGAGGGATGAATATACGGCAGTTTCTTGGTATTCATTGATTCGAGGTACGCACAAGAGTTATGAAGATTGATTGGTACCTATGGTTTTGAATGGATTAACGGGGGTTTGCTTGAAGACAGCGATATATTGTTTGCATAAAGGGTGTTATACAGGAGGCATATTTTATCGAAAAATACAGGGGTTTAGTTCAAAACTATGGAATTTTTATAAATTGAAGGAGGGGATATACATATAAGAGCGTGCCTTAAGACCACTCCGATTGACGTTAAAAAACTAATGATTTCGAAAATTTAAACACACAAGACAAAATAAAACCAGATCACTGATGGAAGAGTTCTTGAGCTCTGTCTTTCAAAACGTGCTGAATTCTGGACTAATTCGCCACTCCTTCGTGGCACAGAAACTTTCGTGAAACAGTTAGTTTTGCAGTCAGACCCATGTTCATGCGTCATAGCAAGCAACACCTTCATTATATGTCTTCATGAATTGCATATTATTTGAATGGTATTTTCGAAAGAACTCAGGCGACTTTTCAGCAGGTGACCTTTCACACAACGACGTCAGCAATCAAATTGTTGCGATCGACAACTCTAAAAAGATGATGCCTCAATTGACTCAAATACTTTACTGTGACCGCCCTAAGGCAACGTGTAAGTCCGACTGCTCCTACGCCGAGTGTTCTGGGTTCAATTCTCGAAACGAGTAGTGACCAGGGTTGCTACGACTGTCTAAGCTTGCCTAGGACAAAAAGTTCCCGGACATCAACAACCTTATAAAAGAGAACAAGCGAGGACAAATTAAAAAGAAAATCGAACTACAGAGCTAGGTACATGAACTGAAACAGAAACGCAGTTTGACATTTAGAGGGTTGAAACCAGATATGAAGTATTATCGAGATGGCCAACAGCTGATTGAACCCTAGGTCAAAAAACCACGAATTTGAGAGGCCCCAACTAAAACACTCCAAAACAAAACATTAAAGTGGACAAACGTTTTACTTGCAGAAATATAGAAAATCGAACAGTCTTCATTAATTCTGTACACAGAGAAACTCAGGTGAAAGGTCTGTACACAGAGAAACTCAGGTGAAAGGTCCACGTCAAAAACGTGATGATGAAATGTACTTGTTGCTTGGAATGTGCTCGCAGTTGAGCTGCTTTTATAAAAGCAAGTACTGAAGCCTATATGGACAGTCCTTTCAAGGATGTATACAGTCCTTTCAAAATAGAGCCATACGGGCTATTGTAAAAGCTCCGGTATTGTGATATACAAAGAGTCCTGGAGACTACCTCCATCGACGAAGAAATGGCAAACTAAGCTCGGAGGCTAAGTATCCGACTTCTTGACCATTGTAATCATACCCATGTCATTATCTGAACGTTCGAACCTAAGAAACGAAGGTTATCTTACTGAAAATTTACACGCAATATATACAAACGACACTACTAGATAAGGAAACTCAGTTGTAGTAAAGACAAACCAAAAAGGGAAGCGTGTTTTTAGCCAGTCACTACTACGAGTATTTGTAGTGAGACTTTATTCACAAGACACTATGTTGCAGATTTTCTGCAACCAAAGCAAACAAATTGGAACGAATTATAAAATTGGGTCCCCTGTCTGGCAAATCTGAACTGAGATTCCACTTGTCGGGGATACTTTCCTCCGACCATATCCTATACGCAGATGAGCTATGACATGCGCTCTACCAGATCATCTCCAGCTGCCAGCAGACTACAGAAACCTTGATAGACTTCTGTCTAGATAATGCAATCTTGCTTATAGATCATCATCCAGATTGAGTGGGACAGCGGTATTTGAATCCTCATCGCCATATAACATTCTACAGAAGTGGTCTTTTCAGATTCTCAGTATCGCCAGCTGCCCAACTAGAGTTGCCCATTTTTGTCTCGACAAGCTTCTCGCACCCTTTGGTTTAGTTTACCCAAGAGGAGACTGTTAAGAAATAAAATGTTTATTTGAAACTAATACATGATGAATTTAACTTCCAGTAAGTTTCCATTTCAGCAGATGAATGTAAAATGGACAACCGCATCTTGATTGATGTCAATAATCTGGTACACCCGGCGGATTTATGAAAAGCGTGAACAAGCGAACGTGAAGCCGCCACAATTGGTGCAGCTCTAGCAGACACTGAAATGAATCGATATTCCTTAATTAACATGCATTTAAAGGTGTTCTTACTCAAAACGGATTGAAATAGTAATATTGACACGAAACAACGTATATCCCCAATCAATCAGTCAAAGTCTGCACCGAAACACTGGAACAAGATAGCTTTAGTTTAAGTACCGGATTTGTGCACACATCCTAAATTCAAATGCTTGTTACAGAAGACACATTGATTAGAACTGATTGCGATTAAGTGCGTAACGCAATCCATTATCTCAATAAATCATTCAGGAACTGGTACTGTCAAATTGTTTGCACAATTGATTCGATAAGATACTCAATAATATATGAAACGCTGTCCATTTGCATGCTCTCCAGCTTATGTGTCTAATCAAGTACGAGTATACCCGAAGAGCGTTGATATGAAATAATTAACCGTAGAAAGGTACATTTATGCGTTTCGATTGGGTGTGACACAAATCGGTCAGACTAAGTGCCTTCCAATCGCGACAACGAAATTTTCAAGTGGAAGGATATTAATATCTAATAAGCAGAAGTCAATTAATTTGTTCATACTGGCAGGGTGTTGATTAAACGTGTTCACGGATTTCAACATCGCCCAGGTGATGATTGAGTGAACTTTATGAGCGATTCCGTTGGTGGTGGAGTTTCGATTAGATTACGTGCGGCGGTGATGTAGTGTCAAAGGAAGGACGTGTCTGATCAATTGTTTGGATTACGCATTTAACTGGAATTCACATACTGCTTGTAAAAGTATGAATATCAAATTTAGGATGTGAATTTGACTGTCATTACTCATTTAAGAATTCTTCATTCCTTTTACAGTTCAGGAACTTCAGCAACAAAGTACACTAGATATGATGACCTCCCATCTCCTGTCTATCTACGTCTTTGTGGGCAGCTTTGATTGGGTTCCCTTCAATCTGAAGTGTAGATAAGATGGTAGGAATCTCGCTCTGTTTTACAGCCAGATCGATATTACCACTTCTTGATGGCCGACTGCGTTTCCAGTTAATGCGATCTTTGACGCATTAAAATTAAAACTTTCAAAGGGCTAGTTTTTCGTATTGGACGGTTATTTAGGCTTAAGTAAACGAACAGAAAATATCTATTGATGGGTCGTGTGTAATGCGCAGCTAATTACCTAACATTCGTGAAGGAGGTTCAAAATAGCATTCTCGCTTTCCCAACAGCCTCTAGCTAACGAATTCGGCTCTCTAACATATGCCTGAAAATATTTCAATCACTCCTGTCTAGCACAGCGTGACTTAGACACGAAAACAGAAGCAAGGCTTGGATGTTTGTGGATCTCTAGCTTCTAAACGGCTGTTCTGGTGTTCTGTATCCATCCCCAACTTCTCTCTACTTCACGTCGTACTTACCAGTCAGGGAAGTCTGCAATACCGCATTGCAGGTATCTCGCAGAGTTTGCTCCTCATTGCACTACTGGAAATCACTATCAGCGCCTTTCTCGACATTCAGGGTCCATTAACAAAGGTGCAGTAGTCGAACTGTGTTTGACTCCGTCCCATTGTGACACGACGCAATCGAGTACGCCGACGAAACCTATGGCGCACACAAGTGGAGCTGGACCTAAACTAAATTGACTACGAAATTGGAATGGCAGCTGGAGAGGTTTGATGGCTGAGGCCCAGGTCCAACCCGCCAGTAGAAGAAGAATACAGTGATGCTACGACTGCTGTCCACCTCGACGGCCAAGGTGCCGTAATCTGGGGAATCGACAGTTGCAATAACACACATCACATGATGCCGGCGAAACTACCACTTCGGAAAAAGGGCTGTGCATGAAAAAGGACACCGGGCCCGAGTCCCATAAACTTGGTATGATTAAAAAAATTACTAAAATTTAATAAAAAAATAATAAATTTAATCAATATAAAATAACACTTCAAGACAAAATATTATTAATGTTTTTAGGCTATTTTAAGTTAGACCAAAATTGCTCAGGGCGCATAATGGAAACCCGAATCTTTGTCGCAGAACGAGTTTTACCTGGCAGAAAATACACTGTTTCGAGAGGCTCAGATACGCCGAAGAGATTGGGCATCTGAGTGCGGAAAAATGTGTCTCTTCTTGGACGCCAAAGGTGGGCGGTTCAACCATGCCAAAGAAGTAAGTGACGACATCCAGCAGACAATTATTCCTCTCACATCCCTCGCGATTTAGAATAAGTATCAAAGGCAGAGTGTAGTATCAAACAAGCAGAAACCATTGCGTTAGCAGAGACCCTGTCCTGGGGCAGGCACAATATCCAAAAGGGGCATCAACATCTGTTCCTAGATCCCCGGAGAATGTGATGGTAAACTCAAACACATTCCTTAAGGAGATGCCTGAACATTTTAATGTACACCTCATGCACCCCACAGTATGTCAATGTGACATACCAGGCAAATGCAAATCCGATGAACTCGCTATGTGTGGTACAACCTCTTCTCTAACAGCAGGAGTATTTTCACCTGCTATCGTCTACACAGATCGTTCATATGGCCAGCACTAAATCTGTCTGTCGGCTCAGACTAAGCAAACCTATACCTAGGAATCATCGGCGTCTTAACCGCAATTTGCATACTCGTCCGCAGGATGGGTGTCTCATACAATGATTTTTGACAAAAGCTGCATTGATGAAGAGGAGGAAGAAATCACAAATCAGCTCTTCTGCTCGTGTAGCGCTCTGGCTAGTAGTAGGTGCTCACATCTAGGGGACTGCTATTCCAATAATCTCAGCGAACTACATGGCGTCAGTATTAGTCGCGTTGTCATAAGGACCAACTGTTTGCAAGTTTAGGAGTACTCAGTGGTATCACATTGCCTATGTGTGACCGATTTCTGTAGTCAACCACTCCTACTTAACCTAAGCAAGTTTCATCCAAATCCAAACAGCGGTTTAGGTGAAACACTCCACAAATAAAAAAACTTTATAATTATTGTGATATCGGCGAACAAATTACCAAAAAAATTAATGTTTCACCTCGCACTCGACAAGTTGTTCTGTAAATAGATGGGGACCTGAGAGTCACCAGTGAGATCCTTCAAACACACTGAACTCATTTGCATTGCAATTGAATAGATCCCCCTCTGCGCTGTTGCTTAACAAAGATTTTACTATTTGCTTGGTAATTTTTACAAGTCATTCTCTCACGGTTAGCAAAATTAACTGTGTTGGCACATCAAATTAGACAATCCTGCATAGCACAGAAAACGAAGAAAACATCGCGAAAGTCAATTTCATGAACTTATGTCATTGCATCAGGCATCTTAGCATTTATTTAAATTCTTTCTCTGAGACTAATAAACGAATGCACATACTCAAGGGCTCACATGGGAGGTGGTTCCCCATCCATGAGACCCACGCAAATATGAATGTAACACATGCTCGGGCAATGTGCGAATTTTTCCGATAATGACTACATCTGAGCTGAGGCAATGTGTTTGAAGAAGCTATGAAAGAGAGACGAACACTGCCAGTTGCCTTGTTCTTGAAAAGTAATAATTCACTCTGCACCTTTTTTAACATAATTTTCTTGTTGTATAAAAGGCGCTTGTTTACAATCGAGATCGTAAAGAATAACAGAAGATTTATTCCAGATGAAGCCCGTAGGGTGATCTTATCAGCAGCATGCATCGTATGCCAATGGTGTTGGGCAGACAATCACAATTCAGTGCGGATAGGTGGATTGTGCAGTCATGACAAAGCACCGACTGTATGACCGCAACGTTTCGACATTGAATGAAACTTTGCGACCAGAATACATGATCATACGAAAATTCAGAAGACGCATGTAAGTCGTATGTCGTTAGTAAAAAAAAAACGGGTTCGGCGACCTTCGAATAAAATATTAAGCAGCATTAGACAGATATGAATACCTGAATGTATGATGGCCTTGTCTCATTGGATTCAAACGCCGGCTGCTTAACAAATCGATTTCATTTAATTATGTAAAAAAAAACTGGAGAAAGTTGTGTTATTGAGAGCTACTGGACGGGCTTTATGTTGTAAGTGGCGTGTCAATAGAGGTAGGATCCATCATTTCTTCGCACTTTAAATGTGCACGTTTCCGAGCACTATGAAGTCTTAACAGACTTGGTTTCACACACGACATGCGTTGTTCATGAGAATGTTTTGAAAAAATCCAGCGGAGGCAGCAAAATCCATAAGCATACAAACATTGTGTCCGAGAATCTCGATTTTTCGATATGACAAAGGCTCAGTTCAAGTGTTGAACACGTACCCCGAAAAAAGAGCAGTGATTGCTGTTCAGGTCGTGGTTGTGATGTTTGGAAGCTGAATATCCTGGAAAGACGGAGTGTTTCTATGGCAGTGTTCTTAAATGATGCTGGAAGTCAACGAAGTCGCCAGCGTGATATCAGCCATATAACGACGAACTTAAATTCTTAATGCTGTTATCCAGATTAGAGGTGTGAGGAGCTGCTGATGAACTTGCCGGGAAGGAGGATGATGACCTAAATCTTAGTGGAGATCCTTAACCACATGATCAGTCGGACGCCTAAATCTAAGTTGAACAGTGAGGAAATCAACAGGAATCCATGAAGACTTAAAAAGGTGTGCAAATGTCCATCTACCGACATACCTTGCCTAGTCTAAGAACGTTTAATAAGCGCCAACAAGTGTAAGCGACTCTGGTTAAAATATAATTATCTTGTAAAACTCAAAAAACGTAGGAATGAACCGGAAAAAAATATCCGGGGATTGCTGTGGTTGCACTGAGTCCACAAACAACCTCAAAGAGTTGATCGAAAGTAGCTATGGAAGAGGACAGTTCTGGAAAGGAATCTAAGATAAGTCGAAAATCTTCCGACCCAAATCTTCTGACGAGTCTTATATCATAAATCAACCTGCCAACACGCTTATTAAGAACACACTCGATGGTGTTACCGAAAGATCAATGCACATTACACAATGCTAGCCTCCATTGACATTTATTCATAAACCTCACTACTATGGAGGAGGGGCATTACCACAAAGCTGAGCTCTGCCAATATTTCAAGGAGTATTGATTGCAGGTCGAATTCCTCCTTCGTTAATTGCAGGTCGCTATGTTGTCAGTGGTCAGTTACAATTACTAGAAGGTGTTGAAGTGTGAGAATAACTTTCATGCGCCTGACTAGTGTGCCATTTTAAGAGAGAGCGTGCAGAAAATGACTTATTCATAATTACGGCATTGCAGCCCCTAGCACACGTGTTGTGCGTGCTATTATTCTTTCACAAGTGAAAGGGACCCACAGTTTTATGCCAACTCCGAACGGCCAATTTGCGAAGCCTTTTCTAGACGGTTATACTCTACTCGAAAGAGGTGGGGTGGTGGAAAGTATTTTGCTCTTTGAATTGAACCTATACAACGTAGGCTAAATTGTGTAGGGATCGACGCACCAGCCCAAAAGGCTTTTGATTTTGTGGCACACAAATGGATAAGAAAAGCTCTGCTGTGGTGGTCTAGATTGAGTGTAATATCAACTCCAGCAACCGTTGCACTGTTAATTGATAGCAAACTATTGCCCGGATATGATGGCCAGCTGGTTTAAAATCGCCACATGTAGGGCAATGGGAAACAGACTCATTGCAGAAAGCTATGGAATGTGCGAGCTTGCCAGGAATGGAACGGATTGTTTAGCACGAGCCTGTAAGCATACCCCACTTCAGTTTGTTGATTCGGGCAGCAACCTTATTGACCAATAATAGATGTGTGGATGGTAAAATGTACCCATTGTCTAAGACCCAAAATTTCTCTAAGAGCTTGGTATCTCTAGTGAAGCAAACGACAATATTTTAGTTGGTGTCATTTCGGGGCATTATCAGGAAGACCTTTCCAAATCTTGACTCGGGCATAATTTGGACAGAGCAGCTAGAGAACTGGTCCCATACTAGTGGACAATGGAGTCATACCAGATTGATCCAAGGTGGAGTGGCGTGACCAAATTAGGTCAACCTACGTACCTGGCATTTTGACGGATTGCCATATAAAATCGCTCATTACTACTTACACTACATTGCCACAGTTGACTTCTCAACCATAGAATATTTCTTCTTCTTTGAGTGGTGATACACTCTGGCGTGGAGTGACGTTCTCAGCCACCACTCGTATCGCTGGAGGCTGTGCTCTATCGTGAATTGCATTTAACATTTATTGTTGACCATAAAAACAAAGCTCCCCATTATGTTTATCATTTGAATAAACTTTAGACCAGGATACTCCACCTTCTGGCAGGCAAACAATACATCATCACGACAGGAACAACGATCACTTTCGAACAAATTCTACCGGCATTACTCGACCAAGTAGTTTAAAAATATCATCACTTTCACAGCATTGTGTGCACACAACGTTGTTAATAAATATTTACATTAGACGCGGACCCATTAAGTTCAATCATCCACCTGGAATCCCGTAATGCTGTGATGAGCACATTCCCACATGCCGGCGTTGTGGCCGTCATTATGTACATGCATGGCGGGCTGAGAGCTTTTGACGGCAAACAAATTCCGATCTGGGCAAACAGACTCATTGACCGGCTCTCATAAACAATATTTTACTTTTTGTTTTTCGAATGTACTTCCAAAGTTCCAACCGCTTGCCAACGAGGTTGGAGTACTTTTATTGAAACGGCAGTCAGATACGTATTTGTATCTCTCTTCTGTATTTTTGGTTTTCTTTTCTCTGTTTCATTAATTGAAAAATGAATAAGAATCACGATAAATATCGGTTGAATAGGAAGGACTTCTTGCGGAGTGAATATTGATGGCAAAGGAAATCGATTCAATGTTCACGAATACAGAAGATGAGAAGGATGAGGATGAGGAGGAAATCGTTGGCCATTTTGACGAGACAAATATTCTGTCGGTCTTTGTTGGATCCAATGACGGAGGGAACCTTCATAGATGTCGCATTCCCGACTGCTGAAAATTCCCTGTGCATTGAATAAATAATAAAGGATATTTACTTTCTGGTGACAGGATATTCTTCCATTGTGCTGAGTAAATTATTTGCACTCGGAGTGGTGATGGTGGCGATTTATTTCTTTCATTTCAATTTGAATAAATTGTTGTACCGAAACGGTGAGGGTTGGCATTATTTTCGCTTTTTCGGTGTAGTTTAATAAAAGTTCATGGTGAGAACGTGTGGACTGTGGTTAGGATGGTGTAAGTTAACTCACAGAACATGATCGAAATGGAAGCATGGAGGGGTGGCGGGCAGATGCCAGACTCTTAAATATTGATAGGTGGTAAGACTAATGCTCAACCCGAACACATTCAGCTGACATCGAGGCGAGAAAACGTAAAGAATTGAAGTGCTTTTATACGCACATCTTAAGCCTATACCTTTAAGCATCTTCTCTACTTGTGCACAGTAATTCTTGCCTTAGAGCTGGGCTATTATATATTGTCCTTTTTGCCTATACGTATTACGAAATCGAAGTTTTGTCTGATTGTACCCGCTAAGTGTATAACATACTCTACTGCTCCTCATGAAAGTTAGGCAGTTTCTTGGAATCGATCAGGGATCGGCTATAGGCTATACCATTAGATCATCAATCATCAGATCAACTGGAATATTTATGGCGAAACCAGCCGCGTAAGCCAGTAACACATAAAATGCAAATGGTGTACTAAGTGTCATCGTATCTATTGCTGGGGAAAGTTGGCAACATTATCGCATACACAGAGTTTCACACAGAGTTTTTTTTATTTTACATTTCCTAACAACGTAATGTATATTAGGTGCACCCGAATCTTTTTGAAAAGGATAGAGAATTATTGGATTTTGTTGATGTCGATGAAGCTACTAAGTGAATAAATGGCCAGCCATAGCAGTATCTTTGACATGCATGTCTTCAATAATTTGTTTAGAGTCTACATTCCGTACGATACCAGAATTATAAAATATAGTCTCATCCTCTTGATAGCCAAGCCACTGTGTCCTCCACTCACATAGATTCATAACTTCCTGCTGGATCTTGAGAGCTTCAGAATACTCCATCAAACCGAACTCTCCAACCATTTGAGTTGAGAAGGTATGACAGAGATTTATCAGTTATTTTAATTTTTCAATGTCAGTTCCGTGGCATAACGCCGATCGCTTTTAAATGCGAAATCATTTCGAGACGACGTTGTATAGAGTACCTTTGAACAGAGATGGTTGTCGCACAGCTGATTAGAGCGTATCTGGTCTCGTCGGATGCAAAACAGAATTGGGAAAATTCGCACCGGTTGGACAACAATAAGTTAAGGCAGACATCTCAGAATCGGCCTAGTTCATTACCTACCTCAGGGCCTGCTTTCTCAATACAAAAAAAGAATCTCCGTACACAAAATTCTGTTGTAATGAGGTCTTATACAAGAGGGTGAATACAGCGAGGCGATTATTGCTTACTACTTCAAGTATGAGTGCAATTAGATACGGCGCTTGAGATATTTATCTATTTTGGACAGGTAGATTTGATCGAAGACAGCAATTTAGCGGCTTCATTAGTATTCCAGATTGTGCGGTCAGCTCCCCCAACTTAGCTACAGCAGCGACGTCTAGACCACTAAGGAGTGTACAGCTCAATCCGCCCGTCATGTAGAAGAAATCGGTAGACAAAACGAAATATTCAACAAAGTGACCTGGCCGACACAATACTTCTTTTGCTTTAACTGCCTTACAGAGGCATATAAGTTTAAGTAAAAAAATGGTATACAGGCATTTATAATTATTCCTAATCCTTGTGAAATGTCGCACTTCATAGGTAAGATTTGTTAGCTTAGAGCAGAAGCCGCTAAGAACAAATACGTTTATTTTACTAATTTAGTTAACCTAGTTTCACCCATTATTCCAACATGTTGATACAGCGTTTCACACTGTCACAAGTGTCTGCACTTGGGCACTATCAACGAACACATACTCTCACCTCCACATGGTGACCTTCGACTGAAGACCAAGTGAGACGTCGTTGGCGGCTGTGTAGATACTAGAGAGCGGCATTCAAGACTCCAGTAAGCAGGAGCTAATCGGACTATGGAGAGCTCTCTCTGCTTCATGAAGGTAGGCAAAGACCTTACCGATGTCTTCAATGTCAAAAACGGATTGAGACAATGCGACGCGATGTTATGAGACTCAACATTATCCTGGAAAAGATCGTGCAAGACTTACACGTCGACACTAAAGGCACGATGTTACAGAAGTCCGTGCTACTGTTTGCATACGCGGATGACATTGACGTGATTGGCAGAAAAAAGTGAGCCCCCAATGAGGCATTGACACGGAATCTACGGCGCTGAACGACCGCAAATCGAAGTATATGCTGTCCTCAAGAAAAGGCATACAACATCGAAGTCTTGAGTAGACCTTCACAATGGACAGCTATAGCTACGAGTTAGCACCTCCACCAACTAGGCATGCGAAACTGGAGACAGTTAGCCAGAGATCGCTCTGGATGGAGATGCATGTTGGTCGAGGCTCTAGATCCACGCCGGACTGTAGCCCTCTAACCCATTTTTAGAGATAACCCTTGTGGAGCAAACGAGGCACGGCCTATCTTCTCCAGCAACCACTTGTCTTGTGATGATTTCGTGATATTGTTCTACTGTTCTGTCACGTGTGGATGAGACGAACGGCCATAGTTCGAGAAGCTTTTTCTAGGCAAGAATACTCTTTGAGCATTATCAAAATTGTTTGAATAGAATAGAAGGACATAGGTTCAACACACATCCCCACTCCACTATGGCGACCTTGCGTTTGCGAAAGCGATTTTGAAACTCCTAGTTATTTGAGGACATCGAATATAGCTGATGAAGAGCCTTTTTATCAATCATGCGTCTTCTGTATCTTGACATGAATTATGTGCATTTTTTTTTTTTTAAGTGCAGCGACATAAAAGCGCTTGATGTTTTACACAACTACTGGGAATTGAACGCCATACGATGAGGGCATCACTGATACAATGTGACACTATCTCACAACCATTATCTACTCATCGACATTAAGCTCTAGCAATAATAACATCTGTGTACATACATTAGAAGGGCTTACAACAGTCGCTGTGTATTAGGCCTCAAAAATAATAAGGTTTGAGTCCAATTGACTGAATACCATCTAATCTACTGTTGCGTCACTTACAAATGGTTGCAAGCGATTGAAATATGACCACCGGAAGTGTAGCAGTTGGTGCACCTCTGTGTGTGGGTTCCCAGTAGTTTATTGGATTTTATTTTGAGTGAAATCCCCTAAGGACCAATGATTTGGAAAGCTTACGATGCTCGCAACCACCCAGCAAGCACTCGACCGAACTGAAGCCATGATGCGTATGGAAGGAATAAAAGAAAAATTAAATCATACCTGAGAGTATATTAAGTGCCGACAGCAATTTCGATCATATAGCAATTTAGTTATTTTGTGAAATATATGTACCTCAACAGGTCGATCCTGTAAGCTACGTTTGCCTAAATGGGATTGAAACAAAATCTACTCGACTCCTTCCAAGACATTTGTCTCCTCTCAGATTCGATGTAAATTCATAGGTCACAGTAGTTTTCATATAAACGCAAGCCGCTTCGTGCAAGGACTTTATTTTAGATTGACATTTTGAATGCTTTCGACCTCGAACTCCTAACCCTTCGTGCTGTTCACAAGGAAATGTAAAATTACATTCATTATTCTACCACAGCTGAAGGCAAAGAAAGCAACTTTCAGCTAGCAATCATTAACATTCAAGGCAAATACCAGAGTGTTATTGAAAAAAAACATACAGGAGCGCATCAGGAAAGCATCGATTGCTGTGTGGGGTAGGTACGGTGACCACAATCATTTTAACTCTTTTACTCCTTTGAATAGCATACCCTCTTGGGATTGCTTTGTTATATGAGATTCCTTCTCACAACTCACATAGCTATGTCATTTAGATCTATAATATTCAGAACTTCGAGGCAGTTGTAATACTACCCTAGCAGTGCAGGTTTCTGCAAGTGCACACCACTGTTGTTTTACTAATAACCTTCTTGTCTACATACATGAGCGATTTGGTCCTTCTTTGGATTAGTTCAGGACATATCGCTTTCGATGACCTGCGTGTATCCAATTCGTTTCATTTGTGTCTCCTGATCTTCTGCCGTTGGTATTCCCGCCCCTTTCTTGATACTTCATCAGCTCATTCATTGCCCGAAATACCCTTGTGCCCCGGGACCCGGCATAGGGTAAGATTGCATCATTGCACTGTATACTTGCACGGCACATTGACTGTACATTCACTGTACACTGTAACAGTACTACAAATACTAGCGTATAGTGTCCAATTCTGATGGACAGCACTACAAGTCGAAGTAGTATACAGAGAGCATACATCTGTATTACCGGGGCACTCAAATTAACGCTAAAACTGCCCTAGAAATGTTGCTGCATCTTCTACCCATGGATATTTACGGGAACCTTACGCATGAATGCAACCGTTTGGGTAACACTCACAACAAAGGGGGGGTTTCGGAGTAGGTCCATAATACTCCGAAACTTGAAGATCTCAAAACAATCTGATTGTCCGACACCTTCTATGAACTTCAAAATAAAGCAAAAAACAATAAGTCCGTAACCCAGCTGCGGTGGACGGGCACTGGTTCAGGTTAGAACTAATTCGCCAGAGATTTTTACGGCCCGCCTTTAGGCAGCAGGTACTCAGGCGGCCATAAAGACCACCGATCAACTTCAAGATGGTTAAACTCTAAGGAAATAGCGAACAGATTCACCCTATTCTGAGTCCTTGGGCACAAGGATATTCTGGACAACGAGTGGATGGATAATGAAAATACCCCATGAAATAACCAATGAAAGCAATAAAATCATTGCCTCATTGAATTATATAACTCTAGGTCAACGAAGACGGAGTGGCTCGTCTGAAATCCAAACAAACACAATTAAAGCTCTGCTAGAGCTGAGTAGAAACCCTTAGCAAACTGTAAGTCGTACGAAGCGAACACTGTTTCATAGGCAATCAAACGAACGACTGGGAGCAGCGATGAGGAGGAACAGGAAATAGTAATACATAATTTTCTAAAACAGGGGAACTACATTAAGGTCAACGAGAAGCCAGGTTACAAAGCCGAAAAGTGACAGCACAATGGACCATAAAGGGTTGAATCAAGACAGCAGGGCTATAAAGGTTGGCCATGGTCTTTTTTTTTACAGTAAACACACGCACCGAATGAGGATGATGTCTCGGAAGCATAATGAATTACCTTTACAGACACTCAAAAATTATGTTAAAGTTTTTAAAAAGAGATAGCCAACTTCTACCTCTCTTACCCTTGAAAATTGTTGACAATCAATGTTTTATATCGTTTTCTCTCAGAACGACATTTACTTTATTCCATGAATAACCGTTAGAAATGCACAGATAACTGTCAAAACGCCCCTCAATTTCGTCGATGAGCTAGGGGGCAATCAGCTGTGTACTCCATTTCCGGTTCCAAGAACGACTTTCTCTCTCAATGAGAGGAGAGCCTCAGACAGATTTCATTCGGTTATTCCTCGAATACACCCAAAGAATATCCCAGTTTTGAGGTTATTTTGTTCGAATTGTCCATAAATTCCTGAAAATGGGTTAACTTGTCTGGTGTCAAGTGCCACTTTTCAATCTGTCAATGTTTGCGTCACCGAAACACGCAGAACCATTTGCACACGATGACATGGATCATCATTTAATTGTTTGTTAAAAAGGCCGACAATCTATCAAAGCAGGTTCCGAGTTCTGCGTGGATTAATGATTACGGACGAGAGTACCTACAATATCATCGAATTAAAAAAAAAAAAAAACTTCAATGGCTACACCGATAAGGCAAACAGTGAAGTTTCCTGCAAACATTCAAATAAACAAGTGTGGTGGTCATTAATCTTCAACACGAGACAGAATACTCTTATTTTGAAACATTCCCTCAAGAACATGTTTTGAACAGAAAAGGGTCAACGTTTAACACATATGCAAAGCTTTTGGTTTTAAACTAAAGTTTTGTGCAATTATTTTCGTCTCAGATATCATTTCAAAATTCTCACAATGTTTACCAGGCTCAACTCTAGCATTAGAAACCGCTTGTTTTTATTTCGTTAGACGACTACTTTCCGCTAAACGCAATCTGAAGTGCCGACAAAAACACAGCATATGGTCTGACAGCCTATCCTTTCGCACATTTCATCACTACGCACGATAATATGAAGCACATGAAGTATAAGTGTGTATATATCACCTTCTCTAAGCAATTGTGAACACAATTGTCTTACATTTTCAACACTTTGAGGCCACACACGTTCGATATTGAGATTCAAGCCATTCACACGAAACACGCATATTTGCACAAGCCGTCCGCGCTTGATATTTATTCCTCGTCTTCGAAAATTTTGCAATTTCACTTGAAACCCATTCGAAATGTATTGTCTGGTCGAACACAATTGAAAGAAGTGACTAATTCATTAACCGGATGAGTTAATGTTGCTGTTTAGACCCACCCACCAAGTCAAATGACTCTTTGCAGCGCGTTATCTTATCACACCGTCGAGGCTATACACTCGTAAACCGTTGCGGAGCCTCATGAATCAGTTCTTGAATGACACTTAATACCGCACTCGTCAAATGAGTTGCCAACAGCAAGCTTCGAACGCTACTGATCGCCAAAAGTGTGACCACTGACATGCGGGAATAGGTGCCGGTTGTGGAACTCGCTCTGAAAGCTTCATTTGTTTATTGTTGCGATTCGATGGTGGTGGTGGGGCTTGGCGATTTGCTGTTTCTTCTTTTTTTTTGCTTTTATTATGTACTGCTTATGGACATGTTTATCAAATTTCCGATTTGTTCGAAGCTTACAGTGGTTTTACGATATCGCCCTGGAGTTTTGGCGTTGGAAGTCTGTATGCGCTGTCCAGAATAGGGGGTTATAAGTGCGTGGGATTCCTCGGGTGGCAGGAAACTGGGTGCTATTTTTTAATCATTTATAGGAGGGGATTTTTTTATGCAATCTTTTGGACGTAAGGAAATGAGAATACCGAAATTTGTCATGACATGTTCAAGTTATGAGAGGTTTGGGCTTTTTTTGAGTTGATTACAAAAAATTAGATTCTGATTCTTTAATTATTAGATTTTAATATACTAAATGCAGCTGGTAGTGCTTAAAGCGGTCGGTCCAATTTTCGATGACTCGGGCTCGTCCAAAGTGGTTGGCTTGTTAGCCCAGAGCCGCAGATTAATACACTTTTCACAATGCTGTGTCGGTGCGTCGCCTAGTTTTCCAAGCTACACAATACAGAGTCCTTCAATGTGTCGTGCTACGTTTTGACTTTTATAAGACAAATGAGAGCGGTGAGAGCAACGTAATCTCACATAGGCAACGCACATTTTCATTGGGCGGGAAAGTTTAACAGAAATGAACAATGTTTGAAATGAAAATAAACATGATTGTGACATATTTATCCTTCAAAGCAGATATCGTAACCAGAACGTAGTCGAAGCAAGAACGCAGCATTGTAAAATTTACTTAAGGACTTGACGTAGTTCTAGATAAAATATTCAGGTGGTGCCAAGTCGCCAAATCGCGGTGTTTGTTTAACGCTCGACGTAAAAATGGCGCCTTCTCAACTTCGCGCGTTGTGCCACTTTTATTGCTACTCGCATACTACTTGCGTGTAGTGCAAGTGCTTTGTCATTTCAGAGTAAATAAGGTCCCTTGATGCCCCATGCCATAAACCTCACTAAACAATGAGTCTTTGTGTTTTGCATTGAGCCTTTGAGCCAAAAAATGGATCTCGTCCGCTAAGATCTGGATTGATGGCTAACATTTACGGCACCCGAAATCACTGTCTTCAATTCCTTCGTCAGTAGAAGCTATTACGGATACATGCCCAAATCGAAAGTCAAAACACAACGGGTTGAGAGAATCTCATACTAAGGCCGTCGTTAACGCACACAAAAATTTACGGCGCTTAACCATGCTAGTTTTTGGACTTGATGAAACAACCTCATCCGGTTCTGCCAAACGGTCGCCTCAAAATGACCATCAATCCAATCCTACAACTTTCGCGAGTACCATTTTTAGTGACAAGCTAGACGCTTGTACTTCTTCGCCAAAATGACATCCTCCATCGTAGGCCACTCAAGTCTGCAAAGTCTGCTATCCTCAGTGCCCTGTTTAGGATTGAATAGCTTTAAAAAAAAATACCTGCGCAAAATGTATACCTCATTTGAAAGCAACACACAATGTTTGCATTTAAACCCTTCGGTGTTGCTGAATTCCTTTGCTTTGAGTTGGCGAATGGTACGCCAGAGCATCTTTTTCGCAGATCTATGGTCAACGGTAGATCAGGACTCCTCCTAGATATTCTTCTTGAGTCAACATTCCCGTCGCGAGAAGCAGTGTCCCTCATTATGGCCGAAATACAGCCTGTACTACGAAGAGTATATAAAATTAGACCTATACATTACATTAGCACGCGGTAGTAGCGGGAGTCACATTTTGGATACCATGTTCAAGCATTGATTAATGGCATAAATTTATGTTACAAATAAATTCAATTTTATGGATTTAAGCTTTTGCAGTTATACTCTTTGAGCATTGTCAGTGACTCGAAAGAGGTGGTGCTGTGAGAGTAAACTTTGCTCCTACCGAGTATCAAACCTAAGTAATGTAGGCTCAACAGTGCCACGGCCGAAAGAAGTGGCGCTGTGAGAGTAAACTTTGCTCGTACCGAGTATCAAACCTAAGTAACGTGGGATCAACAGTGCCACGGCCGAAAGAAGTGGCACTGTGAGAGTAAACTTTGCTCCTACCGAGTATCAAACCTAAGTAATGTAGGCTCAACAGTGCCACGGCCGAAAGAAGTGGCGCTGTGAAAGTAAACTTTGCTCGTACCGAGTATCAAACCTAAGTAACGTAGGATCAACAGTGCCACGGCCGAAAGAAGTGGCGCTGTGAGAGTAAACTTTGCTCGTACCCAGTATCAAATCTAAGTAATGTAGGCTCAACAGTGCCACGGCCGACAGTTTCTGTTCTCCCTATTATCACAATCAAATTAAAAAACTAGTGGAATTCCGTTCAAAAACTTCAATAACTTACAATGGTCTACGTAGTTATAGTAGTGGACGTGGCACGCACATTCTAAAATTGGATACATGTGTTGTCGAAAATCATGAGTCATCGACTGCTGTTCGAGTTTTGGATCTGAGTAATCTGTGCGGCTTTCAAAAACCTATTGGGTTTTTATCTTCTTTTCGATAAAATGATTAAACAGCCCGATTGGTTGAAAACAGATTACATATCTAATCTAAGGCATAACCATGTTATTATATTATTTTGAATTCTTTTCCTGAAATATAATTATATACTGAACTACTAAAAATGAGATAAATTTGAATTATCTTATTCTTCTGATTCATATTTTTTATTTACTTATTTGTTTATTATTCTGTTGTTTACTCTATTTACGTCGTATTTGTCTATTTACACTTATTTACCCGTTTTTACATAAAAATGTAAAAAATAATTTACAACACGGATTTGAACATTACTGTATTCACGGAAAATATGCTTCCGGAATTCGGCTTCTGGTTCCTGAATGGAAAATTACACTCAACCAATACAGACAACACTGAAACTTGTGCATAAGCACAGACGTCATCCGGTGTAACGAACTCAGTCGACTCTAGGGCAGAACAATCAACCTTTCGGTCTCAATGCTACTTTACCTACCTACCCACTTAATAAGCTTTCATTTAGTATCTCAGGTCAAGAATCACCAGTGTATCTTACACTCATATGTAATACATGAACAATTCAAGTTCAAGTTCAACGCTTGAAGAGCTACAAAGCAGGGGGAACGTCAGGCTTCCAGATGCTATGCATATTTTTCGACGACAACAGTTCAATTTCAATATTGCGAAAATTTGCAACGGAAGATAAACAACATACATAATTGTTCTATTGTATTGATTTATTGTATTGACTCGGATCATTGGAGAATTGTCAACTGACCACTGGTGGTGCAATGGGATTTGGACTCAGATCACTTGACATGTAAGTTATTTGGAAACGCACGTTTCTCTTGCTCATTAAGCAGGCATGACGCCGAGTTTTATGGCTCCTAAGAGGTAGTGTACTGACGTAATGTTAGGTTACAGTGGCTGGCTGCAGATTGCAGCCGGTATACCACGCGGATTGATATACTCCTATATCTGGAACCAAGTGCTTCATAGTATCAGCGGTGTTCAGTATACAGATGTCGATCAGTTCTTAGAAGTAATTAAAAAGGCATGCCCTGGGTATGAGTTCCTTCACTTATCCAGAGCATTGTACGATCAGGACAGCTAATAGTGTCCTCTCCGACAATACAGCTCCCGCAGAAATTATTACACGGTCCATCCTACCCACCCCGCAAGCTTTAGCACCATTGGCCCAGTGCCCTGTTATGACGATGAGAGTCCTGAGTGTTGGCCATAATTCGTTTGTTTTAAGGCACGTGGTGCCTCCTGGACATTGTAGTTGATTGCATCAATCTTTAGAAGTGGGTCGGCTGTATCGAGCTGCAACGCCTCGCGAGTTTTTCGCCTATCTAATTGCTTAGAGTGTTGCAGTGTCTCGGCACCCAAATGAGGTATATTAAAATTGTCAGTCGGAGTTGATGGCTGAACATTAAAAAGCTTTTACTGAAGGTGATTTCATCAAGGAATGTTATTAAAGCTGCAAACACTTTTTGTCCTGAAAATGTGTTGAAATCTCTAGAAAAAGAATTATAAATTTACATATAACATCTCGTGGCTTAAATGCAGTGTCAGTTTTCTGATTTGTTAAGTGAATTAGGGAGCGAATATTCCGGTTTAACCTACTTTACCGATGTACGTTGGTTATTTTGTTCTCATGTTCTCAAACGATTCTGGGACTTGAAAGAAGAAATATGTCAGTTGTAGATAACTAAAAACCAAGACACCAGCATGTTTCGTAGTCTAAAATGGTTACATTATTTAACTTTCATGATATATATAACAAACAGTTTTAGACTACAATTTGCTACAAAGTGCAATTTTTGTTTAAGCAGAATATCACATTATTATGAACATGTGTTCATAATATGCTTGCTCTTTGGGAAAATCATTGAGAAATGAGAATTTGACGAACTTACCTGCATGCAATACGCATAAATTAAGTTAAGGTGAAACTGCGTCATATTAAATCTATACGGAAAAAATGTTCAACCATAGAACTCAATTTAAAAAATGTAGTTTGCAGATTTCGAGTTTTTGAAAAACAAGATGGATTTATTTTCTTAGATTTTTACTAAATCATACTCGTATGCATATGGAGGTTATCAAAATGAAGTTCGCCTCAAAATTATGATCTAAACTCGGTGAAGTTGGAAAGCCATTTCGATACGAGAACACTCGAAAATTGACGCACTTACTTTCAGTCATGAAGGAGAATAATTCGGCAGACAGATCTCGAATAACTGATATACACACTGGGTCTGTTTTAAAGGTAATCACTGCCGACGAGATTTATCCACAGGTAGAAAAGCTGGTAGCAGAAAATAGATGCCAAGTATTAGTAGTGTTACCACTAATCTAGTTCTTTTTTGATTTTTGAAATAAATCCGTTTTGTAAAAAATCTATATTTATTTGCGGCTCATACAAATCTAAATCCTGCTGGGTCGGCCCTTGGTAGCCATTGAGGTGGACTTGCTTGCTTGACACTAGATCAATTGAATTTGTGACACAACAAAATCTGCAACTCACACGATTAAGTTAAACTTCATCTTATGTTTTTTATTGAAAAAATGTATTTATTTTAAAATATGTATTTTTTTATATACGCACTATAATCTCCTTAGTCTGTTTTTTTGTTTTGTATTTTTATTTTCATTTACATTTTGTTCAATATATAAGTTGTCCGAAAAATTATTTCATTTGTGTTTTCTTTCCTTAACTTCAACCACACTCTGCTAATAATATGCGTACTATGATTTTGTTCACTTATTTTCATTATATCTCGCTTTTGTATCATTACTTTCATTAAATACGAGAAAACAATTATTTCTTCATTATATATTTAAATATAATAATTATAATAATTAATTATTACATGATAAAATAATACCTAAATATTGTTTGTTTTGTTTTGCTTTTTGTTTATAATTAATTTTTACAATATGCGAATATCTTCACTAATAGTATTAATAATATTCTAGGCTTTACCGTCATTCATCATTAAAAATATTTAATGCTTCACTTACATTTTAAGTTTATTGATTTGTTCATTATTTCCTTTGGGTTTGTCTGTTTTATATTTATTCTTTTTTTCGTTTTTACGTTTCCTATTGTATGGATTTGTTTTTCTGTATTTGGTATATGTGTCCGTTTCATTTCGGGGGATTTGAGATTTCCTTCATAAACACGCATGCGCAATCGACATGCTTACTTTAGGTTTATACATATACATACTATTTCTTATTTTTATTTTTTTTTTATTTATTTCTTTAATGTTCATTCCTTCATTTTGTTAATTATGAAATCACGTGGTGGTACAAGATACGAAGTGTATTATTAATGCTTCATTTTGTTTATTTCAATTATTTATTCTAAGTATAATTTACATTTTTACAGTTTGTTTTTGGTTTTGGTTTTTTCCAGAATATTCTGATTTTCTTTTTCACCAGTCAGTCGGAAGGCTTTATTTCAATTTGATTTGTTTTTTTAACTTAATTTTTCGCGATATTAAAAAACGCGAATCTATAATTTACTTTTTATTTAGGAGGATTCCCTTGCATCGATTAAAAGTACTTTTGATCCAATACATTTTTGAAAACGTCAACTAAGCTGAAGAAACCAAACTGTGACCCGAACACAGTCGGAACGCTCAAACCCGTTGGCGTTAATGTAGTTTCTCAAACAGAACGTAGTTGCAAACTTAGTCTCTGATTCGAATCAGTTTATTCGACTTGATATCAAAACCCTTATCTTTTAGTAATTAATTATAAATTCAAAGACAAACAATGGTTTTCTGAGTAAAATCAATACCTTCAGCTTTCACACGAAATTTTGAACGCCGTCTTATTTGGCAAGAAAAAAAGAGACATAAAACTCAAAGATAAACTAAAAACAAAATAAGTAGTGTAACATAACAAGCTAATGTGGTAGTAAACAAATACCCGTAAACAGTAAAATAAAGGGAATCAAACATTTTTTTAACTACAAAAATTTGTGATAAATTCACTTGTAACGGTAAAAAATAAACTAAAACTATACATAACCAAATTAACTAGATGAACTGTTAATAACTTATCGATAATGATCCCATTTGTCCTATACATCGGCCTTCATCGTCGAAAGTTGCTAATGTCAGGCGGGATAATTTATTGCAGAGTACGCCGTTACCGTTATTTTGAATTGGATTTGGTTCTGAAAATAAACAAAAAATATTTATTTTTTACAATTTTTAAATAAGATGCCATCGGGGGGCATTTAATCAATTCCGAGGAAAATTAATAGAATTTGAAAAGGAGTGGAGGTAGTATGCACGTATATTAATTTATTTTTGAAAATAATTTAACACAAAGTGTATATTCGTTTATAGGGGTAAGAAGAACTAGTGCCAGAGAAGGAAGGACAAACCGAGAGCGCCGCTTCCAAGTGCGATGATAAAACCAGTGCGTGAACAAATTTTAATAAATCTCATTTCGAAAAAAACGAATTCATGTCCTATGAATTGGTTACATTAACCACATCCATGTGGAGCCCAATTCGAGATAACCTGCTAATGAAAGCCTATGCAGCAGTCCACGGCTGATCTTGTAACTCCTCATCGGAAAAATTAGAATAAGGATTCAACCGAATATTTTAGTAATTTCTCTGATTTCACCTGTCTTTTTATATTATCATTTTTCGATAATCCTTTCATGAAGGAAGAAAATTCTAAATGACCAAAATAAACCGGAGTTCAAGCAGTAGACTTGTTCGGTTTGACAATCCCTCAGGAACGGATGAATTCAAGGGGCCTGCAACTAGGTCTCGCAGATACCGCGACATTTCTAAAACCCAAAAATGTTTGGCGAAGCCTGGAAAGTTTATAAAAATTTGACGAAACCTTTCGTTGGATGGGAACATGGTATAAAGTCCTTTCTGTCTGAGCATGTGATAAGCGGCAGTTCATGAAAGTCTACGAGTTAAATTTGATTACACCCAGAGACCTACCCACCTTCTACCTCGGCTGTCAGAAAAGAACACACAACATCTCACCGGACAAATAGAGTCGAAAACAAAACAGGACCTTTCCGCCGAACCCAACATCCCTATATAAGAGGAAGCCACCAAAATACGTAGTCGTTAATTCGCCACGGGTCATAGCCATCGCGCCTGTGCCAGCGAAAATATTGTGTAATAAAAGTTATATTTTTTTATTATATTAAACGGTTATTTTTTATAGAATATTTATTATTCATAGAATATGATATTAATATTAAATCATAGCATAGCTTATTTTCTCTCTTTATTTTCCGGTTCAATGGTTCGGTAACCGACATCATAATTGAACATTTAGGCCCTTAGAGCGAAGCCATCACCCACGCCTTCGATCCATCTGTAAAGATTCGCAGAAGGCAATACAGCTTCTGGTGTGTCAGCCTTCCTGTAGCATCTGGAAAGCTTCTAGTACCGGCGTCCCCTCGACACTGAAATTAGCCGCTTAGCCTTATGAAATAAAAAATGGTCCAGGCTAACCTAGACACATGATCAGTGTCCGTACAAATCCTAGCTTATGCTTAAAAATCTGGTGATAACGGAGGTGAATATCACACAGAAGGCTTGTCGGCTGATCCTGGGTCCATATCAAACGCTGCGCTAATTAGACAGTCACCAATTTTTAAAGATCTTTAGAGCAAGGACATGATGTGCTTATCTCTGGTACAGATACTCTCATTGAGAACGGTCCATGAGGAGATCGGTTATGGCCACGTCACCTCCTGCTGGGCGAGACATGATACCTTCCCAGCACAATCAGTGAACCAAGAGCCCATAGAGATCAGACGTTAACTTGGCCAGTTGATCACACTGAACTGAAAGCTTCCAAGAATTTCCAGCAGTAGATCACGATCCGGTTCACAGACACCCAGGCGAGCGGCATCCTCAAAATCCAACTGGATTGTGCTATTACCACGAAAAATGGAGTTTCAACGCTCGTAGCTGCAAACCACCATGCAGTTTCAACCAAATAGCGGCCTTGTCTTCGCAAAATTAAGATCATTATAGGAACCGACTACAGGCGACAGCAACGCAACATCACTATCATTCTTATGTGACCAGTACACAGACATGAAATTCTTGGTCGACTCTGGATCTATCATCTCCTTCATCCCACGCACTTTGTCAAGAAAGAACACCAAACCAAGTGATTTCAAACTTTACGCTGCAAATAACACAGTTATTGACACCTGCGGACAGGCTTCAGTCATCCTAAATATCGGAATTCGTCGACCTATTAGATGGAGCTTTATTGTGGCTGATGTGGGGACAGCCATCTTATGGGCAGACATACTAACGCATTATGGCCTGCTCGTCGACCTGAAGGGGCGCTGCCTGGTCGATCGTTCAACACAGTTCACTGCCCCATGCAAAATCTTTGAAGTTGTCATACATAGTATTTCCACCATTGGCCCGTCAAGTAACAGCTCATGGACATTTACAGAGCTCCTATCGAAATATATCAGTATTACGAAACCTTCACCAATAGCTCATACCAGAACAGACAATCCTGTCTCACATCATATTGTTACCTTTGCCCCATCAGTCGCAGGACGTCCTCGACGTCTTTCGGGTGAGATCTCAGTTCATTCATCTTTCAAACGTGCCCATACGTACACGTTATTTGGCGCCACCAGTGATTGAGATTATTCAACGCGGCATGTCTAGAATCGATTTCTGACTTAATTATTCATTAATTCTTGAATCTGGCTCATTATATACTCAGCTTAGTTTTGTTGTTGCGTCGCGAGTAAAGTAAAGGCGAGCTGAGTATAGATTCGACAAGATAACAACTTTCAGCCTTAATCATCCTCCATTACTGATTCAATCACCCTTCATTCCAATAAGTTGATTTCATAATTGATTGCCATACTGTGCCCCTGGCTTGCACACACATCGGCATATGCGACCGAGTAATTTGCCAGTTATCACAAACAGTTACAATTTTACTGTACAACCGGCAGGTGAAAGTTATAAATCTGCACTCAAACACTGGGATCAGAAAAGGGGAACGCAAATCATGCGTGCAGCAACCTCATCAATTATTTTCCAAGCTGATAACCACAAAATGTCAAAGTAAATATATCCAACAAAGTGCACATCGAAAGCTTGTTATCTTTAATTGACCTTTCCCTTAACAGAAAAACACAGAAAAAATCATCCTACGACAGGTGAACCTACTTTCATCCTCAACAAATTCCGTATGGCAGTCACAAGCTCATCCTGAATTAAAGTTACAATATTTACGATGACCCTTTTTGAGAATCAATATTTGATCAATCCCTCTCCAGCTGTGCGAGCTGTGTCAACCCTTCCCGTGCAGAGCGCCGCACACACTCTCGTGTTAACGAATATCTAATTATCTCCAAACCGCTCTTCTCTCCGAGTGCTAGTTAAGTCCCATTCCATGTCCCTCTGCCAGCCAGATTGTGAAAGCAACCATAAAACGTTATTACATCTAATCATAAGCGACAAGCAATAAGAGGACATCTTGAGGCAACCGAATAACTATAAGATAACATTCTCAGTCGGATACCGGTGACTTTGACATTTTCATCTATCAAGTGACACAATCGACGTTATCCCTTCGGGCGACGATAAATTGCCGACATTCAATGGCAATTCATTTTCGAAATTCCTTAGCATCGCCGCCTCGATGGAAATTAGTCGATAAATTCCAATTAAGTTTGTCCACAATGAAGACATTTTCCACAAAAAAAAGAAAAGAGAAAAACCAACCCCATCACCCAAACTCAACCGAGAAAGCCCTGTCAATTTCACCTGAAAAGTGAAGGTGACTTAATGCGCTCCGTAAATAAAATCCACATCGCAGATGAGCCATGCAGGCAGATTAATTAAAGTCACAGGCAACCGAGGCCAACCTCCGCTCAAGAGGGCGAACACACACACAGCGAAAAAATCAGCAAAAAATTCACCAGAAGCACCACCCCGGTGAAAACTGCCATGAATAGGAAATGATGAGTGACGCCGGTGAGGGACGTCGGAACTCGGAAGCACCTCCCGTCCTCAAGCGAAACTTCCTTATCCTATTAGTATTAAGATCCTATGTTAGAATAATAATTACTTCCACTGAATTTGTTAATTCCTCCGGATATGTGTCGGAAGTTATAAATAAATGGCATTGAAAAGATTACGCCTGGCTGACGGAGGGACGGGATCCGAATGGAGTGAGCGTCGTGCATTAATTACACTCTCTCCTTCCAGTGGTGTACCCACCGATTTTGGCCAACTATCGCATCGAATGTCTACCAAAGTCCCAAACATGCTGCCACATGGCTCCCAGGAGGCTAAATTATACGAGTGTGTTGTCGTCGTCGGAGGGCGCACGATTAGGAGTGGAACAATTGCCACAGACTACCCCTAAGATTTTGGGGTTTCGTGCATAAGCATCGCTTAGATGGCTTAAAGCAACAAATACAAATCGTTAAACAGAACTTTAGTTCGTCCGTGCCTGCGTCGTACTGTGTGTGGTAGTGTTGTCCTTGTTTCTGTCCCGACAGCAACATCCTCAGGGTTTTGTGTAGCTAGAGGAGAGATAATGAAGGTACATCCCATTAAATATGCCAAAACGTTGGCCAGGCCCAACCGACAATATGGACAGGAAGGATTCTTCCATGGACTCGTGAGTACCAGCCGTGTGGTGGTGTAGAGTGAGACAAAAACCAGTTTGACACAAAATTGCTTTTTGTGCACTGTCAAACCAACAGGACAGATACTACATCCAAGCAATTCCTGTGGGTAGTGTTAAAATTTTGTACGAAACCACTCTACCTGCAAACAGAGGACGTGGGGTGGCGTGGCACACACAAAATTGTTTACCTGTGTGTGTATATAAATCCAACGGGAGTTCGTTTAGGACACGGGACAGGACAAGCTTGTCAAGGATGATGGTTTGATCAGGACTGTGTGCTTGTTGCGTTTGATTGGCTAAACTTACCGTCGTGAATATGCTCGGTAGCATTTCCCTCTCCACCTTCTCGTCTTCGTCTCATTTGTTCCGCAAAATGAGCAATTAAGGCATCCATCATAGCCGCTTGTCTTGAGAATATTTGCATCAGTTTTGATATCTGTATTCCATTCTCCACTGCGTCAAACTGGAAAGATGAAAAATATTTTGCATTTAGTTGGAGGAACGGTCAAAATTACTGGATGAAATATCTGCGAGGAAATCTATTTTTAAAGATGACAACAAAAATAAATGGTAGTTGGTGAAATGATGGCCGCTCATGTTTCTTAACCTGAGGAATGTTGGAAATACCTGTTTTCATGGAAACTATTTGTGCTTAAGCAGTATTAGTGGTATTCTCAGTTACCTTGGGCACGTATTCGCACAGTAGAGTCCTCATTCCTTTGGGCATCAAAAACAACACTGAAGGCCGTAGGGATTAGTAGCGCTGTCAGTAGCGCAGTGGGGGACCTAACATGGACGAGCGCTGGTTGCCAGCAGTTACACATAGGCTAAAGTAGATCCACTGTGTTCCTTACGTCACAGGATGTAATATCGTAAGCCAGCGCACAATGTTCTGGGTGGAGCTACTCTCTTCACTCTCGAGCCATTTGCCAATTGGGACATGCTTTTTTTAAATTTATCTCTCAGTTTAAAACAAAGAGACGAACTGAGACGATTATTTGTGCAAGTAGTTAATTTTTTCGTGCTTGGAAAAACCTTTTGGAGTCTTTTTCTTGTTGACGACTTCTTAAAAACTGAATGTCTTAACTCAAGAGCAATTCACGACTAAAATTATGAAACAATGTTCACGTGGATACTAGGCAAATGCGAGTGTGCACGTATGCATGCGCTAAAGTGGACCGTTAACTCAGGGCACTCCGTTTAGTTTGGATAGCTGAAGACCATTTCCTTCCGATGTTGCGTTCCGATAGCTGACGTTCGGACGAAGGACTGACGATCGGATAATCGACGCTCTACTGTACTTCTATCCACTTTAAATTGCAAACGAATAGTGTGAAGAGCACAACATGAGTTGAGTATGTCCGCCGCTTTCTCCGAGGAGTAGAAAAGTTTTCTTGCAACTAGCAAACACCTAAATCTGCCCTTCAGCACACCGAAAGTACGCTCAATCGTACACCATGCTGCCGACAGTCGTTAAAAGCAAGTGAATGTCAAGTGAATATCCGGAATCCCCGACGACAGAAAATACTTAATCACACGTTAAAGAAATAAATTTTACTGAATCGATTTGCAATTGACTTATAATTTTAGTTTTTGTTTTGAAATCTCCATTCTTGAAAATTGTATTTCAGGACATTGACCCAATCAAACGGTTGAGTTCAGGCTGAGGCTACGGCGTTCTGACACAACATCCTCGTAGGCTCGATGTAACGCGTAGCAACGCTTGTCCAAGACCGACCGCCTGAACGCGAGTTACATGCCGCAACATCTCAGTGCACCTTCTACCTTAGCAACAATGTTTCCAGGCACTTGTTTACTGTACATACATTTCAACTCATTGGGTCTAGTAAGCGTGTTTTCGTGTTATTTTCAATATCCTAGTTTTTCCATTGTAGACTTTTGTCGAAAGCGGTAATTTATTTACAACTAATAAATTGTGTTAAACGTTCAATATATTGTGTTTCAAGTGCTCTTCCCTTCATAAATATAACTCTAGCAATTCTGATTCAGCGCCAGCGTTTCAAGCTTCAGTAGCAGTACCTTTATGCATGGATGACAGGTCTCCATCCGGAGTTCGTCAGCATCACAGGACTCGGTTATATCAGTGTCTCGGCATCCACATAAGTTGAATGCTGAAATATTTGGCAACCTGAGTTGAAAGTGACTGCACTCAGAGATGGTTCATATTTTGTATTTACGATGTGCATAGAGACGAGCTATACAACGCCATGTCTAGTTTTGACATTTCTGCCAAACCCGTCAGGTTGTGCAGGATGGCGATGGACAACTCTCGCTGCTCACCGAGACCTTCAATGTCAAAAAATGATTGAGACAAGACGACGCGCTTTCATGGGACTTCTTCGACATCATCCTGGAGAAGGCAGTCGCGTACACGCCAACACTAAAGGTACGATATTGCAGAAGTACGTGCAACTGTCTGCATGCGTGGATGGCATTGACGTGATTGGGCATTGACACGGAAGTGGTTACAATGTGTGAACGAGGGCAAGCCAAAATAAATGTTATCCTTATGAACGGATGTCAAACATCAGACGCTATGGAAAAAGTGTCACAATGGATAGCTATTACTCCGAGGTGGTTAAGGACTTCGCTTGCCTCGGCTAAGCGCTAAACAGTACAAACAACACAAGTACCAAACGCAAGTACCAACACAAACCAAACACAAGATCAAACGCAGAATAACTCTTGCCAACCTCTTTTTTTGGGGGCTCAAAATGCTTTGGGTAACAGAAGACTAAGTTGACTCTGCATAAGACCTTGATCATCCCAGTCCTGCTGTACGTCACAGAGGCATGGACTATATCCAAAGAGGATGAAGAGGCTCTTGGTCTTTTCGAGAGAAATGCACTGCGCTCGATATACGGTCCCGTCTGCATTGATGACGTCTGGGGAAGAAGGTTCAACCTCGAACTGTATGGTATACACAGCGACATGAGTCTAGGCATGAGTCTACGGATCCAACGCCTGAGTTAGTTAGGCCATGTACTTAGCTCCGGACCGAAGCGTATTCGACTCTGAGCCTGTGGGACAACGCGACAAAAGACGAGTCGAGGGGGACCTTAGCTGATTTGGTGCGTGAAACTGGAAACAACTGGCGAGAGCGGGACGGCTGGACAGGTATACTATGTGAGGCCCAGGTGCACCCCGGACTGTAGCACCCAAGAAGAAGAAGAAGAAGATGGCCGACTGCATCGTGGATATGAATTTCCCAGATTGATGACTTCACCTGCTTAATCAATGACCTTGTACACTTGCACGGCTACTATTTCTACTATAAAGTGAATGAGCTTCTTCTAGACAGTCATACTCTTTGAGCACAGTCAGTGACTCGAAAGAGGTGGGAGCGTGAATTTTTCATTTCTTTTTATTTCTAGTACCGGGGTGAACTAGGTGACGTAGGCTCAAGCGCGTAGGGGTCGACGAACCAACCCACAACGCCACGGCCTCCAGTGGTGACATTGCGAACCGAATACGTTAGCTCATCTTTACTGACTACTGGCGAACAGAAGGAACAGTACACAAGTCAAGGAAAAATTTCCACACTCGGACAAGAAGAAATTGCCATTCCGAGGCCATGTTCGGCATCTGTGCAGTGTTTATAGCCAAGATATTGCATGAATTATGCTTCGTATCGAAGCAATATGGGCAGATATTGGTCATTGTGACCTCCTTTTTTCTGAACATGGAGATGTGAGTGTAGAATAAATGATTGAGAAGGTCATTGCGGAAACATGCATATTTTATGGGTCATCTGAAATCGTACACTCAGCTAGTGTTTGAAAAATCGCCTCTGGGATGTGCGTCGCATATAGTCACCATTCCCAGCAGATTCACTTCAGCGCAATGTCTCTTATTTATACATGCATTTGTATGTTTGTGTTTTATTTGAGCCTTTATATTAAAGCCTGTTCTCACTTGGGATGCACGCATTTTGCGGCAATCTCATGGGGTTCTTACGAGTGCAGTTCCTTATATCGATGATACACAAACGATGTTCCAAAGTAAGCACAAGAAGTTTCTTCAGAATTCAACCATGGTTAGTCGCAACCATTTGCGGAAAGTTTTTGATTGTACTTAATGAAAATACTCGTAAGAATAATGTTCTCACAGTCGCTCCTTGACTTTCTTTTTATTCTTCTTCAGGGGGTTAGCTGTGGTTTGCTTTTGGTCTCAGCTTCTACAGCAGCTCCAGGAGTAACATGGCTTACTCGCAGCATTCTATGCAGACTATACTTGGCCGTGTTTCTACATATCCAAACATGCGTCCAAGCCTAAGCACTCGCGTGATAGTACTGTTCATTCGATAGAGAGCGGTAAAACCACGCCAAGCTGATATCATGTGCTTGCAATTGCTTTGATTGAACACGCTCCCAATTCTAAGCTCTCGCGTGATGTTGCTGTGCATTGGATGAAGAGCGGTACAACCAAGCCAAACCGAAACCATGTGCTAGCAATTGCGCAAGAACGCTAAAAAGCTAACGAACTCGCATGATGCTGTGCACTAAATGAAGGACGCTACAGCCAAGCCAACATCGATAACGTTGTGTATCCTAACCTTTCTTTCTTTCTGTGCACTAGCTACCACCTCTGTTTTATTATTTTTTTGTTGTATTGTCTTAAGTTAAGTCTTGTTAGTTTTCTGTGTTAAATGTTAGAACAGTAGATGAAGACTCATTCTTGTCTTTTTTTTTGAGCGAAGTGTTAAGGAATAAGAGTTTAAATCGAAAAAAAGAAAATAAATAAATTAAAGAAAGACAATAAAGGTGTTTTTTGGCCATAAACACTGGCTAACCAACATAACTCAGGGGCTTGGTTGTTTGCAGTTGTAAGTTTCATACAACATTTATTCTCCACTGTTTTGTGGTAAGTTGTCTTTGGACCAATGAGTGGAACAAGCGTTACCTCTGGCCCCTGAAATACATGTATAAGCACGAATTAGAGCCTGTTGGTTGACCAATTCTTCAAAATTTGTAAAATATGAAGTAAGTATTTGATATACTGGGGGACCTTGCTAGAAAACCCGACTACGTATGCCATGACAGCAAATGGCATGACGCTTGCACGCTATCATGCGCCCCTTCTACAAGGGACTCGAGACACCGCTTTCGACTCCTCGCTTTCGACACACAGTAATGCACAGATACACAGTGAATTGCCTTTTTTTGTTAAATTCGTCCGGTTTCACTGTGAAATTTTAACTAAAATTCAGTTGCACTTCATTTAACTAGATTTCATGAAAAAAGCTTTAAGCTTTTAAGAACTGTAAGCATTTTTCTCGAATGACAACAATGTACTGTGAGACAGTCCCGGAAATTCTGCTGGCGGACGATTGACTACAAAAGTCTCTCGCAGTGTTTGGCAAGGATCTAACTTGTGGCAGCAGCTTTCGGCAGATAGTGTAGTAATACCTAAAAAAGTTGACATATTCATGCTTGCCTATTAGTTGTGCATTTTCCAGCTTCGATCTAATTTGCTCCAAAACAAGCCGTTATTGTTGACGGTGAAATGATCTGTTTCCGCGACTAATCTCATCCAAATCATTCTCTTCTCATTTCAGAAAAAATAAATGCTTTCCTAAATTGGAACTGACAGTAGAAGTGGTTCCATAGTGAACTGAGCTTTAAAGCTTGAACACATTGAACTCAATTCAAGGCTTAAACGAAACTGGCCGACGCTGAACAAAAAGAGATCATCATCATTGATCGCTTTAAGTCCGAGGAACTAGCGACTTTTGCAGAAGCTGCAGAGACAAGAAAGAGCTAGAACCTGTTCACGATCAGATTTGTGGAAGTCCAGCCCTAACAAAGAAAAGAAGGCAGTTCCTAGGAGTGCTTCGCAGAGCTGGAGGACTTAGGTAGTCAATGAATCTGGTGGTTTTAAGGAATAAAAGAAGGTCGGACGGCAGTAAAACATCCCATACTACGGGCACAATGGGCCCAACACGTCTAAGTAAGCCACGACTTTAACGTTGTCACAAAATACCTGACTAACCTGAACTGAACAAATTGAACTCAGTTCAAGGCTTAAACCGAACTGTGAAACTGAATAAGTCAGAGAACTGAAATTTAATCCTGAAGTGGATTGTGCAACTGCGAATAAGGTATTTATTCAGCATCGAAAATGGTTAGAACTAGTGAATCGTATGAACGGAGAAATGATGTCCGGCTATCACATGATGATGAGCGTATCATATTATCACCGTCTTTTCATTGATAGGATAAAAAGAATAGACAAGATAATAAAAAATCCCATCAGTAGGATGAGAAGAGAGACAATCACCCCAGAATCAAGTAACATCGTTTATGCCTGTCATTTGCACTGCCAAGGATTGCTTTTTAACTATCGTGTGGGTAACGACAACATTAGTGAGAAGTAATTTATTTTTTATGTCACTCCTATGTGGCGCTGAATTCACACTCTCAAAAACAGCAAAATATCAAGACGTTAAACTTGACTCCAAACTCATTTAAAGAGAAAATAAGGAGGACAGTGTGGTGCTCTACAAGTGCATATGCGCCTTCGTGAAAGCATGGGGTTATGATTCACGGCTGGTTCACTGGTTATACACCATGATAGTAAGACCCCACCATGTCTCTAGTCTGGTGGAAAGCACTGGAGAAGAAATATCTTCTGACGCTGACACGAAAATCCAAAAATCGCCCTGCCTAGGTAGGTCTCAGGTAGTCTCAAAACATCACCGATGCAACACTCCAGGCTCTCCTATTCCTCCGTCCCCTCAACAGCTCAAAGAGGAGAGACAACCCATACGGTCCATATGCTTCCATATAGAGTTTGGACAGTGGCACAAACAGACAAACGGACTAGTTACCCTGGCCACTGCAAAGACCTTCAGTCTACGTTTTCCGGCCCAAAAGCAATGACAGGAACAAATGGTAGAAGGGGGAATATCCCTGGACACTGACGGCTCGAAAACGAGTACGAGTGCGATTGGGTCCACTTCGAAACGAGTATGAATCATAGTGGCTTCGATGCAAGAGACAGCACTTGTTCGGAGAGACCACAATATAACCGACAAATCGAAGATAATTTTTTCTGAAAGCCCAACGGCACCGTGACCCTATGCTGGGTACCAACTACCATAGCATCGGAGCTGGAAGAATCAATGGCCATGCCGCTGAGCTCCATAAGGAAAAACAACTGGAAGTCGAAGCCACAACTCGTTGGCTTGTTCTAAGTATTGGAGAAACTGCAAGGGTTCTATGGCCGACGCTGAGCAAAAAGAGATCATCATCATTGATAGCTTTAAGTCCGAGGAACTAACGAGGAGAGAAAGATCTCGAACCTGTTCAACATCTGATCTGTGGAAGTCCAGCCCTAACAAAGAAAAGAAGGCAGTTCCTAGGAGTGCTTCTCAGAGCTGGAGGACTTAGGAGCTGTTGAACTGAAAAGGCTCCCGGGATTAGTCAATGGTGGTTTAAGGAATAAAATAATATCTTACGGCAGTAAAACATCCCATACTACGGGCACAATGGGCCCAACACGTCTAAGTAAGCCACGACTTCAACATACCTGGCTACCTAGCTATGTCATTCCGATTGCCATCATCGCAGTGGTTACTGGGAATGCCGTCTCAGTTGATTCCACCTTTCAGCTTCAGATTCCACCTTCAGAGCAACTTGTTTTTATTCAAAAATTAAAGTTCTTGCACAAAAGTCATCCAACTTTAAATAACTGAACTTCGCTTGTGCTGAATGCTCGAGAAAACATCAATTTACTCCCATTTCAGTCCTCAATTGGACATTGCTTCAAGTCCACTCTATACACATGAACACAGAACAGAGTTTACATTTTTCGGTTGCCCGGACATTTTTAGTTAACGACCTGTGCACCGAGACATTTCCGAACATGAGGTCGGGCAGTGGTTGGAATTGAATTCAGGCCAGTAACTACGGGGCACCTGGGTAAGCATTATGAAAGTGCCTTCCAGCCCAAAAAGCAACAGTATATTCATTCTGCAGTCTCTTTTAATATTTTGATATCTACCCGCTCTCTCTCTCTCTCTCTCTCTCTCCCCCCTAGTATCAATTAGTTTCCTAATCCCAAGTGTACATCTTCACAGCTACAGACGGGAGGTGAAATCCCTAAATTTGACAACCCAGTGTTGGCAATCAATCCGTCCTGGTACCGAAGTAACTCCTCTAACCGGGCGGAGAATTTTCCGACGAAACGTATCTGCATCTAAAGACCCGGGGATGATGATATATCTGATGGTATCTGCTTACTTTCTGCGGCCTGGCAGGAGATACTCTCGATTCATATCCAAATTCAATCAATACCCAAGTAAGTAAGGATATGGGTAATACGATGCGATGCCTGCTCAACCACATGTATCATTTATGTGCATAGGTGCATCAGAAATTCGGAGAATAAATAGAATTCCCACAGAGAAGATCCACAAGAAAATCCGGTGCGACCTACTTGTGGGTTGAAACATACTCCCAACATACTCCCAACATACATAACAAATTCAGGTTGAACGCATGGAAGACACGGGGCGTGGGGGTGTGTGGTTGGCGGTTTGTATGATGGCTTTTCGTAGCATATCAATTAGCATATTCCCGGCAGGCGCAGTCCTTTTGTATTCCAAAAATCCTTTCACCACCGAAACAAAAGAACCTCGCGAAGAATGTACAATGCGTGCTGAAATGCAAATAAACAAAGCTCGTGCACACTCACCTGCAGAAATATACACGTCTGACATTCGGGATCATCACTCGCACTCGGTTTGGCAAAATCCCAGGATAAGTCTTCGTATCTGAGTCCCAGCAACAGCGTCTGTAATTTAAAATGACATGTAGCAAAGCACCGAAAAGGACATCAATATTGATTACTTACATATTCCACAGGATCAATTATGTAGATACCACGCTCGTTTATCGCAACAATTACTGAAACATCCTTGTGATTCACTAAGCTCATAAGACCACGAACTGGCTGTTCCACTTGACCATGAAAAAATGCAGCACTGCAAATGATTCGAAATACAATTGAGTGGGGGACAAAATTAGTGGGCGCTGATGGCATAATGGATATCTGGATACAGTGCACAAAAACAACAGACAACAACAGCAGCAGCCATAACAAAGGGTTGTGCAGCGTACTATTAATTGCCACAGGGACACGTTCCCATTTTCCTTGCATTCATTTTATTCCCGGGAACGCGGACGGCGCGGCTGCCGGAGAACTGCCGGCTAACATGTACGTGCTTTTATTTCTGCATTTTATTGTCGACTGAAAGGGGATAGCTGCCAGAACACAAGGCTCACCATTGAAGCGATGCTTCTAAAAGATTTCTTTTGTTATACTAGCCTGTATGCATGTTCTAGAAATGAGGCGGATGACGCCTGTATCTACCTCCAGTCCGCACGCCATTATTCTGTGTGTGTGTTTTTTTTTTCAATACAAGGAGAAATGCTGGGTAGAATTAGCAGCAGTGCATTTCTCACTATCCCTCTCTGCTGTAAAACGTGTCTTTTTAAAGAATAACACTTTGCTCAGCTGCTTGTAAGACCCGTGTACTTTGTTTACATTGGAAAGTGATAGTGTTTAAATTCCTAAAAGGGCACACACGTGATGTGTCCTCGGTGCACCCTAACGGAAAGTGCTTCCTGCAGTGAGAAGATCTTAATCCAGTCGTTACTTGCAACAATGTTATTGGGGATTTCACTCACTACCCCCCGCGTTGGCCGTCGCAAGTGGACCATGTCAGCAATCGCAACATGACTGGTGTAATGCCGTAGTGTCGCTTTTTACGAGCAGGGCTGGCACGATACACGATACACGATTTAACGAAGGACGGCATGGGCTCCAAGGAACCATGGGATATGCAATGTTCTAGAAAATTAGTCGCTCAACGTAATTATAAATATGAGCTTCAATCAAAATGTGTAATTGGGTCGTAAACCGTATGCGAGTCGTTGCTCCACCCAACAGGTACGCGTACGCCTCTCAGAATCGGCAGTAAATATAATGGTAAGTCAATTGCTCTCAGCCCTGATAACGGGCGGAACACAATCACCCGGAATGAATACATATTTACCTACCGACGTTGGATGTCATGCACACAACATAAAATGTAGGTGAACATTAGCAAACTCGCGACGTAATTGAAACTAAATTGCTCCCCGCTCATTGGGGATGTACTTAAATCAGTGTGGATTCCCTTCTTCTCCGTCTAATCTTCGAAAAGTAAATAGACGTTGCAAACAATTCTCCGCCAATCGATGCGAAATAACTACGGCAATGGATGGGCGCGGGCGGTCTATATACAGAATATATTTATATTATCTAGGATTTACGAGTATCTATTCCTAGATGGAAGTGCATACGTGATTGTTTATTTTAGCAGTTGGGAAAAACGGATTAAGTGCAATTCGTTAAAAGCACTTGCAAATTCAATTCCCGGGAGTATTAATTGTGGATCAAGCGATATTTGCATGTTTTTCATTTGCAGTGCATTTGCGAGCTGGAAAATGTGTCAGGGTATGCAAATGAACATGAGTTCATAAACCTTTTCAGATCAATCAAATGAATGAATTTTATCGATTTGCGTCAACTGCCTCTGCTCCAGTTTGAGTTGCCAGCAAGTTGATGTGTGTTCGCTTCTAAACTTGGCACTAATTGACATTTGATATCAGCTGGTATGCAGAATCTTCTTGTATTTGTTAAATTAACTAGGTTTTGATTGCATAAATACATACATTTAAAGACATAGATGTGTGCGAGGTTTTTGTTTCTAGTACCACCAACACCGAAGTATGTTTCAACAATTTCCGTGTTTTGCTGGACGTTGGAGAAGCCAAATGAAGGGGATTTGCACAATCGTTACATGAAAAAAGGAATAAGTACAAATGGAGGCAGTTAAGGGATGCCCATCACATCAAAAATTCCACGACTAAGCTTATTCCATCGTGAAATTCCACTGTTGTGACAGCTTGGGAATACTTCTATCAAAGCATTTCCGGAACTGGGACGGCGATTCATTTTTAAAACTTGTTACTAACTGGAGGGTTGGGGAATTGAAGAAATAATAAATGAATAACGAGGAAATTGAAAGTTGTTGATGCCTCATTGTACTAAAATGATTTGATCCATGTTTTTTGTTGTCTATGAATTTAATTTTAATCTAACTATTTTTCACGTGATTCCTCTGGTGTTGTGGTGGTGACTTTTATATGTCTTCATTATAGCATTGTGTACAACAACCCGTATTTCAGAATGGGCTTCAGAATTATACTCGATGCGTATTCAAAGGTGTAGATGGCGACGGCCGCGCTATTTGAACTGTGGTGGTTGATTTTGCTATTCGATACTCGTCACAATATGATACTTCGGAAAACTCGTATTCTCTAGAAAAGATTTGATTTACAAAAGCTGGCAGTTTTCCTGCTAACTGCAACATGTTCTTTATAATTATATCGGATTTTTCAAAAGGGTTCGGTTGTGGGTGTTTCAAGTACCACCACAACCATTATTCAATTCGACTCCGTTCGTTCAATCCAATTTTCGATGACTCGGCCATACATTCCCACAGAAACGACGGCAAATTTTTTTTTCCAAATGAATTCCTCGAACGACGCCGGCTTAGAGATACAAAAAAAATCCAGAGGTGTTATACGACACGATCTAGATGCCCACTCGACAGGATCATCGTAGTCGATTGTTACACCCGCTGTAAGGCTTGTTCCTCCGTCTTGTTGATACCGGACAACATTGATGTCTAGTCTATGAATTTAACCAAACAAATAATATGTAACCAATAATGCATCTATCATTATTATTGACTGTATTTTCATCGACGAGAAAGAACGGCTCAATGACACCACCGTATCGTATAAAAAAGGAGACCGCTTCGACTGTGGCAACTCTAAAGGGATGACATGTTCTCTGCCGTCTCGTGTGCTCGCCTGACTCCGTTTATAAACAATCTGACATGTTATATCGTATAGTTTGTTATCGTTTACGACACATGGAAACTTTGCTTTGATACCAAAGCTCTGATAAGTATGTGATTATTGTTGTGGCTGTTAGAAGCATCATGTGACATTCAGGAACATTATTTATTTATTCCGATATCTCTTCGAGAGATACAATCAAAGTATTACCTAGTGCCCGTCGTCTGGCTATAACAATAGATGGACAGCTGCACAAGAGGTGAATCAAGCAGATGGTTACTGTAGCTACCCAGTTAACCCAGTGAATGTTCAAAGTTGAACTATATATAAAAGAAACTACTTAAAAAGTCCCCGATTTCTACACCCGCTGTGACCGGATCATCCCCAAATTTACTAACATTCATAATTCACAGCTTCACCTCTTTGGAGTCAATGACGAATGCTGAAAGAGTACTCCTGGCTCGAAAAAGTTTCTCAAACTTCGTCGTTTACAGTGGCAACAAAGGTATCAAAACCATGCTGAGAGTTGTCGCATATGACGAAGGGTATATGCAAGTCAAAACGTACAACTTGTATTGCCGACAGCAGCTTGAATACCAATAATGACACAGCAAGCGTAGGAATAGTTTCCGTGGATTTTTCTACCTGATATGCGAACTCGGTTCAGTTCAGTCAACAACGAGAAAGTGGCTCATGATGGGATCCTGCAAGTTGTTCCATAGGTATTCTCGTGGACGACGTGACAAGTTCCCGCCTCGCATTTTTTTGTCACTTGACCTCAAAATCTGTATTCTTGATTTCAAGTGAGGTGACAACAAATCAATGAAATTCTATATGCGAAAGAATTCAACTAGTTGGCAACATGCTGCAGATTTGTGCCTTCATGTGGGATTGCGTTTGCTAATTCTTGTAATTTCAGAATGCCTTTGGTGCCGGAAGTCGTCTGGATTGACTGACTCATCTACAAGTTGAACCAGATGGGATTCAACGCCATCAGGATAATTAATGGCATTCTGCATTCTAGAATATTCTACATCTCAGTTGAAGGCAGCAAGTCAACAGAGCAGAGCACCAAGGCGGTGCTCACACAAGGACCAAAGCTGGGACCGTGGCTTTTCAACATCTACACGGCAGATCAACCACATCCACCCGACACAGTGAACTGCTGTCTATTTGCAGATGACTCTCTGATTTATGCCAACACAGATAGACGCACGAAGTGTCGAAATCCAATTAAATTTGACTGCTATGCCAAATGGGGTATTCGTAGATAGTCGATATATGTGCTTAACGAGACCATCCAGAGGTGGATGCAGATCAGCAGTCAAATATCCAAGCATAAAGATAGTGCTCTATAACGGTACAGAAATATCCGCAAACGAAAGGATCAAGTATTTTGGCGTTAACTACAGGGAAAGGTTGAAGTCCACGTCATTCGAAACTGACCCTTAAGAAGGCTAACCTAGGCTCCCATTGCATCTATCCTTTGATGCGCAAGCAAAATGGATTAAGCCAGAGGACAAAACTGCTGCTGCTCTACTTATACGGCCAATATTAACGTACGGCTTCCCAATATTGCACACCATCTCTAATCCTAGGAAAATATTGCGAATATGTGTCCGTTACAGCACCTTCGACAGGGACCGTCAAAGACACCACGGCAACAATAGGCTTGACGACCAAGCACGCATCATCCCCCTGCATCAGTACATGGTGACACTGTTCAGAAAGCAGCTACTTAACATCAACAGCCATCTTAACGAGGCAATCAATAGCTTGAAAAACACAATCCCCGGACAACGTTACCTCCACGCGTTAAGTCTGCTAAAAGAGCAGAACTTTCCAACGACGTCGAACAACGAGCTGCATGGATTCTACCAGAGCACCGATAGCAATTACCATCGAGGCTAAGTCGGCTAACACAAGGACCACCATGAACACACGGACTTGAACAATCCGATGTAAGCTCCAGCCATTGTAGGACATACAAATTAAACAATAAACCGACAATAATAATAAACATGAAATTAACCAAAGTACGTCACTTAAGCCCACACCCTAACCTTTAGTTTGTAAAAAAATTAGATTTCTGGATGTGATTGGATTACCATCTATTAATGCGACCAGGAACCCAGGTTGGTTTGTTGTTATTTTTACACTAAACGTGAACACATTAATCGACATTTACTCCTATCAATACAAAATTTGGGTTAAAATTTACATATTTATCCGACGTTGCTTCGCGTCACCCACATTCTATTTCACTTTCTCAGGAAATGTGACACGATTGTCGTGCGAGTGACAAATGTCACATAAAGTGACTATGAGAATACAAATTTGTTAAAGTGAGACTTTTTTTGATGACACGACTAAAAGAAGAAGGGGGATTGCCTTTATAAATGAGCTTAGCTATATTCCGCTAAGATTTACTGCAGTGGGTCCCTTCTTTTACATAGTCCTTTGAAGTCGGTTTATCAGGAACAAGTACCAGTTTCTTCCACATGCAATTAAAAACCTGAGAACTTCTTGCTTATTCATTTAGCGGATTGTCTGTGTTAATAAAAGAGAACAGATCGGAATGAGCTCCCCTCTGCTGTCCAACCTTGTCGGGTTCAAAATCCACTCATCCCCCAAATTGATTTCACTATATTCCATTATCCCCACCCCATTCAGAGCTATCTTGGCATAAGTATAGATTTATATTTATGCACAAAATATTGTCGCTTTTAAAACATTTATAAGTATAAGCTCTTGAAAACCGATCAAAACCAAATACATAGTGACAGACAAGACACTTCTGCAAATTTATGTGCTCTCCGGCAGTTTTGAATACAAAAGATTGCCAACTTGATCTGCAAGTTAAATCTGATAAACTGGTTTGATTTTGTATATTCCAAGTGATAAATGTATGTACACACGTCAAAAATGAGTGCTGGTGATTTTAACCCGCATAAGTGAGACCGGTTTTTTTATCAAATAGCCACAAAATCTTGTATAAAGACTTGATGTATTGTAGAAACAATAATTATGCAAGACAATCGTGAACGAAAAACTTGCAAAATGTATGCAAATTAAAGTACACATTCGTCTTGTCTTATGCATTCGTATAGCGACCGACTGTAAGATTACAATCCCATAATTGATTTGGAGAATTTAAGCAGCACACTGGCGGTATCTCTGACTCCTAGAAGATAATGGAGGTTTAAGCGAATTATTTTGCTCAGTCAGGAAAAAGTGTCTCGTTGACTTCAATAGGGCGATGAGCTTATTGATATTCATCTGGTGATGGCATCCAGGACTGCTTTCGAGATTTGGTCATAAACTTCTTTTCTGAATGGGATACCAATGTGTAAGTCGATCCACTGAAAATTGCAAAAAAAAAAACTCATTTCTAAATAAACACGTGTGATACGCTAATCTTTTCACTTCTAATGACAACTTGTTTATGTGCAGACAATGAAAGGAAATACATTTTGCTTAAGACTGTCAGGAAAGACTGTTCATTTCAATGAATAACAGTCGGTTTTGCTTTGGAGCACTCTTGGCAACAATTTGGGGTGTACTTTTTCTCAGAGGTCGCACTTTTGATTTAGTGCACATTTTTGTGTGTGGCATTTAAAGAAGTCGTCAAAGAGGAGCCACTGATTCATCAATTCTTAAGGCCCAACTATAATGCGCATCCATGCGTGAATGAGCGAATACACACATGAACGATTGCGAACATTTCGTTAAACATATGCGGATTTGGCAGGTGGCACAGAAACATGGTGGAATGCTAATAAGGTGTGCTAGTCAGTTCTATAGCGCCCTGCGTGACGTCATCGCGGGAATTTGTATGTGAAAAAAACTGTTGCATCAATTCAAATATTGTTTTTCATGCATCACTTTTTTAAAATGTGTTTGTGATGTTACTCATCTGTCCACTACCAAAAACGTATCCTGAATGACGTCACAAGACACAAAACAGATTTTAAAAAGCTGTCCTACTTAACTCCACCTTCCAACACTGGAAATTTTCAGCAACCAGGTAGCAGTAGCACAGGCCTGAGACTCAAAACACTCAATTCAACTTTCTCCCCAACGACACCAAGTTATGTTCTAGAAGAAATTTTCTACCAGCGGATTAGATATCTCGGATTAGATATCTCATAACCAGACGCTAGCTGATCGCCTGCGCATCTACACAGACGGATCGAAGACAGACGAGGGTGTAGGTGCTGGTGTCTATTCCTAAGACCTTAACATTGCTATGTCCCTGAAGCTCCATGATCACTGTAGCGTCTTCCAGGCAGAAACTATTGCGATTAAAGAGGCATGCTCCTGGTTCAAGAACAATGTAATATCCAAAAGAGATATGACCATCTGTTCGGACAGTCAGGCGGGAATTAAGTTCCTGGACAATGCCATATTTAACTCATAAACGTCCCTTTATTGTAGGCTGTCTGTTACCAAGATGACTGAGCATATACAGCTGATGTGGATGCCGGGGCATTGTGACATACCAGGCAATTGCAAGGTCGATGAACTCGATAGGTTTGGTACATCCTCCTCCCTGACACTAGGAGGTGTTCCACCTTCCATGTCAATTGCTGCAGCCTACCATCTACACAAGATACACACAATTAACACAACCAATCGTAAATGGATACAAGGCACAACATGCCTCAAAACAAAGGAAATATGGCCATCACTTAATCTCAAACGATCACTCAATTAGCTGCTTAGACTTAGCAGATCTTGAATCAGGACGCTCACCGGTGTCATAACCGGACACTGCACAATTGGTATTCATTTCCGAAAATTGAGTTTCACCTATAATGACTTTTGTAGAGAGCTGCTTGGATGAAGAGGAAGTTGAAACTACAGATCACCTACTCTGCTCATGCAGCGCGCTGACAACTCGTAGGTTCTTACACTTAGGAGCCTATTATTCCAGCAATTACAGCATTAGCCAGCTGAACCACTTTGTCATAAGCACCAATTTTTTCTGATTGTTAGGGGCTACTTTGGCCGAAGTGTGACTGCCTTCTGCAGCCAGTCACTATAACCTAAGCTAACCTAACAAACAGTCCTGCAAACCTTATTATCCTTCCACAGTATAACACAACTACACATATGTTGCGCTAATCATGAGACAGAGCGCTCTGAACTGAGCCGCAGCGCTCATATACAAATTTGACAGATGTAACACTGGAAAGGGAAGATATGAAAAATGGGCAAATCAGCTGATATTGAATTGTAATAAGTACATACATGTAGAAACGAACTAAAAACATGAGAAATCATTTCTCTTTCACGATCAAATGAAAAAGAATAAAGCAAATACGACTTATTATGGCTAGTCATGTGTTTTTTAACTTAAGTTTAACTTTACGCTCGCTCATACGCTAATCTCACCGAAATGTGGAACCAATCATTGCACAACGCAGGCGAAAGCAAGATCGTTGCGCTTGATATTTCCAAGGCATTTGACAGAGTTTGGCATCAAGCACTCTGGTCGAAAATGCGTGCCTATGGTATCAAGGAGTCTCTTCTTCTATGGATTAGAAATTACCTTTCGGACCATTCAATTCAAGTTGTTTAGGATGGTTTCAAGTTTAATATCCACCAAATAAATGCTGGTGTTCCCAAGGCACTGTTCTGTCTCCGGCACTCTTTCTCATTTTTGTAAATGGTCTCTTGTCTGCTTCTTCTAATCGAATCTATTCCTTCACGGGTGACAGTACTCCCAGCTTTTCATATTCGCTCCAAGACACACGACCCCGCCCTTCGGCTGTTGATTTAGAACGGCAGCGTATGTTAAGCACATTGAATTCCGATCTTACGACATAATTAATTAAGGAAAAAGCATTAATGCTTTAAAAACTCAATGCTGTCTGCTGTCACTCAAGCGAACCCTTGATAGTCAGCCATAATCCATGAATGGCGCCTGTGTCGATGCAACCGGAAAACTTTCCAGCTCTTCCAGATCACATATTTGAGGTCGCCATAAATGATGTTTCCTTAATCGATGTAAGAAATATTTCACATCCTCTGATTTGGCTTTAGTACAGCGCTCATATAAGGCGTATATCCGCCCCCAGCTTGAGTACAGCGCTCATATCTTGTCTGGTGTCCCTACCCTACACACAGACCCCCAAAAGCGACATATTGCACGACTCTCTCGAACATCGACGTACCGTCTCTTCTTTGTCTTATCGCTATTTTAACACACGATGCTCGAGTGAGCGGGGCCAATACCCTTCTCGCAAGAAATGCTCATCAGTTTACCCTTAAGCCTACTTAGTTAAAGGACTAGTTTTTCAGCTGGGTAATAATAAAGGGTTCAATAAGGACTTGACAACTTTTTTTTTTAAAAAACGCAAACCATTTGAGTTATTTCAAAAACTTTATTACCGGCTTGAAGTACAATCATAACGTTTATGAATGGAACTCGACTTCGTTCAAATGGCCACCGCGGGCTCGTTTGAAGCGGTCGATTAGTTGGACCCAAACGACTCGACCACAGATTTTGGCCGAGACAGCCGCTATTTAGCGTTAAATTTTGGCTGTGAATTCTTCCAACGTCGTCGGCTTAACGTTGCCCCACAGAAAATAGTCAAGCAGCGCTACATCGCACAAACGGGCGGCCAATCGATTGGCCACTTTATTGAAATAACACGCTCACCATACTTACTTAAAGTTACGGTCACCGACTTCGAATTTCGGTAGAAAATTTATATAATTTGCAGACTTTGCTCGTTCGTGTACTTTACCATGATGAAAATGTTGAGTTTACTGAATAAATTGACAGTGACAGTCTGATGATTAGTGAAAGAGTGCGTTCACAAATTAAATTCAAAGTTGTCAAGTCCCTATTGGAAAAAATAACCTTTATTTCCCACAGCCTACAATCCGTAGATGCTTAAAACCTATGTGCAGAGGTACCTCCTCTCTCTCTATACCTTCTGCCCGTGCTGTGTCTTGACCCCAGGCACTTAAGGGTATTAACAATCCCTTGTGCGCTCGCAAATCATGGAAAAAAAGGAACAACAAATTATAGATGGGCTTTAAAATTCGGGTAATTTTCTTTGCGACTATTTTTAATGAATTCTTCCTAATAAAATTTTCCTGCAATTGGATTTTGATTTTTTCTTCCAGATATGTTCGAGTTCACGTTTCGTCCTTAAGTCAAAACATAAAAATATTGAAAAAAACCTTTGCTGTGGCAAAAGGGAGATGTTTTACAGCTGCCAACTTGACGCATGGCTGAAGCGAACCTGCTACATGGCCCTTATCCTGCCCGTTATGGCGTATGGTTATGCATTGTGGCTCAACGTGAGCACCTCCCAGATTGAAAGATGATCTTGTTCGAGAGACAGTGTCTTTGAACCTGTCTCCGATAGTGTCGTACACCATAGTCTAAGCACAACAATTTCTATCGTAACGAGGTCTGTTACAACGAGACAATCTTGAACAGTGTAGATAATAAATGTCCTGTTATCTTCCGTGTCGTTCGCCGATCACTGGGCTGGCGATACCAATACGAACGGGATGTCGCTCGTAGAGTAGAGCGAACTCTGCCCGAGATAGGAAAGAGTCTGTCTCAGAACTGCAATTTTACTGGTGGTTACACCAAAAGCAGCTTTAAAGACCATATAGTTTCAGGACGATAAATTCATCTATCATATCACGTTAGTCAGGTACCATATTTACCTACCTCGGCGCTAAAGTTCACTTCACTGGTGGGATCTCGTCAAGGGAATCAAAAGGATATGCCTGACCTCTGATAGTTTTGAACAAGCGCACAAAAATTGTATAAAAGTTTCTGTTTCATCTAAATAACTGCGGTAGTAGAAATTCTAGACCTTGACGAGTCTAATCGCATGGTCTCCTATCGGTGTGCTACGTGAAACGTTTTTGTGGGAAGCAACTTTTGAGGTGTGGAAATTACAGTAAACAGAACAGTCTATTATGAATAATTTGACACTCATTAATTTGAATCTCAACTTGGGAACCGTCAAATAACAACTCCAGTCGACGAAGTAGTCCTCCCACCAGAATAACCAAAATGAACAATCAACAAGAAGAGAAAAACTTTTCCAAATGAACATTCGTGAGTAATTTTAGGTATAAATGTTTGAAATAATAAAGCACGCATTTTTAAACTCTTGTGTATTCGAAGTTTACCTCCCTCTCTCTTGCTTCCTGTTACTTTGAACCCTCGGTAATTTTATCCTGACCCTTGAGTTTCAAATTATCGATAGTCGACTGTATTAGTATACACGCTCGGTTCTTAAACTGGGTTCGGTGGAAGAGTTGTCAGCATTCAGCGACTTTGTTGAATTAGTAATAGTAAAAAATTATCTTGTATGTACGCAATTAAAAATATTTTTGATGTCTATAATAATAATAATATGAGGGGTCAGGGCCTTCTCAGCAACAACCCGAGTTGTGGGGCTATTGTTCTGTCACGAGTTGTAGGGTCCTACAGATTTCTGCCGACTCTGAACGTCCAATTTAAGAAACTGTTTCTGGACAGTTATACTCTTTGAGCATTGACTCGAAAGAGATGGGACCGGTTGTAACGGAAATCGAACCCAGGCAACTAGGTTCGGTTGCGTAGGGGTCGATACACATACGCACAGCGCCACGGTCGCCACACTCTACATTTTATGTGAGCTTCCCATAATTAAAAAAAGGAAAACAAAAATGGAACAGTAGCATCCACTTTCCAAAGAAATTGCGAGCCATGAAGTATGAATGCGTATGAGTATATTTCGCGAATAGCTTTCATGAAGCACTGCGAACTACAAAGAATGAACTTGACACACACAAAGCATACGTGTGGGTATTGTTCATGCACATCATTTCCAAAGTTTTCTTATAATGTTCACAATGCACAGTGTTCGATCGGATTCACCAAAATATCTGACCACACTGAAGATGAGCTAGTTCGCAGATTGAATGCTTGTGATATGTTTGCAACGGAACTCGATAGATGCACGGCTGTTGTCGGTCTTTCTATACTTCTTGTATTCGTGACGTATCCCTTCGACATATCTATTCATGAAGATTTGCTCATCTGCACCCCTTTAGAAACCAATACAGTAAAGTCAAAAAAAGGTTCAAGGCCACAAATTGTTTTATAAGTGTGGCAACGGAGCCGGAGCAATGACAGGAACGGTTAAAGGGGTCGTGTCAAAAATTAAAAACATTGCACTAGGAAGTAACAGCAGTAATTGTTATCATCGTTATGCACTTGTGGTAGGAAGAAAGCCAACTGATTTGGAAAAAGGTCTCGATTGTTTGATTGAAGATTATAAATTTCGTAAAAAGTCGTCCTCTCCAATCGAGATTGTTCAAAAAAATGTGCAAAGATATGGGATGTCAGTACTAAGCGCTTCTTCTATACACGGTAATAAGATGTCTCTCCAGCTTTATGTAGATTATTTCAAGTTCGTGATGAGTTGTCCAACTGGACAAAAATATATTGTCTTCTTTGATTAATTGCAGGATGAGCAAATTAAGCTTATCTTGCAGACAAAAGCTTAACGAAACGGCTCCCGCTTTGCAACAGTATTTTTAACGAGAGCCCAATTGTCAGTTTTAAATAGAAGAACAATGTTGCGTGTTTTCCAATTTCCCATGTATTCTTGCAAGGAAACATGATAGATCTCAGAGCAGACACAGGCAATATGCTCGCTAGAGAAAACATCGAAATCGAGTGGGTCCATCCATTTCGAATGAAAACCTAGCCTAGTCTCTTATAGAGCACTGAGGATGGCAGATCTGTAGTCTTTTGTGGGACGGAGAATAGTCCAACGGTGGAGGATGTCATTTTGACGATTGAATCGCTAGAAGTTGGCAAATCCCCCGGTGTGGATGAAATCCGGCCAGAAATGCTAAAGGCAGTGGGTAAAGAGGGAGTTAAATGGCTCTCTCGTGTCGTTAATGTGGGTTGGGAACGTAGTGGCGATTGGCAAACTGCGGTGATTGTTCCTCTTTTCGAGAAGGGGGACAAAAGATATTGCTTCAAGTACAGGGGCATATCTCTTTTAAGTTTCCCCGGGAAAGTCTACGCTAAGGAGTTGGAAGCGCGTTCTAGAGCACGAATGTCCTTCATCATAACTTCCGAGGCGGGCATTCAATGCTATTCTAGGTAGGCGACCACTTGGCAGACCCAGGACGAGGTGGTTGGACCAAGTCCAAAAACTCGCCTGGTTACGCTTGCGCATTACTCCTGATGAGTTAGAGTCGATGGTGGAGGATCGAGTTGCCTGGAGATCGCTTGTGCGTGGTTTACCCCCGCGACCCCTTTAGTGGAGCATGCGTGCCAGAGGATGATGGTGATGATAAGCGTAAGTTTACTTATGGCAAATATGGTGCATACTAGTGCGGCGTCTTTTTCGACATCGTACTATTGTTTACATGTAATTTAAATACCTGCTTAATAAAAACGAGTTGGAGTGTCTCTGAGATTTATAAAAATATCCGGTCAGTATAACTAAAGGAATCAACCCAATAAAGAAAAATTGGAGCCAATCGTCAATCGAAATATGTACGGTCGATGGCTTCAGCTCCATCTCTAAACTCAAAGCGTTGACTTGAAGCACAGGATGTATCTAGAGTTTTACAGATCAAGTTTATTCACTAAAGGCATGATATGTTACTGCGTCGGGCAACATCTGCAAATGCTAACTGGAACTTGGACTACGAACTGGACCTCGAAGAAAATCATATTCAGGGACGAGATCCATATTTGGTCGAACATGAAATTCAATCCACATGATAATGACAAGTTCAGAAGAGATCGGCGGGATCTTCGATCTGTTTCACACTCGATTTGTTTGCGAAAGTGGTTCCGGCAGACTATCGGCTGTCATCAAATTCGACTTGATCAACGCGGCAAAGTCATCGAAAATTCAACCCCTCGTATGTGCGCCACTCGGTCATATTTGCCAGTCTGTGCGGTTCATTGACATCTCACAAACACCTTCAATTCATTTAGACATCTACCATCTCAATTGGCCGGTTCAAATGCCGTCCAGGAATACATCGAATCCCTCCCCGTCCACAACACCAGTAAAATGTACTCAAGAACCCGTTCGAGGTAACATACGGGAATATTCTTTATCAGAGCAAAATAGTAAATAAGTTCCAGTGAGAAACTGAAGTGTTGCTGCATATTTCGTCAGCAGATAGCCGCCCAGACAACATCTTTTCAACGTTTTATTTTAAATTGCCATATTGCCTTCGCCAGAGGTTTTACGCAGTACAAGCGGGAAGGTGAAATTGAAAAGACCCAGTTTCAGCAGTAAGATCGACTGTACCTAAGTGCTTGCCAACGCAGAAGAACTGGAGTAATTTTTTGCTGGTCAAAAAGGAGCCCTTCATTCCAACCCGACCAGCACTTAATCACTTTTACATACCCTTTTCAGTTTTCTTTTCACCCCATAAATGTGAAATTTAAAAGTAATTACCCCTCGCAGTTTTCGTTGTGGCCGTTCCCCAGCTGTAATCAAGGCACCTTCAAACACACTCAGTTAATAAGCATCTCAAAGGAAGGTTGATCACACAGCCATGATATAAAAATGCAAATCGATGCCCTCTTAAATGTTAATTGGAAGTTTTCTTTTTTGTTTTCTGTTTTGCTGCGTCCCTCAGCCCAACGACCCATTTATGTACGTCCGCCTAATTCCTCCGTGATGCCATGCAACACAACCGGGGTTACACGGCGAACAATTAGAAACTCGAACAACAACTTTTCACGAAGAACAGCAATTAGAAACGCGAACGCGACTTATTCAAATCCGACACTTATTCCCGGAACCCCAACCGAGGGATACCAATACCACCCTTTAGCCAAGGGGGTGGGAGTTGCCTCTACCTTGGAGCGAGTGAGTACGCTCACGTTGACGGCCTGAAAACTTGCACATTGTGAATTTTCGTTTTCGTCGAAAATAATTTTCAAATGCAGGAGTAGTCTAATTGCAATTTGGCACACTTTAGGACAAAAATGCTCTAGTTTCTGTTGCTTCCAGTTGTTGTTCGTGTTACTTCCTCGCCCCCTACAGTTTAGATACCCGCCTTGGGTGGACTCGGGAAGAACTCCTTACCGGGTGCCATGGTGGCATATTCCCGTTGCTGTCTGTTGTTCAGATGGATTTGGGTTTTAATTAATTCCATGAGATTTCTTGCCAAAAATAATTAAATAAAACCGAAGAGGGAGTGCGGGTGCAGGCAGAAAAAAAAAAGCCAAAACAAACTCACCCGTAGAAAGGAAGTGCCCAGCAAAATTCCAAGTATTTCCTCATGAGTTTCCTCGTCGTTGCTGTCTGTGGCACTCGCTTGTATTGTTCTAAAAGTTTAACTTCCGCCGAATTCTTACGACTAACTGGCAACCAGGACCAACTGGAGTTTTTGGCAACGTGTTGTGGCAGAAATCGTGATTGACTTTCTCTGTGTGTGCGAGGGAGAAAAGAGTGAAGTGTGACAATGTAAATGAACACCGAAAATGCTGGGTGTTTGCTTTGCCAGAGACTCACCTAAAAAAACTGATTGTGTGGGTGTGCGAATTGTAGGGACCCAATTCTATTCGCGCCTGTATTCCGCCCAGCATGACCGAATGCACAGGCTCCATTATGTATCGACCCGTGAGTACATTGTGTTTCGCCTCCTCGTACAGCAGCTCCAATATCCGATGGTCTCTGTTGGAGAAGAAAAAAAGAAGAAGCAAAAACACAAAAAATTAAAGGGTTGTGTTTGAGAAAAGTGGGTAGGGGTGGGGGAACTTACTTGATTTTCTCTTCGTCCTTTTTCGAAAAGAAGACGTTACGTTTGAGCATAATCATTGGTTCGTCGTATTTCTTTTCGATTGGATTGCCATGACTGAATTTCTCGAGGAGACTTTGCCACGCTATTCTAACTACGTAAGGTCGATGATGGGATTTCAATTGGATTTCTAAAAGTGCACTGGTCATCCAAAGACCGAATATACTTTGCGCTAGTAATTTGTTAGCTATTCCTAATTCTTCACAGCCCAGAGCAGCAGCCAGCATCACTTGCGATGGACACTGGGCCGTTCCTTCGATTTCCATATGTACAGCGATGCGTGACATTAGGTACACGCATGTGGGTATCACCTAAATTGTAAACAAAAGAATGCGAATTTAACGTATTTTCAAACAAATTTATGTTACTAGGAATGTATTGTATTGAGTCACAAGTTTATATGTTTGTCCTCTTACGTCCGGAATGGGCTTGTGTCTAGTGACTCTAGCAACGATTCGTGATGTGCTGGTTTAGAGTACATACATCTCGCAGAGGACCAGAGCCTAGCTTCTCAGCAACCACTCGTGTTGTGCATTCACGAGTGGTTGCAGATTCATGCCGACTCCGCCAATTTAAGAAGGTTTTTCTAAACAGTTATAGTCTTTGAGCATTGTCAGTGACTCGAAAGAGGTGGGACGTGAAAATTATTTTGGTCGTACCTGTAATCGAACCCAGACAGCGAGGTTCGGTTGAGTAGGGGCAGAAGCACCCACAACTTCACGGCCGCCGGTTTAGAGAATACCTAGATTTTAATATCGACTTTGGATTGCCAAATTTGGGCTGTCTGTAGTATTCCCTAAGCATTGTTAGGGTCTCAAGAAAGATGATACAGTGAATAAGAAGTTTTCTGTGTCGAGATTGGAATCATGGCGAAAGCACTCCAAGACGAATCCATCTCATTTCTAGGTCTTTATCACCTCCTACCGGTATTAGGAAACTGCTAAAACGAGTCTGTTAGTAAAGTCGAACATTTTGTAAAAAAAAAACGATGCGCGTGTTTCGAGAGAGGACCGAAAACGTCAACGACTTGGTCAGAATGTCTGAATAAGGAACATCAACTTGCGTATTGTCTGGGATTTCGTATAACAACAACGCTAACACATCTGTGTTCCCCATGAAGATTGAAAATCGTAATTTTTAATAAAATGCTGTTGATTCGTGGGCCCCATTCTGAAAAAATACCATTTGAGCTTTCGCGACGCTGATGCTATTCATACCATGTTCACATACCACTTTTGAACACTGAAAGCAATAGACTGACATTAAGGGGCACCCCAGCATCCATTAAGCTGCTTGTCAGTCCACTGATCAATCCTAGATTGAACAAATATCGGTAGAAAATACCCAGTTCTCCTGTTACATAGCCTGGAACCTCCAAGAAGCCAACAAAGACTCGTATCGACTGGGCCATTACCTCGTTGCAAGCAAGATCAGAAGTAAGAACACGGCCGTTAAGAGAACAATGAGGTCGATGACGATCACCATATTTTGACGTCAGCTAGAATTTTTTCCGATCTAGTCTCCATAAGTTCGACTTCGCCTGCAGTCAACAATCGAAAATGGGAACTGTCACTAATGTGTAAAATTGTAAGACATCGTACCCAAGAGGGTGGCAGACCTGACTCCATGGAGTGCCAGATCCTGAGCTGCATCTAACTGAGAACATAAAAGAAGGCAAGGGACCGGGCTTCTCAGTACGGAAAAAGAAGCCGATAGATCGAAGCTAAGTAGAAGGGCTATGGTAGGAATAATGCCCGAAGTGTGATGCAATTATCCACTGGAGACACAGTATTGATAGAAGCTTGCCAGTAGTAAACAGGTAGGAAGGAGTAACTCGCATGATTTAATTATATTTTAATATTTACTTAACTGCTCCCTTGTGCTGTCACTGTCTAGCTTTTTCTAGCATAAACTCTTCTGCAGAGTGATAGTGGAATCTGTCAGTAGATACAGAGAATTTGGAAGAACCTGTTTTACAGGCTCTTAAACGATCATAATATTCAAAAACTGCTGAATCAGATTGGTCGGCTCTATCAATGGTAGACGAGAATTTCATTTCCCCGATACATATAGATCGACATGTCTAGACTAAAGTTGTACAAAGCAGATGGTGGGTGAGAATACGACTGAAATCTTAAATAAAACTCGCAGCACTCACTCAGTAGCACTCAGTAGCGAGTAGAGTGAATGGAGTGAACTGAGAGTGTGCCAAAGTGGGTATGGGGATAACCGAGGGCAATACGAAGTAAATACCAAGAATCACATTGCACCTCGCTGAGGCTGATCCGAGGCAGTATGACTCTTGCAAACCACAAGAGTCAGAGCCCATCTCTCGTAGGCCCAAGCTGACTTGATATACGATACTGGTCACCCCATCCTGCTGTACTGTACAAACACAGAGGGATGGACAATCTCAAAAGCTTTGGTGTCTTCTAGGCAAAAGTTCTACTTGCAATCTTTGGACCTACTCGTTCTGATGGGATCTGGAGGTGAAGATTCAACAACGACTGTATGCCCTGAATAGCGATATGAGCCTAGTCAAGCGTCTACGAACCCATCGTCTAATGTAGCTGTGCTATGTAGAGCATATGGAAAATTTTGCCTGACCGGCCGAAGAATCTCTGACTGTGGGCAATGCAATAGACGACGTCAGCCTATAAAGTGCGGCACCCAAGTAGAAGACAACCAACTGAATGCAGTTAGCCAGAGATCGCTCTGGAAGAGACTTGTAGCTTGAGGCACTATAGCGCCACGCGAAGATGAAAATGGTGATTGACCATATGGACCAATGATTCCAAACATAAGCCCATAAAGCGCACCAAACACCATTTTCTGGACGTAAGGTTTTTTCAACAAAGGCTTTAGGTTGAGTTTCCTGAAGTGAACCATGTTTTTTAAAATAAATTTGAACAGTTTCTTAATGTAGCTTGAGTTTATTCAAAACTTAATACTTCGCGTTACGGAGGTCTGTCAAGGCTGCTTTAAAATGCTGATTTCAAATGGCTTTTTCCATGGCTAATCAGCTGTTTCCATTTCTCAAATCTCAGTTGACAAAAAACCCTCATTCTGGAAATACTCGTAAGAACTGTCAATTTGTAAGAGAAGGTCAAACAAGGACAGGAACAGGTCAAACAAAAAAAACTGCGTTCGTTTCACGTTGGACGTTTTATTCCGATTCTTCTGTTTTAACAAACCTAGTACCTCGCCATTTTGTTCACATTGTGTTGTTTGTGTTGAAAGGCTAAGGTAGCATTGTGCATCAGGCGTTCCTCAAAACAACCGAGAGCTGTCAAACAGCTGTCACCGAAAACAATGTTGCCACTTTAAAGTTATCCGCCTCTAAACAGAGCAATCATTACAAGCAGGATGAGGTGCGAGAACAAACACATAATAACTCGTTTCCCATACTCCTTAGCTCTTCTGAAGGCGTGGGCAATTTGGATCCGGCCCACACACAGAATGCTCGATTTTAAAGAAGCATCTACAAGCGAAGAATGTTCATCGGAAAGTGGGAAGAAGTAATAAGACGTAGCATGCAAAGAAGAAAATATATGCCGCCATGCACAGTCGAAGGAAAAAGAAGAGTGAAGCACTGAGAATACAAACGAGCCCAAACAATTTAGGTCACATACAATAAAATTCGAATCAAAGCTTGTTAACTGCCATCCCCGAAAAGCATTATCTTTGCCAGAGGTTATTGAACATCATTCTGGAGCACTTAGACATAACGACTGTCTCCATTGTACTGCCAGGCAACAACCCCCGGTCAGACCACTACCACTGATCGACCACTCCAGGGATAGTACCGTCAATTTGATCCTAACGTCAAATGGTGATTAGACCAGATTTGAAAACACGATCAAAGCATTTTGACTTCGAACAGGGGACCCCGCTAATCAAGCATGAATTAACCAACTACGCCATCCAGTCCAGTCAGAGTCCATTCAACTCAGAATGCGTTCTTTACCATCAAGAAACAATTGCAGTTTGTGTTTCAAGCATCTTCAAATCCTCCCTTTTTCAAGACAAATTTTACATATTAATTTATCGTTCGAATCACAGAATTCCCACAAGCGCGTTCTGACACTTGAAAGCAACTCTCACCTGTAGTCTTACATTTCCCGGAACTTGTGTTACTTGGAAACGGAACAAAGCATCATGTATCTTATGAAGTTATGCTTATGAGTACTGTATATGTAGAAAGCATATCAATGGAATATTCCACAAATTAATACTGAACACAAGTGCACTTCGTTGATTTCTGCATTGAGCTATGCTACTCAATTGTCGTTCCTAAGTGGAATGTTCCTTTTCATAAAACAGACGCTGGTGGTGTCCCTTCTCATTAATTACACTATACAGAACTAACCGCAAGCATGGTGTGCATGTTAAACTCAATGCAGGACGTAATTGAATAAGTGATTATTCGGGTTATTGATGAATAAGGCACTGAACAACCTTCACACACTCACAACCAGGAGCATACGTGCTCGTACATGTCTCCTTTTGACTTGGCTGTTACGTAATATTTCAATCAATGGCCATGTACCGCCATCGCAGACAGGCCAAATCATAGAATTCAAATTCACATAAAGTTTTCCAGAATTCCATCTGTGAGAAAATATTAACAATCAAGAAATTGCAGGAACGGAGCATGAGGAGTAATATTTTCAGCCATTCATATTTCCTGCGATTATATTGGGGTATCCAATAAGAGATGGAATTTTACAATTGTCTGCATTGTTAAACTGTCATCAATCGGCTATTATTGCGATAAATTCTCATAAGCAGGGAATAATGTCTTCATACGTCTCATCGCACTAACATTATTAATGCGAAAGCTTGGATGTTTGCATATTTGATCTAAGATTACGGCTAAAAGTCTGTGCGGATTTTGATTAGGTTTGGTGTGGACTTAGCTTATGGTCTGGATTGAGTTGTAGGCACAGACGTTTGACGTCAACTCGCATAGTTTGTTCATAAAAAATAAGTACCCTTTTTTCCGGGCTACCAAAATCGCCAATCGTGCTGTGTGTCAGTTGTTGCTATGGCCACAGGCAGAGGTTGAAATGGATTCAAAAATATCCGGACATCCCAAGCACCCTCTTTGCCATACACAGGCCGACATAAAGACAGATAAAGTTCAAATATTTCCTATAAATGTGGATGGATGTTTTCTTTGTTTGCATTTCTAATCTCGATAGCTAATTGCATTTTATCACCCATTCACCTTTGCTTTCTATTTCTATTACTCCAGGAAGTCATAAGAATTAATAAAAAAAATGGAGCAAACAAACGACATAATTTATCGTACGCTACTTGTTTCCGTTAAATTTCCCCGGTTTCTTGCACAAGAATCATGATATTCTTGAACCAGTGCTTAGTGTATAAGCTTCTTTTGCTCCAAAAAGTGATCATGTCAGTTGAACAGCGCAAAAAAGAAACCTCGGTAGATTTTCGACAAGTGGTAGTGAATTTTAAATCATTAGCAGAAATTTTTTAAGTGCTTTGGATACCTGTCAAAATACAGGAAGTGTTGAGTACGTGCAAAGATCAGGCCGTCCACGGAAATTAACCGCAAGAGATGAAAGGGTCGTTATCAACACTGTTCGCAAAGAAAGAAAAGATCATAAAAAACCAAGTCTCGGATACCTGCAACAAAGGAGTCAGCACGCGGACGATCCAAAGGACCCTAAATAGACGGAAGAAGCCGTTGATAAGTGCAGCCAATCAGCGGAAACGCATGATTTTGCAAATTTACACAAACACGTTGATTTGTCTTTTTGGAAAAAAGTGTTGTTCACTCATGAGAGTAAATACAACATTTTCGGCCACGATGGTCCATCGAGTGTATGGCGAAAGAGTGGCACAGCATTGGAAATAGAAAATCTCCGAAGAACAATTAAACATGTTGGAGGCAGTGTTATGGTGTGGGGGTCCATGGCTTGGTCCGGTGTGGGAAAGCTGGTATTCATAGAAGGACATATGGAGCAGCACATGTATCTGGAGAGAATTTAGAGTCATCGGTCGAGAAATTGGGTTTAAATCCTGGCTGCATATTTCAACAGGATAATGACCCTAAGCACACAGCTAGAAAAGTAAAGGAGTGGTTATTGTACTATGCGCCGAGACAGTTGTATTCTCCTCCATAGAGTCCAGATTTAAGCAGCTGCAAAGGCACACAATAACTTCAAGGGCTATACTCAAGGAAGCTCTGCTAATAGAATGGGAGAGGGTACCCGAAGATTTAAGCCAGAAGCTGGTTTGTTCAATGCCGCGTGGACTACAAGCTGTCCTCAAATCCCGTGGAGGTCCAACAAGCTACTATGAACCTACTGCCGTGTAATAACGCATTTTTTTAGCAGGAGTACGATGAGTTTTGTCGTGTAAATGAATTAAGAACTTGTTATTTTTTTTTTTTTGTAAATAAAGGCCAAAAATTGAAAACTGGATTTTCTGTTATACGTAAATAATCTTTGTTTTTTAATACAATTCTGAAATGTAATCCATTATTTTACCAAACATGTTTGGTACTGAAAACGAGCATTTTTGCACGTCGTACAATGAATTATGTCGGCCTGTGTATATGGCTCATCGTATTATATGTGAATTGTTGTTGTACAGGATACCTAAACACGCCAACGCCGCCAATCACGGATGTGCCAGGCCGAAAAGTTACTCACTTTTGAAACCCATGAGATAGGGAAGTCCTGGTTACTGCTGACGGTCATACCATCGCTAATTGAAATTATCACTAACGAAACCACTTGTCGCCGAATTAGACAGATTATGATAAGGAAAGCGGTCATGTGGGGGGATGGTGCTCGATAATGATAGGGATGAGATACAGATTGTGGGAGTCTCCAGAATGACGAGAACGAGATACGTTCTCCGTAGAGTTAAGATTTAGATTTAATAAAAGTATGTGATGTCTTTTTGTTCAAGTATTGTTTCTTTTTCTCTTCTTCTTCTTCTTCTTCTATTTTTGGATAGTGAACATTGTGAACCAGTTTACTTAGCTCACTTGTTTCTTGCTCTTTTAATTATATTTCATATGCTTATGCTTATGTTACATATGCTTATGCTGTTCTCCATAACATAGCAACTGAAAACGTTTGCCCACAATTAGTGCGTACATGTTTTCATTGCAAATGCATATGTATAAATGCCCATATCGCACATATGCCCATCGGATTCAGTTTATAAATTTGCCAAACGAATTTGATGAATTCCCTTCTCATAGCGCACACGAGCAGCACACACGCGTATATTCAAAGTTGAAAAAGACATTGTGTGTGTGAATTGTTAAAAACGGGCAGTTGGACAACTACTGGATTTTAAATTTCAGACTGTGAATTAATATAGTGAACACAATCAATTTTCCACTCGCCGTTTAAATTTAAAGTTGAGACCAACTCCGAAGCTAAACAACTCCCAAATTTTCTTCAAGTTGGGCAATTGTGAACAAAATTACTCCAAATCACTTCTAAACGTCAGAGTTTTGTATAAGGCAGAAATAAAGTATGATCCCCAACTTCTTCCTCTCTTGCCCCTAACCATTTTCGACAAACATTTTTTGGATCGTTTTCTAAGGCCAAATTGACCAATCTGAGAATAACCGTCAAAAATTCATGAAAAACTGTCTAAAAGTTTCTGAAATTCGTCGATAGACTAGGGGTCAATCAGTTGTGAAGTTTGCCATCTCTATAATACTTCATTTCTGGTATAAACCGTTAAATCGGGCATATGGTCATATATACAATGCCTACTCCTCTTGCCCGTTGAATATTTTTGTCAGAACTTTTTAAACAGTGTGTGCGTGCCGTAATTTTTGAGGGGATGAAATTCTAACGACAGTATTTTGCAGACTTATTACTCATCATTAATCGTCAAAGAATAATTAATGTAATATGATAACATGTGTGTGACGCTTCAGGTCATAGAGACCCAGGGCATAGCTTCTACAGCAACCACTCTTGCCGTATGAGCTATTGTTCTCTCCAGAGTGGAAGGCACTTACAATTTTATGACGACTCCGCACGGCCAAGTTCGAGAAGCTAGCTTTTCTAGACAGTTCTTAGCATTGTACTTGACTCGAAATAGGTGGGGCCGTGAACATATTTTTCCTTTTTACCCGCGAATCGAACCCAGGCAGCGAGATTCAAGTGCATGATATTTTCCACAGACTACAAACTTCAGATATTTAAGACCAATGTGCTACCAGTGCACCTCCTCTCCCTTGCTCTCTCTATACCTTCGGCCCGTGCTGCGTCCTGACCGCGTGCACTTATGGTCATTAGTAACCCCTTGAATGCGCGCAAACCCACAATGCCACGGCGCAAACAAAAATAAAAATCAATCCCGCTGTTGTAACTTTTTCCTGAAATACTTTTAAGTGACACATCCTGTCATCATCATCATACTCACATTTTGCAGAGGCCTTGGTATCGACGTCGACGACTTAGCACCACTTGAGTAATTTGTGTTTGATGATGAGGCGGTTGAATTAAAATTATTTGATATCCTTGATGATGAGTGTTGTTGTTGTTGCTGGTGTTGATGTTGAACTTCCGAAGTGCATGGTTGCTGATGTGGCTGATAATTTGAATTTGTACTTATTCCTGAAAATAATTAAAGGAAAATGTATGCAATTAAAATATCGCTTCTGATTATAATTAATTATCTTAAAATCTACATTAATCAACTAACATAACAATATCAAACTGGAGAGGTTGCCCCTCATAAACTTGAAATTAATATTTTCGTCCGCTCGGACTTCGATTAATTTTATTGCATCGATAAATCAATGTCGCGTTGTGCGAAAGAACTATTTTAATTGATTAAACGGGGTCGGGGATAATGCACAGGGTGACATATTGTGTGAAACGGGAAAAACTTGTCTGTCGCCAAATCATGACAAATTTCGTATATTCTATTTTCATCACATTTTAGTGGACATTGATTGGTAGAGCCGTTTTCAGCACATATCATTAAGTATGTGTAGCAAAGTCATATGGAAGATCCCTATCGGGTAACCAGTACAAGAAGGCTTACTGCGTAGCTGGGCGACCACCGGGCAACTAATGATAGGTCGAGCGAGATAATAGGTAAGTTCAACTCAAGGGTGCTCAACTGAAGGCACCTGAGATGCATAACCTTAGGCCTTGTCTATACGCATCCGGCCAAAGTAAGCGACGGGAGGAGTAAGCCTCTGAAAAATAATTTCTAATCTAATGGTGGAACAGCATACGCCAAGGGTTGCATGGTTAAAAGAGTGCTTAGACATTAGAACTCCGAACACCTGGTGGCCTTCGGTTTCAATCTGGCCCTCCCTGGGTAGTCGGGCTCTGCCCAGAGCGACGTTCCTTTCCCGAATACTCGTGGGAACCAAAATTTCACCAAAAATAAACAAGGATTAGAATGGCGTGTCTCTCAACACGCCAATTTCTGTTCCTGCTGTTGAGCAGACAGAAGCCATTGGCCATCCCAATGCCAATGCACCTTCGGCCAACACATTTACTGACCAAGGACGGGGCCAAAAGTGTAAGAACCTTGACCGCTGGTAGTTTCAGCAGGAGAGCAGCAAATGCCGACTCTGATACATAAACAGCCACTGTTACGGATACTTGTAGCGGCATCACAGATAAATCTGGGTGTTCTTCCATTGGGAAGAAGCTAGACGAGCTGCAAATTGGTCCGGGCGGTTTCTGGAGTAGGGGCAGGAGCCTTTGGTCCCAACACGAGGATTTCCGTACCAACGGGGTCGAGTCCTACTGTGTTCCAAACCGAAATCCATGCCATCGAGATCTGCGCGAGGTATCAAGGACGCAATAATTCAGATATTCTCAGACAGTCAATCAGAACTCTCACTCTCGTCCAATCTAATGGACTCTAAAGCAGTCAAGTGCTGCTATGACTCTTTGCAATCCCTTGTCAAACACAACAAAGTGAAGCTTGGCTGGGTCCCTGGACTCAGAGGGATTGCATGCGAATCCGCAGAAGAGCTCGCCAGAGCAGCTCGGAATCTGCGTTCATCTGTTCAGAACCGTACTAAAATGTCAATTAGACAGCAGCTACAACAACCTTCACAACAGTAATAGTGAAGGTAAAAGTTTAGTCTTGTAATAGTCTTCGTTGATATAGTGCATACGCATAATAGGCACTAAAGTCGAAATCACCACTGATGAACATTGAAATGAGTCAGAATATACTGATCATGCATAAAAAACACAGAATGAGAGATTTTGTCAATTGGCAGTTTATTTCCCCGAACTAATCTTGCTTTTATGAGAGCTATACATCAGTACTGGCGTCTCACTTTACTCCAAGCCTTTCAGAGCAACTTTACCCATTTTTATAAAATTTGTTCCAATATTGCCAGGAAATGATGCGGTTGGAAATAATTTCTGTCAGAAAATTGGGGCGTAGCCATAAAATGTAAAATCAGCTTAGCGTGTCCCTATAATTCCAATTGAGACTGTAAGCTTTGTTCGGCAATCGATTTTAAATGTTTACGTCACTTTCACTAACAATATTTAAGATTTTAAATTTTCAATAAAAAACGTTTGCATGTCCACTGTCCCTCAACTTGCAATTGAACTCGTCGACTAGTACAAATATCTTGGCAGCAAGCCAAGAGAGTTGGGTCCATTATCGGGCAAATTCTATAAAAGACCCAACAACTTCAAATCGGCAGCCACCACCTATTCGTCAATTTCAGCGTGCATAGAGCCTAGCATTACCACGCCATGTCTAGTTTTTTCATCCCTACCAAACTGGTTAGGTTGTGCAGGATGACAATGGAGAATTCTGCGAGCGATCTTGGATCTTGAATTGTTACTGGCTGAAGGAGATTATTCAATTGCGGGCTGTACAGCGACATGAGCCAAGTCAGGCGTCAACGGAGGTAAGGTAGCTGGGGCGTCGGAGAACGTAGAAAACTCTGCTGGACAACAACGCAACAGAGGACGCCTGCATTTAATGTAGTGCACCCAGGTGGAGAAGGACTCTCAACCAACTTGGCGTGTGAAACTGTAGGCAACGCGTGTAGAGCGCATGGACAACAACTCAATAGAGGACGCCCGCGTTTAATATAGCGCATCCAGGTGGAGAAGGACCGTAATCTGACTTTGTGTGCGAAACTGTAGGCAACTACACAGTGATCGCGTTAGTTGGGTAAACCATTCCAGCCACTGCTGACAAAGAAGAAGAAGGCAAGGCGATCAATATTTGCACTTTCTTGTCTGTAATAAATCATGGAGTCATACGTCGTTATGGAGTGATGGCCTGGAAAGGAACTTTTCAAATACACATCGAGAGTGTAACTTCTGTCGAGAAGAAATACTTCGAAGGTAGATGTGTTAAACGTGAAACAAACCATCAAACTGACCTAGGAGCACTATAACGATACAAAATATCGGGCATAGATCCGTTCAAAGGAAGAAGACGTGCCGAGAGGCTATTTCAACACTCGGCGATCATCACTGTAGCAAGGTAGAAGACCAAAAACTAAAACCATTCTTCTTAAAAAATATTATTTGAACTATAAAATGAATATAAAGTGCCTTTCCAGTTAATGTATTTATTCATCAGCTAAAAGTAATATGAAAGCAGGTTTTGTATTGTTTATTAATTATCCGCTAAATTAATCTTCGCGAAGACGGTTATTCTGAAGCTCGTGTAGTTATAAATATTGCTTTATATTGCGAACGATTCATATAACTTTCGGAACACCCTATCCGGCATCCGTTTCCAACGCCAAGGAAATCCACTTACCAACATGCCCACCCACTCACGCAGCCGATTGCCGAGCGAAGATAATAAATCTTCCGATTAACATAGATCAATTTTTCCGTTGGCTAAATTTATTGCCTCGCTCTAATTAATATTCAAGTGAAGACGGACCAGAGAGCGTGGTCCATTCAAGTGGGTGGTTGGTTTGGCAACGCTATGTTTTTCGCTGACCCAGTGGACAGGAATCATTGTTCATTGAGTATAAAACCACAGGAACACGCCCAGACAATGAAATGAAATCCATATCTGTGGCGGATGCTGTGATGGCGAGCAGCTCTTATCCCGGATCCTCGAACCCCTCAGCCTCAATATCTCCAATGGGGTGATATCCGTTTCGAAGAGCGAACTCCTACGATTCTATTTCGAACGTCATGGCGATGATAAAAACGAAGAAACTCATTATTGGCAGACGTTTAATTGAAAGTGTGCTGCGAGAACGGAAGGGGGCGCGGGCGCATGCCGCATGAAATTTATTTCTGTTTCACTGTAACGACTCTGGAATGGAACGACGACAGCAAGACGGTGGAAATTAAGTTTTTTTTTTTCGTAATCCCACTTGTATATGCGGCCTGGCTTTGGGATTGCGAGTCACTTTGGTGATGCATCACTCAAGTGAAACAGCTAAAAACGCTAATGAATTGATTTTCGTTGTGGAGTTTTCCCCTTGGTAGCGCAGTTTGTCATTCAATTCTATGAAAGTGCAGTTTCATCTGGATCGAAACGCACTTCGAAATCAGAGAGTGAGGACGGTAGTTTTGAATTCTTTTGGAAGTGAATGTCAACGGATCAGAGTGGTTGTGTCAAGAGGCCTCGCTTAATTGGCGATGTTATGCATCACGAGCATTTAGAAATGCCAGAACTTGTGTGATGTATTTGCTTGTAATAAAACCAGCTTTAAGATTCTCATGGACACGCGGTTCCGACGTATGTAGATGCTCCTCGGTCTGTCTAACTTCGGCCATGACGTCGTAGTGTGACCAAAATGTGAATTTATTATTGATGAAGACAATAATAGACAGTTCATTAGTATAGTTCATGGTTGAATATTTTTCTAAAAAAAATCCTCAACGCAAACAAGACCAAATATCGAAAAAACCAAGGGCTTCTTCATCTGCTTTTGAGATAGTTCCGGCTTCTGCGACATGCGGCAGGACATGGACGATCGAGCTTGGTCCTTCAAGAGAGGGCTCTATTACTCAATTGCCTCTTGAGTTTAAGGAAACAGCGATTGGCAGGAGTTATTCTGGGAGCCGAGATAGATGAAGTTCTTCACTACCTCGAGGTTTTGGCTGCCTATGGTGACGTTCTGGCCGAGTCGTCGGCCTTGTGCGTCCTTTCTCGATGACAGCATATACTTGCTTTTTCTCTCAATCACAGCAATTACACCCATTTTGGCCGCATCTGTTTCAATACCAGCGCTTCATTGACGGCTCGCTGCGTTCGACCAATCACTACCATGTCTCCCGCGTATGCCAGCAATTGTACGGAGTTTTGGAAGACCGTGCCCCTTGTGTTGGCCAGTGAGTTTTGCACCAGGATGTAGTTATCGTCTAGAAAACAAAGATCAGTCACAAAAAGTCGACAGGACCATTCAGTACTAGCTGCGACAAACATAATATTGTAGAGCCATGTCAGCTAAGAGACATATGAAGGCAGCGGTTAAGAAGAAGGACTTCTGTGAATTGAATTGAAAACAAAAAAAAAAAAAAAATCGCATCACATTGCGACATAGACCTATAGTGGTCCCCTTTCTAGAGCTATCTAGAAAAATTTGATTGCCCTCTCCAGATCGATTTTTTTGAAACTCGAAGTCCTTGTGGATTAGATGGGGATATGCCATAGCCATCAATTCAATTAGATATCCCGGGGAAATATCGCCATCGCTGTAGTGTTCAATGAAATTCTCTGACAAAGGATAAAAGCAAAGTCATAGAACTCAAACAAAGGCCCTCGGCGTTAATTAAGCGCTTTACAAATAATCAAATTACGATGCATTTCCCGTGTTCAAAACAAAGCGAAGAAAACTTAAAATCTCCACACTTCACTTAGCGTTAATGCATTACTGAGTAAACCGAAACACCAATCATTCCTTATATCCTCTTCAGCTGCACACTAAAGCCTTCGGATCTAACAAGAGCTTGCGAAGGCAAAATAAATGTAATTATTTATCTCGAAAAGAAAAAATGAAATCTCTACTTCATGTTAAAAAAGCGGAAACTCGAATAAATAGCTAAAAGGCCTATTTAAACCACTCGAACAACTTTCTCCTCCTCTTCACCTCCATCTGCAGCGGAGGCTACAGCGAGGATGGCTAGGCAAACCGAAATAAAAAATTCAGAAAAGAAGCGAATGCAAACCAAACACACACAAAAAAGGAAAACTTTTAATGTTAACCACTTCTGTGAACGTCCTTGCTGTTGTATGTGCAGTCCACTTTAATATGCTGTGGTAGCACATCCACGGCGATATCATTGCTAAAATTTAATATTTTGCTTCCTGCAGACGAAATATACAAATTTATTTTAAAAACGAAGGATAAAACCATCCGCCCACTTGACATATCCTCCGCCACCCACCCATTGAGTTCAACAAACACACATTTCCTTAAAACTTGCGCGTCTTCTCTGTATCAGTGCAAAAAAAACACAAAAACAAAACCAAAACAAAACTATGGAAAGCTTGTACTTTCAACCCCAAATACCCGTATGCACCCACCTCCACACGCCCACATGAGTGTAAGTAATAGACGTGAAGTGGTTTTGTGTGCGGGAAAGGAAAAAACTTTTCGACTAGAAATTCAAATGATGAAATTAGAATAAAAGTTTTCCCCGTTTTCTCTGTGAAGCTGCGACTCTTTGTCAGTGAGGAGGAGATCCTCGCAGAGATACTCAGATAGTCAAAGATTAATGTGCGCTTGTGTGTTTCTGTTGGTGTCTGCTTCTTCCTGCGTTTGAACAACATGGGACATTTTAATTTAAACGTGCACACACACCATATATGCAATGTGTACGTGTGAAATGTTGCATGTGTAGAAGAGGTGGTTATTTGGAAGACCAACAAAGCCAGCGGAGGAGGGGGAGGACAGCTGTGATACATGCTCCTCGAAATGCCTGCGCTTTGGTAGGACTTCCAACATATGTTTTTCGCTTTGAGGATTTGAATAGATTTTCATTCTTTTATGGGGAAGTTCACAAGTTTTTCCATCACCCCACGCCGTACTCGAAACTGCTTTTATGTTTTTTTTTTCCGTTTGTTCCTTCTGGCCTCCATCCGTTAGAAGGGCCTGGTTAATTTGCTCGGTTGAAGATGGCGAGATTTACGGAAGGAGGAGTCTGATTTGACATTTCCAACCCTAAGGGTTAACTGGCGACATTAAAGTTAAAATGCTTCAACTTTAGTAGTTCGTGTTGAAGTAGGTTCATTTTGGGAAATGATAATAATAACACCGGGTTTGAGGACTTTTCAATGTTCTCTGCGTTTCAAGGGTAACATATAATACGAGTGAAATTAGTGTAAGAAGATAAGGAATTTTAAGCATTCCCTCTCAGGAGGGGTGCGCTCGTAGACTTTGATGCTAAGACCCAGGGCTGGCGATACCGGATACTATATCTCTCCACTTACCCCTATCTTGCTCCAATCCCGAGAAATTGCCCCTAGTTGAAAGGCCTTGTTTCAAGATTCATGGAATCTGATCCAAGGGGAGGCATGTCGTACACAATTGAACCCAGGGAGAAGTTGATGGACTGAGATCTGTCTATCTACGGTACGTTTTAGTAATTCGATTTAGGAACACTTCTTTTCTTTTGGATCCGGTACTACGAACAAAAAAATCACTTTGATGGGATACATTTGTAGGCTGTATCGTTTTTGTTTTGAAGAGTTGATTTGAATGTAAAAGGTAAAAAATGTAAAGGCGAAAAAATGTTTGTGACTTCTTTCAAGCAACCGTTTATAAAACCAACCGCACACATTTACTCATACAACATCACACATGTTGTATTGGGTTGGATTTGCCCAACAGTTTTTTTTTGCAGATTTATCCAAAATATCATGCCTTAGTTTGCTATAAACTGCTACCGACGAACTTGGCGAAACTATAAAGTTTTGGGGACTCGTTCTACGAATTTTTTTTTAGCTAAACTGCTGTATAAAATATTGAGAAATACGGGTGCGTTTAAGAGTTCGGCAGGAATAGTGGTTCGCTGAGAACCCGGAGAGCACTATGTACCATTTTCTGCCATAAAGTGTATTTTTTGAGATGACAAAATCCAACATGAGTTGATTAAGAAAGACATTGCTTCCATAAAATCCTTCGCAGGAATCCCATCAAGTGAGTTGGAGAAGGGTCTACTAAATGCTCGCGGCCTGGCCCTAGCAAGAGCAGACAGTCACAAATAATATTGTCAAGGTCTCTCTGTCTCAGTTATGTTGATGAACCTGCAACAATGTGAGTTGTGTTGGAGACCTGTTTGAAAACATTATCTGCTCTAGGTCAGTGTCCCGTTCAGACCGCCACAAATCAGTCTAGCGATATCATACGAGTCTATTCTTTCAGACCCTTTCAGACCAGTCTATTTAGGTCATATTTGTCTTGATGTTGCACAACTTGTTAGACTGGCCCATACTGCGATTTGCTATTTCAGGAAAGTGCGTGCTAATATTAGCCTGGCCTGCTTATAGCGGGAAGCTCTGAAGTGCAGATCCCTGCGTAGCCAGTTCATCGCTTATTTCTTGGGGTGTCGCTGTGACCTGCAATCAGATAAGTGACATTTTGCGCAAGGCTTCTAAGGACGCTACCTCGACTCGGAAGTCCTCTACTAGTCTACAATATGAAGTAAAGGGGGCGATAAATTTGACGGCTCATAATCTATGCAATTGCAAATATTTCCGAATGGAGAAGACTGGAATTGACTGACAGTGTGTAGATTTTGGAAAAGTTCAAGAATTCCGAGAACACACCCGCACTATCTTAGAGCCATTAGCGTAGATTGTCCGGTTAAACTCTATGTACGGTTTGGTGTAATATCTAGGATCAGGGGTACATACTATGGCCTACAGATGTCCAGCACCCAGTCTCTCTGGGGCTGATGGGGCTGTGTGCTGTAGTGTTTATAATGTGTAAGTTCGAAAGTAGACGTAGCGTTACAGTCAGAGCATAGGTGATGTCTGTAGGACATGACCGTTGAGCCCCTGTGGTACCTATGCATGTTCTTTGTATCTTATTGAGTTTTGTGACATTGTATTCTTTTCATAAGTAATCAAGGTACACAGTTACCACACCACGGTGTTTTAGAACTAGACTGAAAAAGTGTTTAGAACACAGCCGAGAAGCAGACTAGATCACGTGGGTTTTTTTAGCGTGACACTTGTACCAAGTTGTGAGTTGTATGATCGTGGCCAATTAAATACTCAGATTGAACTAGCTGTAACGAACATATATGCTAACTGAAAAAAAGGTAAACAAACCAATGTCGTGATTCCAGCTGATAAAGGGTGGTTACATTTTAAGGTCGATGTTGATTTTAAATAAGACAAAATTATTTAAATTATAGTCATTTCTTTTTATTATGATAATATTGGTATGGTTCAATTACGTATGGAGCAAAATATCGGACAAATGGCCGCCGCGACCTCGGCGCCACACCTCCATCCGATGGTCCAAATTTTCGATGACGCTGAAGCATAATTGAGGTTCTATGCCGTTAATGTGCCGAATTATCTCATCCCCTAGGTCTTGAATTGTTGCTGGCTTGTGTCAATTGCACCTTGTAAGCGTGTAAGTGCAAGTCTTTATGCATAATGTTCATCAACGACGATCGTGAGAGGTGCAATTGTTGGGCACGACGACGAGTTGAGGTGGACAGCTCTTCAGCCACACTATCGCGAACAGCAGCAATATTTTCTGCAGTACGAGCTGTACGAGTATGCACTGGTGTTTTCACATCTCCTACAGACCCGGTTTGCTCAAATTTTTGCACGATTTTTCCGATTGTACGCACATTTGGACGATTAAATTGACCGAAAAAATCACGAAGTGCACGATATGCATTTTGATTTGAACGTCCATTTTCATAATAAGCCTGAATAACTTTAACGCCTTGCTCGATTGTGTATCTTTCTATGGTTCAAATTGAGTTAGTGCGAAATTGAGAAATGTCAAATAAAATGCCGAAAATAACTTGACGTTTAGGTGTGGTTCACATTCAACATGGGCCCTTAAAATTTAACCACCCTTTATTTATTGGAAATTATTAACAGCGTCATATGTACCAAGATCACAGAACAATTTTTTACCAAAGTTCTAGTGTTTGAAGAAAAAACAAACTTACACACGCAAAGTTGTGCAATGATTCATGAAGGAACCACATTGTCGCACACATGCACACAATTATTAGTTTCACTTGCGTGTCCAGTTGAGATCGCATCTCTATTGTTGAAGAATTAAAATATTTGACGTTGGACTCATGCATTTAATACTTCAGGGTAAGTGTTATTTTTTAAATTTTTATTACGAAGAAAATGGCCTTCGGATGAAAAAAAAAATCGTAAGTAAGCATGTGAAACACTACCCGCTTTAGAGAAGTATAAAGTTCGGTGAGTTGTAACTAAATGGACCCAGCTATTCCCGGGCTAAATTTTATATACGCCAGTATTATTGGTGAACTTATTTTTAAGATATTTCACAGCCTGCACAAATCGGAACAGCTTTTGTTTCTCAATTTTCTAAAATTGAGTTTTTTAACGAATGGTTTAAATAGTCGAAAGATGAGTCAAACAAAATTCGACTTGTATGATGTCTCAGAAGAAGATTAGGTTTAAAATTTGCTATTATTAATTAATTTAAGTTTAACTTGATTAAGTGTATATTAAATGTGGTAATGTTAATTAAATTATGCAATAAGTTAAAAATCTAAATAAATTATGAGCATATATTAAAATATAATTTTGTCCAATAAGACTTTACTAGACGAAAAACTGCTACGAGGAAAATACATTATTTATTAGATGGTCACGGAATAGCCTCAGCGAACTTAAAATTTCGCACTAAGAGTATTTACCCTGTCAGAGATCAATTCAATATTTGGTATTTCCTTGTAAGAGCCTTGCACAGATATGCCATGGGTGATTAAGCAACATTTTAAAAGTTTTTTTTTGTGCTATTTTCAACTTTGCTGTGTGATCCTTGACTATAGACACACATAGCACTTCAAAAACATTTGATATGTCGTGCCGCCTTTCTTTATCTAGGACGTCAGAGCTATCTGGAGAAAGTTGTTAATCTCTTTAGATGGGATGTCCTGATAGTCTTTTTTTAGTGTGATTATATTGGTAATTTGGTTTCAGCTTCGTGTCAGATTTGGACACTCGGCTAGTAGGTCTCTTATGATTGTCCAGAGAGTCTACAGTTTTCTGAGCGGCTATGCCAGATTTTGTATAGGAAGTGGCAGGTATGTGCGTCACCTAGGGTACTAGGTTCAGAGGCTCCTTGGTTCTTCTGGGATCTGCCTTCATGGATTTTTTGATTGTTCCAGAACTCGATGCGGCCTTTATTTGTCCATTTGTGCAAATGCATTTTTCATTATTTCCTTTTATGAGTATGAACTGTAAGGTAGGCCTTATCTGGGTCACCTACCTTACATTACAACTTAAAATGAGCACAAGGCAGTAATAATAAGTAAACCACACCCGTGCAACTTCATCTCCCAATCAAGCCAGAGTAAACGATGATTAACTTTCCGCAAAGGCGCTTCTCAATAATCAAACATCGCATCGTTTAGTAAAGATCGATTGTAAGTCCTCGAAAGCCATGTAAAAACGTGAACACGCCTTTATTTCACATTGATGCCTCAAAAATACGATTCTATACTTGAAACGTCTTCAGTTAGCATTTTCTTTGTACCCACTGGGTGCTCGAACCATTGTGTGCAACATAGTTTAACCGCCACTCGCCCGCCAATTCAAACTGTGCGTCGGAATCAGAAAGAATTCATCTTTCATTACAAAGCATTCCAACACACTCACACACAAAGAGTAAGAATACCTACAAAGTTCATCTGGAACCGACAGGGGACAGGCGGAATGTTCTCAAAGAACGACTATCGTTAGAATGATGTATCCTTTCCAATTCCAGAATCAAGGCAAGGAGATTCGCAATTTAAGCAAGTGCATTTGCAACTCCATCGCCACCACAACTCACTCCGCCGAGTAGACTTCTATTCATGCTGACGCCTATTCTAATGCAGCCCTAATGCTCTCAAATGCACAAATGTCTCTGTGTGGAGGTGCAGGCGGTCTCATTCCCTCAAAAGTGGATAGCTGATTGCAAAAGGCAACGAAAAGAAATATTCATTTCAGTTTGTTTTCCGAAACACAGAACGGCAACAGATTTAAGCATACACTTTGTCAGATGCATGCACGGTGGTGGGGGCAGTGCGCCCCCGCAAAAAGTTCAACACAGAAGGATAACAATGAAATGTGTGGAGCAGCATGGAGCCTTTGAGCTACGCTGCTCACCCGTACAACGGGTGTGTTCTGTCCAAGATAGCCGACTTCCTACGAATTTAATGCTGATTCGCCTTTTTCGTTTTGTTCTCCAATATGAATTTTCGAAGCACAAGCTTATAACTTTTCTCCGAAAGCCGGGGGTGGTGCGGCTTGAGTGTGAGATTTCCATTTCGGTGCAAGTTTTTCCGACTTTGTGTTATCCTTTATGATATGTTAGCTCGTTCCGACGAAAGTCCATGATCGAAGGTAGCTGAATGAGGGAGGGTGGGTGGTAAAGGTGTTTTTCTACACACGAGCTGGAAAGGAGAATGACTTCGAATCATTGCTCGTTCGTATTTGTACGCTTTCATTAAACTTTGTCTCTTCCTAGCAGACTGTGTGGATGTATTGGTGCTTGCGTCAAGAATATTCTCTGACTGGCATGAGATTGTGTAAAGTTTTTCAATTTTCGACCGCATTCTCCTTTTTGGTTCCGCTTGCTACGCCCGAGGTGACTTGATCACTTGACTTTGTATTCCCACACATGCATAGCGACTTCTGGAGAAGTTCATCTAATATCTGTCTTTGAGACATGCACATAAATCCTTGTGAATTTAATGCTAAACACTGGCATTTAATTGCAGAGCAGCCTTAAATAACCACAAGGCCCTGCTGGGAGGAAATGCACTGCCTGCCTTCCTGGTTGCTCCCAACAGTAAGTAGCACAAATACCTTGCTCTGAATGTACATATTTTCCCTTGTAGTTTTTTCCTCGTTAGGTGCGGAGCAATGTTGTTATATTGTTTTTTTTTCTGTTCTGTCTTGTCTTGGTGTGTTATGTTTTCCGGTACACGCTCCTTCGCTTCGGAATGTTTTCTTTTCTGTTTTCATTTTTAATTCAAAGTAAATGGAATAAATGTGAAAACGAGACCGGGGCAGAGGGTTACCAACATAAATCACATGATATGCCCTTGTCGTGGCAAAAGTGCCGGATGATTATATTAGGACTAGCAGTCATTAGGCTTTTGGGAGGAGAAAGGTTATGAGAGACTCGCTTCCGGGCGTTTGTTGGAAAAAACAAAGTTTTTATATTGATAAAGTGGTCCCTTGGCATGTCCGTTGCAGACGGTGGCGCCCCAAGGAGCCCATGCAGATTGAAGTTTGTACAAGACATGCAGTGTTCTTTATGGTCTAAGCTGAGTGGGGGCGAAAAGGAGAAAGGTATTACTCACAGATCGTTAGGCGAACAATTTCACCACATCGCTTTATCTTGTACAAATTACAAGTTCTTTGTACGTACGGCAACCTTAAACCGTCGGCAACTGATTCATTTGCTTTAAGCTACGTCAACTGAATCTTGTGCAGAGTCAGGTCAGTAAAAAGCGCTGTCAAAGTCTTCAGGAGGCAATTCAGCTTGGACTTCGTAACAATAAGAACGTCTAAAGGACATTGCATATATCGTCCGGCGGAAATATATATGAATCTGACTCGAAAATGGATATACTTAATATTGATTAATATAAAGATTGTAGAGACTTTTCTTATTCTGGAAAATCAAACATTTAAAAAATCAATGTCGGTTGCATTTGCGTAATCCATATAAAATCCCACGACATGACTATTTATATTGGTCCCCTATTCGAATAGTCTAGAAGTGGTCTACCATACGAGAGGTCAGTGGTTTTCTGATAAAAACTTCAGAGCCCAACTAAGGACTTCGTTCTGGGGGGAATTAAATTTTCACTGATTCGGTTCTTATTCACACAAATGTTATACCTTCCCAACGAGTGAAGTGTGTGACAGGTAGATATTATCGCAATTTTCGAAACTCTGTTCGAGCTTAAATAGCATTTGCATTTTCAAGGGCAGCTAAGCAGCTGTCAAAATCTGTAAGGAGCTAAAACTTGCGTATCTAGGGTACATGGCCTACCATTCACATTCCACTCAACGACTAGAACATATGTATTTTACGAGTATGTATCTGTCAAAGTATTGCTGACGCTGATGCAAGTACAGTATTCTATATGCCGGAGTCTATTATGCTCTGAAATCATTCGGTGTTGTAAAATTTCTTCTTTGTTGTACTACGTGTATTATTCTGACGCTTCATTGTGAACGACAAGAATTCGTTGAAAAAATTCATAATTCAATAATTATAAACCGAAACATTTCTCATTTTTGCGTACTTTTTTTTTTTTTTGGATACTCACATTTGTAGTAACTACTGTGGTTTGAAGGGCTGTATAAAAAGTATGTTCAAGTTTCTACCCTACTCCGAGGTTCTCTAAATAACAGGCACTCAGAGCCAAGTATACAGCTGCTACTCAAAAATACTATAAAAAACTTATCAAAGCCGATATGGTCTGGCCAGACCCATACGTGCCTCGCAGGACTGTTGAACAAAGCTGTTTTTATTTGTGTATAAGTACTTCCTTCGAGAGCAAAATACTCCCCTCTAGACCTTTCAAATACTCCTCAGCGAAAATTTTAAACGGAAGCCCTAACTATCTTCCTTCTTTTCTTCTTCTTTTTTTGGACAAAATACTTAATTTGCGTGTATTGCCCCTTCGACATATTTTACACATTTGACTGCCAAGGCAAATTTGAGAAAATTTCATGGGTTGCCAACACAGACAACCTTTCATTCTTCATGGATCTACACATAAAAGCTGCATCCTCTTCAGGAGGGCCTTGCACAGTCCAAAAGTGCGTGCGGATCGATCCAAGAAGAACCAAGGAGTTCCTAAAGTTAAACTAATCTGACCTAAGGGTATTATGTTGCGCCATTACTGGACACATCTCGTGCAACTATCGCCTGCACCAAATGGCCAGATCGGAAAACAGTAGACACTGCAACAATAAATGGAAATCATGGAACACCCAATCACCGAGTGTCCAAATCCAAGAAAAATAAAAGGTCAAGAAATGTATTTACTATATCGACTCGCCATTTTCTCCAACTTTATTCAATACAAGAAAATCAATCAACATCCATTTAACTCCTTATAGACTTTAATGATTTTCATCATAATTAACTTGTGCTGAATCATGAAGATTATTCTCATGAATTCAAAACAACTTACTGTAGGTGACTCGTTTTGAGGTGTTTTGTCCCGACAGCGAATTTGTCACAACTCTCTGCTTAAGGGGTCGCATGGCAAAGACCCAACCAAGTTATCAGCCACCATTCCAAGATCAGTTCAACGGGGATCCTAACTTCAGTATAAAGAAACTCCTCAGACTTCTCAAGATGAAACAGATGCAAGCGCGTAATAACTCTGCCTTTCAAAATCATGCGCTTAGATCATTAATTACATTAGATTATGACTGCCATTCGGCTTTCACTTCTGTCATCCCTTAAGCCAGTAATTCAAATGTCAGTTAACCGCTTCACACACCCACTTCGCCTTCCGACTCATTGTCAGTTCAGTTAAAACCATGTAATCGCCGTAATGCGTCCTCTAGCCAAGCATACAGCAAAACACGTATTTCGAGATGTTTCCAATGTGAAGTTTCAACCCGAATGATCAATGGCAGAAGAAATGCCGTCCGTCACGTCCCTAACCTAAACTTGTCGCGTTGCTGGTTTAATTATTTCGAGTGGAGGAGTATCAAATGCTTTACTTAGGTCAATGAAGGGTACTAGGATATGGAATGTGACAGTTTTGGTATAGTTTGAATTAAGCAGACTTATTAGCCCAATTTTCTTCAAGACATCAATGAAGAGATAAATTAAACTGAATTCAGAGCATTCCAACTTGTGGGAGCTAACGCTTCAGGAAGATTTGGCCGTCGATGTCATTGAACGACAAGCGGATGCCTTTTCTGCGAACGCTGCCCAGTGGCCCCGGTGGATGGGAGAGTGTTGGAAATAGTTGAACACAAATCTGTAATTTTTGAAGCCGTCGACCGATTTTGCCATAAGGTCTTATCGTGGTTTAATAAGATCGATGTAGCTCAGAGATTAGCGAAGTGATCTTAAGTTCAGCAAAACAAAACACATTGTTTAAATGTATAAAATAATTGTTTTTTATTGTCATGTTGGTATTTTGCTCAATTTTGTTTTGATTATTAAAGTCAACGCTTCATCCGGCCTAAAGCTGATGTATGGGAACACGTTGGAAGATATGCAGTGAATTGAAACACGGCAAGAAAGGAATTTATTCCAATGGCTGTCAGCACATATGCAATTGTTTTACACACATAACATGTGGGTTACATGTGCAGCAGATATAAATAACTCATGTGTCATATGAACAACTCTCTTATAACATGCAGCATCAAGCATTTCTCAAGTTTTGCGATGTGAAGGAAATGAGATCCTCCTTGGACTTTTTTAATTCATGACAGCAGCCTTCCGTCTTTATTTAGTCTTTCTCTTTTATCTGAACGTAACAGATTCTCCATAGATCCACGATCTTATGCAAAATTCACTGAAAACTCTCCTATAAGCCATTCTAAATGTTTACTTCTTCTTTATCTGACGTACTACCCAATACCGATGGTTGAAATGTGGCAAACATCTTTGTTTCTCTATTCGATTGATTTAGCACGATGTTGAGTAGCCGTAACAATTTGATCAAAAGCTTCTGAAGTTGGAAATCTGTCCATCAAAACATAATCACACATGGTTTAAGTTGCATATATATAGATCTCACATATATAGATCTTCCTAATTTAAGTGACCACAAAAAATTTTGGCTTTCAGAAAAGTTAGTCTCCCGTTGGATCCTCTTGGAGCATTTTTGTTATAGCACATCAAGCATTGAACATTTTTCTTTGCTTAAAAGCCTTGTCTAAAAAATTGGCAAATATTAATAACTACAGCCCGTATAGGGCCAGTGCCTAGCTTCTCGTGCTGTTGTTGAATTTAAGGGACCTACAGTTTTATGCCCACTCCGAACGGCCAAGTTTGAGAAGTTTTTTTTCTAGACAGTTATTACTCTTTGAGCATTGTCAGTGACTCGAAAAAGGTGGAGCCGTGAACATTACTTTTGGTCGTACCGGGCTGTTGCTTAGAGGTCGACGCACATACCCACAAAGCCACCACCGCCACAAATGGTAAGAAATATGAGAAAAACTGTTGAAGCTTGAAGACCAAATGTATGCCTTTTAATAAAAAAAAATTAAATTTAAGTTCCAAAGTACCTAATTTTAGGAAATGTGCCGAATCAAATTTGCTTAAAAATACTTAAACTTTTTTAAATTACAAAGTCCCAACTTTGAGCTAACAGTACAGCGAAACGGATCATCAAAAGTCAACCAAAGTCTTGCTTTGTAGGTTCTTGCATTTGTAGAATCTGTAACTACCAATGTGCCGCGACCGATGGACTATGACTGTGTTCATTAACACTGGCAGATACAGCAGCAATATTTTCTCCTCTACGCACTCTACGCCCACGTATAGGTGGTGTCCAATGTGTTTATTTGCTTGGAATTGGTGCAAAATTTGGTCACTGATTCACTTATTTCCTCAGTCGACTGCCCATTAATAAATACTGCTGATTTCAGCACTGAGAGACATGGTGGTCAATATCTTACCAATAATTCCACAAGAGAATAAGAGTTTTTGGACTGTTTTACATCTGTTCTAGGCAATAAAATGCTCCAACTGTAAAAAACAATGTAAGTTCTCTCCACTTCAAACAACATCGATTCTTTGCAGGATTCTGAACACTTTGGCAAGTAAAATTCCAGAATGACCCCAGATTACAATAATATTGTAATCATTGTGGCTTACGGACATAAACAGCTTTATTCTACGAATCAGAATTAATATCACTGACAGGAACCACTTTTTAAGATTCCATGAATTAAATTAACCATTACCCCCACTCTGCCGGTCATTAAAATTGAATCCGCTTACAGAGTTTAAATTCCAACTTTGATACATATTTTGCACGATGTGAACTGCTATATCTCGCCAATTTTCCTACCAATAATGATTGCAGAACCCGCATTGATTTCAGAGGCTTTGAAAACATTCAGAGACATGCCTGCCTGGTTCGGGGTAAACTCCAACCCACAAATACGATGAATTAACAAATTATTAATTTTAAATCCCCGAAACAAAGGACGAGTCAATGCAAAATACTGAAAGCCTGTCAAAATATGAATGCACTTTTATATTGAAACCAGCCATTCATTTGCCGCAGCCCTTTAAAAATGGAATATTTACTCATTTTCTTTTTTCACTTCTCATTGAAACAAAAATAATGAGGCACGGTTCGTTTTATGATTCACTTTCACCGCTCATAAATTTGGATTAAGGAAAAAAGTCCACCTCCACGGTAATTTCCACGTTATTACGTGCTCGAAAAGGTGATGGGCATTAAAAGTATATGATCAGCAATTAATTTTGGGCAACAAAGAGTTTCAGAAATTTTAAAATACTTGTGAATGATAAAATAAAATCATATTACTTGTAGGACGAAATTGTCTCTTCGCAGTGATATAAAGTGAAGCGTGTGCAACACATTTACACGAAGGAGTTGAATTTAACGCATTTAAGACGAACGATTTAGGGAATACTGTGCTCATCCAGCCGAACTTCATCAGAAACGAGACAGAAAAACAATAAGCACTAACGTCGTTTCGTGATATCCAGTGCAAGGTGGTCGGCAAGATCGGCAGTCCAGTGTGACTGCTACCTTCTGCGAGTAACAAGAAACTAATCCTGTTGTCTCTAGAATGAGCTTTTTGCTTTTTTTTTTTACTCAATCCCCATTGACTTTCTTTTCGTTTGTGTCATTTTAGTTTATGTGGATAGTGGTGAGTGGACTCTTTTTCCCTCATTATGACGTCAAAATCTTCTGCAGTCGTATTCATCGATGAACGCTCTTTGGTCCCTGTCCTCTAGAACTAGTGAAATTCAAATTGAAACAGTTTAACGGAAACTAAATCTTTTCAGCCATTGCATATTTCACAACTCACAAATCCAATCCAAACCTTGTGGAAACCAAAGTAAATTGCATTACTTTATGACAGCATTAATACTGAAGTAGGCCAAGTTGGAGTAGTCCGGTTGGAGATCACGTGCAGACCTTACGTCACTCTCGAACTCTCATTACACAAAAATAACAAGCATGTTGGACGGCTGAATCCAGACCATATTCATATGAGCCGCGATCTTTCAGAAACAAGCCGGTAGCGGTGTCAAAATATGATGCAAAAAGGTGAGGATTGAATTACATTGAATGACAGTGACAGTCGCAGCACTCTTGTCCGGCTAATGGAGTTGTCTGTCCATGGGAAAATATTCCTGAAAAATGTGCATGCGAACATGCGCTAGCTGTGAAAAAGTGGTTTGCACGATTGTTTGGCCAACCAGCCAAATCAACGGCAAAGCCGAATATCCATGGCGCGAAGGTAATGCTCTGAATTTGGTGGGATCAGAAGGTACTATGAGCTGCTAAAACCGGGTGAAACCATCAATAAATAACGCTACCAAACACAATTAATCCGAAAAACGCCGGACCAGACCAGACACGAGGCAATAATTCTCTATAATGACAACGCTTGGCCCCTCGGTGCTATGCCGGTTAAGAACTATTTGGAAAACTGTGTATGAGAAGTTTTACCCCACCCGCCTTATAGCCCAGACCTTGCCCATTCTGACTACCATTTGTTCCGGTCGATGCAGGACGCCCTCACTGAAATACGGTTCACATCAGAGCAGAATATCAGAAATTGGCTTGATTCATTCTTGGCTGCCAAGCCGGTGCAGTTCCTTTGGGATGGGCCACAAAATGCCAAAAAGATTTGACAAAGTCATAGCTTCAGATGGGCAATACTTTGAATAATACTGTTGCACATGCTTTTCTTAAAAAATAACGGTAAAATTTTGAAAAAAAAACGCTCGACTTAACACCCAATACTTTTTATAACTTTAAGCCCATTTATAACGCTTTGGTGACTAAATAAATAAATAAATAGATTATATTATGCCTTATAATAGTGCTTAAAATAAGGTACAGAAAATGTACGCCTTATGTCTAATCTCATCGCAATGTAAAAATAAGGAATACTGCATGCGATCTGGATTCCGTACGACTATTAGACTGTACATACTTGGGTTAAGATTATATTGTAATAATTCATATATAATCATTATATTGTATGCTGGGCTTGTAGCTAACCCAATGCTTGAGGCCAGGAATCGCCACTGACAAACTCACGAGCAAAACATTCGCAATTCGTAGTGAGCTCATATGAATAACAAATTTCATCAAAATCTGTACAGCCGTTCAGTCGTGGTCTTGGATCAAACATCCAATGTTTCGCATTTATAATATTAGTAAGATCAAGTGCCCCGCAAATCAACCTCAGAATAATTATCATTCAGTCAAGACAGTCATTACATTCCTTCATATTTACTGAAAAATCGGTTTGCAAAATTGTTATTGATTTCGCTGACGACTTTTGCAGATGTAATTCCCAAGTCCATGACCCAAGATTTTCGTTATAACAATAACGTCATAATCATTACTGCTTGCGGCAATACACAGCTTTGTGCTACGAATCACAATCACCATCAGTGACAGTAATCACTTTTAAAGATTCCCGGAAATATATTAATATGCACTCCACTCGCCCAATTTGCTTATGTAGGACAAGTCCCAACTTTGAGGTTCACAAATTTAACCGCCCGAGCTCTTCGGTTGACCTCAATTCGTTTAATGCACGAAAATTGATAAGACTCTGCACAGGCACTTAATTTCGAGGAGAGATACAAGTTTATAACGTCAGCTTGGTGGTGTGAAGTGTGAAAACTTGGAATGTAACACAAATTCAGTTCAGCGAAGAATATGCAGCTCAGCTGTCAAAAAAATAACACTGGATGACATGAGAAGTGTGCATCAATCCCACTCTATCCCCTTGCAACTTGTCGTTTTTCAGTACACGCCACAGCAGCTCTTTACATCAGGAGACCTAACATCGGGATTGCGAGTCCAGGCAGTAACAGAGACATCAGCATTCAGATTCGTAGAGAGACAGCATCCGCAATATAATCAGCATTACTGTTTGCAAAGTGATTGGGTGTGAAATAGATGCCATCTGAGGTTGATGGCCTTCACAGCTAGATTGGTAAATTCAGGGACATACATACACACACTCGGTTAGACGGCTATGGCAACAGATAGGGGATCTGTTATATCTCCAACGTTGGTAGCAACAGGATTACTGAGCATTTAAAAATTAAAGCGAAGACAGGGACTCACACGAGCTAATCCAATTTTTAAGGTACATTGTTTGTCATAGTCTTGTAGAGGCGAATGCTAATCTAAGTCCGATCTAATGGCAAGATCTGAGTTATTTAAATAATTCTACATATCCACAGGCTCCATATGAACAGACCTAGTTCGAGAAATGAATTGCTTATACTGGCAAATAATAAGTCTTCAAAAACAGCCTTCAACCCAGATCGACTGCCATCACTTTATAGTCGATTTAGATGTCACATGTGACAGGAGAGGAACGAGTTTTACATCCCCCATGTCTAATCTGACCATCCTACCAACTCGTCAGTTTGTGCACGATGATTATGGAGAATACTCGCTGCTTCGTCACGGTCTCTAACGTCCCACCGAGATCATCATTATCAAACAAAGTTATTGGACAAAGCATCGCGGTATCATCTAACTTCTTCAACGTCGTTCATGAGGAGATCGTGCAAAACTGCCAGGTCAACACAAGAGGCACGGTCCACGCTGATAAGTCCGTGGAGGTGTTAGTGTAAATGGACGCCATTAACTTGAGATTTGTCGAATGCAGCCAGCCGACAGTGAGGAGTTTGGTTAAGTTGAAGACGGAAGCGGCTGTCTTAGAGAGAGGACACGTGTGTAAGGCCGACGACCACAATGAGCAGGAATTACTTTGAGATAGTCAGCGACTTCGTCGACTTTGACTTTGTGGTTAATAGTGATACTAAGAAACTCAGAAGAACTCTACGGCTTGTAAGAGAGAGGGAGAGAGAGAGAGAGAGATAAAGAGAGAGAGAGATAGAGAGAGAGAGAGAGGGAGAGAGAGAAATAGAAAGTTCTGGGCCAGCGTTGCCGTTTCTTCTGTTACAGACAATTGCAAGTGACAAATAATCCCCAAGCCCATAATAGAATATTGCCAGTTTGTTGATTTGCAGTGAAGTGTCAGGGACATTTGAAATCTTCTTGAGGTGACTTCCTCTCACTTTGGTAATTTCACAACAGTACGTTGCTGTGATTTTGTTTTCGCTTAGCTATGTAAGCTCATTATCATGTACATTGTACATCGTTATTTATTGTGTGCGTACTTTGCTTTGAAGTTTAGGAAAGAATGGCCTCTATTTAAAAATCTTTAAAATTGCTTGCTGTTTTTTACGTGTATGTGTTCATCTACAATATATGAATAAACATAAACACTCCACTTAAAATATGTATTTTATTACTAAAAACCTTGCTGTGATTGTAAAATAAACTTAAGATCTCCTGTTACTTTACTATGTCCAGCAGGAGATCTCCTGTTTTTTTTTCACATTTTCCCAGCGGCAACACTGTCCTGGGCTCAAGATGGGGCACTTGAGTAGCAGGGTAATCTGACGAACTGACTTTATTGAAGCCATTCTAGAGGTATTTAAAATATCAAAGCGATGGCGAACTACAGACATGGGTTGTGCAGGGATTCTAGAGGGAATGTCTACGTTTGAGGTGGTGTAAGTAGAGACCAACTTTTGCATAACAGGGAGCAATTAACCACAACGTTCTAGTTGGAAAGGGATGTTGGTTGGGACCAAGGTTCATATCAGTCTGCACCTCATCGCACAACTGAAAAAGAATTTACATCTTGAACGAATGCAAGTGTCATACAAACAACTCACTTACTTATCAGGATGGTCCTAACCTGAGCTATCTTCTTCTGGTTGAGCATGCTGTTTCAAGTTGTGAAGCTATCTTGCGTTCGCGATATGTCATTCGGTATTTTTCTCCTTTCCGAACTAAGAGTCAGTATCGGAGTCAAAGGCGCCCGGTGTTACTGAGCCAGCGTTGTGGGTGGATTGTTGGCCTCCGGACTATATTGACATCTTCATACAGCTCATAAAACTAGTTAAATTACTGGACTCGCCAAACGTACCAAAGGCCAGCTCCGATGTTCTGTTTATAGTCCAGCCTTGGGTTCCAAGAATGGCAAAATAGGATTTTTGATTTTATTCCGTTTCGGTTTGCGATTTCCACGAGTGTATACGCAATTAATTTGAGTGCACATCGTGTTTGGCTATGGATGAAGTTTTCTTGATAAAATTAATTTTTGAAGTTACAATTAATGTACTCATTCGTAGGCTACATTCAAACCTTGGCTCTGTTTTAGAGATTCAGAAGATTTTAAATAAAATGCTGTCATAAACTTGTGGGGACAGCCAGGAAAAAGTGTCACGTCAACACAACGTCAACGAATTCGAGTCTAGACCGCTAACAACTTTACAACTTGATACCCGAGGTTCCCTTTTTCGTTGACAGGTTCAACGAATCTTGTTCGCCAACACGTAAGCTGCCGCTGTAGTAGATTTCGAGTACTCTTCATTCCATTTCGGACTTTTCATTCCAAATTATCTACAAACCATACCGAGTCAAATACCGATTCCCATTCGGTATGATTTAAAGGATACATTCAATGACTTGATGGAGTGCACATCTCGCCGTAGAAGGAATCAAAGGGAGAAGTAAATCCCTGCCAGAAACAATGCCGAGCGTAGGCCGATTGAAGTCAAAAATTCGATAAGCAATTCGTGCAGAAAATACCGAGAACAAGGGTATTCAATTTCAAGACACCACACATAGAAATTCATCTTTTCAAGTGATCCGATAAGAAGAAAATTGCAAAGTGCGCACATGTACAGACACTTAATCCCAATTATACTGACGCCTTTTAAAGGGAGCGGCACAAGGACTTCGTCTGAAAGTATATTCTCAGACCAGACCAGAATCGGAGTATCATGCTGACTCGAGTCCTTTAAGCATTGAATACCTAATTTAGCATGCATTGCTCAGAATAAAGTCGAAAAGTCAAATTGAATTAGTTACTGACCCGATTTGAATGGATATGAACTTTGCAAGTGATTTTCTTCAAGGTGGCTGCGGTCATGCTTGCACCCATTTCTTTACTGTTTTGACCAGAACACAGTAATACTGATGTGTGCACAATGCATGGCCATTGGCAGTTATTTTCAATGTTGCCTTGCTTGCCACACCATCCGACAAACACAATTTTATTCATTGCAAAATGCAAACAATAAAATGAAGTGTTGGAGCCCCATGAAAATGGACATAAAAGACTTCCAAATTGGGCGATATTGTGACCTCATTATTAATTTTTTTGTTCCTTTTTGCTCCCCTCTTTCTAGAGTTAGCGTCAAATAATGGCTGGCATGTCCTTGCCATGCCTTGCACTACACACTCTCGCGCACACACATGTTGTACGTTTCTTGTAAATCACGTCGTCTACTCTAATGCATATTCCGTTCTTTCTTTTCGCCTTTTCCGCTTTTTTTTTGTTTTTTACACCACCCCTCAATACTCCTTATGGGTGTCATAAAATTCCTTTTAAAAGCTTTAAATATCCTGGCACGAAGAAACACACCAAGCACACGATACACAGACTCGGGCACATGTGCGCTGGTAATTCAACCTAAAAATATATAAGCCAAGATCCCCCTCGGAGGTAGATTGCACTAAGAACGTGTGACCGTGGGGTGTGTGCGTGTGTGTGTGTTGGAGTGGGGGGGCATTGTTCGGGGTGTAAAAAGAGAGAAAATAAAATAAAATAAAATCGAAATTTACGACAGGAATGGAAAATGATGTGCTCATCATATTTAGCAGCTTCCTTTCGCCAGGACTCCTTCCGTCAGGGTTGAGTCGAGAATGCGAATGTTGTATAAATCAAAGTGTTGGTATATCCTTGCTGGGCTTTGCCCATAAGAAAATCCTTTCGCTATGCTAGAGTGATTGGTATGCAGATGTTTTTCCAGGAGACGAATTTTGCTCTGTCAAAAAGCCATGATGTGAAAATTGTAGTAGGTTTATGAAAATTTCGTTTTGAAAATACCGAGGTTGCCCCTGTGTCGGCACGAAGTGTGAGAAAATGCTTTGCCTTGTATATTTTTATTCTTTGGTTTTCTTGTGCGAGTGTGTGGGGAATTAGAAGTCTAAGAGGATAACAAGTTTAAATTGAGAACGTTTCTATGGGGAATTCAATAATCATGTGTGGATCGTGTTATGGAAATAATGGTTTATTTTGAAACTCACAAAACCAAAAATAAAAAGCAAGGGAAGCGGTGGCAATCGGAGAAATCGAGTCTAATACAGATGTATTGCTGTACCTATAATCTGAGATTTAGCTGCAAGCAGGTGGCGGGCAATTAAATTCGAAGGCGACACATCCCACAGCCGGACTCAAATGAAAGAAATGTTCCTTGCAGTTTTTTTTTAACAGAAGTTTTGATGACATGACTATAATCCTTTTGCCATGATAGAGACAAATTAGAAATCGTCTGAAATAGTCGATTCTATAGTTTGTGTGTACGGTGTCGGGCCGAAGAATGTTGAATTTCCACGCATGCTAAAAGGGTTCCTTGTGAAAATTGCGTACTAAATGGGTGTTTATCGATTTAGGATATGCTTTTTGTTGGTACTGTGAACTTCAAAGAAAAGTGTACACCGGTGTTCCACATGATTCATAAAAATCATGCATCATGAGTGTTTCAACAACAACTCCGATTACACAGCCGAGTTAGTCAAAGAGCAGCTGCTTCATAGGACGCTTCAGCAGCTGGGGCATCCCCATTACTCCCCAGTTCTTTAATACATTTATGGGAGTGTGATCATCATCATCCGGAAGCTGATGATGCGTATGATCTACTAAAGAGGTCCCGGGGGTAAACCACGCAGAGATCTCCAGGGAACCCGATCCTCCGCCATCGACTCTAACTCATCAGGAGTTATGCTCAAGCGTAACCAGGCGAGTTTGTGGACTTCGTTCAACCATCTCGTCCTGGATCTGTCAAGCGGTCGCCTACTTAATAGAATCGTATTCAACGCCCGTCTTGGAAGTCGTTATGATGGGAGTATCTTGAACCCAATTTCGAAAAATAAACACAACTGCCAATGAATCTTTAAGGGGATACATTCCAACCAAGGCTACTCGAAGGCCAGTCGTATCAATACCAAGCAAACTTGAGGCCCATACCCACAATATATTGGGTCTATAACTTCGTGCGGTTTGCTAAGAGATGGCGTAACTTCTATTATTCCATTGGAACATACGTTGAAAAGCTACTGTCATTGTACGTCATTTCAGTATATGTCATTCATTTGAAGCATAACATTTTTTTTTTTCACTCAAATATGTCGAACTTTGGGCCTGAAGAAGTGTTTTTGCGGGGACACGACACACACGACGCCACAAAAGGAGGTCATTTCTGCATCGCATTGTTCCTGGCGATCCATTGCGACAACCCCAAGCGTAAAAAATCATAAGTGGAACCCGGTCAACCAACCAAATCAACGGCAAAGCCGAATATCCATGGCGCTAAGGTAATGCTCTGTATTTGGTGCGATCAGAAGGGTGTGCTGCTAAAACCGGCTGAAACCATCAGTGGACAACTCTACCGAACACAATTAATCCGTTTGAAGAGAGCAGTACCCGAAAAACGACCGGAATGTGCAACCAGACGAAAAAAACCGCACGAATAGAGTTATAGACTCAATAATTATTTGGACCACTTTTAAAGCACTTCTCGGTTCCATTAAAAACCTCAGCACATATTTGTACTGAGAGAAAAGCATATATTTGGGGCAAAATTTTAAGCATGGAGACTGTGGTAAATACCCTCATATCAACAATCTCTTGGTACCAATTCAATGCAAAGCCGTGAAAGTCGCTATGTATGTTACGAGAATTTGGTCAGTCCTGCTCATAATCTTCGAAATCGAAAACTTTTTTTTGTGGAATATTCTGACAAACTGCACACAATTTGTAAATTATAACAATTTGTACATTATCCCTTTGTAGACTACAACTACAATCTTGTAATACCCATAATGTCGAAAACGAGAAGAAACAAAGTGTCAAGATGTTTTACCCTCCATATAACTTTCTTTTAAAGAAACAATAACCACGAAAATAAAAAGACAATCGTTCGTTTTTCATTCCATTCCCAGAATGTACCCAGTAATCGCTTTTATTCGCATTTATATTCTGACAGTTCTCATTTCTTTGTCTCAGATGTAGTATTTTGATAAAAAAAAATACTTGTAAATACATTTGTAAGTTGGTGAAATATGTCATTGCTTAAACAATTGATATAAGTACATAAGTTCCGTTCTTACGTTCTCACTGCCTCGATATATATTGTTGTGTCAAAATACAGCTGGTGGTCCACAGGCTTTTATTGTAAGGTAATAAACAGTTTGGAAGATGATTTATAAGCTTGTCAAAGAGATAAGGTTTGGTTGAGTACATTTAAACGGCCGTCATTGTAGCGTTTTAAAATAACTTGCAGCAGTTGCATAATATAATAATTCCTGCAATTATCGCTTGGATTTCGCTTGAAATTATAGATGAAAGAAATTCATGTCTCTTTCGTGAATTCCTAGCACTTAGTACACGCTAATTAGATGGCAGCAGTTATAAAGGTATTTTAACAACACAATGGGAGAGAAAAAAACAATTTAGGTTGTAAAGTAAAAAAGCCCTAAATCACATTTGAGCACGAATACGTTTTGTAGAACATCTGGTATTTTATTCAGAATTTTTCGAATATTTAAAAAACAGTCTTAAATGTTTAATGAATTGCATGAAAGTACACATTCAACAAAACCAGTCAAGATCAATGAATTGTAAGAAAGACCGACACATCTTCAAAATTTGTTGGAATTGTTAAATAAAATACATTAATTTTTTTTTTCCAAGTTTGCGTTAAACATTTTGTATGTCTGATGGAAAAAATTGAGTACATAAATGAGCTCTTGGAAATGTGGTCACACTAGTTACACACTTTTCCTTAACACTCACATTCAAATACAGTCACTTTTAGCAAGCTCTGAAGTTTGCTGCAGTCATGCCTAAGTTAAGCTTTATTCGTGGTCCTAGTCCAACAAGCCTTTCTCTCTTTATGTGAACATATAGTCTGGCTTCAAAAGTTGGCTTCCACAAGTTCTCTGGATACATGCCTCCATTTGAGCACACCAGTTTTTCGATGCCACAGCAGAGTATGTAGACCTTTGTAAGGTCCATTGCGATATCAACTAAAAAACCAGAGTCTTGTTTACCTCAGTCCTCGTCTGTCAGTTTATGACCCACATTTGTATGACTTGGAACCGAGATGGCGGGTCAAAATGTTGGTTTCTTTAAGAAATCAATTTAGACGTCTTAATTTTGGTTTTTTATCAAAAACTGGTCACGTACCTAGGTAGTGCGTAGCCCTCTCTTCTGTCTCATCATCAATAAAGTTTCTACAGAACTATTCATACCAATTTACTTGAGGTCCTTCTTCATTCCAACACCTGCAACACATTAGTTTTCCATTGGGTTCGGATACAAAGACTCCCCTGGCGGGAGCCAAGCAGAACGAGTGGTCTGCGTGCATAAACCAAATAAGTTGTCGACTCCGGACACGTCTGCGTGATACAGCCGATATAAATCATGTACCGTCCAGGACATTTCTCTTAAAAACACCAACGACATCTGCATTCGCTATTAAAAGCTGCTTTAAGGTCACCAGGGCAACGGAGAGCCCTAATATCCAAAACTAGAATACCTCAAAGCCGTATACACCTATTGGCTTGGTGGCGCTCTGTCCAACATATTCATGTTATAAAAGCTTATGGAAGGCCCCACACTACCTCGAAGTCACAGCTGCCCATTGTAATGGTCTGTCAAAGGCGTCGAAGTTATTTACATGTGCTTTATTGTAGACAGCTGTTTACGTTTCAAAGCCAGGAAACACTATATAGACGGTTCATATTACTCAACCAGTCATATTAATATCACCCGCGACTGCTAGCAACTGACCGGATTGGAAGGTCCTCGAGTGATGGCCAGGGAGTTAACCATTAATTTATTAATTGAAGTTTTTTTTTCACTTGCTCTTATGTTCTGATCCAAGCGAAGGACCACTTGGTAAACAACATTCGTGGCATGATTCAACAAATATTACTCGCTCGACTCGAAGTGTATGAATACTTAAATCAGTGTCAGTCCATACTTTAAGTTGTGATGAGTCTAAATATAATTTTGGTGTTCAAACTCGTCCAGCATACTCCTCAGAAGATGAGCGACATTCGAGGAGTACGCGTCTGTATTTCCAAATGGGAATTTTCTTAGACGTCTCTAGTTGCAGCGACATGGCGTCTACGGATCCATCGCCTAAGATGGGTAGACAACTTAGCTCCGTGCCTTTGGGACAATGCGACAGAAGACTAGGGGGACCAACAAGGCGCGTCAGTCCGAGGGGAACCTAAGCCTAGCTTCTACAGAAACCACTCATGTTGTGCGTGCCATTGATCTGTCACGAGTGGACGGGACCTAACTCCGACTCCGAATGCCGAAGATTTTTCTGAACACGAATACTCTGTGAGTATTGTCAGGGACTCAAAAGAAGTGGAGCAGTGAATTATGAAAGTTGTAGTTGGTAAATCCGGGGATCGAATCTGGCACCCTCTGCGTAGGAGTCGTCGAACCAACCCACTACGCCACGGCAATTCCCTAATTCAGTTGAAAAATTGAGTCTAAGCCCAGAGAATCACTGGAATTCTTCGAACATTTGAGGGGGAATTTACTCGTAAGTGAAGAATTGGTTTCGGGAGTGTGTTGCGAATGTAAACCCTATGATTCAGATGAAATGACAGATATAAACCTAAGTATGAAATGTTTACATGTTTCCATTCCAAAACGGTTGTGTTTAGTGCTTAAGAGTATGATGGGACATATTTGCATGAGAGTAACAAAAGCTACCACTTGAAAATTTAACGATAAATCGTTACGACTTTTAGTCCTTCTAAACAAAATTTATGTTTATTAGCCCAACTCGCGTACATGGCGTCATGTAGCCGCAATGTAGTCGTGTAGTCCTTGACATCTTAAACACACAATCTTGAAATATTGTGTGCTGACATCACCATCAGAGGAAGCAATATGTTCTCTTGAAGACGTACAATATACAATATGTCTTCTGAATTTAATGGGATTAGATTTGTGAATTGATGCATTTATTGAGTGGCTGATTTTCATTTAACCTTAATGAGACACCCTTCGACAGCGTTTAATTCAACAAAGGGACGGCTGTTGGAACACGTGAATGTTCAAGTGGAAGCCAGTTATACGAGATGGAGCATGAACCACATTAGATCAGTGGCTCCCTGATAAATTCCGCTACGACTTTTTTTAGACTTCAGATTAATTTCGTGGTGCAGCCACTATCTAGCCTAAAAACACTAGCTCCTCGCGTACTAATCTTCAACCATTTTTTGAGTCAAGGATGGACCTCGGCCTCACCCAACCTGCCTTCCCTCCCGGCCCGATCTCTTGCCACCTGCATTCAGTTTCCCACACCAAGCCGGCGGAGGTCCCCCTAGTCCTCAGTTGCGTTGTCCCACAGGCACGGAGCTAAGTTGTCAATATGCTCTACATGGTCTAGCCATCTTAGGCGTTGGATCCGTAGACGCCATGTCGCTGTACAGCCCATGCAGTTGTAGTTGACACTGCTTCTCTAGATGCCATCAACCCAGACGGGACTTAAGACAACCTGCAGTACTTTTCCCTCGAAAAGGCCAAAGGCCTCTCCATCCGCTTTGGCTGTAGTCCATGCCTCTGGGCCATGGAGCAGAACGGGGTTATCAAGGTCTTAAAGAGAGTCAACTTAGTCTTCCGAGAGACGGATCTGTTACCCACTTGCCTTTTGAGCCCCAAAAAAAAAAAACAGCGGTTCACAAGAGTTATTCTGTGTTTGATATCGGTTCCGATGTTATTTGAACCGTTTACTGCGGAGCCGAGGTGAACGACGCCGATGTTGTGTGGTCTTTCTTGATGATAGCAGATACTTTGTTTTGCCCTCGTATACCGCCAGAGCCACTTTACCCGTTTCCGTTTCAACGCCATCAAACGCCTCACTGACTTCTCGCTAGTTTCGACCAATCACGTCAATGTTGTCCGCTTATGCCAATCAATTGATTGTTTGGGAGGTACTGCCTCTTGTGTTGGCGAGTGAGTTTTCCACGAATTTCTGAACAATGAAAAAGAAGTCACATGACAGAGCATCGCCTTCTCTAAAACCTTTTGCGTCATTGAAGGCTCGGTGAGTTCGTTACCAAATTTGATGGAGCAGCGAGAGTTCCCCACCGTCATACTGCACAACCTGACGAGTTACGCAACAGTATCAAAACTGGATATTTCTGTTCCTCACAATTTACACTGTCGTCATATTAAATTTCAATTCGTACGTGAAAAGACAACTCCAGTTGACCATGCAAAGGCAGAAGCAAAATCACAGCTGATGTCAGCTGTCCCTCTCCTTCCAGGAGAACGCATTCAATGACACGACATCGATCGAAAGTCAATAACTTTTAGCAACTCAAATGTCCATAATGCGTAACGACTAAATTTAGTGATAACGTCAACCATAATCGAGCAAATGAAACCATATGCCATGCCATTATCGTCAAGCTACACTCGATTAATCTCGCCTGCCATGGAAGCACTCACAATGGGTTCTGTATCGCCACCATCTGTCAAATTGATGTGACCAGTTTGATCCCATAACAAAACAAGTGACCAACAAATTGAAACAAATGTCAATTAAAGCCGAACCAATCACCATCATCCAGCATCGGCACCCACCCCAAACCCCCCTATGACAGCAGACGGGGCCGCAGAAAATCTCAGCAGGATTCTATAACAGTTTTAACATTTTACAATGTGCCAAGTACGTGCTCTGTTAAGCTTTTAATTTACCAGCCACTCCTGCTGCCGCGGGCGCTGGCCTCCTCGCGGACGGCACAGTTCAATCTTTATCCATCCCCTTACACCGCACCGCCTCTAGCATCTATTCCTCGCCACTCCATTCCAGCGGCGAATATAAGAACGATGGACCGTTCCACCTCTTTCGTGGCAAGAAAGCAAAACGGCGATAAAATTTTTATTGGGAAATTTATTTTGTATTTATCTCAGTATGCGAATAACGTAAACAAAGACATTTCGACTGCTAGGCTCCGTCGCTGCTGCTGGTGATGGCTGTTGTTCGTGTGTTGGCGACGGCGGCGAGGGGTGAGAAAATCTGCGGATGAACTCTATATTGCTTATGATGCAACCATTAAAAACTTCCTGGTGCTCCAATACAAGCGATAGCTTGCGCTAGTCTGTGTATTGATGGTGCTGTTTAATCCGCTTTAAATTTTGGGACAAACTGTGTGGCTTGGCCATGAGCGACGATGGGCGGCATCGTATGCTTGGCAGGATAATTTCGCTGATTTTCACAGTGCTTAAGGTAGATGTGTTGTTATTTGTGCGAGTGTTTCGCTGTGGATACGCTACACACTGCATGAAGTTTATTGTTTGATGTCGTTCCGATTTCAGCTGCTGAAGGATTTTCGCTCGTTTTTTTCTCTCCCTTCTTGTTATTTTGCTTTCGAATTAATTTTGCATGGCCAACTCGATAATTGTGATCCTTGACCGGACTTGAAGGTTGTTTGGAATATATTTGGAGATGTCCATTAAAAAAGGATTTATCGTCTTTCTGTCCTTCGATAGCTTGACTTGAGGGTGTTTACCTTTAATAACTTCCACATTAGTATGAAGTGCAGTTGGTGTTGTTTTCATTAATTTTTTCCCCGCAAAGGGTGACCAGATAGGAAAGGTAGTTTTTGCATTTGTTATGTTTCAGCAGGTGTTAGAATTACCAAAGCGACTGTGTCTTCTCAGGGCGAGCGTTCATTAATTCATGCGATTTGACAGCACTCGATTATTTTCGTGGGGGCTACGTCAATTCCTACGAGAACCACTTTCAACGATCTCGAGGCCAGCATTCGAGGTGCCATAGGAATAAGTTCGTGCATATTGGACCGAGTCATCAACAATTTTTGTCATATCCACCAAGTCCTTACTTTCTTCACCATACCCTTTAATCGAAAGACTTTTCAATAGCCATGATGATTCCTATGCTTCCCCCAGGCACAGAGTCTCATCCTACATCGAAGACGAAATAACAAACCCTTTGGCGGCAAAGAAGAGAAAAAGCTCTCTATGTGATATTTGGTAATGTTTGTGTCGATTAAAGGAGAAGATTTGTGTTGTCGAGAAAGTAAAGTAATACCCTGTTTCCACGAACTGAACTCGCGTTATTTGGTTCAATTCTTACTGAATCCTCAACAGGACCCCGTTTCCAGTGGGTTGAAATGTCATTCGCTCTCAATTTGTAAAAAACTGCTGTCTGTTGACAGAAAAGATATTTGAGAACATCACAAAATTGAGAGATAACCAAAACACTGAAATTCAGGCTGTAGGCTTGTTCGGTTTGACAACCTCTCATGGACGGATCGACTCGAGCGGGTTTCAACTAGATTTCAATGAAATCGAGTGGTCTCGAAACCCAGGTAATGAATGGCGAAACCTACTAGATTTCGAGATATTTGCTGAAATCTCGCGATTTCATTCGGTAGACCACGGTGGTATAAGATCGGTGGTATGGGGTCGCTGGGTTTTATAAATGAGTGCTCTTGATAATAGTAGAAGGTGGACTATTACATCCAAGTGCATGTGCTCTAGGTAAACCTGGCCCCCCTACCTGTGGTGTTTTCCGTGAAAAGCACTACTGTTGACCTTCTCAAAACAAATCGATCCGTAATAGATAGAGTCGTGGTAAGTCTGTAAGCACGGGGCAGTGCCCCATATCCGCATCCCCGGTGCTAGACTCGGAATGCCCTTCAACCCACACTGTCGCAGTTGCCCACTCAGAGGAAGGACTGCTTCGCTTTCTCTATGACTGCCCGGCACCGGCACGAAGGCATATCGCGTTCGGCAAACCTTTTCTTAATGACATCTCCGGGATCCCTAAAGAGATGCCTTAGGATAGAAGTCGCTCAACACAATCAACATTCTTTGGATTGACAGGTAATGTCACAGCAGTGTCATACGTGTCGAAAAAGTCTAAGGCAGTTATTCTATTGTCAACAGTTCACTATGACACCGAATTGGTAGGAACAGCAAGAAAGCCACACGCAATACTGTTTCATAACAAACATAAAGTTGGCGTCGACGTCATGGACCAAATGTTGGGAGAATATACATGTGAACAACAGATGAAGCGATGGCCATTGGATTTTGTCTACAACATGTTGGATGTCGCAGCGTTAGCAGCTTTCATAATTTACAAAAGAAAAAATGATGTGAGTGCAACAAACAAAACCAATGCACGTCAACAATTTTTACATTCTTTGATTGAGCAGCTAGTGACCCCTCAGATCGAGTAAGGATTAACAATCCAAGGAGTGTTTTCCGTTCAAAATGGCATCGAATCCTTCTTCGGAGCACCTTTGCAAAATATAACTCCACAGCCCAGCGGTAGCCAGACATCAACAGGCCAGAAAAAGTCATGTAGAGTTTGCAGAATAAACAATAACTTACAAAGAAAAACCAGATTTGCATACAGTGCCTGCGAAGGGCCTGTCTGTTTACAACACAGTATCCAGTTACACAAATGCCACAAATGTGCAAATGAAGAAAATTCTTCGTAATATCAACGTTATGTAAAAAAATACTTCGAAATAAAATGAATAACATGTCCAAAATAATAAAAAGAAAAAACTTCAATTATTTTATTGAATTCCATCAAAATGTATGAAGGTCCAGGCCTATTCCATTGATGGGAAGGTTTTAAAGCATCCTTTGACGGAAGGCTTACGAAATGAAGCCTCATACTATTTTGTATTTTTGGATACATAATTTCAATGCAAAGTTCGACTTCAGTCAATCAATCAGGTACACACTTACGCAAGTGCAAGTTCGAATAAAAACCAATGCAAATGTGCACATCATACAGATGTTTCCCCCTCCGTCAGCTTGTTGCATTTCCAACCCATAAATGGAGTTATGTCATCATGTGCATATACTTTCGTCCTGCAGCACGGGAATATTGCTGTGGTATTTGACAACAAAAATTTGCTCAAACTCATTGAGGGCACGAGGCAGATTGTTGTTCTCTCCAACTGGGTAGATGAACATAGAAAGTGAAAAAACACTGAAGGGATACCGCCATGTTTGCACATCGAAATCGGCATCGGAATGCAACACACGCCATTGAAGATGTGCTGCAGATTGAGTGGGAGAACCATTCGAAGCAAATGAAACAAATTGTACCTCGAAAAACAAATTGTAAACGAGGGGGTGTAACATACGTACAACGATTTTTATTCTAGAGGTTTGTTATTCAAATTGCCACCACTCACTCAAACCGCGCGGGATCAACTCTTGCAAAATATTCGAATTTACACCAAAAATCATGGTTCAATTTGCGAACATTTGTTTGTACCACTCTAGTTGAGGGTCTATGAAATTGGTAAATGTGAATCGAAGGCAATCCTCCAATACAGCCACAAATGACTGTCTATTCCAGTGCATGCGACCTCGACTGTGGCAATTATAATTGGCCCGCTCCGTACTATAATTCCTACTAATTTCTAATGAGTTCTGTTTTCATCATTAATTAATTATTGTTATTTACAAGCAGCCAAAGCTCAAGGCAAGTCACACTCGAGGGTGTTGGTTGATGGGCGAGAAGTGCGGTTTTCTTAGAAACAGCATTTATTTTTAGTTGGCTTTCTATTTTGCCAATAATTAAGTTGGTACTCATCTGAGGATTGAGTTCAAATTCAATGCTTCAGAACGAACTATGGACGTCAGAAGACATTGCAATATAAGAAACAGCTTGAAATCGCAATTCGAATGGGGAACAGTAAAACAAGCAAATCGACTTGGAACCATGAAATACTCTTCAGAAAATCGGAATAAGTCTTTGCATACTATTTTATGGATGAACATTTTTATAAATAGAAAATATAGCGAAACAATTTGGAAGTCGATGTTATTTGGTCGGCGATTTGAGTGTACATTAGGGTGGAGCACGAACGACATGAGATTCTGAGTCGTAATATGGGAAGACACTGCCTGGAGATCTTGAAAATACCATTTCAGCTAACCGCCAGATTCGACGATAAGCTGAATTTAGTGATCAAACAAATCCTGAGTAATCTGTGGTTCATTTAATTCTGGCTTCCAGTTTATCAAACCAATTTACATTGAAATTTATTTGAGGTACTTGGAACTATCTAGGTGTTAGAGACGTAGGATTACCGCTTGGTTTTAACATGTGTCAAGCTGCAAGCTCTCGAATATGTTTCTTGTCATCAATTATCATTGCAAAAAGAATGCTTTCGGGATGCGCAAAGAACCATTTCGTTCAATTCCAGGATCGATTACTTTCTGAAAATATTCGGGTACAAACTTTGCACGACGGGCTATTATTAATGGAGCACCAAGGTTGGGCGAACAGTTCTACTATGAATATCCACTATCACTGTGGACAGTTGCAATTTGGCGTTCGTTACAATTTGGCAGTTTGTCTACCACGGCAACCTTCACAATGGAGATCCGATGTAGAACCGCCCTTGGCAACCGGTGCTACTTCGGGTTGTCGAAACTCCTGATTCGAAGTAAAAAAATCATTCTCTACAAAACTCTTATTTTTCCAGTCCTTCTAATTTAAGCCGAAACCGAGACGACAAACAAAACTGCAGATGTGATTCTTGATGCCTTCGAAAGGAAAATTCTACGTCGGCTTATGGCCTGTCTGCGAGTAAGGTGAATGGAGAAAAAGAAGCAACGAGCTGTAGAGGATGTAGATGTAGTACGGAAGGCAAAAATTCGTCGACTGCACTGGCTCGGCCATATCGAGCGCAGGGGCACCAGCACTCCAGCTAAGAGGGTCTTCGATGCCGAGCCTGCTGGTTCGAGAAGGAGGAGAAGACTGAGTCTCCGATATAAAGCCCGATAAGTAAGTAAAAGTGCAATTGGCAGATTTTTGGATCCGACTAGGGATGATCGATGTTAATAAAACATCGATGCTGAGAGACTAAGTATCGATGAATGAACATAATATTTCATTTATAAATTGAGAATTTTAAATATTTTTTTCAAAATCGAGTACACATGGGAGAATAAGAACTACATAATGTGACAACAAGCTGTATGGCTACATTTGTCCCATTGCCTTTGATTGCTGGATAAAGTACTGACTGCGACGGATGAACGCATCCATGGATGGAAACTACGAACGGGTCTATTGGGTCAACGAAGTGGCGAGAAAAAAACGAATAGTTACGGCACAACGAACCTTAAAGGTCTAAGTGAGGCAAATCCCCTAGGGAATTTTGACAGTCACATCTACATGACTACCTACCAACCATGTATAATACCGATATCACTATGCCATAATCGCGCGGTCGGTCTCTGGCATTTTAAGTAGGATACACTTAAATCCAAATCAGGGGTCGCGCTTTGATAGCCCACAGACCGTAATTCGTAAGCGCGATCGCAAATTTCTAGGTAGAGCTATTCCTACAAACTCGGGCTCTTGACAGTTGTGAAACTATTTTCTTTTATTTACTCGTGATTTTTCATTTTTGGCTGGCTGAGACTATTTAATTAACATTTTGTAGAAATTTTATCTGAAATAATTGCATTTTTTTTTCTGGTATCATGGATGTTAGACTATTTTACGCGCCTTTCATTGGGATTTGGAAAAGTGAGGGAGACGCACTTTGACTTTGATTAAGCTTGATAAGACGCGAACTGAAGCCTATCAACGCGACCTTGTGATTTGGCCTCAGCATCGACGTTAACAAAGATCGATGTTTTGAGTTCGTTAATTATCGATCATCGATGTTGACATCCATGCACCATTTCTGTTTTGCCAACATTGGTCATCTCTAGAGCAGACGGTTCAATGCTGTTATGACGTATTCGAAATGAATACACTTGAAGCCAATATTCCCCAAGGATCTGAATTCACAACAGATTGGTGTCTTCACTTTTTTGAGTTATCTTCTAACGACATTACTGACAGTAGCTAGTCGTTAGTACAGTAGTTAAGCCCCTTCAGTTGGACCTAGAATTGGAACCGACGTGCATTTTATAGTCTGACCTCGCCACCTTAATAAAAGTGCGATGTAGAAACATGTAAGTCTTAGAGAACATACTGCTTTCTTCTGATGCTTTAAATAAAGGTTAATATTCACGCTTAATGAATGAATGGCGCGTGTACCGCTTGAATTGAAGAAACTTCCGCTCTTGTTACTTTATTGGTGTAATCCCATATTCAACGTCGATAGCATGATTTCTAAAGCCAGGCGGAACCTCTAATTTCACGTAAGTAACTAACATATGCGGAGACAAAGTTTACTGGAATAATAAAGGAATACATGCGTGAATCTGACCAGATAGAAATGTAAATAAAACACACCAAATCTCCAATTTTTCATGGGTTCATTTCCCACCTATGTACAATCATGCCATTATGGATGGCATACCACTTTATTTAAGTGGCACCTTCTCGACAGTACAGTGGCAGTACTTCAAAGTGGTCCAATTTTTGAATATTTGCGGCGCACAGTGTTTCAAAATCGAATCAGAATCAAAAAATACCAAAAATGAAATTTGGAATACAGAGCTCTAAAGCTGCCCTTTCCTTTAGTTTTGAAATTCACCTATTTTCTCGCAGTAACTCGTTGGTGTGAAAAGTTGCATTCTTATAACTGCCGTTCAAACCCAATTTCGTTAATAAATACTATGTTAAGCTGTTTAAGCTTCTTAACAAAATAAAATAAAATGTGCGTGTCTTAACTGGGTGCACATTGCATTTCTTCATTCCCTTCAGCTGCAGTTTTCGCCCCACAAAGCTCCAACAAGTAGTAAGCAGCTTTAGAAAGCTAAACTATTCAGCTAACAATTCTACCCGCCCTGACCCGCTGAGAGACAAATTTATACAAATTTATTTTGGTAAATCGGTTTTTAAGAACACGATTTGATGTGAATTTACCAATGTTACGAAAGTTATAATTTCTTGGCTGATAATGGTTGGAAACAATGAAGCTAGGACTTTGTTTTCAGAAGAAATATAAATTGTTCTCTTAAAATAATCAAAACAATCCATTGACGGAGCGCCATGTTTTTCAGAAAACTGAAAGCGTGCTCTATTGATGTCGGAGAAATCATGTACGCCTATAGACTTGACCGCAAGAGCCTTTTTAGTGTGTCCATATGTTGACCATCCAGAAGGATTGTAGTCATGGAAAATGTAATGGAATCAGTTTTAAAATATTTATGATGGTAAATGGGAATGTTTTTATCAGTTGAGTATTGTGCTGCAAAGGATTTAATCTAGGGTCCACATCTGGCAATTGCCAATGGGTGATAATTACCAAGTTACTGGACTTATGACTTCCGCGATCGCTACTGTACGAGTGCGGAAGTCGATTTGTCCCATGGTGAAATCAACGCTCTCAAGCACAGGTGGCGACATATTGGAATCTGGCAATGTCGAGCTGGCTGCAAAATGCGCCGCAAGCAGATTCGCTTTGTCTTAAGAGCTGACAGCTGGGATGTCATTGTGAATTAGCGTGGGAATTGAAGATGGGACGGAATTCTTTACAAATGACTAAAAGTTTTTGCTACCCTGCCCCACGGGTAGCAAAAACTTTTAGTCATTTGTAAAGAATTCCGTCCCATTGCAACACATTTTGCCTAAAATTGTCCTCATACGAGAATTTCACACGTCCCTGGAACGGGATTGAGATTTGCATCGTTTTCATCAGGATGCTGAAACGATCCTTGAGTCGTAAGAAGAGACGCTTGAATCAATCTGTCGAATGATTATCGCTGCACTATTGCACACCTCATTGCAACAACATTACAATGGACGCCCATTCCTTCGGTTCAGCCTCAATATCGAACTCCACTTACACTTATGTGCCTGTCCCCTGGGCTGGGCACAAAATTAAAAAAGCCACCTCAATCGGATTAATTTTTTTTTTTGTGGAGCTTCAGAGATGAATGACTTACCCAGGTTCCATTCAAAAATGGCCTTAGACTGGGAATGTCAACACTGCATGCACGAATTAGATTGAGTACATATTGCACATGTGATATAACTTAACTTTTTGGAACATGGAGAATTAATGAGGCTACGCTTAATATCGAGAAAGAGGAAAACACGAATTCAAGGGGAATTCATGCCAAAGATTAGAACAAAAATGTACGTGATAAAACAACAACAATATTATTGCTCTACGTTTCATAGATCAGATTTTAGTTGGATTTTTTCCGGGATCTCATATTAAGTGTGGACTGTGTATCGCAGAGTTGGAAATAAATCTGTACTTTCAACCCGTGGACCGATATTTATGAATTTTGAAACAGTACCAAGAAATATTTTAGTGGTTCAAAAAAGAGTTAATTTCATTATTTGTTCACTTAAGTTCACTCCGCTAATGAGTAATCCGAGCTACAGCAACAATTTTTGAACCACGAGAAGATGTCGTGGCACATGTAGATTCTATGTTTCAAATTTTATAATACCGAGTTACAAAGTTATCATATTTTCCGCGCTCCCACACAAAGCGAACCACTGTATCCTTGAAAAAAATACTGGTTGGCATTTTTCCGGATGCATTGCATCCTTGTATTGCTCATCGCACCAAATACGTCATAGACCCATTGAAGCGGAAATAAGCTGAGACATATATTTCGCCCAGCAAGCATTTTGAAAAAAAAAACTTGTTCAGTTGTGATTCAGTTTACCTCTAAAACATGTCACAACGTACGCATAGAGCAACGAAAACCCAAACAGCAAAAAAAATACTCATTTTTAAAGAGGACTGTAAACTCTATGCCACAATAAACAAATATCGCAAACTTTCCTTCGGGCTGTGAAAGTGCTAAAATAGGGCAAATATTAAACATGATCCAAATCGTATCCAAATGCAAATCCTTCATCGCCTGGCTGGCCTCGCGGGCAATGCCAACGCACAGAAAGCATGTCAATTAGACGTTGGCAATTGTTTGTCAACTGAATTTATGCGAAACATAAAACCGGGAAAACCGAAAGTGTGCCCCACCAGAGTGAAAGGTCAACAGATTAGCATAATTAAAAAGTTTCTGTTTAATGATCAGTGAATAGACGGACGAGGAAGTGTCCCTGAGGAGAAAATGGTCACGATGGTGAAGAGAAAAAATCACTGCATTGTGCTCCCACTCATTATTATATACGACTTCGGATTGATTTTTAGAAGGGATCTAACTGAGTACGGAATGAATGGGCAGCGGCAAATAGGCGCTCATCCGTCGGTTCTAATTGAAATTTCATTGTCTCCCTCATAGACTGTGCTAAGCGCTTTTCCTTGAAGCGATTGCCGCAAATCGGCAATGCGGGGTAGGCAGAAGGCCGAGGACGAGAATACACACAACTTTTGTGCAATCGAAGTGAATAGTTACACAGAACCTCTGGGCACTGGACACCACACAAGTGGACGGCACGAGGACATGGGGGAAAATGCCAATTTTGTCTTTCTATCAGGACCAACTTATTCGGTCAGAGCCGGACTCAGAATGACAACGTCGCCATTGGCCATGGTCTTCCACAGTTACTTAGAAGGACGACTGTGGCTGTAGGGGTGTGGTTCGTTTGATTCATTCATCTTTTAATGTGCTCTGTCATCATTTCGATTTCATTTTCGCTTTGCTTTTTTTTATTTGTTTTCCCTTTTGTCTCCTCTGCCTTATTCTTTTGAGGGTTTTTCGTTCACCGTCCCCACACTTCCATTCTTTCGGTTTTGTGACTACAATCCGAAAGAAATTCAGGATGACAGGAAACGGAGCGGAGCGGGGTGGCAACTTGAATCCTTGACCCGAATGAGATGTTTTGACCAGAGCTCTGTGAATGTGAGTGTATTTTGGAGCGAGAGAGATAGAGGGAGCAGAGCGGCCATACGAAGTCGACTAAGGACGCACACGGCTGAAGCTGTTTTCATTGAATGAAATATTCTTGGCTTGCCGTGGTTGTTTTCTCTTTTTTCCCAGAAAAATATGAAACCAAAAATGACCAGCCGAACGTATGTATAGAAGGGAACGTGGTTATTAAATAACGATGTTGTGTAAGTAAATACATTTTTAGCTGCACAAAGTTTTAATGAAGGGGCCACGGACGAACCAGAGGTTGCCGCAGATATACTGGGTGGGTGGGCAAATGGAAATCAAATACCTCCCACGTATTCACGACTCGACAAGGACAAAGTTATATTCGTTCAAAATATTTATTTAACGTCGTGATTGCGGCATCGCGTTTACCGGAGTTGCTGATAAAGGGGATAGATGGATCAATAAACTCGGCGATGTTTAACTTTTTTGATGAGATGCGCTAATGGCGGCTGTATCAGCTGTTGAATCAGTGGCGATAGGTGGCATGAGTTATAAAGATTGCAAATCGTTATTATGCCAATGCTCGTGATGTGTTATCGATAATTTAAGGTATTTTCTCAAATTTCCGAGAGCTGGGGCCTACTACTGTATTTTCGCAAGAATGTGATTTGTTCGCAAAAATAACATTGGATTTTAATTTGCCGCCATTTGTGAAGTAAATTGTTGGCAACCCTAAAAAACACAACCACTTGCGAATTACTGTATATAATTGGATACAAACATTGGTCCTTTGAGCCGGATATGAACCAGCGACTTATGGATATACAATCCTAAGGAGGGCATCTATCTAAAGACTCAAAGACTATTCCCAGGTTTTACCCTGTCCGTGATGAATCCTCGTCTAATTCCAAAATCAAGATCACCAAATTTGTGAAATTAAATGATCTAAGTTAGTTGCATGGTCTAATGTTTATTTACCCACGTTTACCCACTCAAACACGTCGTATTGGGTTTCATTTACTTTGAGTTAGTATTTAGATCGGACAGGTACTTCACAGATTTTGTATGTGCCTTCGATTCACCAACCCTAAGGCTTGTGGATTATTATCTAAGGCATGCTTAACTGGGGCAATGTATCCGTAATACACAGATTGAGCAGCAATACGGTGAAATGGTATACAGATAGACCAAGAACTGATGAAGGAAGAGGTGCAGGGGTATTTGGACCCCGGACAAAGTACTACGAACCCATGGGCAAACGCACCAGCATTTTTCAAGCAGAAGTTTATGCCATAGACAGATGCGCTAAGATATATCTTGACAGGAATTATACCAACTGCGACATAGCAAGGACAGTCGTGCCGCTATCGGAGCACTAGACTCCTTTATCAACAAATCCAAGCTCGTGTGGGAATGTCTACACAAGCTTGAGGAGCTGAGCAGGTGCAACAACTAAAAGTTTGTTAGATACCTGGTGATATAGGGATAGAAGGCAATGAAATAGCCGACTCCCTCGCTAGGAAAGGGGCATCGGAACCTTTCATTGGCCCCGAACCATTGTGCACTGTAGACTATCACGTCCTCAGGAAAGAGTTCAGGGAACTAGAAAGAAGGAATCGGGCAGATACCTGGAATAACGCTCATGGCATGAGCTAAGAAGTTCTTGAGCCAACATAACCGGAAGGTTTGTTGAGGCGTGCATCTGTATGAGTAAAAACAACCTCCGCATCCTAACAGGCCGGGGGGCACTATAGACTCATGGAGCACTTAAGGAAACTAGGAGCATCAGAAGAAGGTCTCTGCAGTTCCTGCGGAAATTTTGTGAAGCACTTGCACACAAAAGGCAAAGACATTTAGGCAAGCACGTAATATCACAGGAAGAATTGAAGTCACTGAACCCAGCTCGCATTCTCAAACTTCTAAAGGAAACTGGCTGAGAGAGAATACTATAGGACGAATCTCGTCCACCTTCGCGTAACAGGAGCACATAACCCTCAATACAACTCTGAAAAGATCTGCATGAGAGGGGAGCTCTTGAGAAGGCGAAGGTATGAATAGGGAGCACAATACAGATTTATCTTTAAATCGAAATATCTCGTTTAGTGTATTTTGTTAAGCTATCACAAGTGTGAAGATATTTCCTGCTATTTTTTCCTTCGGCCAACACTGTAAACGTTTTGATTGTACTTCAAACCAATAATAAAATCTTGAAGATATTTCAGATGTCTTGCGTTCTATTTAAACAATTAGTTGGCAGGTCCTTATTGGGATAACCGATATATAGACACCTACATATCTAAAGATGTCCCTAATTCTGTTTCAGATTTCCTTCAGCAAACACGAAAATCATGTTGAAATGGCATTACAACTCTCATTTGTCTTCACTGTTTCCATAACAGCCAACCACTCAATTTCACCAACGCAATGCCACACAGCCACTTCAAGTGTCATGATATCTCTCAATTTTGACACCTAACGTTCAGTGGACTCCCCAGCTTGCCTACTGCCTAAGCACAAGAACAAAAAATTATTTCTCGAATCCCCATACAAGATTACCGTTCGTGTGCCTCCACTTAAGCATGGTAATAGGTTTGCGTTAATAATTGAGTGTTGACACGAATAACCTTCTAGACTGAATCCAACGGAAAGGAATACAAAATACTTGCAAGACACACTGTTTAGAGCAAAAACCTCTGCATGTGTGCCCTTGAGCAGTACCCCTCTCCCCCCTCATTGTGACCGCACAGGTGAACACCATAGCCTCCACCTCCTCCTCCTCCTCCACCAGGAGCAAAATACACATCATCGCCGAGATTGGCGGGCTGTGGTGTGGGGTGGTTAGTTAATTCTAAGGCACTCTCAGTCAGTGTCTATTTATTTGCGTGATAATGTTATTACACAAGAAGAATAAATCTACCTGACTCATGCCGGGGCATAGCAGCGAGCGTAACGAGGTTCAAACCTCTGCCATGGTAGTCTGACACCTAAATTGCCCGCCCACCGCGTTTAGTAATTAATACCAATAGGGAAACCTCCCAGCGAGAAGAGTTCATCTGTCGGACGGGCGGCGCACTCTCGCCAGTCTGGGTTTGCCTGCTGACTTTTCCGCACGTAGGCGCACACCACTTTGCCAGAACAAAACCTCCTTCGCCACATTCTCCACCAGCCACTTTCCACCCACTCAGAAGTGTTCGGTGCCATTTTGATGATTTCAACTTGAAGAATTAAATTATTCCTGCCTGAATTTCTCTTACTAATTATGAATGTGGAACCCGACATAATGTGCATAGGATATAGTGGCATAGGCAGCCGGGCGCGTGTATGTGTGCACAAGCGACGGGAAACGTTTCCAGCTTTATTGAAGGATGTCAAGCTGTTGGGCTGGGGCGAGCGTGAACGGAGACGTTCGCATGGAATTCTCGTCGCCTCACTTGAAACCTTGATCGAGTAAATTATGTTGAGTGCGTTCCTAATAAGGTTCCCTTTAAATAATGTCTTAGATCTTTTCGCGCTGGCGGGTGGGCGTTGATGCCTGCCGTGAGTCGGAAGAAGACCAATTTGTGAACTCTCGCTTATTGGCATCGAAGTTCTTCGTCTGTTTTCCCCATCATCTGTCGTCGTGCTGTTGCCCCAGCTGAGTGGTCCATTGGCAAGTTGTGACATTTTGACTTTGACGACTGTGCTCAAGGATACCTTGTCATCGTGTGTTGTTGCTGTTGTTGTTGGCAAATAACAATACAAAGAAAAAAAAACCCTCTTCAGAGTTATTTCAGAACTCCTCCCCCATTAAGTACAAAAGTGTGCCATGTACTCGTTGTGGCAATTCTCTCGGAGCGCTGAGATCTGAAATGCCACCCATTACGCTAATGTATCGATGGATTCAACAACAAACAAGCCATTGCCTAGCTGGTGCTTGTTTGGTGCAAGGAGGTGTACACACGGTGCTCTAGAAAAACTCTCAACTGTGATTCATATTCTTGTGCCCTCCACAAGTATGCGCACTCAGGGCAGACAGCACAATTGAGGTCGTTATTCTATGCGAATTGACAACATTATAAGGGAAAACCATTTAATAAGGGGAAAACAAAGGCTGCTTGAATTTCTTTGATTGTTCCCTAAATCAAGGCCACCAACTCATGGGGGTTGAACTGCGGATGAAATAGAAAACAAAAGTTTGTTTTATATATTTGTTCATTTGTCCGCATAGTTCAGGCATGCCAAGGCCATCCATAATCGTCTCGGGTAATTTGTTGAATCACTTTCATGCGATTTCGTGCGGAAACAGCAAGTCAGTGGATGAACCTTTGGATTAATTTGCGTTGATGTTGTGCCCTTAGTTCTGGGGAGAATCAGCGTCGTGACCTAGATATTAAAACATTTCTTTTATGAGTCTTGCAACGTTCCCCCCTATATGACCATTGAAGTGAAAATTGAGCATTTTGATAATGTTGCTAAATGTTAACTATCCAATACACGCACGGGGTTACGAGCTTCACCTCATACGTAGGATAGCCGGGATCAATTCCCAACAAGAACATCATTCACAACTCACCACCCACTGTGAGAGATCCGTTTTATCTCAAGCAAACAAATTCCTACATGAATCTCAGCAAGCTTTTAAAAATTACCCTAAATAAGCCCTCCAGGTCAAGGTCGATAAGTGACTGTTTGAAGACAGCTTTCTGCTCTTCATTAAATGTGGTCGCTCATAAAGCAGGTGGCCAACAGATTCTATTTCTTCGTCGCGTCTGCCAAAAAGGTGGTGCATGAGTGCCAATGGCACAGCGATAGGACCAGAAGTGTGCTAAACGTGGCACAACGTTCAGTCAGTACGTACACACGCGGGTGTGGAACTGAGTTTCACTGCATCCCTTGTATTTTTAGCTGCTGATTCAGAATGCAATTACCATCAAATTACAAAAAAACAATGTTTCAACTTGTTTTTAAACGCATTTGAAGTTAGCTACCACAAACTGTTTTGACAGGTAGTAAGGTCGATTGTGCTGAACACAGACTGACGTGTTGCAAACTTGGCATTCCTTCCCAGTTGCACCTCTCTCCGAGGGAGCATGGCATATGATGTGCAGTTGCCTTTCTTTTTTGTGCAACCAGTCTTTTACAGCTTTACTCTTTTGGAGACTCGTGGTTGGAAGCTGAAAGTTCAACTGGTACAATTTACTCTTGCATTGCTTCTATTTCCTCCTGACGTTGAAGTTGCGGTGAATATATGGGGTCCTCGAGACCTTTGCAAGTTGGCAAAAATGTCAAATTTCGAGTCGATGAGTGTTGACATCAAGATAAACCTTTCCTTTTCCTTTTATTTGTACACCCGGGTATGCACATATGGTTAGTGCGGTGTACATTGGAAAAACTTGTAGTAAGTAAATATTCATCTACAGTCAAAACCGTTTACAACGATAGCAGTTATAATTCTTAGGCCCCGCCTGAGATTCATTCGAATCCCCTTGAAAAATAGACATCACTTAAAACGAAAGATCGCCTACAACGACCGATTTTTGATTAAAAAATTTATCGAAAATACGATGTGGGGAAACAAAACATAAAAAATACACACTGAAGTTGAAAAGGCTCTGACATTTTTAGTTCAAGACACAGAGAAGTTCCGGTATACCCTGATCGGTTTACATACCGGATATCTGTTACAGACAGGGCTGTAGTACATACATGAGTACAAGTACCAAGTACTGCTATTTGTACTCTAGTACAGAGGTGCTTGTACTTGAAAATCATGAAGTCCAGGGGTACTTGTATTTGGTTTCCTTTATTCACCACAAGTATTGATTTTTACTTACTTAAGGACATAAATAAGGACTTAAGTAGTTGACCAGTACTCACAAGTACTGCGCAAGTATTTTAATAAAAAGGACTTATATAAAAAGGACGTATAAAATAAAGTACCAGTAGCGAGGTACTGAAGTACAAGTACAATTCCAGCTACTGGTACTGGTACTTGATTTTGTACAGCCTTGTTACAGAAACATATAGCTTATAACGGCCAAATTCCGTAGTCCCCTAAACACACACACACACCCATGTCACGAGTGTAAACGATGAGAAAAATTTAATTTTCAATGCAAACAATGCACATTCATGCTTGAGTTGACAATCGTTTTGGGTCAATGATTTAACATGGTAAATGAACCGTGATTTTTGCATCTGAAAATCCCAATACACACCCAGGCATGCCGTATTGATACAAGGAGTAATTTAGTCGTACTTACTTCCAGCTACATGGATCTATTCGTTGAACCAGAGATTTGGCCGTTGTCTCACTTTCGAAAGAAGCCCAGGGTTGGGAGAGCATTGGAATGTTTCGAAACCAAAAATATCAAAAATGAGATGTGCTGGACAGCCTATCAAAGCACCATCATTTTGTTTTGTGACCTCATTCAACTTGTGACAATTTTGACAATAGCCAGTTTCGTACGTAAAAAACTGAACATTTAAAAATTTGAATTGAATTGCAAAACGAGAGGAAATGGTTTAATTCATTTGTTACTGGTATTGTATAGATGCAGGGAAATTTTGAAAAATGAAAATCAATTCCTTTCATTTGTCAAAGAAATTTCAGCCTGTACTTGTCTGTCGACATACGAATTCCCGCTCAATAACTGCCCACCACACCTTACTTTCTGTGACGACAACCCCAAATAAAAACTTCTCTATAGCGGACAGCAGCGAGACCATCGTGAGCGTCCGTTAAGTAGAGGTGTCGACACACGAATTCCCGACCTATAACTGCCCACCACACCTTGCTTTCTGTGACGACAACCCCAAATAAAAACCTCTCTATAACGGACAGCAGCGAGACCATCGTGAGCGTCCGTTAAGTAGAGGTGTCGACATACGAATTCCCGCTCAATAACTGCCCACCACACCTTGCTTTCTGTGACGACAACCCCAAATAAAAACTTCTCTATAGCGGACAGCAGCGAGACCATCGTGAGCGTCCGTTAAGTAGAGGTGTCTGTTCTTAAGAGGTTCAAATACAAACATATCTTCATGCCGGGACCATGACGAATTGTCCGTAAAGAGAGTAGTCGCTTATAGGGGGTTGTCCGTAATGAGAAGTTTCACTGTACAATAATCCTTTTCTGCTTTCGATTATACATCTATAGTGAGAAGTTCACTCTAGCCATGTTCAATTCGGAAAGCATTATTAAGAGGAAAGAATATCTGAAACATGGAGTATTTATTTATGGAAAAATGGGTCACGGTGAGCAGCCTTTCAAACTTCATAGTACATCCAACTAATAGAATAAATTCTCAAGATGTTTGGAAGTGGATGTTTCTGGAGCCCTAGCTCCTAAAAGGCTATTTGGATTTCGATTGAACTTGGTTGCTTCATTGTTTATATTGAGAATTAGGACACTAAGCTTAGGCAACACTAGAAATTCAAATAATTTGTTTTTGATCTACCCTATTCAATAACGACGATGTTGCACTACCGATAGTTGCAGTACCAGATGCGTGAGAAGTGAGTGTGTGAACTACCCTATCGCCAGAGCCATAGCCATATAATGTGCAGATGTTGCTTGAGACCCAGGACCGCCCCCGTTGGAGCAGTCGGCAGCTGCAAATATTGCATCATGACGAACTCGAACACCAACATGGAAATGAAGATGAAACTCAACCACTTGGGCGAAGCCTCGCTTCGTTTATTAAAACCACACCGTTGCAAGTACCATCCAGCCATGTGGAAAACTGACTCAACTTACCAATTCAGCTAAATGTCACAAAACACATTTCTCCGTCTTAAACACTGCTGCTGGGACAGTGTAAATATCGTTAAAGGATACAGATGGTATATCACTGTCACTGGCCATGCTCCAGAATGCTCAGACATGTATTTTCACAATCAATAAATCTGGAAACATCGCCACAACTCAATTCGACCATACAACTCGAAAGGAATTTCCCCTATGAACACATAACTCCAACATTCCCAGAATGATGTGTCTTCGGCGCCCCACAGGACTCTAACCACGCGGAGCGCTCAAGTGCAACCTCAATCGCACAAGACTCATCCTGACCTGTTAAGTTTCCGATTTTCATTTCATTGCAAGTACTGTGAGACAAATGTACCGCATGTGACAATGTTAATTTAAAAGCGTTTCATGTCAATGACTCAAAGTCAATTTACACGGTCCTTAGATTCCATGCATCTTTGGTGAACCGTTGTCTCGCATGAAACAAGCTCAAACAAAATTAGGACACTCACTCGAGCGGTTACTATGAATCACATTATCTTCTCTCCACATTCGAATGCAAAAACAGACACACGAACCGACACACACACACTCAAGTCACGAAAGTAAACATCATCTCAGTGGAAACGATGAGAAAAATTAAATTTTCAATGCAAACAATGCACATTCAAATGGTTGAGTTGACAATCGTTTTGGGTCAATGGTTTAACATGGTAAATGGACCAAGAGCAAAACCACTTTCCAGCATCCGCCTTCCGCCGCCTGCCGTAACTCTCGATCCCCGATGCCACCCTTCAGTTCAGCCATTAGAAATGGAAAAGTTCATAGGATGTAGGTATACTCTCGCTCTGTGTGGTATTTGCGTGCCAACATTGGAAGCGGCCTCCTCCTCCCATCGCCTCAGCACTAGACTGGTGCTCCTTCAACCGCATTAACCGAGTGTCACTGGTATTGTGCTGACAAATTCATAATCTTCCAATTTAGTCCTTGATCTGGATACAACTCAAAAATAGAGCATGGCTACGACTTTTTACTGTATGTACGAGCTTAGTGTGAACAAATTCCAAAGAATTGCCACCCCAACCACCCCTCCATCGCACTCATAGATACAGAGCGATAGATGCGGACACCGACCGAGAGAGAGAGATAAAATGAAATGGCATTGAATTCAGTGTGAGAGCTATGGTGAAATTAGGAAACGTGGTCACGTACATTGAGCTCAGTTTTTTGTATGATTTACGTTGCCTAACGACCGAAATTAGGGTTCTCGCAGACACAATTTGCCACTGCTGCGCCCTTCTCTCCACACCCCATTCCACGCACAGTTCGTCCGTTCGCTTAAGTTCCTCGTGCAATTATTCAATATTCATTGCAACATCCTAAATTTGCGTGTGCAGCCGACCTACATCCCCACATCGATGCATTCTGAATGAATTGCTGCTCTGATGGAGTTAGTCATGGTGGCGAATGCGTAATTAATTTTCGTGTGATACAGAATTCAAGTCAACGTTCTGGCCAACGCAACGTTCTAATGGATTGTCACGCCCAGTGGGAGTGAAGTTTTTAATTAATTTTCATTTGCCATTGATTAAGACTGCTGACTCTTTCTGCGTTCATTGCTAAAGTACTTTTCCTTCAATCAAAGTTCGTAAACTCCCGCTTGAGAGAAGATGGTAAAATTGGTCAGACGGTCTAAGACAGTCGCTTGAGAGCGCGATGGGTGGCCAACAACCGCTTTCCGCGTCGAACGCGCAAGTGCCAAGAGGAAAAGGGAAAAGTTAATTGAAAACTTCAAATTGCTATTGGTATACAATTTCGGAACGTCTAATCGAAATTGATGAACTGCTTTCGTCGGGTGCAATCATTCAGCAGGCACACAAAGTGTGTGTGTGTGTTTGTTTCCCAGGAATCGGTTGCTTATTGCAAATTCTATCGTGCCCACCTCAGGAGCGATGAAAGAAAATTGAATTGGGCGGCGATGCTGATGGTGGCCTCTGCAGATGCCAGATCGTGCTGAAACTGTTTTCATTTAAGCGATTGTGTATGAATACCGCCTTTCACTTAAATTGATTTTTTTTTGTCGGCATAGGAGCGGCAATCGAGAAGACATATCTCGATGAATGGTGTGACAGGTTCATCATACGTTTTTGTGCTTGGCACTTTTGGGGCTTCGTTGAGGGGTCATTAAGACTACGTTGGACAAATATGGGAAAATGGGATCTGGCGATGACTGTGGATTGCCTCATTCAATCCGCACATCATGGTCTTCCGAGAGGCGTTAAGCATTCCGCTGAAATTGGAAATGTTCAATCAATGTATGATTTGTGAGTGGCGAAAGCAATTAATTTGTGTGTCTCTTCAGGAACTTGGTTCACGTATTCGAGGGAATGAACCGACAGAGCATGCAAACATTCCACTACCAATTAAGCGTTTCACAACAACGCATATAAACAACAAAAGACAAATGAAAAATATGCCAAGTTTCTATGTGGCATTGGGCATGGTTCCCAGTGGTCATTGTCTCATACAGTGCCATGCCCGCAGACTCGATTCATTATGTGAGGTGTGGTTGAAGTATGTGACATCCAGCAAGGCCGGTCAAACTTTGGCCAGTGCACGGTTACCACGATCCTTTCCCGCAAACCAGTTGCTTCTTTTGACAAAACGATGAAGATGACTGATCCCAATACTTTCTAGTTCGGAGAAGTTACTGAAAAAGTAAGCCTTTGGGTGACTTCTCCTTCGAGAGGAGAGTGCGCTGATAGTACAGAGAAGTTGCTCAATAGCATCCTCCTCTTCCTCGTTGTGGAACAGAAAAAAGAAGAAGTGTAAAGGCGTGTGATCTTATGGTGGAGTACCCAGTGATGATGCTGATAAGAGGCCTGAGATTCGGGTCTGTTCATTCTGATAAGACTTTGTGACTTTGAGTGAATGAGAGTAGACAATAATTGTTTGATAGTGAGGCAGCTACAGCCATTAGACCATCTGGAACTGCTGAACACAATTCAAGTTTCTTTAGAATAGCGATATGCTTGCAAATTTTCTCGAATGCACATACAGAAACTATATATCTTCGGTAGATCGCAATACTGAAGTATCGCATTTTCAAATGAATAAATGTCCATTGGCCAACACAAGAAAGAAAATGGTAATTACTAGTGATGGGCGCATTCGAATGCTAGTTCGAGTGATAATCGATTAATTCAACTCAATAAATAATTCGAATGACTATCAACCAATTACTAATTACCTACTAACTACTCAAACAAGAGAGCTCGATAAAGCTGTCTTATCAAAACCATTCGAATGATTTTACCGAGAAGTGTTAATGATGTTGTGTTATTGTGTTATTAATGAACCGAGAAGTGGAGTGATACTTGAGTTATTTTTCTTTTTAGGTAGTAGTATTTCTCGACCTGAACTATTTATTACTCGTTTTCGCACTGAAATGAGACGGGTTATCTTGTGATAGTGGTTCGTCATTCGAATGATGTTGAGAATGGAGATGTGCTAATCGATTATCGCTCGAATAATTATTCGAATGCGCCCATCTCGAGTGATCATTCGACTATTCAAGTCTCGATGCGTACAAATTATTCGATTATGCATCTTCGACTCTCTCAAGGATGTGATAAATCGTGTAGAAGTAATCTAGACTTCTGCAACACTCCCCCAAGTCATTCTGTATACTGTATGGTTAAGTATTCTAATCATCTCCAGTTGGCTTTTCTGTTTTCAGTTAGTGGTGACAATTGGACACCCGCTAGTCTATATGAGTCGATGGTCGTCATTCTAACCTAATCTAACCTCAATGCAAAATAAAGTATAAATTCACAAAATGTCGTTACTAGTGACTTTAGTTACTTGCCAGGAAAATGGTATTCATGTTCTAAGAGTACTTTCTTATTTTAGGCTCAATTGGGAACATATGCACCAGTAATACACACACATATACATTGTGCTGCTTCCGGAACTAACACATCCATATACACACATACAGCAGGTAACGTGCTAGTAATTACATATAATTATTGGGAAGTTTCTTTACATGGGGGATTATAAAGGGTGATTTTTTAGCTATTATCTTTTTGGCAACACTGGTTTAAACAGACGACGCACGTTTCGTGTTTTGTTTCACTGTCAGACATCTTCAGTTTGGTCTATAGTTTAACCATGAATCGTCTTACAAACGAACAACGCTTGCAAATTATTAAATTTTACTATCAAAATGCGTGCTCTGTTAAGAAAGTTCATCGCGACGTCACATGTGTACAGCGACGAAGCTCATTTTTGGTTCAATGGGTACGTAAATAAGCAAGATTGTCGATATTGGAGTGAATATCAGCCAGAAGCATTGCAAGAGCTACCAATGCATCCAGAAAAAGTCACAGTTTGGTGCGGTTTATGGGCTGGTGGCATCATTGGACCGTACTTTTTCAAAGATGATGCGAATCGTAACGTAACTGTGAATGGTGAGCGCTACCGTGAGATGATATCCAACTTTTTTTTGCCCAAAATGCAAGAGCTTGACTTGCATGACATGTGGTTTCAACAAGACGGTGCCACATGCCACACAGCACGCGCAAATATGGACTTATTTAGAGGCGAGTTCGGTGAACGTTTTATCTCACGTTCGGGACCGGTCAATTGGCCGCCTAGATCGTGCGATTTAACGCCTTTAGACTATTTTTTGTGGGGCTATGTTAAAGCCTATGTCTATACAGACAAGCGCGCTTCAATTGACGCATTGAAAGACAACATTGAAGCATTTATTCGTGAGATACCGGCCGAAATGTTGGAAAGAGTATGCCAAAATTGGACTAAGCGGATGGACTATTTGATTCGCAGTCAAGGTCAACATTTGCATGAAATAATCTTCAAACATTAAATTATATGGACCGTACTATCGATTCAAATAAATATTTCATGCCTTTTTCTGAATTTTATGTGCTTTCTTTTTTGAAAAACTTTCCCACAGCTTTTAAAAAATCAACCTTTAGTAAACGATTTGGAGATGATCCCAGTCTAACTGAGGTCGTACATGCATACAAGCTAATTGGAGCTATACTATCAGCTAGATTGTTATTTTTTTTTTTTGAGTGGACGGACTGAGCAAGTTTTTTGATCGTCTGGCCCTCTGTTGTCAGTAGGAGGAATAACTTCCTTTTTTTGTACTTTTGATTGAATTTGATTTTTTTTTAAATAAAGTGTTGAAAAATAATCTTTGGCTTTCCTTGCCCCGCCATTACAATAAGAAATATTACGTTAAGCTGTCCTCCCATATTTTGAATCTTCCGAAGATGACACATGATTTAAGCTAAATCCGCTTATCAACATAATAATGTCCAGTGTGGTTTCAAACCAAGTAAGTGCTCAAAATAGAACATATTTTTAATATTTCTTATAAACAGACACCCATCACTTTCATCACTATGCAGTACCACATCTAGTTTGGACTATCCTCTCAAACTCGCTAAACTTTCAAGAATGGAAATGGAGAACATTCGCTTCTCCCTCAAGGTCACTATCGTGCACATATCGCTAAGCGATCGTGTGAGAAGACAATATCGTGCAAACTCACTAGTCCACATTAGAACGTGACCTAGACTACTTCCGCCGGAGGACACTTTTCTAAAACTGTCAGAAAACGTGGATAACATTGATATATTATAATAATTGGTCTACCACAGCGAGCTGCCATTGGGTTGTTGTGAACGTTTGTCTGGCGGTGAACGGGACAAAACGAAGCATGTGGTGTCTACAAGAAAGGAAGTAATATCGGGGACTTCCCCAGAACGTCACAAGTGGCATCTACAATGGAGGTAGTCAAGAAAGTTGTATATCTCGTCGGCTCCGAGGTATTGTACCAAAAACGTCATCAAATGGAAAATTACCCTAACCAATGACTTTTTATTTGAGCCCAAGAACCAGCTGAACGAGTCTCAGAGTCTGAGCTTATGGCTCGTTCCTCAATAGTACAAGTTGGCTCTGGATCATGTACCTCATCTATTCCAGTCTTGTTTTACAGCAGGGAGACATGGACAATATCAAAAGAACGGTTTGAAATTTCATGAGAAAAGTGTATGTTGTGATGTTTAATAATCCTGTGTACATTGGCGGGTGTGGGTATATTTTTGTTTTCATGTGTAGTCATCTCTACGACTTTCTCAGTTTTTTGTGATGACATATTTAAGGTGGTTATCTAAGGTGGATAGAACCTGTCAAACAACGCATATACAGTCGACTCTCGATAATACGAAACTCAAGGGACCTTACAAAAAATTCGAATTAACAAGTTCAGTACATACTCGTACATGCAACAATATTTCGACACATTTCATTACAAAACACACACTGAATTGGGTACATATTGGTAGAAGTGTGCAGAGGTGTAGGTGAGACCGTAGGCGCGAGGAAAAAGGAGAATAATGTCCCGCGAATCGTTCATGCTCGTAGTACGGGTTACCAGTACCGTGAAGAAGACTCCACATCCATTGAAGCAAACCATAAAAAAACATACAATTTGCATTACATTGTTTGTTTATTCTGTAGAGACATCAGTGATTTTTCTAACTGTTACAAACAGGATCACATCATTGGAAAAATGTACACAGCTGCACAAAGAACAGAAAAAAAAGAAAAAATGTTTGAATTACTGAGAGGAAAACAGCTACTGATTTCGAATTGTGTATTCGCTGGCAGCCCGACTAAGCAATTACTTCGAATTAACGAGCGTAAGTTTTGTTCGATTGATCCTAACATTGAGTTCGAATTATGGAGAGTTGACTGTAAGAAGGGCCACAACATAAACACGTGTACACCTTCAGACCAAACCATTTCGCCTGTTCTCCAATCAACATTCAACTGAACGGCTAAGTTTGAGAAGCTTTTTCTGGACAGAAATATCCTCGAAAGAGGTAGACCGAGAATTATTTCGTTTGATTATTTATTTATTTGTTCATTTATTGTAATCTATCTAGTGTACTATTCTTAACACAAAATATTCCAATATAAAATGAATATTTCTATAATTCAATAAATTATTTAAAAAAATAAAAAGGCTTAATAAAGTACTCTTAAAGGGCTGTCTTGTAAGAGACAAATCCAAATGTTGTGAATGTTCATTGAAAACTCGGATTATTCTCGTTACTGGTTCATTAGTGCACCGTAGTCTGTACTGTGGAAGCTTTCAAATAAAATATCCCATGTACGGAGTGACCTAGATGGCATTAATCATGGATAAGAGGTGAGAGCATTTTATATGGCGGCAAAGTACATCTCTAACAAACATTCGTAAATGATGCGTCTAGTTGATAGAGATTTTAAACCAAGCAGTTGACACCTTGCTTTATAGCCGCTTTATAAACCCGCATCTCATTTTATAAGAAATGTACTTGGTGAATCGCTTTTGCAATTTTTCAATCCTTTCGGAAAATATGATGAAAGCTGGGTCACATGAAAGGGAAAGGTCACACGAAGCATATGTACAGTGTTAATAGGGCGAATGGATCAGTGAATCCTTTGGTGTCACGCTTAATGAAGCCGACTGCTGAGTTTGATTTTGCTTATACATGGCGATGTATATGAATTATGAATGCTGGTGAATTCTGGTCTCGAGAATTCGACGCACCAACCCACTAATCCACAGGAAACCGCTTTTTTATTATTTGTTTCTATTATGTAAACATTTATGAGTTTAGCGGCGTTTCAAGGAAGAACACAATCCATCGAGGACTTGGCTGCAATGTCACCACAGATATGCTATTGAGATAGTCAATGACTTTGTCAGAACCCCAGTAAACGGTAAGAATATCGAGTATCAAGTATTGAAAAGAAACTGAACTGCCAATCGCTGTTTCTTTTTTCTCAAGAATGAAATGAGTAGTTGAGGGCTATCTCGAGGACAAAACAGACTTCACCGACTCTATTGCGCAGATACAAGAGCCATTTCAGGAGCAGATGAAGAAGCTCACAGTAAGTACTGCATTCAATATGTTTGAGTCTAGCCAGGCATCTACGAATCCAAATATGGCCAGGCTATATAAGCTTTCGACCTCGCTGTGGGACATCGAATAGAAGACGGCCACAAGTCAGTCGGCACTAACTGGCTACACTACACTGCGTTCATCGCTCAACATACTTTACAACATACAAATGAACAAACAATAAGCCAAGCAGCTTACTTGTTTCCAGAACGCTTCAAAAGAAAATAGTCAATGACATTCAGCCTTGTCTGCGAGAATGACGAATCTACATAGTAAAACACTTCGAAGACAAACAAACCAAATCATTTGGAGAAGCATGTCATGCCTTTTATTCTAAATAGAGTTCCAAGAATTGGCTCTTCGAAGTCTTCAAATTCTCGAAATGTTTGGTAGAGGGGAGGAGAAAAGACAACACACAGTCTACGAGCTGTGATGAGTGGTTGATCACAAAAGGGCGATCAATGTCATTTCCGCGAAATGCATCAACTTCCCTGCAATGCCCTGTGATTGTATGCCTATCGATGGCAAATACGTAAGGCCTTTGGATGCACTGTTGGTGCAATGTACTGCCACTTGAATCATCTGCTAGAGGACCAGGATCCGGAGCTACGGATAGGGCGATCTAAGCTTGTGATGAGTGTTCCACTTAAATCACTTGAGTCAGTGAAGAACCGGGAAGGGTTGGGTGCTGCTCACTTCCTCTCCCCTCTTCATCCGCGCAGCTTTGAAATTTCAAACCATTTACTTATGTATGCTAGCGAAGCCACGCCACGAGCCGACTTGATTAAACTAAAATAATCGTCCTTCAATATTCACCGACTGCCGAAATTCCAACGGATTTGATTAACATAAATCATCATCATCGCTCTCTAACGCAAATGTATTCAACTTCGCCTCCTCACCACGTCAGCACATCGAATAAAATCGAGATGCTTGTCCGCATCATTAAATCTAACGATTTCTCGAAAACTCACCCGCTCACAAATTAATTCCGGAATATTAACAAATCCACTTTTTCACAAATGCCACATCTTAAAGTCCCCCTCTTTGAAGTGTTCCCTCTTTCTGTGCTGTACACATCAACGAGTCTTCTTTTTTCCCTTTGAAAACATTAAACACAACATCTGTCGTATATTTTAATTGCAACAAGCTTAAGGCGCCCACTCGGCATTCCTCTCTGAGAATGCTCTTCAACTCAACAGGCTGACAGCGACAGTGTCTGATTATTCATCATGGGAACCGAAGAACCTGCACGAATCACCTACCAGGCAAATAAGGATAATCCTTTACGAAAACCAACTGCTTACTGGAAACTACTATCGGAAAAGCAGAGTTTGCTCACATCTCACTGTCTATCTGTCTTGCTTACATTCCACTCCAGCGAATACGAAGCCAACGCCAGCGCCAACGCCACAATCGGAAAATAAATATTAATTAAGGCAAAATCATTTCATTTCTCTATTTATTGCATGTTTATTTCTTGGGGCAACTGTATCGTATGGTGGCAGTACTGCCGGATTGTGCTTCACCCACTTACGGCTCAGCGGACTCGTGTACTTAATGATTCCAGAATAATCCACAATTTTCACAATCCCCAACCGACCGATATTCGCACTGTCGACGACACGACCCAAAGGTCTGGACCCCCACCTCCCAACGACATCCCCTTTAATTCACGGTGGAGCTCTCACGCACCAGTGTTTCTGTTTCTGGGTCAACATGGGAAAATGGAAAAGTGAAAGCAGAAAAATTCCTCACACACACACGCATATGATGGGTGTGCAAAAAGAATATGGGCGAATTGGAGTGGGTTCGGTGGCTGTAATCTCAAAGACTCATCATCTCATTTATCTCGGAGTTTTCTGTGCCCATTCGATTTGTTCGTCTCCTCCAGCGGAAGGATTTCTTCACACTTCGTAACTTTGTCAGCAAATCCTGCCGGTTGAGGGAGGCTGCGAACGTGTACGATGTTTCAAAGACCTAGCTTGGATCCGTATCACAGCGTACCACTAATTTACGCACATGGCTCGCCCCAACTTCCGTGTGCATTTCGATTTGACTCTCATATTCACCGAGTGAATTCGCCATCGCCCTACCTTTTGTAACCTCGCAAGCAATGGCCACATGGGAAGGCTGCTCCACTTTTTGTTTCTCCTCTTTGCTTGAGGACTTATGTAGCACAATGTACACAGGGCGTTTGCTGTTTCTGCCTCCTCACCATCGGTTTCGCACGGCTTTCAGTTGATTTCCTTGATTCACTACAACCATGCAATATGGTCTCATTTGGAGCTCTCCCTTCAGTCTTCTTCACTCCCAATGGCCTCGTACTTTCATGCATGCCTCCCTTCCGCTCTGGACGAGCTCTCGCACACGACCGGCCTTAGCTCATAACCTTTTTAGATGGGTTTTCCTTTTCTATTTCTGTTCTGTGGCTGTCATTGGGAAATCCCTTCAAACTCAACAAAGGATTTTTCCACTCACTCTGTGATGTGGTTTCAACCAGGAGAGGGGAGATTCTAGAGATTTAACAAAGCAAAAAAATGGCGAGTGAATGCAGTGGGCGGGGTTTGAGGGAATAAATATAAATAAGTAAAAACCAAAACCAACATTCATGCAGAGATGAAACGCAAAAAAGTCTTGAAATCGCTTTGTATTTACAAAGAGCTTCCCTCTCTCAAAGCAAGGAGAAATGTTTAAAACAAAACAAAAAAAAAATATGAAAAAAAACACTCAAGAAGCACAGAGAACAAAATAAAGTACAACGGAAAAGGAAATTCGGGAGGCCTTGTACATTGTGATTGCATTTTCATGTAAATTCATACTTCTTTTTCTTCTCCTCTGTATTTCGAGATTCGTTACTGGCAGATGTCGAACACGTTCTTCAATTACATTTCCGTGGGTTTGTTAATATTTACTCTCCGAAGGGTGGCGACACTTATACGTGAAACCAACTCGAAGCGGGAAAGTGAAATCCGTTTGGATTTTCTTTTCTTTTAATGGGCCCTTAAGTAATGTCGCTATTGGCACAGAACGGATCCTGCAAAGTACCTTTGCAAATCTTACCTACCCTCAATTTATTTGCCGATGAATTGATGTCCACCGAGAGTAGCAATGGGGACAAAATGTCGAGGAATACATTTCTGGAATATCTTCAATTAAAGATTGGAAGAAAATGAAGATTGCTTTTTCTCTGGAGGAATTATGATAAATTGAAATAGTTGCAGTTTTCTCCTGAGGGAACTACTGGCTGGTCGACACCTGTTGTTTGAGCACATTCACGTTGGAGACAGATATCCCAGCTGATGCTCCTCATGCATACAGACAGCATATTTAAACGAATAGTTTTGTTCAATTCTTTCAGTGGGAGGTGGGCGCAGTTTCGTCATAGGTTATTCGTGCTTTTACATCAACAATCGTGTTCAGTGCGTAGCCAGCTCAATAAATGCTTAGGCACAAACAGAAATGAAGTATTATCGAGATGGCCAACTTAACAGCTGATCAATCCCCAGCCATTCGACGACGGCTGGTCCATTTGGCTTTAGAAAACGATATAAAAAAAGGTTGTCAAAAATGTTAGGCGGCAAGAGAAGTAGAAGTTGGCTATCTCTATAATCCTGCATTCCTGGGCACAAGACAACAACAAAGCAGAAAAATCGATAAATAGTCAGCAATTTGAGAGAATTCAGCAACTTTTCCAGAGAAAAGTTCTGCGTACTATATTGAGAACCATGGTGGCCGTTTTAGCGATTTTGTACATGTAGTGGATTTTTAAAACTCTACTTTTCAATAAGATAAAATCGCTAAAATAAAATCAAGCACAGAGTACTAGAAACCCGGTCCAAAACAGCGGATTTACTTCAGGCAATGGACAATGATCACTGTAATCGACAATATCTCGGCTTTCTAAAAAGTACTGATTTTTAACTGACGTGTAAATTGGGTTAAACATTTCTAGTCGTCTAGAGTTATTAAATTCCTTGATGTCGTTGCTTCATTCTATTTGTAAAAGAATATTGTTACCACCTGTTATAAATTCCAAGAAAGACTACTGAACTGTCTAAATTGAAGGTGACCTACCACCAAAAACTAATTTAGGGCATCTCTTCGCATCTCAAGTGGAATAAGCGCAAGGAGCTCAAGGTGTAATAAATTCTGTAAGAACCCGATGTATTGACACTGTAAGGCTAACAACAGAAATTCAACATACAACTTCTTAACTATTGGGTATATACTACCGTGCGGTTTGCTAAGAGATGGCGTAACTTGTATTATTCCATTGGAACATGCATTGGAAAGCTACTGTCACTGTTCATTTCAGTATATGTCATTCATTTGATTTATTTCTTTTTCACTCAAATATGTCGAACTTTGTGCCTGATAAAGTGTTTCTGCGGGGAGTTCTTCTTCATTACTTAAGTATGACGAAAACTGCTGCCGAAAGTCATCGTATTTTGGTGGAAGTTTATTGTGAACATGCGCTAGCTGAGCTAACGTGACAAAAGTGGTTTGCACGATTTAAAAGTGGTGAGTTTGACTTGGCCAACCAGCCAAGTCAACGGCAAAGCCGAATATAAATGGCACGATGGTAATGCTCTCCAAAACCGGGTGAAACCATTAATGGACAACGCTACCGAACACAATGAATCCGTTTGAAGAGATCAGAAGTCGAAATACGCCCGGAATATGCAACCAGACACGAGGCAATAATTTTCCATCATGACAACGCTTGGCCCACGTTGCTATTCCGGTTAAGAACTATTTGGAAAACTGAGTATGAGAAGTTTTACCACACCCGCTTTATAGCCCAGACCTTGCCCCTTCTGACTACCATTTGTTCCGGTCGATGCAGGACGCTCTCACTGAAATACGGTTCACATCAGAGCAGAATATCAAACATTGGAAGATTGGATTCATTCTTGGCTGCCAAGCCGGCGCAGTTCTTATGGGATGGGATCCACACATTGCCAGTAAGATGGGAAAAAGTCATAGCTTCAGATGGGCAATACATTGAATAATACATGTTGAATAATACATGCTTCAGATGGGCAATACATTGAATAGTACATGTTTTTCTTGAATAAACGTCCAAATTTTGAAAAAAATTATATAAAAACGCTGAGGCTATAAACAATATTGAAGAATTAGCTGAGTCGGCAATCACTGTTCTATCCACTCTAATGAAGTCGAAAGACGTACTAGTACAAAGAAAATAGACAAAAACAAATTGCGAAACCGACCATAATAAGAACCATAATAATAAATATAGAAAACCAATTAGAAGTGGCTGAGTGAGAGTAACAGCCAGCCAAGAAGTGAATAACTCCTATCTTTTTTCTTTTGTCCAAAATGTTTTCTTTTTCTTAACTTGAAAGACTTTTTTTATCGTGAATATTTTTATAGCTTTGTTTGATTTGTGTATGAAATGCATATTTGTTGAAGATTTATTTTCCCCTTGATATTTTTGCGATTTCTAGTGGATTTTTGCAATACAGAAACTACCATTTCTAGCGGATTTTCTTTTCTCTCATTGGCAACACTATGGCCAACAGCCTTACACACCGTCTACACTGGACATAATTCTGCCCAACGTTACAACCACGATCTGAACAAGCACCCGCTATATTTTCTTTCCCATGTCCATGTCGGATCACTTTAACCAGAGATAATGGAGCGCTAGAGATATCCATCTGCGATCATGTTTCCCCTTGTCCACACGGAGATATAGTGGTGTTAACTTGTATGTCACACAAACTTTTACACAAACGATAGATCCAACAAGCAATGGCGGCCGATTTGTGGATTTTAGTGGGAAAAAATGGCGACAGATTGCCGAATTTGCCCACGATCCATGTATTCTATGCGGAGAGTGTTCAAAAATCGACTCGTATTCTTAAGGGCATATACTTATATGTATTGTTATATGGAATTTCGTGAATAAAAATGTACTGCAATGCCCACTGAACTGGGCCTATTTGACCCCAATTGAATTCATAGATTATGTACCTACAGCCCATCTGACAAACTGTCCCAAAATTTCACTCTATACCCTTAATTAATGAATTCTGAAAACTCATACATTCAAATTAAAAAAAACAATGACAAGATATTGCAATTATAATTAATGCATAAAAACAGATGTCAAAATATGAAGTTAATTTTTAGAAATATTTTTACAAAAAGCGAAATGAGCAAGGAACTTTTTGTTTAAGTGATTCATGCAAACGTTTCAATAATATTGCTATTATTAGTTATCTGTACGCATGATTCGTGTGAATTTTATATGCATAATTCATATACAAAAATACATAAGCTATTAGTGCATAATTATTGTCCTAGTATTTCAGACTATAACTTGCTCAAATGGGAGCTTAAGGACTTCATGAACATTAACTTTGTTCGTTCGTTTACCCCCAACGTCCAACTAACCAGCGAATTCTCAAATAAGAACTCGAATTCACCCCTCTACTAGGTTGGGTAGGGGAATCAGCTGTTCGCCAGCTGATCTCAAGAGTTCACAGACACGGGACTAAAAGCGTATAAAACGCTGTCGGATGAAATCAAGTGGCAAGAGAAGCAGAAGATGGAGATCTCTATCCCTCCATTATCTCCGACTTCAAAGGTTGGCTGCGAGAGCGTCAATAACGAGGTAGATCTCACATTAAAAAATAATGCCAAAAAATTATATTCCCTACCACTCTCAATACTTACTACTCCATTCAAACAAAATCGTGCACCTATAGGAAAAGGTCAAATGCCATAAAATCAAGATTATCCGACACGATGTAGGTTTGGACCTCAATTTGTGAGCTTCCACGAGCTTTTTTCATATCGTGTTCATGAACAGGGCTTGGTTCATGTCCAGTGGAGACGACGTGTAACATACGATCACCACGAACTGTCTACGGATCCAACGTTTGAGATGGCTGGACCATGTAGAGCGCACCAACAGCTTAGCCAGGACCCGGAAAGTCTTCGGTTTCGAACCTGTGGGACAACACAACAGGCTCACAAGTGGCTAGTCACAGATCACGCTAGATGTGGAAGCTTGTTGAGGTGCATTTATGTGGATATGTATTCATCCAGAATAAAAAAAACGTATTGCATTATTCATGTACATCTACTATTTATATGGGCTAGCAACAAATCACTTAAAGCGCTAGATAGAACTTCACATAGTTCACACATGGTTTACGCGGAGATCAAGACCTGTTCGGTGGAGCACTGAGGTCACTAGAACTTGAACCTACGTGGCATACCCCGTTGTTTAGCTGAATACGAACCTTGTTCTTTGTCGAGACATTTGAGAACACCAGCGTCCACGTAAACAAGCCAATGAAGGTGCTCAAATACCCTACAGAGGGCATACTGCCCTTTATGGACTCAATAACACGTACACAAATATTCACCTACAGAAATGGATCTCTAAAGAGATGAACCAGTTTTGGAACTACGAAGAGGGTACCATACGCTCGCGGATATTCATGGAACAAACCTACCTAATCCGAACGAGCAAAGGAAGCTCCAGAACTCAATCAATCTGACCTAAAGTTGATATGTGGAGCACCAACAGGACACGGAACATGTAACTACCACCTCCATCAAGTCGCTACGGAAATCTAAACTACTACGGAAATCTGTAGGAACTGCGGCCAGGGGAAGAAAAACATGGAGCACGTGATGCTCGACTGAAAATTTTTCAAAATAATAAACATAAAATAACATAAACATAAAACACAAAATTCTTAACGGGGGAAGACTTTCAAGGAATCCCATGTAGAAAGCTCGTGCAATTTTTGAAGACAGCACTAAAATCCTGGACCAAAAGAAGGGGCTACAGTATATCTTCATGGTCACAGTATTAGTGTTTGTTGGACACACCCAATTCATTTCCTTAAGTCTATGCTATTAACCGCAAATGGCAAAGATGAAGAGACTCGTGCCACAAACGTTGAGTGCATGGATGCTGGGGCTTTGAAGAAGTTAACCAAGAACAAGAAACGCGTAGAGAAGCCAAAAGCCCGATGAGTTGGTGCAGAAAATTCACTTGTTGATCACGATCTTGATGTCGCTGGTGAAGAAATTTGGCAAAACGAAAGCTCGCTCCACATTAAGTCACCCATGGGACTGCCACAGAGATTGTACTAAGCTTTATTGTGTGCCGTTGAAAACTACTCAATTCACTTTTAAATTCTAGAACACATATGCACACGCTCTCAACACCCTGCTGAAAAACGCGATGTAAAATGTGTAAAAAGAGTACTTTCAAATATGATGTAGAGGCAAATAACGAACGATAACCACGTATTCCGACTGGCACGCCTAGAAAAAGTTTAAAACTACTCCCATCATCCGCAGTTAATGGCTCAGCAGTTACAGAAATGCTAAACCCAATGAGCAATCACGATAAGAGAATCGTTTCGTGATAAGCACGGTACTTAATCCCTAATGTCAAACTCCGGAAATTGCCAACTAACACATTGGAAATGTCCCCATGTTTGAATTCGATTGATGGTAGAAATAAAAATAAAAACTAATGAACCACCCTGCAGCCTTTTCACTAACAGCTGCCTCATAACGTGCCATGCGGCCTTCCCCTACTTTCAGCCGAACCCCCAAACACATGTGAGTGTATCGCAACGATCCCTCATCTGTGTTTGTTGACGAGATAAATATCTGGCCCTAATCTACCATTCATTAGAAGACAATGATCCCCACAGCGCCTCCTCCCGGGATAGGCGCTTCCACAAGCACACACACATTTTGAATACGTATCATCAATGTGGGATCGTCATCATCCCTTGACCCAGTTCGATGTTGATTTTCACCGGAAATGAATTTCACTACACAAACTACGAGCGCACTCAGTCAAAGTCCGACGTTAGTTCAATTTTAATTTCCTAAAACAATTCAACTAAAAGCACAAAGCCATGAACGCAGAGAGAATGAAAATGAGAGCATCCAACGAAAACCTAACCACCCGCCATCCAGCCACACAGCCTGACTGCAAGAAAAAAACAAAAAAAACAAAAAAGTGTACGAATTTTGAGAAATTTCTCGGCGTTTTCAAGGATAACGCCAAAGTGAAACGCGCCACCACAGTTTAATCTAGTCCGCTGCCATCACCCCCAAACTCGCTCTCCCACACAGGCAGACGCTGCGTCCTCCCACACTCTGTCGGGAGTAAACCACTCACGAGGATATTTATTATATAAATCAAAGTTTAGAGAAGTTCGTTCCTGGTGGTTGTCTGCACGTCGGTTCTGTTTCTATCTGGAAGCTATTGCTCCTATGACTTCCATTGAAATCCTGGTTGGATTGCAGAAACTTGTGCCTTGTGCTCACAGAGCCTCAGCTCTCGACTTGTTTGAGGGGCTTGTTGGAACTTTTTTAACGTTCTAAATGGCTTGGCAAAAAAAATGCAGCTATTTAGCGGGTGCACCGTGCACTTGAAGTGGATTCATATGCTCCGATGTAAGGGATAAGATCTTATAGTGCATCGCGAAAAATGTCCTCTGGTGTATTAATTGAAGAGGTTGAATCCAATTTAAGGAAAGTCATTAAGAAGTCTTCTTCAGTTTCTGAGGGTTGTGTTTGAGATTTACTACGACGGTGTTCCCGACTGGGGAGACTTCGTATTATTTCATGTTTTCATTTCAAAACTTTTACTTCGGACAAACAACGACGGGGTACCCGGGTTCTAAGGAAACTGAGAGATAAAAAGACACGAAGGAATTGCACATAGCTTATGTGCAAATCGTAGTTTTAACTATTTAAGATGCCCACAGAGGAGACTCAAATTAAGTTGAGCTGAAGAAAGGTAAACTTCTCAGTTACCTACCAAAGATAGTGTATATTGCTTTCGAGAAAGGAAACTTGGATCAAACTGTTCCGACTGACAGAGGGAGTTCGAGGGGTGGAAGCGTAAATAGGGGACTCCAACTTCGGAAGGCCTGGGCATTGTCAGTAATAACTCTGCCATTCCATCACTCTATACGACGTGCACTAAAGTACTCGCAGGCATTCCCAATGATTTGTGAACAGAACTCAATACTTAGAAGGGAAGCAGCTCGGAACGCCAACCTCGGTTTCGGCATGTAGTAGACTGTATGTTGAACACTTGCTGACAGTTCTTCTTCATCGTTGGCTACAGTCCGGGGTGGATCAACCAGCATGCGACTCTGTTCAGCTGTGCGCTATCAGATGGTTGGGTTGAGCTAAGACAGTCGGGTTGAAGTCAAAGACTTTTAGAGCTCCATTCGGTCTATATGACCCAGCCATCTGAGACGAAGAAGACCCAGCCATCGAAACTCGAGCTCATTTGACTTGATCGGTGTCACTGTACACCCCATACAGGACGTTGTTCAGTCTCCCCCTATAAATGCCATGCAATGATATACAAATTAACGATTATACGAAAGACTGTCCTTTCTCATCCTTCAGTTAGTGTCCAGGGTTCTGTGCCAAACAGCATCTCAGGTTACAGAACGAGATATTTTTGCCAGAAACAAAAACAATGCCTCCTTGTTCGCCGAATGGAAGACCTTGCAGCAGACAAGCGCATGTACTTAGACCATTTGGGGCCCTTAAGCCACCAGAGAATGTTGAGAAATGAAATCAGCAGCTGAATTGGTCATCGCCTTAGTCCTCAGTGCTTAGCGGTTGGACTTGAGCCTACACCCATATAAGACTGTTCTGACGCATGAATTGAAGTTGAACGATTTTAGAGAATGGCGTGAGATAGCCGGAGATCTGGCATGTGCCTAAGACATCTTCTCAGACAAGCCTGGTCCAACGGCTACGTCAACAAGCTAAATTCTCATTATTGCAGCAAACACATATTACGTGTGTTCGAAACCATCCCCACGGATTGACTGCTATGGTTTAGGGCATGGCGACATCATCGACCTTATTCCTTTCGAAATGTGAAAGTAGGGACGGTATACCGTCAATGATCTAAAGTATAGACCGTTGTTAACAGACTTCCTGGGCTCGACCGTATTGGTATATAGGAACAACGCAACTATCGAAGTACTAAAGGGCAAATCTGGCGACTGGGACATCACAACCAATAACTTGGGACGAGCCCTAGGCCAACAAGACGCTATTCTTGGAATTAGATCTATTCAAGACGCTATTCTTGGAATAATGCCGCACATATTGGATCAATAATTGGACCGTCTGCGGCGAAACCGGAGCAGGCATTGGAATGATGTCCTATTCCACAAAAATAAGGGCTCAGGAAACAGGATTGTCTGTCTCAAGACATTGTTGTTTTATTTTAATTTCTTTTCCTATCATTTTTGTCTGGTCATTAAGCGCCTCATCAGAAGATGGCACAAAATTTAAAATTTACTCAGGCCATTTCCCCGGCGGCCCTTAAAGCATTTGTAAGACTCAAATGAAGACGTTTTAAGCGCTGTATAGTCATTCGATGGCAATGGCACGTGCGCCGTCACTCGCATACACTCCATACAAAGTGTTTAGTAAAAGTCATTTAAGTATGATTTTGATCTGTCAACCTACACTGCTTGATATTCTACTTTCAATCTCCTTTCTTTGAATAAGAAAAACGGAGTCAGAGAACTGCTCCACACCTGCGACAATCGAGCCATGCGGCTCTTAAGTATGTACATCCTATGTACTTCCACACACTCTGTTCATACCTCGCACTGCCGAACAAGCCACAGAGGAAAAAGACCTCACACAATCTCGGGAACTTCTTAAACGTTTATCTTCATCCCCATGTCACACATAAGACTTGATTCCGTGTGACCTACCTTAGATCCATTCAGCGAAGAAGAAGTTCACATCATTTTTGCATCAAAATCGTGATTTTTTTATGAACCGGAACCTTCAGTTTGTCACCTGACACACTTGTGCATCGGCTTCCACTCCAAAAGTGAAAAACAATACCCCGTGCACATACCTCACTCGACTGCACAGTCACTCACTCGACTGAAAAGGATGACATAAAAAAGCCAACAAACATCTTTTTATCTGTAAGCTCTTATGTTCACCTCGATATCTTGCGCTCGCACCGAGGGACCTCATATTAATCTATTCACCTCGGTACACTCATTCGCTCCTATTCACACCCCCCGACCCACACACACCCACTCACAGGAGGTGTATCCGGCACGCTAGTGAAAAGAGCAAAACTAAGGATGAGTGGATGGAAATTGGAATGAAAGGGGCCTCCAGTCAGATGTTGACGGAAGGAAAGCCTTTACATAGCGTCTCCTTGCATCCGCATCGGATTAAAAGCGCTCAACAAATTCAAATGATGACTTAATCCTAGTCACCTTGTCGTCTTATGAATGAAGACTACTTACTTATACCGTCTTTTATTCGCTTAAAAATAAATACCTCTGTGGGGGGTGGGGTTTTCTCTGTCGCAAGCTCCTTCGCCGTCATCCCTTCAAACGAACTCTGAATTAGTTGCGCGCCATCGAAGCGGATAGAGGACAGTCTGAGTCCCTGCCAATAACACGTAGTGAAAGGAGATATTGTATTGATCGCCTCATTTGGATTTGCATCGCTGGAAAGGAGGGGCGTGGGCGAGCGATGGCAAGTGCTTAAATAATGCATGCGATAAAATTGAAATCAAATAAACCGAGAGAGACTGCTGTGAGATAGGAGGAGAAATAGAATACTGTTCTTTTTTGTCAGTTCCAGTGGCGACACAGACTAAGCTCTTCACCATGCTAGAACATCGTAAAATGGGATTTCAATTGAAAATTGTATTGCTGTCGATGTTGGTCTCGATGTGACATCTTGATTTCGGTTTAAAATGGTTTTTGTTGTCGTTCGATTTTACTTTGCATAGAAAATTAATTTTCTGCCCTTCTTCGTCCGGATGAAACAGAACCCATTGGAGTTGGAAGTAGTGGATCTGGATGTACGGCAAACATTAAATTTGTTTGAGTTTAACGAAGCAGTTGGTTCGGATTAAGTGTCTTCGAAATGAACTTGACATTTTATGGGGATGACGTGACGTGTGGCAGGACACGTCTTCACATAGAGAATATATGGACCATGCTTCTGGCATGGAATTTGATATGAATGCGGCGATGGGAGAGAGTGTGATCTCAAGAAGTTTCTCTTAAATTCTGTTGAATTTAGAAAACAATCGGAAGGCAAGAATCCCTCGCACGGGCAACATACTTAACTAACTCACATGGGCTGTGGCAGGAGCGACTACTTCTGTTTCGAAGAAGTGGGGGTTATTGAGCCTCCATGGATGGAGATGTTCCAAGAAATTGTTCAAATTCAGCTTAGTTGAAGGCAAGGCGCGGTGAATGGTCGGATGAAGTCCTGGAATTGTTGACACTAAGAAAATTCGGTAATTTGTATGCATCCGTCTACCGTCAAAACCACTCCATTTCGAGACTTGAACTCCAGTCCAATGACTGTGTGAATGTTTGAAAGGGTTTCCTCAGCATCCTCCCTTAGGCCGTCTAATATGAGAGAAATGTTTTTTATTAAAGCTCGTGCTTTGTGATTAATAAACGAGATCGCCGAATATTGCACCCTCAGACAATACAAATGTTTTCAAACCAAAACCTTGCACCACTGTTTGGTGTGTTGTAGGGTCGGAATCATGTTAAGTGAATATTCAGGGCACAGCGTTACCGCCAATCGACAGTGGCAGAGTCAGATTCACTTGACTTTTTTAACATCATTCTTGAGAAGGTCGCGCAGAACTCACTCGCCAACACAAGAGGCACGATCTTCCAAAAGTCCGTACAATTGCTAGCATACGCGGACGACATTGACGTAATTCTGGTCGAACACAGCAAGCCGTCTATGAAACTTTTGCTGGCATTGAAATGGAGGCGGCCAAAATGGGTTTAGCGGTGGACGAGGGCAAAACTAAGTATATGCTGTCATCGAGAAAGGACGAACAACATCGAAGACTCTGCCAGAACGTCACCATATGCAGCTATAGCTTCGAGATAGTGAAGGACTTCCTGTACCTCTGCAGCAAACAGTAGAAAGAACATCAGTACCGAGATCAAACGCAGAATAACTCTAGCCAACCGCTGTTTTCGTTTTTTGGCTCAAAAAGCAATTGAGTAACAGAGCCCTCTCTCAGGAGACTAAGTTGACTCTGTATAAAAACTTGATCACCCCGTGCTACTCTACGGCGCAAAATTAAGAGGCTCTTGGTATTTTCGAGAGAAAAGTACTGCGTGCGATCTTGGGTCCTGCTGGCGTCAGTGGCATTTGGAGAAGAAGGTTCAAGAAGGTGCAGATGGTCCCCGTCAAATTTTTGAGAACTCTTGATGTGAGTCTGCCAAACGTAACCTCCCAACAAAATAGCGATTTCCTAATGGCATCCTAGACTAATTCAACTAATAATCTTGCGATTTCAGAAGATTTATAATAAGGATAAGGATCTGCTAGATCTGCTAATACACTGGGCCTACCTTCAAGGCAGTCAGTAACTCTAACCTAGCCTAACCTAGTCCAGGGTCTTCGACTCCCAACCTGTGGGAGAACTCAACGGAGGACGCCCATCTAGTTAAGGAGGCTGGTTGGTTGAGACCCAGGTCCCCCGCACTGTAGGACCAATTGAAGGAGGAGAAGAGTGGTCGATCAGATTACAGTTGCAGGGAACATGAGAATGAATCCTGAAAGCTAATTGCAAGGGCTGGTATCGCAGATTCGAAGTCCACCCTCACAAATCATAAAGAGGTATTGTCATCTCGGACTATGTCCTTCGAAAACGAACGAGTAAAGTATGTTCCGCAGACTCTTCGACTGTGTCCAGATCTAGTGCACATTACACGCCTAATTCTGAAGACACACCTGGCAAAATCTGCACCAAATCTTTTAAAGGCAATCCACAGCACAACATGATCTATTAAGTCACCTTAACCAATGGACATTTCATTTCAATTTCTTTTCAAAAACCATTTCTCCCCAAAAAATTATCCTCCCGCACCCAGCAGGTACTTGAAAACACCGAATCGAAGGTACGTGAACTAACAAATTTCACTGATAAGCTCCTGCCAGGACTAAATAATTCAGAAAATTTGCAAATATTTCCGCAGGATATTGACTGAAGTTGATTTGTATGGCAGCACAGTTTAGCATCGTCCCAAGGCAACATGCCACCGACGAACATGAACCCATACATTCTCCCGCCCCCCACACCAACATCATCGCCTCACTCCAGTTTGCCAAGGCACACACGCACAAGCATAAAACCATGGCCATGAAAATTCATTTCACAAACGTTGATAGTTACCTTGTACATTACTTTCAGCGTTTGAGTGGAACCCTCCGCACAATGTCGTGGAGTAATGCGCATCCCTACAGGGGAAATATCGAGGGAGGGGGGAGGAGAGTTTGTCGCGTTGTTCTTCCCGCACTTGTCTTCTCCTTTGTCAACGACCCAGCTACGACATTCGTTTTGGCTGTGCGTTGTCAACGTCTAGCTTAACGAGCTAACGACAGCAGAAATAACGAAAATACAAGATAAATTGCTGGAAAAAGTAAATGTTTCGAAAATACACACAAAAAAAGAGGGAGCACAACCAGGACATCAGGACTCAGGACATCCCGTATTGCTGGTGCTTTTTACAGCACCCAGTCGGTAGTTGGGATGGCTGAAAGAAATGACTATGCACGTGAATGTGTGTGTGTATTTATGTGCGATAAAGCAGGGGATAATTGGAATGCGACGTATTCATGTGTGTGGAATAGTTTCATTTAAGGATTTCGCTTTTCATTTTGGTTTCAAGCGGATTATTTTCTACTTTGTGTCCGTCTTGATGTTCATCTTTTATTGGATTAATTCATATTTCAACACAGTCAGAGGCAGGGAACAAAGCGTGCAGAGGACATTTAGAGGAGGCCGTGTACAATTTGATTGAGCTCTTGTAGATTGTAATTTTAGTTGTACGGTAAATGAGCACAATTTAATCATTTTCGAGTAAAACGTTCAGTTGATGGTTGATGGTCTTCTAAAATGATGGTTACATGTACTGTGAAGCTTCGCTTGACGGTCAACCCTCTATAAGGGACACCTCTCTTTACGGTCAATTCGTCATGGTAGCGGCATAAAGATAGGGCTGTTGGTATAATTTCTACCCCTCTATACCGGACACGGACATCTATTTCAACGCATCGTTGCACACATGAAGCAAAAACGACCATGGAAGAGACATGGTTGTTGCATGTTCCTTCCATTGCTGTGTGCATGTTCCTCCAGGGAATCATCTCATTTAGACATTTAAGATAAATTATGCTGAATTCGGCTGGGTCCCAGCTCGTAGTGACATAACCGGCAATGAGGTAGCAGATGAACTTGCCACGAAAGGGGCCGCAACCAACCCATCCCAGGTAATCCTGGGAGTGGGTCTCATAATCACTGAGTTCGCTAATGGAAAGTGGGACTCTCTTCCCGCATGTGAGACCGCCCGATTAGTATGGTCTAGGTACAATATCGCAAATACCGAGAAACTTCTCCAATGCAACAGAAAGCTGCTGCGGATGGTAGTCAGAGCGCCATAATCACTAATCTGGACATAATCTCTTCAAATCCCACGAACAAAAAATGGGACCTTGACCTTGATTCCGTATGCAGAGGCTGTGGGGACGATGAGGAGAATGAAGACACCTCTCACTACCTTTGTCAATGCCCCAGTCTCTGCCTAGTGAGTCAAAGAACACTGGGAGAATTTTTCTTCCAGAACCTCCAACATATAGCAGAGATACGAATAACACCTATTTGCAAATTCATCAAGATCTCTGGATGGCTGGATAAGGACTGATGAAAGGTGTTTCACCCCCCATGGGCATCACAATGGTTCGAACAGCACTTCAGTGGGACGTAGCCCCACCGCGACAACCCACTTACCTACCTACCTACTTGCATCGATTTTTTTCCTTTCTTAAAAACTTGATTCAAATACTTATAACCAATTGCCGTTTTTTAGAAATTTAAGGATGTAATGTATCCCATATATCCTCAAGGTGGTTGAGGAATAGCTGGCTATATGTTTTATCCCGGCAAGTGCCGGACAGGTTCCGAGGTAGTGTAACTCAGTTTCCTACTCCTCCTCATCCCTGCAGATTCTGCAGAAGTCATTGTAGGCCGCTCCAAGTCTTCTGGCCTGATTGCCATTGAGGCAATGGCCAGTAATTACGTCTACTGCCTTACTAATATGATTCCTGCCAAATTGTAGGACAGTTTAGTTTTCGATGGCCACCTCGTTTTCGATTTAGACATGCGAGCAGTAGTAAGAACACATTTAAGCGTTTGTCTGTTTATACAAACGTATTGTGTAACAACATCCAAAAGGCATAAATCATCAGGAACACGGACAGGAACCGAATTGACACCATTTGGGAGTCACGCTGTACAGTTTATTTTTCGAAATGAGAGTGCATGCTTTTATTACATAGGCTGGTAAAATCGCCCGATTTAAAATAAAAACTAGACGTGAATATTAATTGTTGCTAATTCTTTTTGGTAACTTACGTTACCTCCCCTGGACCGTTCCCTCAGACAGGACCGATCTCTCCCGCGGGTGTCCGCTATAGAGAAGTTTTCCTGTACACATAAAACCGCATAAATTATAGAATCCATACAGTTCATGCAGTCCTGTTTATCGGCATCACCAAAGCTTTTGATATAGAATCACAACAAAATCATATTAGTCAATCTAAAGAGTGTTTCGGGAGTATCACTGGAAGAGACGTGCCGTCCAAAAACAAGGCACGCAAATGCCAATATCGAAGTGTGTCAGGATGTTGGTGAAAATCCCGGAACATCTAAACAGCATCTTGGACATGAATTGCAAAGTTCAAAGGAGCGTGGTCAAGCAGTGACTGTTATAGTAAGTTTACACCGCACCTAAGTCCAACATTTCGGCTAGTTTCAACATTTCAGCCCAAATGTTCAGCATTTCCAATTGTTGGATTTCAGGGAAAAAATTGAATTTCGAAATTATTTCCCGAAATGATGGATATAGGTGCGGTGTAGATATTGTGACATCAAACACAGTCATTTCTGCCGGAGTAATTCTTCGCTGGAGGACCTGCTGCCAAATTTCAAAATTCAGCTCAACTTTGGGTTATGCAGCACCCCCGAAATCTCTATTTTTTACATGTTTCAGCAGATATCTTATTTGATATTCCGCCCATAACTATCTGAGTCACTGATTTCATTCCGACTACTTCATAAATGTCTGAGCTCTGACAGTGTGACAGACTGCGTTTTGTTGCGACGACAGAACCTTAAAAACCAAAAGTTTCATCATCGTGACATACTGTCGTTACTATTTTTAAATTTCCTCAAATTAATATTACACAAAACGGGAGAAGACACTACAGTGTACTCTCTCCTAACGGCCACCTCGCATTACCGGACAGATTTCAAAGAACGGAATTATTTAAGCAATTCTTAATATAAGTAATTCTCCCATAAGTGGACACTCTTATAATTGGACGCGGATGCCAATTTCAGAATTCCAATCTCTCTTAAACGGACAAAATGCAAATGGCACACTTCGTTGCCTTTTATTTTGTTTGCTTTGTTATCCATTTCTACGATCACTCACCCTGATCAATTTAATTTGACCGAATCTTAGAACCCTCATTGGCGTCATAACAGGCCGTTGCGCCATTGGAATTCACGCCTGTAGACTAGGCCTTCCCCACAATGACTTCTGTAGAAGCTGTAGGCACGAGGATGAGGAAGAAAGCATTGAACAGCTGCTGTCTAGCTGCAGTGCTCTCTCTTCCCGCAGATTCAAACATCTGGAGGCCTACTACTTCGATAATCTGGCTTAACTGGGCAGCATTAGTGTCAGACATCTCCTTCGCTTTATTAACAGCACTAATTGGTTTGCGGAATAGGTACACACAGATCCGAGTGGTGGCACAATGGCCTATGTTGGCTTAAGTGTGGCTGCTGTCTTACCGTCCTGCAGTCAGCCATTGCAACCTAACCCAACGTTTCCTTTTCGTTTGCGCTTTGCCGTTGTTACCCGGCAAACAATTAAAAAAAAAGTCTATCTAAAAAAGCCGATTATCCGACTTTAATTCCCTATGCACAATACGCAGGTTTGTGTGTAAGTGTAAACACAACTTGGTCGAATAGCTCCTCATGGGAAAATTGAAGCATTTGTTAACATCGAAAGAAAAAGTTGAACATATACAACAATAGAACAAAACAAAAGTCTGGGCTCGAATGTTAGCGGCAAAATGCTGAGACAAACGGCGGAAATTTCCCATTCTATGTATCTGTACCGGACACCTCTCCTAAGCGGACACATCTCTTAGTACCGTCAGTGTCCGCTTATGAGAGAGTTCACTGCATATCTTTCTCGTATAATAGTTAACCAACTACAGAAATAGAATCACAGAAACGAAACCACCTCCGAGTCGGCCAGTCAAAGCAACGCCCCTGAATTATAGCGACTATATCCTCTCAGAGATCATTGACACACCTGACATTTAAAAGACGGAAAACATTGTCATTTTCAAGATTCCACCCGACAGCAAACCATCTGCTCAACTCATCATCTTTAAAAGCACGTCGTATCCTCGCAATAACTACACCCCCATGACCGTTCTTTGTAAGGGCTTACGATGCATAGTTGACTGCCCTTGCAGAAGCTCTTTGTATCCTACGTACACATACATTAAGCTAATAACTATATGCATTCAGTATCAGTATCATCGTCGGTAGTGCATTGTTTTCAAAATCTTATTACATTCTGACTTCATATAATCCTTTGTCTATGCCACTCTCGTAGAATGTCATAAATGAACACGGGCACTCACACATTCATTTCTCAAGTCAATTAGTGAGTGAAGGATGAAAAGGCCAGCAACAACAAGGGAACACAAAAAATAATGATTTTGTAAAACAACAGAAGAGCACGATGAACATCTAGGCCTTGTGATTGTTATCACAGTTTTCCTGTTCATCCAAACCGCTTGGGCTTCGCTCCTCAGCAGCAGCAAATAGTAGAAATCCATCTAGCAGACTATTGAACGTCAGAATGACCCCTCCCCGGAACACACCACAGATTGGTAGAGATACCTCCTTCACGATTACACTGATGGTCTCGGCAACATACACCTCTTACCTCCCTTCTGGTTGTGCCCCATTGAACTGTAATCAATTTCCATTCTCTTCCCGTCGTCGTTCGGTCCATGTATGTGGTGAGGTACATGCAAATAAAGCACAACACGACTGTGCTCGGTCGTTCTCGAAGAGGATGCAGAAGGCAGTCGAGGACTTTCCCTTTTTTCTTTTTGCTTCATACGGGAGCGAATTTGAGAACGGCGGCGCGGCGCTAAGGATAAAGTGTTTTGGTGTTGGTGTTGGGGTTGGGGTATCGCACAATGCCTTAGTAACGGAAGCTAGAGATAAGATCTCTTATCTAATCTTTATTTCGAAATTGAACGCTTGGCAGGAGGTCGTACACTATGCATCGTCGGAAGCTGTCGTAAATACCACAGCCAATGCCAACGACTCTTGCAGGCAAAACCAACAAAAAAGAGCTCCATGCTGAGTAACCACAGTCTAGTTTGGCTGATGATGCCCCATGCTGCTGGTGAAAGCTTGAATGAAGGACATGGCGGGGGGTTGCTTTTAGATATAGAAGGAGGAGTGAGTGATTGCAAGCCGCAGCGCATTTTCTGATGTTGGAATTCCCTTAAAAGGCATGTGATCTCGTTTGCCGCTAGTCAATGGTTAAAAGCTTCCAGTCGTTGGCTCCCTCTTCCACTGCCACGCCCCTCTGACTGCGTTCAAATTTAGCATCCAGTTCGGGTTTTAATTTTAAATTGAGTATTTTACAGAGGTGCCATCTATTTATTTGGTATTCCTGATATTCTCTGAAGTTGGTTTTGTTTTGTTGTTTTTTTTTTTTTTGGTCATCAACGCCTCGTCCATTTTTTGGCCCAGTCTGTGTGAGCATATTAATTGACTTAGTCGTTCGCATGGCGAAGCAAGAGAAGACCGCCTCCGGTCAATGTTTGATGTCACGTCTGGCGAAATCGATTGGCAATCGATTTTTTGTTGGTATTCACCTTAACTTCGTGTGTGTGCGTGTGTGTGCTTTCCATCGGAACAGCTTTGGGTGGAAATTGCGAATTTGCTCAGTGATTGTGAAAGGATATTTCTTCTTCAGCAAAAAGGCTGCTTGGAGTGCAGTGGATGTGGTTTCTTTGTTTAGAGCAGGGCATTTCTCATCTGATTGCCTTCGATAGACGAGAGTACTTTGGGTTGTAGTTAAGTTTAACTTGCCAGGTGGCCACAACGATACAGAATCAAGTACACATCAAAGGATGTGAATGGGGGCATAAGGACATATGTATGTGCGATACAGGACACGATGATGTACTCAACTTGGATTCGGATAATGGAGAAAGTATTCTCCTTCCCTTCGCCCTCTCTGCAAATAGTTCTATTGCGAACAGTTTGCACTGCAATCAATTTCTGTTGTTTTGAACGAAACCCGTTGGAGTTTCTAGAAATTAAATAAAACTCAAAGGTACAGCGTGGCGAATACGTCCTGCTTGTTGTGTGTGTATATACGTGTGTACATATGTTCGTGCACAAGGGCGCTGCTGCTGGTTCGGTCAAGTGAAACGTGTAGTTGGAAGGACAAGAGCTTCTGGTCTCTCAGGGTTTTAAGAATTTCATGGGTTAAACAAACAGAAGCTTACAGTTGAAATGATTTCAATGCACCTTAGGACTTGGGGGGGAAAATCATTAAAAATGCAAGCACACGAAATAAAGCCGTGCACATGCTATGCTCCGCTCTGGTTCAGTTCCAGCGTGAGAGTCACTAGTTTGTACGAACGGAAAGGGAACTGAAAATCGGTCAGAAGTTATGACTCGGAAAGCGTTCTTCCATTCTTCGCACATCGGGTGGACGATACACTGGCACTGTTTGGAATACTGCTCTATGATTCCTTCCAATCTTAAGAGGAAAACATGTTTTCCCTTAGAGTAGGACGTTCTGTGTATGCATTCCTGGACTAGTGTGTACTGGCATATTCTTGGTAAAATGCAGCACTTGGATGTGAATTTCCGGAAGAAAAATAAGGGGCACGAGAAGTGTGCGATCAATGGGAAGCAATGTAGACAGACGTTATGACGGGAAAGATGTCCGACAGTTGCACCAAAAGCTGATCATTTGTTATTGCGTAACGAGGAGCAACAGTTGCCTTTGACTTTCAATAAATAACTTCTGAATATGGTACGAGACTACTTGACCCGCTCAATCGGATTGACGGTACTCGGTAATTGAGTTCCGTTATAGATGGACCAACATTTTCTAGTTAAAAACCATGAACTTTTATTCGATTGCAAAAAACGACAAAGTGCCACAACAACTTCCTGTTTAGTTTTGACACTAAGGCAAAGTGAGCCTTGTTTCAAGCAGAAATGAAGTATGATTGAGATGCTAAACTTCTACCTCCCTTGCCAATTAAAATTTCTGACAACCGTTTTTTATATCGTTTTCCCAAACCAAACTGACCAATAGAAAACGACTTTTGGGTTATTTCGCAGTTATTTCGTGAATAACTGTCAAAAATTCATGAATAACTGTCAACAAGTCTCTGAAATTCGTCCAATGACTAGGGGTTAATCAGCTGTGAAGTTGGGCATCTCTATAATACTTCATTTCTGGTTTCAAGTGAGCATGTGTCAAAGTGTCTTTGTTCAAGTGATAAAGTTCTATTACGACATTACATTTGATTGCTTATTTCACACTTTACATGGTCGTTCCGCCCTGTCGACGTTTTCTTTGGCTGGAGCTACAATACTGGTGGACCTGGGCTTCAGCCAACATTCAGTAGTTAGTTCCAGCTAAGCACGTTCAACTGATGTAGGTCCCTTTCAAGTTGTGTAGACCGCAGGCGGCGTGGTCTTCCTTTACCGCGTTTCCCCTCGGAATTAGACTCGAAGACATTCCGGGCCGGAGCATTGGTATCTATTCGCTCAACACTACCTACCCATTTGGGACGAGAGACGCCCTCACAGTTCGTCATTCAGTTTCCATTTCCGAACAATATCAATACATACGGAACCAATGGTTAAAGGAAGGTGCCGAAACAACCAAGTATCTCGTCGTCCACTTAAGTTAGTGTCCAGGCTTCTTTGCCATACAACAGGACTGAGAAAGTCCAGATCTTTTGTGGGGATTTCATGGTCCTCTGCTGCTTGAGAAATTGGCTACGTAGATAAGTAGCGGGATAAGTATGTAGCTAAGTATGCAGGGACAAGTTGATTACTCAAGCAGACTATTGCTGTGAAACCGATTACATTTTAGCCATTTCATCGACGTAATTTCCTTACATGAACTAGCAGAGGTCATCGAATAAGTAAGGACCTATCCTGCTTTATCTATCCGAAGAGAGAGCAGGACGTTGGCATACAAGATTTGAAATGCTCTGAACCGCTGCCTCGTCCATGCAACTGCTACAATCAGGCATATGATCTGGCATTGCCCATGACAGTGTGCAGGCGAACTCGAGACAGCCTTCTAGACCTTTGTCAACATCGTAAATAACTGAAAGGAAAATACCAAAGACAATGCTGAGTGTTCACCACGGCCCTGCGTTGACGGTTTCTGGAGGAGAAGACTCAACCACAAACTGTACGGACTGTACAGCGACATGCGCCTAGTCAGACGTCTACGGATCTAATGTCTAAGGCGGAGGTGATCAATGCAATCACGCTTCCAATGGCTTCTGGATAGGAAAATTTTGGTTGTTTCCACAGTCACGACATCTGATTCGTCGTTATGAACGTCCTCTATTCGTCCTCTTTCTTCAATTGAGTCCGCATTCCACTCTTTATTCTTTTCCGAAGTCAAAAATATCTTCAAGAGTTTTTTAAATTTTAACTTGAAATTTGAAAGGAACAACGATTTATTGAAAACGAGAATGGGGGAGGGGGTCCTTCTTAAAAAATGAGTCGTGAATGATTTGGTGACAAATATTTAATCAGGTTCAATTTATGGTATCGTTGATACGTAACGCTTATGATAGCTGAAACAGGAAACGTTTACTTGAGCCTGCAATGTACTGACATATCGTTGGAATACTGCGTCGATGACTGTACCACTTTCATCATTTGAAGCTTTAGAGTATCTCTCAAAAAACTCCACTGTAACCCTTGGACAGCTGCAGGCGTGTTAAAATTTATATTAAAATCCCCACTTAGAATCATTGGCCACAGATGATAGTTCTTTCCCAGTAGAGCTGCACCACCTTCTCGCAAAAGTACGATGTGAATGAAGGCGATGATTTTATCCATGGACTGGTTGGGAGAGATGTAGACAGCAACATAAATTACGCTTTCGCCATTTGGAAGAATGCATTCAGCTGCACTTATATCCTCGATGTCTCGAATTACAATACCCAACCCGTTGGTTTGGCGATATTTCATTTTCATATTTGGAGTAATTACATGAAAACTGCGTCCATTTTTGTGAATAGCAACACCACCAGCGCACCTTTGTCAATGCCAGAATGTCAATGATCTTCCCATCATCAATCCATGTCTCGGAGAGCATGAGTAATGTGCATTTTTGCGTTTCGTCGTCGTTGAAGTCGTTGCAATGTGCTCGTAGACTTTGACAGTTGAAGGCGAATAACGATACTTTATCCTTGATAACCTTTTACAGTTAATTCAAGACTTCACTTAATTATATTCATGCTAATGTTGAAATAATACTAATTACTTCTCAAACATAAAATAGACGGCGTTCTACTGCTTGAATTGGATATAATTATTAAAATGTAACACAGTACACTTCCACCATCGGTAACAGGGCTATTCTCACTCATGACAAATGGTCGGCTGCGCGCGCTGCTATATTTTTATGTCATTTCCGGTTACGACTTCCGTCCCATGTAGTTTCAAGTCCCATCAGGGGCGAGCGATAAGATGTTTACACATCAAAAAAGAGTCCTGCCAAAGGTCACCTTTTTAAGGTAACGTATGGCAGCTAAAATTTGATCAACTTTTCTGTGTAGTTAACTTTTCTGAGAGGCAACTTTTCCGAAATTCTACTGTAATCAAATTTAGAATGACCTTTCAACATGCACGTGTTTCCTTGTCTATTTTCTAACAAGTCACCGATCAATCAACTACTTGCCACTTTAAGTTTTTACGTGACTCTAACATATTGGCAGAGCTTTGCTGATTTCCGAGGAATGCACGAGTGTACGGTGTATCCAAGATTGTTTTGAGAATTTCTAAAGCGATAACGTCCCTCTTAAAGCAACATCCTAAACTACCGAAGACAGCTAACGAAATGGCAAATGTCGGCAAACATTTCTTTCGAATAGCGTCGCCCAGTGGTTCGTCCTAAAGGCCAAAAGTCAAAATGCAAAAGTTAAAAGTACTCATATTACTTATTGCAAACATTATCGCTGATTTAGGAACCTAAAAGAGCTTCGAATGGACTGTAAGTTCATGCTAACCAAGGTTTACTCAAGTGAGAGTGAGCAGTCGCTAAAGTTCGGTTGCAGTCGTTGGCGATTTTTAGTTTTTTCGAGACACAGGCTGGCAATTGCATTCATTGGTAATGAAGACCAAGTTACGTAGATAATTTTAAGCTTACTCATCATCGTTATTGATTAAAATACTTACTGAAGTTAATGCCTCAATTGGGTTCGTTTTTTTAGCATAAATTTTAAAAGGATATAAATTTTGAATCGTGTACTTTCGCCTAATGTTTTGTAGTTTGTATTTATTTACATTTAATTTTATTTATGTAAATTAATTAGGTGATTTGAGATTAAAAAATTGTTATTTTTTTTTTTTCATTAAAGAAATAAATTTTATTGATTTTGTAAACAAACTTTTTAGCTAAAGGATGATTTTTTAGCTATTATCTTTTTGGCAATACTGGTTTAAACAGCTGACGAACGTTTCGTGTTTTTTTCTCACTGTCAAACATCTTCAGTTTGGTCTATGATTTAACCATGAATCGTCTTACAAACGAACAACGCTTGTAAATTATTGAATTTTATTCTCAAAATGCGCTCTGTTAGAAAGTTCATCGCGCACTTTTTGTGTTCAGCGACGAAGCTCATTTTTGGCTCAATGGGTACGTAAATAAGCAGAATTGTCGATTTTGGAATGAATATCAGCCAGAAGCATTGCAAGAGCTACCAATGCATCCAGAAAAAGTCACAGTTTGGTGCGGTTTATGGGCTGGTGGCATCATTGAACCGTACTTCTTCAAAGATGATGCGAATCGTAACGTAACTGTGAATGGTGAGCGCTACCGTGAGATGATATCCAACTTTTTGTTGCCCAAAATGCAAGAGCTTGACTTGCATGACATGTGGTTTCAACAAGACGGTGCCACATGCCACACAGCACGCGCAACAATGGACTTATTGAGAGGCGAGTTCGGTGAACGTTTTATCTCACGTTCGGGACCGGTCAATTGGCCGCCTAAATCGTGCGATTTACCGCCTATTATTGGTGGGCTATGTTAAAGCTCATGTCTATACAGACAATCCCGCTTCAGTTGACGCATTGGAAGACAACATTGAAGTATTTATTCGTGAGATACCGGCCTAAATGTTGGAAGGAGGATGCCAAAATTGGACTAAGCGGATGGACTATTTGAGGCGCAGTCAAGGTCAACATTTGCATGAAATAATCTTCAAACATTGAATTATATGGACCGTACTATCGATTCAAATAAAGATTTCATGCATTTTTCTGAATTTTATGTGTTTTATGAGTCTTTTAAAAATCAAGCTTTACTTCTACAATTTTTGGGCCATGGAACGAGCCCATACTATTTGTGCTATGTTTCAAGTGTTTGAATAATATCGGTACACTGGTTTAGATTTTACAGAATTCTGTCCTAATCTCCCTTGCAACAGCACAACTGTGCGTCGGCGCCATCGTTGTGAGGTCCACATAACATTCACACTTTAACTCGACTGCAGTAAAAAAAAAGTATTGTAGTTAAGTACACTGAAATATTTACGAGCAACAGATAAAGACGAACATAAGTTTTAACTGTAACTCGACTATAGGGAAAATGTTCTTGACATCAGTGATGTGGCCCTCCTTTTACATCCCTCTAAGGGGCCGAAAAATTCGGCTAACATTTGGCTGTAGGGATGAGATGAAGGCCTCTGAATCAAAGCCATTCTCTGCGGATATTGTACACTTTTGTCTACAACACGCTTAGACGGACGATAATTTCGACACTAATTTGGTCATATACGTCTGTTTCAGACTCACTATCTGTGTGGAGGAAGTTTATCCATTGTCACACGATACGTATTGTTAAGTGGTGAATATTTAACTGAACACGACCACGTGTGAGAGAGAGAGACTAACAAATAACGCATGTGAAACGCATTGAAAGAGAAACGTCCAAACTAAAAGCATCCACCATTCCCAAGAGTGAATGCATTTTAAGTAATCGTATCTAAATTAACAAAAATTATATACAAGAGTAATTTCAGAAGAACACTCAGTGATGGCAGACAATCCAAAACCGAAAAAGCGAGAATGTCTGTACACACCAATGCATACTTTCAGCCATCAAATGCTTCAGTGAAAGCTGAGGCCTGCCAAAACTTTTCACAATCAAAAGCGTAGCACAGAAAAAATTTAATTAGTGCTAGCCTAAAAATACGTATTGTTCATTCCTTCCGCACGAGGGAGCGCACTTCTTTATTGAGATTTCAATTTGAAATTGAATTCCCGAATGTTGTGGATCTAGTTTATATCACATTTTGTTGTCGGGGCATTGTTTCAAGCCATGTTGTTTTTCTGCTTTCAATCATGAAGCAAATTTGAAATTAAATACGGCAGCGATTAATTGATGCTTTATCCATGTGCAATGAAATACTTACGACTGCATGAATATGCCGTCAAAATAATTTGCGCATTGCTTTCTCTTGAAATGGACCATGCTGCTTCCATTCATTTGCGAATCGGATTACGTGCGTGGAATTCGGTTTTATGTTAATAAGCAAATATTTGTGAGCAAATATATATACGCAACTGCAAAATGCCTGACGTTGGTCAAAAGTGGATTAGTTTGTTGCAAACACAACCAACGGTTGGTAATTTATTTATGGCGGCAGGTATAAGCAATTTCTGCCCCTGGCCGCCAACAAGTGCTCTCGAATTTATTTGCACATCGAACGGAGTATGCATCTATTTTAGTTTCAATTCAATTGAATAACAAATGCAACTCCAATGGGAACGGATTAATAATGTGCGTGACTAATTTCTGCGTACCTGAGTTTGTGCAGACGCAAGCAACAGACGCCCACCATGGACATGGGGTTGACCACTCGCCACTAAAACATATGATTTTCGCATTCCATGCTCAAGGCACATTTGGGTTGGTCCTTGGCTGCACAGAAACCATCTTTTGAATAAAGACTCGGTTTGATTGAATCATTAGAAAGGATGTCAAAACTCAGGAGGCAGATGTCGTCAGGATTATTTATGGCTGAGAATTTTGTAAGAGATATGGGTTGTCTTCGCACAATGAATCTGTCGAGTGGACATCTGTGGTCGTCTAAATTGAATTTGACCAGCCTGTAAGCCTGGTGTGTGAAATGTCTTAAAGTTTTATTCATGAGTGTCCGTATCTTTGGATGGATTAATTGGTTTTGTAACAACAATACAGTGAGAATTCGTGTAGCCTCAGGATGTATGAGTAATTTTCTAAGAAGGCATGTGACAGGAATCTGCAATGATTGTTTAAACCTGTCGCATGTTTTCTGTTGAAAACTTGATTTGCAGTGTATGTGCATCTTTCAATTGTCTATTGATAACTTACTTAAACATTCAATGATTGGCTTCAATTCACTGACAATACGTTTGCATACTAAATGGAAGCCTTGAATACGAAAAGATCCCTCGTTGAGGGTTGAGGCTATGGAGTATGAAGACGCTCCTGGTCTCAGGAAGTGAAAGAAATTTGTCCAACTCGAGCATTGGCTGGAGCTCATAGTTGTAACAATCAATTAACTTCGTGTGTTGTGTTTTTCAATCAAAGTTTATGCGGCTTCGTAGGCAAAATATTGAAAAAGACATTCCAAAGAAAATTATCCGATTTCTGGCATACCTCGGGTCAGCGTTGCCTCCACCCCGAGACTGTCCGGTTGATTTGCACTGCCAACACAATCAAGGTGTACTCCACACGATGTCCGGTAAGTCTGTCTTTCAGAACCTCCTAAGAGAGTACCTTCTACCTCTCTTGCGTTTTTAAAACAATGTTTCGTCCTGTGTCCGTGAATGCTGTGAATCTTGTGTGGTACTTGTTTGAAAATTTTCTCGTTTTTCAAATTTCGATGACAGTAAGGAGGGGTGGACCAACGAAGAATGCTAGCTAACCACCTCACCTCTGAGATTCACTTCAAATAAGTTAGGTGGTAATGACTGACTGCTGTCACACTCAGGCCAAAGTAGGCCTGTTATCATACCATGCGGATTGATTTCCCCTAACAATTAGAACCAGTTGGTGCTAGCGACGAAGCGGTTCAGCTGGCTGATGACGCTGTTTAGATCATCAAGATCATTCAAGTAGTAGGCCGCTATGTGTAACGACTTGCCAGAGCACTTCACGAAAAGAGAAGGTGATCTGTGGTTGCAACCTCCTCTTCATCCATGCAGCTTCTGCAAAAGATGAATATCGATCATGAATGCCAATTGCGTAGTGTCCGGTTATTATAATTCCCTAAATTTAAGCAAACGTAAATTAGATCGTTTGGGATTAACTGATGGTCATATTTACTTTGTTTTAAGACATGTGATGCCTGCAAGCGATTCAAGATTGGTGGGGCTGATTGTGTGTACATAAAGGAGGTAGGCTGTAGCGATTGACATGGAAGGTGGAACGTCTCCGATTGTTAGAGATGAGGATGTATCATACCTAGCGAGTTCACAGGCCTAGCAATTGCCTGGTAAGACACAATGTCCCGGCATCCACATGAGGTGAGACAGAGCCGACAGTCATTGGATGTTTTTGAGTTAAACATGACATTGTCCAGGGACTTAAATGCCGCCTGGCTGTCCGAACAAATGGTGATATCTCTCCTGGATATTCCATACATTGTTTTTGAGGCAGGACAGTGCTTCTTTTATCGCTAAGGTCTCTGCAGGGAGATAGCAATAGGATTGTACTTGGAATTGACACCTGCACCTACTCCCTCGTCCATCTTTGAACCCCCATGAAAAGAAGATTCGTAGGGGATCAGTTAGCGCCTGGGTATCAGATATCCAATCTGATCTAAAGACAATGAGTCGATAATGAGACCATGAAATATGCTGGCTGGTAGTTGTACAGTTGATGCTGCTTCGATGTTCTGCATTTCATCAGTGATCGGAAGAAGAGGTAATTTTAAAAAGTTGAAGGAAGTCAGAGCTGTGGGAAGCAAAAATTATACAACTTTTGCTACTTCGACTGAAGCTATTTAAACTCTGGTAAATATGATGAACAGCATCAGTACCCGGCAAAGGACCCACCGGACTTCATGTAAGGCACTTATTATCTAAGTCCTGAAATCGTATTCAGAAATTGAATGCCATCAAATTGTTTGTCGAATTTATTCCATTTCCATGATATTAAGATCTTTTTCTGTGGTTAAATTCTTTGCCTCTACAGCGTTGTGTAATGTTTAACGCTATCTCTTCAATCGGAGCCTACTGCCCTAAGCCATACAAGGCGCAGCTTGAAGGCAAAACTGCCGCAATTATTTTTGAGTCAAGAATGAATTCAAGACCGATTTTATTTTCCAAACTCGTTCTACTCGCTATACAAAAATTCTTTCAACTAAACTACATAATTCTATATACTCCTTAGATTTGATCCTTATAGTCCACTGTATTGAATGTAGATAGGGAGAGTGCCACGAATGAAAGTGTATACAATAGAGTGGGGTAATGAAGGGGGCTGCTTGTGAATTCAACAGCACACTTAGACCATCTTAGTCCATTGTGATAGCCACAGTCAGACTTCTACCACTGATCGACCACTACAGTGATAGCGCCGATAATTTGATCCCAGCGGCAAATGGTGACTGGACCAGATTTTTTGTATTAACTTTGCTTTCTCTGGGATTCGAACCGGGGACCACGCTAACCAAAGTCAAGCACTTAACCAACTGTGCCATCCAATCGTTGTTCAGTGTAAACAATAACAAACACATGCACTCAACTGCCTTCTACGTAGTTTGAATCACAGTCGATACCGATGGAATGCTTCTTGACACTTTCGGGTACGCGATGGTTTTTCGCACTGGATCCGTGTTGCATTGGCACTAGAGACGTTCGATGTTCAAAAAACATCGATGCTGAGAGACTAAATATCGATCTTTTAGCATCGATGTGTATCTATGAAATCTGAAATCTTTCGATCATTTTCTTAAAATTGAGCAATTATATCAAAATTTCATCATAATCATGTACATAAGCATTTCGTCAGAAATATTGTGAAATTCGCCTGTGAATAGAAAAGTGAAATTCGCATGTGCTGTGGAAAAGTTTATTAATAACAAAATAAAATTTATAACATCGATATTAACAAACATCAATGTTTGTAGTTCGATTATCATCGACCATCGATGTTCAGCTGTCGATGTTGACATCGATGTCAACATCGATGTTTGGCCAACATCATACATTCCTAATTGGAACACACTACAATTGACTCACAAACGATATTTTTGGTAGAAGAAATATACCCAGCAAATTTGGACAAATGAGACTTGAGAAAATTACGTATCGAACAAAACACCAAAACCTACCAATAAGGTACAGGTAATGTACACTCATATACACCCTTCGTATCAAATCCTTACTGTGCTACGTATGTACATACTTCTCGTACTTCCCACCTATTCTTTGCCACAAAATGACATGTGACAAGTAAATACACTTGATAATGCTGATGCTTACAAAAACTTTCTGACAAGTAAATCTTCCGTAGTCTAGAGTCGGAGACTCTCACTTCATACTCCTCATCCTCCCCTCAACTGAATCAAATGCTCAACAAACTTGTCATATGTAACATTCACCAAAAGTTTCTGACACGTATGCACATGACGTACGTAACGTACATCGATGAATAAAAAGTAGTATGTGTAGCCCTTGACTCTGCGAACGGTGAGAATTTATTTTTAATTCGTTGAAGAAGTACATAATTATAGACCCAATCAATTTTGTAATGAATTTGGATTCCCATACAAATTTTAATATTTCATTCAACCGTCCCACACACGCTCCCATCACGCGAAGGTAATACATTTTCCCCGGCTTTTCCTTACTTTCCACGCACAATTAACTGAAGAATTTTATGACAGTGACATATGTCGTTAAGATAAGCACCACGGTAAGTCAAATGGCTTTGGAGGGAAGGACAATCAAAATAGGGCATGAGTACAGGTAACTACATGCCACCTACGCACAAATTGAATATATTCCCAAACGCATAGGTGCAGACTTCGTTGAGACGCCCTTGTGTTGAGCAGGAAAAAAAGAGAAGAAGTGTACGTGCTACTCACACTCACAAACAACGTCATCAGTGATGTGAAAATACATGTTTTGAAATCACTCAGCCAACTCTAAGTCTAAGCGCAGCTTCCATCGACAGCACACACAAAATGGTGGGAACCAAATATGTAATTAGAAGCTGATGCCGAAATTAATCGGCTCTGTCATAATCATTCGAAATTAGCTTGGTTTTGTCGGATGCCTCTGGCGACCGCATTCAAAATCACAACGTCACCACTTTGACACGAATCAACACAATTGTTGAAACCGAAGTCGAGTTGTTCTCGGCCAGATAAGCATGGACAGCAGGATCAATGCCGTTTTGTCATTTAAAATCAAATTCAGTTTTTTTTTTTTCATTTTATTACGGTTTATTTCATGACAGTCAACATATCGTCGGCGAGCATTGAATTTTCATTTCAGTCGGTCATAACGATTTTGGTGCCACTAATGTGAAATTAATATGACCTATGGCGTATACTCGCTTTTTTGTGAGTTTAGCTGTCGTTTTATATCAAACAGAGCAGTTGGCAGGCAATTACACCGTTGCGGTGGCTGGTAATGGAAAGATGTGCATGCGGTTTGACCTGGATACGTCTTTGGCTGGTGGTCGTTTGACGTTTAATTCAAAAGAACAAATATTTGCGCACACATTTATGGAAAGTAATTTCACATTTTTTGATTCAACGATTCGAATTGACCTCTGGATTGTGCCAACATTTAGAATTTGTTTTTTCTCTACTGGTGAGCTTGCAATAAATGGAAAAAAAACTAGCTGGTTTGCAGGTACGCTTCAACTGGGTATGTGTGGCATTTTTTTTAATTAATTTCGAAGACACGGTGTACGTTTGTGCTCATCGCACTGATCACAGTCGGCCTCAAATGAATGCATTCGACAGCAAAACAAGTTTATTGAATATTTTCTCTTCAAAGATGGTGTTTCAAAAACATATTCGCCTCACAGGCCAGCGACTAGTTAAAGCTTTGAATCTGGTCTTGTTGTGTTTTGAATTCTCTATTGAGTGCAAATGAATCTCTAAGTGTTGGCTGTGCTGTTTACTGCGGAGTCGAAGTGGACGAGCACGATGTCACTGACGTCGTTTTTTCTATTCTCAAGGCAGCGTTATCCTCTCTTTTCCTACCAGACCCATTTTAGCCGTTCTGCCCAATGCCAGCCAACGCCTCATTAACAGGTCGCTGTCAATAGCTGTTTCTTTTCGGACAACCTGGAGCATCTGGAGAAAAATAATCAACCAACGACATGAGCATAGCTAAGGCTAAACTGTGGCTGGGCGATGAGTTGAGCGCATGGACAATCTATCTCCGGCCCGAAGAGCCTTCGGAACAAATGATGCTTGCGTCTAAGGTGGCGCATACAAGTGGAGAAGGAACTCAACTTATTTGGTAAGCGAAACTGGATTAGTGGATTGCGCTAACTGGAGAGGCTTATTGGCTGGAGACCAGGTTCAACTCGGAATGTAAGCCCAATTTTAAGAGCATTTTCTGTCTCCGGACAAAACTATTTTGCATCCGTTGCCACCAAGTATCGCCCGCATGAGTCGGCGTGACACTCACTGAATAAAAGAAACTGTTGCACAGTTTTGAAAGAAGATATCCTTGAAAACAAGGTTTAGATACCGTATAAAATGGTTTTCGGAAATATGGTTTACCCGAATAATGTTGAGCATCTTATAATTGCTCACGCTTCCCACCCGCTTGAGATCCAGAGCAACCCACTGAATCTTCTAAATTTGAGATGGCTGCAGAAGTGATAAAAGCTTTATCTGAGCAGCTTCAAAATGTTAGAGTTGATGTCGATTTGGTTGGATGAAACTAATTCAAAGCAAAGCAGCACCATTTCGATCGTTAGGCGTAACAGTGGATGCAGCACTGCAGGGGGACGCAGGAGTATTACGAGATTTAAGTGCTGGTGTTTACGCGTGCAGTTAAGATGGAACCTTAGTGAAATAATCCCAAGAAGTCTCTAGTACAAATAGGGAAAACATTGAATCCGAAGCACAACTAACTTTACCGACAAGATCCGAGCAACTTCAAATTCAATTTCCCTCGTTGATCTGCTATCCTTCAGTTGGATTTGAGGAAATTTCTAAAAACTGAAAATAAATAATTTTTTTGGACCAAAGGGGGGTTGTCATCTTTTATCGGATGAATTAGTTACCCTAAGTTGGAGGCAGGTGGAGAAGTTTAAGAATCTCAAGATCTTTTTCACGAGTGATGTAGGAGGGGTAATGCTGAGCGTTCCTGCAAGATTTTCTAGGCTGGGTCAATTTTGAAACAGGTTGGAATGTCAAAGACAAGCGGTTCAAACACAGTATTTGTTCGAACTCTCAGCTATGTTCATGAAATTTGGGCAATTGCCGAGAGAATGAGATCGCAAATACAGACTGCCCATCCTACTGTTGGGGTAATTGCTTGGCTTACTGGGTATAGAAATCGTTTATAGATCTCTTTGTAATGTCACCGTGTGTGAAACGGATGGTTTGTGATGGTCATGAGAGGATCTGAATTGTCAGCTGATCATTAACTGGTGTTGTGTACGGTGTACCTCACTGATAGAGTACCTCTTCTGCCAATGCGGAAACCGAAAGCGGTGATGCTTGAGTGAATTACAACGATTCCATAACATGTAGAGGAAAATTGGCGACAATAGCTGCCATCGCTTCTGCACAGACTATTTGTGGCTGGCTTGGAGTGACGGCTGGTGGTTTAAAACACAGAGAGTCCAAGACGCCACCAGAGAGAAAAAGTATGTCGATAGAGATTATTTTAGGACTCTGCTGCTTGTGATCGGTACACTGAGACGCGAAGAACTTGCAAATTGGTTGTGCATTCAGCTTAGGAGCAGCTGGAAGGCATTCGGCGAGATATTGGAAATCGACCATACATTTGCGAAAAAGGTGTTCTGGAAAACCATTCTCCCAAGCAAATTAAACACCATCGAAGGATTTAAGCCCAAAGATGGTGCGTTGGGCGCACATTTCCAACAAGACACTGAGAATGACAGACCCGTGCTATTGGGAGTGGCGGAGAATATTCCAACAGTGCAAGAAGTCAGTTTAACGAATGAATCGCTAAAAGTTGGCAAATCCAACTTCGAAAAGAGTTCAAGTCCAGAAAAACCTTGAATGTCCGGATACTAGGGCCTTTACCCTATGACTGCTCACGTAGACTATGTAAATATTAAAATAAATGCAGACAGACTCTGTTATAAAACATGTATTCAACATTCCTGATATATAACCTTTTTAAATTAAAGTCTCGACTCGTCTTAAAGATAAATTCAGAAATATGTGCAAGTCAACTGAAAAATATAATTAACGTTCATCCCTAATCTAAACATAAGCTGAAATAAATTTGAGCACTTCTAGAAGCTTTTAAATGCATAAAAACGCCCTAATTACTAGACGTCTGCTCATCGTTTAAAGCAAATATTAAATACGACGTGAAATAACATCAGTTCCATAGGCGTCACCCTCAGTGATATTCTTACATCAGGCATTTAATGAGTTGTCCACATCGTTGTCATAAAGGCAGAAACAAAAAAGGCAACCCCCGTCTATGGCCCACCTCCCCCTGCCATTAAATATCCCATTTTACATATTTTTCGATCAAAACTGAACGCCCATAACAATTTAAACGACATCCTTATCTCAATATTAAAAAGGTCACACCAGCCTCACGAGCTCTTAGACAGGGCTCTCCACCAGAGAAGGGCACACACAGCACGTCAGCTCCACAGATCCACAGCACCACACCCAACACAAGCCAACAAGAGGCCCCCGGCCGAATCGCTGCTACGCTCCTGTCCATGAAAAAGGTCAAAGGTGCGTGTCTGTGTTTATTTAATCGCATTTTTAGCACAATTTTACGGAATTATTTTTATGCCTCTTTGAAGAACAGTTCTCATTATCTGCGAAGTGTCGCCCCCCGCACCGGCACACTCGATAAATTTCTGGTGGCGCTGTGAAATGTAACACTCTCGTATTATTTAAAAAAAATGCTTCACATGCGTGTCAATTTCTCGGAGAGGGATTGTGCTCGTGAGCACGACCGTGTGCTTACGAAATATTGGTAACTGATATTACAAAGCTAATTAAACCGTCTGCACTCGAACTCCAACTCCAACCGACACACCTTTTTCTGACATTCCCCGCCCCTCGGACACGGGAATACAATGTTTTCTCATCAAAATTAAATTAAACACGCATTTTCTCCCCTTATAGGGTTTATTCGAAGGACTACGGTAAGCATACATGCATTTTTGTACTCACCAGGTGAACTTCGGAGGCCTCCCACTGAGGCAATTGCCGCTGCGGCTGCTGCTGCCGCTGTGCCACCAACCCCTGCTACACCACCACTCGCCCCATTGACTGTGGCCGACAAACAGTCCGCTTCGCCGCGAACCGCACTTACAACACTCGATACACTTGACGACGAGGCAAACGTGTTGCCACCGGCCGTTTGTATCTGGGCCGTTGTCACTACCCTATGCACTGTATACAACACTGGTGGTGGCGGTAATGATGATGCACTACTACCCACACCATCACCGGCACCACTGCCACTGACACCCGCGCCACTGGGGACACCAAAACCTGTCGACACTATTTGTTCACAATTACCATTGCTGCTCGTTTGAGTGGCAACAACGCGACTGCTGTTCAACACCTCATCAACAATATCCGTCGTGTGATGTTGATGCTGCTGTTGATGTGATTGTTGTTGCTGATGCTGTTGCTGCTGATGTTGATGTTGCTGTTGGTGCTGATGTTGATTCGCCAATTGCTGCTGCTGCTGCTGTTGCTGTTGCTGATGTTGTGAATGTTGATGATGATGTTGCTGGTGGATGTGATGATGCTGGTGGTGATGTTGCTGGGATTGATGGTGTTGCTGTTGCTGCTGCTGATGATGATGTTGTTGGTGCTGGTGCTGCTGCTGTTGCTGTTGTTGCTGCTGCAATGACGGCGATGGAGATGACGAGCTAATCCGACCACTCGTTGTGGCTAGGTTATAGTAGTCCTCCCTACACCGATAATCAGTGCCATTATAATACAAGCGCGACCTAAATAGATTTAAGTGAAATGCATGTTAATTGATCGAACAATGAAATAGTGTTAAAGGCTTAAGGTACAATTTACAACTAAATGATGTTATAAAGAGTTCATTCCCAACATTTCATTTAAAGTAGGAGGTTCGGCACGGTATCAAATTTAATTGAATAAGTGAAGCTGATTTACAGGGTGTGGCAACACAGTACACCCACAGATGTATTAAAGAGAACATTCAACCGAAGCAAAGGTCATCAAATAATGGCACTGCACTGAACAAATTGGCATGTTAGGATTGAGAGCATGAAGAATGGTTGGACGGTCCGCAGTGATCAATATACAGCGATAATGGCCGTTCCCACTCACAAAGGAAAAACCTGAGTTGTTACGACAGTGATACTGTTATCCCAGTAGGTTAAGGTTAAACTTCAGTTATTTTAGGTTAAACGTCAGATCTACGTTATCTTCGGTTTCACAGTCTTAAAAATAATAGCCACAACACCTACGCGCTTGAGAACACGCAACCCGGTACGAGCAAAAGATTGTTCACGGTCCCACCTGTTTCGAGTCATTGACAATGCTCAAAGAGTATTATGAGGTTCTGAAATTAGGCTTTCAAAGTCGGTAGGTCTCTTTCACTCATGGGAGAACAATAGTAGGTACAACCAGTGTTCCTCCCTTTTGGTAAGGCAGCCTACTCATCGCGTAACATACTAAAATTCTCTCAAGTACAATGGCTAACAAAAATCAACGCGGATCATATGCATCCAGTTTTTCAGGTTTTAATTTTTCTTTCTTGTGGTCTAAGCTTGGCATATCATATTTTTAAATACATTTTGCAGTACTGACTTTGGGATCAAGTATTAATTTTTAATTTATTTTTAAAGTTTTAGTTTTAAAAAATAAAATAAAATTATATAAAAAATATTGAGAAGAACAACGTTTTGCTATCTCAAAAAGTCATAAATCATGGGACCTAGCACAAATATTCTGGAACAGAAATTCGGTGCTTATAGCAAAAAATTTGTTTTGAGTGCATTACTAATTATTTGAGAAAGCCGCACTTAAGATTTTAGCTTGAAGTCCTGCTTGAAATACATTTTTGTTGAGAACCCAGGTACCCTTATGCTGTATACTCACTTTGGGACTGACTGTATTTTAAAATAACTTTCTCAACAAACACCACCCAGAATTAGAATTACAATGAACCCAACAAATCTAGGGTGTTCAATAAGTATGAATATTATAATTTCTTTTAAAAACCAAAATACTTAAAATAAAAGGGATTGTTTTTTTAAGCAACGTACTACGTGCGACTTTATCGTGCTACCGTACTCAGCCCGCAAAATTGTAGAACGGGAGGGAACGCTGCGTTCAACACAAATGGTTGCTGAGAGGCTAGGCCATTGCCCTCTATGGGCTGTAGCGCCACCCATATCATTATTATATATTATTTGCAAGAGAACCGATTATTTCACCTATTGAGACGATGTGGAATTCTTGAATTTGGTCTCCATTGTTTTTTCAAATTGAAAATCCAAGCATTTGGTACATGAACAGTACTTTCTAGGAGCCCATTATTTGCCGAAGCCAAGCTTGCTAATGACACGGGAGACTTTTCTGATGTTCGGATATCGTCCGCCAGTAGAACTTGCAAGAAGTCTCTCATTACATTGCTCTCTTTCGCGAAATTGCATAAAGTTGTTAAAAGCCTGAACAGATCTGAAGTTCAGGGTTCAAATCACCGCATCCGTGAACAGATCTTCCATTATACGAGCAACAATTCTTGAAATAGGAGGCATTAACACATGTTCTCTCTAAATTTGCCCAAAACCCACATTGGTCTACTGCAGTACCTCCTGTGCTGCAATTAACATCGACACTTTCGCTGTTGCCAAGTGGAGGGTACAATGCTGTCTTTTTTTGCAAGGAATTTATTTAGTTTTTCCTGAAGAATGTACGCATTTCATTTTATGTATTAACTATAATACATTTATTTTTTGTATTAAACTTTTATTGTATTAACAATTCGCAAGTCAATTTTCAAATCAAATACGTGACAATGTGAACTTTTCGATCAGTTCATTTCGATTAGTTCAATACATTCACGTCCACTTGTTGTATGATCTCAAATTACGTTAACGTTTGTACATTCATGTGTCCTGTATTCCGAAACATACGATTTTCGATAGCAATTTACTCCTTAATAATTTACTACACTGACCCCAGATTTCACTGTAACTGGCTTAAGGTTCAACTTAAGTTTAAATATTTTCTGTGAAACTGGTCTTTAGTGATGTGGCAAGTTGTCTTAAGTCAACTTAATAACAATAATAATATGGATGGTGCTACAGCCCGTATTGGGCCAGGGCCTAGCTTCTCAGCAAGCACTCGTGGTGTGGGTGCTATTGTTCTCTCGCGAGTGGAGGAGACCTACAATGGCCGAAACCAAAAGGCCAATTTGAGAAGCTTTTTTTGTCAGTGACTGGAAAGAGGTGGGGTCGTGAGAAGTATTTTGCTCGTACCAGGAATCAAAATTAGGCTGCGTGGGCTCAGGCAACCCGCAATACCACGATCGTAGTCATAGTGATGGTGACAGTGACTTTAAATAGATGGCAGTTGAAGGAAGATTGACGGAAGCAAACATTGAAATTCAAGTGACTGATTTATAAATTCTCGTATTCACTGATTCTTTGTGGAAGCGAAAACCCTTTGTGTTGCCTTATCCAGCCTGTTCTTGAGGACATAAGCCGAGTTCATAAACGTAACATTGCTGCAGCCCAGCAAGATCTGCGTTCATAAATGTAAATAAACTGCAGTGACTATGCAAGAGAGCAGTCCGCAACTGCGTTCATAAAAGCATCGTGACAGTGAAACTGAGATCAAATTGGCAGTGATTTTTGTTTTGTTGCAGGATTGCAAGCAACACGAATAGTGGACTTTCTCATGCAAAAGTGGTTCCTAAAAACATCATACGGAAATTCTCTTCTTAGGAACATGCCTTGACATCCCAACTTGACGTTGAGTTTTGAACATGTGTGGTTTTTTGGCAATGCTGACCTGATGCAAACCTGCGGCAGTGCAGATATAACAACAAGGTAATATTTTGTGCAGTGCAGGGTCAAAAGTATTGCAATCATGAACTCAACCACAATCACTATGTATTTGTATTAACTAGTTCGGTTTCTCGATTTTTTTCGATTTCAAGGGTTATCCTCAGATAATATTTCAAAAGTATTCTCTGAAATTGGTAGCCAGGTCGGACCATTATTGTCGGAGATTCATAGCTGTGGAGCTGTGGTACTCGCAACTTTAAACACGATTTCCCTCGAAACCATGTCCTCAAAGTCGGTGATCACTGTAACTTGAAAACGCCTTTACCGATCACTATGAAATTTGTATTATTCACGTATTCAATATTGTACTGTCCTCCGTGTGAACGAAGGACTTTTTTGTACGATTAGCTATTTTTTAGCCGGAAACGCGAAAGAAATTTGGGTTAAAATCACAAATTTGAGTTTCAACGTCTGTCATTTTTGGAAGTATCTAAATCGTTTGTGTGTAAGGTCGATCTGATGATGTAAGGATGATCTGACACAAAACATTTGATTCCAACGTAAGGGGGATCACAAATGTAACAACTTCTGAGCTTCAACAAAATCCAGCCAAATAAACAAAATACGAAAGCTACTCGTATATACAAACAGAAAATTATTTTTACACCAGCTTTTCCCAGATCACATGCTCTGCTCACCCTATGTGCCTGAGGGTATTGCATACAATATTTAAATTAACAATTATGATTATTTATTGAAGTGCGTGTTCCGCGGCCACAGCGGATGTGAAACAAGGATACTGGTTATTAATAACAATTTATTTCACATGAACGCAAAAAAAAAAAGCTATCCATAATGAGGCCAACCGTGGGCAGGGCTCTCGGTTAGAGGGCTTATCCATGCAGTACCGAGGAGAAGGATAATTATGCATTGAGTAATCTACTTACTGGTATTCCTGTGGCGTTAATTTTCGCCGATGGTATTGCACTCCAATGGGTACGGGCACGACATTTATGTAATTTCCTGTATTGGTCCCCCGATTCAGTTGCTGCGATTTGCCTTTTGGTACCATATCCTGTCCGATGTTGGATGAGGCCGCTGTTGCTGCTGCTGCCGCAGCAGTTGCGGCAGCTATAGCAGCGGCCGCCGACGATGATGCTGACGACGAGGTGGAAGCCGCCGACGATGCCTGTGAATGTGAGCCGTGGTTGCTGGTGTTTGTATTGTGATGTGTGTTGTTGTTGTTGTTGTTGTTGTTACTATTATTATTACTGCTGTTGGTGTTATTACTATTCCGACAATAGAACTTATTTGGATCCATTTCTTGGCAGCTTTTCACAGCTTTGATTGATGTTATGCATTAAAATGGACAGACTCTTGGACATACAGATAATGGACATAAACACAATGGTGCGACTTAAAGCACAACTACTTCTACGACACGCACGCGCGATTGCATATGTAATCAGTCGTCTGCGTCTTTCTGTTGCCGTCGTCCTCGTCCTTGTCGTCGTCGTCTTCGTTTGCGTCTGTGTCTGCGTCTTCGTCTTCGTCTTCGTCGTCTCCTTCGACCGCGTCCTTATGGCACGCTCTCTCGTACGTCACGCACTCGCAAACATAAAATATAAGTAGCCACTCTTAGCTGACTGTGATCATATTATATTTAATCCGACATTTTCCTTCATTTTAACGATTCTAATTTTTGTTCATTATATTTTTTCGCTCTTTCATTTACTATAACAACATAATTACTCCTTTATTATTTTATTTACTGAAGCCTAATCCGATGAATTTAAGTGAGGATATCGATTTCTATTCATCACATATTTTGACATGGGGTTGGATCATTTTTTGGCGGTTATTCATTTTGCTGTGGAGTAAAAAAAGAAGATTATTTTTACATGGACAAGCATTCAAATAGTCTTATATCAAAAATTAGCAAAGTTCATCTTAAAAAATTTATTTAATTTTTTAGATATATTCAATTGAATGTTTGTGAGTCGGCGAAACTTTTGCGAGTTTATCTAAAAACGGGTAACTCTAACAGATGCCGCTGACATTGGAAGCAGTCCTTTCACCTAAGAATTACTTGTAACTAAATTTAATATATTTACTTATAGGGCCCTGTAGGTAATCTCAGAATTGGAGGAATGAATTATCTGCTTCGTGACTCAATCAATTGACTTCATTTGGGACTTCTGGACTTCTGCATCGAAGTCACCATTCTTTTTGAAGTATTTGATTGGAGAATGTCTCAAAGACTTCAAGTGAATGTTAAAGACTTCAACGTGACGTCAATGAATGCAGTGTAGTTCTAAAGAATTGCATTCAATTGACTGCAATCTTTAGATTGGTCCAAATGATTGCTTTAATGAAAGACTTCAAAAAGAATGGCGATTTAAATATTGAAGTCAACACCTCAAAGGGAATTCAGGAATTGAAAAATCCCAGACATGAAGTCAATTGATTTTTTAAATCAAAATATTGCAGTCTTTTACAACTCTGGTTCATAGCTTCAAGCTGTTTTATATAAGCGCGAGCTGGGTCCTTGATCGTTAAAATTTCACTGTCAAATGTTAATCGTATTTTTTCAGCAAGACGGCCTGCTCTGTGAACAAAGCGAATCAAGTTGGGATACAACAATTGGAGAGCTTTACAGTCAGAGACTTGATCATATTTTTGTCGCATGAATCGTGGTCACCCAACCCGCCAAGTAGGATTGTAGCGAAATTTTGCGTAACTAATAGAATTTCAGTGTTTTATGTAATAACCGTGCTGAGTGGTCAAAATATGCAAATGCATTTAATCCTTTGTCGTGTGATCACTTTCAATAATCAAAACGTCTTTCTGCAGTCTCAAAGTTCAGCGAAATGATGTATCCTTTCGCTATTCATTCGAGCTAGAGATTCCAGCCTTAGCAGATGTCTCCCTCCTGGAAAGGAGTACAGAAATTGTGACCTTCCTGGCGAGTTCGTCCGCTTTGCAATTCTGTGGAATGTCACAGTGTCCCAATTGGATGTTAAAATACTTGACCATCTCGTTAAGAGAGAAGCGGCAATTAAGGGAAGTCTTGGAGTTTAAAGTGACTGAGTTCAGAAATTTGATCGCTGCCTGGCTGTGGGAACAGGTGATGATATATGTGTTTGATATTGCATAGCCAGGACAGAGCTTGTGATTTCGGTAATCGGAAAGATATATAAATGTGTAGATCCTTGGAATAGACACCAGCACCCACACATGTATCCATCTGTGAAGATTCGCAGAGGCCGATTCAACGTCTGGTGTTCGGACTTCCAGTAAAATCTGGGGGGGATGCTGGTTCTCGAAGAGGAGTTTAGGTGACGTGAGGTCTGTATCTATGGGTATGGAACTACATCCACTGAGGATCGTTGAATGTCCAGACTGAAGATCTTTCCAGTTGTGCAGCGATCTCAGTCTGATCGCCGTATTAGCTGATGCCAGCCTATATCTATTGAAGGAGGAGGAGGAGGAGGTAGTCGTTAATACTGATACGTCTACACTCTGGCGAGTGGTATAAGTTTGAGTTTATTTTCGAGTGCAGTCCACCAGATTGCGACGCCATACAGCAGTATGCGTCTGACTACCGAAACGAATAGCCAGTGGACCATACGGGGTTGTAGTCCCCATTTGCACACTATGGCCTTATTACAGCAGTAGATAGCTGTGGAGGTCTTCTTGACACGTTAGTTTCGTGTCTAATATAAGACCTAAGAATTTCGCGCATTAAGCTCGAAGCGATCCCGCATAATGAGGGGGGTCAATGTTTGGGATTTTGTACTTCCCTGGGTTGACCCCTAGGCCGCATTCGCTGGTCAATTTCACTAGCTTAGAGAGAGCAGATTGCATAATATCCCTGATCGTGGGTACAAATACACCAGATACTGCAATGGCAATATCATCTGCATAGGCAATGACCCTGCACCCAGTCCTTTCCAGTATCACGAGCAGTTCGTTCACCACAACGTTACCCAAGAGAGGGAAGAGTACACCGTCTTATGGCGTGCCTCTGTTCACAGATTTGCGGATCGTGGTTTCACCAAGCTTCGAGCTGGTCGCTCCGCTATTGAGAAGCCACTATGGCTCGATCCCGAGCCTGTTGAGTCCTATTGTTATTCTATGGGGTTCAATATTATTAAAGGGAGCCGGTAGCTAAAAGGTAAGCAAACCGTGCCTTGGAACGAACATGTTGGTGTCGCATCGCCACCGGCTGTGAGAAAAATGATTGGAAGAGAAGACTAGCTCTACGAGCGGTAGCAAAATGTGTTCAAATGCAAAAATACGTCTATTACCCTGACTCGACGACTTCGAGTGTAACTTATGCTAAGATGTCTCAAATCCCAACGTCCAGGTACGAGAAAGAGAGGAAGACCGAACGTAAGGCAGCTTGGTCATGATGACTAGACTCAGTTTTCACTTAGAACCGCTGGAAGTGTGTAAGTAAATTTGTATTGACTCAGAGAATGGTCGGAAAACTGCACCAATCCTTTCCAAGCTGTTTCCACTTGCCAAACCTAACTTCTATACCAACAAACTAATTCAACCACAAAGCACTGAACATTTAAACAGCTAATTTATATTAATACGAAACCATGAGATTTACGAAAATTTGTTTATGTCCCTGCTCCGTATTAAGACAGAAATCAATTTCCATCAAAAAAAACTAAACGATTTAAGCGAAACGCATGCCCGGCAGTGAATCTCAATTTATACCTCACTGACTCGATACAATACAAAATAAGAATAAAAGGAAATAAAAAGCAAAAAACACGATTCAATTGCCAATTGCATAAAGTTTATTTATTTAAATGATTTATTGCGAATTATCTCCCATTCGGCTTGTTAAGCGTTCAACGATTGTAATCGTGTATCTAGGAATATCGCATGCACCGCATAATGTGCACAAGGCTTTTGTAACTGGAGATAACTTATACCGTGGAAATGTTCAGTTGTTCGCATTTGTCCTTCCAGCGGCAATTATTGTTAATTGGTCCATACAAAGTCTCACTTAAAACCAAAAAAAAAAAAAAAGTGCATTGTGTTTGCTGATTCAGTGAACTGGAAAAATATTGCGCTTAAAGATAGTAATTTAACAGGCATTTTTTGAATGGACACATACTTTCAAGGGCGATCGTAATTATTATTTGCAAAGTGTTCTCATACATTTAAGGGTGTGTGTTGAGATGGCAATACTCTTTTCACTGAAGTCATGGTGTAGTAGGTTGGTGCGTCGCCAGGTTCGATCCCCGAATTTACCCACTTTGAGTAAAAGACAGCATTTTTTTGCTTACGATAAAAAGATAAGTCATGTCTAGAAGTAAGCCAAGTAGCAGCAGTGGCACTCTTGTTTTGAGACCGCCACAATCAACAAGTCAATTCAAATCTGATTTAGTGAGTTGCTTGGGTCACGGAAAGGACGTGGTGCAAGGTCGTTGCCTACGCAAAATATGTTGTGATCATGGCTTCTGAGTAATATATATGCACGATCAGCGATATTATGAAAAGCAAAGGACTAGAGAATGCAGCCTAGTGTGAATCTACAGAAAACAGAGCTTGTTTTCTTCACCAGGAAAATATAAAATCAATGACTTTGACCATCCCTCAATATATCTTATCCTGGTCGAATTTAAGCTGAAACCCTAACATACAGGAACGTGTCAAAAGGCCTCCTTGGTAAAAATGCTATAGGGTGCAAATGGGGACTGCATACTCGCATGGTCCACTGGCTATCCATATCAGTAGTGAGACGCATGCTGGTGTATGTAGCAGCGATTTTGGGAAAAGCACTAGATAGTAGACATCAACTGCAAACTACTCGACTGGAAACTTAAGAACAATCCCCACTGCAACTCTGAACAAACTCTTTCATCTTCCGTCGATAGCCTGGCAGACAGGCAGCGGATGAAATCGCAATCAGATTGAAATCGCTGGACATGTGGAAAGAACTCCTTTCTGGACACAATACTACCTTGGGCAGATAAAGATCCGTACCCCAAGACACCACTGGCATGGCTTGAACATTTTATGTGATAAGTCGGGAACAATATGCCCCAGCAAATGCTTTCAGAAATTGGGACAAATTTCAATTAGTTTTCAAAAAGTCACATAAGGCGACTAAAACAGTATATCGTCACAGTGAGTTTTGCAAAACGCATATAGTCGAGGCAATTCAAGTGAAAGTTAAAATTTACAATGAACCTAAACCACAAGGCCACTGTATGCAGTGGGTTAAGTGCCTGCCTCTGGTTAGTGGTTCGAATCGCAGTCAAAGCGAAGTCAATATGCTTAATTTATCTGATTTTCAAATCTGGTCCAGTCACCTATCAATGGAGTGGTCGATCGGCGGTAGTACTCATCTGTGGGTACCACAATTAACCAACATGGTCTAACTGTGCTGCTAAACCACAACTAGAATTACACTCAAAATTACTTCTTAATTTCAGTTACGGGTTGCTGAACCTAGTAGGAACTAATAGGAAAGCAGGTTGTAATTAATTTTTTATAATTTTATATTCATTATATTCATTGCAAATGTAATACTTCGGAGAAGAGGAAATGTTTTTTTTTTTTTTTTTGCTTATACACAACCATAGAAAAAAGTGTTTCGTCAGATTTGAACACAGAACCTGCAAGGAGCATGGACAATCTCGTGAGCAACGCACCAACTCACTCCTCCAACGGAGCAAATAATCTTCAAAGTTCTCTCTTCATTCAAATTCAGCAGATGCATACAAAATTCACAGAATAAGTCCAAGAAAGGTGGGTTATTTTTTGCATAAGCAGGCGTATTAGACGGAGGCAGTCAAGCTCAGTAGACTACAATGAGAAAACAAGGGGAGAAAACCAAATGGTTCTAACTACTATGCTTGCTTTACTGTCGCTTTGCGGTCGTCATTCTTATGGGCTATGGGTAACGTTGCTATAATACAGGATAAATTGGAAAATACATGTCATTTATCGGGATTAAAGAAGGATTAATGCAGGATATGCATATGATATTCTTTCTCATATCTTATTTTAAATTGTTTAATTAACTTTTTATTCTTCAATCTCTTCCGAATACTTTAAACTTGATTGGATTTTTGTAAGCACTTCCGGTTGTGGTTTTAACCAGTTCAAAATTTTCCAAGCATCTTGTTTTTAAATTCATTTTAGTAGTAGTTGAACAGGAACAGGCGAACCCGGCAGAAATTTCCTTATATTCTCACATTCCGGTGTCCTTAAGGTTGAAAGCATCATCTTTTTCTAGTAAAGTAGTTTCTAGTAGAGTAATTTGAGTTCCTGAGTAATAATTTTTGATGCTGCAAAATTCTTTGTTCAACTGATAAATACGAATTTTGGTTTGCATTGTAGAACTTGAGTTCGTTTAAATGTGTCATGATTGCCTCAGCATCTTTCCAATTTGAGATTTTATTTAACGTTGCCCTTGAAAATTCGTTCTCACTCATGTGTGATTACATGCCGATTCTAGCTACACAGACAAAACAAACACAACGAAGAAAATTTAACTGTTCAGACTCATAAATACGCAAAAGTACAGATGAGTGGAAAATCACAGTCGCTCACGCAAATAAAATGTAATTATAAATATAAAACTGTAAATAAATGTGTTTCAATCAAAAACAGATTCAAACGCTTTTGAATCTTGGTAAGAAAGGTCTTTGGTGGTGAGTTTCAAAGTTCAATGGTAATGTTAAGGAGATGAACATAATTTACAACGCTGTGCATCTTGAAGATGGTTTTGTGAGTTGAAATGATGCCTGCACTGAATTACAGGGTTTTCGAAGGCAAATACAGGATTGATATTTTGGATTGAAAAAAAAGGATAGATATGAGGTATGTGATGTTGGACAATAGGCATGCGATAATGTGTGTCACATGTGACAGTGAGCAGTAGAACGATTTTGATGACATTTTGAGGGTGAAGCATATAAGAATTGTTTTGATACGAGTTGGTATAATTTGTCGCTTGCTTGGACGGGTGTAGGAAACACACAAATATTATGTTTTTATGCACATGTTACGACTCAGGTTGCTTATTATATTGATACATTGTTGAAAAGCTGAATTATATAAGGTAACTCGGTAGGAATCGTGTTATATGAACGCCAGGCCACTGGAGACCTCTATTTATGACACCTTCTAGAAGGTTCCCTCAACCAGCACCTCGCTTATATCATAGTGTAGGGCTGCCAGCCAGACTCCGGATGACCCTCTGCGAATCACCTTGCGGAAGACACCGATTTTATGATACCTTCCAGAAGGTTTTCTCAACCAGCACCTAGCCTAGATCATAGTGGATGTCTGCCAGCCAGACTCCGGATGGTCCTCTGCGAATCACCTCTGCGGAAGATACCGATTTTATGACACCTTCTAGAAGGTTTCCTCAACCAGAAGCTCGCCTAGATCATAGTGGAGGGCTGCCAGCCAGACTCCGGATGGTCCTCTACGAATCACCTTGCAGAAGACACCGATTTTATGACACCTTCCAGCCTAGATCATAGTGGAGGGCTGCCAGCCAGACTCCGGATGATCCTCTGCGAATCACCTTGCGGAAGACACCGATTTTATGACACCTTCCAGAAGGTTTCCTCAACCAGAACCTCGCCTAGATCATAGTGGAGGGCTGCCAGCCAGACTCCGGATGGTCCTCTACGAATCACCTTGCAGAAGACACCGATTTTATGACACCTTCCAGCCTAGATCATAGTGGAGGGCTGCCAGCCAGACTCCGGATGATCCTCTGCGAATCACCTTGCGGAAGACACCGATTTTATGACACCTTCCAGAAGGTTTCCTCAACCAGCAGCTCGCCTAGATCATAGTGGATGTCTGCCAGCCAGACTCCGGATGGTCCTCTGCGAGTCACCTCTGCGGAAAATACCGACTTTCTGACACCTATGACACTATTCGAGTTGTGGTTCCAACAAGACGGTGCTACATGCCATACCAGCAACGCTTGAAGTGGAGAATTTTAGGGTGTGTGTTATCTCACGGCGAGTATCCATCGGCACTATCATGCGATTTGCGTCAAGTCCTTAAGCCAACCACTTTGGACAAGATCGACGCGAACATTTGAGACGCCGCACACATTCGACCGAGTCAGCCAAAATTGTATCAGTCATTGATATAATTCCTTGGGCGCTTCTCTTGATCCGCTTGGAAAACACTGCCTGATTGAGCAGTGAATGTTCCAAATTTCGTAGAAAATGCCACCACCTGTGCCTGTAAACATTTTAGATCCCCCGCCGCAAAAGTGCACGATGTGAACGTTAGTGGAACACTCCTGAATGCAGAGCATATACACGAACGAATGTGAATATACAAGTACTCCCACAGAGGTTTAAATGGCATGGCACATTATCGATATTCCCATTTGCAATTGGTACAGATTTGCACAGATCTCTATTTCATACAAAGAAAATGTATGCGAAGCGGTAAGCTATCCGCCAATGTAGTAAGCTCCCGGCAATCGAATCATCATCAAATTCATTTATGCATTAATATCTTAATATGGAGATCATGTACGCAATGGAACCTGTCCGAGCAAAGTCTCAACAGATTTCCGTATGGCCACACCGTGACACACACACGCACAGCTCTGCACCCATCGACAAGCGGCTAAGTAACTTATCAAATTATATCTGCGCCACCGACCAAGGCCACAAATTATCCAATCGCCAAGAGGGATTAAGTCTTGCTGCGAGCTGAACCAGCTTAGAAGCACGAGTGTAAAAAAGTTCCTTGTGCACATCAGCATTAACTGCACATACGGCCAGACACCATACCGAGGAGCGATGTGTTAACAATCCCTTGGACAAATGATTATAAGAAGCGGTTGTTGCACGTGCATGTTCTTAGAGGAACGTCTTGGGCACACCCCACAGCGATTTGTTAGCCCACATTGACCTCATATGTCCAAAGATGTTATTCGCCTCCTTGCCCACCTCCTTTCACTGAGTATGTGCACTTGTATGTGGGGGTGTGTTGAGACCTCTCTCAACCCCCCAGTCACTGCTCACACTGGTGGAGTGCTACACTCTAATATATTAATCGTGCACGGTCTTTTCAACAACCTTTTCGAATTTTTTTTTTGTGCTCTCTCTCTCTCTCTCTCTATCTCTCCCCTTTTTGGGCTGTGCTCGGTGCTCTGTCATTTTTCATTGAAAGTTGCAAAGTTCCTGCGGTAAGAAATGTCAGAAAAATTGCTCGAGTAACGAAAAAAAACCGACGACGCGCATAAAAACATACACCAACACAGCCCGCCACACATGATACGTGTACGAAGAGAAATGTCCATTAGTCTTCCTGTACTGTATTAACCAAGCCCGGAATGGTCTTTTGACAGAGTTACACCGATCAAATATGAACAAAATTCCCTGTACACAAACTGTGTGTGTTAGTGTGTGTATGAGGGAGAAGGATTGGATAGCCTTTGGTCTATTGAACTGTAAATTTCCAGCGAAAAGCAGCAATACAGGATAACTACTGGCGAGGTCATCGGGATAGTAGATAGAGATAGTCGCTGCTTCTGTCCACTTCCATGTGATTAATCACTATGAAATAATATCCCCCCCCCTCCCTCCATGCACATACATGACCCAAGTCTATAGATGGCAAATTCCGGAGTCCGGAGCAGGACTTGACCGTTTTTAGGAAACGCTGTTTGTATCTGTATCAATTGTAACAATCCAACAACGCTGTTCACGGGAGCACAGGAAGTTATCCGTGCACAAAACAGATCCACAATGCCCTCGCTAGCTGGCATGCTGTTGTAATAACTTTGAATGAGTTGTTGTTATGCCTCATGCACCCGGAGGTTAGGGTAGTTTGCTAAACTAGTATGCTTCTGGGCGTGTATTTAATATGTACAGTGAAATGATGGGCGGGCCTGGAGATGGGCGTGACTGCATCATAAATACGTTGGCGACCGAGGGCAAATGTAACAAAGTGATTACAATGGCCACAGGATTTGGCTTTGACTCTAGTCCGTTCATTGTTCTGATGGGAGATGGTGTGCACAAGGCGCACAGTGCGCGGTTGAATGAGATTTAATATTTTGATGTCAAATAATTGAATAATCGTATATCAACATGACCGAAATTGAATGGTTATCGAGCAGAATAGATGACAGAGAGAGTTACTCTATCCGGACTATCACTATTGACAGACGATCAAAATGGGTCTGCCTTCGAAAACTTAATCAGAAATGGTATTCAGAGATATTCGAGATTCATATTTTGAACAGGGAACTGTGTACTTCCCCAGCGGATGTGACTGGGTTACAGATGGCAACAAATCATGCAATGTTTAAACAAGGCAACAATTTGATTGCCTCCTGCGGGAGTTCTTAAGCTCCCGTATGCGTAAACACCGCTTACAGTCGATCCCTGCAATGACATATTGTGACATTAGCGGATTGTGCTTTTATCCGATCATTCATACCAACTGTTTGAAAATGCGAAAAAACATGTTCACATGTACACAAACAAACATAGTGAACTTCCAGGATAGGCAGAAAGTCAAATGTGAGGCGATAGAGTTGGGAATTGTACCTTTATCGGGCACCAGGGATCAACTGTCATTGACTATGGCCTCATTCCCTGCGTCCAGCCGATTCCAAAGTAGGAGGGCTGCCTGATTCAGATCACCAATTATATTGACCAAAAATCAGATCAGATCACCAATTATATTGACAATCCAGCATAAACCAATCGACGCACAAAATTTTGAAATGGAACTACTTCCCAAAATCGTATGGACAAATCATATGGTGGATAGATACAAACGCGAGCTAGACGAGCACAGAAAGTATAATCTATCCTTTGACAAGCTGGAGGATATTATTAAACAACCCTACGGGATTGTGAACATTCCCATAAGGCAAAATGAGCAAAGGGAAGCTTGGTATGATACAGAATGTGTGAGTGCAAGGAAGCTTTCATTTTACTATCTAAGAGCTTTTAGAACTTCCAAAGAGGAGTCTTTTAAAGCTAGTTGTAAACAAACTAACAAATCATTTAAGAAGCAGTGTGGAGGAGGAAGTAAGTAATGCGCTTAGGCAGCTAAAGGCCGGAAAGGATTGCAAAGCAGCTGGTTCTGACCGAGAACCTGCAGAATTCTACAAATACGGAACAGAGAATCTAATTAGAAGGCTTACAGATTTGTTAAATAGAATCTTAGAAAGTGGAGTGATCCCGTAACAAAATGACAAAATGCACTCATATATCTAATCTTGAAAAAAGGAGACAAGTCAGACCCAGCTAACTACAGAGAAATCTTTCGTTAACGTGTCGTAAGAGACAATTACTACCTTCCTCCAAAAACGACTGAGGGCATGGATAGAAGATAAGAACTTACTTAAGCAATTTGAGGCAGGGTTTAGGACAGGATATTCTACTGTGAATCATACTTTTGTTCTGAGAAGTGTTGCCGAATCCTTTTTACAACGAAACAAAAAATTACATACGATGTTAAGGCAGCATTTGACAACGTTGACCGAAATGCTCTGTTTTATAAGCGCTACAGAATGGGAATGTCTCTGAAATTCGGACGAGTGTTGCAAAGTCTTTGCTCCTCAACAAGGGCGGCAGGTTGGAAATGGGGAACAGCTAAGAGCCAGAAGAGGCTCGGGCATATTCACCGAATTTTTAAGCATGCATTGCTCCATCAGATTATCTGACTACGGCAGCGTTTTTCAAGCGCTCAAGCAAGCGGCCGAAATGTCAACCGGCTGATATTAAAATATCCTAATTGGCAGCCAAGCGGCCATTAAAGCAATTTCGGCTAAAAAAATCAAGTCCAAGCTAGTCGCAAGCCGTAGCGAAGAGCCCAAGGTTCTTGGTTCTCATTCGATCAGTTGTATGCTGGGTCCCAGATCAAAGGGACAAAACCGGCAATGAGCTAGCAGATGAACTTGCCAGGAAAGGGGCCGAAACAGAATCATCCCAGGTAATCCCATATACTGACCCACCGCTGGCAGAAGTCAAGAAGAAAGTGGACGGAAACATCATGGAGCTAGCTAATGAAAAGTGGGACTCTCTTCCCACCTGTGAGACCTCCCGAATATTATGGCCTAGGTACAATAGCGCAAAGACTGACAAACTTCTCCAGTACAACAAAAAGCTGCTGCGTGTGGTAGTCCGAGCGATAAATGGCCATAATCACGGGAGGGACTGAGGAAAGGTTATCACCCTCATGGGCATCAGAATGGGTCCAACAGGACCTCAGTGAAACGTGGCCCACCGATCTAACTTAACCTTACCATGCAAGGACTGTACCCTGCAATGACACCTTGCCTTCATACTTATACTAGGACTTTTTAAGGATATTTTAGTGAGCTCTGGCCAAATCCAACTAGTTGTCTTACAACTGATGCCTTCCAACCATCTAGTGTTGAGTAAATGTTTCTTGTTGTTGGAGTGAAAGGAATATGAAACGACCGAATAGTGCAGATGGTCCTTGGTGAGTGGGGTCCCCGTCTAGACAAAGCAAAGTTAATACGCTTTTGCCTGGTTTTCAAATCTGGTCCAGTCACCATTTGTCGTTGGGATCAAATTAACGGCACTACCACTGGAGTGGTCGATCAGACTGTCTACTACAGTTCGACTGTGGGTATCACAATGAAGCTCCAGATGTCCTATGGCCTGGTACCGAGAACAGGCGATCATGTCCTCGCGAGATGAGCGACAGTTAATGACAGGCTTACATTTTAGAAACATCAGTTCCAGTAATTTGTATCCAACGGTGTCTATCGGGGAACTCTTCGAAAAGTAAGTGACTTTGCTGCTTTCTGGGTAATATACAAAAATTAAAATAGATCAGTCTCGTTGTATACCATTCCGAAAAGATTGAGGCGAGGTAGATTGAAAACTGATACAGATGCAGACTTGACCTTGTCCTTTATATAGAACATTAAGTGTGTAGCCAGATGGCTAAAATGGGCTTCTACAGCAACCACTCGTATTGTCCGTGCTATTCTTCTTTCGCGAGTGCATGGGAACTACAAATTTATGCATATTTATACTCCTAACGGCGAAGTTTGAGAACATTTTTCTTGGCAGTTACACTCTTTAATCATTGCACAGAGGTGCAGGCATGAGATATGAAAGTTGCTCGCGTCAGGATTTGAACGCAGAACCACCAGCACCGACCAACTACACGACTGCGGACACTAGGATTTCGCGGCTCTTGTATTCTTGTTCCTTAGAAGACGCAACAGTTTTAAGTGAACTGAACAAGACACTACTTGCTTATTTATGTCGCTGCCCAGTGAACCAAGGAGGGTCTGAGTCCAATCCAAAGAGGACTCCCATCCTTGACAGTGGCCTATATTCATCAAGCTCCAAGACTATGTACGGCTTCTGTGCTCAATAGATCACTATATTAGTCATCAAAATCAAAACTTTGTTCATAATAACTCCTTCATCTCCATAGTTTATGTGCTAAGGACTGTAGAACAGGCTATGTTTAGCTGGTACACACCATGTAGGTAGAGGTTCTTCTGCACTTGTCTCCGCGAAATTCGCACATCTGAACAGGATTTAATTCGAGGACTCTTGGCTGTGGCGCACAGTTGTCCGTCCTCAACACATGGCAAGGCTCATATCGCTACACAGTTGAACCCTTCGAGGTTAAATTGTCTTCTCCCGGTGCAATGAACGCAAACACGATCAGAGATGCACACATAAGTCGAGGATACCAAGGACCCTTTTGAAATTGTTGATGCACCTGCGCTCTAGGGCCGAACAATGACTTCCACAATGTCAGCTTTATCCTTCGAGAGAGGACTTCTTATTTGAGCCCAGAGCAACTGAGTTTGCAAACAGTTACTCCAGCAAAAAACCGTCTACCACTTCATGTACAAAGGGTTATAAACCCCTTTCGTTTTCACAGGAAAGTGTCCGAGTTTTTTTTTGTTCTGTTTGCTCCGGGAAAACGCTATAAAAACTGCAGTCAATGTTAAGGAGCAAGAGAGGATTTTTGTTTGGTTTCCTGAAACTGACGTAACTCAGTTCAATGCATTCTTTTAACTTGCATTGCTCGTGGAGTGGAAGTAGTATCGATGTGCACTCTACTCTATCTAATTGAAAGACGTAATCGATAGTCCCTTGACCAGTGCTCCCAGAGCATGGTTCATTTACCTTTCCGAAGTTAAATTGAACTCTTATTTTCCGGGAACACATAAATTACTTTTATGTTTCGCAGGAATTTTTAAATTACTTTGGCGACCGACGACTGGATGGTGCAGTTGGTTAAGTGCCTGCCCTTGGTTAGTGGGGTCACCGGTTCAAATCACAGTCAAAACGCTTTTCTTCTGGTTTTCAAATCTGGTCCAGTCAATATTTGCCGTTGCGCTCAAATTAACGATCGATGGTAGTAGTCTGACTGTGGGGGTCACAATGAACCAAAATGGTCCAAGTGTGCTGGCGAATTCCCTAGCAGCTCCCTTCCCTGTCCCTACTTTGGGGATATGACAAATTTGTCTATGCACGAGTACTAGTACCACCTCCATCACATTTTTGACACATATGAGGCAAATATTAAATTAAACCAACTGAATATTAGTGGTTTGTCAACTCGGGTTAGAAAGCTGATGAAACGAGCCGAATAGAACAAATCTATAGACTTCTCAACTCGGTGTGACTGTGTGAGCTGGGCATGTAATGCCGAACCGAAAGCAACCCGAAGCAGAATGGAATTTGACAAACAACTCGATTTGCCGCAGTCCATATTGGCTCGGGGCACCACCACTCCCTGCAGCATTTCGGCAACTATTCGCGTATTGAATGTTTTGTGTGCATACATAGTATTCTCTCTTTTTTGTGTGAATTATCATACCAAGCAGAAATGAAGTACTATAGAGATGGAAGAACTTCACAGCTGATTGTCTCCTTGACAAATTTGAATGCCTTTTTGACAGTATTCATGACTGTCATCCAAAAAATAATGTGAATGCAGTTCTCCGATTGGTGAATCTGGTTTAAGAAAACAATATAAAGAAACGGGTATTGCGGGTAGAAGAAAATACGGAGAGAGATAAAAGAAGAAGAGAGAAAAATCGATATTGGGTACACCGAGTGCTTATCGCTTCGCTTACCACCACATCATCTTAAGACACACATACATAGAACACCTACACCAAACCGAAACATAATAGAATTGGGCACAACTCGATTTGCAACATTCCATAATCCATATCGTTTATTTTCGGTTCATCATCAAACCGAGTTTGTCGACCCGGGTTATAACTCGGTCTGCTTCTATTCTGACCCGTGATAACTCGGTTTGTAAAACTCTCGGGTTGGCATACCACTGCTGTATAAATATTTTTTGATATTTAACCGATATAACATATGTCTGTCTGTATGTCTGAAAAGTTTGAGTGACTTCCCAACTGTTGCATCGCGTGTAGAGGAAGACTGGCGACTGTTATAATTACAATAAGGCCCGCTGGTCACGCTTCTCTAGGACTTTTATCCACAGAACTAATACCGAGTGGGATCAATCCTCCGACAAACAGAAACTTAACTAACGCGGAGCTTGACAGACGACGTACCATGGACAAGACTATTTCGAAGGTAGCGCAGACAGCGACGTCTATCGAAATGATACCATCGATGCACTTCACTCTTGCACAGGCGGTTTAGAGATCCGCAAAACTTTGAAGTCAGGGCACTGAAGTCGGAGATCAAGAACTTCCAACAGTTAATAAGAATAAATTATAGATTAGCTATAAGCTTGCACTGAGGCAACAAAATCTGGGCTGTACTAAATAAAATATTCCGGAGGAAAGATCAAAGCGATATTCAGGCCGGTCGACTACCCAGTTGTCTATCCAGTTGGCAGCGATCCAGGTAGGGCATCTCAAACTTAGCCGTTCTGAATGAACATTAAAGTGTAGGTCCCCCCTCTCGAGGAAGACGAATAGCACGCACAACATGAATGGTTGCTGTAGAATTTAGGCCCTAGTCCACAGCAAAAAGCTTAGTGGAGATGTCAACAATATTGTCCCGCTGATACGATTTTAATGCAATCGACACACAGCCTTAGTATCACAGAACACTGACGTTGGATCGTTCGTACATTAATGTCCACTTCCACAGTAGAAGTTTAAAAACTACTTTTGATTTAAAATTCTGTCAAGTGATTGAAAAAATGATTCGTTTCGTATACTTAGAACTGAGTTAAATCTGTAGTTTAATTTAAACAAGAGCAGGGATACTGCCGTTTAGTCCTTAGTTATGCACCTCATCTGCATTTTGTTTCGCTCTCTATTTCAAGTTTTTCAATTTTGTTTCCAAGACATCTGAAGTTCGGTGATGGGATCCATTCGGGGCGGAGGAGAGAGAAGGAGGTCAACGATTGAGTGGTGTTGGGTTTATGCTAACCAGAGAAGCGAGGAATCCGTTTTCTGAATGAATAACGAGATTTCACTGCAAGATCCGAAAAATCGGCATTATTCAAGAGTACGCACCTACAAAGGAGGCCGCTGACGAAGTAAAAACTGCCTTCTACCGTCAACTGAGCTCTGTATACAAGAGGTCTCCAAGATGCGATATAAAAATCATCAGGGGTGACTTTAAAGCCACGTCACTGAGCAACAACGATGGAGGAAATCACTAAGTGAAGTCAGAAAAGAGAGAAGTGTTGACACAGGGAGTGATCACCATTTGGTACTTGGAAATATCCAAATACGCACAGAAACTGTCAAGCGCCGAAATGAAAACCAATTTCAATACCAGTGCTCTAAAAGACCCCAGCACATGTCAGAATTTCAGCTGCACACTTTATTACATGGCATCTAGTCCAATTAAATTGGGCGGATCATCTGTAGAAGCGATTTGGACAAAAGTAAAACCTCGTTTTTAGAGGCTGGCTCCGAGCGCAGTTTGTCGAGAGCTGGAGACCCTTGGATCTCCCAAGACACCTGGGACAAAATATATCATCGTAGATCGTTGCAAATTAAAGCAAACTGTGGCTCTACGTGTCGAGTACCGAGTAGATCACAGGACAGTACGTTCCTGAAAGCCGATTGCGACACAACGGCCTATCGGCTAAATGAGAAGACGAAAAATGCTCGTGCCGTTTGACCAAACCATCGAAGCATATCCCTTTCCGTTTAAAGAAGCAGCACGAAGAAGAGATCTTATTCTTTCGGTCGTGACCCCAATTTCATGACCACAGATGAATGTTGGAACAAATAAAGCCGCTAAATTCGCTTTCACACAAAACACATCATTTCTGATTACAGATCTTTCAAGCTGTTTCAAAATTGGCGATTGGCTGCGCGAATGTTCAGTTTTACTCCTTCCATTACTTGTCTCGGATGATGTGAGAATAACTATCTGCAGAACGCAATGACTCATGAAACTCCATAATTCGATGGCGAGCATCATTTGTGCTTACGAGTAGTTTGACAAACACTCTTACTATTTCTAACTTACTGGCTGTCGGCGGGGCTAAATGGATGTCACATTGCATCATCTCTCCTTGATATCGCCGTATTGACCAGTAGGGGACCTTCCTCAGCTCCCTGTACCACGAAACGGACGAGATGGTTGTGGTAAAGTAGTCCCTTTGTAAGGGCGAAAGCGCCTCAGCCTCTGCCCAGAGCAGCAGTGACTTGATTGTCAGAATATAGTTACTGGTCTAGTCGGATTCCTAGGTATCCAAGCACAGTCCTTTGAGCCAGTGGTTGCCCGTATCGCCCAACAATTGAGAGGCATTATAGAACGGCGTGAATTCGGTTTACTTTGGCCACTTTAGAGTTTATTTTGTCATTTTGTCTCTTTCTATTTTCCGGTGTTCTCACACTATTACTTCCTGTCAACAGACAGCTGTTCGGGAAGCCATTTAAAAATTGAGAGGCCCATCAGTCACATCTCAAACTCAACCTGTCGCAGCTCAGGAAACTAGAGAGCGGACGAATTGGCTAGACAAGAGTCTGAAGTAGACATCAGCGAAACAGACACATCACTGAAACCACCGATCAGTGCACTGTACTTGACCGTAAGCGAGACTATATTACACGAAGCCATCTTGTCTCATGACTGTCACACAACAGGATCAACGTGGCAATAGCTTAATAACGGCAGAAGAACGAAAGCTTCTGGCGTTGGACCGTAACTCGATCGTCGGAGTGATCACAGGACACTGCACAATTGGAGCCATGCTCCGGAATTGATATGAGGAATCTAGCGATCTTTGAACGAGTTGAAGCGACAAGGAGACGATTCAACATCTGCTTTGCCACTGCCGAGCTCCCCAGATTCGGCGTCTAGCTTCGCTAGGCCAAAGATTCTTCGCAGAGACTGCGAACTTAGCAAATGCAGATCGGATCTTCTAAAATTCGTAAAGAACACGGGGTGGCTTAGACCATCACGTAACAGGATAGGATAACAGAATGTGCACTCCAGAAATGAAGGGATTCACAATGGGCCATTAGGCCATTGATGTTTAATCAAACTCCACTTCCTAAACCTAACGTAACATAATCTCTTTTTTAAGGAGATGCAAAATTCCTGCCTTCGAACCCCATAATATCAGGGGAATCTCTCTAGCAACAGTGCCAAATGCCTGATCCTCATTCTGGACGCGAAGTTAAGCCAGAAATCCACCATCCAAGAACGCGTTAAAATAGCATGTACTCTTAAGGGTCCACACAGGGTCTACAGCCGCGTGTGGTTCACTGACAATTGATGTCCGTAGTCAGACCCATACTACTGTACGCCGTCGCGATTTGGTGGGCTGCATTAGCTAAAGACACCAACTGCAAACCGCTCGAAAGGGTACAGCGGATGGCGTGCATGTGCATCAGCGGAGCAAGGCGAACTACCCAGCCCCTAGCTAGTACACTACTCAACCTTCCGCCGATTGATCTCTTCCTTTGCTGCCAGCACGGCGATTAGATTGAAATCGCTGCGTATGTGAAACACTCTACCGTCCTCGATAAATTTGGATCCCTACCAGGAAACACCGACCTCGCACTACCTAAGCTCGGCTTCGAGAAAAACTTCTCAACCAGTATACCCCCCAGATCTCACTGGAGGTGTGAGCACCAGACGCTGGACGGTCCTCTGCGAATTTTCACAGAGGGATCGAAGATGGACGAAGGAGTGGGTGTGGGTGTCTAGTGAATGAATTTTCAGCTGACTTTCCGATTAACTTCCCACTGTAGCGCCTTTCAGGAAGAGACTATAGACTATCATTGCTAATATCAGGTACAGATACTATCATCTGTTCGGATAGCCAGGCAGCGATCAAATCTCTGAGTGCAGTCACATTTAACTCCAAGACGTCCCTTAATTGACGCCTATCTCCAATTATTTCAGCATCCAACTTATGTGGGTGCCAGGCCCCAGTGTTATCCCAGAGAATTGCGAAGCAGACGAACTCGCTAGGGCACCACCTCAACAGTCTTTCCGGAGCGGCAACTGCCGTCCATGCCTCGCTACTAAAAAACATCTACTAAAGCTTGAAACGCTTACTCACACCAAACGTAGCACCATCTCCTCCGACACTGGGTGCCTCATGATAAAGCAATTACGACCTACCATCGATCCAAAACGCTACCTGATCGGAATGAGTAGACCGAATCTCAGAACTCTCATCGGCGTCATAACCGGACATTGTGCCACTGGAATTCACGCCTGAAGACTGGGTATCCAATATAACGACTTCTGCAGAAGTTGTGGGGATGAAGAGGAAGAAGAAACTAGTTCACACCTTCTTTGCAATTGCAATTCCCTTTCATCTTGAAAGAATGCACTTTTTCGCCATCAAAGGGATGCCTCTGGGTCCACGGCGAGTTGGTAGACCAAGAACCACTTTAGCCGAAGCAGTAACAGAGCGTGTAACTTGGCCACAGCTGAAGTATCTGGCTGCAGATCGAGAATGATGGAGGAAGTTTGTCGTCGCCCTATGGTGGGGCATAGGGGTTATCCATTCGTAAAATTAAAATGCCACACGCCGCAGCTTTTCCATCAAATAATAGCAAGGACGTGTAGAAAAAGACTAAGCAAAGGGAAAGGGTAGGAAATACCTAGAAAACCCGTACATATTGTAGCAACTGCACACACCATACCGAAAGTGTTGACGTGTTTTGTTTTTCGATCGAAATTCACAAGCGAACTCCAACTGAACTAAACTTCACTGTGAAACCGGACGAATTAACCCACAAACTTTAACTCGGCAATAAGTAACATAATAATACTTAAATGTGATGTAACCCACCTCGACTAATACAAAAAGTTATGTTTTGCGAAACAATCCCGATCTTTTCATATCCCATTATCCTGTATCACATCGCGGTACAAACAGGGTCGTTGCATCGCCTGGTAATCCCAGTTCACTGTTCCCCTCAAGAACTCACAGCATGTTCTCTCACCAATGCTGACAGTGTGGGTCTCTAGCATCTCGTCTCAGAAAGTCTTAACGCAACCTAGAGATCTTCAGAGTTCCCATGTGCTTCAAGCAATTTGAGATGAGATTCTTTGATAAAATGTTTTTACACTTGCGCATGGATTAGTATTTTGAAGACATGCAGTCAACCTCAAAGCGTTTTCTACAAATACGCGCGGCAACCTGGCTGAAGGCAGAGAAGTGTAAAAATGAAAACCAAAAAAAGAATTACAGCACGAACTTATCTCAGAACACACTCATCCTTGTGCCCATTTCGTTTACAAAACAAGAAAAAGAAACGCACCCAACTTCACTTTAAATTAATATGATGATGATGAAAGCTGGAACTACTTGTACATATGTATATGCCCACCGTACATATGTACGGAGCCAGAGCAAGGAAAAACGTTGCTTCAGAATTCCAGTGAGAGTACATTTGCATGTACCCAGGCATCCTGCCTTAAATCCTTCCACATCATCATCGTACATTATTCATATACCGTGCTGGTGGATATGTGTGGTGCGATGGTGAAAAATTCCACATCGAAACATCCTTGCCCCAGAAGCGGCAGCGAACACATCCAGCATCGAAAACAGCATCACAAACGCAGTCAGTAGCAACAGTGCTGCCTGCACCGGAGGCAGGCGAATAATTCTTAATTATTCAACAGACTACAGCCATTGGGTACACAACATTGAAAAGTGCACGTCGCTTTTGGTCAGATATTTTGCAGTTTCCTTGTTTTATCTCGGTTCCACCATCAGGTGAACCCCCGAATGATATACCGAGTACGTAAGCTGGGTTTGCATTCAGGACACATTCTTAATACGGGATTTTAATTAAGATCAAACATTACACACTGCAGTTGTGAGTGCAGTGGCAGTGGAATTCGTTAAGTGGCTCTACGTCAAGTGTGGTAATATTAAATTGTTCTCATATTACGTACCTCATTCTGCCGCTTACAGTGTGCCCTTCACGGCAGATCCACACTAGACATTGTAATCTAACCAATTAGGGACAAACCAACCCCCACCATCGTCCGACAGCAATTCAAGGTGAGATCCTCGCACAAGCATGCACACATTCTGGCCAGAGCTGCCACATCAAGTTCGCAACGCACGGCCAAGTGAGTATAGCGAGGGAAGTATGGTTTTGTCAAAATCTGTTAAGGTTAAAACGCAACCGTGGGTGGCGCGGCACGGAGAGGAGAATAAAGCCATTACCCACTTGCAAGTCTGTGTTATCTGACCCAGTTTTTGGTATGAATGAGTTTCTTTAGATATTTCTTTTTTTTTATGCCTCGCTGAGGATGCAATTTATTCAATTATGTTTGACAACGCTGGAAGTTTTTAACTTTCGCCCGCAACGGCAATGGCATACTTTTCTTGTCGGCTCGCTTTTAAGGATTTCTCTTTTCTGTTTTTTTTTTTTTTACAAATTTGAATCATTCATTTTCCCTCCCACCATGCCCCTGTCAACCCACAATTTCATTTAAATGTGAAATATGTACGTCTTCTGATTGCGGGTGTACTATCCGAGGACTCGCCCACTCATTCCTCTCCCTGTCCCGCTTTTATCTCGCTTCAGATTAGCAAATGTAGCGCATATCCAGAAGCCAGCGCAACGTTTTTAATAGTCTTATGGGGTTAAGTGGGCGCTCGCCCTCCCCATCTGGATGATATAAGGATCCGGCCGAAGCGTAGGCACACGCTGTGGGCGAAGAACTTGAATTGTTGCAATGCGACTAGTAGTTGCAGGATAAACAAACTCAAAACTGCATTTTTTCGAAGACCTTACGGGGACTATGTAGTGTGTGTGTGCAATTGTTGGGCAATGTGGGTGAAGTTTGTTATGCCAGGCACGCTATACGACGAGCATGACAAAAAGACGAACAAAAAATCCAGAACTTCGTACTTGTGTAAGCATTTAACGGGAATGCGTGTGCAAAATTTCGTGCTCCAAGTAGTTTTAGAGAGAGAGAGAAATTCTCGCATACTTAGTGGGAGGTCACTGGGAATTTGCTGCTGGGGGATTTGCCAACTCACAGCGGAGGAGGAAGACGAAAATTGATACCGACGTCGCTGTTATGGCTCAGCAAATGCACTGCGAAGCTAATGCTCAAAACTGCATAAAGTACTTAATACATTTTCAATTAAATTGAGTGTGTTTAGGAGGAATAGTCAAGCACGCAATTAATTCAATTATATACGCACGCGTATATCGCTGTCAGCACTGAATTTTGCATTCCTATGCTTGCATTCCCCAAACTATGGTGTCTGAGTTATTGGGGATGCTTTTTTCCCATTCATTCCCAGCCACTATCGCATTTTAGTTGAACTCTCTGGAGTGCATTGGAAAAGTTTAGCTACTTTGCATTTTGAAACCTCCTCGACTAATTAATCTGCTGCTGAATACTACTTCTACACAATTTAACAATTAGAGCAGCTGTGGGCGGACGTGAATACTCACGCGGACTGAATACTCATGCGGACGTGTTGTTATACCTAGTAGTAGCACATTTTTGGTACACAAAAAAAAAACTTGAAAGCACTGCACGCACCCAATTGAATTTGACTGCTGCTTGACAAGTGGCACTTATGAAAAGTGGAAATCATCAAAAACGTCACAGAAAATCCCTTTTTTTTATGAGAAAATATTCACTATAGAAGGGTCGTTCAACAAACATGAGGACAGGATGTATACTCGGTCATTACGACATGCGCTTTCCGAGAATTCCGGGAATCAATCGCTGATGGTGGAGACAAGCCACATTTCGGCGAAAATGTTGTTTTTTAGAGGGCGTCAAGCCATAAATCGTGGACTTTCCAAGAAGACTCAGCTGTCGCTCATAAGGCAAGGACGAAACAAACATGGCTAACGAATAACGCCCCAAACAACATTTTCTCGAGTGTGAACGGCCATCTTGAAGCCCAGGCTTCAATCCTTTTGACTACAAATTCTGGTATGCTTTAAGACAATGGCTTGCACTAGGCGACATCCAAATATTGCTCAAGAGATAATTTTTCGTTAGATGTGCTGTGAACAGTTAATGATGAGTGCCCAGATCGACTTCGCAGAAAGCAATTGGAGGACATTTCCAATAATTTGTTTTACACTTTGCAGCCATTAAGTGAACTAAGAAAAATAACGACAAAAAAAGCATTCAGTCGTGTTCATTTTACTGGTTAATAGTCGTGTGTTAGTACTACCAGCTTTGTTTCATTTTTCAATTATAGTCCTCAAATCAGTGGAAACTGTCCCACACTCTGTTCATTGAGAGGTCCCTATACTGTAAAGAGTACGCACTTGTAGCCTTAACAGACGCAGAGGAACTTTTTAGCAGTGTCTCCCCGTTCGGCCCAGTGTCTCCCCGTTAATGAGTCACGCGAGAAACTCTGAATCGCAAAGGGATCGTCAACCTAGTTCACAGAGTGCTCACAAGCAGGGTTATTCATGCAAATCTGGGTCACCTTCTGTCATCTCACACATTCTGTTGAACCTTATGGAGAATGATCCACTGGTTTCACTGGAGAGACAGAGTGAAACGGATGACGGATGACATTGCCAACTCTCTCTGGATTAAACATCCCAGATTATTGGAAGATTTTCTACCGAATGCTCCAAATGAACTTGAAACAATCAGCTTTTGACTGTGATTTTTTAGCTATTATCATTTTGGCAACACTGGTTTAAACAGCTGACGCACGTTTCGTGTTTTGTTTCACTGTCAAACATCTTCAGTTTGGTCTATAATTTAACAACGCCTGCAAATTATTGAATTTTATCATCAAAATTTTTGGTGAATGGGCTCTTGGAAAGATCCACGAAGGTCCACTTTTTTATCCAAAAATTGTGTTCAGCGACGAAGCTCATTTTTGGCTCAATGGGTACGTAAATAAGCAGAATTGTCGATTTTGGAGTGAGTATCAGCCAGAAGCATTGCAAGAGCTACCAATGCATCCAGAAAAAGTCACAGTTTGGTGCGGTTTATGGGCTGGTGGCATCATTGGACCGTACTTCTTCAAAGATGATGCGAATCGTAACGAAACTGTGAATGGTGAGCGCTACCGTGAGATGATATCCAACTTTTTTTTGCCCAAAATGCAAGAGCTTGACTTGCATGACATGTGGTTTCAACAAGACGTGTGGCCACATGCCACACAGCACGCGCAACAGTGGACTCATTGAGAGGCGAGTTCGGTGAACATTTTATTTCACGTTCGGGACCGGACCGCCTAGATCGTGCGATTTAACGCCTTTAGGCTATTTTTGGTGGGGCTATGTTAAAGCTCATGTCTATACAGACAAACCCGCTTCAATTGACGCATTGGAAGACAACATTGAAGCATTTATTCGTGAGATACCGGCCAAAATGTTGGAAAGAGTATGCCAAAATTGGACTAAGCGGATGGACCATTTGAGGCGCAGTTAAAGTCAACATTTGCATGAAATAATCTTCAAACATTAAATTATATGGACCGTACTATCGATTCAAATAAAGACTTCATGCATTTTTCTGAATTTTTGATAAACCTATAGCTTTTAAAAAAATCACCCTTTTTAACAAATAAATTACTCTTTTCGGTGCAGACAAAATGGCAAAATGCTGAGTCAGAAGTCTTGTTTTTCCCTTAACCCATTCGCCCCGCAACTCTAACAAGTAAGGTAGAAATAATTTTATTGTTTTAATATGTCGTTAAACAACCCCTAAGTTATGATATGTGAAGACATAAGCGCTCGGGAGCGAGGGAAGCCTTGTAAATATAAAAATGTACCAATCGAGATATTAGGTACCACTCTCCCGGTTGGAAATAAAATAAAAAAAAAAACACTTTCTTAGAAAACGCAAAATATATCAAGAATTTTATTTATTTTTTTATTATTATATATTATTCCAAGAATGGAAAGGCATAACACATTTTTTACACAAAAGGACATCGCACTCCTTGCACATTATTTTTGTGCACGACTGTTTTTTTACTAGGCTACAACTAAAACGTCGCCGTCTAGTAGCTCCCTCGATTGGCAAATGTTTCACACCGGATTCTCTTTTGCATGCTTGCACCTCGTTGGGTTATTTGAACTTTTGCTGGTACATTCATGCACCATGCGGGGCGAAAGGGTTTCGGCCCACCCAATCGAAGCTGGATGAAACAGGGCAGTTGTTCAAACTACGCCGTGATTGCATGGAAGGAATATTTAAGAGTCAGAAAGCGCAGCATGCATCAAACTTGAAGCACGTGTAAGTCTTCTTCTTCAAATCTACATGAATGCCGACTATATAATTAATGTAATGCGCAGATCAATAGTCTTCCGAAGTGGCTTCAATATAATCTATAACCTTTCCAATAACCGAATGAGGTCGCATGTTCACATAAAATTGAGCCGGGTCTCGCAGAGGGAGGCAATGGGAAGATAAACAGAAGGCAAGTTAACCAGCTAAGCACTTTTGTAATGCTAGCTGATAAGGTCCAACGTTATCCATGTCGTCGGTTCTGTCATCGATCCCGTCGCCAAAGTATGCGCAATAGACGCAAACTCAGCTTTCCGCTGAGTAGTAGCTTGTAGAAATTTAGTTTAGTTTAGAATTAAGAAAGCATCCGAACTAGTCGGATCATATATTCTCCGGCAATGTGCCGTAATAAATAATATAAAACAACGTTGTGCAAATGTATCATTGTTGAGCCCGTCGGCCTGTACGTTAAATAAATATAACTTGCATAAAGAAATGCTATGATTACATAAGTGTGTAACGATTGTAAGAATATAGCCCAATATTCTTCTTTGAGACTTGCCTATAAAAACCTAAACCATACACTAGGGTCCAAAAGCAACTTTAGAATAGAACATTCTTCTTATTCTTGTTCTAGTGCCGTTAAGTCCGAGGTGGACCTGGGCCTTAAAGACCAACAAGCCTGCAAGTTTATTGAGGTCCATCCTCCTCCACTTGTGTGGGACCTCTAATGCGTTGGAGTCGAAAACCAAGCAAATAAACGCAGAACTGAATGTCTGAGAGTTCACGCTACGTGCAGGCTATGTAATCGTTACGAAGTCGAGAATATTTGCCTTTTTATCCAATCTGTCCAATACATGCCTATTAGAATTGCCTTTAACTTACTTCTCTAATGAGGTTCTCACACTTGCAGAAAGAAAGATTCTCCTAATAGAACAGAGGGTTCAAAACATTTTTTTTTGACGTGGACGAGATTACACGTCATCCTTCTTCTTCTGCAGGGGCTGCATGCACAAAGACGAGATTGAAAGTGTGCAATATCACCTCTGCTCCTGCCCAGCAGAGAGAATTTCCTGCGTGAGCTACACAACCTGACTAACTTGCCATCTACCAGCCAAATATCCGTAGAAGGTGTATGGGACACCGTGGCGATGTGGGTTAGTGCGTCGACTCCAACGCAACGTTCGGTTGCCGTCGTACAGGGAAGATCAAAAATAATTGTTCACGATTACTAACAGTGAGCAATGATCTTCCACTCATGAGAGAACACTAGCACGCACAACATGAGTGGTTGATGTAAAAGCTGGGCCCTGGCTCTCTATGGGCTGTGAAGCATCACCAATATTATTATTACACCAGACAAATAGCACAAACCTACTACAGAAAACACGTGCGCTTTCGATTGTCATCAGTAATGTCGAAATGCTGAACCAACTGTTTCAGATACGTCTTCCAGATTTCCTCTCTCTTATAAACTTGGAATGGTTGGACAGTTGACTTACACGAGCTAGAAGTTTGATGATACATACAAAAAATGCATCGATGTTTTATTCGACCTTTTGATTTCAGTTGAGGATCAGCTCACTAGAAACCAGTTAGACGATGGTGGTATGATCTCGATCTTGAGGAGCATTTTGTCGCAACAGATCCTTGAATTCCCTCTGAACCCCCAACAAAAGTGAAATAATAGCCGCACTCAATCATCCACCCAAATTATTTCATTCCGCTAAAAATATATCAGCTAATAGTACGTTTAAACCAGAGTTGATGGAGGAAGAGATGGGCCACTTCTACGTTTCTTGCCTATCAGATTCATCTGACAGCGTTTTTTATAACCTTTTCACAGACAGGCGTCCGTGAATACGTGTGAGCTAAGCGAAGCTGTTTACTCCCGCCTAACACCATTGCGTTGCTCTATACTTCTAACAAGTGTGCGTAAAAATAAAATAGTGACTTTAGAGCACAACTGCGATGGACTGGGGGTTTTCCATTTGAAAGAGGAATATCTCTTCCTCCATCATCTCTGGTTTGAACCGCGGAAATCCAACATTTCGGGGACAAAAAATTCGAAATCCAATTTTGCGTTCCCACAGCAACTTCAGCATTTCAAATGACAGCTAGTGTCAGAATTGATTACAAATATTTTCATCCGACTGGAAATCAGAAGTGGTGGAACCATTTTTGCTGGCTATATTAATAATTATTTTTTTTTGCTGAGTCAATATATTTTAATTATCACTTGAAATGATTGATTGTTTTGTTGACTGTTAGTTTTTGTTCATGTCAGCAGGCTGCAAAGTCATTAAATGACGTGCTGAATCTGAAAATAGGATTGTTCGATTCGACGAACTTACAAATGCAGCGATGAAAATCATCATTTCGCTGAAATGCAGGAAAAATATGGCGAAATGCAAAGTATTTGGGCTGAAATGAAAAACTAGCCGAAATGCAAAATTTGGCTGCGGTGTAATCGTACTATAAGTCTAAGGCAGCTATCAGCTTAAATATTGTGACGTGAATAGTATAACGTGTATAAGCTGAGATAATCAGGACACCAACCACCACGAAAGCAAATACGCCATCTATACACAGTTAGAAGAACGATCAACTCGAGTTTCCCGAAGATGTTGCAAGAATGTATGTCGCCATCTATACACTGATAGATTACAAAGAAGCATGTATATAAGCGTCAGCGGTGAAATTCCATAGACTCGTGGCGCGGGTATGTTCTAGAAGAACTATTGGGAGGTATAAATATCGGGAAGACGGTCGATGCGAGTTAGTTCAGTTGAAGAATCAGTTTGGGATTTTATAGTGTTCAAAGTGTTAATCAGTGCAGCCTGAAAGGCAGCAAAGAGTTTTGTAGTAAAGGTAAAAAGGTATATCAGTGTTTGCAATACAAATTCGTGTATATCGCCGATAGTAAACTTTTGTGTTTCATTCGTCACAATCCAGTGATCGAATTTAATTAAATCTTACGTAGACTCACAGCGGCTAAACGTAACAATATCATTAAGCTTCCGATAATTGATGGAGTGTGGAAACTGGAGAGGTGTATGCGTTCTCAAAAAGTTGTGGAACGAATCAAAGTGCATTTAAATTCAACTCTCGACTTCGAATCGACGTCCTGCATCCAAGATTGCCGAATTTGCCCACGATCCATGTATTGTTGTGCGGAGGGTAAGGCAATGCCCACTGAACTGGACCTATTTGACCTCAATTCAATTCTTAGATTATACACCTACAGCCTCAAATCTGACAAACTGTCCCAAAAGTTTGTTTCACTCTATACCCTTAATTAATGAATTCTGAAAACTCATACATTCAAATTAAATTTTGATAATCTCAGACTATAACTTGCTCAACTGGGAGCTTAAGGAATCGACTTCATGGACATACGCTTTGTTCGTTCGTTTATCCTTCCATACTGTGTTGAAATTTAGCACCAACATTTAAAATAACGTCCAACTAACGAGCGAATTTTCAAATAAGAACTCGAATTCACCCCTCTACTAGGTTGGGGAAGGGTATCAACTGTACGCCAGCTTATCTCAAGAGCTCACACGTATTCACAGACACTGGACAGAAAGCGTATAATAACCGCTGTTAGATAAAATCAAGGGGCAAGAGAAGTAGTAGATGGATATCTCTATTCCACCATTATCTCTGGTTTGAGCATTCTGCTGAAGAGCATACATCGGTAAAGCTCTAAGTAAATAAAGATTAATAAAAGAAACACTGAACAATTTGTTGTGATAAATTAAAGAAGGAGCCTTACAATTTAACATCAATTTAACAAGTTAACATGGAAGAAATGTAAAGCGGGAATCGAACCTGGGTAAAGAAGAAGAAATTCTCTGCTTTTTTGGTAAACAATTTTTGAATTTAAAATCTATATATGCCACACTCCAAATTAAAGCTCTTGGTTCTTCATTAACGTTTTAAAAACTGTGCCGCTGATGGGTGTTGGGTAAGAGTACATAAAATTCATCAATTACAAGCATGTTTACTTTTTCTTGTTATTTGACATTTACGCTTTGTACTGAATTATATAGAATTTTTTACGGAAATGCAGTGTTCAATGCCCTATTTATTATTGCTTATTAAGTTTTTATTTACCGCGATTTTATTTAAATCTGTTCTGCAATAAAAAAACGCAACAGTGCTATCAATCCCCGCCGGAGACTAGCTTCGCTGAAGTCACCTTTTTTTTCATGTTTGCCTTCTACTTCTAGTCTCAAGTGCGTAGGCCGTAGGGGTCGATGAACCAACCCACAACGCCACGAATAAAAGCAGTATAGTCAAAGTAACTTGGTCGCGGAGGGCTAAAGCAGCCATGGACTCCAACACATCAGGAGCTACATTGGGCTTGGAACAACCACCGCGTCATAGGCCTGCCAAGCGGTCGCCTACCTGATGGAACCGCATTTAAGGCACTCCTCGGAAGTCGCGATGATGGCGGAAACGAGTGATTCAACAGCTCCCACCGAGAACATTGGAGTGTTATCTTTTATATTCTTAATGGCAGAATTTAAGGAACTTAAAAAAAATCAAGTCGTAATTGTGTTTCAATTAGGAACACTTTCGTAACAAAACACAGACAATTAGGCCGACCAAATTCTGAAACAATGGTCATTCGTTGCACTGTATTCGATTGTATTTATCCACTTATTGTGTGATGCCTATTCTCACCTCTCTGCGAGTCCCTTTATATTGCAACCTTAAATTGAATTATGTCTGCGTTAACACTTGCGATTATTTGGAACGAAACGCGATAAGTGAATGGTGTATATGTACAAATTCCCTCAAGATGATGCACTTAACAGAAACAATTCTTTCTTGATTGCCTGTTTATATTCTCATCTAAAATGTTACAGCTCACACCTCGACGCTCATTTACTCCTATCGAAAAATGACTGAAGCCGTTCGCTTAGCTAATGGAACAGTCAAACACAGCTGACTCAAGAAGTGTCCTCGAATAAGCACTCCCATTTGGATGAATTCAACAATATATACATACATGTACATCAGTCAATACTCAAATCCATTAATACTCCCACCAAACGTCGGCGTCTTAAGGTTGTTAAGTTGGAATTTGTTGCCCATCCAGAGAACAATTCACCGACGCAACCGACACGACAGTCTTAGGCCATCAATTTCCTGCATAAAATTAAGAGAGCATTTAAAATAAAATAAGCTCTTAAACAGCCTACGGAATAAGCAATAACCCACAGGAATATGTACTTCAGTGGGCGGATAACTTTGCCATGCCAGCCGTCCTCCCTCAATAAATTATCATGAATGTATTCATTCAAAATTAAATATGACTTCAATTTTGGCAATTTCCATTCACCATTTAGCCACTTGAACGACTGAGGGATTGAGGGCTGATCAAAGCCAGAAATATTCCTCGCAGTATCCCCTGCCAGGATATGGCCAACGATGAGTGATAGAGCAAACGTACGAGTAATATAACGTAGGTACACACGCATATACCCGGCCACCAGCAACCAGTCATATCTTGTAATTTGAATGAATAAAGAATGCTTTTCACTTGATACTTTATGCGAAGACAAAAACCCTCATTCCATCTTCAATTTTCTCCATAGAGCATTCGGATATTCGCATCGATCCATTTCATTACGCGTTCAAGGACTGAGAGTATAAATGTCTGCCCTTCTTCTTCCCAGTGCGCTTGTATCAGCTGCCTAAAGTATTCCCAGGAATTTTCAATGGTTTTTCCGTTTTTCGCTTCTTTCTTCCTTTTTTTTTTTTCGTCTTTCTTCTTTCTTCACAGGGTGATGAGAAGGATATCGTGTGCTGCAAATTGTTTGTATGTTCTCTGAAATGAATGCAAATTTCGAATATGACGATGATACACCATTGCTTGTGTGTGCCGAGTCCACACACATCTGGCTGTGGGAGATTGTGGGGTATTCTGCTCAGTTCTGTCTGCAGGGATACGTCGCAGACCTAAGGTTACATCATTACATTTCACTGAGGTTGAATGGAGTTGGATTGAATCATTCGTGCTAATCTGGTTCGGGTATCCTTTTTTTCGTCTCTTCGTTTATGATTCTCTTTCTTTTTCAAAGTTCTTTCGAATCATGTACCTACACGAGTTATTTGAGACATAATCTGTCATCAAATTATACTAAATATGATGTGCATGTATTCAGAGGATTATATCAAGAGACGAGGACCCATCCCACACGCGGGGAATGGAGAAAATCTCCCCCAAGGACATAATTTGGAGGTCAACGCCATAAAAGACGATGAAAATATGTACTTTAAATTCTGGCGCTCAAGTTTACTCTCCTAATTGTATGCAACGCAAATGGGGCTTAGTTGCCGCGACATGCGCCCAACAGTGGGGTCAAATTGTGACCTTTGTGGATAGAGAATGTTTTCTGGGAGATTTCTGTAATCCGCTAATAAGTCAGTGACTTTTTGAAGTTTAAATGCAGCTCTACTCCCGTCGATTGCCGTCTATTTGAGGCTACTGTTTGAGCTGTTTCGAGAAAGATTTTTCATTTAGTTTGTGTTTGACAGACGTTTGTGTTTGAAAACCGACGACATCGTAGATCTTAATCGCTTGGCATCGCCGAAACCAAGGGAAGTCTTAAATACTGCCACTTTCAATCCATAAGAAGGGGTTTACTGATGTTCATTGTGATCGGACCAAATCATGTGACGCTGAACGTTCATGTCGCAGAAAAGAGGTCGTCAAGCCACAATTCGTCTATAAAATCCACGGTGGGGCGGCTGAGGCTATAGGCATTCCAATTTGACGAGTACATGGAATTTTACATCAATAATTGGAAAGCTATACGGGCGATTGATCACATTAGACTGTGCGCTCAACACACCTTCAAATGAGTGTCATAAATCCATAAATTGTGCAACGAACTTCCTACCTCGTCCAACATATTCTCCAGAAATAGCCCCTACGTCTATTTCCCGTTCCCCCCTGAAACTAACGCCAAGTGTTTTCGTTAAAGTGATGACTCAATTTGGTGTGAGTCAAAAATGTTCTCAAAGTTCCCCTCAAGTTGACGTTTGAAAACTGCGTTCTTGAAATTCAACGGTGGTTGCAAGGGTGAGCAGAATCAAATCCATTGATGAAATTCGCCCCATCGATCGACGAATTGAGAGAGGCGTTAAACAAGAATGGCAAGCCAAGTAAAGTTTTCCCAGTGCATTTGGGGCTCTCTAGTGTACTCATATTGAATCGCAAGGGTTTTTTTTTTCATGTTTTCAACTTTCTTTCGGGTTTGCGAGGTGTTCAAATTAACGCTGATGACTGGAATCAGCGTCCCCAGGAATACAGCAAATGCCTGAGCGTGAGCGGACGCTCCACGTATTGCAAGCCTGATAATTATTTTGTTCAAAGAATTCAATTTGTTCCTCCATAGATTTCCAAGCAACTTGCTTTTTAATTTTAATGTCTGGGGTTTTTTCAGCAAGAACGGATCAAATTGTTTTAATAAAAAAAATTGTATTTTATTCTTTTTTTAGAGTTGGGGGTCAATCAAAGTATTTCTCTTCCGAAACAATACTTTCTATTATTTTAAATGCTTTCTTTCTTAAAGTTACCTCCTGTTCAAACTCAACTTTTTGTCACCAAAATAGAGGGTGCACTCAGCTGTGAGTACTAGCGATTGATCTAAACAATATGGAAACGTAATTTTGATCGAACATTTTGTAGCAGTAATGGAATGAATATCATGAACTACGGAGAAAGTATAAAGAAGCACAATTTAAGATGGCATAAGATAGCGAAATTAAGATTAATGTGAGGCCATTTGTGCAGTAAATTGTTGGCAACACTGAAGGTTAGTAAAATGGGGCGTCACTTAATGCAACAACGTGTCTTCATTATTGAACAATATTTCAAAACTGAAAAATTAAGGTTTGCAAATCGAAAAATTCGTACAAAATAAGGTCGGTTACTGGTGCCCGATACTGAGACAACACAGTCCTTTCCACCGAAATTGGATGATATTTTTGCGACAAATAGCAGTTTGCAACAGGACTTACAGCCCATGACACTATTACTGCATGAGACATCAACCAGGAAGGTTGAACATGATCGGCAAATTAATGACACCCAATGACTTCTTATACAACAGGGCGAACGAGTGGACAATTTCCTGGTGAAGTTGATTCGAGTACATACTGCCAGAGCGATGAACTCTGTCAATGTACTGATCTCGGGAGCTTACTACACCAATCCACTACCCTCAGAAGCCTTTCTCCACTTAGACAAGAACGGACTGTTCAAAGATGGACGACTTAAACAAGACAAGTACATGGCACAACAAACTAAGGAGGGTCCAGTGCGGCGGAATCAAGGAGAGATGTAACTTAAGTTCTGGTGGATTCTGAAGGGAACTCTCTCATCGAACCCTTGGGACCCGGGGTAAAAAAGGCAGTACGTATCCCAGAAAGAGGGAGCAGTCGGTCACTGTCTTGCAGCAAATTAGATGCAAATCTTTAAGCGGCAACACATGGCCGAGCTACATAGCCTAGAGTAGTTTTAATGGTAGCTTGTAAGTTGTAAATAGAAAAAAAAAATTATTACTTTAAGTTTAGCTTAGAGTGCCCGCAGAGGGCCAGTAAATTAGATACAATAATACTGGTCTTTTAACAAGTTTTAGGCATTTTTGTCTAACATGTAAGTTTATTATGAAAATTGCAATAGAAATAAAACAAAACAAAAGACATTTCCTGCTCGTGTACGCTCTCGTTTCGATGATCAGAATTAGCCATCTAGATCGTGCGACATGTAGTTTTATATTATTATGCGGTCCTTCGAAGTCACAGATATATGTCAAGAAGCCAACATTACAGGAGGAAATTCAACGTTGCATAATCAAAATTCAGTCACAGCTACGCAGAATGGTCATGGAAAATTCCAACAAAAGAGTGCTCAGGCTTGTGACAACAAAGTCGTGGAGACCCGATGCGTTATTCCATAAATAACAATCTGGAGACTGTGTTTTTATTGTGAAGACTTTCCGGATTATTCCCTGCGCACTGGTTGATCGTAAATCTTCGGAAAAAAGCTTAAAAACTCGACGTTTGAGTGCTGAGTCACATTAACATGATTTGATAATATTAAAATTTAATAAAATCAAAAATTGTTTCATTCCCTCGACAAAATATGTAAGCAGGAAAAAAAGAAAAAAGAGATTTGTTTAGCCCGCATTTCCATTAATGTTTGATTGTAATTTCGAGCAATTTCGCTGAGTAATATGTATAAGACACACTTAACGAACCATTCTAGTCGACGAGGTTACTGTGGCATTGTATGTAAGCCTCCAACTAAGACGACTGTATGGCGCAGTTGGGTAAGTGCCTGCACAGCATTAGTGAGGCCCCCGGTTCGAATCCCAGTGAAAGCAAAGTCAAAATGATTTTATGAGGTTTTCAAATCTGGTCCAGTCACCATTTGACGTTGTGATCAAATTGACAGCACTATCAGTGGAGTGATCGATCAGTGGTAGTAGTCTGACTGGGGGGTTGCTGCCTACCAGAACAATGGAGACTGTCGTCATGTCTGCTCCAGTATGGCGTTTAATGACATCTGGAAAAATCCTTCAACTATTGTCCTGTACAACGTATAACTGATGTGATAGAGAAAACTTTAGAGCAACAGCTCGTTTGCTTAGCTGGATCGGGCTGTTTCGCTCGGGGGGTCCGCAAGCCTTTATTTGTCTAAGTTTTGACATTAAGGCCTGAACTATAAGCTTTGCCAATCTCTACGAGGAACATCTTATATCATTTTAGAGAACTATCTCTTTGATAGAATCTTCCTTGTTAAATTGCTGTTAAATGCTGACAAATTGAGAATTTTTCTTTTCTTGTTCCCACTAATCGTCAACAATAATGTTACTATTGCAAAATAAACAAAAAAACGTAATTGTAAAAATAAGCGCCTTCAATCCCTGATCAATGGGATTATGTGTTATTTTTTTTTAGGAAATACTTTTCTATTACGTATTCTTTGAGTGCATAGTTTACATTACCAGCGTGTTTCCATGCGGCTTTTTATGTGTAAGTACCAAAAGAGGGCAAATCAGTCCATATTAATTTTACATTTTACTTTTACTAAACTAAAACTCAAGTGAACGGAGCACAGCACGAGCAGAACTAGCAGGAAAAAACAAAGACGTGTTGCTATTGGTAAAGATTCCAAGGCAAGAACAGGGTGAAGCAGCAATTGTGCTATAATCAGAAATTCAAACTATTTTTTTTGTAATCAATGTTTTTTTTTTTGTATTGGATAGAGAATTTAATTTAATTTTTTTTACTAATTGCTTTTGCATATGATGATCGCAAATGACCTCCATGCTCATACGCGCATGTGCAACACTTAATTAGAAAATTGTTCATTGTGGCCTGAAGGGTTGAAGGCGGAATGTTTGTTTGTCTTAATTATAGTTTTGTATACCTCTTGCTCAACAGGCCAGTGCAGTCAGGCCAGCTGAAATTGGGGGCCAGCTGAAAGTGGAATGTCCTTGCATCTTCCTGGAGCCAATCGCTCTTGAATATACCTCAGGATCTCAGATCAGACCTCAGATCTGGGCAAAATAGCTACTTCAACATCTTTAAACGACGGTTCCCATTGACAGTTCTGTTACACACGTCTTCTTCCAAGAAGTAAGGCCCCGCGCACTAAACAGTGACTTGTTATGGGTACATTTCCCACTCATGGAGTATTTCTGGAGTGGATTAACGCCATATATTTGCTTATTTATATTGCCGTCTATGGAGGGGAGTGCCGCAAACACCCGCCTAAATTCCCCTTGGACGGAAATGAAGGAATGCAAAGCATGCTACCGCTGCTGTATCCAAATCCTCTTTTCGGTATCCGAAGCATTCATTGTAATACATTTAAATAGCCAGTCGGCCAAATAAAATAAAAACAAGGCGATTACTCACACAAAAAGTTTTCGATTCATGCTACACCCTGTATTAACAATAAATTGCTGCATAGAACTTTGGGGCTGTACCACAGCAAGAATTATGAATATTTTACAGGCTTTTCAAATCAGGGTGCTTAGAACTGTTAATGCACGGTGATATATCAGAAACGACGATATCCACTGAGATCTTCGAATTTTACTGAAATTAATAAATTTTAAATTCTTCCGATGCGCCGCTTTATTATCCGATCCTTGACGAAACAAACTTCTTGAGCCAACTTCAAATGATTAAATCATTGGTCCTATGCACTTGTCTTGAACCGCGCATAGTTCCGGTGTTAGTATGGACTTTCAATCAAGAAATACAAACTTCTAGATAAGTGCTTCACTTAGTTGTACCTTGTATAGCAAGCATATAACGAGACGGCTTTTAGTGAGTATAAATCTCACACCACTATTGGCGAATGTTGAAGGTTTCCACCTTCCCTTGGAAAACTGGTTCTCATTGACAGCAGAGGGAGTACTCTTTCACTTTCGCTGCAACAACCAACTTGAACACATCGAACCAATTTGGCACGTACGCGAATCGCTTGGTCTTGTTGGGTTGGAATAGTGTTCACCAAAAAAAGAAACAATGTCTCTGTGTACCGTTGACACCGCTAATGATTCCACCGGCCCATAAGACACACCAAAGAGTGACTTTTTCTAGATGTAATGGCTTGAGTTTTTCTTCTTCAACCACGGTTTTCAAACAAATCTGAATAATTTGTAAATGCTGCTCCGGCGTGACTGCTCATGATTAATTGCCAAATCAAATCAGACCTCACAGAACAACCGACAACTGCCAAATCAGCTATCACGCACATTTTGAAGTTCATAATTTGTACAATGGAAGATTGTAAGTACCTAGGACCAATTCATGAACGAGTAGGATTAAGTACCTCAAAACGTAACTCGCATTTTTAAATTGGGGGACTATTTTGCAACAGAACTTCTGAAGGAACTTCTAATTAATCATCGCATCCCATTCAAAATTTCTAGTTGCGCTTGAAAATGTATTTAAGAGCTGTTCAACTGGAACCTCTAAACAGCCTCACACTGTACGACAAAATACAAAATGAAATATGTGACGAACGAGGCAGTTAGAGTAATTTGATTCTCGTTATTTTATGCAAAAATTATGATACGACGGAGGATCGGCACAACAGTAATGATGCTCAGGATAATGCCAACCCAAGGGGCCGCCCACACAAAACCCATCAATCGAGTGGAGGAGGCGCATCGAATCAAACGTATGAATGTGCACAAGTGATACACATGCTATCGATTTATATTCCTCACAAGCAGTTTTTTATTATTAATAATAACAATTTGTCTTCTTATCGCATTGGTTGTCGTTGAGACTCGCTTGCTATTCGGTTCTCGGAACTCCTTCAATACCCACAATTACACCGAAATCAATAAACTTCAGCTCACTCTTGACGAGCTTTCTTTTTTTTATCCAATCCCCAACTCCCATTGCGACCGGTCCTCCTACATGTAGGTTTCTCCTTTCATGCGTATTATTTCCAATTACTTATTATTTCGTCTCATTTATAATTTTTCTTCTTCCTTTTTTGCTTGTAAAGGATCCATTGATGAAAGGACAGATTCAAATGAGAAGAGGCGCATGTATACATGTGTGAACCGCCTCAGTAACTTATGAGGAGGATAACATCAGTGTCGCACGAAGTCGGCCAAGCAGGAAAGAAAAATGGATGCTGAGTTTTTGCAAACTAATTCCCTTTAAACATGACACGGCATGGCAGTCGAGCAGATTCCGTGCCCGTCAGCGAGGTGCAAGGACATGAAATTTGTACTTCTGACAACATTCTCAGGGAAACTTGTGGGGTAGTATGCGCCATTTCTGCCGCATCATTGTGCTACATTCGCTTTGAGTGTAATGAGAATGGGAAATCGTTTATTTTTCGGTGTTCGCTGCTTGTGCCTGGATTTGATTACATTATCTTCACGGAACAGTCTCTGGATGCTATTTGTTTGGATAATGCTTTTCACAGGACATTGACACCGTATTTAAATGTGGGTTGCATGCAAGGATGGTGGGTATTTCTGTGTTTCCCTGTGCTTCGTTGGCTTTGTTCCACAATAGAGGACGCAAATGCCCGTTGTACGTGTAGAGAGCAATGAACTCATTAAATGTTCTTTCTGTCTTACCAGCTTAAGTTTTATGAGTTGAGCACTTAAAACATTCTACCTTACTTTAGCGGAGTTTATCCTATTATTTGATTTCTTGTCGTGAAAAATTTATGATTAAAGTTGAGTGGATTTAATAAACGTTCTAAGCTGGATGTGGATATTGTTCGTTCTTACCATTCAGTACAAGTCGTGTAATTAAGTGCACGTGTAGTCATTATTCTTTTCTAAAGTCGTACTTGTTCCTTGTTCTGCTCATTCAATGGGTGATGAAGAGAGATTTGAAAATCTTTATTAAGCTGAATTTGGTGGCGGGGAAAACGAATAGTAAGTAAGAACTTATTCTACAGGGTGGGCCATAAAAGACCAACCGTGTAAGACGATTTTTATTTCCGAAAGTACCTAGAGTGGACTCAACTAAGTCGACTTTTCACGGGATACCATGATTTGTTCGAGCTAGAGGGAGTTTTGGAAAATACGGAGTTTGAGAGACTAACTGCATCAGCTCTGTTGATTTCCAACTGAAATTTCACTAAAACATTAATCTAGATAGGTTTCCATGGCTTGGATCCAACGAATGGCACAAGGGAGAGGACAATGCTACGTTCCCACCGAAAAGAAACCGCGAGGTTGGGATTCAATTTTACTGAAACCTCAATAAGCAGTTCGCATCGAGTTTGAAATGGTTTCGCTCTCAATTTTCTCTCAATTTATAAGTGCCCGCCAAAACAAATGTCACTCGCGCTCAATTTTTAAATGGCCGCCAGAACAGCTGTCTGTTGACAGGAAATGATAGTTCACATGAAATGAAAAATTTACCACCAAAATGAACAAAATAAACTCAAGTTCACGCAGTACGCTTGTTCGGGTTGACAACCTCTCAAAAAATTCGACATAAATGGTGAAAACAAAGGCCAAGAATCGAGAGAAAATGTCCGAGTTAGTGGGAGTCAGGACAGTATTAGGAAGCTGGCGCGCTGCTGTAGCTGTTTGTACTTGCAGGAGGGTCCTCGGCCCTAAATGGGGGCTGAAACGAAAAATGAAACACTGGATGTATGCAGCAGTCGTTAGACCAATTCTAACATATGGCATCCTTGTTTGGTGGCCAGCATCACAAAGATCTGCGTGTACTTGCATCACGGGTGGACTTCGGTCCACCCCAGACGCAATGGGAACAATGTTGCAGATACTTCCCATGGACATTTACGGGAAGCTTTCAGCTACCAGGCAGGGGTTAGGTTGAGGGTATGCAACAAACATGCAGTTAAGGACACATGGAAATTACCAAATACCGAACATCCCCATGAATAAAGATTATATTGCACGCGTCGCGGACTTCGAATTTGGATATAAAAAATAAACGCTGATCCCAAATAGAGCATAATCTGCCAATCTGGAGGTATACACAGGCTTATCCAAAACGGAAGAAGACACCGGCCTAGTTATAGCAGCAAAGTCTCCCTCTTCCTGTCCCGTCGATTGCCTAACCACTGCAGTATATTCCAGGCGGAAGTAAAAGCTATTCAAGAGCGGCCGACTTACAGTCAAGGAACCCGATCAACGGAACTCGATATCTATCGCTATATACATAGACAGTCCGGCGGCCATTAAGGCTCTGGATACACCATCAATCAAATCAAAGATGTTTAAACTTCACCGTCAATCTCTTAGGGAGATAGCGGTCCGATGTGACCTTGACCTATGCTGGGTCCCTGGGCATCATGGTATTCCAGGCAACGAAAGGGCCGGTGAATTGGCTAGAACGGGGATGGGCTTGCCGCTGCCAAGTAATCAGGACACCCTCTCGAGAAGTAATGAAGTCCTTGCTTCGGAGATGGATGGAATTAGATACTTTCAGGACCACAAGGCTAATATGGCCTTCAATAAATCTAAAAATAAACAAGATCACTCCTAAAACTAAACAGAAAGGAAATCAGCTACTCACTGCCTATTCGGCACACACGCAGAAGAATGGGAACAATCTAGAGATGTTGGGACTGCGCTTTAGTGCCTCGGCAACCGCCCAGACAGGGAAAAGCAGGATAGTCAATAAACAGCCTAGAAGAAATGTCAGACAAATAAAAATGCTTGACATAGCAAAATTTACAAAAAGTACTAAATAGGTCTAACCCAGCAAAGGAGTGCATCATTTAGGATATGCGACAGTACGAAGTTTTCAGGTGTTAAGATCTCTGAAGATCTCTGAAGAGGAACCGGTCCCGGATAGTGACATCAGAATGAATCCAATCATGCATTAAATGGGCAATGGGCCAATCACTTTAACCTAAGCAGACCTATATGAAGCTTGCCTTGACTAAAAACAATGCGATATCAAGGACAGCTCTAGTCAGTTGTCGACTAAGTCTCTGAATGCATTCACATTCAACTCTTGAACTGTCGCCTGATATTTGATCATCAGCGACATTTCAGAAATTTGCGAAGGTGACGAACTTGCTGTAAAGTCCACAGCCTGATCAGAATGAGCTGACCGAATTTCAGGACTGCTATGGCTGGCCGCTTAACCCTTAGACCGGGTCAGCCTTTCAACGATTTCCACAGAAGCTGCAGACGGAGATGACGAAAATATTGTGCACCTCCTCTGTAAATGCAGCACTCAATTCTCCTGCGAAGTCTCCTAGGAGCTTGTTTCTCCTACCACCTGGCCGAGCTCACCAATGTTTGCTCAGAACCAACTGGTTTGCGCATAAGGATCGATCCTGGTGGTCCTCAGCCACTCTAACCTAACGTAATGAGAAATTTAATCCATCCGTATATTCCATCCAGAACAAAGTAAAAGCCGCCCATAAACTTTAGTGCATTCCAAAAAATCAGTTAAAGTAAATAAAGGAAACGGGGTTTTGAGCACAGATAACTAACTAGTGAAATAAAATGTGAATTTAATGCATTCTAGCCGCAGCATATGGGGCAGGTGTGGACATTAAAACCACTGATGGCTCTCACGATAAATATCTGCATACACATAAATCACCTTAAGAAAGAGCAAACTTTGTAAACTGGATCATGACAAACTTTCACATTCACTTACCAAGGCGTATACGTAACAAATGCATCGAGTCAAAAGTCGAATGAAGCTCGCATATTTCTGTGAATTCTGTGTATAGGCATGCATAAACCACCCCTCAACAATGAAGCACACACAAACAAGTGTCCATATCGAAGCACATACGAAAAGCACTCGTATTCAACTGTGCAGCCTTTTCACTTCACATGTTGTTATAAAATTACGCACGGTACTGTGTGCTTATGATAAAATTATACAACCGGATAACTTTACTAATTAGTCTCTAGAGTCAATGTGAACGACCCATCTTCAGCCCCGTGCCCTCGGTGGGGTGGGAGAGCCCAAAAGTACAAACATGTATATTCTTAATAAATATTTTGCTAAATGTAGGGACAAGCTCTCGTGTGCATTTACAAATGTAAAATGTATCCATATTTTGCCTACGTTAAATGAAAATAAATGTAAATCTGTTTTCGTACAACTTGCGACTGTCCAACTATGTGTAGTTTACATGTGTGGTCCCTGAGAACAGAACCCAAACGAAATTTAATATTTAATTGCACAGAAGTTCTACAGCTTCGGTCTAATTTCGTAATGACAAGCAATTAACATGGAACTATCTTCTACTTCGAAGGGAAAGTCATCAACGCAGATACTCAAAGTTGCAGATGGCCTTTAAAAATTAATGACATTCCTTGTAAAAGACCTGAATATACGCGACCGTATAAATGTACATTTTCGAGCGAAGGAGGACACGAAACAGAACAACAAAAAGAAACAAAACACACACAATTGACCCTGGAAGGGTGCATACTTTATTTTTAATTTCGTTCATTTTCACCATCAAACTGGAGATGAAATGTTTTCAAAATTGTATACATTAACTGCTGCAGGGAGGGTTTCCTAATTCGGTGGCCTTGAAGATATCTCTACGTCACCTGAACAAAACGGCGAAAATGAGAATGAAAATACTGTACATCGGAAGAAGACGAGAGTGAAAATTTGATAGACACTTCATGGGTTGAAAGGAAACGGACTTCGTTAGGTACTTGAGACACGTACCGTCATAAAAGCTGTAGGTTGTCAAATTAAATGACAGCAAGGCGATTGGACCACCACGCGAAATGTCAAGGGTGTCAAAGCCAATGAAGAAGGTTCCATTGTCGCTTATCATTACGTAACAAATAGATACAACAAATCATTTTGAATCAAATTCAAACGTTCTACAAATAAAGTAGTGGTTCTGGTTTTGTGTTATGAACGACTCGCGAATCACTGCATATTACTGTCAAGGAAATTTTTTCTCTTGTGAGCATAGAAGTGTGTGTGTGTGTATCCCTTCACTCGTGACCGAACAATAGCACGCACAACACGAGTGGTTGTTGTAGAGAGAAATGGGAATAAACTCCTCATGAACTGAAAACGTCACAACAATTACTGTCATCTATGTTATGCAAACTTGCTTTTCTCGCTGAATCAGTGAGGCGACTACTTTTGAATTAGTCATTCCCATAACAACAAAGCCGTAGAGGAAAGTCAATGTAAATGGCCAACTATACCAGACGTACGTAGCGTATATGAAAACCAAACAACAGAAATCAGGATTGTCTTTTAATTGCTCCTGGGAACTTACGCAGAACTCCAATAACAACAGACGTCACGTAGGTAGAGAGCGTTTCATCAAACGTCCAACTGAAATGTCACCCGAGACTGAATACGTTGAGTTCAAGGTTTGCAGTCATGGATGGTCCAGCAATCGCTTATTGTGTGGAAATTGTGAAAACTAATGAAGAAAGTAGTGCCAAGCAGAATATGGCCGGCATAATCATCCCACTGAGCGTGATGTAGACAAAAGTGTTAATGACAATTCGCAGAGACTGGCTCTGTAACAGATGACTTACATAACCGTGGCCCATGACTGAAGGAAATGAAAATGTTGAAGAAAACCGAATGTGTGAATATCACCGCTAGCGACGCATTTCAGCTTGTCTAACGTCGGTATGGCATACTTTGCACGTTGATTCGCATCTACAGCCAATGCACTCACTCAAGAATTGACAGCTGAGCACGGAATTCATAGCGCATACCCCGGCGGGCCAATTTGTTGCTGCGACTAGTGTTGCCGCTGAACAATTTGAAAAAATCGCATAAAAAAGTGGCTGGAGACAAAAAAGCCGCAATTGTCCGAAATCGCTACTAATTGTGAGATTTCACCATACTTAGGAGTGGTGCAGTCATTTAGTTGCTTTTTCTTATAATTATTGTTGAGTTTATTGCTTATGATAAACTTATCAACGTGTTTCGCGAAAGAAATATGTTTGATATAAAGTAGTCGCCGAAGTCATTTTATGGCATCGGGCGCCTTGCTTCTTCAAAAACGTGTCAAATTGCGACTAAAGTCGCATAGCGGCAACCCTGGCTTGGACATCAGCATTTTCAGGGCCAATTTTCACAGAACATTTTCTTTAGCAATGAGGTTTTCATGAGAATCCAAAAGTCATTGGATGATGTGTCTGTGAATTGGTCTTCTACTGTCGCTTGCCCATACCTCTTCGAAAATGAGGGAAGTTTGACCATCACCGCCACAGTCATTATTGGCCTCAAATCGAAAATATGGATGCAGAAGACATGTGTGAGGGAGATTGCCACGTCTCTCACAACGAGACCTGTCTTACCTTTACATAGAGGGTCAGGACCTAGCATCTCAGCAAAAAGTTGTGCGTGCTGTTGTTCTCGAGTGGAAGGGCCCTACAATTTTATGTCGACTTGGAACGGCCAATTTGAGAAGGCGTTCCTAGACAGTTATACTTTTCAAGCATTGTCAGTGACTCGAAAGAGGTGGAGCCGTGAAACTTATTTTTCCCGTGCCGGGAATCTAGCCTGGACAACGTACCCTCAAAATGCGTAGGAGTCGATGCACAAACTCACAACGCCACGTTTTGCAACATTAATTGCCTGCACAAGTTATTCCACGGTTTGAATGGTGATATGAACTGGCTACCAAGATCATGTGATTTGTAGAGCTAGGATTTATTTTTGTGGCACCATGCAAATTATCGTTTTGAAGCAGACTACGTCTAAACGGTCGGTCGGTTTGTCAAGTTGAGGTCGGTATGCTTTGACAAGTCACCAAAAATGACCCAGCTCGTGTTGAGTGCTGCAAGAACGCCTGTAACGGACATTTTAAAGAACTCACATTCCATTCATAATGACAAGATTCCAGAAGAACATATTTTCTTCTTTCTAATTCGACCTCAGCGTCAAGTCAAGGAGATCCTTCAGCCAACACGGTATCCAGCTAGTTAGTTATTCCAGTCACGCACACCAAATTGGTTCAGGTCGCACTCCACTTGTACATCCCACAGTCCCACAGGCTCGAAGTCGAAGGCACTTCGAACCGGAACTCAGCCACTTAAGGCGTTGGATCTTGAGACGCCTGACTGACAGCTAGTGGTATAATCATCTACTCCAGATGCTACCAACGCAAACAGAATCAAACTTTTCTCTCGAGGACACAAAGGACTTCTTCGTCTGCTTTCAAGAGGATGGCCGTGAACTTACCCACACACAAATTGAAAGGTAGGTACATCGGTCAACAGGCTGTAAGGAATGGGGGACATGATATGATCATTGTCTAGTATGTACAATGTCAGATGTGTTCCTCGAGAGTGAGCCCAATTACTCAATTACTCCATCAGCACGAGTTATTCTTTGATTTCGGTACATGAGTTGGGCTAAGTTGTGAGTTCATGCGCAGGTTTTCCCAAACTCAACCACCGCTTGACTCTGCCACAGTTCGTGCATAGAGACTGTAAGGCCCCCAAAAGAGGACCACACACTTTACCTCGATGAACTCGGTTGTATGGCTTGTATAAAATAGCTGTATATTGATTTGCATTACTCCAAAGCCTTCTCGAGTATCATTCATGGAGTGAAAAGCTGATCGGTTGTACATCTGCGGGGAAGAAAACCGCACTGTTCGCCCCCTATCGTGGACTCAACCAAAGCTCCAGAACACGCCTCTAACACTTTAGCGTAGACTTTCATAGGGAGACTTAAAAGATATCCCCCATTAAGAGGAGAAATCTATTTTTTTTTTTTGACAATCACCCCAGTTTACCAATCGCCGAGTGGGTCACCGCGTTCCCAGGCCACCTTAATGACAAGAGAAAGCTTGAAACTTCCTCGATAACCAAGCATATCTGGCAGCGTTTCATCCACGCCCGTGGATTTGCTAACTTTCCAATAACCAAAATAACGTCCTGCATCACTGAACTCACTCAAGACTACTGGTCTGCCAAGCTCTGCGGCCGTTTAGGAATTGAACTGCTCCGAACTTTAATTGAAAAAGGAAAACCGTAGAAAGAGAATGAAAGAAATTCAAACCGTAGTTGTGATTTTGAAAAGCAGCAACTCAGTCGTAAGTGCGATTTCAAAGTTCGAATATGAAAATTATTTCATAATTGATGACAAACTGACTCTCAATCGATGGTGGAAGGCAGAAATGACGCCAAACTTCTACCTCTCTTGCCCTTAAAAATTCTTGACGATCCCTGGATTTTATCTGCTCCGGCTCCGTGAAACGCCTCAATTGTGGAAGGATAATAAAGTCTGTTTGACAGCTTGTCAAAACCGCCACCTTTTGCCCTGTTGTGTGACGTCTTTCAGAGTACGTTTTTGACGTTCGATAGCTCTTAAACAGAAATGAAGTATGATAGAGACGCCCAACTTCTACCTCTCTTGTCCCTTACAATTTTTTGACAACCATTTCTAGAGCCAAATTGACCAATCACAGAACGGCATTTACGTTATTTCGTAATGACCGTCAAAAATTCATGAATAACTGTCAAAAAATCTTTCAAATTCGTCGATAGACTAGGGATCAATCAGCTGTGAAGTTGGGCATCTCTGGAAGGATAATAAAGTGTGCTTGACAGTTCTACAGGGGCCCTGCGTGTCGTCATTGCGGGAATTTTCATGTAAATATAAATTTAAAGGCGGAAACAGCTGCGTTTGCTTATTTTTTGTTGCTGTTTCAATAATATTTCTTTTCAAGTTATTTTCGTATCTAATTGATTTGCTTAAATGCTTTGTTCTAAAATACAATTACTCAACTAATTTTCCGGATGTAACGTTAAAACAAGTCAGACTTCCATCGACCCTTGTTGTAGGACTCGGACTTTGGGCTCCCTTTTTGTCTAATGAACACTTTGTGTCGTTTAGCTTATCCTTAAGGCATCAGCATCAGTTAAATGTAAGGAGAAATCGCTCCTAGCGATGTTTTCCAATTAAAATGTCTGTGGCAATAAACCAAGCCATTTGCACGACTAGATCATGTGGAAACTTCAAAAAAAAATAATTTTTTCCAACATGTCCCCGGTAATTATCTTTTACAACCTCTGACTGCACAGTGCGGCATTTTCATTCATTTCTGAATAGACTCACTGATTTTTTTATCAAAGAAATTGAAATTGTGGTCAATGCTTAAGAGGCACAGCTACCGAGCGTCAAAAACAGACTCTGAGTGACGTCACAAAACAAAGCAAAAGGTGGCGCTTTTGACAAGCTGTTTATTAATTATCATTACACAATGGTCTCAATTTCTCAATTTTGCCTAACTCTTTTCGTTACTGATGTTCTTAATGCGGTCCACGGAGCCGGATCAGATAAAGTCCATGTCTACCTGGAAAATATATTGTGATGCTCCAGCCAAGACGTCGATATTGTGAGTCAAAAATATGTCAACACCACCAATCTTGGTTATGACAGGTCAAAACAAGGGGTTACTCATGAATCAATCCCAAGAAGACGATACATACATTTGATCGTTAAATAAATGATAAGTCCACTGGAGCTCGCAAGGGAAAGTCAGAGATTGGGAAATGGACTGACCACTTGAGCTCAGGGTGCGTTCATCGCTGACGATCGGTTATGAAAGGGATGAGAATCGTGGCAGTATTTTTTTATTCCAGTATTTTCTCAGCTCCTCAGCTGGTGTTTAAGATTATCCTTCAATAAATGCTTGAAAAGTGCACTTTGTTTATTTAATAATTATATTTTCTTAATCATCTTTTTCGGAAGACTTGCCTTGAGTTGACTCTTCGTTGGAAGACTTGTCCAAAAGTCTTTCAAAGTAAAATGTATCAAAGTAAAATGTATGAATTGCGCGTTCGTTCTGAAGGACAAAACAAACTGTTTTTCTGTTCATTCACCGCTGGACCCGTTTTAGCACGGACGCGGCTCAATGCTCATTGATGACTCCCTGCCATCGGTGAATCACTTCAATCTATCCTTAGAGCTGAACGGGAATATCCATTCAAACAATGTTTAGAAATCAAAATCAAATCAAATTTGCTTTCAGAACCAAAAAACTAATGAGACTTTATATAAATTGCATAGACAGTGTTATTGATGAAATCGATAATCCTAGGTCAAACTAAACCCACAAGCAACTCACATTTGCGATGTGAGAATAAATTGTCCTAAGCTAAACAAAATATGCAATCAGAGGAAATTAATTAATCAATTAAATGGTCTCAAGCTGTGCCAGACTACACAAGCCATTTGCATGACCAATAAACATGCCTGAACACAACAATCGTGATACAGACTTAATTATGACGAACAGAATCGAATATGCTGATGAAAATGGAGTTTTTTCGCTCATTAAAGTGGAACCGACCAAATTTAGTATCGCTAGATGGTGGCAAAACAATATACATGTCTACATTATGTATATGGTTCTATCAAACAACAACGCGCTTTACAGACAAGCAAGTGAGAACACAGTAATGGACTGCTACGATGGTGCAGTATAGCCTTTTACTTATGAGACCTCCCTGGTCTGGTCAACGTACGGTTCACATTTTGCGTCTGCATTAATTATGCAGAATTGGACGAATTGTATAACTAAATGAGTTTAGTTACGTGTACATGGATCCATCATGAAAGTATACTAAAAATATGAAATACAAGCCACACCAAGAGGATGACCGTGAACTTACCCACACACAAATTGAAAGGTAGGTACATCGGTCAACATGATAAATTTACTGTGATGACTACAGAAAAGGAAAGCCATGGCAAGGGTGGCTGATAGCAATGATAGAAGGGTAGAAGGATGTCCCAAATGTGACGCAAGATTTGAACTTGTCGCCGAATTGTGGACAATACTGGACAAAAAACAATTTGACAGCTGATATTCTAGACTTAGTGACAAATGGACCACTTCTTGCTATACGACAACATGTTTTCACTATCGAGCAATGTCTCTAACAAATAATAATGGAAGCTTAGCGGCCACAGTTCTAACATTTCATAAAAAATATAGTCGGAATAGTAAAGGGTGGTTAAATAAGGGCCGATGTTGAATGTGAACCACAACTAAACTTCAAGTTTATTTCTGCATTTCATTTGACATTTCTCAATCTCAGACTAACTCAATGAACCATGGAAAGATACACAATCGAGCAACGCGTTAAAGTTATTCAGGCTTATAATGAAAATGGGCGTTCAAATCGAAATGCATATCGTGCACTTCGTGAAACAATAGCTCTTTTGCGCGACAAATTCAATGGCCGTGTTATCTCACGTGGTGGCGATGTCAATTGGCCGCCAAGATCATGTGATTTGACACCGTTGGATTTTTTCTTTGGGGTTATTTGAAAGAAAAGGTGTACGTCGATAAGCCAGCAACAATTCAAGAGCTAAAGGATGAGATAATTCGGCACATTAACGGCATTTCAGAACCTCAATTATGCTTCAGCGTCATCGAAAATTTGGACAATCGGATGGAGGTGTGGCGCCGAGGTCGCGGCGGCCATTTGGCCGATATTTTGTTCCATACATAATTGAACCATACCAATATTATCATAATAAAAAGAAATGACAATAATTTCCTAAATAATTTGTTTTTTATTCAAAATCAACATCGGCCCTTAAAATTTAACCACCACATATTAACATCGTCAACTGTGACGGGATTAAAGTCAGGGGGACTGGACCAACTGCTACCCACACTGGACTTCCAAAAACAAGTAGTTCAAATGCCAATATCAAAGCATTGCTTGAGTGTGTCGGTGAAAATCCCTGAACATCAATTCGATGTGTTCGACAAGCAGTTGTTACAAATTTCAAATTTGGCTAGTGAATCAGCGACTGTTCTCGGTGCTCGATATCGCGACATGATAACACTGTCCTCTCCGCCGAAATCAGATAATACTGATGTGGCCAATAAGGGTTTCAACAAGACGGTATCACATGTCACACACGAATCAGAATTGGCCGCATAGATCGTGTCATCAAAGTCGATCCATCAAAGTCAAAGGACCCACGCATTATAGGAGCAAATTCAACATTGCATTCAAAAAAATTCAGCCTCATTAACGGAGAATGGTTTCGCAAAATTTCTACAAAAGAGTGCGAGCAAAGTCGTGGAGGACTTTTGCCCTATGTGTTATGCCATAAATAACAGTACCCAGTCAGTCTGTAATAAAGTGCTATGCAGGTTAGTATGTCGCACTTATATCGAATGTGACCGAAAGAAAACCTTGAAAGCTATCGGGTTCGTTGGCGGAGTGGGTTGGAGCATTGCTCAAGGTTTCTACAAGTTCTGTGTTCAAATCTGACTGAAGCTATTTTTTTTTTAAAGGCAACATTTTTTAGGGGTCTAGGCTAGTTAGACCAGGGGTCGTTTACTTCATTCCTGCTGTAAGTAAAGCCGAGACTCCCGGCCCGTTTAAATGATATGCTTTTTCAAACATAATGGCATGAATGTAGCTTCAAAATATAGACAGAATTAATATGTGTATCACACCCTTGTTGTTTTGTTTAAAATTCTTTTCCTACCGTTCTTATGGAGTTTTTCAAAATAGTAGTAAATAGTTGTAGTGTCAAACATTGAAGAGAATGTAACTTTGCAAAGGTATGAAGTGGCGAATGGCAGTATTACAGTGTTACCACAATTACCAAATTTGCCGCGATTGAGTCAAAAGGGTCTATAGGACTATTGTTTCTTAGATTTGACTCGTTTTTTTCAAGAATAACGGACTTGGTCCAACCATCGCGTCCTGTGTCTGCCAAGCGGTCGCTTGGCCTGATGGAATCACATTCGACGCCCGCATCGGAAGTCGTGATGAAGGGGACATTCGTGCCACGTGACCAAACCACCGAGGTATAGCCCTCTCCGTTCAAAGGAGCATCTCCTCAATGTTGAGTTCATCGCGCACTGCCGTGTTTCTCACCCTATCTCGGCGAGTAATTCCCACAACAGCAGGGAGAAATCTCATCTCAGCAGCTTGTATTCGCGGTCTTATTCTTTCGGGCATTGCCCAAATTTATGATCATAGGTGAGAGTTGTGTGTATGGAAAACCGGTAACTTGGCTTTGACACTAAGCTCGATCTTCCTGATATCAGACCTACCAAACTGTTTCAAAATTGACCAGCTTGACAAATCCTACAGGATACTTAAATTTCTCCACCTGCTTCAATGGGACTCCACGAACATGTAGAGTGCATTGAACAGGCGTTCTGGAGATGACCATAACCTCCGATTTGTCCACGTTGACCTTCATTTCAGCATCAGCACATGCAGCCACAAACCTATCGAATGCGCGCTGAAGTTCCGTCGGGAAGATGTGACTCATTTATTTTCAAAATTACTCGATTTTGAAGCTCCTGGGACTCATAAATAATTTAACCTGTGGTAACACCGGGCAGTAACAACCTCAAAGCCTGATTTAAAAGGTGAGGGTACTCTCCTCTTCCCTTTATCCAGAACTAATGAATAGTTTTTAAATTGAATTCCATTCTCAGCATACCATCTGCGGCTAAATCTATAGCAGCGAGTTCGACGAATCGGATTTAATTTCCTCTTTTTAGTTTCATTTCCTCTCTCAAAATCCAGTTCTGAAAAGTAACTTAATAGTTTCTACTCTAAATTATGCAAATTCTGTCCCATGGCATGAATTTGAGAGCTTACTGATATTTGATTAATCCGATGAAACAAGGGAAAATAAATAAACATTTATTTTTGTCTGACCACAAACGAAATTTTGCGAGTAGTCCTCTGATATTGTCTCTTGCAGACTCTTATTCAAGACGTTCAAGTGGTCAAAAAGATCAGCGAGAAAGGTTAATATTAAAAGCCAGGTGGAATCAGAAAATTGATTGGAACTCCCAAATTTTAAATCTTGTTTAATTCCAAAACTCTCCATACCTCCAGCCATCCGATTAAACATGTTCCCTCCAATGCGAAAGTAGAATTCATTTTTCATAAATTCCTTAGAATCCGTCTACGTTGCTGTCTAAAATATATTTACTACCGTGAAATTATTACATTTGTCTTTACCTTTCTTCCCTTGTGATGTGCTCAATAGAACACAACTTTGACAACTTTGACAGTTCTTGTCATGCACGCAAGTTCTAAGGTTTCCAACTTTGACAGTTCTTGTCATGCACGCAAGTTCTAAGGTTTCCAACTTTGACAGTTCTTGTCATGCACACAAGTTCTACGGTTTCCCTCAGAATACGAAAACCTTACAATTTGTGACTCTCCATGTGTCTGTTGAGACTAGTGACACATCACAGAGGTATACCAAAATAGGGCTAAGGGCTTCGACACATCGAATACTTTACTTGAGTAGCGTCCAAACATTCGTTCACGGTAGATGACACAATGAATTCTTCAACGCAGCTGGAGTTAATTTGTTTGTATATGTACTTTTCAAAGTATAGCTGACGCTGACGCAAGTAAAGTATTCTCTGTGCCGGAACCTTAGTAATTCGAAAAGCACTGTATTACTTTTACTCTTGTATAATTAGACCTTGTTTGGAAGGGGTTCAGTGTATGAAGCTTTTTAAATAACTGACACATATAATGTGAGGGTCGCCAAAATGGTTTTCCCAAACAAAAGGGTCGCGCACTCAAAAAGTCTGAAAACACACAGCTTTATACTTATGAACCATCAACTTAGAAACGCAATCCACAGTCAAAGTCCAATTAAAAAAGACTCGTGCTCAAGTCTACCAGTTGCATCACAAAGCCCAAAACGTGAGTTCTGTATATTCTTCAGCTAATTCTATTGAAAGCTTGATGCAACTATTTCCTGGACCATCACGGGAGTTCAATGTTTTGTAAGTACTTTGAATGCCAAAGTACAGCTGCGTAGAGGCACACCGCATCCTCTAATAACCAATGGAGAGATGCTATACACGCAGACACAGAATTGAAAGTTTTTATGGAAATAAAAACACAATGTGCGAACAGAAAGACTACCCCTTGAGTGTGGTGACTGAAAACATAGTTAGAAGCGAAGGTGTAGAGGGAGACAGGTAAAAGACACATCTGTGCTCATTCGTCTTAAGTGTGTGTGGATTGTAGTGTATGCAGCATTGTAGTACGCCCGAAAAGCAGAATTAAGTTTAAATGCGATAAAAAATGAAAAGGACCCAAAGGACTTTGTAAAACGAATGTGTTCTGTAAGTCCTATGGCCTTTTGAATCTTATCTAGCAAAAGCAGGAAGTTGGATGTTGGGTGCTTGGCCGCTGTGTAATAACTAAACCCTTTCCTTTTTCTTCACGCTGTACATGGCAGCAAGGGATACGTACACACACAGAGTGGTGTAAGTTCTCCACGACGGCAAGTTGGGAACTCTTGACGCCTAACCTAACATTTGGACTGACTTATAGAAGATAGATAGAAATCCCTTTACCGAAATCCGATGCAGGTCTCAAATGGCTTGAAATTCATTGAGCGGTTCTGCAGGGTACATGGCGTATATTCTATCATGTGACCAAGCCACCAAAGCATAGCCCTTTCCGTTCGAAGGAGCAGCTGCTCAATGCTGAGTTCCATCGGGTAGGTGCACGCTTGGCAGACTCAGGCAACTCGCCTAGTTACTCTACAGTTCTTGATAAGTTACAGTCGATAGCAGAGGATCGAATTGTCCCAGCTCAAGGATATCGAAGTCAAACAAAAAATACGGTCCTTTTATAAAAAAAAGCGCAGCTTGGAGCGTCAACTATCGGCTCAGCTACGGCGGCGCGTGCGAGGCTTTTCGGAAATAAACACCAATTTCGGCGTAGATTCCAAAATACCTTTATTGAATTAAAGGTTACTATTATTTCAATAAATTAACATACGAAATCAGGACTTACCGTCTCGGATGGTTGAAACAAGTTGCGATACAATTTTTGGGGAAAAAATTAATAAATTAGGATTATTATTGTAAGTTAAACTGAACAAAATGTTGCGAATCCTGCCCGGCTGTCTTCCAAATCAAAAAGAGAAAAACAATACAAATGACGAAATTAGGTACTCTCCAAGGTAACGGGGGCACACCTTCTTATTAATGCTACGGTGCGCGCATGATTGCTCGCAACAAGCTTTATGGAAGGCACTCAGAGTATCAGGAATCCCAACTCCACTCGATGAAGTAGTCCTCGCACCTAGCATTGTAAAAGCCGGTACTGTCGGCCATTAAAAAGCTGAAGAACAGTAAAACCGCAGCGGGCTTACCCTCAGAGATCTTCAAGGCCGGTGGTGAAGTTCTGATCAGCTCCATATGCCAAATCCACTTGCAACAACTATAGAGGCACATATAATCCTGTTCAACGTCTAAAAAATTCTGTCCAGCGTAATGTGAACATCTAATGAAGATTTGCAACGCACAAACCAGGCTTCCGACTCGAAAAATGTTCAGATTAGGGAAAACCTTGGAGAATAACAGCGAGTTTCAAATCGATACTCAGCATATTTTCATCGGTTTTAAAGCCGCATACGAGAGCAGTCATGGCAAGTGACCATTTGATGCGATGACTGAATATGATCCGGTTGTGTCGCACCAAGCTAGAATATACGCCATGTACCCTGCAGAACCGCTCAATGAATTTCAAGCCATTTGAGACCTGCGTCGGATTTCGGTAAAGGGATTTCTATCTATCTTCTATAAGTCAGTCCAAATGTTAGGTTAGGCGTCAAGAGTTCCCAACTTGCCGTCGTGGAGGCATTCACGGCAATTGAAGAAGAGGCGAAGTGAACTCGTCTAAATGTCAATGAGGACACAATACATGATAAATATATGATCTCGACAGAAAAATGTTCCGTCACAAAATATCACTATCGACAGCTACAATTTCGAGGCAGTAAAAGATTTTGTCTACCTCGGGACAAACGTTAACCCCACAAACGACTTAATAATGCAGCTCCGTCGAAGAACCTTTTGCAACCGCTACTACCTCGATTTGTCTAAGCAACTGGACTCAAGCTGACTCGTAGGGCCAAAAAAACAAAAGTCTTATTTGGCCAGTCCTGATTCTTTCAGCATTCCAAAGAAAAAGTCTACATCGAATATATGTTCCCGTCTGCGAGGAAGACGAATGGAGGAGAAGACATAACAGCGAACTCTACGAGCTGTACCATGATGTGAATGTAGGCGGGAGATCGACTGCACTGGATCGGTTACATCGAGCGCATGGACACTAAGAGGGTCTTCGAAACCGAGCCTCCTGGTTCGAGAAGAGAGAAGGTATAAAGACTATGATACCGCGTGTTTAAGACAACTTGGCCTTGATGTATAGAAGCAGTGTCTGCAGGACCGTCACCGGTCCAAAGCAGCTCAGGCTTTGACCCTCCATGGGTCACTGGCATGATAAGTCTGCAATTAGGAAGGCCAACTTCATTGGAAAGCAACAATGATGCACTGAGTTGCGCTTAGTATGACTTTTACTCTTGTTTCTAGTAAAATAATAATAACGCGCATCATTATCACCATCATCTTCTAAACAGCATCGTCCCATAAAAGCGGTCGAGGAGGTTAAGCACGCCCGAGAGATCTTCAGGCAACTCGATGCTCCGCTATCGACTCTAACAAAAAACTCGACTTGGTCCAACCTCCTCGTCCTGGGTTTCCCAGGCGGTCGCTTCCCTGATGGAATCGACTCGGAAGTCGAGATGACGGAGGCATTCGTGTCATATGGCTAAACCATCGAAACATAGCTCTTTACGTTGAGATCCTCGCGAACTGCCGTGTTTGTCACCCTAGCCGGGCGAATAATTCCCACAACAAAACGAAGAAATCTCATCTCAGCAGCTTACTCTTTCGGTCAATACTCAAATTTCATGAACATACGCGAGAGTTTGAATGAATACTGCGTTGAAAACCGCTAACTTGGCTTTGACGCCAAACTCAGCCTGTTTCAAATTTGACCCAGCTTGACCAATCCTTCAGGAAAAAAGAGCATTTCTCCTCCCGTCACTCGTGAAAAAATACCCCGAGATTCTTAAACGTATCCACCTGCTTCAATAGGACTCCACTAACATGTAGAGTGCATTGAACAGGCGTTCTGGAAATTGCCATAACCTCTGTTTTGTCCACGTTAACCATCCCATCGTCAGCACATGCGTCCACAAACTTATCGAGTGCACAATTGAGATTAAAACCGCAGAATACACTTGAGGAAGATCAATGTTTTAACAATGTTTTAGCTAAAAAATATAATTTAAAGATGGACTGTGAAATGTCATTGATGTTCGTTCAATAGCACTGAACGGACGCACTGAATCAATCAAATTAAACAAGAGAGCGAACTTTGATTCCAAATTTCAGTCAAACTAAATCAATTTGAATCGACAAGTAAATTGTAATCAAGTCTCAATTACAGAAGGGCATCATGCATAAGAGATTGAAACAGAAGATGGACAACCTCTCTTGTGTTGTACCCATATCACAAAAGCGCGTTCGAGCGGTCGTGCTTTGACACCTTAAGTAGGATACACGTAAATCCGTCTGCGATACGATATTTCACAGATCGTAATATCGTAAGAGCACAAGGTTCTGAAATCAAACACAGAGCAATATCCGACTTCTCAGCTGATTGACCCTTTGTCCATCGACGAATTCGAGATACAGTTAGTTATGTAGTTGACAGTTACTCACGATTTGACGGTTTATTTATTCCTAACAATTTTCTTTTATTCCACCGCGAGACTAAATTTTTAGCAAACGACTATTGTGCGACTGTTTTGCATGAATTCAATTTTTTGAAAAGATTTTATTTATAGTAAGGACATTTGACTTGACAAACTCGCGCGTTTAATTTCGGGTGCCGCGTGATGACACAACATTCCCTTCACCCCGGTTAAGCCCTTACGACCACTATTTTCACGGCAGTCCTTTCCGAATTAAGTTGAGCATCATCACCATAAATCAATCAGCAGTTCATGCTGAAATGCTGTGTGCGATGTTCCAATCCGAATAAATTGTCACAATATCACTAATAGGTCAGGTTAGGTTTAGGAGGGGGAGTGCGATGTCACTAAATAGTCTCTATCCAGAATGAACGTCAGAAGGAAAACAATCAAGGTGTTACACATTTTTGTTAACGTCCATTCACTGAGACCCCGATGTACACGAACACAACGACAATAAGTTTCCTAATTGGCAATTTTAAATGGCAATATCACAATACACTCTGTTTACAATAATGTTCACCCTTAACGAAGGAACTCTCCGTCTGTGACCATTCTGCAGCGGTCCGCACTATTTCACTTATCCATTAACAACACTGTACGCAAAACGGACTCTCATAACCCCAAAAAATGGTTCAATACTTACACATTGGTCCACAAAGGAAAGGGAGTGCCGAGGAGAACCCATAAAATAGAGCAACAACACTGCAGCTCAGTCCGTTCAATCCAATATAAGGTGGGCGAAGGGAATCATAACAAACAGTTCTGCCATTTGTATCCATCATTTGCTATTCGTTGTGCTCCTTTAAATAACGAAAAAATGTATTCCCAACACTGAAGCTCTTTCTGTTAAGCCATTAGATGTTGACGACGACAACAACGACTACGACGACGACGACGATAACGATGACGACGGCAACGGCAACGGCAACGACAACGACAACGATGGCGAACAAACTCCAAGCACAGGCTTGAAGGTAAATATTTCGCGCACAGAACACAAAAAATTGTTTGTTGCCCCTTGTTGTCATAAATGCCGAAGAACACGAATGCACACCTTAGCCCAACGTACACACACAAATGTACACACCTCCTTTGGGAAGTAGGTACAAACCGGACATACTGAGGCAGAAGGGGTCGGTGAATGAAGCTGATGGTGGTCACAGTGGAATGATACGCTGGGGTTGGTGGGGTGAAATTGAATTAAAAAATAATGTTTATCCCCACATCCGCTTCTCACTACATCCATCTAAACACACATGATGGTACGTAATCATGTGCGAGTGTGTGTGCGTTGGGTGTGCATAAATGTTGCGAAGGAATAAGGTCCAACCAACAGCGCAGAAAAAAAGAAAACATCCCAAACCCAACCGCCTAAAGAAAGAAATACGAGGGTTGGTGTAGGATCATGATTGCCGAAGGAAATTCAAAATCTTCTGTTGACGCCATGCGGCAGCAGCAGTGGAGGGCTTGAAACGTGGGACATCATAACACAAAACACTCTCGCGCACCAACACGCTCAAATACACGAATATCCATCAGCAGCAAACAGCAACGAAAAATGTTGATGCATGCGTGCGTGCGATACATCGTCTTCGTGATTATGACATATTTTTGTTGTTGAGGATGTGGTGGTGGTTGGCTGGGGGGGTGGTGGTTCGGTGGAGTGAGTTTGTTTTTCTGTGAGGCAAACTTTTTCCTCTTTATGCACTGCGTGTGCGTATATCCCTCCATGGGGGTGTGGGTGTTGGCTTGTATGTGTTGGATGGATGTCGGAAGAAACCTTTCTGTACAGTGCGAAATACTTTCCAAAAAGATGGCGCTGAATGGTGAATTCCCTATCCAACTTGGAATTATGTGTGCGGGTTTATTTAAGTGTGCGTGCTCTGTGTGGGGGGAGGGGGTGGAGAGGTGAGAGTTCGCTGGCGAGTTATATGGGGTAGGTAGCGAGGCGGAGGGTCATTTTTTGTACTCTTTTGATGAAGCACTACTTTCTTATTTAAGATGAAAGGGAGAAAAACTGCTTCCAACTGTCAGCTCCTTAGCAACGAGCAGCCAGCTTAGAGTCCTACGAAGATATTCCGATCTTTGCATTGAGAATACAAATATCCCCACCCCATTGTATGCATGTATAGGTGTTTGGGTGGAGTGCAAATGCACTTAAATAAACTCCACTTTAATCTCGATGTTCCTTTTTTCCTTTTTCCTTTTTCCTTTTTCCTCCTCTCAAATTCTTCTTCTCTACACAAACACTCAATTGAATATAACATTTTTGATGTAAATGAAAAGCTTTCTTTTTTCGCTAAATATTGAATTGTTTCACTGTGAAATGCACATTTTCGCATTTTTTGCTTATTTTTCTCACTACAAGGACATTGGAATATCCTTTCAAATTCACTTGTTTCCCACTGTAGAAACATTTTTTGCACATCCTTGCTTCGTATACCTATGTATTCCGTTTCTCTAATCGATTTGTTTTGTTTTAATTGTTGTCCATTTCTCTTCACTTTTGTGGTACTTCATTTATTTCATTGCATGATATCAGCTGCGTAGGTATATCCTTTTTTGATTTCTATTATAAATTTATCATTTTGCACTCCCCCATCAGAACAGGGGAGAGAGAGAAATGAACTGCGAATAGGGAAAGCTCGAAAATTACCATTTATGAATTTAGGAAAAATTTGCGAAGAACTTCAGCGAACGGTAGAAATGATATCACGGATTTATTCACTAAATATGAGGCATGACTTTGACTGCGCCCGTTTTCGGATAAATAAAACAATTGGCTGCTTTGCAAGAATTTAACACTCAACTTTTTTTTTCACTTTTTCCCCGTTTTCAGGACTCACGAACGTTTCCTGAACAGTTGTCAAAACAGGCAGCCATTTACATCTAGATTGGTTTTACCCGTTTTGGCAAAAAAAAATGATAATTTCGAATTCCGATACTCAGGACGCATGCCTAGGACTCATATGGTTGTATTATTGTATTTTTCGGTAATGGCTGAAACCGGTGGCGTTCACAAATCCTTCACGTGGAATTCGATGTATCCTGTGAGGCTGAATATTTATTTTTACGCTTGCTTTGAAAGTATGCTTAGACTGATGCTTTGTGGGAATAATTAAGACATATATTTAATTATTGGCTGTCCTTTGGCTGTTGGGGAAACAAGTTCTATTAAAATGGACAGGACGTTGCAATTTAACATTTTTCCGAAAAATGTGTGATAGCCAGAATGATGGTATTCAGCTCCCGATGAATTCTACTAATGTTTTCACATTTCTAAAAATATGTTCACATTTTTTTAGGTCCTCACAGAAAGAATACAGTCGACTCCGTTTACAAATACTCAAAATTTTGTTGCAATTAAGCGGTGTTTTGGTGTAACCAATGTTCCGATGTAAGCAGTATCGTTGCACCGCGATAAATTTCCGAAAAAACCGAAAGTTTCGTCTAAGCGGTGTGCATATAAGCGCAGTCGACCATATATGTATTATTCTTCGTTAAATGATGGAATTTTCTGACTTGTAAAATTATGTAAATATAGTCAGTGAAACAATGTCTTGATCAGATTTCGATCTCTCGCAAAATTACGACATTTGACTGGGAAGTCCCCGAACAACAAAACAAAATTGTATCGAATTGAGTTTAAAGTAAGAATGATCAAACAGCCACTCAAAAACCCTGTCTTCTCCGTTTAGTGGAATATTAGATTGAATGGGATTGTCTTCCGCCACCAGTCAAATGTTGTTATGAAAGAGAGTGACTGAACAAACTAACACGAGACGACTGACAACTCTTACATCTCAAACAAGATCATCTACACCAAACTGATCCCGATCGCTCCAAGCAGCTACTTTCTAAATAAACACAAACTTCTGGTTCTGGTTGTTTTGTGCCCCTTTATCAGTTCTCACTGTGAACTCATTCGTGAATCAATCTTTCTTTATATGTCCTAAAATACTGATCTCATGCCATCGTTATTGTCGTCCTGTCTTCCAGCTCAAGTGTCTAGCTCGTGATCAGTTCTATGATCGATACCGGGGCATTTATTTCAGAGGGTATACGGACACTGGCTGTAGGGATCACCACCTAACGCCCAACCTTGATCAGCAAACATGACTAACTGCCACCAAACCCCATTCCCCTAGGAAGAGGGACCACCTCCCGTAGTATGGCTAGCAAGGACGAGATCAGTTTACACACTACATTTCTCCACCATTCAAGGTGGATTTTGTCATCTGAATAAACCATGACCACGTTTGGGACACTGAACTGGTCGTTCACTATACTTACTGCCTTCCTGTACAGTATAGCGATCAGTTGTGTTCGCTTTCCAAGACTTTAATCGCCATACACTAGGTAGTGTTGGAGAAGTTCTTCGAGGATTTGGTGGACGACTCATTGTTATATCCTTGCTTTCTCATATCTGTTTAAGGGGCCTGGTATTGTCCGCTTTGGACGAAATTAAGGAAATTCTCATGCCTGAGAATCGTGGTATATTGGCCATGTTCAAACTAGCGATCCGAAGAAGTGCATCAGACTTAGTCGTTTGTTCTCCGTTTTCCCAAGTTACTGTTATTCATATTATTGTTCTTGCTGTTGTTGAAATTTAGTAAGTCGATCTGCGCTGGCAAAGCTGAATTATGCGGCAAATTGTCTTGGTTTACCGAGCAACTGCTGTCTAATCCTCGGCACTAACTTGTGTTTCAGACATCCACTAGACCTGTGGAATAACCTCACTAGTTTCATCGGTGTTACTTAAGCCAAGGTGTGCAATCCACCGAGGATGGATCAACTCTAAGAAATACGAGTGGCAGTAGAATGGATCTCCACGATCTGAGCTTGAGCTTCTACTGCCTTCCACCGTTGATGGTCATGAGCACCAGATGGCATGAACCAGTCATCAAGACCAGGCTGTCTTGCGTCCCCATTGGTCGTTATACCGGATATTCGGTCTTCCTCTTCTTCGTCCTTCATGTCAAGAGCGTTGACCTAAGTTGTATCGGAAAACCGAAGTAGCAATGATTGCAAAGGACAAGGATTATATGTCGAATCTTCACTTGGATGTCATTTGTGGAGTTCAAGCTTCCTAAGATGTAGGTGTTGCTCGAGAGCATGTGCATTATGTACACACTGCCAAATTGTAGATCGCTTATGCGAAACGCACTGCGGTGACATCCAAAACCATGTTTTTAACAACAATTTAACAAGTAACTTAAAAGGCATATATTTTGTTGAAAATCTTTTAATTTATTCCATCATTTCCATAAATTAGACTCCGCTTGGCGAACGTCTACAAATCAAACCAACTACTTTTTGAATTTCTGTAATTGTGGGGCGGATAACTTAACCTTGCCGGGGATGTTGCGGGCCAGAGCCTCCTCTTTAATGCCTTTGAGCAGATCTTTCTCGCGAAGTGAACAGCTCTTATCTTTTGAGAACATCATTAGTGCCGTCTTAGCTGCACGTCCTCGCTTTCCGGTGCCAGGTGTAAGCTTTACTTTGAATCTGAAAAGAAACGTATTTGATAGGTATACGAAACATTCTGTAAAAAAAAGCTCAACTTACTTATAGTTGTGTAGTGACTGATAGGGAGCCACCACAGGTATTGCGAATAGCAGTTCATCGTCTTCGAAGGGATTTCCGGTTAGAGAATCCAACATTTCCACATCAGCATTGGCAGTGACATCATCAGGCTCTTCGTCAGCTTCGACGTTCTGCTGCTTTAGCTCGAAAGGTCGCTTCACTTTGTTGAACTTGGCTGCTACTTCTTCGATTTTTTCCGTATCTGCCTTGATTTTGTCTTTGCCAGACGACTTCAGGATATTCATACGCAGCTGGCGTTCCTCCTCATCCTGATCACGATACTTTGACTTGATTTTCTTCAATTTACCACGCTGTCCTCGTTTCATTTGTGTATTCGATTTACTATCGTCTTTTTGATCATCGATTTTCTGCTGCTGTTGCTGCTGTTTTTGATTTTGCTTCTCCTCCTTTCGTTTTTTCGCATTTTGTTGTTGCTTCTTTCGTGGTGCGGCCGCCGGAATAAGGAATGGCGTTTCGTTGTCAACCTCTTTGACGATGGGCGTATTCAATTCGGACTGCGCTTCTACCGTGGAAGTACTACGAACAGTCACCTTTCCAGTGTCGTGCTCGACCTTAACTTGAGTATCGGGAAAACTGAATTCGCCATTGTCGTCATCGGAGTTGTCCGGGGATTTGGTTTCATTCTCGGTTGGCTTTGAATCCTCATTATCAGAGGCTTCTAGTTCGATTTCCACATCTTCGGTAACTGGCTCTAACTGTTCGTTTTCGATAGTTAGCAGCTTTATCTTGTCACTGCTCTCATCGTCGAATGTGCGCACTTTTCGCTCTCCTTTGTGCTTCTCGATAAAGCTGTCCTCCAGTTTATATAGCAGACTCAGTCCCAATATCAAGTGGCAAGGTGGAAGGAAGTTTTTTTTGCCGCGAATCATGAAACTACCGGTGCCAAGGTACTCACCAGTTGGCGCTGTTTTGCTTACCTGGTCGCTCTTAACCCAATAGGCATTCGTAACAACTTTCGCATCCCATGCAACGCTGTACGAAATTGCCATAGTACCAGCTTCTAGAAGAGTCTTTGGCGGCACCTCTCCACCAGTGGGATTACGGATCACAACACTTGACGCGCCTTGGATTTCAGCATGTACATAAATATCTGAGGAGCGCATGTACCTGTCGAAATGAAATTTTATAGAAACATGAATGAATCATGAAGGAGATATCAGTGCGTACCTTTTGACAATCAGTTCGTTCTGCTGCGCATCCCGCCCTCCAATGACAAGATAATTCTCCGAGCTAATAAACCAATAGAACTTCTCAAACCAGAAGACCTTTCTTGCTTTCGAAATGGTTGACATTGTTCGGACATCTTTCAAAGTCTGCTGGGTCTTCTTCTCGGCTGATTTCAAGGCCTTTTGTGATGCATCGATTGTCTTCTGCTCCTTCTTCGCAGCATTGCGCTTCTGGTCGTAGTATTTTCTAGCATTGGCCCACGCCGACAATGCTAGATCTACGTCGACAACCATAGTGGGTATCCCATCTTCCTCCTCGTCGCTATGCGGCTCGGGGCGGTAAGGGTCGGTTAGTGTGAGTGCGACATGGTTTATTTCTAGTTTGAGTTGTTTTATGGTATTCGCGACTGGGTCCCCATTTGCTTGGGCAGCTTTTACTAACTCGTGAATGTCAGGCCAAGACATTTGATTGGCAATAGCACTGCGAATAGCTAAAATCGCATTGTCCACCAACACCTGGTTACGTGTTATTAGCTCCGCCCGTTGCTTGTCCCCTTCTTGGACTTTCATTAGCTCTTCGAGACGTTTCGCATGATCCTTCTTCACGTTGGAGAGCTTCTTCAATGCTTCCCTCTCCTGGTGCATTGTCTTCATGTCGATTTTCTGTCCCTCCAATGTTGAATAAAACTCATCAACGGCCGCCATGAATGATTCATACTCCACGAATGGCTGTTCCTTGTACTGTACGAACTGATAAGGATGGTACTCGATGTTCTGATAGAAGAAGTCCTTCGAATCCTCTGACTCTGAAGGTTTTTCCTCTTTCTTTTGTATGAGATAGCCCTTTGGCGAATTACTTTTTCCCTGAAGGAGGATATCATAACCTTCTTTTACTGCTGCTACTAACTTAGGGAAATCGGCATCCATATCAAAAGGTCGAGCGTTTGCACCGCCGCCAGCCGCATCTTTTTTCTTTTGCTTGCGTGACTTTTTCTGTTCACTATTCTCCGAAGTTTTATCGGTTTCAGTTTCAGAACCTTTTATAGTGCAGTTTGCAATGTCGTGTTTAAGAAGTAAATGTTCAATTACAGTGGGTCCACAGTCCATCAGCGGCATTAGTAGTTTCCTAAAGTTATCGCCTGATTTTGCATTAGATATAAGATCCCTCAAGTTATCCTCAGTAAGTTCTGGCGATGCTTCCTTTGCTCGATTGGTGGGGTACTTCTCACGGACCGCAAACCTAACCTCCTCTCCTTCGTAATGTGGTCGAAGAATATACAAAATCGTCAGTTCATGGTCCGTCAAAATTATGTTTCCCCGATCGTACAATTCAACGATCACATGATAAGCGGCTTCACCCATTCCAAACTGAAAGTCAACAATACGATCCACACCAAGTTGCTGGAATTTCTCCAAGCGTTTGTTTTTCAAATGCTTGCGGAGTTTCATACTGAACCCGGATGGTGCCATGTTCTTGGGCCATTCAAAGCCCGTGGTATGGAATCGCGTTCCGGATTCAAGTAAGAGCACGCATTTTGTTTCTCCTTGCTGCAGACGGATTAAATAGGTCTTGTTATCTATATCGTAGATTTGATTGACCCGCAAGCCTACAAGCCTAAAAATGAATGTGTTTAGGTTCCCACTGGGATTGGATTTGATGTTACTTACTTTTGTAGCTCTGTGACTCCGCATACAATGTCATACGTATTGAAACGGGTTTTCATATTTTATTCGATTTATATTACTCTTCGGATTCTAAATAAACATCACAGAATCTTGTACGACTTTCGCAAAAAGAATGACGTTAGCAGATGATGACAAATTGTTGAAGTGTCAAACGTGCGACAAGATGTACAGGTATGTCATATGCGGAATGAAGATGAACCAAGTTCCCATGTAGAGGAACGAGCATATATGAAATAGAAACATATTTTACGAGCACCGAGATATGTCGATGTGTTTCAATCCAATATTTTTTTTTTAAAACAATGCCTAAAACTGCTCTAATCACGAAAGTAGAGTCAAAATGCAGAACTGGAGCTCACATACCCACGGTTGCTGACATGAACTATTCTTTGATAATCATTTATTTTATAAATGTTTGGATTTTTTTTTCAAATATTGAATATTTGACACTGGGTTAGTGCCAAATACTGAGACTAGTTTTACTTGAAATCGAAATAATACCTACCTTATATTAAAATTGCCTTAATGTCAAGTTTCCATGTGAACCTCCCCAAATGTGATCTAGTACAATTTTCCGAATTGTCTCGAACCCCATTTCACAGTGCCATGACAGATAGTACATTCTCCACGTGCTTGTCAAAGTAGAAAAAGAACTCGAGCACGGACCGGTCGATTGTTTTAAGGCTTACGTAAATTTCATAAAATAAAAATGTTGGGTTTATTCAGAGGAGTTGCACGAATCAGTGCTAAATCATTAAATACAATCAAAAGTGTTTCTTCTTATGAAGTCAGAAATATTTGCCTTTTGCCAAAATCATTACACAATCCGCTGTCATCACAGACCGGTCTAAAGTGCATGGAAACTAGTCTCGTCGGAGCCAGGTATGCATCCACAAAGAGCGGAAAAGAACTAGTAGAATTCTTAACAGAAGAGATTCTTGCCGAAAAGAAGGCACAGAACATCAAGACTGTCCCTTCATCTCTCGATGGATTCAATGTAAATCTGAAAGGAGCCGAAGTCGAATTGGTGAAGCAACTTGGCGGGGAAAAAATCATTGTCAGCTTCAATATCAATCACACAGTTGATGCCGATGATGAAAGCCCTGAGCTCGATAGTAGTTCCGATAAATCTGAGTTGGCGGAGATGCGAAGCAAGCCACAATTCGAAGTTGATGTAATTCAAGGAAATACAACATTGTCGTTCACTTGCTCCTATTTGCACGGCGCCCCCCAGGAGGGAGAATACAATGATGTGTTTTCCATTGATGAGATCTGTATTTACGATGGTGAATGGAATGACAAGGTGTACGCTGTTGCTGGAGACGTTCTCGACGGATATCTGTATGATCTCTTGATGAATCTATTGGAGGAGAAAGGTATCAGCAATGATTTTGCCGACAAACTCTCAGACTTGAGCACCGCATACGAGCACGCTTCGTACATCGCTTTACTGGAAAGCCTATCCAAATTCACAACAAATACTGCAAAGTAAACGCGTTTCCTTTTGTTAATCTTAATAATTTTATGCATCATATGTATTTACCATTATAATTATAATTACATGTACAAGTAAGAAATTGAACCAACGTTGATCGGTGTTTTCTTAAATGAATTTTTAGGTTATCAAATTCGAACAATTATCAGTTATACTCGAAATCTGGTGAGAGTTCGGCCATGGCAACCCAATGTTGACAAAAGTATGCATAATGATGGTGTTATGAAAGAGGTCTCTCTTTCGTACGTACATACAGCATGGCCGGCTGTTGCAACATAAAATACTCGAGAGCAATTGGAGCGTGTCAATATTGACGTTTGATAGGCTGAGGTCAGGGCTACATCATGTAGTTTGTACATTTTTAGCTCAGGTCCTGGAAATATAGTCGGCAATGGATGAACACAAAGCGTTCTGCAGCAGTCTGCGTTTCTACGACAAATGCATCCACTCCCTTCTTCGCACCAAAGGAAGGAGATTGTTATCACTCCTAGCTGGGGGTTGTGATTGAGGTTAAATCCCTTACCACGTAACACATGTACATATTGTTCGGGGACAACGACCTCGGATGCGTCTAAAATCAATTTGTTTAGTCATACATTAGACATGTACTGTCCAGAATTTAACTCTTATTTGAGGCAAGCATTTCTTCATTTCTGGTTATAAATATAGTTTGTCTGAATGGGATACAAAGGACAAAGCTCCAAATAGTGAGTATACTGTATTGTGTACGCTTTTATTAAATACAAATAAACCGTCGACTGATGCAACAGAATTCATTTGTATACACTCACTCAACGCACCTTAATCATCTTTGTTAGCTGAATGTGCTCCATTCGTGTTCCATTCCAGTTCTATGATCGTTCCATTATTTAGCCCTAATTATAGCAGTCTCAGCCAGCTGAGAGTCGTAGACGTCAGTGAGAAGTCAAAACGTCAGTCAATTCAGTTAGGTGCTTAAACATCTTGTTGTGATAGATTAGATTACAAAATGTCCGGGTGATTATTCAAGTTTCCATCTTTTCCAAATCATAGCGAGCAACAGTGCTCAATAATGAACACTGAATGTGTTACCGTTCGCTTGTTATTTTTTGCGAAAACTCGTGATTTATCTGGCATCGGTGAAACGACAGCACAAGTACCTGTTCTAACTAAAGTATCAGACCTGCTTGATAATATTAGTAAACAGTACAATTTAGACATAATCAAGAAGCACGTTATTTTGGCTATTAACGAGGAATACTGTGATAATTTAGAAGAGATTGTATCACTAAAATCCGGTGACGAAATCGCTGTAATCCCGCCGTTAAGTGGGGGATAAAAGAAGGAAGCAATTCAATCCGCAGCTATTACGATTAAGCATTTAAAAAATGGATTTCCTAAAACTCACACCAGAAAAATTGGATGTGGGTAGTGTAAGTGACCTTGTTGCAGACGATGCGTGCGGAGCGATTTCGCTGTTTGTCGGTACTACACGCGATAATTTTGAGGAGAAAAAGGTTCGTTGCATAATGTACATACATTTGTAAAATGATGTAGATATGTAGAGATCAAGTTGATGAAATTCCATGTTAATTACTGCACACTTGAACATTGCATTTGTCATTCAGCCGTCATCGAGAAGTGCTTAAGTTGAGTGATGGTCTTGAATGGCAATTAGTAACTTACTAGGATTGACAACAAAACAAAATGTTCTTCCACTTGCAGGTTCTTACTCTTGAGTATGTTGCATACGAACCGATGGCGATAAAAATGATGAAGAAAATCTGCGGTGATGTTCGCGAAAAATGGCCTGAAGTTTGTAAAATCGCAATCTATCACCGTACCGGTTCAGTACCAGTGAAGGAAGCGAGTGTCGTTATTGCAATATCATCACCACATCGGCTAGCTAGCCTTGAGGCTGTGCAGTATGCGATTGACGAGCTAAAAAAGTCCGTCCCCATTTGGAAGAAAGAGAAATATTGCACGAACGAGTCTGCCTGGAAGGAGAATAAAGAATGTCAGTGGTTAAAAGACCTTCGCAAAGACAATGATTAAGTTGTTTATTTTTGTATTATGTACATAATGTAAATTAGTTATACCTGAATGGTGCGATTTGAAATAAAGTTTTTACTATAATTGCTTGTTAATGCAGTGTTTCAATTATTTCTCATTCTCACTTCTTTTCAGGCCCTGAAACTCAGACGAAAATTAAACGCGTCAAGTTGGATTTCGACACATGCCCTGTCGAATCTCAGACATTTTCCCAAGACCTTGTTCAAATAAGGGCAAACGAAACGGAAATCGTTCGGCGCATACATTGCTTCGTTGAGAAAAAAAGAGAAGAAATCGATCTGAATAATATTTTGGATTTTACTACGACAAAGCGCACCATCGACGAGTTAAAACACGAAGAAAACGAGGAGAATTCATGTGCCAGGACAAACACTATAGTCATTAAACAAGCAGACTCTAAGGGCCACCTGAGAAGTACTTAGTAATCATACGAAACTGTCTTGCATTAATACAAATGTCCCTTTCATAGTTCGACGAGTGAAGAATCGTATTGGACCACAAATCAAACCCGACTACCTACTGGCACTCGATAAGCTTATGAAGAACGATCCCGACTCGGAGAAGATGATCAAGCAGGAGGATGTTGAGGCTGGCGACGATTTGGAGCAAAATGATCTTCCATCGGGATTAAGAGAGCGATTGCACAACATTGAGAGTCATTTAAACATCAGAGTACTGAATCCAAAGCACGTGTACGAACGAATCAAATCAATCGAGAACAAGATTCTTTATCTGGAATCTATATCACCTGAATACAAACATTTTTTGGTAACAAAAACTGCTATTCCGCACATGTTTCAGATAAAAAACAATAGACTTTCAGGTGGAAAAGCCGTATTATGTGCAGGAAACATCGCAGCATTTCAATAAGAAGGAGTACTCGGTTGATGACATTGATGATCTCATAGAAGAGTTGAAAGCTGATATCGACAGGGAGGAGCAAAAGGAAGAATCAACGTAGTATTACATTTGTAGGATGTATAAAGAAAGTAATTAAAGTAAGATTGGAGAACTTGCAGGAGAATAAATCAAATTTTCAGATGTTTGCTGCCCAAACCAATTTTGTAGAATTTTGTGCTGTGTCCTTTGGGTCGCGTTCTTGTTGAAACATTATTTCTTCACTATGATAGGTACATACGAGGCGTTCAATATACTCTCGGTGTCGATATGAAGGAAAATGCGAATTCAATTTAAATTGTTTTTATTTTTCAATATAATCTCCCCTAACATCAATGCATTTGTTACATCTTGAGAAAAGCTTTTTCAAACCCTCAAAAGAAATAAATTTCCTCCTTCTCTGCAAAATACCCATTTATTGCCGACTTGAGTTCTTCATCATCCGAAAATATTTTTCCACGAAGACATGTTTTCAAATCCGGAAACAGGAAATAATAACTAGGGGCAAGGTTTGGACTATAGGGTGGGTGTTGGATTTCTTCGAAACCACAATCTCGCGCAGCAGCCTTGGAAACTCGCGCCGTGTGAACAGAAGCGTTGTCATGAAGAAGCAACACACCCGCTGCAAGTTTACCCCGTCTTTTCTTTTTAATTTCCTCCTGTGGCGTTGACGGTTTCACCTTTATTTTTGTACTCAGTAAGCAAGATTCCCTTTGAGTCCCATGAGCTTGAGTGGCCATGAGCTTCCCGGCAGACGGAGTGACTTTGAACTTCTTCGTCTGTTCCTTTTTTATGCCACTGCATGGACTCTTGTTTGCTTTCAGGGTCATAGTGGTGGACCCATGTTTCGTCACCAGTAACAATTCGATCCATAACACCGTCCGCGTTCTCAGTACAAATCTCCAAAAGCTCTCTACAGCATGCGATTCTCACATTTTTCTGAGGCGCTGTGAGCATTCGTGGCACCCACCTTGGTGTGAATGGTACCAATTGAAATCTTGGTGATCTCTGCCATCATTTTCACCTTTATTCGGGCATCCTCAAGAACAAGTTTTTCGACTTCTTTGATGCTTTCTCCCGTACAAGCAGTAGCCGGGGCGCCGGAGCGGGGTCGTCTTCAATGCTCTCCCTGCCTCTCTTGAACTCACTTGACCACTTTTGCACAGTTGATAATGAAGGTGCGGAACCCTGGTAAACAGCCACCATCTCTTCATGAATAGTTTTTTGACTTTTTCCTTGCTTATTGAGAAATTACATTTACAGCGCGATGCTCAATTTTCACCATCATCGTCTCAGTTGCCATTATGACTCTGTTTAACTAGAGATAAAACGCGAATTAATAATCACGTTTATATGAAATTTTACATGAATGCACTAAAATAATAGTATTACTTGATAAATAAGTCAATTTATATATACAACCACAGCTTCACCCCGATACCGAGAATATATTGAACGCACCTCGTACATTTGCTTTTCATTCTACCTTCTATTTTAACTGAAGGGCCGACATTCCACCGCTCCGTGCTACAGTCTATTCGGTTTGGTATATTTATAAGCTCTCACTTGATCGATGCTGGTACTATTCTATACCATCGCACTGGAATCGATTAAGCTTAGTCTCACCTGACTAAATAATCCCCGTCCAGTCTTCGGTTGTCCAATTTCTGCACTGTGGAAAAGTTTAAGCGTATAGACTCAGCTTAGACTCAGCACTTAACAAATATCTCCTGCAAAAAATATACATACGGCGACATTTTATCATCTTGGGTTTATTGATGGTGACGCCTTAGCCTTTATAATCGTCTGACTGTCTTTATATAGACTTACCGTATACCCAACGGAGTAGAGTTGGACATCTTGATTTGCTTTGACTTCAACTTGGAAGGCCGTCGAAGGGATACACAGGTCTTGGATGGATTCACAAACACTGCAAAGCACTTGTTTCACGTCAAGGCTCCGTTTTTGTAAACATCCACAGAAGTGCATCCACAGATTGCCTCAATTTTCTAACCTCTTTTAAGTTTTAGTGCAGACTGATCATGTTTAACATAGATGGTGCAATTCCTCCAATTTTGGGATTACCCAAGCAAAACTACTTCTCGGCTGATAACGTAGGAACAAAAATATATATATACCAAACCAATATTTCTGTCCTCAACCCTTCGGAGCAGTTTACTCTCTTGTCTCTGTCATCACTAAAATCGGATCTCATGACATATTTTTGAATTCGTAACATATCTGTACAATACAATCCGGCGAATGGCATTTTGACAATCGTGGAAACCAAGCGAAACGAAACACTGCACCAAAACATCAAAATCGGTTCAGTTTGATTTTTGCTGACGGTTTATTAGGATGTGGGAAGTCTCTTTCGTCCTCGCGATTTAAATTTTCAAATATTCAGTGTATTTTCCACCAAATTTATTGTTCAATCCCATTAGTCAAAGTTAAAAGGAAATTCGCTATTATTTGCGTAACTTTTTTTGAATTGTTTGTAATTACATTGTTACTTTGAGTACGAACAATAAGTTGTTGTTGTAACATCGCCGTCTTACCAATTCTGCCGCGTGTGTGGATATGAAATAAGACCCGACACTTGAATCACCAAGTAAGTAGATGCCTAAAACGAAAATCCATATAAACTTTCATTGATTTCGCGATAGCGATCTTTCTCCATTTTTGTTCATGTCAACTGCGAGTCATCGCACCATATACCACACTCACCGTCAATCTCCTGATGGTTTATTGCTGCCAATGCAGTTTGGTCGGAAAAATCAATAATTGTATGTTTTTTTTGTTTTCGTTCCTTGCATTGTCAGGGGTAAAACGAGCTCCTTGCATGGGGCTTTAGAATGAAGTGCATCCATCCACTTTATGGTCGGGGCTGAATTGTTATGTTGTATTGCAAATAAGCGGTGATTGCACGATAAGAATAGTAACGATGGCTTTGATCATGGGGCGGCATATTCTGTGGAGGATTTTCTGCCCATGCATGTTGAGTTAAATTTAAATTGCATTTCTTTTCTAACACTCATTTCGGATTCGGTTTGCTGTCACTTGCTATTTTGAGGGCAAGGTGAGCACTGCTGTCGAGTGGGATTTGCATGTTCAATGGGTGACGTATCTTGGTGGTGCGTGCCCTTGAATCTGCTGCTGCACTTTCTTGTTGAAGAATGAAAAAACATCTGCTCGCGAGGGGCAGGCAGGACTTTCACTACGAATCACAGTGTCCCGGATTGGCTGCAATGGTGGGGGTATCTTTGAAAGAAATCTGTCCCAGCGAGTAATTCCAAAATGCACGCAACTATTCTTGGGTACCCCGCGGTGAAAAGAAGACAAAAGTGTGGGGTTTATAAATAACCTGCCACCACACCAGAAGGGGGTGTTGAGGGTGTGGCAGTGAGGGACATTCTATAAGGCTTAGTCATCCTGCGGTAAATGTGCAGGCAAAATGTTAGCATTTCCTGTAACAAAAACATTTTCGATTTGCCATTTAGACAAAACAGTGCTAAACACCAGAACACGCTTTCCTATATTGCCATACAGCGGGCAGAGTATAAATCAAATTAAATTTTTCGCAACCATGACTTGTGTATTACTTAATTGCTTCTAGCATGCCAAACACATCGAGTGAATATTTTTTCAGTCAAATCAAGAGTTCGTTCACTGCTGAGTCAATTGTTCAATCCCACAGACAAATCTGGAGCTATTTTTGTAGTTACATACTCACTTTGGGTTAGCTGAACTCATCAATCAGTTAAGCATCGAACATCCATTATTCTTATTGGCAATATTCATTTCAGCCCTGTTTCAGTTTCGTACGATGTCTGTTCATATTTGCTTGTGTATATATTGCACATCTGTGTGTCGTGTAGATAAAATGTAATTTAGTATTTCTGAGTGCCTGATCCATTCGATGTTGACTGAAGATTCACTTTCACTTTTTGTAGTAAAGGCGGCACGAGCCGACCGAGGCGCAATTGTAATTCATTTTCCCTATCCTTTACATCGCCTAACAGATGTAGGATTCTAATACAGTTCATGTTGATAAGAATGCCATTTTATGTATTTCCTCTGTAGTCTATTTTTGTCGGTGTTTGTTTGCTTTCAGCTTGTTGTGCCGGTAGTTCTTTGTTTACTCAAGATTTGTGTCTCTGTTAGATAGTGCGGTATTTTATGGAGACCTTCATCTTTTATCACTGCAGCTTAAAATGTTAGTATTGAACGTCAATTATTTAATTCCGATTTTTACATCTTCTCTCTGTTGTACATTTTGGATATAAGATGTGTTGGCTTTATTGCACTACGCATTTAAAGCCCTTCGTGCTCCAGATTTGCTGGTAGCGTGCTCCACATATTATTTTAAAATTAAATAATTGAGTCAATGTACACTTTCACAAAAAAAATACAACTGTTCACAGTGATTCGCAGTTAACACAATTGTCGAGTCGAATTATGAAGCTAATATTCCTGTCTGCAAGAGTTTGTCGGGCTTTTGAAAGTCTTGTCTCTGCTCTATACTAATGACAAATAATAACTAGATGACAGCTCTTCTTCATTTCCAGATGGTATTCATGGGTTTGTTGTCTAGCTTGTCTGGCTTTGAAATCAACATAGCGATGTTTTAGGCATATTTCTAATATTTTCTATAGTCAATCGTAGAGTAGTTAAAGACTTTTAGAGAGATCGTACTTTTATGTGTCAGTGCACTAGGGATGGGCTTGCATAACACGGCGTATCCCACATTAATTGTATTTGCAATAATACAGATTTTCTTGTACACGAGAGACAAGGAAACAATTCTATCGCTACTAGAGAAAGGAATGGTTGTTGCTTGACTATGTTAGACGATACTTTTTATTTGATTTGTTCGCTTAAAATGTATATTTCACATGGTATTGTTAACAATAGTCTGTAAGACACTTAGTTCCTGATGAGATCCATTGATCTATCACGTTCCGATAATTAATACAACGATTCCACCCTATCCAAATGACTAACTAAGAATCACCTACTGGTGACCTAGTGACCTGTACTCAGAATCCACTCCATTGCTGGATTATAGCCAATTTGTTTTCTTAATACATTTAGCTTTGTCCAGAATCTTAGAATCTGACACCTCTTCTAGGCTGCTGATTGAATTGTTGCCTAGCGTGCTTCTCCTTGTTCTTCCAAGAGCTGGATAGGCTACCGGATTCTTTGGCAACAAGCGGGCAACCTCTTGAACATCTTTATCTTCTGCCTACATTACACTGAAGTGGTGAGGCAGTAATAAAGGGTGATTTTTTAAAAGCTATAGGGAAGTTTTTGAAAAAGAAAAAAACACATCAGAAAAATGCATGAAATCTCTATTTGAATCGATAGTACGGTCCATATAATTTAATGTTTGAAGATTATTTCATGCAAATGTTGACCTTGACTGCGCCTCAAATGGTCCATCCGCTTAAAAAATAAATAGGCGGCCAATTGACCGGTCCCGAACGTGAAATAAAATGTTCACCGAACTCGCCTCTCAATGAGTCCATTGTTGCGCGTGCTGTGTGGCATGTGGCACCGTCTTGTTGAAACCACATGTCATGCAAGTCAAGCTCTTGCATTTTGGGCAAAAAAAAGTTGGATATCATCTCATGGTAGCGCTCACCTTCACAGTTACGTTACTATTCGCATCATAAACCCCACCAAACTGTGACTTTTTCTGCATGCATTGGTAGCTCTTGCAAAGCTTCTGGCTGATATTCACTCCAAAATCGACAATTCTGCTTATTTACGTACCCATTGAGCCTGACCATAACTGACCATAAAATGGAAGAAGCGCGCGATGAACTTTCTTAACAGAGCACGCATTTTGATAAAAAAATTCAATAATTTGCAAGCGTTGTTCGTTTGTAAGACGATTCATGGTTAAATCATAGACCAAACTGAAGATGTTTGACAGTGGAACAAAACACGAAACGTGTGTCAGCTGTTTAAACCAGTGTTGCCAAAAAGATAATAGCTAAGAAATCACCATTTTTTCTGGAAATATCGTGGCACATTTCGGGACTAAATCTTTTTCCCAGTCTTCACTATATGGGACCAGTGCTTTAGACCCAAATTCGAAGTCTACGAAGGGCGCTAATCGTCGGGATCGCATTCTTCCAATTGTCCTAAGCTGTATGTTTTACTCCAACAGTTGGTTCTCTCAACATAATCGTTGCTTTGGTAGCTGGCAGCTTCTCATAGATTTCCATGGGAAGCAACTGGGCGTCTGGAGGTGTCCAACGAAGGGCCCCCGTGATGCAAATACCCGCAGATCTTCGAATACTACCTATTTTCAGTTCCTGGTCAAATGTTGTTCTTGCCTAGTGTTTAAATTTCTCTATTCCGTCTTGTCACCACTGGCACCATTTTTTTACTTTGTGTTTATATCACAATTGGAAATGACATCATTATGTTCACGCTGATAAGCATTCGCATCGATTTAACGGATTTGCATCGCAACGTTAAAGTGTTAATTCTCCGATTTCCTCGGCGTCATGATAAATTATTCTCTGCAAAAAATTTGTAATTAGTTGTTATATCATGTTCAATTGTTTGAAACAAATTCATCAAAGTCTTGGGAAGGTGAAAGGAATCCTTATTAACTTTTTTGTGTACTAGAAAAAAAAACCGTACAATAGTTATTACTTGTTACTTACTACTAGTTGGTGCCGTGACGCAGTGAGTTGGTGTGTGCGAATTCTCCGAAGTTGGAAAACTTTCATAATTCACGGCTCCACCCCTTTCGAGTCACTGACAATGCTCAGAACTGAAAAAAGCTCACAATCTCCCGCAGAATCGGCTTAAAACTGAAGGTGTCATCTATTCGTGGCGGAAAAATCGCGGTAGCTGTAGGAGCTAAGCTCAGGCCCAGCCGGACTGTCGCCCATATTATTATTGTTATAAAGACTAAGAACGAATGTCCCCTTCCTCACGACTTCCGAGGCGGGCGTTGAATGCGATTCCATCAGGTAGGCGACCGCTTGGAGAGATAGTTGGACCAAGTCCAAAAACTTGCCTGGTTACGCTTGGGCATAACTCCTGATGAGTTAGAGTCGATGGCGGACGATCGAGTTGCCTGGAGATGTCTCGTGCGTGGTTTAACCTAGCGACCCCTTTAGTGGAGCATGCGGGTCAGAAAATGATGATGATAAAGACTAAGAAAATACTTTTAACCACTTTCATCCCATTAACTCCACAATTTTCCAATAATTGATCGTAAAGTCCTTATTCTATTACATTTGTAAGTCAATAAGTATCCAAGGTCGATGAGAGTCACTCATAACATGCACTTATACAAGCTAAAAAACAATATCAAAGAAACAGTTTTCTTCGAGGCTCAAGATCTTCCCGCTTCGCGTATTTGAAGAAGCTATGTACATACATAGTACATGCTTTTTAGAAATTAGTATGAATAATCATTCATGCCACAACCACTTCACATTACAAATGCCAAATACATCAAACATAACACGGTTAAGGGATTTGAAAGATTTGTGAACAAAGGTGAATATTGCTTCTGCTTCTTTATCTCGCTTGATAACGATAAAATGAATAATATCTAAATAGAACCACATATCAATGCAGTAGTACTTATCACATTTCGGTATCTATCAGTTAATGAACAATTATTTGTTTGATATATCTTCGCATTTGACACAATTGAAATGTTTTGTTTTAGGCAATAAAAAGGGGTATATATAGAAAAAAAAAACCAACGCTCTCATTACTCAGTGGTTTTAAATGGACGGGCAACAGCGGTTTTCCTTCAGGTTTCATGACTTCCTCTAAACTCTGGTATGCCTTTAATTTAGAAAAACGGATGTGTATGTACCACATTTTGGAAGTACATGCCTAGCTTTACAAAACGATTTTGTTGCTAATTCTGCTAAGAGTAGTATGAGTCAGAAATGAAGTATGATAGAGAAGCCGAACTTCTACCTCTCTTGCCCCTTAAAATTGTTGACAACCATTTTTTATATTGTTTTTTTTAAAGCCAAATTGACCAATAAGAAAACGGCATATTATTATAATGTTCATGATTATCTGTCAAATTCGTCGATGGACTAGGAGTCAATCAGCTGTGAAGTTGGGTGTCTCTATCATACTTCATTTCTGGTATGAGTGCTAGCCTATAATTTTCGACATTGTTATTTAAATCCGATTTGGAAATATGATGTAAAATGGAGGTTCAATTGCGTAGAAGTTGACACACATCAATGATAAGCTATAAAAACGATTGTTTCGTTTTTTTTTTTGGAGACAGATTTGCCGAAAATTAAATTTGCAGAAATATGTCTGAATATTTTAAAACAAGGTATGTACGCAGCTGTTTAGATATTTGAACAGTCAGCCGTGCGTGTTTCGTGACGTTGGCAACACTTGTAGAAGACTGTTTATTTGGAATGACGTGACGCACAACTTAATTTTAAAAGTTATTCAGCCGAAGGACTTGTTGGGCTACTCAACTGCTACTTTTAACTCCTCCTGGGTGGTTAACAAATGAAACCATCAATAGCATGGCCATCTATTGTCATGCTCAGGCCCGTTCACGTGCAGTGCTCAATCGTATATCGGCTAGAATTTCTCGAAGTGACTAGAATAATAGTAATTTTCATGTCAGCTGGTAGACACTTCCATTCTCGCTGACAGTGCAGGGGCTGTAGAAATCGAAATACACACAAGCTACTCGCATGTTGTCGCGAAGTACTGAATGTTCTTGTTCTGGTTTCCCAGTGGCAGATATATAAGCTGTGAACTTTTCAGAAAAGGCCCGAAATTGCCACATGTATGCCAGCAATCCAATGATTCAAAGCACACCAGGTAGATGTAAGGAAAGATGTGGCAGAGGCGATCCCAGAGTCTGTGAAAAGAAGATAGTGTTTACCCCCTTTCCAGAAGTCTCGGCGGAGGCCAAAATCAACAAACATTCCCAGTGTAATACAGATCGATAGAGTTGGACATTATCCAAAACTTTCACTAAGGACAGACATACTTTCTGTAGAGCGTGCACTTCATTGATGGGTGGGCCTTAAGACATCTGGATCAGATTCAGTCTTTTTCCTATAGTAATTTAAAACAACGATTATACATCATAATCGACTCGTAATTCGCGAAAGAATCACTATTTTTGTGGCAAGATTCCGCCGACGTTCAGCTTTTGTTGGACGATACATATTGTAGAACGACAATTCTTAAACTGAACATTTACAGCCTCGAACAACAGTTCGGCTTGAAGTGCAACCGTAATGCTACAGATTGGATGAGTCTAGATGGAAAGAAAAAACGGTTACATAATGCAATCACTTTGTCTGCAGTCAGTCAAGCGTCTGTACACTTTCATTAACTAATTCGTCGAAAGTCCCACGTTGAGTTATCCAATCATGCATTTAAAAACTAAAAGTTGCACATAATCCACGACCAACACACGAGCGAAACTATAATCAAGTACAAGGTCTATCGGATGTGTAACATCTTTCTAATGCCTCCCATGACGTAAAAAATAACGCGACAGAACTAGTTTGTCTTTCCCAGCAAAAATACCATGTACCTCGTAATTCGTACTTTTTATTCTAACGGACATTATGAAACCGTAATTAATTACTCACATTTAATGTAGTGGTCTAGTTTATCGCCTGACCGAACTTGAATGAATTCGAACAAAAAGTTGGAACGGTACATCTTGCCAAACAAACGCAAACGATTCAATTTATTGTTGCTAAAGAGCATAGTAATAAAGTACTCAACTGAATACAAACATTTATTCGTGCGAATGCAAGCGCAGAAACGTTTTTGGTTTTTGCAAATTTTCATGTTTCGTGTCGTCGACTGTGCAGCATGCATAATCATCAATCGCTGTCAACAAGTCCTCTTGACTTGAGTAGAGTTGAACATGCGACCCAGCCGTTTTCCATGTGACACTGTATTATATGCTAACCCAGCTAAATGCCATCAAATCCGAATTTAACGATTTGTCACTGGCAATGCGAATTAGAACAGTGGGTCAAGTATCCTGCAGTGGAAGGGGGGGCCGGTTCTGGTGGGACAGACAGTGTCATTTGGAGGCGACTTTGTGCTGTGGTTGAGAGTATTGTCCGCACTCATCAGCTCATAAGAGCTGCAGGGAAATGTGAGTAGAATTCCAATCGCCGGTAAAAATCGATAGGGGAATAGTGTACGAATATGCATCCGTTGATGGGTCTCTAATTTCTGCTCCTTTTGGCGTTTAAATATATAATTTATAACCTTGTCTCATGGGATTGGTACTGAATTATGCCAGTGTTCCGCTTTAATTTGATATGATCATCAGGTCCCTAATGATAAGGACAATGGGGAGAAAGAGATGCGGAAACGAACTAAATGAGTCACCGCTTCCGGCAAAAGTTGCGAAAACACACCCTGATTGTTGCTTCAAGGATGACATAATGCGAGTTATGTCCACATCCTGCTACACGTGGGATACAAGTTGTACTTTCTGCTGCTCTATAATATCATAACATTGTTCGCGTTTAAAAACACATGTATGTCTCTTGTGATTTATGTGCACACTGATGGTGATGATGGTAGTGTTACGTGTTAACGTGCTTGTTGTAAAATGGTGGGAGTTATAGCTTAGTTGATTGTGATATTTCTTTGTTTGGGATAAGCGTGTATAGGCGAAAATATCTCAAGAGAGAAAGATACATGGTGGACACCATATCCATTGGTATAAGTCCAGAAATTTCCGTGTGGCTTATCTAGTTAGCGCAACCACTGGCTAGCTGCTGGTCAAGGTCCTTCACCACTTGTTTTCCTCGTCTTTGTTTAGCCTCAGAGTCTGGGTGGACCTGGGACTAAACCATGAGGCCCTCATCAAATTGTGCACGGAATTTTAAACGCGGTTGTCCCCTAGACTCCTCAAGCCAGGGTCAAATTGTCCATCGGACCTAAATGCCCTAGCTGGCTTAGGCGTTGCATTCGGAAACACCTGGCTAGATTCATGTTGTTGTGCCGCCCGTTCTCTTGAATCAATTTCCCTCGATACCCTGAATTCAAACAGAACCAAAGATCGCGCGTTCGATTTTTCTCTCGAAGAAACCAAGGACTTCTTCATCCCATTTTGAAATGATACATATCTCTGTACGGTTGATATTGGAGGAGTCAGTCAATGTCAAGGATAGCTGAGCGCTTAGAATTAAATTACGCCCATGGTGGAGCTTGTGAATATCTTTCTAATTTAACTTTCCTGTCCTTTCTTTTCGAATGCCTTTCTAATTCAACTTTCCTGTCCTTTCTATTCCAATGCTTGCCATCTAAAAAGTCCGTCCGTGGTCAGATAGTTTATTAGTTGTTCTTAGTGTCTACTTTTTAATCCGTAGTTCTGTAATTTAGCTATCTGCACAAGTTTTGTTAGTAAATAGAGTGGTTGTTCAGTACAAGGGTGTTGGGAATACACTCATCCGCAAATGCCGAACATCCGCATGGATTTTGACATCTGAGTCCGTATTGATGCGGATGTTGAACAAGTCGGTACAGGAACGATTTAGCGACGGTGTGTGGTATACGTGCTAAGTACTTTTCTAGCAGACAGTGTCAAGAGTTTGTTTCTGCTTCTAATGGCACTACAGTCCGGGGTGGACCTGGGCCTCAACCAACAACCCTCTCTAGCTGGCACGATCTTTAGCCAGATGCCTCCAATTTAGCACGCCAAGTTGTATAAGGGACTTCTCCACTTGTATGCGCTATCAGTCCCTCTAATGCGTTGCCCCAGTGGTTCGGAGTCGAAGTCTCTTCTTGTTGGAGTAGTGTTGTCCATGCGCTCTAAATGGCCTAGCAATCTTAGACGTTGCTGTACCGCCCGTACTCTTCGTGGTTGAATCTTCTTCTCCAAAATCCATCAACGCAAACATGACCACGATTGAACGCTGATCTTTTGAGTCTTCTTCTTTTGGGATTGTCCAGGCTACCGCGCCATAGACCAGGAAAGTGCTAATCAAGGTGTTGTTTGAGTTTACCAGTGTAAATAATGCGATTGAATGGTGATGAGTGTTATTCGTTGCATTTAGATTCGGCAAGTGAATGTGATGACCTTGTTCAAAGATCAGATAGTCCCAGAACATACCTTAAAAATGAGTGATTGTCGTATCCCAGCAAAAGAAGGACAAATGTAAAGGAAAGTCCTCTTGTCTGGTGGAGGACATTTTTAAGTATTAAGTTTAAATAAAAACTACTAACTTTTTATGTGCCAAAGCTAACAACCGCTGTATCAAAAAATCTGCGTCGGCAGGATCCAGTATAACTAATGCCGATACAAAGAATGTTCGAATTAAAGTACATATCTTGACGACTCATTGGTGTCTTTATATAACGTACGAAAAAAAGGCTTGATACTCGATATAGCGAATGTTGGTTACAGAGGCGGCCGAAGTAAATTATTTGTGTTGTATAAGCCACCAAATGTTACATGATTGATCTAACCAACGGATGAGAACTCGATCCGCATTGTTACTTCGGGAAGACACATGCTCTGAAGGAGCTCAGTATTTTCGAGGCTGTTCTACTCATTGTCTTGGTGCGGCAAAATTTATCAGCGGCTGCGCTTTACAAGTGTTCGAAAAACATGTGAGCTCCATCGTCGACTACGGGGTTTGAGGACAATATTGCTCCGTCGGTTTTACGTAGCCAAGAAGAGATGGCCGTAGTAACGAACGCGTTGTCAAAACCACTTCCTTGAGGTTAGAATCACTATCAAACGCAAAATTGCATTATGTACTTTAGGCTGACTTTACTGCGGAACGAACCAAGGTCCGCTCGCCGCTCTCATCAGTCATTCTGTTGAACGCGTAAATTTATTTTCGCTAAAACTACGTTTAATTCGTACTTGAAAATGTCGTTTTTTATAAATATGTTCGTATGCAAAAGGTAAAATGAAGCCTGCTACAAGGCCCACTCATATCAAATTGACCGAAACTAGATTCGATAGCGATATCCAATTGCACTACGAGGAGAGTCATTGTTGCACTTTAAATTAGTAATTTCCCGCATTCGCATGTAATACGAACATTTCAAAACGTGGTTAATTGCCTATGAGCTGACTGCGGTGTTCTTCTCGGTTCATTGAATTTTCCCAGTAAAGAATTAAAATCCAACGACTTCGCAAGAATACCATGAAATACTCATAATCTGCTCCCTCTGCTCCATCCCATGTTTGCAAATAAGATCCCAATAGTGTTCGCGGTACGATACGAAAGCTAATGATACGTGATGTCTAATGTAGAACATTTTTAATAATTACTCCTTGAGTGGCATTACGTGGTGAGTTTAAATATACCTTCTCCAGCTACCACTCGTCTCGTGTTCAGCTGAAATCAATTGATATTAGTTAACAGTAAGCTGGTTTCTGGTGTCCTAACTAAAAGTTAATTCAATTTATGACGAAAACAAAATATGTACACGATAACATTTCCGCATCGTGTACGGGAAGAGTTCGGAAGGAAGCCCTGAGTATTGACGAAATCCAAAAGCCTGCTTCAAAACGCGGGCTTTAATTTCAGGCTCCTTCTTCTTTGTGTTTAGCTGCATTCCCGGGTAGACCTGAGCCTCAACCAATAAGCCTCTTCAATCAGTTTCTAACTGTCTCCAGTTCCTAAGTTTGTTGAGGTCCTTGTCAACTTGGCCGCAACAAATCTGAACCTGACCCACAGAACCAGAATCGAAAAACCTTCTGCCGGGTACTAATGTATGCTTGCGCCCTATATCGTCCAGCCACCTTAGACTTTGCTTTACACCCCTATTCTGGCAAACCTCAGTGATGTCTCATAAATCACGACTACTTCACAAGAGCATGGTAAGTCACAAATTGTGAGGTTTTCGTGCGCAAACCCTCAGCTTGTGAGCATCACAGGAGCCTTCAAAATTGTGATGTTCTCATGAGCAAATCACAAGAAGGAAATATACATAAAAACAATTTGCTTTTCATTTGCTTTACAAAAAAAAAGGAGAAAGGGTAAAGAACAAATTTGACATGAAAACGTATTCACCACACCATGGTTACTATTCTTGTGTGTTTTCTTGTGAGGGCTTTACCAGAATACCAAAAAGCTGTAACACCATAAGAAAGGCAACACAATTTTCATAATTTTCGCATCACAGACGTTTGTGCGGTGTAACCACATCACAACCAGAATAGCGGTGTAAAACTCTTAACATTACTCCTCCGAGAGTGCTTTCTTTACATAGTTTATTCTCTTATTCCTAGTACTTCGTTAAGCAGTTTACCTGTGCGTACCGCAGCTGTGCTGCGTTTTTTCCATAAAAACAAAACAAAGAATACATGTTATCACATTAAGCTGAGCATTACATGGTTCACTCTTTTATTCATGAATATGTCTCAGAAGAAACTTCTGATTCCTCAGTTCCATTAAATTAGTGATACGGTAACTTACTTGAATTTCAAAACAAAAAGAACGGGTAGCTTTGGAGCTCTTTATCTCGCAGATACAGAAACAGACCAGTTCTATAAAAAAAATGTAACAACTCCATATTTTTTGTATTTTTTCCGCTATTGAACCAGCGGCACGTGCACCTCTCATAATCCAAGGTTTCACATATTTCGAGTCACTGACAATGTTCAAGAGTATATTTATCTAGAAAATTGTTGTCAAACTTCGCCATTAGCCACCTTCACCCGGTCGTACTGCCGATGGCCCAATTTGCTCTAGGTCGTACAAATGTGAACGGTCGTATAGAAGTTGAACTTTTTCGTTAGGTCGTACCATATTTGGTACAGTGTGGACGATCGTCGAACTAACACAGGCTTCGAACTAGCACAGTGCACATTGCAAAACCACACCCACGAACCTGTGAACACATAACATTTGTTGGTCGTTCGGCCCGGTTAAACCACATGTGGTACAATGTGAACGACGCGTTCGGAGCCGGCATATAACAGTGACCCCTCCACTTGCACGTACACCACAAGTAGTTGCAGCGGAAACTAGGCAGATGTCCACCTCAGACTGGCATCGCAACCAGAGATATACATGAGGTAATCTACTCAATTAACTACGCGTAGTTATTGGAGTAAGCTTCTTCTTCTTCATCTAATGGCGCTACAGTCCGGGTTTGACCTGGGCCTCAACCAACATGCTTCACCAGCTGGCACTATTGTTATCCAGCTTCCTCCAATTCCGCCCTCCAAGTTGGTTCAGAGTTGAAGACTCTTCTTTATCTGTTATCCATGCGCTCTACATGGCCTAGCCATCTTAGGCGTTGAACCCGTAAACGCCTGGCTAGGCTCATGTCGCTGTACATCGGTTCCGCTGATTCAGAGTTGAAGACTCTTCGGACTGAAGCGATGTTGTCCATGCGCTCTACATGGCCTAGCCATCTTAGGCGTTGAACCCGTAGACGCCTGGCTAGGCTTATGTCGCTGTACAGTTTGTGGTAGAATCTTATCCAAAAACCCTAAAACGCAAATTGGACCAAAGATTAAACACAAAACTTCTCTCGAAAAGAGCAAGGTCTTTTTCATCTGCAGGCATGATTAATGTCTTTTCCTTGCCTCTTGAACCCAAAGAAATAGCGATTGGCAAGAGCACTGTCTACTTGGGAGCTGAGGTAGACGAAATTCTTCACTACCTCGAAGTTATAGCTACCAATGATGACGTTCTGGCCGAGTCGTCGATGTTGTGCGTGCTTTCTCGATGACAGTATATATTTTGTTTTGCCCTCGTTCACCGCTAAAAATGTTGGCCGCCTCAGATTCAAACGCGACATTGACAGCTCGCTGTGCTCTACCAATCACGTCAATGTCGTCCAGGTATGCTACCAACTGTACGAGCTTTTGAAAGATCGTGCCTCTTGTGTTGGCGAGTGTTTTGCACAATTTTCTCAATAATGATTAAAAAAAAAGGACATGACAGCCCGTCGCCTTTTCTAAGGCTGATTTGGACATTTAAGGGCTCAGTGAGTTCGTTACCGACCTTGACGGAGCAGCGAGATTTCTGCATCGTCATCCTGCTCAAAGTGAAGAGTTTGGCAGGAATGTCAAAACCAGAGATGATGGAGGAAGAGATGGGCCACTTCTACGTTTCTTGCCTCTCAGATTCATATGACAGCGTTTTTTATAATCTTTTCGCAGACAGGCGTCTTTGAATACGTGTGAGCTAAAGGAAGCTGATTACTCCCGAATTACACTATTGCGTTGCTCTATACTTCTAACAAGTGTGCGTGAAAATAAAGTAGTATGCGTGACTTGAGAGCACAACCGCAATGACTGGGGGTTTTCCACTGGAAAGAGGAATATCTCTTCCTCCATCATCTCTGGTCAAAACACGACGAATACGTGGTGGGTGTCGATTTGCATCTACTATGTTTTTTTTTCGGGATCTACCGAATTGCGAAGATTTGGTTGATGGTGGACATCCCTGGCCTGAATCTGGACTCATAAGGACCTATCAGGTTATTCACGAGAGTCAAAACGTCAGAAAAGATCTTGTAGACGATGGTTAGGAGACTAATCCCCCGGTAGTTGGCGCAGTTGAAGGGGTCTCCTTTCTGTGGATCGAATAAACTACACGCCCAACTTGTTTCATTTTTTATCTACATTTGTTACGTTTGAATTTTGCAGTGTTTTTAGAATGCTTCCACATTCATCACATACAAGCACAATTGAACTGACGTTGAATTGACATCACGACTACATTTTGCCATTTGTTTGTACATTTTCTTACATATAATACATTAACTACCACAATAAGTAGCAGGCGTTAAAATGTAGTTATTCAAAACAAAAAATTTCATTTCTGCCATCTCTGGACACAACATAGTGTTCAATCAACGTTACACACCACTCCTCTACAGATTTATCTCTCCAAGTAAATGTCTAATATCTACAACATAACATTTTACTTGATCTGCTCTGGGCAAATTATGTTATAACACTTGAGGTTGTTGGTGCAGCTTTTTGTTGTGTACATACAGTTGAAATGAGACAAGAAACAATATTTTCAGACAAAGTGCAAAAAAAAATACGTCTTCTGTCAAATTTCATTGCTAGATATCTCTGTCAAGACATAAACGTAAAAAAAAAAAAAAAAACACTCAATCCATATATAGTCACTCCACCCGACTAGAGAGAGAGAGAGAAATACTTTCTAGTGAAGTCGCTATGTTATCAACGTGAAATGAGGGGTCATAGAAAGATATTTATTTAACACTGCGTCCTTGTGGCAATTTTATGGTATCAGGTAAATTGCAATTTTTTCCCATTGAAACTCAGTCATGAATAAAGAAATATGACACTATTCATAGAAATGAAGAAAAAAGTAGTTGACGGTGGTAATTTCATAGACAACTTTTTTTCAGTAAAAGTTCGTCATTTTGCACATACCCTTATCCTCTTGTTGGACAGAGGAGAATTGGAAAACAAAACAAAGCGTGCAATATTCTATACAGTAAATTTTCTTTGCATTTGTTGAATTTTTGTTACAACTGACATCGGACACATGTACGAACTCGAGTTTAGTCATATCTGTCAAGAAATACTTCACGAAACTCACACGTGACCTTTAGGACGAATAGGCGTACAGCTTCATAAAACTTATTTATGTTTTAATGAAATATGTGTGTGTTGTGTTTGACACATTTTTTTTTTACAAATTTTCTCCACATTTAAATGCTATAATAAATATAACATTTCACACTTGTTATATTTTCCTATTTCAATTGTACGATGACTTGGCATCACTTTTCTCGCAAAAGTGTTATACGTTCATTGGCATTTGGTATATCCACTTTTAGCGATTCCTCTCTGTGTTTTTTTTTTTCCATCGGCAATTGCTATCGCTTGTGTCTGAATAATTAATAATTTACTTGCTAGGGTTTCAGTTTAATCGAATTCTTTGAGCATTTATTTCTGAAATAGTAAATAAACTATTTTACTAATGTATTTGGATTTATATTCTTCGGAGGTATGTTCTAAAGTTTAATCCCACCCAAGCAATATTCGATAACAAATCAGATAATTGTTTGCTCCGCACAAAATGTCGGAAAACTTGTGTTTTGTGGAAATGTGTGAATAAATAATTTTCTCTCAGTGAAAAGTTGTATTTCTTTGATATGTAGGTGGATGAGTTCCATATGTAAAAATACTTTTGAATGAGTTGTGTGTATTTTGTACTGCGATTTTAAATGCTTTTCGGAATGCTAGGTTATGTTTTATTTGTGAGGAATCTTATGTTTGGTCGTTGACGGGGGAAAATTTAACACAATTTTCTGCTTGCATATTTTGCAATATTCTGTTGATAAACAACCCACCGCGTATTGATACGGCCTTGATTACCGATTCTACAAACGAAAATATGTATGTTATTGCACACAAGTAAAACACTGACACTTGCATATATGTACGAACAACTCAAGCCATATTTACTTGAATTCGAAAAATTGCTCAATATTGGATTCGTTGTTCCAATGGAGTTGCTTGTGAGCCTTGGGTACATATGTACATATCGGATCCTGGTTGTGGCGGCGTTTACGGGAACGAATTATTGTTTATTTTTTATCGTTGATGTCGATGCACATAAGTTGATATCGATCAATCACCGGTAGGATATGAAGAAGTACATTATGGGTTGTATCGCATTCAAACAACTGATTGCCATGCAACAATGCTGCTGGCCATAGTAGCTCTCCCTCATGGGCTTTTCAATTGATGTGTTCTTAGATTTGATTATCTTTTTTCTTAAATTATTGTCTAGCTAGCATGTAAGATTTTATTAATTAAATTAATCTTCACATAATCAAAATATTTTCTTTCCATTCACTTCTAGTTGAAGAAAAAAAATTGAATTTTTTAACTACGGATTTACACAAACGCAAATAGCGGACTTAAATTAATCAAAGGTCAAATAATATTCTCTAGGCTGCGATTAACCTCATAATTTTGTTCATCGGATCTAAACAGGCAACGCAAAATGGCTACTAAAGCTCCACCGTACCCCAAGCAGAAATATACCGATGCAAAATTCCGTGAGATCATACCACTTTTGCCGTTGGTTGAAAGTCTCAAAATCGAATATCTTGCAAAAGGAGTTTGGTTTAAAATGGTTTCTAAACGTGGCAACTCGCATAATTGTGAGTGCTGCGGCGTGGAGAATCTCGGACCTACACCGATAGTAGATCATATTCGTGGAAAGAAACATCGTTCTGCCCTTCAAAATGCCGAAAAGCTTTTCCACCCAAATTACACACTTCCTAAAAATCCGAATACAGTAGCACGTACACCCATACTTGACGCTGTAAATTCAACTCCAGGTAGTGCAAAAACGGCAAAGGCAATACCGACCAAAGTGAGTACACCTGCGCAGAAACCTGCGGTTGGTCAGCAAAAACCGGGAGCAGCTGCACAATCCAAACAGCCTCAGCAAAAGGCGCCTGCTAAAAAGGTTGCGAATGCAACTGCGAATTCGGAAACAGCTAAAAGCACTAATAACCAGGATAAACCAGGTGAATCACAAGCAGGACCTAAGCCTGCGGATGCAAATACAGGTCCGAATCAAAGTGCTCAGAGCACCCAAAGCAAGCCTCCACTTCAGAAGGAACCGCAGGATACACCACAACAGAATCAAAACAAGCAACCACCCAAGGCGCCGCAGCAGGCCCAAAACAAAGGGCCACTGGGTCAGGGAAGTGCCAACGACCCTAAAAAACCTGAAGTCGAAGATGGGCAGAAGGGAAAGGTTGCCCAACAGTCTGCCAATCTGCCAAATAATAGTAACAGTGACAAAAAGGAACATAAGAAGGATGATGATGATGATGTTATTATTATAAGCGACGACCCCGATGAAGTGAGGAAGAATACTGAAAAATCAGATGCAGTGCAAAATGCTATAACTGTTATAAATTCTGCGGCACCCAAACCCCAGAGGCCACAGAAGAACGCTGCTAAGCCAACGCCTGTGGCACAAACTCAGCAGAAAATTGAAACAATATCAACACACCCCAAAACCGCTCCAGGAACAACCGCGGTCAAGAAAATTGAAACAACTCCAGCACCAGCGAAAAGGGTTATTAACCCGGCTGCTGTTTTGGCAAAATCTGTGGAAAATAATGATGCAAATACACCGCAATACGAACAAAATCGTGTCATCATTCCGACAATTGATAAAACACGTAAGAGACAGCAAATAGAGGCGCCGGGTCCCAAAAGGGCAGAGTTACCGAGTTTCTCAACCAAAACATTTTCAACCGACGTCAACGAAAATGTCGATGGTATAATTGGAGTGGAGTACGTTGTAAAGATTCTCAAAGTTTACAATGATCCTGAGCCGTTCTACGAATGCTGCCTTTGCGAAGTAGTGATGGATGGCATAGGGATGCAAACTCACTTACTAGGCTACAACCATCGTTACAAATACGTGGAGAAGCATTTTCCAACATGTTTCAATCAGTACAAGGAACACATCGGCAATATTCAGGTGATGGGAATAATTTTGGATTGGATTGCAAAAGCAATTGAGTCTCATCATGGTCGTGAACTACCGTATGAGTGTCTAAGTGGAGAGTTTCGTTCGAATCGCCACGGTGTCATGACGACTGTATATTCCTTCAGACATGCCTCTGAATACTCTGGCCCTTCGTTCACTAACGTTGTGGACGCTAACCAAGTGCAGGAATTCTACAAGAAAAAGAACGTCTATTTGCCACCTAAGCCAGATCCAAAACGCAAACCCACGTTTGACACGCGAAATACTGGTCCATCACCAAAACGAAATAGAGTAGAGCCTATCAATGTGCGTGGCGGCAAACGTGGTGGGAGCCGTGGTAATGCAGGCCCTCCTCGTCGGCCGTACCGTGAAGAGGTGGAAACGAATACTGTCGATGATGCGGTGCATAAGCAAATGGTAGAGGAGTTTTTGCAGAACACTTGCGACAGGACACGATCTCCGGGTGGACATCGACGACGTCATAAAAGCAGATCTCGATCGCGATCTCCCCACCGTTCACTTCATAAACGACCGCAAAGACGTTCTCCGTCACCTCTCCGGGAAGACGATATTTGGCAAGCTTACCGTCATCTTGTCGATCGTTCCAAAGTGGAATTGGATGAAATGTACAAGGAATATCGCAGAGACCCCGAGAAGCATCCGTTGTATGATGAGGAGTGGAGGAAATTCTGGAAGCAACGCAAGGACAAAATGTCTCGCGAAGGTGTTGACTACAGGAGCTATGATTTCCAACCAGAATGGGTTCGATTCTTCGCTGTTCGTATCGAAGAGCTTTATGATGAGGCATTGGAGAATATAAAGATAAATTCGCGGCACAGATTGATATTGCCAATGACGAATGACGAGTTGGACGATAAAAAATACCATGTTAAAGTGAACGAATACGAGCAGACGGAAGTACTTAAAACCAAGGATATCCCGCAAATGGAGAAAAAGATGTCGGTTGTTCATGTTCTACGCCTGCTCACAGCTTTGGAAGACTACCTTGGTAGCCTAGGACCTAGAGTTGTGGACTTGCTTTCGAAAGCACTTCTAGTTGAGAAGTCCAATCCGAAAGAAGTCAATGAAATCGTTCTAACCCTTGAGAACTGTACGATTTTGGAGACAGCAATGGAGAAATTGAAAGGAGTTCTCATTGCTGGACTGTTGGAAGGCCCTAAAGTCCGAGCATTTAATAATGTTATATCGGAAACTGAAAAAATACTGAGGTATTCTTTCAAGATCCGAGAACTTAACCCGCAACCAGTGCCACAGCCTGTCCCAGCACCAAAAAGTAGCTTCGAGAGCCAACCGCAGAGGCAATCATTCTCGGGAGGTTCATTCGCGTCTGGTCCTCCCCAACCGAACTCGATGGGAAATGGAAACAGTGGTGCTGCTGCCAATCTTCTCTCGCAAATCGACAAAAAAGAACTCGCATCTAAGCTGGCTGCAGCACTTACTGCTCAAGGAAAGACAGATTTTAATCCAGAGCAACTGCAGCAGTTGATTGCAGTTTATTCTCTGATTGACAAGAAGAAGAGGGATTCCGCTGCTGCAGATAAGCAAAAAATGACGTTGTCAGACACTCTGACTGCACTGTTGAATCCCAAAGACAGTAATGTCGGTGGCAGTGGTGGTATGTCAGGATCTTCAAATCAGTCCACGGGACGCAATGTAGGCAGCTATATGAATAGCAATATTGAAAGGCCGCCACCGGTTACTAATTCATCTATAAACAATTTTGTGAGCATGCTTAACAGGGATAGCCTTTCGGCTGGTGGAGCTGCTAAAAGCGGAGACTCACAGATGTGGCAAAATCTTCAAAACATACAGAATTCTTTGCGAATGCAGAACACTGGCAAAGGGGCTGGAACAGGTCCCACGAAGAGTGGCGGGTACAGTTCAAGTTCTAGTGTAGGTGAAGGAAGGGAAGGCCGAGGTAATTACACGGGCGAAATGGCATCGGGAAGCAATTTTAATAGAAGCGGCTTTGGGGTACCTGGCACTGGATCCGGAGCTGGAGGCACCTCCACTGGATTAGGAAGGAGCGAATTTTCTCTTAGTCAGAGTAGTAGTTTGAATTTCAATCGCGGAAGTGGTGGAGGAGGTCTGGGGAATGCCAGTGGTAGTAAAGAGAGTAGTGGATTTTATGGGAACTTCCAGAGCATGAGCAGTAACAATGCTAACTTCTCTAGAAGTGGAAATGGAGATGCAATGGCTGAGAGTGGAAGAGGAAGTTTTGGTGGAAATAACAGGCATTTCAGTGGAGATAACTATCCCAGAGGAGGGGGTACTGGACCATCTGGAGTCAATACGGGAGGTGGGAACAACAGATACTCTGGAGCTGCTAGTGACAAGTTCCTAGGAATGGGTCAATCCGGTGGGAGCACTGGAAGTGGAGGAACTGGATTTAGCAGCAACTTCAATTCCGGAGGCTTCTCTTCGTCATTAGGTTTCGGAAGCAGTAGCTATCAGAGAGGATCTGGAGGAGGTGGCAGTGGAATGGGCATGGGTAGCAACAGTGGACTAGGAATGAATAGCGGAAGTGGCTTGGGAATGAGTAGCGGATCGAACAGTGGATCTAGTTTCAACCGTGGAGGATTATCATCCGGATTTGGAAGCTTAATGAGTAATAGCAGTAATTTCAGTAACAATTCAGGACGAAATGAAAGTGGCGGCGGTCAACAGTTTAATTCAAATCCACGAAGCATGGGTGGAAATCAGGGAAATCCTTCCATGGGAAGGAACCAACTTGGTGTAGGCGGTGGATCGATGGGCAACAGCTCCAACTCACAAAATTCTAGCGGCAGAAGTGGAGGATCCAATTGGCGCAACCAGTGAACGATTCTAATAGTTATAGTAACAAGAACAGGATAATCTAAGTTTTGTCTAACAGAAATGTTTTTCATTTCTTTTTTTTTTTTTAAATTTTTTCAAACAAAATTAGTTTTTATCTTTCCCGTGTTATGACGCCGTTGTATTTAAGTAATTTATGAGCCATTATATTAGTCTTAATATTAATGAACTAAGCTGCACACGATGCAAATGCGCATGTATCTTGTAAAATGTTGTCTTCGCATTGAAGGCATGATATAATGTACTGTATTTTAACCTCTTAACTAAATACTAAAATGATTGAACGTGAATTGTACCAGACAGAGAGTAGTATTAAATAAAATTTCTTAATTTGTGCCCATGAAATAAAAGGAATGAGATAAATATTTGTATCATGTACTCACTTAATTAGATGGATTCTGATAACGACAGAAATCATACACCGCAAGGTAAGGGCGACCATACATATTTTTAAGTTAAGAGAATGACACCTTAAAAGTCATCGAATCTAGAGTTAATGTTCGTGCAGTAGTATATTAATGTCAACTACAGTAATTGTATTGCTTTCGATATATTAGACAAAATCCTGCTATTCCTATCTCAAAAGCCACAGATCTGTGACATCGTATGGCAATTATGTTCAATTGATTTCAAATGCCATGTGTGTGCTCGCATGACTTGTATAGATATAACACGTGGAGTGGTGTTTGCAAGTTAATACTAAGCATTTATGACCCCGGACACTGTACCTAGACTAAGTGAACACTCATTTAAATGCTTGTGCTTCCTAATTCTAAGGTGTATTGCAGCAGGGTGTGGAATAGAAAGTGTAAGAGAAATAATAACGCATTGATAGATGGAGGAAATCTCCATATCCGACGGTACCCGGTTAAAATTTCATGTAATTTAGAGCGAGTTTTTCGATTTGTTTGGCCTAGTGGAGACTTGAGTGTTGGGGTGTTTTCACAAACGTCGGACTAACAAAGGTCTGCGTTAGACATGTTCATTAAGTACGTACATACCATCGATGTCGGGTAGATTTGCAGTCATTACTTTTCGACTGCAATTTTGTTTACTTATCAGCACTTTTTTGTAATGTTTTTTTTTGCAATTGTGGTAATTTTTTCTGTAAGTCGCTCAAAAATCAAATTCTGAACCATTTGTTTCACAGCAGTTGCTGGCGTTTATGAATTATCAACGATTGATGACAGTCGTACTTAAGCAGGCCTGCAGACATTCTGCAGCCGGTATGTGTTGAGAAAGAAAATGTGATGAGAAAAGAAATGCACTTGTTCTAGCGCGGCTTTCCGACGTTTATGAAAACATCCATATTTGGAATCATTTAGGATCATTTGAACAAATGAGAAAACAAATACGTCAAAGGATATTTATGTCTCCTAGAATAAAAACCAACGTATGCATTCCTTCGGCTTTTTTTTTTGATTATTGAGTCGTCTTGAAAAACGTTTGTTTTAATATCTTAAAACTCGGAGGCGCATCTATTGAATTCGTATTAACTTATCATTAATTCAACTCATCATTGCCGTGTGAAATTCGACTGAAAATTTAATATTACAGTAGAGACTCGAAAAAGTTAAGTAGTTTGTTTTTGGGGCTCTTAACTTTAGCGAATTCTTCACTTTTCGAGGACACTGATCCAAGTTAGAAAATATTCAAAAATGTTATCGTTGAGTGCAACAACCTCGGTTATTGCAACTGCCTTAAGTTCTATTAGTTGCGTAAATCGAGTTTGGGAAGTACATTCGTAAAATATGAAATCCATTAGCAAAAATGATTGATAACCTTTTATGTGGATATCCTCCGGAAATTAGGTGTTTTTCTTTCAATTATGCTCACGATCCCGGATAAGCGCATAACACTGTAGAATAAATAGCGAAAATGGAAAAAAAGTTAAAAAACAAAAATGACTTGAAAAAGTTAAGACAAAACTTAGAGATACCCATGGAGACAGAAACCTACTTAACTTTTCCATGCGTCTTAACTTGTTCGAGGCTTTAATGTACAATGAATTATGTATGGAGTTAAAACCTAGATACTGTACTGCTGTACAAAAAAGACAAGCAATTTTAGGTCATGTGATGCTCAAGGATAAGAAACCTTTGCACATAGAAATATCTTATTATGTACTTATTGGAAATCTGATTTTGATTCATACGCAAATTATGTATTTCTTTGGGGCATGAGATGTGTTTTTGCACCTTTGTCTTTTTATGAACGATCAAATTGCCAATACTTTGTGATTAAATGTTTTTTGTCTGTTGCTAAAGATTTGTCCTCACAAATTTCCAGAATTAAACTTTAAAATTTGTCTGCATAAATAATTAACTAACAACTGCATCAATAATTAACAGTTGTATAAAAAAGGTTCATTCATTCATTCATCAACGAGGTGCATTGTGTTTTTGTTACGTTTAGGAAATCATCTATCATTTCTGTATTCAAGCGTTATATCGATTTCAGGTCTCCAAACCGCGATTTCCTCAAACCATGCTTTAGTGAGTTGGCTTATTGTATCCTTTCCCTCCAAGAATTCAACAGCAGCAATCGTCTTAATTCTGCTTTTGGATGTACAGTTACGTTCGCAGACTGAACTTTTAGCCGGTAGCACATAAATAGGCACTCTTCACAGCCCATTATTACCCACAATCTTATGTACTTCTCGCTTTCACCATCTATGCCTTCGCCCCGCTCTTAATTCTGGAGACTTAAGGGTATTCGTAATCCCTTTGAAAATTGTTGAAAAGTTCCGATTAGTTAGGGAGTAGTTGTGGAATATACAGCCACTCCAGCACTCGCAGCGGTCAGATATGTGAAGGCAAAGTTTTCGTAGCAGTTCCATATAAAAACGTTCCACCTTTTGGCTTTGATTGTGACAACAAATTCTTGATGTGTTGTAAGGAAGATTCTACGAGTTGGTTCAAGTATGTTATTGATTGAACTTGTCAGACAAGACAAGTATAATATCATGTTATACTTCCATAATTAATCTTAACAAGTCTGTTGTTGGATGTGTCGTCGCCCGAGAATTGGTTTGTTCCATTCGCCATTGGCAATTTATCGAGAAAAACGGTTTGCGTACTTGGTACTCTGAAACTGAGTGAAAGGATTTCATCATCATCATCTTCTGACCCGTCTGATCCGCTAAAGGGGTCGCGGGAGTAAACCACACACGAGAGATCTCCAGATAAATCGATCCTCCGGCATCGACTCTAACTCATCAGCCCAAGCTTAACCAGGGCTCTATTTGCGTATGGCTACAGTCGTCTGGCGCTATCGTTCCGCCGACAGTTTCGCTTCATGTAAACATTAAAAAATGATTGCGCCTGAAAGATGTCGTTTGAAGAATGTCTGCTTCGCGTAGACTTAAAACCGTCATTAACTATATTGTCTCGACGACTAATTTTTGGTGACAGCTATTTCAGTATCGTCTCCTATTAAATGAGAACGAATTATGTATGAATACATATGTTGTCCTACACTTTTGTGGCGATATCAATGTGCTAGGGTGCAATTGTATTAGCTTTGGTCGCAAACTGAAATGAGAGAATATGGAAGTGAAATTTAAGAGGATTGAAAGCACATGTGTCTTGTTACGTGAGAAATATGATTTTCAGAGCACTTAAACTATAAAAACAAATGAGGGTCTTACATGAAGCAAATCATTAAAGTGAATCGAAAGAACGATAGTCGTCTGAAAAGTTACGCGATTAGAGCCCAGGCGAGTTTTTGGACTTGGTCCAACCACCTGGTTCTTCCTGGTTCTGCCAGCACGTACCTGATGGAATCTCATTCATAGGATTTTAACTTGATGCTAGTCTTATAAAGGTTCCGCCAAACCGTTAAAAACGACCTTAATTAACGTAAAAGTCTACTTCTTGACTTGTGTGCAACCTATATTTTGAAGCTGTTTTTTTTTCTTTCATACATGTGGAAAATGAGGCTCCAAAACGATCACTTTGGAGCCAAGAAATGTTAGGGCGTTAAAAACTAACATTTTTCTTACTACGGAGCCCCCCACCCTCTCGTTCCGTTAAGGAATTAGGGGCAATTTTTTAGAAAAATTGTAGGTTTTAACACCTCTACAAAACACCGGTAACATTTCTTGGCGCCGAAGTTATCCTTCTCTCCCCAAAAATGGATATAGCACAAAGCAATTCTAATCCAATATATCGGAAAGGTAAGAAAGCATGGAGTTGTATGCTAAAGTCGGAAAAGAAAAATCGACTATCTTTTTTATTGACAGAGTTTTTATTCAAAAGATACAATAAAATAAGAGAACTATTCAAAGTGATAGTAAACACCAAATATTACATTAAAAAAAACTATAGAATATCTATATAACTATAATGGAGGTGGAAGAAACAAATGCTAACATTTTGTTTGCCATCAGTGTCTCACATACTTAACTTTCTATGCAAATAGTGCTATAAACTATTACAGCACAAAACAATTCTACAAACTGTTGATTTTGGTTGATACGGGATAGTATCGATGTTCGATGTTTCAGTGATGTACACATAAACCGCGAATTGCAGCGAGTCTAAACATACTAGTTACACTTTTCGGTATCAACAGTTGCCTAATTAATTGCACTACTTATTCTTTTTTGTGTGGCGGTACAGTCCGGGGTGGACTTGGGCCTCAACCAACAAGCCAGGACGATCGCTCGCCAGTTGCGCACACGAAGTTCCCATTTTGTTCAAGGAAGTCATCTGTTGCTCCCAATGGCGAGCTGTGGTGTCCATCCGCTCTACATAACCTAGCCATCTTAAGCGTTGGATCCGGAGGCGCTTATCTAGATGATTGCCGCTGTACATCCCGTACAGTACATGGTTGAATCCTCTCCTCCAGACGCCATCAACCCAAACAGGACCAAAGATCGCACGCAGAATTTTTCGACCAAGTGCTTCGTCAACCGCTTTCAATAGCATCCATGTCTCTGCACCATAGAGCAGGACAGCGATGATCAGTGTGTTATATAAAGTCAGCTTGGTGTTTCGAGAGATGGCTGTTTTACTCAATTGCCTCTTGAGCCCGAAGAAACAGCGACTGGCAAGAGTAAAGGTGTTTTCATAAACGCCGGAAATCTGAGCGAGTACAATCGCATTTCTTTTCTCATGCATTTTTGAAAACGTACACGCTCCAGAATGTATGTCTTCAACCATTATTCATAAACGTCTGAAATTGCTTTGGTTTCGGCACTGGTTTGGAATTTGATTTCTAAGCATTGTACTTACTATAAAGAGTATACATGTTCCATAATAATAAAAACAATGCAAAAAAGTACGATAATATTTTGCAAGAAAAAATTTGTTTTTTCTATCGCAACCTTTTTGCAGTCAAAAAGTAATGACTGCACAATCTGCCTAACTTCGATGACATGTCGACGGTTATGAACAGTAGGTACGATCGTCAATCTGCATTAATGGACATGTCTAACGCAAGCCGTTGTTAGTCTGACGTTTATGAAAACACCCTGCTCTGCGCTTGACTTCGGTACTGTTGTTATTGTCCCTGTTTACTGCAGAGCCGAGGTAGACGATGCCCATTATGACGCCCTGTCCGAGACGTCGCTGTTCTGCTTCCTTCCGTGATGACTGCATGTACTTTGTTTTGCCCCGATTTACTACCAGACTCATTTTAGCCGCTTTCGTGTTTTATTGAGAACTCAGTACTCAGCTGGTGCGTGTCTTTACTTTCATGGCATTTGGTGTCAAAATACAAATAGAGCGCCTCTATATTTCATTTCTTGACAGATGTGTTTTGTAATTTTAGTACAAATATATTAAATAAAGGATGAACTAAAAATTAGGATACGTTATCCTATGTCGAGAATCTCCTTCAATGCCGATATATCTTCTGTATATTCAAAAAGTGTTGTCAGCGGCATCTGTGATTCAGTTGTGATTGAGTTTCTTCAACGCGATCTAGTCAGTGTTGATTGTCAAATACTGAGTGCTTTCTGCTCAGTAAATTGTTTTGTTGTTGCTTCGCGTGTAAAAGTAATACTGAGCTGAGTACAAATTCTCAATATAGCAGGCTCAAAATCGCCCGCGTAATCAAGCAGTAATCGCATCATTTCAAATAGACAGAAACTCGGAAATTGCAACTACCCCAGTTAGTTTCGAGAAATATCTATATTTTCTTAAATATCCCAATTATCGATTTTAACTTTTTTCTCTGCGAACCAATCATTCCCCCTTATTCTCTTGTCACCCAAAAATATGTGTCACTTTGAAAGGTGAGATAGAGAATATGAAACAGCTACTAATAGTACACACAGTATTTGGCGTTAATTTACATGTTCCGCACTTCAATCAGTTTTGAATTTCTTAACTTCATCCTAGCAATGCCAAATGTCTTCTGTTTGACTCTGAAAAAATTAAGCATATTTTTGGGTCCCAGGTCACCACGGGATCGCTGGAAATGAGATCGCCGATGAACTTGCTAGAAAAGAATCAGAGGAAACATTCTCAGGATCTGAACGTGTCTAACTGCGTCCTTGGTTAGAGCTTCCTGATGATTGGGCCTCTCGAGAACATAATCAGAGGTGATTGGCTCCAAAATGCTTTTTGGGCAAACTCCTTTCGTGATGTTCTCGTTTTCCACCATCAGTAGAAGCAATCATTCTAATTGTTATTTATTGCTTACTACTTTTGTCCCAGAACCATAAATATTAAATAAAAAGATATATAACCTTAGTAGCGGCTTGTACTTTTGTCATTAAAAATGCGACTGACTAAAAAATGTACACTTAACAAAATATTTGATCTCAACTGATACTCACAATACCACTCTGGTTCCATTCACAAGTGAAAAATTGATAAGGATCAAACGTTCATTGACAATTGACAATCACAATACCAACGTCTCAAATTTTTTGATAAGTATCGTTTATCGTTTATTTTTTTTAAAACTAGCAACACGAAAAGATAGTAACTTCTTGAAACATCCATATTAATAATTCACAATGTTCAACAAACTATTTAAATCGTTTATCGAATTAAAGAGATTTTTCCGAATAAATGAGATTCGTTTTTTCATTTTTTATGTCAAAGTTGAATTAAATTAGGAAAAAGTAAATAACGCAAAGATTGATCCCAAATATGAAGAAGTCGGATAAAATCATCAAAACTTCTATTAGGGCAGTCGCGGCAATGCACATTTGTAATCAGAAAAACCGTAAAAATATTGTATTGCGATCAACAGAGCGAAGCTTGAGCGTTTTTATTTGATTTTGTCTGCATTATTATTTTTTACTTGAGAGAAAATATTCTCCTAAACTACAATACATCAGAAATCTGACTGGAGTCCTACACGAGTAAAATGTTGCATCGCAATAAGAGTGTGCAGTAATTCTTATTTGAAGAATGATTGTATCAATTATTTAGAAATGTACGATGTATTCTGACTTAACTTAAACTCAACAAATATGTGTAATATTAGACAGGCTTAAAGCATATCATGTATAAAATGTATGTAGATCTGAAATAAAAGAACGATATGTGAACAAGCTCATGTCGTAAGAATTGAATTTATCTTAACCGATCTGTGTGTAACGTTTTGCTGTATGTTTTCCTATTTTTATATTTTTTTCCAGCAATACACGATAGAATGTTTAGAGCAAAATCCAGCTCCGAAACAAATGTCAGCTCCCAAGATTCGTGTACGAATTGCGACAGGTATCTCATTTTGATACTGGCTTTTTTGTTTTAGATTTTTCTCTCATGCATTCCTCACCCATCGTTTCAAAATGCTACGCTCGTTTTGTTGTCACTCTGTATTTCGCACGTATTCCGGCTGACTTTTGAGTTGTTACTTTTGGTTTATCATTCGAATTCACTATCTAATGCGCCGTCATAAGTGCCAGTCCATGCCATTTGAAATGTTCACATGCTTAGGGAGTGTTGCTGGAGATGCTCTAGGTCCAGAGGCCATCATCGATTTACAGGGGGGACGTTCGGACTGCATATGTACGCTTTGGAGTTGAAAAGTAAGTATGAATATTCTGTAACACACATGCTTAGGACGGAAGAATGTAAGGTCCTTCCTATAAGAATGTGGGTATAAAGGTATAGCTCCCAATTGGAATCCAAAAACAAAATTGAGAATTATTTTTCTGCTAAAGAAGCTTAAAATGAAATATGTCGTGACCAGAATACGAATAATTGTTCTCTGCCTCGGGTATGAGAGCTAATGACAAGCCCTAAATGGAACACCACAATATGACATGGAGTTGAATACTAATTCATTGTGGCGTTTACCACTGTTTCCGCTCGCACATTATCTTTGCAGTTTTTTTTTGCAGCAAACAAAACGCATATCATAATTCAATGGTTTATCTGTTGGATTAGTCAGCACGAAAGCTTACGTAATAGACTTTGACTTTTGGCACTGTTTTTTGTTGAAGTTTAGTTTTGGTGAATTAAGTGGTAAGTTTTTAAGCGGTATTTATTGAGTCATTCCTAGCAAATCAGGTTAAACAGGGTGCATAAGAGGCTTTCAGCCTCGTATACGTGTCGGAGATATAAGAGTCTATCAGTGCAAACATGGCATAACCCACAAAATTCGAAATTATGTTGATCGTCACTAGAGAGTTCTGTGAGACTCAAAAATTGTTATTTTGGTAATTTTCGGGGTTGTAGGTTACGCCACTTTTGCACTGTTAGCCTCGTATATCTCCGACACGTACGCGATGTATTTGACTTCTTCCAAAATGCAATACAGTACAACCTCGATAATTCGAACGCTCTTCTAATTGGAACACCAAACTTTCTCAGTTATGTATCTTATAATTCGAAAATGTTAGCAACTGTAACTTTTTTTTCTGTTTTGCTAAACAGACTTAATTTTTATTAGATTACTAGATTACAATTTCAATATATAACTATTGTTTGTTTCTTTGCCTTGAATTAACTTTTTTATTTTACTGTCTAAAGCTACTTAGAATACATGTTTCATGCTGTCAACGAAAAGGGTACCCAGTAATTCGAAAGCCTCCTTGGTTCGAACTAGGATAGGTTTCCATTAGTTCGAATTGCCGAGGTTGTACTGTAATTCTACAAATATTGATTCTCTGAGTGATTTGAGTCAGAGTTACTATTCACAGACGTTTCAAATTGTAATAAAGACAAAGCCGAGAACTGGAATGGAAATATAAAAATCAATCTCTATAAAAATGTTAACAGGTAACTTTCGGCCTCCTGGAGAAATCCGGTGTATTCAGAAATCCAAAAATTAGGTCCCTCCTACAACGACTTCTTCAGAAGCTGCGGCGAGGGGGAGTAAGAAACTATTGTGTATCTTCTTTGTAATTGCAAAGTCACTTAGAGACCCACTACTTCAACCACCTGCCCATACTACGTAGCCTTAGTGTTAGTCGTCTCTACTGTTTTTTCAAAAGCACGAACTGGTTTGGGGATTATGGAAGAACCTTATGAGTCGCCGCCATAATTTATATTTAGTTTTAACGAAACAATTCATTAAATTCATTGCAAATAGAATACTTCGGAAAACAATATATGGAATGGTTATTCATACAAAACAAAAAAGTGGTATTGCCAAAAATAATAGCTCCATCCAGAACCTGAAAAGCGTGAGCGACGCACCAACCCACTCCACCAACGGACCCGATAATTTTCAAGGTTTTTTTTTCTTCACATTCGGTATAGTGACATAACTAGCCCTTTATCATACAATCAATTAGATCCGCGGGGTACCTTGCAAATGAATCATTTTCAAATTCAGAATGCAGTCCATAAAGTGGCAAAGGCGATCTGCAAATTCCTGGCTGCAAAAATTTCGCAAATTCTACTCGTAGCTACATATCTACGAACAGAGAAAATACCATCTAAAGGAATTGTCGAAATTTGTGAAGTTTTCGCGTGTCACATCTCAAGTGTACACTCCAACTTATCCATCTCAACTCAAACTTAATTTCTGTGTCTTATTTCACAAGCCTCCCATGAGGCGAATTTTTTCACCAGCAAAATCGTTTACCATAGACAGGAACAGGTGGTAGTCACTTGGAACTAGGTCCGGAATATACATAAGAGCCTCACAACCCTCAACCAAGCTACTAGAGCTTCTGGCTATCGATGTGTGTGGCATGGCGTTGTGCTGACGGAACATTTCTGACATTTCTTTTGACGGGAACTTATAAATTGATAGCGAAAGCATTTCGAGCTCGATGGAAACCGCCTTTTGAGGTTTCAGTAAAAGTTCGTCTTGACTTTGGTAATCAGGGTAGGTTAGGGTAGGTTCACAATCACAAAACGAGGACTTTTCACAAAACTGGGTGATAAAGATCGCTTTTGGAGAGGTGCTGCACAGAAGCATAGCAACTAGAGACCGTTTTCTGAAGACGTTGCAACATCTTGCTCATTCAAAGCACTTTTATTTTGGCTAACGTTTTTAACAAATCTACGTACAAGGAAATGAGAAATGAATCAGGCGTTGAAAAGGAATCTGATGAAATCTGATCGGATGTTTTGCTCAATGTTGTTTGAATACCTTTTTGAAATGAGTCAAATAGAAATGCCAGACAATTTCAAACAGCTGATTGCAAAAGTCAAATTCATTGTCGTGTTCGAAATGAAATAGGTTCATTCGAATGAATAGATCTATTCGAACGAATTAGCGATTCGTTCGAACCTCAAAATAAGCGTGAATCATTCGAATCCCGCCTATTTTGACTCTTTGTTCAAGATGTCAATCCTGTGTGTATTTTCTTTAGGGCAGCAAGTTTCTCCGTTGTTCAGCGCCAGTCTTATTTTCTCAATGCTTCTTGTATCAATATAATTCCATAAGTGCAGGATGTTCAAATACACAGGGCGCCAAGCTCCTATGGGCGCATTTTGAAGCCTAAAAAAATATACGCTTTCATTATTGCATTCACACAACAAACAATAGTTCAAAACTTGTTTGTATACATTTATATCCATATTAATTTTTTTACATATTCATGCATGTAACTGAAAAACGCATTGAATGTCTACCTCTTGGATAATCTGGAAACGACTTACAGCACAAAAAAAAAAAAAGTATGAAGAGGGCTCCAACGAGCGGCTTGCCCAGGGCGCTCATTTGGCTCGGGCCGGCCATGCCTATGGGCTTCATACGTTTACGTTAGTCGTGTGTAACGCTGGTTTGAGTCAGTCTCCGAAATACTAGCGTGCACTAAAATCCTCAGAACCATGTAGGAGATTCCTGAATACAACTTCTACAACTCATCAGTCGAGTAAGCGTCACGTCCATTCATTAAAGACAGGAAGGGTTCAACATGCGACTAACATTTGGAAATTATTCCAGAATTGCGTGAGTGCTTGCAATGCAGTTAGCAAGCAGTAGGCAAAACTTTTACTGACCCACATGGATCCAATCACCATGTTCCCGGATTCCACACAAACAGTATTTTACAGGCATCCATTAAGTGCCTTAACATGTGCATATGAATGTGAATTTATTCAGCCCCGGCAAAATCCTTCGGCGGTACCCCACTCGTTTGGTATTAGCCACAATTGTGTTGCATGGCGATACGTTACGAAGCGCCCGTTATACATCATGTTTGTTTCCGAAAGCGTGTGTAGACGTGCTTACACTTATGAAGGATCACATTTTGGGGTTCGCAGACGAAAGAGCAACTCCGAGTAGTCGTCCTAGTTCTCAGAAGTTTGTACTTGCACAGAAGCACGCAGCCCTGTTTACTTATGCGCCCATAGGAAAGAAGAAGAAAAGACCAATAGGTCTGCAACTTATTTAAAATCAATTGTCGTGGTTTTAACCCTGTCGGCGCAAGCCGCCGATATAGCCATAACCTGAACTATAAGCCGATGTCGTGCAGTCGCACTTGATCTATGTGCGGTGAGATGTGCCATGTCTGTGTACGAAGAGTGTGGAGTGCACCCCACAGCGCAACGCCTCATTGAGTTGGGATTTGGATTCTTCTTTGGTGGTTTTCGATTATCGTTCGCTAGTGCCGCTGCTGTTGTGCTGTGCTGTGCTGCTGATGGTGACGACTGTTTATTCACTCAGTCATTTAGATTGCTTCCAAGCATTGTGTTGGAATCGTATCCATGCTACTTGTGAATGAGTAATCGAGCAGTATTCTTTTATTTGGTATCTTTTTGAACTCGTGTTCGGATGTGGCTGGCTTTAGTTCACCGCGGTTGTGATTATTTCGTTTCTGTTTTTCTTTTTATGCTGAACCATAATTGCTTTAATTACTTTCCATCCGCCTTGCCAGTGATTTAAACGGCAGAAAGTGCTCAGTGCATGGATGGCGGCACGTTGCGGTTGAAAAGAGTGAAAGCCGATAATTGTGATTTAGTTAAATTATATTCCATCCGATGAACAGAGTGAGACTATGGTTGAATTTTTAGTAAATTTTTTGATTTCTTTTCTACCGCAAGTGTGTATGCAAAATTGTATTGATTTAAATTTCAAAGCCGTTCGACTGCTTTGCGCGTTTGTGTATATTTGTTAGTTTTGATGTCTTATGAGTGAATAGTGCCTGCATCGTTCAGGAACTGTAAAAATTCGCGTCCGCCAAGCACACGTGCCCGTCTGAAGTGATTCTGGCGGTGGTCTGAATATCCAATTAGTCCCGTGAACAGTTAACGAGATCAAGGTGTATTTGTGTCTGATCTTAACATTTATCTTATTCTAGTTTCTTTCTTTCGCATTCGTTAACAGTGAAATAAATCTGCGCGCTTTTTGAAGTTCCTCAGTAGCCATTGAACTTGCTTGTATACAGTCTGGTGTGCGAAAAAATCACTTGTGATCTGTCAATCAAACTTCAGCGGCTAGTGAACCTGAACCCTATTTGCATCTCTGATTAGTGTATGGACAGTTATCATTTGAGTGAGTATTGTTCGTCAATTTAATGCGATACCGGCGAAATGCTGGAATTGGAAAATGGTATTGCAGCTGCAAATAGTCTGGCTACTAATTTCTTTAATTTAATCAAATTGATTCATTAAAATTAAGTGAAATTAGGAATATCGACCTGCAAATGCACCTGCCAGACACTCGCTTACTTTCTTTCATGCTGCGGTTGTGTTTTCTCCTCAAGCGGTCATTCTCACAGACGGGAATTAATGAGGTGTTTTGATATGGCCCCGTTCGGCTCTATGCAAATGTAAATGTCTATTAAATCACTGAAACCAAAAGGGGTTGCCTTCGCTTGTAGTTTGCCGCCACATAGGACGCAACATGCCACAAGCATGAATGCAAGAAACCGTGTTTGGATGTAGAACAATTCTGCATTTAACTAATTGACATTGCAAAATATTGCTGTTTTGACGTTCTCCTCATATTCCCAGTTGTGGGGCAACGCAGAAGCAAATTTATCAAACTGTTCCGCTTGCCAATGGGGGACGGTATTAAGCTGAAATCCCTTCTATTCACTTGCGAATGGGACAATTAGGGTCGGTGGTATTCCATGTGAAAAGGGGAATTTGCATGCTATTGGTGGACTTAATGAATCGGAAATTGGATTTGCGAATTATAGTGTGGAGCTAATGCTTATACGAAACTTAGGCGAAACTATGTCGTTAAGACCTGTGGTGAATTAAACATAAAAAAAAAACGCTCCACCAATGTGTTTACCAAACTTAGAGCATATTAAGACGGTGAGACAGATTAAGGCGTCGGATGTCTTTGTAAAGGCAGTCATTTGCGAAAGTCCGTCGTTGATCTGTCCGTCGAAAAAAAATGTTTGTTTCTGCATGCAGCCGAAAGGTAGGCTGCAGTAATTTTATACTTTTCTGTTCATAATCGTCATAGCAGTGAAAAGGATTGCTTTGAGTTTTCTTGTGAAGGAAATATTGAGAATAGAAGAACAAGCTGTGATTGGAAATGTGCCAATTTAATAGGTGTAGCCGTCTTGTGCCGAATATTGTAAACGTTATTGGTACAATAGAGAAATGCCCCGACGTCATACTTCAGAGCCACTTCGGAATGACAAAGAGATTGCTGATTGCGTTTCTTCGACCTTTTTTAGGTGGGCACAATGTTCCCAATTTTTTTCTTTCTTCCCTTTCAAAATGTAAACACTTGATTGGTAGTTTGTATTTCATGCAATACCGATCTCTACAAAACAAATTTCTTGTTTCCTGCATCAAATTTGGGCTCCATAGCCAATCAGGTCGCAAGAAGCAATTTCACATCCTCGTGGCTCCACTTCATCAATTCACCCAAATAAATATATTAACATAAAGTTTGTAAGCTTATTGCCTAAAATTCAGCAAATCAAATCTACCTGCTTTCCTCTCCTGCTGCCTGACGCCTGCTTTTTGACTGCATATTGTTGATTGCGAAAAGAACAAATGACGGTCGCACTGCATTAGTTCGATTTGATTTTGAGTTTGCAACTAACGCAGATCTTTGTTAGCCTGACGAGGACGCCCGTCATCGAACGAGAAACTTTCTGCTGTTGAATGTTCAATGGATAGAATATACTATGTGACTTACTATTTGTATTTCCGGACGAGACAAGTGTGGCTTTTTCATATTGGGTCTATAACTTAATTCGTGTTCGGTTTTTTGTTTATATAAGAAAAACATGTACAATAGTAGTATTCAAAGTATTGCTCATCTGAAGACTTTTTCCCATCTTTCTGGCAATTTGCGGATCCCATCCCAAAAGAACTGCTCCGGATTGGTAGCAGAATTTTTGATATTCTGATGTGAACCGTATTTCAGTGAAGGCGTTCTGCATCGACCGGAACAAGTGGTAGTCAGAAGGAGCAAGGTCTGGGCTATAAGGCGGGTGGGGTAAAACTTCCCATCCACTGTTTTCCAAATAGTTCTTAACCGGAATAGCAACGTGGGGCCGAGCGTTCCCATGATGGAAAATTATTGCCTCGTGTCTGGTCGCATATTGCGGACGTTTTTCGGCTACTGCTCTCTTCAAACGGATTAATTGTGTTCGGTAGCGTTGTCCATTGATGGTTTCACTCGGTTTTAGCAGCTCATAATACAGCACACCCTTCTGATCCCACCAAATACAGAGCATTACCTTCGCGCCGTGGATATTTGACTTGCCATTGATTTGGCTGGTTGGCCAAGCGAAAATCGTCCAAACCACTTTTGGCACGTTCAAACTTCCACCAAAATACGATGACTTTCGGCAGCAGTTTTAAGTAATGAAGAAGAACCCCCCGCAAAAACACTTTTTCAGACACAAAGTTCGGCAATTTGAGTGAAAAAAATTATTGTCGTTTACCCTTCAAATGAATGACATACTGAAATGACGTACAATGACAGTAGCTTTCCAACGCATGGTCTAATGGAATTATACAAGTTAGACCATCTCTTAGCAAACCGAATTAAGTTATTGACTCAATATCTTTACTGTCAGGGGCCAACTAAACAAAGTTCGCTTAGAAAAAAGATAAACACTTAGTCGTGATAGTATTACGTCAATTTGCATAACAAAGGGGTATTCGTTGACACAACTTTACGAGGTTGTGAAGAAATGTTGGGATTCGGAACTTGAGGATTTGGTAAAGTATTTTCGATGATTCTTCGACACACACCGCGGGATAACTCGGCCATAAAATTACTATAAATGTGTTCGTTTTCAAAGCGTGTGCATATACACGATATTTTGAATAGTCCACGGAAAATAAATGAATTAGTGGGCAGTTCACATTGCCAAACACGAAATAACTCGTCAGGGAAATTTGTTAAAACGACCAGTGTAAGGTGAGATGTGGCGTCGTATCATTGAAACTACATGTCTTCAACATCCATTTCTTGAGTTAAAGCCATGCAAATTCTAATTTTCCAAGAAGAATAGACCAATGACAGTACCAAATCAAGTTTCACAGCTTACAGTGACTTCTTGTAGAAGCCGTGATCTTTCATGTGGATTTTCACCTTTTTATGAGAGAGAAATTGTGAATGGAAAATTAAGCATAATACAACCCTTTTTTATCGAATACATTTTGTGTAAACTTTAGCATAACGACTAAAACGACTGGATGGAGCAGTTGGTTAAGTGCCTGCCCTTGGTTAGTGGGGTCCCCGGTTCGAATCCCAGTGAAAACAAATTTAACATGCTTTTATCTGGTTTTCAAATCTGGCCCAGTCATCATTTGCCGTTGGGATCAAATTAACGTCACTATCTCTGTAGTAGTCAAACAGTGGTCAGACGACTGTGGTCTAAGTGTGCTCGTGAATTCGCTCACTAAAAGCAATTCCATCAAGTTTGTAGAACCTGGACACTGATAAGGATGCGTATGGCCCACGCAATCCATCCTCCATAAACTCACGGATACAATCTCTAACTAAATGACCATTGGATCGATTTTGTTTAAATCTGTACCATGTTCAGAAAAGATAGTAGAACTGTAGTTTATTTTTCGCCCAGCCCATTAACATAAATAAGTCCCAAGATATTTTGATGACGAAATAAAAGATTTAATGTTGTTAGCAGTATATTTTGTTCATTTGTTAACTTAATGGTTTTTTTTTATTTGAAATTAGTCGCTCTTTTCATCATCTTCATCTGCGCTGCTATGTACTAGATGTAAATTCTTCGGGAGCCTTTGACAGCGCATTTTTTTCTTGGTGAAAGGGGTTAATTTGTTTATGGGAAGCTGTGCTCAGACTAGAAAGATATGGATCTGATGAAACAAAATTATTTTTCTTAGCTGCTTCTTCCATATTTTGTGCTGAAAAGCACTTAATTGCTTTTTCAGATTGGTAGCCCTTGCAAGAGAACTAAATGCAAGCTGCCTTACCAGATCTGTGCATCTGTCTTGCAACTTAAAATTGAAGAAACGTCTGCGGCAATAGCAATTCTACTCATCGTTTTAGTGCATACCAGTTCGTTTATTTTTCATTTCTGCACTTGAAATATGAATGTACACCCAATTCGTTAAATGCCTTCGAAAGTCGACCAAGATTCGATGTCTTGCTTGGTGTACATACATCAACTAGAGGTAATCCTATTCCCTGATCCAACCATTCCGCTTTAACGTTCCGAACCGAAACCTAAGCATTTCTCGCTTACTTCGTTCCCATGTATCACATCACTTGGCACTCAAAGAGTGCATATGTCTAGCAGCAGTGTAGCACCGTAGGAATTTCCAAAATACCAAAACTTTTCATTACGTCGACCGATATTCGCCCATTTCTGTTCCCAACCCCACCAGAAATGGGGAATAATTTAGGGGAATAATTTAGTTCGTAGATAGTTAGATAATCGTTGTTAATTCGAGCGAAAAATGTATGGGGGCACAAAATGTCTTAAAGAATTCTGGAAGTATATAGTCCGAAGGAGGTAGTAAATAAAACCGCAGGACAAAGTTAAAATATAAAAAAAAAAATATAATTATTAGGCATTCCAGCAAAACGATAATCACTACGAATGTAGTACAAAGTTCGAATTTAAGAAAAATATTCCTTAAAGAACAGACAAGGAATTCAAGAAAATTATGAAGTAGCGGTGCTACTTTCTTCGTAGGAACACGATGAATTTGACTCACATAATGCAACTGATGTTTTACATTTCTTTTCCTCAGAAATTTTTGCTGTTTGCTTTGTCAAATAACGGTAAATACCGTTTCTGGTTGTGTTTGCAGAACGTTGATGCCTGCGGTTATACGTGTCGTTTGAAATCAAACTTTTGTCATTCAGACGACTTTGATTATTGAATTAAGTTGCGCTAGATTCGCAAACGGCGACTTGCGTATGTTCTACGACATGTGGTTGGCTGGCTACAATTCTTAAGAGAGTTGAATTTTAAGTATGGGACAGACACAAATGCTCTTCTCGTCATGAAATCGATAGATAGCGAAAATCTTGTTTTACAAATAGAGTGCGAAATGGTGGATAGGGTGTAGATCTCTGTAACAGATCAAAAAAACTTACCCTATACAGCGATTCTGGTTTGATGTATTTATGTGATGAAAACATTGGTGTCAAATTCGGACTAACGGCAACAAAAAAGACAAGCATCCCGAAAATGTGCCTTAGCGCTGTTGAAACTGACATCTTATTCCTTTATAAGTCAAATGTAACATCATGTTGCGCGTCAGTATACTTGTGTCATTCGAGGTTGATGACAAATATAGTTCTCCAATTCCGTCAAAACTTCAGTCTTATAAAAAGTCGATTCAGATCTCGTAATTCTGTTCGCAATTAGATCTAATGTATATCTGCAATCACAAATAACTCTTGGAACTTTTCCAAACCACTAATTTAGCTGCATTCAAGTGTAACACTCTCCAAGGGTTGCATGTGAAATGGCCTCAATGTACTGAAATACTTTTATGCATTGCATCGGCAGATATGTTCTTTGGGCATGAAATAGTTAATAAATCAAAAGTGTGTTTGCATTTACATTTAAAAGATCTTATGCAACAGCATGGTCTAGACACAATTAAATTTGCATTTGTCATACCTACTCAATTGGTGAACATGCCCGTGACATTCATGTACAATCTGGACCTTATCACCTAACTCGCGGTTCGCCTCCTGCGTTTTATTCAAGTTCACGTGAACTGGTTGTGTAAAGAATTCTCACTTTTTTCACACTCTTTGTAAAACGTCGTTCGTTGGCAGATATTGCTTGTTTGTGTTCTTCGAATAATGTGAGATGATGGTGTTGCGTTCGCAATTATAGAAGTCAACCGGACCATTTACGGAATGATTGTTAACGCTTTTTATCGCAATAAAAGCAGATTGAACACTAACATCTATTCGGATGCTGTAGTTGTGATGATGACCAACAGTCGCATGGACCAGTTTCCTTATGAAGAGAGGAGGTTGTATGTCAGGCGAGAGGCACAAACCAATTTTGCTATCGCAGAAATGGATGTACGTAGCAACAAGGGAAAAATAATTGGGCAATAGGATGTTACATAAATGTACAGCATTCGCGCAACGTTGGATAGGTAATGTCTGATGTGTGGTATAAGTAAATAATTTAAGAAAGATTATTGGCCATCGTGGCTATCAGTTCTGCTAAGTATTCTGATAATTTCTTTCCTATAACGAGATAGGAGTAAACTTTCCTAATTTGTTATCTTATGCTCAGGGACCCAACGGATGCCTGACAACGTTTTATCATTTTGAATCTTTTCGAGGGTGGAGCCATAGCCTTTATGGCCGCATGATTGTCAATTTATAGAATGATAGAATCAACCTCAGCTTCGACATAGGTCTGAAATACACTACAGTGCTTGCTTTGGTAGTTGGAGAGACAGATAAATCTCAATCATGTCCCTTCGCCCGCTTTGGATCAATCAGATAGGCGCACAATAGCCGATCTGAGTATCATTAGGTGGACGTTATTAAGAAACGTTTGAATTTCTGGAGTGAATAAAACGTTTTTATTTGAAGGCGCATTATGATGCGAGAAGCATTCAGCTCTTTGAGTAGAGGATGCAAATCACTGATTTTAGGAGGAAGCTGCGATGTACATTTGTGTTGCACTAAAACCTTGTGGACGCTTATATGCATCTTGCATTCAATGCAGGCTGGTTATTGATGCAAAGAGTTTCGCTGTATCGAGGTACACAGTAAGGGCGAAACTTACATGTATCAATTTTGAAGATGATAAAGGTTTTAATATGAGAGTACAAGTCTCGTACTACGAGCAGAGTTCTATGTTTTATTATATGCTGTAGAATCTCGAAAATATGAACTTTTTAAAGCATGGCCAATTCTCATTTTAGAGAGATTACTTTTAAAAAATGGAAAGAATGGATACCTACTTAAATTGTTATTCAAAAACAGAATATTCTTCGTAAACAAATTTGTGATCTTCGTTTGAGGAACGCAAAATGTATAGACTATGGTTGAGTTCATAGTCGCAACATTGTTGCCCCTGCACTGCACAAAATATTCTCTCAATACATTTATGAACATGAATACTGTCGCAAGTTTGCAGCAGGTCAGCATTGTCAAAAAAGACGCAAAAAGTGTTTGAAGTCTACATCTTGTCTAAGAAGAGTATGATACTAGGTTTAATGTTTGATTAATGTTATAAACCATACTACTGTATGACCAACTTTCAAAAATATTAAATAACCGTAGCAAAATACGCAGAAAAAGGGCCATGATTTTACCTGAAAAGAATTGGAAGTCAAAACATGTTTCAAATAATGGAAATTTAGGGACCATTCTCGCATGAAAGGGTACACTTTTCGGTTTCCCTGCAATCCTGCAACAAAACAAAAATCACTGCCAATTTGATCGCAGTTTGACTGTCACATTGCTTTTATGAACGCATTTGCCGGCTGCTCACATGCACAGTCACTGCAGTTTATTTACATTTATGAACGCAAATCTTGCAGGGCTGCCGCAGTGTGACGTTTATGAACTCGGCTTATTAAGATGAAAGACACCCGTTGACCCCATTTCGATTTCATTTGCCCAATTCATCAAGGCATTTGAGTATTGAATTTACAGTGAGGTGTTTTTTGTACTGCGGTATGTACTTCTTCAGCAGAAGAAGTCTCCAAATCTTCTCCGTTTTCTTCAGCTGTCCCTCTGATTGTATCACTATCAGCGTCGACGACCGAAAATCGTATATCTTCGATTGAAATATCCACAGAACTTTCAACAAGTCTTAAAACAATTCTATTATGCTCAAATTGACATTCAAAACAGGAGTTCATCTTGCTCGTGGGGACGACTTAACCGAATTAGGTCTTCTGGTTCCCAATTCGATTGCCTTGGTAGGATTTGGTTGAAACCTTTTCCGAGGACTCCAAGGCTCCTAAGCGCTTAAGTCATATTCATTGTCTTGTGTGGCAACAATTTAAGACCGCATTCCTTTTTTGTATTCTAGTTTCAAAAGATTAATTATACATTTTGATTCATCGGTTGGACCAGGGCAGTAACACTTGATGGAATAAACATAACAGTTATGTTTCCGTCGATGTATATTAACTTGAACTACTTTGCCTTGACGAGATGCGCTATCCAATGTGTCTTCTTTGGGACGCCGCCATTCGTCTGTCGCTTCCCATATAAAACCGTTTGACTTTGCAAGCAAACAAGAAAAGAAAAAAAGACGCTATAAGAATAAATCACATCACGGGTGCACATTTTAGAGTATTTAATGCAACATTATCGGGGATCTACTGTATGCACTTTAAGTGGTTTGGTAGATTTTTCAAATTTCTGCACTTGACACTATTTCACCGGCGGCACAAAGCAGCACTTTTTTTATTTTAATGTTGAATATGACGCAGCTTAAAAAGACGCGTGTGATTTTAGAGATTTTAAGTAATGTTCAGGGTTAACCAGAAATAAGTAACAAACTAAGATAACGAAGTAATGGTAGAAGACGGTATCACGTACAACGGAAAGGTATAACAACATTTGGGAAACAACTTTTCGGCATAGTTTAGTTAGAGAAGTCGTAGACCAAAGTGTTGGGTTTATTGTGCCCATAGACACACTGTTGTTGGGTGATGGGTGTATATGTAAATTTGACAAGTTGTTTCAAGCGAAATTTGATTCGTTTGAACTTCAAGGGGATCTACGGTTTTATGCCGACTTCGAACGACATTTACCTAATCCTCTTTGAGCATTGTAAGTGACCCGAAAGAAATGGGGTCGTGCAGTTAATCGAACCCAGACACCTAGATTCAGTAGCGTATGAGTGGACGCAAGGACACGCAATGCCACAGCCGCCCACTTGCTTAGTTTCAAAGCTGCGTCATTAAACTATATTAGCTACTAGTAGGTACTGTGATCTGTCAGCTGCATTTTGCTGGCACTCGCATGAATTAGAAATAATCCATAGTCTCTGATGTTTAGGACGACGCATTTATCTCTCGTCATTTTAAATTCAATTTGCGGAAGCGTTAAACATTAAATTTCGGTGTGTCCGTCGGTTACTTCAACGTCCTTTAGGCAATCGCAAAGAGTTAACATAGAGATGAAAAAAGGGGACATATGTAAAGTTAGGCTGAATTTTGGAATCGAATTATCTCGCATGCGAAGAGATTCCATGTTTTATTCCATTAAAACCATTTCGAACAATCTAGCTTTTATAAAGGGTGGTTAAATTTTAAGTTGCTAAGATTTTTTGGAAATCATTTCTTTTTATTATGATAATATTGGTATGGTTCAATTATGTATGGAACAAAATGTCGGCCAAATGGCCGCCGCGACCTCGGCGGCACACCTCCACCCGATGGTCAAAATTTTCGATGACGCTGAAGCATAATTGAGGTTCTATGCCGTTAATGTGCCGAATTATGTCATCCTTTAGCTCTTGAATTGTTGCTGGCTTATCGACGGACGTACACCTTTTCTTTCAAATAAGCCCAAAGAAAAAAATCCAACGGTGTCAAATCACATGATCTTGGCGGCCAGTTGACATCGCCACCACGTGAGATAACACGGCCATTGAATTTTTTGCGCAAACGAGCCATTGTTTCGTTAGTGGTGTGGCAAGTGGCACCGTCCTGTTGAAGCCACATATCGTCCACATTCATATCTTCCAATTCGGGCCATAAAAAGTTCGTTATCATTTCACGATAGCGAACACCATTCACAGTCAGGCAGTTGCCTGACCGGCCTCATTTTGGAAAAAATACGGCCCGATGATGCCGCCAGCCCATAAACCGCACCAAACAGTCACTCTTTGTGGGTCGAATGGTTTTTCGACAATCACTCTTGGATTATGATTCGCCCAAATGCGGCAATTTTGCTTATTGACGAATCCTCTGAGGTGAAAATGTGTCTCATCACTGAAGATGGTTTTCTTCGAAAATTGATCATATGCATTTTGATTTGAAGGCCCATTTTCATAATAAGCCTGAATAACGTTAAAGCCTGAATGAATAACAACTTTGGTTTTACCCGGATGCCCGGGTATTTTTCGGGTACAATCAGGAGCACCATTCTATGATTAAAGAACGTAAATAGGTAACTAACTCAACGAGAATCAAATTGATAAAAAAATGTAAAAAAAATTATGTTAAATGAGTCAAAAGAGAACTGCGAAGCCCGGGCTTACATGCCCACACAAGTGTACACACTTGAGGATCAAATATGTTTTCCTAATCAATTCGATATCCTCCCAAAGCAAAGATAATATTTCTGTTTGTTTTCGTCTTCGGCTGCAGTAGACGGTCAGATTCAATACTTGATCCCAGAGATGATGGAGGGATAGAGATATCCAACTTCGGCCATTTCTACCCAACGGAGTCCACAACGGAGATGTTGTAGTCGTGTTCCTTTGTATTTCACACATACTTTTACACAAACCATGCAATTCGTGGATTTTAGTGGGAAAAAATGGCGACAGATTGCCGAATTTGCCCACGATCCTTGTAATGTTGTGCTGAGGCTGTTCAAAAATTGACGTGTATTATTAAGAGCATATACTTATATGTATTGTTACATGGAATATCGTGAATAAAAATGTAAAGCAATGCCCACTGAACTGGAACTATTAGAGCCTACCTGACAAACGGTTCCAAAAGTTAGTTTCACTATATACCCTTAATTAATGAATTCTGAAAACTCAGACATTGAAATTGCATTTTGATAACAGCAATGACAAGATATTGCAATTAGGTAAAAAAGGTTGTCAACATTTTAAGTTAATTTCGATCAATATCTTTGCAAAAAGCGATATGAGCAAAGAACTTCTTTTTCAAGTGATTCATTCAAACGCATTGATGCTTTTTATACGCATAATTCGAATGCAAAAATACATACACTAGCTAGTAGTGCATTAATAACCTCTCACTACACTTGCTCAAATGGGAGCTTAAGGAATCGACTTCATGACCATAAGCTTTGCTCGTGCGTTTACCCCTCCCTACTGTGTTGAAAATTTAACACCGAAATTTGAAATAACGTCCAAGTAACTAGCGAATGTTCAAATAAGAACTCTAATTCACCCCTCTACTAGGTTGGGGAAGGGTATCAGTTGTCCTCAAGAACTCACACGTATTCACAGTCACGGGACAAAAAGCGTATAAAAAACGCTGTCAGATGAAATCAAGGGGCAAGAGAAGTAGAAGATGGATATCTCTATCCCTCCATTATCTCGGCTTGATCCCAGCATTCAGAAATTATTACTGCGAAATGTAATAAGAGGAGGAGGAAAATGTACTGCATTACCTCGGTACTCGAAGACGTGAACTAGGAGAAGCTAGGTATTCATCGAATGAGCTCGAAGAACTGACAAACGCCGAGTTAAAGGATATCTTACAACCGTCAAATGTTTATGATTGTGGCAAGAACTTCCTAAAAAGTTAAAAGATATAGTAGAAGTCTAGTAGTCCATCCAGGGAGTTTCAAAATCGTGACGACCACATTGCATGTAGGTTGATGCTATGCAATAATTGTGAATCTGAAATTCAGAACACTGCCAAAGATTCCTCGCTGGTCATGCAGACATCCGCCATCAGAAAGCACAGCATGACTCATAGATCACTGCTAAATCCAAAGTATTTACGAGCGTTGTGCTGGATTCACCATGCTAAATAACTACCACCCCACAGTTTCTCCCTGTTCAGGAAAGAAAAATTAATCATAACTTTTAATTCAATTTTTGTCATGCTTTGTACACATAATTGCTTCTAGTTTCCACATCAACCCTTCGCGCAATTAGAAATGTTCATGTCTTCCGTATACCCCCCTTCAGTATCAAGCGGTTCCATGCAAAGTTTTACATTCGTGCAACATGTTATAAACACCAAATAAATACTACCTCCTCCTCGAACACGTGATCAAATTACCGGCAAAGGATAAACAGTTTCTAATCAGTTTTATTACTTTGCATGCCGCCGAATGAATTTGTTAAATTGCATTGAAATGATTTCCCTTTCACTTTTTTAACATTATTATTTGCTTTTGTATTTTATAAGTGTTTCCCAAATTTTGGTTTTCTTTTGTGTTTTCCAGGACCGGCATGCCTTCCTCAGAAACATCGAACGTAAGAAAGTAAGTTCCCCATTGCACTCAGATTGGTGTTGGTAAGAGATGCTGTTCAGTATTTTCTGTTTGTATTTATTTCATTGTATTTTATTTTTGTTTTTAAAACATTTCTCTTTTTCGCCCTGAAAATCAAAATCAAAATCAAAATCGACCGTTGTGACATGTATTGCGATTTGGCGATGGTCTCAGCTCTGCTCACTTGAGGTGGTGTGAAGAACGCCTGAAAACGTCAAGAACTTGTTTTGACATTTCACGGACAAAAGTTGAAATTCTGAAAAAAATTAAATCCAGACGGTAATTGTTGTGTATCTTGAATAAATTGTACAAAAACAGTAAATTGAAGTAAATAGAGTCAACTTTGAAACAATTACATTCACATGTACTTGGCATGAACTTAGCTTGATTTTGCATAATACCCACGTCACACTTTGATGAATTTTACTTGTATCTCTCAGAAAGGTATTTATGATGTTTGTGGACACGACTAAATGTAGGCACTGATTAAGTAAAACGAAAAACACAGGAGTTGAAACTTTAGTACAACTCTCGTGTGATCAGATGCGGTCAAATGAATTAGTTGTGTGCAGCAATAACTGTCGTACTTGTTGCGACTTCATTGTCCTTGTAAATGGAAAGTGGGTCCGGATTGAAATACAACAGCATACAGCTTCTTGTCCTGATTAAGGCATCATTTCTCTTCCAATGGTGTTCTAAAAGAGGCTGTCTTTCTCTAAAATCTGGATAATGAGGATTGTAACTTAATCTCAAGAAATTGAACAAGTGCAAACAGAGGCATAAGTGTACATAAATAAAGGGTGATTTTTTAAAATCTATAGGAAAGTTTAAAAGTCAAAAAAAAAAAAAAACACATAAAATTCAGAAAAATGCATGAAATCTTTATTTGAATCGATAGTACGGTCGAATCGATATTATTTAATGTTTGAAGATCATGCAATTGAGTGCGCCTCAAATGGTCCATCCGCTTAGTCCAATTTTGGCATACTCTTTCCAACATTTCGGCCTGTATCTCACGGATAAATGCTTCAATGATGTCTTCCAATGCGTCAATTGAAGCGGGCTTGTCTGTATAGACATGAGCTTTAACATAGCCCCACAAAAAATTGTCTAAAGGCGTTAAATCGCCCGATCTAGGCGGCCAATTGACCGGTCCCGAACGTGAAATAAAATGTTCACCGAACTCGCCTCTCAATAAGTCTGCTGTGTGGCATGTGGCACCGTCTTGTTGAAACCACATGTCATGCAAGTCAAGCTCTTGCATTTTGGGCAAAAAAAAGTTGGATATCGTCTCACGGTAGCGCTCACCATTCACAGTAACGTTACGATTCGCATCATATTTGGAGAAGTACGGTCCAATGATGCCACCAGCCCATAAACCGTACCAAACTGTGACTTTTTCTGGATGCATTGGTAGCTTTTGCAATGCTTCTGGCTGATATTCACTACAAAATCGACAATTCTGCTTATTTACGTAGCCATTGAGCCAAAAATGAGCTTCGTCTTAAACGGACCATAAAATGGAAGAAGCGCGCGATGAACTTTCTTAACAGAGCCCGCATTTTGATAAAAAAAATTCAATAATTTGCAAGCGTTGTTCGTTTGTAAGACGATTCGTGGTTAAATTATAGACCAAACTGAAGATGTTTGACAGTGAAACAAAACACGAAACGTGCGTCAGCTGTTTAAACCAGTGTTGCCAAAAAGATAATAGCTAAAAAATCACCGTTTATATATATATAGGATTCGAGCATTTCGATATCGCCCCGCAATCGTTCGTGCTCCCACTAGAATAAAGGGACTTGATATCAATTCAAAGCAAATACCGTGGACCTTGTTAAACTTGTATAAAAGGATGTCAATCTTGCGACAATATATTTTGTATACATTGTGCAGCGATATTGCATTTATTTTATGTAAAATAAAACAATTTCGACAAATGCAATTATTTTCGGTCCACACACAACTTAACTCAATAGTTACACATTTCCATGACTTCCCTTGATTAAATCGACTTCCATTTCATTGATCGTCAAAAGAAACCCGCCTACTTAACCAACAATCCACTTCACACTCACAATGAGTAAAAAATATCTTATGGCAACCTTGAGATCATGATCAACATCACCCAAATGTACATGCATTCTGCACTTCAGATTCGTAATTGTTCACTTGCATGCCCACGCTTTCTATGACTTAGTTAATGAGATTATCACACGGCATAAGAAGCAATTAGTTGTGTTAACCCATCACATTGTTCATACCAATCATCAACTAGAAGTACACGCATCACTCACATCACTTATTCCCACCACTTTTTCCAATCTACCAGTGTCATACATAATTTGTTAAGCTGTTTCGTTTCTGTTTCGTCTATTTCAGTGCGAAGACTTATGAAAAACCGTCAGAAAATTCATGGGTAACCAGTGGTAATGTTGGATCTCGCGACGCTGTGTTGGTATTTCGCACACGAATACTTAACGATCCAAAAGATGAAGACGAGAACGATACGGAAAATCCAGGAGTAAACGCAAGCAATACTAGTCTCGATAACGTTAGTACTGATAGTCTATCCTCGCTTAATGCTGCAGAACCATTGGAAACCAATCTCCATGAGAGTTCCAGCACTAAGGCCAAAGTTTTATTGTCACTGCCAAACAATGTTAATCATCAAAAGACTATTAACGATACAAGTAGCAAACTAAGTAGTAAAAACAATGTTTTAGATCTAAATCAGTCGCCAAAGAAACGTCTGCATGATTCACTGTCCTCAAGTGATACATCGATCTCGGATTTGTTCGAAGATATCGAAGAGGATCTTCATCTAACGCAGCTAGATCCAGGTTGTAATGTTTTGCACAAAAGTAGTTCATTTGATAATAAGGAAAATGAACTCGACGAAGATCAACCGGAATCGGAAAATCTTCCCGCCGTGAAGTTGCACATAACCTACAAGTTCATGAATACAGAAACTAAGTTGTTGAAAAAAATATTCATTCGGCATGGGCTGACCGAAGCCGAGAATGATCAGAATTTCAGTATTCTCTGGACGGGTGTACACATGAAACCTGATATTCTGCGGAATCTCACACCGTACCAGCGTGTTAATCATTTCCCCCGGTATGTCAGGTGGCTTACTTTGATAAATTAAAAAAAAATCACAAATTCTATGTCTAGGTCGTATGAACTCACGCGAAAGGATCGACTTTACAAGAATATCGAGAAAATGCAACACCTTAGAGGATTCAAGCATTTCGATATCGTGCCGCAATCGTTCGTGCTCCCACTGGAATACAGGGACTTGATATCAGCTCATAACAAATACCGTGGACCTTGGATTTGTAAGCCGGCGGCGTCGAGTCGAGGTCGTGGAATTTTCATTGTGAACTCGGTGAGCTTAGTGAACCATCGCGAACATGCTTTCAAATTTGATTCCCTTTAACTTAACGCTGAAAACCCGTGTATCCCTCTTACAACTTTTGCTTGCATTTCTTTTCAGCCTGATCAAATATGTCCGGACGAGCAGGTGCTCGTATCGAAGTATGTTGCAGATCCTCTTTGCATAGACGGGCACAAGTGTGACCTGCGTGTTTATGTCCTAGTGACGTCTTTCGATCCACTCATCATTTATGTTTATCAAGAGGGCTTAGTCCGGCTGGCGACCGTTAAGTATGATCGAAGTGCTGAAAACCTTTGGAACCCGTGCATGCATCTCTGCAACTATAGTATCAATAAATATCATTCTGACTACATAAAATCACGGGATGCACAAGATGAAGATGTTGGCCATAAGTGGACATTGAGTGCCTTATTGCGTCACTTGAAGAGTCAAGGATGTAACACGCGACAGTTGATGGCTAACATTGAAGATTTAATTATTAAATCAATTTTTGCAACAGCACAATCCATAATTTCAGCGTGTCGAATGTTTGTTCCTAATGGCAACAACTGCTTTGAGTTATACGGATTTGATATACTAGTGGACGATACACTCAAGCCATGGTTACTAGAAATAAACCTATCCCCGTCCATGGGTGTAGACAGTCCAATCGATACTAAAGTTAAGGCATCATTAATGACCGATCTTCTAACGTTGGTGGGTATCCCTGCTTACACCCAAATGATGCGCCAGCACTATGACAGTTCGTGGTCACGTTTTCGCAACGTCAGCTATGGCCGTCGCACAAACTCTGCCGATCACTTGGGCGTTAGCAAGAAGAACTATTCGGAGAAGAATACAATTCCGCTCACTGCGGAAGAGCAGCGAATAGTTAAGAATGTGCGGTTGCAGAACGCTCGACGGGGCGGATTCGTGCGCATCTTTCCAACCGACGACAGCATGCAGAAATATTCAACGTTTCTAGATCCTTCAACGGGCATTCCCCTATCCACTAGCAACACTCAAAATCACAATATGTATTCGATGACCGTGGCACATAATTACAATCAGATGCTCTTCGAACACCTGTATGGCAAAGCATCGAAGGCGAATGGGTTCAAAGAGGAGAACAGCTACGAAGAGCGGATGAATCAATACGAGCGGGTACTGGAGATGGGTGCACCTATACGTTTTATTCGAAAGAAGACCGAACCCAAGTGCGTTGAGGAAGGGACGCGTCTGCGAAAGCAAATACGCAAACTCATTGAAAACGGATCCGAGCTGACCCTGCTTCAGGCACGCCAAACATTTGGTCTTTACTTGGAGTTCATTCTGAAAAGATTAACTCAGGAGCCTCGTGACTATCACGAGAAGTTAATACTGAAATTCCTGATTCGAGCAAATGGTGGACTTAAATCACCAGTGTTCTTCAAAAATCCATTTTCGTATAAAGTCATGAGTAAAGATCGCACGGCTATGGTGGCTAAGCTTCTGGGCGAATACTTGGAGTCTTACAACAGGGATACAGAGGCCTACATCGACTCATTCGACAACTATGGCAAAATTCCAATCGCTTTATTCAACGAGTTCATCTCGCACGCTCAAGAAATCGACTTGGAATCAGTGCTAACCTTGCATACAAACCTTACGCATGCCATGCCTTATCTGTACAATCGCTGTGGTCCAGCGGTCCCCATTACTCCGCCCATTCCAACTGGAGTACATGGCTTTCTGAAAGCATTGCCGCTAATGGTTGGCGGTGCAACTAAGGACATGAATCGAATTGACATTTATTACAAAAGTCAAAATCAAGCGCAGCCGACGAGGACCGATAAGCCGGATGCAAGTAAAAAGACTACTGAACGACCGCGGCCGAGTATGAATGTTGTTAAAAATAGTGGTGCTTATTTAAAGTCAGTAAAAAGGTAATTTCTCAAATGTATGATATTGAGGATGAAAGAGCTAGTTGTACTGTATATGTTATTTTGGGTGTTATTATTTCTTATCTCGATTTTGTTGAAAATAATGTGCACGGCGTACATTATTGTGATAGGTCTATTCATTTTTACGTGTGTAAGTTTCGAATTCCTTAGGCGAGAGTTTTTATTTGCTTTTAAAAGTTTTGTTAAATTGGTGTTCTTTTACAAACGAAAAAGAAAAATGCGCACAGAAAATAAAATTACCTAAAATTCGTTGTAACTTTGTTGTTAACCATTGGTGAACTCTTGTCTGGGAGTTTTCAGTATTTTCGAATGGAAAGTGGAAGCCCCCACTCATTGAGATTTTGTATTTATTTTGAGACTTTGATTCAAAAACAGTGACAAAAGTATTGTGATTGAGTATCTTGTGATTTTCGAGTCGTACATTCGTCAAAATGAAGCATTTGTTCAAATAGTACATTAGAAGTTCTTAAAACGAGTATTGATCTTTTATTCGTCGTAGAAATTCAAATTATTTAGCATGTAATTCGTGTTCTCTGTCGCAAGTTATGTTCCTAGGTTTAAGCACATCAATGCGAGCAACTTGATTTACAGCGTCCAGATCTCATCGTTGGTGTGTAACTAGCACCGCGAAGTTAATTTTGTTCCACTTTCAAGTGCCAATTAATCTACGTTTATTTATTTGTTGTCTGTAATAGAACATGCATATAGCTGACAAAATTATCCGCACAAGTGTGGTTGCCGTAAACGTTACGCGCAGATCCCAGGTCCAACACACATTATAGCTCCCCTCATACTAGCCTTTTGGCACACCCACATGATTTATTTGGTTTGAGTGGCTTTGCTTCTGTAGGCCGAATCCATGGAATTATCTCAGTCTGGGCTTGAAAGTTTGGTGTACGGTGATATCCGGTCTCTTCAGTTGGGAAGGGCTAGTAAAATCAGCCACATAACAACATTATGAGCAAGAAGATTGGTGGATTGTCTTGAGTCGTAAAGGTATCATCATTCAGTTACGCAGACCATACTTTGTGGCTTTTACTTTTCGCCAAACTACATGCTTACCTTGCTCATCACTGGCAAACAAACTGAATTTGCTTTCATAGCTCCCTTTCGTGGAAGACTTCCGAAAAATATCGTGACCTCTTGTTAGCATATTGTTTCGATTAAAGGCATGCACCGATGTCGCAATGACAAAGGGAAGTGAGGTGCGTAATCACACTTAGCGTGTCATTTTCGCATGCGGCTAGAGACGGTCAAACGTGTACCTTCTAAAATCGGCATTGTAGATGAAGCGACTCGATCCCTGTGTTATTCCTGCCTTCCACGTAGTCCCGGGTAGTCAACAAGCCCAAACCGTTGACTTGGTCTTCCTTTTCTTCTCCAACTAGGAGGCTGGGATTCAAAAGTATAGGAGCCCATGTTTTGGTGTGGCTTTCTGTTGTAATCGGCGGATTTTCGTCTTCACATTTTCTTAAAGTTTCATCTTCTTCTCAAACAGGACGAATTATTCGACGCATTCTCTTTCTTCCAAAGGCACCAAGGATCAGCTCTGATATTTAGGTGATCGTCCAGCCTTGGAATACATCGCCAGCATGCCTGGCACACATTTTACTGCAAATTAAACTACTTATTGCGACAAAACTACTTACTGTCTTAGATATGTATCGGCTGCTTTGAGCTGGTATCAAAAGAAGAGCGGAAGGAAATGGATTATTGATCGAAATATCATTCAACAATAAATAGCTTGAATTGTTTATTCAAAATTATAAGTTTAGTTGCTTCACCCTACAAAACATCACCTACCTCAAACATCAAGGCTCTAGCTAGCACGATCTCGGGCTCAGAGATCAAGTTAGTACGCGTTCATCCATTGTTCGGAGTCAAAACGTCCAGAGCTAAGTTTTTAATGCATTCTTCATGGCTTAGCTATCCTTGGCATCGGATCTGTAGAGGACTGGCTAGACTCATGTCGAGGACAACCCATGTGTGGTTTTTCTGTCGGCATGTGTGCCAGGCGGCTACTGATCGATAACACAACATGCTCCCGTATATTTAGAACATGTCATCTCAACAATCAATTTGATTTGTCAGTAGGAATGTCAATCTCTTTATCCGTCAATTTACACAAAAGATCTCAGAATGATTAGAAACCCTTTCAATACTCATTTGCGTTCAGAAAGCCACCAGTGAGATTCCTTCCGTCTACTTATCATCACGTTTAATGAAAACAAAATTCGAAAGCTTCTTTGTGTTGGCAATCGTTGCATTAGACTGTAGATTATTGTGTTTCCTCTTAAAATTGTTATTTTCGGTTCACTATTTATTGTTTTTCTAATTTATTCACAAATAAACCTCATTCTTTGATTCTGACTCTAAAACCAAAGAAAAGTACACCTGTTCCTTTATCAAAGCCCAATATTTAGCATAATTACGACTTATCTCTTCAATAATACTAACATTAACTGCCTCTGTGTAAAAAAAAAGCAATGCATTTACGATCAATGTGCTAAAATGCATTCCACGTAAACAAAAACAAAAACAAAAAATTCAACAACGCAAATTTCTCAAATTATGAAAATACGTACATAATATATAGTTAAGGATAAAAAATGTTCTACCGTTTGCTGGTTTTGTCTAGTCATTTACCTAATTGTTTGAGAACTAATATTTATACTCGTAAATGCTAACTTATGAACACTATTATAACAATCTACAAAATTATTTATTTACTTAGGATTAAATTAGAATACACGGGTTTTTTCTTAAATTAAGTAGGAACGCATAAAGTAATTAACAAGAGAAAAACGAAAGAAGAGATCCACGTTATTTATAAAATTAAAACATAGAAATATACATAGAATATCAAATTACAAAGCAGAAATTAAATATATATTGTGATAAACAAATTGCTTACGCAACGGACTATTTTTCTTTCATTCAAATAAATATAGAGCTAATAAATAGATAAATGCAACAAATTTAAACTGACGGTGCAAGGTCATAAATCCGCAGGAGTAAACCGAACTAACATGCGCTTCTATTGCACATATTTATAAGTCCAACTCACTGTTTGTGTTTAGGTATGATATTACAGTGAAACTTGTCTTTACGGACACCTCTCTATTCGGGGCACCTCTCTTTACGGACATTTCCTCAAGATCCCGGCTTTCAGTTGGGGCTACTCGTGTATTTCGACCCCTTCACGACGGACGCCTGGACCCCTGAATAACACGAGCCAGGTGCGTACCCAATAACGGACACAGAAAGCAACAATTAACACGGAAAATATTGATATTTATTCAGATTCTTTTAAAATGTACATGGTCTGAGTCACCGCACATGCGTCTACTGAATTTGTGATTATATTTGTTTACAAACGATTTTATGTAAAAATTAACATTTGAGGAAAAAATAGATCAACAAAAAAAGTTTCATTGAAGTTAGTAAAACGGGACGCATGCCTCTGTTTATACAGTTTTTTTTAAGAACACACGTTTTTATTCCATGTCTAGTATTTCTATGGCTAACTTTTAAACAAAATATGGAATTGAATTTTACTTTTAATTTTCATAAATAACTTAAGATTACCTCCTTAGAACGGACACTTCTTTATAACGGACAATCATGATTGTCCCGTGGGTGTCCGCTTTAGCAAAGTTTCATTGTATTTTGTTTGGTTTTTATTTAAGCTACCGCTCCTTTTAGAACCCGTAAATGCAGTGAATAAATTAGTTACTCTTTAATATTTGTTGTACAAGGTGGAACTGAGGGTTGTTTTTATAAAAACAAGCTTGATTTAATAATTGCTTCAAGATAAGCATCAAAATATTCACCATCACCACTTATGGTCGGCTGCCTCATGATGAATACTTTGGGACTTTCTCACGTCCTCAAGAGTGGAGAATTGCTGGTCTTTTAATGTGATTGTCAGAAGGAGCCAAATCTGTAGAATACAATGCATGATGAGATTGGTTTTTGCTGTGTCTTTCCGAGTTCTCTTCGGCACAAGGAACCCATTTACTTTCCTTTTGCAACTTTCTCCCTGGTTGCAATCTTCATACTCCGTGGGTTAGTGAGTATCTCCGCTCACACACATTAACCGGTATGAAAAACTGTTTTCAAAATTCATGGCTCCATTTACAGTAAGCGACTAACGATAGGATACTCCTTTCTAGAAAACGATTCTCAAACTTAGCCGTTCAGCAATAAACTGCAAGGCCGCTCTACTCGTGAAAGAACAATATCACACACAACACGACTGATTGCTGTAAACGCTAAGCAAAGTTGACCTGTACCCAAATTAAGAAGTTGACAACATAACACATCTACTAATGTGGCGTTGCATTTATAAGTAGAGAGTACAGGATTTGTGACCAATTTCATATTAGAGCAGCAAATAGTGAGTAGGTAAAAATTACTGAAGTCTATCAACTCTGCTGATAAAAGACAAAACAGTCACTGAATTGGATGCGTAAGCTTAATACTTTAGGCATCCAACCCCAGTGTCCACTTGTACACCAGATAGGAATTTCCATTTAAACGCTTCAGTTAAGTATTTTTGTTTGTTTCCATATTAAGTAAAGTAACAGGTTGCAACTGGATAGCGCAGTTGATTGTGTGCCTGCCCTTGGTTAGTGGGGTCCCCTGTTCGAATCCCAGTGAAAGGAAAGTTAATGCGCTTTTATCTGGTTTTTACGTCTGGTCTAGTCACCATTTGCATTGGGATCAAATTAATGGCACTATCACTGGCCTTCCCTACCCTACTGTAGGACATTGCAAAACAAAAAATGAATTCGACAGAGTATGCGTTCTAATTTGCTCTGTAACTAGGAAGTGTACATTTGTTATAAATTTACCAACAAGCAGCGCAGTCTATTTAGTACCTATCCTGGAGTGATTCATAATTTATCCTGAAACAGAAAAACAAAAACCATCATAAAATGTTGCTACCTTTAGAGAAAGGCTTAAAATTGATAGCCCAAAAGTGGCAAGCATATGTTCTCAGTTCCCCTTTTGTGACCTTTGCAATATCCAGGACTTATGACCAAGCACCTAATCCGTCACTCACATAGTTTATCTTGAACAAGTTATAGAGCACCACAGTTGCTGCTTTGTGTTCCCATTAAGTTGTGAGATCTTTTTTAACTTAAAAAAAAAAGATTATTAGTAAAGTATAAAAAAACAAATTTAAATTTAGTCAGCTGAAGCGTTTTGAAACAAGCAAATCAACAAGCAAAAAAAAAAAAAAAAAATATTTACATAAATTTATATAATGATGAGATAAAATATTTTTTATACTTGCATATTTTTTTAAAATCACATACAAAATTTTCCAAGTAACCGTAGCTATTTCAATGAAATTCGCTTTCAATGGATTTGAAATTAATTATAAAAAGAAAAGGAAACAAAATCTTACGAAACAAAGGTACTTAGTGTGTATGTAACTTTGTTTTACATATTTTACACCTGCACAAATTTTCCAGAGTCCAGAACTGTTGTTTTAAGTTTCCTCTCGAATATCAATAATTAATTCTTATGAGCAAACAATGTAATGGAATACAGTAAATTTAGAGTATATTATATCAAGACAATGCACAATCAAAGCCATCAGCGAAAGCTTAGAACAATAAAATAATTTCAATAGATTATCAACTTACGCTTGAATTGCTATAGGAAAGTGAAATAAAGTTACAAGTAAATTGATATATTGTAAGATGCGTTATGTTTTTGTCATGACGCTTTAAAATCGAAGAAAAACAAAACAAAAAAAAAAATGTATTTAAATTTACAACTTTTGTGAAACTTATCTTTGAATAAATTAAGATTTTCAAATGCAAATACACAAAATTGTTTTAATCCTTAAGTGGAAGTGGAAGAATTTATTTAGTGTTTCCTTTTTGATAGACGATATCACATGCAGTGGAGCCATTGCATTGGGTAAGTTTAAATCTAGAGCTTTAATCTAAATCTAATCGTATTGACCTTTAAGTGGTAACATAATGAATATAGAGATTTGAGAGAACGTGTGTCATGTCCGAGCGAAAGTCGAAACACATCAACTACTTACGTAGAGGACTAACACCCCAATTGCGAGTGTCAATTATCAAACAATTGATGATTGATAGATTTGTCAATCAAAAAACTGTTCGGTATTGTGTAAGTCATTTGATATCGGCCATTCTCGCTCCTGCCGAGTGTCAGCAAAACACTCGAGAAAATTGTTGCTAACAAACTCATCTGGTTTTTGGAAGAGAACGATCTCTTAGACAAGAGTCAAGTGGCTTTTCGGAGCGGAAGCTGCACGCTATATGCTCTGCTTCATTTGGATAATAACATCTCATCCGCGATGTCTACTAAAAATCACATCTCTATCCTATCAGTAGACTTCGAAAAAGCATTTGATAGGAAAGGTGCCCATGTCATTTTAAAAAAATTAATGGAATGGAATGGCTTTATCAAAAGTTTTCTCACCAACAGAAAATTCCGTGACAGATTTAAGGGCTCGCTTTCCTCCACCCATCCTCTCTTCAACGGAACCCCCAAGGGTCCCCGCTCGTAGTCATCCTCTTCATGATTTCTTTCATTGGGATAAAGCAAATTCTCTCTTTCTGAGACTTTTACCAAAATCCTTAGCGACCTTGATACTTGGGGTAATGCCTCGGGTGCCAGGATCTCTACTGCACATATGTAGGAAAACTAGTTGCCCTAAGCAGTTAAATGTTGTTTTGGACCATTTCACAATAACAAATGTACATAGCCTCAATATTCTTGGTATTATTTTTGATAAGTGGTTTAGTTCTAAAGAACATTGTAGTAATTTAAGGAAAAAACTAGCTACCAGGCTTAATATCTTCTTAAGTACCTTAGTTCCAAACGCGGCTCATGTCATGTGAACAGTCTAACCTAACGCGGGCAACTATTTAATCAAGTATATACTACGGTTTATGTATATACGGAAAGCGTTCGTCCTCATCACTAAAACTGGTTGAACCTATATTCAACGCTGCGATACGATACAGCCTAAAAACATTCAGTACAAAACCTGTTAAAAACATGCTCGCCGAATCGGGGCTTCCATAAATACAGCCTAGAGTCATAGTGCTGACAAAGACAGCCCCGCACAGGAAACGCCCCGCAAACATTCCTTCAACCATCCTTATCTCGTTAGAATTGGGTCATCAAATGGGAGTCCCAATTATTTTGGAAAACCGTGCGCAAATTTCATCCCCCTCTGGGCATAAAAAATGAAAGCATCCTTCTATCTTTGCATATTTACACTAAATCGGCATACCCCAACCGAAGTGTATCAGAAACTGTTTCTCGAAATATGTTCCGAACACAAATCTCAAAAGTGGAAAATTATATTCACCGACGTTTTGCGGTTGGGAACGGGTAACTTTTGTCAAAAGGACTGCTTCCTCACTTCTCATCAGTTTTCTCGGCTGAAGCTCTTGCCATTCACTCTCATTGGAAAGACAAAGGTCATCATCTGGCCTGACAGCCTTCCTACACTGGCAGCTATCTAAACAACAACTGTACTGTCATTACCTCAATTCGGGATAAATTAATAAAAAAACGCCGGCAGAGTTAAACTGCTTTGGATACCAGGACATACAGGTATTCGGGGAAACGAGCATGCCGATATGGCTTCTCCCCGTGAACCTATCACAACGTTCTTCATCTTCCACAAATCGGACACCAGGAAATATATTTACTACTTCTGGAGCCAAAAAGCCAGAGAAGATTGGCGACGATACACCACTCCTGCAAGTTAATCAACCCTGACGACAAAACTATTTTCCGCAAAATGATCAAAACTTTCATTCGCCTTAGACTGGGACATACACGGTTCACACATGAACATCTTATCACGAAGAATATACCTCAGCAATGCAGTCTTTGTGATTCCAACGTAACGCGCTCTACCCACTATTTAATCTACTAATGCAGAACCACCCAGAACACTGTTCCTAAGCTGTGTCCCAACTCTAATATCCAGTCCCTACTCTCCCTCTGATGCAAATATTTGAAAAGTCTTTAAGATTATCTGCCTTCTTAAATCAAATACAACAATATTTAAATTTTGCTCACTATTCGTTCATATTTTGCCGAAAGCCCTGGAAGCTAGCTAGCAACTTTTAATATTATAATTGATTTATGTATTAATAGAGTTTAAATAAATAAATCAAATGTATGATAATTGTGAATAAATTGTCTGCTGTGAATGAGACCTGATATTTGACAAACGATATTTGAACATTTAATTTGTGTTCTGTTGTTCCATTTCAAAATTGTATCCATTTGGGAATACATTAAAATATTACAAATACTTACATTTTCCTTTGTAGCGGCTTGCTCTACCGTCATCGAAAATGCGACTGACTACAAAATTTACACTTAACAAACAATTTGATCTCAATTGCCACTCACAATACCACTCTGGCTCCATTCACAAGTGAAAAATGTATCACGATCAATCGTTCATTGACAAAAGCCAATTGCAATACCAACGTGGCCAATTTTTTGATAAGTATCGTTTATCATTTATTTTTTGACACTCGCAGTAGGGATGTTACCCTCAAGTAGAAGCAGTACAGAAAAATCAATGTAGTGGATAGGTAAGGATGTTAAGCAGACTGTCGGGGTGTCGATTAGCCGAACCCTATCTACGGGTTACCATGAAGAGAAGTAAATCTGCGATGGTAAGTAAACAGAACGAAAAACATCAGTAACGAGATCAAACGCACAGTAACCTTTGCCAGTCGCCGTTTCTAAGTCATCTCTGGAAGGACGCAGTTTACACTGATCATCCCAGTCCTGCTGGACAGCTTTGAAGTCGTTCCATTATGTAATCATTTTCAGGGTACACAGCAAAGGGCCTTTTATTTTAGTCAATATTCTGACAAGTTGATGTAATTTTTATACAGCATGTCTAAAGACAGCGTAAACGTTAGGGTAATTTTATTTTTATTATTTTTCAAGGTGGCCGTGACGTTGAGGGTATTAGGTATGTGAGTCGACTCCTATGCAATTGAATTTCGCTGCCTGGGTTCGATTCCCGGTACGACAAAATAAAACAAAAAAAAAAAAATTGGCCGTTCGGAGTCGGCATAAAACAGGGACCCACCCTTTCACTCGTGAGAAAACAATAGCACGCACAACACAAGTGGCTGCTGAGAAATAAGGCCCTGCCCCTCTACGGATCTGTTTTATTATTATTATTATTATCATTATTATTCCAGCAGCATTGAGTATTTAAAATAAATGGTATAAAAATCGGTATTTGCGAAAGTTCAACAAAGGAACCCCTCCCTTTTGTGACTTTCTTAAAATATTTAGCTACATCAACGTGCCCTCCTCTCCTTAAGACCCTTTTTAAGGTCACGATATATTGTATCAGCTGCACTTTAAATTGCAAGAGACTATAAGATAGTGCCAATAATGGCACAACAAATTTAGTTTAAGCCAGAATGCACAGAGTACTCGTGGTTGCTCAGCTCAGCGGTATCTTCTAAAGACGAACAGTGTGACAGAAAAGTTGACAGAGAAGAGACTTCCGTAGCTTTTGGCCGACATAGGATGGAAACACACCGGGTAAAGCAAACCAGAAATGAAGTATTATAGAGATGACCAACTTCACAGCTGATTGATCCCTAGCCCATGGACGAATTTAAGAGACTTTTTGACAGTTATTCATGAATTTTTGACAGTTATTGACGAAATAACGTAAATGGCGCTCCCTAATTGATCAGTTTGGCTTAGAAAAACGATATAAAAAATGGTTGTCAGAAATTTGAAGGGGCAAGAGAGGAAGAAGTTGTGCATCTCTATCATACTTCGTTTCTGAAGCAAATGAAACAAGATAACACTGTTTTTAAGACCTTACACACACCAAAGAAAACGAAACAAAACAGTAAACGCACGGCTTTGTTTTGAAGTGCTTCGGTGGTGGAAAATACATGCCATTGTGTACGAGCGAATGCAACAAAACTGCTTGAAAATAGCGTCATGACTGAGTGACCGCCTGAATCCAGGAATACTGTTCGAGAATCCAAATACCTTTATAAGTCGTCTCAAATTTGCATTCTTGTATTATCTGAAATTAATCAAACTAAAGTGCCCCCCTATAAAAATGTCCTATAGAGACTATGTGAACTTCGGGAGACACTTTGCAGCACATGAATATACTTTCGGACTCACAACAGTAAACCAAGCGATAGAACGCATTCGGTCAGAAATGAAGTATGATAGAGATGCTCAATTTCTACCTCTCTTGCTCCTTAAAATTTACAAATGTGAATTGTGTTTGACATTTTCCAATTTATGAGGCTTGTGCGTACGCACTTACACTCAATGACAATTTCAATAGTGATTTTTTCTGCTCTATTTCTGACTTAAAACATAAAAAAAGTAGCGCCATATATTGTAGCACAAGGTGGTTTTAATTGCTCTGGACCATCAACGTGTAAGCGTTTAATTTATATCGTGTCACCCTGCACCCTTCCACATACACACACACAATCATTATCAATGCAATTCTTTTATCAACTTGCTATAATTCTCTCAGCGAAGTACACTTATGTTCTCAATTATGTAAGCTCTCAATTATGTTTGTTCTCTAATCTCAATTACATATGATCTCATGTCATACTGTTATAGTAATGTTATACGAATGTTATAAAAGCCTGATCGATGTTATTAAAGCTCTCTGTTAAATAAACGCTGTTGAGGCGATACGTTCTCGAGTGAGTGATGAGTTTTATGTGACCTTACAAACGACCTAAGATTAGTCTTACCTTAGGATTGCTGGTTTGAAGAGTAAGTGTGTAAACTAAACGGGGAATCAAGAATCCTGACTAGCTAGCAGTGTAGCTATTTCAGTAGGTTTTCATATAGTCTGGTATGGAGCTAGTTTCGTTGCTCGAGAAGCCTTAGCCTACTTAAAAGTAGTGCCCATACCGCAACGACGAGTTAGCGTGGTCGAACTTTTCACATTTTTAGTAGGAATACAGAAAATTAGTATGATAGATATGCCCAACTACTACCTCTCTTATCCCTTAACATTTTGACAACCATTTTTTATATCGTTTTCGAAAGCCAAATTGACCAGAGAACAGCATTTACGTTATTACGTGAACAACTGTCAAAAATTGATGAATAACTGTCAAAAAGCCTCTGAAATTCGTCGATGGGCTAGGGGTCAATACAGTTGGACATCTCTATAATACTTCATTTCTGGTAGATAATTTGTGACATTCGTACAAAATTTCTTGGAAGAGTTATTCCCCAGTCACTTTGGCAATTGGGAAACAATTTTGAAAAATGAAATTAATTTTTTCCATTGGTTTTATTTACAGTGAGTTCGTATTCCTTTTTGGAAATTGTATTTCAGAACATTTGAGTAGGTCAAATGCGAGCGTACATTTCGATATGGGAAACTGAGCCTGTCCCTTCAAAGACGCCTTTCAAAGACAGACCGCGCGAATGTGCTTCAATTGAACTTGTTGCATGTAGTTTGAGTTAGAAAGGCTGTCACAGACATTGGCAATGATGCCATCATGATTATCTTCTGACCCGCATGCTCTACTAAAGGGGTCGCGGACGTAAACCACGCACGAGAGCTCTCCAGGCAAACTCGATCCACCGCCATCGACTCTAACTCATCAGGAGTTATGCCCAAGCGTAGCCAGGCTAGTTTTTGGACTTGGTCCAACCATCTCGTCCTGGGCGATCGCCTGTCTGATGGAATCGCCTTCAAGCCAAGCCAGCCTTCGTACAATTATCCTTATTAACAATTACCTCTTTTATTCATTCTCCACTTCTTTGTCATTTCTCAGCTTCTGTTATACCAAACAAACAGTTGTGGGAGCACTGAATCCACTGCCATCGAAAATATCGGTGACACAAACCGAAAGCTTTCCCCAACTTATTCACCACGTCCACCACATTTCTGCACTACATTGCTCGCTTTGACAGTTACCATAATGGTCCTTCCGCGGTAGACTCCAGCAGGCAGAAACAGCTGAAAGTGGTGAGTCTGCGAACCGAATCAAATCAGAATGTGAATCTGCCACCCCCTTGTCAAATGTTAATTCATGCCGTACGTACACAGACACTGGCACAAACCACCTCAAGGGTCAACATAAATGCCTTTTCCTGACAGTTTTCTTTCCACTTTTCACAAATGCAAGACTTCTCGTTCCGTGCGAACGTTCTGCGCGTTGCATACCGTGTCCGCGTCCGTTTGTGAATTTCTGTGAATTTCGTTGGTCCCTTTTCCGTTTTGCAAATTAGCGATGCAAATTAGGCACCAGAATTTTGATGGTTGATGGCACACACCTGCCAAGTAAGTCATGTTTATTCCTCGGGATTGATCGCGATTTTGTGTGCGTGTGTGTGCAAGTGAATCTCCCTGCGAAGGGAAATTTTATTGGAAAATTTAATCAACTCATAATTCAATGTTCTCGGGTTCATAGTCGGTGTGCATAATCGCAAAATGACTGTGGACATAACATCGAGAGGCCTAATTGGAAGTGGCATAAGTGCTGCTACGAACGGCCGCGGTGGTGGTGGCGGTGGAGGCGTGGGTGTTGGCGGCGTTGGGGGAGGAGGGGGAATACCAAATCCGACTGGGGGTTGCAACACAGCGCTGTTGCAGAAACAAATGTCGTTCAAGAGCAGTGTCGGCGCAGCGGGTCAACAGTCAAAGGCAGACGAGATTGAAGTCATCGAGAGTGGAAATGCTGATGGAGCACACACACGATATCGCAAGGTGAGTAACCGCCGGACACCATCCCTGGGCTAATGTTGTTTGTTATTTTACGGCGAGATTCGCTTCTGAGTGAGTTCCACATGCGAACAGATTTTATAAATAGCCTCGTTGTGTAAACAAATCACCTCCCATTTGGAGGGAGCACCGCATGATCCCGCCGCAAATCGAAGGAACTGCGAAAAGATGATGACTTCAGCGTCTAGTGCTGTCATGGTCATCTGATGGAATATGACCCACTCCCCTACGATACAGGCGATCCAATTAGCTGCGCCCGGAGGAATGGGATGGGAATTCAATTCTCGCGCGCGTTACGCTTTGAAAACGTGTTTCCCATGCCTCCTACTCTCGTCACCAGAAGTCGTTATGTAACTTTCACCCCAAAGTATCGATCCGAGTGTATTGCGAGAATGTCTCTGGTAGCGCTTGTAGGATACGCATACGATGTGCCTTCAGCCTCCAGTCCCACTCTCTGTCCCTTTCTCTTGTACACTCTTTCAATGCGAGGGAGGAGTTGAGGACGCTCTGCAGGTTCTCGTCTGCTGGGTGGCGTTGAAATCAAGACGCCGACTGAAGGCAAATGCGAGCAGTAAAACCCCGCTGCTGGCAATTAAGCTCTGATGTGCATTACAAGCCGACACGTGGTGTCAACTTAACGCGGACTGGCACTGAGGCAGCGTGTAGTCTCAGCCATAAAACTGCTTAAATAAGATAATTTAATATTTTCTCCGGCGCTCATAAGGATGTTTAGGAATTTCGGCGAATCGCGTGTTTGACTTACCTACGCTGGGCAACCACACAACAGTTGTGAGCAACGCTTGTGACGACACAACACGCATATGTACTTCTAAAAGGATCGTTCGTTTTAGCTCTTGAATGAAGGTGGAAGTTAACCTTGGAGCGTTGTGAGATTGCTTTTCTTTCATTCCCATTTTTCTCTAAGAGGCTTATGCTTTTAGTTGAAGAAAACACACTTGAGTTGCAGAGCCTTTGCATGCATAAGTACGAGCGACTCTTTGTGTATTTCATCCATTTCATGCCAATCGGCTAATGGCTTCTGTTCTATGAATAGCTGTGCATTTTTCTGCTACTTAACCCTGAAATATTATTTCATTTCTTTGGGCTTGCATTCATTTGATTGAGAGCGTGGGAGAGTAGCAAGCATGTTGAATGGATTAGTTAATGGCTTTTCATTTTATTATTTATTAGGATGTATGCACCTATGTGGAAAGGGTCTTGGAAAATGATCCGACTGTCCGTGCAGGTAGGCTAAAAAATGCGGGTGCAGTGTAGACAGTCCGGACACCCCTTCATTTCGGACACTTTCAAAATGTTGACTCTGCAGTTTGGACAGAGTATTGAAATTCTGGTCTATGTAGTGGTGGAAAATATAATAGGAACAGGATGGTTTCGTGGTACTTATTAACGGAAGTAACATTTATTTGACAGAGGACGTACGTCAAGCATATACTGGTTGTTGTTTATAGTGTGTACGATCATAAATAACACGCCTTTTATTGGTCTTGTGTAAAAAAAAATATCAAAAATGGCTTTTTCGCTGAAAAAATAACACTGGTCTACTGTGAAAAAGTATTCTGTATAAATTTTACTATCTTTTGCATGGCTACTCATGCTGAATACGAGGTGATAGGTAAAAGTTATTTATTAGTTTGATTTTACCCGATACCCGATATTTTTCGAATTAAAGGATTATCCCCTCATTGAACAAGGTCATTCTGATATTGATGATGATTGGAGTGGATATTGTGTTTTAGTACTCTGTTCTGGATTACTTAGTTTTAAAATGCAGATAATCAAAAAATAGAGTGATAAGGGTGTTTGAAAGTTATTATATTTTATAGCAAAATGTCTCGAAAATGTGTGAATAATCCCGACAATTTTTGATATATTTGTATTAAACCCGCACAAAAAAAAACTCTTGGCTCCCCCTTCAATCCGTGCTACAGGTTTAAGAAATTGGCTAAATGGCAAAAACGTCACAGTGGCGAGAATCATATATCTGATTGAAATTTGCGTCTGACAACTCATTTATTTGGAAAAGGCAAGGGTATTTCTAAAAACAAAGAAGAATGTCATAGTGTATCCAAATATATCACCAGCTACGCGCCCTCTGCCGCACAGCAGAGTTGTAAAAGACTGCAATCATTTGTATTGCAATCCCTGAATTATACAAAAGAATTTCATGATTTGTGATTCGATCAATTGACTTCACTTGACTTCAGAATTAAAATCAGTATTCATTCTTGAAGTCTTGACTGAATAATTCCTTCCGACCAATCTTATGACTGAAATCAATGGAATGCAAGTCTTTAGAATTACCTTGCAGTCACTGAAGTCACTTTGAAGTCTTCAGCATTCACTTGAAGTCACCTGCATTCAATTGAATTCTTTGAGACTTCAAAAAATTTCGGTGCATTCTTTGGGACTTCAAAAATATTGGTTGAAGTCTTAGGGACCAAAACGAAATAATGAATTGGAAAAGCAGATACATGAAGTCAATTGATTTTTTAAATCAAAAGATTTAATTCTTTTACATCTCTGCCGCACAGCAATCATCACCCGATTCCAAAACAGCCTAATATAGACGACAACGAAGTTAAAATGACACTTACTTCGCAATCGATTTCTTCTATTTCAGAATACAAGCATCAGTACCCAGTACATTATCACAGCCACATAGGATTACACAAGCTGAGTTAAATGATCTTGTAAGGGACTTAGAACTGCCAAAGAACAAATCAGAACTTTTAGGCTTGAAACTGCAACAATGAACCTTTTAGAAAATGGTGTGCATATAACGTCTTTCCCTTCACTAGACGAAAAGAGTTGACAGACTATTTAGCGTTCCAATGTTGGCCGATTTTTGCTGGTCTATTCGTCGAAATGTTAAGAAGCGTATAATTATACTGATGTATGAAAGAACAAGCTATTTTTTCCAACATTTCTTCAAACAGAAACTATATCTGAATACGCATAGTAATTCTTTTAATCAAACTAGTAAAAAAGCTACTTTACGTGAAGAATACTTTCTCAAAGACAAAATTTGTAGAACAGTGTAAAAGAAACAAAGTCCGTTTAAGGAATTGTATGCGAAAAAGTAATGGCATTACCGCTTGGTATGATGCATCCAATTCATTAATATTTTGTCGTTGAACCTTTGTTTTGTTTTACCTTCGACCCATGGAATGAACCAACTTGCTGCAAGTTTCAAACGGAATGGAGTACCACGCAGTTTGGATTTCTGACCACAGTTGTTCCTTGCTGGTGGCTCTACAGTCCCCGATCTTGCGTTTTAGACTCTCTCATAGGTGTTCTATGGTCGGGGGATTGGGATGGCCACTCCATAACTGCTATTTTATGGCACGTGAACTACTCGAAGAGAGCTTGGGGTCATTGTCTTGCATGAACTTCCACTCCACTGGTATGTCTTCTTCGGCGAATTATTATTGTGTTTAGTATTTCTACATAACCGACATCACACATTTTGTTTCTTATCCGAAAAATTGGACCAACCCCAGAAGCCGAAAAGCACCCCCGGACCACAATGTTACCTCCACCATTTTTTTGGTGTATTTGGGATCAAATTCGGCATTCTTTGGACGTGTAACGTATATTTTCCCATCAGAACCAAACAAGTTAATCTTTGTTTCATCAGAGGACGTTATTCCAATTTTCCCGTCTTGCGCGCGAATTTCAATCATGTTTGAATATTTTGTTTGCTCAAGTTTCATCAGACCAGAGGACTTTGTTCGAAACTTTTTGCGCGAATAATAGTTTCTTATTTTAATCAAAACACCAATGATTTTTTTATTTATTTTATTTTTAAATTTTATTCGTTTATTTATTTTATTAAATTTGGAACCTTGGTTAAATTTACATTTTTACCTAGCAATCGTACAAAAACTGCATCAATAGGGGTGTCAGATTCGATCGTTTTGTCTGCTCGACTGATCGTCATTTGAAGTTGGAGTTGAGTATGGAGAATGCCAATTAATGGTCTGCACATTAAAGTCTCCGCTGAGGATTGTTGGGATTCTGCCAAGTTCAGAGTCAATGAGCGGTACAATATCCACGGTACCGTCAGGGATCAGTGGATACATTTTAATGATGTCTGCTATCGTGTGATTCGGAGATAGTATATATATGGCCACCATCACCAATTTTTGCTGGTCCTCCATGACGCACTCAGCCCCCTTCCCAAACAGTGTCGGTTTTCGTAACATATGAAATCTGGCGTAGTCGACTTACACCCAAGTTTCACTTAAAAAAAAAACGTTCAAAGGCAGTTGACCGATGACAAAGTGACTTGTTTAAAAGTACAAGCACCAATAGCGCTGTCAAAAACATAGCCGGTTACGCAAACTGCACTTTATTGTTGAAATATTCACATTTTCATAACTTACGTATCGACGCGTATAAAATAGTCTTGATCTTTAATTTCAATGACTTAAAAAAATTCACATTTCACGGCCACCACATCTCCGAGTTGGGCCACTCCAATTGTTGGACAAGAATAACTAGCTCCACACCAGTGGTGTCTGCATAACACGGCCTAAGTCCATCACTATATAGTGCTACCCAAAGGCGAGCAACGCACTGTTTAGGTCGAAACTTGAAAGAATTGCGAACTTTCAACGGTTTTCAAAATTCCATGCCTATTCCAGAATAAGGATTGTGGGCTCGATACGAAATCCCGATCGATGAGGAAACTCCAGCAAATCCTGCCACTAATCAAGTGTTTGTGTAATCAGAATGAACTAATTAGCACTTGGGACTCACCGGTTTCTAGGCTGATGGCCACAATTGTGAACCTAAGTATTCATAAACTCAAACTGATTGGTGGCTTGGTATGGTTCACAGGACTGGGATCATCGTTATGATGTGGTATGGTAAATAACACAATGCAGTGGGTTACCTTCTTCTTCAACGGTGATCCGAATTGCGGTGTTACACTAAAGTGCTATTGACTTGGTCCATGAAGAATAACTACAAACTGTAGCGTGGCATCACAACAGTCGCAACTTGGCCTAAATACGGCGGCATTCTTTTACAGCCAGTCACGAGAATCCACCCTTATGTTCTTTCAAACATAGACATTCCTCCCATTTCATGGTCCCCTAAATTTCTAGACTTGGGTACATGCGGCTGTTTTAAATATCGCTCAAGATGTCATCTTCATTTTAGGATAGTAACAAAGTCGCCAACTTATTTCAGTTCACCAACGAATGTCTATGAGTTTTTCACACGGGCAGTGGAGGGAGTACTCTTAAGGGGAGTACTCTTGAAGAGTTAAGTCCACTTCACATTTCTGATGGTCTGTGCATCTGTGGAGGGGAATCGTCGCAGTAAAAGCAACCATTCAGTCATGACAAATTCCAAGTGCTTTTTTCAGACGCCATCAAAAGCAGAGAGCGGCAGGGCGAGGTGCAGACTCCGAATGTCAGCATCATTGTACAAGCACGTACAATTCCCTTGTTCTAATGAAAGTCCTCTTCACACATAACTAACCTGATCTCGATTGGATAGAACACTCGACCAGATAAACTCAGACTCTCAATTTGGCCATAAAAAGTCTGTCCATCATAAAAATATACATGAAGGGGTTTATTGCCGTCCAAGATGTGCTGTGACATCATAACGAAATTTTCGTCCAGATAATGGGATCATAGATGCGATGGTCCTTCGAAAGATACTCACCTTTTATAACTTCATTCCAGCGGACTTCAGTAATAAAAGTTGCTATTCATTAACCTTAATCGACCCTCGTGCATGGATGGCTCGTAATTTGAGGAGCACGTGTGAAGCACTAACCCCTAGTACCGTCCAAGGATTTATCTTCAAAAATATTCACGAAATAAATGAGAATTCACGAAATAAATCCACTAGTCTCGATAATTTCTCAAACCCTAATCTCTCGGATCATCTGTCAAAATGCCAAACTCAAACTCAAAGGCGCACCACAAAATGTGTAGTTCGTGGAAATCGAGGCGAGCATGTTTTAAAAACAGGGTCTCCACTGACGTAGCCTCATGGACAATGGCCATTGAGCTTCAAGTGAATCCTGTGCTGGCTACTACCCAAAAAATAAAAATTCATGTAACCTTATTTTGTGCACGAACGGACGTTGGACTTTACGTAACTGAGGGCTGGTGCGTGGTGAATTATTTGTTTATACTGAATCGCCCCCACGGTCGGGTATGCCTTGTTTTCATAATTGACCGTAGAAGGCGGTCGAGAGAAGGGTTCTTTGCTTGCCCGGTTATGTTATGCCGTACTTCCTCATTCAAGGCTATCGCGTAATCCACGGCATTATGCTCTCACAGATAATTTGTTTTTTACGTAAGGAGTATGGAATCGATACTGAGAATAGGTACATGAATGGGCTTACGTAAGATGCGGAGCAGATCCCTGCCAGGGTGGACAATTAAAACACGTTTTTCTTTTGGCATATCCATGGAAGCGACTCTGGCGTGGGATGGCATCTGATGTACAATTCATTGGTTGATTCCTTTGAATTAATTTAATTTTTTTCCAAAGGATAGGCTGTGGTGGACGCACAATAATATTTTGGTTGTCATTAATGATGTCCCTTCTATGTTGTTTGATGAGAAAGCTAATGAGTGCCACTGACAGAGTATGTTTCTCACTCCAGAGTCTGTCTGCTTTGGTTAAGTGATGGCTTAACAGATAGACTCTGACTTGGTCCATTGTACCACTAAGCTGGATTAATCCATTATCCTCAACGATCACTTAGGTCACGGATTTTGCCCGACAGTTTGCTCCAAGGAATATGTGTCTTAGAGCTGCCAGAACAGGGTGGGGACAGGACAAATGCGGATATTCCAGTTGGAACGTGAAAAGTTTGAATATTGTGAACGCAATAAAACGTTCAAAAAAATTCACAAGCAAAGTTTACAAATAATTTTAAATTATTACCAAAATTCCGTTACGGCAACTTTAAGAGTGCTTACGCCAGTTTCTGTTCGCAAGTCCCGTCCCAGGAGACAGCCAATTCAGTTTCTAGTGACTTCTAGTTGAGTCTTAAATTTCCCTGTTGAGTGTTCCCGTCCCAGTGAGACAACGGTGACGGTGGTCGGTGAAAGTGTCGCGAGCATTGCTGTCGACGGTGTTCTAAAGCAGAGGTTCCCAATTTCTTCCGGCCACGGAACCCTAATGATCAGACATTTTTTGGTGGACCAGCTTATGCGTAAAACATTGTGAATAAACTTCCCCCCGAATTTGTTATCTTTGGGTTCCAGTAAGAGAAAAATGTCTACCCCACTGTATAGTAAAAAATAAAAATATTTGTTCACATATCTGCTTAAGCAATCCATAAAATTGGGCTTAATGTCGGACCACTGAATGCGAAGGTATGATGCTGCGGCCGATTCTAAATTTTGTAAACCGAGAGTAAGCCGAAAATCCAGCCTCGCTTTGGTAAGTTGTTACAAATGAAGGGACAAACATAAGAGCTTCTTCTGCGACTGCGGGGCATTTATCTTTGATTCCAACCAGCAACAGAATCTTTGGATTCAACTTTTTTTCCTCATCAACTGATGTAACCTACAACATACTTCTTCCATAAAATTATCATAAAATTATCGCATTTTATCCAAAAACCAAGTTTGAGTTCAAGTGAAGATATTTTGTTTTTTACTGTAAACTTGATTGTGGTTCTTCCCTTGCAAGGAATGGCAAATAACATGGGTTTATCGAATATATCGGTAACATTATACATTTTTTCCATTGCCATTGGTCATCGCAGCAAGTGTACTTACGGATGCAGAAATGGCCTGTTCGGCGAAGAATATCTTGAGTTCGTTGCGCAATTAAACTAATAAGAATAATATGGGTGGCGCTACAGCCCGTAAAGCGCCAAAGCCAAGCATCTCAGCAACGGCTCGTGTTGTGCGTTCTCCCACGAGTGGAAGGGACTTACAGTTTTATGCCGACGCCGAACGGCTAATTTGAGAAGCTTTTTCTAGACAGTTATTACTTTTTGAGCATTGTTAAAGAGACACTACTCGAGAGAGACAGAGCCGTACAAATTTATTTGGGTCGTACTGGCCGGGAATCGAACCCAGCGAGTTTCAGTTGCGAGGGTTCGACGCACATACCCACGGCTGGCGCAATTAAAATACCCTGGATAAAACTTTTGCCCTCGAAAGTCATCTCGCTTGTGTGTGTTGGTGCAGAGATTGAAGCTGACTTCGTACATTTTCACACACTTTTTTAAAAAGCCTTGACTGGAGTGGACATATGCCATTAACTCTTTGTGCGGCTTGATTGAGAACTTTTTTCAAGTTTCTCTACGACTCGGGCATGACGATACAAAACGCGACAGCTTGATTATGTTTTTCCTGCGTAGCCCCTTTGACCCTTCCACGGAACCCTAGAGTTCGGCGGAAAACTATTTGAGAAACGGTATCGGTTTTGGATAATTGTATTTTCAATTCAGTTCACCTTGTCGCAGTTTCCGGGCCAGTGAGTGTCCATGAGAAGCTCCAGACTCTCCGCGTTGTTCCGTGCGCTCTTTGGGCAATCTTGGAGACTTCTGAGCCTAGATGTTTAGGGAATCTCCTCAATTTGCCAAAAATAATCTCAACGACGAACGTACTGAGACCTCTTTTTTACGAGTCCCAGTCGACATCACTGCGTGTTTGCTTGGTTTTATTAAAAAGCTTCTTGCATTCCTTTCGAAGATTGTCCAGATCCAATAGCTATCATGGAGGTTTCGGTTTCCCTCTAGCTTTACGGTCTTGCCCAGAGTATGATTTAGGATGTTAGTGAGTCTCTTCACTGACGAAAATGTCTTGGGATATCTGTAGCTGGGAGCTGCCATTGTTTGTTGATTGAATACTGACAGTCCTCTTACACTTGTCAGTTGACAGTGTGGCACGTTGAATTAGAAGTAAAATTCCTGTGTTCAGAGAAAGAGTGATTTTTCACTCACACTTACATTCTGCACTCTTTGATATCATCCGATATATGGTATGAGACAGGGTTGATTTCTAAGTCCTAGTTTTTTTTTTTTTTTTTTGTCAGAGGTTTTTAAATACCTTGCCGAGGCACTCAGACATAACGAAGCGTGTCCATTGTACAGCCAGGCATCACCCCCCGTTACTGAGCGACTAATTGGACGTCGAATTTAGAATGTAAGCACATTCTCAAAGGTCTTCGAAACTGATTTTCAGAGGAACCGCCAATGTCCGGACTTGTTGAAAGATTGACCCTCATTTTCAAAGAAGTCTCTGAATAACACACGGCCTAGGTCCTACACTCGTGTTGTACATGCTATTGCTCTCACGAGTGGGAGAAACCTCCAGTTTTATGCCGACCCCTTTTAGTCTTTGAGCATTGTCAGTTACTCGAAAGATGTGGGGCTGCGAAAAATGTTTTTGTCGTACCGAACATAGACGCCGTAAGTTACGTGACGCAACGTATTTGGGTGCCTCAATCAATCGACAACATTGTTTATATGCCCAGTTTTTGCCAAATTGTTACACTTTCCCTTTGTTTACTTTATTTTCCTATACCTTTATTAGTTTACCTCCACCATTTGTTTACGTTTTAAGATCAGTAGCGTCCTATTTATAGTTAGTATCCTCATGTGTGTTTCCGTCTCAGTATTCAACTAACTGTGAGGGAAGTTCGAGCAGAAAGACCTCCGACTATGCCGGAACTATTAAGTTTGTAATTTAGTTTCGTTTTAATTTATCACATATAGTTTCTGCTCAAACGTCTTTAATGAGTCTTAATGTCGTCGCTTGCCCCGGGACATAACTCGTAGGTTCACATGCGTAGAATTCTTCCGCCAGATATAATGGAGGGATAGAGATCTCCAACTTCGGCCATTTTTGCCCCTAATCCACTCCGGAGGTGTAGTGGTGTTCCCTTGTATTTCGCACATTCTTTTACACAAACCATGGATCCACCACGCAATGGCGGCCGATTTGTGGAATTTTGTGGAAATGTCGCAGATTCGTGGATTTTAGTGGGAAAAAATGGCGGCAGATTGCCGAATTTGCCCACGACCCATGTATTGTTGTGCTGAGGGTGTTCGAAAATTGACTCTTATTCTTAAGAGCATATGTTTATATGCTCTGTTCAAAAGTTGGACGTGGGATTTGACCGCTTCCTATATGTGCACGATCTTGTTTGAATGGAGTGGTAAATATTGAGATTAAAAATACAAGCGTTAGTGTTATCATTTTTTGGCAATAATTTTTAGAGAGATCCACTTCATTGAAAGAAAATATCGCGGATGGCTGTTTAGATTGTGGTTGTGATGCTGGGCAGAAACATGTCCAGTGGAGACGGTGTAAGGTAAGGTTCCAGTCCATAGAATCCGTTTCTTGAGCTATATGCTGGTAGCCCTACTCATCGCCCAACAACAAGATAGCCATGCATTTGCTGATCCTTTCGTTCTCCCATTTGATTACTTATTTGTAAAAACGTCTTTTCCTGTTCCTCTGTACCTGTTTGTTTGTCAGTTCTCATTGTTAACTGTTGTATTTTGTCGTTTTGACGTTTGATTAAGTGCATGGATGCTGGTTGAAGGCAGTTTACGAAAGTTGAAGACCCAGCGGTACCAGATTATTTTTTTCAAACCTGCTAAGGCCAGGACGAAAAACTGCTAAACCTGCTAAACAAAAAGGGTAAACAAAACTCGTCGAGAAATGCGCTTATTTTAAATTCCGTGAATTCTTATTTTCTGTATCGTATACAGTGAACTCTCTCAAAAGCGGACGGTGCCAACAAAAAATACGGCTTGACAGCCTTGAAAGAAGGAACACAATGGACATATGTTTCTGTTTTGTTATGTTGTTGCATAAGGTCAACTTTTTCTTTCAATATTAACAAGTGCTTGCTTTTTTTATAAGGAGGCTTTCCGACAAAATTACGACAGAATAGTAGTTTTCAGCGTCCGGTTATAAGAGAGTCCGTTTGTGAGAGAAATATTTAAATTAAAAATCGTGTAAATAATTAAGGGGTTCCCTCAAATTTGTCCGGTCATGAGAGGGGGAGATGAGGAGAGAGTATTGTCATCGAAGATGATAACTTATAATGGAAGGTTATTTATAAATTTATTCCAAGAACAAAGTTAATAAATGAAATTATTCGGAATCTTTGTTAAGAACATTCGTTAAAGATAACATTTTACTCGTTGGAAAAAAATAAAGTTACTTTCAGAAACCCCTGCTTTACATGCAAAATTTACCACTACAATTATTCCTGCACAAGCAGCATTAGATGTAGGTAAAACTAACATACATTTTGCAACACAAATAATATGCCTATCGAAAACTATGTATAGCAATAAAAAAACCATCCAGTTTTCACTATCTATAATTTTTACTATCGATTATAATCGATGTATCTTTATTGTTTCCACCCTCCGCAATGTCAGTTGCACTTAATGGACGTGGGAGCTGATGTTGATCAAGTTGGTGTCTGATTTTGTCATTTGGTGGATCGAGTCAAATTTGTAATTTTCAGATACTTTTGCTGCAGGGCGACTGCAATGATGGTCGTCTTCTTCCCCATTTGGACAGACGGGAGTGTCCAAATCTGTGTAGATATTTACGATAGCCACCGCGTATAGACAAGAACTGCATGATCCATCTTCTCCATCTTTCAATGGCGGGAATAAGTTTGTTGGTCCATCTTCCTTTTGTGGAGATGTCCCATTAAGCTTGTCACAGTATAAGTAATACTGCCCGCTCTTCTTTTTTAATTTGTCTGCTACCGATTCAGGGTACGCCTGATCTAAGATCGACAAGTTAAAGCCAGGTCTTACACCACCATACGAAGGGCCATATAAGGTTATTATGCGTAAATGAAAAAATGTTCGTAATCGAGATTAAAATCAAGAATGTTTCTATCTCAATCGACTGACACAAACCGACATGCATTTTGTTGTTAAAACCCGATGTAAAAAAATCTATTGCGTATGGAAATGGTAGAAATGGTACAGAGTGTTCTGAATTAGCTATTTTGAAAATTCTTTATAAATTTTTTCAAACCGCTGGAAACTGCTTAAATTTTGAAAAATGCAAAAAACTGCTGCATGTTATTTTTATGATCAAATCCTGCTGAGATTGCGGGAAATTACTAAATCTTGTAACGCTGGAAAGTCCACCGACATATGTATGTAGCTGAACATTATATAGTTAAGGAATCCGTCCCGGGATTCAAGAAAAAAACAAAAACCGCGAACAGGGAGGCAACGCCTCCCCCCAACCGTTCGACTTACGTTAAGTAAACAAAATAGGAATTTTCAATGCGAATTTATTCTCGGTACAATGTCTGCGATTACTCTCGACTATGTCCAAAATCAGACTGAATTCTAAAATTATGTTGATTCCCATAGGAAGCCGCAGCTAAAACCATCCAGAATGTTGGTTCATCAGTTTTATGCCGAAGCGTGTATCCCGTGCGATGCAATTTGATGTTCGGTGATCGTGCGAATAGCGCGACGCAATTTGATCTTCAATAAACGTGTGAACAGGTTTGCACCTGAATAAACTTAGTTTTTCAGCAATTTTCATACAGACTGCTACCTCATATGGGGTTCAGGGCCAAATGCGCGGTGTTAACTGGATTTTATTTAAAAATGGTGTTTTTTCTTCGATTTCGGAATGTTTCGTTTTCACAGACAATTTTCTTCACGAAATCCACTTTTGTATAATTCACTCACATTCACTCATAAAATAATTCGAAAATACAAGCACTTAAAGTGCAACCGAATGAATTTCCATGAAAACATCTGTCAGCAGCACCGAAAGTTAAAAGTGGACCAATTTCACCCGGCGCGATGTATTCCACTTGTGGACCGCATTTGCTTTCTCTCTCCCTTTCAATAGGAGAGGGATTGTCGATTGAAGGTCTTGTGAGTTGCCAATTTTTTCACGGATTCCATGTGTGTGTCATATTGAAAATATCTCCTCCAATACCATAAATGGGCTGATTTGAGTTTCATAGAAGGACAACATAGCTCTACAAAGTGGGTTCTGCTACAAAATTATTTCCTGATTGTGGAGTGGTGTGGTAAAAGTAAAACTACGTGTGTATGGTTCGCTAATGATTTTCTGTTCAAGTCGACTCGTTGGAAGTACGCTTCCTTTCGTGACGGCAACACTCACTCGTTTACCTCCACTACCGTGTTACTTGCCTTGAAATGAACATTTATCCTTGGTAGCTTGTTGAGTTCGTTTAGCCACGCCAAGTGAACAGTTGCCTCTTGAATGTTGAGAAATGTTACATGCCAGCTAGTGACCTTGCTGTGAAACTTTTTCCACGTTGGAGGCCTACATAGCTCGTTGCCGACCTTGGTAAAGCAATTTAATTGTATCCAGCTTAACCGAAGCAGTTTGTCATGAACGTCAAAAGTAGACATAGCTTAGTTTAGCTCGTATTAATGGACGCTGCTGTAACTGTCTTTAAAATAGCCAGGTGCCTAGTTGACTCAGAGCTTTGCACTGGACGCACTCAGTTAAAATAAGTTAAACTTGGCATGTGACATTTATGGAAATTACCTTATGCGAAAATATTCACCATTGTACAGTGGAATAGCGAGGGTTGGGGCCGCCCGGGCCAGACCCAATTTATGCCGCCCCTAGTAAATTGTTCACATACTAAAAAACCTTTGTAGTAAGTAAGTTAGGTTAGGATGAAGTGGTTGACTGCTGTCCGGAAAGACAGCAAGCCAACTTTGACCACCACAGGTCCACTGTGCTACCACGCGGATCTAGGAATACCTATTCCGCAAGCCAGTTATGAAAATGACTCACTCTTATGCTGCTCAGTTCAGCCGGGCTATCAATATAAGAACCTCCCAGAAGGCTAAATCTACGGAATGAGAGAGTATTGCAGCTGCATAGCCCGTGTACAATGGTTTCTTCGACATCCTCGTCTAGTAGGGGAGGCCTAGAAAAGGGGGGCGCTCTAGAAATACAGCACAATGCATCTATGTCTGTTCAGGTGCAGCAGCATTTGTATTTCCAATAGAAGGACGTGAAGCTGAAGGTGACACATTTGGAGTATTATAGTATGTTCCCACTAGACACTAGAAAATTGAGTAATTTCGGCAATTTCTCTGGAATTTAGGATCGAAATTGCGCACAACGAACCAATTTCAAAATTGCCTCAATTAGATCACTTTCAATGAAGTTTCGTACGAAATTGTGGATCATCACGACTTCCGAGGCAGTCATTGAATGCGATCCCATCAGGTAGGCGACCGCTTGCCCAGACCCAGGACGGGGTGGTTGGATCAAGTGCAAAAACTCGTCTGGTTACGCTTTGGCATAACTCCTGACGTGTTAGAGTCGATGGCAGAGGATCAAGTTGCCTGGAGATCTCGTGCGTGGTTAACACCATCGACCCCTTTAGTGGAGCATGTGGGTCAGAAGATGACGATGACAGTGATGATGTGTCATTATCCCAGTTTCCGTACAGTAGCAAACAAAACTAGCGCAGTTTTGACCATTCTGCCAGTTAACTAGAAGATTTCTGACAGATTGTGTTATTTTTTTGCTAAAACGCATAGTCGACGTAAAGACATTTCACTGTCAAATCAAATTGCAACCAATTGCAATTGCGGGCAATTAAAGAAGAATGAAAGGAAGTGTGAATTTGTACCGAGAAAAAAAAAAAGAGCTCACGAAGAAAGTATTAAGAAAAACCAAGGGTCGATCTTTAAATGTCTACATCTTCCTATTTCTGAAACTCTAGCCTTGTCAAATGTTAAATCTCCAACAGATATTTTGACTGTTGACAATTCAGATTCGTAAGAACTAACCACTTTTTATTCGATATCTTGCTAGACCCAGGACGAACCCAGGACGCTGCTTTCTTATCTGCGTTATCAATTTTTTGGCTTCTTTCAATCGTCGGTACATTCTCTTCTTGACGCATTCTTTCTTTTCAATAATAAAGTCAGGTCCATAAGGTTACTTCTTCACAACTGAAGTGAATGTTTTTGTATCGCTGTCGCCTGACGCTTCCACCAAAAATCGGCTACATCTTCAAGAGTTTTTTAAATATTCACTTGAAATTTAAAAGGAACATTCTTGAATAGTTATAGGTTCGAATTAAATTCTCGGTTCGAAAAAAAATAACCGAGAATGAGGGGGTGCTCCTTTAGCTGGAGCAATCTATTTTGTCCTCCTTCTTGAAAAGAGGGACACCTTAGTTTGCCAATCGCCAGGAGTCACACCGCGTGCCCAGGCCACCCTACTGACACGAGATGATCATAAAACTCGCTCTCGACTTAAGCATTTTTGACAGGATTGCATCCTCACCGGATGATTGGTTTGTGGTTACCTACAATTTGATGGTGCTAAGCCCAACTTTACTGGATAACAGTACGCTCCGGACGACTGCCAGAGACGCGAGTCCCGTCATAGACTTGAACACGACATTCCATGTAGGATTCGAGACAATTACTCCCTGCGTTGCGGTGGCAGATATTAGGTTAAGGAAAAGGATATATTACATTGGGTATCATCTGGGACATTATTTACATACATACATGCGTCGACAATATAGTGGCTGCCAAAGATTTTCCATTAACACCACTCATGTATCTAGTGAATGTCTCCTCTCATATTAATGTAGCATTATGGCCCTGCAAGCTAACCACTTATTATACCATTAGCACGGGATATAGTCAACGAAGGTAATGAGTTATACCCTCCCACAGTTTGGTTTGCCATAGATACAATTTACAGAGTTTCAAATGATAGGGCATTAAATCAACCGTCATTGCTCATATAAATTCCTTTGCTTAACTCCTTACTTCCAACTTGTGAATGGATATTTTCCCTTTATGACATCCAGTCACGCAGCTGAAAAATCAATCCACGACTGCACATATTGCTGTCGCAGACTTAATGGAACAAAGCACGAATGGCTGCATAGTGTAAGCGTAACATTTTAAGACACATGTTCGTCTTGTAGTAGGAACTAATAATATGTTTTATTTTATAATTTATTATTTAATTCAATTTGGGGGTCTACTTATTTGAAAAAATGCAACAGTAGGCTATTAATTCTATTTTTTCAATATCGAACAACAAGGAAATTTTTGGCAGCTTTTAGACTAAGTTATGGAAGGGGAGTGTGGTGGTTGAACATCGCCTCCACTCAGAGGCCTTAAGACTCATTGTAAATCCCTTCATTTGTGGGGTACACATTATAATTTAGCCTGTGTCGCGTGATGGATTGCAACACCCCTTGCTCTCCCCGAATCCTATCTGTGAGGAATCATTGGCCCAGCGAAGCTAGGCGCCGATTCTAGAGAGCTGGGCAGTGGCAACGGAGATATTGGATCGTTTCAGTCTCATCCTCGTCACCGCAACTCCGGCAGAGGTCGCTGGATTCTGAATTCCATTTTCGGAGCATTGCTCCGATGGGGCAGCATTCTGTGATCACACCGACCAGTACGAGGATTGAGTTACGATGATATACAAGCCAAAGCAAGCGCTCAGATACCCTTTTTTGGGTCCCTTTCTGGATTCAACAATACAGACATCAATCTTCAGCCACACAAATTGGTAATTACAGAAATTAACCAGTTTCGGAACAGTCAGGAGGTTATTAAGCACTCAATAATGTTCATGGAACAAACCTACAACCCCAAACGAGCTAAAGGAGCTCTAGAACATAACAAAGCTGACGTAAGAGTGCTATGTAGAACTCTAACTGGACGTGGAGCACGAATTGCCACCTTCATGAAATGGGCCTTACCAGTACAGAAATCGGTAGGCACTGTGGCCAGGCGAAGGAAACTATGGAGCACATACTAATCAACTGTCCATGCCTTACCCGAGAAACTCTAAGAAACCCCACCAGGAGTTGTTAAATTTTCGAGTGTGGTTTGCTTTGATTTTTCACCAAGTAAACTATCACCTCGGAGCACTTCACAGGCACTTATTACAAAACTGGCACATTTACTCCCGATATTGCACAATTAAAGGGTGATTTTTTAGCTATTATCTTTTTTGGCAACACTGGTTTAAACAGCTGACGCACGTTTCGTGTTTTGTTTCACTGTCAAACATCTTCAGTTTGGTCTATAATTTAACCATGAATCGTCTTACAAACGCACAACGCTTGCAAATTATTGAATTTTTCTAGTTTTCTAGAATTTTCTAGAAAGTGCATCGCGCGAAAAATTGTGTCCAGCGACGAAGCTCATTTTTGGCTCAATGGGTACGTAAATAAGCGGAATTGTCGATTTTGGAGTGAATATCAGCCAGAAGCATTGCAAGAGCTACCAATGCATCTAGAAAAAGTCACAGTTTGGTGCGGTTTATGAGCTGGTGGCATCATTGGACCGTACTTCTCCAAAGATGATGCGAATCGTAACGCGACTGTGAATGGTGAGCGCTACCCTGAGATGATATCGAACTTTTGTTTGCCCAAAATGAGCTTGACTTGCATGACATGTGGTTTCAACAAAACGGTGCCACATGCCACACAGCACGCGCAACAATGGACTTATTGAGAGGCGAGTTCGGTGAACATCTTATTACATGTTCGGGACCGGTCAATTGGCCGCCTGGATCGTGCGATTTAACGCCTTTAGACTATTTTTTGTGGGGCTATGTTAAAGCTCATGTCTATACAGACAAGCCCGCTTCATTTGACGCAGTGGAAGACAACATTGAAGCATTTATTCGTGAGATACCGGCCGAAATGTTGCGGATGGACCATTTGAGGCGCAGTCAAGGTCAACATTTGCATGAAAAAATCTTCAAGCATTAAATTATATGGACCGTACTATCGATTCAAATAAAGATTTCATGCATTTTTCTGAATTTTATGTGTTTTTTTTTTTTTTTTTGAAAAACTTTCACCCTTTACAATCGAATTCAACAATTTGTCAAATTGTATTTCCCACCAATTTTGAATCTTCCATTCAAAATCCTTCCCGCCAGAGAACTGTCACAAGTTCCATCTGATTCGTATTAAAAATTGCTACAAGCGGCGCTAGGTTCCGTGTTGGCACAGGCGAATTAGTTTCACATTTTCCGATTTTTCTTCTCCGGTGAATTAAAGATGTCCTCGAGATCTGATATTCACCCTTATTCTCTAGTTGTGTCACATGTCGCTGTGACAGATTTGTATTCAATTAGTCACTTAAGCTTCACATGAAGTACAAATAGTTTTCAGCGTGAATTAGTAATTTTCTTTACAGTGACATGTGATCCGACTAAGAGAACAATGCGGATTGAAATGGAGATAAAGTCATGCCACATATTTTTTCCTCACGGGGTATAGTCGTTCACCAACTAACCAACCAAAGCTTCGCCCTTGCGGACAATATTAACTTCAAAATTACAATAACCTACTAAATTGAATTATTTAAATGGAAGCCTATCCTCATCACGTACGCACTTCTATTGATTTCTAAATGCTGTTCATTTGTGTCCAACTACATACTTTCGGAAGCGTTTTAATGCGCTTCGAACATGCATGGAAAACAACTTCCATGCTTGGACACATAATTATATTCAATTAATGGCGAACGTCAGCTGATAAAAGCCATCGAGGATTGTGTCAAAACGACCCACTTAATCCACTTCGACGTCAGACATCCAATTAGTCAAATACCTTCGGGGAGTCCTTTGGAATCTCGTTTATTATACCAACACAAAGTGTTCCACTCACACCCCAATCCAGGCGAGCTCTGCGACATCTCTTCGTTTTGTATTCAGGTTGGCTTCCGTTAAAATTAACGTTGAACGCAAGTTTGTTTCGCTGCACGGATCTGGCTGTGTTTTGTTTTTTTTTTTCGAGAGTGGCTTATTCAAACAGGACATGAATTTGAGTTGGGGAACAAAAACATACTGAATGGGTAAATGTATATAAATGCTCGGGCAACCATACATGTCCTCGTTTCCTTTCGGCGGTTTACTGTTCCACGTGGACGTGGCTGGTGAACACATAAACTGCTTTTAATGTATTTTCCAGCGACAAACAAGGTGATGCGAATCAGCGCCAGCAAAGTGGACGTATTTGACTTGAGGGCTAGTGTTTTATTATTGCTGTGGTATTTTATTGTGTACGGACATTGATTGGCGGTAAATATTTTTGTTGCAAAATTTGTCTACTTAAGGGCCAGCTGAAGGGACGTATGTGGGCGTGTATGAATGATTTATGCATTTGTTGGCTGCAATTAGAGATGTGTACTCACACTGTCTCCCAATACTGTGCGAGTAAAGGTCTGTGGACACGATTTTAAAGACGAGGGGCAGTCTGCTTAAGCTTACGCACCAGCCCATGCCCGATGGATGTAATTGTTTCAAACGCACGCGATTGAGCATAGCAAAGCACACGTGGGTGGCTTTTATGTGTTGGCGCGAACGTAGTAGAGACGTTAACGACACAGCTGCTGATGAATATAATTTTAAGTCATTATGTAGCAGATCGATTTTTTTGATATGACTTGCAGCCCGAACTGGCCAGTATAGAGACCGATGTAATATTGCTTTTAGTGGGGGGTGACTGAACTTAAAAGGGACTCGTGCGGGTGAACTGAATACAATTATTTCATCTGCATACAGGATGCACTCAGATTGCTCACCACAAACAGGGACGTCGTGCATGAACCTGTTGAACATGTTGATACAAACGGCCTAGGGTAGAGTGAAAGTCATAGGGGACTCTCAGAAAGAAGGGAACGGAAGAGGAGTTCACGTTTGACAACAATGATGAACGATAAACCGTGTGTAAGGCAAGATCTTAATCTGCACTAAATTGTTGGTATATTTCGAGAAAAGAATTTGTCAACTGATAGCTCAATCTCCAGTTCGTTTGCGTTTGGCTTGCAGCAATGGAGGTTAATAAAAGGAAGCGAGTAATTTTCGCATGAAAACTATATTCTCAAAAGGAAGCGACGTTATTGGGTGCATCCTTTTGTTGATCATCGGCTAACAAAATGAATATTTTATACATCCGATCATGGTACGCGTCTGAAGCAACACACATTTCTGGAAATTTTTTTTATTTCATTGAAAAATAATTCTAAATCAGAATCTCCCGTGCTTGACATCTTTCTTTGGAATTTTAATTAGCAGCAACATGACGCGTGTGTGCACCACTCAATTTACTTATGTGTACCATAAGACGCAAAGGCGGCGACGCTGCAGGACCGCGCGTCGAAATGGCGCATGTGTGCACCTGGTTTAAAGGTTAGCGACATAGACACAACAACGTGTTTTATTTATTGGTCAGTGCAGTGGATTCTGTTTTATTGGGACCCATCAGACTTAATTGTTTTGTCCGCATTAGGTGGCGGTCCAAATGAAACGAAATGAGCAAAAAAACACGAAATTAGCTGAAGCTTCTGGTTCTATAATTGGAACAGCATACAGTCGCCTCAACCACAGCCTGGGTGCGAGAAATTACTTTTGTGATTCGAACTAGGTCAGGTAGAGCGGATGGAAACCAATGCTCCGGCCGGAAAAGTCTTCGAATCCACCCCCGAGTGACGGCGCAGTAGAGGAAGACCGCGACTCAGGTGGCGCACGCAAGTGGAAAGGGACCTCAACCAACTATGCGTGCGAAACTGGAGACAGCTAGCTAAAGATCGAGCTGACTGGAGACGCTTGTTGGTTGAGGCCCAGGTCCACCTCGGACTGTAGCGCCACCTTAAGTAAGTAAGTAAGATTAGAACAATATTCAGGTGATTGCTTCGAAGTGAGTAAACTTTATGCCACACAGGAATGATTTACCTCTGGAATGTAGTATCTCAAAGTCATTTCTTAGCAAAATGCCCAACGCTGAGAGAGACTAGGTGAAGTATTCTTGGAAGTGACTTGTTAACGGAAGTGTAAAAAGCTTAAACTATGGGCGGATGTTGGCTCAACAATAGGGGCCCAACGGATGTGCAGTGTTTACAGAGCTTACAGTGTTTACAAAGTTTTCGTTACAATTTTTGTTTATTTAATAAGCTTACTGTTGATCCATGAATTTGACATCGGGGTGTTCAGGTCAGTGTGTTCGTTGTTGGTCCTCTCGGGATAGGGTGGTGGTGCTGCAGCCTATTTAGCCGCGATGCTGACTACTATCACTACTTTGATAGAAGTGATACAGCCCGTTGGTTGATGTTCGTGGGAATGTCTGCTCGTTGAGGAATCGTTGTCCGGGAGTCGTGCTTCTCAACTCTCTGATGTCCATGTTTGGATGGTTCCGATGTCGTGCAGTTGCCTCTGGAACAGTGTCACCAAGTATTGCTGTAGGGGAATGATGCGAGCTTCTTCGTAAAGTCTCCTGTTGCTGGGATACTTCTGACGGTCTCCGTCATAGGCGAGACCGGTGCATATTCTTGTGCATAAGCTTCTCAATGCAGGTCTTGGGGATGGTATGCTACACAAGGAACCAATACGCTATAATTGGCCGAATGAGTTGCTTGTAGAGTAGCAACTTCGTCTTCTGGCTTAGTCCATTTTGTTTCCGCATCAGGGGTCCAAAGTCCAAAGTTGGCCTTCCTAAGTGTCAACTTCGAATGGTTGTTGAATTTTAGTGTGTCGGGGATGTTAACGCCGAGATACTTCACGTTCTCCTTTTGTCGTTAATTCGGCACCATTGGGGAGGATTATCTTGAAGCTGCGGCATGCGGTTGCTGATCTGCATGCATCTGCAGCACATGAGTACAGATTTCTCCGCATTTATTCGGATACCCGATTTGATGTAGTGATTGTACTTCCGTGCTGTCAGGTTTTCTACCCTCCGTGCCGCGATTTGTGGTGACATTGTACATCAGTGAGTCATCTGCGAATAAACAGCATTCGACTGTGTCTGCTAGCGGTGGAAGGTCTGCCGTGTAGATGACGTATAATAACTTTATTAACTCATTCTTATAGCAACTTAAATACTTTTCAAATCAAAATGATTACGCATGCAAATTAAATGTACGAGTATGCCGATGGGACAGAAAACAACCCGAAGAATTTCCCTCTTTCGTCTGCTTTTGACAAAGTCCATGCGCCAAGGACGATTAAGGTCTTCTAGAGGATCGCCTTGGTTGTTCGATAGAGGGCTTTGTTGCAAGAGTTATTCTCCGTTTGATTTCAGCGCTGCTGCCGTTGCATGCATTTAAAGCGGTTCCTAGACAGACAAAGTCTTTGACTACCTCAAAGATATACCTGTCTACTGTAACGTTCTGTCCAAGACGTCGATGTTGGGAGTCCTTTCTTGTTGACAGTTTATACTTAGTCTTGCCCTCACGTACCATTGGACCCATTTGGCCCATCGCGGCTTTTGTTGCAATACTCTCAAAGCCAAGTCGGCATATGCGAGTAGTTGGCTGGACTTCTGAAAGATTGTTCCTCAGGTGATGGCGTGCGAGTTTTGAACCATTCTTTCAAGAATGATGTGGAAGAAGTCTGACAGCGCGTCGCCTTGTCTGAATCCATTTTTGACATCAAAGGTTTCGGTTAAGTCTTTACCGACCTTAATGGAGCAGCGTACATTCTCCATCGTTGTCCTACACAAACGGACGTGTTTGGTTGGGATGCCTAAACAAGACATGGCTCTGTCATATCTCGTCTCTATAAATGCTGTCAAACGCGGCCTTGAAATCGATGAAAAGGTGATGGGTATCGATCTGTTGCTAGTGGGCTTTCTCCAAAAATTTGCCATGGTGTGAATATCTGATCGTTGGTGGATTTTTCTGGCAGCCACACTGGTTATGAACGAGCAGGTTGTCCACGAACGGCTTTATTCGTTTGCACAGCGCGGAAGGTAATATCTTGTTCAGAAGACTTATGCCTCTATTCAGAGGGTTTTCTTTTTTGTGGATCGGGTAAACTTTGCTGAGGCTCTATTCATTGGGCATGCTTTCCTCCGACCATATTTTACAGATGAGTTGGTGCATGCTCTTTACCTAGTCATCGGCTGCGGCTGTGAACGGCCGCTATGCCCTCAGCCCCAGCAGTCTTGTTGGCTATCTTCACTTCATGCGAGTCGAGTGGATAGGATTGTTGATCAACATCGTCCCTTTAATTCTGATTGAATGGTTCATTCTGCCTGACAGTGGGATTTGGTTCCAGAAATGGTTCCTCCATATCCTCAGCATCGCCTGCGATTCTGCTACGATGTCCTCCTTTATCATCCTTACAGGCTTCGGTTCGGGACTTGATTTATTCATCGCTTCAAATTCTAAATCAAATCGATGTGCCATATTTTTCATCTCATTTTATTTCGTTTATTTGTATTTATCGCTGTACGTTCCGTAAGCATGCATGAGTAATGCAAAAAGTCCCACCAACTCAATCAATCTCATGTCGTCATTAGTGCTGAAATCACCTGGCACACCGTAAGATTATGGCTAAAAGCACGTGGGTAAATCGTTATGGCGAAGCGTCTTCTTTTTATGCATGCAACACAATATTGAGATTCCTTCTCGAAATGGCAGGATTACACGATTCATAAAATTTCACGCATAACTGCCTTGCGAGCGGAAGAACCCCTAAAAGACGCTTCAGTGACTGTCGGATGTTGGCGTGTGTGCCAGGGAATGCGATTCGATAAATAAAGCAATTCCCGCTTAATGATTCAAATTACAACGTGCCATCGAAGTAATCGTACAGGAAAATATCTCGTTCGTGTGAAGATTGATGCGATTTTTTATTTTGGTCGTTAAAAGGGAAAGATGGAAAGTAAATTATCCTTCGACTACAGATGTTGATCTCTAACAACATATAAACACGTGCACATATGCATGTGGGTATGTATGTCTCTCTCTCAGCCTTATTTTTTTGCTCTGGCATTTGTAAGTCTTCCCCATGCGTATGTTATGCAGTGCTTCCTTGGAGAATCATGAAGACGTCTAGATCCGAGGCAATATCTGCACCAGTTTTCCAAACGCCGATAGTTCGTTCTACGATGTTGCTAGGGCTACTATTAAGCCCAGTTTTTGGAGACTAACACCAGCTTTTCTAAATGGAGTGATAAACATCTTATAGCTTCCAGCATCTCTTATTTTAGAGGATTTTTGTTATGACATTCTTTTGATAAACACGTAAAATGAGGAACGAGTGATCTTCCGGTATCGATAAAATATCTTTCGCACTACCTCTTGTGTGTATGTGTGTGTGTGTTTGCGAACCCAGTTAGAACTAAGTGCCGTTTTGAAACCACAAATCTGAAAAGTGGACTGACTCTCATGTGCACTTAGAACCATCGTGCTGAGTTCAGGAACGACATCAGGTCTTTGATGTTTACTCTCGATATCTCGACGCGAGATTCGAGGAAGGGGTTGCCTAGAGACTGTTGCCAGCAAGTGCTGGAGAAGAGGATTCTGGCTCCGTCTTTTTATTACAACTACGGTAATGTGTGTTATGAGGAAACCCCTATCTGCCAAAGTCCCTTACTGATCGCTGTAATTTTAGGTCTTATTTAGAAGATTGTTATTCGTATTGTGTTGTACCCTGGCAATGTCTTCCTAGGTACTGCGCAGTTACTTAACCAAGAGCATCTGAGGTTGGCCATTTTCAAGAAGTGTGATGTAATGCCTTCCAAGTAGAATTAGCCAAAAAGCAGACGAGCTACGAAGAGTAACTCCAGCGCTACTGAAGGAAGCTCAATTTGGCAAACCAAAAATTGGTGTTCAAGAGAGAGAGGGAGAGAGAGAGAGAGAGAGAGAGAGAGAGAGAGAGAGAGAGAGAGCGCACTGCCGTGTTGCGCGAGGAACTCAAAGTTGAGTAGCTGATTCTTCGAACGGAAAGGGCTATGCTTCGTTGGTTTGGTAACGTGGCACGAATGTCCACACCATCACGACTTCCGAGGCGAGAGTTGGATGCCTTTCCAAAAGGTAAGAGAGCGCTTGGCAGACCCAGGACTAGGAGGTGGGACCAAAACTCGCCTGGTTACGCTCGGGCATAAGTCGATGGAAGTTCCCTCGTGCATGCTTTACCCCCGCTATCCCTTTAACTGGTCAGAATATGATGGTGAAGGGCGATGGAACGGCCTTGATGGCAGATTGGCTGTCAACGAAAATAGCTCTACTTTGCATTGGAAGTTGACTGATGGCAAGGCAAGGATTTCCGCTTGGGAGATGCTGGCATAACTAGGGAGTCTGTATCCTGCAGAGATGCTCATCCTTATCCGAGCCGTCTGTGTGTATACTCAATTCCCGGGTGAGGCCCAAATGCTTGATTTGCCAGACAGCTCTACTAGGCAGGGGCACGTCAACATCTAACTTAGGTAGAAAGTAGTCTATTCGAAGTCGTGTGAGTTCTCTTGGTATCGAATCTTTGATACAACTGTGTCCATATGGTCTTGAGCTCCACTTGATAGCCTGTGGCTCGCTGCGTTTTGAATGTGAGCCGTGATCGTCAGAGCCCTACCTCTTATTTTCCAACGAATTTCTCGGGTGTCATTTTCTTCTCCTTCTAAATTCATAAAAAAGCCATGATATACTTTATTTCACACTTTAGGTAACTAATCTTCAGAACAATTGAAACATTGAAGAATACAGCTGAAAAAAAAACCGGTGAAGACCTCTTCATTTTGTGGACCGATAATGTGGTTCATAGTAGCGTTGAACTGCGGAAGCGGGTTGGGTTCCATCGTCGTTTTTCATAACCAGCCTGAGTCTCCTCACACGATCGAGATGCGGTCTCTGGGATCGCGTATCATTTAACATTTTAATCTAATCTGCGTAGAGGCAATGACGGACTCGGAACGCAACCCTAGCAAGATGATAAGATTCTCATGCAATGGTAATGGAATATTCAGTGAATCAGAGTAAAGTCATGAATGCACCTCTTCGTCCGCCTTCGATTAGTCGGTGAAAGTTCGCCATCGTGTGGTATTCATACTTTCAGTGGAATCTGAGGCAGATTAGCTTGAGGGATTCTCCTTGAAGAATAACTTAGGAGAAGATCGGTGTCCTTTGGCATGAATTTAAATCCGAGCAGAGTTTCGCACACATTTGCAGTAACTACAGCCTGACATATTCATCCATTTTTTTATTCATTTTTATTTTCAAAAATTCCTGATAAGCTTCATTACTAGACAAAAATGCTTGAAACTAGTTGAACGAACATTGTTACTATTTCGGGCTCTCTAAGCTTAACTTAAAAAACGCATATAATCTATTTTAACATTATAATTAATTTGAATAAAATTGAGGTTGAGAAAATTTAAAAGCAAAAACTTAATTACCGAACATTTTTAATTAAAACTTATGTACTAACTTACTTAGAAATTGTCCACTCTTAACCGGTTTGCCCTGTTGTATAAGGCTTCATTGGAATAGAATTTTCTGTACTGGGACTCTGGAGTTCGATAAAGGCGAAGGCAAGCCCTAAGACAAGTCCTCTCAAACAACCGAATCTTTTCCATCAAGCTTGCACTCACGTTGAACCATATGGGACAGCCATATGTGAGCACTGGCCGAATGAGGGCCATGTAGTGGATTACCTTTACCCTCGCATTGAGTTTGCTGTTCTAAAACAGTCTCCTTGTAAGGGCAAAAGCACCTCGGGCCTTAGCCACAGCAGCATCTACATGTTTGTTAAAATATAGATACTGGTCTAGCCAGATCCCCAGGTATCTGACTACAGTCATTTGCGCCAGTGGATGCCCGTGTCGTCCCACAATTGAGAACTTTCGTCAATTCTTTTTCGTATCCGCCGAGGCCTTATACAACGGCGTCCTGGACAGTATGGTCTCCGACTTCTGAAAGTTGATTTTCAACTTCCAGTCGTCGCAATCTCTCATGAATGGCTCGAAGTCACCCTGGACGAGAGCAGTCATGTCCTCAATGTTGGGGCAAAATAAAATAAGCTTAATACTTTAATGTGGAATTCTTTATTAATTTGTTCCTGTTACAAAACACACGTCTCTTCGCGCTTAGGACTAAAGGAAGAAGAAGGAGCAAACAAAAGAGTTATAATAACTTAACGAAAAAGAAAGAAATGTACAAATGTTACTTCATTTATGTATCTCTTTTAAATCAGTCTTGCCACTTTGCATATATACTCCAACGCTCAATCTTTTTGCCTGATCTGTACACGATTAAGTCGTCGGCGTACGCAATTACGCGAGGAAGGGAACTTATCAGATCGATCAAGTAAATGTTGAACAGGATCGGCGAATTAACGGCACCCAGTTGGAGACCATTTTTTACATCAAAAATACCTGTGGAGGTCACGTTGCCATTCTTGACGACGAACCGTCTACCGGTAAGCATGTTACATAGTAGGTATAGCAGTGGTTTGCTAACCATACGGTCTAACCATACGGTGTCAAAGGCCTTCTCCAGATCAGTCAAGCAGGCACCTGTACATTGTTTCCGGCTCTTGTTCCATTGGATATCCGACACCAGTTTCGACGCAGCATGAATAGTGTCATGACCGGCTTTGAAACCAAATTGGTTATCCGGAATTATATGTTTGTTCTCAGTCCAGTTAATCAGAGCTCTAGTGATCACATTCTCGAATGCCTTACTGATGTTCGGAAGGACACTAATTGACCGGGGGCTGCACGGATTCGAAGAATATTTTCCTCGCTTGGATATGGGTTGTACAATCGCAGTTTTCCAATGTTCCGAATAATGTGCGTTTTCCAGAGCATTTTTAAACAGAATTGTGCAAATATTAACCACATCTATGGGGAGTTGTCTTAACACAATGTTCGAGATCCGGTCGATTCCAACGGACTTTTTCTTCTTCATTGATCCGAACGCCGCTTGGAGCTCTGTCTTCGCTATAACGGGTAAAGGTGCGTTGGACGAAGTGAAAGCGGAGCGCTGGTACATATTTACGCTATCCGTTACACACCGTTAATGAGCTTATAACCAACCGACCCGCAACCTTTTCAAGTGCTGTCCGTCGTGTTGCAACTCCATATAGTAGTATCGGCCTGACTGATGCAGCACTTACATTCGATGGCCGTCTTACAGTGGGGCAAGGCCATGGAGGCTGTGCTAATACTGTCCCGAATATCAGTTCCCAGCGTAGTTTGCAATCGATAATGAAACCAACGAATTTTGCGCTGGCAGTTAACTTTACAGCATGCCACAGGGAAAGTGGGTCGAAACCAAGTATATTCTAGTGAAGAGTACTAGCGGTTGATCATCTCGACGTAGACCATTTTCCTGGTTTTCACTTTTGAGATGTCATACATGAGCGAAGAAATGAACTTCCCAGAAGCAGCTAAAGCGACATCATCCCCACAGGCAATAACCCACCCAAGCCTTTAGAAATTGGAGTTCCACTGCATTAGCGCGATGTTTACAAGTCTTTGTTTCCTTATTCCTCGCATAAAATCCTTATTTTAATGCAAACATCCTCTTAACTTGCACTTAAGCCCTTGCTCACATTATATCATCTTTCCCTTCGTCTGTCTGTGACAGCAACTGTGATTTTGTTCACATAACATCATCAAAACATTGCAAATAACAATTCATCTGCATAAATTAGTTTAACATCTGATCCATTTCGTTTGTGAGTGAAGTGAGTTCCACCTCCCATTACGGAACTTGTTGCTGCAAGAAACCCCACTCAATCGGTTTAGCAGCGCTTGCCTCTCAAAATCAGCATAATTACACTGATTATTGAATCTCGAACGGCTTCCAAATGGAAGCTCCAACTGCTGTTGGACGAACGGCGCATACATAGGCAAAGCGTCAAGCAACGTGCAACAAAGTTAAGCTGAGAGCAAGGAAAGGGTGATTTATCATCGGAAGTGGCTATACATCCAGCTTAAGAAAAGCGAACACAATGGATAATGGAACTCCGAAATTTGCATATCTTTGACTTATGCAATAATGGATTGAGACGACCGAACCGAAGCCGATTATAAGGGTGTGCGAACGGCCACTTACGCAAACCGATCAGATGTTGTCAACCCAACCGCGGTGATTCATATCGTTCATTTATAATTCTTAATCTTCGGTGGTCTGTGGATCTGAAAGTGGAACAGCGTTTCGATTGCCCGGTCAACGAGTCATGATATCCGGCACTTGGATTGTTGGCTTGCGCAAGGCTATGCAAATGAAGATGAATCGGTTGTGCGCTCTAAACTAAACGTTTTGGTCTCCGAGAAAACTCATATAAGTCATTCCGAATGGTGAGAGTTATTGATGTACGAGCCCCGCCGAGTGCTTAGACCCGCAGAGCACACACGACCTGAAGGCAATTTATGTCAGGCCTTTGTAAACCCATGTAGGGTTTATCATTTTTTATTAGTTGATGAACGATTATTGATATCATTTGTTAATGCGATTCGGAAATTGATGCGTATTTAGAAATGATGGGAGACGTCTATTTTATTTAAGAGGAGGAGAACTTTATTTTGACGTAAACACACAGAAAAATGATTTAAATGTCAATGGAATTGAATATGATGTGTTTGACTGTGATTTCGGGTATGAGCGCAGAAGCGCACATGGCTTAATCTGCAGGTCCGACTTTCACATACATCGGACTGTATTTCGTCAATAGCGCATCCAATGTTGTTGGCCAAGTGATGAACGTAGCAGTTAGTATTCACGTCGCTTAGCCGTCCACCGTTGATAAGTTTTGATCATCACCATGGAACTGTAGACAACCTTACACTTTTGAGTTAGACATGGCGTGTAGATACCATACATGAAACTGTACTGACAAGCTCATATGTCCTACCATTGAATTATTGGGTCCATTGTTATTATTCCATTGGAACATGCGTTGGAAAGCTACTGTCATTTCAGTATATGTCATTCATTTGAAGTGTAAACAACAACGATTCTTTTTCACTCAAGTGTCGAACTTTGTGCCTGAAAAAGTGTTTTTGCGGGGAATTCTTCTTCATTACTTAAAACTGCTGCCGAAAGTCATCGTATTTTGATGGAAGTTTATGGTGTTTGAGCGAAGGGGCCAAAAGTGGCTTGCGATAGCTTGGCCAACCAGCCAAATCAACGAAGCCGAATATCCACGACGCGAAGGTAATGCTCTGTATTTGGTGGGATCAGAAGGGTGTGCTGTATTATGAGCTGCTAAAACCGGGTGAAACCAACAAGGGACAACTCTGCCGAACACAATCAACCCGTTTGAAGAGAGCAGTAGCCGAAAAATGCCCGGAATATGCGACCAAGGCAATAATTTTCAATCATGACAACGCTCGGCCCCACGTTGCTATTCCGGTTAAGAACTATTTGGAAAACAGTGGATGGGAAGTTTTACCCCACCCGCCTTATAGTCCGGACCTTGCCCCTTCTGACTGCCATTTGTTCCGGTCGATGCAGAACGCCCTCACTGAAATACGGTCCACATCAGAGCAAAATATCAAAAATTGGCTTGATTCATTCTTGGCTGCCAAGCCGGCGCAGATCTTTTGGGATGGGATCCACAAATGGCCAGAAAGATGGAAAAGGTCATAGCTTCAGATGGACAATACTTTCAATAATACTATTGTACATGTTCTTCTTAAATAAGCTTTCAAATTATGGACCCAATAATTAAATGAATGTACATTTGAATTCAACAAAAGTAATAGAAACAAATATTGTACTCAGTCTTCTCAGACTTTTTGCAAAGCATAATTTAATGGAAAACGCCTATTTTAGACTTTAACAAATAAGCAACAAAACAATGCATACTTCCACGTGAAATTTATTTTTATGCTAACAAGTTTTATACTCTTTTAGTCGCAAGTGTGCTATGCTGCATAAAAATCCATGCGTCCCATTTTCTTTTACGGCAAAGAAGCGTGTATTAAATGGAGGTTGTTGCATTTTTTCAATCGCTGCGATTACTTAGTCGCATATGCGTGCATCCATCTGTAAAATATTATGTCTCACTTTTTGCGATTAAATTGTGATCCGATAGAAAATCGCCCACATACCCACATCTCGTTGCGACAACGATTTTTCAATGGCAAGTGTTTGTGAGTACAATCGCATCGCCAGGAAAATGGGCCGAATTGCAGGCATTAAATCGTTGCGATTGTGAGTTGTCGTGTGAGCTTGTTCACATTGAAACTTGTGTGTTCTCCTTTTTGCGACTGAATAGTGCGCATGTGCGCTCCTAGCCTAAGTTCCATTTCGAGTTCATGGTACCTCAGGTGCGTATGATCAGTTAGCACTCCGACTGACATCTGCATCAGCCTCTTGCTGCATTGAAGAAGTTTATCGGTCTTAGTTGAACTTAGGCCATAATATTCGAGAGGACATTTCATTGGATGATAGAGTAATGCATGTTTAACAATTTTGAGAAAATGCCCACGCCTATTCCTTTTTCCACCTCCGACCCATCCGTGTAAACGTGGATTATGGATGGGTTCGGAGGAGTTTCACTCCTCCCTTGTTGGGAGATAACACCGGAAGGATGCTTCGAAATCAAGGGAGTAGTCGCTTACGACTTGTTCTACTTGTAGTCTGTCTAGAACACTCGCGTGACTATTAGGACTTGTGTGTCAGCTTTTAGATTGGATAACCCTTATGGGGCGCTTGCAGCTTTCGTCTCAGTGAAAGAAGATCCTGTAGAACCTCTAGGCCCGCTGTAGTGGTAGTGGAGTTCTCCAGTCACACCAAGGTATGCACGTCTCTGTACGCTTGTTAACAGCTTTAATTTGCTTTAAGACAAGTCTGCCACCAAACTAAGCTGCCATATATGTCAAGATCGGCCTGGCATACGCCGTATTGTTCAGGGTTTTGGACCCAATTTTTTCCAGAGTATCCTGTTTCTATCCTAGTTTCTTGGCCGAACTGCAAACTTCGCAAACTCTGACATTTTATTCACATGGAACTGTCACTGTTCGCAGCTAGCTGCAGATTTGTGTTTTTTATCGCAAATAGTAAATTTGTGGATCGCATCTGACTCTTTGTGTTTATGGCTCGGCCTCTTGGGTCTGGGCGTCGACGTACAGCAAGAGTACGAGCTACGTCCATGCCCTCTAGGCGCTGAAAAACCATCCTACATTAAATATTATTACTAGCGAGTTGGTAGATATCTCAATTTAATTACTACTAAAAACATATTTTCTTCGCCATAAAATCTGATCATGGATTGCCTTAGGTATGTCATGTTCTCTCAGTGACGTCCGTTCCCTGGATGACTTCTCTCTTTAAAATTGCATGGTTCCTACTCCAGCGATGCGTCTGTTAATCTTCTTCTACATGCTCATGTAGCTGTGAATCCCGTACAGTTCTTTTCTCCAGATATCATCAACTTAAGACAGGATCAACGATTTTGTATCCGGTTTTGAGATTGTCCATGCCAATATTCCGCACAGCATTACTTGGGATGATCAGCTTGGTCCTTCAAGAGACGGCTCTAATACTCAAGAATCCCTTGAGTCGAAAGAAACCGCGGTTGGCAAGAGTGACTCTGCGTGATTTCGGACTTCGGTACTGATGTGTTTTTTGTTATGTTTACTGCCGAGCCGCATTCCTTTACTACCTCGAGGATTTAGCTGCCCCTTGCGATGCTATGTCCAAGATGTCGATGTTGTATATGTCCTTTTACGAGGGCAGCATATCCTTTGTTTTGCCCTCGTTCACCAGTAATTTTACCCGCCTCCTCAAACGAGTCATTATATGGCCCGCTGTGTTCTGCCAATCACATCAATCAGTTGTATGGACTTCTGGAAGAAATACAGAGAGTGTCATTCTGTAAAACGTTCATACACTGTACGCGATATACTTTGTGTCAGTCTGCAAGTGCAACAGCTGCTGATACTAGACACTATGCAACAAATCATTGGTCGATGAGAATGTGCAGTTTTGGCGTGTGAGTCTTGCACGATCTTCTCCAGATGATGTTGAAGAATTCGCATGATAACGCGTCGCCTTGTCTTAATCCTTTTTTGACGTTGGAGGCCTCGGACAGTTCGTTACCAACCTTAATGGAGCAGCGAGAATTCTCCTTCGTCATCCTGCCAAAACGTATGAGTTTGATTAGACATGCTGGTGTATAAGCTCGTCTCTATAGCGGTGTTATTTTCAAGATGTCGATGTTGTGTATTTCCTTTCATGCGGGCAGCATACTATGTGCGGCCATGAATTCAACGACTTAGGTCTTTTGCGGGATCTGGCCTAGTTCGATTTGATTTATAGGACTTAACGGGCTTCATGCGACACAAAAAAAGCCGGAGGAGATTTCGTGCAATGTGAAGGGGATTAAGCGGTAGCAACTGATCGACCACTCCAGTGACAGTGCTTTGATCCAAACGCCCCATGATGACTGGACCAGACATGAAAACCACATAAAGCGTATTAAATAGCTTTCACTGGAATTCGCCATCCAATCCTCATCTCCTTTACGATGACTTGTCCCTCGATAAATGGTGTAGGTAGGTAGCGAAGGGGGCTGCTAGTGAGTTCACCAGCACACTTAGACCAAGTTAGTCCATTGTGAAACCTACGACCGATCCACCACTCCAGTGACGATGCCAGAATTCATTAGTATTCGAACCGGGGACCCCACTTACCAAGGGCCAGCACTTAACCAACTTCGGCATCCAGTCCCTTCTTGTGGATCGGGTAAACGATACTGAGATTCCACTCGTCACGCACACTGCCTCATCCCAAAGATGAGCTGTGGCATGTACTCAACCACATCATTCCAGGTTTTGATTTATTCGAAAAATTTCTTATAATTAATAAAATACCCCGCGAAATGACTTTTATCCTTGTCTGTACTCAGAGGCGCCAACACAGAGGACAAATTAACTCTGTACACATATAAAATTTAACAATCGTTCAGGGATGGACACAAATTACCTCTCTTCGCTGCACTAATTAATTACATTTGTTGAGACATGGACATAAAATGTGTTATTCGAACTCTAGAGGTTAATGTGCACATTCTCACCGACCAATTATTTGCTGGATCGTGTCTTGTATCACCAGCTGCAGACTGACACAAAGTAAATCGTGTACAATGTACGAACGTTTTGCAGAATGACACTCTGTGTACTTCTACCCCATTGCGGAATTCGAAAGTCACTAGAACCACGGGCGAGTATCGATTTCTCATGCTTTATTCAGCAGAGAAAGGGTTGAGAAGTATTTCGTTTAGATTTGCCAATAATCGATAGGTGTTCAATTCCTGTTATTCGTAATTGTCGACCACGATAAGGACATTCTTCGAATACACCAGCTGAACGTTGTGGGAAAGACTGGGCACACGTATGTGTGCCCATTCCTATGGAATTGTTTTTATTTGTGACGCAAATCGAACAGGATTGCATTGGTGGATTGGCATTTGGCAGCGGAGCGATACAATAAATTTCAATCAGTCATGAACAAATTCTATCTTATTTAAGGAATGTGTACCTATTGATATTCTGTTTCCAATTTTCTCTTGCGGATGGTTGGATTATGGCTGCGGTATCCATGCTATGGCTGTTGTGGTTTGGTTTGTATGAGGAAAACGTGCTTCGTGCCACTCGTAGCTTTAAAAATCAATGTTTACGTAAGCTGTGGGCGGTGCATGCTCAAACAGAAAGTCGTTTTGGAGCTTTATCGGTATAAATTGAACTCTAAGCTTAAATCTAAATTGGCAATTATTTGTAGTCAAATGTCGCGTCGATGCAATTTTGTTGCCACAGCTTAGTCAGGGGCTTCCGCGTCGATTAAACGAATCCATTTCTATTGTAAAAGCGCGTGTGGGGACATTTGCTTGTATCCGTTTGTAGGCGTTGCACCGGAGGGGTTTGATGTGTCTTTGTCAGTAGGTCTATATTATTTTTAATTATTGAATGTTGATTTATGAATATTGAACAAAAACTAGAATGTAATATGAACCCCTATGATATGAGTGAAGCTACAGTTCGTAGACGGCCAGGGCCTATCTTCGTGTTGTGCGTGCTATTGTCTGTTCACGAGCAGTTTTGTGCCATGTGGACTACGTGGAAACAATTCAAGGTGGACAATTTAAAATTGTCGACACGTGGCTCCGACAATGAAGGCAATGTGGACAATTTATAAGACAGAACATTTTTTTTAATACAGTAGAATCTAGGAAAGAAGATCGGTTCTATATGATGAATAAATCGGGAAGTAGAACGGTTTGTTTTTTCGACAGTCAACCATAGAACAGTTTTTTTTAAAGTTTAATTTTTTTTGAATAAAATTAGTTGTTAATTTGGTATATTTAATGTTATTTGGTAGATATGCATCAGAATTGTAAAGATTGCAATATTTTGAGAGTGCAGTGTCTGAATTCAAGGAAAGAATTATCTGTTTCGTGATTCAATCAATTGACTTCATTTGGAACTTCTGGACTTCAGCATGATGTCACCATTCTTTGGGAAGTCTTTGATAGGAGCAAACGTTTGGACCAATCTAATTGAATGCAATTCTTTAAAATTAGACTGCATTCATTGAAGTCTTTACCATTCACTTGAGTTCACGCATTCAGTTGAAGTCTTTGTGACAACAAAAAAGTTCGATGCAGTCTTTGTGACTTCAAACATTTTCGCTGACGTCTTTGGAGTTCCAGCGAGTTTTAACAAGTCTAAAAGAATGACTAATTACACTTTTATATCTCTAGGTTTTAAGGAAATATGGTCTGGTGTATAGTGGGAGAGGGGAAACGGATGATACGGTGTTTTGGGGAGGGGTTGTTCCAGAGGGAGGGGGCTTGATCAGTGGAATGACTTTGGGGATATTGCCGTGGGGGGTATGAATAATGTCAATGAAAACTTTACTTTAATCTTACTCCAAGATAAATACGATATTATTGGGGTTATAACTTAATTCGTGTGGGTTTTTTTTTCAAAATTTTAACGTTTATATAAGAAAAACATGTACAATAGTATTATTCAAAGTATTGCCCATCTGATGCTATGACCTTTTCGCATCTTTCTGGCAATTTGTGGATCCCATCCCAAAAGAACTGCGCCGGATTGGCAGCCAAGACTGAATCAAGCCAATTTTTGATATTCTGCTCTGATGTGAACCGTATTTCAGTGAGGGCGGTCTGCATTGACCGGAACAAATTGTAGTCAGAAGGGGCAAGGTCCGGACTATAAGGCGGGTGGGGTAAAACTTCCCATTCACTGTTTTCCAAATAGTTCCTAACCGGAATAGCAATGTGGGCCCGAGCGTTGTCATGATGGAAAATGATTGCCTCGTGTCTGGTCGCCTATTCCGGAATTTTTTCGCCTACTGCTCTCTTCAAATGGATCAATTGTGTTTGGAAGCGTTGTCCGTTGATGGTTTCACCCGGTTTTAGCAGCTCATAATCCAGCACAACCTTCTGATCGCACCAAGTTCAGAGCATTATCTTCGCGCCGTGGATATTCGGCTTCGTTGATTTGGCTGGTTGGCCAAGCGAAAATCGAGCAAGCCACTTTTGGCACGTTCGCTCAAACACCATAAACTTCCACCAAAATACGATGACATTCGGCAGCAGTATTCTTCATATTAAAGTAATGAAGAAGAACTCCCCGCAAAAACACATTTTCAGACACAAAGTTCGACATATTTGAGTGAAAAATTAATTATTGTTGTTGACGCTTCAAATGAATGACATTTACTAAATGACGTACAATGACAGTAGCTTTCCAACGCATGTTCCAATGGAATAAAACAAGTTACGCCATCTCTTAGCAAACCGCACGAATAGTTATAGACCCAATATATTATTAATAACAATCAAATATAGCCCATGACACGCAGAAATAGTGTAGCTTTCTATTCGTGGAAGAATTTCCGCGAACAATTTGGTTCAGTAGTTCCAGAGATTAATGCCTATAAACTCACAAACTTACAGACTTTACCTCTTTATAAAGGGTGGTTAAATTTTAAGGGCCGATGTTGATTTTGAATAAAACACAAATTATTTAGGAAATTGTCGTCGTTTCTTCTTATTATGATAATATTGGTATGGTTCAATTATGTATGGAACAAAATATCGGCCAAATGGCCGCCGCGACCTCGGTGGCACACCTCCATCCGATGGTTCTGGGCATAGCAGGTTCTATGCCCTTAATGTGCGGAATTACCTCTTCCTTTAGCTCCTGAATTGATGCTGGCTTATAGACGGACGTACACCTTTTCTTTCAAATAACTCCAAAGAAAAGAATCCAACGGTGTCGAATCACATGGTCTTGGCGGGCAATTGACATCGCCACCATGTGAGATAACACGGCCATTGAATTTGTCGCGCAAAAGAGCCATTGTTTCGTTAGCTGTGTGGCAAGTGGCACCGTCCTGTTGAAGCCACATATCGTCCACATTCATATCTTCCAATTCGGGCCATAAAAGGTTCGTTATCATTTCACGATAGCGAACACCATTCACAGTAACTGCCTGACCGGCCCCATTTTGGAAAAAATACGGCCCGATGATGCCGCCAGCCCATGAACCGTTCCAAACAGTCACTCTTTGTGGGTGCATTGGTATCACTCGCCCAAATGCGGCAATTCTGCTTATTGACGAATCCTCTGATGTGAAAATGTGCCTCATCACTGAAGATGATTTTCTTCGAAAATTGATCATATGCATTTTGATTTGAAGGCCCATTTTCATAATAAGCCTGAATAACTTTAACGCGTTGCTCGATTGTGTATCTTTCCGTGGTTCAAATTGAGTTAGTCTGAAATTGAGAAATGTCAAATGAAATGCAGAAAAGAACTTGACGTTTAGGTGTGGTTCACATTCAACATCGGCCCTTAAAATTTAACACCCTTTATAATAGTGTAGATGTAGATTTGTTACGACTAATGACTAGATATTTCGGTATGACTAATACATACTCTATGTAGTGCATTCATTAATGTGGTCATAGTACCTCAGAGTGTAACTTTCTCAAACGGCAACTTAGTGAATCGACTTCACGAACATCAGCTTTGTTCTACCGTTTACCCCTCCATCTTGTGTTGAAAATTTAACACCAACATTTGAAATGACGTTCAAGTAACGAGAGAATTTTCAAATAAGATCTCTAATTCACCCCACTACTACGGTATCAGCTGTTCCACAGCTGTTCTCAAGAGCTCACACGTTTTCACAGACACGGGATAAGAAGCGTATAAAAACACTGTCAGATGAAATCATATTTGTCTGCCTACTTTGGGGTGGTCTGGCTACTCAAGTTTGTTTCTGTGTAAATTTATTAATTACACTTACACTTATAAGAATTAAATTGCGGTTACAATAGCTTATACGTCCACTCAACAAGACGATATCTGTATTATAGAACTTAACCTAGATGACAGTCGCGGCTATAGCCGTCTCTGTCTAGTAGCCATTATCTCTGCCTATAATCTGCAGTTTGACAGTTGACACAACTATTGTCGACACTGTCGATACATTGGTGACAATCTTTACCTAACTGTCTAAGGTGAAAAGTCGAGGATTAAAGCCGACACGTACAGGAACAACACATACAGTTTCATGCCCACTCCGAACGGTCAAGTTCGAGACACATTTTCTAGACAGTTATTACTCATTGAGTATTGCCAATGACTCGACAGAGATGGTGCGGTGAAAAGTATTTTCCTTGCACCAGGAATCGAACCCTGGTAACGTAGGGTCGACGCAAAACGTCATTCCATGATTGGATATGTTGCTGACACACATGCAATGCACAAATGGTTGCCCAAGTCTCTAATCTACATAGCAAGCCGGTCGAGGTTCACTCAGCTTAAGAGCTCACTTTGTGACGCTCACATTTCTGTGTCATTTTTTCTGCTTCATCTCCCTTCCTTAAATATGTAGAGCAAAATCCTTGACTTGAAAGAAGTGCACGCCAAGAAAAACCATTTATGATGTCATCAACTTATCACACACTTCCTACAAAAACCTACACCCATCCAAAGTCTCACAAACTAACTTTTCACTTCCATCGTGTCGCCAAAACACCGCCCCGGGCTTTCGGAAACAATGACGCTTCATGGTGCGCAGCTTGTAACTATGAAACGATACCAAGTACGCTCCACACAAAGCGGGCAAGGAAGATGAAAAGTCATAAGACAACTTCTGTATACATGCATACGTATGTAGGTCTATCAGCACTGACAACGGACGGCCATTGTGTAGTGCATCTTCAGCGAGGCACACCGCACTTGGCAGTGACATGCACAATCGTTCTGTGCGCCAGTAAAGTGTAACATGAATAGCGCCCCCTTCTCCAGCGCGCTTTGGTACTCGAAGTAGGTCTACATTGTGAGGGAAACACGCTGAGCCACCCCAATCCTGAGCACTGCGATTATGCCACAATTCTTCCGGTAAGGAAGACGTATTGGCGGGCAAAGTGCATTAAATGTCCATAATGCACATCATAATGGATGTGGTGTCAAATGGGAGGCAAGTGCCAGAATTTAATTTTGCAAAAATCTGTCGGGTTACTTTGCCAGTTGCATTACCACCTTCGGTGTGTGCCAAGACTCCGGCAGGGATGGCTGTGTATTTTTAATAACAATTTTCCTCTTCTGACAGTTTGACACCTCCGGGCACAATCTGGATTTTATTTATGACTAGTTGTGCTGGGTCTGTTCGATATGAAGTTTCCATGCAGTTTTGTAGCCGTCTTATGGTGTAATGTAGTGTGTAATGCGGTGTCAGTGGAGGAATGAGCCACGTCTTCGTCAACTCCTTGGGAACTCCCAGCAAGTGTCATGTGCACCATGCTTGGTTGACTATAAATCGTCATAAGATGAGGAAGTGAAAGGAATCTTCGGCAAAGTTTCCAGAGAAAGAGTGCTCTAAACTTCTTGATGAGTATCTGAGCATGTGGGCATATCTTCGGCTAACATTTTAAGGTAACATGTGAAGTGTGATGTGATTGTGGAAGGTGCATGAGTCGAGTGAGTTGCTAGAAGGCGTTGCTGACTTGAGACAAACCGTCGGGTATCCCAAAGAGAGGTGTCATTTTGAGTTGATGGAAAAAGGAAACATTCTTATAGACCGTCTCCACTAGACCTATTTCCGCCCGACATCGCAGCCACAATCTGAACAACCATCTGCGATCTTTTCGTTCGTGGGCAAGATATGCCATTGCCTTGTTGGCTGGGAGAGAGTCAACATCAAGAAGCAAGCAATGAAGCACCCACCAACGAGGAAGACCTCACTAAAAAATGCCAAACAGTGGCATGCACTAACACTTCTACTTCAACTCTCTTTATTTACTGCTCCATTCACACAAAACCGTCAAATTTTAAGTCCAACTTTTGAACAGACCACAGTCTAACCCGTAAAATGGACATGCCCCGACAGGATGTAGATTCGAACTGGTGTTCCCAAACGTACTAGAATATGTAGAACTGTTGAAGAAACATATATTACGAAAGAACTACATTTTAAGACGTTGAATCAATTGCAAGTAAATCTAACATTCACGACTATATGCCCTTTAAAACTCTGACGGTATAGTCTTCAACAGAAATCGTCAATCGATCTCTTTGTGGTACCATCGTGTGTGAAACTTTGTGACGTTCGTGTGATGTGAGGGGCTGAACTGTCAACTGATCACCACTTGGTGCTGTGTACGCTGTACCTCACTGATAAAGTGCCTCTCCCGCCAAGGCGGAAACCAAGAGTTGTTACACGCCTACGGTGGAAGAAACTACAGAACAGTGGGTGGCGGCTCAATTTTGCGCGGCACATATCTGAAAGGTTTGAGCGACTTCCAACTGTTCCATCGCGTGTAGAGGAAGAATGGCGACTGTTTTCAGCTGCTGTCATTGCCTCTGCACGGGATATTCGTGGAGTGAAGCTGCTTAGAGTGGTGGCTGGTGGTGATAAGTGGTGACTGCGTGGTTTGAAGCGCTCGAAATTGAAGAAGCCATGAGAGAGAAAAATAAGACCTACAGAGGCTGGACTCTCTTGGGGGACTCGTGACCGTTATACTGAGGCGCGAAGAACTTGCAAATTGGCTGTGCGAGCAGCTAAAGAGCAGTCTTGGAAGGAGTTCGGCGAGAAGTTAGATCTGCGAAAAAGGTGTTATGGCAAATCATTCGCGGACTCAGAGGAAGGAAATTCAACATCATCGAAGGAGTCAAATCCAAAGATGGAGCGAGCATTTGTCGGAGTTGCTCAATCCCGAACAGGGCACTGAGGACGGCACAGGGCACAGAGGGGCTGAAAATAGTCCAACGGTGGAGGAAGTCATTTTGGCGATTGAATCGCTAAAAGTTGGCAACTACGGCGGTGTGGATGAAATCCGGCCAGAAAAGATGAAGACAGTGGGCAAAGAGGGAGTTTTATGGCTCTCTCGTCTCGTTAAAGTGGACTGGGAACGTGGTGAGACACCTGGCGATTGGCAAACTCGGGTGATTGTTACACTTTTCAAAAAGGGGGACATAAGAGATTGCTCCAACTACTGGGGTACATCTCTTTTAGGTCTCCCCGGGAAAGTCTACGCTAAGGCTATGGTCGAGCCCAGGATGGAGGATAAACAGTGCGCCTTTCGTCCCGGTAGCAGTACAACCGACCTGCTTTTCACTCTAAGAATGGTACTTGAGAAGGCTTGGCAGTATACCAAGCCCATCTCAGTACTTTTGTGGATTTGGGAAAGGCATACGACCGAGTTCCTCGAGGTAAACTCTGGAGAGTTCTGCAGGAGTATGTGACTGATGGTCCTCCTCTGACTGAATGGCCTTAATCTCTATACATAAACTGTAGCAGCTCTGTCTGTAGCTGAACGGTGCTAAACAATACCTTTGACCGTGGTCGTTGGACTTCGTAAGGGTGCGTCTTGTCACCTCTACTTTTCATTGTACATATGGACTGGATGTTGCAGCGCAGCCAAGGCGAGGGATGTTTCACATTGGAAGAGCTGAGGGTAAGTCGTCTTCTTTTTGACTTAGTTATCCTCACATCTTCCCAGACGGAACTCCAGCGCGCGCTCGATAGGTTTGTGGCCAAATGTGCTGATGCTGGAATGAAGTTCAACGTGGACAACCCGGAGGTTATGGTTATCTCCAGAACGCCTGGTCAATGCCCACGTCATGTTAGTGGAGTCCCATTGAAGCAGGTTGAGAAGTTTAAGACCCTCGGGGTCTTTTTCACGAGTGATAGAAGGATTAATACTGAGCCTCTATAATTGGTCAAGCTGGACCAAATTTGAAACAGCTTGGAAGATCTGTAATCAGGAAGTCCGATTTTGGTGTCAAAGCCAAGTTAGCGGTTTTCAAGTCAGTATTTGCTCCAACTCTCACCTATGGTCATACAATTTCGACTGCTACAAGCTGCTGAGATGAGATTTCTCCGTGCTGTTGTGGGAATTACTCGCCGGGATAGGGTGAGAAACACGGCAGTGCGCGAGAAACTCAACATTGAGGAGCTGCTTCTTCGAACGGAGAGGGCTATGCTTCGTTGATTTGGTCACTGGCACGAATGTCCCCTTCATCACGACTTCCGGGCGGTCGTTGAATGCGATTCCAGTAGGTAGGCGACCGCTGGGCAAGGCAGACCCAGGAGTAGGTGGTTGAACCAAGTCGAAAAACTCGCTTGACTACGCTTGGGCATAACGCCTTTTTAGTTAGAGTCGATTGCGGAGGATCGAGTTGCCTGGAGATCTGTCGTGCATGGCTTATTCCCGCGACCCCTTTAGTGGAGCATGCGGGTCAAAAGGTGTAAGAAGAAAGTAATGTCCTCCTTCATTCCTTTCTATACGTTGCAAGACTTTCTCGTAGATTTCTCTGTGCTCAGGCAAATATTTGAGGTACCATTTGAGTAACATAAAGTTTCCAAGCTCCGGTGTCATAGCTAAGTTCTCTTTTAACAACGGTGGGCAAATCTTCGCTGTAAGTGATGGCATGCACAAATCAGTAAGTTGTGATCCGGTTGTTGAGACTAGTTTGTCTTCAATTGATTTTAGCGTTTTGTTTAAAATTAATCCTCCATTAGGCTGGTCGATATCTTTGCTCCCGTTCGAATTATCTTCTGAGCTTAATTGTGACTACTCCACACATGTGAAGTCGGGTCTAGTTTATGAACGAGTTTTAATAGCTAACGCGTATACCGAGAAGAGTTCTCTGAACTTTTGCAGTGAGCGACACAATACTGCTTCCTCCACTTCTCATACGCTTCTGTGTACGTAACTTGTTCCTGTCCATCGATCGTTTTTAGACTTGGAAGCTGGTTGGTCTCCGTATGCGGTTGAGCAACATACGTAAGCATAAGTATTCGAATTCGATTTTTATCCGGCCGAGTGCTTCAGCAGCCTTAGGTTAGGTCATAGTGCCTGGCTGCAGAAGGCAGTCACACCTCGGCCAGAGTAGGCCCATTGTAAAACCACGTGGATTGATTCCCCCTTACAATTAAAACCAGTTGGTCCTTGTGACACAGCGGTTTAGCTGGCTAATACCGACGCTTTTTATCTCATTGAGGTTGTTGAAGTAGTAGGCAACTAGGAGTAAGTATCTACGACCGTAGGTGATCTGTGGTTTCAACCTCCTCTTCATCCATGCAGCTTCTACAGAAGTCATTATAGGGGATCCCCAATCTACGGGCATGGGTGTGCAGCTTGCAGTGCCTTGTTATGACGCCGGGGAGCGTACTAGGCAGATTGAGTGATCGTTTGATATTAAGCGATGACCATGTAGGTGGATGTAGCTAGATGGTAGGATGTAGCTATTGAAAGGTGGGACACCTGCTATTGTTTGGGTCGGTTTTGATATTGCCCGGTATGTCGCAGTCTCCCGGCACCCACATGAGGTGTATGTTAAAATGCTCAGCCATCTCCTTAAGAGACAGCCTGCAAGCATGACATTGTCCAAGGACTTCATTGCGGCCTGTGTTCTGTTCTGTTCCAACAGATGGCGATATCTCTTCTGAATATTACGTTGTTCTTGAGGCAGGACAGCGCCTCCTTTATCGCAATGGTGTCTGCCTGGAATACGCTACAGTGGTCAGGGAGCTTCAGGGATCAGGGATCTTCACCCATCAGTAAAGATGCGCAGGTGAAGCCAGCGTCTGATTATCAGATATCCAGCCCAGTCTGAAGGGCATGCTGGTGGAGTATTTCTTCTCGAAGATAGCTTGGGGTAGTAGGTGGTCGGTGTCGTTGGGGAGAAAGTTAAATTCGTTTAGAATGGTTCAGTGGCCGAAGGAGAGTTCGGACCACAGTCGAAGTGTTTTGAGTCTCTCACCTGCCTTAACTTCTGGCCAATTTCGATAAGTAATCCTCTTACACGACGCTTCTAATATTTTATTGATACGTTCTGCGTGTAGTACCGCGGAGCTTTTTGTTTTTGCGAAATTATCATTTTGCCATAGTTCAACAAAGGCTATGACCGCTGTCTTCAGAGGCGCTGCTATTCTGTTGTGAAGGTTCTGCTCAGTGAAGTGGTATTTATAATATAAGTAAGCTGAGCTGTATAACTTACTTTAATGCCGAACGTTTCGGCATGCATCTTGTAGAACTACGACGTAGCCTTGAAAGACTGACGCCAAGTGTGTATCTCTCCAATAGCGGATATTGATTAACCCATTTAGTTGTCAAACCTTCGAGATATCCTTTGTAGACAGAGGTGTGAGGAAAGTAGACACTCAAAGTGAAAAGAGACATCTTTGCAGAAAGACAGAAAGCGCTGAAATGGGGATGACTTTAATCCCTACACCCACGGAATACCACCCGCTTTGCAATTGCCTTCCTCTGTTTATTCAATTTTCATCAGAGTGTGTGTAAACTGGCGATGCAGTGTACTGAATTTTAAACGTCAACCTCAAGCTACACATAATTAATTTTTTACAACAATTGACTGGATTAAGAGAGATTGTCTCCGTCGCTCGGTCCGATGGTACGTCCCGGCTTTCATGTGTGAGTTTTAATGAAATTTGCACAAGGTTCGTTGATGCTGCACATAATAATGTATTGATGAAGTTAATCTGGCATGCATTATGCAGAGGTGGATAAATGAATAATTGAGATAAAGAGTTCGTGTTCCGGGTTGACCCGCAGTCATCATACCGCGGTCTCGAGGGAAACTGAAAATTACGCTCGTCGACAATGAACTTTATGTACACATTGCATCTTTAATGGAAGTTTCAATTCCCGAGTTTTGCTGCTTCTTAAAATAGCTTCTCTCACGTATGTACACAGATATGAATGCAAATCAGTTCAGTCACCTTGCACAGAGTCTGATCAACTTTAGGAAAGTTTATTTATATCAGCTTGCATTGAGTTCTCTTTTCTAATGCTCAGTCGGTAATAGTCCGCATGTGTCAGTCAAAAGATTGGCAGTGCTTAGGATGCATCCTTCTCGGATCGTCGATACATCCATTTCTTTATTGAACATTCTGCACCGGCTGCCAGCAGCTTCAGGAATCCAAGAAGAGCTAACTGGCCACGGTAAGAAAAGACCTTACAGCTCTCCTTAAGTCAAAAAACCTGTGCAGAACCAAGCGCAAAGAAGGGTATTGTCAAGTTCTTACAAAGTCCTGCACTATTCCGCCTTCAACTCGATCTGTCCGTTAAGAAAACAGTAAGAGACAAAGAAGCCATGGTTGAATGAGCTACGCAAAGCCCCCAGAAGTTGCTTTGGTAGAGCAAAATTCGAATCATACCAGCTCCAAGGACCTATCAAACACTCATCGTTAATAACCAAACCTTTGAAGAGACTGGTGACACATTGTATTTAAACCCATATCTCCGAAGCACCATGCTACTCAACGGCAACAGAACTGCACTTCCTGGTCGGCGCTGTCGAAAAGTCTCTTGAAAACAAAGACTACACAGTGGTAGTCTTCCAAGCCATAGAAGGATCATTGAATGTCATCCAATTCGATGCGATAGATAGGACCATAAGTAAACTTGACGTTGAAATCTGTTTTAGGAAAGGAAAGAAGAATCTTTAGAGGCACACCGAAACGGGGTGTCCTGTCTCCTCTACTCTGGATCATAGTACTGGACGGTCTGCTCAAAAGACTCAAAGTTCTATCGGGTGTAGACCCATTGTTTATGCGGACAATATCGCACTAGTTGCTACAGGAGAATTCCCAAGCACTATCAGAGACGTGATGGAATCATCTCTCAAAGTCATAGCGAAAGGGACAGACGATCTCGGACTGGATGTGAAGCTAACGACACCAAGAAATAAAACGTCCATCATAGCTCCAATGAAGCTAAAAGGAAAGAACTGACTTTCACTAATCATGCCAAATCCCTAGCAAACTGAGCAACAGACAGGAGCACATCAGGAGAACATCGATTGCACATGCAAGAATATGGTCGGTCCCAAAGGGGGAATTTGACTAAAGATAACACGTTGGTTATACTGCGCTACAGAACGGGCAATTTTGAGGTATGGCGTCCCAGTCTGGTGGACGGCATTACAAGTAAAACAGCATCCGTGTAACAGGGGCACTAAGAACAACGACAGGTCCAACTCAGAAGAAGGTACGTGATCATGGTTGTTAGTGAAATGTCAACTGAATAGAACGCTCTTTAAATTGCTCCAGACATTCGAAACATTTTCATCCGGTTAACTTGCTAATAAAAACGAAATCACGGCATTATTTCCATCTTTGACTATTGGTGTTCCATCCTAAATAGGAACAAGACTTTGACTTTAGACTCTCAAAGAGAAAAATTCTCTCAGCAGCACAACAACCTAAGCTGGACAAACCATCCAAATTATCCGACCAGCTCAAAGATCTAGAAACAACATTTACGTACAATTTAGTACGCTACTGTCGGAATTTCAAACAAAAGTATAAGAAGAAGTTGGTGAAGCGATCAACATCCTAAGTCAGCAAGTGCAGCAGTGCAGGGCAGCGAATGACATCTCTGAACATAAAGGTGAGAGAGAAATTGGTTGGCATGCAACGCAGAGTGCGTTTTTCTGACATAATCGTGGGACACTTCTCAATGGCTTTGAAAATGCAGGTACAGGTTCCATTTCCATTTTTCTCCGCACACTTTCGTATGAAAACAAAATCGAAAGACCGCCCGCCCTTAATCCGTCTCTCCTGTCATGCGGAACAGAATGCAAGGCTAAAAGCGTTCGCGCACAAAAAGGGATGACCGTTTCCCAGCTTGAGCTGAATGACGACTCTGGGTACTATCAATGAACCCACTAGACGGATGATCCAAGTCAGGCGACCATAAAAGCTCTAGACACACCATCGAACAATGCTGAGATGGCAACACTCTGCCAGTTGATATCTCACCCTATTCTGGGTGCCCGGCCACAAGGGTATTCCGGGCAATGAAAGAGCTGAAGAATTAGACTGAAGGGGGGCGGGTATGCCAATGGCGCTAGATCAGGAGACGATAAATAGTTGCGATAAATAATTCGCGGTGTATGCAGGACATCGAAAGCGATGTGGCCCAAGCTAAACCAGAGAAGGACTGAAACAATATTACACTGCCTCGGAACACGCCCGGTACTTACGGTAACCAGAAGTAATTTGGTAGGCTAATACTACATCAACCACATTGAGAATGTGCCACATTGAAGACATCCTACAATTTGTGAAAGCTACTAAATGGCTATAAAGAAGAAATCACAAATGACCAACGAATCCTGAGAGGGAATGTAACAAATCCCAAGAGGGAATGCAACAAGGTCAAAGCATGTAGCAATAAGTTTTAAATATAAAGCCAAACGTGACAGCACAATGGACCGGACGGTCCATTGTCCATTGGACATAATTCTTTCTCATAGTCCTGCAGTCACCCTAGCGGCCTATCTAATGTTGACGGAGCAACAAAATGTCGATATGTCTGCTTGCCTGTATGCATAGCTTTTCTATGAATGGATGAATGAGACTTCATATTTGATCTTGACCGAAATTTCGATGTCCGATGAAATGTTTCAAAAGACTGTACTGTATGGAACCTATGTGGTTACTCAACTGCTTCGATGCGTTGCAGGACCTCTGTAGTAACAACGCAGTCTTTCTCCTATGGGATCCCGAACACATGGGAACCCAGGGAAATGAAACAGCTGACGAACTAGCAAATTGAGGCGTTACAATGTCATCTGATAATTAGGCATATCAGCACTTTCATTGATTTTTTTTTTAGTAATTTTTCCATAAAAACACACACACAACACGAGATATTAACAACTCCAAACTGAATTTTTAACTCCTTTCTGGCTTACAAATAACCATCACTACATCAGTGTGAAGAGTGCAGCGTTGCAGATAACGAGGGTGCCTTTGTATATTGCCCAATGCTTCCGGTCCCTTGATGTCTTCGCTAATCGCCAAAATTGTCGCATTTTGGGTTCAGGAAACCCACGAGTAATTGTGAGAACAAGTGCATCCACAACGGGTGACTGTTTGGTGCGAATTTGGGCTGGAGGCATTATCGGAGTATTCTTTTCGTTATCGTACAATATATTGCTCTTGTTTAGAGATTGAGTTCAACTCTACCCACATTTGGGCGCAGGGAAGCTCTGCTTACTGTCACTGGCTTATGACTACCACACTGGCTTCACGTTTTCGCGTTCTCTTCTCAATCTCAAAAATTGGGATTGAATTACAGCGTCGGCTTACACCCGCAGAGAGTTCAGAAGCTGATCTTTCTCTATTACTCGCTGACCTTAATCCATTTTGTCTTATTTAATTTGCAGAATGCCACAATAGGATGGATATGCTGTGCTCCCTGCATATGGCTGCGAACCTCAGCCACGGTGCACAAGATCGCCATAACAACGGCCACCCTTCTAGTCACATCACTTCTCGTAGCATCACCGATTCTGTTTCTTATAAGCACAGCGCCGTCACAACTTCCAAGAGATTGTTACGCCGATGATGAAGACTGCATGCCAACAACAGCCCCACCGCCTGAATGCAATGAGCCCGCCTGCCGGGTAGCCGCATCGAGTATTCAAGCCAAGCTCAATTGGAACCTAGATCCATGTCGCGATTTCAAGGAGTTCAGCTGTTCAACAGGGCAGGTTTCTAGCCTGAGAGCTGCTCGAAGTGCCCAGGAAGCTGTTGACATACAGATGCAACGTAAGTTTACATCATTCTGAGTGAATTTATATGAATTCCTGTGCTTTCAGAGCTGCTCCAGCACAACACGACGTCGGGGCCATTCCGGAAGCTCGGTCGCTTGTACGGAAGCTGCCTGCGTCAGACGACAAACTCGTCGACGATTCAACTTGTTCTCGAACAACTGGGTGGCTACCTGCCGATTGGCGCCCTCGGACCATCGACTATAGCCCCACTGATTTCGAAAATTTACGAACTCGGTCCAACGCCTCTTATTGACATCTACTACGATTTGAGCTACGGACGAAGACCACACGTCTTGCTGATTATCGGCGATCCAAGCACTTCCGCTCCCATTCTTGAGGTAAATGTTCACGCATCCAATTGGCACCCTTTTCTACATGCAACGTTCTCTTGCAGAACAAAATCCGATGGATGGGTCCAAAAGCACCGCCGTACAGAATAAGAGAGACTGCTCCGAAACTCTTGAACGACGTGCTGGATAGTTTCCTGCCTTCAGGCCTGAGCTACGACCAGAAGATGTCGGAGAAGGAGGCGATTTCAACATTCATCGAACAACTTAACAAGGTAAGGCCCATTGTCACTTGTCAATACGTTTCTCAAGACACCGACAACCGACAACTGTTGTCCCTGGGAGCGAGGTTGACCTTGATGGAGAATGTCTAGTTTCAGATTTGGGGTGGCATGCACTTAAGAGGGCTCACGAGTGGCTGCATTAAGTGTGCGCCTGAGTCTGTGTACGAATAGGAAATTGTTAAGGTTGGGGTTACTTGCGAATAAGCGTGTAGTATCAGTGCCGTATGTGTCACCCACGTGGGTGTCTTATCAAGTGGGAATGTCCCGGGTTGTGGAGGGCCTGACGTAGATTTGAGAACTGAAAACGGAAAGAATATCGATTCGGCGTGTAGTCACCTGTGTGCACTTGATAATGCTTGTGAATTAGTAATTTTGAGACAAATTGTTAGTGGATTACGGTGGGAAATGTGCCAGAAGCTCGTTGAGCATGAACGGCGCTTCATAATTAATTGAGGAATCAATTAAGCGTACGAGGGGGTTGATGCTCAGTGTATACCCCCAGTCAATGGGGCGATGATGGCTTTTTTTAATCCCAATGGAGTTCTCTTGGAGGCATGAACGGCTTTTCTCCTTAAAGTGGTGTATTTTACAAGCGTGTGAGGTAACACGTGGCAACATCAAAGGATTTCACTCAACAACCCTCTAAGTGTAGAGTAGTCCGCTTGTGGCTTAGTCTGCGCTTTCGGTGCCAGGGAATAAGTCTCTCACGAACTCGGCGAATGTTAGCGAATAAACTTGTGAAGATTTGCGGGAACCGAGTGATTCCGTATCTGCAGGAAATACTGCCTAGTGGTTGTTGGCAATGCTGCAAGTTGAAGGTCTTCAGAATAAAATGCGAAAACTTCATTAAAAGAGCGAGACAACATGCAGCCGAGGTGCTGAACTGAGGTTTGAACGGGAGTGTACTCGCGTCTCGAAGTGAGTTGGTGCGTCGACTAAATATAATGCGAATGAAGAAACATGAGCTAGTGTCAAATTTTAATGAAATTTAACGAAATGCTGTATCATATTTGCACAAAACATCTGAACAGCGTTAATGCACACATGCGAGCATATCCATCTGTCAGGAATACTTTTGAATGGATGAGGCTAACGTTGCGCGAGTGATATTCGCTTGAAATCGCTGTCACCGGAACCGAAAAACTTCTACGAGTAATACGTCTTGAACTTGTTTTGCAGCCTAAACTAAGGGCACATCTTGATAGTAAGTGGCGGATGTCGGTGAGCATTTCTTGGGTATTTTTCTTTCCCGGGGCCAGTCTGGCAAAAAAAACAAGTGCAAAACTGCAGACACGCCATCTACGGCGGCAATTCCTACAAGTCATTGAACGTTATCATGTTTCCTCAAAAAATGTTGTTAATTGCTCTGGAACAAAGACTGTAACAATAAGGTGCGCTCTGTGCAGAGCCATCACATCAATGATGATCTATTTGAGGCTGTGTCGTCATCTTCTAACCTAAGGTGATTAACAGTTGATGGTAGATGTTGATGGTCCTTTGCACGCTCTTCCAGTCATCAAGCCCAAGCTGATTTGCATCCGCGATAACTTATACAACCAGGGGGATCGGATTAGTTTTGGCACTGGTAACCATGCCTTTGATGTGGCCGAGCCAGCCTAGTCGACATCGACTGACTGATTGTTGCAGATCGGGGTTATGTCCCCTCCTACCACCTTCCTTACAATTTCGACGTCTGGGTTAGAGCGTTCAAAACTTGATGTCTTGAGGGGGGAAGGGCCTTCGTCCATCTCGGCCAGCAGTGAACAGCACAAGTAGCGATATAAAACGCAGAATTAATCTTACAAAGCCACGATTCTTTGGTGTAGAGGCCTTCGAAAGGATCAAACTGATTTTATATAAGACATTGATCCTCCTTGTTGTACGGCAGGCGCATGGAAAAGCGTTCCTGATCTCTTCCAGATAAAAGTTATCCGTGCGATCTTTTCTCTTTTTTGCGTCGATGCATCTGAAGGAGAAAAATGGACCATCAACTGTACGGCATGAACAGCGGCAGGATTCATGAGTACGAGCTGAGTACGAGTCAAAAAGCAGCAGATTGTAGGATGACACCATGCGACGTTGTGATGATTTTGAAAGTTTTGTTCTGCAAAAGTTGAGGAAAAGTCTTAATTTGGTTATCGACTTGACTTGTTGCTCATCGGACTGCGGCGGTTTTTTTTTTCACGAAAACTATGAACATCCAGCAACAAAGTAGAAGTACATGTCCCATCAATTTTATGATAAAAAATCGAATTCTTGTGTAGAAGTAGAAAAAAGAAGAAGAAGACGTTTTATTTATGATTGGTTTATAGCCAACCTTGAAAAATGGAATCAAAGAGTGAAAATGAATGATGCTTTCAGTTCTATAAGACACATGAATATTGGAGTCCCGCAAGACTCAGTCTAGGGTCCTTTATTGTTCCTTAAGTATACTAATACATTCTGCACCCAACCCTTTAAAGGAAGAATCACAGCATGTGCTGATGATACTGCACTTTCATATTCAAGCGATAACTACGTAAATTTGTATCTGGGCGTCAATAAGGACTTATATTTACTACGACGATGGTTTTATAAACTTGAACTGGTAGTAAAACAGCAGTAAAACAAAGTTTATGATATTTAATCTCAATGGATCTGCGCCTCCTTTATCGCTCTCCGAGTTGCCTACGTTTTTGCTTAGTTGATTCAACTGCTCGAGGTCATGTTACCTTGAATGCAAATGTGAACTGTAGTGAAGATTGTGAAAGTGTCGATAGTTTCTAGTATTTAGGTATCATGTTGGATAACAAGCTCAGTTGGAACGATCACGCGATATACCTAAGGCAGTATTTAAATAGGGTAGTCAGGGAAACTTATCTTCTGAGCCACTATTCAAGTTCTAGAAATGGTTTATAATGGTTTATTCAAATCTATGGTGCAGTATGATATTTCTTGCTGGGGTGGTGCGTATTTCAATAAAATAGAAGCTTTATTAATCAAACAAAAGCATGTCTTAAGGATTATGACTAAGTTAAATCGCAAAACGCCTAGTTTTGTCCTATTCAAAAGCCTAGAAATTCTTCCAGTAAGACACTTATATTGTTATAAAGAGCTAAGGATATTCTTCGAAAAATCAAGTTTCTGTGATGTCCCATTCCAATGTTGTAAATAGACTATAATTTTGTTCTTTTTCTACCTACATTGTACTTATATTTATTTTATCCTATTTCTTTACCCCATCAATATTATTATATTTTGGATTTTTTCATGCACTTGTCAGATGGCAAAAGACTGTGCAAAGCTATTTCTTATTTGTAAAAAAATTATATATATTTTGTCATGAAATAAAGATTGAAAAAAATATGACGTGGGCGTAGTTGCATTTTACAAATTTAACTGTCTACAAAATGTCTCCTTTCAGATTCGAGTTGAGCACTCAAGGCGTGGTTTTTGGAACAGTTCCCTCCTGTATAACATCTCCTCTCTCCAGGAAAAGTATCCAATTGTAATCACTCACAGCATCGTGTGTTTTCCCAACAAAGTAATTAGTTTTTTTCTTTTTTTCAACTAGCTCAACTGGACAGCCTTGATTCCGTGCAATTGGACCGGGCCTATAATCGTACGTAACTCGGACTATCTAAAGGCCGTTGCAGAGCTGCTAACGAAGTATCCCACAAGAGTGGCACACAATTCAATGCTTCTTCTGTTCGCCCTTGGCATTCTACCACAAGGATATCCCGACCCGGCTGTTTGCACAAGAGCTACAATGTGGGCCTTGCCTGAGATCACATCAGCGCTCTTCATAGCTCAGCATTCGTCTGAAGACTTAAAGGAAGTGATACGACGAGTAAGCATGTCTCTTTACTGACTCCGACTCAACACCGATCTGTTGATATTATCCTTTCAGACAGAAGTAGTTTTCAAGTCACTAAAGGCTCATTTGAAACGAGCACCATCACTGAAAGGCGCTGCCCTAGTCAAACTGTCAGCTTTGAAAATTCAAACTAAGCCTTGGGAGGGTTTCACGAATTTCACCGCAATGATTAAGCAACTAGAATCGATTGAGATAACTTCGGACAATTGGTTTGAGAATATCTTAAAGATTTACAAACGAAATAAGATCGTCCCAGATTCAATCGCTCTCGACGTGGACTCTCATGATGCGTTAGTTACAAATTTCAATTGGTTTGATGTTGATGCTTTAATTGAGTCAATCTTCAATTTCAGTTGGGCGTATCCCATTGTTGCCAAGATATTTTACGACACACTGAGTCATTCGATAGGTAAGTGATGTGTTTCATGATTCTTTGTTTCGTTTAGTTCTTGCACATTTTTAGTTTTAGCTTAGTCGCAAATGCGGATACAAAACAATGACCATCATCCATCATCATCGTCTTCTGACCCGCATGCCCCACTCTGTCGCGGGGGTAAGCCACGCACGAGAGATATCCAGGCAACTCGATCCTCCGCCATCGATTCTAATTCATCAGGAGTTATGCCGAAGAGTAACCAGGCGAGTTTTTGGACTTGGTCCAACCACCTGGTTCTCGGTCTGCCAAGCGGTCGCCTACCTGATGGAATTACATTCAACGCCCGCCTTGGAAGTCGTGGTGAAGGGGACATTCATGCCACTTGACATCTAGCCCTCTCCGTTCGAAGGAGCAGCTCCTCCATGTTGAGCTCCTCGCGCACTGCCGTATTTCTCACCCTATCCCGGCGAGTAATTCCCACAACAGCGTGGAAAAACCTCATCTCAGCAGCTTGTATTCGCGATCTTATTCGTTCTGTCATTACCCAAAATTCACGACCAAAGGTGAGAGGTGGAACAAGTACTGAGTTGAAAACTGCTAACTTGGCTTTGACACCAAGCCTTCCTGATCACAGATCTACCAAGCTGCTTTAAAATTGACCCAGCTTGACCAACGCTACAGGAAAGCTCAGTATTACTCCTCCCATCAGTCGGGAAAAAGACTCCGAGATGCTGAACCTTCTCCACCTGCTTCAATGGGTCTCGACTAACCTGAGGAGTGCATTGAACAGGCGTTCTGGAGATGACCAAAACCTCATATTTTTTTCCATTATACACAATCGTCCGCTTTGTAGGGGTGTCCTTCCTGAAGGGGTTGAAATACACGAATATCTTCCTACCGGGACCATGGCGAACAGAGAGGTGTCACTCTACACTCGCTTTACAATCCCTTGTCACACACAACAAAGTGACTGGGTCCCTGGACACAGGGGTATTGCAGGCAACGAATCCGCAGATGCGCACGCGAGGGCTAGCTCGGAATCTGCCGAACCTAACTATAATGTCAATTGGACAGCAGCTACAGCGCTAATTGACTAATGGGGAAACAAAGTTGGCCTAGACCAGTCAACATATGGTCATGGTCTTAGGCAATCGAAACGTTTAATCAGGCCTATTTATATAAGTAAATACTCCATCTTAACTCGGGAAGCGTAATAGCAGTCTTATACGAGCTTTTGTCTTTGCCTCGAAGGATGAGACTTCCGAGCACTTTCTGTGTGAATGTCCGGCACTAACCTGGTTAGCCAAACGTATTTTCCATAGTAAGATACTAACTTCAATCTTTCGTGAGGCAAATAGTACGCTTTTTGATTTGACTCCAACCCTCCGATTCAATAGACCTATCCTGGTCACGGTGCCGTTGCCTTCACGGCATGGTGTGTACATGAGGAAACAGAAATGGTTTGTAATTCTATACTGGCTACATGAACCCATTCCGCTAGATAAGGTTTCCACCATAGTTTCCCATCAGACAGTTGATCTAAAAATTCGGCAGTAACCGAGAAGCTACAGCTGTTACCCTTTATGCGGGGGATCTTGTATTTTTAAGTTAAGACTGCTGTTCCGTTTTTTGTGCGTCCACGTTTAGGCGCCCTTCGTCCAATTGGTGAGAGTGGAGAAAGCATTTTAGATGGGATCACTCAGAACAGGAGGGTGTTTTCCGGAGAGTATTACATTAATGCCATCCACAGTGTCTTATTTTGCGAACCTAGCGGAACTTAGTTCAAATATTGCGTCCAAATGACAAATGTTTGGTATCAAACGACAGGCTAAACCGCAAGCAAAATTTTCTTGGAATTGATATGTACAACGTACAATTTCAGTGAGCCAAGGTTTACATAGAGTACAAGGTTCTGAAGAAGAGGTGACTTGGTGCAGAGTTGTAAAAGACTGCAATCGTTTGTATTGCAATCCCTGAATTATACAAAAGAATTTCATGATTTCTGATTCGATCAATTGACTTCACTTAATGACCCTGACTTCAGAAATAAAATCAGTATTCATTTTTGAAGTCTTGACTTAATAATTCCTTCCGACCAATCTTATGACTGAAATCAATGGAATGCAAGTCTTTAGAATTACCTTGCAGTCACTGAAGTCACTTTGAAGTCTTCAGCATTCAATTGAATTCTTTGAGATTTCAAAAAATTTCGGTGCATTCTTTGGGACTTCAAAAATATTGGTTGAAGTCTTTGGGACTTCAAACATTTTCTTTGAAGTCTTTCAAAATTGAACACGTCTGAAAGGCTGACGATTTGCAATTCTTCGATCATGGAAGTGAATGTATCATCTACAAGCCTTACTGTCGTTGGACGACTCATTACTTTTAGATCACTATTTGCAAACCGCAAAAGTTTTCGAAACGATTCACCTTCCACAATCGAGATTTGCGATGAAGCTTATTATCAATTCTTGAAATTGACTCTAAAGACTTGCATTCCATTGATTTCAGTCATAAGATTGGTCGGAACTAATTATCCAGTCAAGACTACAGAATTGAATTCTGATTTTAATTCTGAAATCTTAATTCGAAAACGAAATAATGAACTGGAAAATCAGATACATGAAGTCAATTGATTTTTTAAATCAAAAGTTTTAATTCTTTTACATCTCTGACTTGGTGACACCCACGTGACTTGGTCTCTCACATATCCTGAGATACTGGTTGGTACCATTTGTGCATTGGTAACTCGGGGAGAGTTCGATAACGTTGACAACCATTTTTCTCCATGTGAGGTGGGAACCATCTCTCCCCGTTTAGGAGGTAAGGGCAATTTTAAATAGAAAAAACTTACTTAAAATGGAAAATAATATTTAAAAATATTAAAAACTGTTCCGAACCTGAAGCCTGTCCTTTAAATGAGCGGAGAAACGAAGTTAAGTGAGTGGGACCTGCCTCATGTGGAGAGGTAGTTTAAATCCCCCAATCCCGCAAAGTGGGCCACCCGAGTAGTGTTATTTAAGAAAATTTTTGATATCGGCGCCTGCCAGGCGAAAAGCACATACCCGAGCTGAGCAACAAAGTGTCTTTAACTCTGTTAGTAAGACACTCGTTGATTCGAGAAACTCGAGCAATGAGTTCTTGTGTCGAATTCCATGCTTCGGGAGCGTATCAGATCATCGGGCTCAATAAAGAGTACTTACGATTTAAAGCACCTTCGATGGCCACAAAAGCTATTACTGTCTAATCTTTAAGTTGAAAGATTGTTCAATACCGCTTACTAGAGACTGCAGATCGGTAGTAATACAATGAAGGTAACCGAAATAGGCAGCATAGTGACCTTTACCAAAAATAAAATATTGATTATCTTCCATTAAATGAACATTCACGTCTGTTTCAGTTGTACCCCTGTCCGTCATCCTGGTGCCATATTTTGATGCGAAACTACCACCGTATCTGCAGTACGCCTCGGTGGGGGTAGCTATAGCTAAAGAGATCCTCCGGTCAATTACAAAAACATTCGAGGACAAAGCAATGCGATGTGTCCCCAAATCAGTGAACATCTTCTCGAACTACAGCCGCATGGACATCCTCATTCATTCCGGGGGAATGCAAATATCTTACCACTCCATGCTGTCACTGACTGGACCCATCAAAGGAATGGCAAGGTTGCCTGGCCTCAATCTAACGCCCACACAAATATTTTTTTTGGTGTCAGCACAGGAGCTGTGCGCTGAGTCCTTGTACATTGGAATTGACACAGATGCTGGCGAGTTCGGAAATATGTGAGACACTTTTTAAAACATACCCTATCATTTGCAAGCGATGTGAATAAATGCGTACTTTTCTCCTTTTTTTCAGATTGGGCTGGCTGGTAGCGCAAGGAGGCAGTGCAACCGAGGTCTTCAAGTGCCCCAGTGGATCGATGATAAACGCTCAAAAAACCTGTAATGTTCTATAGACCCCGCACGCAACCGAAAAGCCCGTCTAAGTGTCTGCACCAATATTTCGAACTCCTGTGTTGGGAACTATTCCAACCTACTTCTAGAGAATCTTGTAGAATAACAATACCATTAAACTCTCGTGTGTACTTACTATAAACCAATTGAGACCAATCGTTGTAGATTAGAACCAAGGGAACTGTTATATTATATACAATATGACTTTTGTTAGGCACTGATATACTGTACTATATAATGTGTAGATATGTATTTTATTCCACTCTAAGGGAACTCAACTGAGAAACAAAACAAAACCTGTTATTGTGTCTGAAAATCTCTCAACTTGTCAATTATGCATATACCTTCGTTTTTGTGTAGGATGTTGAAGACTGCAGACTTTGTTTTTTTTTTTTTTTTGCAATTTGAGGATAAACTTCATTGACGAAGATCAACGTGTGTTAATAAAAAACGCATTCGACTGCAAAACATGACATAAACCCACATGACAACCCCTCTATTTTGACCAGAGCTTATGTGAGCTAAAGTATGTTTGTGATCAGAATAAAGGGTCTTTCAGCGCTTCCTATCTTTAAATTTAAATAAACCAATGTCTGTGTAAGTTGTCAGCTGCATTTTTTATTCGTTTGGAGGGCCTGGCCGATGGCATGGAAGCCGCCTATTCGCAGAGGCCTGCGACTTCAGAAAAAACCAAAGAAAGAAGTCTAACGGGGTCAAATCGCACGGTTTCGGCGGACAGCCCTCGAATCGCTCGTGAAAAATTTCCGATGTGGCGTGGGCCATCCTGCTGAAACCACTTGTCGTTGTCATTCAATTCATGCCAAAATAAGTTAGTAATCAGAGATGATGGAGGAAGAGATATTCCTCTTTCCAATGGAAAACCCCCAGTCCATCGCAGTTGTGCTCTAAAGTCACGCATACTATTTTATTCTCAAGCACACTTGTTAGAAGTATAGAGCAACGCAATGGTGTTAGGCGAGAGTAAACAGTTTCGCTTAGCTCACACTTATTCACAGACGCCTGTCTGTGAAAAGGTTATAAAAAACGCTGTCAGATGAATCTGAGGGCAAGAAACGTAGAAGTGGCCCATCTCTTCCTCCATCATCTCTGTCAGTAATCATCCACCTGTGGGGCACACCGTTGGCGGTGATTGCCTGGCCAACATCGTTCTCACAGAAATATGCACTGATAACGACACCAGTCCAAAATCCGCACCAAACATTTTTGGGGTGTATTGGATGATTGAACCTAATATTTTTTGCCAGACAATATTGTGCCTTTTCATGGGCGTCATCACTGAATGGCGACCGTAAGATCAAAATGTGGGTTCTGTTGCGCAAAGATCCGTGTGCTCACTATCTTTGCGCAACAGAACCCACATTTTGATAAAACTATTTTATGATTTAAACGTGTTATTGACCAGCCATAGCGATTTGGCAATACAGACTGAAGATATGACAGCCAATAGAACAGACGTAGCTTCAAGAATAAAGCCTCTATCGAGTGTTTAAGTTTGGTAGTCCCTTTTGGAAGACCCTTTACAAGCATCAAATTTGTTCTTCTCGGACTACATATTTTTTTTTTTACCGAAATCTGCAATTTCCGGAGGACACATCTTGTCAATAACTTCTAGAGAAAACTTAGGAGACATTCACCCCGATTCCGAAAGTCGTTTTATTAAAACGACACAAGGAGTCTTGATTGTCGAGCCACTTTATAGGCGTTTAAGATCGGTATTCCGAACCTTAATCGACTTGAGATTATGCTTATGCCTGTCTGTCTGTTTTAATCTCCAAATTGTTAAATTCTGTCGACATTAACATTTTTAAAGTGTTTTTTTAACTCATATTGGTGCTTGTGGGTCGCCGTGACTTAGTGCGTCGACTCCTACGCTGAGGGTGTCAGGTTCGATCCCCGAACTTCAACATTTTCATAATTCACGGCTCCATCTCTTTCGGGTCACTGACAATGCTCAAAGAGTACTCCTGTCTGGAGAAAGCTTTTCAAACTTCGCCGTTCGGTGTCTTTGGTTCCCATCCACTCGTGATAGAATCAGAGATAAACCTCTCACAATAACTTGCTGAAATGGGAGCTTAAGGAATCGACTTCATGAACATAAGGTTTGTTCTTTCGTTTACCCCTCCACATTGTGTTGAAAATTTAGCACCGAAATTTGAAATAACGTCCAACTAACGAGCGAATTTTCAATCAAGAACTCTAATTCACCCCTCTACTAGGTTGGGGAAGGGTATGAGCTGTTCGGCAGCTGATCTCAAGAGCTCACACGTATTCACAGACACGGGACAAAAAGCGTATAAAAAACGCTATCAGATGAAATCAAAAGGCAAGAGAAGTAGAAGATGGATATCTCTATCCCTCCATTATCTCTGGATAGAACAATATCACACACAACGCGAGTGATTCTTGTAGAAACCTCGGTCGAAACTAGGCTAGATGCACCTCGGACTATAGCGCCACCCATATTGTTATTATTATTACTCCCTGACCCGGCAAACGCTGTTTTGCCATATGAATTATTTCTAGTGAACATTTTGATAGTCAATTAAAAAATAACTAACTTCTTGTAAGCACTCCAAACGATGGCGGCCTTAAAAATAACAAAACACCAAACATGCATTTTTTGAGTTCATTGTACTTTTATTATTTTAACTAAAAAATTTCAAACTACACTTCTATTATAAAATATGACAGTTAAAAAAAAACATTATTAGTCTCTCTCAGTGCAATGGAGTATTTTCGGTATTTTAAGTGAGCCCATCATTAGCCAACACAATCCAACCGGATGGCTTACCCATGCCGCCTATGCCACGTATAATTGTTCGTCTGAAAAACACAGTGTGCCCAAATCTTAGCCGCAAACAGACATAGTTTGGTCTTGAGACTTACTGATTGTGATTGTGAATACCAATCTAATTGGAAATCTGATCCGTTTGAATTCACTTGGCATGTCCGTGGGAATAATAGGGATTCGTGGAAGTAAGACATCTTCACCACGAAACTTGCTGCCGTCGGCAACGTTTTTCATCAATTTTTGTATGACTAATACCCCGTGTCATTGTGCAGTCGTGGTGGGTTCAAAAAAAGAATCAAAATAACTGGAGATCCAACCTTCAGTTGCAAGTGGTGCGGTAGCATGCCTGGAAAGTCCAATGAGTCCAACAACTCTGCTGGATAATTCACTGCTTCATTTGTATGTCACCAATTCCCCTGGCAACAACTGTTGTGTCTTGATATTCAAATCGTGGACGTCTAAATTTTTTGCTGTCAAAATTCCTCCCTCTGCCAACCACTCGCGATTCGAGTAATGTACAGACAGTACATTTAGCCGTTCGACGGCCCAAATCAGACCTTTTGCGTCTTGCTGGCATTGTTGACTGTACAAAAGGCACAAATATATCAAATTGAAGTACTCAATGGTAGGAAGGAGTATACTGATACTGTATTTGTTCTTGTATTGTTTTACTTACCTCTCATGATCCACTTTATCCTAAGTGATGGTATGAAAAATAGTTTAGGACCTATTCTTAGACCCACAAAATTTCATTGTTACAAAGACCGTGACACGAGATGATTTTATATATTAGATTATATAAGTATTTAATTAAATTTGCACAGCATTGCTGTGGTAATTGTTTGGAGTAGTTGTGGGGACGACGCTCAGCAAATGCATAAAAGGGATTTGGTTCAGATAAAATGTGTATACCTACATTGAATCTCTCTCTCAAAATTCAATCCATTTGATTTGCCAGATGCTAAAAATTGTGCATAAATTCATCTGGTTGCTTGCGATCAGAATACGACATGAGTCACACAAGAAATACATGTAGAACATGAGATTTACCGCCCTACCTTACCGATAATTATAACAGCGACATCACAGTCTTGTTAAGGCATGGCGTTAAACGACTTTCGTAAACGGGTGATTTTCTTTCTCATACTTGTGAGCTTTTAGTGCTAGTTGAGTTGCTACTTACATCAGCAAATTAATAGAAGCATCTTCCACTGTGTTAGACCGCGAACATCGTCTAGAATAGACTTCGTAAAATCTTTTCTATCCTTGTGTCTTGAGCTTCTTGAGCTATCCAATCGGCAGCACCTACATGTTATTCAGTACGCTTTATCAACACTTTGTGAAGTGAATCGCTTCAGTAATTAGTACAAGAGAGTATTTCAAAACATACAGCTTTCCTGTGGTAATCGAGTGCTCTTCGAATTTCAACAAATCGATTACGTTCCTCTTGAAATTGTTTGAAAAATTGCATGAAATCTTTTTATTAAGTTAATGCAACATTTGAAATAACACTGAAAGGAGCAAAAAAGTCAAGTTCATTCTTACCAATTTTTTATTATCGTCTGGGACAGCTTGGGAACATAAACAAATCTTCCATTTTACTTAGTGGTTAAGGAGGCAAGCAACTATAGCAATTGTTATAGGCTTTGCTAGACAAACTCAATGGAAGAGTAATAATGTGTGTCGGGTAGTTCTAAAGAGGCCCTGTGTGACGGCATTACAAAAATGTGTATGTCAAAAGAAGTTTCTTAAACTTCTTAAAAACGAAAACGGACTACTTTTCGAAATGTTTCTAATCATTATTAGCTTCTCCAATGTTATTTTCCTATACATAATAATAATAATAATAGTGTCTGCGCTACAGTCCGTAGAGGGCCAGTGCCTAGCTTCTCAGCAACCACTCGTTCTGTGCGTGCTATTGTTCCTTCCACGAGGGGATGGGAACTACAGTTTTACGCCGACTCCGAACTGCATAAAAATTGCTTTTTCTAGACAGTCTAGACAGTTATACTGTTTAAGCATTGTCAGTGACTCGAATGAGGTGGGTAGTGAAAAGTATTTTACTCGCACCGGGAATCGAACCTGGGGAAAGTAGGCTCAATACCATTCTTAAATGAATTAAATTCTTTCATCTTACATCAATTTGCAATTTAATTCGTGTTTTCATCACGTTTTTATATACGAAATTTAATTGTGATGCAAGCCAGCATCTGTCCAATGCCAAAAATGGACCCTGAGTGACAAGCCGTCCAGCACACCTTCTTATCCTTCCACCATGGTAAACATGCAACTTTGCAATGGTGCTGTTGACAATTAGCTTGACAGATTGCCATGTTACATTTATCTAAAAAATAGGGTGGCTTATTTGAAGTCTGCATATATTGTTTTGGGATGTCAAACGAAGACTTGAGGTTTGATAGTCCAATACCCCACTTCGCGATGTGTCACAGAAGTGCACAGTTTTAACATTCACAACATTAAGCTATAATTTTGAGTTAAAGCTTGTGATAATATGCGGGTAGCAATCCTCTTGCAGGTGAAGTGAATACAGTGGAAGCAATAAGGTTGATCATTGATCTCATGATCGTGCTAATTAGAGTGTTGTAAAATCTCGTGTTTATTCATTTCACGACAGTTTTGTTGTAGATTAACAGACATTTGCTGCGAACATTGCAAAGGTACCCAATCATTATGTTCTGGCTATCCGCACGCCTTGCGTTCATTAAAAGCTCTGAAAAGCACAGTTTCACAGTGAAGGTTTAAACTTAAGTTCAGCTGAACGTTAAACGGAGTTCAAAATTTTGGTTTAATTTCTTTTGTGTAATGCGATCGATAAAAAAATTCCAACTGGTGCAGCAATTTCTATTGGATTGTTGATGTATTTTCTAAACTTTGTAATTTTACAATGTCTACGGCTCAGACCTTTGCAATTATTGTGATGCTGAGGATAAAGGGAGAAACAAAGAAAACAAACATACAAAATCACTTCAGAAAATTCATCCCCGAGTCTGAAATCAAATACATAATAAGAAAATGGAACAATTTACCTAGTCGCTCGTTGGCGTAAAAAGGGGCAAATAATTTTTAATCAAATATCAAAAATAACAAAATAGTAAAATGGAAGGAAAAATGAGAAAGGGATGGATTCCTTTATCAAACATCAGTTTGAACTGAGGGGAGGCAGTGCACTCTCGATTCTTTGAAAGCGCTTATTAGCTAAAGAGGCAACGAGAAACGTTGCTTCTGTGGCCTGGCGGAGATTGCCCTCCACCCATTTTCTAGCATCTTCTTACAAATGGTTTGGTTAGTACCAGTGTTGAGGCTTAAAATGTTCAAAGTGTCAAAATGTTCAAAAAATCATTTACATACACAATGTCCGAGAAGTGTTGCTGTACTAAGTGAACGCTTTCATAAATGAAATGAACGGGGTCCTTACTTTCCCATGATTTTACATTTTGAGGCACAGTCGTTACTAATAACACTTCTCTGTAATTTTTTGAACATAATTTCCATTGAAATTGTGTTTCGGAAAGGGTTTCAGAAACAAGAAACAACAACAAATGGCATAAAATGGAAGAATTACAATGTGTGGTAGATTTTGCACTTTGAGTAGTAGATATTAAAATTTCGCAAAATATTGGTAAATGTGGTAATGTCCCAACACTGGTCAACAAATAGCGACAAAACATGACGTTTACGACGTCTAAAGTGCATTCTTAAACATTTGGATGTAGAATGTTACTTCGATTTCCTTCCGTGCCAAACACAGTGTGACTAGTTTCGATGATGCTTTCTTGGCTGACGGATGGATGTACTTTGAAACATAATTCCTTATTCAACTACAACGGATTGATTTTTTTCAGTCTAAACGATTCTTACCTATTATTCGATAATCTCCTAAAAGCATCCTTATCGTTATATTTGAACTCTTGACAAGTTAGTTAAAGTATTTGATTCTTCAAATGTCCACGTTATGCCTGAGCTATTTTATTTTAAATCATCTACGATCCAAATTGAAAATTGTTAAGTAAATCACAAACAATCGTCATTGTTAATTAGTTGCTATTTAGGCTCTTACAAAGGCTCAACCGTTACGTAGCATTACATTAGCATAAAATAACTAAGCAAACATATTGTTGAAGTAGAAACTGCACTTAGGACCCTTCATTTAGTATTTTACAATAACTTTATCAAAATTGTTGATAATTTTACCAAACAAAGTGTTAAAACCAAATTCATTTGATTTAGTCATAAATTTTGCATGTGCGTGTATTAGTTAACTAGTCTTAATTTATAAACAAGTGAGTAGTGATAAAATAGGATAAAATAAAGTAAGCCAAATGGGAGACGATCTGTTTTCGATTTTTGGGTGAAGCAATGTAAACATAAAAACTAAAATGATACTGACCCTTAACTAGCTAAGATTAAATCCATCCCTACTTAAAGGTCCAATCTGTGGCCCCTAATATTGTTTCTGTGATAAAAACAAATTATAAGCAAAATTTTTAAAACATAAATGAAAAACTGTAACCCAAAAATGATACATTGGAGCATCCTTGTTTCGAAAGTGACGTAGCTCAGGGTCATCCACAAAGGCTTGTTGACAGATAAAGTACTCGTGATGTACTTAGTATTCTGAAATGGCGGGCATGCTGCATCACTTTTGAAGCAAGGCATTCATAGGATCTGTGCAAAAAGCTTAAACGAAATGAATTGTAAATGATTAATCCAAATAGTAATTGCTTTAAATGTAAAACAAATCGAAACTGATAGAGAAAACGAAATAAATTATAATAAAAACCGTTTTAGAATTGTTGCGAATGTATGACTTTTTTCTGAATTTTAAATCTGATTGACTTTGTGACTAGCTGTTGTGAGAGTAATCCTGTAAACCACCGTAAGAGAATTGTGAAACAATTTACGGTGCCGTGAACAAAGGCCAAGAATAAGTAAGAATTAAGACCTGTTGACGAACCTACAGCAGCACTACACAACCAACCATGGCGGTCAATGAACAAGGGACTTATAGATGGAGCGGATACAGATAGAAACGAATCTTTCTACTTTACATGGCGTCGGCGATCTGAGGTAGACAAATAATCATTGCATTTATAAATTTTGATTTTAGCCTCAAAGAATAAAATATTCCTTATCAGCAAAGGCTCAAATCTTGAAGCTTAATTAAACAAAGGCCATAATCCAATTATGGCTTTATTGTGACGTTAGTTAATGTCAGAAAGTGGCTTTAGTTCTCAACTGGGTGTACAATTGAAATAAGACCAATTTGGGTTGCTTTCGATATCCAAAAGGAAATAATGCCGATAAGTAATGAAATAATACAAACACATGTGGGGTATGCTGCTGACCCTGCAACCCCCCTCACTATAGGAACTTTAGAGTTGCAAAGTTCTGTGCAGGCGAAGTTTCTTTTTATTCAGGTTTTCCATAGACTACCACTACCGACTATTTGCGTGTATAGAACTGGACGCGAAATAAGACCCAACGAAATAAAGCCAAAAAATTATAGATTTCGCCTGATGTTCTTTTAAATCTGGAAATAGCTCCAAATTTCCAATTTGTTCCAGAATACAACTTGTAAGAAAGGACAATGCATCCGCAGTCAAATTATGTAAGAGTTATCTTCCAAGCCAAAGTCTCAAGCCCGCGCTTATCTCTAGAAGAGATGGCTGAGCAGTAATATTCGCTTGAACTGAATGTCAGATCACATGCCAGGAAACTGTGCACCGAAAAGCTCGTGCTCCTTACTTCCTACACTTACTCCAATTCCCTAGCCAGACGCAGACTCATACGTCAAACAAACTAACACGACATGGACGACAAGCGTAACATGCCAATCTTCCGCGATGATCTGTCCCAACCTGGAGCCCGATGGTTTTAAGCAAAAGCTTTCTTTGAACAGGGTATCATTTAAGACACGGGGTTTCAGCGGAACAACGATAGGAAGTAGGTGGTCAAATTATGTCATGTAGTTTCATTTCATCGTTTCAACAAAGAATCAACATCATGAGACCGCATACAACCAGAAACAAAATGAGAGATCACACGTAATGCCAGACAATGACATTCACTAAAACTTCTACTGTGATTCTCACCAACTACCACTACATCAAAAAATAGCGTATAGTACGTAAAGTAGAACGTCAAAACTCATGCCCCTTTGAACCAAAAATTAAGTATTAGAGAAAGCCAACTTCTAACTTCTCTTGCCCGTCAAATTTTTGACAGCCGTTTTTTATATCGTTTTCTAAAGCCAAGTTGACCAATCAGAGATTCAACAACTGTCAAAAAGCCTCTCAAATTCGTCGATGGTCAAGGGGGCGATCCGCTGTGAAGTGTGCCATCTCTATAATACTTCATTTCTGGTCTGTACAGAGCTCTTTTCATGTCGTCAATTCGAGATTATCCGAAACCTTGTTTGGGTGCATCATTTTTCTTACTCCGCTGGATTTTGTCATGCTATGTTCATGAATAGGACATAGTTCGTGCCCAGTGAATACGGTGTGTTTCCACTGAGAACTTTCGCTCATTCTTTTTAGTATCCGCTGAAGTCCTACTTGACAGCATTCCGAAAAGAATGCTCTCCGATCTTATCATCGCAAAATCGCTGAATTTATTGGTAGACACGCTCCCGCTGCAAGAGATTAGCAATGACTCCTATTTTGGGACCTCATCTGAGGGACTCAATCGGATCTGTCGTGTAAAATATAGGTATCGGCGAATTGAGCAGACGTCACATTGCCGGTTTTTCAAAACGAACTCTCTGCCGGTAAGCACATTGCACAAAATGTACAGTAGCAGAGATAATTTGTCTACTCAACTTCTAAAGAGTCTCAAGAAAATGTTTAAGGCGATGGTAAAAAATTAGTCTCATGGCTCTCTCTTGTGGTCTGAACATTTTCCAACCTGCGATTGGCTAACTGGGGTGGTCTCTTCTATCCCAGGGATAGGGGAGACGATAAGGTGTTCTAGAGATATGGTTCTTGCGAAGGAGTTCGGAGACGAAGAATGGTTGGGGCCACCCAGGGAAGATCCAATCCATGCCGCTCCTAGTAATTTGCTCACCCACTAAAAAGCCTTTGTCTACTGTTTCAACTAGTTATACCTACACATATGTAGGCAACGTTAGTGTTTGACTGCTGGAAAGACAGCGGCCACAATTAGGCCAGCAAAGACCTACTATGATACCACATTTATTTAGGAACGCCTATTCCGCAAGCCCGTTAGTGCTTGAATAAAGTGAAGACTCTCATGCTGCTTCAGTCAGCCAGCCTTTCAAAATAATAGGCTCCCAGGAGTCAAAATCTACGAGATAAAAAGAGACTTAATCTGAGAGAGCACTGCAGTTGCATAGCAAGTGTACAATGGTTTATTCCTCATGCTCGTCTCTGCAGCCTCTTCAGAAGTCGTTGTAGGGGAGGCTCAATCTAATCAGGCTAAGCGATCGCTTAGGGTGGAGAGTAGGCCAGAGGTGGTTGCTAATGATTCATCCTGTGGCATGTACGAGGGGCGTTCAATATATTCTCGGTATCGATATGAAGGGAAATGCGATTTCAATTTAAATTGTTTTTATTTTTCAATATAATCTCCCCTAACATCAATGCATTTGTTACATCTTGAGATAAGCTTTTTTAAACCCTCAAAAAATAAATTTCCTCCTTCTCTGCAAAATACCCATTTATTGCCGACTTGAGTTCTCCATCATGCGAAAATATTTTTCCACGAAGACATTTTTTCAAATCCGGAAGCAGGAAATAATCACTAGGGGCAAGGTCTGGACTATAGGGTGGGTGTTGGATTTCTTCGAAACCACAATCTCGCGCAGCAGCCCTGGAAACTCGCGCCGTGTGAACAGGAGCTTTGTCATGAAGAAGCAACACACCCGCTGTGAGTTTACCCCGTCTTTTTTTTTAATTCCCTCCCGCAAATTATGCAAAGTGGAAGCGTTGGATGTGGCGTTGATGGTTTCACCTTTTTTTGTACTCAATGAGCAAGATTCCCTTTGAGTCCCAAAAAACACTGTGGCCATGAGCTTCCCGGCAGACGGGGTGACTTTGAACTTCTTCGGGGGGTCTGTTCCTTTTTTATGCCACTGCATGGACTCTTGTTTGCTGTCAGGGTCATAGTGGTGGACCCATGTTTCGTCACCAGTAACAATTCGATCCATAACACCGTCCGCGTTCTCACTACACATCTCCAAAAGCTCTCTACAGTGAGCATTCGTGGCACCCACCTTGTACTGACCTTTGAAAGGTTAAGATGGTCCTGAAGAATGGTGTGAATGGTACCAATTGAAAGCTTGGTGATCTCTGCCATCATTTTCACCTTTATTCGGGCATCCTCAAGAACAAGTTTTTCGACTTCTTCAATGATTTCTCCCGTACAAGCAGTAGCCGGGGCGCCGGAGCGGGGTCGTCTTCAATGCTCTCTCTGCCTCTCTTGAATTCACTTGACCACCTTTGCACAGTTGATAATGAAGGTGCGCAACCCTGGTAAACAGCCACCATCTCTTCATGAATAGTTTTTTGACTTTTTCCTTGCTTAGTGAGAAATTTAATTACAGCGCGATGCTCAATTTTCACAATCGTCGTCTCAGTTGCCATTATGACTCTGTTTAACTAGAGATAAAACGCGAATTAATAATTACATTTATATGAATGCACTAAAATAATAGTATTACTTGATAAATAAGTCAATTTATATATACAACCACAGCTTCACCCCGATACCGAGAATATATTGAACGCACCTCGTACATTTGCTTTTCATTCTACCTTCTATTTTAACTGAAGGGCCGACATTCCACCGCTCCGTGCTACAGTCTATTTGGTTTGGTATATTTATAAGCTCTCACTTGATCGATGCTGGTACTATTCTATACCATCGCACTGGAATCGATTAAGCTTAGTCTCACCTGACTAAATAATCCCCGTCCAGTCTTCGGTTGTCCAATTTCTGCCCTGTGGAAAAGTTTAAGCGTATAGACTCAGCTTAGACTCAGCACTTAACAAATATCTCCTGCAAAAAATATACATACGGCGACATTTTATCATCTTGGGTTTATTGATGGTGACGCCTTAGCCTTTATAATCGTCTGACTGTCTTTATATAGACTTACCGTATACCCAACGGAGTAGAGTTGGACATCTTGATTTGCTTTGCTTTGAGGGATACACAGGTCTTGGATGGATTCACAAACACTGCAAAGCACTTGTTTCACGTCAAGGCTCCGTTTTTGTAAACATCCACAGAAGTGCATCCACAGATTGCCTCAATTTTCTAACCTCTTTTAAGTTTTAGTGCAGACTGATCATGTTTAACATAGATGGTGCAATTCCTCCAATTTTGGGATTACCCAAGCAAAACTACTTCTCGGCTGATAACGTAGGAACAAAAATATATATATACCAAACCAATATTTCTGTCCTCAACCCTTCGGAGCAGTTTACTCTCTTGTCTCTGTCATCACTAAAATCGGATCTCATGACATATTTTTGAATTCGTAACATATCTGTACAATACAATCCGGCGAATGGCATTTTGACAATCGTGGAAACCAAGCGAAACGAAACACTGCACCAAAACATCAAAATCGGTTCAGTTTGATTTTTGCTGACGGTTTATTAGGATGTGGGAAGTCTCTTTCGTCCTCGCGATTTAAATTTTCAAATATTCAGTGTATTTTCCACCAAATTTATTGTTCAATCCCATTAGTCAAAGTTAAAAGGAAATTCGCTATTATTTGCGTAACTTTTTTTGAATTGTTTGTAATTACATTGTTACTTTGAGTACGAACAATAAGTTGTTGTTGTAACATCGCCGTCTTACCAATTCTGCCGCGTGTGTGGATATGAAATAAGACCCGACACTTGAATCACCAAGTAAGTAGATGTCTAAAACGAAAATCCATATAAACTTTCATTGATTTCGCGATAGCGATCTTTCTCCATTTTTGTTCATGTCAACTGCGAGTCATCGCACCGTATACCACACTCACCGTCAATCTCCTGATGGTTTATTGCTGCCAATGCCAAGCCTGGCTACCGAAGCGCAACCCCCCAAATGACAAGAAGAACACGATTGACCTCGGATATTGTCTACCCTCGTGTGTCAGGGCCCCATTTGAAACCAGGCCTGAATAGTGGCAGTTTGCGAGCGTCTGGTAGTCGGCCTGCCCCCAGCAGTGCCCTCGTGAGCTGCTATAGTGGTAAGGAGGAAGTCACATAATCACAAACCAGTGTGTACGGGGAGCAAAAGGCAACGGACAACTCCATCGAATTAGGATAGGCACATGGAACGTCTCATCGCTTTCAGGAAAGGATCTCGAGCTGCTTGAGGAGGCTGCCAGGTATCGTTTGGATATCGTGTTTTTATCCTCGACGAAGCAAAGGGGTGGAAACTCTTCCTGTCGGGATTTGCACCTGAAATGTCTGCATAGGCGGGAGTGGGGATACTCACAAGTCTAAGGTTGGCAGGCCAATACCCTAGCCAGTAGAAGGGAGAGTCGGGATCTTAAAGCTCAAGCCTGAACGGTTAACCTTGGCTCTGGTGCAAGTGCATGCACCAGATCTAGAGTCGGAGTACGCGGCTTTCCTGGATGAAGTTGATGCTGCCCTGGAAAGGGTGGCGGAAATGGATTCCTATATCCTGGGGTGATTTCCATGCCCACGGGGGTGTGGATGTAACGACATGGGGGAGTGTGATTGGGAGGAATAGTGATCCTCACGAGAACGCGAACGGAGAGAAGTTGTTGAACTTCTGCTGTGCAAATGGCATGTCCATAATGAACACCTTCTTTCCACACAAAGGCAACCATAAATAAACATGGTACCGTACGAGTCATCAACAGATATTGTTGATAGATCTCTTTGTCTCACGATGCTACGTGTGTGAAACGGATGGTTTGTGATGTTCGTGCGATGAGAAGGACTGAACTGGCAACTGATCATCTGTGGAGTGATGCTGATGGTACTTGAGAAGGCTTGGGAGTATGCCAAGCTCATCTACAGTTGTTTTGTGAATTTGGAAAAGGCATACGACCGAGTCCTTCGAGGTAAACTCTGGAGTGTTCTGCAGGAGTATGGGATTGGTCCCCTTCTGAGGGCCATTGGGTCTCTATACACAAACTGTAGCAGCTGTTTTCGGCTTAACGGTGCTAAATCAATACCTTTGACCGTGGTCGTTGGACCTCGCCATGGGTGCGTCTTGTCACCTCTACTTTTCATTGTATATATGGGCTGAATGTAGCAGAGCAGCCGAGGCGAGGAATGTTTCACATTGGGAGAGTTGCTGGTAAGTCATCTTCTTTTTGCAGATGACTTAGTCATTCGCAAATCTTCCCAGACGGAACTCCAGCGCGCACTCGACAAGTTTGTGGCCGTATGTGCTGATGCTGGAATGAAGGACAACGTGGACAAATTGGAGGTTATGGTCATCTCCAGAACTGTTGTTCGATGCACTCTACTGGTTAGTAGAGTCCCATTGAAGCAGGTGGAGAGTGTTTGGAAGGAGTAATGCTGTGCTTTCCTGTAGGATTGGTCAAGCTGGGTCAATTTTGAAACAACTTGGTAGATCTGTAATCAGGAAGACCGAGCTTGGTGTCAAAGTCAAGTTAGCAGTGATGACCGAAAAAATAAGATCGCGAATACAAGGTGCTGAGATGAGATTTCTCGGTGCTGTTGTGGGAATTACTCTCGGGGATAGGGTGAGAAACACGGCAGTGCGCGAGGAACTCAAAATTGAGCAGCTGCTTCTTCGAAAGGAAAGAGCTAAGCTTCGGTGGTTCGGTCAAGTGGCGTGAATGTCCCCTTCATCACGAATTCCGAGGCGTCCGTTGAATGCGATTCCATCAGGTAGGCGACTGCTTGGCAAACCCAGACTAGGTAGTTGGACCAAGTCCGAAAACTCGCCTAATTACGCCTGGGCATAACTCCTGATGAGTTAGAGTCGATGGCGGAGGATCGAGTTGCCTGGAGATGTCTAGTGCGTGGCTTACCCCGCGACCCCTTAAGTCGATCATGCGGCTCAGAAGATGATGGTGATGTCTTTGTTGAGTTCCCGTACTACTTTAGAATCCGAATTGTCAACAGTCAAAATATCTGTTGGAGATTTTACATTTGATGAGCCTAAAGTTTCAAAGAGGAAGTTGCCAGGATGCTGATCTGAAGATCATGATGATGATGACGTGGCATGTAATGAAACATGTTTGCTTATCCGGAACGAAACAAAATGTTCGATATTGCGTCAATTTCTGGTGATTTTTCCTTTTTCCGTGAGGCGAAGTTCCACCTTCGTTATCTAGGGGGGTGTACCCCCTTCACTGGCGATGGCATTGTGTGTCGAATGTTTGCCAATGAACTGGCTGAAGTCCACGTTCTCAAATAATCAAACCACTGGGTGTGTCATTGCAAAATCAAAATAGCCATGTTTCTAATTTCGTCCTTAAATATATTTCAAAGCTCATTTACTGTGATTTTTATTTGTGTAATGGCAATTGCTGGTTTAATTTATTTGTACGTTATATTTGTAGTATTAACCTCAACCAGATCCAGCGATGAAATATCCTCAGCGGATATCAATCGCAAATTGTTGAAAACAGCAGAAAGAAGTCCTCAAATTAGTGCTGTGCTATTGGAATGCCCGAGGGGGGAGCGAGGCAGAGCATCCGAACCGAATTGCGAACGACAGATGATGGTCCACATCCGGATGAGTTCAACTTTTCAAATTGACTCAATAGACAAGTTCCTGTTGCTGGACGAGGTGTATGACGAAAGGAGACACACCAAAGCAAAGTTAATGGCACCATACGTAATTGAGGTTAGCCGGGGTGAGCCAGTGATAATGTATCCTTTGGAATTTACTAAGGTAAGCTAAACTCACAGTGTGATGGATTTCAATTAACTTTGCTTCTTTGCTTGTGTCCCTGTCTTAAGTTTCACCGGATAAAAGATAATTTTCCATCCACAAAGGTACTAATTAAGGATTGAGATTGTATTCGTTTACTTCTCATCGCCTTTGTCGGGTGGTTTTTGTAAAGCGATTGGAGAGGATTAAAAGCTCAGATGGAGTGATTTCTGCCATTGTTAAGCATTTAGTGTGTTTTTTTTTGTTTTACGTCCTGCTGTGGGGACAATCTGTGTGCGGATTTAAGTTACCAAGGATTATGGTCGGAATTCGGAGCGATGAGAAGTGCATTTTCTTCAAAATTAACTGAGAGTAAGCTGGCAAGGAGGGAAGGAAAATGCATTTCTTTGTATTAGGATAACGAAGAGGGTTCTGCTTGCTTTGATTGTGATGTGAACAAGTCTAATGTTATTCGTACTAAATGGTCCATTCTTTTCGAAAAGGACTTCTAACTCGTGGAACGAGCTTCAGCAGACATAGGCTTGTTATCGCTAATTTCATACAGCAAGTGGACGTAGGCACTCGCCGTTGGACTGTGCCCCTGTTTCGAACTCCAAGACTCTTTGGGACGCAGCATTATTGACTACTTTGAAGTTATTAGAACGTTCTCGATGTTTCGATGTCTGCAAGATTGCCTAGTCTATTCGAAGCTTGCTCACTTTGGTAGCATCAACTCACTATTCAGCGCTTAGGGTTACTGTTGAACAAACTATTTCAATCTCGGGCCTCTCAGTTTTGAATGACTTCTACTCGTTGCGTTGCCTCTTTACATTCGCATACTCTCACCTCTTTTATTTTGAGTCTCCTTGTGACCCTCGTCCATCCTGCACAACTTGCAATACAGCGCAACCTCGGTGATTCGAAAACTCGATGATTCGAACACCAAATTTTGTCTGTTACGTACCTTATTATTCGAAAATGCATTCTTTTTTACGCAACCCTCTTTTGCCAGAACCTCTCTCTATGCTCTGTCGACTTTCGCTCCATCAGTCTTCTTTCTCCTTGGCGTGGAAAGACGCTTTCATCTTCCCCCATTCACAAAAAAGGCGTAAGCAATGATATTTTGAATAACAGACCGAAAGATAAATTATCTTCTATCCCCAAACTCTTCGAATCTATGTGTATGACTAACGCTCTCACCTATCCCGTATTTCGCAGGATTATCCTGTTTTTTCATGCCAAAATACCAATCCTGTATTTGCCTTCGAAAATCCTGTAATTCAATGCAGGCATCATTCCAACTTACAGACTTATGGCCCTATTCTGGCACACCTCAGCGATGTGTCATAAGTCACAACTGCCTGACAAGAGGTTGGTGAGTCACAAATTGAAAAGTTTTTGTATTCCGAGCAAAACCTTAAGACTTGTGAGCATCACAAGATTGATTTGAGTTCTTGTGATGCTCACATGTTTTGTTGTTTGATTGAGCACATCGATTGAAAATATTCTAGAGAAATATTCGAGAAAGCAATTCTCCTTTCGCATTGGAGAAAACATGTGTTTGACCAACTTTTCCAAATTCCGATTATTATTTTTCTTCTCCCACATTGAGAGGACAATGTGAAAAGAGAACAACAAACAAATGTTTGACATTAAAACAAATCCACCACGCCATGGTGTGTCTTTTCTTCTGAGCTTTGTGCTAGAATACCAAATTGCTCAAGCATCACACAGATGCATCACAGACATTTGTGAGTTGTGACCACCTGACGACCATGTACAAACATTTTATGCGAACAGGATAGATAATTTTATTATTAAGCTGATCAGAAGGCACATTGCACGAGCTGTGACTTCTTCAAACAGTCTTCGAGGCTTACTACCTCAATATTATGTACCATGAAAGGGTGCACCTTTATTCCTCCCGAAGCATTCCTCTATTTAGACATGATTGCCCCAATACAGCATACAGAAGGAGGCCCTGTAACCTTCCATGTCGTACGCCGAACAGTGGACAGGCGACTCCAATACGAACCGGATGTCGCTCGCACCCAGGAGTCGGTGGCCGAAACTCTGGAGCATCATCCTTCTTTCTAACTGGCTCTAGCCAAATCTCAATACGAAACTCTAGATCAACCCTTGTTTACATCCCTGGCAGTCGTTAAAATACAAAATCTCTTACATTTCTCATACAATCCACTGCTTAAATAAAGCTACAGTGGACTAGAACTGGGTTTACTCTGCTGAGTAAGACTGAGCCGCCACCTCCTAATCTAACCTATCCTATCCCAGCCGTGCCTAGGCGCGTATTTCAAATGTTCATGTCATAGCGACTTGTGGCTAATTGCGTGTTTCGTCGAAAGTCTCTAGATCACAAACTTTTCTTTTAACGAGAGTCCCTAGGAATCAGAAGTGACGTATGATAGCGATGCCCAACTTCTATAACCTTTTTTTTATATTTTAGCCAAATTGATAAATCAGAGAACGGCATTCACGTTATTTCATGAATAACTGCCTCCATGAAATTCGTCCATGGACTAGGTGTCAATCAGCTGTGAATGCTTGCTGGAAGAAATCTTATTTTCGAACTGAATCGTGCCGAGTCGGCGTAACACTGCTGCAGTCAAGTAATCCCATTGCCTCGTCAACTCTCCTTAACATCGCGAACTTCTCCGCGGTTTGTGTCAACGGCTGCAACTGTTTGACGGCTCCGCCCTGAGCGCCGAATGTCAACACATATCTTTTGCTAAATGCTATTCTTTGGGCTCAACAGACATTTGAATAATTGTGCTCTCTCTCAAAGGATGGAGATCAATTTTTTACATGGCAAGGGCAGGGCCATTGTAAGGCGCAAAGACATGCCAAAGCTTGGCCTCTTCGAGAGAAAAGTTCTGCGTGCGGTTTTTGTTTCTGACAACGAACTCTTTGGTGCGTACAGCGACAGTTCAGATTTCAGTCAACCGTCTGTGGATCCCACGGCTTAGGTACGCGTGGACAATATGACTCCAGTTGCCTGTGGGACAACCAAGTAGAGGGCGTCCCATCACTGCTCACAAGTGGAGAACTACCCGGCCAACTTGGTATACAGAAATATCCGTAACTTGAGAGGCTTTATGTTTGAAGCCTAGGTCCATGTCGGTCTGTAGCGCCACACAAGAAGAGGAATCCATGATCCGCTGGTGGGAAAACATATGCAGCATGAGAAATGTGATAAAGCGAAGAAGACTTACAATGGATTTCATACTGAAGTTGCTTAATTCGCTGTGTCTGCTAAAAGTCAAAAACGGATAAGTGCATCTCCTTCTCATCCAAAAGCCAAGTGGTGTGTTCTCCAAATTCACCTGGTGTATTCTCAAAAGAAAACTCGACCAGTGATGACAGCCGCTTGGAGCGTATGCAACAGAACATCAACATGTTAGGAATCTGGTGCCTTTCAGACTTCTAGTTAACTTCTTGCTGTCCTGCTAGGAGCATTCCCTTAGATCATTGTTCATGGAAGAGGGGCGTATCTGCCCATCTCCCCAAGGATGACTGGAGTCAAGTATCACGGGCGAATGTTTAAAAGTTTCTCGTCAACAAACAGAAGACTGTTTGTTCCTTAGAGTTAAGAGCTATAGACTCCAGCTTTGAAAATCCTAATGTCAAGACGAGCTATAAAATTAGTCGTGTTGAAGAACACATCCCATTAAATCCTGATCTAGGGCCATTATGCTGTCACATTGGTTGCAGTTCCCATTTCGTAGATGTCCTTGGTATAGCGTCCCAGATTTCTATATCCGAGATATGTACCTTCTAGGCCACAGAGGGAGTACTTTTATCCTATCGCCAGTGAAATACCGAAGTCCTCATCTCTGCAACTCCAACAATCCTCATTGTTCCACTGATTTCTGTCTTTCGTTTGCTTCAAATTCTACTGGGTCCACAACGAGCGAAACCGCAAGTTTTCATCAATTTCTCCGAACACACCAGGTTCCACCAGGTTCATGTTCAAGGTCTGGAAACCTCGCGGCTTCTAATAAGCCTAGTCGCAGTCCCCTTGAAGTTAAGTCATTGTTTGAAGCATGTGTGAACACAGGTACGCACCCCTGGAACGGTGTTCCCTATCAGAGATCAGTCTTTGCTGTCGATTGATGTCGTCTCCCACCACACGGGCCACCAGAGACATCCGATAAAATAGGGTGACAATAAACTCGGAAAGTATCCAACGGCAGCCGCCATAATTGGGTTATCTGCTTCCACTAAAGCACTATCTTCTAAGCCGGCCGCTGCAGAACAAGCTGCCCCAGGACGGCTGTCGAGAAGAAACCAGCACTAACCTGTTGGCCAGGCACCTTCTGCTAAAAAGACTGCATAAATCAAGAAGGTTGGAGTCAAGGGCGCTGCTTAGCCAAATACTATGGAGAACACGATTAAGCAGATTGCCAGAAGATCACAATTGATGGTCGCCAAATTGTCAAGAAAGTCCAAACTAAAGCGGACATGGGGGTTTTTGGAACCCCCACAAAAACCTTGTTTTTCAAAATACTCCATAAACCGCATACAAGGCTAAATGGCCACTAACAACAGAAACTGCAATGAAGAAACAACAAGACATTGTTGTCCTTCACCCACCTGAGAGCGAACAAGAATCGCATTCAAGCGAAGAGACACATTACCTATTGCCTTGACAGAACGAAGCACAATTCTAGAACGCCCTGAATTAAATAAATCATCAGACAAGCAAATATACAGACCTCCTTAATTTCGAGAATGGCCAGAGCGGCAAACTTAAAACGATTCGGTTTCTGATTAAACTGCAGATGCAGCAAATAAAGACCGAATTACAAACTCTCTTTTGATTAAACTGCCAACTAGCAAGCGATTTTATCTCCAATGCTCCCTGGAGCGAGATGTTTATTAAGAAATTTAATCCACAAACACCCACAACCATGCGATCTCCTCGAGATGAGCAAAACCAATTCTGGTTTGGCCATCTCACAGATAGTGCATAGCTATTCTCTCGTTTTACTCGCCCCCAAGAATTCGTTTGGAGTGTGATGTCTTATTTTGCTGCTTGCCCCTGGTACATATTGAACGTCTTCCTCCTCTTTTTTTTCAGTCAATACGATGCGACACATGTGGACACGGAAATGACAACAATACCACGTCCAACTCTGGCAAACTTTGTGCAAAGAATTCACATGTTTCACCGAGCGACGAGAACTGGCGTTCTCAGGCAGCAACAGTTTCAGATGATACTAAATTAAATGCTCCAATTCAGTCCTCGTCCAAGGAGTACCATCCAGCTCGTAGTACCAAAGCAGAAGTTAAAACTGACGAGCAGCAGAAGGAACGTTCGAACGCACAAGAGCACGAGCAGCGGGAGAAGAAGGAACAGGATACGGGCGACCACCGAGACGAGGGCAGGTTCATTGACAATGAAGGTAATGTACTCGTCGTATCAGATAATTACGTTTGGGAAGTTGCAGCAGAAAACAGGTAAAGTAAGTTTGTCGACAACTAGCTTTCGTGAGTTGCACAGTCAGCCACAGCAGCCGACAAACTTCAGATTCCCCACACCCCTTGACCGGGGTTTGTTCGCGACAATTTTTCGTGATTTCAATTCAAGTTTATGTTCCACAAATTATTTATTTCCATTTGACAATAAGAATGCTGTCACATGTCATAGCCACTACCGCCACTGTTCTCTGAACGGAAGTAATGGCTTATTGTTGCTGTGCCACCGCTTGCAAGGTGAACGAAAGTTTTGCCCCCACCCCTCAGGCACGCCCAGCAACCACCCGCGTCGCACTATAACGAGATGAAATTTCCAAATGATAATCCCGGGGAGTGTCCATTGTTATAAGCACTGCCGAGGTGCACAGTGGACTACTCTGTGACGGGAAACGGGGCGAGGTGAAGCGTGGGATAAAACTTTGATCCCATTTATTTTAGGGATATATCTTTCACAGTGAGCATAACGAGGTGTGTAATAAAATTGAGTGTGTCGTCTGCGGGTGTACACAATTGCGGTTGAGGGCAGAAGAGATTGCCCGCCATTCACACGCCCTCACACACGGTTCGTGCTGATGCGGTGGAGTGTACCTACGCACGTATGTGCGCCTACACAGAGCAGGATGTGTGCGGTGCGGTGCTGTTCCCGGCTGCTGAAAGGATTCCCATTGTATGTGTTATTGTTAATGGTTTTATAGCGTGAAAACTTCCAGGCAATGTCGTAATGGGTTTCGCAGCAGCAGTTTATCGTTTGAGAAACAATTTTGTTGCAAATTATATCTTAAGTATGTACGCATACTGCTTCCACACAAACGTACATTAACACAGTGGCGGGATTAAGTGATTTGTGTTTTTTGTTAATTTATTTCTCAGTTTAAATTTTTGGCAATCAATTGTGTGTGCTGGCAATTAATTTTGTCTGGAATATTTACAGACATTTTGAGGACATTTGAGTAGGTCAAGTGCGCGCTTTCATTTCGATTTGGCGAACTGACGCTGCCACGTTCTGCCACAACTTTCTCGCAAGCACAGACCAGCAGGAAACTCCATGTCGTAAACATGAATAAGAACAGGGAGGGATAATTTTGGATCGAGTTTTTGAAAAAATGTAATAATTTGACCACTCCTTCGTTCAAAAATTTTTTTTTTGAGTTGCCGATGCAATGACCATCCCAAGGGCCACAACGAAATGATACAAAACTAACTAACTCATTTTTAGCAATCCCAAAGTATCAGCTGCCATGCAGTACATTGTTTCTATTGTTAGCGATAATGCACTTCAACAACTTTCTTATTCTTTATTGATACACGATCAAACTTCTCTCGTCAATTTCTCTCCAACTACTGACTGCGTGCCAGGATCGGTGTTGCACACGATCGACGAGAAGGGGCGGGTTTACACCATTCTTAGGTCTAATTTCTGTCTCAGAATGTTGTGTCAAATCGAATACGCTTCACCGGATCCCACTTTTAAAAGTGCGTCCCACTTTTTTTCACCTCCACTGTACCATAAACATTCTCCTGCATAAAAGTTTCCACTGAGCTTAACATAGTCATGCGGGCACGCATCAAATCTTGCTTCATAAGGAGACGTGTAATTTTATTAACAGCCCGCGCCTCCATCCTTCGTCACGAAAGTCCCTCATTAGGAGTGGATGTGCACGAGTGAATGAGAATGTTTGCATGGTTGATTAAGAGATCCGACTGACTGCCTTTATCAATTTTGATTTGCAAATAAATGGGCGGCGTGGGATTGTGCCAAGCAATGGCACAATACCCACAGACATTTGCATCTGTAGGTGCGTCTACTCGCAGATGAAGTGGAATTGAGCGGAAATTTTATTTTTTATTCCTGCTGTTTCTGTCACCGCCCTCTGGATAGTTGCTGGGGATGTGGAAGAGAAAGAAATTGGATAAGTTTTTCAATAATTCATTCGTTATTCTGACATACTTGTTGGGGGGATAAGGTGGCTGTAGTAAGCTGTGCCGGGGACACGCGATGAATCTATTCATCATTTTGAATGAAGAGAGAATATTGAAAACGGAAGTTGATATTGACTTTACAGGGAAACCATTTGAAATGCAGCAGCGGCCAATGGGGGGGAGGAGTACGGATATTGATAAAGTTCAACAACGATTCTGTAATGATTCGTAAAGTTCAATGGAAATCAGGATCGCTGCTTTGTTTTTAATTTATTTATTAAAATTTGGGCGGTCGAGGAGTTGCAGGTCGGCGCGTCCTTTAACCACTTGACCCAGGATCGATTAAGATTGAATACGCGGTAGCCTTTCGTATGGTGCCTCATTTTTAATAAGCCCAAACTGTCAGTTGCCATGCCGCGCATTGTTTCTTTGCTTGCCCCCAAGAGAATTAATTTCTGTATGCTTACACAGGACTCAACCCACTCTTTTCCACATCCACTGTACCATAAACGAGCAAGATCGTTTTCACGGCCCACCGCTTTCGGGTCACTGACAATGCTCAAAGAGCAGAATTGTCCAGAAAAAGCTTCTCAAATTGGTTGTTCCGAGTCGACATACAACTGCAGGTCCATTCCACTCGTGAGGGAACAATAGTACGTACAACAGGAGTGTTTGCTGAGAAGCTAGGCCTCCACGGGCTGTAGCGCCACTCATATTGTTATTTCCAAGGACGAAAAATTGGACTTGGGCTGGAATCAGTGAACACTATCTGGAAGCAGTGTCAGAAGAGTTGGGAGACAACTAGTTTGTCAATCAGTCGAATAGTAGCCGAATATGGAAACTGGGCTTTCACTACTTTGAGAAGTGAGAGAATCTCAGCAGCTCCATAAGCTCGGTAAGCTCAATAAGCTCCGAGACTTGTAGCCTGGGGAAAGTGCTTCCACATTTTTCAAAAACTCATAGCTTCAGTCAGGTGGCCGATGGAAACTAGACCCCCGGTCTCCCTACACAGGGTGACTGGATAAGAACAATATCTGAATAAATTTAAATAAAATACTAACAGTGGGAGATTCAGATTGATCTGGAGCCACATTCATGTTAGGTATGGAATGGTACAACATTCAACAGCACAGCGGTCGGTTCAAATGTTGACTCGGTCAAATATGGGCGGTCATATTTCGACAATCACTGCATGGAATGTTGGCCGCGCGCTCGTTAAAAGTGCTTGGGTTATGAATCTTGGGAACGTAGCCCCAGACATTGGGGCATGATATCGACGGCCAATTGTTGAACGCTCGTCGTGAGATAACCTAGTCGCCAAATTTCTCCTTCGCAACTTCGAGCATTGCGTAGCCTGTATGACATTGTCGTGACAGCTTATTGAACAACATACTGGAGCACCGAGACATAACGACTGTGTCCATTGTACTGCCAGGCAGCAACCCCCCGTCAGACTACCGCCACTGATTCACAACTCCAGTGATATTGCCCTTAATTTGATCCCAACGACAAGTGGTGACTGGGACAGATTTGAAAAGCCGATAAACGCATTTTGACTTTGCTTTCACTTGGATTCGAACCGGGGACCCGTCTAATGAAGGCAGGCACTTCACCATCGACTGCGCCATCGAGTCGTATTAAATGGCATACAGCACCGGCTTATTAGAAACAGAGCTCCGGGGTATCAAGGCAGCCACACCTAGGCGCAATTAGGGTTGTGATACCACTACCAATTGGTGCTTAGGAAAGCGGCTTAGCTGGGATAATGCTGATGCATTTGAGCTCGGATTATGGAAGTAGTAGGCCCCTAGGAGTAAGTACCTTACCTACGACTTGCCAGCGCTCTACTCGAGCAGCGAAGGGGTGGTTCCAACTCCTCTTCATCCATGCAGCTGCTACCATAGTCATTATTAGGATTACCCATCTTGCTTGCATGAATGATAGTTATGCAGAAGCCGATGAGCTCCCTGAGGGAAGATCTGCTAGGTCTAAGCAGATTGAGTGACCGTTTGAGATTAAGTGATGGTCATATTTCTTTAGTTTTAAGGCATATGCTGCCCTCTAGACAAATACGATTGGTAGTCTTTATTATTTGTATCTTGAGTGGTAGGCTGCGATTGGCATGGAAGTGTTGGGGAAGTACCGCACCTAGCGAGTTTGTCGGCCTCGTTAGATCCTTAGAATAGCTCCGTGGATAGAATCAAATGCTTAGCTCGAATTTGAATTCCCTGCTCAAAAACTGGATGTCGCAGTCGGTAAAGTGCATACCCTTGGTAAGTGGCGTCCCCGGTTCGAAGCCCAGTAAAAGCAAAGTTAATACCCTTTTGTCTGGTTTTCAATCCGTTTCCCTTCCCACTTCCCCGTTTGAATGACCAACCGCTTTCCTAATCTACAAGGCTGTACCTTAGATCCCTAACTCAGCTGGAAGCTCAGCGTAGAGCGGTGAGTTAAAAAGGCGTGCATAGCTTTTTACGCCTGCAGTAGAACCTTGAGGATGCATACGACCCTATGGATGCAAACGGCGGTAGTTCGTCCGATTCCAAGATATGTACCACAAGCCCATCTGCTGCCCATCTTTATTATTACTCCAGTTTTGGCTTAGGTAGGTCCAGTTAAACCAGCAAACAAGAACATTTTCCTGGAACTAGTATGAGGTGCTGTAGAGAGAGAGAGTTGAAGATTTTAGAGTGAGTGTAGAGATTTCTCCAGAAGTGATCGCCCTTTCACAAGACCGTCAATGTGCTGTACCGATAAATGTGGTACATCCACTTAGAAGACTGTAAGCTCTTTCGTTTCCTTGGATGCCAACAAAGGCTCACCGTGTTCGCCAAGAATAGCTCACAAACCATAGGCGCCCGCAAACAATTTTCCAAAACGTTTTTCTATTATAGTATGAAATTAGTACAAAATATGGTCGCTATCCCTGAGCCAGGGGGCGGCCGCTTATGTCACGGACGCTAAGTCTACATAACAGCTGCAATGTTATCGGAGAATATGATGATGGATTTGTGCCGCTCGTTGTGAATGTGATACTGCAATGATACTGCACTCACCACAGAAGACCTTTTCTTTGCCATTTCGATTTTCTGCGCCCTCAAACCAAATTTTTGGCGATCGTGGCGATATGGGTTGGTGCGTCGACCTCTACACAGTTGAGCTTACGCAGCCCAGGTTTGATTCCGGGAGTACTCTTCACGGCTCCACCTCTGTCAGTATAACTGTCTAGAACAAACTTCTCAAAATGTCCGCTCGGAGTCTGTATGAAACCGACTCCATTCCACTCGCAACAGAACAATGGCACGCACAACACGAGTGGTTGCTGAGAAGCTACTCCATGTTTCGTAAATAGGGCGGTTTCTTAGTACAAAATACTACATTACAAAACTCAACAAGGAACAAAGAATAGCATGCAATGACACCAAAGGCGCTCTAAGGTCAACTCCGTCGGGCGCTCTGACGGTAATGCTACATCTCCTACCTTTGGACCTAAACATTTAAAGCATTTCACCTTACAGCGCCATCAGTCTCGGGGTGTCTGGGTGTTGGACATCAAACCCTATGGTAGCACCATCTTAGACCTTGTACCAAGAGATCTCGTAACATCCTCCACTGATTATACGATCGCCAAACTAAATCCAACAATCGGCATTGACAATCTAATTCCCAAAAGAACTGACACAGGGAGCAGGTGTGCAGGGATTTTAACTGGTATATATAAGCTGACGGCTCTAAGATGGACGGCGGAGTCGGTGCGGGTGAACATTCCTGAATATTTCTAAAGCCAACAACTGTAGTGTGTTCCAAGCGGAACTAATTTCAATCCAAGAAGTATGTCGTCAAGTCAAAATACAGTAGAATTCGCTTTAGAGACATCGATTGTAACGACATTTCGGTTATAACGACGAAGTTAAACGTCAAACTTTGGTTTCCCATTCAATAATGAATAGAGACGTTATTCAAACGATATAGTGACATCAGCTTGTAACTACGGAAAATTCGTCTCCCATCAGTGGTCGTTATAACCGAACTCATCCACACATCATGCCAAGGCAGAAGGTGGCCATTCAGCCATCAAAGCTATTGCGCTCCTGTGTTTCATACACGAAGCTAGTACAGGAATGCCGAGCTGAGATAACGTCATTGGAAGACCTGCTCAAAATCTACCAGGTCACAATGACACCCCATTAAATGAGAAGGTCCATGAACTAGCTATGTTGGGATCTGCCCTTCTGTGACCGCTTACAGTGGAGGTGCACATCCGAATACCGGCAGTCAATCTCTACACACTTCCTTGAACTAGCTAGCCTCAGATTTGCCAGAGTGACAAGATGAGCTACATCAAGATAAAAATGAACTGAGTACGACACAATCCACAGAAAAAGGTCTCCTTCGGAAAACTCGCCATGACATCACTAGATTGGGGGCAGTCTGTACGGGACACTGGCCGATTGGAGAACATGCCGCAAAACCCGGTATCCCACATGACACACATAGCTGAGAGGTCAGTTTTTTGGGTCTTTTGCGCTTTTCTGTGGAAGGAGTTAAAGAACTGTCCGTCTTAAACATATCAGGTTGGATTTAGAGATATCTAAGGAATACACTTTACGTAACTGTGGCAGTAAAACGGCACACAGTTCTGATTAGGTCCTAACCGATATTATATCCGTCCGTTGCTCCAAGCCTGCTTAGTATTCTGTTTCAAAAGATAGAGCCACAATTTTCACTTAAGTGAGTTGTTAGCCCTCCACACTACTGCCAGGGTGTCCGCGGCATGCATTGGTTCAGCTTACAACGACTGCTATGGAGGCGCCGCGAGAAGGCCACATGTTAACTCGATCTATGCATCGACAGGGATCTTTGCTGGCATCCCGCTAAGCTGGACGCGATTAACAAACTTTTCTCGTATGCACCGACCCTATCCCCTCATGGATTGACCCACGTCTTGGCAAAAAAGGTAAGTGTTCAGAAAGGTGAGACCTATCAGAATGCAGGAACATTTGCAAAAAGCCAATCCAGTTATTTGTGAGGCACACATTGAATAGAATCCCTCGAACCAAATCACAGTCCCCCCCCCCCCCCCCACCACCCAGAGAAACGCTTCAATCTTTAATCCCCTCTTTGAGAATTGGTTGCGCAATGCGCACCCTTAATTGCAAAATCATCATCGGAGTATTTGTCGGAAACAAAAAACACCAAGCAATCCCGACAATTACATCGCAAACCACCCATTATGCCAGCACAACAGTTTCACGCCATTTCCTTTCCTAAACACTTTTATTGATATTACTTGGCGGGGGGTGGTGGTGGAGATGTGTACTTGCACTCAGCAGAAGCAGACCCACACCACAGTTCGTTCACTTTCCCCGACTTTCCATTAAAAAACAATTCTTAGATTTCGCCTAAGCTGAAGCAAAGTCAAACGTGGATGAGGGTGAAATAGAGAAAAACTGGTTATAACAGTTAATTTTTACGATTATTTCGTATAGCTTTACGAACTCCTCGTTCCTCTTAACACGAGCTTCACTTTTATAGACTCAGAGAAGGGGACTGGCGCTGGAGCAGGAGCAGCAGCGGGGGAGCCTCCCGACGAGGGTGAATCGAACGATAGACTTACTATTGGCATTGTAGCCGTGGATGATGGTAATCTGGTCAAATTTCAAAGTCGCTCCGAAGCAGAGGAGGGGCACATGCCCAGCAGTGAGATGGAAGATAGTGGGTCACTCTACGACACTGATGCGGAATACGATGTCGATGACTATGATGAACGGGATGTTCAGTTCGATCAAGGCAAATATCTGAGGAGTCGACTTGCAGCGCCATCACCTTCACAGTGGAGCTTGAAGCAGGACATGGCCAGGAAGAGACTGTCCCAAGAGCCCGAACGTATAAATGCCTTTCGTCAACGGAAGCAGTCACAACCAATCGCAGCACTTATTCGATCGCCTGTGCTTGACAAGAATCCAAGGGCACATGAGAGAATTCGTCAAGGCAGTAAAGAGATGGAGAGATATTTGAAGGCTGTCAGTGACCCAAAACGGTCACGTTTACTAGAAGATAAAGGTGGTACGGAAGGAATGCCCCGTAATCAGGACAAATGGGTGAGATGGTGTCGAGATAAGTAACAAAAGACATGCTCTTATGTGGTTTCCATTCTCCGCTCACTCAAGGTAAACGATCAATATCCGACGGATGGTATGCAGATTGACCGAGGACGGATTCGCAGTAATGTCGGGTAAGATTGAGAGACAATATGAAAGTTGCACAGTGGGGCGGGTGAGTTTAGAAGAGGCCGGAATGGATGTTGTTACGTTTTCAAAGCGATATTTGTTCTCTCTGTTAAACCGCCAAGGGATTAGAACGTAATTTCCGTTTCTTGTCAGTACAATGTTTGACTGCATGCATTGTTTCTATTACAGAGCAGACAAAACACTCCGTTCTCCACGTGTTATCTCTCAGTATCGCTTTACACAGCAGATTGTTGCTGCGTGACTAAGGATCAGCTAACGATTTTACATCTCATAGATTACATCAAATAAACAATTTTAATTAAAGAATAGGGTATGGACACATATTTTAAACTCGAATCGAGACAAGCTAAAATCAATGTCGTTGCAGGGTTCATTAAAAGTGTTGATACACATTGCAATTCATACACTCTTGCAGTTCGACAGCTCTTGTCGTATTCAAATTTCTCACCCGAAGAGATCTTTGGGGAGCCTATGTATTCATGAGAAAAAGTAAATCTGGTGAATTTACTCGGCAAATAATAATGTCGCGGGTGAACATGGCTGAAGCTGCCTTACGCCTTAAACTTAAGGTTTGCAAGCCTGTTATTTTACACCCGTCGTCATATTTAGGGAGTTCTTCGAAGGAATATAATTTACGGACAGCATATCTCGTGAAATTGTCTTGTACTCTTTCAAATCTGAGTTCTTGTGTATTGTATGGGGAATCGCAAATGACTTAGGACTAGTTATATCCCGAAAATCTTTACGATTTCTTTTCAGAAGGTCTAACATACCGTTAGACTTCGCAATTGTATAATCAAAATATACACAAAATCAAAAACTGCACCCAGATCTTCAATCTCTTCTAGGCGTTTAAGTCCATGGTCATTTATGAAATAATCATAGAATTCAGCTCTAGTCCTTTGTGCTTCCACCATTCCACTACTGCATTCCACTACCATTCCACTACTGCATCAAATTAGAAATTATTGCAATCTGTTAAACTGTTTATAGGTAAGCGCTTTGACAATATTTGAAAATTTCATGAACATGGTTTGTGAACAAAAAAAGAGGAAAGGCCCCACATGGCTACCTTGCGGCACGCCCGATGTAACTTTTAAAGGGTGATTTTTTAGCTATTATATTTTTGGCAGCACTGGTTTAAACAGCTGACGCATGTTTCGTGTTTTGTTTCACTGTCAAACATCTTCAGTTTGGTCTATAATTTAACCATGAATCGTCTTAAAAACGAACAACGCTTGAAAATGATTAAATTTTATTATCAAAATGCGTGCTCTGTTAACAAAGTTCATCGCGCGCTTCTTCCATTTAATGGTCAGCTTAGACGAAGCTCATTTTTGTGTCAATGGGTACGTAAATAAGCATAATTGTCAGCTACCAGCCAGAAGCATTGCAAAAGCTACCAATGCATCCAGAAAAGGTCACAGTTTGGTGCGGTTTATGGGCTGGTGGCATCATTGGACCGTACTTCTTCAAGGTCGATGCGAATAGTAACGTAACTGTGAATGGTGAGCGCTACCGTGAGATGATATCCAACTTTTTTTTTTGCCCAAAATGCAAGAGCTTGACTTGCATGACATGTGGTTTCAACAAGACGGAGCCACATGCCACACAGCACGCGCAACAATGGACTTATTGAGAGGCGAGTTCGGTGAACATTATATTTCACGTTCGGGACCGGTCAATTGGCCGCCTAGATCGTGCGATTTAACGCCTTTAGACCATTTTTTGCGGGGCTATGTTAAAGCTCATGTCTATACAGACAAGCCCGCTTCAATTGACGAATTGGAAGATAACATTGAAGCATTTATTCGTGAGATACCGGCCGAAATGTTGGAAAGAGTATGCCAAAATTGGACTAAATGGATAGACCATTTGAGGCGCAGTTAAGGTCAACATTTGCATGAAATAATCTTCAAACATTAAATTATATGGATCGTACTATCGATTCGAATAAAGATTTCATGCAGTCTTCTGAATTTTATGTGTTTTTTTTTGAAAAACTTTCCTATAGCTTTTAAAAAATCACCCTTTATTACTCGAGATCTAAAACTATCGATATTTACCAATTGCTTCCTGTCCCTTCTTGTCCTTTAAGTAATTGCTCAAACTGCCGATAGAAACACGTGTAAAACTCAGTGACTTCATTGGCCTCACTGTTCACTTTAGTGTGTGCATCCGCTGCTGACAAACCTATTTGCATATTCAATTCAATTTTTCCAGCAATTTGAACAGGGAAACTGCATACACAATGCCAGGAGCTGGGCGTCTATTTCGCCTGCACCAGCAGCCAGACGAGAGCAGCAGTGACGAGCTGCTGCTGGGACGACAAGTATGTGTACATCGTTTAAGAATCAATATAAAATAGCATCCTTGCGACTATATCCGTTTTGTAATTTTCTTTTTCATGTATTTTCCGCATATTCTTCGGCAAACTCATCCATGCCATTGGCCGGATAGCATCCTTACACAGCCATCGATGATGTCGGTGAGGAAATCACCGCAGTTGATTACCGACATGATGCATCTGCTCGCGACCTCGCTCCCGAAAGCGAATCGGCGAGCAACATTGCGGGAATCGATAACGCTGCTGTGGGCGATGAGTTACACTTGAATGCGCCTAATTACCGCAAGGGAAACGAGATCCTCACAAATCGTGGATTGATTCGTGATGTGTTCGGTAATTCGAAGCTGGGCGGATATGGAGGGCGATCAGAAAACGGCCGTTCGCCCCAGCGAGGGGGCAGTGGACATGAACTGGACCGAAGGGGAGCAACCAAGGTCAAGACGAAGTCAGTCAAGGATTCGGGACAAAGATCCCAAGAAGGCAGTACTGGATCAAAGGAAAGGACGAAGTTGCCGGAACGTTCCGTTGAAGGTCTCAAACCAAATGACAGGTCTTCAAGCTCTTCCCGCGCCAGTGAGGATTCCAGTTGCAGTGGCAAATCCAGGTTCTCGGTCATTGACAAAATGATACCCCGCAGCAGTAATGCCCCTGGAGACGTTGCTGTCGAAACTGCAGTTGTTCCCAACTTTCCGTTGAATGGCTACCCGGGTGAGTTGATAGAGTTAAAAAGTTTCGATTGAAAAATATTTATCGGGACTCTGTTGGCGATCTTCGCAGGATTTATTATCCTTATTTGTTGTTTGCGTAGTTTTGTATATTTTTTGTTGCTGCTTGTTGAATCTGTTGACGTCGTCCGCGCCAAGTGATTAATGATTTTGGGACGGGGAAACGCCCGGATGGAGTGGCCATACTGCTTGGTGCCGCAAACCAGCGACCGAATGAATCCCAAATGTGGGTGTAAGAGATACATTTTGGGTGTCACAGTTTTGTTGTATCTATTAAACGGTTATCGATTTGTTTTTTGCTGTGTTATTTGTTACTGTAACTAGGTCAGAGGGTGATTGCGTTTGGTACTTATTTTCGAAAGTTATTTACTCTGTCAGCTTGATCGATTTAACCGAATCCACTCGATTTGCATAAAGTTGCCTGCAAAATCTGTAGTTTGACAAGTTCCGCTGTTGTGTGGGGTCTGTAAAATGCAGCTTTTTGACACCTCAGCTTTCATGTGAATCGGAATATTTTTTTGCATGAATGAGATTAACTCTTGTGTGGGATTTCAGCTTTACTTGAAGTTGGGTTTTACTTCCTGTGTTTTTATTGTTTACCACGACTTCATAGGCGGTTATCTGGAAAAGATGTCCGACTGCCCAACTCATGATAAAAGTTTGGTCGGTATCCAAGCGGCAGTTATTACCTGCAAGCAACGAAGGTGCTTTGGCTGCTTTTATTTATTTCATCTTCGTTTTACGATGTAGCCTAATCGTTTACGTACTTTCGTAGCACTGCTGAGTTTAATGTAAGTTCAGGTTGGTTATGTAGGAAGGGGCGGTAAAAATTTGGACCGGATTTAGGAAAAACAACAAGCAGTTTACTTCGCGACAGTTGATTACCAACAGAGGGGCTGTGCATCAATTGCTTCTCCCTTGGGAATTAGTAAAGAAGAACTGCTATCCTCTCTGCCACCGTCGATCCTGTGTTATTTCTGCCAGCGCCCGCTGCTTTCAAATCCAACGATTGTGTGCCCTAGAAACGAGTGGAGAGGTGAAACTACTGCTCCTTTTTTCTGAGGTAGAAGGTTCCGACCTAGGCTGGGCCCTGTGATCCTCTGCCTTTTTCCTCGCTTCCTCAGGCACTAAGCCCTTCTCCAGGTAGCGAAGGTGGTACAACCTGATTCAAGCACCACTGAGCCCACTCCTGAGTGGATCATCCAACTGCGAACTTTATCCAGGAGGCACGGTTCATATTACACCCGGGAGTAGGGGGTGACAGACTTAGTTCGTCGACTTCTCAGTCCTTGTGGTCGGGACACCTCTGTTCAGGTTGTAGCGTTGTTACGCCTGTCGGAGTCAGCAGGCATTGAGGGCCGGCTTAAGCCCTCGCACCGCGCCAAGGTATCCATCGTTATAGATCGTGGATTGGGGCTGTTCTGTTTTACAGTGAACATTTCGAGGTCATCAAATGCGTATTCAAAGACTTCGATAGCACCGAGGCTGAATCAGTTCGTCAGTCCAAAAGGCTTTTAATGGTGGCAGAATAAAAAAACTGACAAACTAAAGAATTTGAAACTCGGTTGGAATACGTTTTGTTAGACGTATTTCCGCCTATCTTCTTCTTCTTTTGTTTAACGTTACAGTCCTGGGTGTACCGGAACCTCTACCAAGAAGCATGGCAACTAGCACACTTTATGGCCAGCTGCCTCCAGTATCGCATGCCAAGTTGGTTGAGGTCCTTCTGCACGGAGGTGAACCACCTTTAACGCGGGCGTCCTCTGTTGCTTTGTAAGACAGGTTCAGACGCGTAGACTCTTTTGCCTAACTTAAATAGAAGTAAAAACCAATTTTGAGGAATAACCCAGGCTTTGAATATTTGTTCCAAAAAAACTGAATTTTTGCCACAAACGAAAAATACTAAGAGGGCCCGTGCTCGACATAGACTCGTCGCTGCTGTCCAGTCTATTTTGCTGTTGTGCACATGTCTGCGCAGACCGTCTGTGTCGTGTGTACTCATGTGGCACGTTTGCAGTGACAGTCTGCCGGGATTCAACATTTTTAGATTTTGCATATTTTGCAGCGACGTGTCTGTGTCGTGTATTGTGAATTTTGCACAGACCAGCGGGAAAATTCACTTCGTAAACATGAAAAAAAAAAAATTAAATTTATAAAAGTTGTAACACTCCTTGGTCCAAATTATTTTTCTTTGATCTCTTCTCTGTGTTTTTTTTTTTTCAATTGAAAAAGCATGTGCCGCCATTGCATATGGCGGGACAGGTCTTGACATTTTTCCAAATTGACCACCACAACGAAACGATACAAACTAATGTCTGTGAAGATTGTCTGCACCGTGTGTGGCGCAGGGGTGTTTGCACAGACTTAAGATATGCAGCGACGTGTCTGTGTCGTTTGTGGGCCCCATAACCTAGCAACAAGTACTGCCCTCAGTGGAAGTATAGCTGTCATTTTCGCTTCCAAGGTTATTTCTCAATCTGTAAGGTGGCGTTCTACAATTTTTAAGTTCGTGGCTTCTAAAAGAATCCCTCAGAAAGCCGCCCGCAGTAACTTCTAATCCTTCTAAAAAGACATGAAATAAAAGTTGCAGGTTAAGAAAAAAGTGCCGACTTAACCTATCGCTTGGTAGGCATCATCCATGTCTGGAAATTTGAAGGAAAAAAAAAATAAACATGGATCCACTCCCAACCCTCGTTGTCGTCTTCCATGTAACGCGCAACACACGTCGTCGCCGCCGCCATCCAAATTAGCACTATTTGAAGTGAAATATCCTTGGCACATAAATCACGCCTCACTATCTTCAGTTTGACTTTTATCTTATCTGCATCTGTCCTCAGAACACCCACCGTAGCATGACCAGTTCGCCAGAGAAACTTCTCGTTTCTCCTCCCATGGCCGGGTCCAAATACAAGGTCCTATTAATCAACACGAGCAGGTCGCGTGGAAGATATTCTTCGGAGAAAAGACAAACTTTCTGCATAATTTTCAAGGACTCTCTCTCACTGATTCCGCACCATACAATGTCATTTACAATGTTGACCATGCTACTGAATGACAACGACGACGATGACGAAGTCGAGGCGGGCGGCACTGCCGCCGTCGAATGTCACTGCCTTAGTTGTGGCGATGCAAACAAGGACAAAACGAAGAAATCCAGCTGAACTTATTTTGGAAGCAATCACGAAACTTTTTCGGTCAATCACAACGAATTTTATATTTTTTTTCTTTCCAAATGCAAATACCCATGCGAGGCTTGAAGGCGACGGGCTGGCCCGCCCACCAGGCTCAGAAGTCGCGCACAAAGATGATGGCGAAGACTGCGATTTCCGGAACGCAGCTGCAAGATGAGAAAATCATCTTCTTAAGTCAACACTCACTCAGAATCCGACGAAAGGACGAAGTTGTGAAAAAGGATTAGTTGAGTCTTAGCCATGGCTGGGGAAAGGTGACCCAAAGAACGACGGTCGGATGCCGCCCGACTACGCCAAGTGGTCGGTGGGCGGGGGGCATCCAGCATTGTTATAGGCTTTATTTGTCGAATGGAAACGAAAGTTGGTCCTTCATCGTTGTGCTATGGCGAGCAATCACTAAGGGATTGCAAATGGCAGGGATTTGTTGTTTTTCAATAAGTACGTAAAGTCTGGTGAATCTTTTACGCGCAGCGAGAGTGAACGCCGGATGCATTATATTTACGGGTGTGGGTATGTATGTGTGTGTATCACTCCTTTGTTTGACTGCTTAGGCATGGATGGAAATTTGTGGATGGAAGTTTTTTTTAGTCACCGCGAATGGAAATTCGCTAAACTTCTCTGAGTCTATTCTTCGAGAGGACAAAGGATTACTGGAAGGGATTTCCCGTCGAAGATTTAGTTTTCCTTGGAAGATGTTGATCTGTCCGCGGACAAGGGTAAGGACAATAGATGGAAAAATTAATTAACTAGTGTTAAAAAGTTTTAAATCGCACTAGGTTGAGACGAATTCAGTTTGCACTTCGTGCCAAGAGTATGCATTTGAAGTCGTTGTGCAATCCTTAGGATTTATTAAATCTGGTTTGGACGTCTGTCTCTGGCAGGACGTCGTAGGATAGGGATGACTCGCTCAATTTATGTCTGAAAAAATGGTGGATCTGGTGCTCAACCAACATGCCTATCCAGCTTGTGCAATTTCTGACTAGTTGCTCCCAATTGATTACACCACGTTATTTGAAATCCTTATTTACTGATGTATGGCACCATAGACGCTGATCAAAATCGAAGACTCTTCCTTTGGTTCGGAGCTGAGTTGTCCATGCACTCTACATGGACCAGCCACCCAAGGCTTTGGAACTTCTGCTCTAGACAGAGAACTTCTGCAATAAATTTTTCTCGATCAAGCAGAGGACTTTTTCTGAATATCTCAGAATCTTAGAGTAGGACTGGAATGATTATTGTCTGGCATGAAGTCAACTTGGTCATTCGGGAGACGGTATTAGCTGCCTCATATTAAACTTTGTCCAGGGTGTCGATGTTACAATTTGCCCTCTTCAGGACGGCTTGCATGTACTTCGAAACACACTAGATAACTCCGGCTGACTAGACCATTGTACGCTCCGCTCACTAACCAGTTGATCACCCCCTCCGTACATCCTGGTAGGGACACAATCCCTCCTTTTCGTTTCCAGCTTCCAACAGCCTTCTACATGGGGTGGCAACCCTATCTTTGGCTGAAAGTGCTCTGCAGGAGTTCATTACAGACCTTCTGGCGTCCCAACTTTGCTTCTTTTTGTCGACTTCGTGGTAATATTTGAATCAATTGAAGCTGCAGTAAAATTCGGTTATAACGACCACTCATGGGGGGCGAATTTTCCGTCGTTACAAGCGGATGTCGCTGTATAGGGATGATAAAGACGTTATTTATTATTGAATGCTAAACCAAAGTTTAGCTTTTAACTTCGTCGTTATAACCGAGGTGACAATAAGCAAATTGTATTGTATATATAGACACAACACCAATGTCTTAATTTCTTGAATTTTACCTTATTGCAGAATATTTAGGGCTGCGTAGGACCTCGGTGGCCCCAAAACCAAACACTTTGTCGTCAAAATACGAATTTCTGGAGAAAGGCCCCAAAGAGCAAGCCCAACAACAAACCAACGAAAGGGAAGATCCAAATTTGACGGTACATCAAGAAGATCCTTCTCGCACATACATTTGATCATGATGACATTCTACACATATTTCAGAGCAAATCTGACCGGCCGTCACGTCGAATGTCCACCACGAAGGATAGTAAACCAAAGAGTCTGAACAAACGCAGTTACCTCGTATACGACGATCTTACCATGCGGGATACCAACGCCGACTATGACGATGCGAGGGCTGGAATTCCAGGTGACGTTCCCCCAGCCGACAGAAAGGTCCCACCTGCCCATGTGGGCGGTTCAATGGATACAACATGTAATGGAAGGGAATGCAACTCAAAATCCCATGATGGGCCATTCTGCCGCTGCGATCGTAAGGATGGCCAATGCAAGTGCAGTGAAAAGGAATCCACCAAGAAGATTCGTTCGGTTTCGGAAGCCTGGTACTTGGATACGTTCTTGATATATTTTCACCAAAGAATCGATTCACTTTACATGTGTCTAGGTACTCAGTGTTCAATATGAGTGCGCCCTTGCAGTTCCTCACCACAAGAGTTCGGATATATCGAAAAAGACACGGCACTTGGTTGAGGATTGCCCCATCAGTGACGTAAGTAGATTGTACTAAGTTATACAAGCAGAACCACAAACCATAAACACACACAATTAAGTCGCTCTCTAAAAAGCAGATCTTTGTTGCCAAAAGACCGAGTTAACCTGGGTGTCTCTAAAATAAAACAATACTTATATAAAAAAGGAGTGAGCAGTGGACGTACTCGAGGTCTATGTGTAAACATCTATATCCGAACGGATATGAAACTTTCTCGGCATACAAAGTATTTTATTTAAAAAATGATTAATAATTTCCATACATGAAGTAGCAGAGGTTATCGAATAAGTAAGGACCTATCCTGCTTTAGGACGTTGACATACAAGGTTTGAGATGCTCTCAACCTCTGCCTCGTCCATGCAACTCCTACAAAAAGCTGCTTAATAGGCATACGATCTGGCATTGCCCATGACAGTGTGCAGGCGAATTCGAGACAGCCTTCTAGACCTTTGTCAATATCGTAAAGAACTGAAAGGAAAATACCAAAGACAAGACAAAGACCACGGCCCTGCGTTGACGGTTTCTGGAGGAGAAGACTCAAGACTGTACAACGACATGTGCCTAGTCAGACGTCTACGGATTCAATGTCTAAGGCGGAGGGGATCAATAAAATCACGCTTCCAATGGCTTCTGGATAGGAAAATGTTGGTTGTTTCCACAGTCTCGACATCTGATTCGTCATCATGAGTATGAATGATTTGGTGACGAATATTTAATCAGGTTCAATTTATGGTAACGTTGATACAATGGGCTTATGATAGCTGAAACAGGAAGCGTCTACTGGAGACTGCAAAGTACTGAGATATCGTTGGAATACTGCGTCGACGACTGTACCACTTTGAGTGGTGGAAATTTCTGAGTTAGAGTTCATTTGAAGCTTTAGAGTATCTCTCAAAAACTCGACCAGGGGTACAAAATTTCTATTAAAATCGCCACTAAGAGTCAGTGGCCGCAGATGATAGTTTTCCCAGTAGAGCTGCACCACCTCCTGTGAATGGCAAGAGTACGAACTGAAAGAAGTCGATGATTTTATCTAGGGACTCTATAGAAATTACGCTCTGCACATTTGGAAGAGTGCATTCAGCTGCACATATATTCCCGATATCTCGAATTGCAATATAAACAGATATTTAATTTCCATAAATAGCAACACCACCAGCGCGCCTTTCTGGGCGCTTGAATTGTATACAGCAACCGAAGTTCGGAATGTCAATGATCTCTTCATCATTGACCCATGTCTCGCAGAGCATGAGTACACTTTGACAGTTGAAGGCAATTAACGAGATTTTATGCTTTTGAAGTTAATTCAACACTTCACTTAATTATAATCAAGCAAATATTAAAATAATACTAATTACTACTCATACATAAAATGGACGTTGTTCTACTGCTTGCATTGGATATGATTATTAATATGTTTAATTATAATCATTAAAACGTCACAGTACACTTCCACCATCGGTAACAGGGCTATCCTCACTCATGACAAACGGTTGGATGCGCGCTCAGCTATATTTTGATGTCATTTCCGGTAACGACTTCCGTCGCACATAGTTTCAAATCCCTCCGTATTCGTGTGTCAGAGGCGAGCGATAATATGTTTACACATCAAAAAATAATATTATATCAAGGAAGACCCAAAAAATCCAACAAAAATAGTACAAAAATAATGCATTCATGGACTTAAGAAACAAAGCTGCAATTAAGTTCTTCATATCTGAAAGACAGTTCTTTATCAATGTCTCTACCTAGCCCTATAAGATCACTATACGATATACACAAGTTTAAAAAGGAATTACAGCATTTTATGTCATGTCAAAACAACTGATTGTTATTATTTAGCTTTTTCTGTTATTTTTCCTAGCCTTCGTACTCATATCCTACGTTTTCTTCAATTGTTTTTAAATTATGTTTTATTCACTTATAGTTAACCCATTCTGTAATAACGAAACCAAATTGTAACTAGCTACTACAAGATTCATTCTTACTGTTCTAGCTTTCCTCCATTTTTAAATAAGCTAATCTAATAAACTAGAGAAGAAATTCTCCACCAGCATCCCTTCCAGACTGGACTGAATATCTTATAATCAGATGCTGGCTGATCCCCTGCTCATCTTCACTGATGGTTCGAAAACAGACGAGGGTATAGGTGCTGGGGTCTATTCTCAAGACCTTAACATAGCTATCTCCCTGAAGCTCCCTGACCACTGTAGCGTATTCCAGGCAGAAACCATTGCGATGAAGGAGGCGCTGTCCTGGCTCAAGAACAACGTAATATCCAAAAGAGATATCATCATCTGTTGGGCCAGTCAGGCCATAATCAAGTCCTTGGACAATGTCATGTTAAATTCGAAGACATCCCTTAATTGAAGGCTGTCTCTTCACGAGATGGCTGAGCATTTTAATATACACCTCATGTGGGTGCCGGGACACTGTGACATACCGGGCAATTGCAAAGCCGACGAACTCGCTAGGTGTGGCACATCTTCCACCCAAACAATAGGAGTTGCTCCACCTTCCATGCCAATCGCTACAGCTCACCATCTACTAAAAATACACCCAATCAACACCACTATTCGTAAATGGCTAGAAGGTACCACTTGTCTTAAAACAAAGAAAATGTGGCCATCGCTTAATACGAACGATCACTCAATCTGCTTACACTCAGCAGGTCTTCAATCAGGACGCTCACCGGCATCATAACAGGCCACTGCACAATTGGCACCCATGCCCGTAGGTTAAGGGTCCCCTAAAATAACTTCCGTAGAAGCTGCATGGATAAAGAGGAGGTTGAGACCACAGATCACCTACTCTGATCATGATGCGCGCTGGCAGGTCGGAGATACTTACACCTAGGGGCCTACTACTTTAACAACCTCAATGAGCTAAAAAGCGTCAGTGTTATCCCGCTAAATCGCTTTGTCACAAGAACCAACTGGTCGTAATTGTTAGGGGGAATCAATCTGCGTGGTATCACAATGGGCCTACTTTGGCCGAGGTGTGACTGCCTTCTGCAGCCAGCCACTATAACCTAACCTAAGGCAGGTGATGCACTCGGACGGATGTAAATCGAATTCGAATGCTTTTGCTTACATACGTACGAGTATGTTCGTACTCGTATGTTGCTCAACCGCATACGGAGACCAACAAGCTTCCAAGTCTGAAAACGATCGATGGACAAGAACAAACTACGTACAGAGAAGCGTATGATAAATCGTGGAAGCAGTATTGTGTCGCTCACTGCAAAAGTTGAGAGAACTCTTCTCGATATACTTGTTAGCTTATAAAACTCTCTTATGAACTAGACCCGTTCCACACAAGGAAGCTTTGTCAGAATATAATTCGAACGTGAACAAAGGAATCGACCAGTCTAATGGAGGATCAATTTTAAACGAGACGCCAAAATTAATTGAAGGCAAACTAATTTCAATAACCTGAACACAACTATCTGCCTTGGGCGCACTGCCGTGTTTTTCACCCTATACCGGCGAGTAATTCCCACAAAAGCAGGGAGATATCTCATCTCAGCAGCTTGTATCGTATTCCTTCGGTCATTACCCAAATTTCATGACCATAGGTGAGAGTTGGAACAAATACTGAGTTGAAAACCGCTAACTTGGCTTTACACCAAGATCGGACTTCCTGATTACAGATCTTCCAAGCTGTTTCAAGCTGCAGTCAGCCACTATAACCTAACCTAAACTACTAACTTAAGGGTGTACCCTCAGTTGGGAGTGTGAAAAAAAAATCAATTTGTTTGCAGTTTCTTAACGAAAGATATTTCAGAAGGAGAACATTTTTGCCAACTCGCACTATTATTTATGGAGACAAACGACTTTGAGTGGGACCATCGCTATGTGCTTGCTAATGGCACTCAAAACTTTAAGCACTTTTTTCTCGAAACCTTGTTTTCGAAGTCGGTGGTCACTGTCACTCGAGAAGAGCTTTACCGGTCAGTATTGGACTGTCCTCCGTGTGAACAAAGGGGCTTTCCTTGGACGATTCGTTGTTTATAGCCGAACATGTGAGAGAAACTTGGGGTTGAAACCACAAATTGGACTTTCAACTCCCGCCATTTTTAGAAAAATCTAAATTTCGACAGCATCACTGGTGGACACTGAACAAATCGAATGACATTAGTTTTCCTTCGTGTTTTCTTCTTCTTCAATATCTGGAGATACATGATTTGCGTTCCAATTGTTTAAATCGGTACAAGTAGTATTTCATTCGAAATCGTATTTCGGGTCTTCTTCAAACGGAAAGTCTTTTTTCCAAGCTGCTGCCAAGTTGAAAACCGCAAAACTCATGCCAAGGTTGAAAGGCTATATAAATACATGCGTTCACTGGTTTGTTCACTAGCCTGTATAAAATAGTGAGTGCTCACTACATTGGATGGTTCACTATATCGAGCGTCTACTGTACTACTTGATTGCCCCGTTGAAACAATTCCTTGATGTACTGTACTCGCAGTGCAGTGTATTACACAAACGTGCGCTTAGTTTAGCACCATACGTAGTTTATCCCAACATTTTGAAGGACACCCGTGCTACCACATCTACTCGTCTTTGCTTGGCTATGTGCATCCGAGCTGTTTCCCCTCAGTCAACACGAATGATGTTTAAAAACTTCACAACATAAAACTTAAGCACCCACAATTTGAAATTTTCCACCCCTCTAGTGACATTATGCTTTTTATTCAACAGGCTGACAAGCTTATCTGGGATCTATGCCAACGGGAACCTCTCGATTTTGTTCTCGTCCCATGTCGATATATTCCAGCTTAAGCGACCCCTCACCCTGCGTCATCATAAACTTGTTGTGCCCCGCGATGGCGAAGAGGAAAATGCATTCAGTGAACTGTCCATGGACCCCAGGGAAATACTTGCCGTTGACAGTACAAAGTTTGATCTGAATGCAATTCACGACGGCAACAAAGACACAACCGGCGTCAGCCGTGCACAGGACCGACTTTGCCGAACTGCGACCGAGGCGAAACAAAAGCACAGACTCCACCGCAGCCACTCCATAGCGGAGGGTGTCATCAGCATCGGCGACTTGGGCTATTTTCCAACTCAGATGAATCTAATGCAGAAGTGTCCAACAGGTGACAAGCGTCTCTGCTTGAACTTACTCGATGAGGAAGTTCCAGGTTTGTGTGGAAAATCTGGTTCTTTTTTATGCGATAAGTGACCGAGCACTCTCGCCTGCAGCGTTCAGCATTAAAATCAAACAACCCTTCCTGGAGAACACGCTCGTTTTAGCGGATGTCTACCATGTGCGAATTATTTCCGTGGTTAGCGACGCTACAACAAGAGGTGCCCTCCAAGTGGCTGTGGTGCTTGTTAACGAGTACTTCGTGGCTCATGAATTTGCCGTTTGCATATGTGATTGCCCGATGACCTGCGGTGCAAAGGCAACTGTTAAAAAAGACCTGCCACCGCACTCCGCTGAGAGATTATCCTTTTTGCTGCCACTAGAGGAGACCAAAGCAAAAAAATACCAATGCGCTGGTAAGTGTGTAAATGTTCTATCCAGGAAATTGGCAAGTGGCAAATCTCTCGTATCCATCCACCCAGCCACTCGCACACACACGACTAGCGAAGGACACTCCCCCACAGAGCGCTAAAACTTTTAATCCTTGATGGAAGTTTCTTTAAATGCTTTAAGCCAAACGAGATGTATTTCATTGTAGATAGTTGGTCTCTTTTTGTACTCCCTCCTTCCTTCTAGTGGATGCGCCCTCTTCGCTGAGAGAGGGGAAACTTTCTGAAAGGATGTTGATGAATATGTTGATAATGCTTTGTCTGCCTATACGTATGTGTATGGATGTGCACTAGTCGCCGCGCTAGAGAACGAGAGCCGGAAAAGGTAAACTTTTTAATAACCATTGATGAGGGTTAATGAGTTGTGAAACTGAGTTAATTATAAAGTCAATGAGAGCGACTTTGATGTGCTGCTTGATAAGTTCTACAAGAAATGAAGTGGATGTTAATAAAATACCTGCTTATGCAAGTGAAAATGCACAGTTTATGGTGCGTGAATGGGATAAAGTCCCGTTGGTGAGGGGCCTTCAACAGTCCAAGGGAATGAACAAATATGTTCTGGTACTCGATGTCATTTTCCGTGCCTAACTAAGTAGCCATTGTGTAAAGTATTCGAAAAGGAAGACGGAAGAGTTAAACAAGCTCTTATCTTGTTTACGAATACCTCGAGGCACGGTTATACTCTCTGAGGACGGCTTTTAATGAATTTTAAGTCCCTTTGGCTTAGAAATGAGATGCGTCACAGGTGAAACCACTTCGGGGCTTCATATCTGGATGATTTGAAGCTGAATCAAAAAGTTGGGTATGTTCATTTCCAGAGATATGTCGATTGATTTACAATTCAATGGGGTGTGGTAACATGTCAATTTGTATACCAACTTCGCGTCCATGTGAGAGTCAAACCCGGAAGTCTATCTTATTTGAATCATTCATAAATGCATACAAACGGACATCTCAAATGTCTACATATACAACAGGACAGTAAGATTAACAGAACAATTAGAGTCCTTTATTATTTCACAAATAGCAAATCATACATGACTGCTGAGAACAAACTTTTAATTTACAGGGTAATTGCTAAAATTTTATGGTTCTCCTGTGTGAGGCAGGTGTGCAAAATGTCACTTCCGCAAGTTGCAAGTAGCTCAAAATTAAATTTTGAAAATGATACTAGATCTTCCACTCCTTTACTGATGAGTTGCATTTTATGTCAAAAGTTAAATTCAGACAACAGTGATCTCAAATTCGACCTTTCGTTTTAACTCGCTGTGATAAATTCATGATTTCCAACTTGGCTACAGAATCCTTTACTTTGTTGTACAATTATCTATTTATCATCATCATCATCATCTTCTAACTCGCATGCTCCTCTAAACCACTCCCGAGAGCTCTCCAGGTAACTCCATCCTCCGCCATCGACTCTAACTCATCATGATTTATGCCCAAGCATAGCCAGGGGAGTTTTTGGACTTGGTCCAACCACCTAGTCTGGGTCTGCCCAGCGGTAGCCTTCCTGATGGAATCGCATTCAACACTCGCCTCGGAAGTCGTGACGAAGGGGACATTCGTGCCAGGTGACCAAACCAACGAAGCATAGCCCTCTCCGTTCCTCGCTCAGTGCCGTAATTCTCACCCTATGCCGGCGAGTAATTCCCACAACAGCAGGGAGAAATCTGATCTCCGCAGCTTGTATTCGCGATCTTATTCCTTCCTTTGACAAATACTGAGTTGAAAACCGCTGACTTGGCTTTGACACCAAGGTCGGCCTTCCTGATTACAGATCTTCCAAGCCGTTTCTAATTTGATCCAGCTTGACCAAAGAGATGCTTAAACTTCTCCACCTGCTTCAATGGGGCTCCACTAACCTGTAGGGTGCATTGCATAGGCGCTCTGGAGATTGTCCACGTTGACCTCCATTCCAGCATCAGCACATACGGCCACAGACCTATCGAGTGCGCGCTGGAGTTCCATCTGAGAAGATGTGAGGATAATTAATTCATCTGCAAAAAGGAGATGAGTTACCCTCAACTCTCCCAATGTGAAACATTCATCACCACAGCTGCGCTACAACATCCTGTCTACATATACAATGAAAAGGAGAGGTGACCAGATGCACCCTTGGCGAAGTCCAACGCCTACGGTTAAAGGTGTTGATTTAGCACCGTTATGTGTATAGAGACCCAATGGCCCTCAGAAGGGGACCATCAGTCCCATACCCTGGCAGAACACTCTAGAGTTTACCTCGAAGGACTCGGTCGTATGCCCTTTCAAAATCCGCAAAAAATCGGTATTTGGGCTTGTTATACTCCAAAGCCGTCTCAAGTACCATTCTTAGAGTGAAAAGCAGATCGGTTGTACTTCTACCGGGACGAAAGGCGCACTGTTTATCCTCCATCCTGGGCTCGACCGTAGGTCTAGAACGCGCTTCCAAGACCGTAGAGTAGACTTTCCCGGGGAGACTTAAAAGAGATATGCCCCTGTAGTTGGAGCTAGTTTCAGAATCCTCAGGTGTCTCACCACGTTCCCAGGCCACTTTAACTACACGAGAGGGCCATAAAACTCACTCGTTACCCATTTCCTTAAGCATTTCTGGCCGGATTTCATCCACACTGGCCGATTTGCTGACTTTTAGCGACTCAATCACGAAAATGACGTCCTCCACCGTTGGGCTATTCTCCGTTCTACTCAAAACTACGGGTCTGCCGTCCTCAGTGCCCTGTTCGGGATTGCGCAGCTCTGAAAAGTGCTCGCTCCATCTGCGTAAGATGTTCACCTCATTGGAACGCAACACACCATCTTTGGATTTGACTCCTTCGATGATGTTCAATTTCCTTCCTCTGAGTCGGCGAATGGTTTGCCAGAACACCTTTTTCGCAGATCTATGGCCGCTTTCCAACTTCTCGCCGAACGCCTTTCAAGACTGTTCTTTAGCTGCTCACACAGACAATGACAGCTGCTGAAAACCGTCGCAGTTCTTCCTACCTCTCTCTACACGCGATGGAACAGTTGGAAGTCGCTCAAACCTTTCAGCAACTCACTGTTCTGTAGTGTCTCCCACCGTATGCGCGAAACCACTCTTGGTTTCCGCCTTGGCAGGAGAGGTACTTTGTCAGTGAGGTACAGCGTACACAACACCAAGTGATGATCAGTTGACAGTTCAGTCCCTCTCATAACAAGAACATCACAAACCATCAACGACATCTGTTGAAGACTCTGACGGTACCATGTGTACCAGTCTTTGTCTGGAAGGAAGGTGTTCATTATGGACATGCCATTTGCACAGTAGAAGTCCAACAACTTCTCTCCATTCGAGTTCTGGTGAGGATCATTGTTCCTTCCAATCACACTCCCCCATGTCGTTACATCTACACCCCCGTGGGCATTGAAATCACCCATCAGGATATAGGAATCCATTTCGGCTACCCTTTCCAGGGCAGCATCAACTTCATCCAGGACAGACGCGTACTCTGACTCTAGATGTGTTGCCTAAACCTGCACCAGAGCCAAAGTTGAACTTTCAAGCTTGAGCCCTAAAATCTCGACACTCCCTCCCAATGGCCAAAACTCTGCCTGCCAACCTGAGACTTGTGAGCATTACGACACCCGCCTGTGCAGGCATTTGAGGTGCAACTCCCGTCCAAAAGATCCACAGTTCTAGATCCCCTTTGTTTTGTCGAGGAGAAACCCACGACATCCAAACGATACCTGGGAGCCTCCTCGAGCAGCTCGAGATCCTGAAAGCTATGAGACGTTACATGTGCCTATCCTAATTCGATGCCGTTGCCCGTTGCGTTTTGCTCATAGTGGCTCACGAGGGCACTGCTGGGGACAGGCCGGCCACCAGACGCTCTCATACTGCCACTGTTCAGACCTGGCTCCGAATGGAGCCCTGGTACACCAGGGTACGTCAGTGAAATTTACCCTTGGAATGTCTTTCACAATAAGGAAGACTTTTACCATTTCCTTTCGAACATTGTTCAGAATAGCCGGACTCCCAATAGGAAAAAAGTCCCGTGGGAAATGTATGCACAATAAACACGAACAAAGAAAGGAAAAGTGCGGAAGCTTTCTGGAAAGCTGATACTATCCCTGATGCAAGCTGAAAGATAACGAAAGCTCCGTTGAAAGCTGGTACATTTTCCACAATCATGTGACTTTTTTTCCCGCCGCAAAATGTTTCTTTAAAATAAAATACTTCCGAAAACAGAATATAAAGTGTTTATTCATTCAAAACAAAAAGAAAAGTGGTATTGCCTAAAAGTATTGAAGAATACTACCTGCAAGCCAGATTTGAATACAGAACCTCCACGAATGAGTTAGTAGAGAGCATCGCACGCAGCCAGATGGGAAGTGTGAAGGGGAAGCAACGCACCAACCCAGTCCAACAAAGGACTCGAAATCGTTTTTCAAGCAACACAATACAATGCCATTCACTGCGTCGTGGTACGTTTTGACTTTTATAAGAAGAATGAGACCGATCAGAGCAACGTAATCTCGCTTAAGCGAAGCACCCTGTCACCAAAACTTGCCACCCTGTCACCGATCACTCCAGTGATAGTGCCGTTAATTCGATCCCAACGGCAAATGGTGATTGGACCAGATTTGAAAATCAGATAAAAGCGTCTTAACTTTGCTTTCACTGGGATTCGAACCTGGGACCCCACTAACCAAGGGCCGTCACTTAACCAACTGCGCCGTCCAGTCGCCCAGCAAGACACAGAATTTATTTTTCAAACGTAAAACAAGAAAATCAAGAAAGTAAACCCCTTTTATCTCAGACTACTTTAGATCGCGACTTGAAGTCAGAGAGTATTTGCGATTCAATCCATTGACTTCGTTAGACTCCTCATTGGGATGACACAATCCGTTAATAAAATCTCAAACCGATGCACTTGACATACGCTCGCATCGCCGCAAGTTGACTTTCATGGGGCATGTGTGCTGTTCGATTAAGCTTCATTCAGTGTGACAGGTTATCTGCACTTCACTCTCTACCCGCTGCCACTGGCGGTGTGACACATCGCTTGGCATAGGGTTTAGCCTTTTATTACATTCAATGTTGTCATATACGCCACAGTGCAGGTACACTAACACCCACTAGAATGGGGGCGTTTGCACTTCACTTAACATTCTCGCACCTTGTGTACCAGTTTCCCACATATTTCTTCCCTTATCCGTTGCAGTTGAAGTAAAGTCACCCGATCAAAAAGTAATTTCAAAACGAAAATTTATCGTTGAACCCACAGCACGATGCCTCTGCAGTTGGGATTGCAGCTGTCACTGTGTCCCGGATTTGGTATCGCACGAAGACTACAACGTCTGTCGCAAGCTCAGCAAGAATGATGAGGACTGGGCCGGGTTTATCGAGGGCACAGGAACAAATAGCCGAAGCTTGGCTGGATGGGGATTGTTCTGGCGGCAGATGACTCAATACACGTTTGCCCTAGTGTTCATCATGCTGTTGCTGGGTTGAGTATTCACAGACTCTGCGTCCTTGGTTGTGCAGTGGGATGCTTAGCAAACCATCGCCATCGACGCAATTCTCCGGGGCACGCTTCGGTAAAGATTTAACGTTGAATTTGCTTTCCGCAGGATTTCTTAAAGCCTCTCTGGGAGCCGTGGGGCTGCATCGCATCAATCGAATGGGTTACGACTACGTGCAGCCATTACTTAAATATGAATACGCAAGCAGGTTGGTTATTTGCATGGCGCTCTGCTCCAACACGGTGTGGTGGCCTCCAAGAATGCACGGACCGGGCGGGCGCTCCGCATTAAACTGGGTCATTATGCATTGTGGTTCGATAAGAGCTTTTGTTTGAATTTCCCTATCCTTCATCTTTTGCCCCTACAAAAATTTTCTCTTCTTTTGGTATGTAGATGGCGGCGATTTTTTATCAATACATTGTTCTTCGTAGTCTTGCCATTTATTTTTTGCTGCAAGTGCTTTATGCCGAGCGAGGAGGACCTATTGGTTGCTAGCACGGAATGGCAGTACTCCTTGCTGCAGCGAGACGTATCAGATGAAAGCAGCGACGATGGTGCTGCAGCTGGTGGCACTGATGGCACTCAAAATGGTCGTCGTGGTGATGGTGGAGGTTGGAAACCCCACGGACGGTACCGATATAATAATGATGACAATGGCACGGGCGGTGGTGGTGGCACCAGAGCCAGTCGGAGAGGAGAAGGTCGAGCTGAAGCAAAACACCGTCGTGTTAGGTATGGCAACAACATAAATGACGACGACGACGATGACGAAGAGGAAACCATTCTAAGTCAAGTATGGATATTAGGGATGATGGAAATTTAATTTTAAATGATGAAATAAATTTCGATTTCCATAGCATTTCGAGAGCGGAGAAGGCTCGCAAATTGCGGAGATGGGAATCGGTCATACCAAGCTGAATGAATACCTTGTCGGTGCTTGTGAGTATGACGATGACGAGGAGGAGCGCGATACAAACTACGTTCTGCAGGCGTTGACAGAAAGTCGTGAATCCATAAGGAAACTCGTAAGTTCATTTTTTGTATGCACGTGACTCAGTTGATGTTCGTGTTAAGGATTAGTCTTAAAGTGTGCTGCACAAATATTTGGGTTGAATTATGTGAATTATAGAACTGCCATGGTCGAAGATTGTCGATATCCACTTGACCTAGATGCCATTGAGGGATGAGGCAGCAGGCCACAGTGTTGGATCATTGTCCTTCTTCAAGGATTTCTCTTAATCATGGAGGCGCTTTGCATTTTTGTTGATAGTTCTTTTTCCATCTTGAAGGGTTCACTCCCATCTTTGTTGTAGATCTGGATCATCCATTGAATATTCATGTAGCATTGGCCTTGAATTTCTTTTCCATTACTGACCACGATATAGGCAGCAGAATCTGACTCCTGATGATTCAGTAGATGGAGGTATACTCTGCACCCACTTACACCAGATAATGAACTGTCCTTATTGAGTTCTCAAAAATGGAGTCGGGATTTTCGTGTCGCGGTGGAATAATAGTAAAATGGGTGGCGCTACAGGCCATGGAGGGCCAGGGACCATGTAGGTTCTCAGCAACCACTCGTGTTGTGCGTGCTATTGCCCCTGGGACTTACAGTTTTATGCCGATTCCGAACGACCAACTGGAGAAGCTTTTATCTTTCCGTCTTACAAACAATTGTTTCTAATTTTAAAGGACTAGATGGCGCAGTTGGTTATGTGCCTGTCCTTCGTTAGACTGGTCCCCGGTTCGAATCCCAGTGGAAGCAAGGTTAATACGCTTTTATCCGGTTTTCAAATCTGGTCCAGTCACCATTTGTCGCTGAGATCAAATTAACGTCACTATCACTGGAGTGGTCGATCGGTGGTAGTAGTCTGACTGTGGGTATCTCAATGGACTAAGATGGTCTACGTGTGCTGGTGAATGCACTAGCAGCCTCCTTCCTATCCACAATTAATAGTCCCTGCCTTAAGAAGACTCAAAGATAGTAGAAGAACCGCCAGAATTGGAAGTAAACTGGTTTAAACTAGCGAAAGATTAGTGAAGCCGACTGCTAGGCTAGCTAGGCTTCTGCTAAAATAAGCCCGATATGAGTGTGAGATTTAAATGACAACCACATCATCCCTCCGTTCAACATGAAACACGATGGCTTTGCTTTGGAATTCTTGCAATAAGTCAGTTATTGGACACTTAAAGCATGCAGCGAATACCCTCTCTTGAATCAATATTTAATGCTACTTCGTAGCACGCTAGATTCGTCCGAGCCCTTCGCGAGCAGCCGGATATATGACACCGAACGAAAATAATAACATTTATGCCATCCTGTATTGGTATTTGTTGTGGTTATTCGCAACAACGGAGCCGCTCGTCGCTCGGCGCTCTGATTACTTTACAATTGGATTGGAAAATTAAATCATATAATTGCATACGCATATTATCGCGAACGTGTATTAATTCATTTTCAGGCAACGTGCTCTGCACGGCTGCATTCACATTCGAAAGGCGAAAATCGCTCGTTAACCAAATATTTTCAGTTCTCATATTCTACTAGGGTTGCGTTATTAATATTTATGCGCCGAAATCCAAAATCAATATGCATTCAAATAAGGTAAGCCGCCCTCCTATCGTAGCGAAAATAATTGATACGCGATTGTATTTACTGCTGCACGCATTGCTCATCGTGCAACAAATAATCATAAAACTCGCGAAAGCGGCGAATTGTTGTAATTATTTACTTTAACAGTACATTTTTATTAAAGTATGATCGTCAATATTCAGAATTACATTCTCTGTGTAGGAAAATTCATACAACCGTGGATTATTTGTTGATGTACGAGTAAGTAAGGTGCCGGGTGGGTCAAATCTCACCCCATTCCATGACACTTCCGCTTCGATTCTTCGTATTATCGTTGGATTCTGCTTGAGGTAGACGTGCTCATAGTCTAAATCAGAAGTGAAGTACTACACAGAGAAAATGGAGGGATAGGGATATCCATCTTTGGTCATTAGTGTCCCTAGTCCATACCGGGGTGTAGTGGTGTCCCCTTGTATTTTACACAAACCATGGATCCACCACGCAATGGCGGCCGATTCGTGGATTTTAGTGGGAGGAAATGGCGACAGATTACTGAATTTGCCCACGATCCATGTATTGTTGTGCGGAGGGTCATATATGGAATTTCGTGAATTAAAATGTAATGCAATGCCCACTGAACTGGAACTATTTGACCTCAATTTAAATCTTAGATTTTATAACTACAGCCTATCTGACAAACTGTCCCAAAAGTTAGTTTCACTCTATACCCTTAATTAATGAATTCTGAAAACTCATACATTCAAATTACATTTTGATAAGCTCAGACTATAACTTGCTCAAATGGGAGCTTAAGGAATCGACTTCATGAACATACGCTTTGTTCGGTCATTTACCCCTCCATACTGAGTTGAAATTTAACACCAACATTTGGAATAACGTCTAACTAATCAGCGAATTTTCAAATAAGAACTCTAATTCACACCTCTACTAGGTTGGGAAGGGTATCAGCTGTTCGCCAGCTGATCTCAAGAGTTCACACGTATTCACAGCCACGGGACAAAAAGCGCATAAAAAAAACGCTGTCAGAAGAAATCAAGGAGGAAGAGAAGTAGAAGATGGATATCTCTGGTTAGAAGATGGCGGATGGTTATTCACGAAATTATGTGAATGCCGTTCTGTCTAAAAAATAGTTGTTAAAAATTCCAAGGGGCACTAGAGGTAGAAGTTGGCTGTCTCTATAATACTAAATTACTGGTTCATCTAGTTATTATCCTGTCTTCGGAAACACCAAAATCACATACACCAACATCACTATAATAAAGTTATTGCAAAAAAAAAAATGTCTGGTCAATTGGCGGAGTGGGTTGGTGCGTTGCTCACGCTTTCTGTGTACTTATCCGGATTTTATTTTATAGGCAACGACACTTTTTTGTTTTCTTTTGAAAAATTTCGCATTCTGCTTTTTGGAGTAATTTTCGTATTTCCAACGAACATAATGAAATTTGTCGTAGAAGTCAGTTATGTGTGGATCGGAAATCCGCGCCTTCAAAAACTCAATGCTGTCTGTTATCACACAGGTGAACCCTTGATCCGATTTTCCATGAAACCGGAAATCTTTCCGACACAGCACTTAGTCGGAACGATCGAACATATTTGAGGTCGCCAACAAAGCTGCGAAATGTTTAGGTTTTCTTAATCGATGCAAGAAATACTTAACGCCCTCTGAATTGGCTTTAATTTATAAGACGTATATCCGCTCCAAGCTCGAGTACAATGCTCATATCTGCTCTGTTTCCCCCAGACCCTTCACCTACAAGATAGGATCCAAAAGCCAGCAATAAAACTTATGGAATACTACAATATTGCAGATTCATTAGAAACACCGACGTGCCGTCTCTTCTTTGTTCGTTTGTAGGACTATTTTACCAAACGATACTGAAGTGAGCTGGCCAACTACATTCCTCCTCTCCATGAATTCCGCCGCAATACACGTCTCGCCAGGAATGCTCATCTGTTTACCCCGCAGCCTATTTTCGGACGCACAGTTAAATTCACCCAATATGAAATGCTCTCCCTAGCCTAATGTCTCCCGAAGACTACATTCCGTGGATATTTAAGACCAATGTGCACAAATACCTTCTCTCCCTTTCTCACTCTCTGACTTCGGCCCGTGCTGTGTCTTGACCCCGGACACTTAAGGGTATTAACAATCCCTTATGCGCGCGCACATAATAAAAAAAGAACCTGCTGGTTGGACCAGGTCAAACTGGTTTGGCTTGACTATAACTTCTGATGAGTTAGAATCGATGGCAGAGAATCTCGCCACCGACACTATTTTAGTAGATCATTCGGGACACTGACCCATAAGCGTCTGCCGTGCCCAAACGAGGACACCTAAAGAAATGCCTTAAAGTTCTTAATAATTTGTTTGTTCTCCCTTCTTTCGTTGACATTGACGTGTTTTTAGACAGAAGAGCAGTTTTTTGGGTTTATTTTGTATTTTCTTATAACAAGAATACTTTTTACCAATTAATAAGGACATTTTGTTATTTCCACAGTCAAGTTTTGTTTGGGTCCAAATGGGTTAAGTCGTTGTCATATTTTGCTACTTCGGCACCACACTCCCGACGACCCTTTCGATGGTCGCTGAAACGGATCAAAGCTCCGATTTGATTCTCCTAAACCTGAGACCGTGAGATTCCCTCATCATTAATGGCCGTTCGTCTTCCCTTCCCTTATGTCGTGCGTTTCGTATGAATTTCTTGTCACCCTTGTCACCGTCAGAATAAATTATTTCGCCATTCACGTTTGTCCTAATTGTAGGCGATCAATCAATTGTAGGGTAATTTTCCAACGGTTTGGGCAATTATCATAACTCGATGACGTTGACACACGCAACATAAGTGACGTGTGACTGTTCATTTGGCCCCTTCATCCACCTGTGACCACCGTAATCCGCCGAGTACTTGCCCCCAAGCCGTTCAATGTCGCACGATTTGGAAATGAAAATTAATTTCAATTTAATTACCGGTTACGGGGTTATTTCGAATCCGAAAACTGTCAACGATAACGGAAACCAACAAGGGGCGAGTCGGCGACTTAGCTCTGACGGCGGGATAGGGCCAAATACTCTCTCGAACCCGGCTGAAGCTCGTCGCTTTTAATTGAAGAATCTTTTGCATCTGCAAATCTTTATCTAATTGCAAATGGGACGAGGATTCTTTTTCGCTTCTTTCCGTCGTATCCCCTATTTCTTCGTTTTGCGAGGGATTGAGCGGGGTCGGACGAATGGAAGGGATAACACTGATTTTCTATTTTGTTTGCTCCCCGTCAGTCCTTCGGGAGGGGAGGATCTACCCATCCTATCTAGTCACATCTAAATTCATTTACTCCGGCAACGTCTGAAGATATACACACAGTCACATTATCGAACATCTAATTTCAATTAACTCCCTCTCTCTCTCTTGACTCGCTTCAGCTGAATACGCAATGCAATGAGAGTATCGATCCGAAGGACCCAAGGGCGCGACAGGCCGAGGAGTATGTGAGAAAACTTGTTGCAGCGAAAATAGTCTATCGCATCTTCGATAAGCCATTGCAAAATGTGGACGTCCCTGTGGGGCAGAGATATTCAATCCGAGGCTACTTCGTGCCGTCAGTCGGCCCAGGATACCAGTACTTCACGCCGAGTCCCCTGGCACAACTTCGCCGGATCACGGTAAGTAGCAATACATCTTGTGGAAGTTCATATCCCCGACGTAATTTACTCAATCTTCCGTTTTGCATTTTGAGGCTAATACAACTGCCATCCTGCTGCCACCGGTCATGCTCCAAGCCGAAGCGTTCTCCAGGGAGTACAACAGCAAAGTGGAAGTTTTGCAAGCCAGCGATTTGTCAGTTAACCCACCCGGGGATGCACCGTGCATTAACAGTTCAAACGTCGCAGATCCCAGCCAATTGACAAGGGCCAGGACATTGGATATATCCTCATCGCAGGTGACAAAACCATTGGGCGGCGATGCGACTAATGCAACAATGCGCTAGCCAGTCGCCCCGTTCGATAATGGAGCCGCTGCTAAGGACAACCTTATTGGTGATGCAAGTAATGAGAGTAATTCGATGGCGAGATAAAAGGATTCATTACTGAAAGGCACCGAACAAATGACATCGCTGGAGTAATTATCCTCCGACACCTCCGAACGACCCCCCTAGGGCTTGTTAGCGATAATCTCTGCTTAACGTGTGCACAGGTCTTGTGTCACCTGCTCTGCCCACAGAGTGACCCGGTGCATTCACATGCCTATGACGGTGACGTGAACAGCACCGTACCGGGCGTTAATGTGCAAGGATGTGTTGTTAGAAATTTGAATGTCATTTAGCGAGCTCGGTTATCCAGGCGTGTGTGCAGTGCGGTATGTGGGCGAGTGTGGCGCAGCTCTGTTGCCGGTATTTGCGGGGACCATAATGGGATTACATGTTTTTGGGGTTTTGTAATGCTTATGCTGACAAAGTTATATCATTAATGCATCAAATTTTGTAACGCAATTTTCATTTTTGTATTCATTTATAATATACACAGGTGCATGGGCGTGCATGTTGCGCCCGGTTTGTTTTATCGGTTCAGTGCACCACTTGTTCGACGAATAAAATTGCATAATTATTTATTGTGCTGCATGATGCTGGGGTTAGACCATTATGTGGACTTTTTTTGTCTTGTTTTGGGCTCAATATGCCTGGCTTGTAAAGAATCGCGAAATACATGGCCTACAACAGATGTGAAGTTGTGGCAGGAAATATAAAACCGCAGGACACAACTTCATCATGTCTCTTCAGCAAAGGGGTGTTTGTTGTGCATATGATGGACCGTATGACCGTATGATTCAATGTCAATAGTCGTGTCCACTTCAACCTTCCGGTCGGTACAGTCGAACCCGGCTAGTGGCACACCAACCGTGCAAAGAAATATTGTGACATTAAGCGGGTTGTGCTTTTATCCGATCTTTCTTACAAACTGTATTAAAAATGCGAAAATGCAATAAAAGGGTTGACTTCCCAAAATGCGAATTAATGCTGAGGACTTATTTTCAAAATACTGGTGGATTACGCACTAAATCAAATGAGCTTTTCATTAACTCTTCGCTTTATGAGTACGACGTGATTATTTTGACTAAGACATGGTTACACTACGTTTTTCTGTCATGAATGTTTTGATTCCTATTATTTAGTCTACCGAAACTATCGTCCGTGTGAATCTGTGATGTTAAATCGTGGTGGAGGAATTCTTATCGCAGTAAAAACTGTTCTTCATAGCCAACAGAGCGGTCGGTTGTACAGAGGTCAGGTGGAGGACGAGAGAAATTTGTTTTATTGTGTTTTGCACATTGCACCGATATTTCCACGAACTGGAGCAATGTTAGCCACGAGCTCTACATGGATTGAATGCTGAATATATAGAATTCCACTACAAAGTGACCGGCGCATAGTGGTCCCATAGAGTAAAAAAATACCCTCAAATGAAATACTTTCTAGAGAAATGTGCGCTCAAATTTCATAAACGGGTTTTTCATGTTGGTTACCAATCTCTCAAACTAGGCGTTTAAATAAGTAGAAGTTTGTAGGGATGTTTTAATGTTTGTGGACTGTCTGTCTGTGTGTGTAGTTCCAAAGGACTTCAATGAGAGACCTGAGAGCTGAAACCATTCTCTATTTATACTGCAAAAATCATTGACCACATGAAAATGTCCATTGGTTTACAATAACCACGTTACTGGAAATATGACTTGTGGAGCTTAACCTTCAGAGATGATTGACTTATCCAAGTTGCAATCCAAAACATTAAGGAGCTCTAAGACTGCGAATGTCAACATTGCACTGTTTTTTTATATTGTGACGTGTTTCGGATAATTCGAATCGTGAACACCAACCACCACTGTCAACAAATCACTCAACCGCCACTGTCCACCTAGCGTTGATGTCGCCATTTATACATCAGGTGAGGCATCGCTCATATTTCCGAAGGCCAGTATCGAAACAGAGGTTGTTGTTCACGGTGTTATAAAACAGCTTTATGTAGCTGAAGCGTTGTTTATGAACCTTATTTACAAAAGATCACCACCAGAATACCAGATGACGTCCATAGCCAGATGGCGACAGTTAGCGATTAAAAAAATGTATATTACAACTACACTTACAAACTAAGGGTTACGGTGTTGGCTCAACAATTGGGGTCCAACTGATGTACTTTGTTTAATTCAATGTTTATTATTATTGTCGGTTTATTGTTTATTTTGTATGTCCTACAATGGCTGGTGCTTACTGGTAGATTCCATACAGCTCGTTGTTTGACGTCGTTGGAAAGTTTTCCTCGTTTAGCAGATTTAAAGTATCGAGGTAGCGTTGTCCGGGGATTGTGTTTCTCAGGTTCTTGATTTCCTCGTAAGGATGGTTGTTGATTTCTAGTACCTGCTTTCTGAACAGTGTCACCATATACTGTTGCAGGGGGATGATCCGTGCTTGGTCGTATAGCCTATTCTTGTTGTGGTGCCTTAGACGGTCCCTGTCGACGGTCAGTCCGGAACAAGCTCGCATACATGCACACAAATAAAAACAGTGGCTCCCAGGATAGGTAGGGAGTCAAATGCAGTGTAAAGGATAACTCATATGTAGAAACCCGTTTTTTAAATGAATTTCAAACCAATAATCTTCTCCTGGAAATCGAGTGAATTATGGGTTCATGTAGGATGTGCTAATAAATGGGCACGATTGAGCGTGGACTGTTTAGCGGCGTTCTCACTCAACAATTTGTCGCGGTGATTTGTTGACAAATTGTTGAGTGCGAACGCCGCTTTTGTTTTGTCATATTTTTGGTGTGATATAAAGCGGGTTGTGCCATAAAGCGCTGTGGTATTAAAGGGCTTTGCGTCAGTACAACTTGTACCAAAACGACAAATGCCTTCGCGATAGTGCTTTATTAAGCGGTTTGTACTATTAAGCGATGTAAAACAGTTTGCAAGAGAGATCGGATAAAAGCACAACCCAGAATATTTCATTGCACGGTTCGACTGTACCCGATGTCAGCAATGTTAGGTTAAGTTACCATATGTCAAATTAAAATGCAATTTGACACGAATTAAAGGACACCTGGAAGCCTTGAGTTATGTTGGTTAGCCAGTATTTATGGCCAAAAAACACCTTTATCGTTTTTTTTAATTTATTTATTTTATTTTCTTTTTATTTTCGATTTAAAATCTTACACTTCATTAACACACCATCTACTTTGCTCGAAATCTAAGGCAAGGGTGTGTCTTCTTTTATTCCTCTAACACTTAACACCGAGAAACTAACAGGACTGCCCACCGGCAGCTGAGCTCCTAGTGGTGGTGGGCGGGCAACTGGTTTGGGGTGTAGGAGTAGGAGTTTATTTTTATACATTCCAAGCCTGGCTACCGAAGCGCAACCCCCCAAATGACAAGAAGAACACGATTGACCTCGGATATTGTCTACCCTCGTGTGCCAGGGCCGCATTTGAAGCCAGGCCTGAATGGTGGCAGTATGCGAGCGTCTGGTAGCCGGCCTGTCCCCAGCAGTGCCCTCGTGAGCTGCTATGGTGGTAAGGAGGAAGTCACATAATCACAAACCATTGCGTACGGGGAGCAAAAGGCAACGGACAACTCCATCGAATTAGGATAGGCACATGGAACGTCTCATCGCTTTCAGGAAAGGATCTCGAGCTGCTTGAGGAGGCTGCCAGGTATCGTTTGAATATCGCATTTTATCCTCGACGAAGCAAAGGGGTGGAAACTCTTCCTGTCGGGATTTGCACCTGAAATGTCTGCATAGGCGGGAGTGGGGATACTCACAAGTCTAATGTTGGCAGGCCAATACCCTGGCCAGTAGAAGGGAGAGTCGGGATCTTAAAGCTCAAGCCTGAACGGTTAACCTTGGCTCTGGTGCAAGTGCATGCACCAGATCTAGAGTCAGAGTACGCGGCTTTCTTGGATGAAGTTGATGCTGCCCTGGAAAGGGTGGCGGAAATGGATTCCTATATCCTGGGGTGATTTCCATGCCCACGGGGGTGTGGATGTAACGACATGGGGGAGTGTGATTGGGAGGAATAGTGATCCTCACGAGAACGCGAACGGAGAGAAGTTGTTGAACTTCTGCTGTGCAAATGGCATGTCCATAATGAACACCTTCTTTCCACACAAAGGCAACCATAAATAAACATGGTACCGTACGAGTCTTCAACAGATATTGTTGATAGATCTCTTTGTCTCACGATGCTACGTGTGTGAAACGGATGGTTTGTGATGTTCGTGTGATGAGAGGGGCTGAACTGTCAACTAATCATCACTTGGTGTTGTGTACTCTGTACCTCACTGACAAAGTACCTCTCCTGCCAAGGCGGAAACTAAGAGTGGTTACACGCATACTGTGGGAGAAACTACGGAACAGTGAGTTGCGGCTAAATTTTGCGCGGTACATATCTGAAAGGTTTGATTCCAACTGTTCCATCGCGTTAAGAGGAAGAGAATGGCGACTGTTTTCAGCAGCTGTCATTGCCTCTGCACGGCAGTTCTGTGGAGTGATGCTGATGGTACTTGAGAAGGCTTGGGAGTATGCCAAGCTCATCTACAGTTGTTTTGTGAATTTGGAAAAGGCATACGACCGAGTCCTTCGAGGTAAACTCTGGAGTGTTCTGCAGGAGTATGGGATTGGTCCCCTTCTGAGGGCCATTGGGTCTCTATACACAAACTGTAGCAGCTGTTTTCGGCTTAACGGTGCTAAATCAATACCTTTGACCGTGGTCGTTGGACCTCGCCATGGGTGCGTCTTGTCACCTCTACTTTTCATTGTATATATGGGCTGAATGTAGCAGAGCAGCCGAGGCGAGGAGTGTTTCACATTGGGAGAGTTGAGGGTAAGTCATCTTCTTATTACAGATGACTTAATTATTCTCACATCTTCCCAGACGGAACTCCAGCGCGCACTCGATAGGTTTGTGGCCCTATGTTCTGAAGCTGGCATGAAGACTTGCGTGGACGAATCGGAGTGTATAGTTGTTTCAGGAACGTCGATTTCAGTGCACTCTACACGTTAGTGGAGGAGGTGGCGATGTTTTGGAATGCTGAGCTTTCCCTGAAGGATTGGTCAAGCTGGGTCAATTTGGAAACAGCTTGGTAGATATGTAATCAGAAAGCCCGAGATTTTGTGTCAAAGCCAAGTGAGGAGGCGGAGGATCGAGTTGCCATGAGATCTCTCGGGCGTGGTTTGGCTCCACGACAACTTTAGTGGGCATGCGGGTCAGAAGATGATGATGACCTTATGCTATAGATGAGGCCTTGATTAATAAGGTATTGTTAGCAATTTCTAGCATTTAGCATGTACTAGAAGAACCACTGTGAGCCCACTCGGCTTCACTAGCAGGGGTTCAAGCAGTCGCTTCAATTATAATCTCGGTCCAAGATGTGATTTGACAAATAGTCAATCCGGATGCAGTCCTGTTGGACGAGCACTTGTGGATTGAGTTGGCAACAATATTGGCAATTTTGCATAACCGTTGAGGTAAAAATGGCCATGGTCTGAGAGAAAAATGTATTTTTTTTGACAAAATCCGAATGGCCAACATTTCCAGCACCCAATTAGATTCAGTGGCCGCTACAAAGACGTAGTTTTCTTAATCTTCTATTTGGTTGATGGCTTAAGGTCGAAAGGATTGTACTCGTGCTCAGACTTTTCCTAGGTGCGATGAATTGCCTACACACTGAGGCCATGGAGACGATCGACCTCACAACAAAAATCACGTTGAGGTCTGAGGATGTGAGCATTGCCGTTGGCGTTAAGGAGCTGGACTTGTCCGCCTCTTGTCGATCCGACATTGGAAATTGGAGCAACAGCCCGTAGAGGGAGGGAGACATTGAAGAAGTCTATTTATAGCTGTCAGCAGTTGAATGCAGACTCCTGAGACTGCATGACTCAACGCATTGGAATCCTCCAAGCACTTAATTAAAACAAACTCAATTGCATTATGCACCCGTTGCTGGTCGTGGTGGCGTCATAGGCGAAGGCCAAAGGCAGTGTTGTACATGCACAACACTGCCTCTAGTGCCCTACATTACGAAACGATCACCTTTTCGTACGCAAGCGAGTTGAACTAATTAGAACTACAGAACCTATGGATGATGATGACGAAAACGAAAAGGCGTATAACTTATCTTTAGAGGGCCAGCTTTGGTCCAAATGCCCCAGTACCTTTACGACTCGACTGAGTGAGAAACTCTACATAATTCCTACCACTCATTGTTTACCAAATCGAATCAGCCGTAACGATGAAACTTTCGAACACATTATAAAATATGAATAATGTCAATAGGCTTGATATGTCCAGTTAACAGCTGATGTAACACACAGAGGTACATAAAAGTCGTGCATCGGTGATTTCCTCGCCTCTATGATGTAAGGCTCATAACATTTAACAGCAATTAAGGTCGCCGTCGCTTCATCTTTTCTTCTCTAAGAAAAGTAAAAGTGTCGAATGAGACTGAGAACAAGCCACATCCTTGCTGGCTTTCAACAATTAGCACTTAGGCGATAACTTGTCCCACGATATGTTTCCCCTTTTCACCGCTCATGTTGTCAACCCACTCTCAAACCAGCTGCAGGTCCGCAGTAAGTCACTAACATCCGCCGTGTAGACGCACTGGCACCACATGTCTCAATTATGCTTAATTCGCCAAGTACAACGCGGAGTGAACAAGCACCATTTGTATCCGCCCACAGACATGCTCACTAAATGCACATTCACACCCCGTGCCCATTCGTGCTGCGGAATCTCATCTTAATTAATCATTTCGCCGAAGGCCACGGACATGGATTGAACAAAAATCCGACGCATGAAAACAATAACAAGTGCCGGTCCACACCCAATTTTTGGCCGCCTCGCTGCTAACATTCGAAAATAAAAAAACACGACTTCCTTATTGTGAAAGTGCTCCGGAAGAGTGGGGTGGGGGCCTTTCGCAGGCCTGTGAGGTACCGAAACGCTAACAGCCACAGCAAACAGATCTCTAATGTGAATACATACATAATCTGATTTTTATTATGTCGAAGAACGCATTTCATTCACGGCTATTATGCAAACAAAAAGTTTTAGAAAATCATATGAAAAGGCAAACAAAACGATAATAACAATATGTTCTCGGGCACAATCGTAGATATGGATGTATCTTGTGTGCCTTTGCTGTGCGGCGGCGTGAAGCACTCACTCTATCGGCGGCGGCGTTTTCACCTTTCTCTCCCACATTCAATTAATCAATCTTCATTTTATTAAATGATTCGCTCAGGTCCGCATTTGTCTGGTCTCGGCGCCTGTTCAAATGTGGTTTTTCGTTTCTTATCGGTTCTTGCAGAAAATCAGACAAGATTTTTAGTAAACGGTGTTTTTTTTAGAAGCGGATAAGTTTAAATTGGCAGCCTTGTTTTATGTGAGAGTTGATTTGACACAGTTGTCGGTTCGGGATTAGTTTGGTGTGTAAAATAGGCAGAGTTCATAGACGTCAGCCCAATAAGATTTGCCACAAACGTAAGTTAACCGCAGTGACTGTGCATGAAAGCAGCCGGCAACTGCGTTCACAAAAGCAATGTGACAGTCAAACTGCGATTACATTGGCAGTGATGTTTGTTGCAGGATTGCAGGGAACCCGAAAAGTGGACTTGTTCATGCAAAAATGGTTCCTAAGAAAATCATACGAAAATTCTCTTGTTATTTGAAAGACCTTTCTGTTATTTGGAACATTTTGACTTTAAATTCATTTTACTTAAAAGCGTGGCCCTTTTGCTGCTGTTTTTTCTTTAATATTTTTTAAAGTCGGTCAGTTCATTATATCGTCCAACATTAAACCTAGATGGATTCGCAAGGCGAATTCTCATCGGGGATGATACTGTTGCACAAAATCAGATATCCCGGGTAGTTCAAACCTTGTGTATTGTGAAGTGGGAGAAGGCTCACCACAAAGGAAAAGACCAACATGTATCACTGGATCAATTTTCGATATCAAATGATTTAAACAGCAATAACATCATTTTCATCATCATCGTCATCATCATATTCTGACACGCATAATCCACTAACGGGGTCGCTGGGAGTAACCGCATGCACGAGAGTTCTCCAGGCAACTCGATCCTCCGCAATCGACTCTAACGCATCAGGAGTTATGAGCAAGCGCAATCAGGCTAGTTTGCGGACTTGGTCCAACCCCCTAGTCTGGGTCTGCCATAAGATTGCCTATCTGATGGAATCGCATTCAAGGCCCGCCTCGGAAGTCGTTATGAAGGGCACTCGTGGGACATTCATGCCACGTGACCAAACCACCAAAGCATAGCCCTCTCCGTTCGAAGAGGCAGCTCGTCAATGTTGAGTTCCTCGCGCACTGCCGTGTTTCTCGCCCTATCGCGGCGAGTAATTCCCTCAACACCGCGAATCTCATCTTAGCAGCTTGTATTCGCGATCTTCTTCCTTTGGTCCTTGCCCAAATTTCATGGGCATAGGTGAGAGTTGGAACAAATACTGAGTTGAAAACCGCTAACTTGGCTTTGACACCAATCTCGGCCTTTCTGTTTACAGATCTACCAAGCTGTCTCACCAGCTTGACCCAGCTTGACCAATCCTTCAGGGAAACCTCCTCCTCCCGTCACTCATGAAAAAGACCCCGGAGATGCTTAAACTTCGTCACCTCCTCCACTAACGTGTGGAGTGCACTGAAATCGACGTTCGTGAAACAGCTATACACTCCGATTTGTCCACGCAAGTCTTCATGCCAGCATCAGAACATACGGCCACAAACCTATCGAGTGCTCGCTGGAGTTCGAAGATGTGAGGATAACTAGGTCATCTCTAAAAAGAAGATGACTTACCCTCAACTCTCCCAATGTGAAACATTCCTCGCCTCAACTGCGCTGCAACATCTAGTCCATATGTACAATGAAAAGGAGAGGTGACAAGACGCACCCTTGGGGAAGCCCAACGTCTACGGTGAAAGGTGTTGATTTAGCACCGCTACAGTTTGTGTATGGAGACTGAAACATAATTTTTCGTTGACATTTTTTTTTTGAAATTTAAAACATACCTTCATTTTTTTCGAATCGATCTTCGAACCGTTGAATTTTATATTTCACATTACGGTTGGGTCCAGACGGCTTTGCTGCAATTTTTTGTTCGTGCCATTGGCCAAGTCGGAGTAGCATTTTGACCTCTGTATATGAGCTTGACCAGGAAAGCTGAAATCTAGTTCAAAATCCGCAGTTTACAACTTAGTCTCTACTCTGCAATCCGTTTTCTTTGTATAGCTAAACGACACAGTATTCCAACGGCAAAGAAATTGCATTTTAGCTGAATGCTGCACCTGCAAAGCAAGATTAAAAGGATCATAACATGCCGCATCGAATTTAATCAGAAATAACTCCATTTAAACAAAACCGGTTCGAAGAACTCCGTAATAATACCTGTGCTCTGCTTGTGTCTATTGTTGAAGAGCAATCTTTTGGACGGCTCTTAAGGTTTGCCAATCCGGTCATTGGTCGACCAACGGTATTGAAACTTATTCACGAACCTTATTCCGTCCAAATATTTGAAAATGCTGATGTCAGAGGAGAAGCGGATATTTCTTCAACCAAGCACCGCAGATTCTTTGGGCACACTCGCCACTGGATTGATGACAGTTTCCAAAGGAAATCGGTTGCTTTAGCATGTACACATATGATCCCATAAATAACATAATCCTGCTGATGAGTCAAAAATGATGTAAACTCCAACAACGGCGACTGACAACAGATCAAATCTGGCTTAAGCTTTCCTAGAGTTTGGTATCCCATCTGAAGACTTTTCGACACGTTCTGGAAGTGGTGTGGATCCAGCACTCCCTGAACTGACTGAATTGATAGCATCCACTGACATTGTTCGTATTTTAAAAGAGCAGTCGATTTATAGCAAACCTGAGAAGCATACGAACCCTGCGTACGAAATAAGGACAACGATCTTCGGACGTGCACGTGGAACGTAAGGTCCCATTATAGGCCACTTGCAGTCGAACAATTAGCGGAAGCCCCAGACTGCTACAAAGCAGATATAACCGCTATCCAAGAAGTGCGATGGGATGGACCGGGCAAGAAGAGGAAGAAAAACTGTGATATGTTCTACGGTGATTGCTACAAGCAACAAAACAAGCGCTTGTTTGAATGTGGATTCGTCGTTAGAGGCAAACTTAGGCAAGAAGTACCTGATATTCCTGATGTCTGATATGCGCACATGCCCCCACAGAGGAGAGAGACGATGATACTAAAGACAGCTTCTATGAGCTCTAGCTACGACATTAAAATTGTCACAGGCGATTTCAACGCAAAGCCAGGAAGAGAGAGCGTCTACAGGAAAGTACAGCCTACATGACACCACCTCTGATAACGGATTTAGGCTGATTGACTTTGCTGCGGGGAGAAATGTGTTAGTAGCCAGTACACAGTTCCCACATCTCGACATTCACAAAGGAACGTGGAGATCTCCTGATTAATCAACCGTCAACCAGATTGATCACATTGCGATCGATAAAAGGCACTCCTCCAACATTATAGATGTCCGAACGTTTCGTAAGGTTGCGGATATCCCGAAAACCGGCAGGACAAGGATATACTGTGAGCAAATTTGACGTCGGACGGCTGTAATCCCAAGAGATCGCCAAATCCTTTTCCGACCGAGACTCCCTTAATCTCTTAAGAGGTCCTACGCCGCCAACACCAAGTATTCAAGACCATTGGCAACATTGCCAAAAAGCCATCAAAGACGCCGCCTCTGACGTGCTGGGTTTTACTCGACCACCCCAATGAAACCCCTGGTTTGACGAAGAGTGTCGGCAGGCGAATGCAGTTAAGCAAGATGCCTATAAAGCCGTACTGCACAGGAGTACAAGAGCTGCTCGCGAGCTCTACGAGCAGAAGAGCAGAGACGAACACCGGCCTCTCAGGAGAAAAAAGAAGGGGCATGAGAAGCGCGCGATCGGTAGAATAGAGGGAATGAAGCAAGGAAGTTTTAGCAAAGGGTAAAGTTAGCCAGACAAGGCTATAAAGCCCGAACCGAAGCCTGTAAGGATGATCAAGGGAACATCGTAGTAGAATTGGAGTCGATGCTGAGGATATTCTGCAGACTGTATAACGGCGATGAGGAACCAAATACCGCTGTCAGGCAGATCGAACTATTCAACCCGAATGAAAGCGACGATATTGATGAACAATTCCGTCCACCCGGCCTGGATGAACTGAAGGTAGCCATATCTAAGCTGAAATCCAACAAGGCTGCTAGGGCTGAGGGCCTACTGGCTGAGCTTTTCAAAGCGGCAGGCGATGATTTGGTAAGGAGCATGCACCAACTGCCATTGTTTTCCCAATCCACAAAAAAGGAGACCGTCGGAATTGGGCCAACTATAGAGGCATCAGTCCTGTGAACATCGCATGCAAGATACTATCTGCCGTGTTGTGTGAACTCCTACAGCCGTTCGTCAACAACCTGGTCGGTCAATACCAGTGTGGCCTTAGGCAAGAAAAATCCATCATCGATCAAATATTCACGCTACAGCCAGACTTGGAAAAAACCCAGGAACAAAATACCGATACCCATCATCGACCTTCGTCGATTTCAATGCCTCGCATGACAGAAAGTATAGATACGAGCTATAGAGAAGAATGTCTAGTTTTGGCATCCCTACCCTAAAGAACGTCACTGTAGACTGGTAGAACTTTGAGGTAGTCAAAGGCTTTATCTACCTAGGAACCCCCATAAATTCAGACAACGACAATAGCGCTGAAATCAAATCTTGCCAATCGCTGCTTCTTTGGGCTAAGAAACCAACTGATAAACAAAGCGATCTCTCGCACAACCAAAGTGACTCTCTATAAGACCTTAACCGTCCCAGTCCTGCTATATGGCGCAGAGGCATGGACTTTGTCAAAAGCCGACGAAGATGTTCGTGGTTGCTTTGAGAAGAAAATTCTTCGGGTGATTTTCGTTCCCGTCTGCATAGATGGTGAGTGAACGAGAAGATAAAACGACGAACTGTACAAGCTGTTCAGCGACATCGACTTAGCCAGAAGAGTGGAGATCCACCGATTCAGATGGCCAGGTCATGTAGAGCGGATGGAAACCGGAAAGTCTTCGAATCCATGTCAGAGAAAAACCGCGACTCAGGTGGCGCACGCAAGTGGAAAGGGACCTCAACCAACTATGCGAGCGAATCTGGAGGCAGCTAGCTAAAAATCGAGCTGGCTAGAGACGCCTGTTGGTTGAGACCCAGGTCTACCCTGGACTGTAGCGCCACCATTAGTAAGTAAATAAGTACACAGAACCTGTCATTTGAAAGATTAGAAACGGGTCTGGTCGAAAAGCCGGTCTTATGAACCCAAAAAGCCTTCTTGTTGAGCCTTCTTGGAAAAAATCCGAAAATGTCTGAAAGACATCTTGCAAGCGAAGTAGAATCTTCAAATTTTTTACTTCATAAAGTGAAGAGAACTTCGGGTTGAATACAAATAAATTAAAAAGTGTTCCACATCGCAACGCAGAACAAATTAGATGCGAAACTACTGGCAAGCCTTATGCGGTGGGTAAATGTTTGTCTATGGCACCAAGCGTCGCGTATTCCTCTTGCCAACCTCACCTTCACCCACATCTTAACAGCTCCCACATTTCTGTTGTTATCGCTCGTCACAAACTGTAAAGATACAAAAAGTTGCCGCATAATGAGACTCCGTTTTTTTTTCTACATCACCTTGACGCACCCCAAATGACCAAATCCGTCCCCGGTGATTTGGGACAGGCCTCTGGAAATTGTTTTGGGATCACTCAGCCAAATTGTAATGGTGTGCACTTGAGAGCTCAAAAGCACTATCACTTAAGTGGACCCTCATAACTACACGGTCGTCATCGTTGTAGTATTCATCATCATCTTCGTCATCATGTGGCTGGTCGCTGGCTAACATGTCTACCTACCCGACCAGCCGCGATGACCTAGGAATTTTAAGTGCTCGGTGTTCCCCATGAGAGTGTTTTCATCGTTTTGTGTTATCGTCAGTGCGTTTCCTCATCCCATGGTAAATTCGTTTCCGACCAAAAATTAAGATGCGTCTCGAACGTGCCACCACATGCCAGCATCCGACGAAGAAAGAAAGCACACACTTACGTAACAGCTGCGCACCGTGCTGGGCCTTAATAGTCAACCATGGCGGGTCAGCATCTTTAGAAATCGCAATTCATTCGAGCCGTGGTTTTTGTTTTCATTCGTTTTTCGTTTGCCATCGCGTCGGTTCAATGAAGCTCGGCACTGTAGACGATGCATGGGTACTCGTATCTCTTTTCTTTCATCTTTTGTTGTGTGTGCAGCCGAGAGACGGATGGGTTCGATGTGTGCAATTGAACCTGAGCTTTTGTCAGCTCTCAGTTGTTCGTGTATCTTTCAGATCTTTTGATGGAAACAGACAAATTGTTCTGCGTCGTCGAGCCCAGTGGGCCCAGTGAGATGCTGCCTCGGGTAATGGACTCGTCGCAATTGTGCCCTCGCTGTAAATAACGATTTAATTTATTTAATTGAGAAAATTTTCGGTATATGCTGGCACTTCAAGAGAATGAAATGGCTTGGAGGTCGGCGGTTCAATTGTGGGCAAATGAGGCGTGTCTTATCGGCATCTCTCGTTCATCAGTGATGAGTGAGTACACAAAGCTTAGATGTACCAAATGCCGTCGGGTGGTTAATGAGCTGTGTGGAGGTCTGGTCCTAAGGTTTGGTGACAAAGATCTGCGATTTAAATGTTAATGAGATGTGAACACTCGAAAAATAATCCTCGTCATAGAATCCATCATCTATTCTATCGTGTCAAATGAATAGACTTAACAGTCTGTTGCTGACAAACTAGTCTCGTTTTGCAGGATGACGATGTAGAATTCTCGCTGCTCCATCAAGGTCGATAACGAACTCCCCGAGCAGGGTGGGCAATGTTTAAAGCATTTGTTTTTAGCAGACATTTAAAACACTTGAAACAAACAAACCACGTTTAAGACATTATAAAAAGCAATTTGTTTCAAACATGTTTAAAACACGCAAGCAAATTCTTGATATGTTACAGCATATATCAACAATTTACCCCTAGCTCTACATTCTACTGCACTTTCAACTAATCATCCACAGAGGGTGCACCAATATCTGTCAATCTGTCATCACAAAAATGAAAAGCAAACGAAATTGATCCATTCGTTCTTCGCTTGTGTGATCTTAGCACGTTTTTGATTCAAATTTATTAACTGTCACTTGAAAAGTAACAAGAAACATGTCTGCAGGGCGGGAAAAAGACCCTCTTTGGCGGAACTTTATAAAGGGTACATTTTTAGCTATTTTCTTTTTGGCAACACTGGTTTAAACAGCTGACGCACGTTTCGTGTTTTGTTTCACTGTCAACCATCTTCAGTTTGGTCTATAATTTAACCATGAATCGTCTTACAAACGAACAACGCTTGCAAATTATTGAATTTTATTATCAAAATGCGTGCTCTGTTAAGAAAGTTCATCGCGCCCTTCTTCCATTTTATAGTCAGTTTAAGACGAGGCTCATTTTTGGCTCAATGGGTACGTAAATAAGCAGAATTGTCGATTTTGGAGTGAATATCAGCCAGAAGCATTGCAAAGAAAAAGTCACAGTTTGGTGCGGTTTATGGGCTGGTGGCATCATTGGACCGTACTTCTTCAAAGATGATACGAATCGTAACGTAACTGTGAATGGTAAGTGCTACCGTGAGATGCTATCCAACTTTTTTTTGCCCAAAATCAACAAGACGGTGCCACATGCCACACAGCACGCGCAACAATGGACCCATTGAGAGGCGAGTTCGGTGAACATTTTATTTCACGTTCGGGACCGGTCAATTGGCCGCCTAGATCGTGCGATTTAACGACTGTCTATACAGACAAGCGCGCTTCAATTGACGCATTGGAAGACAACATTGAAGCATTTATTCGTGAGATACCGGCCGAAATGTTGGAAAGAGTATGCCAAAATTGGACTAAGCGGATGGCCCATTTGAGGCGCAGTCAAGGTCAACATTTGCATGAAATAATCTTCAAACATTAAATTATATGGACCGTACTATCGATTCAAATAAAGATTTCATGCATTTTTCTGAATTTTACGTGTTTCTTTTTTTTTTGAAAAACTTTCCTATAGCTTTTAAAAAATCACCCTTTAGAAATTGCAGCAATTTCGACTGGGGTTGGCGGAAAAACACCCAGAGCGCAATGCAAGTATTGCAAGACGAACATGGTGGGTCTGATTGCTCGTAAGAAGGCACATTTGGAAAGGTGTTCATATTGTTACGTTTAGCCGTAAATGAGACATGAATTGTTTACAAATACGGGTTCGATCACAGGATTGTGACGAATGAAACACTAAAGCTTACTATTCACGATTTAGAAGAATTTATTTTCAAGCAAACACTGATTTACTTCTTATACTTTATTACACTTTAAAAATCACTACAACATTACTACAAAACTCTGTGCTGATTTTCAGACTGAACTGATTAGCACTTTGAACACTACAAAATCCCAAACTGAACTGAACTGTAATAATTCTCCAACTGAAGTGCACTGTAATAATTATTTAACCGAACTCGCATCTACCACCGATTTAAAATCGGTGCTATTTGAACAGAATATTTTTTACAATTGAGTTTACAACTAGACCTACAAAGTAAAGGTTAGGGTGTTGGCTCAACAACAGGGGCCCAACTGATGTTTAATTAAATGTTTATTATTATTGTCGGTTTATTGTCTATTTTTTCTGTCCTACAATGGCTGGTGCTTACATCGGGTTGTTCAGGTCCGTGTGTCCATGGCGGTCCTCTTGGGATGGGGTGGTGATGTGTTAGCCGACTTAGCCTCGATGGTGATTGCTATCGCTGCTCTGGTAGAATCCATGCAGCTCGTTGCTCGACGTCGTTGGTAAGTTCTGCTCGTTTAGCAGATTTAACGCGTTGAGGTAGCGTTGTCCGGGGATTGTGTTTCTCAGGTTCCTGATTTCCTCGTTAGGATGGTTGACGATTTCTAGTGGCTGCTTTCTGAACGGTGTCAACATGTAGTGTTGCAGGGGGATGATGCGTGCTTGGTCGTAAAGCCTATTGTTGCTGTGGTGCTGTTGGCTGCTGGTCTGGATCCACCTCTGGATGGTCTCCTTAAGCACATAAGTACCGATTTCGCAGCATTGATATGAATACCCCATATGATATCCTAGTCAAACTTGTTTGCTATTTGGGTTTCGACCTTTCACGCGGCTATCTGTGTTGACGTCGAGCTGGCATAGTTCAGCGAGTCATCTGCACATAGACAGCATTTCACTGTGTCAGTTGGATGAGGTTCATCTGCCGTGTAAATATCGCTACGGTCCCAGCTTTGATCCTTGTGCAACTCCCGCCTTGGTGCTCCGCTCTGTTGACTTGCTGCCTTCAACTGAGACGTGGAATCTTCTGGTATGCAGGTACAAATTATTCTGTTGAGGTTTGAAGGGAATCCCATCTGGTTCTGCTTTGTAGATGAGTCCCTCAATCCAGACCGTATCAAAGGCCTTTTCGACGTCCAGGAAGCAGCTACAACATCGTGGTGGAACTTCATTAGAGGATGTAGCGTTCAATATTTTTCCCGAAATCCGTACTGAATATCCGGAATGATGTTTAGGTCTGTAGTCCATCGCTTTAGTTTTCGCACTACCAGGTCCTCCAGGATCTTGCTTATATTGCTCAAGACCCTGAAACACTGGCAGTGTTCCCCTTTTTGGGAATTGCGACAATTTTTGCTATTTTCCACTTGCTAAAGTGGAAAGTAGCAAATTGTCAGAAGTATCACCACCGTTTGTGGCATTCGCTTTAAGACGAAATTCGGAATATTGTCAGCCCCGGCTGCTGTTGTTGGGCTGCGTTGAATAATTCCCGGATTTTCTTCGGCCGTTGTGAGGTCGTCGTTTCCTGTCGGGTCGTCCAGTGGGTTGGTTTCGTTTAAGATGATAGCTAATGCGGATGAAGTCTCTCGGCTTTCTCCGCCGGTGTGCTTACGTCTCCTTCGCTTGTCGTCAATGTTTGTGGCAGCTTCTTCCTCTTACCGATAATTTGGTGGATTTGCCGGAATGTGTCGGGTCCTGGCTGTATTTTGCGGAGCCTGTTAAGCAGCGATATGTATACTCCCAGTATCGGTTCTAGATTTTACTGTCGCCACGAGTCTATTGAATTTCCCCGCTGACTGATTCTTTGCAATCTATCAGTGTGCATGTGGAATTCTAGCAGTGTGTACAACAATTTAGGGGATACTCTTCTGAGTTGATAGTTCTTCCCCTAGCGAATAGATGGCGTTGTTGTGGTGGTTGGTGTCCTGATTATCTCATCTTATACACGTTATACTATTCACGTCACGAAATTAAAATGTAAAACGTTCCGTGCTCACAGAACATTGTTGCCAGTTAATTTCATGTACAATGTCGGAGATGATAAACTAATAATAGTTAGTCAAGTGAAAGATCTTGGTGTTGTCTTTGATTCGAAATTGCCTGTTTTCGGCCTATATCGATCTTATTACATCGAAAGCGAGCTTACTTTTATTTTATCGGGCGAACTTCTGGGGATTTTAAAGACGCGTACACATTAAAAGCAATTTTCGTGCCATTGGAACTGCCAACATTAGAATATTGCTGTGTTTTCTGGTCACCATTAAGTATGTGAAAACGCTAGCAAAAGAATTGAAAGAATAAAGAGGTGTACACGGTTCGCCTTACGAAATATAAGATGGTCCGATGAAATGCCTGGTTATTCTTCAAGATGAGCGCGAATCAAATCAACACTTTAGAATGCCGCAGACAAAACCCGAAGCGTTCTTTTTCTCAAAGACATTGTTTCAAAGAGCTGCTAGCACTTGTCTACTGGTGTGTCCCAGAAAGATGCCTTAGAAATCGAAATGTGCTCTCCATTCCCAGTCATAGAACAAATTTTGGGTGTAACAATCCAATAACTCGCACCTTAATGCGCCATCTCATCATCCAGTGCCGTATGAATATATGACGCAACAGATGACCACGTCGATCTGGTTTAGAAATTGATTAAGCCGCAATAATTTCTACTCATTATAACGCCAAAGCAAACCCAAGTTTCGTCTCAATTCAAAGCCTACACCACTCACAAAGTGAAATGCTTACCTTAAGCGGAATTCGACTAGCACTTAACGCACCGAAAGTGCTCCGTAATCCCACGAGATCAAATCAAATAGATCAATATTGCCAAAAATTAGCACTTAATGCCCCACTACCCAGTGTGAACCAATTACCTGCTCACCGTGTTCCGGGTAACTTGATTGTGGAAGTTGATTCACATTCCCAAACTCAAAGTGAATGCCCTCCGCGCATAAGACAAACTGCAAAAATTCGATTATCAACTTCATAAGAGTTAATTACTGTGCTTTCGGCCGAAAAACATTTAACAAAGCCAGTCTAATATATTCCATAAGTGACTTCGGATTCGGACTCTCAAAGTCTGCCACTGACTGTGCCTCCGGGCTAGAGATACGGATACGGGCTGCGGGCTCCACGCGAAAAGACACAAAACGAAGAAAAGCGCGGACTAGAGAAAGTGCCAACAATAAAAACAAAAAAGCAAAAAAAAAAATCAAACAAAACCCACCAAAAGACTTTATGAGTCTGCCAAAATGATGACGAGAAGATACGGTAACAAACTGAAAGATACACACAAGAAACCGAAGGAACCGTCAAGGCGGTCATTGCAGACGTCAATTCGAAATTAATGCCTATGGCAGTTGCCAAGCCGCAGACTATGTGCCGTCAACGCTCGTTAGTGTGTACGTTTGCGTGTGCTGAACGCGAAGTAGGACGCATCTAGATACACATTTGTGTGTGCACTCATTATGAAACATTGCGCAACCGCTAATTAAATATTTGACAGCATCCTTCCGCAGAATGTTTACCGGGGGAAGGTATAGTGTTGCATGTGCTGTTTGCGTTGCAATTTGCAATTGTTGACGAAGATTGCATCGCAGACTTGGCTTGATTGTTTTGTGCACGCAGACGGAGTGAAATATGAGTGTGCTGTGAGTTTATCCCTGAAATGGAATTACATTCAACGATGTTAGTCTGATCTTGACAATATTATTTTGAATGCATTGAGAAGCAAATGCCGGGCACAGTAGTTAGTGACGCCGCATAGATTCGATTCACGGTTTGTGATCCGATTGTGGATTAGTTTGGCAAACACATTCCGAGGAGTGTTGACTTGGTTTAACATGTTCCCTTTGTTGGGCAAAGTTCGCCATTTCAATGATCACATTTTGTTGTTTTCTCGTTGTTGTATGACACAAAGGCACAACACATTTGATTAGCAAACCTTCAAACTGATTTCGATTTGAATACCCACTTGCAGATATTTGGTTGGATACAAACTCAATCAAAACAGGAGCTGCTGGGCTTTTTTGCTGGATAACTCATCTATGTCGACCCTTTTGTTCGGAAACTTGACCACAAAATGGATGTTATGAATAAAAAATGTGGACAGTATTTTTGAAAAAAGCTGAAGCCAGTGAGTCAGCGCCGGGGATGGGATTTTGCTAACTTTGCCTCTTTTTTTCGATAGTATCGACTTCATACAAACACGTTTCATGTCCTCCTGATTCTAAACACATGTATTTTGTTTTGCCTGTTTGTGCCGTTTTTGCCTACATTGAATTCTTCTCAAATCTTGTTCGTTACTGGAACCGAACAAAATGAAATTTACGGCGATATGACAAAATGGTGTTAGCATGTGACATACCGTTCCAGAGGGGTACACACAAAAAAAGTGCCAGATGAGTCGACACTAAAAAACAATTACGTTGGAGATTGCTTCCTTGAAGTGCTCCACAAAATGCGAGCTGCAGTTGGTGACGAAATTATTTTTGTATCCCTCGATGAAATGACAGACAAAGCAAGGCGGTGTGTAACAAGTGTAATTGTTGGGCCTTTGCGAGCAAATAGTCGAGGGTTCCTGTTAACGGTCGAAGTTCTGAAGAGAGTCAACTCAACAACCATTGCCCAGCTGTTTGACGATTGAACTTAAGCGTGAGAAAGTTTTGTTGTTCGTAACAGACGCTGCACCGTTTATGAAAAAGAGTGGTAAGTCACTCCAAATGTTGTTTTCGAAAATGGAAAATGCACACACTACTCAAAAGTTGACACCTTCGTATCGAACATGAAAAAAGTAATTTTAAAAAGTCCATCCCAATGGACTTTTTTGCTGTTTTTAAGGAGATGGAACCTGCATTGCCGCTACCACCTCATCCCGAAAATTGAATTTCTATTTCAATTGTTACATTTACATTACATCAGGTCTGGGGTACTTGGCTAGAGGCAATACATTATGCGGATTATTTTTCTCGGATCAAACACGAAGACGATGCAAGCTGTGTTGTGTTTGCAAAGGAATGGATTGAGGTTGATGCAGTACAAACGCAGCAGGCGTATATCAAAGTAAATTTTGAGATTTTAGTCGACAAAAAAAAGCGAATTTTCGAAAAATTACAAAAAAAAAACTGGTATTTTGAGAGTATCTACTTTTATTTAGATATGAATTTTTACACCTCGATGCAGGTGTAGTGGAAGCCCCTCAAGTGAAATGTAAGCATCATTTGGTTGATCTACAATAAATGTGACATCTTTGTCTGCTACAACTATCGAAATATATACCCGCCTTAGCACAGAGTGTAAGATCTAGTGTAGGTACTATCGAAGCCATTTAACAACTCCTTGACAATTCCTTACCAGTGTGGTTGCAAACCCAGGGAAGTCCACAATTTTTACATTGGCGTAGATCTTGAAAAGACTGAAAATACAGACCACCTGTCAACAAGACCATCTATACAGCTCTATGTCTAGTTTTAGCATTCAGACGAATTTTCGATACTCAAAAATAATTCAATTTCAACACATTCTAAGAAAATAATTGTTTTTGCTGCAATCGGGAACCTTGAGAGCTGTAGTAGAGACTTGCAAGTAGCAGTCTTGGGGACACTATACACTGCGCTTAGCCCTCACTCTCCGCCAGACCCATTTTAGCCGCTTCCGTCTCAATGCACGATCTTCTCCAGGAGTGTGGACTCACATGAAAGTTGACTAGTCTAAATCCTTTTTTGACACGGAGTCACTTCCCCACCTTAATTGAGCAGCGATAACTCTCCATTGTCATCCAGTACCGTCTCACCAGTTTGGCAATAATGTCAAAAATAGATTCAGATTCAGCAGTTCTATTTAAAACTAGAAAGAAACATGTGATTTGAAGAATTCGATACAAAAGAAAAATCCCCAATAGCTCAAAAAATAGCATTTTTTTGGGGTGTGGGCGATATGCTGTTAATTTTTGTGTCGCCAAATGAAATGTAAAATAATAAATAAATAAAATAACATGAAATGTTTATTCTTACGAAACAAAAAAATGGCATTGCCTGTTAAAAAGAAAAAAAAATAATAGCTCCAGCTGAAAAGTGCGAGCAACGCACCAACATACTCCGCCAACGAACCCACACACATTCAAAGTTTTTTTTTCGTTCGGTGTAGGTGTGTACATAGAGTTTTTATGTAGAGTGATATGTAGGTACGCAGCGTGAGATTCAACGCATCTACCCACTTCGCCACGGCGTCTACCATAGCTTCCCTTCTCCGCCTAAAAAAAAAAACAAGTAAGTCCATTTTCTATTTACACAAATTCATCATTACACAAATCATCTCGTGATAAATTTTTGTCCTGTGTTATAGATGGCACCTTGGATCCCACGGACGTATATGTTTTCTCCACACTTCAGGAGATTTCATGTACATGACCCATATTAATAAACGACACGCACCCCGCCTAGGGTAGCTTGCCTTCCGATTTGAAAAAAAAATGAGAGTACGTTTGCAGCCTGGGCTTCATCTCTTATCTCGTCGTATTACGTTCCGCACGTAAGCAGTGGCGTACCTGGCCATTTCATATTCCTTTTGAAGGCAAGCACTCAGTTCTTCAGTGATTTTCTATTTTTTGCAGCTAATTCGGTGGTCTCTATCCAGAAATAAGAATAATTTCTCTTCCCATCACATTTCTCACGATGCGCAAAGCCAAATAGTTGGAAAAAACCAACCCGTTATAAGCCTTGTCAAGACAGTCATTAGCAACGGCAAACAAGGAAACGAATGACATAAGGGATAGGAAACATTCGAATTCTCCCCACATGCGTGCACAGCGAGACAAAAGAAAGCGAACACACCCATAATCGAACAAAACGCAAGCAATCGCGTTTCTCGTTTATTTGATACACCCACTCGGGGCTCATTTCACGCGTAAAAATGCAAAACGAATGGAAGCTGTTGGGACAAAACAGCTGCTGACATCCATGAAATTTCCGATGCCGATTCCCATCATCGTTAATCTAGCCATTACTTACCGTTAACAATCTGAAGACCCTGCTGGCTTGAATAGATATTCATCTTCCGCGATCACTTCGGTGATTGACCGGGCGGACCTCTTACGTCATTAGGTCATGCAATTGTGTAACCGTTGACACTTCGATGCATCGACTTATGACGACGCCAAAATCGTTGAGATGCCTAACGATGCGGCAACTGAGAACTCAAGTCGTTTTTCCGAACCTATCCAAAGGTTGCCAAAGCGATGAGTAATTATAATCTGCGATGTTGCAAGTCGGTATTGGTTGCTCGAATGCTGAATGTGACACCGTGGGTAGTTCAAACAATTAGCAAACGTTTACCTTCGACAAGCAGTATAAGTTTACGATTCGCAGAATCGCTTTTTTACAGAGCGCCTGAGTGGAGGTTTTTGCGGAATACACGCGAGCGAGTTGCAACCTGATTATGGGCTACGCCGTGTAAACGCGTATTACGTATGCGGCCATAAAAAAGGCTCGCAACTTTAAATTGAAATCTGTTGACTTCTGCCACCTGAGATCTGTGGCCGTCGTCCGTGGTTTCTTAACTCATACAATATGGATGGCGGCGGTAATGCATATGGATGGACATGAAACCCACCGCCGGCGACGGGCTGATGAGGGTATTTAAAAGCCATTTGATGCTGTTTGCCAAGCGCATTCAAATCAGCGGGCTATACTTAAGCAAACAAAGTGATATAATTCGGTGGCTTGCGGTTATTCCTCTGAGACTGAACACTTACTTTACACATCGTGCCCTTCTTTGTTGACTAAAGTTTGAAATCGATCGAATCAAGGGGCAACCACTGCAGCTTTGGAATGGAACCAAGTGGTTGGTCTAAGTGAGTCGCAGCCGTGTGCATCTAGGGGCACCCGTTGACGTATTCCATGCGGCAGAATGCATTCTTGTGCACCTTAAGTGGAATTCGTAGATTAATGAGATGAAAATTATTATTCGAAGACCGTGATTTACTACTTTTTGAAAAGAAGAATAATTTGATTGGCTACTTTGCTGCTCTCCGCTTTCACAACGCATTTTGGAATAAAAGGCCTTCTTCGAAAACTGCTCCGTTAGCAATTAAGCCATGTCCATGTCAATTCAGAAGCCCATGTTGGCTATGTTCGTGAGGCGAACAACTTCTAGTGAATTTTGCCTCTCAGGGAAGCGTGAGGTATTTATGATAGTTAATGAACTGTGGTATGCGTCGGTCGTAAACAGAATGAGAATAAAACGAAGTGGCATGTCGGCTCTATTCAAACGCCTCTTCTGACTTTTTTATATAGTCCAGCAGATAAATTTCTCCTCATTCTAAAAAGAAATGAGAGTGTTTTAAAAGTGGCTCGTTAAAAGCTGAGGTCTACATACTTCAGCTTGGAATTGAATTGAGACCCGTCTAGGTGTCGTTCTTAGCTGCATGGTATTCATGTTGGTACCCTTGGATGCAGAGATCCAGTGCCCCCAATGAAGTGAAGTATCTTCGACTCTCACAACAATCTATATCTATAGGCTATAAATGAGCCGAAGGTCTTCCCATGGAAAGGAGCTGTCTCTTACAACGCATATAATTGCAGCGGATCGAACTACATTGACATCGCACAACCTAAACTGATTGGACTAACTGAATGAATCTTTCAACAGGAGTGCGTTTTTAATGAGAACTTAGACAAAGTTTCGAGATTTGAGGACAGGGTTGATATTTGAAGAGCAAGTTGGATGACAAGATCGCTGAACACAACCACGAGATCAGTCGGACACAGCAGCGCCTAAATCAAAATCTTCAGTGTGACGAAAGTTCCTAGTGCTTTTTGCTTCTTCCCATGTCTAGAATGCGTCGAAGTCATGAGTATGGTATTAAAGATGTGGGTGAAGTAAGGAAGTATAATTGGAAGCAAGACTCTTGTTAAGCCGGGGTGAATATTATTCAGTCCAACAGACTTTTTCTTTATGGAGAGTATTGCATAACCGACTGAATAGTGAGTATGTAACCACTCTTCCTACTTCACATCTTCTCCAGCGTTGTTTGCTATAGGGAAAGACAAGTTGAGTGGGTCTCCGCAGTTTCCAGAAAGTTCTTTACGAAAGTTCTTACAGCACAATGGACAACTGAACTCGTTGGACTAAGTGAGCCACAATATGACCTCAGCACTCAACAGGCTTGGGATCGAAAAGCCCCTAGTGGCATTTATTCACCAGCCTCTCAATAGCCGAGTGATAAGCTCGAAGATAGGTGATACCACGATCTGCAAGTCCGTGAACAGAGACACACCACAAGGTGGTGTGCTCTCCCCTCAACTGTGGAACGTAGTAGTCAACGAACTGCTTGTGACACTTGAAGGGACTGGGTGCAAGGTCATTGCCGATGCATATGATATTGCCATTGCAGTATCTGGCAAACATAATCTGCTCTCTCCAAGCTAGAGCAATGGACTAGCGAATGTGGCCTAGGCGTCAATCCATAAAAAAAACTTTACTTTACTGGGAGGTACAAAGTCCCTAACACACTGTGGGAGACCCCCTTAATGATAAATGATCATTCTAAATTCTCAGGTCTTATATAAGACACGAAGTTAAGCTGGAAGTTAAATATCCAAGAACGAGTCAAGAAGGTCTCCACGGCTGCTGTAAAAGGGCCACTGGATGCAAATGGGGACTACAGCCCCGAATGGTCCACTGGCTTATCGTTTCGGTAGTCAGACCCATGCTGCTGTAGCAGCAATTTGGTGGACTGCACACGAAAAGTAAATCAACCTCATATCACTCGCCAGAGTGAAGAGGATGGCGTGCGGAAGTATCAGCGGGCCATTACGGGCAACTTCATCTGAATCACTAAACATACTCCTTAACCTGGCACCGATAGAACTAATTGGTGGAAAGAACTTCGCTCTCGACATTCAACGATATATTCATAGATACAGACGTCACGGTACCTAAACTCCTCTTCGAGAAAAATATCTGAAGAGGAGTCTGAACACCAGACGCTGGATGGTTCACTTCAAATCTTGGGATGCAGGTGTGGGGGCTGGGGTCTATTCGAAGGATCTGAATATCCAGCCTTCTCTACTTTTACCAAATCACTGCAGCGTCTTTCAGGCGGGAACTATTTGGATTAAAGAATCTCTGGCACGGCTAAAAAGAAACAAGATGAAAACATAGATCGTCTTCTGTGCCAATAGCCAGGCAGCGACCAAATCTCTGAACTCAGTCACTTTTAACTCCAAGACTTCCCTCAAATGCCGCCTATCCCTTAACGAGATGGTCAAGTATTTTAACATGTGACAAGTTCCACGGACACGTTCAGTTAAGTAAATATGCACCGCAGATAAACTTCAAATCCTTGATTTTTCCGTGAAATCGGATAGCAATTCACGTGAAGTGGATGGAATCATTGATGGGACACCCAAGCCCATCATCCACAAGCATTCCCCTTCGAAAATTTTCAACATTTTCAAAATTCGAAAAAAAATGCACGATTTCGCAGAAAAAATGCATTAAATTGCGAAACGATTCTAGTCGACTTTTTCTGCTGTGAGTGTGCAAATTTTCAAAAATACCCACGGATACTAAATTCGTGGGACTAAACTGTGACATTCCAGAGAATTGCGATGCGGACGAACTCGCTGGAAAGGGCACAAATTCTGTACTCTGGGAGACCCACCCTCCATGCCTATCGCTACTACCTAAAGCTTCTCCTAAAGCTTGAAACACTTGCTCAAACAAACCGCAGATGGACATCAGGTATAAGATGCCACATTACCATCTCTGGCATATGATCGATCTTAAACTATCGCTTGGCTTGATTAGATTAAGCACGCACTGAGATCTCTCTTTGGCGTTGTAACAGTGCACTGTGCCATCGGAAGTCTCGCCTCTAGACTAGGCCTGAATACTGCAGAAGCTGCATGAACGAGGAGGAGGAAGATACCATTGAACACTTGCTATGAAGCTGCAGTGCTCTCTCTTCCCGCAGATTCAGGCATTCTGGAGGTCCACTACTTCTGAACTGAGCAACAGCAGAGTCAGCCATCTTTATTAAAAGCACTTATTGGTCTGCGGAATGGGTTTGCTTCGATCCGAGTGGTAACACAATGGACCTATGCTGGCCTAAGTGTGGCTGGTGTCCTGCTGTCAGCCACTTCAAGCTAACCCAACCTAAGTGAGACACTGTCGTAAGTTTGTCAGGGCACCCATACCAACTTACACTACCGAAGCTGAAACCTGCAGCATGAGGAAATTGATTGGTCTCTCGAGAGCTCTCAGGATCTTAAGAATTTTTAGTTGTAATAGGAAGACAGTAAAAAAGAAAAGCCGACAAGAGAGTAGTAAAATTCAAACAGACGTATGTAACGTACAAAAATATGTCGTCTAAACGCCTGCCATCAGGTGTGTCTCGCGGGGAGCCGTTTGAAGAACTGATTCATTCGAATATACTCGCGCCTCCATACTCGAGCCTTGCGGGCTCTTTACTTCGTTTCATAAGCCACATAGTACAAAAGAGTCCACTCTGAGTGATGTAATATGACTCGATTGTCGCAAAAGTTCATGAGGTTACAGATAAAAACCCGATCGGTGGTACTCCACTGATGCCACACAGGAAGATGTTGTAAACGCGGAGTAGAAAGTGCTGAGTCACAGTCTGAAATGTCAATATGAAGTCCGGTCATGAAGTTTTTTGCATTTCACGGCAGTTTCTGCCACTGCGACCCGCATACTTTCGTCTTTGCGTAAAGCGATGACATCTGAGTCATCGATTTCTACTCAAAGCCGCAGTTTGGCACGTCCGAAGATATTCATTCATAATGACATAACAAGTCCGTTTGGATCCGGATCCGAATCTAGTCAACAGGCGGATCTTTTGCTGAAATTTATTACCGTCGTCGCATGGGCCCATGAGAAACATTATATTTTCGCTTTTTATTGTTTTAAAATACAGAGGATGGGTGAGAACTTGTAGTCAGCTGGCGGGCTGCAACAGAGCCCCACAAATGCGTGTTTGAGTGATCCTGTCGTTTGCTGGGTTGCACATGTGCTTTTCGAGTAATTCGACATGTTTTCACGCAACAGACATAACAAGCCATTGCTAATTACTTTCGATTAACGAGCCCACTCCAGGCGAGATCACGACTGAGCGGCAGCCAGGCAGCCGACGAACAAGGTTTTGAGGTTAAACTCATTCATGAACAGCGAGCACGTACACAAAACCTGGTTAATGGGAAATACCATCGAGATCGTCGACAGATTGTCTGTCGTCTGAGCGTGCCGTAGGTGGTCTCCGATGATGTGAAACGAAATTCCGCTCCGACAGGCGATGCACTTTATCATGATGTCATTACGTCAACAGACAAGGTCAGGAGGCAATGCAGCCCACCGTCTACATAATCGAACAAGAGGACCGCCCTGTCTGAGCAAAGGTGCCAAGTATTCAATCATGAATTTCACAACCACGTGCAGCCGTTGCATGCGATACGAATCCCTTGGTACAAAACGTGTCTCTTGCCGAAAATTACGCAATCTCTCGCCAGCTGTGTGCACGCGGCTCGCCCCATGCGCAAGCCCATAAAATATAACAGCCCAGATCACCGCAAGGTATTTCATAATTTCGCAAGGAAACCCTTATTTATTCTTCGAATTGACATCCTTATTTATCGATTTGCATCGACCCGCCTCACCATTACCCGTGAGCACAGGCGAATTGATTCCACGCCGACGACGCAAACTGGAACGAGTTGTGGCATCACTGTCTGCAGAAGAGAAGCCGGATAAGATTCCGAAATATGTACTAGCACATGCGTACCCGTGGCAAGCGAGTGGAAGGAGTTGATTTAACAATTATTGGCCAATAATGCGGCGCAAAATCGTTGGCATCAGTTTAGGCGGTGGGTGTGGACCTCGGGGAGTCAGCGTCAGTCATCATGGCTTCCTTTCATCGGCTTTTAATTGCATTAGCCATTGTTGACTTATCCGAGTATCGGAGAAGTAGCTTCGCGTTCGGATCAAAAAGCCGACCGAACGCAGAGCACGTACCAATTGGGTGGTTGTACTCGGTACTGATAGCACACATGTCGTGTGCTGGTACGTGAATGTGAATAAATTTACTTAACTTTGTTTCTGTCGTTTTTTGGAAATTTCATAATAACAGCTCCGCTTCGCAGGTATATCTGCGTTGGTTTGCTGAGAAGAAAGTGAAACTTTGATGCAAATTTGACACAACTTTGGGTTGCTCGTGAGTAGTTGTTATGAAACAAAGTCGCGGTCGTCGAGAGTGGTAAAGAATAAGAAGTGTTCAGTCAACTGGCTGGCTGTCCGCCTTTCACAATTGAACTTCTCAAAGAGGTCAAGGTTCCAATTCTTCATATTGTTTTCTAGAATGAATCGCTGACAACTTGAGAGATGCTGTTGCTGGCGAGGGGGGGTGGACATAATATTTCGCTCCGGAAATGAGAGTTATTAGCTGCAACTGAATTGTCATCTAATGCGACCATGGATGGAAGGAAAGAGTTGGTTTTATGGCTTGCTGACTTCACTTTCACTATTGCGGTTATTAGTGCAAAAGTGGCGTAGCTCACAAAAATTGAAATTATGTTGATCGTCACTAGAGAGCCTCAAGCGTTGTTGTTTGGTGATGAACGCCCCAGAGGCGGTTTATAGTTGAACGAATCACGGCCCTTCTGGTATTCAGATGCGATTTTTGACGGAAGGGCTAAAATGAATGGGCGATCAGAATTTCTCACAGCCTCACTGTGCAAGACTTACCAAAGTTGAGGATAGTACGATTAAGGACGGTTTGTCGTCACTCTGGTAAAGCTGCCACAGGTTTTGAAGTCTTTCGTTGTCAATGTCAAGGGTATCCAATAAATGCCGCCCGTTTCTTAATGAGATCATCCAGCACTGTTTTAAATTTCGCCGCCTGTGACTTTCGACACTCGGCAGGATTCCTGAAAACTGCAAACCGATGGACCGAACCACGTCCATGTACTCTTTTCCCATCTGACGGGCGGTTACGTTCCCAAATTAAGCAACATACTTCACGGGTCCAGCTCTCTATAGTCTCTGACAATAATGCAAAAGCCTTTATGTATGTCCCATTCGAACATCCACCATGGAATAGTAGCACGCGAAACTCAACTGGGTGCTGTAGAAGCTAGGCCCAGCTCCACTTCGAGTTGAATATTATTTCTAAGTTCAGAAATAGCTAGGCGCTTGCTTTCACCAATCACTCAAAGACCCTATGGCATAACACACCTCATCACAAGGTGAGTCTTACCCAAGCTAATCCTTACGATCTAGCTCCTCCCAGTAAAATGATATTCGTACACATTCCCATTGGAAACACATTCCCATCGAGTCAATATCCGTGTTTCTATAAATGTAGCAGAAGTAGAGATGTTGGAGACCAGGAAGGTGAGATATGCTTCTTCTCAATGTTGGGTATTGGAAGCACGCTAACGTCTGTGAGACAAGGTGGGAAACAATCAATTGAGAATTGAGATCTCAATCGGCGACAATCGCATGTTTTCTGTGTACAGGTGACCGAAGTCAGACGCCGCCTGTAATTAAAATAAGAAGAAGTAAATCTTGACACAGTCCTAACAACACAGTCTCCACGGGACATATTAATGCCCAACAATCCGCAATATTTTCTTTTGTGGGCAAGATATGCCATGTCGCTTCACTTCAACGTTGGCTGCGAGAGCATCAACATCAAGAACCGGGCAACCAACCACCAATCAGCGAAGTAGATCTCAATAAAAATACTGCCAAAAAATGATATTCACTTCCACATTGACTCTCAATATTTACCACTCCCCATTCAAACAAAATCGTGCGCACATAGGAACACGTCAAATCTCATGTCCAACTTTTGAACAGAGCTCATGTTTCCACTGAAACGAAACCAAGAGGGCCGGATGAACTTTTACTGAAACCTTCATAAGTCGTTTCTACCGAGCTTAATGTGGTTTCGCTCTCAATTTCCAAGTCACTCGCTCTCAATATATAAGTGCCCGCCAAAAGAAATGTCTCTAGCTCACAATTTTTAAATGGCCGCCAGAACAGCTGTTTGTTGACAGGACATAATAGAGTGAGAACACCAGAAAATAGAATGAGGCAACATGATAAAATGAACACCAAATCAACTGAAATTCATGCTGTAGGCGTATCCGGTTTCACAACCTCTCGCAGGCAAATGAACTCGGGCAGGATTAAACGAGTTTTATCAGAAACCGTAAGGTTTCCAGACCCCGAAAATGTATGGTGGAAAATTGATGGAACCTCGCGGTATCGTTCGGTGGAAACGTAGCATAAAATCAAGATTGTCCGACACAATGTTGGTTTGGAAATGGATTTTTGCGTCTCCACTAGATTTTTTCACATCGTGTTCATGAATAGGGTATGATTCATGTCCAGTGGAGACAACGTGTAACTATGCATGCATTTATTCTTATGTGTTCGGGAGTGTTGTCCCCGAACCGCTATGTTGTTGGTCTGGGAAGATGTCCTCAGACGTGTTTGGACGGTTTTGATTTAAAAAGCGATTTAAGAATTTATTTGAACGGAATTCTTTGTACAATTGATGTTACAACTAGGGTGTTGGCTCAACAATAGGGGCCCTGATGTACTTTGTTAATTTTAATGTTCATTATTGTTGTCGGTTCATTGTCTATTTCTTCTGTCCTACAATGGCTGTTGTTACATCGGGTTGTTCAAGTCCTTGTGTTCATGGTGGTCCTTCTGGGATGCTGTGGTGGTGTGGTAGCCGACTTAGCCTCGATGGTGATTGCTATCGCTACTCTGGTAGAATCCATGCAGCTCGTTGCTCGACGTCGTTGGAAATTTCTGATCGTTTAGCAGATTTAACGCGTTGAGGTAGCGTTGTCCGGGGATTGTGTTTCTCAGGTTTCTCAGGTTCCTGATTTCCTCGTTAGGATGGTTGTCGATTTCTAGTAGCTGCTTTCTGAACAGTATCACCATATACTGTTGCAGGGGGATGATGCGTGCTTGGTCGTAAAGCTTGGTTGATGTGGTGCTTTGACGGTCTCTGTCGAAGGTGAGTCCGGTACATATTCGCAGTATTTTTCATTCGAAAATTGAGAACTTCGTCATGCTGGTCATAGAGATGGTGTGCCATATTGGGAAGTCGTACGTTAAGATCGGCCGTATAAGCTGCTTGTATAACAGCAGTTTTGTCCTCTGGCTTAATCCATTTTGCTTATGCAACAAGGGATATATGCGATGGAAGCCTAGATTGGCCTTCTTAAAGGTCAGTTTCGAATGACTGTTGAACCTCACCCCTTCCGTGAAGTTAACTCCAAGATACTTGTTCTTTTCGTAAATATCAACATTTCTGTAAAGTTATGGAACACTACTTTTATGCTTCGGCATTTGGCTGCTGATCTGTATCCCTCTCTGGATGGTCTCCTTAAGCAAATAAGTCTTTTGTTTGGAAGCAGAACTATCGACATTGGTGTTCTAAATCTCGACATAGGATAACGTATCCTGATGAATACAACCATATTTGAGAAACAGTATAAAACACATTTGACAAGAAATGATATATAAAGGCGCTCTATTCGTATTTTGCCATGAAAGTGAAGACACGCACCAACTTTTGACACAAAAAAAATAAAATGAGTAGGAGAGCGTTTTATTGAGAATTATTGCTGAGCTGAGTACTGAGTCCTCAATAAATTCTATTATTGTATATTTTCAATCTATTATTGCATGTACTTTGCATCCACCTCTACCCATTCTTACACCCAACCTTAAATTTCAAGGATGTAGTTTTCAAAAGTCAACTTGACGGACTTACTTTAAGGACATTTTATATTCACATCAAATTGAGTGTTGCCTTCAACGAAAACACTTGATTTGTTGTTGATGTTGCAAGCCTATCAACAATGTGTTTTTCTTATTTTTTCGAAAGGTATTAATAAAAAGTCAAGGAGACAGGAAGCACGCAAATGTCGCGACAGCATGCTTTTGTGACCACCTGCGAAAGTGGAACTTTATGACTGGTGTTTCAAGCTTAACATCAGCACGGTCAAGCACTAATCAGACATAGAAGCAACGCTTTTACTTTTGCCTTTGAATTCGCGGCATAATCGAGCCAGGGGTGTGGGAATCGCACAACCTTGCCGAGTTACCAGGCCGAGCTTAGGTTTCAAGTAGAAAGTAACACGGAGTTGAGTTAGATTTAGGGAGCGGTGATATAAATTTGCAACGTACGTAAATTTCAATTATAAATATGTTTTTATTAGACAGAGTCCTTGGCACTTTATGAGTCCCGCAGACCATCGTATTTCTTTTTAATCTGCGTGAGAATCTTAAGTCGGTGGAGTGTTATATTATAGGTACTTATTAACACACTTGCATGTGACCACGCAGCCGCCATTAAACGAACACAGAAATAAGGCGATTGGTGTCCAGTGAGGCAGCTTTGTTCACATTCAATGCATCCAATTGGGGAAGGGTAGGTAGGGAAGGGAGCTGTTAGTGAATTGACCAACCCACGTAGACTATCTTAGACCATTGTGATACCCACAGTCAGACTACTACCACCGATCGACTACCCCAGAGATAGTGCTATTCATTTAATCACAACGGCAAATGATGGCTGAACCAGATTTGAAAACCAGTTAAAAGCGTATTAACTTTGCGTTCACTGCAACTCTAACCGGGGACCCCACTAGCCAAGGGCAGGCACTTAACCAACTGCGCCATTCAGTCGTTTGGGGATAGACAAAATTGATAATTTCAAAATGCAGTGACTCTTCACTCCGGAAAGAAGATGCCTTTGCGATCTTAAGCCACCTTAGAACATGGAGGGGTCATGTGAGACTGCACAGTTCCTGACTGAATTTACTGATCCAATTGCCATCAAAGCAAACAGAAGACCTACGCAGACCTAAGATCGAAGGGACCAAGAACATATTCATCCACATTGAAAATAATTAGTAGTTATTTTGTTCAGTGGATGGTACCTACAGTCTTATGCCGACTCCGAATGGCCAATTTGAGAAGCTTTCAGATATACTCCTTGAGCATAGTCAGTGACTCGAAAGACGTGGGCCGTTTTTTAATTATTTTACTCGTACCAGGAAGCGAACCTGGGCTACGTAAGCTCAAGTTCGCAGTTAAAAGGCTCAGTCCAAAGTAGTCTGTAAGCCTACATGATTTTTACACAATGAATAGAGCATGCCAGCGCTAGGTCTCCAGTTGGAGCCTCTTGGAGGTTTGTATCTATAGCCCAACATACACTGCAAGGGTGTGCTAAATTAAGATTAAAGTATGGGTAGGGTAGGGAAAGGGAGTTGCTAGTGAATTCACCAGCACACTTAGACCATGTTGGTCCAATGTGATACCCACAGTGACAGTGACTCGACCACCCCAGTGACTGAACCAGATTTGATTAACTTTGACATTCGAACAGGGAACCAGAAACCAAGGGCAGACACTTATCCAATTGCGCCATCCAGTCGTCAAGATTCTAGTATAAGAAACTGAATGACTCAGAGCTCGGTCAATGAATTCATTTCATTGTTTTTCCAGCAGAAAAATTATAACTTGTGTAACATGGCCAAAGTTTAAACCATGATTTGCAATCCGAAACAAACTTGTGCAAATTCGTCTCTGAGCCGATCAGGGCGGATACCATTATTTTTAGAGTACTTTGCTGAATAATGTGGCATTTTAAAACGGTTAATCGTAACTAGTTGGAGCTTAGTGGAGCTAAAATTGTTGCTCAAGGGAAAATATAATAATAAAATATTAATTCTAGAAACCCAGTGCACTAACCGCTCTGAATCACGCACATTCTTTATTTTGGAAGTTTACAACACTAAAAGAAAGGTTAACTTTAAACCCCTCTTACCTAAAATTTGGGAAACAGAGGCCAGGCATGCAACTCCAATTTTTCCAATATCGCCAATTTTATTTCAGATTTAAAGCGATTTAAAAATTTTATTGAACAGCGAAATTATTTCTACAATTGAGATTACAAACTAAGTCCAACACCCTGGCTCAACAATGGGGGCCCGACTGATGTACATTGTTTAATTTAACATTTGGCATTATTGTCGCTTTATTGCTTATTTTTTATGCATCGGGTTGTGTCCTATGCATTTCATTTCACGTTTTTTTCCGCTTTTGGACCACTGTGCGGCTTGACCTATCCCCATTGGTCGTGCAGTTTGTTCTAGAGTTGGATCAACGCCATATTTTTTTTTTTTTTTCATTTTGGAGGCCTCTCACCGAACCTTAGACGTTGTGGCAGGTTGTATTGGCGGACTGTAAGATCTTAGAAATCGTTGCATACAGTTTTTCACGTACTTGAGTAGCACAATCTTAATTGCTTCTAATACCGACGAATGGACAGGTTATTATTATTCTTTAGGGTAAATTGCACTACGACCTTTAGATCTATTGTGCCCCCTATTCATACCTTTGCTTTCTTAAGATCTCCCCATCATTAAATACAGACTCCAGCGATCTCTGTCAGAGTTGCGGTGACGAGCAAGAGACTGAAACTATCCAACATTTGCTTTGCCACTGCCCAGCTCTCCACAAACGGCGCCTAGCTTCGCTGGGCCAAAGATTCTTCACAGAGACTGCGGACATAGCGCAATCTTCTAAGATGGGGTGGTTCAAGCCATCTCGTGACATAGGATAGGTTTTAATTAGAATGTGTACACCACAAGTGAAGGGATACACACTTTCGAGGGGAAGTGATGTTCAACCATCACACTCCCCATCCATAGCCTAACCTAGAATACAAGCTCCACTCCCATGCAGCTCCCTTCAGAGCTGTATTGAGGGTTATATGCTCCTGTTGCGCGAAGGTGGAAGGTATTTATCCGAGAGTATTCTCTCTGAGACAGTTTCCTTTAGGCATCTGAGAATGAGAGTTGGTTCTAGTAACTTCAATTCTTCCTCTGATGTTAGGTGCCAAGATATATTTGCCTTTTGTGGGCAAGTGAGTTACAAAATCCCAGTGTATCTTCTGGATTTTAACTAGATTCTCCGCAGAATCTGTAGATACCTTCTTCTCATGTTTCTAGGGAGTCAGGTGCTTCCTGAGTCTACAGTGTTAGGAAGCCTGTTAGGATACGGACGTTGTTTTTGATCGTTCTGATGCATGCCTCAAACCTCTTCGGGTTTCGGTTATGGCCCAAGAGTTTCTTGAGCTGCTTCATGCCATGAGCGTTGTTCCAGGTATCTTCTTGGTTCCTTTTTCTAGTTCTCTACACTCATCCCTGAGGAAGTGATCTCCTACAGCGCAGAATGGTTAGAGGCGTATGAAAGGTTCCGATGCACCTTTCCTAGCGAGGGAGTCGGTCATTTCATTGCCTTCTATCCCTATATGGCCAGGTATCCAGCAGAGTTTTACTCTGTTACTCCTGCTCGGCTCCTTCAGCTTCTGTTGACATTCCCATGCGAGCTTGGATTTGATGATAAGGGAGTCTAGTGGCAGGATAGTGGCACGACTGTCCGACATTATTGCTATGACGCAGTTGGTACAATTACTGTCAAGATTTATCTGAGCGCATCTGTCTATGGCATGGACTTCTGCTTGAAAGATGCTGGTGCGTTTGCCCATGGGTTCGTAGTACTTTGCTCGGGGGTTCAAATATTCCTGGCATTGTCCCTCCACCAGTTCTTGACCCATCTGACAACCATTTGACCGTATTGCTGCTCAATCTGTGGATTATAGATTCGTTGCTCCAGTTTTTGGTGCTGAGCTCAATGGTGAACTCCTTTTGAGAGTGGAACCTGTGGACAAGTTACAGTCTTCAAAAATGGCGGAATAGCTTCCACAATAGTTTCCTTTGAACGCACACTACTCATAGGGGTAGGTGGATTAATTTCCGCCAACGTGAAATTGGTGCGGAATTTGGTCGCATTGGCTTGAATTCCTTGGTCAGCAGAATGATCATGACGACTTCCGTACGGTAAAAGAGCGCGAAAACATTTAAAAAATAGAATATTGCCGTTTCCACAAATCACGCCTGAGCTGTCGAAAAACCAAAGCAAGAAAAGAGTCGCCAATTATGAATGTGTAGATTTAATCTGCAGCAATCTCCGAATATTGTAAGCCGAGTACGTCGCGTCGCTACGTGTCCGCCTAAGAGAATAATTTGGACATCGAATTAAACAACAAATCAGACACTGGTTATATGCAAGTTGTACTCGAAAGCAATGATCACATGCTCTAACACTAAATACCAGTTGTAGCACCAACGTTGACTTGGCTCAATGGCATGACATCACTTGCTCCACAGCACAATCATGCACCCATCCAGACGCAAAAGGTCGAATTTAGTGGGCGTTATATTATTTAATGGATTAAAGTCTTACTTCAAGTTTGCGTTCCACGGGAGCTGTCGGATTCATCGCCACCGAGCACACCTTTTAATGCTATCTTATGACAAGGTCCACCGAACAAAGGAGGTCACCACTATTTAACTTGACACGATGTGCTATTGGGGGAGCTCCGTACACCTAAATCAAACACACTCAATCTCAGCTCCAGCAGTTTCGAAATTGAAGCGATTTTGATTGATGCCAGTCGATGGCTCCAATCACATCGAAGGTCGTGCAGTTCACACATTTTCTCGAGTGACAATCGGGCTCAAGTGAAATTAAACTGATGCGGATGATATAATCACAATTTGCATCATAATAAAGCGATACACTCAGCATACAGGGGCAACTCAATTCGCCGCCGATCTCTGCGCCCTTTCCGGGCCGTTGCGTAAACATCAAATCCAAGCATCAATTCTAGCCCATTTGCATACTGTCACAGAGAGAGAGGGAGAATGTAAACAGAGAAGGAAAAAATTAAATCATATCGGGAACCTCACATGGTTCCCACAGCTCACCGCGGTGTGTCTAACATCGATTTGCATATGTGGTTCGAACTTTCAAAAAAACAAGCACCGAAGCCCGATCCGAATTATTCGCAAGCGTGCTGTAATCAGCCCGTATGCACGTTGATTTTGTTGTTTGTTATGAATTATCATAAGCGCAGCCGGGATGATGCGAGAGCGAAGCACAAGAATTTGCATATTTTCTCGGAATACATTTTATTTTCTACGAGATACCCATCCACTCGCACACACACACCCAGAGTGAATTTAAACATCAAAAATTAGTAATGAGAGAAAGAAGCGACCACGCACTGAAGAAGGTGCCAGCACGGAGCACGGTGTGTGATAAACAAATCTCACAGATTCGAGAGATCCAGTGAAAGTGATGTATTGAGACGTCATTTGCGGCCCGGTCTCAAAAAGTTGGTTGCCCGTCCGTTGTCATAAGGTCTCCTTCGTCGTATTGTTTACCTGCTATATTGTTGTCATCCACGTATCCGGAAAAAAATTGACAAGAAAAAAAAAAATACAAAAAAAAAAAAAAACGCCGAAAGATACATTTGGCGCTTATGCACGTAGACATGTTTTCATGCCAAATTAATGCTGATCAGTCACCACAACAGTTATGTGATGGTGACAGATCTCTATCTTGAGCAGTGCGCGATGACTGATGAGTGTGATTGGAATAATTTGGGGTTACTTGAGGTGCTCGCTGCTGAAGTACCCGCACGCCGAGTGATGCTTAGCCCTTGTTAGTCGATGTATACGGATAATTACCATTCCACTGAATCATCCATTCGATGACACTTAGGCACTAGAAAAATAATTGCTTGTACCTGTGGCACTTGTTAAATGGGTCGGTCTGCCTGTCGGTTGCGCAGTTTATTGCTTCACACCACATGCGGCTGAAGCGATTAGATTCTCCATGGGAAAATCATGCCGTCATGGCATTTATCAATTGCTTTCATCGCATGAAAAAACCACACAATTGAACACATTCCACACTCCATACACCCGCTTGCTTAACAAAATTATCCTACAAATGTCCCGCTCATGCATTGTGCGACCGAAGTCGGGCCACGCATTACGTGTCACAGCCTCATCAGGATTAGGCGCATATCATCCTCTGTCAACGAAAAGCCTTTCACCCATCGTTAAGACCCAAACTTATTGGATCTAGCAAGATTGCGGATACTGCACAGCGCTGAAACGCTCATGAAGTTGGTCACAGGTACAATGAGCAGCGCACATTTGCAAAGTACTAAAAGCCCGCATGTTTTATTCATCACCACATGATCAAAGTCGGCGCGAGCGTGGAGAAAAACAACAAAAACGAAACACACTAATCTGCAGCAACTCCTCAAGCTGAGGCGAGGCCTTTCAAATGAAGCAGCCATCCAAGCCTGGAAAGTTACAAGCAATTTGTTTTTGGGTGGACAGCTATTTTTAGGTTCATTACGTGCGTGCTCTTCGCTTGGGGTCCTCTGATGTAACCGTCTGCCGTGGTAGCACATCAACATAGGGATCTCAACGGGTGAAGATCCAATTAGTATGCTTGATTTTAATTGCCCCTGTGGACGATGGCCGACCGAAATGGTTTGGGGCTAGAAGATTAGCCCAGTTCAGATGCCTATCAGACCCCATACTCGTAATTCACTTGCGGTTTTCTCGCAGAAGAAAGGAGAAACATTTCGTAACATTGACACCGATGGAAGTAAAAGTGGACCACAAATCAAGCGAGTTTTTTCTTTCAGTTTAGGGAGTGTTTCCATGAAGCATGATGTCAACAAAGGTAAGCACGCTATTGTGGACTGGAAGTTCGGTCTATTGATGGACAGCGATGGAGCCATCTCATGGAGCGAGTGCTGAAACATCAGCCACGCGATGTATTTTAACAAGATTTGTGTGACTTGGGACTTAATGGGAGTCGTTTGCGTAATCATTCAGGCTCGTGTGTTGTACAGAACGTGTTGAGTGAAACTCACGATTCTGTTGTCAATCGACTAGGGGCACATTATAGGTCTATTTGAAAGCGATGAATTCGACTTAAGACCTGTGATTTGTAAGCGTATTATGACAATTTATTTAATTTATACTTAAGAATCATTGATTACTGATCTTGATAGCCGTACCCAGGTGGGTTCCCGGGTACCCGCATATTCGGGTATTACTGGGGTACCCAACTACCGTGTACCCGTGTGGTTGTGGGTACCCGCAATACATCGTGTGTCCGTAAGTTTCGAAAAAAATAATCTGTTATTTAGAATAAATTCAAATGTAGTTCATACTCAAAGTGGGCACTCCAGCAATGGCTTATGTGTTCATCCGAGTTTCCCCTGTGATATAATATTCGCAAGTAAAGGTGAACTTTACTAATTTTTTGTATTGATTTACAGTAGTTGCTGCCGGTTACAGAATAATGACGGGTACCCGGTAGCCGAGCAATGTCGGGTACACGCCAACCTGGGTATTACCCGCATTACTCGGGTACTCGGGTAATTGTCGAAACGGGTTTTACTAATTTTTGTATTGAGTATTTGATGCCTGGGTATCCTGTACAGGGTAATGATGGGTACACGATAGATGTACATGCCAACTTGGGTATAACCCGCATTACCCGGGTACTCGGGTAATTGTGGAAACGGGTATTACCCTCATTCAATCAAGAGCGCTACTATAGACTATAGATTTAATGGTGAGAAACAGATTGATATACAAGAAGCATCATCCATTTGACTGATTAATTAATATTTAATTTTTTTGCTTATACTTATATTATTTTTATTATAAAAGTTTATTTTTCATTTTAGTTTCTTAATTTTCTTTCGAACGACTGTAGACGTGTTCAGCCGTATTTTTGTCAGAAGATATGCATTTGTTTCTCTCCGGCTAATGATTGGAAGATACTCGATTCGGAGTTTAATGGTGCAGCATGCATTACAGTCGGAACCCCAGTCATTCTAGACGTTGAAAGCTGTAATATTGCATGATCATGGGCAATGAGAAGATATGATATATGCATCAGATGTGACACAATCGTCAAAAACCTCGGTCTCTTATCTAAAGAAGCATTCGCTTTCTCTATTTACCAACGCTGAGTACCTAGGCATCAACTTAGATCCAAGAACTGCTGAGAGGCAGACCTTATCCCAATTAATTTTTGACTGTACGGTAGACCCATGAGACACATCCTCTTCGAAAACACTTATTTTGTCAGTCCTGCTGTATTTAGCTGGAAGATAAGCAAACCCGCAGAGCTGATTCGAAGTGCCTTCGAAAGAAAATTCTAACTTCCAACTCGACCGTCAGTGACGGAAAGAAGCTATAGCCAAGACTAAGGCCCGGCTCGGTCATATCGAGTGCGTGGACACCAATGGTGCAACTAAGAGGGTCTTAGAATCCGAGCCTCCTGGCTCGACAAGGAGAGGAAGACCGATTAATAAAAAGCTATCGCGTACACAAGACAACTTGATCTTGATGACTGTAAGCGTCCCCAGGACCGTCAGCGACGGAAAGAAGCTATAGCCAAGGCTGAGGCCCCCCATGGGCCTGATAAGTAAGTAAGTAAGAATGTACACTTCGTTGCACCTGTTCCACATTTCTTGATGCAGGCTTAGTTTGGAGACGATTATTCTTTAATGACTCTTCGTTCGCGGTTGAAGCTACTCCTCCAGATGTCATCAACTCAAACATGGACCGTATGCTGAACTTGTCTTTCGAGCATACCAAAGACTTTTTCATACGCTTTTGCGCTTTAGCCAAGGCTCTCCGGACTGTGATGATCTTCTATAAAGCCACCTTGGTTGAGAGAGGGCCCTTGATGTCCGCGGAACCTATTTAAGCCGTTTGTACTCTTGCATAATAATTGATGATGCTATTGTCGAAGTCTGTGTATGGTAGAAGCTGACCGGACTTTTAGAAGCCTTTATTATTTGTCAGGGAGTTTTGTACAATCTTTTGAAGATGACAGCTCATCTCTCTGTTTTTAATTGAATGTAAATGCGTTACATGAAGCGTTGACAATTCTACATCGTCAACCAGCATCCGGCGCAGTGTGAAGGCAATAGAGAGAGTATTGTGGACTTCGCTGACCTGAAACCACACTAGTAAGGACCTCTCTCATTATTGATGAACTGCTTCAGGCGAATGCACAAACAGACAGTGATGATATTAAAAGCGATGTAAGAAGATTTCAATAATTAGCGCAGTACTTACAGGAAACATAAAAGCTACCGGCATTATCTCCTCCTCATTATAACCGGTTTTTGCCGGCACCGATCTTATTTATACTCATTAATTGACGTGTGTGGACGAATGGTTCTAGTGTAATTTCTTGATTTCGATCACTGCAACACTTCATAAAGTCATGTCCAGCTATGGCAACTTTAATGGAGCAATTTGAACGTCCACGACAGGATCAACACACTCCAACTTGTGATGGCCAGACAGCTAAACATCGACACTGGTGCTGAGAGTGAGACTGTAAACCCAGGTGTGCTCCGCGTCGCACGCTTTTTGCATAAATTTTGGCCTACATGCTTATCAGCTTATAAGGTTCAAGTGACCGAAGAATTAAAGCCAGCAGACCACGCACAACGATGTACTTTCGCTGATTGGGTGCTGGAAGTGAATGAACAAGATCATCGGCGACGAGGCTCATTTCCATTTGTCTGGGTACGTAAACAAACAAACAGAGAATCTGTCGCGTTTAGGGCCAAAGAAAACCCAAAACAAATACTGTCTGGCAGTGTAATTGGGAGCGAAGATAGTCGTATGGATGGGTTTACTGAACGTTGTTGATTGGCGGATTGCCATTGGACCTGGAGGACATTGTTGTGCTATGGAGCGGTTGGAAAATGCCGTGAATATCTGATTTTGCTGATTTGCAGATAAAGCTTGTAAGGCCGGACATGAGAGAATTATCTGAGCTTTTATTCGTGATGTTCTGTTTCATGAAAAAGGGTCAAAAGAATGCCTGTTTGTGGCCAGAGTTTATGTGGGAGGAGTCAAGAAATATCAAGGAATATGCCCTCGCTCCTTTGTTAGACATAGAGTCAGCCTTCAATAACATAGAAACCGAGGCAATTACAGTTGCTCTTGTTAAAGCCAATGTCGTGCAATCAGTGACGTCAGTTATATTAATTTTGCTCAGCAAGAGGATCATTAATGCAACCTTAGGCGACTCGACTATCAAAGTCGTAGCCTCAAGGTGGCGTTATTTCCCACCTTCTGTGGGTGTAAGTCAGCAATGAAATTCTCGAAAAACTAAGACCATTGAGGGCACAACCCTCACTCTAAAAGAAAGGACGAAATACCTGGGTCTTATCTTAGGCAGGAAACTGAACTGAAGAAGGCCGCCTTCTGTGCTCTCTATCTATGTAACAGGATATACGGCAAAAACTGGGATCCCAGGCCCAGAACAATAAGCACAGGCCTATCTTGAGGTATGGCAGCTTAGAATTGTTCTAAGCTTGTCTGAAAGCCTCAGACTGGAGCACTCAGACAACGAATCGTGTTCATTGTACTGTCAGGTAGCAACTCCCGGTCAGACTTCTACCACGGATTGAGCACTCCAGTGGTAGAGCCGTTAATTTGATCCCAACGGCAAATGCTGACTGGACCAGATTCGTACCGAGGACCCCTCGAATGAAGGGCAGGCACTTTACCGACTGTGCCATCCAGTACTTTAGCTGCTAACAAGCATACAGAAGCGAGCTTTTCTAGGAGTGACTGGAGCATCCACGTTTACACGGATGGTGCGAAGATGGAAAAAGGACATGCACTGCCCCATCAGACTGCCTCAAGAGGCAGTGCTTTTCAAGCGAAGGTCCTTGCGGTTTTGGAAGCGACCAAAATGAGCTCAAGACACAGCATTCGGTCAGTTCTATGCTGGGTCCCAGGTAATAGGGACATAACCGGCAATGAACTTGCCAGGAAAAGGGCCGCAACCGACCCATACCAGGTAATCCCACGTTTTGATCCTCCGCTGACAAATGTTAAGAAGAAAGTGGACGACATAATCACGGAGTTAGCTAATGCAAAGTCGGACACTCTTCCCACATGTGAGACGTCCCGATTATTATAGCCTAGATACAATTGCGCAAATACCGAGAAACTTCTCCAATGCAACAAAAAGCTGCTGCGGATGGTAGTCGGAGCGATAACTTGCCATAATCACCTGAAATACCACGAACAATATACAGAGGCTGTGGGGACGAAGAGGCGATGGAAGACTCACTACCTTTGTCAAGGCCCCAGCCTCTGCCTAGTGAGACAGAGAACACTGGGAGATGTTTCTTCCAGAACCTCCAAGATATAGCAGAGATACGAATGGTTGGTTGGTTGAATAAATCCACACATAAACGGCCTCTGTAATAACATCTTCAAGAACAAGAAGAGGAAAGGTCGGGAAACCGAAAGGTCGGAGGAAACGTTTTTCACTCAATGGGCATCACAATGGGCTGACAAGTTCATCTGCTACGTCATTGCCGGTTATGTCCCTATAAGAGGACCTCAGTGAGACGTGGCTCCACCGCGTCATCCCACTTACCTAACCTAACATACATTCTTCGTCCTGTTGCTAGTTTTAGTTTAATCACATTTCGCTGCCAAGTCTCTAGATTTTTTAGACGCATTCTTTTTTTGAGGATTGAAGTTTAAAGCTTGTTCAGCTTTTCTGCTGTTGTTGAACTAGCCTTAGGATAGATAACTGATCCAAAGGCTAAATGACTGGGCCTCGAGAGGCCCAGTGTTAATGCAATGCAAAGTGGCTCTGTAACAATTGCGGGAATAGCCAAGTCAGGTGTGCAAATGGGAGTGTTATGTAGTTTAAAATAGTGTGCATGAGTATAGGCGGGTGTATATTGGTGGTGGTGTACGCCGGCATGGACAATTAAACAGATGTCTGACTTATCACTTAAAGTCATCTTCAATTTAATGCAGCTAGGTTCAACCACTTGTGAATGCAGCCGTGAGTAGATAGTTATGTGAGAGCGAAGAATAGTCAAGGAAAATGGAAGTATGTTTGAAACACCGGACAGTTGCTATGTTTTTTAAATTCATCTGGAGCAAATCCTTTGCGGCGGCGAACCATAACCGCTAAGGTAGTCTGTTTTCTCTCAATGTTTCTGCCAAATGGTGCAGCCCGAATTTTCGTCGTTTGAACGAAAACAAGCACTTGCATTCCCCTTGATTCACTGCGCGTTGGTCATTTACCAGTGTTTACGGTGTAAATTTGAGTAGATAGTCTTTGAATCACAGATCATATTCTACGGGTTTCATTTCAAACGCGAACCATGTCCTTTTTGGGATGGATTTGCTTCCCGACAAATTTTATCTACCAACGGGATCGCATTATAAGACTTCGAGGCGGGAGCAGTTATAGAAGAATCAGATGGCCCGTGTCTGTCAGCAATGGGAACGTCATGAGCTTGTGGCCTACCTGCCATGGGTGCATTGTTCATCGACAGGATTCCATCCTTCCCCGAAAAAAGTACTCTCCACCAGCCACAAACCACCTCATCTTCATTGTAATCACCATGCTCTTCGATTAACAAATCGACCTCCGCATAGAATGCTTCTAGGTTGGTAGGAACATAATCGGCTCTTTGGCTTAATGCATCGTCCTCTTCATCTTCGCCCCCCATTTTCTTGCAGCTGGCTTCATTTTCCATAGACAATGCGTTGACGTGAGGATGCATCTTAGTACCTTCATCCTTAGTTCTCGACATTTTTAAACAAAGTAAACCACTTCGTTGAAGACTGCAGGAAGAAGCAATCAAACATGAAATATTTCATGTTGGTTGGAGCAAGTCCAAAAACTCGCCTGGTTACGCTTGGGCATAACTCCTGATGAGTTGAAGTCGGTGGCGGAGGATCGATTTGCTTGGAGGTCGTGCGTGGCTTACCCCCGTGACCCCTTTAGTGGAGCATGTACGTCAGAAGATAATGATGATGATGGACCTCAAAAACCCCAGCCAATCATCCTAGGGCTAGAGTTGTTTGGCTGTGGCGGTAGTTGCACTTGATAATTTGTATGATTCTTGCATGCCTCTGGTTCAGAACACGGATATGTTGGTGCACGTATGTGATGGATTACATTTCAATGACAGCCCACATAAAAGGGGTCTCAATTGATGGCAGCAAGTCAACAGAGTGGAGCACCAAGGCGGGATTTGCACAAGGATCAAAGCTGAGACCGTGGCTTTTCAACAGCAGAGCAACCACATCCAACTGACACAGTGAAATGCTGCCTATTTTCAGATGACGAAAGGTCGAAATCCAAACAGCGAATAGCGAAAGAAATATCAACAAACGAAAAGGTCAATTATCTTGGCGTTAACTTCACAGGAAGGTTGACGTCCAACAGTCATTCGAAGATAATCCTTATGAAGCCCAACCTAGGCTTCCATCGCATCTATCCCTTGTTGCGCAAGCAAAATGGATTCAGCCAGGGGACAAAACTGCTGCTATACAAGCAACTTATACGGTCGATCTTAACGTACGGCTACCCAATATGGCACACCATCTCTATGACCAGCATGAGGAAGCTCTCAAAGTAAAGTACTGCGAATATGTACCGGACTCACCTTCGACAGGATTGTATGAGGCACCAGAGCAACAATAGGCTTTACGAATAAGCACGCATCATCCCCCTGCAACAGTATATGGTGACACTGTTCAGAAAGCAGCTATTAAACATCAACAGCCATCCTAACGAGGAAATCAGGAACCTGAGAAACACAATCCCCGGACAACGCTACCTCAACGCGTTAAACGTCTGCTAAACGATCAGAACTTTCCCAAGACGTCGCACAACGAACTGCATGGATTCTCCCAGAGCAGCGATAGCAATCACCATCGAGGCTAAATCGGCTACCACACCACCACCCCATCCCAAAAGGACCACCATGGACAGAAGGACTTGAACAGCACGATGAAAGCACCAGCCATTGTAGGACAGACCAAATAAACAATAAACCACGAAAAGCCACAATTCAAACGTTTCCTTTTCTTAAAAAAAGGCTTTCTTGTTGTGTTTGGAATTATCCTCCGTTAAAGAGACCAGGCACTCAAATTGTTGGTTTATTGTTATTTTAACACTAAACATGAACATATTCTATCGATTCAAAATGTTAATTAAAACTTACGTATTTATCCTACGTCGTTTGGAGTCAGCCACAAGCGACGAAATCTCTCTCATTCCATCTCACTTTCTCATGAAATGTGACCAAGGGAATACACCCGATCGTCGTGCGAGTGACAAGTTCCACATAAAGTGACAAAGCGAATACAAATTTGTCGAAGTGACACATATGTTTGGGTGACAAGACTGAGAGAATAAGGGGGAATGTGCTAGCCGACCGCGCTAACAAATTCGTGCAGTAATTATATGGCCACAACCATGAAGTCTCCGAACACTATTTAACTTAGACCATCGGGTGATTACACAGAGCTTACTCTGGACCATGATACCCACTTCGCTCAGGCTCGTTCAGTTTCGTTGAGTTTCGTTAAGTTTCGTTAAGTTTCGTTGATTTATGGTCCCTTATATGGGAATACGTACATATGTTCATGCCAGTTGGAGTTGAATTTGTTGCGTAAGTTAGCGGAAGCAGTTATGAGTACATTGAAATTCGATATTGTGTTGGCTATTTCTCTCCCGGTTCAGACATAAGCCTAAGTTTATGGCTGAGCTTTACGATGTGACTGGTTTTATTATGTTTGCATTGCTTAATCGGTCATGCGTCTATTCGCTTGTCATCGCGTATTGCAAGGTGTCAGTTTAATTTTATCTGAACTTGGCCTTACGTCTACTAATGGCCATTTTCCAGGGGTGCTTATGTTCTGGTAGGCATACGACCATACACCCGCAACTAAATGAGACCAACGTGTCCAGTCCACTGTGTCCACTCTAACACCAACATGATCCTCAGGAGCACTTACAAGAAAGTTTATTCCTAGAATCCGCATTGTCCTCGGCTAAATGGGGAATTTTCTCAGCTTTGACATGTACACTATCCAGTTTTATAACTTTCTCATGACTCATAGACTCATTCGGGTTTCAGTCCCAATCAAGTGTGGCTCAGCACCCCCGGAATTGATGATGCACTGTACCTCGCACAAAGTTTATTGAGTCATTTTGTTTTAATTTGATATGTTATCTGCCAAATGTTGAACGAATCATTACCAACCGAGCCATTTAAATAAATTCGCTTTTTATTTCACGTGCAGCCCTAAGTCTGGACATCTTCGGTTTACAAAGCAGCGCTCATCAATTCGAATCGAAATCGACGAGCACTGATTATGCCAAAGTCTTTCGTACAAATCCTCCAATCGGTCTTGAATCATTCATCGGCCAGCAACAATGAACGATAAAATCGACATCGGCATGACTTCAATCAGTGCTCGGATTTAAATTCAATTGGAAAACGTTTGCGCCGGAGCCCAGCACCGGATAGTAGACAGTCGTCAGCGGGTATGCACCTGCATTTCCTGTTCGTCTCATACTCCATAAACCCAAAATTTGCATACACATACACCCAACACATTATCATCGGCAGTAGAAACTCATGTAATCACCAGACCGTACACATCTTTGCCATACAAATTTCACGGAGAAACACGTCTAGGCGTCGCGTCGCGTCGCCATACATGCGCTCGTTCATGTAGTTCATGTAGTGCCCGTATCTCTGTCGCTGACGCGCTCTTTTGTTGTGTACGGAGGTTTGACACATTGATTGATCGTAAAAGAAATTTATAGGGAGGAGGACCGCGTCTCCAGCTCGTATGTATGCTGGGCACTGTTGCGCTGGGCCAAGCGGCAAGCACTCGACAATCCTAAGAGACGAACTACGAGCACACCGTCCTCACGGTGAGGTCTAAGCCAACAGAACACGCTCGGTCCCCCCAATGCGTTACATATTGTCTGTGTCTGTCTGCGATGCGACTGTGGCTTCTTTGGTTATCTCTTGCTGCGCTGCGTGACCAACACACAGGCACGACCACGACCAGCAACCACTGCTCTCCGATTGAATAAACTTTTTTTCGTTTTTTTTTTTTGGTAAAAAAACCCAAGTCAAAAGAAACAAAACAAAAAGCGAAAAAAAAAGTTCGGAGAAAAGTGGTAGAGCCAAACCTTAGACCGAAGACTTGCCGACCGACCGACCGTGCGTCGGACATTTGGTGGTGGTAACACCGCGAAATTTCGTTACTCACACGCGGTGACTTGGAGAAAGAAGAAGAAAGAAGAGATTAACACTATACACCTCTTTCGTGTTCGAGTGTAATTGATTCGTTAAACTTTCGAAGTATAAATAGTTTGTAAAGATTTCAGATGGCGGTCATTCGGTTAGATTCATTCACTAGCTTAAGTACCGTCTTCGCATCGTACCGTTCGATTTTCTAGAGGAACCGATAAAAGATACAAAAATGAAGTGGTTCGTGGTGTTTGTGTGTTGTGTTCATCTGGCGCTATCGCTGCCCCAAGGATATAATTACAAGGAGCCGGTGTTGGAGCCGATCACTGGACCCGGTGGATTTAAACCGATCGTGAGTAGTGGAGCGCCCTGCCACAACGGTCCGAATGCGGCTGCGCTCGTGCAGCAGCAGTCTGTCGGAAGGATTATCAATCAAGGACCAATTCTAACCGCTGGCAGTAGTGGCTTGGACTCGCAGGCAGTCACCGTGAATAGTCACATCGTTGTGGGAGATGGTGGGCATTCCCAGGTCTTCCGCGAGGGTCAAGGATACGCCGATCAGGGCAGAATACAGTCCGCGCCAATCCCACTCCCACAGGGGCCACCTCTCCCCGCCCCAGGACCTCCAAAGGCGTTTGTGCAAACTGCTCAGCAGCAATTTGGATCTAACCAGTACTCGTCATCCAGCTCGTACAACAACATCAACAACGGTGCCATCATCAACGGAATCGGCAAGGTCCCACCTCCACCACAAGCACTGAGCGGCGGATATCAGTATGCTGGTGGTTTTGGAGGCAGTAAATTCTCGAGTGTAGGCGTCGGCCGTCCTCTTCGTGGACCAAACTTCCTCGGAGCCCCAATCAATCCAAACTTCATTTCTGGGGGCAGTCAGAAGTTTGGCAGCAGCGGATTACAGACCTCAGGCTCGAAGTACCAAAGCGGCGGTTCATACCAAAGCGGTAGCTCATACCAAAACACTGGCTCATTCCAAAACGGTGGCTCATTCCAAAGCAATGGAGGAGGCTCTCAATTCCAAAGCAATGGAGGAGGCTCTCAATTCCAAAGCGGTGGATCCAGCGGATTCGGCCAACAATCGGGAGGCTTCATCAGCGGAGGCGGAATAGGATCCATTGGCCAGTCCAGCAGTATCGGCGGAAATGCCATCCTGAACGGACCCCTCGGCAATGTGATCCGTGAGACCTTCGCCAACGCTCCCCTCGACCCGACTGTCGAGAAGCACATCTACGTGCACGTGCCCCCAGAGGATCTCGAGGAGAAGGAAGCCCGCCAGCCAATTCGTCTCCCAGAAGTGCCCGCCAAGAAGCACTACAAGATCATATTCATCAAGGCCCCAACAGTCAGCCAACAGACAAACTACGCCCAGATCGCCAACGCTGCAGGAGTCTCCGAGGAGAAGACCATCGTCTACGTCTTGGTTAAGAAACCAGAGGAGCCTTCCATTAGCGAGATTCAACAGATCCAACAGAGCATCAAGCCCAGCAAGCCCGAGGTCTACTTCATCAAGTACAAGACAAGGAAGGAGGAAGGACCTGGTGGCGTGTTCCTCGGAGGCGGCAGCCAACAAATCGACCACATCGGCAGCGGCCCCTTCGCCGGCTCAGACCTTGACAGCGGCGTAGATATCAGACAAAGCAACGCTGGCAGTGCAATCGAAAGCTCTCAGTCGGACGTGTCCTACTCATCGAGCGTGAGCAGCTCGAGCTCGGGCAGTTCGTATTCGAGCGGGAACATCAACATCGACGAGTCCGGTGCCCCTCACGCCGTCTATGGAGTACCCAATGTCAAGTAGAACCGCTGAAGTATTGAGATAGCTAAACCGACCCACATCTTGTTGATTTGTTGATGTTGTCTGTGTATATGTGATGTGTATGATGTATATTATGAATCTGTACATTTGCTAGGTTTTAAGATGTTTTTATATTTTTTTGTACACACATGCGTAATCATTTGTATGATACCTCATTTAATTATTTATTGCGAGAATAAACGAAATTGTTTTTTTAGAAAATTTAAATTCCCTGCGACTTTAATGGAATGGGTTGCGTGTCAAGGACAGTGTGCTTTGTGGGAGGCGTTCTGCTGACACTGACGTGATACGCTGGGAGATGGGTCGGCAGGCCAGCAAATACCTTACGACCGTGACAATGAAGATAATGAGATAAAAAGCGAAGGTAACACTTCTCTGATGAAGTAACCTGCGTTCCCACGATGCTCACGCCTTTGAGGCGGTTAATTGACACTGATTGCGCTATTACACGCACCTGTTTACCCGCTAGGGCTATTAACTATTCGGTGGGGAAAGGCAATCTCTCCGCTGACAGCCAACGCCTATCTGGTAATTGGCTTCGAAAAATCTCTTATGCACTAAAAGTTGCATAAGCCTCCATAAAATATATTTTACACATCACTCAGCTAATTGATGCTAAGCTGGCATTCCATTGCCGTCGTCAATGCAGCCCGATTGCAGGGGTTAATGCCATCGTTGATGAGTTTCTAATGATTTCAAATTTGTCACAGAGTTAGTTAAGAGAAAAATAAAGGGGGGGGGGGGGAGTAGGCAACGGTGGAGACTGAGAAATGCTTGACTATTTTTTGTCTGCGGGAATATTAGAATTGTGATTGACTGATATTTTTGAAGACCTAGTGAAGTAACTGAAATAATCTAGTAGTTTCCAAAGAGAATCCCTGACTTAGGATAGTTATGCTATTCGGGAAAGCATTCATTCAAATCGAAGTAAGTGCGTATTTCATGAACTGATGATTAAGATATCGTGCACAAGTTGGGGAGGTAAAGCATGAGCGCTGTTAAAGGGCAACATGTCAGTTTTCGTTGACTGTTAACAGTTGTAACCAACTGGCCTTTCCTTAAAGGTTTCAACGGCGTGCTTGATTTCCTTTTTGGTGCCCTCGCTACAGACTGTGGTGGACTTGGCCCCGGCTCCTATAACAACCTCTCGTGTTGAGCGCATTAATGTTCACTCACGAATTCAGGTGACGCAACCTACATTTTATGCGGAGTTTGAACGACTTAGTTTGACAGACTTTTCTTTTTTCAGGTACCCTTCACGGCTTATCAGTGACTCCAAAGAGGCATTTTTATTCTTCTTCGGATGGCACTACAGTCTGTGAGGGACGACCTTGAGCCAGCTGCCTATAATTACGCATGCCACGTTGGCTGAGGTCCTTCTAAGCTTGTGTGAGCCATCGGTTTCGTGATGAGTCTTGGAGCTGGGTCACTGTTGTCCACGCAATCATCATTGCCTAGCCATTGTAGGCGTTGAAACCATACACTTCTAGGTTGAAGCTTCTTCTCCAAAAGCCATCACCACAAACCGGATCAAAAATTGAACTGCAAAGAGATGGTACTGTAACAATTCAGTAGTCGTAGCGTTTTTAATGTAAACCGACACCCTGCTACACTACGCATGTCGGCATACTATTAGGCTACGACGCAACTGCATACTATTAGGCAAACCAAATGAATGCTTCATCCCAAACTTGAAAGTTATTTTCGTTCAAATCAATCACAGTTTAAGGCTGAAGTTACACCGGGTCAGGCAAAGTGTGGCACGAGTACGATAACTTTGACGCCAAGAATTGTAGAGGTATTTTGTAGATTTTTGTCTATTTAAGAGTAGGGTCCATCTCGCCGCCGTTTGAGAGTTAGGGGCAATTTTAGGTAAACATTGCATAAAATGAAAAAAAAATGTATTAAAAAACAACGGCAACACCCAGCTGCTAATATGGAGCTTAAATCCATTAACCATACTAAGCGCGAAGCTGGACTGCCTGGTAGTATTATTTAAAAAAATGTTTGATATAAGCGTCTGCCAGATGTTTGATTTAATGTTCATTCACTTACTTTATGTAAAGGCAACGTAAATGCTAAAAAAACAAAGCAAACGAACCATGCCGTTTTCTCCGTGTTCGGTTGGTTATAAGTATTAACTATTTAAAGCCAATTTAGCATATCATTTCACGATTTCGTAAATATTGATTTAAAGACTTTTGTTTTTAATTTTTTCCCAACTATTTGGGTTTGAATTTTTGCAATTTGGTTACAATTTGATCCGAATTACTTATTACGTACTGCTCATAAACTATTCACACGAATAATGTGGTGCACATTTTATCTCTCTCAAATTTGGTATAGTACTTTGTCTTAGGAGTTGCCGTTGTTTTTTAATAATTTTTTTCCATTTTATGTAAATTCTACCATAAATTGCCCCCAAGTCATAAACGGGGCGCGAAGAAAAAAAAAAATTATCATTCAATTCCAAACAAGTGTTCGACTGTGTTGCAAAAATCGGAGCACATGAGAAAGTAAGGAGCTACAGTGGACTCTCCCTAAGCCGAACAGTCCTTAAGTCGAAACTCTGCGTAAGTCGAAACTGCTTCTAACTCGTACACATTCTCTCGATTCTGGGCAGTTTTTGTTCACCATTTAAGTCAAATCGTTTTTCCATAACACAAAATATGCCAAGTTTGTCGGTTACTACACCAGTACCTACAGATAGGATTAAAAATCAAAAGTACTGACTAGTGAAAATATGTAAGACTGAGGAAGTGTGTTAAGCTTTGTCGCAAAATATTGACTATCCAATGACAATCAAAAACTAGGCACAGCACTGACTGCCAACGAAAGAAGCAGAGAACGATCAAAATTAAAACGAGCTGAACAAACCTATGCTGACTCGGTTAGAAAAGGAGATCGCTTTTTCACAACACAAGTACCGCCAGTTAAATTCACAGCTACGTTGCCTGAATTGAAAGGAAGTGGCATGACACAGTCAAAGTCGTCAAGCATTAAATCTCAGCGAGTAATTTATCGGCTCGAATAATAACTGTGTGACTGCCCGACGTCAGTCGTTCGAATAAAGTTTGAAATAATCAAACTAATGAATTTCTTTCGTGGAAAAATCTTGGTGCCGCATGATAACGGAGTTCGAATTGCACATGAAATATATTTGCAAAAATTGGTAGTTTGAATCGAGGAACGGTAACAATGATCGAATTTTGTCAAAAAACAGGCCTTAAATCAAATCAGATGAAAAACATTCGGATATTGTATCAAAATTGGTTCACAAAAATGCGAACAGATTACCACCATAAATCCATATCTCAATGATTTTTTATTTCACTTTCCCATATCACAGCACATGCCGCGTACTTCTGCCGAGAATTTAAATGAATTGCAATATTCACAGACTTAGTCCATTTTTATCATCTTCTTTTGAACCGCATGCTCCACTAAAGGCACGAGATATCTCCAGGCAACTCGATCCTCCGCCATCGACTCCAACTCATCAGTTGTTATGCCCGAGCTTAACCAGGCAAGTTCCTAGACTTGGTCCAACCACCTAGTCTGGGTCTGCCAAGCGGTCGCCTACCTGATGGAATCGAGGCGACATTCGTGCCACGTGACCAAACCAGCGTAGCATAGCCCTCTCCGTTTGAAGAAGCAGCTTCTGCAGCACTGCCGTGTTTCTCATCCTATCCCGGCGAGTGATTCCCACAACAGAACGGAGTCATGTCATCTCAGCAGCTTGTACTCGCGATCTTATTCGTGGTCGTTACCCAAATTGCATGACCATAGGTGAGTGTTGGAACAAACCACTAACTTGGCTTTGACACCAAGCTCGTCCTTCCTGATTACAGATCTACCAAGCTGTTCCAAAATTTACACAGGTTGACCAATCCTACATTAAAGCACAGAGTTACTCTTCCCATCACTCGTGAAAAAGACCCCGAGATACTTAAACTTCTCCACCTGCTTCAATTGGACTCCACTAACGCGTAGAGTGTTCTGGAGATGACCACAACCTCCGATTTGCTCATTCCAGCATCAGCACATATGGCCACAAACTTGTCGAGTGCGCTATGGAATTTCGTCTGAGAAGATGTGAGAATCACTAAGTCATCTGCAAAAAGAAGATGCCTTGCCCTCAACTCTCCCAATGTGAAACATGCCTTGCCTCGGCTGCTCTGCAACATTTAGTCCATGTACACAATGAAAAGGAGAGGTGACTAGACACAACCCTGGCGAAGTCCAACGCCCACGGTGAAAGGTGTTGATTAAGCACCGTCAACCCGAACACAGCTGCTACAGTTTGTGTATAGAGACTGAATGGCAATCAGAAGAGGACCATCAAATCCGTACTCCTGTAGAACACTCCAGAGTTTTCCTCGAGGAACTCGGTCGCATGCCTTATTCAAATCCACAAAACAACAACGGCAAACCATTCGCCGACTCAGAGGAAGGAAATTGAACACCATCGAAGGAGTCAAATTCAAAGATGGTTCCAATGAGGTGGACTTCTTACGCACTGAGGATGACAGACCCGTAGTCTTGAGTGGGGCGGAGAATAGTCCAACTGAGGAGGAAGTCATTGTGGCGATTGAATCGCTAAAAGTTGGCAAATCCGCCGGTGTGGGTGAAATCTGCTTAAGACAATGGGTAAAGAGGGAGTTTAATGGCTCTCTCGTGTCATTAAAGTGGCCTCGGATCGTGATGACAGACACCTGGCGGTTGGCAAACTGGGGTGGTTGTCGCACTGGGGAGGGATATCTGTTTTAAGTCTCCCAAAGTCCAAGATGTTGGAAGCGCGTTCTACAGCTATGGTCGAGCCCAGGATGGGGGATGAACAGTGCTGCTCTCATCCTGGTAGAAGTACAACCGACCAGCTTTTCACTCTAAGAATGGTAGTTAGTCCATTTTACGAAACTGTTCGATGCAAACTTTAATCGATTGAGCAGTTGTAATTAAGTCCAGCAAGCTCAAGATTTCCAACGAAACGGATTTGCGTGGATCAGGTTCATCACTCAAACGCTTCAAACGTGATCTTGCTATACGTTCAAGTTCTCTATTTTGTGGAACACATATTGAGTCATAAAAACGTGGCAAGTAACACAGCCAAAACCATTTTATTTTTTGAAAATTATGCAACTAAATTTTCTATGAAAAATTCACAAATTTTGAACTTACCGTGAGATTAACATTACTTACCAAGTGAATTGCCAAATGATTCAGTTCAAACCGAAACTCCACTTCAAATAAAATGCAATATGTACGCTCTAATCTACTGAAATATAGACCGGTTGGTCTGCTGAGTGTTTTCTCCTTTTCAAAGCAGCCAATTGGCCTAATGAAGTCCTCTGCGGTAAAGTCTGAGATGTTTGCGATGTGCTTGCCGATGAACTTTTCAATGAACCGCGCATTTGCGAAACTCTCTCCGATTGGGCTGATGATCGATGATTTCGTAAAGTATTGTGTTACAAAAGAATACCTTTCCAACAAAAAAGGAATCATAAGATTCAGCTTTGCCAAGCTCGAGATATGAACGGACAACCATATCAATCAAGCTCTTTTTTATGTGTAGATTAATAAAATTATGCTGTATCAATAAAACATCAAGTTCTCGGTAACACAGTCGAATTCCGCTTTACTCCATCATTGCAACTATCCCCATGAACAAGGGTATACAACCATATTCTCTTTATTAGGCTGGTAATAATTAAAACCCTAACCTCGTGGAGGTGCTGTTAATTGTTCATAGCTTAAGAAATGAGTAGAATATGATGGGAAAATCGTCAGAATACTAAAAGGAATAAAAGCAAAAAAATGATTTAATGTACAAATTTCGATTTATCCTCTTTTTGTGTGGTAAGGCAGTGTACATGAATGAGCTGGAAGAATTTCTGAACGTCGTCTCCCCCAGCTCAGCCTAGTTGTGGTTTTTCATTACACCCCACTATGTTTCGGAGAAACAATGGAAAATATTTACCATCGTGGTTTTCTTTCAGAAGAAAAAAGAGCCAGCTGCCCAACGCTTAAATGGAAACGAATTAACTTTAGTTTTTCGCCTTAAATATTATTCGCAACATTCCTCTTCCTGTGAATGCAATAAATTCCTTCGCCAAACCGTTTGCGGAGAAACGAGCCATTTGGTACCAACACAATAAAACACCAAATAAAAAAAATTCTTAAAAAACATTTCTATTAAATATTCCTCTTCTCCGGCAGCATTGCATTAAATAGAGGATAATTTACAGCGTTTATGCTGTCAGTAAAAAAATTTACTGGGCAATTTGCTTTAACTGCTTGTACACCGCAAGGCTGGGACGGAACCAAAAAAAACCGACAACTGGGAGCATCCAAAATGTGCATTGAATACTTGGCGTAAACAAAAAAAAAAAATAAAAATGAAACGCCGCGAAATAACAGGGAAATAAGTTTCGGTAATAATTTATTTGTGGATTTCATGAAACCAATTTCTAAATACCCTCAGATGCAGTCGATCCATTCAGTACGGGTCGTTTGAAAACGCGTCCGTATTTATGGATTTCGGGGATAGGCAGCGGTATTTATTCTTAATTCATCGCGTAATCACTTCATGCATGGATGGGGATTAAAGAGCAAAAAGCGCATCACAAATACTCGATGTCGGTCAACACCATTTCGTGCTGGCCGAAAGGACAGCTGAATTATGGTATCTGTTGTTTCTGTGCTGGAAATTAATACCCAGACCTTAGTCATGGAATGTGAATGATAACGGCGAGCGCTTTTGGGGTGAAGTTGGTTACCAATCAGGTTAAGTTTGGGTATTGGCTCCAAGGTTAGCCATTGGAATTTCAACGGTTTGTCACCATGAAGGGAGCATAGGTATTTTGACGGAATTGAAAGATGAGTGAGGTCGATTTGAAAACAAGAACTTGCGCAGATCTGAATATGTTGTGTTCACAGATACAACCGCGCGATGACGTCTTAATAGTCTAAATCAGAACTGAAGTAAACGCAACTTCTACCTCTCTTGCCCCTTAAAATTTTTGCCAACCATTTTTTCTATTGTTTTCTAAAGCCAACGTGACCAATCAGAGAACGGCATTTACGTTGTTTCTTGAATAACTGTCAAAAATTCATGAATAACTGTCAAAACGTCTCTGAAATTCGTCCAGGGACTAGGCGTCAATCAGCTGTGAAGTTGGGCATCTCTATCATTTCTAGTCTAAATAGTCAACAAGTCCATTAATTGTGGTAAATTTTATGACCAATTGACAACGTTAACGAATTTTGAGTTCCAACTCAATTGTCTCTAGGTTTTATGCGATTCAGATGATGCGACAAGATGAAAGAAAATAAAACATTTATGTCCGTTTTGGCAGGGCAAGTTTATCAGCTGGTTAAACTAAGTGTAGGATCGATCTTAAGCTTCACTCAAGAGGATTTCGTTATCTCACTCAATATTTGAGGGTGGCATAGGTAGGCCATGGATTGAGTGAAATTGTGAACCATCCGAAGTATCGGACTGCAGTCCACTATTTCTGTCGATTTCCCAGTTTCTGCCTATTGAGGCAAAGAACCCTGGGAGAATTTTTCTTCTATGACCTTCATAACATTTCAGATATACCTCTAAAATCTCTTTGCAGGTTCATGACGATCTTTGAGCTAAAAGGTTAAAACAATTTCCGACACCTTGAAGACACACATGATACAGGACGTGATATGTTCTTTCGGTCAGCTGCACAATCCACATCGGCAGGTATTCCCAACAACACCAGCACCGAAACGAGTAAGACGACGACGAGGAAGGTTCATCCCATGGGCATCACAATGGGTCCAACAGGACCTAAGTGTGGCGCGGCCCCACCCTGCATACATAACCTAATATATCAGACTGCAGCACCCATCTGAAGAGAAGAAACACACAAAATTAACAGCCGAATGTTCATGTATGTAAAGATATTGTTATAATATGTGTGCATCTATGAATTTGTCCGGGTTTTATTCCATTCTCTTTTACGACATTGCCACACAATGTATTTGGTTGCTTATGTAGGTTTTCTCTCATAAATTTTGGGGTTTATCAGGGCCGGCCCGTGCCGAATATGCGCCCTGAGCAAGCCCTACGCTTGGCGCCCCTTATTAATGTGTTGTATCATAGGTCGCTTCCAGGGTACACGTGAGATAGTCTTTCAATGCGTGCCACAAATATGACAAATTAGTAAATGGCAAAGGGCTTATCAGGGCCGGCCCAAAATGTGCGCCCTGAGCAATGACAAATTAGCAAATGTCTATCATCTCAGAATAATAAAATCATTTCTCTGTTCAAATGGAATCATATGAGCGAAACGCAAAGGATTTATTTCTGCACGTATGAAATCTACTCAGCTGCCGTACAAATACGCAATATCCTGCCAAGGCTGAGCACGATAATTTCCCGTACAAGCACTGAAAAATTACTAAAGGGAGCTTAATATATAAAGCGTTTTGTATGTAAGTATGTCACATGTATGATCGGGTCTGTTGGCTGAATGGATTGGATGGATTTCTGTGTTCACACACCGTTCAAAGATTACAAATTCATTTACCCGTTCAACAAACAGTTGTAAGAGACACACATTAAGCCATTAAACTTATTAAATCATTAAATAAATCCTGGTAACCCTGGTTCGATCATGCACTTGCATAAGCTCCGAAAAAAGCTTTCAATTATCAGCTACACTGTTATACACACAGCTCTAGTTCTCTCTTCAAAGTTAACAGAAAGATCGAATGATTTTAAACAGTTTAAGTTTCTGTACTCTGCTCGTTGTACCTTCCATTATTGTGGTTGTTGTAAAAGCTTCTTCAAAGCATCACACCTATTGTACATCGCTAGAATTTAGGCCAGTCTTAATACAGCGCTCAGATGATTGTCATGTGTTTTGTATGTTTTTTTACTTCGTGAATTTGCTTTCTTTTTGGTTAATGGCTGCTTCATAAAATAAACGCTTACACAGTCACATTCAATCCTAATAATGTAAGAGAAGCAGTTGAGAGTTCTAATTCCTCAAATACAACTTTGACGGCATGATTTAAATTGAACCAAGAAAATATTGGTGCCAACAGTACTTATAACTGAGATTCCTTAACATTTTGTTTATGTTTTGGGTCTGTAACTTATGTGTTGGAAAACTACGGTCAATGTACGTCATTTCAGTATATGTCATTCATTTGAAGCGTAAACAACAATAATTTTTTTTTCTCTTAAATATGTCGAACTTTGTGCCTGAAAAAGTGTTTTTGCAGGGAGTTCTTCTTCATTACTTTAATGTGAAGAAAACTGTCAAAGAAAGTCATCGTATTTTGGTGGAAGTTTATGGTGAAAGCGCAAAAAATCATATGTGAAATCCGGCCAACCAGCCAAATCAACGGCAAAGCCGAATATCCATGGCGTGACGGTAATGCTCTGTATTTGGTGGGATCAGAAAGGTGTTCTGTATTATGAGCTGCTAAAACCGGGTGAAACCATCAATGGACAACGCTACCGAACACAATTAATCCGTTTGAAGAGAGCTGTGGCCAAAAAGCGCCCGGATTATGCGACCAGACACGAGGCAATAATGTTCCGTCATGACAACGCTCGGCCCCACGCTGCTATTCCGGATAAGAACTATTTGGAAAACAGTGGATGGGAAGTTTTACCCCACCCGCCTTATAGCCCAGACCTTGTCCCTTCTGACTACCATTTGTTCCGGTCGATGCAGACCGCCCTCACTGAAATACCGTTCACATCAGAGCAGAGTATCAAAAATTGATTCATTCTCGGCTGGCAAGCCGGCGCAGTTCTTTTGGGATGGGATCTACAAATTGCCAGAAAGATGGGAAAAAGTCATAGCTTCCGATGGGCAATACTTTGAAGAATACTATTGTACATGTCCTTCTTAAATAAACGTTCAAATCTCGAAAAAAAAAAACCGCACGAATTAATTTATTTTGCCAATATATTCAGAGCTGCAGAAGGGTTGTTCTTGACGCGCTGATGCATACGCACGCCATCCGTTGGACCCCTTCTAGTTGACGTCTTCGTTGAGCACTGTCCACCAATTCACACCAATTCGCGACTCCATACAGCAGTTTGCATCGAACGATTTATATGAAAAGCCAGTGAACCACGCGAAGCTCTAGTCCGCATTCGCACCCTATATGCAATATAAAGCCGTGGTGGCCTTTTTGACGAGTTTCTGGATGTAAGGCCAAACAGAAAAGGCTTTTTACTGTCATTCAGCTTTAGAGAACTATCCCCGTTTTATCTGAATCGGCCACGTTCTCTAGTGCATTTTTTGGTTTGAAGAGGGCCGACTGCATGTTAAGGCATATCCATATTCGAAGTAGGTAGGTATTCTATGCAAAGTTGATGCATATGCTTGATGCGTAGGCTGATTTCAGGGAGATCACAGCTTGACTACTCATTAGGGCAGGGCATAAGGCTCATTGGTATTTTCATCATATCGTATAAAGTTCCACACACTCAAGGACTGATGACAGCTGATCACGAAATGCCAGGACAAGGTATAATGCCACAGTGCTTGAACATCAGAGTTGAGATGACTAATTTGCAAACTTCACTTTTGTCAGCTATGATGTTAATTTCTTGTACGTTAGCACATGTGACTCTCGAAAGACCATTGCATTCACAAGAAGTCACTGCAAGGTTGTATGTTGGTATCAACGGTCAAAGTTCTTCGAAAATGAGGATAATGTAGAAGTCACCGTTAACTCTCACCGCTATAGGCAAATGTTTTGGGCTCCAATCGATATGGATGTGGGTCTTAGAAAGACTGTGCACATCTCACACAACGCGACCTACTGTCGCGATTTTTGCAAGAACGTCTCGGACGAGATGTATCAGGTTTTTGTGATATGGACTGAAGTGAAGCTGGATAACGTGAAATCGACTATTCGTCGACGTGCGGCTGAGATATGAGCCGAAAGGTCAATAATCGAGTCCTGCAGGAAGATCCAAACACAATACTGCAATAAAAAAAGTCTAGATTATAAATTTGTTTTATTTAAATTTTCTCCATTAACCATAAAATGGATGAGTGTGTAAGTTTAACAACCCACTTCTTAACACACAATGAATGACAAGGAGGCACCATATGTTCTCAACAGGTCTTGAGATGTATTCAGTATAATACAGTATAATTCGCTTATAGTGACCTCGGACATTTCGGTTATAACGACGAAGGTAAACGCCACAGTTTGGTTTTCCGTTCAATAATGAATGGCGTCTTGTTCATTCCTATGTAGCGACATCCCTTTGTGACGACGGGAAATTCGTCTCCCATGAGTGGTCGTTATGACCGAATTCAACTGCATATACTTGTCAAGATACCATAACGCACCTAAAACAGTGCAAATACGAAATACAGCGCAACGTTTTTGACCCGAAACGATTCAGACAGCCATTGCGAATATTTATGCGTTTGTTTTTCGATTTTGCCTAAAAGTATACAATCAACAACGATTCTATTTGAAAATGTGTGCTCTGCAGCACCATCTGAATGTGTTCATCGAAAAAGGAACTGATACATATCTAGCACTCGGGCCAGTCAATTCTATTGTCGACAGCAAATGCAAATTCTTGTGTCTACAACCATTATGTTAATGATGCTTTAATGAAGTACTGCTTGTTCTATTTCGCCGATGAAGATTCATAGCCCCGGAGTTAAACGGGCAAAAACAAATATCGATCAATGACCCCGTTTGAAAGTTGTTCTTCTGCAATAGATTCTTGAAATTCGGTCAAGTAGCTTCTGTGAATGAATATTCACTGAAGAACACATTCAAAGGAGTACTTTGCAACTTCACAAGGTGTGTGAAATTGTTTTACTGCGATCTGGGTCAGTTGAATGAGATGAGGTTGTTGGCAATAAAATAAATCTTACAATCAACCTTGATATAGTCAGTGATTACACGAAATGATTGAATTGGCAACATTTATGGCGTAACAATTTTCTTTTTCATTTCATTGAATGAGTACTGAGGTACGATGTGGAAAAATGGATTTTTTGCATTCACAAAATCTACACTCTGATGATCATATTTCTCTCCCTCTACGTGTTCCTTCTGACGGTATGCAAAAGTGCTCTGAGCAGAAGTTCACTTACTGTCATCCCTTAAAGGGCCGGTCCAGCAACATTTGAACTGTATGCATGCGAGACTCATGTTGCTGGACATTCCCCACAATTCAACGTTGACACTTCCGCATTTAAATTCAAAACGCACCCGTCGGTCTTCACCTTCTGTTGCTGCACTTAGAGGAAGTCTTGGGCTGGATGAGCTACAGTGACCAGTTGTGTTGTGCACGCAATTAATTTCCTCCCAAATGGTTCGCATTCGTCCAGTTAGTCGACTCGAGAGAGGTGCTGTAGTGAATATGGGACTAGTGCACGTTGTCGAACCTTGATAACACTACTAATACGAGTGGCGCGTAGTGTCCTCCAGTCCAAGTCCAATTTTCCATCCTTGAAAATAATAATATGAGTGGCGCTACAGCCCGTGGAGGGCCAGGGCCCAGCTTCTCAGCAACCACTCGTATTGTGCTTAATCACACGAGTGGAAGGGACGTACAGTTTTAAGCCGACTCCTAACGCCCAATTTGAGAAGTTTTTTTCTACACACAGTTATACTCTGTGAGCATTGTCAATGACTCGAAAGATGGAGCCGTGAAAACTATTTTTTGTCGTAATATTCCCGACTGGGAACTCAGGCAGCGAGTTTCAGTTGCAAAGGGTTCGACGCCCCTACTGACAACGCCACGGCCGCCACAGTCGAACCTTGATCGTCAGCTATTACCCGTTGATGATGTGTCTCGAATTAAATAAGAACAATACATTTCTGTTTGGTTCGTTTGGTCTTCCAAAAGTATTTGGTTAGCGCATGTCTTATTTAGATTGTGTTCCATACTCCGTCATGTATTTTCTACGCGAGAGCAAATGAATAATTATATTTGAATGATTTAATTTTACACCAGCGATAAATAATTGTTAATCGAGCGTGCTCTTACTCTTTTGAATAGGTAATAAAGGTTGAAGTTATGAAAGAATGAATCCATTTTCAAAGGCAAAGCACACCGGGAGCCATATTAATAAACATGTAAGGCACTTTACAAATTCCATAAATCATGCGTAATTAATGCTTTTTTTCGTTTCGCTTATGCATTTTATGACATGGGTATAAACATGTTTAAACTAAAGTGTGAAGACTGAAACAATGTGTAATAATTTACGTCGTAACATTAGGAACTGCTTTTTGACACAATCTGCTTTCAATTTTAATTAAGAATTATGGGGGATTTTGAAGAAACATTAACAGTATGTTTATACAGTGAAAGCCCTTAAATTCGGAATTCTTTAATTTGGAAAACTCGTTTATTTTTGAGAGGGGCCTTTCAATTCTTTTACGTAAAAATTAAATTAAATTAGCAAACATTAAGTAACGCAATACTCGTTTTAATGAAGGTTTTTCCTTCTAAATTTGAAAAATTATGTGATATTATTTTAGACAATTGTATTTATATTATAGTAGTAAGGTACTTTTACCATATCTCTGTAATTAAAAATTTTAAAATTGTATGTATTGTAGATTTTATGCCACAATAAAAGAAATGTTAAATGTAAACAACGCAATCTCAAGTATATAGAAGCTGGATAAAATCCTTCCCGAAAATGAACTTTGAGAACTCTAAAAAAACTTATAATTGGAGATATCTTATAATTGGCAATTCGTACTTAGAAGACTTTTGGATTAGTAAAATAATTGTTTGCTTTAAGTTCTTGCACATTTTCATCAAAAGGAGCGCGTTTTAGTGCATAAAAAAAAACTCATTAGTTCGGAAAATTCGGACCGACCTTCCCCCCAACCATTCCGAATCAACGAGCTTTTACTGTATACCGTTTTTTCGCACCGACGTTTATTAACTAACACTGTCTGTTTGCGAGCACTCTTAGTTCAAAGGATATAAACACAGGAATAGGTTCCACCTACTTAATACAGCAAGTAGCTTCTTCTTCACCGCCGCCACCAGCTTTGTTCGGCGTAGACTACACCCCGTCGTCTACACCAAACGCTCCAAACTCACGACGCATTAACGACACAATAGTTCAATCAGTAATTACAACGATACCTTTTAAGTCATCAGAAAACAATGGCTGTTAAAATTTAAAATATACATAAACGTGGATGCTTTTATTTTCTAAGGTGAAAATTTAAAAACCATTTTATTTTAAACAAAAACATATTATTGTAGTAAAGGAGTCTATCTACCTCGGGGCAAACGTAATCTTCACAAACGACATTATTGTGGAGATCCGACTTCGAACCGCCCTTGGCAACCGGTGCTACTTCGGTTTGTCGAAACCACTAGACTCAAAACTCCTGTCCTGCTAGATACAGCCGAAAGCTGGACGCAAAACAAAACTTCGGAGCTGATTCGTGGTACCTTCGAAAGAAAAATTCTGCGTCGGATATATGGTCCCGTCTGCGAGGAAGATTAATGGAGGAGAAGGCACAACCGCGAACTCTACGAGCAGTACCCGGATGTGGATGTAATTCGGAAGGCAAAAATGCGTCGACTGCACTGACCCGGCCATATCGAGCGAATTGACACCAACGCTCCAGCTAAGAGGGTCTTCGAATCTGAGCCTCCTGGTTCGAGAAGGAGAGGGAGACTGAATCTCCGGTATAACGACCAAGTAATCGCGGATGCAAGACAGGTTGGTCCTAATGACGGGAAGCAGCGTGCCCAGGACCGTCAACGATGGAAGTCAGCAATTGTCGGCCTGATAAGCAAATAAGTAATATTGTCAAAAGGGTGAAATAATAATTTTAAAAGCACAGAATTTGATGAAATTGTACAAAACCGGAGGCAAATAGTTCGGAAAAAGGCCAAATGGACCAACCACTGCTCGGACTCAAAATTTCCACAGCGTGACGAAGAAGAAGAGTGGTCGATTTAATTTTTTTCTCTATTCAATTTCTAGAAATTTATGGTGTCATATGAATGAAAACAAACGGCTCCCCACTCTTGCTTGCGTTCACACCATTGTAACAACAGTCATCAGTGTAAAATATTTGTCCTTATGTGTACAAATTTTCCTTCAAAGGGGTGCCATGAAAAGGTGTTAGGAAACAGGAAACACCACTTAATGAAACAAACAGGAAGAATTAAAATATGTGGGAGATTTCACCCTTGGGGTAGCGCATATGTAGATGCGGTCGATTTGAAAATTTCAACTGAGGTAAAATTCAAACACCTTTTTCTACCCTAAATTTACAAGAAGAACTTATACGAAGTCGACTTAAATGATTGCTTTGGGCTCAAAGCTTGTGCGGAAGGTTCGATCGAATTCCTTCTATTTTGAGATTGCATAACCTGTCCACCGGTCACATTTGCCTGTTTCCCACAATTGAAGAATAGACGGAACGCATTGGTCTTGAAGTCAGTGGGGTCGAAACAAAGCCTTTGTCCTTCATGAAGAATTGATCCTCCGCGTGACAGCTGTGCAAAAGGCTACTATTGATCTAGTTAAAGAGATGGCGTACACCATGAATTCCACAAAGGGTTCTCTGGTTTGCCTACATACAACTTGGGTCAAGATTCCGTAATGACCATGATTATCCTCTACAAAACACTACTTCAGACAGTTCTGTTTTCTGGTAAATGTACAGAATGACGCAGCCAGTTCATGGTGCCTTAGAGAACAAAATTCTACGACAAGTATTTCATCCTACGATGACACTGAATGAGAAGACACCACCGGTCACGTCAGGCTCAATAGTAACGATGCACCGTTTAAGAGGTTCTTGGATCCAAACTTCGTAGGTCGAGAATAGGAGGGAGACCGAATATCTCGTATACACAGTGAAGACGCAAAGTCTAGTCACTTTTATCATACAATGCATTTACCATAGTTTAGTTAGTTTACAGAAACTTTGTTTAATTCTCTTATTTTACAATTAACAATTAATTTTTTTCCTAAGTTTTATACGGTGTGGCTAAAAGCCGTCTACCAGATTGACTTATTATAATACTAAATATTTGTATAACTTATTTATTTACCAAAAGTCTCCATCAATTGTACGTCGCCTATATCTTAACGCAGATGCTAAGTATTTAAGCTTGCCATTTAAAACGTTAAGCACTTCAGCCATATTTAATGCATGTTCTTATACCAAAGTACTTTAGTCGAAGTTCCTTCAAGATGGGGCACCTTGCGATGAAATGGTATACGTCCTCTCTCTCTCTCTCTCGTTCATATTGCAGAGATCACAGATAATTGGTAAGTCTGATCGATGCGGGATGAAATTTAATTCCAATATTTCACCTCTGGTTTTAAAAATTGAAATGATTTTCAATAGAAAATCGGTTCTGGAAGTTCGTATATTCTTGCAGATCAAATTGTAACTCTCTGTATACTGTTCTGAATTGGGATGATTGTGCTTCATCTATATATAAAGGGTGATTTTTTAGCTATTATCTATTTGGCAACACTGGTTTAAACAGCTGACGCACGTTTCGTGTTTTGTTTCACTGTCAAACATCTTCAGTTTGGTCTATAATTTAACCATGAATCGTCTCACAAACGAACAACGCTTGCAAATTATTGAATTTTATTATCAAAATGCGTGCTTCTTCCATTTAATGGTCAGTTTAGACGAAGCTCATTTTTGGCTCAATAGGTACGTAAATAAGCAGAATTGTCGATTTTGGAGTGAATATCAGCCAGAAGCATTGCAAGAGCTATCAATGCATCCAGAAAAAGTCACAGTTTGGTGCGGTTTATGGGCTGGTGGCATCATTGGACCGTACTTCTTCAAAAATGATGCGAATCGTAACGTAACTGTCAATGGTGAGCGCTACCGTGAGATGATATCCAACTTTTTTTTGCAAGAGCTTGACTTGCATGACATTTGGTTTCAACAAGACGGTGCCACATGCTACACAGCACGCGCAACAATGGACTTATTGAGAGGCGAGTTCGGTGAACATTTTATTTCACGTTCGGGACCGCGATTTAACGCCTTTAGACTTTTTTTGTTTGGCTATGTTAAAGCTCATGTCTCTGCAGACAAGCCCGCTTCAATTGACGCATTGGAAGACAACATTGAAGCATTTATTCGTGAGATACCGGCCGAAATGTTGGAAAGAGTATGCCAAAATTGGACTAAGCGGATGGACCATTTGAGGCGCAGTCATGGCAACATTTGCATGAAATAATCTTCAAACATTAAATTATATGGACCGTACTATCGATTCGAATAAAGATTTCATCCAGTTTTCCGAATTTTATGTGTGTTTTTTTTTTAAAAAACTTTCCTATAGCTTTTAAAAAATCACCCTTTATTTCATAGATTGAGTGACTCAATTTTGCGAAAATGGTGTTAAAATAATTTCTCTTTCTTTTAAGGGCCGATGTTGATTTTGAATAAAACACAAATTATTTAGGAAATTATTGTCATTTATTTTTATTATGATAATATTGGTATGGTGCAATTATTTATGGAACAAAGTATCGGCCAAATGGCCGCTGCGACCGCGGCGGCACACCTCCATCCGATGGTCCAAATTATGCTGAAGCATAATTGAGGTTCTATGCCGTAAATGCGGCGAATTACCTCATCTTTAGCTCTTGAATTGTTGCTGGCTTATCGACGTACACCTTTTCTTTCAAATAACCCCAAAGAAAAAAATCCAACGGTGTCAAATCACATGATCTTGGCGGCCAATTGACATCGCCACCACGTGAGATAACACTGCCATTGAATTTCTCGCGCAAAAGAGCCATTGTTTCGTTAGCTGTGTGGCAAGTGGCACCGTCCTGTCGAAACCACATATCGTCCACATTCATATCTTCCAATTCGGGCCATGAAAGTTCGTTATCATTTCACGATAGCGAACACCATTCACGGTAACTGCCAGACCGGCCTCATTTTGGAAAAAATACGGCCCGATGATGCCGCCAGCCCATAAACCGCACCAAACAGTCACTCTTTGTGGGTGCATTGGTTTTTCGACAATCACTCTTGGATTATCATTCGCCCAAATGCGACAATTCAGCTTATTGACGAATCCACTGAGGTGAAAATGTGCCTCATCACTGAAGATGATTCTCTTCGAAAATTGATCACCCACTGTTGCCATTTCTTGCCAACATTCTGACCATTGACGGAGCTTGAAATGGTCAACAGGCTTTAGTTCTTGAGTCAATTGCACCTTGTAAGCGTGTAAGTGCAAGTCTTTATGCATAATGTTCATCAACGACGAACGTGAGAGGTGCAATTGTTGGGCACGACGACGAGTTGAGGTGGACAACTCTTCAGCCACACTATCGCCAACGGTAGCAATATACAGTACGAGCTGTACGAGCATGCACTGGTGTTTTCACATCTCCTACAGACCCGGTTTGTTCAAATTTTTGCACGCTTTTTCCGATTGTACGCACATTTGGACGATTAAATTGACCGAAAAAATGACGAAGTGCACGATATGCATTTTGATTTAAACGCCCATAATAGGGGCATAATAGGCCTGAATAACCTTAACGCGTTGCTCGATTGTGTATCTTTCCGTGGTTCAAATTGAGTTAGTCTAAAATTGAGAAATGTCAAATGAAATGCAGAAAAAAACTTGACGTTTAGGTGTTTATGTTGGTTTAGGTGTTATGTTTTAGGTTCACTTTATTATGCTTCTATTTTCGGCTATATGCGCAGCAATACCAAAATCATTTCCCAGCTCTTCCCAGGTTTAAACAAGCTTGTAGCTAAATCATGCTTTAAAATTTGTCTAGGCAGTCTCTCAGCGTCCATTCCTGACACTTAAAGTACATATTCGAAGTGTATTTTAAGAGTGTCGAGATACAGAGGAGGCACTTTTGTTTCCAAATGGAGCATATAATTTGGAGAATTTGAAGATTCGCTTCAAGAAGTATCTTAAGAGTTTGTCCACTTCATCAAATTTCCTTCATACCCAGATTTGATCACCGTAAACCGGAGTTGAAAATGCAGCTGCTCGAAATAGTTTTATCTTTGAATCGTATCCACACATTTGTTGTTAATACAACGCCCCCAAGCCAAAAGAAATTGCTCTCTTCGCCTCGGCTTACTTGGCCTGGAAAAGCTTCTTCATATCAAGATCCCAGATATTTATACTCCCGCACTATTTCAACAATATCTCCTTTATACTTATGTCCATTTCCATTACGAGAATATCTCCCGCCACTGTTCCTGAATATCATGACTTTAGACTTATCTAAGTTGATAGTGAGGTTCCAAAGCATGCAGTAGCACTCTATTGTCATGTCTAAAACCATGTCATCAGCATATAACACGCCAGTTATTTCATCTTTATTCCAACTGAGAATTGCCTCAACAATGTCATTCATAAATAAAATAAATAAGAGGGTACTCTAGACACAACCCTGCTTGACTCCCATTGTGGTACCAAAGCTTTCTGAAATTGACTCCCCATCCCAGCCGTATTCCTCGTTACTTTGGTACATTGCCTTCAGTATCTTGATAATTTTGCTTGAGATTCCAATCCTATAGAGTTTATACCCAAGGTCCTCTCGAGAAATTGAGTCGACAAAATATGCATAAGTTTCTTATTTCTTCGCTTGTATCTCTCTGCAATGAAAATTTAGTCCATGGTAGAGTAATTTTGTCCAAACGCAGCTTGGCATTCGCTCAAAATTCCTTTATTCTCTTTCCATTGTGTTAATCTTTTGAAAATAAGCGCACTAAATAGCTTGGCTTGGTACTTGGTAGTTTTCAGGATTGTCATAGTGATCTTTTTTATGCAATGGGGATATAACCGCTTTTTTGAAACCCTCCGAAACAACTACCGTCTCAAAAATTCTGTTTAATTCGTTTGTTAGTGCAAATAGGAGTTCTATTGAAGTATTTTTAAGAACTCTACCGGTATCCGATCGTCTCCAGGCGCCTTACCTGCTTTAGCCTTCTTCTTCGATTGCATTTTGGACTTCAAATACTGTAAATGGGGCATCCAAAAACTGATCAGTTAAAAAGGGCGCTGCGTAGTGCAAACGTGGTGAAAATTGCGGAATGTTAAGAAGATTTTCGAAGTAATCTCGGAGCTCCGTAGCTCTCAAGAGTCTTGAAATTTGATTCGTCTTCCCGGCGATGATTTTAGCAGCTTTCCAAAAATCGGCTGACGTTCTGGAAGCATTGAGCATGGACACAGTTTTTTGCTCGTAATTTTAACTCTACGTTTTTTAAAAAAATGTATGCCAAGCAACTGTGCTGGGATAAAAGAAAAAATTCCATTTCTTACTAATTTTAAGAACATAAACGATTTTGTCGTGGCTTTAACGCAGTCAGCATCAAACCAGTGTTGCTTGTACGGGCACTTAGTGCTTTTTTGACCATAATAAAAGTCATTCGATCGGTTAGGCGATGGGATGATCTTTTCGCACTTGTTTTAATGTTCACTTGAACCGTTTCCCTTATTTTGTGTTTAAGTCATGTGTCTTGCATATTCAGCCAATAGACGATCTTCCCCCCTTGTGTTGTATTGCCATACCTCCTGAATTCGCCTATAGAAGACAAATTTGGCTTGATAGTTGGAATTAGCGTGCCGAGGACCGCATTGGGCCAGGGTCAGACTCTCAATTTTTCACTCGCCAGAGAAGTAAATAAAAGTAAATTTGCATAAATGTGTGATATTCCGCGATAAACTTCATACACGTCCAACCGTTGCAACATACCCTACGTACACTAACTTCGAGGCGGTGTTTAAACTCTATTTTCAATTAGAGCGAACGAGTGCCAGCTACTCTGACAAGCTTCAATGGCCTACTCTACTCACCTCGAAGATAATCATCTAAAGCGAAAAACCATCGTCATAGGAATTCCATGGCAATGCCAACAAACACACATTCAAACGAATCATAAATTTGATAACGTAACTGCGAAGTAATTTGCAATTTGGTTTTACATCACCCTAGGTTGCGAAATGTCTGCGGGAATCCATTAAAAATGAAGCACTGTCGTATCGTCTAGCCACCGAGTACCACCGATTATCACGCCGCTATCCAGGGACGTCACGAAAGTTAACAAAACCATTTTCAAAAAAATACAATGGGTGCCTCCAACTGGAACAAGTCGAACCATGCAGACGCAACGAAGCCCCCTCGAGATGAAAGACAAACAGACAAGCAGAAAAAAAAATCAATAAAACTCACTTTCTAAGTCAACTCAAACACCAGTCGATCGACAGACCAACAAATTATTATCAATGAATTATTGCGCAACCACCGAAAGCTGAGGCACATAACTGACAAAACAAAGAAACGAGAAAAATTAACATATTTCGAGAGGAAAAGTGAAATGGAAAGTCTTCTCCGGCTCTGATTTATATTCGATTAATTCATGGCATTTATCCAAGAAATTTGACCAATTTGACGCTCGTCAACTCTGACCCAACCCGACGCCGCTGGAGCTGAGAGGGGCTCTGCACCACAAACCAAACACAGCGCAAATAATAACTAAATCGGAGAAATTTTATTTCAACATATAAAAGATACAAAAATTCTTTAGAACGCACTTAACAGATTAGGTAAGCGGTAACAGATAAATTGAGTAAGAAGTTCCACACGCTTTCGTCGGAGGCGCATGGGGGTCGTCGTTTAGAGCGCAAGGTGAGAGGTGGGAGAGGGGCGTCCATGTGTGTACGTTGGTTTGCAGCAAAGCTGAAGCGAAACGAACTTGACTAGAACCACACCAATTGCGGTTGAATCTGCAACCGGGTCAACTATTGCATATCCTAATGGTCCACACTCTCTGGCTTATCCTGCTGGAGGTTTTTAGCTTCACGCTTCCTCGTTGCATCGTACGTGTAGCCGTCGCCGTTCAAGTTGTTGCTCAGTTGCTGCTCAATGGACTTTTCAATCGCATCGGATGGGATCTCCGGTGGAGAGCCGCCAGCTCCCAGTTCATTAGCTTTGTACTTAATGAAATACACTTCTGGTTTGTTTAGCTTAAAGGACTGCTGCTGTTGCTGCTGCTGCAGTTGTTCCAATTCAGCTGCGCTGGGTGAATCTGGCTTCTTGACTAAGACATAAACCAAAGTTTGCTCCTCAATTTCGGGCAGCACTGGTGCTGGCGGTGGGGTCGGTTGCGGTGGACTACGAACTAAAATGATTTTGTAATGCTTCCTTGGGGGATAGCGATATTGGAGCTGCTGTTGGGGATACTGCTGTGGCGGTAGTTTCACGTAGATCTTCTTCTCCTCGACCCCATCGTTGGGAATTGGGATTTGCAGTTGGATTGGTGGCTGGGCGAGGAACTGCTGCTGGTTTGAGGATGCCACTGCTGTGGATGGCTGCTGCTGCTGCTGCTGCTGATGCGCCGCTTGAGGAACGTAGAAAGTTTGGATTGATTTTTGTGCCGGTTGAAAAAGATTTCCACTTGCCGCCGACTGTGATGATGGTGGCAGGTATGCCTGCTGCGGCCGCGCACCGGCAGCAGCGAAGATCACGAAAAACACCGCGAGCACTTTCATTGCACGAGCACCGATCATTGACATTCTCGAACGTAGTGAACACACGAATGATCCGTATCTATTGAATTACCACGCGCTCTCGATCGAATCCTACCACAGGTTTGATTTGTTTGTTGTATACCTAGTTAGATTGCAAACACTAATGAAATTCAATAGCCGACTGACTGCACGTGTGGGGAGTTTTCGTATTTATACCAGAGGAGGAAACAACACAATTTTCTCATTCAATTTTCAAAAGACGGTGAAGCAGAAGAGCATGCTTCGCACAATTATTGGGAACGAACTTCTTACTGAATCGGAGTGTAAGACTGAAGTAATGCCGCCGAGTGTGGCACATCGTCGAGACACGGTGTATGCGCGCACGCGACGTGGATAGGTTCGGTGAGGTGGGCCGACGACGACGTGCAACAGGTTTTGTTGCTCCGTCGTTTCGTATGTTCATGGGCACTAACGAGTACTGATCAAATATTCATAGCGAAGCGATTATAGTGCATTGTCGTCAGATGGGCCGAAGCAGGGGGAAGTGAATCCCTTTAAGGTGTGCGGATTAGAAGTGTATCAGGCATTTATGTTTCCGGTTCGGGCTGCAGCGATGGTCTCACACCCGAGCTTACTCTCTCCAATTCAGGCATCACCAACATCACTGGCTGGGGGGGATGTCCAACAGTGTGTCGTGGAAGAAAGTGCAGATGCCAGCACCAGGAGCCCCAATGATACTAGCAAATTAAAATTGCTATTATGGTAAACATGTTTCTTTTGTCTTTTTTCGTTTTTTGAGTATTTCCTTAGACGGCCAAACCAGGCCAATGTCTGTGATGGTTGTGAAATGGGTGGAATTATAGTGGTTTATAGCGTAAGGTCATGAGCGTGCGAACAGAGCGATTCGTGCAGTGCACTTTTACGACGTGGTTCGTGGTTCGTGGTTCGTGGTCCGGCCAGCATATTTATGCATGGCCTCTAAGCAGTTGTTTGGATGGAAATGGCTTGAAAGGATGTAACTGGTGGACAAGACAGTGTGATTGATGTCTTTTCTTCTCTTGTGTGATGACTTTAATTTCATCGATTTTATATGGAAATAAAACGATGTGAGGGCAATTCAAAGGCTTTTTGTTTCGGATACCGGAAGCATTCCTCTAGGTCAGTCAGACTACTAGCACTGATCGACCACTTCGGTGATAGTGCCGTTAATTTGATGGCTTTTTTGATGGCAAATGGACCAACGGAGTCTTTGAGCTGTAAAAATGTGTGAATCTAGTTCAAGAGGCAAAGGTGCGTCGATTGTACTGGCTTGGCCACATTGAACGTATTTATCAAAGGAATCCCTGGTCATCCCGCTTCAACTCTCCTCTTTACCGGACCAACAAATCGAGAACACAGCACAACAAGGCGTGAGGAATGGAAACAGCGCGCCTGGGACTATCAAGGTTGGGAGGCAGCTTCAGCTCCAACTCAAACCCTTCATGACTAGCCTGAGTAAAGTCAAGTACCTTCTAGAACTGACATGCAGTAGTAGTCACAGGAAATTTAAAGCAGGGCCGATATCAGATGATGTATACATCGCAAATTTATTCAAGACCAACGTCATCGACAATCATTCATTTCCGTGTACACAATGTTGTGGTGATGTTGACGAGATTCGATTTTAATTGGAATTGACCAACATTAGGTAATGCGATGAGCCATGACAGTGTGGCAACAATTTGAACTGTTGAACACACAACGGGAGGTGGTCATAGGTGGCATGTGGTCAGAGGGATGTGCGCGATGAGGTTGTCGAACTGTTAATGATTTTCAGTTTTTGAAAGGACATGTTCATCTACGGAGCTGCTCCAAGTTCTTCTATCTAAGTTTTAGAGGTTTGAGGAATCAAAAGAATTAACACGGTATGGATCGTGCTGGTGTGCTGTTTTGCGTCAAGTTATGTGACAATTGCGACTTTCATTCTTCTGCTAATGCAGTCCCCTGGAGAAATTTTCTTCTTCATCTAACACAAGCACATTTCTTAACAAGACAGTTATCACACAACGAATGCTTCCGCTTCGCAGTCATGGATCACCGGTCATGTAACGGCGCCTCCGCCGCCGTCATGTAACCGCCGAGATACATCTGTTTTGTTTTCCAATTCGTGGGCATGGCATTTTATGACTGTATGCAAAAATGTTTGAAATAACTCTCTCACATTTCACTTTGACGAGACGCCATATCGCTTTTTTTTTTTCAGCGGTGAGAGGAGCTCATTACTGTCGCCTTTAATGGCGCTCCAACGGGTATACTTAACGAGACTATGCAAATGAATTTTAACTGCTTCAGAATTATTCGAATTGTATCTAAGACCAATCGCCTGTGTCTTGTAGTGGGCGCTTAACACGAGATAAATGGGTGGAGCTAAAATGAATTGGCTCTATGTACCTTATTGAAAATTCGAAATGCTGGTTGTTTGGAAAATATTTACAGTAAGTGATTATTGATGGCATCCTAAGCTGTGGAGTTTGTAGTGTCACTCTCTGAAGTTAGAGATTTCGTGATTTAAACAAACCTTTCCAACAATCGCACGGTGCTCTCTTACTTTCCATCTTACCCCTAGGATGGGAAGCAGCTTGTGAGGCGGTAACATAGTCTGCTGGGCTTCACCAGGCCCATAATAATATTCTATGCAAAAGGCATTCGAATAAATAGAAAAATACTTCGTCATGGATTGAAAAGGGTGATTATTTAAATCCTATAGGAAAGTTTTTCAAAAAAAAAAAAGCACATAAAATTCAGAAAACTGCACGAAATCTTTATTCGAATCGATAGTACGGTCCATATAATTTAATGTTTGAAGATTATTTCATGCAAATGTTGACCTTGACTGCGCCTCAAATGGTCTATCCGCTTAGTCCAATTTTGGCATACTCTTTCCAACATTTCGACCGGTATCTGACGAATAAATGCTTCAATGTTGTCTTCCAATGCGTCAATTGAGGCGGGCTTGTCTGTATAGACATGAGCTTTATCATAGCCAAACAAAAAAAAGTCTAAAGGCGTTAAATCGCGGTCCCGAACGTGAAATAAAATGTTCACCGAACTCGCCTCTCAATAAGTCCATTGTTGCGCGTGCTGTGTGGCATGTGGCACCCTCTTGTTGAAACCACATGTCATGCAAGTCAAGCTCTTGCATTTTGGGCAAACAAAAAAAGTTGGATATCATCTCACGGTAGAGCTCACCATTCACAGTTACGTTACGATTCGCATCATCTTTGAAGAAGTACGGTCCAATGATGCCACCAGCCCATAAACCGCACCAAACTGTGACTTTTTCTGGATGCATTGGTAGCTCTTGCAATGCTTCTGGCTGATATTCACTCCAAAATCGACAACTCTGCTTATTTACGTACCCATTGAGCCAAAAATAAGCTTCGTCGCTGAACACAATTTTACGCGCGATGAACTTTCTTAACAGAGCACGCATTTTGATATTAAAATTCAATAATTTGCAAGCGTTGTTCGCTTGTAACACGATCCATGGTTAAATTATAGACCAAACTGAAGATGGTTGACAGTGAAACAAAACACGAAACGTGCGTCAGCTGTTTAAACCAGTGTTGCCAAAAAGATAATAGCTATAAACTCACCCTTTATATTGGCTCGAGTTAAGTACATGATGTACCTACCTACACATAACGGATATAAAATTATGCATATGGAAATGCATATGTATGTATGTTGAAGGTTGGGGCGTAAGACGTGGCTATTCATCGATCTAACCTCCATATGTGCTTTAACCAATTGTATGGCCAATTGTGTTGAAAACTTACGACGCTTTGCTTTGCTGGTTGCAAATGATTGTAAAGAGTAAACGAAGCCAAACCAGCAGTATCCAATGGTTGCGCGCGGTGACAATGGAGTTAAGGGCATCTGATGGGAATATGAGGTCTAGTTGTCGACAAAGGTTATTGGTTACACCGCTTGTCTTGAATAAGCCGAACTCCGAAATGCGGTCAGTAAGGAGGGTTTCTTTATCAGAGGAAGCATTCATTGGTACGTAAGATGATTCGTCTTCGGCTGGGACCCATTGCAAGTTAGGGAGATTAAAGTCTCCAACGATAATGATGTCATCGCCGGGTGCGTCTTCAGTCAGAAGGAACTCGATTGTATCGACAACAAGCTGATAGACTTGGCTTGTCTGCGAGGGTCGAGAGTAACAGCAAAGGGGGTAAAAATTGTTAATCGAGAGAGGGATCCTTGCACAGGCGATTTCGAAAGTCCATGTTTGAGACGAGAGATGGCATCGATTGACCATCGATTGGTTTTATTGGCATAGCAAATGACCATCGATTGGTTCCACGTTTGCAGGACTATCCGGAGGTCATTACAGAATGATAGTCCAAGATTTGATTCGGATTTAAGGAAATAGTTTCCTAAAAGGTCGCGCAGGTATACTCTTCTGTCGCAGGTATACTCTTTCTGTATTCGGCTTTGGCATATACGAACACAATACGCATTTGACAAACAATGTCTTATACATTAGACGGATTTCTGATTCTTTGAAAAATGATCGCAAAAGATATTGCCACCTGAATTATGGTATCCTTGGATCAATGACAACACCACTCGTTCGCCTTGATTCACTTCTCGTTCTGCTTTATGTAATTTGCCAGAATACATATATTCTTTCCTTGCAAAGTATAATTTGTGCGTGGATCGCTAGCCCAGCCAACCTTGATGCTGCGGTGACAGGAGAATAATTGCTCGTCAACGGTTATGATGGCTCTTGGCGTCATAGTTGCTGCCATCGACTCTAACTCATCAGAAGTTAAGCCCAAGCGCAGCCAGGCGAGCTTATGGACTTGGTCCAACCATCTCGTCCTGGGTCTAGCAAGCGGTAGCCTCCCAGGTGGAATCGCATTCAACGCCCGCCTCGGAAGTCGTGATGAAGGGAACATTCGCAGCTCCTCAATTTTGAGTTTCTCGCGCACTGCCGTGTTTCTCACCCGGTCCAATGGATTTTCCAAAAAAACCAATTACGCAAAAATGTCTTATTTTGGTTTTCGAGTGTGGTCTAGGAAAAACATTCAACTTGTTGCACTGTCACTAAGGGTAATTGGTTTGACAGATTGACTCTTTGTTTTGTTTTTCTGATAGCTACGGTTTCTTACTTAAAGTCTGCACACTTGTTTTTTTTTCAGTTTGTAACAAAAAAAAATTGGTTTATGCCATGTTTTGGGGTCGAATACCCCACAGTGCTTAGGTTGGCGCTGTCATAATCAAAAGGATTGTAGCAAAATGTTAAAAAGTCTTAGCGACACTGTTGCCGTGTAAATGTCGTGATGATAAGGCGCCCACTCAGCAGATCGTCCCTAACGACACTCACCGGCGCTATGCACTCATGCCCGAAGGTTGGGTTTCCGCTATAATAAATTCTGTAGAAGCTGCATGGATTAAGAGGGGGTTGAAACCAAAGATCACCTACTATGGTCGTGTAGCGCTATTCAATAACGCTACTTTAATAACCTCAATGAGCTAAGAGGCGTCAGTATTAGCCAGCTAAATCGTTTCGTTGTAAGCACCAATTGGTTTTGTTTATTAGGGAAAATTAATCCGCGTGGTATAGCAACGGGCCTACTTTGGCCTAAGTGTGACTGCCTTCTGCAGTCTGCCACTACAACCTAACCTAACATGCCCACAGTTCCTTGGTCGGCTGGGTGTTGGAGTTGAAGAGGCCAGAATGCAATAACAAACCAATGAAAGCATACCATTCATTTCCATTCGATGGCTGCCAAACCTTTAGATTAGCTGTTCGTTCCAAATGCACTTCGACTTACTTCACGCCAAAAGACATCTCTAGTGTCATAAACTGTTTGCAAATGGAGATGGGATTTTGAACGAAGTTGCTACTGGGCCCAGCTCATGCAGCAGCAGGCACATTATACGCTTGTTACCTGCCAGTTCGTTGTGGAGCTTTCATCCATCTTTGCATGCATAAACAGCGTCAAGTTCTTCTTAGAGAAGATAATTTACTTATCATCATCGTAATCAGTTTCCGTCTCTTGCACTTCCAACGTCGCCTGATCATCAGCAGCATCATTACCCTCATCATCAGCAAATCGATCCTCTTCCTCAATAAGATCTTCCGCCAACAAATGTGTGTTCTGCTAAATTTAGGGATAAGTTTTTTGCTAGTACCGGGAGTGGTGTGAACGTTTTTGATGACCACGTAGTCGCCCTGTTTGTAAATGTTGGCTGGACGAGGATGTTCTGTGAACTGACGCATATTACTCTCTTGTACCTTAGCTATCGCGTCGGAGGCTCCTTTTTGCAAGTTACTTAAGTCTCTTTTGGGTACGCCTAATTTCTCTTCTTCCAGCAACCGAACAGAAGTTTACTAGGAGTAGTGCCTATGGATCTGTGAACAGTATTGTTGAGGGCATATTCCACCTGAGGCAGCGTCCGAACCCAATCTTCGTGCTCTTTAGATTCATTAAGTTTACCGATCATGTCCGTCAAAATCCTATTTATTCGTTCCACCTGGCTAATAACCTGGGGAGAATGGACAGCTACCTTAACGTGGGTTAAATTTTTTTTCCAATAAAAACGCGCTAAATTATAGCGATACGACTCGAGACGGACGGCTGTAATAGTCAAAATATTTCGCAAGAGATGCGCACACTTCCTTTGTGCTGGTCGAATTGACAGCATTCAGTTTGACGAACTTTGTGAAGCAATCTATTACTACAAGTATGCGCTTACGTTTCGACTGAAGGGACGGAAGAGGACCAAAATAGTCCACGTGAATGGTGTGGAATGGCAGAGGCTGGCTGCTTGATTGAGAACTATTTCTCTACACAAGAACCAAGAATCATACACAAACCATACAAAATGCCACTGAAACCGCAAATAAAAATGTATGCCAAAAGCAATAATTATTAAGAAGAAAGACACGAGAAAAAGAATGATGAGTCATAACTATAAACACACTTCAAACGACACTTCATACAGTACGCACTACAAACGAAATCAAAGGGTTTGCTCTGCGCCTACTTAGGCCCCCTGTTAGTTTTTCTGTTAACCTACAAAAGTATGATGTTTTTCTTTGAATCGGGTCGGATCCATTGAACGACCCGGATATGGTATCGTCGTGCTCAGCAAACATCGCCGCCAGTAGTTTTGGTTCTATTGCCTTGGAAAAAAGAAAGTTATTTCCGTTCAAACTCAAATTGGGATTGATTAGACCCAGCTGCTTGGATTAAGGATAGAAATTCAAGCAACAAATGTGTATTCTATCACATCGCTCCTGTTTTCTGCTGCACTTAGTGCTAACTTCAAGCGATTTTCGCTTGTTTATCGGCAACAGCATTTTGTTGCTTGTTTCCATAATCGCTCAGAGCTTCCATGGTGCATCCGCAAATGTGTATCCGCATCAAATTAATACGTTTCTGTTAACCGATGCGTCTAGTCCCATTGTTCAACCCATCATTCATTTATCGACCACACTACAAACAAAACAAAAGAAATATGTACACGCATATTCACCACACCTTGGAACCAGTTTTGGAGGACTGCCAGGTGGATGTTTTGTGGTCCGTTGCGTAAGTACGACTACTGTGACACCCACAATATCTTATCCCACCATACCTACATACCCGCAGCGCTTCCAGATGGTAAAGTAAAACCCATATGAAAACGAATACAAAAAAAAAAGGAAAACAGCAGAAACGAATGAGGAATGGCAGAAATTAACTCGCCCAATCGATTCAATTGACGTTGAATAATATGTCTCTAGGCACATGTAGCTCAAGTTGGAAAGCAGTTAGATGTTGAATTACATCTGTTTGAATCCGATTTCACTGGATGTTGCTTTTTTTTTGTTCTGCTTTTTATAACAATGCCTGCCAGCCTCCACAGAAGGCTTGTTTGAGCGGGCAAAACGCTACTTATATCTGTTCAATAAAAATATGCTTCCAGTCTTATCTGAGAGACAGGCTTGACACAGTTTCAAGCAAATTCGTGTAGCGATTTGAATTTATTCCAGTTTTTATAATATTTTGATGACGAGTCTGTCAGAAAGTTGCATGGTTTCATAAAACAAAACATCGAACCTGTGTTACGTAAAGAATATATTCCACACAGTAGAGAGTAACTTGTCATAAAAAAAGATAAGAAAACGTGAAGTTTTAAGAGCTGCACATGTAACTGCTGTGAATGCCAATAAATCTTGGATTTACAGATGGGACATGTAATTAAGTAGGACCAAGTAGCGTAGATTTGTTACACTCGGATCTACTCGATCCTGCTCCGCACATTATTTTATTGATATTAGCAAAGCGATGGAGATGGTTGACTCTGGCCAGGTTATTATAGAAGTACGCCCCTACGTGGCTTTGCCTTCGGGAGGAGAGAGTGCTCAAATTGCTGAGAAGGTTCATAATTGTTTCTTCCTCTTTCTCGTGTCTGCTGAAGAAGTCGTTATAGCGCAGACACAGTTTAAAGACATGAGTTCTAAGGCGCAGTTCGAAGCGATGACGACAATAAGAGTCCTCAGAGTCGGCTGGCTTATTTTAATCAGGTAATCAGCTGTGTAATCGTCTCTGATTGCGAGAAGGAAATAATTGTTTCGAAGTATGGTGCCCAACAGCTTCAAGCTTCAGATGATATTTTGGAGTAGCTTACGTAGCATTGATGGCAACTCTCCACCCGTAAAGAGCACTAACTAGTGCCCTTTCTATCAAGTTTCTCGGAATTTTCTGGAATACCACAGTGTCAAGGCACCAACATAATAAGGATGCTAAAACCTGGTAATTTGCTTAAGGCAGAGGCGTCAAGGATGTCAATCCACTTACATCCTTACTTACCAGTTCAGTGACATATCTTTGACGGTCCTGTGCATGCCGCTTGCAGTCATCAAGACCAAGCTGTCTTGCGTCCGCGACAAATTGGTCTAACGGAGGTTCCGTCTCCCATGGATCGGCTTCTCTGGTCAAGCCGGACTACATCCACATCTTGGTACAGTTCAAATATAATCCGTTTGAATTAGGTTACGGCGAGTCAACGCGGTGTGTAGGTAGGTACGAGTCACAAAAAGGACGGGAGGAAGGCCCAAAAGAACATGTTCTATACTTTTATTGTAGTCCATTTAGTACGTTTGAATGTTCCAACAGGCTGATGACAGCATGTGTGGTATACTAAAACAGAAAGTATCCGGACTGATGCGAGTTGTACTGGCCAGCCAAGTAAGGCGAACAAATTTTTGAAAGAAGACATTGTGCCTGATCTTTACTGAAGGTTTATTTATCAGCCCAAATCAGCATGGAAACGTACGAATTTATTAAAGTTCGGCCAGGTTATTAGAAGTACTCGCCTAGGTGCCTTTTCTTTCGAAAGGAGAGGTTCATAATTGTTTCCTCCTCTCTGCGGCTACTGAAGAAGTCATTGTAGGGCAGACCCAGTCGAATGGTCCCCCAGTCGTGACAGTCTTGCGACAAACATTTTCAATCTAGCGTCGGGTTTATTCCTCGAGGCTTGGAAGATATTGTTTTTGGTGCCGATCTTTAAATCGGGCTCTAGAAGTGACGTTGAAAATTATAGAGGCAAGCTTTTTGAATGCATTGTAAAATCCAAAATATATTTTCATATTAAAGAGCATACATCAGAGTTTAAACACAGATTTTGTGTTTCAGGTCGTTCTACAACATCTAATCTGGTTTATTTTACATCTCCTGTAATTAATGCTGTTGAAAGTGGATGTCAGATTGATGCTGTTTATACAAACTTTGATTCCGTTAACCATGTGTTGCTTGTAAGGAGGCTAGAAGGATTTGCAATGTTGAAGAGGATTTCTTAATTTTTACCAGTAGGTCTCGGATAGTCTGCCTTGATAACATCTATTCAAGATTAATCTCGTGCACTTCTGGGGTTCCACAGGTGAGTCATCTGGGGCCCCTCCTTTTCATTTTGTTTCTTGATGATATTATTCTACAGCTCAAAATTTTGTCACTGCTTAATGTAGGCAGATGATTTGGAAATATTTTTCAAAATGAAATGCCTAAATGATGATAAAAAGGTCCAGACGGACGCTAATAATTTATCGACTTGGTGCGTTAATAATGGTTTATCGTTAAATGTAAGAGCATGTCCGCCCTTAAAAAGAGAGAACAAAATTCAAGATCTCGGTGACACTAAATTAACCTTTGTTTCTCAGCTGAAGGCTAATTCAGACGTTGGATTTTTTAAAAGAAACTCGAAAGATTTCTCTCATCCTTATACTCTTCTCTGATCCTCTATTACTCTAGTCACGTCAGTTCTTGAATACGCCGATCTTGTTTGGAATCCACACCACACATTCGGACCGTTTTGAAAGAGTACAAAGGCGCTTTACTAAATAAATCTTCTTTAAGTTGCGTTGGGATTTTGAGTCATCCTATAAAGCTAGATGCCAACTATTAGGCATAATGCCACTTAGTGTAAGAAGTCATGCACATGATATCTTGTTGTCCTGTGTTCACATACTAACAGTCCTATTCTGTTGGCTATATTCTCAATATATGCCCCAGTGAGGGTGCTAAGGGATCGTCATATCTTCTAGCAAAAGGGACATAGAACAAACTATGGTCGCAATGAGCCAAACTCCATATCTCTGAATTCATTCAATGGAATTAGTAGTAACATAGATTTTCATTTTTCGAGAGATCGCTTCAAAAGCATATTATTCAGTTTTCTGTAAGTTAGTAGTTTAGTTCCTATTTATCCTAAATTGTAGTATATATTCGTAAGCTCTGTAAGCTAAGCTTGTTGATGAAAGTAAATAAAAAAAAAATAATTGCTCAAATACCCCATGAGACGACAAATATTCGTCCATTTTGGGTGGATTGAGCCAAAGTCTGTAATAAACGGTCGTTTTTAGGCGCCATTTGGTTCACTCACGATTTGGGCCAGAATTGAATGGCGGACAAGTTGGAGGATCTTTTTCACTATAAGTGCAGGTGATACCTTGAAATTTAAGCCTACGTCGACGCTCTTATCCACTTTGACCCGGCAGCTATATGGTCTGACAATTGTGAAGCTTCTAAAAATATGTTGTTCATTGCCCAAACAAGCCGACTTCCATATCAATATCAGATATACATTTTTCGGTCGACTAAATTAACACACTTTATCCAACAGATAGCCACAACAGATAGCATTTAATCTGAAACTCGATTTCGAAATTTTTATTTCCGTGATCTAATTGGAGAACATACTGTAGCGCGTCAATAATCGGCTTGCTTCAGTACGAAAGACTAGTTTAAACGACATGTGCCCGCCTTCTGTCAACGACTACATCTCATTTTAGCTTGCATAACCGTAGAAAGCTCAAACAGAGCGAATATCAAATAAAAGTAATCACCTCAACCATTATGACAACCTATCAAGACTTGCCGCAAAACCGCAGCGTCGTGCGTCTTACAACTACATTGCACAGCAGTCGCCCAGCAAGACCTCAAGAAGAAACCAAACAAAGAGTTCATATTTCACAAATGAAATCGAAGTTTCTGGAGACAGAGCTCAAATTAAAACACCCAAACGAGATCACATTCCATTCGCGCTGTACGCCCTAGGGCGTCTTCCGCTGATTTATGTCTATTTGTGGACCAGTATTAGTCGGCGAGAGAAGAAAGTGCCCACTTCACAAAGAGGCACTAAGGTTTCTCTGATCTCTGATTTATGTGGCCACTGTGACTGGGTGCTACTTACTGCTGCCGCGGCATCTGCTGACCTTTACGTGATGCAACGCCAGTATCACAAGATTCATGTTCTAGGTGTGGCACTTGAGATTGTTATGTAAATTCTATCGAAGGGCTTCAGGGGGACACGTTATGTGAGTGCATTTGATGATCAGCAATGAATGGGAAATTGATTGAGAAATGAGAAGTGATTATCCAACGGTAATGATGACACAAGTGTGCCTTAATTAGTACAAGGTAGCTCAGATTTCAAGGTTTACCACTTTCATTGCATTGTTGCGTTGCATTACATGAATTATGTATCCAAACTTAATTGCGGTATCGAATAATAGTTTTATGTATTTTTAAACAAATCCGTGATGAGCACATGTGATGAGTTCAATAAGTGCGTGTGTTCGCGAGCGGACTTATACAGTTGTGTCGCCCAGCGAAGAGGGGCGGTGGTAGAGCAAGTCAATGACTCAATGGAATTTGATATGCCCAGGATGTTATGGCAGGTATAAGAAAACAATTGTTATGGTGGCGTTGTATATGAGGATCTGTCGATTTTGAAGTGTGGGCGTTTTCTGCCGGCAGACGAATCGCAATCAAAAGAGGGTTGCATAAGGACGATGGCCCTGTTCTTTCGATGTGTTAATAGACACCTGCAAGAGTACATCATTTTCGACGTTGACGCATTGTCTGGCTAAGTCACATTCCCAGTCCAGATGGTTGAGGGAACGTGTTAGGTTAGGTTAGATTAGGCTACTGCGTGAAAAGGCAACAGCCACACTTAGGCCAAAATATGCTCATTGTGCTACCACGCAGCTAATGTAATGAAGCTAAGAAGATGGTTGACACTAATGCTGCCAACTTATGTGACACTAATTCAGCCAGATTATCGAAGCAGTAGGCCTCCAGATGTTTGAATCTGCGGGATGAGAGAGCACAGCAGATACACAGCAGGTGTTCAATGGTTTCTTCCTCATCTTCGTCCCGGCAACTTCTGCAGAAGTCATTGTGAGGAAGGCCTAGTCTAGAGGCGTGGATTCCAATGGCACAATGCCCAGTTATGACGCCAATGAGAGTTCTAATATTCGGTCTACTTAAACTAATCAGTTTGAGCGATCGCTTAGGGTCAATCGTAGGCCAGAGTTGTTTGGTAATGAGGCATCCTGTACGATTTGTCCATCTGCTATTCATTTGAGCTCCAGCCTCAGCGGATGTTTTATAGCAGCGATAGGCATGGAGGGTGGGTCTCCACCCAGAAGGAGTGCAAAAATTGTGCCCTTCCTAGCGAGTTCGTCCGCTTTGCAATTCTGTGGAATGTCACAGAGTCCCCCCACATAAGTTTAATGTTAAAATACTTGGCCATCTCGTTAGGAGATAGGAGGCAATTGAAGGAAGTCTTGGAGTTAAAAGTGACTGGGTTCAGTGATTTGATCGCTGCCTGACTGTCGGAACAAATGATGAAAGACGCTACAGTGATTCGGTAATCGGAAAGACAGATGAATGTTTAAACACTTGGAATAGACCACTGGCATTCACACCTGTATCCATCTTCGATCCATCTGTGGAGATTCGCAGAGGACCATTCAGCGTCTGGTGATCAGACTCCCAGGAAGATCCGGGGGCGATGCTGGTTGAGAAGCTTTTCTCCACGAGGAGTTTAGGTGTCATGAGGTCTGCATCTATGGGTACAGAACTATACCTACTGAGGATCGTTGACTGTTCAGACCGAAGTTATTTCCAATTGTGCAGCAATCTTAGTCCTTATTAGCTGCTGTCTGCCTACCAACTTGTTCTCTGGTGGCAGGTTAAAGTGTATGTTTAGAGCTTAGCAAGAGGTAGTCCTTAATGCTCCGCTGATACTTACGCACGCCATCCTCTGCACTCTGGCGAGTGGTATGAGGTTGATTTTCTCTTTGAGTGCAGTCCACCAAATTGCGATGCCATACAGCAGTATGTGACTGACTACCAAGACGAATAGCCAATGGACCAGACGGGGTTGTAGTCCCCATTTACACCGTATGGCCTATGGCTGTGGAGGCATTCTTGACACGTTCCAATTTAGTTTCATGTTTAATATAAGATCTACGAATTTCGGGCAATCATTAAGCTTTAAGAGGGTCCCGCATAATAAGGGGGGATCAAAGTTAGGGATCTTGTACTTCCTAGTAAAGAGGACTAGGTCCGTTTTTTCTAGGTTGACACCTAGGCCGTATTCGCTAGTCCATTTCACTAGCTTAGAGATAGCAGATTGCATAATACCTCTGGTCGTCGGTACACATTTACCGGATACTCCAATGGGAATATCATCTGCAATGACCTTGCACCCAGTCCCTTCCAGTGTCACAAGCAGTTCGTTCACCATGACGTTCCACAACAGAGGGGAGAGTACACCGCCTTGTGGCGTGCCTCTGTTAACAAATTTTGCGAATCGTGGTTTCACCAAGCTTCGAGCTGAGAAGCTGGTGAATAAAAGCCACTATGGGCTTTTCGATCCCGAGTCTGTTGAGTGCTGAAGTCATTGCATAGGGTTCAATATTATTAAAGGCTCCTTCAATGTCGACAAAAGCAGTAAGATTTTTCTACAGCGCCAACAAGCAAGTGTAGGGCTGTTTCGACTGATATGTCCTTGTTATAGGCGTGCTGAGAGATTGACAGTTTGTCTGTGACTTTATGTCGAATGACATTTTCTAGTGTCTTCAGAAGAAAGGATGATAAACGTACGGGTCTTAGGTCCTTTGGTTTGGCGTGAGAGCATTCCCCAGTCTTTGTTGTGAAGACCACGATGGTCGTTCTCCAGATTTTGGGTACGTGTCGGAATCTAGCCGTCCTTGAAAGGAGCTATGGAAATGAGGTCTGCAACCTTTTGTAGTTCAACTGTGTAAATGCCGTCTGGTCCTGACATTTTATGGGGCTCAAATGAGTTGATAGCCCATATTGCAGTACTGTAAGTCACTCCAAGGGAGCTGCAGTGGGAGAGGATTTGACTGGTTGGAGTTCGAGTGTGCTCCTACTTATCACAGTTTCCCGGGAAATAGGTGTCAACGACGAGGCATAATTCTCCACCAGGTTCTATCCGCCCTTTGCATCAGAGAGGGCATTTTGGGAGATGATGCCAGTACTTTCCTAAGCCTGGCGGTCTCGAAGACTTCGTCGATCCTTCCACAGAAAAGTCTCCAGGAAGACCTTTTGGCTGTTCTTGTTTCGTACGAGCCCCAGTTGGCATCGGTCTGTGTTATCGAAGCCATTTTTTTGAGGGAATTTTTTTGAAGGGCTGTGCTGAGGCGTAAACGTTTTGATTCCAGGCATCCCTTCCGATTACGAACAACAATAAATAAAACGCATGGGCGCTCGTTAAGTTATGAGACATAATCTTCCGTTTACCATTCCGAATCAACTTACAATTAAATAGTTCGACCATAACTATTTTAATGCCTTGTAATGTACAATCTGTTCCGTTTTTCCTTCTCGTGGGGGAAAAATAGCGCCGATGGTTTGCCGGCTCTAGAGTAGTAGAGTACGCAACGTACAACTGCCCAAGCGAAAAACACGCCAATTCACGATTTATTCCACACACTCCTAACGATTGGCCTTCCGATTTATTAATTGTCATTGCGCACTGGAAACTGGATACCTTTGGATTGTTACAAATGACAATAAACAACAGAAACGCAGTTAATTAATACTTACGCTTCAATAATTAGTTTCAATCTTGACACTATGACGTTCCGTAATAAACCCTTGCACACCAAAACAGACGACACACAGTTTTACTCTTGCGAAAGAAGTTATTTATATACAGCTAATTATATACATATATATGAATTGATACTTTTAATAATTTATATTGACAGTATCACAGTATCACTGTTTCAACTTTGAAATACAAATGTTCATATCAACGGCGAACTGATGGAATAATCGCCGATTTTTTAATGGGTCGAGACGAGGCCAGCTTACAGATTTGGCATGTGAAGCCTGTCTTCCATCTGGCATTGATTGTTTGCTTGCTAATACTGTTCAGCTGTAGCTTGAATGTGGCTTAGGGAATAACTATGTTACAAGAGGTTCTATCAACTGGCAGTTTTGTGGCGTATGTCCCCATGGCTTGTTATCCCGCACAGGCGTATGTGAATCTGTTTGGATATCTCGTCGAGAGATACTCGTAAAGTTGCCAGCATTTTTAAAAGTCGATGTACTCTCTCTGGTTGGTCATGACATTTTGTCTTCCACAGTAGAAACACAGTCTTCATTGTATCATTATCGTCACCATCTTCTGACCCTTATGCTCCACAAAGGAGTCACGGGGCTAAACCACTCACGAGAGATCTCCAGGCAACTCGATTCTCCGCCATCGACTCTAACTCATCACGAGTTATGCCCAAGTGTAACCAGGCGAGTTTTTGGACTTGCTCCAACCACCTCATCTTGGGTCTGCAAAGCGGTTGCCTACCTGATGGAATCGAGGGGACATTCGTGCCACGAGACCAAACCACCGAAGCATAGCTCTCTCCGTTCGAAGAAGCAGCTTCTCAATGTTGGGTTTCTCACGCACTGTTGTGTTTCTCACAATATCCCGGCGAGTAATTCCCACACCAGAACGGAGACATCTCATCTCAGCAACTCGTACTCGCGATCTTATTCGATCGGTCATTACCCAAATTTCATGACCATAGGTGGGAGTTGGAACAAACCACTAACTTGGCTTTGACACCAAGCTCGTCCTTCCTGATTACAGATCTACAGCATTACTCCTCCCATCTCTTCAATTGAGATTTTCACTAATCTGTCGAGTGTCCACAAACTTGTCGAGTGCGCGATGGAATTTCGTCTTAGAAGATGTGAGAATCACTAAGTCATCTGCAAAAAGAAGATGCCTTGCCCTCAACTCTCCCAATGTGAAACATGTCTTGCCTCGGCTGCTCTGCAACATTCAGTCCATGTATACAATGAAAAGGAGAGGTGACTCGACACACCCTTGGCGAAGTCCAACGCCCACGGTGAAAGGTGTTGATTAAGCACCGTTAACCCTCAGAAGAGGACCATCAATCCCATACTCCTGCAGAACACTCCAGAGTTTACCTCGAAGAACTCGGTATAAATCCACAAAACAGCACTAGATGTGTATGGCATACTCCCAAGCCTTCTCAAGTGCTATTCTTAGAGTGAATAGCTGGTCGGTTGTACTTCTACCGCGACGAAAGCCGCACTGTTCCTCCTTCATGCTGGGCTCGACCATAGCTCAAGGACACGTTTCTAACACCTTAGCATAGACTTCCCCGGTGAGACTCAAAAGAGATATGCGGCTGTAGATGGAGCAATCTCTGTTTAGTCGCCCTTTCTGGAAAAGTGGGACAATCACCCTAGTTTGCCAATCGTCAGGTGTCCCACCACATTCCCAGGCCACTTTAATGAAACGAGGGCCAGGTATAATGCGCATGAGCAAGTGTGAGCTAGCGATTTAAAAATGTATTTGAACGACTGATGTACTTTATTTAATTTAATATTTATTATTTTTGTCAGTTTATTGTCGTTTTTTGTTTTATGTCCTACACTGGCTGGTGCGTACATCGTTTTGTTCAAGTCCGTGTGTCCAGGGTAGTCCTTTTGGGACGTGTGAGCTAGAGTCCAACGCGCATGGGTAAGCGAGCGAATATACCCACCCACATGAGCTAAAATATAATATCGTCCACCAATAATTGCGAAAATTTCGTTAAGCATATGCGAATTTTGCAGCTGGCATATTGTGTGCACAAACCACACAAATGTTTCGTTAAGCACGACCTAATTCACTCTCGCACATGCGAGTTTGATGAATGAAAGGGAAAATATGAAAAATGGGCAGTTCAGCTGAAAACATGAGAAATTTGTTCTTGCGAATTACGGGATGCACGCGGGTTTGTTTAGAAAAAAACAACTTGCTTCAAGTAATGACTGACAATAACTGATTTATTCGATTGAATTTTATTTACACTTTGGCTCGTTTTGCAGAGGTGATTGCATGAACTTTATTTAGGACGGATGCGTCCCAGACGCAGACATTGCAGTTCATGTGGTCACCTGTGCAATTACAAAAAAATTAAAGAGATACATGGGAGTATTGCCGACGGCGTCCCAGACGCTGACATTGCAGTTGATAATGCGCTTGATGATGAGGGGGCAACAACAACTGCCGAGCTGTATTTACTGGTACACATGCCGGCAGGTGTAATGGTACAGGTGAACGTCGTCGTCGTTGGCGTGTGAGGATGACGGGCGTCGGGTGTGCAGGCGGGTGTCGTACCATAGATGATCGTTGTTGGTGTTGGCTGGTCAGGGGGCGACGGGTGCGATGGGCGTGCAGGTAGGTGCCGTAACTCACGCATCGCTACTCAGGTGTTTTGAGCAAAAATGGCGAAGCATTTCGTTAAAATTTGCCTCTAGCTCATGTTTCTTCATGCGCATTATATCTAGCCCTTTAAGCTCGCACTGTGAAATGGGGCATAAATGTTCTTCGTTCAATTTTGTTCTGCTCTTGCCAGGTTTTGACAGGATCAAAGTAAAGGGTGATTTTTTAGCTATTATCTTTTTGGCCACACTGGTTTAAACAGCTGACGCACGTTTCGTGTTTTGTTTCACTGTCAACCATCTTCAGTTTGGTCTATAATTTAACCATGAATCGTGTTACAAACGAAAGAGTAAGAAAGTTCATCGCGCGAAAAATTGTGTTCAGCGACGAAGCTCATTTTTGGCTCAATAGGTACGTAAATAAGCAGAATTGTCGATTTTGGAGTGAATATCAGCCAGAAGCATTGCAAGAGCTACCAATGCATCCAGAAAAAGTCACAGTTTGGTGCGGTTTATGGGCTGGTGGCATCATTGGACCGTACTTCTTCAAAGATGATGCGAATCGTAACGTAACTGTGAATGGTGAGCGCTACCGTGAGATGATATCCAACTTTTTTTGCCCAAAATGCAAGAGCTTGACTTGCATGACATGTGGTTTCAACAAGACGGTGCCACATGCCACACAGCACGCGCAACAATGGACTCATTGAGAGGCAAGTTCGGTGAACATTTTATTTCACGTTCGGGACCGGTCAATTGGCCGCCTAGTTCGTGCGATTTAACGCCTTTAGACTATTTTTTGTGGGGCTATGTTAAAGCCTATGTTTTCGTGAGATACCGGCCGAAATGTTGGAAAGAGTATGCCAAAATTGGACTAAGCGGATGGACCATTTGAGGCGCAGTCATGGCAACATTTGCATGAAATAATCTCCAAATATTAAATTATATGGACCGTACTATCGATTCGAATAAAGATTTTATGCAGTTTTCTGAATTTTATGTGTGTTTTTTTTTAAAAAAACTTTCCTATAGCTTTTAAAAATCACCCTGATGATAGAAAGGTCTTATAGTCTTCGTGTCGCGTTTCTAGCTGAGTTGTAAAGTCATGCAAAAGGGGTACGGGTACGATAACTTTGGCGCCAACAATTGATATCGGTGTTTTGTAGACGGGTGAAAAACAAGCATTTTCACCAAGGGAGTGGGGGATTGGGTCTATCTCGTCCGTCTAGGTGAAAGGGGCACATTTAGAAAAAATTAAGTAAATTGAAGAATACTTATTTGAAAAGAACGACGGCAACTCTTACTCTCCCCCAAAAGATCAATCATAGCAACTATCCTATAAAAGTTTTCATAATCAGACGCGTTTACTGTTCGTGCAATTTTCAGGAATTCAGTTTAACCCACAATACTTAAAAGGCCTTGCGCAATATCAAAAATTTGAAAAAAGCTAATGCATTGGGAACCCCTGCCACACAAGGCCGTACCACACAAAGCATGACCTTGTAGGACCAAAGAGCAAAGGCGTATCGTGAAATAGTTTAAAGAGGTCCAAGGTCTGATCTTATTTGCCTACTTCTTATGCTGAATGTCCCCCTTAACCTTAACCTAAAACATTCACATTACAACAGTTATTTGTTTTATCCAACTGAATGTGATTTTAAGTAATTCTTTATGCCCAGCAAGAAGATCAGAACACATGCACATCTTACTGATGGCGTTTTCTTTGCCAACGCATATGTACACCCAGAAGAACTGAGATCCGAAAGATTTGCATCTGAAAATCCGTGATATATGGCATCTACGAGATGGAAAATGTATTTGTACGAGTAGGATAATGCACATCCGACAGTGTGGGAGGTTTTAGAAATCGCAGTGCTGCCTGCTGCCTGTTGGCTGCTAAGACTAAAAAAGATGGCTCAAAATATTAATGGTTATGCATTCGCCAGACATTATTATTCATCGCTGTCCTCCCAACCCAGTTTCGACATTGTCGGCGGTGAACGCTTCCAGCACACCATCATCGTCGTCATTGCCGGCAGTAGTCTTTCGAGCCATCACCACGTGTGCACTCCAGGACGAAGGGAGATGCCTCGTATTATTTCTTACTTAACCAAGTGTGCTGAAACTATAATTGTGTTCTGTGCAGCAAATGCGGGAAGGATAACCAGCAGCCCGCATGGCTTGGAGGGGGCATAAGAAAACGGATATTTCATATTTTGAATACCCTCCCTTTTTGGCGAGGCAACTGGGGTGAATGTCAGGTGGTCTGGCAGTGGGCGGCAAATAAGTCTTGCACCAGATGAGGACTTTCTGGGAACCTAGTGCATGCTTGCACTAAGCGCATCAGATGAGTAGAATCGTGTACACCGGTGAGTGTAAGCTTAAATTTGAACAGAAAGCTGAAAATAATGGAAGGGAGGAACTATAGGTTGCAGTGGGTCGGTCTGTCGGTCTGTTAAGATTTACTGCGCGGGGACAGGAGGTGCAGTGATATAGGAATGTAGCACATTCATTATATTTTTTCCACACAACTATCAAGGATTACAGCTGAGAATGTGAAGGATTTGATGCATAGCGCGCTGCAATGCTAGTCGCGTGTTGCTACCCTGTTGCAAGGGAGGAAATGGAAGACAGATAGTCAGTTCAACGCGCAATTTTCAATCTACCCATGACCAGTATTTCTTCTACTTGGTGAGGTACTCGTATTAAACGACCTGCTGCACTTTAGTTGAGAGCAAAGCTCTCACGTTGAGACAAACATGCATACTTTTAGAGCAACGAATACAAATGCGAGCCCCAAAGCTGATAATGGATTGTAAATTTATCTGCGACGACGGAGGACACTTGCCACTTAGTTGGTCTATGTTTGTTTGCAAAATTTGGAGTGCTCCATGGCGTCGACAGCTCTGACAAATTTTGTGTCTAGAGAAATATTTGAAAATGGATGTATCAATATCACGAACTATTCACAGCAGAACTCGAGCTTTCTCTTTCTGATGACTTTGTCACTTCGCCAAGGATACCACACCAACTGTTGCACATTTCTAAGTGGGCAAAGCAAAAGCCTGGTTTCTTTGTTTCATCTTTAATTTTCGATGTGATTTCAAATCTGATGAAGTTATGGCTTTTTTTTTTTTTCATACACAGACATCAAAACGTCCATACTTTACGGCTCCATCACCTTCGAGGCACTGACAGTGCTTGCAGAGCTCACAGATCATTAATGTATATCTCAAGATTTTTCAAAGAACTCTTGAACCCTATTTTTCCCAGTCACTAAGTTATGCGGCTGCCATGAAACAACGTCTGTTCGTCAATTTAATCCGTCCCGAACAGCAACGGACCGATATCACGAAGGGGCCAGCAGGCCGATCTATGTGAGGCTCACACACAACCTCCTGCACTTGAAATGCAATCGGCTTAGCTAGAACGTTTGTAATCTCGCATGACAGAAAGAACTCCTCAAATGCTTTCGAACAATACCGACTTGGCCATTCTTTAGCTTTCCGACAATAGCCCGAAGCCGTATTTCATCTAAAACGCTCAATTACACAACGGAAAGAGATTTTAATTTAAAGGAAGCTCAGACCCGATTGAAAACATTCCCAATGAGCACTGATTTCCATTTAACTCCTGTCGGCATTTACCGTGATTGAAAGTTCCTTATAAGCCATATGCGAGAGGCCAGTAGGCGCCGCAAAGGTGTTAATCGGCTTAACACCAGGAGTCCTTTCCAAATTCAAATCGACTTCAACAATTTCGAATCGACCTCAAACACCGCACTGGGGAGCAGACCAAGAGGTTCATTAATGAAATTCAAATGTTGTCACTTGCAAATGACTAGATGGCCCCACTAAACCGCATTTTCAAATTCGTTTCCCAATCTGTTCGAGTGAATGTGCATACTTTCGCAACTGGCAGGATGGGCAGGACCAACTGCTCTGTTGGGACACATTCAGAGAGTTTCTCGTGGTTTCGTTGGCACATGTTTGCAGAAAGTCAGACTTATCCTCAACCCCAACGTCCGTGTGTCTACAGAATTCAATGCAAGAGCATAGACGGCACCCAACTGACGAAAGGATAAACAAACCTGAAATCCTCATTTACGTCAACACATGTGTTTAGAGAACATTTTGCAGAACGCATTCCTTTTGACGTGGTGCATGGGTGTGGTGTCTGCAGCTCTTTTTTTGCAAGAGAAAGTTAGTCTCATTGTTTGGCTTTAAATTAGAAAAAATCGATGCACTTTTATTTCATTCAGTTGAGTCCACCCAACGTCCATCTTACGGTAATTTTATGCGTGAGCTGTTCCAAGGTGTCGTTTATGGCAGCTGCTGTTAAGGTGTCAGTTGGCGAGCGATTCGATTTCGAATTATTCACACAAGCCGACGTTTTCGCAGACGCCAATGCCTTGCATACGAAATTGGTGCACGCTGTGCACCACATGTGACGCTTGGTGGCTTAAGTGAATGTTAATGCGAATTTGATGACGCACCTCTGTATAGAGCGATATCACAACGAATGAAAGCAATCAACAGAAGGCGTCTGATTTGAACGTCGGATGGTTGTTTGATTTTCATGGGATATGGCTGTGGGAATGCCTCTTGTAATCTGATTTTTTTCAAATTCAAATCTAGATGGGGTCGGCGGCATCGGGACATTTTCACTAGTTAATATGGACTAAATCGTATGTCAGTCCATAATATACGCTTTTAAACAAGCAGTTCAATAAAATAAAACTATTAGTTGAGCTCATGCACCAGCTCATCTGTAAGACATGGTCCGAGGAAAGCATGCCCTATGAGTGGAACCTCGGTATCGCTTGCTCGATCTAAAAAAGTGTATTTCAACTGCAACAACTACAGAGGGATAAGTCTCCTTAAAATCGTTTGCAAGGTCTTGTAATCAACGAATTGTGCTTGAGGTTTTCCATTTGTGAAGGAAGGCTCTCACACTTAATGACAACGACAATAATGAGTTTTTCGTACTGCTAAATGTTCCTTTTCAACAAACGAAAGAAAAGTGGGAAAAACCTAGTCATGCGGGAATTAACAGTCAGCTGTCTCTTAACCCATTATTTCCCACTGTCCTAGTTTTAGGACACTATTCTCATTATTTTTACAACTTGTAAAACAATTAAATTTAGTGTCCTTAATATTGGCCTATTTTTGGGACACTAGATGGACTAACATATCAGTACCCATTTGAAAGGGAACACAGAACACTGCGACAATTCGGGAGTTTACCTCGTTGTGTGTGGTACAACCTCTTCTCTCTCATCAGAGAGACCTTTTTTGCCAATCACTAGATCCTACCATTTTTTAAAGGTTCATACAATCGACACTCTATCTCAAATAGCCACTCTGTCTGGTCAGACTAAGTAGGCAAGCACTAAGGACTCTCATAGGTGTCATAAACGGACACTATGTAATTCCCACCCAAGCCCACATGATGGATGGACAGTCTAATGAAGCTGAGTATATGACGAAGAGGACACCTCATCAGCACGAGCGTTGCTGTGGCTCACAACTTGGATCTTACCTTTTCAAAATCTTCTTGTCGCGAGCGCCACTTTGTTTTAGATACAGATGTAGGAGGGTGGTATCAGAATGGGCCTATTCTTAATTCCGGACTATTACGAAATGCTGTAAAAATTATAAATTGAATTACATCACAATTGTACGCATGAAGAGCTCCAAATCCTGGTTCGAAGTCTCTACCGGAATCCGTGTTTGATCCATCGTTAGCAAACGAGGCACATTTTTAGGGGATAATAAATAAAAATTTAGGGAAATGAAGAAAAAAATAGTTTTCCACCAGACTTCCTTGCAAGCGCCTGCCTGACAGTTTGTGCTATGCACTTATTTATTGTAACTACACATGTAACTTCGATTAAAGCGCGACACTGTTCCGGCATGTGAATCCGGGAACAATAATCCAAACCAATGGCTGAACGGCGTATGATTGTTTGTGTGCTCATAGGTTCATTCAGAAAGACACTTGATCCTGACAATCCTTTTGTTGGCCCAAATGGCATACACACATAATAAATCGAATCTTAGTGGAGTGTCGTTAAAAGACAATTATACAACGACAATTACTCGACCAATACCAGTGAATACCAGTGGGAAATACAAAAAAAATAAATATATTTAATGAGTTGCTTCAAGCAGTTGTGCTCTGGATATTTCGGAAAAATATATAAGGTGCGGTGCAAACGTACTATTAAGCCATTTTAAGCCAGAAAAAATATTGGATTGGAAACGTAAAAAGATCCACTTTACGGAGCTCACTAAACTGATTGATTGACTTTTTAAAAATTCATTTTCAATTTACAATTTACGAGGGGCGTTCAATATATTCAATATATATGACTCGCAGTTGACATGAACAAAAATGGAGAAAGATCGCTATCGCGAAATCAATGAAAGTTTATATGGATTTTCGTTTTAGGCATCTACTTACTTGGTGATTCAAGTGTCGGGTCTTATTTCATATCCACACACGCGGCAGAATTGGTAAGACGGCGATGTTACAACAACAACTTATTGTTCGTACTCAAAGTAACAATGTAATTACAAACAATTCAAAAAAAGTTACGCAAATAATAGCGAATTTCCTTTTAACTTTGACTAATGGGATTGAACAATAAATTTGAATTTTGAATACACTGAATATTTGAAAATTTAAATCGCGAGGACGAAAGAGACTTCCCACATCCTAATAAACCGTCAGCAAAAATCAAACTGAACCGATTTTGATGTTTTGGTGCAGTGTTTCGTTTCGCTTGGTTTCCACGATTTTCAAAATGCCATTCGCCGGATTGTTTTGTACAGATATGTTACGAATTCAAAAATATGTCATGAGATCCGATTTTAGTGATGACAGAGACAAGAGAGTAAACTGCTCCGAAGGGTTGAGGACAGAAATATTGGTTTGGTATGCAGTGACGAATATTAAGTTTCATGAGGAAATGAATTCTCAATTAGTCAATGCATACTTTGTTTTTGTTCCTACGTTATCAGCCGAGAAATAGTTTTGCTTGGGTAATCCCAAAATTGGAGGAATTGCACCATCTATGTTAAACATGATCAGTCTGCACTAAAACTTAAAAGAGGTTGGAAAATTGAGGCAGTCTGAACCAGCACTGCTGTGAATGTTTACAAAAACCGAGCCTTGACATGAAACAAGTGCTTTGCAATGTTTGTGAATCCATCCAAGACCTGTGTGTCCCTTCGACGGCCTTCCAAGTTGAAGTCAAAGCAAATCAAGATGACCAACTTTACTCCGTTGGGCATACGGTAAGTCTATATAAATACAGTCAGACGATCATAAAGGCTAAGGCGTCACCATCAATAAATCCAAGATGATTAAAATGTCGCCGTATGTATATCTTTTGCAGGAGATATTGGTTGGGTGCAATGTCTATGCTAAGTCTATACGCTTAAACTTTTCCACAGGGCAGAAATTGGACAACCGAAGACTGGAAGGGGATTATTTAGTCAGGTGAGACTAAGCTTAATTGATTCCAGTGCGATGGTATAGAATAGTACCATCATCGATCAAGTGAGAGCTTATAAAAATACCAAATCAAAGAGACTGTAGCACCGAGCGGTGGAATGTCGGCCCTATAGTTAAAATAGAAGGTAGAATGAGTAGCAAAATTTTCTCGCCATTGTACGAGGGGCGTTCAATATATTCTCGGTTTCGGGGTGAAGCTGTGGTTGTATATATAAATTGACTTATTTATCAAGTAATACTATTATTTTGGTGCATTCATGTAAAATTCCATATAAATGTGATTATTAATTCGCGTTTTATCTCTAGTTGAGACGATGATGGCGAAAATTGAGCATCGCGCTGTAATTAAATTTCTCACTAAGCAAGGAAAAAGTCAAAAAACTATTCAGGAAGAGATGGTGGCTGTTTACCAGGGTTGCGCATCTTCATTATCAACTGGGCAAAAGTTGTCAAGTGAGTTCAAGAGAGGCAGAGAGAGCATTGAAGACGACTCCCCCTCCGGCGCCCCGGCTACTGCTTGTACGGGAGAAATCATCAAAGAAGTCGAAAAACTTGTTCTTGAGGATGCCCGAATAAAGGTGAAAATGATGGCAGAGATCACCAGGCTTTCAATTGGTACCATTCACACCATTCTTCATGACCATCTTAACCTTTCAGAGGTCAGTGCAAGGTGGGTGCCACGAATGCTCACTGTAGAGAGCTTTTGGAGATGTGTAGTGAGAACGCGGACGGTGTTATGGATCGAATTGTTACTGGTGATGAAACACGGGTCCACCACTATGAAACTCAAAAGCAACCAAGAGTCCAAGCAGTGGCATAAAAAAGGAACAGACCCCCCGAAGAAGTTCAAAGTCACTCCGTCTGCCGGGAAGCATTGCTCATTGAGCACAAAAAAAAGGTGAAACCATCAGCGCCACATCCTACGCGTCCACTTTGCATAGTTTGCGGGAGGAAATTAAAAAGAAAAGACGGGGCAAACTCGCAGCGGGTGTGACAACGATCCTATTCACACGGCGCTAGTTTCCAAGACTGTTGCGCGAGATTGTGGTTTCGAAGAAATCCAACACCCACCCTATAGTCCAGACCTTGTCCCTAGTAATTATTTCCTGTTTCCGGATTTGAAAAAATGTCTTCGTGGAAAAAGATTTTCGGATGATGAAGAACTCAAGTCGGCAATAAATGGGTATTTTGCAGAGAAAGAGGAAATTTATTTTTTTGAGGGTTTAAAAAAGCTTATCTCAAGATGTAACAAATGCATTGATGTTAGGGGAGATTATATTGAAAAATAAAAACAATTTAAATTGAAATCGCATTTCCCTTTATATCGATACCGAGAATATATTGAAATTATATCGTACAATTTGTAATATTGGTCTTAAACAGCTTATCTTACAGTTTGTACAAAATTCAATGACAAGATCATGGAAGTTGGGTGATGCTGTAAGAGCTTATTGAAAATCAACGATACAGAGCGTAGTTATAAAACTAGTGTTGAATGTAAACTATTAGGTCTATAACTTAATTCAATTTTTTTTTTTCAAAATTCCACTGTTTTCCAAATAGTTCTTAACCGGAATAGCAACGTGGGGCCGGGCGTTTTCATGATGGAACATTATTGCCTCGTGTCTGGTCGCATATTCCGGGCGTTTTTCTTTTGGTAGCGTTGTCCATTGATGGTTTCACCCGGTTTTAGCAGCTCATAATACAGCACACCCTTCTGATCCCACCAAATACAGAGCATTACCTTCGCGAAATTGATATTCGGCTTTACCGTTGATTTGGCTGGTTGGCCAAGCCATAAACTTCCACAAAAATACGATGATTTTTGGCAGCTGTTTTCTTCATTTAAAGTAATGAAGAGGACCTCCCCGCAAAAACACTTTTTCAGGCCCAAAGTTCGACATATTTGAGTGAAAAAAAAATTATTGTTGTTTACGCTTCAAATGAATGACATGTACTGCAATGACGTACAATGAAAGTAGCTTTCCAACGCATGTTCCATTTAACGGTACTTAAATACTTCGTACTTACTGATTGACGAAGAAAGCAAAATTTTAACGGATTGAGAAGTATTTTTCTTTATTCTATACGATTTATTTCATTTAAGTCGAAGTTAAATAGTTTTTTTGATACATCTTATTACGGGCGGCAGCTTATTGTACAAACTGGGCGCGACTGCTGTGTAGAAGTTTGAATAAAGAGTAGTTTTGAACGAGGGAAGAACATGTAATTGCAAACTGTAACTAGAACTGTCTGCAGACTGACAATCTCTTCCAATTCCCCAAGACAGCCAGAGGTACAACAAACATCGATTTACATACATATATTATCAAATGAAATTCGACTAGCAAAGTATTAAAATAGTATCTGGCGAAAAATAATCTTAAACGAAGATCGCAGCTGTATATAACTGTGCGCCTGATAGTATGCAATCAATGCCACATTTTCATGTTCGAATATCGAATATCGGAGACAGCAATCAAAACCAATCTTTTTTTTTAATAGATTCATATTCGAAAATTCATTCACCACAGGTGACAGTTGGAGACAAAAGTTCATCGCCATACACCACGTTTCAACGATTTACTACCTATTCAGAATACCTACACGACATCAAGTGAATTTCAGTCGCTTCTAATGAGCTCAATCTGAAATATAACAGATACAGACGCTGGATATTACCTTCGTCTGCAGTAGCTGCGATTTGACAGCATGTATGTACGCAGAAATCAATGCAACCATAGAATGCCGAACTAGGTGCGATGAATTGTGCCACTGACTGAGGGTTATGAATGGTAGCGTTGAAACAACTGCATTCATCACGTCACTGGCACACACATCCGGTTTCCTGGCTTTTGAAACTATTTTAAGGGTGCTAATGACTTTCAATTGTATTTGTGTTGGCGTACAACTACAAGGATTCAGGAATCAATTAATCATACAACTGCCAAACTATGAATTGTACAAAGTCGAATATGAAAGATGAATTCTGACGGGATTTAATGATAGGTGCCGTCTATGAAACAGTAATGGGTTGGAATTGATTGTAGACTTTCGATCGCTTAGGTGTACAATGGTTGAGAGAAAATCCTATTTGAGATTTCTGTCTTCATTGTGCTCGGTCGAGAAGGAAACAAGTTTCTGCAGCCTATTTCGCATTCAATGACATTTTAAATAATAATGGTATTTGCCTAGTGGGTCTGTGAGTGCATTTTCTTCTCCGGTGAATAGAGGGAGACCGATAATATTACAGAATAAATTCAGAATGAAAGAGATGGCAATGGTGACAAATTGACACGGGCTCTTCTTAGTCGAAGAGAATCACCAAGCGTTACTATGCCAGGACACAAAAGCCTCTTGTCTCTTGCTCACATCTAGTAATGTTAGACTTATTACCTACCACTTGACGTCTACACGCCGACGACAGCTGCAAAGAGCCTCATAAGGACCAGCCAATCAGCCAAGCCAAGTTCTACTGGTCACGAAAATGTGCTAGTGTTCTACCATTTGCACAAATTTGTCTAAAATGACTGTACTCCTCCGTTCCATGATTTCGAAGTACTTTCCTGCTTTTCCCAACAAAGGAGAAGTATACCACAAATGAACTCATAAGCAGTTCGACCATTCAAGCTCAGGCGATGACGAGGAAAACTACCCCTGTCACTGTTACAGTCTCTGCCAGTTGAGACATAGAACACTGAGAGGTTTATAAGAGTCAGGATGGCTGGGACGGAAAGGAAGTCAAGGTAATTGTAACCCCCAACGGGCAATGGGTCTAGCAGGCCTAAGTGAAACGTGGCTCACACCCGTCTAACCTACATCTGGTCTATTATGTGCTAATCTGAAATACCACTGAAAAAGACCTCTCAGTACATAAAACGCCAGAGATGATCTTATGCGCAGTGTATACAGTCTCACCTTTATAGCTGGCACAGTCATGTGGATCAAGCGAACGATTCTGAGATTCAACTCATACAGCACGCTTTCCAAAGACTGTGCCTTCCAGATGAGCTAATACATGCATCCAATGAGATCACCATCAGCTGCTTTGAACAACACAGCAAGCTGTCAGCATCAGCAGGCTCGTGGGACTTCACTCTCCATGTTGCCGCCTTGACCTCGTGGAGACAGGAAGAGTTTTCGTCAATGAAAGTCTTACATTCTTGTCGAGAAGTCGGTTCTTTGATATCTTCCAGCTTTCATATCATCTTTGGCTCTTTGCACTCCTGGTAATATCAGGGGTGTCACATTGTGAATGAAAGGGTGGAATGATGCACCACATGATGAGACCAAACACGAACGTGGTCATCGGACCTTCATAGAAGCCGACGAAGGGAAGTCCCTACCGGAGAAGCAGTGCTCACTGGAACGGATCCAAAGGAAGCTGGAGAACGATCCGGATCTATCGAAAACTAAAGAGAGCAGAGATACTGGGCTGAGAAGCTGAGCCCGTTCCATTGGCTGCATCCCTTCTGGGAACACGAAACTTGATTGGGGTCCCAGAGAAAAGAGTACATGGGAATGCGGAGAAAAATCACAAGAGATCAAGTGCAGGATATCTGGACATCACAAGGACAGTTGTGACAGAGGAACAGGGGACGGTACCATGTGATCGCGGCAAGTGATATTGTGAAAAGGGACTACAATCAAGACGACGTGGGAAGATGCAGCAGCTCAACGTTGGAGCACCAGTAGCATAGATTATTGGCAATGGATGCCCTGGCATCCAAGAAGGAGCCATCGTTTCCGGAAGACTATGTTCATCGGAAAGTAGGACGACGTGCAAAGCTTCGAAGATATGTCATAAATGCTGGGAGTGACGTCGAACATTGTTCTGGAGGTTTTGATTATTGACAGATGGTGCTCCAAACCCAATGGGATTGCCCCCACCGTAATGGGAGGAATTGAGAATTTTGTTAGGGGCGAACTAGTTCGTAGTGACGTGTACAAGGTGGGATGATGGTATGGGATTATCTTGAACACCAACCACCAAAGACCTCCTAGCGCTGACGTCGCCATCTATACCTAGGGTTATCCATCTCTCATAATTCCGAAGACAGTTCCCGAAAAAGGTGTTGTTGTATACTGGGCTATAATGATGTTATATAAAGTGTAGGGTTGTAGGGTTGTAGCGCTGCAAAGCTCGCGAAGCACGCCAGAATGTTTAAATGAATTCGTGTCCATATTGGAAAAATGAACTTTGGGTTCAAATAGCCACGTTAGCTTGACTGGCAGTGCTTCAAGCGATCGGTCCAAATTATGATGACTGGTCCAATATGTGAGGACTTATTACGCCAATTATGTCCCGAATATTAGCATCCACCTCGTCCGAAACTGTTGGCTTGGTAGACTAAGGAACTAAGCCATAGAAACATATATGGCATATATCGATGCTCTTGAGCTCCGATCACTGACAGTCGGTTAGAATCGCTTTATGCCGTATATCTTGGAGTGTAACAGTGTATTCATTTCGATTCATTTCGAAAGAAGTATTGGCAATTTTGAATGGTAACACAATTGTCTGAGACAATTTTTTGTATGGCGACAATTTTTCCGACATCAATTCTACCGCCAACGGATGTAGCCCCAAATATAAATGACTGGATGGCAGAGTTTCAAAGTTCATACGCTCTCATCTGGCTTTCAAATCTGGTCCAGTCAATTGCCGTGAGATAAAATTAACGCCAAAATCACTGGAGTGCTAAATCAGCTGCAGTAGTCTGACTGTGGGTATCACATTGAACCAAGATGGTCTAATTGCACTGGTGAATCCATTGGCAGCCCCTCCTATCCACCAGGTACACACCTAGGCGCAAGTCTAACGGCAAAACAAGCAGTTTTGACTACATGGCTATGACCTGGCCCCAAACCAAAATTTCTGAGTTTTCTTTGACACTGTCCGATAAGGCGGATTTATTTCCTTCATTTTGGACCAATAAGCACCCGGCGCCCGACGATAAACTTTTTTCTTGAAATCATGTTTTCGAAGTTAGTCATCACTTGAAAACGGCTTCACCGATCAGTTTCCAATTTTTATCACTTATTCTATTTACCCATTACCCCGGGTGGATTTCTTTGTAAGATTATTTTTATAGCCGAAAAAGTGAGTGAAATTTTGGAAAAAGCAACAAACAAACGTCCGCCATTTTTGGGGAAAAAAACTGGGTCAATAATGATAAACAATTAAATTGGGCTGCTCCGAAAATCGGAAGTTGGCTTAAACCTTGTGTCAACACCCACCCGGGTGTGCTTTTCATCTTCAAATTATTATATTTTGAGTAGCTCAGGACCCGTATCAACTTTTTTCAACAGCTTCCTGAAATATTGTTTTTAATCATATTCCAAAATTTTTTTTTTCTTTTCAAGATTTACAAGCAATTTTTTGAATTTACCTCTTCTATTAACAGCCAACACACCCGGGTGTGCGTGGACAAATATATGTGAATTGTTAGTTGGAGATGCAGAGAAGCACTTGTTTCATTATAAATTCATAGTTTTTATTCAGTTGACATCATTTTTTGAGTTTGTTTGTAAAAAAAAGGGGAAATACTACATTTAGTTTACATTTAGTTTCATCCACTGAATGCTCAGCATAAGCTTGCAGACTTTTCGAGTTGATCTTCTTCTTCCTTTCTGCTTGATTCTGGCAGAATTGTCACGTCCTTCTTGCGCCTTTAGGGGACGATTTTCATCAGTCGGTCTTACTGCGTGGCCCAACATACTTTCAATTCCAATACGTCATGCAGCATTTCACATGATTTGCGATCTTTGTGAACGATCCTGGATATCTGCCGTGGCTGATTGTTCACTCAACTGTTGTACTCAACTGTTGCGAGCAGCTAAAGAGCAGTCTTGGAAGGAGTTCGGCGAGAAGTTGGAAAGCGACCATAGATCCGCGAAAAAGTTGTTCTGGCAAACCATTCGCGGACTGAGAGGAAGGAAATTCAACATCATCGAAGGAGTGTGTTGCTTTGGATATCAGGGCACTGAGGAAGGCAGACCCGTAGTCTTGAATGGGGCGGAAAATAGTCCAACGGTGGAGGAAGTCACTTTGGCGATTGAATCGCTAAAAGTTGGCAAATCCGCCGGAGTGGATGAAATCTGCTTAAGGCAATGGGTAAAGAGGAAGTTTAATGGCTCTCTCGTGATACTAACGTGGCCTGGGAACATGGTGAGACAACTGGCGATTGGCAAACTGGAGTCATTGTCCCACTTTTCAAGAAGGGCGACAAAAGAGATTGCTCCAACTGCAGGGGCATATCTCTTTTAAGTCTCCTTGGGAAAGTCTACGCTAAGGTGTTGGAAGCGCGTTCTAGAGCTATGGTCGATCCCTGGATGGGGGATGAACAGTGCGGCTTTCGTCCCGGTAGAAGTACAACCGACCAGCTTTTCACTCTAAGAATGGTACTTGAGAAGGCTTGGGAGTATGCCAAACCCATCTACAGTTGTTTTGTATATTTGAACAAGGCATACGACCGATTCCTCGAGGTAAACTCTGGAGTGTTCTGCAGGAGTATGGGATTGATGGTCCTCTTTTGAGGGTCATTCAGTCTCTATACACAAACTGTAGCTGCTGTGTACGGGTTAATGGTGCTAAATCAACACCTTTCACCGTGGGTGTTGGACTTCGCCAAGGGTGCATCTTGTCACATCTTCTTTTTATTGTATATATGGATGATATATACTGGATGTTGCAGAGCAGCCGAGACGAGAAATGTTTCACTTTGAGAGAGATGACTTAGTGATCCTCATATCTTCCGGGACGGAACTCTAGCACGCACTCGATATGTTTGTCGAGCTGGAATGAAGGCCAACGTGGACAAATCGGAGTTTATGGTCATCTCCAGAAAGCCTGAGCAGTGCACTCTACACGTTAGGGGAGTCGCATTGAAGCAGGTGGAGAAGTTTAAGTATTTCGGGGTATTTTTCACGAGTGATGGGGGAAGTAATCCTGACAAACTTCTCCCATAGTTAGGATGCGGTAGCAAATGAAACAATTTAAGGTTGTTCATAAATATAACAATACAAAAACAAAACCCCTGTAATTCGAAAAACGTTAAGCAAAGCGGTGTCGGTTTCGAATAGAGTACCGTCTCAGACCCCCTGCATTTCGAAACTTTTTGGAAGAGAGTTCGCTAGAAAGAAGAACGAGCCACGGTATGAGTTAAAGTAATAAGTAATTAATTCTGCTAATGCTAGGATTAATTCACTATGAAACATTTTTTTCGCATTAGCAGTATGAAATTCACATGCTGTAATGTGTACACACAGCCGTGGAAGGAAGCAGGCTTTTCAAAACAGACTTGAATATTGCGTACACACTCAGACTGTATGTATATTTCCATTTTAAGTTGATCCTCTGCTCTAGCTGCATATTATTTCATTGAACAAAACGGAAAACTAAGCTTTTCTGCTCATTTGAGCATTAGCAACGCACGAATATTTGTTTGACGATGTGAATGAAATAGTTTAGAGAATAATGCGAATATTTCATTCATAGCACGCACATTCATACCTTGCTTTGTGATATTTAATATTAATTCAGCGTTAGCATTTCACATGCTACGAAATAGATTAGAACATACACATGCTAAATTAATAGAAAATGGCGTTATTTTCCATTATTAAGAGTAATTAGTGAGTTGAATTGCTCAAGGGGTGCCGGTTAGGACACTGCATTTCGAAAAGACGGCAACGACCTTTAAATTAAACCATGTATGTGGTATGTATGAGGCATATACGATATGAAAAACTCTCTGTGGGTTTTTTTTAGATAGAAATACAGAAAGATTCTCTTTATGGATACCCCTCCATAAAGGACATCTCCCTTTATCGACAATTCATCATGGTCGCAGCGTAACGATAGCGGTATTCCTGTATTTTAACCACTTTACAACTGACCCCCTCTATACTGGACACTGACATGAATTTCGGACACCCCTCTATAAGGGACATGTCTCTTTATCGAAAATTCATCATGGTCGCAGCGTAAGGATAGCGGTATTCGTGTATTTTAACCACTTTATAACTGACTCTCTCTCTCTATACTGGACACCGACATGAATTTCGGACACCCCTCTATAAGGGACATGTCTCTTCTTCGAAAATTCTTCATGGTCGCAGCGTAACGATAGCGGTATTCCTGTACTATAACCACTTTACAACTGACCCCCTCTATACTGGACACTGACATGAATTTCGGACACCCCTCTATAAGGGACATGTCTCTTCATCGAAAATTCATCATGGTCGCAGCGTAACGATAGCGGTATTCCTGTACTTTAACCACTTTACAACTGACCCCCTCTATACTGGACACTGACATGAATTTCGGACACCCCTCCATAAAGGACATCTCTTTTTATCGACAATTCGTCATGGTCGCAGCGTAACGATAGCGGTATTCCTGTACTTTAACCACTTTACAACTGACCCCCTCTATACTGGACACTGACATGAATTTCGGACACCCCTCTATAAGGGACATCTCTCTTTATCGACAATTAATCATAGTCGCAGCGTAAAGACAGCGGTATTCGTATATTTCACGGACATGAATTTCAATCCCTAGTAACGGACACTCAGAGTTAAAACGAACATGGAAGAGACGAAAAGTGTTGTGTATACTACATGTATACTAATATGAATTGTGTACACACGAAGAACGCCTAGCGTTTATGGGGAATAATTGACTTGCATGTGCTGCGAAACCGAATTGATACATTTGAGCGTTACTATGTTCAGTTTATTCATGATTATTCATGAACGTTTTTATTCTAAAAGTAGCTGTGAAAGCACTCCTAGAAGGAACACCCCGGACAATCATCTTCGCTTTAGAGAAGTTTCCCTGTAATATCGTATCTTTGCATGCTCCGTGTTGATCAAATTTACAAGTATTAACGTCATCCCCATTGTTATCCGTTGACTTGTACAGTTTTTGAAACGCTTTGTTATCCGTCAGGTGTCCAGTGTGCCGTTGGCTCCTCCTCTTAGGACCCGTTTCAGGCATAACATCAGTCTGAAGACTTCACCTTTAGCAAACTACAGATAGCAATTCCATTCTAGTAGCTGCAAGTTATAACTGCAGCAATTGCTCATTCGGGCGTCCTTTCAACTTTCATATCAAAATAAAGTTTTCCCTTCCATAACAGTCTCTCACTTGTTGGCGGCAGAAAACACAAATATAACAAAGCAATATGCAAACAATCACAACGCAGACCTTCATTGGCCTCGCCGTTAAGAAACAAACAGAAAGAGAATACAACAATAAAGTGCCTGGCCACTTATCATCGGCTCCATCCCATAACCGCAGGCGAATGATACGCGCTAGCATAACCCATAAGCTGTATCCAAAAGCAGCGCTGCTCCATAGTTCGGCTGGTAATATCCGCACTCGAGCAATCACATTCACCCGATTCTTCAGTTTCTTCAGAATTATCAAGATAACTTGAAGAAAAAGCATGCTTCCTTCAACGGAAGTGCATATAAAGGCAGCCATGTATGCACTCATACATTCAGAGGCGAACTGCATCTCTTCGTAATGCACGTAGAAAAACTCAAAGTTCATCGGGGCCAAAACCAGTTTTGCGCGGACAATTGCTAGACCCCATGAACCATCCACGAGAGGCGACCGAAGATTCGAATTAAGTCTGGCAACACTCTCCGGTGTATTCCTCCACTCCACACAGTCACAATCCAACACGATCCGCGGTACCAGGCCGCTGTAGAATTGATATGCCCTCCAGTCGATCTTGCAACGCGATCGTGTGTGGTGTGTGGTGTGTGGCTTCGTGTGTTTCTCAACCATTCAGCCCGTGTGTGTTGTGCGTTCAAATTGTGTACCAGTTGAGGAATTCAGCCGGTTTTGAGTGTTTATATACATATGGCACGCGAGTTAGCAAACATGAAGAGATACTCGCAGTCTCCAGTCTCGTATGCTCTTGTGGATCGTGTCTAATTGATCGCATCTGTGTGCAGCTTGCTATCTACAGTGAAGGAACACTACGTGTGTGACGTGTATGTTTGGATCTGTGGCAACTATCTACCATCCACACACAATTTGATTGTGAGGTTCTTTGATGTGCATTTCGCAATTCGCAATTCTCAATCAGTTCGCAGTTCGTTGGACGTGAAATTTTGCATCTGATCCAACGCTTCGCTGCCATTCTTGTTCTGATCATAACACAAACAGAGCACTTCCTGCGCCCATCGGTGTTTATAATTGACGCGGAAGATACACGCCATCAGTACCTCGATAATAATAGTGTATCTTTTTTGTACGATCAGTGATCATTTTTGTTGTGAGTTCAAGCCTAGAACCGGCCAGTGGATGTGTTGAAATTTTTCAAAGTTAATAGTTCTACTCTACGCAGTTGAGAAGCAAAAAGCGAGTGAAAAAAAAAGAGTTAATGAGGCATTTGTGTCTGTGTTCTTCTTACGAAATACGTACGTGCAGTGATTAATAGTCGAACGGTGGGTTGGATGTCTTACTGTACGACTTAGCGAACGAACAACAAATCGTGGATTACCACCTACAGGCGGGCGGTTAATAACCCTTTTCATTTTGGATACGCTTCGAGCCATTTCACGAGCTGGTAAGTGGATGCCTTCCATGTGACCAACTGCAAAAGAGGAAACATTGACTGGGGTTTTGGTCTCAGTTCCTGTGTGTAATTATGTCTGGATGCTTTTCCTTTTTCACATTCCCTGTCTCTGTGTGCGGTGGTCGTATGAAAGAGGCTTATTCGTGTTACAGCTTTTATTTTTTCCTTTTTGTTTCGGAACAAACTTGTTTTTTGTTGCGAAATAAATTAAGCGAGACGACAAGTGAACATCATAGGTGGACGCGCATTGAGCGTAAATATCCTTCCCAGTAGGTTCGTTTTTGGGTTTGTTTTTGTTTTCTTGTGCAATGGAGGTTATTGTTATTGTGGTTATTCGGCTGACTGCTGTTAAATGGAACAGTGTCTATCGTCTTTTTTGTTCGCTACTACAACAGCCGGCGTGACTGTGTTGGGGTGGGGCAGGGAGACCTCTTCATTAAGCTATTGAATAGAGCGCGGTAATGAGATATCTTTTTTTCCTCATTTTATTGTTGGAGGAGATACAAAATACTCTTTCCCTTAATTTTATGTCTTCCTTAAGTGGTCGGTCTGTTTGATGTTCCCAATGGGAGCTTACATGCGAATCGTCGGTTAGAAACTCATAGCGCCGCTGCGGTGAAATGCAGTTTGTGCCTGCATGCTTGTGCATGCACCTATGCCGTGTGTACCAGGCTTGGGTGCGAGTGTGTGTGGCTGTGAATCTGTTGAAATGGCATTCACTGAGTTGAGACGATTTTTTTTTGTTTGAGATCTTCCCCTGTGCGGGTGTGGGGGGATTGAGTGGAATGCAATTAATAATTTAATTTGTGCATGGGACCGAACTAAATGGGGTGGGGGTGATGCTGGTATGTATGTCTGATGTTTCTCCAAAGGGATGCAGTAATTAAATGGAATTCGTCTTTAAAGGGATGAAATTTATGTAAGCAAAGATGGAATACGTCCCATTTTTTTATTTCTCTTAGCAACCTCTATAAAGCGTATTCACCATTCATATGAATTGCTGAAGGAATGCTAATAGGGGTGTGAGGAGTTTTACCTGGATTTAAGCTACCGAGAATTTTAATAATCCCACAGCATCCAAATCCCCATCTCATGTCAACTTGTTGCTATGGTAGTTGCCCTTCTGCCAGTCAGTTATTTAAATATGATTAAATTTGAAATTTCCATGTTCTGGGGCACTCTGCATAATTTCATGAATTATGGACGAACCTTAGTTGAGTTTGGTTTCTGTCATTTCTGTATTTCTCAAACAAATAGATGTGTCTACCGCTGGAGTTGTGGGCAGTTTTCCCCCTGGGCTCATATCAAATCCATTGCTTGGACTTTTAAAAGTGAATTGATGAAACGTCCACTGCATTAGGCATCACAAAAAGGCACCAGGCTTCGAACTAAAGGTGTTTTTTATTCTCCAGCATCTCCACCTTCATCCTTTCACTGTGCTCACTTAAAGTGTAAAATGAGCAGAGGTAAATGTAAATGAGCACCAGCATATCATGCTTTTGGACTCAGGGGTTTCAGCTGTGCGCTTTATGTCTGAGCATCCAGGGTAACCTTAACCAGCCCAGAAAACTAATGCGCATACAGCAGCAACAACAATCAAATGAAGTCTATATCCACTTCAAATGATTGCTTTATCTACACTTTTAGTGTTGTTATTGCAGGAATTGTGATGCTAAAAGACCTAGGACCTGAACTCCCTTCTACAGTAGTCATTGTTGCTGTGTCTGCTGTTAGAGTTGTTTTTAAGATTATTTTTATTTTTATTTTAAAGAACCACGAAACTGTGCTTTAGCTTTGGAGATACTTACTTCTCAGGCCAGTACCTCATGGAGAGTCTAAGCCCGAGCGATAGCTACCTTTCCTCCTTGACGGTACTGCTTCTAGTCATGGACTTCTGTGGACATGATCTTTATGTAGGATGCTCTGTCTTCCCGTTCTCCGCAGAACACTCATTAAGATCAGTGACAGCTCAGAGAAAAGGTCTCGTAGCTAAAGTGTTCAAAAGCATCTCTGAACACCTCTGAAATTATGTAATTGTGACTTTTATTACAGCGAAAACTTTCCCAAAGGACAGTCCTATTAGGCGGACACCCCTCTTGCGCGGACATTATCTCTTTAACCATTTTTTTTCCTTAAACTCTAAAATATTTTCGTGAATTGTGGGAAACGCCTCTCTTAGCCGGACGCTAACACCTTAGCAACGGACGCCCGTATGTAAAAGTTTGGGAAATACATACGGGCGTCCGTTGCTAAGGTGTTAGCGTCCGGCTAAGAGAGGCGTTTCCCACAATTCACGAAAATATTTTAGAGTTTAAGGGATGTCCCGGAATAAGGTGTTTGCCATTTTTCTTCACTCTGCTTCGAGTTTAACTGAAAATATCAGAATGGCAGAAAAAACATGTGCACATACATATTGTATGTATGGATGTCTCCACTGGACATATTTCTGCCCAACATTACAACCACAATCCGAACAACCATCCGCGATATTTTCTCTCGTGGGCAAGATATGCCATGTCGCTTGACTTCAACGTTGGCTGCGACCATCAACCAACCACCAATTAACGAAGTAGATCTCACTAAAAAATAATGCCAAACTTTTACTCTCAAAATTTACCACTCCATTCAAACAAAGTCGTGCACATATGGGAAAACGCCAAATCTCATGTCCAACTTTTAAACAGAGCTCATGCCATGACGTAGAATCACGATTCTCCGACACCATGTAGGTCTTTACGTGGATTTTTGTGCCTCCACCAGATTTGTTCACATCGTGTTCATGAACAGGGCATGGTTCATGTCCAGTGGAGACTAGTTTTAATTACAAAACATTTACAAAGTGGATCTCTTCTACTTGCCTATTCATCAATCTTAAATTAATACAAAAAATTGAGTAAATTAGGCAACACCCTTCCCTTTAGGCGGGCACTCCTCTTGAGCGGACAGGAATCGCCCGACGGTCCGTGGCCGGCCAAGAGAAATTTCATTTTGACTGGTCTGCCTATACAACTGCGCGTCGACCCCTTGGGCTCGACTTCTTTTGTAAGATTTCTTAGACCTTAACCACGCGAGTGCGCCAACGTCATTTGTAGTCACCTTGTTCACAATTTCCCAACTTGAAGGAAACTTGGTAGCTGATCAACTTCGGAGTTGGTCTCAACTCGTGATTTAACCGGCGAATTGAAAATTGATTTTGTTCACTAATTTAACCCACAGTCTGAAATTTAAAATCCAGAAGTAGTCCAGCTTTCTGTTTTTGAATTTCCTCTGGGTTATTTTTGACGATTGACACATACAATGTCATTTTCAACTTCGAACTTACGGTGTGTGCTGTTCGTGTGCGCTATGGGAAGTCCATTTATCAGCTCATTTGGTAAACTGAATCCGAAGTGCATTCGTGCGATATGTGCATTTATACAGATTCGCTGAAAATGTACGTAAAGTCCGCCATTTCGGTAATACTTCATTTCAGGTTTTCAGTTGCTGCCGGCTGTTTTAGGGAACAGCAAAAGCGACTATGCATGGAATAATGTCTGGAATCGTTAATTGAATTTATCCTATCTTCTGGAGGATGTCCAGTCTTCCCAATAAACAACTTGTACTAAACCAGAGATAATGTATGAAGAGATGTGCCACTTCTACGTTTCTTGCCCCTCAGATTCATCTGACAGCGTTTTTTATAACCTTTTCACAGGCGTCTGTGAATACGTGTGAGCTAAGCGAAGCTGATTACTCCCGCCTAACACCATTGCGTTGCTCTATACTTTTCGGTTGTTCTCACACTATTATTCCCTGTCAACAGCTGTACTGTCGGCCATTTACGAATTTAGACCAAGTGGCATATGTTTTAACGGGCACTTATAAATTGCGAGCGAGAGATTTGAAAATTGAGAGCGAAACCACTTTAAACTCGGTGGGAACGGCCTATTGCGGTTTCAGTAAAAGTTTATCCGGACCTCGCGGTTTTGGTTCTGTGCTCTTCTTCTACCACTTCCATAAGTTGAAATCAGAAGTTGATAAACTCACGAGATGTAAATTTAGAATTGAAATTGTGGGTGAATGAAAGCAAATCGAGAAGTTGAAAGAAAAAATCCCAAAATTGTGTTTAACTTGTAGGCTGAAAACACAACTGATTCATGAAACAAGAGAACATTGCTCCTTATGAGACTACACGCACCAAAGAAAGCGAAACAAAACATACATTTTTGTTTTAAAGTTTCGTTGACGTTAGCTGACACAATGTTGATTCCGAGTTATAAATAATCTTTCAGCCGGAGCCATGCTTTTACGATAGCTCGTATCTTGTTCTCTTACAGCATTTTCGATTAATCCCAGCAAATAGTCAACAGTTTTAATCCGCATTATGGCGAAATTATTAAAATGTTCAGCATTAAATCTGTCATTAAGTTTATTATCACATCGTCAGCATTTGGTTTTAGATTACATATATGGATAAACCAACCACTCTCTGCTACTTGCGGCCTTTTCCCCAATTGATTCAACAATTTTATACACGACTGGCACAACTTTGTTGCCTGAGTCCGACCACATGTTGAACAACATTTTGTTTTATTCCAACGCACAACAAACGAAACAAGAAATTTGATCCGATGTGTTTTCAGCCTTAGTGAACAAAGTGACCCTTATTAGCTTACAAATACATGAGAGTCCTAAAAGGATTACCGACTTAGTTATAGTCAAGCCCAGACCACGCTGAACCATATCGAATTCTGAAGACTCTACTGCCTATATCAGATTTAAGTATGTATCTCAGTACACTGTCTACATTGGGCCCTATGAAAAGCCTAATCACTTATGCGAAGTCTAAGAAGGAAGCGGGACAAACTTGTTTTCGTGACTCCGGAAGAATAATTCAAAAGAGCCATATTTTTCATAGCCACAATCAAAACGTGGGCTAACTCCTTCTTGCAATGTAGGCTTAACTGGGTCTGTAGCATGGAGGAAGAGATGTGCCACCATGTCACCTGACAGCGTTTTGTATAACCTTTTCACAGACAGGCGTCTGGGAATACGTGTGGGCTAAGCGAAGCTGATTACTTCCGCCTAACACCATTGTGTTGCTCTATACTCCTAACAAGGGTAAGTGAAAATGAAGTAGTATGAGTGACTTAAGAGTACACGCGTCAAAAACTGAGGTGGACTGGGATTTTTCCACTGGAAAGACGAATACCTCTTCTTCCATTATCTCTGGCCACATCCATTCCAGCAGAAATCGGTTAAAATTTAGTTACAGCCGGGATGATGATTAAATGATAGATAAATAATACACAGATGTCTCATCCAAGGAATCATGTATGATGTATTATTTGTCTCTGCTTAAACCTTTTTCTTTTAAGATTTTATTTTGTGGATGCAATCATGACAATTATTTTTCGTCTCATGACGAATTTTCGAGCTTGGCGGATCCCTCTGCGATCTCCACCTAAGATGCGGGCATTGCCGCTTTGCTTAGTTAGGATGTGGGTACAAATCCAAGTGCAAAATGTGCTAGAATTCCCCGGAAAATATACATTTGATGGGCGTACTTTCCGTATAGACTGTAGTTCGATTGTAATTAGGCCTTAAGACATTTGTAACCGAGCTAGACTCCTCGAATTTGCTGAGGTACACGTTTATGCTCAGGATTAGTTTTGCAACTGCCAAATTGTCCGCATTATGAAATGACAATCCTTGAACAAAAAGTACACGTAAAGGTTGGGACTGAAGTGTGTGATTGAGATAAAGATCTCCCCAAGAACTCTGCTTTTGTATTCAATTCCATAGTTCTTCACATTTCTCGCATTTAAAGACATCTCCATCAAACCCTAAACTGTTTCTCACAAGCAAGGAACCAGCAGAAGGCAACTCTTTACAGGCCACTATCAAATCTAAACGATCCACAAAGATCTGACTACATTTTCCTAGATCAGCATCACGAGATGACTACAAGATCGACAAGATCGTTTAGATTTTACTTAAATACCTGCGTATTGTATTAATTTGCATCGAAGGGTTCCCATGCATCTCATTTAACTACAAACTAGATGAATTTCAATGAGTGACACTTGATACCATCTGCGACCATTTACTTATGCGCACGTCACATTTGCATACGAGGAAGCTTCGGGTCTATACCTGATGAATGGCATAACAAAGGTTTCAAAATGAGTTCGATCTTATGAATAGATTCCATTTGTTTCTTTCTCCTTCAAACACAGTGCACCTCTTGATGATATCTTCTGGAAAACAAACCTCAATGAGAGACTCATGAGGAAGCCCCCCTCTAACGTGTTTTTATCATAATGTCATATCAACTCCATCGGCTTATCTCAAATCACAAGCACGTGAAGCGCATAGATGAAGTTTCTGGGATCCCAACCAAACTTGTCCTCGCGCTCAAACACCCCAACACTCAATTAAGTCTCCCCTCTTTGACACTCGTTCACTTTGTCTATGCAGTCGGCAGAGTCACCAAATAACCAGTCCATTCAAGAGCCAACTTGCACCTGATCACAGACTAAAATTGACTCGATCAATAAATCATTTTCTCCGATTCACCTCGAGGCCATTCACCCGTCATGCACCCAGTTGTGTGTCCGTGTGTGCGTATTTTTCCGGTTTCTTATCGCTCTCTCTCTCCCTCTTTCTCTCCGCGCCCTAATAATGGCAGCAATCAGATCGTGATACCACTACAAGATTGCGCTTAATTACAGTCTTGAATCACTTAGGCACACGGCCATTAGTTCACTTATCCATAACTGTTCCGCTTTCGACGTCTCCCTAGTGGGTGGGTCGGTTTACGATCACCCAATTGACACTTTCACTGAACCTCGGCAGGAGTGTCCATCAAGCGAAAATAATAAAACGTTCTACGACCCCGGAAGTGGAACGTGTATGAGTATTCGAAAACCCACTCTTTCGTGCGACACATTCAGTATGCAAGGAGTTCGTGGAACTCAGCACATACGTGGGTTCGTATTCCCACCTCCATCGTCGTCCATCTCTCTGTCCATCACTATCTATTTTCGAAATCACTCCGGGCGTTTGGTTGGAAAAACGTTTTCAATTTCGACAAATACGCACCGCACCGCGGCTCCGACTTGTGCTCTGGATACATGCATACACGTTTGTGTACATTTTTAAGGTTGCTCATAAAATGGGAATCCATACGAAGTACGATATGTGTTCCGTATGGACTGTATCTATTGCAGACACACACGTAGTCTTCATGCCCACTTCGAACCAATCTGGACTGCGTGCGAGGGTGAGGGAATGAGAATGTCTCTTTTTATGTTATTTTTATGAAGCGTTTCAAGTGTCACCGAACACTGATTTACAAGATTTCTTCGTCGTAATGATAATTCCAATGCGGGCTATCCGAACTGCTAAATTTAGACTGCACTGCCGACGATCGTTTCTATCCACTGAGTATGGGGGGATGATGAGTGCATGCGTTTCTATGTTGGGGGGGACTCACAACCAGCACACTTGTTTTATTTCATTTAGTTGCATTCGGCCTACACGAAGAATTTCTTTCTTATTTCTTGTTCATCGTTTGTAGCATGAGAATGAGGTTCCGCGGTCATTTGGAGAAAATCCATGTCATTCATGCCCCAGCCATGGGCTGCAATCTGTCTTCGACGGGTGCCCATAAATTTAGAGCATAATTAACAGCATACATGCATTTCAGCTGCTCGTAGCGATGGATTCCTTAACGGGCCCCACTCGAATTGAGAGTGTCTCATGAATATTTGGTTTGAATTTACACATCGAATCGTTATCACTTGCGACCTAGTCCGAACAGTCGCTCTTGAGAAATTAGCTAGGTTCTTATGGCTGAGATTTTGAAATGGAAGTGGAGATAATTCAGATTAATCTGTACTCAATTTGGCAACCTTGAACCGTCGTCTATTAGTTTTTTGTTTTGATAGAGACACTCTCTTAACATGCTACCTCCACCAAAGCGCGGCCTGTGGTAGTTGATATGCTCGTCGTCTAGGCGATTGCGTGTGGCAATCTGAATATTAGCCAACTTCAGTTAATAAATTTCGTCCACTCGCTTGTTTAGAATTCAATCCATAGCTATCACTAAGACACACTCCGCGTGCTGCATAAGTAACGAATGTTCTCTTGGAGCGCTGTGTCAACATGACGCAAACTTTGCTTACATTCTTCTTCAATCGGATTGGATCCATACGAACGCACATGCACAGATGGGTTCTGTCAGAAAATGTCGCCTGCTTTCGGAGAGACTGACACCGCTGTGTATGCTCAGATCGTAGCCGTGTCCCTAAAAAAATAAACAGCGTTGAAAATATATTCCGAAGGCATTTAAATAAATTAATTCATCAATTAATAAATGGATAAAATAATAACAAATCTATTTTTTAAGTTTTTAGCTTGAGAGCTGTGTTTTAATTCCAAATTTATCACTCGTCTGTTCATAAGAATTAAAGAAAGAGACACAGACTTCAAACCTCTGTCGTCGATAATGAGGTCTACAAACTGTAAGGATTGCGAGCATTAGAGTACAGACACATTTTTTTCCAGTTTGAAGCCTTTTTTGTGCAAACGTAAAAGAAAGACTATAATTTATATTTTGTCTATTGATTGAATATGTGGCTAGCTTGTAGAAGTTGCAGGCAAACTGACCCAACATTCCCTTTCTCGTTGCGAGTGGTGAGGAACAAAGATAATTCAAATATGAGCTATCGTCAGGCTATAGATGCTATAGATCCAGCACATCTGGAGGTTGTGTGAGACTCCAGTCAGAACTAGCCCAATCTGTGTACCTCTATCCAGGAACAAGAATTATGTTTGCTGTAATTAAACTGCCATGTCATGATCTAGATACCTTGGCACCCTGTAGATACCTTGACCATCCCTATCATTCTCTTTGACGCGGAAGCTTGGACAGTCTCAAAAGTAGATGAAGAAGCCCATGGAGCGAACAAATCTGCGTTGAATTGTTGGTCGTGTTTGCTTTGATAGTTTTTGGAGAAGAAGATTCAACCATGTACTGGCTGAACAGCGACATGGGCCTAGCCTCGCGTCTACGGATTCAACGCCTAAGATGGCTAGGCCATTTAGAGCGCATGAATAACACCACTCCAGTCTAAGACTCGACTACGAACCAGTGGGACAACGCAACAGAGGACACCCACAGAACTGATGGTGCACACATGTGGAGAAGGACCTCAATCAACTTGGCGTGCAAAATTGGAGGCAGCTGGCTAAAGATCGTGCCAGCTGGAGGGGCTTGTTGGTTGAGGCTTATGTCCACCCCGGGCTGTAGCGCCATTAGAAGAAGATACCTTGTCATACATTTCGACTTTGATGGCAAGCATTTTTGATAAACCCGTCTCAATCCCATCGAGTCGTTTTCGAATTTGAGTGAAGAGATGCCAAACCTTCGGTGTAAAGACAGATTTTATCTAAAATGGAAGGCAGCTTCAGTTCACTCCGTGGAAGCAACTTAGCAAGGCATAACATCAATTCATTTTATCAGCGTCGGTCACCCGTATGAAAGATTTGTCGTTATATTTCACGTATTTGTTGTTTGAGAACCCTGTGATGTTTTGAGAATCCTCTCAAGAGACGGTAACACCGAATTCGGAGGCTATTGTATGGCGCAGGTATCGACACAAAATCCATTGCGCAGGGCCTAGTTTGACGATGCTCATCATCATCATTTTCTGACCACCACCATCTAAAGATGTGGCGGGGGTAAGACATGCACCAGACAACACTTATTTATTTAATTCAAACGAATTAATAAATACACATTTTTTCGGCATTAGCTGCTCCATAATACATTGTTTTCCATCGCAATCTATGTGCCAGCTGAATGGTGTCATACAAACTAAAACGTTAACACTTTTTTTTTTTACTGTGGCAGGTAACGTGGGACACAATATCCAGCCGACTGGTAATGGTCCCAGAAGAGGAAATGGCGTTTATTTACCCCTGGGTACCGTGGGAGGGTCCGTAGAAAAAAAAAACCGTGACGATGTGTCGCACCAAAATTCATACATCTTGTCATCTGCGAAAAAATATGTTACATTTTTTGTTTTGGGATGAATGTCATGTGGGTACACACGTATGCAGCGATGGTGCAGCAGTCATGACCAGCAAAATAAAACAACTGTGTTTTACAACATCAGGCTCTTGTGATGAAGAAAATTACACCCGACATAAAAAAAAAAACGTTTTCGATCAAGTAAGAGTTGATTACGTCAAATCAGGTCCACTCCAGTCAACACTTTTTTTTTTTAAAGTATGCGAAGATATAAGACGTCTCTCGGGAGTGAGCTGGATTTCGAGAGGGGACCTTTTGTCTAGTATTTTATCTGTGGCGACCGTGGCGTTGTTGGTATGTGCGTCGACCCCTACGCAACTGAAACTCGCTGCCTGGGTCCGATTTCCGGCCGGTACGACTAAAAATTATTTTCACGGCTCCACCTCTTTCGAGACACTGCCAATGCGCCAAGAGTAATAATTGTCTAGAAAAGGCTTTTCTCAAAAGTGGCCGTTCGGAGTCGGCTTAAAACTGTCGGTCCCTTCCACTCGTGAGAGAACACTAGCAAGAGTGGTTGCTGACAAGCTATCCTGGCCTACGCTGGCCCTATACGCCCATGTTATATAGTATTTTATCTATTCTTCGTCGGACAGTTCACTTCTGCATCTGTAAGCACGTTTGTTGAACTCTTGCACGATGAGTAATGGTTGGTGAAATTGGCTCATATATTCCATAAAAATAATGCAATTTTCCTGGCTTACAGGAAGCGACCACAACCAAATTTACAGTTAAATGGAAAATATCTTCACTTAAATCAAACTTGGTCTCTAGATAGAATGTGACAGCCTAAAAATTTACGGAAGTTTTGCATTTTCAAACGGATTTTTTGGAAGAAATTGGTCGGGTTAGTTCAGAAGATGAAAGAAGCATGCATCAAAATTTGGTCCCCCTTAAAAAAACTGAAACACAAAGTTCTTCGACTTTGCTAATTCCAAGGGCCTCTTGGAAATACCGCCTGACTGATGTTGACAGATGTTCCGATTCTATCAATTCACTTTATGACAGCTTTATAAAGATTACTTATCACTTCCAGTGTTGTCCACAAGAAGGCCATGTGGCAGTAAAAGCTTCAGACAACAAAGCTAAGCACGCAATAAAAAGACGAATCATTGCTGGCATAGTTTTCATTTTACTGCCAGATCGTCTGGGCGACCGACAAAAGCGCCGCGCCGATCTGTGGTGATGAATACAAAACGCCTCAGTCAGTAATGTATTCGAATTTTAAATGTCTCATTAAGGTAATAATTTCGGCTAAGCTTTGAAAGTAACCTTCACGATGATTGCTCCAACTTTAATAATTCAGTAGCGACGCCACGGTAGCACTTCATTGAATGACACGTTTCATGTCAGCACAGGTACTCAATCTATGTATTCAACAACAAGCCGCTGTGTTCGAAAATTACTTCATCGATGTGCTCTAATTGAAAACACATGTTTTACATACCGTTGCTGGTCGGTCTATGCCTCAGATATGGATGCATGGTAGTTGGTTGTGTTCCTTGTGTCTATGTCCGGTTCACTGAAAATTTAAATTCGAGTAGAGGGGGGACGATAAGTTTTTCATCAATGTCGTGCATCTACTGCTCTCTCTAAGGACAGCACAGAGTTTCTGCAGCAGATGATGTTAAGGAAACTACAATTTGAAAACACGGTGCTTGCCAGGGAGTCCAACTGGATGTGGAAGAGAAAGGGATCAATGAAGGGTACTTAAAGGCACTTAAAGTTAAAACTTCGGAAAAAAATCCCCGCTTATAGGAAACAACGGAACCATTCCTCGTTCAAATGAAGGTGAATAGGATTGAAACACATCACCTCTTTTTTTAAAAAAAAACACCTGTAAACTTTCAGAAAGAGGACGATAAATTAATCAGCTTGAAGACCTATTTCTATATAATCACTTTAAAATCGCTGTACTTTACAAATGGAATAATAAGACGAAGAATTTAGAAACGAGCTGCATAGTTTGTATACCTTTTAAATCAATATTAAACTGATACACTCTTGTGTCCTACTGTCCGGGGTGAATGTGGGTCTCAGCCAGCCTTACTTCCTCTGCGCGATATTTTCCTATCAGCCTCCAGCTAAGCTGACCTAGTTGATTGGCTCTCTTCTACGCGTGCGTTGCCCTGGAAAAGAGTGTCTTCTGTCGCGATGTTCCACGAGGAACATGGCCTTTTCTGTCGCGATGTTCCACGGGAAAGATGCCCTCCTTGAAGGTATCATTCCCTACGCGCCTTGGTTGTAGACGTCTGAGCATACCGTGGACATACCGCAGCCCAATCGGAATCAGCTCAAACAGATGATTGAAAAAAAAAATTTCTAGTAAAATAACCAAGGACCCACTTTCCTTGAACCCAAATATACACTGACAAACAGAACACTCGCATAAGACCTTCGCAGAAGATTACAGTGAAAGGCTTGCAGTCGATTTCCTTTCTTGCTCATCAGATAGACGCTGCTGAGATTTTGTTCATAGTATTTTTTATTCATAGTTTACCAACTCAACCTCCAAGCAGGTCTTCTCCAACGGCTTTGAATACATAACCGCTTACCGGTGACCTTCAAAACCTGTCTACAGTGTGGATTTCACATGCCAGGGGCAGGATGTGTATTCCAATTACCCCAGCACAGACCTTACCTCAGTGATGCGTGTCAAAATCAATTTGTTCGCACAGCAGGAGCATTGCTTCTACGTCCTGTTTATCAGACCCTTAACCCCTCTGGGGGAGTTAGACTGCATTCATTCACATCTCTCATGGCTTAGAAATTCTCGCCCGTTTATAAGTATGTACGACACGAGAAAATTAAATTAATTCCACATTAAATCAAAAGTATTTCAAAGCGCATTACGTCAGAAGAAAACTACGTCTTTTCAAAAATCGGTGAAGTAAGTCCTCAAATTTTCCGAGAAAACGTAAATCTACTACGAACTGGCAGCACTGCGTTATATGTTTAATGTCTTAGCTTTCCTTCTTTTGACACAGCTCTTTACCTCGCTTTTTTTCCTGGAATTCGGTAATGTCATCTTTATGGCAATATTAATCCTTGATGAGTCCATTGAGAGGCAGCCTTGGGGCCGTAACAAAGACTTTCATCATAGAAACAACGGACTCAGCCACACAATTCCGACTAATCCACTTAACGCCGTAGCACCTGCACTTTTCTTCATCGTCACCTTCATCCAAGTGCTGATGTACTGAAAGTGGCCAGCCATGCATGGAATATGAACAATTTATGCCGTATAACCAAACTCTTCTGGCCCGCACAAGACATCCACAAAAACAGACAAATAATCTCCTTCCCCAGAGGACACAGCAGCATGCTTGGCTGTCATGTGCACAATCCGAATTGACTCGTGGTTTAGAGAAATTCTGGAGAATATTTCACATCTCTGCCCGGTCTTGACCAGAGTCCCATAGTGATGCAGCGGATTGTCATCCCCCCACTCCATGAGGTCATCTCGCGCAGAATGCTCATCGGCTCATCCTCAAGCCTGCGTTCATGCGAAGTTCAAAAACTTCGTCGCGTCAGTCCACTATTTCCCACTCAATGCAACATGCAGTCATTTAGGACCAACGTACAGAGGTAGCCTTTCTCCCCATGAATCCCGACACTTAAACGCATTCATCGCACTCAAAAATAAGGAAAAATCACCTTAATTAGGAAAGCACCAATCAACAGCTCCAAAGTTCGAATTAGAAACCACATTACAGAATCCGCTAAGAGTCCTTGCGGCTAGTGGATTCCGTGAATTCACAGTGCGGTCAAAGCATTCTCGGAATCGGAAATGTTTTGGCAATTTCATGGAATGAACGTGTGAAATAAACTCGACTCATTCCCAAGGGCGGAGTACAACTAGCGGTGGTGGGGCAAAATCCTCGACGGGAACATAATAAACTAGCCTCTGTTCCAGTGGCCCAATACAATTTTGCATTCAATATTTTCGACGAGAAAAAAAAAACCACGCATCCAGTGGTGATAATCGTACCCAATTTGCGTCGGTAGTCAGATGTAGAAATTGAAAAAAAAGGAAGAATGTAAGGTAAGCCACAAACTGAATGGGTTTCCAAGCGGAGGCCAGTGAAAGAGGATCTGCCTTGGCGAATGGAAATTACATGGTTAGTTGCCTAGACTCGGACATGGTTGTATGTAAATTAACTTCAAATCGCACACATGCCCGTACATAGATTTATTTTCCCGGAATCCGATCGATGAAACAGAATAACTAAAACCGAATTCCTGCGAACACTGCCGTGCTCGCCGAAACCTACACGTTCAATTAAAAATACACACTTGAGCAATTGGTGTTCCCTATTCCGACGATAAATGCCCCACTCGCAGTTAGTCATCCGAAATATATTTTCGAGCGCAGATGCAGGGTCCACTTTCGGAATTAAGCATGAGCATGAAACTAAATTAAAAGATCACATGGGTTAACGATTTTTCACTTAGCGCCTTGGAACGAGACAAGAGATGAGCAACACTGCTCTGGCTCTGAGAGACGTGTACCTATCCTCATGCTGTGCTGTGCGCCGTTCATAAGCATGTCACTCTTTGTTCGTCTTCTTTGTAGAAGAAATGAATACCGAGCACAAAAGAGTGTGATTTCATTCCTTTTCGTACTTTTTTGGTCATAATAACAAAAAAGATGGGAAAAAACTTGTCTGCCAGCAGCCGTTAGCCGTATGAGTAATTCTCGCAATTCGTTTCTCCACAAAATGTTTACTCTTTCCTCGAAAACCTCAAGAAGCAACGTAACGCAGCGATAATGTGTGATGATGCTACGTGTGGAGTGTTGAATGTTGAATGTGGAGTGTTTCTGGATGAATGGGTCAGCATTCAGCAAGGGGAAAGGAGCGAGCAACAAAAAGATGGTCTCAAGACATTTATCATACGGGGGACTCGTGCACTGACGTGATGGGAGGATATGTGGAGAGACATCCACTGACACCTACCTGGGTGGTGTGACACTTAATATGAAAATCCCTATCCCAGCAATTCTGTTAGCCATACAAGTTTGTTCTCCGGTTGGGTTGACAAACAAGGGCTTTCGAGAGGGTTACAGGTTAACGTCCACCATAGATCTGGTGATGTCTCGTGTGTGTGTGTGTGATCATCATCAGCTTATGAAATTCAAAATGATTGTTCGTCGGTTTGATAACGACTTGGCGGTAGAGATCTAAGAGCAGCCGAAGGCATATATAACTGAAAAACATATCCGAAATTATGAGCTTTTTTTGGTAAGCCTGCAAAAGGGAACAGTTTTACGAAACAATCAGATCGGCCTCTGTCTATGCTAATGAGTTATCTTATGAATGCCGCCGTGAATGAGATTATTAAAACTGAAGTGGTTACTTACCCTGTATTTGATTTTGAAATTTGACTTATTCAGAGCATTTACAGCCACTGTTCGAGGTATTTTTTGAGATTTTTTTAGATTTACATTTATTTACAGAAAAAGCTCGTTACTTCGGAATGTTTAGGGGGAAGGTCAGTCCGAAGAAACGAATTTTCTGAGGTTTTTATATGCACAAAGGCGTTTATTTTGGTGAAAGTGTGCAAGAAGGAAAATTATCCGATTAACACTTAATGATCATATCAACAAATTGTCATATTCCCGCAATTGGCATGATTTTATCCGCCTTCAAATGTGCATTGCCGGAACTACAGAATTTTTGATGATTTTATTCGACTTGCACATATTTGATATGAATCATTGCATTAGTTAATTGTTTGCTAATTTAATTTTATATTTACGTATTGGGTTTATATTGGGTTTATATTGGGTTTTGCTTAAAAAAAAAGTACTTTACTGGCGTAAACTTTTTCCCATCTTTCTGACAGTTTGTGGATCCCATCCCAAAAGAACTGCGCCGACTGGGCAGCCAAGAATGAATCAAGCCAATTTTTGATATTCTGCTCTGATGTGAACCGTATTTCAGCGAGGGCGTTCTGCATCGACCGGAACAAATGGTAGTCAGAAGGGGCAAGGTCTGAGCTCTAAGGCGGGTGGGGTAAAACTTCCCATCCACTGTTTTCCAAATAGTTCTTAACCGGAATAGCAACGTGGGGCCGAGCGTTGTCATGATGGAAAATGATTGCCTCATGTCTGGTCTCACATTCAGCTACTGCTCCCTTCAAACGGATTAATTGTGTTCGGTAGCGTTGTCCATTGATGGTTTCACCCGGTTTTAACAGCTCATAATACAGCACACCCTTCTGATCCCACCAAATGCAGGGTATTACCTTCGCGCCATGGATATTCGGTTTTGCCGTTGATTTGGCTGGTTGGCCGGGCTTCACATATGATTTTTCGCGCTTACACCATAAACTTCCACCAAAATACGATGACTTTCGGCAGCAGTTTTCGTCATACTTAAGTAATGAAGAAAAACTCCCCGCAAAAACACTTTTTCAGGCACCTAGTTCGACATATTTGAGTGAAAAAAAAAATGATTGTTGTTTACGCTTCAAATGAATGACATAAACTGAAATGACGTACAATGACAGCAGCTTTCCAACGCATGTTCCAATGGAATAATACAAGTTACGCCATCTTTTAGCAAACCGATATATTTATATATTTATTAAGTTATTGACCCAATAATTAATTGAAAAACGACTCGCATTTATTCGGAAAAATCTCTTTAATTCGGAAAATTTTCCAAATTAAAAGATTCCGAATTAAAGAGCCTTCACTGTATCTCATTATTTCATTTGACAAAAAAATTCATGTCCATAGTAAGAACATTTGAAAAAAATCTAAAAATGCAGTTTGGTTCTACATTTCGCTTCCACTCGAATTGATGTTGAAATCAATACAAAATGAAATTTGGACAACAGATCACTTTTGTCGAAATGAATTTCATATTTTTCGTATGACACATTCATCGTATGACACGATGTGAATTTCCGTGTTCCACATTTCGATTTGATGGATGTGATTAGGTGAATTGTAGAATTTCCAAAGGACCTTTTTTTTCAACGCAATTGTTTGTTTATAAAAGACTTATGTTTTGTCAGAACAATAATATCAGCGCTCTTAATTTATTATCCTCGTTGGAAGTTACATCCTCGTTTTTTGGTTCGATTTCATTTGAATTATTTTCATCAGAAAAATTGTACCTTCATCCTGCATTTGTAATATCCAATGCAAAATTTAGAAGAATTCCTCAACCTACGCTTTTTAATTAATAATGATTAATTTGTTCGTCTGAATATCTTTTTTTTTTCAATTTGAAATACTCTAGTCGCAATTTGGCACTTTCTGAGAGCGCGACGCGTCAGGAAGCCATCAAATGACTTCGGCGACTATTTTATATGAAACATATTTCTTTCACGGAACACGTGGTTAAGTTTCTCATAAGCAGTAAAGTCGACACTAATTATAAGAAAAATTACTGCACCACTCCTAAGCATGGTAAAACCTTGAAATAAGTTCGGTGTCGGACAATTGCGACTTTTCTTGTCCCGAGAATAATGTAGGTAACTGCCACAATTGAACGATTTCAGTCGCTTTGAATTTCACGTAAAGGGATTTCGAGAGAATTTCGAAACTGAGAAATCGAGTGAAATGTAGAACACTGAAAACAAATTCACTCGTTTTGGAAATCCGATTTCGATTCGATTTCACCCGATTTCTGGAACCTAACCGATGAAATAATGTTTGTGGCATTTTAAATTTGTATACTTAAAGTACACAAAATTGAGTCAAATGCCACTTCATCGGGCTTTACTACTAAAAACAACCTAGTGTGGGTGGGATGACCCTAATATTAAAACAAATTAATAGAAAGAAGGAAATGCAAGAAGATGTTACAGAATTCAAGAAAAATAAAATTCATTATATTTAGGGATGTTTTCGAAGTTGAAATAATGTTAATGAGGAAGCCAAGTCTTGACAAGCTTTTCGAATCTTCGAGATAACGTTGTTGGTCTGATAAATAAAGGTAGTCTGTTGAACAAATGGCAGGATGCGAGTATATACCAATGGCAAAATGCGGCGGTACGAAATTTATGTACAGAAACGACAAATGGAGAGTTCATGCGTAGACTGTAGTTCGAAATTATTCTAAAATGGCGTGTCTGGATCATGAGTTGTTTTCGAAGTTGAAATAATGTTAATGAGGAAGCCAAGTCTTGGAAAGCTTTTCGAATCTTCGAGATAACGTTGTTGGTCTGATAAATAAAGGTAGTCTGTTGAACAAATGGCAGGATGCGAGTATATACCAATGGCAAAATGCGGCGGTACGAAATTTATGTACAGAAACGACAAATGGAGAGTTCATGCGTAGACTGTAGTTCGAAATTATTCTAAAATGGCGTGTCTGGATCATGAGTTGTGCATGAGCTTTGAACATAATAAACAGAGAACGTATGCAAATTTGTACAACTGATGAAAAGGGAGGAGCACATGTATTTCAAGTGGGGTGTGATGAATTGTTGTTTCCGAAAAGTGTTCTGACAGATATCGCGGGCGCATTTGGGCGCATGGCTTGTCCTACAACTGTATGTTTTCAAAAGAGTTTAAAGTTGTGATGAATATTTTTGAAATAGGAATGAGCTGCCACTTATTTTGACAGGGTTTGTAGTACTGGGTGTGAATTCACTAGATCTAGCTAGAACGGCAACTCAGAAATTAGGCACAGCAGAAAGTGGTTGCTTAATAAACTAGGCCTCCCTGGTTTACCCGTCGCAATAAAATCAAATTTCAACACATTCACTGAACGGGCACATCTGAGCTTCAAGCACTGTGTACAATGTTCTCAGTTCTGAGTACCAGAACTCCAGCTAAGTATCTACTGCAATCAACGCTGAATAGGATTCCAAGAGAATCAAAAAATTCCACTCATTAAAACCGTCACACACACTTTGAACTTATTCACTCATTGATTCCGAATGTACTCTGTAACGCTCGCAATCAACATACCAACGACGGGCCTATGTCCAAAGTAGCTTAAGCAAACTAGCCAGGTTCTAACGATTAACTTCCTGCATTCTCCACTCCGCTTACCTACCCTTCACTTCACATACTGTCAGTCGGTTCTTAGACACAACACTGATATCATTAGCATTCCTCTCATGTCCAGCGCATTAAAACCCCACTATTTCGAATCGGAGTCCAGCAGTGTCCCATTCATTATGAAAGTAAGCCCTTTTGTGCGACGCAAGTGTAAGCCAGAAACACAAATACAATACCGATGAAGGATATAAATACCGCCCGCGGACGCTGACGGCCGCGTGATGTGAAAATCGAAAACATTTCATTTTGTTCCCATCAGCAAAACGTAATAAATCGCTATCGCCAAAAACCCAATTTCAGTTATGTACAATGCTGAACCGGAGCGACGACGACAGCACGAGTATAGGGCCGCCGACGGCCGCAGCATATGCCCAAGTACGTGCATCTTCACATTCCTCTTATTGTTTTCTGTCGAAATTGTACAAGCGAGTGTACATGCCCATACACTCACTCACTCATACATACACGTCGCCGTTGCATATTTCAATTTACCATGAAATTAACTTTCATTGTGCCCGGCTCCGGAGTGCACATGGCGTGCTGTAGGCCCATAACTGAATCGCGCACCGCATTGACTATGCTGCCCCGGTTCTCAGTGGCTCTCTGAAATGGACGAGATTCATCAGTCCGCTGCGACCTTAGAATTGTATCCGATGAAGGGGAGAATGCGTACTGCATTCGAATAAATGCACTGCAAAGGTACAGTTCGTACGTATCTGTGTATCTGTGTCGATCGCTAGTCACGATCGGTAGAGTATTCAGGTTCACCTACTTCTTTGGCCGATTGAGTTTATCTGGTTCTTCAATTGCAATGCGCAGAGAGCGTTTCCATTATCCACACCGCGCTGGGATGTTTAAACGGATGATATTTATTTTGTCTGTACTGTGTACGGGCAAAAACCGGTTTTCGAACGAGCCGGGAAGGAACAACGCAACAGAAAGGGCGATTGACGCTGACCGCCACATACCCACAGTCCCTTTTCCATTTCGCAAGTCATTCGCTTTGGCTGTTCATACTTCAATTCCGAAATGATGATTGCGTCTCTGAGTGCCGTGCTGATCCACTTTTAATGGTGCTCTTGGATGTTTTCGTTTTTGCTGCTCACAACCACTCTTGTCGTTTCGCCAACAGAACGCGCTCATTAAAAAGAGTTACAATGTAACTCGCTGAGTGAACATGGGAAGAAAAAAAGAGCAAAATTCACGAAGAAACTACTAATTTATGTGTGGAGTGAGAATTTCAATGAACTTGTGAATAACATGGTCATTAGAGCGGAACTTATAGCACGTATCCATCGACCGATGGGCAGACTCGCGCGCACAAATATACAAATATTT